>CM029504.1:10479113-15316613 GCA_017140595.1 Eucalyptus curtisii
AGTTCGTTCCATGACTAAAATAGAAAAGCGCATGTGACCTGGACATGTCAAAGCCCGAAGGCAAGGGAGCAATTGGTCCACGTAACTACTACAATTTCGCCGGCCACAGAAATCGACCTTTACTACTCTGATCTTTTCTTTTGTGCTGATTTCAAGTAATTTAATCTTATAGTTATGCTCGTACAATGCGTGGATGCTGTAATATACTATAATGACGAAAATCCAGAGAGTCAGGAGATGGCCATAAGGTAAGATACTGATATCAGATATGAGGAACACAGAACAGAAAAAACAGTGAGAAGGCAAATGTATCATCTATTTATTTCTTATTTGGACATCTATGACACGGGAATTACATCAGATTCCCCTATAGCCAATACACAAAGAATAAAAGAAGAATCCTCGCTCGTCTCTAAAACTCCGAAAGAATGAATGCCGTCTCCAATGCTTCGCTTCTCCAAATGCGGGTGTTCAATCTTGTATGGATGTTCTCAGTGTAAATAATGTTTTGTTAGTTTGAAACCTATCTAGGGGACCTGATTGCGATTCATGACCCTGTATGAATTGTTAGTATTACTAGTATCTACCTAAGAGAGGTGTTGAGTATCTACAAATTACATGCCCAAGCTCAAGCGCACAGCTCCAAAGCTTGCTTTCATCGTGCATCTTTCTGAAAGGAGATAAACAGCCGCAACTACAAACAGAGGAGACTATAGAAGACTAATGGGATGAATGCGTTGTCCAATTGTGCCGTGTAGGCCTCCAACAAACCACTTGCAGTTACGGCCAGGAGAAGAGAGAACCAGTGCTGCACAAATTTGGAAACTTACATCAGAGTTGAAGCACAACTTCATTGCTACTTACTACCAAGAAGGCAGAAACCCAGAAGATATCATAAACTCAAAAATCTCCCAGCAAACAGCAAAATTCTCTCAGCAATGACAATCATACCCATATGCAGAACACATGGCTCTAGTCACATGGACTTTGCATGATGATTCTTATGGGTATGTAAAAGAATTACCACTCTACTGAACATTATACTTCTAAAAGATCATTCAAAGCTGGAAAGTCTTCTAACCCTTCCCTAGCCAGTAATTATACAGCACAGAAAACAGAAGGCACGCTGTCTCTGTATTTGCAGAGCCATCCATGTGTGTGCACTGCGCACTTTGTCACAAGGGCACGTACAAGACACGTGCATGCAAACCCATAGAGAGAGAGAGAGAGAGAGAGACCTGTGTCATAACATAACCTGTCGATGCCAAAAGTGGAAGGAGAGCAGAACATGCAACCAGGACAGAAGTTATACCAGCTGCAGTACCCTCAATTGTTTTCTCTGAATAAACAGTAAATTTCATGCATCAGTTACCTCAACAAGGAGCCAGCAACCAAATTTATAAGGATACTTACTGCCAGTTTTGCTCCACCTGAGAACCCCATACTTGTGACCAACCAATGATGCCTGAATATAATTGTAAAATGAATTGGATAGCCAAAATGCAGAATGCCAAGTAGCAAAAAGACGGTAAATTCCAGCACTGGATAAATTCTAAACATACATGCTTCCACATCTGCCCTTATTACACGCCAGACACACAAATAGATGATTACTGTAAATAAGCAATTCATGAAGATTGTCTAATAGATGAAAAAAGGAAATATAGGTTCCCAGGATCTGTCTGTTACCATCACTTATGCAGCAAATTTACTCAGTTCATTCAGTGCTAGATTTTCAATTTGGAAGATCTCATGCTTTTAGTTCAGTCTTGACCCTTATGACTAATTTCAGCAGGCTTTACCTGGTGATTAAGCTAATGTGTCTTCCATGATGAGGAAGAAATTAATTATACTGGAAATTCAAAATCGAGTAGATTTCTTATAATAAAAGGACAAGGAAATAATACATGATTAACAAATACAAAGTAATATGCCCTCACCATGGTATCTCCAATTCCAAGGCTCAAAATTCCAGCAAAAGGAGCAAGTGGGCGATCGTTGTATCCGAAAGACAGCCACATGGGTAGAGCGCAACCCAATAATAGTGAAAAATGGCTAATTACAGACAAATAAAACAAAATCAGATAAAGTTACCTCTATTATATTACAGAACCATGAATTTAAGCTTTAAGGAAATTGCACCTGACAATAAGGAGATCAGAGTCGCGGTGGTCGGTGAAAGCATTCATGAACTGATGAACAAGTTTTCCCAAAGGCCATATTCTCCAAACCTGAATAAGAAAGCAGGGTCTAAAAAGTTATCGCAGCTCCGTAGAAAGAGGCTGTGGAAAATTATATACACATTTGCAAAACGATGGGCAACCTATTAATTTTAAAAACGGAAGCAGATGAACCATAAGATTTAGATCGACAGAATAGGCTGTAGAAAGCAGGGTCTAAAAAGTTATTGCAACTCCGTAGAAAGAGGCTGTAGAAAATTATATAACCATTTGCAAAACTATGGCCAACCGATTAATTTTAAAAACAGAAACTGATGAACCATAAGATGTACATAGACAGAATAGGCTGTAGAAAGCAGGTTCTAAAAGTTATTGCAACTCCGTGGAAAGAGGCTGTAGAATATTATATATAAATTTGCAAAACTATGGGCAACCAATTAATTTTAAAAACAGAAACAGATGAACCATAAGATGTAGGTGCACAGTCTTCTTTACATAACTAGTTTTAAAACATGGCCAAAATGACTGAAAGGAGAATCCTCACTCTCTGTCTCCAGCTTCATACCATACAGATTACAGACATAAGCTTTAATACATCACTGGATATATGTTAAGGAATATACACTAAAGGACAAGGATCAGGCAAGAATAAGGAGTCCAAAATCTCATGCACTTACTCGAATTATTTCTATAACCAGGAAAACTGCCAAAGCTGCCCCAAATGCCAGATCAAGAAACTCAGGCTGAAAGTAACAGTCAAGTCATCAGTAAGTATGAGAAAAATAAACTGCATAGATGACGAGGTCACTGTGAAAATGACAACAAATTCTGCTTCAAAGCCAAATCACCTGTAAGATAAGAGCGGGGGAAAACATTGAAACAGCCATTAGATGGTAATATTTCCGGAGAAGTATCCTTTCAACCTTGCTATTCTTCGAAATGTTGTAAAACCTGATAACTGATGCATATATCAAACACACCCAATAGACACACAGTGATAGTCTTTTCAATGGCTCCCCAAAGACAAATGAAAAGACCCTGCAGTCACAAAAACATTCAAGAATAAGAACATATTGTCATGAGATGAAGCTGAATGATTTATACTCTGTGTAAACAATTAAAAGTGATCAGCCACTGTCTAGAATCAAGACACCAACCCCAAAAAAAGCAAGGATTGTCTACAAATGGTGACGGAAGAAAGAAAAAGACAAAACCCAGACTGCTTTTTAAAATTTAGAGTACGTCCAGCAACTCATAAGAGACTGGCAACATGAGAGAGTTATTACCATAAAAAAGGATGTGATTGAAAATCTCGAGCGAACTGCATCCAAGAAGGGGCGACAACAATCAACATACATGCAAGGGATCCAAAGAACAAGAGAGATCTTCTAACTTCACTCGGTGTCCTTGCATCAGACGTCATAGTCGAAGGGCGTTCCCAAAGTCGCAGCAGCAATTTAAAAATAAGTGGAAAAACTAGAAGAGCAAGTAGCACGCTCTGCATTAAGAACATATCCAATTAAAATCTTTCCAGACCAGAAACTATCAGGCACACAAACACCCAATCACCATACCTGGATGATTATGCTCCTCTCACTTCTGTTTGTTGAATACCATGGAGAAACCAAATTGAATGAAACAAATCTTTCATTAACCTGTTGAAGGTATAGTGGTTACTGATGATCCGATACTAGTAGTCATGCAAGCCACCAAGAATGGAAAAAGAAAGATCCTCATTCTTCATAGGCTCAAAAACCTTTGTAAGAAAAGAATCCTAACCTTTGTGAATGTACACGCTAGCATGTCACCAGAGTAGAGAACTATCCCGGTACTCAACAGAAGGGCTTCACCTGAAAAGACGGAACAGAACTAAAAACTTCAAGAAGAGAAACAAAAATTTCACTGAAACCAATAGAATCTTAGGACATCTCTAGTCTACCCAACCATTCCCCATGACGATGCATCCACAGGGTTGGTCTCTGCCCGTGACTGAGCCGCTAAACTCTACTGCTCTAACATTCTAGCCTTGACCGTCTTCAAAGCTAGGGCCGACTAAGAGACAAAAATGTAAACTTCACTCATCGAGGGTGATCGCCAGAGGCCTAGACAAAATGCATACCAACAGAAGCACAGGATGGAAAAGTATTCAGAAGATGCTGAATTAGTTTCACAGCTGCAAATCCATGACAGACCACCCAAAATAAGTTGAACACAAGTTGAAAACCTGCAAAAGAACCGTGAAAGCATCGAAACGTTAAGAATCTGTAGCTGATCAGTTAAAAGATGCTACATTTAAACCTAAGTTATACAAACACGCTAACTCAGGTAGTACTATGAATATGATTCTTCAGCTAAGAATGAGAGGTTGAGGGAGATCTTTGATGAGATACTTACCGAAGTTAGACATAATGGCAAGGGAGACACAACATAATGCAGCATAGAGGCCAATGCAACATGACATGAGCCATGAATTAGACTGGATATTTGAGGAAGGGGGATAGGCCTTGTCAGGTGAATGCTGCAGAGCTGAATAAAGGAAAACAAGCACACCAAAGGAGGTAACAGATGCAGCCCAGTACAGCATTTTCAAATATTCAAAATCTGCAACAAAACAGAAGAGTTTAATGATTACTTGTCACTTCTCAGCAGTCATTGAGTATAAGGGTGAATCGGGCATTGTGCCAGAGCACTGCTAATAACAAAAGGAACGTGCAATGTGTGCTACATGTCTCACAATGCAAAGAGAAGCTACGGTGACATAATGCTCATACCCTCATAGCTGACTTGGTGGGGTGAGACTGCTCTAGATAGCTGTATCAACTTTGAGATCAAAACAGTAGGAAGAGTAACTGCCCCCAAGAGTATTCCAGATGAGGCACCGGGCCTGAAATAAAACACAAAGCTAAGCCATTCATCAATTGCATTCCGAATACTTCACCGACTCAGTTGTCAAAACAAAGGGCAAGCAAAACTTCCGTTATAAGCTTCTGACTGGTGCCGTCTCGGCTGCTCCCAATTGAAGATTTCAACTCAATTTGTAATCAATTGATTTTGCAAATGGAGGTTAACACAACTAAAGCATCTTATAACAGAATTTAATCACACTTCTCGGCAAATGAGAAACACGAGGCAAGGGAGAGCCAGTCATCACTCGCAATTCCGACTGCATAACGATTTCAGTAGCCTAAGCTTCAACGGAATGACACAACGATAAGGACTGTAGTAAATGTAAGTTCAGAAGTCTTCAACTGAAATTTGATCCAAGTTAAACCTCAGAAACCCCACAGAGCAAAATTGAAGTGCAAAAACAGCCAAATCATCTCACCGAGCCAAAAAAAAAAAAAAAAAAATCACTTTGAATTGAGAGAACGGGGAAAAATCAAAAGATTCGAGAGGGCCGCCGAAAATTCTCACCTGGTCTTAAATCGGAGGAGGGAAGACGAGTTCTCGAGGCGAATCTCGACGTGGAAGGCGGCGGCGGCGAGGGAGCAGAGAGCGAGGCCGTGGGAGAGGAGGCAGGGAGGGAGGGAGGAGAGGACGCGCAGCACGAAGAGCAGCACCACCGCCCGCTCGCCGTTCATCAGCGACGAGGCCGCGGCGGCGATCGACGCCATCGCCCGGTCCGCCAGCTTCTCAAAACTATCGCCACGGCTGCGGCGGCGGCGGCGGCGGCCTCAACGGTCGAGGAGCCCGAAGATGCTCGGAGAATCCATGGGAGGAAGGATTTCGCGGGACCAGAGGAGCCGATGAACTTCGATTCTTCAACGTGGAGAAGATGGAAAGGGTCGTGGTTTCCGAGGGAAAACGTTTTTTCAGCTTGCGCCTGCGG
Organism: Eucalyptus curtisii; assembly: GCA_017140595.1. Taxonomy (NCBI): domain Eukaryota; kingdom Viridiplantae; phylum Streptophyta; class Magnoliopsida; order Myrtales; family Myrtaceae; genus Eucalyptus; species Eucalyptus curtisii. Next base: position 10,485,123 of record CM029504.1, read on the forward strand.
CAGGACGAGGTCGCCGCCGTGGCGGATGTCTTGCGTGGAAATTCCACGTGGCGGACCTCGATACGCGGGTACGGCCACGCGGTTTTTTTTTTTTTTTTTTTGGGGGGCCCCGTCAACGAGCCCTTTCCGCGGGAAGGAACCTTTGGATTTGTCAAATTCGACGCCTAACGAAGAGCGAGTAACCCTAACGTCGCGAACTTATTTAATTTACTTAGCTAATTTAGGTCCTTAATTGAAGTTGCTTAGGATTAACGTCCATACAATCCCAAGATTCGACTTCGGGCGCAGTTGGAAATTTAAATTAACATAATTTTAGAGATTTTTGAAAAGTTGACGCATATTGAGATAGGCAAAATGAAAATTAAAGTAAATGGGAGAAATCGCGTGGGATAAGAAGGATTTGGTTGCTATAATAATGAAATTATATCATAAAAATGACATTGACTATAGTAAATATGAAATTGATAAATGCATATTTTTCAATTAGAAATATAAAATAAGGGGGAAAAAAGAGGAAGTAATATTCCTTTAGAAAAACTTAGGTCCACAAATTATTTAGGGCAGGTTGGTTGTACCAAACTATCTACCCTCTTTTAAAACGGGAGGTGCCATGGATATTCTCTTCATCTCATTTTCCTCATTGAGTGCGGAGGTGGGAATATGGACCATATTGACCGAAAATTGGGCTATTGACGGGTCTTTTGGGTTATTGCCCCGTTTGACATCTTCTAATGCATTACATACGCAACGTACAAGGGAAAATTATCTTATTACCCCTAAACTTATCATACGAAATGTCAATTCAGTCATGAATTTTTTAATTTAATCATAAATTTTTGTGTGAAAATCTAATTTAGTCATTTTTAAATAATTTTTGTCAAAAATTGCTAGCATAGCAGTCCATTCATTACCGGTTGTTCGTACGTTACGTCGGAGATCTCTGGCGAAAGTTAGTCAAAATAACTAAATTAGTGCATATATGTTTAGGACTACATTAATAAAATTTTAGAAAAAATATAACTGAATTAACATCTGTACAATAATTTGAGATTGATTAGACAATTTCCCCGCAAATGGGGGAGCCTCCTCACATGTGATGAAGTTTGTAAATGAGAATGAAGTATGGACAAAAGACAAATGAATATATAAATCCCCCCCCAAACACCAACCATCTAAAAGTCAAAAAGTGTCTTCTGAAAATTTTCAAAAAAGTCTTAAACCTCCTACGCTCTTACCAATATAGTTATAAATCTTTTAATTTTACCAATTGAATCATAAACATTTTTACATTTTATCAATTGAATTAATTTGGCTAATTTTGGCAAAAAATTGTTAACATGAATGTCATATGTTCTACATACTACGTAATATGGGTGGCACTAACATGCACAATTTTTTTTTTTCATTTTTGATATTAATTCAAATTATTTATTTATTATTCTTTTCTTTTCTTCTCTTTTTCTTCTTTTTATTTTTTTTTTTTTTTAGCTATGTCCAAGGCAATGAAGCCCCCACCAATTGTTGGCAAGGCCACAATGCTCTCACCGGCCACAAATGATGGTCACAACCCTTGCCCAGATCTGGTCCACCTAACCAGCGATGGGTGAGGACATCCTAGCCTTTACGTGCGGTTAATGAGGGCCCGACCTCACCCCCCCCCAAAAAAAAGGAAAAAGTGAAGAAAAAATGAAAAACAACATAAATAATAAATTAAAAAATATTAAAATATTATTAAAAATTGTTACATCAACGTTGATTGTATCACATAAAATGACTAACATCCACAACGGTGGTTTCTGGTTAGAATTGGTAAAACATGGAAAGGTTTGGAACCTAATTAACAAAATCAAATAATATAGTACTCAACTTAATTAACAAAATCAAATAATATGGTACTCCACCATTCCACGTGGACCAAGTTCTCTAAAGGAGTATTCGAGTAGCCACACGAGGTGATGACATCTGGGTTTTTATTTATAAATCGCTCCGGACCTCTCTCATCCGATACGAAGCTCGGAACGTCAAGTCATGCATGAAAAATTTGGGTCAAACCCTCTTTGGGAAATTGTATGGCGTGCCGGGAGTCGCGAGCGAATGCCCGCAGATTTCCTGTCCTCAAATGGAAACAAGCGAGCGAGCCAAAAATGAGCCGAAACCTTCGGCTGTAAAAAACTCAATCGTCCTCAAAACTTCCTTAAAATGTACTTGTGCACATGCGCATCCAAACACATACACTTGCTGTAATTCTTTCTTGCTTTAGAAACGGCATGGCAGACAACCATAGAAAGCCTCACGCCATCATCATTCCTTACCCTCTCCAAGGCCACGTCAACCCGTCGGTGCACCTGGCCATCAAGCTCGCGTCGAGGGGCTTCGCCGTCACCTTCATCAACACGCAATCCATCCACCACCATACCGTCAAAGCCCTCGATCAGAAACCGGACGGCGACGGCGATGGCTCCTACGACATCTTCGCCAACGTGCGCAGATCAGGGCTCGACATACGGTACACCACCGTGTCGGACGGCTTGCCAGTGGGGTTCGACCGGTCGCTAAACCACGACCAGTTCATGGCGTCGCTCCTGCACGTGTTCTCGGCACACGTGGAGGAGATCGTGGGGAACATCGTCGCAACGCCCGGCGAGGGGGCCGACTTCTTGATCGCGGACACGTTCTTCGTGTGGCCGTCCAAGGTGGCGGAGAAGTTCGGGCTGCTGTACGTGTCGTTCTGGACGGAGCCAGCGCTGGTGTTCACGTTGTATTATCACATGGATCTCCTTCGGATCAATGGCCACTTCGCTTGCCAGGGTAAAAATTCACGTTCTCGCTTTTGCATGGCTAAGATCTCTGCCATGTTTTCGATCTCACGTGCGCGTGCATGTTCCAACGTCAACGGATCTGAATTTAAAAGCTTTTACCTGATCAGATTGTCGTGAGGACCCGATAGATTACATCCCAGGAGTGCCGCCCCTACAGCCAAAGGACATGACGTCGTATCTCCAGGAGAGCGACACGTCATCCGCCTGTCACCAGATCATCTTCAACGCCTTCCAGGACGTCAAGGCAGCGGATTTCATCCTCTGCAACACCGTCCGCGAGCTCGAGCCCGGCACCGTGTCGGCCCTGCAGGAGCAGAAGCCCTTCTACTCGATCGGCCCCGTGTTCCCGGAGGGCTTCACCAGGAGCGACGTGGCCACGAGCCTGTGGCCCGAGTCAGACTGCTCACAGTGGCTCGACACCAAGCCCCCGGGCTCGGTCCTGTACGTGTCGTTCGGGAGCTATGCCCATTTGTCGAGGCCAGACCTGGAGGAGATAGCCCATGGGCTCTTGCTCAGCAAGGTCGACTTCCTCTGGGTGCTCCGGACCGACATCGTGAGCTCCGGAGACATCGATCCGCTGCCTGATGGATTCAAACAAGAGCTCGGCGACCGGGCAATCATAATACCTTGGTGCCGTCAAAATGCGGTGTTGAGCCACCCAGCAATAGGCGGGTTCTTGACCCATTGTGGGTGGAACTCAATATTGGAAAGCATTTGGTCTGGGGTGCCAATGCTGTGCTTCCCTCTGCTGACTGATCAGTTCACCAATAGGAAGCTCGTGGTCGATGATTGGAAAATTGGATTGAATTTGAGTGATCGGAACAAGACCACTCGAGAGGAAGTCGCCAACAAAATCGCCCAGCTTATGAGCCAAGATTCAGGGAGCAAATTCAAGAGCGCAGTCGACGCACTGAAGACGAAGCTGGAGGAAGCATTGATGCCCGATGGTTCATCGACGAAAGATCTCGATCAGTTCATCGTGGACGTAAAGGATAGGATTCATCAAAAGGAGCACCTTTCCAATGATGCTTAGATCGATCATGTAGTCACTGGCCCTTCTCGGTTCAGACATAAATTTGTAATGCTCAAAATGTACACTTAGTGCAAAAGTGATGGATGGAGAAAAAAAAAATACCTCTTGAATAGTTTGAGCCTGACAGGGTGTTGCCAAATTAATGAGTCCGCGAGCTTCAAAATGCGAAACGTCGTGAAGAAACCAGAGCAGGAACAATAGCAGACGGTACACAGGCTGATGAACAGTGTGGAGCCAAAGCCAAACAAAAATTTTATTGTACAGTTCATCTCGTGTTGCTCGTGTCCTGTTTACACTGGAAAATTCTACGCACTGATGTGCCTGCTCCTACGCAAAATTGTAACAGAAAAAACGATAAAATTCGATAAACAGCTGCCATGACAAACAGCACTAGGAGATTCTCCCACTTGGAATTACTGTTGCGAGATATGTCATACGCGTTCTGGATAGCCTCGTAACCTGATATTGTCCTCACCTGCCCCACGGCAAAAGAAGTCCCTAGGTACTCGTTTTCCAGGAGACCCTATCCAAAAAAATAACATGGATTACTTAGCAAGAACAGCGTCAAATATGCCCCCAAACTCAATTTGATTCAATCCAGAGCCAACAACATATATGAAGTGTTTTCCTAGCCAGAACAACGTGAACCAAATATCCAACTAAGCAGCAAGCAGAAATTGTTTTCTTCTCCTTTTTTAGCTGGAAATCAAGCAGGGAAATTTTGTGCAGATAGAAGTGTTTCCATGGTATCACATGGATAGGAAGCACTGAGAAGTGCTAAGGTTGGCCACTTAAGCAAAATGGTACATCAAAAACTATTTTTAAGCAGTTTCATTTTTGCTTCTACCTGTATAGAATAGGTATGAAAGGCAATGTAGGATATTGGATACGTCCATAATGGTCTAGGCAAAGCATCTCGGATTCTAAAGTAGCCAGCAGAAAGCATCATTACCACCTGACAAGTAAGAGATGTAAACCATTAGTCCAGCCTATGCACATGAGCACCAAAATAGATAGAATGTTCCACAAGCATAACAGCAATTTATGAATCTGGTGAGCGATGCAATGTCTTTCTCTCTCTCATCCACCATGACAAGGACTACCTCCAGGACATTTAGCAGTACTCCAAAAAGAGAGAAGAAAAGCCATGCATTTTCCCATCAATTATGTCAAATTAAACAGGAAGGATCAAGACGGGAGTTTAACAGAACCAACTCACATGTATGGACACTAATGTCAAGATGCTCCAGAAAATATCTTGCCAAACAGAAGCTACTACCAGCATTAGCCCCTCATTTACAAGGAGGCACATGAAGAAATTTAGCACAAAGTACATCAATAAGCTGAACTCATCTCGTAGACCAATAAGGAAATAGAAGACGAGGCTTGACGAGATGGAGATCAGAAACAGGAAAGGAATGCTGGAAAGAAGTTGCCCAAGCAAGAACACCAGCGCTCCAGAATGTTGATTCGATTTTTCACTGGCATATATCTGCACAGAAGAAAGCAATGCAGTGTTTCAGGATGCCAAATTAAAGCAGATGGACAAATAAATTTCTTGCCGGAAGAGCAACACTGATTCAAATAGTAGGACCATCAAGTATCTTATCTTTGCCAATTAGCACCACTTGAGCATCTCACCCACCCATAAACATTAATAATGCCCTATCAAGGGTAGCTTTTTCTAGCATACAAGGAGACCATTTACAACTCTCAATTAAATATGTAACCTGCTGATTTAATTATTTCTAAAATGAAGAGTGGTTGAAAACACAATATCCACATGATGAGGTCTCCTATTCTGACTTTATATAGTTGTTAGATCATTAACATAATTTAAAAAGTAATTAATAGTTACTAAGATACGAAAGGCATTTTTCTGAATAATTAAATAAACATGGACAAACTGATTTTTCACAACCATAGACATTCATCTTCTCTTTAGAAAAATAGCCAGTGCCCTGATACTACCAATTGGATTTCATCACACAGCTTTCAGCATTATCCCACCAAAACACTCATGTGGCAAGAATAGATCCTCTATATCATGCCCTAAAATCAGCTTATGCCACGTGATCAAGGGATCATTTTGGAGATAAAAGACATCAAGATAAAGGTGAATGACATCATAAAAGTGCAATTGTTCCAAGAGGTGAAGGAGAAATCAGCAAATCATGTCCTAACATCAGCAGCCTTCACTAACAACAATCTGCTGTAAATTTTCACACATGCTACTAACATGCCATAAGCTCAACAGCTATAGTATAGGAGAAAAAAATCACATTCCCAAAAGATAGAAAAGGCAAGGGCAACCTGCGAACGACCCTTACAGGTACAGAAGTCAACTAGGCAGGCAAATATGCATTCTCATAGAGATGAAGTATAATATCCTGTTCTCAAATATTAACAGAGTGATATGGCTAGGCAACTTGATATTTTCTGGTGACTCAATATATCATATCACGGTGGATTTTCCAGATAAGCCAGATGAAGCTTATGGATATTGGTTAGCATTACCTTGATTTCTTTAATATGTGCTGGTACTCCAGCAATGCTAAGGAGGGAAGCAAATGACACGAACGAAAATATTGCTGCAACCCTTGTCTGCAGAATGAGAGATTAGCCAAAAAAACAGAAGAAATTAGTAGAAACAAGCATGTTGTTTGTAGGGAAGCACAAGAGTAGACTCCGAATCTTAAAGATTCAGAGAGTAATAAATGGCAGCGGGCCCAGAGAATAACATAAACATAGCCCACATAGCAAAGATGTTCCTTGTGAGATGAGAAATCTGATAAATTTCCAAAGGACATCTAAATGCAACCAGATAACATAAATCCACAATTTCAGGGAAACTCACCGCCACAGAAGACAACGAATGTTTCAAGCCAGAAAAAACCGTGCCAACACAGAGTGTGAGAAGCATGCAAAGAATCAAGCGGAGCCAATAATATTTCCACTCCCTTGACATGATAAGTAATGATCTCCATGTCAGGACCGCAATTCGGGTACCACAGCTAGCTTTTCCCTTGCTTTTTAGAGTTGGACCTTCCTGCAAAAACTTACTTAGTTAAGCAGACAAGAAGATCCTGACAAGAAAAAAAATGGACAAAAATTACCAGAAAGCATGCACACCAGCTCTCAAATGATGAGCATGAAACCATAAGTGCTCGAGTCTACCACACTAGGAAGATTGCAACGTGGCTAATATCAGCAGCACAGCATAAAAAGACAAAGTAAACAGTTCTCTCTTTTCGGTATTGCTTCATTGCTCTACTTTGCTATTACAAAGGAAAGCAACCAAAGGCTGTGAGTACCGTGAGCTATTGTTATTAAAGAAAATTACTATTACTGACAATGCATTGGGGGCCAGAGACAAAGCATTCCACAACCAGCCCGATATATGTTTATTCAAGTACTAACAACTTATAAAGAAAAAAACACTTCAGGCAAATAAATTGCTTTGTTAATCATGGACTGATGGTTGTCCACTTAAGTTTATGAGTTAAGTCAAATACACAGCTTTTAGCCAAAAAAAGAAGTTAAGCACTGCCATTTGATGTGTAGCTTTCTCCAGATATCATGTTCCTAAAAACTGTAACCAACTACCCATCAAAAACTTAAGAAACAATGCAACAAACAGAAGACGTGTATGTGTACCTTCTCAGTGAGTTTTGATATCATTGTGTCGACTGCGGCAGCATCGGTTGACGATTTATAAGTTGCTTCAAGGGTACGTATTGCCACAGCAGTATCCATATTCACTGAAGAGAGATCGCCATGGTCATCCTGTCAACCATGCAAATAATGTTCAAACAGAGGCTGGAGATGACTGAGCACCAAAACTCAGTTTCTCTCACACAAAAATAGAATATAACTGCTGGATTAATAAAATATGGACGGAAAACACAGCAAGGCATTGCTCATCTTCTCAAACAGATATCATTCCAAATCATAAAGGTCTAATTTCCACTGGAAACAGAATCATTCTACTCCCATCAATCACTAAGCAGAGGAAGACCCATCATTCAGCAGCAAGTACAAAAACAAGTACCTGCCAGTTTTTGCACATCGCAATTATCCTGTCAAAGTCTGTGTTTATTGCACGTAGGAAGTGATCGGAAGGACTTTGCATTATCGGGCATGGAAATCCAGCATTGGAGAAGTGCTTCAATAAGAAAAGAGAGATTAATTTAGCAAAGCAAACAAGGCAACAAAAAGATTTTGAAATTTTACAGTCCAACATCACAAGAGCTCAACTTCTATCCTAACATAGAATCGTTAAAATTTATTCAAGGAACATTCCCTTTGTACACCTTTAAGGTAATAAGTTCATCTATCTTGCTGAGAAACAACATAGAAAAGGAATTGAAATCTAACATGCAGCTTACCTGTAAGCAGGCCAATGTTTCTCCAAAAAATAGAGTATTTCCATTTGAAAGCAGGCATATCCGGTCAAAGAGGCCGAATACTTCAGTACTGCTCTGGTAAATACTAAATATAAGGGTACACCCAGTGCTTGCAAGTTTCTTCAATGTAACCATCATAAGAAGTGCAGACACACTGTAGGATACAAAAACAGAATCATGAACTTGAGATCATTGCACCCTGAAGTCAAGTAATGCAACGAGAAAGACCTCGACAAGCACATATCAACCAATACATGATTACGTACACACTGCATGTATGAGGCACACCCTAAAAATGAGAAACCATGTTGATGTTGACAAAAAAAAATTCCTCACAATATGATTTTCCCACTGACTAGAATCATCTAGAGCAATAATTTAAAGAAACTGCACATGTTTGCAGAATATCAAAAACAGAATCAAGTCTGTATTCAGTATATCTTGATATTTGCACCTCTTAATAACCCGGCAGCATTAAGAACCTTGTGCTCTCCATTGCACGATGCTGCATGACAAAATCTTTTGACACAGATTACTTTTAATGAAGCTTAATATTTGTTCCAAAAACTGTTTTTGGTGATCATTTTTCCCTCTCTGATAAATCTTCATCAAATAGATATCCAAGCAACAAAATCCATTCAATAACAACCCATCAATTGCCTAAAATCATGCTAGGCTCCTACAGTTGTTCTGTACTACAGTAGCATGATATGTTAGTCCTTTCTGAAATTATGTATGAAATTGACGTGCATCACAAGAGCTCCAAAATCCATTAAAGCAGTCAATTGAACACAAATAAGACAAGCCCCACCCTGCACCCCACCCCCCGGGCCAGCCAAAAAAAAAAAAAAAATTACCTGTCTAGATGATAAAGAGGCTCGTCTATGAACATAATATGAGGCCTCATCACAAGCTCCCTGGCAATGCTAACACGTCTTCTTTCACCACTAGGCAAGCCCTTCATATAACAATGACCACCAATTAGCTTGTTGGCATAGTCACCCAAAGACATAGCGTGTATTGCATCCTCCACAACACTCCTTTTCTGACAGAAGAAACCTGGTAGTTGAAGTAACGCTGAGTAGTACAAGAACTCTCGAACAGTTAGGGATCCGATTAGAGTGGTTTCCCTCTCCACAAAGCCCTGCAACCCATTAAAAAGATAAAAAGAAAGAAATCAAAATCTATCCTCGTGATAGAAATATTAAACCTTAAAAGATAACACCAATTAGAAATGTAAAAGACAGTCACATTCCCTCACAAAAAGAAAAAGAACCAATATGGTAAACCAGAAGATAGTGAATACACTTGAGGATTCCTTTCCAAAATAAGTTACTAATTCTTGAATCTGGCCTCCCAAGATGGAAAAAGGCTCTGAACAAATAAGCAGAGTTGCCGAAATATGAAGACAAAGCTAAGGGACCTTCAGGATGGTAGGCATCAAATAGAAACGCTGGACAGAATGCCAGTTCTGGATGGGCAAATTATCTAACGTTATGTAAAGGCAACAGAATGGAAGAAACCGCATGACAGCGGTAAAAGTATGTTTGCCTGGTAAACTAATGTTCTTTCACGGGGCATGCATCCACATAAAATAACAAAATAGACCTCACTTTCCAACCACAGTGGAAACGACAAACAATATGCTTGACAGGTAGCTCAGGCATTTGCAGTTGATGGTTAATACAGTATCATAGCCTACATTCAGGAGACCCCTCACAGTGTGTCTGAAAGTTGTATTTGCAATGGTCAACACTCTGCGCAAGTGGGTGTTACTGGTTTCCCAGAACATAAGCTTTCAAGAAAATGACTCCAAGAGAAATCTAGTGTGCTTGTCTGAGTACCCATAGTAAATTAGCAAACTTGAACAATTTACATGATGGCATTCTAATGTTATTAGTAGGAGAGTTCCTAAACAAAAGAAGATTGTGCATCAACAGAAGATTACAGAATACCGAGGAAGTAAAATCTTCTAAAGAAAAATTAAGCATCATGACAAGATATAGCACAATGTACTTACATATGACCCATAAGGCATACGAGATTTGGACCCGTTCACAAACACTTCACCATACATTCTGGCTGAATCAGGCAATCTACCTGAAGAACAAACATAGAAGATACAGTATTAGTTTCGAGCTATTAAGAGTAAAACCACTTTCAATATGCTACCTCACTAATCTAATCAATCAAAAGTAACTACCTGCAATTGCCCTTAATAAAGTGGATTTCCCCGATTTGGCAGGGCCCATGATAACTGTCATTGTTCCAGGCAATGCATAGCCATTAGAACTTTTCACAACCTTGTCAGAATACTTCCTTTTACCCTTGATTGTGACAGTTAAGTCCCTCCAAACGATGGATGCCCCTGCAATCTTTCTAGTAACCACTGCACCCTCTGGTAAAGGAGGGGATGGCATGGACCCGCTATTAAGCTTTGAAAGAGATGGCGAAGCCGGAGTGGTCGCTACATGGATGGAGTCTCCGCCATCCTCCACTCTAACATCGACATCAGTGTCCTCCCACTCTGGGGAATCCTCAAACGAAATGGGCTGCCGAAGAGAACCAGGTTTTCGCAGATAAAAGAAGTTGCTTGAAGGCACCCTACTCGCAGGACTGCTTGCGGAAGACGACGAAGACCTGTAATTATCCGACTGGGATTGAATTTCTTCCATTCCGATCTCTTGATGCTCAAAACGCAGAACAAACACCTTAGACTCTCCTCCTTGATGAATAATTTAAGGTATCAAGGTGTTAGACTGTTCCAAGACTAAACACCGTACCCCAATCCCTGAACAGGGGTGGATCCTGCATCAAGTCAGAACAGAAACATGAACACACTTTCATTCAACCCATTGCCACGGACAAACAGAAGTAATTTAAAGAAACAGAATTAGCACACCGACGCCTGCACCCTTTTCAATTTTTCGAACCCGGTTCATTCACCCAATGGATAGACTCCTAGATTCCCTCACATGTGAAAGATTCATCGCACTGGCGCGCGGCATCTTTAAGCGAGCCGAAACTCCCCAATCAAGCTCTCCACATTCTGCTTCTAAAAACTCCTCGACTTAAAACTCGCACCAAGTTCACAAATTTTGGAGAAGGGTGTCCACAAAAGCTAACAGGCTCACCGAAAGCGCTCCCCAAAACCCACGACCGTAGATCTTCCGCCCCGCGTCACCCGACAAATCCTCAAAGCACTCAAAAAAAAAAAAAAACCAAGTCGAACTAGAGAGCCAAATACTCCAACCACCCTCAATGTGCGAACTCCTTTCGAGCCGTCTAACACCGTCCAAAAACCATTCACGCGAGCCGAACAAACATGGGAAGGAAAACAAAGGTCGGAAGCGAGCACTCAACGCTCGCACGGGAACCTGCCAGTGCCTGTACCTGCCGAAGCGTCGCTCGCTCAGCTACTCCCGTTCCAACAGAAGGGCCACCGCCGCCTACGCAAGCTACGTACGGCTAACACCGAAGGGCGGAGGCGGGGCACGGAGCTGGATCTGCCGAAAGAGCGCGAGCTCTGCGACGAGGAGAGAGAGAGAGAATGGCGAAAGGAGTGAGCTTGACACTGTCGAGTGATGTGAGCCCCGAGGGGAATGACGCGGCGGTGGATGATCCGACCCGATTGGACCGGGTTCTAGCCTTGCGGGTTTTCTGGCTTTTGCCTTTTCGTAAGTGGTGGCATCTCCCAGCTTTGGCTTTGGTCGAGTGGGGGCTTCTTCTTTTCTTTTTTATTCGTTCTCTCTTTTTTTTTTTTTTTTTTTTTTTTTTTTTTGGTTGCCTTTTCAATTTATTGAGAATTCGGAGTCGCATCTAGTGATGGAATGCTGCCAGCGCAGCATTCTTATAAAGTGTTACCTGTCTGAATCCAGACTCCCCCCCGGCTCTTCCTTCTTTTTCCCCCTAAGCTAGCGTAGGGTCAGCGGTTTCAAAATTGATCCAGATTGATTTCGTGTGAAAATCTGAAATTCAGCCTTGGAAGCCAGTTCTCTAGTTTTTGCAAAATGGGGAACCGGCAATTTCTTTTCTTTTTCTGATTTCATTTTTCCCTTCATTCTTCTATTTCATTATTAATTGAGCAAAATGAAAATGAAAGCCACAACAAAAATCCCAATTTATCTATAATAACAATTCATAAAAAATAACATGTGAAATAAAATAAATGATAAAAAGTCCAAAATATGTAACTACAATTCATCATTTCTTGATTCCCGATTTGGTTCTTGACTAGGAACTGATTCGAGGCCATGACCCATCACGGAGCACCTTAGGCATCTAGGGAATAGTCACTTCAAAGTGAATTTTCTTTAGATACATCACATCTGATATTATGACAATACTAGTAGCATAAATATCCTTATGGGAGAATTTGATCGTTAAATTGATACCGAACCGCACAATACGTGAAAACCCCAAAACGAGACTAGTTCTTATATTTGGTTCTTAGTTATGCCCTTGATCAAGACTTACCCCAACTCTCGGATTATCTCCAACCGTGTTCATCACACATGACACGATCAAATCAAACATCGAAAAGCATCACAACCGCACTTACTACTGCTGTCTTAATCATCACACACGAAATTACTAATGTGCAAGAAGTTGTTAAATGTTTTTTGACAACACCAATCATATTAATTGGAAATTATCATGGCCTGCCGATTTGAAAGAATATCTAAAAATTCGTAAGATCTATTCCTCATGGAGATTTAGTGGAAAAGCCATTAAGTTACATCTGGTCGTCCGAATTTCCAATCAAGATAGGATTTGATAAGATATGATATAAAATCCAATGGATTTTGTTATATCATATCAATTATTTAGTAATTGTAGTAATAAAATCGGATATATTCACACCGTATTATATGTATTATTCGGTATAAATAACATATCAATATAAACGAATCATAGATTTTATAAAAAAAAAAAAAAGATGGTAAAAATCTCTTACGAGTCTACTTTTTTTTTCCTTTCTTTTTTATTTCTTTCTTTTCCTTCCTTCATTCCTTAATATTTTTTTAAATAGAAACTTGTACTAATACACCTAAAATATGTAATAAATACATTTATATATTGAATTTATTTTATAAGATAAACTTAAAGTCAAATATATATAATTAAATTAAAAAATAAAATGTTATTTTTGTTGTTACTTTGATTTTTTATATTAGAATTCAAATATTATTTATATTGAAATATAATTTTAATTTGTTAATTTAAGAGTTTGTTATTTCAGCAAAATAAATTTCTTGTGTTAGATTTTAAACATCCTATCAACAATTATCCTACTTTCTCATAAGATAATTTTATTCGATCTATATCTTATTTATATCCGCATTTATTTTGTCTTCTGAGTAAACACCAAATTTAGAATGAGATAAATTTTACCATATTATGAATTTTATCCCGACCACAAAACGCAGTTTTAATATTTTTCGGTTACTTTTGCCCATAGAAGTAAAGGAATGCTTTTAGGCTAAACATATCCATAACCCCGCGATTAGTGGTGGGGGGCGTAAAAGAGGAACGGAGAAAGAGCACGTGATTAGCGTTGGGTGGGGCCCACGTCGACCGGGCTCAATGATAGCGGTCTACTCCTTCCTTCCTGTGGCTCACCTTTATTTTGTCCCCAGAGGTGACCAGAAAAGTACAGAACCGGATCAGAAATTCCAGCCATTGCCCATGGCGATGGGTCTAATCATCCACCCAAAAAATAATAAGATAAAATATAAAATATAAAAATTTGGCCCGGCCATTACCGGATAACATGATCTACCATCGATTTAAAATTTGTTTAGTATCCATCATATTTTTTTTAGTTTTCTATTCTTCCATGAAACGGGAAAAAAACAAAAATCCATAGTAATATCAGTTAATTAATCTATAATGAGAAGGTATTATATTTGGAATAAAAGCAGAAACTAAAAATATCTACTTCTTTATTTCAAACAAACATAATTAGAAAAAACTATTTCGAAATGGAAATTATTTTCGAAAATAAAAATATTACCGAACACATCCTTAGGTGATAAATTGGTTTATAAACTTAATTTAGATAACTCAGAAATGATTTGTCCTGTGATGTCATAAGATGGATTTTATATTGGAACGCGGAGATTCAATCGAGGACAAATGTAAAATGAACTGAGCTCTCCTTCTTTTTCCACCATTGGGGCCTCCTCTTGGATTCTGAAATCGATTCTTTTGGTTTTTTCTGGGTCCCCCGCAGTTCAATGATTTAGCCATCCAGTAGTACACTTTGACGTATTCAAAAAGGAAAAAGAGGATATATCAGCGATGTAGGCTGTAAACTTCCGGCGATATGGTCAATTGGGGAAAATTGCGGTCGGCCATTATAGGGGAAATGGTACGGATAATCCGTAAAGTTTGGCCATTACAAATTAACATTTTCAATTTTTAACTCGTCCAAAGTGATTCTTAAACTGTTTTTAAATATTCAATACGAGAGAAAAAGTCATCATAAATCTTTAAATTATTATGAAATGTGTAATTTAATCCCTAAATTATATCTACCCATAAACTTTCGATACAATCTTTTTGTTTATCCATACAAGGGAGAAAATGACCACAAGTTCCTAAATGGTAAGAAATGTACAATTTAATCCCTAAGCTTGTAAGTCGTTCGTGATCAAATAAGGGTAATGGTCATTGCAAGTACCTAAACTGTTACAAAATGTGCAATTTATTCCTTAAACTTTCTATTTGTTCTCCTTTGTCTAGTTAAACAAAATAACTATAGCTACATTTGGTTTAACTTTCCTAATGAGACTTTGGGTTTCTAAAGTCCTTGGTAGAAATATTTTGATTTTTTTTTTTGGAAAACATTAGATGGAAGTTAGCATTGGCAAAGTTGAAAAATTTAATGTAGGTGGGCTTTTTACCATTTTCAAAATGCAACTTTCATGCTTAATGAACCTTTTTCTTCCAACTTTACCCCCACTAACATTTTTAAATTCCCATCTTGCCCTCTTTTTCTATTGTTCATCATTGTCTCTCTCAATATTTGTCGCACTAGATTTGATTGATCCGAGCACAGAGTTGACGATTGCTGGTGGAGGGTAGTCAAGAGTCTAGCATCACCGAGAGTTAGGTTCACAAGATATAGGTTCGTCTTCTTCCTCATTATTCATATTCTCCCTTGCCAATTTATAGATTCAGTATCGGTTTGACATCCCGCCCACAATTACAATCGGCTCACTGATGGTTGCTAATAGTGGCCAGGGTCACCAAGGGTCTAGGTTTGCACGTTGATCATGGGTCTTGCTCATCAACCTTATATGTGAGGTAATTATTGTCACAACCTTAGGTCTAAGCTTCTAATGACGTTAGATTTGAGGCCCAACACCTTTGATCTAGCCAAGTGAGAAGAGATGGGGATGGGTGACATGGCCATGGTGATTGGATAGTGGAAGGAAGTAAAGGTGAGAATGGTGATGAGGACGACACTAGATTGAGTGAGTTGGTGATGGAAGACGCACATGCACAAGGAAGAAGAAGCAATGAAAATGTGAGATTTTTATGGGACTACTACCAACAATAGTCCCACTAAAATTTCACATGGTATTAAAGTTAGGAAGTTTTAAATGTTTTTCCAAGACCCTATTTGCCTTCTCAATTACATATTTTCACACTTTAAACTTTAGCCAAAATCCAGTATATATGTGAAGGGGAGTATTATAATATTTAAATAATAAATCACATTTTCATTTGACAATTTGAATTTTTAGAACCTTAGCAAAATAAAAAAATTCAAAAAAAAAGAAAAATAAAGAAAAAATAAGGGGGAAGAGGGGAGAAGTGTATTCTATTTTACTGACTATAATAATATATCTTATAAGGAGTCCACACATATGGATATCTCCATTCTCCAGGTATGCTTCCACAATGGATATCTCCATTCTCTAGTATGTATTTCTCTATCTTCCCTTATACCCATTCTCCAATCTTGCTACGATGGTATTTCTCTGTTTTTTTCTTTCTTCTTCGCTTACTTCAATGCTACTTTCCAAAAAAAAAACATATTAAAAGTTACTTAATGAAACTGTATTTAGTTTAAGCAAATAGACCTTAAGTCAAAGATTTTTGGGAAAATGAATTTGTATTTCTCTAAAGTTCAACTAAACACGACTATATAAAATATTTAGAAATAGTTTAATGGTCATATTAAGTTAATTAAAAGTTCAAAGAAGATATTACATATTAAAGAAAAAATTAAGGATTACTAGTGGCATTTTTCTTAGTGTGTATATTAAACATCCACCGCCACCCTTTTTAGAGCCATTACTTGTGTCCACAAAAAATATGCCAAAACAAAGAGATACCGCAATCAATATACTCAATGCAAGCACGGGGCACAGAAAGTTGCTTTGAGTCCAAGAAAGGATGATGGCACATTAATGCTCACAATCATGGTGAACAGCCAATAAGGGCTCGAGCAGATCTCTTGTTTCTGGTCGTGAACTTCGATGCGAAATGTCGACTTTACAGACCACGGCTCGATGAGAGAACAATGATTTTCTGACTCGGAGGCATTGAAACTTCTAGGACGACATAGTCTTAATCTATACGTCAAAGGTCCATCATTTCAACGGCAAGAGGGGCGCCAGACGCGTCCATTTATGGCTCGATGGCCTTGCTTCGTGGGGTCACAAATTTCGAATCGGAATTGTTTCGTCCATGGAGTGGAGACGATGTATCCAGGTTGCATTTAATAATCATTGTATTTCTGAAACTAATTTTTTATTAGAACTTAATTTTTTATTCTACTATCAGAAATAATTTCTAAGCATTTTAAGAAATTTGGTAACTGTTCAAAATTTCTATTTCCAAAAAAAAATTGTATTTAGTAATGTTCTTAAAATTACTAATTTAAATCATTTTCCTTTAATTTTTTTAGTAATTTTGTTATTTTTCTTTTCTTACTCTTTTTCTTCTTCAAACTTTAGCTCGTCGCCAACCTCGGGATGATTGGCGATCGGTCAAACGAGAGTCGATGACCTCATTGGAGCGTTGCTAGCCCTCAGCAAGGCCGTGCCTCGTTGGTTGAGTGAGGACCCTCCCCTAGCCATGGCGTAGCCAAGCGAGGCTTGGCTAGGTGAGGCTCGCCAATGGTTGGGGGATGCCTAGGTGAGGCCCGCTTGGCCACCAGTGAACTTGCCAAACCTCGCCCAATCGGTCTTCGGTGACTGGCAACGGCGACAATGGTTACAGCGGTGGCAGTGGAAGAAGAAGAGAGAAGGAAGAAGAACAAGAAGAAAATAAAAGAAAAGAGAAAAAATCGATTGACTTGATTTTGGAATTGTTCCCGGGAACAAATAATCAACTTTTTTAACTCCTTAATTATATTCTAAATCTATTCCCGGAAATAAAAAAATTGCCAAATGGATTTTTATTCCAAATCTAATCAGGAGAACAAAAGAATAAAATCAAACACTATTTGACAAGTTGCCAAATACGCCCTAAATAGACAAAAAATGAATCGACAGAGCTAGATATTGATCTTTGATAGTAAGTGTTTTACTGGTTATATAATGGAGATCTTAAGTCAACGGAATTCTACTCCAGTATATGAATTTCGGTTGCCACGGAGCTTCATAAGTTTTAACAGTGCTCAGCTTCACTCCACTAAGCTCCAGTTCAATTAATCAAGCTAGAATTTGGTCATCAAAACGGAGAAAAACTTTAAATAAAAACAGTTTCTTGGTTCAAGGAAATAAGATACAATTCTACATTTAGGATAGAATTGAAATCCATAATACATATTATCCAGAAACATGCTGGACCACAACAAGAGCACGACAAAATTTTTGTGGAGTCATGAGATGAGTTGATACAATATCGAGTCGAATCTCTTATGCGAGATGAGCTTTGATATGTACTATATCGAACGGCTTGTTCTCTTTTCCGATTCGAACCATGACGATACTCCATTAGTTGTTAGTTCTCTCGAGGCCACCTCCAAGGACATGGATAAGGAGACAACGTCCTTCGGTAACGCCCTTATATGCTGGGTTGCGCCGACTGCAGTCTGTGGCTTAGAATTAGTCGGGTGCTAAGGAGGAGAAGAAGAGCATCGATATCATATTCAGTAAGCATTATTGGAATGAACACTAAAACCCTCTCCCCAGAGTGTTTAATGGCCTCCAAAATGGGTCACTGGATGAAACTTTAGGCCCAAAGGTTCCCTTCCTTTCGGAGTAGCCTATTATTCCTAAATCTGTGAGGAGCCCATCTCCCGGAGAAGGGGTAATATGCATGAGATCGAACCGGCAGACTTCTGGAGCCGAACAGTTTTCACTTGGAATGTGATTTCTGGACATGGTGCGCACTAGGAGACATGCAACCCTAGGACCATTGAAACAGTGCAAACAGGACCAACATGTCAGCGTGCCCAAATGATTTGAACAGGCGAAGAAAATCGTGATAGACTGTTTGATCAATTCGATCGCAAGTTGGCCTGGTCTCGGTCGTGCTCAAGCCCCGTACAAACCCACGTTGAGGGACCCCTGAGAGAGCGAAGGGGACAGATGCTAAAATTCTCCAATCACGGCCTGAATCGTTTTTAGAAGTAAATTGGCGTGATTGAAAGGCACAAGAACTTGTCCTTGGGTTTGGAGGACATCCAATAGTACACAACCTTCAGTCACATCTCAAGGTGTTGGTTTCCGTGTGCAACTCCGGTATCATGTTAATAGGTCAATAAATGTCCTATTGTCTATATTGATCATAAATTATATATATACACAAAAGATTATATGTCCACCCTCTTGTACCTTGATTGGTCTCTCATTTGGGACCACTTTTTGCACACTTTGAATTTGCCCGTAGTGAGATAAAGCGTTAATTAATGTTAGAAATATTAAACCGCATTTTTATCTATATTTTTACTTGGAGGTGAATTGATAATGATGTGGACAAATTGTATCTAGAGTAAAGCTAGCATAAAACGTGCTGTAAGTCTTCAACATGAAACAATGACTTCTCCACTTTTGATTTTCCATAGAGACTGCTTAACTTGTTTAACCAATTGCCTTGGAAAATAGAATTCAAAACTCTCAAGGGTTTTCCTTCAATCCACTTAAGTGACATTTTTTTTATATGAAGGGAAAAAAACAGCATAAGGAAACTAGATAATTCTAAACCAAATTGAATACCGAAATATAGATAATCAAATGTAGAAGAATACTATAAGTAGCTCCAAAGAAATTATTAATGTCATTGAAAACATCTCATTTAAAAATCAACTAACAATTTTCAGTTTTAATTTATATTAGACATACACTTTCCTACTTTTTTGAGTTCGTCTTTTTTTTTTTTTTTTTTTTTGGAGCAATATCCACCGTATTTCTTTTGTCATAGAACAATATCTACTATTTTAGAAGTTGTAATTGAATCATCAATAAATCACTTATTTTTGTGATTATTATTGACTTTAAGCAATAAAAGATCATTAAAATTTTTAAATATATTTGATGTTACGCATTTAGCCTAAACTTTTTTTTAATGACACAAAAAATCTCAAATTTGTATTTTTATGATGAATTTACCTTCCATCAATATTCTATCATTGAACATTATTAAAAATCTATCTATATAGATACTTGAAAGTAAATAGTGTTGACATGATAATCACATGACTTAAGTGAAATAAAGACAACATTGTTTTGATTGAAAAATCATCCAACAAAACGTTGACAAGGAGTAAATATGTTACATAGGTATAAGTTTGGGATTTTTATAAGTCAAAAGGAAAAGTTTACAATAAATATGTCACGGTAGATATCTATAAGAGGTTTTTGATAGCATTTTCGTTAAATAAAATAAGAAAATATATCTCATCATCCCATCCATAGAGAGTTTTCAAATGAAAATTTCCCCAAGAAACCGAATAAACAAATTAAGTAGTTTCCTAGGAAAATTTAGAGGCGGAGGATCGACAGACCGTTTCGAAACGAAGACAAGCAGTACCGTCAGCTCATCATTTTTCTTGTATGAATACAACGCGTCATCTACTCTCCTAAATAAAGAAGTCATCAAGAACACCCCACTGTCTCCCCTGCTCATCTTTCAAGCTAACCACAGACCAAAAATCCCAACATCACATCGAACCACGGGTGAAGAAAGCGTGAGAGTATACATCGAAGGATCGACGGGCTCGATGATACCGCAATCAGATGTGAAGTGGGCTGACAAGACTAAAAGTCAGAGGAGCCATCAAACCATGGAGGACGAAGCTATTATCTACAGCGGAAAAAAGAAAAGGAAAAGTGTGTGGGGGAGGATTCCAGCTCGTGACTGATGTTTGCCTGAGCTTTTCTCCATTATATCGGATTCGATCCAAGATATTTAACCCCACAACCTGCATATGTGCCTGTATCCAGACAAAAAAATATAGATGGAAGGCCTCCTGTTCTCTCTTCAACAGTTTCCGATTTCTCATCTGGTCGTGTGCGCGGGATTAACTCAGTCTGACAACGATTCCCATGAAGCCCAATGACCATTGTCTTGAATCCAGGGCGAAGATCGCAATGTGATCGCATCGGCTTAACTCGATCATTCCATACCGGGCCAGAGGTTGAAAAGGGGATTGGATGAAATACGAAAGGGCATATACGCATGATGGCGAGCAGGACCTGAAGGACACACACCCAAACACACTGACGTTGCTGTCCTTCCGACCGGCGCCACATCACGTGGGCTTTGGCCCTGCTTCGTACGCAGCTTTTTGAGAGAGGGATGGTGCGTCCCACGTGACAATACCTACGGGGTTTTCATGCCTCGAATACTAAACATGGCGTCTGAACTAAACAAGATCCGCTTCCTGCGTTTTCTTTTTGTTGTTTGCGCTCCATCGATGTGTGTGTTCCTAACGGGCCTACATAGCTCCTCTCCCCCCTATGGCAAGAGAGGTTCTTTTGCCACTGCACTGCCTTGTCCATGCCTTACCATACGTACAAACGCCAACATGCAGCCCCCCATCGTATGATGCGCTCGCCCCCACCCAATTATGCAATGCCCTTAGTGTCCTTTCAGATTCGCAAAATAATTCGAGTTAGGGCGCGATGCTTACAGTTCCGTGCTGTGTCGGGTTTGGGTCTAATTCGGATATGGGCGACATCTGTTTATACCCGACTCCGCCCACGCGTCTCGCTCCGCCAGATTGCGACATATTTCTGTTTCCATCCCCACCTATCTCTGAAAGCTGGAAGCTCTCTTGTGGCCTAGATCTCCACGAGGTCTCAACAGTCTTCGCCGAGAGAATAGTGACCAGTGAATGTTGAGAAGGTGCCCCCCCCCTCTGGAGCTAGAAGTCTCCTTGACGAGTCTTGACGAGTCTTGTCCAGGACGACGAAGCAGAGGTCGCCTGTGGCCTCAGGCTCCATCAACGGCGATGAATCTCAAGGTCTGCGCGAGCTTCCCCCACTACACGCACCCAACAACATTTCCGGTTTCCCCTAGTATTGAATAAAAAGAGATTGATCAATCATTTGTAACATCCGTAATTTCGGATCAAGGGCTCGGAGTATTATCTTGTGTAACGATGAAATAGGATACCTAAATGTTGCGATCTGATGATCAAGACAACGGACGGGAGCGGATAACGGATCCTCGTCTGTAAACACGGCATGTTTATCCATTAAATAAAGCAGCATGTGAAGATAGAGTAGAGACGGTATTCGAATTGTTCTGAGGCTACTTCCCACGGTTTTTTTACAACTAAAGAGGAACTAAATATGATTATCAAATAGCTTATGCTTTAGAATAGTGATACGCACCGTTGAAAATGTGTTCAAATGCAAACATTTCATTCTATATATATAATGACAACACAAGTAAGATCTTTTGTTAAAACATGTATATACGTACCTAAACTTGTCAAATGAACAGGAGCAACATGTGTTTACCTACTTTATTAAACATGTCTAATGATAACATAAACGGGCCAAACGGATCAACTCGTACCCAATATGCTTATTACTTTGTGTATGAAAACCCATTTATACCATTTAATGCAAACACAATTACCGTAATTCCAAACATGCTTAGTTATGTGCCATACATGTAATATGAAAAATTTATTGACCTTAGTTTAATTCATTGTTTGTACGTAATATTGAATATCTAAATATGCCGGCCGGACAGTATTTCCCATGGCTGCATGTAATTTGTCGGATCCACGTGCATCGGGTGCGGTTCTATTCAGACGGCAATTGCCCTTGATGTTGAATTTGAGTGAAAGACCTTATAATCCGAAAAGCAAATCCATTACATCTAAATCAAAGACGCTCAGAGGACTCGACCAATCAAAGTTGCGCGAGCGACATTTCATAGGTTATTTCTAGGAGTGCTGAAAAGGATTTTACAAGCACGACGACATAGAAAATGGCGAGAAAAGAGAGCACTGCAAAGCATGCAAACAACCACATCAGATTGTACGGAGTTGGGGTAGGTTGATTGTCGAGAGAATCCACATCACATATTTTTATTCGCCCATTTCGGTGTCGTGGAGGGCTTAGCTTCGATTATTGCCATGGGGTCTCCAAACATAGCAAGCACAGAGCATCATCAATTAAAAAAAAAAAAACTGAGAAAATATAAATAAAGAAAAGTGACTGTGAAGAATCCGAGAGTTGGTGATTTACTTACCCTAAGGATGATCTTGTTAATTTTCAAACTAGCCATGTTAAAATAGAAAAATACGAACGCAAAAACTCGGTTCTCTGAAATTTTATGCAACATGGGGAGAATATATCATTTTGCAGGGATGAGTGCATCACTGATTACACTACGTTTGGATCATTCGGCGCGATGGGTTTGGAAAAAAGAAGCAGAAAAAAGATCCAGTTGTAAAGTTTTGAAAATAACAATCCATGCTGACTTGTGCTTGTGCCATGTGAACCATGCATTGTTAATGCGGTACACATGTATCAGAAAAGAAATACAGCATCACTAGAACATGTGCAATTAATTCCAACTCTTCTCTATCTTTTGGCATCATTCCAGGTTTTCTAAACTGAACAACTTTCTTAATTGGACGCCAAAAGGGAAATGTGTTTCTTACTAAAAAATATATTTTCTGCTTCACACCGGTCCCCCGTAATTCACTGAAACTCGTTTATATAAAGATATTCATTTGAAGGTTATATAAATTTCTGACAAAAACATCAAACCGATGCAAAGGCCACTTTGGCATGGTTGCTTCATTGAAGAAGATTAACGGGAGAGTGGTAGTGAAATGAAAATGGATTTACAGTATTGATATATCACGGGAGGATGAGATAAGATTCGTGGGATGAAATATCAAAGTAGAGCATATTAAAGTTCCATATAATTCAACTTTATCGTATATTGAATAAGACCTTTTGTGAAAAATCCATAATTTATAGCTCAATTATGACGCTTTGTAAATTAAAAATTGATGGTTAACCTAAACATTACTCATTAAGAAAATCAGTAGTGAGATGACCAAACCACCATATGACATCATGTGGGCGGTAGGTAAAACCTAGCCAACGACAGAAGAAGCCGAACGGTTCTTAATTCAATGAAAGCACATGCCATTTTTTTCCTAAACCTCCCTCTCTTTTTTTTTTATATTTTTTTATTCAGGGCTCGAATCCAAGGAGCAAAGTTGTTTATTGCTCAATCAATAATCGAATTACAGGCTGATCGATGATGGGAAATATACCAACCCATTGGATTTAGAGTGTGCAACTCCTAGAGGAGCGTTTGAAAAGGAAAGATATTTTTCTGTACTCCTAGAGGATGGACTTCAGTCTTGCATGCGCAAACTTATATTACTTAATAGTGTTACATGTCTGAAAATATAAAAATGCCCTTTCGAAATTTTATTTTCCATAAAGGGTATTTTTTTTTCACTAAAAAACTTCTTGTTGATAGAAAATGCTTTCCCGAAATTTAATTTCAAAGAAAACGAACTGTTGTAGCGAGTTGAAGGTACTATGGTGTTTGATAATAAGGGCGGCTCGTCACATATAAGAATCAACAATTTCTTTGTTTATTCTGAAATTCATCAAAATAATATGAATTACTAATAAAGTTATGAAAGATATTTGAAATCATATTTACAAAGTATTATATAGGTGAATATTCTTTTTGGGAATGTAATAGAACGTGAGCATTAATGAAATATATCTAGGAGAAGGTTTTTAAAAAGAAATGAGAATTATCAGAAAAAATCAAAAAAGAAAAAAAGAAAAAGAGAGAGATAAGATATAGACAACAAGGGAGATTTACTTTTCTCACTTGAATACTCCTTTTGTCAACTGAACGCGCTAAAATGTCTGAAAAATAATTTATTTGAAAATGATTTTTCATCAAACAAGATGACACCCCAAGTACTACTTACAATTTCCACATGGAGTAAAATGGTTTACTTTCGTGGCTGAACATGTTCAAGATAAACCCCTCATTTATCCAACTTTAAGAAATTAAATTATATTGATTATATAATTAAAGCTGTACAGAATTTTAAGGAATAGAACATGTTAATATTCTTAGATTCTTAAAGAATAATAAATTCGCCGGTGCTGCGCCGATTAGACATTCGAATTTGGAATAATAACACTAAGTAACAGACAATGAGAGAAGGGAGAGAGAGAGAGAGAGTATTTTAACTAGGGTTTCTGGCAAGAAAGCTTGGTGTCGCGGGTATAAGTATGCATGTCGTACAATTCATACGAAGCACCCACCAATCAGGAAGCCACAAAAGAAAAGCCACCATCGACCATTGGGTCCCTTCTAGGTTTTCATTTTTGGCCCAATGAAGAAAAAGAAAGACCAAAAAAGGAAGATGCCCATGCCCTCCTCGAGCGCTTATAAAATCTCTCTCCCACACTGTTGCCTTTGTATGACTTCCCTAACTCTCTCTCTCTCTCTCTCCCCCTCAAAGATTTCTCTCTGGTTTTGGCATGAGATCAGCTCTCTCTCTCTCTCTCTCTCTCTCTCTGTGATTGTAGTTTTTCTGTGTGTTCTTGTTTCCGATGGCTTTCACTCGGTCAGACGCTCTCGCTTCTCGTTTGTTTAATTTCCCGGTGCGATGTTTTTGTCAGGGTTCGGGCCGATTTAGATCTAAAGAGAGATGTGATTTTTCTCCTGAAAATTCTGGATTTCTATTTCCTTTTCCCTGATTTTTTCTTCGAAAATTCGCGAGGTTTGGCCGGAAGAAGAGCCAGAAAAAGTTCCAAAAGAGTCCCTTTCTTCCCTCTAAATTTTATCGCTTTTCTTTTGGGTCAATTCCGGGGTAGTTCTCACTCGTGGATGCTGTTTATTAATTTTATGTTGCTTTATCGTGATTCGTTAAATATATGGTACGAGGATCTACTGTTTTAAATATGTGCGATATAGAGTTCAATTTTTTTATTTGGGTCTGGCGGATTTAAACTCTGGGGCGTTATTTACGTAAGACCATTTCCATAGTTTCTCCAGTGTTGGTCAAAGCCGATAGGCTAACGTGTGTTCCTTTGTTTCTTTTGGCCCCTTTATGTTTCCAAGATTTTCCAGCACATATAGACATATCGAATTCTTCTCAGCATTTCTCTTATGTTCCTTAAATATCCAAGCATGGTTTGATACATGGATCAGTACGCCTTTACAGTCGTCGGTTGCAGGTGTAGCATCATCAAGATTCACAAGTGAAAATGGACGGCGATGATTGGATTGCCCTTTGCTGAAAGTCCATCTGAGATTGAGAATCTTGATGATGCTGCATCGGCAATAAACGACTCTACACGACAATCTCGAGGTCCCTCTTCTTTGCTTTTCTGTTGCCTTCAGGTGGGTTTAGATTAAATTTGTTTTCTTGGAGGTTTATTTATTAAAAGATGCTTATAGATTCTCTTTGCACTTTGCAAAAGAAGTATGAGATTCAGATCGGAGCTGATTAAAGATACTGAGAATACTGACTGCCCTTAAAGCTTTGTTCTTTTTCCAACTGCGCAGATCTACAGTTGTGTTTCCTCCAAAGAAATATGTGAAGCCTACTATATGTAAGAAAAGGCTCATGATGCATCACAAGTTGCATGAAGGCATAACGTTGGAATGTTGCAGAGAGTGAATTAAATCAGAGAGAGAGGGAGAGAGAGGAGTCACGGAAGCGGGGAACTGATGAGATTCGCCGCATGAAATATGTTCATCATGCTCAGGAAAGTGTAAATTCCCTTCAATCCAGTAGATTTCTACCTTTGATTCTAATTTTTTTTCTCTGGCATGCTTGGCTAGTATATAAGATTAATTCTTTGCTTCTTTTGGTTATTTGTCTATTGTTCAAACATGCACTGGGATATTTTGTTTCTCCTCAGTTTGATTGTTTCATTAGCAGCTTAAGATGAGTTAGATTTGTTTGTTTGAGTACAGAGGCCAACATAAAAATGTTCACAATCATTAGGGTCTTTTGGAATCTTCATCATTAGATTTTTAGAAAGTTTGATCTTTTAGAAACATCAACGGCCTGCTCAAATTTCATGAAACAACAACGGAACATCTAATTAGGATCAAATGTGTCAACATGTTCATATATATGTTACAAAAAATCATATTGCTTTTCATTAAATTTCACTGAGTTTCCCGTTGAATTTGATTGAATCACATCTCCTAAAATCTAACAAGTTGATCATGTCCGAGAAAATATACATGAGCTCATCACTGAAAGTTCTCTAACTTTCCCACCACTTCTCTCTTGACTTCGATTTGAATCAAACTGTATGATCACATATCGTTTATCCGTCAAACTATACCTTCTCAGCAAAAAATGGCCGACAAAGAAGTGAGTGAGAACTCCACAAATGGTTTTTGTGTCTCAGAATATGTGCATATTTGAAATCAGGAACTGATTTCTTCTTCTGACCATGATGTGCCAATCAAGGTGGGAGGATGTCCAATTTGTCACTTTGCTTTTGCTAATATCTGCACAAAAATCGACCTCACGATCTTATTGGTGTGGGACCGATCGAAACGGTTCCCATAAACTTCCTTTCACCTCTGCTACTGAAGTGGTACTAGAAAGTATCTCAAAATATCTCCATTTTCTGCTTCATCCATCATGACAGCGACGAAACCAGACACCTCAATTGAATTTTATGGAAATCCGTGTGCCTGGCTCGCCTTACCTATCTGGGAACACGTTGTGACTAGTCCTATATTAAGTTAGGTTTATGTTTCCAGATCAAGAAACTTCTTTTAGATAATTATTTTCGTTGACTAGATGTACAAGCCTAAGGACACCTCATACATGTCAAATTTTATCCTAAAGTCAAGAGATGCTATATATTGTGCAAAGGGGATTTACTCCATGACGTGTGATTTTTCAGGAGCTATGGAGAAGGAATGGATCCTGGGTAAGCAAAGATATATTGGTCATATATGACTTTACCAAATGAAGAAGCAAGAGGATCAAGGGACGTGGCATTTACGAGTGTCGGAATGCATTGCGTAATAAAGATATTTTGATTCTATTCCTTTCACAACTTCACAAAGTCTTCAGATTCTCACATATGTTCTCTTTCTGCTGTGCCTTGTAGCATTCAAAGTAAGTCATTGTCAGATTGAACTTTTTCTTTGTTTTTAAAAAAAACCATGGGTACGAGCCCAAAAGGCCAACTACCTCAATATCCATGGAACACCCTGCAAGCGCCACGAAATGTTGATTACAATGGAAGTTTGTGTGAATACTGCCAATCTTTGTAGGTTGGATATACATCAGAAGAATGGATGTCAATACTTTTTGCACAAACCAGCTAAAGATTATCTCTCCTGACGTTCTTCTTCCAAATAATCAAGCATAATTTCACGACATTGCTAGGGCAGTGTAAGATAGGCCGGGTGGGATTCGCCAAGAACGAGTTAAAAGAGTCACGATCCTTTATTTGTTTTTCCCTTCATTCTCACCCGTTTTCCGTTTGGTACTAAACATGAAGTGTTTATGTTTCTCTTTTGACCTTCATTGACAATTATCATGGGTAAGATTTTCTGTTCTTAGTGTATCCGACTTCATGGCCATTGCTTTTAAAATGTACTTCCTATAATTCGAATGACTTCATAGATGAACCTCTCTTCAATTGGTGCAAAATTCATATGGGATCTCTAGTCCAATATACTTCCATTACCCTTTTTCTTTTCTTTTTTCTTTTTTATCTGTGTGATCCACACATATAGTATCTGATTATACTCATAATCTCACTGTACGTGAGACAGCTCTTGTGGCAGATAGAAAACTTATTACTTGTTTGAAGAGCTCAGCTAGTAGAAATGTCCACATGACAGATTGTGACTTTGCAAAACATAGTCGTATGTCCATGTATAAATGTAAACCCTACATGAAATGAGAATTCTTTAAATGACTCATTTCATGACCTCTAGCTGTGGTAACACCATGTCTTATAATCTTTCCGGTTTTGGGAGTTCTTTGATTGTTCTCTTTAGGTTTGTTTTCAAGTAAAACGTAGGCGTGACTGATAGGTTCGTCGAGATGAAATTACCATGGTCTGATTCCAAGTGTCTTGTGTTCATGTGAGGTTTGATGTTGTGAGTCAATCTAACCATCAATGATGTAAAGCCCCATGAAAATGTCTTCTCCGATTTGCCTTGAAGGATTATTTGTCGCAGTTCTCTCGAGGTTAGATTTACTATGTATATTCCTTTTGATGCTTTTCATATGGATTCCCAGTGCCCGCAGAAAAAGAAACAAAATACTCTCATTTTAGTCGCCAATTTCTCTTTGGGAAGTTGTGAAAGAATATGAAACAGACTCATTCTATGATTCAGAGAACATATAGAGAAAATCACGATGCAAAAATCATATGAAGAATTGTGCATTAACTCTTCGGGCAGTTAGTTGAGATACACTGGGTATCTTGTTCCGGGATTAAAGGGTATTTATTCAAATCCCATTAACTACATGCAAAACAATCTATGTCGTACAAGTCAAAAGTATGCTTGCAGAGAATATTATGGGTTTTCACATAGCTAAATCTCCATGTTTGTGTCCTTGAGATTATTATTTTTTTAAAAAAAGTTATTTTCTTTAGTGGGATGTTGTGTGAATTTCACTTTATTTGATTACATGGTCGACATGATCCATCGCAGTAAATCTATGCAAAAGTTGTCCCGTTGCCTAGACACTTACTAGTTAAAGGAAATAATGGTCCCCATGCAAGCATTGTCTGGTTATAATTGATGGGTAGTACCATCAAGAACCTTTGCAAGGACCATTATAATGGCATTCCTACACTAGACCCATCGACCTGCCCTAAATTGAATGGCTCCCACCCCATCGCAGTACAGCCAAAACCAAACACTCGACTATCTTTCGCTTGGTTATTCAAAAGTATGTGGGTACGACTCTTTTCAACAGTGAATCATGGCGCCTTGCGTGAGATCCACGTGATCTAACGGCTAGAATGTATCGAGTTTGTGCGATAACGGCTGTCAATGAACATACCGTGAATCCATTTCATTCGGCAAGTGGGATCGGAAGAGAAGTTACTTTTGTTAGGTTGTCCAAGAAGAGCTGCATGTGCAGGTCCTACATATAATAAGTTCAGCAAAGACAACGATTGTACAGGAACTGCAAAGTCTCCAAAATCATTTTCAGCAAGCACACAGCTCATTCTTCATGCTCTTCTTTTTAGAGAAAAACACAGCTCATAAGTAAAGTGACAAGTTGCTCGATGCGATACTAACGTATATCGAAACTATTTGGTTTTTTGCATGAGAAGTTGCTGACCTCATTAAGAAATTAGGGCTCTTTTGATAAACCGTCCATCATTTTAAGGGAAGAAAATAAAGAAAAAGTTTGTTCGATGGCGGTCGAAAATTTTATATGAGATATTATTAGTTTCTACCGAGCACATAACGTTACAGTTAGTATAATAGGTCCTTATAATAGGTTTTGTTAACATAGTTTGTATTATCGTAAATCGAGCTCGATACAATAGTTTGTATTATCGTCAATTGACCTCGATACTGTTAAGAGCCGAATACTTTAATGAGGTCATCGCACAAGTTCCGTAAAAATCTAACAAGAGAAAATTATATCATCGATTCACCTTTTGTTCAAGAGGTGACACCATCGAATTACCTTGGTCAACCACGTATATCAACTTCTCCTTTTAATTTTAGACATCTAAATATGAGATTTTCTTCTTTGTCGCACCCACCTGATACTATCCACGCTTAACCCTTTCAAAAGGAAGCTTCGCTGTTAAAATGACTAGTAACTTTTTTTGAATTTTGGTAGTAATTTATTCCTAAGGTTAGTGAAATTTCATATTAAAGAAGTGGATATTGGTTAGGGATGAGCATGGTCTGAGTTGGCGGTTCTTGCCCTAAATCCGAGAATTGCCCATTAAAGACCGATTCCGAAAAGTTGGAATGGGGAACAGCCCATTGATTTCATGGATCCACCCGAAAACTGGATCGTCAGTTTGGTCTGGTTCCTAAGTAGGTCTATAGAATCGGTCCTACCAAGTTTCACGCGTTAGCACTATAATATGCAACAAAAAATTACACAATGGAATCACCTCATCAAAGACACTCCCAATTAGAGGTAATAAACCAACAATATTAGCATGTTAGGAAGTGTGCAAGCAAGAGAGCACACTCACCAAACTTGTTATAAGTGGGCAAAAGTAGACAAACTAGTAAGTAGCCTAGGGATTTAGGATTTTTCATTTTTTAAAATATCTATTATATATATTATTGGTCCAGTCCAGATGAGCGGTTCCACACTTGAAACCGGGAACCGAACCGATGCCCACCGGGAACTAAACCGGTGCCCACCCGTTCCAATAAATTGAATCAAGAACCAAACCGGTTCCCTTAAGAACCACCGGTTCTTGGGCGCTCCGGTTAGGATCCGAGCTATCTGGGTAGTTTCCGGTTCTTTTGCACACCCTTAGTTTGTATTATCGTAAATCGAGCTCGATACAATAGTTTGTATTATCGTCAATTACTGATGTACCGGTGATTAATGAAATTCTTGTAAGACCTGATTGCGCGTCTCACGGGCTCGGGCCCGCCCAAGCTCGCTCTCGGACCAAATGGGCGAGAAGGGCCGAACAGCACTTTAAAAGAGATCTTGGACAAGACTAATTGATCAGGACTCCGGCCCATTAATACTGGGCCAGTCCGAGAACGGCCCAGCCCAAAGATTTTACATCCATATTACATATTCTTTTGGTACGATGTACCTAAATTCTGGCCAGCTTCATATTTGTCCGTCACCGCCGTCGCGCTCTCCGGCGGCGGAAGGCGAGAAGCTCCCGACGTCTTGCCGGACAAGGAGCTTTGCCTCGACGGACCTGGGTACGAGGTCAGGCCCGACCTTTGTGGCCGGCCGTCTCGGCCCACGACCGCTTCTAATTCGATGCGTGTGATTGGTAACTTTTGATTTTAGGGCATCATATAACTAGAAAACCAGTCCGATTTCAAGACCTGCGAATTATCGACACTACATTGATAGCCATTGCCGGACAACCGAATAAACCGCCAAACCTCCCCCCAACGGACTGCAATCTTCGTCTTCCTCCATGAGATGACCCAGAAGATCCTGCAAGCCGCCCGCCGGGCCTCCGGGGGCGGCGGGCCGGCGCGGTCTCGGAGCCTCTACGGCGAGCTCCACCGGAGGATCGGCAGAATCGCTCCCCCGACGGCCCCGTTCGACCCTCCTCCCGGCGCCCTTCTCTCCGGCCTCAGCCACGCCTTGCTGGACCGCATCCTCTCCGACCCTCATCTGCATTCCTCGAAATGCCTCGCCTTCTTCGATTACCTCTTCGAGAACCAGCCCTCCTCCCCCTCGTTCCGTCCTAACCTGCAGTCGCACTTGGTACTAGCTTGCCGGCTGCTCAAAGGACGAACTTTAGCGGGGCGGAGCGTCTGCTGAGATCCGTGCTGATGAATCGGAACGGGCCGCTTCCGTTTTCGGCCATCGCGTGCGTGATTGAGAAACGTTGCGTCAAGGCGCGAATTAGAGCGAAGTTACTCGAGATGATGTTTAAAGTTTACTCAGAACATGGGTTATACGATCAGGCTTCGCAGGCATTTGATTACATGAGAAAGAGAGGAGTCCGGATAAATGAGAGGGCATGTACTGTGCACTTGCTTGCCCTGAAGAGATCTGATCAGGTCGGGTTGTGTGTGGAGTTTTTCGACAAGATGGTTGACTCGGGTATTGGGATTTCTGTGTACTCTTTGACCGTCGTGGTTGATGGGCTGTGTAGGAGTGGAGCGGTCAAGATGGCTAGGGAGCTGGTGGAAAAAATGTCAAGAAAACGTGTAGAACCAAACATTGTCACGTTCAATACACTCATAGATGCTTGCGTGAAGTGGTGGAATTTTCACGAATTGGACTTGGTGTTGGTCTTGATGCAAAAGGAAGGAGTCGAATTCAATCCCGAGACGTATAAATTCCTGGTTGGTGGGTACGCAAGCTTTGGATGGGCGAAGGAGGCCAAGAAGTTGATATTGAAAATGCATGATCTTGGTTTAAAAGTTGACACCCATTTGTATAATCTGACTATCGGTGCATTCAGTTAAAGAAGGGTCCGCAAGAAGCGCTGTTAACCTGTTCGATGAAATGACTAATAGAGGTGTTGAGAAGAATGCCGACACGTACTGGGCTTTGATTAGTGGGCTCTGTCAAGTCGGAGAAATCAAGGAGGTTATTCAGTACGTTGGTGAGATGCGGAGGAAGGGAATTCAAATTGGTGAGGTTATGATGGAGAGAGTAGTAGATGCCTTTTGCAAGAAAGGGATGGTAGATGAAGCTTATAATTTTCTTGTTAGCATAGAGGAGAGAAAGACTAAGAGCTGATGTATTTGCCTGTGAGGGCATAGCAACCGCGTTATGCAAAATGAATGGGAATGAAGAAGCCAAGGTGCTTGAAAGTTGAAATGTGATGAGCATTTGCCGGTCCATAGAAGGCACTTTAGACTTCATGTTGATGGAGATGCTGATGCATCGGTATGGCTTGATGATGGATCTGCAGGAAAAAAGCATACGATCAAGTATTTTTCCCTCATCATTCATCAATCAAGATTCAGAGTGCATTGAAGATATGTCATCTATGTCAGCAATAGAGAGGTCAGACTGGCCGAAGCTCAAGGTTTGCACCCAACCTTAGGAAAACAGAGTAATGGTTGATAAATCCATGCACACCTGATATGGCATTCAGTGGCAAAACGGCAAGAGCCTATACTCCTTCTCCAGGGATTAATTTACTTGCAATGGATGCTTCAGCCAACATTGCACATTTGCAAGAGAAATGGTTAGTGCAGTGAATTCAAATATTGAGCAACGTTGCCCGTCAATACTTTTAACCCCTCGAATCGAAGAATGGAATGGTTCGTTCGCACTCTGCTCTATGACTTCACTTCTTCTTCATCCCCCTCCCTTCGTGCATGCGAGGCACAAGCAAACCGGGTCTGTGATTGTGACTGAATCTGGGATTTCTCGTTTTTGTTAAAGGAAATGAAATGGCACGATTTACGGACACCGATTATTGACGGGTTGTCAATGGGTACCGAAGCCCTTTCTATGCTCCCTTTGCAGAAATTCTCTTTCCTTGGGTGGCATTATCATGATCGCGGACTCTTGCCTTGCCAATTGTGAAAAAAGAAACAGCCGAAGCAGTTCTGGGACTTGGAATGGAATAAACACAATCTCCCATCGAATTCTGGCGCTAAGTAAATCTTTCCATGTGATGTAATCTATAACAGCCTCGTCGAAGCGAATGGTTAATCATTCTAAGGATTGGACTGGGAAGAGGCATGCTAAACGGATTGTCTATGAACAGACTATCGCAACATTTGAGAGTGATGCTCATGCTAGAGACCGGCCAAGGCTGCCACGGTACAGCGTCGAACTACTCTTCCTAAACCCAATTCCTCTCTTTTCTCCTTTCCAGTCAAACAACGCTCTATCTACCATTTATTCGATAACACGGCTACGTGAAGGCTCTATCAACACGCCACCAGGTCTCATATTGACAAAACTTAACTGAGGAAAAAACAAAGAGAGAATAAAGGAATGAGATTAAAAAAATTAGAATCTCATCGTCGAACTCCTCCGTTGTTAGATTAGACAGAAAAAAAAAAAAGAAAAGAAACCACCTACTTCTCTAACAAGACAAAGCAAAGCAGCAAAAGATATACAAAGGAAACTAAACTCGTTAGAAAAATGAAAGGTATGCCAAATAAAACTCTTCCCCCCTTAGCTCTTAAGGGGCCCCGGACAGAATGGGATCGTTGATTATCGACCCATCATCTCCACCAAAGGCGGGTATACTTAGAGATCTTTTTCTCATCCTCGCTTTGCCGGGTGTTGTCACACGCCTCTCGTTTTTCTCCACGAGCACAGAAGCGTAAGAGCACAAGGCTCAATCTTCTGTTCATTGCTATGCTTGAGGAAAAGGTCCAGATTTTTACTATACTTGTCCTCTCCCACGTTTGTCCTCGGATCCCCAGGAGCAGGAAGTAACTTCCGTTCCTCATCGTCATCCGACGAATACCCATTCTCCAGCACGTCCTGCATGGCAAGATCGTCGTACTCTTCGTCTGATTTAGTAGACTGCTCGTCAACTGATCCTACCTGTGAAGGGCAATACTTCTACAGTCAAAAAATAGAGAGCGCACCACAATGGTGTGCCGGACCACTTGAAAAGAGACTCAGATCAAAGAGTAAAATCGAACCTCTTCATGGTCGTGTTTGCTAGCATCGTCTTCTGTTAGATCTTCGTCACTGTCCACAGGTGGGTCATCGGCCTCCTCATCACTTCCATGCACGGAGTGGTCTTCCTTCAGCTGAAAAGTGTTAACAAAAATAGAAAACTCAGCAGAATCTCGCATCTTATAAAACAACAATGCGATTATTCCCTGGGAACAAAATACTTGTGAAGTTGTGTATTTACAGATTAACCTACAACATACCTCCTTGGCAGGCCCATCAGATATCCTTGGTGAGCTGCAACAAGACGAATAGTATTTGCTGCCAGTATCAGTCCCGTCAGCCCTTGATTCATCAACACTTCCAGCATAGCTTCCAGCATAGCTTGTGCCTCCATCACTAGGCCAAGCACTGATTCCAAAATGACCAAACTGAAGATTAACCGGCTCAGCCTTTCCGATCTGCAATGGACCATACATAGGGTTGCCTATTTCATTCTCACCCCCGTTGCCCAACACAGGGTTCCCATTACTGTCAACTGAATTCACAGGCCAAGCCCTGGCAACAGATCCATCTGTATTTAGAAGTGCCATCAGATGCCTAGAAGAACCTTTTCTCTGAATCAGTTGGAACATCCCCTTAGAGCTTAAGGAATTTGCAGCACATTGGTTCCTGTACTCCTCATCAATCACAGAAACTGTGTTTGTCGTGGGATCATAAAGCTGCTCCCCCACTTCACGCCTTCGGAGGCAGCTAAAAACTGTGGCATGGATTGCCGCCACACTCCTATCAACATTGGTATTGTTTATTTTGGGGACCAGATGCTTGTCAGCCCTTTTACAAAGGTAGTCCTGTATTGTTCTAATATTCCTTATGTACTTCACATATTTATTTTTCGCTGGGTCCAGCGTCATGTACTTTGCACGAACGGCAAATCTTTCCATGTGCTTGTCTTCATTTGTAATATAGATCATGAATGGTATGATGGAGGGATGCTTCTTCATTAGCCCCATCTGCATGAAATGGAAAGTAAAAACCAAATTAAGCCTGAGGGGAGATCATTGCAAACCCGAAGTGTACACTATACACAGGAGAGAAAAGAAAGTGGACTGGGATGAGCTTACCACAAAATTGAGACTCAAGTGAACACCTTCAACAACTACTGATTCTTTCCTCTCTTCCCACGCAGTGATCAAACGATCAAGACTGTCAATTACCATCTCACTTTGTGCTTTAAAACCTTCAACAGCCATCTGTTTTGGACTGATTAATTCAGAAGTAGCTCCGCTTTCTTCAGATGCTGTGGCATCTGGTTTCCCTGGCTTTGATCCATCAGATGTCTCAGCCTTAAGAGTTGAGCGCGAAATGCCAGCTAGTTTAGTGGCTTTCCTCTTAGCCTTTGCTTCTGCAACAGCAACAGGATCCAAGTATTCTCCTGCATGGTATGTGGAAGCCCAAAGTAAGGGGTTTTGCTTCTCATCCACAAAACTCCTCATCATGTGCCGAATGGAGTCAGTTGATATCACCGTAGTGATTCCAAGCCTGCTACCCTGCAGGAATGAGCTTCAAAAATTAATATAATTGGGAAATTGACAAAGAAAAGTGTAGATACAGCATCGCGTTCACTTTGTACAACTAACAACTCCACTTAACATGAAAAGCACTAATGGATTTCCAGTTCCAGCCCCCAAAATAATAACAAAAATATGTAATGAGGAATGCAGCGACAGCTACTATGAACTACCCAAAACAAAAACTGTCCAAGAAAAACTAAAGAACATTAAAGTTCTCAGCTAAAGATATACCAGCAATGCAGACAAAGTAGATTTCCCACATCCACTAGTGCCACATAACAGCACAGTTACGGATTCTTTCCTTTCTCGTATTCTGCAGCAGAAAGCCAGGAGATAATGCTTAAGAAAACATAGAGCTCCTTCATGCCGCAAATGGCAAATGACAAATCCCATGGTCCATATGGTAAGCAGTAATCACAATTTGCAAAGTCAGAGTTAAGTTTTATCATAATTCCTGAAAAAACCCATACAACCATATTATGCAAATGATGCATACATAAGCAGTGCATTCCCAAGAGTAAAGCTTATGTTTTCTCCCAAGAAGAAAGTTGCGGAGGAGGAAGATGTGTATTAGAAGCTGTGAGATATGATGTACCTGCAAGCTAAAACCAAGTCGGCCCTCTGATTTGCGCCCACGTACTTATACTCAGAAAGACTGCTGCATACAATATCTAAGAAAGTCTCTCTCCTGACGACAACAGTTCTTCGCCTTTTGTACAGTTCGAATGCTCCGGAACTGGAATGTTTGTCCGCTGCTGCTTTACAGGTATGCCCCTTTGAAGCATCAGAATCAGAAGGTACCTCCGTTCCCTCTGGGAAGAAGCCATCAACAGAGGCCTCATTTCTCATCAATTCAAAAACCCGTTGACTCATCTGGTGCAGAAAGAAACAAAATACATCTTAAACCTTCACCTTCACAAGTAACCAAGAGGATGTTGTGCAACATGTTTCCTTGCGGAAATAAAAATGGCTCTCACACCAAACCTAGGAATCAAACGAATCATCTTATAAAGATGCGTTGAACTCTCAATCAGCACGGTCAAAAGAAAACAACCGATCAGGTTAACATCAATTCTACTGCACTGTACCATGTCAAAAAAAAAGTATTGCATGAGGAACAAGATCCGAGGTTTTCTTAATTCAAAAGCCAAAGGGGTGCATTTCAACAATACTGTTACACGAAGAGGTCAAATAAGGAACAGTAGAACACTCTCAAATGCACAAATTTGTCGGGCCTTTTGACAAGTAAAGGTGCAACTGACGTAGGAAGAGAGATTCCGCAAGAAACAACAATACCAATCCCACCAAATAAATAAATAAATAAATAAATAAAGACAGAACAGCCACAAAAATAGCTGAAAAAATGAGAGAATTCTCGGGCATCAACGATAGATTCATTCCACATCCACAAAGAAATCCGAGTCCCCGATTTATAAGGACGTCGGTGATGCGGCATTTTTCTTCTAGCGAAAGAAAGCAATACGCTCCGAGCATTAGTACAACAATCCATGAGATCATATAATTTCTGCTACAGCTCGAGGCCCTACGGGGGAACCACTACAGAAAAGAAATTGAAATTTCGGAGAACAGATTGCATGCACGATAGATCTCCGCCTCGCGAGGACATTCGCCCACAGAGACCAACCGATCGCAGCATAATAATGCAGAGAATCGCGAGAACGAAAAAGGCAGAATGCAGCTCCTAGCTTCAGCAGAAAGTGAAAAGATCGCGGGGGGAAGGGGAAAAAAAGAAGAAGAAGAAGAAGAAGTTTCTGAAGATAAAATAACAGAACAATAAGAAGCTCGCGACGGCCCGGACAGAAGGAAGATCGAAGCAGCATGAAATTCACCTTGAAGGCGTGCCGAGCCTTGCATCCCATGAGCTGGAGGGTGCTCTGCAGGACGGGGCGCGTGTACCGGAACGACTCCTTCCTCCCTCCCTCTCTCTTCTCTCCCTCGTCCACCACCACTATGTACAGAACCTTCGTCACCTCCGCCATTGCTGCTCCACCTCCTCCTCTCTCTCTCTCTCTCTCTCTCTCTATCCGAGTCGGTGCACACCACAACAGAACAACAACTGCAGAGGAAAGACCGAGAAAGATGGATCAGCGAAACGGATGAATTCAATGAATCAGCCGACCGGACGAACAGCTCCACGTGCGGCGCAGAACGGACGACGCCAACCGGCGAGCGCCCGAGAGAGACCCCGAAGGAAGACAGGAGGAGGAGGAGGAGGAGGAAATATCGCGCGCGCGTCGGGGATCTCGGATCGGAGGGATGGACGCGGGGGCAATGCGGGTGAGCCGGGGCGCGGGATCGAGGATCGAACCTGAAGGAAGGAAGGAAGGAAGACGAATTCCAGGGGAAGGCGGCGGTCGCGGGTCTAGGGCTCGGGGATCGGGATCGCGGAGGAGCTCATCTCGCTCGGCGCTGGGATCGGTGGCGGGGATCGTTGTCGCTGGCGTCTTCTCATGTCTGCTCGTGTCACCTGGCTTACACGCATCGGACCAGCGCGCCCTCCACGAGTCCCCCCCTCCCTCCCTCCCTTTATAAACAAAAACGGCAGAGCTGCGGCAAGGACCGCCTCTCTCTCTCTCTCTCTCTCTCTAGAGCGCTTTCGACCCGAACCGGCCTCTCTCTCTCTCTCTCTAGGGTGCAATGACGGATTTGACCTCGGCCAGGGGGCCGAAATTACGACGCGGCGTGCCCCTTTGATATTTAAAAGAGTGGGCCCCGTGACCTGGGGCCGGGGGCGTTCGCGACTTTACGCAGGTGGGAGATCCCGTGGGCCCGTGGGCCCGACCGTAATATCGGGGGGGGGGGGGGGGGGGGATTCGGGCGTTTAGCGATTAACCCGCCTCGAAGGGATAGAAATTGGGAGTTGGAAGAGGACTAAAAAAAGAACGAAAAATCCTTATTTTATGCCGTGACCAAATGGGGCAAGGACGAAGTCATCACCTGATGACCTTTTTGCTTTTCGTTAAGGAAAAAAAAAATAAAATAAAATAAAATAAACGAGGATCCATATTTCAAATTTATACAATTGTAATAAATTGAACCCAAATTGATTTTTTTACCATAAATTAATTTTTTTGATTATCAAAAACTCCAAACTAATACATTTGTAATAAATTTACATTTCGTTAATTTCTGTTAAATTAAATTAATATCATGGAAAACCCCAAACCATTACATCTATAATAAAGCGGAGGTAAAACTCCAAACCGGTACAACAATTAACGGCAAGAATTTAACGGAAACTAACGAAGGAAAAATTTGTCATAAGAGAATGTTTCGTGTTATTAACCCTTATTTCTTTTAAAATTCATATTAATTATTTTTTCGATTTTACTGTTTTTACGATTTAAATTTTAAAATATTTGGAATTTTTCTTATTTACGCTTAATTTGGACGGAGTGATTAGGAATGAAAAGGAGGGATCGAGATAATTATGAGAAGAAAAGGGGAGAGAAGATATGAAGTAATCGGGTTATGGTGTTGTTCGGAAATTAGTGAGAGGAAGTAAGAGCCCATTTGTTTTGCGGAAAAATAAAATGATTTAGAAAAATATTTTATAAAAATGAATTGGTTACATTTCTTAAAAGAATTAATCAATGAAAAAAATATTTTTCACCTTTTGGAATAATCTATATCTAAACAACTTCATGAATAATAGAAATATTTTCCGTTCATTCATTATTAAAGACAAGTCAAACGATCATCTAAAAATATTTTTTAAATTGTGAACTTTCCATAAAACAAACACACCATAAATAAAAGAATATATTATGTACTTATTGACTCAGATGCAATAAGGGTATAATTGGGAAAGGGCAATAAATGTGTTAAGCAACACACAAATCCCTCTGAATATTTCCAGATTGGAGAGATTCAAATAAATTTAAAATTTCGATTTCTACAGGAAATTGACCGGATCAATTCATCTCAATCTCTTCCTCCGTCCCTTTCTCTCCATCCATACACCACCGTGTGATTGGAACCTTCTCTCTTCCTTCCTAATCCCCCTAATAAACGCAATGTCAACTTGTATACATAAGACTCCATGATTTTAAATATTGAATAACAAATTCTTTGATGAGAAATTAGATATGGGAAGTAACTCTTGAGTATAAGCCAGGTCTATTTGGTTTCTTTTTTCAGTGAACCGCTGGCTATTTTTCGCTGAAAGATTTCGACTTGCAAAGGAAAAAACAAGAACGTGATTAATCGCAGAAAACAACAATCAGAAAAAAAAAAGAAAAAAAAAAGGAACATAAACAGACAATACGTACCGACCAAAAAAAAAAAAAAAAAAAAACAGACAATACGTTAAAAGGTAAATGCTCAAACGCGCCTCGAAGCAACGTCTTTGTCACCGGAACAAGAAACGGACATGTCCCACGAATTGAATCTTTTGCAGTACGTCCTTTGTGTCACAAGAATATGCAAATTAATTCACGAGCCTGGACCGCGATATCGGGACCCGCATTGGTTAGATTCTTTTATTAAGCCGATCGTTTTGTTCGGATGAAGTACGCATTTCAAACGCGGCATTTTTTCGTTCCCGGTAACCTGTAAAAAGACGGGCCTGCTCGCGTTAATGCCATGTGGGTTCGTGACGTTGGATCTGAATAAGAGTTTTCGATAGCATCCGACCTCAATGTCGGGTAAAATCAGGACTTTAATGGGTACTTCGAGCAACTCGATTCATAACATTGGTACTCTCCTCAATCTCCTTTAAAGTTACTATAAAAAAAAATAACAAGTATATTCAAAGTCTTAAAATATGTGGTGAAAGTATAATTGAGTCCTAAATCTTTTAAAAAGTTCAATCAAATTCTAAAATTTATCTTAAAAGTGCATTGAGTTTTAAAATTTTAAAAAAGTGCAATTAAGTTTTTTAAACTTGTCAAGTTGGTGCAATCGAGTTATTTATACTTTCGTGATGAGTTTTAGGATTTCTAGTGCACTTATTAAACGAAAAACAATCACTTTTTTTCATTTCAATCACGAATATATAGTCGGTTTAGTCAGTTCATGCTAACCCCACGAGTTCTCGTGGTACATCACACTTTTAATGGTTAGAAAAGATTAGCTATGTAGCATTGACACTCTTTAGAGGCCTTTGTGTTGTGTCCGATACTCCGACACGTTTTGATACAGGGTCAACGAGTGTCGAAAAATCGACACATGGTTAACTCTCCTCGACACGTGAGTCTAGAATTCCGACATGCACTGGGCCAATTTTAAAATTTCAATACTTAAGGGGTCAAAATGTAAATATATGAAGAGAAAAAAGCAAGGACCTAGGTGCTGCTGCCACCGTTGGAGGGGGCCGGCGAGGTGGCGGAGGGAA
Organism: Eucalyptus curtisii; assembly: GCA_017140595.1. NCBI lineage: Eukaryota > Viridiplantae > Streptophyta > Magnoliopsida > Myrtales > Myrtaceae > Eucalyptus > Eucalyptus curtisii. The sequence goes on from CM029504.1 coordinate 10,527,018, forward strand.
AGCGGCCCTCGTTGGCTTTGGTGAGACCATCGTCGACCACGCAAGGGCCGTCAAGGCTCGTCCGGATCTGCGCAACGCCGCGCCCTTGCTTGGGCTTAGTGAGGGTAGCCCACCCTCCCTTGAGGCTGGCAAGGCCTTCTCTAGGGCTGGGGAGGCTCATCGCGCACAGGCGAGGGCCGCCCACCTTTTGCCGCCTAGGGCCAACGACCTTGCCAACCCCCTCCGACAATGGTAGCAGCATGCCCAACCACCCATGACCCTGTCTTTTTCTTCTTCTTTTTTTCCAGTTTTTTTTTTTTTTTAGAATTATTTCCAGCTACCCACCTGCCTTTTTTTTTTCACGACCCTGTCTTTTTTTTTTTTATGACCCTGCCTCTTTTTTTCCAGTTTTTTAAAATTATTTTAGCTTTTTAAGAAGTTTTTTTACTATTTTTGAATAAGATTTTAAGAAAAAAGTAATAAAAAATTACCACATAGGATAAATAAATTAATTTAAAAATACTACTACAGAATTTTCGATTAAATAAATTGATGATGTTAATGGAATGACTTGATTGCATCAATTTGATAAATTTTAGGATTCAATTACACTTTTGGGACATGTAGTGCATATATCTCTAAATTTGAGAGTAGAATGTGGATTGCTTGTTTTTTTCTTTAAGTTTTATGGATTATTGCAATGTAATATAGTTGAAGTTAAATTAAAATAATAAATGATATTAACAAATGTTGGATTAATATTTTTAGTGTAAGTTAATTCTAGACTATTTTTATTATTATTTATTTATTTGTGTATTTGTATATAATGATATATTTAATATATAAGATGTCGGAATTATCTAGTTTTTTTAAAAATGACGTGTCGGTGTGTCATGTCGTGTTGTGTCGTATGTCACGTGTTTGTGTCGGTGCTTTAGAGAAAATTAGCCTAGTTTGAAAAAATCAAGCATTAACGCGTATTCTTCGGTTGATGGAACGGTGTGTTTCGATGTGATTGGTTAGCTAATTTAATTAATTATTCAAGGTGCGCCCTCTTTCAAAAGGGACGGTGAAGTGATGTCGAAATAAAAGTAATAATCGGGGTAAGTGGGGGATCCTCATGAAGTGACGCGAAACTATTTTACATGAGATGCTAACTCCGATTGCGACGCTTTAAGTAATATAACGTTGTCAAGTACATCTCAAGCAATGTAGGATCAATGGCTAACGTGGCTGGTTCCCAGGGAAAGATATGGTGAGATAATATATGGGTTATATAGACGATTCGGTGCTAATCATCATACTTGAGAATTTCCTGTGAAAAATAGCAATATCTTGTTAGCAGTTGGTAAAAGAAGTCAATCGGGGGAACATGCCACGGAAACCGCAAGCCATGACATCAACATCTCAAACTTTTTTTCATGTCGCCGAATCACCAAAGTCATACAAGTACAACAAATACAATTTCTATTTACCAAAGAATGTCCTAAACTTCATCCACTGTGGAATTAATATCCTTCATTTTTTTTGTGTCGCCAATACACCAGTACGAGTTTGGTCATTTTGGCGGTACAAAAAACAGTTTTTTGGTATTGGTGTCGCATTAGGTGCTTTTTAAGATTTATCGCGACTTAATAAAAATCTTGATATGTTAGTGTCACGAACACAATATATATAATTTAAAATTTTTTATGATATTAATATGTAGAAAAAAAGTCAATTGAGTTTCACGTTTAAAACTTCAGGAGGATCGGAGCAAATATCTATATCCGATGAAGAACTTCAAGGGGGCAAAGAGAAGGCCCATATGATGAAAATTAAAAAAAGGAAAAACGAATTTCCTCCAAATCGAATTTTATTAAAAATCGGAGGGGATGCATAATTCAAAGGACCCACAAATTACCCATGTTCCCTCACATCATAAGTATATATATTAATATCAAATTCTAGTTGGTAGATATTTTTATTATTTTTAGGGGCCGTTGACTGGGGCCATAGCCATAATTTGCCATTCGGTTTCACCTTGAGACCAGCTCCCTCTTTTGTGGTTTCCTCGTTCTTCGCTGGCTTTTGTCGTTGTTTTCTTGGGGCGCACGACGACGACTTTGAACTGGTCATCACATCACTCCCTTTGATTTAGTAAATTCAATAAAAGATTGGCGACAATCGCACGGCTTCGTGTTAACGACTATAACTGATTTAACTTAAAATTAGGTGTCGTTGATCAACGGGTGCGGTGCATTTGATCCGCCGACCTAATCTACCCGCTGAAGCGTCTTAAGCGGATTAAGTTTTGGTTTCCGTGGACTCTTCCACGTCTCTAATCTGAATTACCCTTTTCTTTTTAAAGGGTACAATTAACATGATCGGCAATCCGTAATTTAACTGTTGCAAGCTTATTTTACTACGCTTGAGCGCTTTTGATCAACGCGACATATCTAGAAACATTTGATTAAGAAAAATGTGTCACAAGAATACATAAACAGGCAATAGTATGAGTATGCACATCGTTGCATCATGAAAAAATATTGACATGGTATTGGGTGTATGAGGGAGGGGGGGGACAGAATGAAAATGTCAGTCATTATACGGTATATTATTTATTCTCGTTTTATCTATTTGTATGGGAAGATCGATCCAAGTACGACATGAGCATGGTTAAATTGTGCACAAGCACACTTTGATGCGTCTATGATTTTTTGCAAACTAATTCCAAGCCTCGATGGTTGATTTATGTCCCCAACAAAGCAACTCTATTTATTAAAGTGCTAATACTATGAAAAACTCTAAATTGTTATACATGTGACAAATTTACTCTAAATTAATTTTATGATGACAAAAATTTCCAAACTAACCACCAAAAACACAAAATTGGTAGTAAAACCCAAAAAATGTTGAGTGTCGTTTAACTTAGCAATTTGATGAAAAAATTTAACAAAAATTAACGGATGATAAATTTGTTAGTTTTTTTTATAAATTTTGGGTAAATTTATTATATGTATATCAATTTAATTTTTTTATTATATTGACATTTTATTAAAAGAATCAAAAGTGAAAATCATTGTGAAAAAAATCAGTAATTACGCGATTGTGATGTGTTGAAAGAAATGTTATGACTTTTTACTTGTTGTGTCACTAAAAAAGCCAAAAAAGGCGCATGATGGAAACACTGGTTCTTAACACCAAGAAATAATTCGTCAATTAGAAATAAAAGCTCGAAATAAAAGGGGTACGTGCATGATCTAAATTAGAACATATTTCGAGCGACCAAAGAAGAGAAGGCGAAAGCGGTCGGTCGTCGAAAGCGACGGAGACAAGACGGTACGATTGAAATCACACCACGTCCCTTTAAAGTCCAATGCCCGTTCCCTTTTTTCTTTTCAAACGGCTTTGGCAATCAATGGGAGCACCGACTATTATAAAAAATGCAAGACTTGTAACCTTTGAAAAATCAACACGTACGAGTGGACCGTCACAAAACCAAATCTAGGACAACCGAAAAGGATATATATATATATATATATATATATATATATATATATTTTTTTTTTGTAGAAAGAGTTGCACTTATATTATACGAGGAATTTGATGGGTTGTCATTATTAAATTAGCATAGGCTGTTGCCAAGTCTGGATTCGTATGCTTTCGGTTTCGCATTCCAATTTTTTGTCTGGTCCGATTTGTAAAAGTTGGCATTCAAAGCTTGCTGCGTCCTGCCTTTCACCATCAAAGAGTTCCACGACACCCACCATTCTCTCTCTCTCTCTCTTCCCTCCCTCCCTCTCTCTCTCTCTTTTTCGTGCTTTTGGAAATTCAATGATCACGTATTCCGAAAACCGAGTCAACCCCACCGCGACTTCTCTCGAAATAAGACCTCCGGACACGTTAACAATTCAACAAAGATGGATGGTTCTTAGATGCGGATGTGTAAAGTATAGGCTTGTTGAAATTTGATGATAGGAATATGTTAGGTTATAAAGTAGGAAATACAAAGTATTAGAAAGTACATACGCAGGTGATACCGAGATGCCAACTTATATGAACCACATCATACCCAAAAATGTACAGTGATCTCCAAGAAAAAGAAAGATGCTCTTAGAATTATTAAAAAATAATGGAAAAATATTATATACAAAGCACCTCGAAAAAGAAGAAGGCATATGAGTATGGCTAGATTGGTTGCTTCCAGACGATTTGCGGATCAATCAAAAGTTGCATTTACACAATTCCAGAATAATTTTAAAAACTAAGCTAGAAGTAAGAAATCTTTCCCTTGATCTGTGGCGTTGTAAGCGGGCTTGGAATAAAGATTTTCTCACGCAAAGGAAAAGAAACTTTCCCTTTTTCCGTCCGATGCTCCATGGCTTTTGAATCTTCTTAGGTTTGAATTATGATGCATCGTGTAGGTTTAGATAAAATGCACTCTGCGACGAGCTTAGAAGCTCGGTAACGCAGACACGTTGAACGAAAAACATTACTTGGAGCGCCGGCGTCGATTTGTCGCGGTGTATAGTCATATATAAAAGGAAATAAAGATTATATTTTCTCCTTCTGCTTATTTTTTTCTGCATGCTGCATGACAAGTTTGATTTTATAATTACGAAACTTTTGACCGATGAAGCCGAGATGGCGACCAAAAGCAGGCAGCTGAAACAGAAGGCAAAACCCGCAGTGCAGCGTCGTAACGCCATCTCTTTGACGAGAATCGACGAGTCCGTTCTTCTAGATGAATAGGTCGCTTTCGGGGGCTGCCCTATTTTACATGTTTTTCTTCGATTTTCTGGGTCGAGTTATCGAAGTTAAGTGCTGGCGTTTATCATGTTCCAACAGGAATGCACGTCGCTTCAGGGCATGAAAAGAACATGCAGAAAAAGAATGCCTGAAATGGAGGGGGGACCGGTCCGTAAGAGTGGCTCTTAAAAGACGTGAAGCGTTGGATTCTAGGGTTTGATAACGAAGCACTAGTGATGTTGATAACACGACTCTAAAGTTAACCGGTTTGCCAATTGTGGTTAGGGTTTTATACTAGCTTTCAAAACTTATATAAAACACTAATCTTTGTATTGCGCGATTAATAACCTCACTAGGGTTTTTCAAGAGAATTGAGTTTTGAAGTGTGCAAAAATTAAAGGGAAAAAGGCCTCTAAAAATCGAAAACTATGCTCACTCTCACCACATTTACCCTAAAAAATTTTTATTGCACAAAAAATTTCAAACTTGTACTCATGTAATAGATTTACCCTATGTTGATGTTCTGTCGATGAGCACTGCTTAAAATTTGCCTTCATAGGTGAAACAAGAACGACATTTTTTTTGGCTAAAAAAATCATCCGACGAAAGAGAACCTCGTTCAAATGCCATATTAGATGTCCAGCCCAAAAGTTTGAGCATGTCCAATTGTCTAATCCATAAATTTAAATCAATGAGTGGAGATAGCCTATATGTATATAAATGGATAATTTTAATACCCCTCATGAGCTTAGGATTAGATAAAATAAGCTGGGGCAAAACATGAATTTGATATCATATTAGAATATCCAATCAAAAAATCTAAACCAACAATTGGAGGGAGACCATATATATAATGAGTATACAAATCTTGTGAACAGACGATGTGGCTATTAATGTTGGTTATTTTCATTATTTTCTATTGGAAGGCCCAAGTGGGGGAGGACATTGTCAATGTAAGGCGGAGGAAAAGGACCGAACCCAAATCCGAAAGAGGGGATGCTTGAAAAAGGACGATCGCAAAACCATGAAATCGATTATACATCATCCTACAGAACTCTTTACAACACTTAGAAAAAAGCAGATTCTAATGTGGATTCCAAAGTGTGTTCTCATTCTATTTACGCGAGCAGTAATGGATCCCACCCGTCGCTGTCTGCATCGTTAATCGGGCGATGAGTGGAGGCATCAATCATCAATCACGGCCTCAAGAATCAGCAGGATTTCTCGCGTTCTCGCGGGGGCGCCATTTTGGCGTTCACATGGACCACCACAAAGTTTTCGTTTCAGACTGAACGAAATGGTCGGGCCGTGACGTGCCCGACGGCTCAAATTTATGGGATTATTGGTAACGCGGGAGGACCGAATCTATGCCGTGCATCCGATCCTTGCCTACTATTTCGTGGAAACAACTGGTACGGCGACCTCTGGGAGGGGAATACGCGTACCAAATCTTCGGCTGCTAGCTACTACGCCCATCTCTTCGCTTTTCGTTCGGGAATCGATCCACTTGACATTCTTTTTGGTTGCGGCTCGATAGTGAAACTATAAAATAGCGGCGAGACAAACATCGGACGCATTTGGGCGTTTTCTTGAGGGGAATCCATAAATAATACGTTATCATTTTGACAACAAGCTGGAAAGAGATAGGGAGATATGATACCTTGGACCAGGCCTTTTCAATCGCCAACGGGCACCTTCCCATCATTTGGATTTGTCGAAATTTTCCAACCCTACCTCGTCTTTTTTGGCTAGCCGAAAATAGTCGGGACCAAATCGGGACACGCCACGGTTTGCCGTGACCCCCATCACGATGCAAGTGAAGAACCTAAGAGCGGGCGATACGCCTGAGCTCGGAGCTTGCCTTTCAAAGGCTAACCCAAGGTTTTTCAGAGACCGTGATGGATTGGGGAATCGAACCTATGACTTTCAACTTGCAGACCAAGTCTAGAAACATTTGATGAACCATTGCAGTGGTCAAAGTGCTCGCTTTTATTTTGTAGCCGCACAAATTGACCCTAAATATTTTTGAATGAATGATACACAGTCGCTGGGAAAATTATCAAATTTAATTCTAAATATTTTAATTTGATTAATTTACTCCTAAATCTTTACAAATTTGCCAATTTAGTTCCAAACCTTTTAATTTCATTAATTTACTCCTAAACCTTTATAAATTTACCAATTCAATTCTAAACCTTTTAATTTGATTAATTTACTCCTAAGCCTTTACAAATTTGTCAATTCAATTATAAACCTTTTAATTTGATTAATTTAGTGTTAACATTTATGACAATTTGCCAATTTAGTCATTTCGGTCAATTTTAATTGGAAAAAGCTGACGCGACGTTCCAGTCAATGTCAATTGTCCTACATTGCACATCCAACGATAACATGGATAATTTTTTGCATTTTTTAAAATGTTTTTCCGAATTTTTAATTCTTTGTTTCTTTTTTCTTTCCCCTTTTCTTTCCAACTCTTGGCCGGCAAGTAGGGGTGATCGGGTTCAGGGTGGGTAGGGTCTAGACCTAGACCCTGTTCTCGACCCTGTTATAACCGGTTCTCTTTTTTTGGACCCTGTTCCCTACCCTGTTTGCATTGGACCCTATTCCCGACCCACCTTGTTTTTTCGGTCCGAGAATAGGGTTAACTCTGTTTATATTGGAACCTGTTTTGCAAAATTTTTCTGAACGTGCACATTTCACATCTTGCTAGTAAACCATGAAGGTGTTTCTTGACATTCTAATTTGATTGCAAGAATCAAATGTAAGCTCGTAACAATCTCTCGATCTAGAGATAGACAATGAATACTCCAAAATGATATGGATCCTCGCTAGTGAAGGATAGATCTATCGAAATCACGACATATCAAGTAAAACAAATGGTGCCTAATGTATCCTGACCTCTGAGGGCAAACTTAGCGAACCAGTAAACTGAGTCATAGAGCTTAATAACCCGTGTTCTCTGACTACCGGTCAATCTTTGCTAATCTATTTCTCCAAAGAACATCTGATTGAAAGAGTTCTTTTTAGGGTCCTATTTCAGTGGCAAGATTGAATCGGATGCTTAGAACAACTCTAATCCAAAGGACAATGAACACTCCGATATGCGGATAAAATGAAGTATCCAAACAAAGAACAATCTTTGAAGTCAAATTTTCTAGGATATAAAACACCAATGTCATGCAACATAACACGATTTTTCTTCCGATAACCTCAATCTCAGCAAAACAATTAACGATAAATCAGTGACAAAGCCAACCACAACCCACTTGCCCTCATTGACTTGATGTCAACAAGCGAAAACAAAGAACAAGAACAAGAACGGGGTTAACCACGTTTATATTGGAACCTGTTTTGCAAAATTTTTCTGAACTTGCACATTTCACATCTTGCTAGTAAACCATGAATCTCTGTCTTAACATCTCATCCTGTGACCAAACCGTGACAAGAATTACACGCGCAGAAATTCATGAATGACAGAAAATCTGCGAAATTAACACGTTTGTCACAAAGCTAAAACAATAATCTTGTCCAGAGGATAGGAAGACAGGCTCCAATGAACTAAAACTATCCTATTTCTTTGAAACAACATGGATTCTCAAGCGAGATATTCGATCTGTCAAAGTTTGTGCTAGCTTCTTCCCGTTCCTCCTAGGTAATCACTCTTATATTTTTTTATAACTAGGATTGAGGCACCCACCTTAGGACCTTAGGTAGGCAAACCCTTGAAAATGTTTGTACTCAGTGGTGTGGGAATCAAACTTGTACGGCGTGCCAAATTCACACATATAAGTATGCCCTTGACCACTTAGTTGATCCTATGGGGGTATATTTACTATCTCATATCACCACACCCAGTGAAATCCAGCAAGTGTAATAACTATACATATCTCTCTTTGAGCATGTGTGTGTGCATTTTTGTCATTGATCAGCTGCTAGACAGCATTGAAACAAACTATTAGGATGAAACAAACTATTGTGATTCATAATAACCTCAAATGCTCATTCGCTCGTTCGCTCAACTCCTGACCAATTCTCAAGATTCGTCCCACCGAGAAAAAAAAACACTAGACTTGCAATACAAGAACGAATCAAAAGAGCAAACATCGACAGTGCCGGCGCGGGGGTAAGTAGAACTAATTAGCCGGTAGCTCAAGACGAAGAGTAAAAATCGTGCTTACCAGCGACGGCGCCGACGTGGGGGACGGGGACTTGCCAAACAGCTCGGCAGGGAGGAGGACGCTGTCGATGGTGAAGATCGCGACGGGGGTGGACTTGAGCACCGTGTTGGCCACCCGTGAGGAGTCGACCCCGGTGTCGAGACGAGGAGGCCCGCGAATGTCTTGCACCTAGCCTTCTCGAGTAGCGAGGCCAACGGCGCCGGGGTGGCGAGGATGGCCGGGACCAAGATGGGGGCGCTGATCTGAAGGAAGGCGATGCTGCTTCCGCTCGGATGGATCGGCGGAGGTGAGATCGTAGAGGCTGAGAGCGACGAGCGTCTTTGTGTGAGAGGCGAGAGTAAAGATAGCAAGTTAGAAACGACTAGGGTTTTGTTTTGGGGCCCAAAAACCGGTTCTCAAACCGGTTCCCAAACCGGTCCGGTCGATCCGGTTCCTAGGTGGGTATTCCCTCGGAACCGGTTCCCGGACCGGTTCAAACAGGGTCTGAACTTTGGGAACCAGTTCCCGGACCGGTTTCAATCGGAACCGGTTCCCGACCCTGTTTTCCGGGTGGGCCGAACCGGGAACCGGGTTGACCCGGTCCGGTTGCACACCCCTACCGGCAAGGGTGCCAGCTACCTCCGTGCCTTTGCTGACCAAGAATTAGAAAATAAGGAAAAGAAGAAAAAATAAAAAATCAGAAAAATACAAAAAATTGTCAATGTTAGTGCCGGCTATACCATATAATACGGCTGTTGCTGACTATAGGGGTGTGCAAAAGTGGAAACCTCTCGAAATCGAATCGGACCATCCCGGAATTGTTGGTTCCATGAGGACCGATTAGATTCTTGATTTCAATTTACTAGAACCAAGGAATATTGGTCAAGTTCTTGGTTCTAGGTAGAACCACCCACTCAGAACTAACCTATGCATATATATAATTTTTTTAAAAACTTTTATGTTTTCAAATCAAAACCCTAGTTTCCTTTTTGTCTCTCTCCATCTCTTGCCTCCCTCTCTCACTCTTGCTCTCGGTGGCCTCTAGCCTCGTTTATCCCTCACTCCCTCTCACTCTCGATCGCCTCCGGCCTTGTTACTCTCTTTGTCGCTCTTGCTCTCAATTGCTAGAGAAAATAGTACAGCAACTCTGAACCCACAGCCACATTGGTCAGTTTGGTAGCAAGAGCGACAACACCAAGACAGTGAAGACCACCAAATTTGACCAAGAAATAGAGAGCAAAGATCACGGGCAGCGAGTAGCGGTAATTGAACTCCAAGAACTGTGAAGGAAAAACTAAAAACGAACAAGGATCAACAGGAGCGTTCAGCAGCAGATCATAGATTTGTGGCTGAATCAATGTCGTATGGCGGCAGTGGTACGGGCGACGAGAGACAGCAAATGCAATGAAGAACTAGTGGCTTCATCATGGAGACCTTGGCAAAGTTTGGCACGAGACTGCTGTTTTGTGGCTCGGCAAATTTCATGGCCGACTTGAAGTTGTCACAACAAAAGGATGGTGTCGTCGATGAGATTACGTTTATTTTCCCATAATGTATCCTAATTTTGTGCCATGGTGTGCTTGGTCAATGAGGTCTCGGCAAAGCTGGAGCTTGTCGAGGGCAGGAGGGCATGGTGGTGCAGGGATCATAGAGAACACTAGATGAATTTAATGGGGACATTTTGACTGCCGGTTTGGTTCTTAGGAGGGTTCATGAAACCAATGAGCGTTTCCTAATTCTAAATCTTCAGCACCGGTCCTTAGTGAACAGTTTTCAGTTCCAAGGTAGGAACTACCCACCTTGGAACCAATCACTCTAGTATTGACTAGATCATTACATTAGCATTTTCTAACCAAAATTGGTTAGAAGAACTAAATTAGCAAATTATCAAAATGTTTAAAACTAAATTTGTAGAATTGAAAGGTTTATGACTTAATTTGTAAATTATCCAAATGTTTATGACTGAATTGACATAATTAAAAGATTTATGATTGAATTGGCACAGCTTTAATAGATTTAGTTTTTTTCTTTTTTTATAATAATTCTCATAATCATAAGTAGACTTTCTATGCACTCAACCCATCTTTTCCTCAATCATTCTTCCATATCTATAGACCCATTTTGCATGCCCCTCTCCCCAAAACGGGAGAATTATAAAATAAAAAAAAAGTTTTACACATAGTGCAATTGTGTCAATTCAGTTCTAAAGTTTATTATTTTTGCCAATTGAGTCTTAAATCTTTTATAATTGTGTCAATGCAGTCTATTTGGCCAAATTTGATTGGTCAATGCTGATATGGACGGCGGTCGCCTAGTGACAAGCTAGGCAAGGGCGAACTCGCCCAGCCAATAGTGCGGCGAGCTCTCACTGGATTTGGTGAGGGCTCCCCTCACCAGTGGCTGGATGAGGTCGACCTCACCCAATGACGGCAAGGGCAAGCTCAACGATGACAAGGGCAAGCTCAACCTCTTATGCGAGGTTGATTTTGCCCAACCATTGATGAGGTGAGCCTTCGCCGTTACTACGCAAGGATGGCCTCGCCCTTGCCCAAGGATGACACGAAGCAAGCTTGCCTTTGCGTAGCTCACCACTGGCCGGCCGACCGCCTCAGTTTGGCGATCGGCCAGATGAGGAAGGAGAAGGAAGGACAAAAAGAAAAAAGAAAAGAAAATATTATTAAAAAATTGTCCATATCAACATTAGGTGAATGGCTGACATTCATGTTGGAGTTGGCCTGCCACATTTGGCTGGTTGAACTGAATTAATACAATTGCAAAAAGTTTAGGACTCAATTGGCAAAAAAAAGAAATTTATGATCGAATCGCCACAATTACAATAGGCTTAGGACTTTTTTTATAACCTCCACAAAAAAGTATATATATAAAATATATATATATATATATATATATATATATATATATATTGTCATCACCCACCTTGCGATGCGTCAACAAAAGAAAAAAAAAATGCAAGAACCATCCCACCTTCTACTCTAAGATAACTTTGCATCATCTACTTTTGAAAGGAAAAAAAAAATAAAAATCAGTTTGCGTAATGAGTTTTGCGGTTGCCTCTTTTGCACCTTCACATGGTTTAAGAATGTGAATTTATTTACAAAATTACACCCCCCTCCCCCTAATCCAATATCAAATATCAGTGAACGGTTAGGCGAAAAAAGATCAGATGTGGGAATTAGACAATGTAGCTGAGAGAACTGCTTGCTTGGTGGATGTGCCCAAATGAAAGAATTAGAAGTGAATGCACATTTAAGAAAGCTTCAAATATATATACTTGTCTGCGGTAAGACTAGGGAAATTCAACCTGAGATGGTTTTAGACCTGTTGAACGACGGCCTCCTCATGTTTCGTAGATGAAACATGTAAGCTGGAATGCTCGTGGAGATTAATAGAAGTGAAAACGCTTCATCATACTGCTGTCGCTAATCTGGGAATGCTAAGCCAATGCTAAACTTATAAGAGTTACCTGTGTTATATAGCAAACGAAAAACATGTAAGAAAGGAAGAAAATCAAGTAAAAAAAGTGCATTTTTACCATACCAATCAATGTCATATTCATCATTTCTAAGTCCTATTTTTGAGAGGTTGGATGTCATCAATAGGTTTCTCTCGCGAAGAACAAGGGAAGACATTTTCTATCTGCTCTTGTAAGCTGTTGGTGATTTTGTTCTCCATTTGGAGTCCTCATCGTATTTACGAGAAGTGGCATCTGCATGTGAACATGCATGGGGTAATTTGTCAATGCCGATCTGTGCACATTATTTTGAGTCAACATTTCCTCGATCTCCCTTTTGCAGGAGTGAGAAGCCAAAAATAAGGTAGATGATTGGATCCATGCCTCACTTCAGTCACTGAAGAAAGCAAGCATCACCAACAAGCCTTAAAATTTCTCTTAGATCGGTGCGGCTGCTGAATCTTTTGATGAAATATCAGCAGTGCATTATTTGACAAAACTCATAATAGTATAATTCCATTCGCCATATCCTTTTATAAAGGTCGAAGTGCCTTGAGTATGTACAATCACGTAATCTGTTCTAAAAAAGCATTTGATTGCAATAGTTAATTAAGTTGCAGGATTCCCTTTTTTAGCAGAGATAAGTAGGAATTTAGCTTCGGCAGGTGACTTGTTTAAAAATTGTGAAATGGTCATACTTCTAAGTACTGATCTGGCAATTGCAGATAAGGTAAGGTAACTTAGGATGTTGAGATTGATGGTTGGTGATCGACACGCAAAAGTTAACTTGGGCAATAGTTGTGTTGTGCATCTAATAGAGCAATTGCTCTCACCAATGACTGAAAGGCTTCCTGAAACAAGTGGATACAACTTGTCTATGTTGAAATCGATGGATCCGAAGGTTTTTTATTTATCAAAGATTGATGTTGAGTTTTTTCGTTCTTTTTCTATAGGAAGGAAGGCCAAAGTGGGGGGGACATTGTCAATGTCAGGTGGAGAAAAAGGACCGCAACCAAATCCAAAGCTGGACACTTGAAAAAGGACGCCATCGAGAAACCACGAAATCGATAATATATTCAACACAACACAGCACTTCCAAATTGCAGATTCTATGTCAAATCTAAAGACATAATATTCGACTATACCCGTCATCGTCTTCATCGTTAATCAGGTGATGAGTGGAGGCATCAGTCGTCATCAATCACGGCCTCGAGAATCACTAGAATTTCAGATTATTCTCATGCGGACGGGCCTTTTTCTGTTCACATGGACCACAACAAAGTTTTGTTGTGGACGGTGAAAGAAACGGCCGGCCCATAAAACCGCGCCACAAATCTGTGGGATTATCCACGCTCGACAACTTGGGAGCATCGAATTTATGCTGCGCGTCTGATCTTTTTCCTGCGATTTTATGGAAAAAGAACCGTCGTGGCGAGGTCGGGGAGGGAAGAGAGAACGCGTACCAATCAATTCGAGTTCTTCTTGCCTTTTGGGTCGGGAGTCGAACCATTTGACATTCTTTTTGTTGCGGCTTGATGGAGAAGATGAAAACAGCGAGACAACATCGGACGCATCTGGGTCTTTTTTGAAGCGAATAAAGCGATGGGGCATTTTCATTGTCGCGAAACGCGGGAAAGAGATGGGGAAATGCGAGCCGTGGACTTGGACCTTTTCAATTACAAATGGGCACCTACCTACCATGTGTATTTTTGTCATCATCTGTTTTAGGCTCTCTTTTTTCTTTTTCTTTTCTTTTTTTTCCGAATTTTTGAACCCTGACTTCCTTGCTAGCCAAGATTGGTCGGGACCAGAGATTGGGAGATGACTCACATGCTCATGGAACGTTCAGCCTAAGGCGTCAACGATATAACAATTGCTCGCCAGACAAGTTTGTTGTCACAACCCTACTATGATGCGAGTGGATAGCACAAAACTAACAATACGCCTAAACTTGTGCTCACCTTTCATGGGCCATTTGAGGTTTCCTAAAATCGAGAATAGACTGTGGAATAAAACTTTAGACCTTTGTAAACTAAGAATCCGAATGTTTCCCAGAAAGTATTTTCCCCATTTTACCACGTTTGGATCGATTAAAAATATGAGTTAAATGTTTTTCTAATCAATGAAAATCCCAAGCTTAAATTTAGAAAAATGATTTTCTTTAAATAAAATATAAATTATTTTTCAAAATATGACTAGATATCGATATTTAAACCAAAAACTCTATGCTTTTCTAAATAAGACTAAATATCGATGTTTGAACCAAAAACTCTGTGCTTACACACGGCAATCCCAATGCTTGTTTATGAGCCCTAGGCAGTGGAGCTAGGTCTAGAGGCCAAGACTGAGTCTGTCATGGTCCATCATGGCAGAGGTTGAGTTCAAAGAGGCCAGGCAAAAACACTGGTGCTTGAGTCTAGATTCATAAATTAGGCTCAATCACCGTCACCTGTGCCTGAGCCTAAGACCTAATACCCTTACCCAACTTTCTAGCACCCCAAACCAAGTTCTGGGCTAAGATCTTGGTGTCCATTTGAGACCTAGATGCTTGTTGCCGGTCCCTGATGCTCAGTTGGAGTCCATGGAGAGCGGACCCAAGACCTTGATGCTCGTGCCTAATTCCCAAATTATCATGCGTAAGTTACTAGTGCCTAAGTAGTCTATGAATATTTAGATAGATCACATTGAATTTTTTTTTCAAATGACGGAAAATTATTTTCGATTTTTTTTTAGATTTCAGCTTAATAACTGAAATATATTGTCATTTATCTAGAGAATAAATTTCTGAAAAATATTTTTCTAAAATGTACTATTTTATGTGAAATAGACGGAGCCTAAGGTCTCAAACCTTTTGACTGGCCATCGTTGTGGTTAAAGTCCTCGTGTTTATTACTTTGTTTTGTGTAGCTCAGCATAATTTGACCCTAAACAATTCGAGTGGACGACACTTAATACGTAATCTTCTTTCCGCTCAACCTCCTACTGTTCTCGTTCATCTTACCATATTTATAGACCCCCTTTGCACAACCCTCGGGTCGTTGTTACCCACCCTACCACCGCCCCCAATAAATGAAACGTGGAAATTGGCCAAAACCATTCCAACTTTTCAACTCTAGGACCACTTTTGCACCCGCTACTTTCGAAAAAACCAATTTTGCACTTAAATGCCATTTTGAAACTCGACATAGTTACTAGAGTGAAGTAATTTATAAAGTTTTCATTCAAATATTAACCCCAGTCACGATCTGAATTTCCAAACCCCCAAAATAATAAGACCAACCAAAATCCTAAGTTGGTAGACATCGTTGCCGGCGCTTCATCTTCCTTCTACCACATCCTTTGCTGTTGGGGTCGCCACCAACCTTATGGTTGTCGCCCCAGCCTTTTATGTCTGTTGTGAACCAAACGACCTTCGCTAGAGTTCGCAGCCTCATATCAAGGATACAAGCATTCGCTCTGGCCATATACGACCTTGACAAGGCCATTTTTGGGGGTCCTAGTGTAGTCAAGGCACTCGCACATACGCACATATAAACACGTATATATATAGAGAGAGAGGCCAAGTTCATGTTGGGGGGATTGTGGAGGAGTGGTGTTAGCAAGGGCAATTTGGCCTTTTCCGACGATCGGGCTTGTTCTTGGATGTAAGCATGCACTTATGAAAGCTTAGGATGCAAAATGGTAAATATGTCAAAAGCGGGGAAGGTTTTTGGTCTTCTCCCAAAGAATTAAAATTTAGGGGCATCTGGTCCATAATGCGAAATTTTCAGCTTGGCATTTATTTATTTCATGCAAATTAAATTTTTGGAAAAAAAAAATTTCTACACAAGTTACTTATCGTGAGAACCAATTTATATTTTTCCATGTTTCGTTGAACTTTTCAATTGTGCTTGATAACCATTTTTTTGGTTGAGAAATTAGATAATTTTTACACCCTTAGTCAAGAGAGCAAGCATGTGCGAAGATGAATACTTTTGAATGCATGTGAGCCCAGTACATTTCGACATTTAGATTGAAAATTCCGAACGAGAGTTTCAGATGAAATGGGCTCTCATGGGCTTGGACCACATAACAATCTTTTCACATTTGCAAGCTTGCGTGAAATCGATCTGCAAGAAAAAAGCAAGCCGGTGTTGCAACCACACACGAGATCTGGAAAAAAAGATTTGTCACAATCCTTGGGCCGAGCTTGGCCCATAACCCGGATTGTGCCCCCTCTATGGGAGCCCTTTTGTTTGTGTATCTTGGCTCTTTCTAGGGTTTTCTTTTCCCTGCGTAAAACAACGACGACGGGGAAGCATTCTAGGTTTCATTTGCGCTTGACTCTACTACCGCCGCTCCTTCGTCGTCTCGTCTCCGTAGTAACTCTTCCTCTCTCTCTCTTGCTAACTCCGTAGTAACTCTTCCTCTCTCTCTTCCTCTCTCTCTCGCTTGCTAGCTTCGTTCGTGTCTTGGTTTCTTAGGTCTCGTACAGCTCTGGTTTTATGAAATCAACAAAATTGACGCTTCTTTGCTCCTCTCCGTAGCAATCGAACCGTCGCTCCCGAGTCTGCTTGTTTCTACTAAGGCAGTAGTTCTTGGAGTGTGTGGAGTTGCGTGTGACCTTAGCTTCAGGGTTATGTAGTTTTCGCTCGCTACAATGGCCCGTAATGCCTTGAGATCTGATACTCATGTGTCACGGGCCGATCGATTGGGATCGTGACCACGCGGCGACTTAGGCACTTGATCACCTAAGCCAAGCCTTGCTCGATCGATCGCACAACTCGCTCGCTGCAATGGCTCGTAATGCCTTGAGATGACTTAGGCACTTGATCACTTAAGCCAAGCCTTGCTCGATCGATCGCACAACTCGCCTTGCTCGATTGATCGCACAACTCGGAATCGTAGAGAGAGAAAGAGGCGATTGATCGCACAACTCGGAATCGTAGAGAGAGAAAGATTCTAGAGAGAGGAGCTTTGGAAAAAAAAGGAGCTTTGATATTACTGAAAGAATTGGATGATTCCAAATGAGGGGAGGGCACCCCTTCTTATACTCGAGGCCCTCTGATTATATCCGTTGATCTAGAATTTATCCGGCGGACGAGATCATATTGCCTCATCTACCGACACTAATGACAACTACCATCTACCGACATAAATAGATAGAGAATTCTAGAATTTTGGCGGCTCAATTACCGTATCGCCCGCCCTTGGAAAGTTCCAGAAGAAGACTTGTTGGGAAGCCAAGCAAGCATAGGAGATCCTCCATGGATTGAGTCACGGCCGTCCCTCGTGAACTTATTGGATCGGCTTTCTTTCGGGCCGTGACATATGAACCACGGACCCTTCAGTTGTTGGTTGTGCTTTCTCCAGTATTTTGAGTTGATATCGACCTGGGATATGCGAGGCGGTGGAGATGCTGAAATTTGACTTCGGGTTTTATCTAGAAAGGGTTTTTTTTTTTCCTCAGCAAATCTATTTTGACTGACGGTAGTATTCACGACAGGTTGAACGGGAGAGATTTGTGCTGAACGATGAGCAATTTCGTAGGGTTTCTTTCTTTTAGTGCATCTTAGGTCGTGCATACACCCCTTTAGAAGTCGGTCTCGATTAACTCTGTCGATCCAGCTGGGAAGTTTTCTGTACTTTTCGCATGCTGCAATGGTCTGTTGTGCCTCGAGATCCGATACTTATGGACAAAGACGCTTTGTGGGTAAAGTATAATTTGACCCACTAAAATAATAGAAATGAACATGATTCATATCATAATTAAAATTCATGCTCTCTCTTGTGTCTCATTTTTCTTATAATCCAAGTAGATGGCTGCTGTGAATATTACGGCAAGTCACGATTTTTGTGAAAATCGGTCACTTTAAAGATATGTTGCTTATGAAAACCAATATTACCGTAAGGGACTTAAGCAAACATACGGTGTTACAAGAAAAGAAAAATTTATATGCGCGGGGTATGTATCTACCATTATGGATGTGCCAGTCACCTAGTAGGAATGACCATGATGGCATGCAAATACTCACGCGCGTATAAGTTTTTCATTTCATGTAACATCACATGTTTTCTTGCGTCCCTCACGGTAACATTGGTTCTCATGAGCGACGTATTTTCAAAGGGCCGATTTCCACAAAAATAAGTATGCTAATCACGTGGATTACTGTAATATTTGCGGTGGCCACCTACATGGTACTTGTTAAGGTATTAGCTTTGGATTATAAGAAAAGTGAAACATATGAGAGACTTGGAATTTTAATTATGATGTGGATCGCATCCATGTTTATTGTTTTGGTGGGTCAAATTGTACTTGTCATAGGAAAAATTACTAAAAAAGTCTTAAACCTAATGTAATTATGCAAATTCAATTTTAAACTTATCAATTTGGCCAATTCAGTTATAAAATTTTTAATTATTCCAATTTAGTCCTAAACTTTTAAATGATTTGTCAATTTAGTCTTTCCGATCAATTTTAGTTGGAAAACCCTAATATGATGGCCTAGTCAATATTAGTCTTCTTACATGATAATGGCTAGCACTAACATGTAAATTTTTTTTTGTATTTTTAAAAAAATTCTCAATTTTTTTTCTTTTTCCTTCTTTTTTCCAAATCTTGATTGGCAAAATTGTTCATATTAGCACCAGTCGTACCACATAGGATGGTGCACCGACTAGATCACCTCATTAGTGTTTTTTAATCAAAATTAGTCAAAATGACTAAATTGATAAATTATCCAAAGTTTTAAAACCAAATTGGTACAATTGAAAGGTTTAAAACTTAATTTGCAAATCGTGAAAAGGTTTAGGGTTGAGTTGACAATTAAAAAGTTTAGAACTGAATTAATACAAATATAATAGACTTGGCGGTTTTTTTGATGTTCCCCCATGTAATTATGTGTAGACTTCTATGCGCTCAACCCCATCTTTTCCTCATTCATCATTCCATGTCTGTAGACCCATATAGCACGCCCCCTCCCCCAAAACTATAGTCGTCACCCACCTTGCGCTGCCTCAAAAAATGAAAAGTGAAAAAAAATACAAGAACCATCCCCACCTTTTACTGTTAACATAACTTCGCATCATCTACTTTTGAGAAAGGAAAAGAAACAAGAAGACCGATTTGCATCATGAGTTTTGCGGTTGCCACTTTGCATCTTCACATGGTTTACGAATGTGAAATTATTCACAAAATTACCACTCCATCCTGTTAGCTATAACATCAAATAGCAGTTGAATATTGCGTGAAAAAAGATTAGATGTGGGAATTAGACAGTGTAACTGAGAGAACTGCTTGCTTGGTGGATGTGTCCAAATGAAAGAATTAGAAGTGAATACACATTTAAGAAAGCTTCAGGTATATATATCTGTTTGCGGTAAGGCTAGGGAAATTCAATCTGAGATGGTTTTACACCTGTCGAACGACCGCCTCCTCATGTTTTGCAAATGAAATATGTAGGAAGCTCATGGAAATTAACCTCAGATAGAAGTGAAAACGCTTGGTCATACTGTTGTCGCTAACTTGGGAATGCTAAGCCAATGTTAAACTTATAAGAGTGACCAGTGTTTCTTGTACTGGACGACAAATGCTCATCCTCGCTCTCGTTTCATACAGTTACCTGATTTCACTTTGTATATTCTCCACATTGTTTAGAAATCGTTGTCCCTAGCGGCTCTGCAGGCAGTAGATTCTAGTGATCAAGCCATAATTTCAGCAATCATCGGTCAATACTCTCAGCCACCTATGTCGAAAGAGCAAAGTGCATACCACCGGTTTGTTTTGACCTACCATTTCTTATGTCTTCTTATTGAGCTCTCTGGACGGTTTTATCTGGCAGTCCATGCACAAATGTTCTTATCCCAGAAAATACCAAGAAACCTCCAATACTTTCTTATTGTCAAGGAGGATAAATTGGTTACGTAGCAAACAAAACAGCATGAAAGAAGGAAAAACAAGTGAAAAAGTGCATTTTTACCAAACCAATCGATGTCATATTCACCATTTCTAAGTCCATTTTTGACAGTTTGGATGTCGTCAATATGCTTCTCTCGCGAAGAACAAGGGAAGACATTTTCTATCTGCTCTACTAGGCTGTTGATGATTTTATTCTCCATTTGTTGTCCTCCTTGTATTCACGAGAAGGGGCGTCTGCATGTGTACATGCATGGGGTAATTTGTCAATGCTGATCAACATTTCCTTGATCTCCCTTTTGCAAGAGTGAGAAGCCACAGATAAGGTAAATGATTAGATCCAGGCCTCACTTAAATCACTGAAGAAATCATCCAACAAGCCTTAAAATTTCTCTTGGATCAGTGCGTTGCTGAATCTTTTGATGAAATATCAGCAGTGCATTTTTCGACACAACTCATAAAATGTATAGATCATGTGTATTGTGAATATGGTCGAATGACTTCCATCTAAGATGTGCCAACCAACTTCTTGTTGGAACGTCAGCCAAAGGGAACGACATCATTATTCCACTGGAAAAGTGACGCCTTGTGCATTAGTGTCTCTAAGCCGGATGGTGGCCACCGGTATTTAATTCAAATATAGAGAAGTCATTTGCAAATTCACTTAAAGAACTGTGATTGGATAGATGAGCAAAGTTATATTTAAAATCCATAGTAGGGCTGAGAAGTGAGGTCAGTGTGCAGTATTTGCTCGCTGACAACTTGAGTCAGTGTGCAACAGTAAAATTCCATTCGCTATGCTTTTACGAAGGTCAAAGTGCCTTGATTATATACAATCGCGTAATCTGTTCTAAAAAGCATTTAATTGCAATGGTTAATTAAGTTGCAGAATTCCATTTGTTGATGGTAGAGATAGGTGGGCTTTAAGCTTTGGCAGGTGACCTGTTTAAAATTTGTGAAATGGTCATACTTCTAAGCATTGATCCGGTAATCACAGATAATATAAGGTAACGTCGGATGATGAGGTCAATGGTTGGAGATCAACTCGCAAAAGATAACTTGGACGATAGTTGCGTTGTGCATCTGATAGAGCAAATTGCTCTCGTCAATGAGAAAAATCTCCCTGAAACAAGTGGGAAGCCTTAGCTATTTGATAAGAAGAGGATGGAGCTTGTCTATGTCGAGATCGATGGATATGAAGTTCTTTTATTTGTCAAAAATTGATGTTGGGTTTTTTCGTTCTTTTCTATAGGAAGGAAGGCCACAGGGGTGGGGCGCATAGTCAATGTCAGGAGGAGGAAAAGGACCGCACCCAAATGCAAAAGCTGGATACTTGAAAAAGGACACGATCGAGAAACCACGAAATCGATTATACATTCGACAAAACACAACAACATAAAAATTGGAGATTCTATGTCGTATCTAAAGACATAATATATTCGACTATACCCATCGTCGTCTGCATCGTTAATCGGGTGATGAGGGGGGGTATCGATCGCGGCCTGGAGTTTCACCAGAATTTCACACTGTTCTCTTGCGGGCCGGCCTTTTGTTGTTCATATGGACTACCGCAAAGTTTTGTTGTGGACTGCGAAAGGAACGGTCGGCCCGTAAAACGCTCCATTAATTTCGTAGAAGATTTTTAAAGTGGGGGCCAGGGGCACAAATATGTGGGATTATTGACGTTTGTGTCGTTCGATAATGTGGGAGAATCAATCTATATCGTGCGTCTCATCTTTTTCCTGCAATTTTATGGAAAGAACCGTCGTGGCGAAGTCGGGGAGGGAAAAGAACGCGTACCAATATTTTTTCGAGTTCTCTTTGCCTCTTGGGTTGGGAGTCGAACCATTTGACATTATTTTTGTTGCGGCTTGATGGAGTAGATGAAAATAGCGAGACAACGTCGGACGTATCTGGGTCTTTTTGACACGAATGAAGCGATGAGGCATATTATTAGGGCTTGTTTGTTTGTGTTCTTTTTCTGTTCTTCGGAACACAATTTTTGTTCTTTTGTTCCGGAGAACAAAAAAAGAACAGAAACACGTTTGTTTATACTTTTATTTTCGGAAAAAAATTATTTTTTTGTTCTCAAGAACACTTATGATAAACAATTTTTTATCTCTCCTATTTTTTCATTCTCTTTCTTTTCTTCTTCTTTTTTCTTTGGCCGGTCGCTGGCCTTAGCCATGGTCAGCTATCGGCCGACGAGGGCCGCGACCTCGTCGGAGCATCGCCGGGCCACCTCTAGGACGGCGTCGCCTAGCGGTGGCCCGACGAGGCCGAGCCTCGCGTGGCCACGGCAAAGCTCTGATCGACACGCTGGATCTTCAGGCCGTTGAAGCCGGCGAGGGAGGTGTCGGCTCGGAGATTGCCATTGCGCTTCCAGATTCGGTACGTGTTGGAGGGGGCGATCTTCCCGACGAACGGGATGACGGAGTTCTCGAAATGGAACGAGATCTCCATGTAGAAGTTGCGCATGCGGCGGAGCACGGCGATCACTCGGGGGAGACGGCGGCGCCACTTGCACCAGGCGGAGCGATGGTGGTGCTCGAGGAGGACGGATGCGATCTCGGCATTCCGTCGGCGGAGCGCCTTCTCGGAGTGGGTTCCACCGGGTGTCGGTGTTCTGGAGCGAGATGTCGGCGCCGACGGAGGCCGAGCCTTGCCGTGGTTGGGCGAGGCCGCTAGCCCTTGTCGGCCGGTCACTGACCATGGCCGAGGCCAGCGATAGGCCAAAAGAAAAGAGAAAAAAGAAAAATGGAAAAATAAAATAAAAATATTAAAAAATTAAAAGAAACAAAAAAATTATACAAATTTACCAAACGTGTTTCGTTATTTTTCTATTCCGAAACAGAAATTAAACAAATTTACCAAACACGTTGTTCTGTTAAAAAATTGTTCCCCGGAACAGAAATAAAATCTATTTTTGTTTCTAGGAACAATTTTTAAATAAAAATATTACCAAACGCAACCTTATTTGTTGTGGAACGCGGGAAAGGGATTGGAAAATAGGAGCCTTGGACTGGGCCTTTCCAATTACCAATGGCCACCTACCTGCCTATATTTCATCATCTGTTTAAGTTTTTTTTTTTTTTTTTTTTCACTTTGAATTTTGGGACTTTCTTGCTAGCCAAGAAGGGTCAAGACTAGGTCGGGAGATGAAATGTTCAGTTTAAGGGATGAGGATGCAACAATTGCTCATTGGACAAGTTCATCATTGCAACCCTACTATGATGCAAATGAAAAGCTTAAGATTAGCAATCCACCTATGTTCAAACTCACCTTTCATGGCCTAAACAACATTTCCCAAAATTGAGAATAGATTGGGGAATAGATTTTTTTTTTTTGGTAACCGAGGACTCCGCCACTTGGCCCCCGTGCCCGAACGACTCCTGAGGGATGAGCCTCTATATCTCGGGGAAGACTAGCACAACAACCCACCACCATGGCCCTCCACTTAAATCACTAGCAACGCAAGGGGTTCAAACTTTCAACCTCAGCGATGAGGGAAGGATTCTCAACCAACTGCGCTACCCACGGATGGGTTTGGGAAATAGATTTTAAGACCTTTATAAATCAAGAATTTGTTTGTTTTGCGAAAAGCATTTTCTTGAAAAAAAATTCATTTTCCAACGTTTTGATTACCTAGGAAAATGAGTCAACGATAAATGTTGTCTCGGTTAATGAAAACCTAAGCTTTAAATAAATAAAATGATTTTCTCTTTAAAGATAGAAAATCATTTTCCAAAATATGATTAGCCATCAACATTTAAATATCAACATTTAAATTAGAAATTTTGCACTTGCGCACAATAACCCCACTGCTCATTCCTGGCCATTGGCAGTGGAGTCAAGTCTAGAGGCCAAGGTTGGGTCTGCGAGGCCCGTCAAAGGCTGGGTTTAAAGAGGCTAGACCTAGAAAGTCAAGTAGACGTTGGCCTTGGACAGGTTGGGTGGGAACTAATACTCCTACCAATACCCTAGCCCAAGTCCATAGAGACTAGGCTTGAGTTTAAAGTGCACTAAGGGGGTGTTTGGTTGGACCTAGAACCGGGGAAAATTTTGGGTGTTTGGCAAGGGCTTTTGAATGCCCATTTGCGAAATCCAAGTCCATTAGATGCGGTTGGGCTTGGACCTCCGCCGTTCGCCTTCTTCTTCGCGTTCGTCCTCTTCTTTGGCTTGGGAACTAATACTCCGGGAACCAATACAACCTCGGGCGAGGTGGCCGAGGTCGCTCGGGCCTCGGGGGGCCCCGGGTCGCGAGACCAGGCGAGCCCAAGTCCCGCCGGAATTTGGACTTAAAAAAAATAAAAAATAACAAAAGCTAATTACAAATGTGAATTTTGCCAAACGGTGTTTATGCTAAGTTGCATTTCAATGCTATAATTTAACAAACGGTCTAACATTTTCGAAAGCCCTTTATGTATTTGGATCTCAATGGCCCAAGCCACAAACGGGCACTAACGCTGAGCCTAGGTCAAGTCTAAGCTCCAAGCCCCAATGCTCATGCCCTGGGTCTTGGTGCCCGGCCTTGGTCCATGGAGGCTACACTTAGCTTGGCTATGGACCCCAAAACCCATGCCCAGATCCCTAGCAACTGGGATCCCAAGTGCCCTTGGCTAGGTCCTTAGCACTTGGGCTTGAGACCTCGATGTTTGTGCCTAAGCCCAAAGCTAGGCCAGTCCTCATTAGACGTGGGGCCCGAGTTAGGGGGGGCACAAGTACCAAGGCCTCGGACTGGGGCATTAGGGGATCGGACATGAGCACCAAGTTCTTGAGTCTAGCTTTTGTGGACTTGGGAGTGGTGCTCATGCTCATGCTCATGCTCAGGACCTGGATGCTTGTTCCAATGTCACGAATGCTCGAGCTAGGGTCCATCAAGGGTGGACATGAGACCTAGATGCCCATGCACAACTCTCCATGGTTGTTACCCACCTTACCACAACCCTAATAAATGAAATGTCAAATGCCAAAAACCTTTTCCATTTTTTGACTCTAAGACAACTTCTGCATTTTGTAAAAAACAATTAGCATCATGAGTCTTGCACTTAAATACCACTTTGTAACTTGACATATTTAACTAGTGTGAAGTTATTTATTTAATTTCCATCTTCATTAAAAAAAAAAAACCCAATCATGGTTTGAATTTCCTAGCCCTTCCCAAATCCCCAAAAATCTAACCAACCCAAATCCTAGGATTGGTCGACACCGCTACCGGCGGCTCCTCTTGCTTCCATTGCATCCTACAGAATGAGTGATTGCCCTTCTCCGACTCTTACTGCTCAACCTAAGAGTCGACAGCTAATGCGTTCCACTTATTGAACAGGATTCTATGGTCGGTCCGCGACCCTGGTGCTTGGCTTGTCACCTACATTATTGTTGTCACCCCCAGCTTTTTATGCTTGTTGTGAAGCAAACGATCTCTCACAACCTCGAATCGAGGATGCAAGTCTTCTCTCCGGCCACATATGACCTTGATGAGGTCATCCATGGATGTCCTAATGTAGTCACCGTGCTTGCACGTGCGCACACAAAATATAAATATTTATATGTATGTATGTATGTGAGAGAGAGGGGGGTTGTTCGCGGGTTGGCTTTGACACATGGTGAAGGCGGTGTAAGGGAGATGGTTTTTTTTTTTTTTTTTTTTTTTTTGGGAGGATGGATGCTAGGGTTTTGTTGGGGATTGTGGAGGAGTGGTGTTTTTCAAGCAAGGGCAATTTAGCCTTTTTCCCGACGATCAGGCTTTTTTAAGGATGTAAAGACGTATTTATCAAAGCTTAGGATGCGAAGTGGTAAATATGTCAAAAGTGGGGAAGGTTTTTAGCGTGTTCACAACAAATAAAATTTTAAGGGCATCTTATGCATAATGCAAAATTCCCAGCTTGGAAGAAAAATGTCCACACAAGTGAGCCAATTTATATTCTCCCATGTTTCATAAAACTTTTCAATTATGCTTGAAAACCATTTTTTTGGTCAAGAAATTAGATAATTCTTTGCGCACAACACTAGAGACCCCAATAGTGGATTGAGGAGTCTAGGCCACAATGCCTTGAGTTAAGAGAGCAAGCATGTGCGAAGATAAATAAATATTCTTTGATGCGATAAACGCAAGCATGTGAGTCCAGTGCATTTTGACCTTTAGATCATATTTGTAAGCTTTTTACACAATTATTATGAAATCAATGTATAAGAGAAAAGCAGTAGCGCCGGTGCTTCAACCACGCAAGAGACGTGGAAAAAAAAAAGAAAAAAAAAAAGATTTGTGACGCAGTCCTTGGGCCGGGCTTGGCCCATAACCCAGATCGCGCTCCCTTCATGGGCCTGAAGGCCCTTTCCCTTCGCTTAATTATCTCCCTTGGCTCTTCCTAGGGTTTTCTTTTCCCTATATAAAACAGCAAACAACGGGGAAGCGCTCTAGGGTTTTATTTGCGCTTGACTCTGCTTCCGCCGCTCTTTCGTCGTCTCGTCTCCATGGTAACTCTCCCTTTCTCTCTCTGCCTAACTTCGTTCGTGTCTTTCGGTTTCCCAGTTTCTCGTACAGCTCTGGTTCTATGAAATCAACGGACTCGATGCTCGTTTGCTTCTCTTCGTAGCAATCGAACCGTCGTTCCCGATTCTTGCTCGTCTCTACGTAGTTCTTGGGGTGTATGGAGTTGGCTGAAACCTTAGCTTCAGGGTTGTGTAGTTTTCGCTCGCTGCAGTCGCCTGTAATGCCTTGAGATCCGATGATTATGGAGAAAGACGATGTTTTGTGGGTTTGATGGGAAGTGGGTTGGTTCTTTCGAACTGGGTCCGCGCACCCTTAGGTTGTTCGTTGTGATTCCTCCAGTATTTTGAGTTGATATGGATATGCTGAAATTGGACTTCGGATTCCATCAAGAAAGGCTTTTGTCCTCGGCAAATCTATTTTGACCGACGGTAGTATTCAGGACAGGTTGAGCGGAAGAGATGTGTGCCGAACGATGAAACAATTTCATAGGGTTTCTTTCCTCCAGTGCATCTTAGGTCGTGCATACGCCCCTTTAGAAGTCGATCTTGATTAATTCTGTTGATCGAGCTGGGAAATATTCTTTTTTTCATCGGTTTTCAATCTCTAAAGTCAGCTGAGATGCTCTTATCTCAGTTCCAAGAACTCGAGCGTCGTTCCCAGCTTTTGATTTGTTGTTCTAACTAGGAATTGATTTTGTTGACAAATGTTTTCAATCTTGTGCAGGCCAAGCGCACGAAGAAGGTTGGCATTGTCGGCAAGTATGGTAGGTTCCTGAACGATCTGTTTTGATTGTATGCTGGTTTGTTGCGGTCTTTGAACTTCGTTGAGGATAGATCTTCAGTTGATTGCTCATGCACGACCACACTTTGCTAATTCACTTTTGAACACAGGTACCCGATATGGTGCCAGTCTGCGTAAGCAGATTAAGAAAATGGAGGTTACACAGCACAGCAAGTATTTCTGTGAGTTCTGTGGCAAGGTAAGTGGTTCTTTGACTGCATTTTCTGGAACTATTTGGATTTTTACATGTGAGCCTAGGCATTCCTTTGCCATTGCATCATGTTTTCTGATTATATACTCGATGATGCAGTACGCAGTGAAGAGGAAGTCTGTTGGTATTTGGGGATGTAAGGACTGCGGCAAAATCAAGGCTGGTGGTGCCTATACCTTGAAGTAATGATACTTACTTGATATATTAACTTCTTTTGCTTGAATATTTTATTTAAGTAGCTAATTGTTCCCATGATATTGTCCTAACAGCACCGCAAGTGCCGTGACGGTTAGGAGCACCATCCGAAGGCTGAGGGAGCAAACAGAGAGTTAGAGCGACGGATGGGATCGTTTTGCTCCTCATTTTATGTCTTACCTGTGTGAACTATAGGAAAACTTGCTGAGGTTGTTACTCTTTTAGTCTATTTTCTGGGAACTAAATTTGATGGAAGTGTCTCTGTTCGCATTAAGGCAGGATTTTGTTCGTCTGTTATTTTTCCTAAATTAGTCTGTTTTCTGGGCTACCCTTGAGCTTCCATTCCGCTTTCCTTCGGCTATTTTGGATGATGAGAGAATATGCATTTGATTTGTGATCATGTGATGTGTGGAACCAAGAAGTCATATACTTTACTTGCTCCGAATCCAAACTAGTTGGGGCAGTTCGAAAAATTGGTAATGCAACTGATAAGTACGGGCTGAACCGCTACGGCGGTAATGGCAAGACCAGCTCTTTTGGTCTGTGACAATGTATCTCCACTCCCTGATTTATCCTCAAAGCCCTGCCTTCCCTCATGCCCATGTCTGATTCTAACCTTCTTTATTCTAATCCAGTGCAATGCTCCTTGTGATTGTTTCGATGATTGTGTACACACCATTGAAATTGCTGTGACTGGAGTTATATTCGAATGTATCGTTGATATCTCATTAGCAGTGTAAATTGTAGTGGAAAAGTTTTAAATAAAAAAATTAATTCTGATCTCTCATATAATCTTGTACTAGCAAAGGTGACCAAAAGAAAGGCCAACCCCGACTATCAAACCGTTTCGGCATCTATATACTTTGAAGGCACGATAACTATGTTTTTTTTATGAACAACTCTATTATAGAAAACGTTATGTTCGAAAGCTCGGGGGGTTATAGGGAATCAGACATTGCTCTGTCTATGGGCAGCTAATCTTCACTCTATCAACAGTCTAGCTGGGTTTTGCTATGGTTAATATGGAGGTCCCTGAGCAATTAACACTAGCGCAGACATGAGACATCGTCATCCTCTTGTTTGAAAGGGACGTCAATCGAATTTGAGGCTACGGGGAATTGAGCAAAATACCTAGCCGAAATGGACGGCAACATCCCCTAAGAAAGTGACGACTGACGAGGCAAAGATTAATTTTTCGAGGAGAAAGAGAACAGGCCCAAATGCCTACTGATAAACTCATTTAACTGGAGGCGCACCATTCAAAAGAGGGACTAGATTATTTGGAGAAGCTAGATTATTTCCAAACGCATATATCAAAGTATAAATAGCCTGAGCAGAGGTGCTTCTTAACTGCTTTTATCCAAGAAAGGTACTAAATCCAGAAAACTTGCGGACCTTACTCTTTATCCCTTGCACAGAAAATTACCCACGCACAAACAATACAAGCTTTCTTTCACAGCCGCAAAAGCCGGATAAAAAAAGGAGTCCTCGAAGAAAGGGATTTATCTAAACAGAAAATTGAGTTTCCACCAGCCCCTTCCCTATAAAATGACCATGACAAAAACCTCTTTTTATCCCTAATCTAACCATCGGCGCGCCAAACACGCACTTTCGGTATCATACGGCAAGGCCTTGGGGTGGAGCAGCAGCAGGAGCCTTGGGCTTGGCCTTTTCAACCACAATTGCTTGGGTTGTCAACACCATCCCAGCGACCGAAGCCGAATTCTGCAAAGCACATCTTGTCACCTTTGCCGGGTCTATCACTCCAGCCTCTACCAGGTTCTCATACTTATCGGTCATCGCATTGTACCCGATCTCCCACTCACGGGCCTTCACCTTCTCCACCACCACCTCTCCCTCGATTCCAGCATTTTGAGCTATCAATGAGGCTGGTGCCACAAGTGCCTATAAATGCGACAGCAAATCAGTAAAACTTCACAGAATTAATGTCTCATCTGTGCCTTTTATAACGAAAATTGTGTCCTAAGGAAGTTTCTTTGAAGTATCTCCGACAAAGTATCTCCAATGATGGTGCAATTTTGCCTTAATGAATTTCAGGTCTTGATACAATATTGCGATCAGAAGCAACTAAATTTTACCTTTTGAATGATGTCAGCGCCCAATTTTTCATCTGCATCCTCAAGCTTGTCCTTGATAGCAGGCACGCAAGCAGAGAGGTGAACAAATGCGGCACCACCGCCAGGCACTATGCCTTCCTCTATGGCAGCAAAAGTTGCATTCTTGGCATCCTCAATCCGAAGCTTCCTATCCTCAAGCTCAGTCTCAGTAGCTGCACCAACTTTGATCACAGCAACTCCCCCAGATAGCTTGGCAATCCTCTCAGCGAGTTTCTCTGTGTCATATACAGAATCAGTTTCAGACAACTCTTTTTTCAATTGTGCAATCCTGGCTTGTAGTTCATCCTTTGATGCCGCATCAGCAATAATGGTCGTGGAATCCTTAGAGATGGTTACTTTTCTAGCTATCCCAAGCTGCTCAACTGATGTGTTCTCAACAAGCAAACCAAGATCACTGGCTTGGTACTCAGCTCCTGCATGATTCAACAAACAATGAGCAAGTGAAATCACCTATGCGCAAAGCAGCTGTAAACTAGTGAGATTCCGAGTGCTAAGCATGTTTGCAGAACATATAAATGATCTGGACTAGAGGGAAGCAACAAACTACCTGTCAAGATTGCAATATCTTGTAGGATCGCCTTTCTCCTTTCACCAAATCCAGGGGCTTTGATAGCAGCAACATTAAGGATACCCCGCAACTTGTTCACGACAAGAGTAGCCAAAGCCTCACCAGTCACATCTTCAGCAATTATGAGCAAAGGCGCTCTCAACTGAGTTGTCTTCTCCAGCAAGGGGATAATATCCTTTATTGCCGAAATCTTTTGATCTGTCACCAGTACTCTTGCATTCTCAAATTCCACGATCAACTTCTCGGGGTTGGTAACGAATTGAGGGGATATGTATCCTCTGTCTATCTGCAAGCCAATAAAAACATTTGTAAGAACAGATAAGAATGAGTGAAAACTTCCACCACCTTCTCCACCAGGAGGGGAAAAAGGAAGATTGCTTTTCTTCCCCAACTAATGAAAAACAAGACGCACAAAGGAAAAATGACGAAATGCTGACCTCCATTCCCTCCTCCACATCAACGGTTGTCTCAAACGATGATGATGATTCAATGGACAAAACACCATCAGGGCCAACCTTGTCAATTGCATCCGCAATCATTGTTCCAATGAGCTCATCATTTCCAGCAGAAATTGTCGCAACGGCTACAATGAAACCCAAAAGAGTGTCAGTGTAAGAGACTTGGAAGTTTTCCGCTCAAGCTTCCTCTTTCATGGACCATGGGAGCACATTACCTTTAATGTCATCACGTCCTTCAACCGGCCTAGCCCTCTTCTCCAGCTCCTGTATCAATCCTTGCACAGTTTTATCAATGCCTCTCTTCACTGAAACTGGATTTGCTCCGGATGTAACGCTCAGCAATCCCAATTTAATTATTTCACGAGCAAGGACTGATGCAGTAGTTGTACCATCACCAGCAGAGTCGTTAGTTTTGCTTGCAACCTGCGTTTGAACCAAAATTTATCAGCAAAATAAACATAGTCGGAAGCAATCCTAACTGAAAGGGTACTTTCTTAAGATGGAAAGTCCTTGACTAAGAGTGAGTGCAAAACTGCAATGTGATTGTCTGACCTCTCTAATGAGAGCGGCACCAGCATTTTCCATAGCATCAGGTAGCTCAATTGCTCGGGCAATTGTGACCCCATCATTTACAACTTTAGGACTGCCAAATTCATCCAAGACGACATTTCTCCCTGCAGAGAGCAGACGAATAATTTCCTGATAAGTACAGTTTGCATAACCACTGCCACTCTATTGCTACCTAAAAAAAAAAAAAAAACAAAAACAGCCATATCCAGAGAGATAAACCTATGAGTTCTATACTGGAACTACTCTCCGCAGGGCATCGACTAATGTGATTGCAAGGAGGATTCTATACAACACATCCTAAACATGTGAATGGAATTGAACACCGTCACACAGTCAATCCAATCTCTACAGCTTTGCAGACCTCGCCGTCCACTCGAATACGCACATCCGACGACACAGCTCATCCAGTCAACATCAAAGGGAGAACCGTAGCTAGCTTACCCCTCGGACCGAGCGTGAGGCCGACTGCGTCCGCGAGCTTGTCGATGCCGGCCTGAAGAGCGGCCCTGGAGTTCTGGTCGAACGCAATTTCCTTGGCGGCGGCTCTCACCGCGAACCTCCTGCCGGACTGTCCGAAGTTCACCTTCTGGTTCCCTTTCCTCCTCAAGCCCCCCTACATCAAGGCAGACGCAAAAACACACAACGACCGACGGTAAGTAAAACCGACCAACCTGCTTCCCCAACCAACCGCGAGACTCTCGATTCCAGTCTCAAGAACTTCTCAATCATCGCGGCGACCGAGAGCCGAAGATTCGTATTCATCCGCTCCGAAAACGAGGAAGGAAGCGCCGCCGGCAGCGCGGATGTTTGCGGGGGGGGGGGGGGGGAAAGACGGTTACCTGCTTGGGGGAGCAGAGGATGGAAGCGGTGGAGATAGCGTTGGCCGACGCCATTTCCGGAGCTCGGCTAGGGTTTTGCGGCGGAGCTGGTGGTGCTGCGGAAGACGAAGGAGGAGGTTTTGCAATGCGCGATGTATGGATAAGGAGGAGAGGGGCGCTCGCACGGAGAGAGAGTGGGTTCTGCCCGTGCTGGATTTAGGGCTTAAGGCACGGACAGGGGAGGTTCCAGAAGATTCTTCGATCTCTTTTTCCTTTTTGTTTTTTCTTTATTTTTTTTTTTAAATTTCTCCCAGGGAGTCGAGTTCGAGAATCGTTGAGAGAGTCCCCTCCTTTTGGTCATTTTCCGCGGGCCCGCGCTTCTGACTCCTTATGGGCCAGGAATTGGGCCGAAACGGGCCTCGTCGGAGGCCCAAATTGCGTTAGGTGGGCCGGACCAGGAGCCCGCTTATTGATCATATGGGGCCCAACAGGGAAGCATCCGCCAATTAGAAGAACGATTTAGAGTAACTCTGGTTTGGCCTCAAGATCGTTAGAGGAGGCCGACTAATCGAGAGATAAGCTAGATTTAGTTCGGACAATGGATGGTACAGCAGTAGACCTATCAAAATGGGTTATTGGCTGATTTTTTTACCCATATAAGTATACAATGGATCGTAAATGGATTAATTATATTTAGTAAATTAGTTGTTAATGGGTTTAAATATAGTATGTGTGTTAAATGGATCACAAGCAAGTTTACAATTTACTAAAACATAATCTACTTTCTCGTCATTCTTTCTTGCTCTCACTCAATTTCGTGTTTGCTCACTATGCATTTTCTCCTCACTTTGGGCATTTGATATGTGTCGAATGCAAATAGAATTGGGTATGAATCACTAGATTTATATTGTATGAAACCTGTCAAACGGGTTTGTTGGATCGGATATGGGTCGAGTTATAAATGGTCTGACCAAATTAACTCATTAACCCATTTATCAATAATGTAAATTTATTGACCCATACCCAACCTATATATGACCCGACCCATGTTGTAAAACACTTCCATATTTAATCAAATATAGAAAAACTCATTTCTTATGATTGTTATAAGAAAATTATGTTGTTAAAACACTTTTATACAATTATAAAATTAATGGATACATTTTATAATTTTTTTAAATCAAGGCTTAATTTATTTCATGAAAAATGTGGTATTTCTAAAAATGATAATATTTTCTCGTGTTTGGTTGAAACTTGAAAATAAATTAGAAAATAATTTTTGCTTAGTATTGAAAATCTAATTTGATTTTTCACACACTCCTTTAAAGTATTTTAAATTATAAATTTTATTTATTTTTTTCTTTTTCTTTTTACTCATTCTCTTGATCGCCAGCCGTGATACCTTGCCATAGGCCGATGAGGCTGGAGCTTGCCCAATTTCAACAAGGTTGAGCTTGCATCAATGCTGATGAGCTCGAGTCTCATCAAATTGGAGCTCGAGTCTCATCAAATCGTTGAGACTCGAGCCAAGGCCTTGCCTGAACTCAGGCTTGCCAGATTGGGGGAGGCTAGAGTCTCGCCAGCGTTGAGGTCAACGAGCTTGAGGCTTACTAGTGTGATTGGCAATTGGGCAAGGGCGTTGTGGTCCTCGAATTCATAGGGGAAAAAAGTAAAAGAAATAAAGAAAAATGAAAAAAAAAAATTAAAAAAAAAAAATTGAAAACTGCTAAAGAAGATGATATCTTATTAATGTGTTGACTCAACTAATAATCTTTGTAAATTAAATGGGTTGTAAATGGATTTAAAGACAAATCTAATTACAACTTATGCATCATTAAACTTACATACAACCCAAACCTACTAACAACCCATTTATTAAAATCTGCCTAATCCATATATGGCCATCTCATTATAAATGGGTTCCACAACCCATTTTGAGACCTCTAATTATATGGAAATGGGTTAAAACAAATTAAATTGGTCTATTTAAGTCAAACTATTTTTGACACGACCCGACATGCCAATTTGATTGGTCTATATGATAGAAAGCTATTATTGCAAAATCTATATTTGGAGGGAAATTGAATGTCAATGCATGCATAGCAATAAATGCACTTGGATAACACTTGCTGAGGAGTCAAATTACCGCATAAACAAACATTTCCCAGACTCAGTTTAGGAAGCATGATTACTGCTTGACTTGGCCAAATTATCAATTATATCTTTCTTGGTTAAACCCCCACTAGAGCTTGTACCAGACTCTTACGAGATTATTATATATAAGATTAAAGTACGTCGGATCTACTGATTGAATTTTAATGATGAAAACTATGGTTCTTTATTCCTAATAGTCCAAGAACTCAAATTCAAATTCATATTATTATATTTTAATAACGAAAACTATTGTCCTTTATTCTTGAGAGTGCAAGAACTCAAATTCATATTATTATATATAAGATAACAGTATATCGGATCTACTGATTGAATTTTTATTACGACAACTATCATCCTTTATTCCCAATAACGCAAGATATTCCGAAGAGTGCAAGAACCCAAATTCGATTGGAGGCCCTGCGGATGCACCCTTTGGACTAAATAGGAAAGACAATACTCGATTTGATTGGAAAACACACAACACATTATAGTTATATTCTTCCACTCGGAATAATCTTTGGGGCCCGCACGCACCCACCACACGTGTTGTCTCATCTAATGAACTGAACGTACATACGTGTCGCTTACTTCCTAGTAAAAACTAAAAAGGGAGAAGAAAGAAAACAAGAAGAAGGGAATATCTACTCAATAAAGAACGTACATACGTATTTGAAGGGACCCTCCCCTTGTGCACCCTATAAAAGCCCACTGCCTCTGCCTCACAAATCACTCAGAATCACGCAGAAATCAAAATTATCACTTATGCACAAATCCATAGCGAGGAAGGAAGTTTTTAGCCATAAATTTCAATGGTATGGTGACCCACGCCGTCACCAAAGATCGCCGCACGAAGGGAAGGGCCCGGGGCTGCTGGATCCGCATCCCTATGGCTTGCGCAGCCCGTGTTTTCCGGCTGACCAGGGAGCTCGGGCACCGGAACAGTGGCGAGACCATACAGTGGCTCCTGAACCGAGCCGGAGCCAACCCCTCCCCCAATTTAGCAATTGATAGCAATAGGGGTGTCAACGGTTCGGTTCGGTTTGGTTTTTTTGAAGAACCGAATCAAACCGAACCGTTAGGAAAAATTTCCGAACTGAACCAAATGAGGCTCAAACCGAATACGAAGCGAACCGAAATTTTGGTTCGGTTCGGTTTTTCGGTTTTTATTTTTCAGCTTTCAATTTTCGCTTCCATCCTGAACTGAGCCGGAGCAGCTAAGCAAAAAAATCGCATATTGTTGGTACCGGCGTCAAGTTATTGGCCAATGCATCTCTTCCCCTTAAGTATTGGCTTTATGCTTTTGAAAGCATAATATACCCTATTAACATGTTACCTACACAACTTTTAAATAATATCTCATCTTTTCAAATATTTTTCTATCAATAACCAAATTACAAGTTTTTAAAAATAGTTGGTTGTGCTGTTTTTCCTTTATTAAGGCCATATAATTCGTATAAGTTTTTACTTCGTTCTCCTCAATGTGTGTTTTTAGGATATAATCCCTTACATGTTGGTTACCATTGTTTAGATTACAAAACTAAACGGATTTATATTGCAAAGACATGCTTATCTTGTTGAAAATATGTTTCCATTTGCCACACCTAGTCCATACTCCTCTGAAATAGCCTCACCATTACATCCTTAATTGACAATCTCCACGGCCAGTATCTCCTCCCATGCGAATCATGGTGTTAATGGCAATATCTTGCCTTCTACCCACCCTCTAACACCTTCCCACCCACCTTTGATAAACCATCACCGACATTATCAAATACTAATATTACTTCGACATCTAACACATTGGTTTCTAGTCCATGTATTATAGGTTCTACTGAGGCTCTTTCAGATGCCTCCCCACAACAGGCTATTGTGATACCTCCGCAATTAGTTTATCAAGAACCAAAAACCCCTCCAATGCGGTTGCATAAAAACCCAAAGCCCAACACCAAATATCCGTTGCCAGATGTGAACTTGATTGAAATAAGTTCTACAGAAGAGCCACGGTGCTTCACCAAAGCTAATAAACATGAAAAATGAAGAGACGTGATGCTTGAAGAATCTAATGCTTTGTTGCGTAATGGAAGATGGGTTTTGGTTCCACCAAATCCCAAAGCAAATGTCGTGGGCTCGATACGGGTTTATCTAGTTAAGACGCATCCAAATGGTTCGATAGACCAATACAAAGCCCGCCTAGTGGCTGAGGGCTACAATTAGTAGGAAGGTATTAATTATATGGAAATGTTTAGTCCCATTGTTAAAGCAATCACCGCCCATACAATTATTTCATTAGCTGTGACAAAGAATTGGAAACTCCGGCAGTTAGATGTTACCAACGCATTTTTTAAATGGTAACTTGACTGAAGAAGTCTACATGGCCCAACCTCAAGGCTTCATTGATTAAGAAAGGCCAAATCATATATGCAATCTACAAAAATCCTTATACAGATTGAAACAAGCACCGCGTGCTTCATTCCACTAGTTGAACATCTTTTTAGAATCCCTGTGATTTATCGAATAAAAAACTGATACTTCCCTCTCCATACTACATCAACTCAATTTCTCCATTTATATGCTCATCTATATTGACAACATTGATATTACGGGGTTTAATTTGGCATTTATTTAAGACACTATCAACTGCTTAAATAAGGAGTTTTACATACGGGACTTGGGCGAACTTAATTACTTCCTGGGAATCGAGGTGCTTAAACATCCATCAAGGCCCCTCCTATCACAATAGAAATATGTTACAGATCTCCTTCGTCGAACCTAAATGGACGGTGTGAAACTAGTTCACATGCCCATGGTTACAAAAACCAGTTTAATCAATCGGGATAAACCACTTGAAGATGCTAGTTTGTATAGGAGCACCATAGAAGCTCTTTAGTATGCCACCGTAACTCGGCCAAATATCTCTTATATAGTAAAGAAAGTCTATCAGTTCTTGAAAGAACCAATAGAAAACCACTGGAGTGCGGTGAAACAAATTCTACGCTACTTAAAGGGAACCGTTGCGTATGGATTGCTCATCAATTTCCAATCCACCACAGAACTCCATGCATATAGTGATGTGGACTGGGCCAATTACCCCATTGATAGACACTCAACAAGAGGTTATACAATTTATATGGGTCAAAATCTGATTTCTTGATTAGCCAAAAAGCAGCTTACCATTGCACATTCCTCAACCGAATCTAAGTATTGAGCATTGACAAACACCACGGCAAAAGTGGTGTGACTATAATTATTGTTACAGGAATTGGGCATCTCTCAATTAAAACGCCCTATCCTTTGGTGCGACAACCTAAGGACAACGTATCTTTCGATGAATCCACTTTTTCATGCTAGAACGAAGCATATCGAGGTAGACTTTTACTTCGTCCGCCATTTAGTGTCACAATGCAAACTCAAGGTTTGCTTTATATTCACACATGACCAAATTGCGGATATCTTCACCTAGCCTCTTACACGGTGTCGCCATGATATGCTCAAATCCAAGTTGAAGATCATCTAGAAGACCACCTTCAACTTGTGGGGGCCTGTCAAGGATAGCAATGCATGACTAGTTCAAATTCAAAATATATTGAATTAGCTAATGCTTTCATCATTTAGTTATTACCTGTAGATATTACCGTAATGGACTAATTCAAGATATTTGAATTAATCCATTCTCATCTTATGTAATTATTACCATAGTTATTATTATAACGGACTAATTCCAAAATTTTGAATTAGTTCATGTAATTATTGTAATGGCCAGTAAATAAACTCTATAAATACAACGGCTATTCTAGAGTTAAAGGATAAGCGAAACCATGCTTTAACTCAGAGTCAATTTTTGCAACTATTAAGAGAAATCACGAACCTTTATCCTTACGTCAGTCTCGATATCCTGTCATTGCGCACCTCACGATTTTGATTGATTTCGGAGAAGTCGGTCGTAACGCGCAAGGCACAGGATTGAAGACTACGAGCCAATTTTTGTTGAATTCCACAAATGGAAACAATGAGTCGACACGCGCAGATTGCGCAGAATCTTGACTTATATGAAAACAAAAGGCAAGTTGAATGATCAACTCTCTTCTTTTCCAGTCAAGTTGGTGGGTGAGAGACTGTATAAGCAGCTCCTATCTTTCCTCTCTCCACACCAAATCAACTTGAGCGTTCAATTTCGATAGTTAAACAATGAAGTACATTGGGGCACTCCTCCTAGCTCTTCCAATTGTCATAAGCATCAATCTTTTTTCATCTCCTTCACATGCCATCTCCTCATGCAACGGCCCTTGTCATACCCTAGATGATTGCACCGGACAATTGATATGCATCAACGGGAGGTGCCATGACGATCCCGACGTAGGCACGCACGTATGTCCCAGTACTCCATCACCGTCGGGTGGAGGATGTCAACCCTCAGGCACTATGTACTGCCAAGACAAGTCCTACCCTAAATATAGTTGCTCGCCCCCGGTAACGTCTTCCACTCAAGCGACCTTGACGAACAACGATTTTAGCGAAGGCGGTGATGGTGGGGGTCCGTCAGAATGCGACAGCAGCTACCACGACAACTCAGAAAAGATTGTTGCACTATCGACTGGGTGGTATGCTGACGGGTCTCGGTGCGGGAATGGGATCAAAATAACATCTACGCAGACTGGGAGAAGCGTGACAGCCAAGGTGGTCGATGAGTGTGACTCTATGAATGGGTGCGATGGTGAACACGCCAATCAGCCACCGTGTAGGAACAACATCGTCGACGGTTCAAAGGCGGTGTGGGATGCTTTGGGGCTAGACATAGCAGTGGGTGAAGAGGATGTTACGTGGTCCATGACATAGAAATTAATGTGTTTTCCTTCCCCAGAGATGATCAAATTAAGGCTAAATAAGATCTTGGAGTTCATGGTTGTTGACTAGTGTGCTGTAATAAGTTTGAGACCGTGCGAATATATAGTTCTAATATGCAAAATGAGTTGTCAGGGCGACAAAACTGTATGGAAATGCTTGTAAGAGAAGATAATATGCAGTCCGCTGAGACAATAATAATATTATTAAGACGCAGTGGTATTACTGCGCTTGTCCTTTAATAATCGAGTTATAACTTAAAAAACTTACAAGGATCGTGACCCTTAATAATGGTCATGAATAGATAGCTCTTCCATCATCATCTCAATTCCTGAGGCCCATCATACATTTGATTTTCACGAACAAGAAAAAAAGTGAAACAACTTGGAAGGATCGTGGGTGCATTCTCATTTTCATGGCCCAGAGGTTGATTTTCTAAGCCAGGCCCAACCATCAGAGTCGGACATCTCACTAGACAGCTCTTCATACATTGTAGCAATTGAGTCGCGTTTCCGATCTATTTTGATTCGGTTCTCACCAAAACAGGAGTTATCTTAGTTCATGGGACAGTGCGATTGGCTTGCTACATAAAGAAAATATGTATTGTGAAGTCATTTCGCAGAAAAAAATCGTTGAGTAGACTGATAAAAAATTATCTTATCAAGGTAAAAATTACCTAGCTCTTCTTCAAACAGTAGTCAAATATTATATCGATCATGTACTTATTTATTCATGTCGATGCTACTTCTTTGCATATAATGTACGTCAAGAGCTGTTTGCTATGACATGGTTTAGGTTGCTTTATTATAATTAATATTGTTATTAGCATTATCATTAATGTTGTTATTATTATTTACTAGTTTTTTTCTCTTTGCTGTATATGCTGATCTCCACCACTTTCATTGTCTTTCAAAGTGATCTTCCCTGATGATTTAGAACATTGATTCAGATCGATCATCCGAAAAAAGAGCAATATCGAACTAATACTCCCTTGCCGAGATTACATGTAGTCTCGTTAAACGGGTGGGTTGGGTCGAGGTCATAAATGTTCGACCCGGACGTCATTTAACCCGTTTATGACCCATTTATTACCGCAAAAATTTTGACCCATACCCGGTGCGCTTGAGCCATACCCAACCCATTTAAAGAAACCTCGATTATATATATATTAAAAATGATATTGCTAAAATGGTTTTATACAACACAAATTTAATGGACATCCGCGAGGCCTTATTTTTATTTTTATTTTTAAGAATATAATATTTAAGCTTTTTCTTTTTCTCTTTTATTTTTTTATTTTTTTTCTTTTTCGAGCTTGAGGCTCGCTAGATCGGCGAGGCTCGAGCTCGCCCGACGCCGGCGAGCTTGAGTCTCGCCAGATCGGCGAGGCTTGAGCCTTGCCGGACGTCTGCGAGGCCTTCGGCTCGCCGGATCCGGCGAGCTCGAGGCTCGCCCGACACCGGCGCGAGCTCGAGGCTCGGCCATCACCGGTCGCTAGCCATTGGAAGAAGGAAGAAGAAAGAAAAAAAAAAGGAAAGAAAAAAGAAAAAAGAAAAGAAAGTTAAAATAAAAAAATAATTATAATTTGGATTTTTATAAAAAAATATATTTTTGTAAAGTTAAAGAGGGAATAGGGAGATTATGTGATTTTGGTTGAAAATGGGTTATAAATCCAACCCATTTAAGACCCACTTAAGACCCATCTAAGACCTACATATCTTAAGTCTTTAATTATTAAACCCATGTAACTAGTCTCTTCAAAAAATAAATGACCCATATATGACCTATTTATGATTTAAATGGGTCATAAATGGATCAATGACCCATTTTGACACCTCTAGATTACATGTAGACTTCCAAAATTTTAGGAAGTTGTTGACACCCAAAAATACCCCTACAAGCATGTGCTTCTCACAAGGGATGGAAAGCTCTAAAGCCACCATTGCAACCATAAATGGGCCATAACCCACATTGGCCCAACCATAAATATCCATACAAGAAAAGATAATTGAGGATTTTGATAAATTTTGGACTGAATTTCGATAGATAAAGACATGTAATATCATGATAAAGTAGCAGAACGCCACGTGTCGAAGTCAAAGATCAATGATGAAGATACAACCTTGGTGGTGAAAATAGCAGGAACACTTAAAAGGGCACCAAACTTGAAAGAAGAGCGGTTAACTTGCTAGACAAGCCATGACACTGTTGTCAAACAAGTAAGGCCGTTTGGCATGAAATGTGGAACGACTCTTGAGGAGAAAGTAATCGACTTTGATGGTTATCAAGTTGGCCTATAAATACCACAAACTATCTAACAGACGCCTCCCCCAAACAACATATAAAACTATTGTATATTGCCTTTATCTTTACTTAGCTTTAGTCTAGTTGTAGCTTAAGATCCCTATCGTAGATTCAATTTCAGCGAGTGTCTATATCCTAGAAAGTGCTGTCGATCAAATTCTAATGCTAACCTATTGCATAGCGACATTGATTAGATTCCAACGTTATATCATCATCCTCATCTAGAGACAATGTTCATTAGATGTTGCCTTTGTCTAGCGTTGTTGATTAGATTCCAACATTGTGTTCATGCACACATCTAGGAACGGTGTATACTATGTGTTATTATCATTGTCCAATGTCGTTGATTAGATTTTGATGTTGTTTCCTTGTATCTATCTTGGATTGTTGTCTACTAGGTGTTGTCCACATTATCCAACGTCGTTGATTAGATTCTGAAGTCGTGTCCTTAAACTTAGTAGAAGGTAGCGCTTTATCAAGCATTTCATTCATATCTAGTGTTGTCGAAGTGCCTTCGATATTGCATAGACTGCTTTGATTTTAATGCTCTTTCATTATTATAAGAAGTGAGTCTAAATGATGTCATTAATTAGTTTTCGACATTAATCATTGTTGATATTGAACGTGTGATAGGCCAGCGACTTCTTTGATTTCAAGATTGTAAGATGTATAGTCTTGTTCGCATTTGATCCTCTTTGTTCAAAACTAACACATAACCTAAGCCTCCTTAAATAAAAGCCAAAATATAACACTTTGATAAAGATATTTCGTTGCAGGATCCAAAACCGACGAAACATCTTTTTGGCATGCCCGGTGGAACTTGGTGTTAGTAGAAGAGAGTGTTATGACATGCACAAGAAGTTGCAATAACATGAACGGGGCTACAGATGAACCTTTGCCAACAATGGATTATATAAAACGTGCAAATTCATTGTCTGCACAGCCTTCCTTGAATCAGGCACAGGGCAAGAATGTAGATATCCTAAGGCAACAGTTCGAAGAACCATGAAGATAAATGAAAATCACCCCTGTCATGCTCTCGTCGATGAGGCGAACCATTGAAGAGACTCGGAATGACTTCGTTGATTACATGGTTAAGAGAATGACCGATGTGGTAAGGCCATTGATAATCAATACGTATCATGAATGTGCGTAAGGGCAACATGGGGTTCCAATTGGTACAACCTAGCCTCAAAGTGGGAATGTCCCCATAACTACAAGGCATGCTTCTTTGCCATTATCTCCCGTGGTGAATTTCGGTACTATAAGGCAAAGTATACCGCATTTGGCACTTATAAGGATCCTACAAAGAAGAGAAGTGGTTTCGATAACCTAAACTAGTGGATCAAATCCCATAAGACCCTTTGTCCTTCTTTTTGATCCTCAACTGATGATACCCTGTCCTCAAGTCGATTTTTGAAAATATCGACGCTCTTTGTAGCTGGTCAAACAAGTTGTCGATCCTTAGGAGCGGCTATTTGTTCTTGATCGTCACCTGATTGAGTTGACAATAGTCGATGCACAGGCGCAACGAACCATATTTCTTCTTCACGAACAGAACTGGTGCTCCCTAAGGTGATGCACTGGGATGTATGAATCCCTTATCTAATAATTCCTGCATCTGCACCTTCAGTTCTTTCAACTCAGACAACGACATCCGGTAAGGAGCCTTAGAGATTGGCTCTATTCCGGATGCTAACTCGATCACGAATTCTATCTCTCTCTAGCGGTTGACTTGGCAATTCTTTCGGAAATACGTATGGAAATTCTTGAACTACTGCGATATCTTCAATCTTCAACTTCTCAACTGTCGTATCCACAACAGTTGCCACGTAACCTTGACAACCCCCGTCTAATAAACGGGTTGCCTTAAGCGACGAGATTAAGGTAATCGAGGGTCCTCCTCGACTCTCAATAAACTCGAACCTTTCACCCGATAAGGGGTTAAACTGAATTGCTTTACGATAGCAGTCCATCTTAACTCGTTGCTTGGTGAGCCAGTCCATGCCAATTATCACATTGAAATCATACATGGCTAGGACTAACAAGTCTATCTTCCCCTCTCGCTCACCAATTACTAACTTGCAACTAGGACAACCCAATGCAGCTAACACTTATCCTTTAACGGTGTAGATATGCTAACCACTGACTCCAATAATGCAGGACTCAATCCTATCAGCTGAACAAACTGTTCAGCTATAAACGAATGAGTCGCACCAGGATCAAATAAAGCATATACAGCATGGTCGTTCAACGAAATTGTACATGTAACCACATTAGGTGAGTCATCTGCGTGTCCTCTCGTGATGGCGTACACTTGTCCTTGCATTGGGGGTCTGTTCTGTCCTCCATGTTGTACAATTTTCGGCACAAACCTTATATTCTTACCCATCGGCGGTGGTGATGGTAACAATTGCGATAGTCCCCTCGGTCTCTTGGGACAGTCTCTAGCCAGGTGACCTTGCTGGCCATACTCGAAACACGCACTCATCCTAAGATGGCACGGGGCCGAACCATGTCGTCTTCCATAGAAGCGACACGCGCCATTCTGATTCGGCGCTGACTTGCCAATTCCACCATTCCTATTGGGCGAAACATGGAACCTTTCTCCGGTCATGGGCTTCTTCCCATACCAGTTCCTATCTCTATTGGAACTGAACCTTGACCCGGACAAGGCAGCTTGTTCGCTCAAACTTCTCTTTATCAGCTAGGCTCGATTATACATCTTATTATAGTCCTTTAGATCAAGCGGCACCAGTGGGTTCTTCAGTTCTAGTCAAAGGCCATTCTTGAACCTCTAAGCTTTGTCCTCGGGATCTTCCACCAGTCTTGGAGCATATTGAGACAGCTTTGCGAACTTGACCTCATACTAGTCCACGGTCATCATCCCTTGGCGAATGCATTAAAATTCCTCCATCTTTTGTTCTCGAGCGCTACTCGAAAAGTACTTGCTATTGAATGCTCTAAGAAAAGCGTTTCA
Organism: Eucalyptus curtisii; assembly: GCA_017140595.1. Lineage (NCBI taxonomy): Eukaryota > Viridiplantae > Streptophyta > Magnoliopsida > Myrtales > Myrtaceae > Eucalyptus > Eucalyptus curtisii. The sequence continues at coordinate 10,571,762 of CM029504.1, forward strand.
CACCGGGACTATGCCTTTTTGGAATACTATACCTTTGGTGGCTCTCCACCAAGTATTTGCGTTACCCTGCAGCTAGTATATTGCTAGGACAACCTTTTCCTCCTCATTGCGCATCAAAAGTGCAAAGGCCTTCTCCAGGTCTTGGATCCAAAGCAATGCAGTCTCGAGATCTCCAACACCGGTGAACCTCGGCGGGTTCAACTTCAAGAACTGTTCCACGAGCTTATGAATCGGTCTCTCTCTCTCCACAACTATGTTCCCAGTTGGAACTTCGACAGGTGCGGCAGCGGCGGCAACGGCAGCAGTAGCGGCAGCTTGAGATGTGGCAATAGTGGCGGCGGCTTGATTCCGGGCCTGTTGCCCCATCAGTGCTCCCATTGTTGTCACATCAATGGTGGAACTGTAGCTAATTTTAATGGTGCAGCTCACTCCATGACTCTCGGTGTGGCGGACCACGTCATTCCTGATCATGAATTCCGGGATAGTCAGCATAGGGAAGGTCGTAACTCGGTCTTGAGGGCCCAAACGATGTTGGCACAATCTTATTATGATGCCATTTTCGGGATGCACTTCTGTTGGCCGGTTTTCTCGGAAGAAGACGTCGCACACTTGAAACCGATCGTACTCATCTGAGAATCGAGCAAGAGGAAAGTGGAGGACGACGAGCATAGGCGATTGACCATCGACCACATGAAAGGTGGTCGAGCTTAAATAAATTTAATAGTCATTATTATGTTGTAAGCAAGAACGGCTGAATATTCCATGTTCTTTTTTTTTTTTTTTGGGTAAAAAATATTCCATATTCTGCAAATCTATAAAACCAGTTCGGAAGTTACCTTGTTTCTGATAGTTCTTTTTCTCTCTTCTTTTTTAAATCTTAGATTCCGATTCGATTTGGGTTATTTGCAACTTTTCAGAAAGAAATTATCCCACTAAAAACCCTACTAACTTATCGTGCAAGTTAATTATAAACATGACGTGGTGTTATAAAAAAACGAGAAAGTATGCGAAAATATAGAATCAAGGTTGCAGTTGAAATTAAATTGTTGGAAGTTACGACCAATCAATGCCGAATGTATAATTTGTTCCAAATCACATGCCAATCTGGTAATTATTAATTTTTAATTCGATTTCTTTTTCTTTTTTTTTTTTCAAGCCAATTTTGTTTCGAGTTCATTTGTGTCGTCCATGTTCGAATTTTCGTACGGGTCTCTTTTTAATTTCATAAAAAAAGTCGAGCCCAATTGACCAGCAATTGCGAGTAAAATCTTACTTTATTAGCAAAAGAAGTTACGAGCTTCTCCGGTCGAAGTTGGCAATACTACCCCTTCACACGCAGTCGACTGTCGACGGATGCATCCCTCCGGCGGTTGAAGGTGGCCGCGGCAAGAGAGAAGAATAAAAGAAAAATAAAAAAGTTTCGCTCCAAATCTATTCCTAGGCTAAATTTTTCCCAAACAATTCTTTTTTTTTTTTTGGCCATGTAATGACATATCCATACGAACTCACATCCATCCAAAAAATAAAAAAAAATGAATGTTACGGAAAATCCCAAATTACATCTACTATGATATAAATACTATGAACATTTTTGTGTCACTAATTTTTTTAAATTTGCCTATTATGATATAAATATCTAGAACTTTGTCTATATTGTAAAAAACCTCTGATTTATACCAATGTGACAAATATATCTTTGTCACGCATGTATAAGTTTGAGTCTTTTTATGACACAAATTTTTTTTTGGGATATTTGTGTCATGGTGGCCAAGTTTAGGATTTCTTGTTAGGTACGGTTTGGGATTTTTTGTATTATTTGACCAAGCAAAAACAACCGACCGTAAAATTATATCTCAACCACGTTACAATCACTCTTATTTCTACAATTGTTGTTATGGTCTTAGCATGAGAAAAATTGTTTAGAAAATCCTAAATCTATTGTATGATGGTTAATTCAGTTATAAACTTTTTTATTGTACTAATTTAGTCTCACACTTTTTAACGATTTGTTAGTGGAGTTCTTCGATCAATTTTGACAGGAAATTGCTAGTGTTGATAGTGATCGTCCTACATGATACTGTTGATGTTGACGATTTTTATAATTTTCTAAATTTTTTCCTTTTTTTTTCCTATTTGCCTTTGCTAGTTGTCGAGCCTATGCGATGGTGAGATCTATGAAATAATTTGTGAAGTCGGGAGTTATCTATTTAAGATGGATTTTTATGTTTGTAAAATAAAATGCAATTGAATACATATATATTTATGATTTTAAAGAATTCATTTTGCAATTATATTTTTCTCGTAAAACACCTCGCACGAAACAAATCCCCATCTAACGAACGAACTCGGCAAAAAGTTCTAGATCACGAGAAAAACACGCCGTCAAAAAATCCTCGCTTTTGCAAGAATCTCTCTGTCTCTCCTCTCTCTCTCTCTGTTTTCAAGAATTGACCGACCACCCACCCACACTTATAGAGACCCCATAGCTTGACAGAGCTCAGCATCTCTCTCTCTCTCTCTCTCTCTCTCTCTGTGCTTCTGCAATGGCCACCGACGAGCTTCACTTGCCCACGACGGCGGCGGGGATGGCCGCGACCTCGAATGGGTCGAAGAGGGAGAGGCCTGCGGGGAGCAGGTTGTTTGGCAGGAGCGCATACAAGTTCTGGGTGCTGGCCGCGATCCTCCTGCTCGCGTTCTGGTCGATGCTGACCGGCTCCGTCATGCCCAAGTGGTCCGCCGGCAACCTTGCGAGATTCTCCTCCGACTTCCTTGACTCGCCTTCCTACGAAGATCTCGACATCTTGGTATTCTCTCTCTCTCTCTCTCTCTGTCTCTCTCTCTTTCTTCCTACTTTTCTTGTTTTCTGGGTTGTGGTGGTGTTGTGAAAGTTAATGTCTTTTTTTGTTTCCTCATTTGGGTTCTCTCGATAGGAAGTGGAGGAGAGAGAGAAGGTAGTGCGGCACATGTGGGACGTGTACACGCAGAGCGAGAGCAGTAGATTGCCCAAGTTCTGGCGGGACGCCTTCCAGGCCGGTTACGAGTTCTTGACGAGTGATGTGCCGGGCGTTCGTGACGTCGCCGTTTCCGAGATCGCGAAGATGTCCCTTCACTCCTTCACCTTCTCCGACCCTCTCGCTGCTCATTCTCGTTCTGTGGTAACTCATCCTCGGCCTTCCAAACCCCCTTCCTCTCAGCTTTTATTATAATTCGTTCGTCTAGCTTCATTTCCTTGGGGAACTTTTAGTGCTGAGAAGTTGGGCATTTCTTGTGAAATTCTGGCAGTTTGGTCGCTGACTTATCCGGTTTTCTCGGATGAAGACGTCGCCCGCCTGAAACTGACCGTGTTCATTTGAGAATCGAGCAAGAGAAAAGTGGAGGATGACAAGGAATAATAGGCGATGGACCACACGAAAGGTGGTCGGGCGTCATTGTTTTTAGTAGTCGTTGTTATGTTGTAAGCAAGAACGGCTGAATATTCCATGCCCTATGTTTCCGCAAAATCAGTGGAATTCCAAGTTACCTTGCTTCTAATACTTCTTTTTCTCTCTTCTTTTTTAAATCTAAATTTCGATTCGATTTGGGTTATTTTCAACTTTTCAGAAAAAAAGTCTTTTCACCAGAGATTAAGATGGTATGTTGTAATTATTAATTTTTAATTCGATTCCTTTTTCTTTTTCTTCTAGCGGATTTTGTTTCCAGTTGATTTGGTTAGTCCCCAGTTCGAATTTTTGCACTAGTCTCTTTTGATTTTCATAAAAAATTCGAGCCCAATTGATCGGCGACTGCGGGTAAAATCCGATTTTATTAGCAAAAGGAGTTACGAGCCTCTCCGGTCGGAGTTGGCAATACTACCCTTGCGTGCGGCCGAGCGTCGACACATGCATCCCATGCAAACCTCCCAAATTCGGCCATGTAATGGTATATCCATGCGAACTCATATCCTTCCAAAATAAAAAAAAAAAAAAAATTATTATGATGAAAAATCCTAAATTACATCTATTGTGACATAAATGTCGTGAATCTTTTTTGTGTCATTAAAAATAATAAATTTGCCCATTATGATATAAATACCCCAAACTTTATTTGATAGAGTGACGGATAAACCTTTGTCGCATATGTATAAGTTTAAAAAATTTTCATGATAACAAAAAAAGTTTGAGGTGTTTGTGTCGCAATGAGTAGGTTTAGGATTTTTGGTGATTTGAAATAAAGTTTAGGGTAAAGTAGGTATAATTTGGGATTTTTTTGTAGTAATTGTCCAAAGAAAAAGAAAAAGAACAGACCGTCAAATTATATTTCAACTACATTGTAATCACTCTTATTTCTACAAAAGTCATCGTCCAAGCCGAATATTTGAGAAAAATTGTTCAAATTTCCTAAACCAACCATACGATAATTAATTTAGTCATAAACTTTTTAATTGTGTCAATTTAGTCCTAAACCTTTTTTTGACAATTTATTAGTGTAGTTCTTCTAATCAATTTTAGTAGGAAATTATTGATGTGGACATTGATCATTTTATATGATACGGATAATGCTGACGTGGATGATTTTTGTAATTTTTTTAATTTTTCAATAATGTTGGTGTTGTATTAATGGACGATGGGCTTGATGATACACGAGGGAAGTTCTAAAGTTTTTTTTTTCCTATTTGCCTTTGCCAGTCGTCCAGCCTCGGCAATGGTGACATTGGTGAAATACTGTGGAGTCGAGATTTTATCTATTTAAGATGGATTTTTTTGTTTGTATAATAAAATTCATATATATACACACACGATTTTATAAAATTCATTTTGTAATACATTTTTTAGGAAAAGGACACAAATGGTCTTTGAACTTTGACATAATATTTAATATAATTCCTGAACTTTTAATTTGTTCAATATAGTTCCTTAACTTTAGTCAAATATGAAATGTTATTCATAAACTTTTAATTTGTTCGTTGTAGTCCTTAAACTTTTAGTATATATTCAAGTTAGTTTTTGAACTATATGAATATGTTCAATGTTATCATCGATCTTGAATTAATGGAATGACTATTCGAATATTTTAATATAATTTAAGGACTATATTAAACATGTATCAGAAATTTATGAATCATATTAAATAAATTAACATTGGCTAAAGTTCGGAGATCATAATAAACAAATTAAAAAATGAGGATCACATTACATATTGAGTTAAAATTTGGGCACAATTTGTATCATTCTCTCTCTATTTATTATTGCGATGCTAGCTCCATTTCAAAGCTGTAGCTGGCGCGCGCTCTCTCTCTCTCTCCTCCAACATCGCCGAATCTTCCTCCCCGCCATATTTCTACCTTCCGAAAAACAGAACACGCCATATCTCTCTCTCTCCAAAATTCTAACTAATCATCTTTCTCTCTCCTCTCCCATCACCGTCCCGGCGAGTTCTCCCGCCCATCTCCGGCCGCTGCCTCCGCCGCTGATGCTCCATTCGTCCCCGCCGCACATGCACGCCGCCGCACCGTCGGTTCCCATTCCTGAAGGATTCATCGTTTCCTGCCGGCTCTTCTCGCGGTCGCCATGAGCGGAGAGAAGATCCACGGCGGCCGCCTCCGCCTCTGCCGCCGCCGCTTTCTCTCTGTTTCGGTGTCCTTGGTCGTGGTCGTGCTGTGCTCGTCGCCGTTCCTAGCGCGCGCTGCGGACGGGGAGTCCCAAGGCGAAAATCAGGCGGCCACCCAGCTCTTCGCCCAGCTCCTGTACAGCCAGGTCTCCAATTTCACGTCGGTCTTCCGCGGCGACATTGCCAAGAATTTCGGTTTCTGCATTCAGGACGTGTGAGTTCGCGCTCGCTTTTTCTCTCTCCGTCGTTCTCGTCTGCTTTTGACAATGTCGCCATCCGTTAGAAGAGGATATCGATGCTTCCATGGAGATAAATCCTTGGATAGACTCTGTATTCTGGATGTAGTAAAAAAAAAAAAACATTCAGAACATGCGCGATCCATGTCTTCTCACATGGATTGGGTTATAATAAGACACGTCTATCGAAATTCACGCGTTAATCTTTGAGTACATGTGACATTTTCGGTTGATTTTGTCTGCCAGGGATGCTGACTGGGATGGCGCATTCAATTTTACCTCAGACTTGACCTTTTTAACTGCGTGCGCTCAAAAAACGAAAGGTATGATGATGATCATCTTGCAGACGTATCCAGAAAGAGCTGTTCATTTCGATTCTTCTATCTTCTTTCGTCGTGGAACTTTCCCATAATTTTATCTTCCTACTTCCTTCTTAGCAAAGGCTTGCACAGAAATCGGTTGGGAATCTTGAAAAATCTTTCTTAGAGACTATATAATACTTTATGCATTTCAATCTAACTTTTTCGTTAGGGCCCCTTGAACTCTCTCCCAAAATATCTTGAATGTCGAAGAAAGATTCATGAAGTATATAGGAGAAATGAGGAGGTGAACAAGAGCTTGTCCAAAGTTTCTACAATTGTCCCAGGAATATCAATGCAGATGTTCTGATGAACAATTAATAGTGCTGCTATATTAATTGTTCGACAATAAGTGCTCTCCAAGCTCTCCTGATACCCTATTGTTGGACAGGAGATCTTTCGCAGCGCCTGTGCACGGCAGCAGATATAAAGTTTTACTTCAATAGCTTTTTCACCGCTAAGAGGGCCAGCTACTTGAAACCTAACAAGAACTGCAATCTTACGTCGTGGGTTCCGGGATGCGAACCAGGATGGGCTTGTAGTGCTGGTTCCGGTAACAAAGTCGACCTAAAGAATTCCAAGGACATGCCTGCTCGAACCAGCGATTGTGCTCCTTGTTGTGAAGGTTTCTTCTGTCCTCATGGAATGACTTGCATGATACGTAAGTATTGGCTGATCCATGGAACTAATATTATTTACTTCTTTTCCACACTCCAAGTTAATTATTCTAGAATGCATCAATTTTCCTTGATCAAAAAAGAATAAAAAAAGAGATAATTCCAAGTCTATTCTCTCTTTACCAGTTTTGAGATCATATCGGGGAAGACATCAACAGACATCAGGTCTATTTCTCAGTTGTGACGAAAAGAAGAGAAACTGTTGAAAGATGGAGACATTACTTAAATATTGGTTTCCAAGTTGTTTCCTCAATTATTTCTTCTCTCTTTGCAATTTCCTATGACGGCTAAACTTTCACTTGAAGCTTTGAATTTGATTGCTGAATGGTGGATAATTTTGTTGTTGAACATGGATGTCCTACTTTTTGGTCTCTGATGTCAAAAAGCACTGTAAGAAACGATTTTGAAGAACTATGCCATGAAGCTATTGACTGTTCCTTTTCATATGTACTACACATCCAGAGAAGACTTATTTGCTAAATTTTTTACTTGAACTCATACAAATAGTTAGACTTTGATCCCATTTTACTTACGAAATCGTGATTTCTCAATATACATGTTACAAGCCCTTGTGCTAATGGTTGCAGCCTGCCCATTGGGCTCTTATTGTCCTCTTGCCAAACTCAATAAAACCACTGGTGTATGCGATCCGTAAGCTCTAATCCTTTTTAAAAACCTCTTCTTAACTTTTGAGGCTATGCTCAGCATGCATTGATGTTTATTAGCAGAACCTTTCTGCAGGTACCATTACCAGCTTCCACCTGGGCAACCAAACCATACTTGTGGAGGAGCAGATGTGTGGGCAGACATTGGTAGTAGCAGTGAGGTATTCTGTTCAGCAGGATCATACTGTCCGTCTACTATCAAAAAAAATTCTTGCAGTAAGGGGTATTGAGAATTGTCCCTCATCTTACTAGCATTCAAGTTTGTTGCTACATGTGCTAAAAATCATTACATATGCTAAAAGTCAATGTCTATTTTGATCTCCCTTTCTTTGCTACTAATATTTTCATTTGAATGTTTTCTTTCAGACATTACTGCAGAACAGGGTCTACATCTGAACAAAGTGAGTACATGCAGTGAAAGATTTATGCATCTCGTTTTATTTAAATATGCATTGCCGCAAGATTTATGCAAAGGAGAATAGTCACAGGTTTTAAGTAGATGCCTAAAATCTATATAGCTTCAGTAAATCTAGAGAGATTGCCAATCCAATTATACAGAAACGAGACTTTTGGTCCACTGGTTCACCTTTACTAACACCCAAGGGGCTTTAGATTTGATTCCCATTTCCCCCTTCGGGGAAGTAAATAAAGGGCAATACTGCGGTTGAGTCTGTTAAATGCACTCTGCAAGTGCATCCATTCCATTGCCGGTTGACAACTTCCATGCTAAAGGTCAAGCACTTTCCAAAGTATGCCTGTTAGAGGTTTATAGACAAATATCCTTCACGGATTATTCCTGGTTTTCACAATATCTTAGCAACATTGACCAGGAATATCCAGTAAAAATACTCATTAGCTGATCGAATACCCTGAAAACATGGAAGAAGAAGAAAAAGGTGCTATTTTAGACTTGGGTAATGACTTGAGTGATTAGAATGAAAGATGCTTTACACATGCTGAGGTGGATGTCTAATCTATTCTCCACTAGCCCTGTTCGTTAGAGAACCCTCATGAACTTATTTGGTGAATTTGCAGGTTGTTTTCAGTTTGCCCAATGTGAACCAAAATCAGAAAATCAAAATATCACTGCATATGGTCTCATGCTCTTTGTGAGTGAGCAGTTAATCATTCTATCATGAATACCTCTTTCCTCCCACGTTTACTATTTTTTTTCTGCATATGATTACAGACCCTTCATGTTTAAATGCAGGCTGGACTAAGTGTTTTGCTTGTTGTCATATATAACTGCTCAGACCAAGTGCTTGCTACTCGAGAGAGAAGACAAGCCAAATCACGTGAAAAAGCTGTAAGAAGCGTAAGAGAAACTGCTCAAGCACGTGAAAAATGGAAATCTGCAAGAGATGTAGCCAAGAAACATGCGCTTGGGCTCCAAACGCAACTATCGCGGACATTTTCTCGCAGGAAATCTACAAAGCAACCGGATCCTTCAAGAGGTCTGTTTCAAGCTAAACCTGGAAGTGATGCAGCCCTGCCACCATTTCCAGGTAAGCCTGAGCAATCATCTTCTGCAGGTAAAGGGAATAAGAAGGACAAAAACAACCTCACGCAGATGATGCATGCAATTGAGGCTGACCCTGAGGGTAATGAAGGCTTTAATCTTGAGATTGGGGATAAGAATCTGAAAAAGAACATGCCAAAGGGCAAGCAACTGCATACTCATAGTCAAATCTTCAAGTATGCCTACAATCAAATTGAAAAGGAAAAAGCTTTGCAAGAGCAGAACAAAAATTTAACTTTCTCTGGAGTGATTTCCATGGCAACTGATACCGAAATCAGAAAAAGGCCAACCATTGAGATTGCTTTCAAAGATTTAACCCTTACATTGAAAGGGAAAAAGAAGCACCTTCTAAGATGTGTAACTGGGAAAATATCACCTGGCCGTGTTTCTGCTGTTATGGGCCCATCTGGAGCTGGAAAAACTACGTTTCTTTCTGCTTTGGCTGGAAAGGTAACTGGGTGCACCAAGAGTGGCATGATTCTTATAAATGGGAAGGTAGAATCAATCCATTCATACAAGAAAATTATTGGTTTCGTGCCACAAGATGATATAGTGCATGGAAACTTGACCGTGGAGGAAAACCTTTGGTTTAGCGCAAGATGCAGGTAACTTGGTTTTCTTGGCTGTCTGTAGCTTGAATATCTTGTATGGAATTATAAATTATGTTTGACAAAGGATAGAGGAAAGACACGTGTTTTAATTTTGACTAGCTATTAGTTTCTCTCATACTTAGTTGCATCTGTGTGTTATTTTGACGTATGTCATTGCAAGATTATATGCCGGTAACATTCATCCAATATAAATCGGTTGCATCTAGGATGAGACCCCCTTCTTTATGCAGTTTCTCCCGGCTCTGCTTAACCTAGATTCTGAGATGTACTTGTTTTTGTCATATTCGTTCGACCTCCAGTTATTTCACTCTTATTAGCGAGTATCTTAGCTAAATGAGCTGGAGATTGTCGTGTATTTCCAATTCACTTTTGTAGCTGGTGGCCGCAAGAATATCTTAGTTTAAATTCATTCTTCATTCACACCTTTTTATTGAAAATTTTTCCAGTGGCACAGCAATAATTTCATTGGTTTCTGATTAGTGTAGACTCTCTGCGGATCTACCAAAGGCGGAAAAGGTTCTCGTTGTCGAACGAGTTATTGAATCTCTGGGGCTGCAGGCGGTGCGGGACTCTCTTGTTGGTACAGTAGAGAAGCGAGGAATCTCTGGAGGTCAAAGGAAACGAGTAAATGTTGGTCTGGAAATGGTCATGGAGCCTTCACTTCTGATATTAGATGAGCCCACATCTGGTCTGGATAGTTCATCTTCTCTGTTACTTCTCAGAGCTCTACGACGTGAAGCTCTTGAAGGAGTGAACATTTCCATGGTTGTCCACCAACCAAGGCAAGTAGCCAATGATATATCCTTCAATTCCTTCGCTTTTTCACTGGGCGATTTGTCGGGATATCTAAAGAATCTGTTTCATACTCTTTTTATTCATTCTAACCTGGATTTTCTGCTTTTTGCTATGTCCTGGAACCTAGAGCATGGTTAATGAGATGAGCCTCTTTTTTTTGCAGCTATGCATTGTTTAGGATGTTTGACGATTTGATACTTTTAGCCAAAGGTGGCCTAATAGTATACCATGGTTCAGTGAAGAAAGTTGAGGAGTACTTTTCAAGCCTAGGGATTACTGTACCTGATCGGGTTAACCCTCCAGATCACTATATTGATATTTTGGAAGGTATAGTAAAAACAAGCACGAGCTCTGGGGTCAATTATAAACAGCTTCCTGTCAGGTGGATGCTGCATAATGGGTATGCCGTACCCCACGACATGTTAAAGCTAGTTGATGGAATGTCATCCATGGCCGGTGAGGATTCAGCTCATGGAGGGAATTCTGGTGATGCTGGATTAGAAGAACAATCTTTCGCTGGAGATCTGTGGCAGGATGTCAAGTTTAATGTTGAACGGAAAAGGGATGATATACAACAGAATTTCTTAAAGACGAAGGACTTATCTGATAGGGTTACGCCTGGTGTACTGCTACAGTATAAGTACTTCCTAGGGAGGTAAATTCCCTCTTTAACTAATTACTCCCACCTTTTAGGTCATCGTCCAGCTCTACTTGAAAGGCTAAGTAATTATTTTTGTTACAGAAAATGCAAATCATTTATAGATATCCTCCCTCCAATGAGAAGGTATTTCATAAGATGGTTACACCATGTAGTAGGAAGATGCAATGTACCAAGTCAATCACAAATGAGTGATCCTAGATTTAAGTGCCACGTAGGACGACAAACATATCATACAGCATAGCAATTAGTTGTTCACAGCACGGCAGCTGTGTATACGACATATAAAATACATCCCCCCTTCAATGCTCTGCCTTCTCTTTGGCCTTGCTTATATAATCTTTCAATTTGAAAGGGTCATTTATTGTTAAATCCTAAAACATGCTTCCTATGGTTCTTTTTATCACTCATGCTTTATTATCTTGAAATCCTGCATTTGTGGTTTCAAACACTTCAATGTGGGGTGGTACTAAGCTGGACTCATTGTGCAATTTGTTTTCTTCAGAGTCGGCAAGCAGCGGCTGCGAGATGCTAGGATCCAAGCTGTAGATTTCTTGATATTGTTGCTGGCTGGAGTCTGTTTAGGAACACTTGCTAAAGTTAGCGACGAGACGTTTGGGGCGCTTGGGTACACATACACCGTGATAGCTGTGTGTAAGTATACATACTTTTTAGGACTGAGACTCCTCTTTTTTGAATTGTCATCGAAAGCGGGACATCTAACAGGGGAACTTACAGATACATCTCTTGGATTACTAATCCAAATTTTGTGAACTTTCAGCTCTGCTCTGTAAGATTGCAGCTTTGAGATCATTTTCACTGGACAAGTTACATTACTGGAGAGAGAGCTCTTCTGGCATCAGTGCCCTAGCTTACTTTTTGTCGAAGGACACAATTGACCATTTCAACACACTCATTAAGCCTTTGGTCTACCTTTCTATGTTCTATTTCTTCAACAATCCGAGATCCTCTTTCATAGACAACTATATAGTTCTGGTCTGTTTAGTGTACTGCGTGACAGGAATTGCATACATATTTGCCATTGTTTTCGAGCCTGGTCCAGCCCAACTGGTGAGTGTTTGATAAACTACACGGACTGCTAATTTTCTGTTAAATTGCTCTCAACACTGATGATCCGTTTTCCGTTTCGCAGTGGTCAGTTCTTCTTCCTGTTGTGTTGACCCTCATTGCAACACGCGAGAGTACTGATAACTCATTTGTGGAGATTATAGGAGAGTTGTGCTACCCAAAGTGGGCTTTGGAAGCATTTGTGATAGCAAATGCGAAAAGGTAACCACTCTCGTCTAAATGTGCAGGACTCTGTGATGCTTTTGTACGAGATAACTGAATCCGTCTTTATTTTCATTTTTTATTACTGTGAAATTTCAGATATGGTGGAGTATGGTTAATAACACGATGCGGTTCGCTTATGAAAAGTGGCTATGACCTCAATCACTGGAGTCTTTGTCTTGTCTTTTTAGTTTTTATGGGCGTAGCTTGCCGTATCATTGCTTTCTCTTGCATGGTCATTCTCCAAAGGAAATAGATTCAACCAATACTTCTTTGAGACGATGGAGAGAATCAATCCCATCGTGATCACCTTTTTTTGGGGACCTATAGCCAGTGGCAGAGTTCTCAACGATCGACAACGACCTTTTAAGGAGGTGCAGATACTCTCAAATCTCGTATAGGCATTGCCTACGCAGGCAGTGGATTGATAGCAGATTGGTATATGTGGGCACCCCGCAAGGTCCAGGAAGGAACTTGTTTCCGATTTTTCTCCGCTATACTGAGCTGAAGCAACGGGTATCACTAGTTTGTGTATGTGTGTATCTGTGTCGGGATGTGTTTAAACAGGGTATTTGTACAAAATTAGGAGATGAATCATGGAAATACACTTTCTAAGTTATGCTCTTGAGATATGAATTGGTTTTCTTTTTAGCTCCAATTCCTTGTCAGGCACGGATTGTCTTGAATCCTCACGCATTTGCAAATCGTCGTACTTAGAGAGTAAAACCAGCAAGAATATCACCTACTTTCGTTCTTCCTAGGGCTCGGTCATCCCATTCGGACTCAAATACGTATTCATGCTGGCCTCTGAGTTATCGGATTTATTCTAAACGGGCAGTGCACCTTCTCAAAGCCGGCTTTCACAATGACCATACTATTGGTATTCCCGCGTCACACTTTTGTTCCCAATTAAATTCGTTCAGGAAAATTGCCAATGAGATATTTAAGTCCGAGTCTGTCAATATATCCCGTTGGAATCATCTTCTAATAAATCATAAGTCAACTAGGATATATTTACCGTTCAACACATCAATTCTTTAATGTAGGACTTTCTAATACAACTTACACGTGCATTTCAATACAGATAGGGTAAGAAGAGAATTGTATTGAGCTCCCATGATAAATGAGAGACAATATTTTTGAATCGTAAATATTCGTAGGCTGACATTATCGATTTCTCCAATATAATCGGTTTGCCATGTCAAACGTGTAATTGACTTTTGCGAAGGAGTCAATGGTAATTTTCTTCAGAAGCCATTATCATCATGCTTAAGAAAACAAGGAGCCCCCATCATTTGCAAAGGTGTTACTACCATCTCTCTCCTCCAGCCTCGCCTTGTTGGTCGCTGTAAGTCACCCAATCAAATCGAAATTAACAAAAGTAGGAAAGAATTGAAACGAAAGAAACTGAGAAAAGAAGCTCAAGAAGAAGGTATACGCAACCGCCAGAAGAAGGTAGACCTAGAGAGAGACCAGAATTGCAAGCTACGTCAGAGCGAGCGAGCGAGCGAGCGAGCGAGACTCGTCCTAACTCGCAATCGTGAGGGGCAAAACTAATCCCGCACTCGCCCTCGTCCGACCGGGTCGAGAGAGACGAGGCCCGTGTCCCCACCACCTTCCACCAACAGCGACGGTTCACTTCATCAACCTCCCCCAACCCAACCCAAACCCCCGTCTCTAGAAAAGTTGAAAACTCCCTCCCATCCTCTTCCCATTCTTCCCCTTCCTCTCTTCTTCTTCTTCCCTTTCTCCTTCTCGTCGTGACTCGTCAACTTTTCACGTATAGCTCCAATAATCATATCATCACCGCCCGCCCGCCACCAACACCAACCGGCCGCTCTTCCTTCCATCCCAAGTTTCTCTCCCCCCACCACCACCACCACCACCAACACAAAAGCTCAGCCCCAGCCATCATCCCGTCCTGGTTTAACTTCCCATTGCTCAGCCTCGCTGGTGGTGCGAGCTCGAGCCGCGCGGTGCTGCAGCGACGTCCATCTCTCTCTCTCTCTCTCTCTCTCTCTCTCTCTCTGTGTCATGGCCAGCCACGGGGATCGCTCTTCGTCGTCCGAGCACGTAAGTGCGCGCAATTCGCTCTGTTTTAGCCTCGCGAAACGACGGATGGTGCTCTGTTTCTCGTTCGCGTCGCTTCTAGTTTCGTCCGGCGGGTTAAAACGATCGATTTTGTTTCGGTCGAGCGTGTCGTTCGTCTTTTTTATTCGGCGTGCTTCCATGTCGTAAGCATAACGTGTCGAAGAACGTGTCGGTTTTCTTCTCCGAGTTTAGAGACTCACGACGACTTGAGTGTCTGGCATGGTTCATCGTCTCGGTAGTTTCAGTAAGCGAGAGAAACAGGGGAAGTTCTAACCGGTCTCCTGCTGCGAATTTCGCTTATTGATGCAATGGTTGTTGATCACGCAGAGAAAGAAGCAGCTCAACGAACAGCGAAAGAAGGAGGAGCTGGAGAGAGAGGTAATGTATGTTAGATTCGGAACCGTGTTCTTCATTAATTCAAGGGAGATCTGCACTAAAGATTAGAGAATTACCCTTCTTTTATCAACCCATTACACTCCAGCAAATTCAGGAAACGAATCATCTGTGCTGATTAAAGAAGAGATTAAAAGGCTTAGATCCCCCATAAAATTGCATAATCTACAGCCATTTTCTGACCCATGACATAACATCAGATGCTTCTCTAGATTTACCAGCTCGAGTTCATTCCATAGATAGTAGAGCATTGAAAGGAGAACTAAATACTGGACCATACCTGTCCTTTCGCCCACGACGCACTTGCTCCAGTTTGTCAGACACTTAAAATGGCACACTTCAAGAAAGAAAATGAACATGCAATGCAAATTCGGCGACATTTTTACTATGTTGCAGTTAAGTATGTGATTGTTCTGTTGATGTATTTTGCTCGGTAGGTTTCGATGCTGCAACTCTTGTTGAGTCAAGAAGAGAAGGTGCGTGAGATCCTGGAGCACGTCTGGTCCCGAAATACTGGGTCGACCATCTCGATTCCGAATTTTCTTCCACCTAAGGTTACGTCGATCTTCTTAATCACGCGTTTATTAGATTCTTTTTGCTCTTTTCTTTCTTTTTTGACAGAAGTAATGGACTGTGGTGTAGAGGATATGTTTGGTGTTCGAGCCTTCAAGGACAGAAATGTATTGCAGCATGGGCTTTGATATCATAGGGTCTAGCTTGTATAAAACTAAGCCTTAGTCTGACGGAAGAGTTGAGAATCAGCCTTAGCAGTACGGTAGTGTATGGTTCAAAGTCGATTTAGTACATCGCAATCCATCCATCTTTGGAATTATAAGTACTGCAATGCCTATGATACATTATGAGAGGAGTATGACAGTCTATGGGGAGCCTACTTGAATTCTGTGTTTGATTCCCTAGGAAGCCCATTACCTTGTTGTCAACAAACACTTCATGATCATCTCACTTATTCAGAATTGTATTTTGGAGAAAACATCTCCCAATTCATAATTATCAGCACCTTTGCCGGTGTAGTAACTTGATCAAGTCTCCATTAGCGGAAAAAGGAACGAAGAATTTGTTTTAAGGGGCATTAAGACATTATTTGGAATGAAAACTATCTTTGAATGCCTTGTTTGTTATACAGATGAAGAAGCTATTAGCAGAGTTGGCAATGGTTGAGGATGAGATAACCCGACTCGAGGGCCAAGTAAGCCGACTTCAAGCTAATTTAAAGAACGAAGAAGAAGCTACCAAGGAAGCAAAGTCCAGACAGACAAAGATACCCGAATTTCCAAGCAATCCTCATCCTGCTTCTGGCTATCCATCATATACACCAAGTCCAAGCCCGTTGAACAGAGTTGTTCCTGAAAGGATGACCTTTGAGACCAAAGCATTGCATTTCATAAGTAAAGCCATCAAAGGGGATTACAATCTCAAGGACTTCACTCTGACTGAGAAAACGGGCAATTCAAGACAATTTTCTGATCAGAAGGAGAATCATTTCCTCGAGGATGCTGAGTTTCACGACAGGCTTCTGAGAAAAAGCCGGATGCTGAAGCCGACCTTGCCATTGCAAGACCTAAGACACCCGACACCTATGGTAAAACTGATGCATCTTTCATAATCAATTCATTTGTGTTTCAGACGAATACACATCACTCTACTTCAGCTTATCAAAAGACAGTGTTCAATCGATATCCACAACCATCTGGAAGCATTCTTGTTCTTGCATTAAATCAAGATGACTTTCTTTTCAGCCGAGGGAACGAAGGCAGGAGACCCCTCTGAAATCGCCGCCTATGTTCATGCCGAGTCCAATGAAAGTAGAAGACAATAAGCAAAAGTGGGAACCCAACAAGCTATCTGAGAACATAATGAAGTGTTTGAACTTCATTTATATAAGGCTACTCAGAACGTCAAGAGCAATGGAATTAGAGAAGTCGGGTCCGATTTCCCGGTCCCTGAACTCAGCTCTCAACTCAAGAAGCTTCAGAGTGGAGACTGGACTGAATTCAAGGCAACAAGATCCATACGGCGTGTTTGATATGGAGGAATCTATTCCAAGAGACATCGGCCCTTACAAGAACCTAGTCAGATTTACCGTGAGTTCTATGGATCGCAAATGCATTTCTTCCTCTAGTAACGTTCCCTTACTGAAGAAGTTGAGGTACCAATTTTTTCTGCTACAAGAACTATATGCATATGGAAAGAGATGCTCAGTTTTAAAGATTTCTCACGACTCTTTACTTATAACTCCAATTCTCGATCTGAATGTCTGCAGGGACTTACTGAGTCATCTCAAGACAGTGGATCTGAGATTCTTGACAAATCAACAGAAGCTGGCATTCTGGATCAACATGTACAACGCTTGTATCATGCATGTATAGTTTATAAACAGAAAATTTTACCTTTCAGTGTACAGATTTCGTGGCATATCGTCGTACGGCTTCCTTTTCCTATGTCTGTATATATCCTGGCTTTCATTTGCGCACGAATTTTCTTGCAGGGTTTTCTCCACTATGGGGTGCCTTCTACTCCAGAAAAGCTGCTTGCACTGATGAACAAGGTATATACTAACGGAATGTCTAGTAACAAGTTTTACACTTCTAATGCTGACCAATGAAAATGCATGTCTGTTGTATTCAGGCTACCCTCGACATAGGAGGAAACACGATAAACGCCCAAGCGATCGAGCATTTCATCTTGAGGAAGCCCGCAGCTTCTAAAATTACGGAGGTGATGAT
Source organism: Eucalyptus curtisii (assembly GCA_017140595.1). Taxonomy (NCBI): domain Eukaryota; kingdom Viridiplantae; phylum Streptophyta; class Magnoliopsida; order Myrtales; family Myrtaceae; genus Eucalyptus; species Eucalyptus curtisii. The sequence goes on from CM029504.1 coordinate 10,589,386, forward strand.
CGCTGAGGCGGTAAATTCCAAAGCGACACATTTGCGCAAATCTGACATGACAAGGCCCCTTTGTCTTCTGCAGGTCCACAGAAAAGTCGAAAGGGATGCCAAAGAGGACTTAGTCCGAGAAGTCTACGGGCTCGAGAACACGGATCCTAATGTCCTTTTCGCTCTCTGCTGCGGAACCCGTTCATCCCCTGCTGTGAGTGGCTGACCGAAATATGCATATGCAATTCGGAAGACGCGAAGTTCTCGACATTCTAAAGAACCCTGAAACTTGCAGGTGAGGACGTACACGGCGGATGGGGTCACGGCCGAGCTAGAGAAGTCGAAGCTGGAGTACCTGCAGGCTTCCGTGGTGGTCACGACCACAAAGAGGATCGCGTTCCCGGAGCTCCTGCTCCGGAACACGCACGACTTCGCGGCGGGCCCGGACTCCCTGGTGGAGTGGGTGTGCCACCAGCTGCCCACGTCCGGGACCCTCAGGAAATCCATAGTGGACTGCTTCCGGAGCCACGGCAGCGGCCAGGCCCCGGTCTCGGTCCAGAAGATACCGTACGACTACGAGTTCCAGTATCTCCTGGCCATCTAATTCACCATGCTCCTCCTGTAGAAATCTAATAAAAGCGAGATGCGAAAAGGTCGAGACTTTCCCACTCTTTTCAAGCGGATTGATGGTCAAATGCGTGTCATTTTTTTACTCAAGATGAAGGTGAAATGCGCATGATTTGGTACCCTAGATGAAGCCGGACCGCCCGATTTTCTGGGTCTTAGGATAAATGCGTTCCCCCTGCCCGTTCGTCATCGCAATTGTCATCGCAGTCGTCATCGTAACTCTCCGGTCGGTTCCTAGAAATGATTTAATTAATGATGGGTGGACCACTCTTCTTTCTACGAAAGTTCTTCCCTTTTCGCTGCGAGCTTTTATTTTGCCCCAAAGGCAAAGGCATTATCCACCCCCGCGTTGACAAAATCCAAGGAAAAATAAGCAAAGAGATTTAATGCGGCGATGTAGAAATTTCATTCTTTTTGGAGAGAAAAAGAATGAAATTTCATTCTTAGATCAGTAAATTTTGGTAGCTGTGCAATTCGATTTTCTAAACTTTATTATGTACAATTAAGTCTTCTAACTTTTTAGATTTGTGCGATTTGATTCTCTAAATTTGTCTTGTACAGTCGAAACCCTCTTGTTTTTTTTATTTGTGTGATCAAGTGCTTTGTTTCCTCCCTATAACTAGTACTGTCAAATTGTGATTTCTTTTCTTTTTACCCTTGTTTTTCACGTCTATTTTCTGCGCATTTGGCGCCACATTAACATGACTATCACTTTGCGTCGCAGAAACAACGCCACTTCAGTAATAAATTTGACAGTTTAATCAGAGTAGTCCATCAAAAAATTCGATTGCACAATTGAGAACGTTAGAGGATTGCATTACGCAAAATAAAAACATAGAAGATCAAATCGCACAAATTAATAAAATGAGAGAAATCGATTTAACATAGTAAAAAAAGTTAAATGAACAAATCGCTTAGACGACCGAATCTACTCGACCAAAAAGAAAAACTACTCAAATCAATAGACGGGCCTTAAAAAAAAGACCCCTTTCTCGTTCGTCCCTTTGAACCCCCAATAAATTTATGATTTCAGAAAAAAAAAATCATGAGAAATTTCCACACGTTACTATCCTCTCCAATAGCAATTAACTATATATCATGATTCGAAATCTCCAGCTAGTCAAAGATAGAATTCGCCTAAAAGTAATTGATATAATTAAGAAGAAGAATGTACGATTAGATGCCTACCTAAGCTGCACGACTCACCCACTTTGTCAACAAAAACATTTCTTTTACATGAAAAATCAATCAATCAAACGTAGTTTAGTAAGGAATTGACCCGCGAAACTGAATTAGACTATAATTCTCCAATTCCCATCCGAACGCAAATTCCCTGTCCAATTCCTCCAAGAATTAAACCCAGTCACGTTCAAACTCAGACGTCGTACAACCCAAAAATCCAGTCCCGTCACATCAACCCCCAAAAAAAAAAAAAATCCCAAAATTCCGCCACCGCCACCATCAAAAAGAGAAATTATTTTAAAAAAAAAAAAAAGATCCACACGAAGACCGGTTTAGCCTTCAAGAGTGAAGGAACCGATAAGAAATTTTCCAATTCAATTTTAGATTAATCAGGAACAAAAATCAATCGATCATCCCCATAGCAGCAGCCAAAAGGGATTTCGTCACGGACCTCATCGGGGTCCGATCGAGACCGATATGTTAGTGGGCACATTGATGCTGTTGGACCAGCTCTTGGATTGCATGTACAGCTTGGACACCTTCCCTTCGACCCGGCTCATGTCGGGCCTCCGGTCCGGATCCTCCTCCACGCACTCCAGCCCCAGCCGCACCAGCTTCTCCGCCACCTCCACCGGGAACGAATCGCTCAGCCGCCTGTCCACCCACTTCCTCAGCCTCCCCTCCGCCCCGCCGCCCCCGTCGACCGCCGCCCTCGCGGTGTCGATGATCGACGTCCTCACGAACTCGCGGCTCTCCTTGTCGTATTTGTACTTGAACGGCTCTTCACCTGGGAAAAAAACAAGAGTATTTTTCAACGTTCGATGTTAATAATTTTTTAAGAATCTTGGTAAGATATCGAATGGCCGACGACGACGATTGGTGCATTTTCTCCACCTGATAGTAATTCCAAGAGCACGACCCCGAAGGAGTAGACGTCGGACTTCTGGGTCGCGACGCCGGTGACCCGGAACTCCGGCGACATGTAGCCTCGGGCCCCCTCGAACTGCATTCTCCGGCTGTCCGAACGCTTCAGCCGCGGCGAAGCCGATGGCCCCTCGCCGGCCCCCTCCTCCGTGATCTCGCCGCAGCCGCCCCCGCCCCCGCCGCCGCCCTGCGCCTCATCCGCCGCCGCCGCCGCCGCCGCCCGCTCCCGGAGCACGTCGTTCTCGTCCTCCTCGCCGCACAGCTGGGCGGTCCCGAAGTGGCAGATCTTGGCCCTGAACGACGGCTCCGTCACCAGGATGCTGGTGCTCCTGATGTGGTTGTGGGCGAGGATCATGTTGAGGCCGGTGTTGTTGTGGATGTAATCGAGGCCGTGCGCGACGTCGGCGGCGACCTGCATCCTCGACATCCAGGTCCCGAGGACGGTGAAATTGGGAATCTTAGGGTTCCGCAGGCAATCGGCGAGGCTGGCGCCGTCGACGAACTCGTAGGCCAAGAAGATGTTGTCGCCGGAGACGGAGGCGCCGAGCAGCTTCACGATGCTGACCAGGTGGCTCCGGCAGATCATCCCGAGGAGCTCCTTGAGGCTGCCCATCTCGATCTTGCGCCGGAACTTGCGCCGGAAGACGACGACGTCCTTGCCGCGGAGGGAGCAGCGCCAGGAGGAGGAGGAGGAGGAGGAGTGGCGGGGCTTGGCGAGGAAGTTGTTGGTGGCGGAGCGGAGCTCGGAGAAGTTGTAGATGACGGGGTTGTCCGGGAGGGAGTGGCGGAAGCCGGAGAGGGAGGAGCTGCCGGTGCCTGTGCTGGTGCCGGTGCCGGTGCCTGTGCCGGAGGTGGAGCTGTAGTAGCCGCCGCTGGAGGAGGCGGAGGCGGAGGGGTCGGAGGAGGAGGCGGGGGCAAATCTGGGGGTCTGCGACGGGGAGAATCGCGGGGAGGAGGTGGGTGGTCTTCTCGGGGAGGAGGAGGGTGGTCTTCTCGCGGGCTCCATCGCTTCCACCGCCATTTTGGTCTTGCACATAAGAGCGCTCATCAAATTGCAAAAGAAAAAGAAGAAGAAGAAGAAGAAGAAGAAGAAGAAGAAGAGGAGGAAGAGATCAAGCGGCGCAATTCTTGGTGGTGGGGTTTCATTGAACTCGGTTGCTTGCCACCATACGTACCGCCGGTTGGCGGCGGCGGCCGGAGGGAACTGGTGTTCCTCCCAGGGATGAATTCCCTTCCCTTTCTAGGAAAAAAGGGGTGGGGATGAATCGAGAACGAACGAACGAAAGGGGGTGGACGAGATAAAGAAGAAGGGCAGTTCCCGATCTGAATAGTGTCTCAGCAAAAGCGAGCCGCGACGTCTCTCTCTCTCTCTCTCTCTCTCCTCGTCACGGCGTTCGCTGGCGTCTGGTTCGACCCAATCGAGAGTCGTCTTTACCTTATCATCGGCGCAACAGCACCCGCAAAACTCGATTTTTCTTCCCGGCGGCGGCGAAAGGAATCACCTTTTAGATTGTGGAGCCATTCAGCATGCGGAAAGAGAGAATAAAAAACCGAACTTTTACGTCGTCTTGACTCCGGTGATGAGAGCTCCACGGCAAGAATATTATATAATTTGTAATGTCGTGATGGAGGAGGACACAGAGATTCTTCCCCCCGGTCTTTTTACTTTCCCGTGACTAGGTTTAAATTCGTTGCATTTTGCGCCAGATTTCACACTATCATCCATCTTTGGCTGTGCACGAAACAGAATACGTGTGCTTTTTCCAATGTCGGCATTGACGAAGACTACTTACTCATTTGCCAGTCAAGACGCCGACTGCTTTTTCTTCAGGAATCCGATGATTTCCACGAAAGAAAACCACAGGTTTTGGGGGGTTACAAATTATCGCGTCCTTCGTCACGTCGATTCCTAGCTGTCCGCTGCGTGATTGGTTCGAGCTTCTTTCGCTTGAAATCGAAAGTTGTCTCTTTGCTTTGTATGTCCATATCCGTCTTTGCACTCTTTAAGAAATTCCAAACGTCGAGGTTAATTTCTTTTTCTTTCCAACCATTTGTTGCTGATTCGAACCATTAGACCAATTGAGTGCAAAAATCGAAAAAAAAAAAGTGGATTCGCACCATGGGCCCAATCAGGGGTTTCGAGGTCGAAGATATTTTTAAGAAAGGAGGAGATCGATTTTTAAAATGTGAAAAAAGAGTTTCACGCATGTGCTCTGCATCAGCATTTGAAATATGCAATAAAATGTAGCCGTAAATGTTAAGTCCGGGTCGACAATTTTTAAAGGCGTCAAGTCCACAAAGGGTGGCCCTTCGCTATAAATGCAAAGTGACCATGTCGAATTAAAGGAAAAAAATGAAGTTTCCGTTCAGCTAAGCAAGTCAACTCCTAAGTCGAACCGACAGACCCGTACGGATTGGTATATCTTTTGGGGTTGCGACCCTTGACTCGGAATCTTCCACCTCTCAGTTTTGGGCATTTTCAATTCTGCGTAAGTGTTCGACCAAAAAAAAAAAAATTTCTACGCAAGTAGGAGGACACTTACAAACTGTGACGCAGGCATATAAAATAGAATCTGCCAAGGCGATTTTGAACGGACGTGTTTGCTTTTGCAGTTACGAATATGTTTATTCAAGGAAAAGAATTTTTTGCGAATTAATGTTTTAAATTTTCACACATTTGATTTACTGAAATGATCGGTTAATGGAATATCATTTACTATCTAAGAAAATGTAAATATTTTCTTGATGAATGATTTTTCATTAAATATTTTTTTATTATGAATTTTTTCCTAAAACGAATTAACCCTTCGTATCAGTGTAGAGTCGGTTAAACTATTAATTCGAAGATATTAGTGACGGTGGCGAAAGTGCGAAGTGACGGCACTGCATGTGCCGTCGCAGCTCATCAATTTCGTTTTCGATCTCATCATAGGATAAAGAAAAGGGTTCTCTTTCTCACTGCGGAAAAACGATGTTCGCCGACTCTAGGGGTGGTCGAGGCCAAAGCATTTGAGTTTGATTTCCCTCTTTCTGTTTTTTTTGACCTTTTTGGTTGGACCAAAGTGTTGAAACTTGTAGTGGGATGAATTGATGGCTCTTTTGGTGGAGAGAGAGAGAGAGAGAGAGAGAGAGAGAGAGAAGGGTAGTCAATTTGTGTTAGAATTTGGAAAATCGGTGTGCATTTTGCCATTTTTGTCTATGAAGCACCGACACTCTCTAAAAGCCTTTGTATCGTGTCGGACACTTCAACGCGTGTCCGATACTCTTGGACACTCTCCGACACTCAATTAACACATGTCGAAAAATCCGACACCTAGTCAACTTTCTCGATACTCTCCAATACTCGAGTCGAAATTCCGACATACGAGTTTCCGACACGTGATTCCGATTATCGAGGTCAATTCTAAAAATTTCAAAAAATATATATGTGAAAAAATAAAACATAATAATAAAAATAATAAATGGAGAAAGAAGAAAAATCTAGTCTTATCTCCTATTTTGACCCCACTTCCTTAGGTTTTTTTCTCCTCTTCCAACATATCTAACATGCAAGTCCACAATATAGATCGCTTATTTTTCCTCCAAGTTTTATGAATTATTGAAATAGAATTGAATTTGTCAAATTAAAATAATGAAGGATATTAATAAATTACGGATTAATGTTGTTAGCATATATTCATTCTAGGCTTTTTTTTTATTATAAAATATACGTGTCCCAACGTGTTGGAAATTCTTTATTTTTTGAGAAACGACGTGTTAACGTGTTGTGTCGCGTGTCGCGTGTCAATATCGGTACTACTTAGATTTTTGTTGTACTTTCATCCCACATTCCCGAAAGCTAAGTCAGACGTTTTTTTGGACCAAAAGAAAAAGTCTTGAGGCTTTTTTGTTGTTTTTGCTAGAGAAAAGTCGGAGGTTTTTACTGGCCCCAAAAGGAAGTCAGAGGTTCGTGCACTGTTTTGTCTTTCGTGGATATCGGTATGTCGGTACAAATTTCTGCCTAGAGGCCCCATTCGATTCATTTTCAGACGACAGAATGTTCAAAGCGGAGGATGCTCAAACAAAAGACCATGTGCAGCTTCACCACTTGCATCTTCACTATAGATTCACGATAGATAAACGTGGACACCATGGATGATCTCACAAATTGCCAAAACGCTTCTAAACAAGTGGTACCATTCAAAGCAGAGTCTGCCACGCAGAGTACCAATATTAAGAACCAATTTTCGTATGCCCGATATTATTTTCCTTTTTACGAACTGGAGACTGAGTTCGACACCAGATGATGGATGGTTATGTAGACTCTTCCAGCAGAATGCATCACGAGTGATTTAACAACTATACTACAAAGACCACAACCATGTCTTAGCTTGGAAAGACAGCACCTCTTCCTACTTAAACTGTTACCTGTGCTAAGAAAGCAACACACGAGCTGTCTGTGCAAACATACCACCAAGGAGGGAGACGGCTACTTGCACAAAACTGGAGATCTTGCAGGTCAAAATTCTAAAAGCAACAAGAAGATACCTCCCAATTACAACTGGTAATGCAATGTCCAAACGAGGTTAGACTTCCATGGTCATAGTGTCTCCACTTGGAAATCCTATTCGCAACATCAGTCTATTCTTCCAAACTCGGAAATATAATAAAAGGTTCAATAAGCCCTCCTAAGTTTCCACTGGCAATTATTAATATTAAGCCCCCAAGAGTCCCAACAGACGCACTGACAAGTTCAAAAGGGATGACTGGGAAACCATATTACCACCAAAAAGGAAGTGAAGAAGGTCCCCAGATCAGAAGCTGTAACGGGAGATAAGGTTTTCAAATGCACCAGACCATCTGTCACAGCAGACTTCAGAAGTCGCAATTTACCTTTATCTTATAATATATGCATATGTTACAAATAACTCTAACTAATTCTGACCTGCTTACAGATGTGTTAATCTGTCAAATCATCATCAAAAAAATCAAGATCATCGTCATCAGTTGTAACAGCTTCACCAACAGAATTAACTTCAAAAGGTTCAATGACATTAGCCAAAGTGACCATTTCTACAGGCTGCTTTTCTTCATTGTCATTGTCATTAAACGTCTCTTCATTGTCATCCACATAAAATTGCTCCATGTCATTGTAAACAATCTCCTAAATCAAGCCAAAAAAGATTCAAAATTGCAAGGCTTTTAGAATAACAAGAATTTTAATGAACAAAAAACTTTGTTTGGGCTTACCTCATTTTCTGGCTCCTCTCGTCTCTCTGTCGCCACAATCCAGTCATCCAATAGCGTTTCCAGCATCCCACTGTCAAATGTGACCAAATCTCCCGCGTATCTCCCAAGTCGATGTTCTCTCAGGCGCAAGTTATAGTGAACATAGGCAAGATCATTCCATCTCTTCTGGGAAAGACTATTATGCCTTTTGCTGTGGACTTGATCAAATATACTCCATGTATGTTCACATCCAATAGACGAACAAGTCTGGCTGAGTATACGTATAGCGATCCGCTGTAGATCAAGGCAGCTTATCCCATGTTGCTGCCACCATGCAGCTATTGCAAAAATAAATCAATGGCACAAAACTCTATCAGCAATAATCTTCCACAGTCTCTATGTGGTAAAACTAATTTAACTGAAATGCTTGACCATTAATGGGTGAAGTGACTGCTGTATGACCTGGATCAAGTTCGGCCCTAGTACTTACAGCCAAATCAGTCCCAAAGTCAGCCTTTGCAGAAACAAAGTCCGGAATCTAGGAAGAACAGAATGAGACCATCAGTAAAGGGTCTTAATATTTTGAAGAAAGAAGCTTATGAGCAGCACCGATGAATAGTAGCAGAAGCCCTTGTTGCAGCTTGCCGAATACTCTAACCTCGAATAACCATGATAAGTAAAGAGTCTCAAAACACGAATCACATGCATGGAATTGTGAAACAAGGTCTTTTACCTGCATTGATGCAGAAATTCTTTTTGCACTATCTGGTTCTAGTCGAACAATACACTCATTCAGACCACGAATAACTTCAGGATGCTGTAATGAATAGGATTGGGGTAAGAACAAAGCTTCAAAAGTGAAGTATGATAAGAAACAACAGCCACATTAGTCTCATACCGACACAAAATCAAGACGATAACGATAAGAGGGATTAAGAAAATAGGCAGCCACATAAAGAGGATGACGGAATAATGAGCTTGAATGGCTGTCTACTACACTCCACAGAGGCCCATACTTTCGTACATCATCACCAACAATGGCTTTAATGGCCAGTCCAGCTCTATAAATGTCGTTATATACATAGGAAATTGACCGACTTTCCAAGCTGTCTAGCTTTTGCAAAACTTGCACCACTGGCTCTAAAGATTTCTTCAAATACTGCACCTTCTTCCAGAATGTGACATTTAAGACAATTCTCTCCACTTCTTTACCATCCTCGCTTTTGGAAAGTCTAGAAGAATGCCATTCATTTGACTGAAACATTCTCTTGAGGTCAATTCTTTGATCAAACAGACTTCCTAAGATTAAAAAACTAGTGGAAAATTTTGTGAGACCAGGCACCAGAAGTTCCTTCCCTCCAGTATATTCTTTCTTCATAAAATTCAAGAGCCATCCAGTGTTATACACAAACTTTGTGATCTTTTTTGCTTTGTCAAAGCATTCTGCGATCCATTTTATCTTTATAAAATCCTCCAGCATTTGATCAATGCAATCCGCAGCACAAGGAGTCCAGAACAAATTCTTCCTTCGTTCTTCAAGCATCTTCCCTGCGGCTCTAAAACTCGCAGTGTCCCTGGTAAGTACCTGCTTCAGGTCAAGAGGATAAGACAAAAGCCTCCCAAGCAAGAAGACAATCAACTGAAGAAATACAGTGAATGAAAAAGAAAAGGAAGGAAAAGTGATGAACAGAAATTGATGGATTAAGTACCTGGACTACATTCTCCTCTCCTATCTCGTCCACTACACTATCCAATAATGTAAAAAGTTTTTCATAATCGTCGATTATATCAGTGGCATCAACCGAGGAAACAAAATAAACACCACGAGGGCAGGAGACCAAGAGGTTTATCACGATGTTCCCCTGCACATCCTTCCATGTATCAGCCATTATAGAACACCCAGTAATCGCCCATGATGCCCTTAAATCATCTAAATGCTCCCTTATAGATGCGATCTCATCCTGAAGAAATCGGCCAGATATCAATCGACTGGATGGACCCTTTAGACTCTGCCCATATTGACCAACTAACTCTAACATTCTATGGAAGTATGGAGAATCCGCGGCATCGGCAGGGATTCCTGCATGATAGAAGAATCTACAGATTGCAGATATCACTTCCTGGCGGCCTTTTTTATCAGCGCCCACCTTTCTTTTGCACTGCTTGTAGTGAGATGATGTCTGATTTTTAAGAGAATTTAGAAAAACAGAATCCAATCTAGACCTTTTTAACAGGTGCTCAGGCCCATTCGCACTTCCTCCAGGAAACCTGTCCTTGGTAGCATCTTTGAAGTCACTCTCCAAAGCTCTATCATCAAAAGCCACTACTTCCTTGCTTATGCATTGCAAAATTCCTTCTGTCTGCTCTTCTTCTTCTTCCTCATTATCAGAGTGCAAGTAAAATGCAGATATCTCCCTGGTATCTGGTTTTCGGAGTCTTCTACCTGTTCTATGCCATTTCATATTCTCCTTCATTTTAAGATAGACATCTTCAGGAGCCTTTTCACAGTATGAAACTTCCCCAGGGATCCGGGCCAGATGTTGTTTAAACCGGTTGATTCCTCCGCTAATTATTTTCTCACAGTAGTTGCATTTCACCCTTTTCTTCTTTTCATCTTGAGCCACACAATGTTCCCACCCAGGGTCTACATACCCAAGAGACCGAAGAGGGGCAAATCTTATGACCAAGTCTCTATCATCTGCTACTTTCTTGCCCTTGTGCTTATAAGCTGAGGCTGCTTCTTCTCCATCATCACATTCGTTGGAATTGAAAGCCGAAGATGCTTGTTCATACTCAGATTGTCTTCTTTTCCGACTAGAACGGCACCCTTCGAGGTTTTTCCTCATACTTGCACATACTTGTTCTGGGACCTTTTCGCAGTGAGTTACTTCTCCAGATATTCTAGCCAGGTGCTGCTTCAATCTGAATATTCCTCCGCTGACTACTTTTCCACAGTAGTTACATTTAACCTTCTTTTTTCTTTCATCTTGTGCGATACCATGCTCCCATCCAGGGTCAACACATCCCGTGGATCTCACTGAGGCCATTTCTTTGCCCACATCAGCAAGGAAGCAGAGAGAAAACTCTATTTTATTACATATGCATCTGCCATAGACAAAATATTTTCAAAACACAAATAAATAGCCGCTTCAAAAACTAAAAGTTAGCAAATTAGAAGCACTTCAAGAATAATATCAATCAGTAAATGTAGTGTAGGTCACGATGAAGGGACTTCACTGCTTTCAGGAGCTTCTTACCCCACAGCATTATCGCTGAAAATGTCCTGACATTGAAGTAGCAACACATTTTCCTGAGCACTCCACCTCAGTTAGACTTCCAACTAACTCAGATCCCTGGCGCTGCTCAGTTGACAAAGAGAGTTGAAGAGATCTGCGCAAGATGAAAATGGACACCCTTATAGAACCTCCAGCAGGAATAACCAAATGAAACTCTGGCGATCATATCAATGATACCACCTGGGCATGTCGTGTAATGCAAAAAGAGAAATAATTTCCGCTTTCTAAAAGCCGCTAGAAATTTATTGCTGACTAGTTGATCAGACACGGACAGTTACTTATGAGACTCAACAGTTAATTGGAACAGGCAAACGGCCATCTCCGTTCCAAGTCATCGGAATCATAAGTAGCTAAGGAACTCAACATGAAAACACTCTACTCCACCCAGTGAATTGCATCTTCCTATACTAAGGCAGTCATAGTCATAGCAAGGCATCACCTCATCGGATCGTGCCAACAAACAACGTAACCCTCGTGATCGACAAGTCACAACCTAAACGAGGACCGAGAACGATTCGCGAGGGCAAAGTGGCACCAAACACAAAAAGAACGTTCATTTACATAGCCAAAAAACATACGCAGCTTCCCTTCCCTTTCCTTTCCTCAAATCACTCAAAAAACATTCCTTTTCTCCAATGCCCGTGCGCCGATGAGATCGTCCACCCACACGCTCATCATCATCATCGGCGATAGCGACAGGGCCACAACTCGGCGTCGGAAAGTCCTCATCACATTGTCGCACGAATCAACGATTAAGGACTGCAATTACTCAAACCAACGCGTCCAAAACGATCGGAGCAAGACCTAGAACAACCTCAATTCCGGCGCGTTTCCTCGCCTCGTCGGCAATTTCCGCGAGCCTGATCATTCCCTTGAACCCAAGAAAAGCCTCAGGCAAAGGCAAAGGGGCGCTTCGAGCTGACGTAAAAGGATGAGACGGGAGCTGAAATTTGCAGAGAGAGAGAGAGAGGTACCGACTGCCGGGGGAGTTGTGTGGTCTGCGCGGAGGGGATGATCTTTGGGGAAGAAGACGATTCCGATTCCGGTGGGAAGCCCTTTCGACGAGGGAGGGGGATTGACGAGCGCACGATGGCTGCGTAGACGAAATGCAGTGGATTACTTACCGGTCGCTCCTGTGTTATCCGCCTGAATAGAGAGATGAGGAGAAATAAAAAAGGATATGTAATTGATACAGATGGGGCAATTTGTCTTCGAGCTTTTTTCTTTTCAACTCTTCTTAGGTTATTTAGCATTTTCATAATTCATACGCTGAGGTGAAAAATATTTTCTTAATAACAATCACTTACATCTTTTACAAAAAATGAACAAAAGAAATTTTTACTTAAGCGATACAAACGATTATTTTTAAGAAAATATTTTTCAATTTAAACCCACCAGTTTAGCTCTGCATGTAGGACACCTCATATTTATTTGAGCATATAAGGCGTATGATACTTAGGGGTTAGCAATTTGGCCAGTTCATCCTCAAAATCAGGTTGATCCAAGGCTAGTTCATAAGGAGACTAGTTCGATTTCCGATCCCAAAAACTGGAAAAGTTGGTCCACAATGAGACCGGTTCAGTTCCCAGTTCCAAATATTGGGAATCGGCCTTGATCGATTCAATTCCCAATCCTACATCTTGAACCTATTGATTCTACTTAAAGAACGTGAAAACTATAAGGCCATTTTCACGGTAGAACTAAGAACCAAATCGATTTACTCCATCCTAAGTAAGTTGTTTTACATTTTTATTGAATATATTTATTATTTAACATATAATCCTTGAGTACAGAAATGAAGTGCATTCATATTTGACACGTGCATATTTTATATATAATAAATTAAAACCAAAAAAATACAGGAAAAAAAAAGTCCAGCAAGTTCCAAATCTACTAATTCTTGGTTCTGAAGTTTGGGAACCAACTTTGATATGGAAGGTTTTAAGTTTTATAATATTAATATGCTTATATTGAAACTGATCAGCCCTAATCATATCACTATCCAAATCTCTTTACATCATTTGATATTTTTCCCTAAAGTTCATATTCTTGTACCATAGTCGTGTCACAATTAAGTCAACCCAAAATGCCATGTTTTTAAATTTATCACAATTTTGAATCCAGAAATAAGACATTCAAGATGCCTTATGAAAGACATGTAGTGTAATTAAAAATATATAAAAGCGTTCAAAAATATCAAGATATATCAGGTTGACATGCATATAATATAATAATTCATTTTCAAATAACCTTGAAAAATCTAATAATTTGAAAATTCTAAACCTCACAAGTCTCCCGGAGTTACTGATATTAAACTGATAGAATATTAAATGGGCGAAGTAGCAGGGGAAGAATATAACTTAGCGGAGAGTGTCATTTGACTCTCACCAACAATGTAAGGCAAAATCTCACCTCTTATTGAAGAGCATTCAAAACATCCTCCTTTTATCGCTCCTTATTAATGAAGAAGGACGGAGGTTGTGTAAAAAGTCGGTCTTGAATGTCATGTGCTATACAAAGTATTGAAGGAATTTCGCTACTTTAAGATCACTATAACTATGATCACCGTCCACCGGTCCTTCGGTCGTCCGCTCCCTTGTCATTAGGTACTGACTTGCTTTGACTTTGTGGTACCGGGCAGGGGTCAACCCCATATTTGATATTAGGACGAGGCCTTGACTTGATCATTGTGCAAGTGCTTCTTTTGAGCCATGGCCAGAGCTGAACTTGGCACGACTCGGAAGCAAATTGAATCACTTGTTTTTGGTCCAACGATCAAATTCTTACCACTAATTTTTTAAGTTTGTCTGTTATAATTTCAAATCATGGATTTCGAAAGGAACTGGAGCAAAACATCCATTATAGAGTTGAAGCAAAACGTTGTTTTTTTTAGCTCAGTTGATGTATCTATCACATACACATGATATCTCTGGTATACACATGTTCTGGGGGTAGTTTGAAAGGGAGGTTTTTTTTTTATAACGCCGATAACCAATTTTGTGTTTTTTTTTTTTTTTTTTTTTTTGGGATCGTCCGAAAAGTGGGCTGGGGTTATTTTCTTGTGTTATAAGTTCTTATTTTTTCTTTTGGTTTTCTTTTCGTTTGCACCTGCTACGAAGCGTGGGTTCTAATTATAAAGAAAGATCTAATTCCTCAAAAAAAAAAAAACTCAACTTTAGGTCTAATTCTAATTTTACCCCGTGCTTTATTTTTTGTCCAAAAAAAGATTTACAAACTTTCACTATAGCCCCAAATTTGCCTTGTGTCCACAAAACTTCATTAGTTTTTCTCGAAATTATCAACATCAAGAGTTTGTTGTTATTTCATATGAATTTGAGGGGTTGGTGAAGATGCATGTTCTAATAATGAACCTTTAACTGATCGTATTCTTGATCATTTTGAAGAAATTAATGGCAATTTTCCAATGCGAGGAAGATTTAAAACGATAGTAAAAGTTTGTGATTCTCTTTAAATAAAAAAGTTCAAGATAGAATTGTGATTCGACGTAAAGTTATAGGTTTATTTAGAAAATTAAGCCCGTGCAAATACTCTAAAGTTAAATTTTAAGGTGGCTGTTCGAGCGAGTACTTATTTTTCACATACTCTCAGGAGTGTACGTGTGTTTTAGTTGAATAGCAATCATCTTCAAAATTGAAGCTCGGATAGCATTCGTGCTGGTCATTTTTCACGAGATTTTTGTACGACACGCTACATACACATCTAGGGATGGTGAATTTTCGACTTGATTTGTTTGCATGACAAATATGCTGAATATAGTTAAGGATGTTCAGATTTATTTGAGCATGTCAATCTTATAAACATGCCGACAATTTTATGTCTATAGATTATCTGATGGACATGCAATCTTTTGACATTGACCTAGAATAATCTGAATAATTCGGTTTTACTAATCTTTGCAGAGGAATTGTTTGATAAAGTCTATGAGAGAAGACAAAGCGTTAGATAAATGTATTCTTTGATTAGTTGCCTGATAGAAGACAAAGTGTTTGATAAATTGTCCGGAAGAGGATGTTGCTGTGTACTCACTTTTTTGTTTTCTAATTACTGCTGAGTTCAAACTGTTACATTAGATGATTGTGGTGGATTATTAAATCGACAAATACTTTGATCTTTGCAGCATGGGTGTTTGAGCTACATAAATTAGCATTTTAAGAACGCTCTCAATCAAATAGCTTTTAACCACATTAAACAGAAGAACTCATCATTAAAAAATGATAAAAAAAAAAAAGAAATACACGCAATACAAAAGAAACAATATAAAGAAAAGGAGAAAAGCCAATAATGACAGTAACGTGTCTAGGACAGAAGAAGAGAGGTTCTTGTTTAGATTTTGCTCAACATGGACGGTTACTGCATGGGCAAATTAAATATACTAGTGACAAAATGACTTAATAATGGATAAATTAAATTAAGTTAGAGGACTCAATTGCACTGTAAAAACTTCAAGGACTCTCAATCATAAACATTGCACAAATTAAAGAAGACTAATTATGCTGTTGCAAAAAAAAAGTCATAAATTGATATTGTCTGATTGCCTTCTTCACCTTTACAGCTCAAAAGCCCCAATCCGAATCATTCTTAATTCGCGCCTTCACATGGCTAGTTGACATCATCAAAATGACAGAAAAATAGACGAACTGAAGTCTTTAAACATAACATAATGTTCCATCGCAACGAAACACCTAATAAATGATATCCTTAAACCAAGTAGACAAGCAAGATTATTTAAGTTTCATTTTTCATGAATTCGTAGCATGTTTTATCGTTTTATAACTCAAAAAATTTCGAGGGATATAAATATAACTTAAAGTATCAAAGTATTTTTGTTTTTAAATGATGCTGAGGACATAACTCAAAAAGAAGTAAGACTTAGTTACTTAGGATATACTTTATAACATTTCTATTTCGGGAAATAATTTATTTTCAGAAAAAGTCATTTTCTATTTTTATTCCCTAGAAAAATTTATAAGTAGAAGAATGTGTTTAGTAACTACATAAAACTTCTAGTCTAGGAATAGAAAAAGAATAGGAGTGCGTTTCGTATCCACAAAGTTTTTTATAATGTAGAATTTCTTTTAATTTTTTTTATAATTTATTATATTTTTCTTTTTTCTCTCTTCTTTTTCTTGCTCCTCCTCTAGCTGACAATGGTGGCGGTCGATGAACGACGGTGGCCAGTGGCAATGGCGGCGTCTGGAGGCTGGTGGCAATGGGCGGCAGCGACCGGCGAAGCGGCGACAATCGACGGCAGGCAGTTGGTGAGGAAGAAGAAGAAAAGAAAAAAAAAAAAGAAAAGAATGAAAATGACTTGTTTATAGAAATTATTCTCGAGAACAAGAAGTTAATTTTTTTTACTTCTAATTTATGTTCCAAGTCTATTTCCCAACTACTTTTTTATTACATGGAATAAAAAAAATTAATTGATGTTATTAAATAGATTTCTATTCTTTTTTTTTTTTTTTTATCTTGGGGAACAAAAGAACAAGAATTGGGACAAATAGGAACGAAACCATAGCACATAGCTTGAGGGATAGAGACAATGCGCCTATAGTACTCCAAGTCTTGCCAAAAAGAACCGTAGGATAAAACGTTTAATTCATAAGTGATGAACAATTGTGTGACAAATTATCATCCGAGCAATAAAGAGTAAATTATCAAAAAAAGTCTTATATTTATTGTATAAATGCAAATTCACTGCTAAACTTTTTAATTTGACTAATTTAATCCTAAATTTTTTAACGATTTATTAATGTAATCCTTTTGACTAATTTTGATCAGAAATTATTAATATGGACGTTGATCGTCCTACATGGCACAACCAGTGCTAATGTGACAATTTTTGTAGTTTTATGTTTAAACGAAAATATAGAATTGAATTAGTATCTGTATAATAAATTTATAACTTTTATTTTTTTTGTAATTATGCCAACAACCAAAGATCCTTGGGCCCATCATACATTAGATTTCACGAACAAGAAAAAAGTGAAACAACTTTGAAGGATCATGGGTGCATTCTCATTTTCATGGCCCAGAGGTTGCCAGGCCCAACATCAGTCTCTTCATCCATTGTAGCAAAATTGAGTCGCATTTCTGATCTATTTTGATTCGATTCTTACCAAAAACAGATCTCTTAGTTCATGGGACAGTGTGATTGGCTTGCTACATAAAACAAATATGCATCGTGAAGTCATTTCGCAGAAAGTTGTTAAGTGGACCAAGAAAAGATTATCTCATAAATGTAGTTAGGGCATACAACACACAGGTTCTTAGTCTAAATTAGCATCAAATGGGATTGAATTGTGTTTTCCGAAATGTAATATTAAGCGATTTAGAAACCATTTAATACACGGTTTGTTTTGGCCAAAAAAAGAAGGAAGCAAGAACGAAAAAGTACGCATGAATGCCTTCGTGCACATACTTCCGACTTTAAAGGTCGTATTCCTAAGACTAACGTACGTGGCTTCCACGGTAGCCTCCAGAAGGTAGGCTTGGATAGAGATTTTGGTGTGAACTCAACTCATGTAGAATATAGGCTTGGATAGCGATTTTAGGTGTGGTTTGGTGCCCACATGGACCTTTGTCTCTATGCTCAAGAAAATGATTTCTCAAATGGCAAACTATGAGATGCTCTCTCTCTTGGCAAACTTTCCCATTGATTTTCGGAAATTCCGAGGAATGCGCACGCGATAAGACCGGAATATCCGTAGACCCCCGGGAAAAATTTCCCCCGACCCCTCCAAGAACAGACGAATAATCCATGGACCCATAGGAACGAAGTACCTTGGTGTGGTTTGGTGCCCACTTGGACCTTTGTCTCTATGCTCAAGAAAATGATTTCTCAAATGGCAACCGTGAGACTCTCTCTCTCTCAACCACCACTCAAAACTCAAAGCAATAACCTTTGGAAACAATTATTCCTCCCAGACGAGGCCTCTGAGGAACAACAAATGCTCTTAACTGAACCTGGGATTCCACTTGGCCTCCGACAAAAATTTCCCTCCCCTCTGACCAGAAGATTCATAGACAAATGAAACCCCCCATTCACACCCACATATTTTGAATGAATTGGCATTTTGTGAAGGTAAGTGTGTTTAGAAACTCATTTTTTTGTGTATATTTTGCAAAGCAACTTTAAGGTGAAAAGAAAAACGGGAAAAAAGAAAAGAAAAGGGAGGAGGAGATGCAGCTGCGTGTAGAGGGGAAAATCGTGGGGGAGCGGCTCGACAGCGGTGGTGGTAGCGGTGGCGGTGGGGGGGGAGGCGGCTCGCCTGAGGTTGGCGACGCCCTAGGTCACGAAACCCAACCGCCTAGGTCGCGCCGACCTCAGGTGACACCTTGGGTCGCGCGATGCCGCCTGAGGTCGAGTGGCCTCCGGCGACGCCGCCCGAGGTCGAGCAACTCAAGCGAGGCTTCCCGACGGCTAGATCTGGCCACTCGCGGCTGAGCTTCGCGGCGGAGTAGCTCATCCAAGGAAGAAGACGATGAACATTGTTTTTTGAGGGCAAAAGGGGAAAACATGATTATCAGTAAGGGCAATATTGAAAAGAAAAAAAAAAGCCTAGCATTCCGAAAATGCTAAAAGCTTAAAGCAAGTCCGGACTTTGGGCTTTCAACATTCCAAATGCTGGCATTTGGCAAATAGAGCCTAAAAAATGTGAACCAAATGCTTAATATTTTTCCCAATGGGCTTTGGGGACTCAAAGCCCATTGGAAATGCTGAATCAGCCTGTTTGGTTCAACTTTGGGCCATTTCCCCAAGCATCTTTGAGTGAATGAGCATTTTGTGAAGGCAAGTGTGTTTGGAAACTCATTTTTTGGGTATATTTTGCAAAGCAATTTTAAGGTGAAAAGAAAAGAAAAGGGAGGAGGAGATGCAGTTGCGTGGAGAGAGGAAAATCGTGGGGGAGCGGCTGGTGGGGTGGCGTGGTGGTGGCAGTGGCGGTGGCGATGTGGGGGGGGAGGCGGCTCGCCCGAGGTCGGCAACCTCGGGCGACACCGGGTCGCACAACCCGCCGCCGGGTCGCTCGACCCTAGGTAGGGGTGTGCAAAATACCCGGAAACCCCCGGACCGCCCGAAACCGGCGGTTCTTGAGGGAACCGGTCCCGTTCTAGGTTCCAATTTACGGAACCGGTGGGTACAGTCCGGTTCCGGTTCCATGGGCGGATCCGCCCGCCCGCCCACCCGGACCGGACCGATTAATTTTTAATATTGAAATATTACTAAAACAAAACAAACCCTAACCGAGCGTGACTTCTCTCCTCTCGTCTCGACTTCTTCGGTTCGTGATCTTCTCTCTCTTCTCTCGTCTCTTCCTCGGTTCCTCCCCGAGCGCCGACGCGCCGCCGCCGGGCCGCTCCTCCGCCGCTACTATCCGCCCCCTCGCTCCGGCGGCCACCCGCCACGCGCCTACTCCGTCCCAGCGGTGACTGCGACGCCACAGCTAGCCTCTACGCCAACCACCGCGCCAGTAGTTGCGAGCACCCTTCCCCCGCTCGCCCACCGCCGTTGCTTCTGCTCTGGGCCCCCTCTGCCAGCAATCCGACGCCGTTGCAGCCCCTAGCCGCGACGACCGACGCCAGCAGATCCCGAACCGATGGCTGCGCCTCCGTTGCTGCTCCGCCGCCCCTCCGCGCGATCCCTGCAGCCATTTCGATTCCTCCCCAAGCGTTGACGCCGCCACCGCTGCTGCCCGCCCCCTCGCGTCAAGATCGTTTCCATGGATCCACCCGGGAACCGGACCAGACCGGCGGTCCGGTTCCCAGGTGGATCCATGTAACAAACGGGTGGATCCCGGTTCCAATTTTTCGAAACCGATCCTTAGCGGGCGGTTCCCGATTCTAAGTCGGGAATCGCCCGCCTGGACCATGCACACCCCTAACCCCGGGCGTCATGACCCGCCTGAGGCCGCGTGACCTTAGGCGTTGCTTGGGTCGCGCGACTAAGGCGACACCTGAGGTCACCCAACTTCAGGCGAGGCTTCCCGGCGGCCAGATCTGGCCGCTCGCGGCTGAGCACCGCCCGCGGGCTGAGCTTCACAATGGAGTAGCAAGTCCAAGGAAGAAGACGACGACTAATGTTTTTTTAGGGCAAAATGGGAAAACATGATTATTAATAAGGACAATATTGGAAAAAAAATTCATTAAATCTCGACTAGCATTTCAAAAATGCTAAAAGCCTAAAGTAGGTCTGGACCTGCTTTGGGCTTTCAGCATTCCAAATGCTAGCATTTGGCAAATGGAGACTAAAAAATGTGAACCCAACGCAAAATATTTTTTCCGATGGCCTTTGGGGGCTCAAAGCCCCTTGGGAAAGCTGAACCAAACGAGGTTGAAATACCTCGTGGCAATCTTCCAAGCTCTTTTAATTGTCGTAAGCATCACTCTCTTTCCATCTCCATCGAGTGCGATATCCTCACCGTTTGTTGGAGGATGGAAGCCCTTGGCTACTATGCACTGCCACAACAAGTCCTACCCTAAATATCGTTTTTCGCCTCCGGTAACTTCTTCCACTTGAGCAACCTCGACAAACAATTATTTCAGCAAAGGAGGTGATGGTGGGGGCCCGCCAGAGTGCGATGACAGTTACCATAAAAACTTGGAGCTAATTGTTGCGCTATCGACCGGGTGATATGCCAATGGATTTCGATGCGGTGATAGAATTAGGATAACATCTATGAAGATTGGGAGGAGTGTGATATGCCAAGGAGGTCAACAAGTGGGACTCTATGAAAGGGTGTGATGGCGAACATGCTAATCAGCCGCCGTGTTGGAACGACATTGTCAATGCTTCAAACGTGGTTTGGCATGCTTTGGGTTGGACATAGAATGTTATAGATGAAGCCAAATATTTTTAGGGGCTTTTTTGTCTTTTATACTAGATTTGGTTTTAGGTTAAAAGCTATACCTTTATATTAGCGATGGCAAGACGCTAGCCGTCAAGACACTGAAAAAGAAAATAGAGAGGCAAGAAAAATAGAGAAGAAAAAAGTGAGTTTTTTTTCTTTATGAGGGTTTTCAATCTCTTTGTGCCCTGATCTTAAAAGAAGATCATCATTGTATTCCAACTTTTTTCGAAGTCTAGTAGATTCACAAAGTGCTTTTGCATAGAGACGTAATCCAAGTTTGGGTGAACTTCGTTAACAAATTTTATGGCGTGTTCTTCTGATATGTTCTTTTATCATTATATTATGTTTGGTGAATTGTTTGTGAGCGATATTTTTCTGAAATCGACGTGCGATTTCGTAACAACTGGTATTAGAGCCTAGGTTGGCTAATCGAGAACATCGAGAGTTTTTCGGTGACGTTAGATTGAAAGCAAATAGTATGGCAGAAGATAAAATAAGAATCGATAAGTTCGATGGGCAGGATTTCAGATGGTGGAAACTACAAATCAATTATTATCTTTATAAAAAAAAAAAATCTCTATGCACCACTTGAAGATTGAAAAACCGAGATGGCGGAAGTGGATCTGACAAAGCAAAAGTCGGATGGAAAATTCTTGATCAAAAGGCATTAGGTGCGATTCGTCTAGGGTTGATGACAATGACAAGGTACCACATCGCGAAAGCAAAAACTACAAAAGAAGCCATGGATATTCTAAAGAATATTTATGAGAAGCCATCCACATCAAATCATGTATTTTTGCTGAAGAAACTGGTTAATATGAAGTTATCTGACAGAGGTTCTGTGCCAGAGCATATTAATAGTTTCACGTAAGTCACGGGTCAATTGGAATCCACAGGCATAAATTTAGATATGAAGCTTCAAGCTTTATTATTTTTATGTTCTCTTCCAAAAAGCTACAATACCGCAGTGCAGGGAATTTCGAGCACCATGAAAGATGATTTAACTCTTGATGATGCTGTGAGTAGTATCATTGATGAAGAGATGTGAAGGAAAGTCTTAGGTGGAAATAATTTTTCAGCATCTACATTTTCAACAGCACTCGCAGTGGAGAACCGTGGAAGAAGTAAAAGTAGAGGAAAATTCAGCGGGGGTGGCAGATCACAATCAAGGGGTAAGAGATAGGTTGCAAAAGATGAGTATTGGTTTTGTCACCAAATCAGACACCGGAGGTTTCAATATGAAGCTTACAAAAATAAGCAGCAAGATGAGAATCAATGAGCTAATGTGGTTAGTGATGAATCTTTGCTAGATAACTTGTATTTGTATGTAGGGTTTGACTTGACGACAGATAAATGGTTTATTGATTTCGATGTTTCTTTTCATTGCACCTCGCAAAAAGACATATTGATGATTATGCTAGTGGAGATTTTGGACAAGTGGTTGTGGGAAATGGCCACATGTATCCCATTGTTGGAAAATGAACTGTGACTGTGAACATCTCAAGTGAAGGATGTCTAGTTTTGCATGAAACTAGGCATATTCCAAAATTAAAGAAAAATTCGATTTCAACCAGTAAACTTGACCAAAAAGGTTCGGTAACAACATTTGGATGCGAAGAGTGGAAGATAACCTCAGGGGCAAGAGTAGTAGTAAAGATAAAACATATGGGTACACTTTACCTTCTCCAATGAGACAATAGTAGTGATATGGTTGCAACTACAATGGCTACAGGTAATTTGTATACTCTTTGACATTATTTTTTGGGACATCTTGGTAAAAAAGGTGTAAAGCAGTTACACTCAAAGAAATTACTTCCGGGTTTGCAAAAAGTTGAGTTAGATTTTTGTGAGAGTTGCATTTATGGAAAACAAAAGGTTATTAGTTTTCAATTGAATGGACGAAAAAATAAAAGTCGGAAGCTAGAGTTGGTTCATATTGATGTATGGGAATCTGCTTAGGAACTCTCTTATGGCGGTAAAAAATATTTTGTCACCTTCATTGATGATGCGATAAGGAAGACTTGGGTCTATACTTTTAAAGAAAAATCAGAAGTATTCGGGATGTCCAGAATGTGGAAGACCATGGTAGAAAAGGAGACAGGTTATCAGATCAAAACTCTGAAGTTTGATAATGGTGGTGAATACACGAGTAAGGAATTTGCAGAATATTTGAGTCGGGAAGGCATACACTGGTTAAAGATTGTTCCTAGAACTCCTTAAGAGAACGATGTAGTTGAAATGATGAACGGGACTATTCTAGAACATGCGAGATGCATGAGGCTACACGCATGTTTTCTACTACACTTATGGACTGCCACAGTTGATGTAGCTGTTTATCTTATCAACATAAGTCTATCTAGTTCGTTGGATGGAGAAATACCACATGAGCGGTGGTCAAGTAAAAAGATTAACTATTCACATCTAAAGGTGTTTGATTGTATTGTATATGATTTGATTGACGGGGAGGATAGGAAAAAGCTTGATGCTAAGTCCCAAAAGTGCTTCTTTATCGGATACAGTGGCGACAAGTATGGCTATAGGTTTTGGGATTATGAGAATAACAAAATCATCTGCAATCGGAATGTGGTATTTCATGAAGAAAAGATGTATAAAAATCGTCAGACAGAGCATGAGAATGTAGTAGAACAGAATATGTTGAATTAGACACAATGCCCGTGAAGATGTTTCTAGCATATCAAAGTGCACTTGAAAGAGAGGTTCAAGATGAGCCCATTATCAGTGAGGAGATAGTTCAAGAGGAACGCAGCAATTACACTTGCAAACAATTCACCAAGTAAAATATAATAATAAAATAACATAATCAGAAGAATACACCAGAAAATTTGTTAACAAAGTTCACCCAAATCTGGGCTACATCTCCGCACATAGCACTCTACGAATCCACTAGACTTCAAAAAAAGTTGGAATACAACAATGATCTTCTCTCAAGATCAGGGCACAAAAAGATTAAGAACCCTCATAAAGAAAAAAAAATCACTTGTATAGTTGAGCTCTTTCTTTTTTTTTTTTTCTCAGCCAACTTAGAACACGAGACTGTATATAAGCATTTCCAAGCTTTATTCTCTCCTTACCAAATCAACTTACGTTCACTTTCAAGAGTTGAACAATGAAGTACTTTGTGGCACTCTTCCTAGCTCTTCCAATTGTCATTAGTATTTCTCTCTTTTCATCTCTATCAAGTGCCATATCCTCCCCATCCATTAGAGGATGTCAGCCCTAGGGTAATATGCACTGCCACGGCAAGTCCTACCCAAAATATCGTTGCTCGCCCCCGGTAACGTCTTCAACTCGAGCAACCTTGACGAACAATGATTTCAGCAAAGGCAGTGATGGTGGGGACCCGTCGGAGTGCGACAACAGTTACCACAAAAACTTGGAGCTGATTGTTGCGCTGTCGACCAGGTGGTGTGCTGACAGGTCTCAATGCAGGGATAGAATCAGGATAACATCTATGAAGACCGGGAGGAGTGTAACTGCCAAGGTGGTTGATGAGTGCAACTCTATGAATGGGTGCGATGGCGAACATGCCGATCAGCCACCGTGTAGGAAGGACATTGTTGACGCTTCAAACGCGGTTTGGCATGCTTTGGGGTTGGACATAGAAGTGGGCGAAGATAAGGATAAAAAAGATCTGAGGTTGATGGTTGTTGACTGGTGTTCGGTAATATGTTTGAGGCTGTGCGTATTATGCAATATAATTAGTCAGGACAATAAAACTGTAAATGAAACTAGGGAAATACTTGTACGAGAAGATAATATGCAACATGTTGAAAAGAATAAGTAGAAGTATTACTGTGCTTGTCTCTCGACTTTTTTCTCTTTTTGTGAAATTAGGTCTCTGAAGTATGTACTTTTTGTTTGAGTTGGTGATCTTTTCGTTAAAGTTAATGGAGATGTTGATGTGGTACTTACGACTTATGAAGAACTTATTTTCAAAAGTTCAGGGAAATTAAAATTTGAAAAATAAATAAAAATATGAAAAAAGAAGAATGAATAAAAGCGAAGGAGGAATTGAGATGTAGCTGCTATTGAGGCGGAGGCGGTGATGCTCATCGGCGAGGGGTTGACGTCTCTGGTCGTAGTCGGGTGAAGCTAATGTAGTCCTCACCGCCACATCCGCTGCTGAAAAAGCAACATGAGGGTGTGGGGGGCCAAGTGAGTCACATGAGGTCATGACTCTCGCTAGTCTCGCCGCTTGCTGGCAGTGTCCGCCATGACCTCACTACTATCGTCACTTTGGCGATGCGGGCTGTGGCCCTCGTTCAAATCAGTGGCGAGGGGAGTGACCCTCACCCGTTCTTGAAGGTCGGTGGCCCTCGCTACTGCCTGCCCATTGAAGAAGATCGAAGAGGGCAGTGGTGCTCGACCATGAGGTGATGGACATCGTGAAGCTCGGGGACTCGGGAAGGCGCGGGTTTGTAGATAGCTTGTCGAAGAAGAAACCGTTCGTTCAGTTTCAGGCAAAACTAAAAGGAGACTGCTCGACTTCTCCAATTTCGTGATTAATTTCTTTAAGGGAGATTGATTTCGTCTAATTTTGAGCAAAAATGATGCAGTTCAAGAAAGAAGCGCATGTGCGAGAACAGCATGCGATGGTCAAACAAGGAGAAATGCATTGCATGAAGCACGTTCCATGAAGAGAAACAGCACACGATTATACGCCAGCTTTTGCCCAAAGGACCTTTAGATAAAGGTCAAGCAAACATAGTGTAAACATCAATAGCATTCCTCTTCTTGTTGGGCAAATAAGTTTTCCGGAAACACTTCAAGATTAAGATCATGGAGATGGTTCCTCAACAAGCACGCGCGCTCATTACGAAAAGGGATTATCATCATAAATTGTTACTGATGGATTGACAATGTACAAGATAATCACCTCATCTTTCTAAATGCATGCTTTTCACAATTATGCAACACCAGTTTATTGAAATTAAATCGTTGATATCTGTTTCGGAATATGGACCAGTGAATCGGATAAAATAGTCGGAAGGAAGGAAAGGGAAGTCGGACATTGAATTTACGTGGTTTAGTCCGAATATCAGAACTTACGTCCACGGGGAGAGCAATACAGAATTCCACTATAGAAATAAACGATATACCGGAGATTACAATCACTCAAGCACTCAAACACACTCCTAGTGTTTCCCGGTCCCAAATTACACCCAAATAACTCACAATATTTAGCCCATCATAATTTCTAGTGAAACCTCATTCAAGAAATTAAACAAATTCTACTCATAAGAATTTAACTGGCTAAAACACTCGGATATAATTACAACGAGAAAATTCCTCTCTGCCGAGAGCTTCTGCCTTTTCTCCATAAAGGCTCACGACTTCTCTCGCCATCTCTACCTTGCTTCTCTTCTCAGATCCTCCTTTTAAAGGAGAAACAAGACAGAAATGTGAACTCATCCAGGCGCTCACAATCAGCACCGATGCCCACCAAAATTCATAAGCACGCATGCTCACTTTGCATGGGAACACATTTAACGAGGCAGAAAACATGCGCCCATAATCTTTGAAGATAACCAAAAAAAAAAAGGATGGCCGCCGTCCTCCAAGGTCATGTCCATGACGTTCAACTCCTTCAATTAATGTTTTACCCTTTCTTTCCTTTTGTCGGCTACAGCTGAATGAAATAGCAAAGGAAAGAAACAAGGAGTTAATGAAAGAAGACAAAACAAGCCTAAAACTTTTTTACTTTGGCCTTAGTCTTCAACGTCCATTTATCGCCATGCATGCACATCCATGTGCATGCAATTAAAGAGGTAGAAAAAATGGACTTAGGAGGCGTGCACATTTGACAAATATACACATGTGCAGAGGGCCTTCATGCTTTGCTTCTTTATTGTCAATTTGTGCTTGTCAATTTGCGCCGAACTTTGATCAACAAATGCTCCTCATGTGTGCATCGAATCTCGTATTGAGCTCAAACTCGAGACATAATTTTAACAAAATCAGTGGAGATTCTCGTTGATTTTACCACCATATACAGCACGTCCCGTTAGTTGGTTCCAGGAATCTGTTTTCTGTCTTGTTTCGAACCCCTTTCTGTCAGATTTTTTGTTTTGGAGCTCTAGATAAGACAAATGCCAGAAGCATTTTGTGAACAACCAGCACACACCCAAATTTGAATCTCCCTACATCGGGGGAATCTAGGTGGGGTTCTTGTTCTCTTTCAATACAATATTTGATGAATCTGTCCACGGGGCATGAATCAAAAGGTCAGAACTTTGACACTACCGTGGCTTTCGTTCTAGATTCCGATCTTAACATTAAGCCTTAGCAATTATCTTAAAAGAGATAGGACCCTTTTCCGATAAGGCGTTAAAAAAGAAAATATTCCATTTGCTTTTAGAATATAAATCACGAACCCTAATCCTTATGTCAGTCTTGACATCTCGTCATTGCACACCTCACGATCCTGATCGATTTCGGAGTAGTTGCTCGTAACGCGCAAGGCATGGGAAAGAAGACAACGAGCCAATCTTTGTTTATGTTGGAAGATATGCAGAAGATCTTCGGATACTAATTGATCCGATTTTGATTCTATAGAATCAATCTAAAAATTAGATTGATTTATATTGATCTGTATGATATTACATTGCCTTATGAGTATACGCATTGTAATATAATTATACATATGATGTACATTGTCAATAGATTGAATATACAGAAAAGAGAAATTCTCCCCAAGTCCGCTATTCAGTCTTCTTTTCTTCCTCGTCCATATCTTGCTTCATCCCTTGCTTCGACTTCTGACATGGTATCAGAGCCGTGGCTCTAAGCTCCAACTTCCGCACCAGATTGCTTTCGTTTGAACCTGCAAGACAGATCTACGTCTTATTACGAGAGAATTGATTACTCTAAGAAGGGAGAAGAAGCGGAGAGGATTTACTTACCATGAACCCAAAAAACATACCTCCTGTCAGCACTGAAGTTCCTTCCACAAGTGATGTTACACTGCCGGTGGAAACACGGGGCCACAACACCGAGATGTTACCTGTGAATACCACGACACCACAACAAACACAGATTCAATGGCAGATGTTCCCGGCTCAGGCAAATATGGGGCAGCCCATTCCGGGCCAACCTTACCAATGGGTACCCTATCCATGGTACGTCGGGCAAGGCCCGAATCCATCATTGCCGGGGGTAATGAGTTACGGAGCAAAGTGTTCGGCTCGATGGGAGTCTACCGGCCGCAAGCGGGGCAAACTCGGCCACCGAGATAGAACCAAGAAGCGGGTCCGGAGAAGCAGGATCGGGAACAACCCTTCACCCGGGTCTCTTGAATGCGGGGCATGGATCAGGATTCGATGGGTGGGGTACAGGGACAAATCCCTACCCGAACCCAAATTTTCCACCCGGTTTCTTTCCGTATCCGATGGCGGCTATCACCGGCCGACCAGAACCAGGGGACCCCTTGCATGTATCTACCGTCGACGGTCCACAAGTGCGACTCATTAGTCTGCAACTGACCGGGCCGGAAAACTACAGCAAGTGGTCACAAGACTTCCGGAGGGCACTCCCAACAAAGGATAAGGACGGTTTCCTCGACGGAACCGTACCGATCCCGTCGGACAAAAGGCTGGCAAGGCACTGGAGGAAGTGCAATCGCCTGATCCGCACCTGGATCGGCAACTGTGTTTCCCCAGACGTCGCAGCAGGCCTCCCACCGACGGAAGATTCGAAAACCATGTGGGACAACATCAAAGAGATGTACGGAAAGTTAGATCGAGCAAAGATTTTTTGTCTCACACAGGAACTCACAGATCTCAAACAAGGAAACATGTCAATCACGGCGGTATACAACAAACTCTCATCGCTCTGGAACGAGCTCGAGGCCGCGGAGGAAAAACTCGAGGGACCCCCAGAAACACTCAAGCAGTACAGATCGATGAAGGAGAGGGAGAAATCCACTCGATTTCTCTTGATTTTGAATGAAACTTACCTAACGTTTAGATCGCAGATTCTGGCGATGGATCCCGTGCCACCCCTCAGCCGGATTTTCCAACTAGCCGTCCAAGAGGAGAGCCAGCAACTCACGACTCCGGAGCAGACACGAGGAGGTGACGCCGTAGCCCTCGCTCTCCGCGGAGAACGCCGCGGGAGAGAATTGGGGGCGAAAACCCTAGCTCGGGATCGCGAGGGGCTAGGGTTTGAAATGGCCGAAAAAACCCTTAAAAGGGATGGAAGCTACGGCCAGGATTTCATCAGGCGATCTGATGGCTCAGATCTCTCGAGGAGATCGACGGCTCCGATTTTTCCCGAAGATCTGACGGTCCGCAAAGAGCTGATCTATCCGTTGGATCGGACAGCGGAGATAATTCGGCAATCAAGACATCCGACGGCCAGATTTTTTCCATAAGAAATTTCAGCCAAAATTCAAAAGGGAAAGGTAAATTGTACTGTGAACACTGCAAACGTCCGCATCATACCATAGATAATTGTTGGAAATTACATGGAAAACCAGGAGAAAAAGGAAAAAAGAAAGAATATTCTACAGCTTACCAGATGACTAGACCTACTGGGACAAGTAGTGACCGACCCATTACTTATGGGCAATATCGCAATTGATGCGGGCATTGCGAAAGCAGACATTGGAAATAAAGGGGGAAGCTTCTCAAGTATATCTCACTGCCTGATAAATTCAATTTCAAAAAGGGCATGGATAATTGACTCAGGAGCAAGTGATCATATTATTTGTGATATGAGTTTTTTTTCAAAAAGGAATAGGAAATTGGAGACACCTATTTCTATGGAACTTCCAAATGGAAATATTACTCATGTCACATTGACAGGACTGTTCAATTAAGCCCCCAAATTGTCCTGCAAAATGTCCTTTATGTCCCACAATTCCAGTTCAACCTCATTTCCGTGTCCAAAGTCTGCAAAGAAAACTCCTGTCAAATACTCTTTGATGCTGACATGTCTTTTTAGGCCCTTTCGACTGGGAAACTGATGGCCTTGGGTAATATTTCTGAAGGTTTATATTTCTAGACCAGCACTTCAAATCATCATGATTCAATTCCTTTCAATAAAATGTCATTGTGTAACGCCATTGCCAATGATAAAGATTTTCTTTTGCATTCACGAATGGGACATAGTGCCTTCTTCCCATACCCTAACTGTCATGTTTGCCCTCTAGCAAAACAGTCTCGTGCAGCTTTCCCTTCCAATGCAAAACGTTCCAATAATGTTCTTTCCTTAGTTCATGTGGATGTTTGGGGGCCATATCATACAGCACATCGTGACGGTTCACGATATTTTCTCACAATCGTTGACGATCACTCTCGAGCTACATGGGTATTCTTGATGCAATCAAAGGCACAAGTCCCATCTCATTTGAAGACATTCATTATTCTGACTAAGAATCAGTTTGGGAAATCAATCCAGCGAATACGGACTGACAATGGGAAGGAGTTTTTTAATCATGAATGCATATCACTCTTTCTGTTTCATGGCATTTTACATGAAAGCTCCTGCGTCTATACTCCACAACAGAATGGAGTAGTGGAACGTAAGCATCGTCACTTACTGGAAGTCGCACGCGCCTTAAAGTTTCAGGGATCCATACCAGCAACATATTGGGGAGATTGTGTTCTTGCTGCAGCCTACCTCATCAACCGTATGCCTACTCGGATGTTAGTTGGTAAGTCACCTTTTGAGTTACTTTATGGAAAAAAAAAACCAACAGTAGATCACCTACGAGTTTTCGATTGTTTATGTTATGCTACAACTATGGGACCTCGGGACAAAATGGGTCCACGTGCAAGGAGGTAGATCTTTATGGGTTACCCTAACCTACAGAAGGGGTATTACGTTTTGGATCCATCAACGGGGGAATTTTTCGTGAGCAGGGATGTCATATTTCACGAAACTGTTTTTCCATTCCAGGAGATTACAGGGGATTTGAATATCTCAAACAGCTCCCACCAATCCCCAATTGAAGACAATCTATCTCCTGAATATTTTCTCGTTGCATCTCCGGGGAAGTCATCCCACCATCATTTGATCACCACCACGACAGAGCCATTGGCAAGCATACCCTTTGCTCCTTCCAATATTGAGCATGCTTCTGACAATCATGCAGAAAACAATGCTGCAGAAATATCTCCTCCTCCACCACCAACGGACAATCCACGACGTTCGAAAAGAGCCACGAGACCACCAATGTGGACTAAAGATTATGTCTGTGCCTCACTTAATGGACCAGGTATCAACTACCCGACATCTTCTTATGTTTCCTTTGAAAGACTTTCGTCGGAACATAGATGTTGCATTAGTCGTATATCCGATGAAAAAGAACCGTCTAGTTATGATGAGGCATCCAAAGATCCACGTTGGCAAAAGGCGATGGCAGCAGAATTACAGGCGTTGGCCGATAATCAAACATGGGAGATGGTTACTCTTCCTAGAGATAGGAAGTCCATAGGATGCAAGTGGGTCTACAAAATAAAATATCGAGCTGATGGATCAATTGAACGATACAAAGCTCGATTGGTGGCGAAAGGGTATACACAACGAGAAGGTTTCGACTATAACGAAACTTTTTCTCCGGTTGCCAAAGATGTCCTTTGTTCGATCATTCTTATCCGTTGCAGCAATTCATGATTGGTCATTACACCAAATGGACGTTCACAATGCTTTTCTTCATGGTGATCTGGATGAAGAAATTTACATGGACATTCCTCAGGGCTTACGGAGATAGGGGGAGGATAAAGTATGTCGCCTCCGTAAATCCCTTTATGGGCTAAAACAGGCTTCCAGACAATGGTATGCTAAATTTGCCAACGCTCTCACCAGTGCAAACTTCAAACAATCAAAGTATGATTATGCTTTGTTTACATGGACCAAAGGTACGTCATCTATCTACTTGATGATTTATGTAGATGACATTCTTATCATGGGAAACGATGAAGCTGCAGTAGAGAACCTTAAAAAATATTTGCATACCACTGTTCATATAAAGGATCTGGGAGCGCCAAAATATTTTCTTGGGATTGAGATCGCACGATCTCACCAAGGAATTTCTCTCAGTCAGAGGAAGTTTGTATTGGAAATTATATCAGAGGCAGGTTTATTAGGGTGCAGACCAGCTGTCATTCCAATCGAACAGAACGTCAGGCTAACGACAGCAGATCATGCTGGGGGAACGTCTCAGGATGATCCTGTACTACAGGATCCGACAAGTTACCAGAAACTTATTGGAAAGCTTATATACCTGACTATGACCAGGCCTGATATATCATATGCGGTGCAGAATCCGAGTCAATTCATGCACAAACCAAAAGAATCCCACATGAATGCCGCTCTGAAGGTCGTCAAGTATTTGAAGGGATGTCCAGGACTCGGAATACTTTTATCCAGAAAATGCAACATGGAAATGACGGCATATTGTGATGCGGACTATGCAACGTGTCCTATGAGTTGAAGATCCATAACTGGCTTTTGCATTAAGCTTGGAGATTCTCTTCTCTCATGGAAAACCAAGAAGCAGGCAACAGTTTCTCTATCATCAGCTGAAGCAGAGTATCGGGCCATGGCAAAAACCACGTGTGAAGTTGTGTGGATACGAGGTTTGCTCAGTGACCTTGGAGTACGATTGAAAGGTCCGACAAGGTTATACTGTGACAACGAATCGGCCCTGAAACTTGTAGCGAATCTTGTAATGCACGAGAGAACCAAGCACATAGAAGTGGATTGTCATTTCACTCGGGAGAAGATTCAAGAAGGAACAGTTGAGACAAGGGGGATTGGAACCGCTGAACAACCTGTAGACGTGTTTACCAAAGCCTTAAGTCAAAGACAGCATGCATATCTATTGAGCAAGCTAGGTGTCTTAGACATTTACAAGCCACCAGCTTGAGGGGGAGTGTTGGAAGATATGCAGAAGATCTTCGGATACTAATTGATCCGATTTTGATTCTATAGAATCAATCTAAAAATTAGATTGATTTATATTGATCTGTATGATATTACATTGCCTTATGAGTATACGCATTGTAATATAATTATACATATGATGTACATTGTCAATAGATTGAATATACAGAAAAGAGAAATTCTCCCCAAGTCTGCTATTCAGTCTTCTTTTCTTCCTCGTCCATATCTTGCTTCATCCCTTGCTTCGACTTCTGACAGTTTAAATTCCACAAATGGAAACTGAGTCATCACGCGCTTGAAACAAATTAAATTGTGCAGTGCGTTTATTTATTTGAAAACAAAAGGCAAGTTGAATGATTAACTCTCTTTTTTTCAGCCAACTTGGAGCATGAGAGACCCCATATAAGCAGCTCCTATCTGTCTTCTCTCCTCACCAAATCAACTTGAGCGTTCAATTTCGATAGTTGAACAATGAAGTACCTTGTGGCCCTCCTTCTAGCTCTTCCAATTGTCATAAGCATCGCTCTCTTTTCATCTCCTTCACATGCCATCTCCTCATGCAATGACCCTTGTCATACTAGATGATTGCACCGGACAATTAATATGTGTCAACGGAAGGTGCCACGACGACCCCGACGTAGGCACGCATACATGTCCCAGTACTCCATCACCGTCTGGAGGACGATGTCAACCATCGGGCACTATGAACTGCCATGGCAAGTCCTTCCCTAGATACCGTTGCTCGCCCCCAGTAACGTCTTCTACTCGAGCGACCTTGACGAACAATGATTTCAGCGAAGGCGGTGATGGTGGGGGCCCATCGGAGTGTGACGATAGCTACCACAAAAACTCAGAATTGATCGTTGCCTATCAACCGGGTGGTATGCCGGTGGGTCTCGGTGTGGGAGTAGGATCAGAATTACATCCACAAAGACTGGGAGAAGTGTGATAGCCAAGTTGGTTCACGAGTGTGACTCTATGAATGGGTGTGATGATGAATACGACGATCAACCACCGTGTAAGAACAACATCGTCGACGGTTCAAATGCGGTGTGGCATGCTTTGGGTCTGGACATAGAAGTAGGTGAAGAGGATGTTACATGGTCCATGGCATAGGAATTCATGTGTTTTCCCTCCCCATAGATGATCAAATTAAGGCTAAATAAGATCTCGGGGTTAATGGATGTTGACTGTGTGCTATAACAAGTTTAAGGAAATGCTTGTAAGAGAAGATAATATGCAGTCCGTTGAGACAATAATAATATTAATAAGACATAGTGGTGTTACTGTGCTTGTACATTTAAGATGTCATACTCTCTTGAGTTTATATATTTAAGGTAGAAGTACCGAAGATCCTCGAATTATTGCAATGTTCAATCAAGTCTTTTAATTTTTTTATGCAATGAAATCTCTAAATTATGTACTTTTTTTGTTCAAGTTGGTGATGCTTCCGTTAAACGTATAAATGGAGATGCCGACATGGCCATTAAATACTGACGCGTTACATTGCATGGCATCGTATATGGCAATTATAGTATAAGAAAATATTTTTTAAAGTTTAGAAACATTAAAATTTGAAGAACAAATAAGAATCTGAAATGAGAAAAAATAAAAACCAAGACAAAGGGGAAGGGAGGGACATGTAGCTGCTGTTGAGGCGGAGGTGGTGTTGCCACCACCCTTGCATCGATAAGGGGCCGGCGCTCTGGCCGGACTCAGGCGAAGTTGATGTGGCCCTCGCCAGCACCTTCGCTACTGAAAAAGCAACACAATATTGTGTTGCGCTAGTGAGTCAAGCGATGTTGCAACTCTCACTAGCCTCACCATTTGCTGGCGATGTTCACCGTGACTTGGTTACCATCGTCACTCTAGCAATGAGGATCGTGACCCTTGCTCAAATCTGTGACAATGGAGGGTCCGTGGCCCTTGCGGTGCCCGCACATTAAAGTAGCCGAACGGCATTGCAAAGCTCCGAAACTATCGGAGAGGCGCATATTTGTGTACAATTTATTGAAGAAGAATCCATAAATGAAGAGTTAAGAGGTGAGCAAAGAATTTATTGCTTAGGGAAAAGTACAAAAAAAGTCATCAATCTATTGCATTGGTATCAATTCAGTCATAAGCTTTTCAATTGGACTAATTTAGTCCTAAACATTTTCACATTTGCACCAATTGAGTTCATTCGGCCAATTTAGATCGAAAATTGCTGACCTGAATGCTGACAGTCCTACATAGCACACTAGAAAAGATTGTAGAGAGAAATTGTGCTCAACCACGAAATGGTGGACATCATAAACTCCAAGACTTGGAGTGGAGCATATTCATGTACAGTTTGTTGAAGAAGAATCCACAAATGAAGAGTTCAGAGGTGAACAAAGAATCTATTTGTTTAGTTTTCGAGCAAAACTAAGAGGATGACACCCCATTTCTTAGGAAAAAGGTCACCCACAAGGGTTATAACTTTCGTACAGTGTCGGTATGTATGTTATAACTTTTTTTTTTTAATCACTCAAGTGTCATATCTTATGAATTGCTCTCACTTAAATGCTATAACTTTTTTTCTCCAATCACTTGAGTGCTATATAATTTTTCAATCGATTATTTGAGTGCCATAATCTTTTTAAAATGCTCACCACAAGTATTATGTTACATTAAATTTCCAACACTTGGATGAGCATTATGGAACTCAAGTGATCATTTCAAAGTTATGGAACTCAAATGATCAATTGAAAGTTATGGCACAAAAGAGAACGGTTTCTAGAAGTTACGACATTTAAGTGATCAAAAAAAAAAGTTGTGGCTCTTAAATGTGTGTCGTATAAAAGTTATGACACTTGGAATATCCTTGTCTCTCATTTCTCCAATTCTGTAATTAGATTTCTTTAAGGTAGATTGATTTTTGTTAGAATATGTCTCAGGTTTAAACCCATAAGTGAAAGTATGAACGTCCATTGAATATTTTCTACTCCTGATACAATCTGTATCCAATGGACATCTTAATTTGCAACTCTTCCTATGAATTACATCTTCGAATGTCTTTGAGCTGATTAAATCTTGATGGTAACATTTGTCATATCAAGAAATTGTTTTCCGAGAATTTGTAAACGATAAACACTATGTGAATTGTTAAGTGTAATTGAGGTATTGAAGGCTATGAAGCACTAAAACTAAAAGTGTTTGGGTGACTTGAGTGCTATTGTAATCTCCGTCATATTATTTGATCTATAATGGAATCCTATGTTGTTCTTTTCGTGGGGCATGTCTTATCAATCGAATTACATAAATTTGGTATCCGATTTGTGTACTTGTTCTATTCATTATTGCGTTCGATTGCTTATTTTTCGCAATAATTTAGTCTAATTTCAATCAAAACTAATGCCTTTCTCCAGGACGTAGTTCAAAGAAGAAGCGTATGCGCGATAACAGCTCGCCGATGGTCAAATGAAAAGGATTGTAATGCATGAAGCATGTTACGCGAAGAGAAACAACAAACGAGGATGCGCCATCTTTGCATTTTGCGTGAAGTTTGAGGACATGGACATCTACTGCTACTTCGGGTAAAAAACAATAGTAAATTAGGAAGTGAAATTTTCCTTAAATTCATCTCGCCCCATCTGTATTTTCTTTTCTTCCCTGCAATCCTTATTTTAAATCAATGATTCTGCGTGCACATGTCCTGATGGCACGGCGGATACGACATAGGCTCGGTAAGGAACCTTTTAGTAGGAACTTAGTAAGTGCAGAACTATCATGTTCGGTTAGGGGCGATAAGTTTTGCGAAAATATTTCATGATAAAAAATTCTTAAATCTATTACACTTTTGATCCATTTAATTCTTAACGTTTTAAATTTTTCAATTAAATCCATCCGGTCAATTTTGGACAAAAATCGCTCACGCAAACACCGACCGCTCTACATGGCACGACTAATGTTGATGTAGACACTTTTTAATAATATCTTCTTCTTTTTTTAATTTTTTTTGTTTACTTTTTATTCTAACCCTAGGCCAACGACAACGCCAGTTGGCCCTTGCCTATTCTAGGTGAAGTGAGGGCATTACGACCTTTGCTTGGTTCAGTGTGAGGGCCCGACTATCTCACCTTTGGCTAGCGAGTTCCTGGGGTTAGAACAAAAAAAAGAAAAAAGGGAAAAGGTAAAATAAAAAATAAAAATAATTTTTTTTTAAAGTATTAATGTATTATTAAAAATTATTTATGCCAGCGTCAGCCATCCTACGCTAGTCTTGCTACGTAGGACAATTGGTATTGCGTCAACTATTTTTAGCCAAAATTGATCGAATGGACTCAATTAGCAACATATGAAGATGCTTGAGATTCAATTGGTAAAAGTGTAATAGAATTATGACTTTTGGGATAATTTTAACGGATCATTTAGAAAGAGTTATATGGGCTTTACCAACATAACAGTGTTTAGGTTATTAATCGTTAATCTACTGTACAAATAACAATCTATTTTGGATTATAAAAAATCAAATAACAAATAATTATAAATTATTGTTGGACCAATTTCTTTAGAATTTGCAACTCACAACAAGTTATTGTTCTCATAATAATCCAAAAACTATGATGCTAGCAAATCTCTTTCATAATAAGAGCGTACGCTAATTATGAATGGGATTAACTTCATAAACTGTGGAGCACAAAATAATCACCTTATCTTTCTAAATGGGCGCTTTTCATATCCATGCGGCACCGACCCTTGAAACTAATCATTTATACCAATGAAGCATTCGCCGATATTTACTACTGTGTGGCACGTCCTCGTTCTTCTTCATGAAGTCCTTTTTCTGTCTTGTCTCAAAACACATGCCCGCGGTATTTTTTGAACAAATGAGTACACCCCAAAAGTCGTATTTTTCTATATCTACGAGGATGGGGTAACGTGGGATTTGAAGTCCTTTAATTATCCTCAGATTGTAAAAATATATTTGGTACAACCTAAAATAAGATTTAGAATTATTGAAAAAAATCTTTAAATTTTTTTTGAAAATCCACTACCTAAAACAGATTTGAATTTCGACAGAAAAGAATGATTTGAAAATATTGGGGAATCCTAATCGTTTGAAAATGTTTAAAAATCTTTGACGGTCCCATCTTCGATCGACTCCTTCCTATACGTGAGACTCAACCCCTTCCGACCACATATTTGGGAGGTCGATCTTGGAGTGCGGCGACTCTCAACCATTAGAACCCGATTTGAACATTAAGGCTTAGTAATAATTTTAAAAGAGACTCAACCCTAACCATAAGGCGTTTAAAACTACCCGGTTCATATGAATACATAACCAAGAGAAATTCCTTTTTTTTTAACAGGCATTTGTCGTTTGCTTAAGAAAGCCTATGGCGTATTTTGTAATTATTATTAAAGAACAAGAACTAAATGGCCCAAAGAAATGTCCAAAATGAGATTCCGGTGAATGCAACCGACAGCTCGTGAAGAGTTACGTCCAATTGGACCCAAGGTTCTTCGTGAGTTTTGATGGGGCCCTTTTGCTTTGATGAATCCCATCAGAGGTTCCATAAATTGGCGTTCATCGATTTTGACAAAAACGTCTAGACTTTCTTAAATATCTTCGATAGTATTTAAGTATGATGTTGTATTTTTCCCGAAATGTCTTCGCAAAATATGAATATCTTCAACAATAGCTGGACACAGGTCCAATCACTATATGTATACGTACACAACCACACGTGATTTCGATAGCTTTTTTGTGCTTGAATTCCACAAGTGAAGGCTACGAGTTGACACGCATTTGAAACAAATGAATCGTATAATATGTTCACTTATTTATTTACGAACAAAAGACAAATCAAATAACTTTGTTTTTAGCCCACATGGAGCGGGAGTGGCTCTATATAAGCACCTCCAAGGTCTCCTCTCTCCTCACCAAATCAACCTGAACGTTCAATTTCGAAAGTTGAATGATGAAGTACTTTGTGTCTCTCTTCCTAGCTCTTCCAATTGCCATAAGCATCACTCTCTTTTCATCTCCTTCACATGCCATCTCCTCATGCAATGGCTCTTGTCATACCCTAGATGATTGCACCGGCCAATCGATATGCATCAACGGGAGGTGCCGTGACGATCCCGACGTAGGCACGCACGCGTGTCCCAATACTCCATCACTGTCCGATGGAGGATGTCGACCCTCAGGCACTGTGCATTGCCAAGGCCAATCCTTCCCTAAATATCGTTGCTCGCCCCCGGTAACGTCTTCCACTCGAGCGACCTTGACGAACAACGATTTCAGCGAATCTGGTGGTGGTGGCGCGTCGGAGTGTGACGGAAGATACCACAAGAATTCGGAGTTGATTGTTGCACTGTCAACCGGCTGGTATGCTGGCGGGTCTCGATGTGGGGATAGGATCAAGATAACATCCACGAAGACCGGGAGAAGCGTGATGGTCAAGGTAGTTGACGAGTGCGACTCTATGAATGGGTGTCCGCTATGCAGGAACAATATCGTCGATGGTTCAAATGCGGTGTGGCACGCTCTGGGGCTAGACATAAAAGTGGGTGTAGAGGATGTCACGTGGTCCATTGCATAGAAACATTTGCGTTTTCCTTCCCTAGAGACGATCAAAATGAGGCCATGCGTGTATGGAGTTCAAATCTGCAAAATAAGATGTCAGCGTGATAAAACTGAGAAAGAAACTTAGGGAAAGCTTGTAAGAGAAAATAATATGCAGAGGTTGAAATAATAATAATAATGCTAACAAGTCGTAGTAGTATTACCGCGCTTGTCCTTTAGGAGATAATATAGTCTCTTGAGTTATATATTTGGGACAGATGAATTGGAGATTCCTTGTCAAGTATTCAATCGCATCTCTCAAATTCCTTTTGTGCAATTAAGTTTCTAAACAATATACTTTTTCTTTTTTGGATAGGTGATCTTTTCGGTAAAAATATAAAAAGGAATGCTGACGTGGCCATTAAAATATGACGTGCCACCTTACATAGCAATTAAATTACAAAAAAGTTATTAGGGGCCGGCCTTTTAGGCAAAGGCTTAGTCAAAGCCCCGTTAGCCCTTATTGCCACCTTCGGTGCTAAAAAAGCAATGCTATCGTCGCCCCGCAACGTGCGGACTCCTGGAGTGCCATAACTTTGCACAAAGGGACATTTAAGTGCCAT
Organism: Eucalyptus curtisii; assembly: GCA_017140595.1. Taxonomy (NCBI): domain Eukaryota; kingdom Viridiplantae; phylum Streptophyta; class Magnoliopsida; order Myrtales; family Myrtaceae; genus Eucalyptus; species Eucalyptus curtisii. The sequence continues at coordinate 10,629,533 of CM029504.1, forward strand.
AGTACACTTAAATGCCAAAATCGAAGTAAAATGGATCACTTGAGTGCCAATCCGGCCAAAGTCCGACCAAAACGCCAGCGTGGCATTTTTCCGGCGAAGCACGCCCAAAACGACGCCATTTTGCACGCCGACATGGCTAAATAATGCAAAAACGGCGTCGTTTTGAGCCGACGTAGTAAAAAAATAATAAAAAAATTAAATTTAATTAAATTTAAAATTAAATTTAGTTAAAATATTAAAAAATAATAATTTAAAATTAAATTTACTTAAAATATTAAAAATAATAATTTAAAATTTTAAAAATTTAAAAAAAAATTAAAAAAATTTAAAAAAAAAAAAGGAAAGGGGGGGGGCGAGGGATCAACCCTCGACGCCGTCGCCGCTCGCCCCGCCCGCCGGCGACGGGGGGGAGGGTCGGCCGGGGTCGTTGGGCCCCGGCCGGTCGGCGGCGAGGGCTCACAAGCCCTCGTCGGATCCGGGCGAGGGCCGCGAGCCCTCGCCACCGGCCACGATCCGGGAGGGTCACGGCCCTCGCCCGATCTGAGTGAGGGTCGGCGGCCCTCGCCCGGCCGGGCAAAGGGCCGCCAACCGTCGCCCCGGCCGACCCTCCCCCGCCATCGGGCGATCCGGGCGAGGGCCGCCGACCCTCGCCCCGGCCGACCCTCCCCCCGCCATCGGGCCGATCCCTCCGCCGCCTCCCCCATTTCCTTTTTTTTTTTTTTTTAATTTTAAAATTATTATTTTTAAATATTTTAACTAAATTTAATTTTAAAATTATTATTTTTAGTATTTTAACTAAATTTAATTTTAAATTTAATTTAATTATTTTTTTATTATTTTTTTACCACGTTAGCCCAAAACGACGCCGTTTTTGCATTATTTTGCCACATCGCCGTGCAAAACGGCGTCGTTTTGAGCGCGCTTCGCCGGAAAAATGCCACGTCGGCATTTTGGCGGACTTTGGCCGGAGTGGCACTCAAGTGATCCGTTTTTCTTCGAATGTGGCACTTAAGTGTACCTTTCGTAAGTTATGGCACTTAAGTGTCCCTTTGTGCAAAGTTATGACACTTGAAACGTTATTTTGCCGTCGCCCCGCCGTGGCAAGAGGACGACCCTCGCCATCAGAGCGGTGGCAGGAGGGATTTGCACTTGGCAGCATACGAAGTCAGAAATTGTCCTACGCCTAAAACCGATATCTAATAAGAAACGTTTTTATCAAAGTATTGACTACGCTCAATACTACGATTAGTACTATAGTAATACCGTATACTTTTTATCTAGCTGTCTAACAAGTGACTCTGGGGCTTCGGTCTAATCTTTTTCTTCAAACAAGCACGGCCGAGGTGGAGATATCAGTCCATCGCCCTATTTAATAAAATGCTAGAGTATACATGTCGTGATCTCCAGAGTATTCGTGTAAAGAAAATTTCATGCCGTAAATGTACTCTTATACACGCTTATATTTCCATGCAACTATGTGATAGAAGATTTCCAGATTGAAGTGGAGGCAGAAACATGATAATGCTGAAAATGATCTCTAGTCATGAAATCCAACCTGATGCCTTTGGTCTTTGGAGCTGCGCAGGTGATTTAGCCAGAAAGCATATAACCATCTCCACGTGGTCTCTTCCCACACGACAATTCCAGCATGAAGACTTCTTTCACACTACAAGAATTTATTAGAACTTAGGGCTGAATTTCCGGCCAATTACGGCCGGTGGATTATTCGAAGTTCTATTTAACAAGTTCTTTTCGCAAATTCTAAGTTGGTTTTCAATGGATCCATCGAGTTGCTCGTGCTGTCTGCATTCCAATTGACTTCTATGTTTAGATTCTAAGACACCTCGCTTCTTCTTCTAGTGTTATTGCCGTGTGACGTGATGTATAGATGTAATATCTTCTCGTGTATGGGACGATATATGAGTTTCACTAACGTACCAAGTAAAAGATCTAAATGTTTTACACGGGCATCAACGAAATTATGTGGCTGGACTTATTTGAATGGAAGAAACAAGTGGAAGTCCATTTCGGGTGGGCGGAGAATGAATCCGCTGTAGTTGGGTAAATCTCCAAACACGTTTAAGTTATAATCAAAAGCACGATTATGATGATAATGACCTCATCAGAGCTTCCTTTCTCAAAGGATGTCACCCTTTTCTACAAAATGAAATATCATCATGGAGGAAAATTCATTCTACATGTAAAGTGGTGAATTCGAACCAATTAAATGGTACATAAAATGTGCAACACACGGAATGCACTAAATTCTCGATTGATCAATTGATCAAGCCAAATTGAAATATGATCTTGATCAATTTCTCGCATTGAAATGTTCCGGTATATGTGAAGATGGTGACTCCATGATGAGTGAGGCACGAGTAGATTGAGCCATGTCTTTCATTCTTAAAATAAGGTTTTGTCAAAAGCTTGAAATTCGCTCAAAGTCGTGAGTCTACCATGAAGTAATTTTCTTTCTTAGGCCATTGACATTTGCAATGATGCAATATTACAGAATTTTTATGGAAAAAGTACCAAAAAAGTCATAAATATATTACATTAATATTAATTTGATTCTAAACATTCTTATATTGGTACCATTAAGTCCATCTAACCAATGTAAGTTGGAATTGCAGACGTGGATGCTAGTCATCTTATATGGCACGATCAGCGCTGAGGTGGACATTAATAACAATATCTAACTATAGGTCCGTTCGTTTCGCGGAAAATTGGCCATTTTGCGGAAAATATTTTCCCAGAAGTCATTTTCCAGGAAAATGACAATATTTTCTGGTGTTCGGCTAAAATCTGAAAATGTTTTGGAAAATATTAGAAAACTATTTTCTAAGACTTCACCACTTAGGCATGCATCACTTACCGATCTATAAATCCATCAAATATAAACTTGTCTTTAAATCTGGGCAAACTTGATTCATATATGTGTTCCCTCATTGTCGCCAAATGTTCATCTACTCTAAAAAAATATTCGTATGGATTTTAAAAAGAAGCAAAAGAAAAAAAAAAAAAAAAAAAAAGCAAAGCATGTACAACCTAATGAGAATCTTCCAATTGAGTGGCATGTTCTCCTCATACGTCTTTTGTGTTTTAATAAACAAAAGCAAAAAGAAGCAAAGCATGTAGAGCCCTTTGCTTGAGCAATGTACAACTGTAGGATAAAGTAAATAAAGAAAAGGATAAGCAAGAGTGCAGAGCGCGAGCTTGAGATCGACGAGCTTGAGGTTCGCCTAGCAACGACTGATGACTAACCAAGAAAGAAGAAGATGGGAAACAAAGAAAAGAAAAAAAAAAGGAAATTAAAAATAATTCGATTTAAAAAAGAAAAAGAAAATTAAAAAATAATTCGAATAAAAAAAGAAAAGAAGAAGAAGAAGAAAGGGGAGGAGAAAGTGAAGATTTGTAAAGGTGTGAGATAAGAAAGATCGAGTGAGGAAAAAGTGGAAAACATTTTCCCCTAAAGTAGAAGACTTTTTTCCTTTCATGGAAAACGTTTTTCCCAATGAATTCATTTTCTGTGAAACGAACGCCGGAAAATCCGGAAAATATTTTACCGAAAATTATTTTTCACGAAACGAATGGAGCATAATTTTCTAAATTTTTCTTTCTTTCTTTTTATTCCTCGTGACCCTCACTAGTCATTGGGGAGGGTTACACAGAGCCAATGAGGCAGCAAAGGCCCTCGCCAAATTTGGGTGAGGGCCACCTCAACTGCGGCTAGCGCATTGGCTAGAATGAAAGGTAAAAAAATGAAGAAAAAACAAAAATTTATTAAAAAAAATTCAAAAATTATTAAAATGATATTAAAAATGTTAATGTTAGTGCCGGGCATGCCAAGTAAAATGACCCACTCTTAATTTGGCCGAATCGACTGAATTTGTACCAATGTGAACATGTTTACGATTAAATAGACACCATTAAATTATTTATAATTGAATTAGAGGATTCTTTTGGTATTTTTTTTCCCAAACTTTAATCAAGCAGAACAATTGCTCTCTTTTGGCATATATATATATATATATAACATTGCTGCTTAAGCATAAAAGAGTTCTCAAAGGCTCGTAAAACACGTTGACTCTATCTTCTTCATCGTTTGCCTAGAGAAGTTAAATTAATATACGTGAAAGAACAATGGGAGAATATGAATAATTTGTTCTTAAAGTGACACGTCAAGTTATATAGCATCGCTCATGAATATAAATTAGAGGGGTTTCTTTTGAACCTGCTACTACCGGAAATGATTAATTACATGAGCGTCGGCGTTTGCATAAATGATGCTAATACTGAATATATAATTTATTTTTGCCACCCTGTAAATCATGAATGGATTGAACAGAACATGAAATTTTCAGCTGTTAGTTCCCTTTACAGAATTCAACTTTAGGCAAGTCTCTGAATGCTCATGGATGAGTGAATATCTCAATTACCCTTGTCGTGCTTGTGATCTTCGAGTGCTTCTGACTCATTTTTTGACAAGCGAAGGCAGAACAAACACTATTTCCTTTCTTTGTCCGACCGAACATCAACGAACTCGAAGTCCTTTCTCTGACTTTGGTTGCCTGTTGTATGCATCATTTGACCCGGAGTTCAACGAGTGTCACCTTTGGCCTATTCACCTGTTTAGACCTGTTGTTTCTGAAGAAGTAAATAAAATACGGTTTAGAAATCTGAGTTGTCTGATGAAATCGTGTGCTGCAAACACGACCCGATTTTCACCACACTTGGAATTCTAGAAAACTTTTGCGTATTAGATGCTTGTAAGAAGAAAAAAGTTAAACGTCCGAAGTGAGAAAAAGGAAATTTTTTGTTGAAGTCGAGTCAATCTTGTTTGTTAATGAGCTTTAGCTATAGACTTTCTAGTTTCTATTGGATATGGCTTCTCACTTCTTCAATTCGAGAGAGAATTACAGACCCAAAAAAGACTCGAGAGAATATTCAATAAATTCAATACAGGACCGTCCGATTTGATGAGATCCACGTATAATTGGCATGGATTGCCTGACAATACAGGGACTGTTTTCATCATTCTTCGTATTTTGCATTAATTTTAATCATGCAAACATGCGCGAATCCCTATATAATATAATCGAGACAACATATGACGAAATGGGAACAGGTTCCATTAAATTAGAATAAGAACATTCGTCTTCAGTCACTCCTGAATTCTTCACCAGAGACGCTAGTGATCAGATAGACTCATCCCCAGTACGTTCAAGAACAGGCAATGTAGAAAAAGAGCAAGAAGTAACCTCAAATGCATATGCTCTTTTTTTCTCGTTTAATAATCTTCATGGTGACGAAATGTTAACCGGCAATTTCAACTGTCTCACACACTCGTCTATGCATTCATACTGCCAAGTCCTCTCAACGTCGTATGCTTAAGCACTCATCCACTGTAACAAGTATCGCATTCCACTCTTTTAAGTCCTATATAAAGAAGCATCTCTTCCCGCACAAAGGACACCCAGCAATACAAAAGAAGAGGAAAGATGAAACTCTTGGTGACCCGAATCTTGCTTTGCACTATCTTCCTCGTTCTTGCTCTTCATGTTGGTCTCACAACATCAGAAGAAATTGGTGGGTCTCGGCCTGCAAAGGCTTCACCCCTTTCTCAGTTCATATGAATCGTAAGCTTGACGTGGATTTTAGTAACATTTGGTCTCTTTGATGCTGCAGAGGACGAGAGCGAATTCAACTACGATGCAGGGAGTGAGAGAGGTCCAGCTCGGTGGGGAGAGATCAGGAGGGAGTGGGGGATGTGCAGTAGTGGGTCGATGCAGTCGCCAATCGATCTCTCGAGCGAGAGGGTCCAAGTGGTGGCCCATTTGGGAAGACTGAAGAGGTGCTATAAAGCCTCCAATGCCACGCTTAAGAACAGGGGACATGACATCACGGTAGGACTAGACTCACTGTCACCATTTTCGGTTTCTGTCATGACTTTGATTAAAGAGCAAGAAAGGCTTCGATGCCTCTTTTGATCTGTAACTATAAATGTTAAATTTATGACGACATTCTTCAAAAGACAAGTTTTATAGAAGTGACCCTCGACAGTTTCATCGGACGTAACTATGATGAGCATGGTTTTTTCTGTGAGTTAATGCAGTTGAGGTGGGAAGGAGGTGCAGGATCCATTTTTGCGAACGGAACCCAGTATTTGCTGAAGCAATGCCATTGGCACTCACCCTCCGAGCATGCCGTTAATGGCAGAAGGTGGTCTCTTCTTTTCTTTCTTCCACTAATCGGGCACTATTCTTTTGCAAAGATCAAAGACCCACGACCGCATTACTGAGAAAAGTTCAAATTTTTTTCTTACTAACTCAATTAACAGGTTCGATCTTGAGCTACACATGGTTCACGAAAGCCTAAATGGCGAAGTTGCTGTGGTAGGAGTCATGTACAAGTTGGGCCGACCCGACACTTTCTTGTCAAGGGTACACTAGGGATTTATTTGTTGTCGAAATTTAGTACTTGGTTTACGCGTTCAAAACACAATATAAATTTTTCAATGATTTTTAATATGTAGATGATGAAACATATAGAAGATATCGCTGATACCCATGAAGCCGAGAAAGCCATCGGAATAGTGAACCCGAAACGCATAAAAATTGGAAGCAGAAAGTACTACAGATACGTGGGCTCTCTTACGGTGCCTCCCTGCACTGAAAATGTTCTCTGGACCATTGTTCAAAAGGTTTGCAATTTCGTTTTCTTTCTCTTCAAATTTTGGCTCTTGGAGTGGAAATATAGAGCATTTTTTTTTTTTTTTATCAAAACGAGATATAATTTCGTTCTAGTAAGACAGCTTTCATAAGAGAAATAGTGAACTTCTCTACTTTCATGGAAGGCTCAAGTAGAATCAGACACATGATATGTCCTTATGACATTTCCATTAGCATCGTCTACAAAATGATTCGGTTTCTTTTGATGTCCCCTACTGTAATACTTTTGGACTTTCAAGAAAAGCCTAGTACATGACATTCTCTTCTGTTTTGGTGGGGCATCAGGTGAGAACTGTGGGAAGAGAGCAAGCGAAGTTACTGCGCGAAGCTGTTCGTGATGTGAGTTTCGATCTCTAATTAACTATCCAAATGTAAACGACAAGATTGAATTATTGTGAAAGCAAATATCTGTTTATTGCTTTTGCAGGACTCGGAATTCAACGCCAGGCCATTGCAACCCATAAACATACGCTCGGTGCAGCTATTTAGCCCGACCTACTGCGAATCAGAAAGCGGGGATCCATGACTTTGCTGTTAATGCCCTCGTTGGTGGATGATGCGGAGCTTTCAGTGATATTTTCATGTAATAGTTGCACAAGTTGGTTAAAGGATACTTGACTATATATTAGAGCGACCGGAGATTTTGCTCCCCTCGTGTATGCTTATCAGTTTCTCAGTTCATCATTAACAGCTATTACCGTGATCCGGATTCTTTTTCTTGGATTTCATGCCAGTTATATGCTATCGAGACAGGATAAGAACTTGCAGGCTACTACTGCAATGAAGGAGTGAGAGAGAGTAAATCGTGGGTTGATAGTTGGTAGCATACTATAGCTGATCTCCACTAAATTGTAAACGGAGATGCCGTCGTGGCCATTAAAGTACTGAAATAAAGAAAAGTAAAATCAAAACAAAGGAGAAGAGGGGACATGTAGCTGCAGGTGAGACGGAGGTGATGCCTGCGCATCGGGTAGGGACCGGCGTCCCTGCCTAGACTCCGGTGAAGCCGATGTCGCCCTCACCGCCACCTCCATTACTGAAAGAGCAACATGAGAGTGCGTGGGGCGAGTGAGTCAGCGAATTCGCGACTCTCACTAGCCTCACCACTTGCCAGCGACATCCGCTGTGACCTTGGTACTCTCGACACTCCAGTGGGGACCTACAACCCTCGCTCGAATCTGGAGTGAGTAGGCGACACTCGCTCAAATTCAAGGGTCAGGGGCCCTCGCTACTGCCTGCACATGGAAGAAGATCGAAGAGGGCAATGATGCTCACCCGTGAGGTGATGGACATCGTCAAGCTTTGTGACTCGGAGAGGCGCGTGTTCGTGGACAGCTCGTAGAAGAAGAATCCGTGAGCTACGAGTGCAGAGGTGAGCAAAGAATCCGTTCGTTCAGTTTCAGCCAAAACTAATAGGAGACCACTCCGTGTCTCCAATTCCGTGGGTAATTTTCTTTAAGGGTAGGCCGGTTCCGTCTAATTTCAGGCAAAACTGATGATGCATATCTCCATAATCCAGTTCGAAGAAGTAAGTGTATGCGCGAGAGCAACATCCGGATTGTATTGCAAGAAGCATGTCACGTGTAGATTAATGGCAAACCCTAATATCTCCCCCTACGTTAGCAGATAAGGAGCGAGACTTTGATTCATAACCCGTTTACACCGATACACACTCCCTTCTTCATTACTTGCACTAGTTCATGAATCACGTCAACGCAAGATCATCTATTTGCTTACCATCGCTTCGAGTGGTCCTTCTAGACATTACCCAAAAGGGCTTCCATTAAATGAGGTCAACAAAATTGAAACTACACCGAGATTACCAAGTCGCCAAACTCATTCAATTTCTCATTTAAGTCCGTCATCAAAAGGGGTAGAAAGAAGCACGAAGACATCTTATCACAATTTCGAAATATCCTCAACACTGACCACTTAATAGTCAGTTTACTAAGGCCTTGTTTGCCAAAAAGTGTTTCTGTTCCCCGGAACAAAAATTTTTGTTTTTTTGTTTCGGTGAACAAAAAAAGAACAGAAATGTGTTTGGTAAAACTTTTGTTTCCGGGAATAAAAAATCTATTTTTTTGTTCCCGGGAACAAATTTAGAACATAAATAAGAAGTAGAAAAAAGTTGCTTCTTATTTCCGGAACAATTCCGAGAAATAATTTTTCTCTCTTCTTTTTTTTTCTTCTTCTTTTTCTTTCCTTCTTCTTCCCTTTGGCCGGTCGCCGGCCTCGGCCATGGCCGGCGATCGGCCGACGAGGGCCGACGACCTCGCCGGAGCGTCGCCAGCCCCTGGGGACGCCGAGCCTCGCCATGGCTGGGTAAGGCTCGGCCTCGCCGGGCCATCGCCGGGTCGGCGTTGCCCAACGGTGGCTCGGCGAGGCCGAGCCTCGCTGGTGGCTAGGCGAGGCTCGCCTAGCCACCGAGGCCACCGACGAGGCTCGGCCTCACCCAAACCGGCAAGACCGAGCCTCGCAGTGGCCTAGCGAGGCTCCGGCGAGTTCGCCGGACCTCGGCCCGCCGGTCGCCGGTCGCCGGCCCGCCGCCGTGGCCGGCGATAGGCCACAAAGGAGAAAGAAGGAAAAAAAAATAAAAAAGAAAGAAGAAAAAAAGGAAAAATATAATAACAATATTGAAAAATTAAAAGAAACAACAAAATTATACAAGTTTACCAAACGCATTTCTATTCCTGGAATATAAATTTTTTGCAGTTACCAAGCGCATTCTTATGCTCAGAAATTGTTCCCGGAAACAGAAATAAAAGACACTATTTCTGTTCAAAAATTGTTTCCCGGAACAGAAACATTACTAAACGCGCCCTAATTTGCTATCCACGAAGTCTCAGAAGCAAGAATAAAATATGGAACCCATATGCGTTAATGCAAACGATCCCAGAAGAACAAGAAAAGGATCAAAATTTTCTTGAAGCACAAATAAAAGAGGAACACCCAGATGAGCGAAATGTAGAACTCTCTTTCCATTTGCCAAAACTATCACCAAAGCGATATGCAGAAATCACTTGCGCAGAGTACCCATCGTCAAAGAGAAAGGAGAGAGCTCACCAAGACAGAGATTCACGATGGTGAAATCGAAAGAGGGAGAGCGATGAGCTCAGATTGCTTAACTTGCATTGAAACTGGATTTTTAACTAACCCACTAACACCCAATTTTATTTAATTTTTGTTTACTTTTCAAAACCCATTATATTATATGCTATAAGCTTGAGGTGACTCTTATGTGACTCATTATAATAACTATGGGTTAAAATATGGATTTAGTACTCATTTTGATAGCCCTAATCACACATAACCGCATCCCGGTGTCACTTTAAAAGAGAGGGTATAGGCCAACCGATCCATGAACCTTGTTCAACGTATATTATCATGGAGGTTCTTCTTAATGACAAGCAAGCTTTTCTCAGATTAGAAAACTCCAAGCTCACATGACTAAAACCAAAACTTGATCAGTGGTGCCTGGATATAGAATTTTTTTGCATTTGACAATTTACAGAAACTTTTGCCCTCCTCCTAAAAATAAGATTTAATAATAAGGAATGTTTTTATAAAAGTATTGACTACAATCAATACAAAGAAATATGATACATTAAAAGTGCAAACTCTTTATATAACTATTTAACGAGTGTAAGGAGGAAGACCAAACCAATGTCGATATTCAAGGTGCGTGTCCAACGTATGCAAGGAAAAATTTCAAATTAGGGCTCGAAGTGCTTTCATTTTCTCTAATAAAGATTTGAAATGGACATTATTTCAAATAAAAGCCTGAAATGGCCACATATGGCTATTTCAAATAAGGGCCTAGTCTCGTTGGCCAAAAAAATATTCAGGCCAATAAGGGATATTTTCGTCCACACACAAATTAAATTTAAATCAAATTAGATTAAAAAATTTTTAAAAAAAACTTTAAAAAATGAACAACACAAGCAAGAGAGCTGGCCACAACCCCTTCGCCGATGGGACGGTGATGAAGGCCGATAGGATCATTGACGCCTAGAAGTGGGAGAGGGCAACGACCCTCTCTCAGATCTAGGTGAGGGTTGCCAGCACTCGCGCAGCCTAACAGCCCTCGCCTAGCGCCTCCAGACCTTGGGTGGCGACCCTCGCCCAAATTTAGGAGAGAATCACCACCCTGTCCTACTTCTGATGAGGTGGCGAGGATCGCCGACCCTCGTCAAAGCACCGGTGATCCCGCCGGCCTTCATCACCTCCCCACTGGCGATGGGGCAGCGGTTAGTGTTTTCCTCTTGTTTTGTTTTTTAATGAAAAGAAAAAAACAAAAAAAAAGAAAGAAAAAAGGAAAATTTTAAAATTTTAAAAAACAAAATTGCCCTTCACAATCGGTAAGTTCAAGTCCCTCTTTGAGATTGAAATAGGCACTTTAGGCCTTTATTTAAAATAAGATCCGCTTTAGACTCTTATTTGAGAAAATGAAGACACTTCAAGCCCTTATTTGAAACAATATTCACTGCAGAATTTTATTTGAGAAAATGATTGTATTTCATACGCTTATTTGGAATTTTCCCACGTATGCATGAAGAGGGGACATGCCCTCCTCATTAAGAGACGATAAGGAGACTTGATTTGAGAGAAATTGCAGTGGAGGAACGCGAAGATAACTACAAATTGCACGACAACCCAAAATTAACTCTTCCTTTTGTAGAAAGCTAATAAGTAAATGTGGCAAGGACATCAAGATATTATTGTTAAAGTTCATTGACAATAGCTCCTACAATTTTTTTTTATTTAATAGCAGGTATATAAACATCGCCAAGCGCTAGTCTAGCATATCTCTTCACACGAGCATAGTTGAGGTTGGGAAAAATTACCGAAAAATTACTCAAATTATTGTATTTATACCAATTCAGTAAGAAATCTTTCAATTGTGTCAATTGAGTCCTAATTTTTTTTTTTTTTTTTGACAATCAAGTCCATTTGACCAACTTTAGCTTAAAGTTGCAAATGTGGAAATTGATAGTGCCACGTAGGGTGGCCGATTTTGACGTGAATAATTTTTATAAAAAAATTCTGAATTTTTTTAATTTTTTTTACTTTTCCTTTTTTTCTACTAAGTCCGACGAGAGTCATCCAACTCTCACCAGTCGTAAGCCATATCAACATTGGTTATACTATGTAAGATGGCTGACATTTATATTAGCGATTTCCAATTACAATTGGCCAGATGGACTACCATGGCAAAATGTGAAAAGATGTTTAAGACTAAATTGACACAAGTGAAATAAATTTAAAACTTTTTTGATAATTTTCTCATTTGAGATTGAGATATCGATCCATTGCCATATTTTGTAAACGCCAATGAGTATACATGTCACTATCTCAAGAGCGTTCGAGTAAAGAAAATTTTACTTCATCAACATATGCTATAAAAATCCTTTAGATAATAGTATTTACATGTGACCACCTAGTAGAAATTTTTCAGATTGACGCGGTCACAAACGCCCCCCTATCGCCAAACCACGGTAACGCCACAGACGAAACACAGTAACCCTTAAAGTAATGTAAAGCGAATTATACCTTTTTTGTTCCCTCGAGTTTAGTCATGAAATTCAACACGAAGTCTTGGCCTTTCGAGCTGCGGAAACTTGTACTTTAGTCAAAAAAACACATTACTATCCCCCACCTGGTCTTCTCTTCCCACAAACTTAGGTGCGATAGAATTGGGTTGATGATGCCCAGAAGATAACATATCTATGAAGTGGGGGACTAAAATTTTCAGCATGAAGACTTCTTCCACGCTGCCATAATTTTTTAAAGCTATGGGCTGAATGTCCGGCCAACTACGGCAGTTGATTTTTTTTAAGCTCCATGAAGTAATTTCTTTTCCCAAGCTTAAAGTTGGTTTTGAATAAATCATTTGCATTATAATTAACTTTTACATTTCAATTTAAAAACCCCTCGCTTCTTTTACATGTGGCATTACCGTGTTATGTGACGTGTAGAAAAAATATCTTTCCATATGTGGCACGGCACGATTTATAAGTTTTATTAATAAACCTAATAAAAGATCCAAATTTTTCACGCAATTGATTTCGTTCAATCAATTTGAATGGAAGAAATAAGTGGAAGTCCATTTTGGGGGGGTGGAGAATGAATCCGCTGTAGTCGGTAGATCTCTAAGCATGATTATGGTGATAAATGACCTCATCATGTAGGAAAAAAAAAATCACTCTCCTAAAATCTAATTGAAATTTTCAAGTGGATGTGAAATGGGCCTTCATGTGAGGATGATGACTCCCATGCTGACCGAGGCACGACTATGTCGGTCCATATCTTTCATTCTCAAATTAGGATTTTTTTTTATTTTATTCTAAAGCTTGGAATTCCGCTCGGACTAACGAGTCTTCTTCTACGAAGTAATTTTTTTTCTTAGGCCATGGACATTTTCCATTACGCAATGATGCAGAAATGCACGACTTTAATGAAACAAAACAAATGCTGTCTTTTGGCATTTCGTTCCCAGGAAGATATAACAATTAATTTATGCAGGGCTTATCGAACGACTCCTGCAGAAATGCTGAATGTCCGGCCAACTACGGCGTTGATTTTTTTTTTTTTAAGCTCCATGTAGTAATTTATTTTCTCAAGTTTAAAGTTGGTTTTCAATAAATCATTTGCATTCCAATTAACTTTTACGTTTCAATTCCAAAACCTCTCGCTTCTTTTACACGTGGTATTACCGTGTGATGTGACGTGTAGAAAAAATATCTTTCCATATGTGGCACGGCAAGATTTATAAGTTTTATTAATAAACCAAATAAAAGATCCAAATGTTTCACGCAATTCATTTCGTTCAATCAATTTGAATGGAAGAAATAAGTGGAAGTCCATTTTGGGTGGGTGGAGAATGAATCCGCTGTAGTTGGTAGATCCTAAGCATGATTATGGTGATAAATGACCTCATCATGTAGGAAAAGAAAATTCACTCTACTAAAATCTAATTGAAATTTTGACTCTATCTTCTTCATCGTTTGCAGAGAGAGAAGCCAAATCAATATTTGTGAAAGCATGATGGCAGAGTATGAATAATCCGTTCGTAAACTGACAAGTCAAATTCATATATCGCAAGTGAAAGAAATAAGTTCTTATATCGATCTCGACATCTCTAACATTACGCATTAATTTAAATTAGAGATTACATTTAGATTCACTGCTATCAAAAATAATCAACTATATAAGCATCAATATTCGAATAAATGATGCTAACATTGAAAATATGATTTACTTAAGAAAAGTGTCCGAAAAGTCATAAATCTATTGCAGTAATGTCAATTTATTTATAAACCTTTTAATGGTGTCAATTTAGTCTTAAACGTTTTAATATATAGCCAATTCAATCCTTCTGGCTAATTTTGGCCAGAGATTGTTAACTATCCGGCCTACATAGCATGCAAGCTTAGTGCTAAGTGCCCCTGGTAATCGCGCAGCCACACGCGAGTATTGTGGGGTCTAGCTCACACCTCAACCCTTTATTTGAACACACTCGAAAAAACTCACACTTATAAATTGATCCATCTCCTTTCAACTTTCCTATGTGAGACAACGAAAAGCACATTTTGTTTGTTTGTTTGTTTTATGAACAACCCTTGCTCGAATGTGGAGTGAGGAGGCAACGCTCGCCCAAATTCTAGGGTCGATGGCCCTCGCTGCTACCTGCACGTTGAAGAACATCGAAGAGGGCAATGGTGCTCACCCGCGTGGTGATGGACATCGTCAAGCTCGGGGACTCGGAGAGACGCGCGTGTTCGTGAACAGCTCATTGAAGAAGAATCCGTGAGCTACGAGTGCAGAGGTGAGCAAAGAATCCGTCCGTTCAGTTTCAGCCAAAACTAAGAGGAGACCACTCCGCGTCTCCAATTCCGTGGTTAATTTTCTTTAGGGGTAGATCGGTTCCGTCTAATTTCGGGCAAAACTGATGATGCATTTCTCCATAATCCAGTTCAGAGAAGTAACCGTATGCGCGAGAACAACATGCGGATCGTATTGCAAGAAGCATGTCACGATTGGATCAATGGCAAACCCTAATATCTCCCCATACGTTAGCAAATAAGGAGCGAGAATTTGATTCATAACCCGTTTACACCGATACATATTTCGACAATCAAATGTCTCCCTTCTTCATTACTTGAGCTAGTTCATGAATCACGTCAACGCAAGATCATCCATCTACTTACTTTCAATGGCTGGCCTCGTTCTGCTTTGGACACGACAAGACCTCAAGTTATTCCCCTGGACAGGCAACCCGCATTATGAAGAGAAGGCATTCCATTATGCCATCGCTTCGAGTGGTCCTTCTGGACATAAGATTTTGTGGAGCACAGCTAACTATTTTAGAAATTGATAAAGATGTGATTTAATAATTAATTACTTGAACAATCCTCACGCGTAGGCTAGACTTTGGCTCAAGCCTAAAGTGTGAAAATATATAATTGGAGAAGCAAATAGGGATCTAGAATAATTTGAACTCAAGACACCTTGTTTTGATACGAGTGAGATTTGGTGAGACCACAATCAAAATAGTTGGTATTGATTCCATAAAATTTTCAGAAAAATTGTCTAAAATGTTCTAAACCTATCGCACTTTTACCAATTCAATCTTAAACTTTTCAATTTCGTCAATTCAGTCTTAAACATTTTCACTTCTTACCAATTTACTCTAGGCGAGAGCCTCGACGCTCTCGCCGGCAAAAGGAAGGGTGTGTGAGCCCCCTCCTCACCTGGCCAAATCTGGCAAAGGCGTCGCGTCAGTGCTGGCCGTCCACATTAGTGATTTTGGGCCAAAATTAACTAAATGGACTTTATGACTCAATTAACAAAATTAAAAGGTTTAAAACTGAATTAATAAAAATGCAATAAATTCAAGATTTTTTGGACAATTTGTTCTAAAATTTTCAACTTAGAGCCTCCTTCCTAAAAGCTCTTTCTTGAGAATTTTTTCAACGCCAACCGAATAGGCCATGTTTGCTCAAACTAGTAGAAAAAAGCACAAAGACATCTATTCCAATTTCGAAATATCCTCAACACTGACCACTTAATGGTCGGTTTACTCATTTGCAACCCATGAAGTCTCCGAAGCGCAAGGTTAAAAAAAATAGAGCCCCTATGCGTTAATGCAAATGATCCCAAAAGAGCAAGAAAAGGGCCAAAATTTTCTTGAAGCACAAATAAAAGAGGAGCACCCAGATGAGCGAAATGCAGAACTCCCTCTCCATTTGCCAAAACTAACACCGAAGCGATCTGCAGAAGTCACTCGCGCAAAGTACCCATCATCAAAAAGTAGAGAACCCACGAAAATCCCTAGACAAAACTTCGATCCGGAGACAAGCGACTAGGGATGAGCGGCGGTGGCGCCAGAGATAGGCCGTGGGGTGGCAACGACGCTAATTAGTCGGGATCAAAGAGAAAGGAGAAGACAAAGATTCACAATGGTGAAATCGAAGAGGGAGAGAAAAAGAAGAGCTCAGATCACTTGGGTTGAAATTGGATTTCTAATTGACCCAAGGAAAAATTACCAAAAAAGTCATAAATCTATTGCAATTTGGTCAATTCAATCCTAATTTTTATTTTTATTTTGCCAATTGGCTGGGCTTTTAGGACTAAATTAGCTAAAAAAAAGTTTATTACTCAATTGGCACAATTGCAATAGGTTTAGGACTTTTTTGGTAATTATCCCATTGACCCACTAACGCCCATTTTTTGGGACTTTACTTTTTAGAACCCATTATAATTATGCTATAAGCTCGAGGTGACTCGTATATGACCCATTATAATGATTATGGGTTAAAATATGGATTTATTATCAATTTTGACAGCCCTAGTGACACATAATCACATCCTAGTTTCACTTTGAAAGAGAGGATATAAGCCTACCGATCCATGGAACCATGTTCACCGTATCATAGAGTTTTTTCTTAATGACAAGCAAGCCCTCCTTAGGTTAAGAAACTCCAAATCCATGTATTGTCCCACTAATCTCATATAACTCAAATCAAAATTAGGTCAGTGGCCCGGACATAGAATTGTTTGTTTTGACGACATGTGAAAACATTTGCCTTGCTCTTAAAAGTGATATTTATTAGTAAGGAATGATTTGATCAATGTATTGACTACACTCGATACAAAGAAATATGGTACATTAAAAGCGCGAACTCTTTATATAACTACATAACAAGTGTCAGGAGACCGACCAAACCTATGTCGATAAAGGTGTGCGTCCATCGTGTGCAAGAAGACATTGGACATGCCCTCCTCCTTAAAAGACCTAAGGAGACTCGATTTGAGAGAAATTGGAGTGGCAAAAAGCGAAGATAACTCCGAATTGCACGATACCCCAAAATTGACTCTTGCTTTTGTACAAAGCAACTAAATAAATGCGGCAAGCACATTAAATGAGATATTATGGTTAAAGCTCATCGACAATGGCTCCCACAATTTCTTTAATTTAATAGCAGGTATATAAACACCAATCGTCAGTACCCAAGCACAGTTGAAATTGGGAAAAACTATCAAAAAAAATATTATCAAATTATTACATTTGTACCAATTTAATTATAGACATTTTAATTATGTAAATTGAATCCTAAATCTTTTTACGTTTTTACAATTGAATCCATCCGGTCAATTTTAGTTGAAAATTACAAATGTGAACATTGATAATGCCATGTAAAATGGCTGGTTTAGACGTGGACAATTTCGATAAAAAATTTCTCAAGGTATTTTTTATTTTTTTTTTCTTTTCATTTCTTTTATTAAGTCCGGCAGCGAGGGTCATCGGCCAACTCTCGCCAATCACAAGTCACATCAACGCCAGTTGTACTACGTAAGATGGCTAATATCCATATCAGTGATTCCCAACTACAATTGACTGGATGAACTCATTAGACAAAACGTAAATAGGTATTTAAAACTAAATTACATAAATAGATTCAAAACTTTTTTGATAATTTTCTCGTATAAGATTGAGATATCAGTCCATCACCATATTTTGTAAATGAGTATACATGTCACGATCTCAAGAGCGTTCGTGTAAAGAAAACTTTATTTTACTTTGTCAACATATACGGATAATAATGTTTACTTGTGACCACCTAGTAGAAATTTTTCAGATTGCCACCCATCCCCCCCCCCCCCCCCCCACCAAACCACGGTAAAGCCACAGACGAAACATAGTAACCCTTAAGTAATGTAAAGCGAATTATACATTTTTTGTTTCCTCGAATTTAGGGATGAAATTCAACACGAAGTCTTGGTTCGTTCGAGCTGCGGAAACTTAGGTGTAATTTAGTCAGAAACACATTACCATCCCCCACCTGGTCTTCTCTTCCCACAAACTTAGGTGCGATAGAATCGATTTGATGATCCCCAGAAGATAACGTATCTATGAAGTGGGAGACTAAAATTTTCAGCATGAAGACTTCTTCCACGCTGCCATAATTTTTTAAAGCTATGGGCTGAATGTCCGGCCAACTACGGCAGTTGAATTTTTTTAAGCTCCATGTAGTAATTTCTTTTCCCAAGTTTAAAGTTGGTTTTGAATAAATCATTTGCATTCTAATTAACTTTTACGTTTCAATTTAAAAACCCCTTGCCTCTTTTACATGTGGCATTACCGTGTGATATGACGTGTAGAAAAAATATCTTTCCATATGTGGCACGGCACGATTTATAAGTTATATATTTCCGTATGTGACACGGCACGATTTATAAGTTTTACTAATAAACCAAATAAAAGATCCAAATGTTTCACGTGACTATCAAGAAATTGATTTTGTTCAACCAATTTGAATGGAAGAAATAAGTGGAGGTCCATTTTGGGTGGGTGGAGATCGAATCCGCTGTAGTTGGTAGATCTCTAAGCATGGTCAAGTCATAATCAAAAACGTGATTATGGTGATAAATCACATCATCAGAGCTTCCTTTCTCAAACGATATTACCCTTTTCTACAAAATCCAATATCATCTTGTTGAAAAAAAAAATCACTGTACTAAAATCTCATAGAAATTTACAAGTTAATGTGAAATGGGCCTTCATGTGAGGATGATGACTCCCATGCTGACCGGGCACGACTATGTTGGTCCATATCTTTCATTCTCAAATGAGGTTTCTTTTATTCTAAAGCTTGGAATTCCGCCTGGACTCGCGAGTTCTACAGAGTAAATTTTTTCTTAGGCCATTGACATTTGCCATTACGCAATGATGCAGTAATGCAGGACTTTAATGAAACAAAACAAATGCTCCTTTTTGGCATTTCATTCCCAGGAAGATATAACAATCAATTTATACAGGGCCTATTCAACGAATTCTGCTCAAGTGTAAAAGAGTTCTCAAAAAAACTTGTCAAACACGTGACTCTATTTTCTTCATCGTTTGCAGAGAGAGAGAAGCCAAATCAATATTTGTGAAAAAAACAATGGCAGAGTATGAATAATTCGTTCGTAAAGTGATGGGTCAAATTCGTATATTGCAAGTGAAAAAAATAAGTTTTCATATCAATCTCGACATCTCTAGTATCGTATGTCAATTTAAACAAGAGATTACTTTTGGATTCGCTGTTGTCGAAATTAATCAACTCTATGAGTATCGATGTCCAAATAAATTATGCTAATATTGAAAATATGATTTACTCAGGAAAAGTGTCCGAAAAGTTCTAAACCTATTGCATAATATCAATTTATTCCTAATTTTTCTAATGATGCCAATTTAATTTTAAATCTTAAACCTTTTTAGTATAGAGCCAATTCAATCATTCCGGTTAATTTTGACCGGATATTGCTAGCCAACTGGCCTACATGGCATAGCCGGCTAACGTTGACGTGAATAATTTTTAATAATTTTTTAAACTATGTATTCATTTTTTTTCTTTCTTTCTCTTTCTTTCTTTTTGTCCTTTCCCTTCCTCCAGCCGATCACTGAGGTCACGAGCGAGGCTCAACCCTTGCCAGCCCAATGTCAGGCCACCCTCACGACCTCTTGTGAGGGCTTGAGCCTTGCTAAGGGTTGGCAAGGCATGACCTCACTAACCCTTGCCTTTGGCGAGTTGCCAAGGTCCGGCAACCAATTGGAGAAAGGAGAAGGGGAATAAGAAAGAGAAAGAGAAAATAAAATAAAAATGAAAAAATATTAAAATTTGTTTACATCAGCGCAAGCAATACCACATAGGCCATCCGACGTCCACATCAGCAATGTCCAATCAAAATTAGCCGAAAGAATTTACTCGGCTCAAGGTCAAAAAGTTTATAATTAAATTGGTGCTATTAAAAGGTTTAAGATTAAATTGATAATAGGTTTATGACTTTTTTGACATTTTTCCATGATTTACTCTTGCCCCTTACAAATCACAAGTGGATTCAACAAAATATGAAATTTTCAGCTATAAATTCCCTTTATGGGATTCAGCTTTAGGCAAGTCTCCTAATGCTCGTGGATAAGTAGAGATCTCAACGTCTCTTGTCGTGTATGATCTTCTAGGGCTTCTAACTCAGACTTTCTACAAATGAATGCAAAACAAACACGATTTGTATTTTACACCTTTTCATAGTATTGAAGGCTTAGTTTACTTTATGAAAAATGAATGATTTGTAAAATATTTATTTTAAAAACGATTCATTTTATAATTTATACAAATGAATGAACGATGTATATCTTTATTGTCCACAAAAATGTTTAGATATAAATTTTTATTGATGATTAAAACGTTAATGTGAGAATGGAAAATCGCATGCTGACCGAGGCACGAGTATGTCGGTCCATTTCTTTCATTCTTAAAATAGGCTTCTTCTTTTTTATTTGCTAAAGCTTGGGATGCGGACTCGCGAGTCGTCTACAAAGTAATTTTTTTTCCTAGGCCATTGACATTTGCCATTACGTAATGATGGAGTAATAGAGAACTTTAATGAGACAAACCAAAAAACAGGGCCTCGTGAATTTATTTATGCAGGGCCTGTCCAAACACATGTGCTCGAGTGTAGAAGAGTTCTCAAAAAATTCGTCAAACACGTGAACTCTATCTTCTTCATCGTTTGCAGAGAGAGAAACCAAATCAATATATGGGAAAGAATAATTGGCAGAGCATGATAATTCGTTCATAAAGTGACGAGTCAAATTCGTTGTTAGGTATTCGAATTAAGTTTTGCATATCGATCTCCACATCCCTAGCATCACCTCGTGAATCTAAATTAGAGGGGTTTGTTTTAAACTCGCTTCATTAGAATTAATCAACTATATGAGCGCAAATGTCCGAATAAATGATGCTAATGTTGAAACTATGATTTATTCTTGCCCCCTGCAAATCAGGAGTGGATTCAACAAAATATGAAATTTTCATAAGATTAAAAACTCCGTTTGTTTCATGAAAAATGAATAATTTGAAAGATATTTTCCTAAAAACGATTCATTTTATAGCTTAAACAAATAAATAAACGATAAATATGTTTATTTTCCACCGAAATATTTAGATATAAGTTATAATCGATGATGATGAAAACATTGTCAATGAACTAATTCTTTCATGCAATATAAATAATTATTTTTTAGAAAACAATTTATATTATGCGAAATAAACGGAGATATGCGTATTTCTTGGCTTTTTATTTACTGGGCCACCGAAGGAAATCTCTACTAGTCTGACCGAGCATCAACTACTTGAAGATCTTTCTTTTGACTTCGATGCCTGTTTTTATACATCATTTGCCCCGGAGTTGTTTTTTTTTTTTTTTATCGGAATTTGACCGGGAGTTCAACGAGTCACATCTGTGGCCTGCTTACATGTTCAGACCTGTTGCTTTTGGGTAAGAAAACCAAGAACTTTTTTTTTTTTTCCTAGGCTTTACTCCTAACTCCCAAATGACCCGACCTACCCCATCCCACATCATATGTTAAATTTCATCCCATGTAAGGTTCCGACAAAGAAAGTGAAATACGGTTTAGAAATCTGATGTGTTCTGACGAAATCGTGCTTTGTAAACACGACCAGATTTTCACCACACAGGAATTCTAGAAAAGTTGTGCCGTATTAGATGCTTGCAAGAGGAAAAAATTCAGATGTTTTAAGTGAGAAGAACAAAATGGTTTATTGAAATCAAGTCAATCTTGCTTTTCGATGGGGTTCAACTATGAACTTTGTAGTTCTTATTGGATCATTTGGTTCTCAACGTCATAACTCTATTAGATTGAATTGCTCCACTTCTTTAACTCAAAAGGGTATTCAGTGATTCCAATGCATATGCAAAATGGAATCTTAACTGTCAAATCTAATGAAATCCACGTAAAATGGATATGGATTCATTAACGGCAAGAGCATTGTTTCATCATTATTCATATATTGCATTGATTTGATCACGGAAGCCCATGCATCAATCCCTTCAAAATAATTTAGCCAATAAAATGACAAGAATGGAACAGGTTCCCATTAAATTAGAATAAGAACATTCATCTTCAGTCCCTCCTGAATTCGTCACCAAAGACGTATCACATGGACTCGTCCCCAGTTCGTTCAAGAAGAAGTAATTGAAAAAAAAATGACAAGAACAAACCTCAAATGCATATGCTCTTGTTTTCTTGTAATAAACTTCTTGGTGACGAAATGTTGACCGGCAATTTCAAACCGTCTCTCCCAGTCGTCTATGCATTCAGACCGCCAAGTCCTCCCAACGTCTTATGTTCAAGCACTCCATCCACTGTAACAAGATTTTCATTCCGCTCCTTCAAGTCCTTATATAAAGAAGCATCCCTCCCACAACATGGGATACCCAACACTACAAAAAAAGAGGAAAGATGAAATTCTTGGCGACCCAAATCTTGCTTTGCACTATCTTCCTCGTTCTTGCTCTTCATGTTGGTCTCACAACATCAGAAGAAGTTGGTGAGTGTCGACCTGCAAAGGCTTCACCCCGTTCTCAGTTCATATGAATTGTAAGCTTGACATGGATTTTAGTAACATTTGGTCTCTTTGATGCTGCAGAGGACGAGAGCCAATTCAACTATGATGCGAGGAGTGATAGAGGTCCGGCTCGGTGGGGAGAGATCAGGAGGGAGTGGGAAACGTGCAGGAACGGATCGATGCAGTCGCCAATCGATCTCTCGAGCGAGAGGGTTCAAGTGGTGGCCCGTTTGGGAAGACTGAAGAGGTGCTACAAAGCCTCCAATGCCACGCTTAAGAACAGGGGACATGACATCATGGTAGGATTGGAGTCACTGTCACCATGTTCGATCTCTGTTATGACTTTGATCAAAGAACAAGAAAGGCTTCAATGCCTTTCTTGATCTGTAACTATAAATGTTGTTATGATGACATTCTTCAAAAGACAAAAGTTTTATAGAAATGACACTTGACAGTTCCACTTTCATTGGATGGGACCATGATGAGCATGGTTTGTTCTGTGAGTTTATGCAGTTGAGGTGGGATGGAGATGCAGGATCCATTTATGTGAATGGAACCCAGTATTGGCTGAAGCAATCCCATTGGCACTCGCCCTCTGAGCATGCCGTTAATGGCAGAAGGTGATCTCTTCGTTTCTTTCTTCTACTAATTGGCCATTATTCTATTACAAAGATCAACGACCCATGACCGCGATACTGAGAAAAGTTCAAATTTTTTTCTTACTGACTCAATTAACAGGTTCGATCTTGAGCTACACATGGTTCACGATAGCCTCGAAGGCAAAGTTGCTGTGGTAGGAGTCATGTACAAGTTGGGCCGACCCGATACTTTCTTGTCAACGGTACACTTGGGATTTTTTTTATCGTCGAAATTTAGTACTTGGTTTATGTGCTCAAAACACAACATAAATTTTTTCAATGAATTTTGATATGTAGATGATGAAACACATACAAGGAATCGCTGATACCCATGGAGCTGAGAGAACCGTCGGAATAGTGAACCCGAAACACATAAAGATTGGAAGCAGAAAGTACTACAGATACGTGGGCTCTCTTACGGTGCCTCCCTGCACTCAAAATGTTCTCTGGACCATCGTTCAGAAGGTCTGCAGTTTCGTTTTCTTTCACTTCAGATCTTGGTTCTTGGATTGGAAACATAGAGCACTTCTGTTTTCGTTAAATTAAAACTGTTCTCACAGGAGAAATAACTTTTTTGGGACTTCTCAAGTAAATTACAAACATGATGGTTCTGGTTCTCTTGACGTCCCCTAATGGAACGTTGCCGGACTTTCAATATAAGCTTAATTCATAAAATTTACTTCTGCTTTGCTGTGTCATCAGGTGAGAACTGTGACAAGAGAGCAAGTGAAGTTACTGCGCGAAGCTGTTCGCGATGTGAGTTTCAGTCTTTACTTGGCTTTTCAAATGTAAGCGACAAGGTTGAATTATCGTGAAAGCAAATATTTGTTTATTGCTTTTGCAGGACTCTGAATTCAACGCCAGGCCATTGCAACCCATAAACAGGCGCGCGGTGCAGCTATTTAGTCCAAACAACGGCGAATTAGAAAGTGAGAATCCGTGAATGCCCTCATTAGTGGACAACGCAGAGCTTTCAGTGATGGTATAATGTAATTGACAGGCTAGAAAATAGTTGCAGAAGTTGATTAGAGGATACTTAATCATATATTAGAGCGGCCAGAGATTTTGCTCCCCTCGTGTATGCTCATCGGTTTCTCATTTTATCATTACCTGCAGTTATGATTATCCAGATTATTTCTTTGATATCATGACAGTTAATATGCTCCTGAGATAATAATAATAATAAATAAATAAAAAGAACCCGCACGCTTCTTCTACAATGATGGAGCAAGAAAGAGTCAATCGAGGATTGATATTCGGTAGCTTACTAAAGAAGATTATACTGAATTGTCAGTCATGTGTTCTCACGATTGCATGGTAATTTTAATAGTTTTGATCCTGATACAACATAAACGATTTAACTTATACAGGGCAGATTTGGTCAAATAACCTCTCTATGACATGTCACACAGCCTAAATTTCAAATGGTTCTGTACATGTACAATACCTTTGTTAGACAGAACAGTGCAAGTACTTGAATGAAACATCAAATGAATCGTGAAACTTAAGGAAACTAAGCGCGTTTCAGGAAGAAAAAAACTTGAACGTGGAATTGGTGCTTAACCTTAATCAAGTCTCGAATATTGTACTTTATCTCCCATTTGACAATTTATACAGCAGTTCAGTTAAAATTTACTAATGAATGTATCATGCAAATGTGACATATTGTACACTTGGACTCTTAAGGTCAAAATGCGCGCACTGTCTCCAATCAGACCATCCTCCCAAGCACTTTCATCACATCCTCCATGTTTGGCCTATGCATGGGGTCATCTTCGACACAAGCCTTGGCCAAAACTGCTAAGCACAAGGCCTTAGCGAGCGGATAATCCTCCTTTAGACACGGATCCATGAAGCCCCTCAGTTGCTCGAAACACCCGCCTTCGTTCCCTCCCCCTGCCAAAAACCAGATGGACTCCTTGAACTGTCTGCCATCGATGTCCACTTGACCTGAAATCAGCTCTAGCAAGACCACTCCGAAAGCGAAAACGTCCACTTTCTCGGAGACCGCTCCATTTAGCATGTGCTCCGGCGCAATCCATCCATTGAAACTGATTGAAGTGTCATGGTCGTTTCCTTTTGAGGAGCCAATAGCAGTCGTTGGGGCGATGTTCCCTAGCTTTGCTCTCCAGTTGGACGTGATGAAAATGTTCCTACTATTCACATTCATGTGAACATAAGAAGGAAATATGCAGTGATGTAGATAATGAAGCCCTGTCGCAACGTCAAAAGCAATTTGGGCCCGGCAGTGCCAATGGAGAGGATTTCCCAGCCGAGACAAGCAATCCTTTAAGCTTCCATTGCTCAAGTACTCAAAGATGAGGTAAGACTGAGAACCATCACTCGTTTCGTCGTAACAAACGCCAAGCAAAGTCAAGACATTGATGTGATTGATCTTTGAGAGCACATCGATGACCCGATGGGTCTCTTTGACGTTGCTTCCTTTGATCATCACTTCGACAGTGTCAATCAAACCCTTGTAGACTGATCTCTCTATCCTGGTGTCTTTTCTAAAATTCCCAGTCGCCTTCCTGAGCTCCTCAATGCTGTATTGGATCAATGTGTATTTGATCCCGATCAGAAGATCTGGGGACAAACAGGACGTCCTGGAGCTTCTACCCGTCTGGCCCGACCTCGGAGAGCTTAGCGTTGACAGATACAAGAAACGCGAGCTTCTTGTATTGAAAGACTGCAATTTCTGGCCTTTCCATCTCTTCGAGGCCTTCAGGTACAGACCACGAGCAATTGACGCTACAAGTACTAATGACAGCCCAACCACGGATCCTGCAATGTACAAGTTCCTAAGTTTCTTGCTATCTGTCGGCTTCTCCACGGAAACCGTAGGAAGAAAACCTGGAGGGGGAGGCCGCGAATATGGTAATGTGAAATTGAGAGACGGTTCTTCTTTCGATAAAGGGACAAGAATCGTAGAGTCCGTATAAACTGTTGACCTGTAGTCTAGGTGGTTAGCCGCCCAGATGTCGCTAGCAGGAATGCCGAATTTCTGCGCGACTTTATTCATATCGTCTCCTTCCATAATGGGGTATGTCACGAGGGACTGTACTATCCCACTGCTCACGGAAAAATTACCAGGACAAGCACATTTCAGGGGCACGACAAGCTCAGACCGAAAAGGATTGTTACCTTCGATCAGTGTGGCCAATTTCACTAGGCCTTCAAAGACTCCGCATGCAATCTCAGAGAAATTTGTGCTTCCGCCGACAGGATAGGTCACGTTTTTCTGGAAAAACTTGCCGGCACAATAGCATTGGATTGGAACGAGAACTTCTCTACCCGGTTGGAGATTCTCAGTGGGAGATCCGACCCGGTTCAGATCAAGTACCACATTGAGATCAGCCCCAAACAGCTTGGTGATGTTCGAGATCATCGAGTAGTCCCAGTTCGCCCGGTACAGCAGGAACGCTTGACAATTCTCTCGGGGATCAGCACAGCTGTACCCTGAAACAGTAGAAGCTTCTTGTGAAGAACAGGTTGAGGGGTCATAGTATTGCTGGCCGTGGCTGGAGACAAAGAGCGCCCAGATGAGAAACAGCAGACGAATCATGGTTCAGGAAATCAGACGCACAACGTTTCTCATCTCTGCTCGAGCGTTCCTAAACAACGAGTTTTTAATCACTCGAGTGTCTTGATCTGAGTCCTGAGGCAGCCAGCTAAAATTTCGGAGTCATCAGTGACGCAACGAATCGAACGACATTGAATAGAATATGATCGACATACATGCCGTCCGAGGAATTTGACGGTCTGAAATGGAGCTGACATCATCTTGAGGGTCAAAAGAAGACGAAATGTGGTGCCGCGTTGAACTTGAAAACTTTGGAAAGCATCAACGGCCGGCCTAACGAGCGGATTGGCCCCACGGATTCAATTGTTGGCATTCGGGGAGAATTGTTTCTGCTTGTTATCTTGTGACTTGGAGTTTTTCGTTGGACCTCACCAGTTGTCACATTGCCAAATCATCTCCTACTAAGCAAGCAAAACAAGTAAAAATAAAGGGAAAATGACACAAAAGGGTCCATCAACTTTGGCCTAATGTACAATATATTCTTTAAACATTTAATTTATTTTATGCGGTCTATAAATTGTTAGTGAGTATTCAATGTAATTCATCCATTTGCTCAAGCAGTAAATTAGATATTACTTGATGACATGTATTATCACGTATTAAGTTAGATCTATAAAAGTGATGACGCCAATATGTTGAGTTATTTGATGATGTGGATCATTATATCCTAATTTGAGATCGATATTTTAATTTGATAAACCTTGTGTAACTTCTTTTTTCCACTATCTATTGCTCATACTTAACAAATTGAGAGTCACATCAATAAATCTATTAACTTGAATTAAAAAAACGACAATATTGATCATTTTCACGTAATTTAGGGACTAAATTAAACATTTTTTAAAAAATTTAAGAATGACATTATGTATTGGATCGAAATTTAAGAATTATTTGTGTTATGTCCCATAAACAAAAAAACTGGGCTCACCCGTTATGGAATCCAAGAGCTTGCTGGGCCTAGAGGAGTGTTTCGGCAGGGCCTGCTCGGCTCACCTATCTTGGACAGGCTTGGACGTAAGCCTTTGGCCCAATCTAGAGCCTGAAATGCTTCTCCAAGGCCCAACCCTAGCCTCGAGCCTAACCCATGCACAGGTTGACGTTCACATCCTCCAAACAGCTACGGTCCTTTGAAAAATGAAATTGAAAAATAAAGTGTTGGAAATTTTAAAACTGAATTTCAAGTACTGAAAACGTAGCTCGATATTAACTGAAAAAAAAACGCCAACTATAATCAATTTCTTATCACACATTAAATTGCGATCGTCATCTATGGTAGCTCTTAGTAATATAATTGGAAAGATTCTAACCGTTATCAATTACTTTATGTAATCAATTTAGCAAGCTCTTCCTTACTTATTCCGACCTCCTTCAATTTCAATCTACCGTAATATTTGGGTGTCCACCTAGTCCATAAGATAGGATCGTGACACCAAGATTAGGAATCTATCTAGGAAATAATAAGGCTACATTTTGGTCATAAGAAGATGAACTAAGATTAGATAATATAATATAAAGTAGAACAAAAAATCTCTCGATTATATGTATCAACATATTCGATCCCCTCAAGTATTCAGTGCATCTCAATTAGGATTGAAAAAAAAACAAAATATCAATGGCGGTGTGAATGCTGCGCAAAGGAGATGATCACCAAGGGGGGCGTTCTATTTTCCTTTTGCTAAAGATTCTTATTCTATCCGAGTCTAGCTTGGATAAATAACTGGTTTTTCTCCTGACTTATTTCATCTGGAGTATGTATACAAACACGTGATTGAATAAAAGTCACATTCGGTATTATATTAAGTCCATTAAACATAGCGTAATAGCTTTTTATATTCATCAGTTCTCATGTAAAAACTAAACCTGTAGACAATGGAATCCCTTTCAAATAACTACATCTGACATTGATTTGAAAATAAGTGAATAAAAAATGAGTGAATTTAAATAGTTATTTTAAATCGAAATAAATTATTATATTTTGAATCTTGGCAACTTTTATAAGAAGAAAGACTCAATATGTTAAGTACATACTATAAACATACATGGCAAATTACAACCGCAATAAGTAATAAAAGAATTTGTATTTCTGACTTGTCTCATTGTGTAATAAGTTTAATAAATCTATTTTGTATGGATTAATAAACTCATCGTGATAGAACAAGATTTGAACTTGAACCGAGGAGATCTCGATAGAATGACACGAATTGCTAACCCTAGCTTGGCTCATCAATGCTTGAATTGGTTTATATTGCTTGTGTAGGCTCTCTAACGGTGCATTTGGCTCAACATTTGCAAAGTCCTTTAGGGATCCATAATTTATTTGACAAATGCAAATGCCGTTTGCCAAAATTTTTAGATTGGTCTGGAGAGATACAATTGCATCTTTAAAACTCTCTAAATACTTTTAGCTAAAGATATTTTAAAACGTTGCATTTTTAGAATGTAAATAGATTTTTTCTTTCAACTTTGCTCACGCTCAACTTCAAAATTCTATAAATTCTTCGAAAACCCTAATTTTGCCTCAGCTATCGACGAGCAACTGACATGCCATCAACATGCCGTCGACGTGCCATCAACGAGTGGCCAACGAGCCACCACCACCCTGGCCTGAGCACCTTAAATATCGCTCCCAAATTCACCACACTGTCTTTTATCACTATTTTGTTTGATTGCCATAAAAAGCGAAGAGGTATATATATTCCATAATACCGCCATTACATCAGCCAAAGTTTAAATCGACTAGCAGTCTCTCTCTCTCCCGCAATCTTCCTCGTTATGCAGCAATCCGTCTCCTTCTGTGTTTCCCCTCTCTGGAGCAACTGATGTCTCTCTCTCTCCCTGTCTCCAGCTCGGTCACACCGTTCTCTGGGTGATCTGTCCCTCCATCGGGCCTATGCGTTGGAGCGTTGGGAGCAGGTATTCGTAAAGTCACTTGCTCTATAATTGTTTGATCAAGACAAGAAGAGCAAAGAGTTAGGTGGGTTTGTCAGATATCTGTCTTCATCTTTATGTGTCATCGTCTTCAATAGCAACAAAAGTGAAACAAGCCGGATTTGGTCCACTTTGGTCTTTCCATGTAGCCTACCTATAATGAATAGCGCATTTTGTTGAAAAATACTGCATATCACTGTATGTGGGTTGGATCCGAAGTGAAGTCTAAAAACTAGCGAATCCCTCTTTATACCTTAGATAATTAGAATGGATTAGGTTGTTTGGTCGGGTGGATTTCATACCGTTCATTACTTTTAGCTTGACACAGGGAAGTCTTTCGCCCCGAAGGCTAGGAGTCAGCAAACTTGAAAAGTAGGTTGCGTTGTTGGTGATGAAGATTAGATGGATGGCTAATTGCAATTTTAGCTTCTTTTGGTAGGATGAATGTTGACCATTCAGGCCAAATTTGTGGAGCCAAAGAGGGGAGAAGAGTTGAATGGCGCAGCAAACCATCGAACATTCAACCTACTTCAACTGCAATGAAGAAGTCCCGCAGACATATGATCAAGATCGGAGCTCACAGATGACTTCAACTTCAAAGCATGTTTCGGTTCGCACGTCTCTTTTGCTCATCGAAGTCAAAAGTCCACACCAAGATTGCCACGCATCGCAATTAAAGGGTAAATCTAATAAGGACATACCTTGGAAGATCATCTCAATGACACCCTTTTAAGTCCTCATATAGACTTGTATTTTCTATCTTTCATTTTAAATAGTGTCATAAGCTATCTTTCTCACATTACATTGTATTATCTTACCATTCATTGTCAAAAATAATGCCGAAACTGTGATTCAATAATTGCTTTTCCTCGCGATGGTTATCGAATCTGCTCGTCCTTCCATTTCTTTGTTTGCTTTTGCACCGAAGACCTAATTTGGTTATCCATAGTCGGAGAGTGCTAAATTTCAAGGTATAAAGCTAGAGAATAAGAGAAGTGCCTAGGACAATTCAAACTGTGATAAAGTGAAGCCTTTGACGACAGAAGATGCAGCTCAAACCCACCCATGATTAGATCTCCAATATGCATGCTGTTCTTGCAAACTTTACTTATCTTTCTCTTTATTTATTCTATCTTTTTATAAGGCGGCTAACGATTAAAAAATTGCTCTAATCTCACATTAATGTATGAGCTCACTTGATTTTAATTATCATATCATGTAAGTTTTGCATAGAACGCGCATTATTTAATAATTAAGATGGAGTAGATTTATATGCTCTTGATGCAATTAAAATTCTTTTTTTTATTCAAATTTTCCGGTAATTGTATCCTATGGGTGGCAAAATAACTCATCTTGACAAGTGCTCTCGAAGCTGGAGGGGGTTCCTTTCTCTTTTACTGTTTTGGCGATAAGCCGCACGTTCGTTTGTTTCCTTAGTTATGGTCACTACATTTTTAGCATTGTTGAAGGTTAATATAGGATTCTCGAACAAGCCATATGACATTACCAAGAAATCAAAAGGAATTAACGACATCCAACTTCCGTCACCCCACGTGCCGTGGCTTTTGCACTGTTTGTCGACTCCCGACTAGTAACCCTTTTTTTTATTTAATGATCAAGTAGTATCCAAATCATTTTTCATACACTCAAAATGACACAACTCTCAAATAATCCGAAAAGATTCGACTAGTCAACATTCGACATGATCTTAATTAGTTGTTTTATTTGTGTTTATTGTATATCTTTGGACTTGACCCAAGCATCCCTTGGATCACGATGCGCTATCCAAATTTTAGGCCTAATCATAATTTTGGCCTGATCTTTTTTCTTGTCCAAAAAAATCTCTAATCTTCACTCTAGTTTCAAATTTGTTCATGTGTCCAAAAATTGGCATTGGTTTCTTCAAGATTGTCAACATCATGAGGCCATCATTGTTCCATATGAAGGCGAGAATGTTGATGAAGACATAGGTTACGATAATAAACGTTTAATTGACCATAATGTTGATAATTTCGAAGAAACTAGTGGTGGTTTTTTTATTTTTTCACATGGGCGTATTTTGAACTAGAGTAAAAGTAGGGGAATAAAAAAAAGTTCGGAATAGAAATAAGATTGGACCTAAAGCTAAGAGATTTTTATTTTTTTTTTTTAGAGAATTAGGCTGTGGAATTTTGGTGTAGATAGTATAGTTTTTCATAAAATTTGACATGGAATACTGAAATGAATCTAGATAACGTTTTTCGCCTACTTGACATTCCATTGAAATGTGTCACGTAAACCATGTAACAAGGGCATAAAAACAAGAGAAATCTTGTCACCAAATTGACCCAAAATAAAAAAAGCAAGCGGCTAAAACAGAAAAAAGAAGGAAGTGAGGTGGTGAAAATAGAAGCACCGCGTACATCTTCTGTCATGAAACGCGATTCGCTGCCTCAAGCTCGGTCACACCGTTATTTGGGCGCCTTGTTCCTTCCCGCGGGTTGAATTTTTCGGTCAATGTGCGCCCACGAATCTGCGGGACCTATTTCTTGTCACGCATGAAATTGTGATCATTATTTATGGTAGCTCTAAGTAATATAATTGGAAAGATTACTTTCTTTAAGCAATCAAGTTAGTAAGCTCTTCCTTACTTATTCTATTGAGTCGTCGTTTTCACTTGATTGAATTTTTAAAATATCTTTATTGGACAAGCTTAATCTCAACACAAGTCAATTTTTTTTATTATTCTCAATGCTTAATTTAATAATCAAATAAGCCCTAAGGATTCTTCTATCCACCTAGTCAACAAGGTAGGATCGTGATGCCAAGACCGAGTATCAAACTCCAGTGAAAAAATAAAGTTAGATTTGGTCGTAAGAAGATGAACTAGGATAAGATAAGATAATATAGAGTAGAATAAAAAAAACTCTCAATTGTATGTATTAACATATTTGATTCCCTCAAGTGTTTGGTGCGTCAACGTTGTGATTAAAAAAATAAAAATAAATAATCAACGAAACAATTGAAGGAGGCACAAAAAGAGGAAAACTACCTGAAAACTGAAGCGACCACGACACCGCCACTGTGGGGGCTACCAGCCACCATGATGCCCACCCGTGAGATAAAATTTAGAGCCAAAGAGTTCGAGACCATCGTGAGTTGCTGCAAAATCAAGAGGTTGCAGTGGTCTCGCGACTCTCAAGCGACCACGTCGCATGATCTCTAAAAGAATGAATAGGTACTCAAGTGACCCATGTGCTGTAGTCACCGAAGGCACCACCTCCACTGCAGTGGTCACAAAATCTCTAAAAATGTTTTGTATTGTCCTCCGTTAATTTAAGTAAAACATGTACCGAAAGTTTACGAACTATATTGCACACTTGACTTCAATTCAGAAACCATATTAAATAAATTAAAAGTTTTATGGCCCATATTACATATTTGGCCAAAATTTATGAATTATCGGTGTCATTTTCTCTTGTTCTATCGCTGTTTTTTAAATGAAATGTTCTTATTTCATTCACGTGTAACCTGAACGAGTAATTAGTTTTTCTCTGAACTTATCTCATTTTGAGTACGTCACCGAACACATGATAGAATAAAAACCATATCTAGAATTATATTCAGTTCATTAAACATAGCGTAAATGCTTTTTATATTCATTAAATTTTGTGTAAAAACTTAGCATCTAAGCAATGGGATCTCTTTCAAATTACTACAAATGATATTGTTTTCCAAACTCACGAAGGAAAAGTGCTTACTTGATTTTCATTAACGTGGAGGCATTGAAATGGCAAAGAAAATAATAGGACGGAAATGAATGGATTTATGTAGTTATTTTAAATCAGATAAGTAACTACATTTTGAATTTCGGCAACTTTTTATGAGAAGAAAAACATGATATGGTAATTATGTACTATAACTTTATCGAGATTATATACATACATATATGTATGTATAGCAAATTACCATAGAGATAAATGATAAAATAACTCGTATTTTCTGACTTGTCTTGCAGAATAAGTACGAAAAATCTTATCCCGTTTCGATTGAATGTAACAAAGATCGGATCGATTTCTAGCCCTAGCCTCAGTACATCACATCACACACCCAAATTCAGCGGTCCTCGTGTACTTTTATCACTTATTTATTCGATTGCCAAAAGACCAAAGAGAGGTATATATTCCACGACACCGCCATTGACAGACCATGTCGAAGTCGAAATCGACAGTGCTCTCCGTGTCTCTCTCATGAGGCGCGATCGTCCTCGTCCCAGCAGCAGCAGCAGCCAGATCCCACCCCTCCCGCGTGACCGTCCTCTCTCTCTCCGCAGCAGGTAATGCCTCCCCTCCCTCTCTCCTTCGCTCTCTCCCTCTCCCTCTCTCTCTCGAGCTCGGTCGCGTCGTTCTTCGGTCGGCGGCTCGTTTCCTTCGTCGGGCCCGCGCGTTGTAGCGTCGCCGTGCGCCTCCGCTTGGGCTCCGAGGCGGGAGGCGCTCGGATTTCGCCTCCGGCTTAGGGCATCTTTCCCGCATTGGTCCCGGGGACGAGGCTTTCCGGGCCAATGCGCGCTCGCGAGTCTGCCGGGGGAGATCGCGGGGTGGGTTCGAATTCCCTTCGCCGTTGCTGCAGTTAATTAGGTCTGGGCCCCGCTCGGGGAGATGAATTCCGGCTCGCGCGTTTAGGGTTTTCCGTGGGTTGGCGACGAATTCGGCGTGGGTGATTTAGGGGTTTCGTTTCGTTTTTCGTCGGTGAACTGATGGTGGCCGTGACTGGAAATTCTTGCATGCGAATTATGAAGTTCGCGTCTTGAAGTTCCTTTTGGAGGACATGCTTTGGGTTGATTAACTCTTTCTTTTCGTGTCTATAAAGACTCGTTTTTTAGTGAATCCTGCGATTGCAGTACTTTCCACCGTCATGTTGGGATTGAACTGTCTTCGATAGTTGATATAGCTCCGGGGAAGAAGTCTGTGGGGGGATCGAAAGACCTGGGAGTTCTTTTTCGTTTCTCCATTTCTTTGCTTCGAGTCGAGTAATTGCATTTATGTTTGTTTTTAATCACCTCGGCTCATGTCCTCTGTGCATGTGTTCGACTGTCAAAAGTCCAATCCGCGCCTCATCAGAGCACCATATGAGTCAACCTTGTATATGGTGACTGGTTGGAGGAGCAGCTGTACTTCCTTGTCTTTGAAACCGAAAGTCTTATTCAGTCTCGTGCTTTTAACACAGTGGGTGCTAGGTTCTGATGCCGAAATAAATTAGAATGACTCTTGGTATGACCACTTGTACGATCCAAGACCCTGCTTTCCAACCTTAAAACAATCAAGTTTCCTTTTTCTAGTGAGACACAACTAAGCAAGAAGCCACAGAGGAAGCCTAGTCACTTAAATTTTCACAGTTGAATCTGCGGTAAAGGCTTGTAAGTGGTCAAGCATCACATATCTTGCTGTGTTGCTCCCTGGAGCTTACCTTCAAGGTTGATTGGTAAGCCAGGGTATCAATGATACCTTGTTGTAGTACCAATAGACTCCAGCTATTGCTTGATGTAGAACACAGTACGTAGGAGACCTTCTCTCATTCACAAAATCAACGCGTCCGAATATCTGTCCAAATTTTCGTCAGTCATGTGTGATAAACTGAAAGAACTAAAAAGATTTGAGCATCAAAATTCTTGGAAGCTGGACAGTTAGTTGCCACGACATTACAAAATATCTCTCTTGCATCTCTGTTGGTTTTGCTGCGGGATACTTTCTTTATTTTTAAAGTAAGGGTGTGATTGTTCTGTCTTATTTCATGCAAAAATTTACTATTTGACTTTCCTCACAGAACTCTGAAAATCTTTAAACTCTACAAAAGATTGAGAAAAGTATTATGTGAATCTACATGTTAATCTTTGTATGCTTTGAAATGTTTCAGGTGTTCCATGCTAAATTAGAGACAAATTGCATGAGCTGGAATATTTGAAAAAAATTGTAAAAAGGTTCAAAAGTAAGTGGTAAAAGCTCATTCCAAACTGACCCTTTATTTGGTTCTACAAAGAATTTCTGGATGTGAAGGTTCAAGCTTTATCTTGGTATGTTTCTTATAGTAAAGGGTTTAGAGTTGAGTCTAGGCCAGAGCAGTTGGAATTAACGCAAGTCAAACTGTTACACTTATGCATGTAAGATATCTCATGTTTTCTTGATTTCTATCTTTTCATTGTATGTCTTGTGGTTTTGGATGTGGTGTCTTTTCAGCAATTCTTCTATAAATCTCACATTGCCTGAGTTCCACCTTTATTTTTGGTGTCTGACCTGTGAAGAAAGATTGAATCTTGGGTTGCTTTGATGTCAGCGGCTTCGTATTGCACTAGAGTATTGAAACAAAATGGGGCCTAGTGAAATGAGGTCATTTTGAATCTTTAAAACCATGAACAGACATGCATATCAGAAGTGACTGTGCACATATCATGCTTTTTGGATGCCTAAAAAAGATAGCGGTGGATCTCCATGGTCCCTTTGGTTGCCGGGGTGTGACAAATGAAACAAAAGAACAGGATTTTGAAAAGTGGGGAAAATTTTGTGCTCTATGTAGCAGTATTGATTTACTCTTGTTTTGACAGTACAAGGGCCACTGTTCAACTCTTTACAGATTCGACCAAGAAAACTCTTTAGAAATGCATGTTGTTGAATTTACAGGTTTATATGTTGTAAATGTTCATGCAGTGGAGTCCATGGATATCGTAAGAATAGTTAAGTTCTGTGTGTATTCTGGGTCGTCCTTCTAGTATACTTCTGTAGTTTGAACTTTGAGGCTCTCTTTATTGGTTATCTTCAGGATTGGAAACTCTGTTATTAGCTTTATGTTTTCTATAGAGATTTTCAAAGAGTATTCCTAAGGACACATTGAACAATATATTAGGCGCATATAGTTTATGATGAGTGTTGGATTGAAGTTTTCATGAAAGAATAAATGTTCATGCAGTGGAGTCCATGAATATCGTAAGAATAGTTAAATTCTGTGTATATTCTGGGTCGTCCTTCTCTTATACTTCTGTAGTTTGAACTTTGAGGCGCTCTTTATTTATTATCTTCAGGATTGGAAACTCTGTTATTAGCTTTATGTTTTGTATAGGGATTTTCAAAGAGTTTTACTAAGGGCACATTGAACCATCTATTAGGCACAGATAATTTATGATAAGTGTTTGATTGAAGTTTTCATGAAAGGATAAAAGCATTGTTGTGATGTTTGGTGATTTGCAGATAAAAATATGGTAAATCAAACTCGATCCGGTTGCAAAATTAGGGATGAATGTACAAACAAGGCGCATAGTGGTGGTAAGGGATCGAGTACATCACCCTTTGCATCAGATTCATATAGACTGAGAAGTTCAACCAGGGAGCCATCATCCAAGAAACCAACGGTTCCAAGCATTCCGACTATTCGAAAGTCAGAGCGAATTGAGAAGCAAACACCACCTACTTCAGTTTCTAAGAATCCTGAGAAGGTCAAGAGACAAAGGACGCCAAGTCCAGTGAGGAGGTCCGAGAGATGCAAGAAGCTGCGGCATTCCTCAAATTCTCTAATATCAAAGAAGTCTGCTAGAAGGTCCGAGTCATCTGATAGGCAAAACCTAGTGGAAAAGAAAGAGAATAATGGAAAACAATTGGAGATGGAAGATAAGGAATCTAGCAAAGGTAGTGAAGAAGAACCGGCCTCTACCAAGATGAAGAAAGGGACAATGAGTGCTCGTGCTTATAGAGCACTGTTCAGGGGATCAGTAAACAAGGATAAAGCGGGTAAATGAATGCCTGATAAATGAAAAAGGCAGTTTAATAGATCGTCGTGCATTTTATGACATGGATGTAGTGAAAATGTTAGAATACAATGGCCCTGTTATACCCTCTGTATGAAGGTTTCATATAGGTTCTTTGGCTGGGGTCGTTATGCATGCTCAAATAATTTATTAGAAGATTTTTTGGACAATCTGTTTGGAGAAGATCTTGATGTTGTTATACCATATTTCCTTCCATCATGTGCTAAATATTCATGGAATGTTGTGCATTGTTCAACTTCTTGTCATTCGTATTAAAAGTATTAAATTATTAAATTTCTCGGCATTGTTGTTGCAGGAATAATTGTTGGATCAATAACTGTCATTTGTTCATAAATCTGTAGGTTAGATGCCCTAAATAAAACATTGTCTCATATTTGTTCCTTTGTATATGTCGAGCTTTTAAATTGATGTATATGATCATAACGGGCAAGTTTTCCGAGTTTACTTCTCTCTTTTCCAGTGGGTCACGTTGCAGATAACAATCGGGGTGGAGGGATTTTTCTAGTTTAAACTTCATATTATCTTTTCTTTGGTGGAATACTCATTTCTCATCCTCAACCTTGTTTAACCGAACATGTTTTTCTTTTAAGAAGTAAGTTTAATTGTTTCGACATAGTTATCTGTGGAGTGCATGTGCATGTGCATGTGCAACACTAGCAGTTTGTTTTATTTGTGCATATATGGAACTTGCTTGATAATTTATTCACTGTGATCATTGGGCTTGTAGATTGCCGTGAGGAGTTGATTTGTCCAAAAAAGTCCTTTAAGCAGGAATACAACAATACTGGGGCTGTTGGTCCAGAGGAAGTTGATGCAGTCAATGATTGTAGTGATCGTAGTCAAGAGATCAAAGATGGTGTGGAATCAATGACACAAACGGTGGAAAAACAAAATGAGGAAAACACTTGCCTCAGGCAAAACAGCCATTCTACTCAACAAGGTAATGAGTCTAAAGATGCAAACATGGTTTTTCTTTAGATCATGATGTCTCTGTATTTTCAACTCGTAAGTATTACTGGCAGGTGCAAATTATGACTCGGGAAGGGTAGAGAACCCTTCCTCACTGGAGAAGCAGTCAGAATTAATGGATTTTAGCAGGAATGGAAGGTATTTAGATGGTCATGATGGTTTAGAAAAGCAAGAAGACATCCCCGATAAACGGAGCGACTCGGTTTGCTTGATTTCCAATGCCTCAGCCATAGCTGGATGTCAAAATTTCACCTCTGCAGAGCACAATTTTGTCGG
The DNA here is from genome assembly GCA_017140595.1 of Eucalyptus curtisii. Classification (NCBI taxonomy): domain Eukaryota; kingdom Viridiplantae; phylum Streptophyta; class Magnoliopsida; order Myrtales; family Myrtaceae; genus Eucalyptus; species Eucalyptus curtisii. Next base: position 10,668,361 of record CM029504.1, read on the forward strand.
GATAGATGGTATAAATTCAAAGGGAAAAAGGTATTAAAGTCTGCTATATTTTACATCTGGTACCTTTCCTTGGAATGATAATATGATAAGCCTGCAGTGTATCTGGGTTCTCGGCAACAAATCATCTTTAACCCTGTAACATTTCTGTTCTTTGCACCAAGTGGGTGTATTGGTCTTTTGGCTGTTTTAACTATATATATATCTTCTCTAGATTCAGTGACCTTGGCATGATGTATGCTTGTCTTTGTTAATGTCATGTTAGGATAGTGGGGAGCCTGAAGCCACTGTTAACTTGGAACTTGGTGAAAAGCAGAACTTGCATGTGTTGGTAAATATTGATGCGGAAAGTGGACAGAGTACATGCTTTATCTGCAAGCTTGGGGGAAAACTCTTGTGAGAAATTCTTTACACTTCGCTATATTTTTTTTTGCCCTTCCTTCCTAGTGATATTTGCCTATCTTGCTTTTGATAACATAATAACTTTTCACTGTTATTAACGCTTCTCGTTGCTCTGCTCTATTGTCATGGGCTTGTTTTAGAATATCTGTTTAGACTCCCTGTACGCTGAGAACGATGCTCTTTTAGAATATCTGCAAGCTTGGGGGAAAACTCTTGTGAGAAATCCTTTACACTTCGCTATATTTTTTTTTTTTTGCCCTTCCTTCCTAGTGATATTTGCCTATCTTGCTTTTGATAACATAATAACTTTTCACTGTTATTAGCGTTTCTCGTTGATCTGCTCTATTGTCATGGGCTTGTTTTAGAATATCTGTTTAGACTCCCTGTACGCTGAGAACGATGCTCTTTTAGAATATCTGCAAGCTTGGGGGAAAACTCTTGTGAGAAATCCTTTACACTTCGCTATATATTTTTTTTTTTTGCCCTTCATTCCTAGTGATATTTGCCTATCTTGCTTTTGATAACATAATAACTTTTCACTGTGATTAGCGCTTCTCGTTGCTCTGCTCTATTGTCATGGGTTTGTTTTAGAATATCTGTTTAGACTCCCTGTATGCTGAGAACAATGCTCTTTTAGTCATACCTTATTCTTTCTAATTAAACTGAGATATGCGCAAATTTGGGAGTGCTTGCTATGACTACTCTCTGTCATAATATTCACTTTATGAAGATAACTATTACCATGGCCCCACTTATGGTGTCTGACTTTAAGACCGCGGCCTTGTTTGCTTTGTCAAGAACAGAGTTTGAAGCTGATTGATTTCCTTAGATATGGTCAAGGGTTTTTTCACTTTGCATTGGTTTTGCTTTATCATAGTTTCTGAGGAGTTTTTATCTTGTAATTTTGTATGGCAATACATCTATCGCAATGCATTTTAGTACATCCTGAAGAGACGTTTGGATGAGATGATTCATTCCTTACTTTCCATCGACGTGAGCGAAAAAACAGGCAGCTGAATTTGCCATTCTGTGGGCTGTGCTAGTAGAAACCAATGGTAGTTGCAAATCATTTTCCTGGGCTCTGATACATTTTTACAATGTTCGATGATATGATCAGCTCTTGTCTTCTTCAAAATCTACCCTCTGAGCTGTTTTGATAGTGTAATTCAAAATGCAATGCAACATGTTTCCTACATTGTGAAGGGCTTGTAGTATGGCATGGTGATTTTGAATAGCACATGCAATTTTCAGGTGCTGCAATGGAGCTGGATGCCAAAAAAACTACCATCTTTCCTGTTTGGATCCTCCTCTTAATGATGTTCCCCTAGGAGTTTGGCACTGTCTTGCATGCGTTAGGAAGATGATGAAGTATGGTGCCCATTCAGTCTCTGAAGGAGTAGAGTCCATTTGGAATTGCAGGGAAGTGGAAGTATTGGATCCCAAAGGTATGGGGAAAATATCATAAGACAATATTCATTGGCGTTGCTTAACTTATGTATCCATTTGCATCTCTGTTGATTATCCTGTTCCGGTGTCGTTTTGTACCGTTTGAGTAATCTTAATGTTGTTTCAATCTCAGGGTGTCAAAAGCAGAAGCAATTTTTTGTTAAATACAAAGGACTAGCTCATTTTCACAATCGATGGTTACCGGAAGCTGAGGTGGCTGCTCAATGCCCATCTCTAGTTGCTGAGGTAAATGGTTCGATTATTTCTTTATTGATGATACTTGTTAAATTGCTGAAGTGGTTGTCCTAAATTTGAGAGAATTCAGTATTGTATTCTTTTACCCTTTTTAGCTATTCCGTATTTCCTTATTTCTTTAGGTGGTGCCGTGGAAGTCAGAGTGGACTTTACCAAGGCGTCTACTGCAGAAGCGATTAATAACTTCTCCTCAATTTCATAGTGAACGTGATAGACAGGAGGAGGGTACTGGTGTGTCAATGTGCCATTACCAATGGCTTGTAAAATGGTGTGGCCTTGATTATGAACATGCTTCATGGGAGCTAGAGAATGCTTCCCTGTTTCTCTCTTCAGAAGCTCAGAACCTCATCAAACAGTATGAAAACCGAATTGAGAGAGCGACGGGAGCTTGTAATGTTGAAGTGACTATGGTAATTATATTATGTTTGACAAGTGGAATCAAACAAGCTTATGGAATTTCAACGCATCCTCTTTCTTTTGGATGTTTGGTCTGAGATTTTGGAAGCTGCATACATTTTGATATACGTCTTTTGTTAGTTTAGTAGTGAGCTTCTATCATTGTTGTGCTCCGGCAGCGATAAATTCGTAAAGGAGAATTTCTTATGACAGAGTTATGTTCTGTTTATGGGGCTTTTGCCAGCACACATTGATTTATTTTTATAATATTAAAAAGGTGATGATAATCAATATTGAAAGAGAGTCTTTCCAAGCACACGTTGATATATAGTCAGTTCTTTAACTTCTTCAGTTTTGTTTTATTGAACTGTATAATCTTTTATGGCTATAATAACAAGTAATGCTCCAAGAATTTTACTTAAAAAGTTTTTAGTCAATTGTCCAAGCAAGATTTGGGTAGAGAAATGAAACTTAAGATGTCTGGTGCATGAAAAGAAAAGCAAGATGGAGTAAGTGCATCTGCTTCCTATGCTGTATATGACTTTGGCTGATGCAATCAAATCCTCTTGTTTCATGGAATGCTGATTGTTTTGTGTATTTTCGTTAGTTGGCTGTCGACTTATTTCCTGCTTTTGGCAGCTTTCAGAAAGAAAAAAAAGATTGAGGAATGAAATATCAAAGCTTGCAGATCCTGTTGAAAGGCAATTCGAATATTGGAAGGTGAACCCGAATGTGATTCTAGTGGATCACGAGGTGAGAATGTTTTGTTCTTGACCTCCTGGTAATCTCTGTGGTAGGCAGTAGAGTATAGTAAAGCCTTCATAAAAATTCTAAGGAGTTGTCTAGAGTGTTATCCAATTTGGCACAGCCTGTAGGATAAGATGGTATTTGAAAGGTAGAATGTGCTGAAATAATCTTTCTACTTATTTTTTTAGTATTTGTCCCTCTTATTTCTTGTCTTCTTCTTCTTCTTCTTCTTTTCCCCTTTCATCATTCCTGCTGCTAGTGGGGAAAAGCTTGCTTGATGTCCTCATTATTGTTTACTTTATTTCCTATGACGATTCACAGATTGCTCATTGCAATTTAGATCTAAAATAAAAGCTATGCGAGACCCATGGATTATATCAATGAGTCTGAAATTCCTTGTGAGAAGAGAAAAGGCTACTATGGGCCTGCATGGTAAAAAGTGTTTCTGTTCCCAGGAACACAAATTTTTGTTTTTTTGTTCGCTGAACAAAAAAGGAACAAAACGCGTTTGTTTACGTTTTTGTTCCAAAATTATTTTTTTGTTCGCTAGAAACACATCTGGAGCAGAAACGAAACAAAAAAAAAAGTTGTTTTTTATTTCTAGAAACAAAATTTAGGAACACTTTTTCTCTCTCTTCCATTTTCTTCTCTCTTTTTTCTTCTTTTCTTCTTCTTTTTTCTTTCTTTTTTCTTTGGCCGGTCGCCGGCCTCGGCCGTCGCGGGCCGTCGAGGGCCGGCGACCTCGCCGGAGAGTCGCCGGCCCCCGGCGAGGCCGAGCGTCGCCGGCCCCTGGCGAGGCTCGGCCTCGCGCCGAGCTGGGCGAGCTCGATCTCGCCCAGATCCGGCGAGGCCGAGCTCGACCAGCGGCCGGCGAGGCTCGGCCTCGCCGGGCCCCCGCCAGGTCGGCGTCGCCTGGCGGTGGCCCGGCGACGCCGAGCCTCGCCGGCCGCTGGGCGAGCTCGGCCTCGCCGGATCTGGGCGAGCTCGAGCTCGCCCAGCCAAGGCGAGGCCGTCGCCTGGCGGGGGCCCGGCAAGGCCGAGCCTCGCCGGCCGCTGCCGGATCTGGGCGAGATCGAGCTCGCCCAGCCCGGCGCGAGGCCGAGCCTCGCCAGGGGCCGGCGACGCTCGGCCTCGCCGGGGGCTGGCGACGCTCCGGCGAGGTCGCCGGCCCTCGACGGCCGGTCGCCGGCCATGGCCGAGGCCGGCGACCGGCCAAAAGAAGAAAAAAAAAAGGAAAAAGAAAAAAAAAAAAAAAAAAAGGAAAAATAAATAAGAAAAATAAGAAAGAAAATAGAAAAAATAAAATAAAAATATTTAAAAATTAAAAGAAATAAAAAAATTATACAAATTTACCAAACGTGTTTTATTCTTTTTATATTTAAAACAGATTTACCAAACGCGTTTTTTGTTTAAAAATTGTTCCCTGAAGCATAAATACTTTTTTCTATTTCTTTAGAAACAATTTTTAAACAGAAATGTTACCAAACGCACCCATATGTATGCATAGATCATTTAAAGAATGCTTTTGTTTATTGCATGCTTGTGGACATGACTTGAATGTGTTGGACCTGGTGGTAGATCATAAACTAACATGTGGTCATAGCTGATAAGGCTACTTTTTGTTTTGCAGGAGCACATTTCAAAGGTCACATCATTTATTTTACTCGAATGTGATGGCTGTCTTCCATGTCTCGTCATTTCGCCTTCTACATTAGTTTATTCGTGGGATGCGGAGTTTTTCCGTCTGGCACCAACGGTTGATGTTGTGGTTTACAATGGAAGCAAAGATACTCGAAGACGTATCAGGAACCTGGAATTCTCTGAGGAAGGGGCTTCCATAGCGTTTGAAGTGCTCATATCCCCTCCAGAGGCCATTGTTGAGGTGTTTATATTTTCTATTTTGTGCTTTGTCAACAACTTTGAAATTGGCAATTATCTTCGAGGGCCAGAGCTATTGCAGTTATCTTTTCATTGAGACGTCTCACCTCTGTTATTCGCCCTGCATTTTATCTCTCATTTGTGTCATCTTTGATATCATTTTGACTGTATTCCCGGTTTACCTTGCAAACTGAAATTTCTGCTGCATAGAATTTTATTTACCTTTTGTTATGTCTCAGAACTGTCACCTTTTTCTCTGCAGGATATGGATATTATGAATAGAATAGAATGGGAAGCAGTGGTTATTGATGAATGCCAACAACCTCGAAGTTTTGCCTTTCTTGAAGAATTTTTGAAGCTGAAGACCCAGAGGAGGCTTTTCCCCTTTAATGGGAATTTAGAGGTTTATATTTTTAAGTGCACACATATTACAACCCAGTACCATGTGCTGTCTTACTTACCAGTACCCATTTTTGTAGGAAAATATCTCCAAGTACCGTAATCTGCTCTCCATGGTTGAACATTTTGGTGACGAAGAAAGTATGAATGCATCGGCAACCAATTCTCATGAGACTGTGCATAAGCCGAAGGAGCGGCTGGTGAGCTATACTGCATTTGAGGGCAAGACGGATTCATCTAGATTTGTGGAGTACTGGGTTCCAACACAAATATCAAACGTGCAGCTTGAACAGTATTGTGCTACTCTACTTTCAAACTCTCTGTCGCTCTGTTCATCATCAAAGGGTGACCCTGTTGGTGTGCTACGTGATATCCTTGTCTCTGCTCGGAAGGTTTGGCGGGTTACCTTTTTCCTCGATTGCATTATTGCATGATTTTTGGATGATTGATTATTGTATTTATTCCATCAAGGCTTAGTATGTGATGTTAATGTTCAAACTCCCAAAGTTCCCATTTTCTGCTATTCATTGTATATTGCCCTTTTGGCTATTCAACTTTTTTTTTTTTAATAGTTTCAAAACACTTTCTAGAAAAAGAATGGGGAAAAACAATTTTTTTTTTTTCGGTATTTCATGTGGCTGAAATCTATGTGTTGCAAAACGCCCAGCTTTTTGCATAACATGTTATGGTTTGTTATCCAGCCCATGGCTAAGTTGCAGCCCTGCCTGCACATGTCGCAAATATACTTTAGTTTTTGCAATTGATGTGTCATTTAATTTGCGTGAGAATGTCTGCCTTACTTCCTCTCTCTGTGAAGATCTTGTCAATTTTAGTTCTATCTCACAGGTTGCTGATATCTTACCCTTTTTGGGGGATTTGAAGAACCAGTGTCTTATATGTTATTTATGTTATTGTAGATTTTATGGTAATATCCCATCACTTAGTCTTTCTTTTGGACTGTGGTTAGTATTTTTCTAATGAATGAGAACTCCGAGGCCCTGATTTCATATTGCAATCTCAAAGAGTCTTTTGGTTGTTTTCCCTTGTTTTTCTCAATTTCTATATGCATTAGATCTTTTTAATCCTTTTAAACTGGGGCTGACATGTTGGAAGGACAAATCTAATGATTTTGCCTCTGACTTGATGTCAACAACTACATATCGTGTCTTCAATAAGTGGCTGTGTGTTTTAAGTATGCCATTGTACTCTGTATACTTTTAAATCAGTGAAGCAAAAATGACAAGGTCTACTCTTTGAACTTGGGAGATTTGTTAAGCAAGTATGTCGACTCCAGTGTTTTAAGGCAGTTTGCCTTGAACAGCAAGATTACTGCTGTATGCTGTGGTGTATCTAGATCTTCAGTTCAAAATTTGGATCTTTCTATTCATTCTTCACTTTGCTGTTTCCCAGTGGCCAGTGGACTTGTATCTATCCATCCAACCAATCAGCGAGTGCAAATTGTTACAAACTTCCTTACTTTCCTCTAAAGAACGTTTTGTATAAATGGCTTGTTGTGATTGTTTGGGTGGATGTACAGGTGTAAGTTTCTTACACTAATTAACACGAATTGACACTTTCATGGAAGCAAATTTTGATAAATTTGAAGACAATCGAATTTAAAGTTAACCATGTCCAATTAAAACAAAATGAATTGATAATTCAAATTTGACATTTGAACACAAATTAATAGCCGAGCTGCATGATTCTTCAGGAGCGCTTGAGAATCTCATTTTTTGACTTTTGATGGCAAAAATGTTAGATGATATAAAGTTTTTGGGTGTCTGAAAACTTTCTCAAGATTTCTAAATCCATTAAACATCATATGGTAGAGCTCTCACGTTTTGAAAGTTTTGCATGGATTTCATTTCTCAGTAAGTTTTTATGAGAAGACAAAACGGCTATTCTTTGAGATTTCAATTCTCCTAAGGTTTTTAATTTTGTTATTATGGTGCCTCTTTTGACAGTGTTGTGATCATCCATACAATGTTGATCCATTTCTTCAAGGCTCATTGATGAAAGATCTTCAACCAATTGAGTACTTGGATGTTGGAATAAGAGCTAGTGGGAAACTTCAGCTTCTTGATAGGTTGCTTTTGGAGATAAAGAAACAGCACCTGAAAGTTCTGATATTGTTTCAGGTGAGGATGTTGAACTTCTCTGATCCCTGACAAAATCTTTAAATTCTGTTAACCCCACCAACCCAACACCATAAAGTAGAATAAATGAAATTAAATCCTGCTCTTGCCGCTGCTTGAGTGGAGGTTTTCCAATTAAAGGAGTTTCCAGGAAGTTGGGCTCTTTAGACCTCATGATGTCGTACCTTTTAGTGGCAGGATATTAGCGTACATGGTACTAATAGAAAAAATATCAGCAAACTGTGCTGCTGCTAACTTTGAGAAGAATAGAAAAGGATTGAAAAGTCAATAAGCCTTGTTCGTTTCTGTGAATCTTAGTACTTGAAGATCGTGTGACTTAAGATCAATCGAATGCGATGTTAGGTGCAGGGGACAATCTAATCGCAGAACTTGATGTGGAAGAGGCACATACTTTTGGGAAGAGATTTATGGTTTCTGCACTTTTCTTTTGGTGGTTGGAAGTCAATTTGTTCCAGTTAAGCTGAAATGGGGAGGGACCCAGTGATGATTAACTTTTCATTGCTTTATAGTGCGGTGAACAGGGACCTTATGGGCTGTTAGAACCTATTTTACCGACAAAAGCATTTATCTCGATGTGTTTTGGGGTTGATGAGTCATAATTCGGTTTCATCCCTGGATGGATTATGATGACTGGTTATTGGTAGGCTGGTGTACTTGCAGGTCTGTAATCAACATATAGGATTGTCTTTAAATGTCATCAGGAAGAGTATATACTTTACCTTGAGCGGTTTTTACTTATACTTATCTCATGGAAAAAGGAGAATTTCTTGTAAATAGTATTGTACTCTGATAACAAGATCCTGGAATAGAGGCCAAGTATTGTAAATCCTATTCGATCAGTTATTCTCATCAAAAGCAAGAATAATAGGATATTTAATGGGATTCCCCATAAAAGTTGCAAAAACTTTAAGATTTTCCCCAAGAGCTTTAACCCTGTCCTTCTTTGATCCTATCTTTGCTGCTTATTTTATTGGAAAACTGATAATGACCATTGGTGTTTGTGGTGCTCATTTTCCCATTTTCTTGGTTGGCAGTCCATTGGTTGTTCAGGAAGAGATTTGACTGGAGATATTTTGGATGACTTTTTACGTCAGAGATTTGGTGCAGATTCATATGAACGTGTTGATGGTGGCATTCTCCCTTCTAAGAAACAGGCTGCTTTGAATAAGTTTAATGACAAGGAGCTGGGAAGATTTGTGTTCTTGTTGGAGAATCGGGCCTGTAATTTTCGCATCAAATTTTCATCAGTTGATATGGTGATTATATTTGATAGTGACTGGAATCCTGCTAGTGACTTAAAAAATTTGCAGAAATTAACAATTGAATCTCAAGTCCAAATAAAAGTACTCCGCTTGTATTCGTCCTGTACGGTGGAAGAAAAGGCATTGTTATGTGCAAAGCAAGGCATACACCTTGAAAGCAAACTGCAAAATATAAGTCCAAGCACCAGCCACATGTTACTCATGTGGGGGGCGTCATATCTAATGTGTAGATTGGACGAGTTCCATGGCAGTTCTAGCGTGTCTTCCATGGAATCGTCTGATCAATTGCTTGCAAACTCTGTGGTTCAGGAGTTTCTGGCTCTGATTTCCCAGAATGAAAACAGTGTTAGGAGCAGATCTGTCATTGTCAAAGCACGGCAAACTTCGGGAACTTACTGCACAGATTTTCCTTTGGTTGGTGAGTTGAAGATTCAGTCCACTGCTGAAGATTTACCACATATTTTCTGGACAAAGTTATTGGAAGGAAAGCATCCTTGCTGGAAATACCTGTCTGGTTCAACCCCAAGGAACAGAAAAAGGGTTCAATCAAATGTCAATATACTAGAAGAAGTTGAGTCTGACAGTAACCAGCTGGACAAGAAACGCAAGAAGCTGACAAATAATAGCATATCTCTGTCCTCTAGGAAGCAGCGAATAGATGGGGAGAAAAAGGTCGCTGCTAACAAGGAAGGTAACTGATTGCAAAGAATAGTTGCATTTTGTGGCACCAGCACTGGATTCTCTTCTCTTTACTGTTTCATGGATTAATATGTTTTGTTGGACAAACTTAGATATCCTAGGGTCTTTATGTTTCCAAACATCATTTTTTCAGGGACTTCCAGGCCATTTATTAAATGTCTTGGAGGAGAAGATTTGGCAGCTATACGTGAAGGTAAAATGGTTGACTCTGATGAGGGAAGAAAGTTGCGTGATGCACAGAGGAGCCTCCATCTTTTGCTGAAACCAGAAATCTCGAGACTTAGTGACTTGCTGAATGTATCGGTATGGTTTTTCTCTCTCTGGAAAAAGAATTCTGTTACTGATGGGGATCATGTTGAGTGAGCCTTTGTTGCTAGATTCTATTGTTATTGTGTCTTAAGTTTCAGATTGTTTGCTGGACAAGACTTTTTTTATTTTTTTATTTTATAAGGACTGGGTTACATAGGTGTGCCCGCTGCTGAGGACAATTGGTTGTTTGGATGGTCTAAATTTTTTTTTTTCTCGATGTATAATCCTGCAAAGGTGAAGACACTGTTTCAAGCATCCGATAAGATACTCTCAATAATGTCAACATTTGTGCTCTCTGCGTGCGGTCTTCGCAAATGTCGCCTCCTTCGGTAAATAATTATTTTCATTAGTGGTTCCTTCAATCCTCATGCTGGATGTGGATGGATGGGTGCTGTTTGTCATTGATGCTAAATAAATTGTGGCTAGCATCATCTGGATCCATACTATACTGGCGTAGTGCCATACTGTGTCTATTTCGGATCCTGAGTTTTATGCTCAGAAATCATGGGTGTTATAATAGTACCAAGCTGATTCCAAATTTCTGAATATCAGTATCGTGAGTGTTATCTTTTTGACCATTACCAACACTGTGCTAACTTCTAATACTTCTTTATATACAGGACAATATCAAGCGTATCATTGATATCTTCCTTGATTATGTAATCAATAATCATCATGTCAGCCGGGAACCAGCGAGTATTCTACAAGCTTTCCAGTTGGCTCTGGTTAGAATATTATTATTATTTTCAAGTTCTTTTGTTTCCCTAGCCATTAATTATAAAATCAGTGTGTTTTGGTTGAAACATTTACAGGAATTTAAGATTAAGATCCTTTTGGTTTTACTTACTCTTTGTTTTTTGTGGTGTCCTCTATGATCATTGAAACAAAGTCACGTTCTCTTGAAAGTTCTTCCAACTAGGTGTCCTGTCAGTGGTTTCATAGTCAACTCTGACTGACATGTGACTCTAAATAAATTCCCTTCATATCATATTGAAAAAGAGCCATGTCTTCCTCCAACCAAAGTTGGAAGAAAGTTCGCCAGCCAGGCTTCAGATTAGTTAGTTAAAGTCACACATCAGTCACGGTCGAGTAGGTAACAACCACTGGGAGGCCTGGATGGAGGAACTCTCTCTAAAATCCTGGAGAAAATAGTGTCCCATCGCTGTATGCTTCATTCTTATCTGATTGCCATTTCTAGCTGATTCCATGGTTTTTCAATGGATTTTATGGGTTTTTTTAACCAAGCTATTATTTGAAAGTTGGATTACTATTTTTTCTGGCCAACAATTCACTCCTTATTCTGCGTGAGATCTTCTCTGTGGCTTAGATACTACTTTGATATCTGTATCTTTCGAATCTTATATCTTGTCTTGAAGGCCATTGCCGTTTTGTTCCTTTTGAGGATGTCTTTATCTTGGATTACATGCAAGACCTTTTGACATTTTGCTTGTGATATCGATACAACATTAAGAAATTCCTTCATTTGCATATCAGATGATTTCTTGGTCTTCTAATGTTGAAGAATAGTTAAGTTGAACACTAAATGCTCGACTTTAGGCTTGATTAAGATTTTCACTATCTATGCACTATCGCATTCCAAAATAAATGGATAAAAAAAATCCATTATTAATATCAGCAACTTGAGTGCTATTGTGCGAACGTACTCCTTTTAACAAGTCTACTCACAAACTTGTTAAAATCCAGTGTTGGACTGCAGTTTCTCTATCAAAGGAAAAAATAGATCACACGGAATCTCTTGAGCTTGCGAAAAAGCATTTGAACTACCAGTGCAAGAAAGAAGAGGCAGATCATGTGTATTTGATGTTGCGACATCTAAAGAAAATGTTTCTCCACCTTAGAAAGAATTCACTGGTTGATTCCTCGAAATGTGGAGAATTGAAAGACAAAGTGCTTGAGATGGAGCAATCTGGTGTGAAGTCGCCCCTGCCAGCTATGCCTTGCCTCCAAACTGTAAAAGTAGAGATTGAAGAATGTACCTTTCAAGGATCCTCCAGTAATGAGGTCATTTCTGGTCCTAACTTGATGGATGAGTTTGGATTGACATTGGGAGATATTTCTGAAAGTGGCAGAGAAATTCGGAACCAGAAACAGATATTGCTGGAGCTAGAAAGGAGGAAGAACGCAATATGCAGGGAATATGAGGCACAGAAGGTGTTGCTGGAGAATAATCGTCAAATGGAGGCTGCGATTGTCCGTTTGCATTATGGTGGTTCAACAAAATTAGACAGGCTGGAGAGATTGGACAGGGAGTACTCTACACAAATTGAAGAATGCTCACGTGAGATGGCCATACGCCTTAAAGAAATTGAGGCTAAATATCTAGCCTCAGCAAATGGAGTTCAGCAGGATCCTTCTTCTGTAGAGGGAGACAGGCGCTCAATGCAAGTGCAATTGCCGAATAAGCTGCCTGAAGCCAGGCATGGCCAGGAAAGTTCCAATGGTCATGATCAACTCATTAATGTGGACCCTTTATCGAGGCCCTCATCTGATCAAAGTGCTGATGCAATTGTCTGTGCTGTAAAGGACTGCCTTCCAGTTAGGATTGGCTGTGACAATGATGAGATGAGTACTGTGGCTTCAGGAACAGTTTTGACAGAGGTAGGGCCATGTGTTAATGGAATACCAATAGACAACCAAGGGAATGCTGTTTCTCTAAATCCCTGTTCTCGGGAGAATCTTCCTTGTAACTCACAAGGTGATTTTATCAGTAGCCGTGCTCCAGACAATGTTAGCACTATGAATGCTTACACGTTGGTGGATCAGACTCCTGATAATTCAAGAAAGGAAGCAATTGATGAGCCGGGTCCAGTGGAGGCGCAAGAGAGTGTTCATTTAACGAATGTACTGAAGAGATCGAGTACTCTGGATCCACAAGTATCAGAAACGGAACCACCTAATGGATCTGAATCTGGAGTGGTTGATAATGTCCATCGCAGTGATGGACCTCATAAAGCTGCCTTGGTTAATCGATCAATATCAAGGATGCCTGATGGCAGAGACAAAGTCGGGGCCACTGGTCATGCTCTGGAGAATATCAGCTCTCCGAATGCTGGCTCCTTGGATGATCAGATTCTTGATGGTTCGAGAAAGGAAGCACTTGATGAACCAGTTGCACTGGAGGTACAAGAGAATATTTGTATATCAGAAAATGAAATATGCAATGGATCTGAATCTGAAGTACTTGAGAATGTCCATCCCAGTGATGGACCTTGTGAAGTTATTTTGGTCGATCAATCAAAGTCAAGTACAGTGCCGCCAGCAAATGCCTTTGCCAAGGGAGCTTCCATGTCATCTCATTGTGTATGTTTATCTATGCTCTCAACAGTGTTAATATTATCCTCGTTAGAATTTACTCAATTCTTGAAATCAATCCTTGAAAACATAAGTGGACATGCCCCATAAAGAGTAGAGTTGCTTTGGCATAGGACAAATATTGTCTCCTAAATACTAGAGTGTACACTGAAATTTGGTAAATGACTTGAATTTTCGTTGAACAAATAGTGTCATAAATGCTGGAGGGTACTCGAAATTTGGTAAATGACATGATTTTTCTTTCGGTTTGATTATTACAGACCCTACCTGACCCAGAGTTGAGAGATGATTGTAATGCCGCATCCACCAGCAGGCAAGAGAGGAATAAACCCAATGAAGAGCAACATAATGATGAGGTTGCTTCTACATCATCTCATCATTTTTGTTATCTATGTTCTTGACAAAGTTGATATTCATCCTTGTTTCCTTTGTATAGCTGTTTCTGACATGAATAAATTCAGAATTATTATTGGATGTCTCTTGTTTGCATTTTTAGTGTTCATAAAGATTAAACTAGCTTTTTCGTATAACAGTATTATCTCAGGAATGCCGGAGTGTACTTCAAGATTTAGTGACATGATTTTTCTATTTGATTATTACAGGCCCTAGCTGATGAGGAGTCGAGAGATGATTGTAATGTCACATCCACTACCATGCAAGAAGAAAATGCACCTGGTAAACAGCAGCATGATGCTGAGGTTGGTTCTATGACATCTCATCGTGTATATTAATCTATGATCTTCACAGTGTCGATATTCATCCTCTGTTCCTTGGCTTAACCAGTTCTTGATATGAATGCATGTAAACCATGATTTGGACATTGCATCACTAGCATGCATAAAGAGTGGAGTTCTTCTCTTTTTTCAGCTGAGAAAAGATATATTCTCATAAGTCATAATGGCTTCGTTGTATAAATGACTTTTATATGTTTATTATAGAGTGTGCCTGACCAGGATTTGGGAGATGGTTGTAACTCGACACCAGCCATCATGCAAGAGGGAAATGCACCTGATGAAGAGCAGCAAAATGCTGAGGACACTTCCGTGCCATCTTATCTTGTATGTTTTCTATGCTCTCGACCATGTTTATTATGCCCTACTTTTTCTTTGAATGTTCAATTGTTGACATGAATTCCTGGAATGTGGAAACCATGATTGGGTGTATGCCTTCTCTGGTGTATTTGCATTATAAAGAGCAGAGTAATTTTTCACAAAACAACATTTTCCCATAAAGGTTTGAGGGTATGTTAAAATTTAACATATGCTGTGATTTTCTGTATAACAGACCTTACCTGGCGAGGAGTTGAGAGATTATAGCAATGCCACATCCACCGGCATCGAAGAGAGAAATGCAACCGATGAAGAGCAGCATAATGCTGAGGTTGCTTCTTATCTAGCCTTGTCATGTATTTTTATTAATGCTCTTGGCGATGTCGTGGTCCATCCTTTTTCCCTTTCAATACTCGATTCTCAATATGAATGCCTGAACACCAGGATGTGGACAGATGCCTTTTCTGCATCATTAGCATTCATAAAGAGCAGAGAAGGTTCATTGTACAATTTTTTTCTCATAGAGGCTTCAGGGTATAAATGACAAAAATTTTCTGTATATCTGTCACAGACATTACCTGAAGAGGAGTTGAGAGTTAATTGTAACACAGTATCCGCTGGCATGCGAGAGAGAAATGAACCTGATGAAGAGCACCATAATGCTGAGAGTGCCACCATATCATCTTATCATGTATGTCTTTCTATGGTCTCCACAATGTTGTTAGCCACCCTCCTTTACCTTCAAATACTTAAGTCTTCACATGAATGCATGGCAAACGTGTGGATCTATGCCCTCTCTGTTTTATTAACGTTTTTAATGAGTAGAGTAGTTTGTCGTAGAGCCAATAATTTCTCATAAAGGCTGGAGGGTATGCTGTAATTTTAAAAATGCCGTGATTCTTCTTTTTGTTAATTACAGACCTTACCTGACCAGGAGTTGGGAGATGATTTTAGTGCCCCGTCCACCAGCATGCCAGAGAGAAATGCACCTGACGAAGAGCAGCATAATACTTCTCAACAAACTGAGCTTCTATCATCTGGTACTTGTAATGCTACATCATTTTTCTCTGGAGCGGCAGATATGGAGCCTCCAATGCTTCCGCAGCCGCAAGATCAGCCTCTTAATCACAGTTCACATGATTTAGCTCTGGTCAGAGGAGCTGCACCTCCACTCCAGGGGGTGGGAGAGACTTCTAATCTAACTGTTCACTTTCAGTCAACACAAGTTGATGAAAACCCTGCTGCGCCTCTTAATCAAGCAATGTCGGAATCTGCAGTCAGCATTCCTCATGGTAGGATGGTGGCACAGATCTCAGGCAATTCCACTGCATCTGTCCCTGTGGAAAGTAACACTCAGCCATCACAGAGTCCTTTTCCAATGGCACAACCCAGGACGCCTCTGAAATTGCACCCGGATCCTCTTCAGAACGAGCTGGACAGAATACAAAGGGAAATTGAGCAGATGGACAAAGCACATGAAGATGCGGTGAGTTGCTTCTTGACATTATGTTTAGCTCATGTGAGGTTCCACTAGTTCTTTATGGAATTTAACATTTAATACCCTAATCATTGTAAATTCATATTGCTTTGAGCAGAGAATGCGACTGGTATCTGATTGCGGCAAGGAGATAGATGAAATTGTCGCACAAATTCGCAGGAAGTATGATTTGAAACTTAGGGAGATTGAGGCAGAATATCTTCCTAAGAAAAAGGAACTTGACATGAATCACCGCAAAGTTCTGATGAATAGGATGCTAGCTGAGGCGTTCAAATCCAAGTATTCCGATATCAGGGCATCTGGCGCAAATGGAATTCAACAAGGTGCGTAGTCCTGGATATGTGTGCACACTTTGTCTTTTCATTTGCTAGTCATCATACTATTTAAGAGAACTATTAGGTAAATACATGCCTTGCACTTGATAGATTTTTTGTATGTAAATGTACCTTTCATATTCACGAGCATGTCAGAAGCACCCCATTCTCGCTTGTCCATTTCTTAGCGTGTGCATACACGCATGTTACACGTGCTATGAAGTCATCTGATCTCTGGAAGAATTTGAATTGAATGTATATGTTGCTCGCATCCAATTGTATGAAAGGGGTAAGGTCCTACTTTCATTGGGAAAATTGAGGTTTTGTTTGCAGTATTAAATCCTTGGATAATGAAGAAACACCTATCTCATGTTATGACCTTGGGAGCAAGTAATATGTTATTTACTGGCAATTACCACTAGACAATGCTTAATAAACAGAAGGATTGTTAACGAGTGTATCTGTGAACTTATTAATGACCAATAGAGAAATTTTGATGTTTCCAATGCTCAATTATTCTCGTGTTATATGTGATCAATGTGTTGGTATGCGAACAATTCTATATTTAGATAATAACAAAGAAAAGGTTTCACTTCTGTGACCATGTCAGTTAAGTGTGGCTGTGGCCATAATGCTTTATTTATATTTGATGAATGAGCTGACCAGAATTTCATGTAATACTGTCTCGATGAAACTAATGTTCCTATAAGCAAGGCAAGACCTGCATGTGCTTCATAGTTTGCACTTGGAAAATGAATCACCTAATTATGAAGCAATCAATTTGTAACTTTGTAACACAAAGCAATTTCAATCTTCAAATAAATTGACGCGAGTAGAAAAGAGCTGAGTATATGAAATTCCAGTTGATGAGAGTAATAGTTGGCTACTTCATTGAGACTACATGTCTAACATTGAAGTGCTATTGGTACCGGAAGCATAGTTATAATTATTTGATCCAACTTCAATCTCTTCCAGCTTTTGATGGTTAGTGCTCACCATGATGACTGTATCATTTTGAACCCCAAGAGTCATAAATTTGACTGTTGGAGATCGAACGATTGTTACTTTAGTTGTTGAATGACATCAGATTCCTATGCGTCGCACCAGGCAAGATCAGCAAAGCAAATATCTATCTCTGTAAAATTTTGGGTCCCTGACTGTCGAATTACATCATAGTAGTACAACCTACTTTATCTTCTGTTGGTCGAAGTGATTGGCTTTTTTTATGTGAAGGTGCACGAGAAAGTGAAAACATCTATAAAAGAGTGCATGTTGTGATTATGATTGGCTGGCCAGAGGGAGGACGTGATGAATTAACTATGGCTAAATGAGAAGTACAGTGTATATTTGTCTCATTATTTAGATAAATTGCGCATGAAATTAAAATACGAACTGAAAGCTCTTTGTAATCTGGTCATAACAGAGTCTGATGAGTTTATAGGTAGGCATCCATGGATTGGTTTTTAACTCAGATTAAAAACAATCTGGTTTCATTATGTTCAGTCCCTTTCTTCCTTGCATTTAGAAACTAGTATTTTGACAAAATATTGAAAGAAATATGTGACCTATGGCAATGGGTTGGTTTTCTTCAGGCCAAAATACTTTCAGCTCAGAGATCCAGTACAATGTGGTTTGATTTTGTTCTGTCTCTTTCTACATTGCATTGAGGAACAAGTATTTCGATATTTCATCCATTGGAAATACTTTTTAATTTGTGAAATGAGAATTTCATGAATTATTGGCTGCACCTTTTAGGAAATTGACAATAATTGTTGGTTTGGTTCAGGTTACTTTTGCTTCAGTGAGTTAAATTTAGCTTGCTAGAGATTCCAACTTCGTTCACGGCATAGAAGTTCACGTCTGCCATACCCGAAATTCTTCTTGTTAATAGTCAAAAGATCAATATCTTTTGATGCATGCGAATTGCTAGATTTTTTGTTTTCCTGGAAGCATCTATAAAGTTTTTTTCCCTTTTGTTTCAATGGTAGTGTGAGCGGCATCTCATCATCCCATGAATGATACTTTGATGTCAAGAATTTGTACTTCTGATGCTTATGCTTTTCCCCTCAATTCTCAGGGACTTTCTTTCTAAATCCTTTGAACTGATGTTTTCTTATTCATTATGCCGTTTCATGTTCCATATCTAGAAATTAGTGGCCTAATGATATTTAAAACAGCAAAATACTACCTGGAACTCATTCTGCAATCATGCTCTCATAGATTGTTGTCCATACCAAGACTCAATGCCATTTGAGACCTAAATGTGTATTCCATCAACATCATTCCTGTCTATATTTTTGTGCACCAGATGCAGCATTCTCTGTTGTAGCTGAGTCACTGGTTACTGGTTTGTTTTGGGAAAACAGCCTCTTTGAAAAATTAGGGGTAAGGGTGCATGCATTGAATGTTCCCAACCCGAGCTGTGTGGGCAGCCTTGTGCACTGGGACCCCAGTTTCTGTGCAGTTTTCTTTGTAAAACTGCATAGTAAAATAGTCATCATCATGCATACAATCGTTATGTTAGCACTTTGCATTTTGAACATGTTAACAGGCCTGGGTTTGCATTCGCTTTTGATGCCAAATTGCTCATGGCAACCATTTTCATGCAGATGTAGCTTCTGGTTCCACGCAGCCGTTGCTACAGTTATCATCACAGCGTAATGCACATCAGCCTTTGCCGGTTCGTGGCCCTTCTGCTGGCCTTCAGTCGAACGGGGTTGGCACTGTCGCCACTCCATTCACGAGCTCACAGAGTTTTCCTACCAATGTGGCAAGCTTGCAGAATGTCGGCCCTTCTGTAGTTTCCATCCTGGATACCATGGCTGTGCCCCAGATCAGCCTCAGCATGCCGCCGTCATCAGCAAACATCCAAGCTCCCAGTGATCTTCGTTCTCCTGCTCCACATCTCCAAACTTTCAGACCTTCTGTTGCATCCTCAATCACCCCTTCGCAGGGCTTGCCAAATTGGCAGCCACCTAGCAACCCACCTCCAACTTCTGCCCCTCTCCAGCAGTTTCCAGTGGCAGCGGCAGCGGCACCAGCTGGGGGCCCAGCAGGTCCAAGTGGTTGGCATCATGGCGGGGGATCTGCAGGAGGTTTTCCACCTATTCTTCTTATGGATGTCCCTTGTGTTCGTCCTTCAATCGTCATTCCTCCTCCACAAAGGGATAATTTAACCTCCTCTAATGCTACCGATGACGTTGTATGCTTATCCGATGACGACTGACCGCACACTTGAAGGTATTGATGTCATATCTGTTGGCCGTGGGTCTAACAAGTAGGCATCCCGTGGATCCTCGGCATTTTTGGTTGTAAGAAGGCATTGTACATACGCCAATAGAGGCAGAATCGGGAATTGTCTATTTTGGTGGAAGCGGACCACTTTCATGTACTAAGTGTATATGCTTGGTAATTAAGTTTTATGTCTGCAGCATCTTTCCTGTGATCCAACCCTAAGCTGAAGTAGGTAGAAGCTTTTGGTAACACCGGGTGCAAAAGCCCGGAAGAATGTGCGGCCATTGAGATGGGGAGTTAAGCCGAAGAGGGGGTGTGTCTCGGAATATTTGACGTGGGTCTTGCTCGTTTATGCTTCCTGTAGCTTGTGCTTAGTTGTGACATTGGGCCTATTGATGAATCTAGAGTTTCACTCCATCCTGAATGTCCAACCTTTCGATTGTTGATACCAGACGCCAACACGCGAAAAGCCTTCAATTAAGAAGGGGACAATTTCGGGAAAGTTTATGATGTGCCGTCTCCTCACTTGACATTCTTCATTGCATCAAAGAGTCTCGTCTATTACCCTACATCTTCAGAGAGCCTCGCTGCTTCGCCTTGAGTTTTTGGGTGTTTTGGCGTGGTTATCGGCTTTCGCCTTTGGCTTTTTTAAATCTACGCCACATGTAGATACGTCAAAATCGGTTTTAGTGATGACTCTCCGATCAAGCAGAGATACCCTTCGCCTACTCTGCCTTTTACCTTCTTTTTCCCCTTCCTATGCATTTTTTTCTGCTTATTTTTTCTGTAGTCATTTAAAATTATGATTATATAGGCGTCGGCAATTCTTGTCTTCCGGACATGGCACAACGTGGCACGTTTCGATGCCCTCCCGGGGAGCACAACTCGGTTTTTGTGTAGGGTTTAATGTGAACATGTTTCTTTCGCATTTAATTTTACCTTTTCATGTGTCTTAATTCTAACATAATGTAACATAGTTAATCCTGACACAAAATGGACAATCTCTGTTCCATAATATATGTACTTTTGTCAAATCTGTCCGCTGATCTTAGGTTAATCTGGTAGTTTTCATCTAGTATTTTTTGAGCGATCTATATATTTTCCACGTGCTTATCAAGGTGAGTCCACAATGATCTTTCTCATGAAAAGGAGATTATTGGCTATTTTGATGTGTAAGTTTTTTATTTAAAAATGCGGTGTGGCGAATTTCTTTTTGAAAGCATGACACGCTAGAAAATTTTCACTGAAAAGATTATAAAAAGAAGAAGAAGAAGAAGAGTAGGACAGTATTTTCAAATAAGTACTACGTTATTGCAAGGTGTAAAATATTTTTGAACAAAACGTGAATTCTTCATTTGTATCTTTTTTTCTCCTCTCTATATGTTTATCTTAGAAGATCATTTATGATATAACTTCTTAATTATAGAGAAATTTGATTAGAACAATTGTATATACTATTTTTCGCATCGCACTGGAGGCACGGGTTTGGTGCTAGTACTCTATGAAATTGTTTTTATTTAACATCGAGTGGTCCAGAATTATTTTAACGGTGCTTTTCGAAAGTTAGAACCACTGGTCTATTTACAAACCGACAGGCTGAAAGTCAAATAAAAATACAGACTAACATGAAGTATGGAAGGGAGTTCGATTTGAGCTGGCTGAACTTATTAGTTAACTTGGTTTTGGTAAATAGAATGTCGCAAACTAAGCTCTTTTAGGTATAAAAGGAGGCTTGAGATCTGCCCCTAAACTTGCCGAAAATACGACTCCTACTTATACAAAATTAACTGCATGACATCAATTCGTATTATAAAGAGAAATTTGTGCTTTTTACTCAACTTTCAAAGACAATCGGAGGTTTAAAAAGGAGCTCGTCTAGCCTAACGGTGCCGTGATTTTCATTTTCTAACCGTCTAATACCAGCCACAAGTCTTAACGGAAGAAACCAGGACAATGCTTTGACCGGTTTCATTTGTTTGTTTTTATTTTATTTTTAACTTTCCATTGTTTCCTTTTTTCTCTTGGCTTAATTTAGGATTTGAGGATTTATAAAGGCCCAAAAAGCACCGATCTTCTAAGGAAAAATCTACATATCCCAAAAAATTAAAAATCCTTGAACATGAAAAAAAAAAAAAAAAAAAAAGAAATTTTATACCACAAAATAAATAATTATAAGTAAAAAACATTATCACTAAGTAAAAAGAAATTATCAATATCATTAGAAAGATACATTACAATTCAAAGATGAACAAACACTCAACTTATGAAAGAATCATTGCGCATTATGACTTTTTCGTTTTTTCACTCAAATCATATTACTTTAGAATGACTCTCAAAATTGTCCAAAAAATTAGTGAAGTTGCTTTCATCACTAGTAAATTAGTATTGCATGGTGGCATGATTCTTTCATCTCAAGCATCTTCAATTGAATTGTTCATCTTGTCTTTATTATTAACATCATTTTCATTAATGAAATTGCTTTCAATACGAACTCCAATTTAATTAGGCATCAATGAGTACCTTTTACTTTCTCGCAATTAAAGATGAAAAGACTAATAAACCTTTCTCCATGGTTATGTGTTAATTGATTACAAAAAATTAATATAATCAAAAGTTTAGAGTATACTAGGTATTCACTTTCTATTTTTTTGAGTTCTTGAATTTCTTTTATTTAGGAACAATATCCATCGAATGTCTTCTTTGGCTAAAGAATAATATCTATTATTTTAAGAATTACGATTGGATTCTTCATATATTACACATTATTCAAATATTATCATTTGAAAATAAAAAGAAAAATAATTATCATTTTGTTCCTTTTTAAAATAGTGAAAATCCCAACAAATTAGTTGATAAAAAATCATGAAACCGGCAAAGCTAGTATCCCTGTTCGTGAACTTCAAAACCGGTGGCTAACATTCCACCGTCTATAATGTAATAATCATTTTCCTGAAAGAATTTATCACTTAGTAAAATTTGAAGAAATTCCTCACAATGAAACTTTCCAATTTTGATTTTTCTAAAAAAAAAACCCGTTAAACAATTCAACGGGTTTCTTTGAGAAAATTTGCGGTATAAAACTCACCGTTTGTTATTGAAAACTAACGGAACTGTTAGCTTATATCATTTTCCTTTAATAACCCATCGAAAGATTGTTCAACTATAGAAGTTTTGACAGGTTAGGCCATCGTAAACTTATTAGTGGAAAAGACAATTCAAATTTTATAAAGTTATAACTTTCATAATAATTACAGATCAGGTCTCGCCAGGGAGCTACTACTGCACAAGCCTGTAATTGGCTTAAGCTTTGTAACGTCCAATGTTCAGATTGTGTGGTCTGACAGGGATCTAACTAATATCTGGCTGCACGTATTTCCAGTTCAATTAAATAAGAAAGCAACAATGTCTTTTGATTATTAGCTTTTGACTCTAATAGTCAAACATTTATTAGCTTTTTCGATGTCTCTGCTCCTCTCTCTCTCTCTCTCTCTCTCTCCCTCGGAAATAATGAGATAGAGTTGTCTTGAATCCTGTCATTGCTCTGCCATACAGAATATCTTGAGCTCCACAAAGTATCCAATGGTATGGAAAAAGGGAAATGAGCAGCCCGAGAAAATCAAGCAATGTCCAGATTTAGTTTTATAATAGGGTTCAACACTGCATGAACATATTGATATTACTGTAGGAAATATTGGAAGTAACCTCCAACATGTGTAATATTAATTCAAGAAGCCCTTTTTTTTTGTGATTGCTTTCTCAAGTTGGCGTCATTGACTTTTTTGGCTTCTAAATTCTCATTCCCCCCCTTTTCTATTTCACAAAAAAAGAAAAAAAGAACCAGCCTTACTTGATAAAAATAAATCAATTGTGGAAGATTTGAGTACTGAATTTTAAGTGTGGAAGATAAAATTAAAAAGTTGATTAATGACAATAGAAAAGTAATATGTAATTTTTGTTAATTGCTAACCAAAGATATCTTGATGACAATTATCGGTAGGTTTTAGCAATATATTTGGCAATATTTTAAAGACCATAAATTATTTTTCGTTATTGCAAATTAAATGACCCTTCGTTTAGTTTTTTGGTCATTTTTTTACTTTCTACATTAAGTGGATTTTTTTTACTCAATTGAGTCTATTATGTCAATGCTAATTAAGGTTATCGAACGAATTTAATCTCATTAGGTGCTGAATTTTCGGTTTTCAACATTCGAATATGTCGTCAAAGAAATCAGCAAAACAGCAAAACTATTCGCTGGGGATCCACCAGGGGCCAAAAGCCGAACCAATTGCAATTCTCAAACTTCTTTACTCAAAGACCAATGCATCGTGGCATCACAGCCTGTCAATGCATCCTCCCAGAAAGGGGAGGCTACAAGTTAGGTTTGATTTTGTTGAAAGTATGGAAAAGAAGCAAAAGCTGTCGCATTACTTCCAAATTCCTAACCCTCACCTATATTTGCTTTCTTTTCCGTCAACACTTCGCATTTTGTTTTACTCATCGAAAGTCTGCTCAACCGTGTTTTTCGCTGACCGAGTATGGATATCTGCTTGAACAACCGACTTTCTTTTCACTAGTAATGCAACATCTTCTTCGCGCGCGGGATGAATTCGACCCTATACTCATCCTCGAGAGAACATGCGCCGCACATCTTTCGGAATCCACTGCATGATCGTTCCACTAGACATCCCAATAGCTTCCATGAGTGGTGAATCCGTGGTGGGTGGCGTTCGTTCTCTTCTCTCTTTGCTTTTTGCTCGACATGGTGGAAGAAGAAATAATGAAGGAAAGCAATCCCCCACTCCTTTGTGGGTCTCGATCTTGCTCAATTCGCTGCTTTCTAGGGCAAGCCAATCGGAAAAAAAAGGTCGAGAAGGAAAACCCTTTTTAGGGGAGACATCTCTTCAACACAGCGAGGTGTCTCTCGGTGGATTTTCTTTCTTTTCTCCCCATAATGTCTCTCTGGGTGGATCGCCAGGCCCTTCGTCATGATGCATGGGATGGAGCTCGAGAGGATCTTTTTTTGTTCTTTCCTAAGGTGAAGATCCCAATGTTCAATTGAATACATGATTAACATGGGATCATGAAATCAGCTTCCGGTTATATTCGGTGAAAGACCCGATTACTGATTAGTATAAGCTTCCGCTTAATTTATTGTGGCGTGATTCTGCTCGCATCCGCACACAACAATCTTCTTTTAAAGAATAGGTTCTGGTTTTGTGGTCATTGAAAGATATGGCAAAGGCTGCGAAGAGAAGTCAACTTTTGCCCTAGTGGCATCCACTGTTTTGTCACATGGAACTGCTCGGGTGGGTCTTGGTCCTTGCCTTATGTTACTAAACCCTAAAAAAAAAAGACAATAAGTCCATATTGAGACAATAAAGATCCTGAGAATTAGAAAAGAGGGCAAAAGCAAAAACAAAAGAAAGAAAAGCATTCTCAATAAGTTTTCTAAAATCCAATCCAATGATGATCATGAAATTAACATCAATCGTCTCAATGACAAAAATGGTGCACATCTAGGATTCGCAATATGTAACATCAAAATTAAGAATAACGTCAAGGTGACAAGATTAAATATGGATGAGATTGCTCCAAAGTTTAATTGATGTTCTTGCATGTAGAAGTACATTATACATTCATGCACTTGCACATTATCATTGACCTATAAAATGAAGGTTAAATATCATGAAAAAAATTCATATCGATACACTTATGATAAATTTATTCCTTAAATTAATTTTTTGACCAAAAAAATTTGAAACTGATATATTTATGGTAAGTTTATCATTCACTTAGTTTTTGTTAAATTTTATTAATATTGCAAAAAATCACAAATAGATATATTTGTATACTCATAAATTATCACGTGTCATTTCAACTTAGTAATTTGATGATAAAATTTAATGAAAATTATTGAAGAGTAAAAATGAATTTGGGGGTTTTAGTGGTTGAAAAAATAAAATGTACCAATGAAATGCCTTGAATTTATATAGGCAAACAAATATCTCGATGCTTGTGAGTTGTAGATATTATTAGGTTTGACCCATGCCGGTCCTTCAGGCGCTCATAAATGCTAAACGCGACGTGAACCTTGAAATTAGGGTTTTAGCCCGTCATCATTTACGTACACCATTAAATGCAGTAGCTGCATCATCACGACATCTTGCTTGTCCATAAAGCTTTGATGAGCAAACCAAAGTTAGTTTTGAATAGAGCAGGTCGAACGAAATTCTTGCTCGGCCACGAACGCACGATTGAAAATTTAGGGTTTACGTTGAGTGGATTCCACGATAGTTGCAAGCCCTCTTTTCGTCAAAGCCGAAATTGAGGAGGGTCCAATCTCGCATTCCCGCCACAAGACTGACTTTCTTTATAGGTGTGATTCATATCATGATGGAAAAGTATAGCGCAAAGAACGTAATCTGTATATTCTTTATGTAATTAGGCTTTGATTTGGTGGTGGGTTTCTTTGTTGGAGAAAATCTTGAGATGGTGAATTTCGAGAGAATTACCCAATTAATCTTAAATCTTTTGTGTGAATGCCAACTCAATTATAATTTTTTTCAATTTTGTTAATGCAAACCTAAACATTTTGATGATTTTCCAATATAAACCTTTCGATTAATTTTTGGCCTAAAAATGCAAACGTGGCATGTATGACGATTGGTGTTGATTAACATTTCTTGGTTTCAATTAGTCAGAATGATTATAGTGGAAAAATATCAAAATGATTATGATTAAATTGACTAAATCAAAAAGTTTGAATTATCCATTATAAATTTTATATTAATTGGGAAATATCCGCTCAAAAATTCATTATTATTTATGAGATGGGCGTTGGGATTTAGCTCCACCGACCCCACAAAAATAGAAAATAATTAGACGAGGCCCATTAAATGATGTGGACGAAAGACTTATACATCGTTATAATTATTATTAATATGGTTACTATTGGCTAGCCGAAACAATGGAGGGACAAACCCCCACCATTGATGAACAATGATTTCAAGAGATGGGACCGGGGCCGTGCGCTTTTTCTTCTCAATTATCATTGTTTAGTCAGAGAGGAAAAGGAGGAGAAGCACCCCACAGAATTTTGAATATTCGGATTTTTTTGATTTTCTTCTTTTCTTGTGTGATTTTAGTGAAAGGGACTTCAATATGATCCTACTAAAAAGTGAATATACCTAATCCCTAATGAATATGTCTCCAAAAGTGCAGTTTATCATCTTCCCTTCCTCTTCTTTTATCAATTTGCCAAGCTGTGTTTGAGGGTGAAAGGGGGACCTAGCGCTTGTTTCTTCTTCTTCGTCCTTTTTTTTTGTCATCTGTATATATTTTTTCTCATACCGATTCCGATCACTTTTGTTTATTTCCATAACGAAGAATAGGGTCGTCGAGTTTTCTCCCATTCGGTGAAGAGATATAACGAGAGGTTTCGATGAGATCAAATTCAATCCAAGTCATTTATTTCCGCAATACCTTATGCTAAATAATCTAAGACTATCGGATTGTATTGTATTTGCTCGAGGTATTAAAGATGTGATCGCACATGAAAACGAAATCTAGATACTATTTTCAAAGTCCACGCTTTTAGTAAGAAGCGAAGGTCAATTGGGTTTCATTAGACGAAAGGGAAAAAAGAAAACAATTCAACTCTTATAAAAAATCATCCAACTTTGAATCATTGGAATTGTTCAATGACAAAAACCATTTGAAATTGAGATCGGGATACAATTTTATCTTTTTGTAAGTTTCAGATATTAATTGTACTTTCGTTTTAAGACTTACCTAAAAGTTCAAAACCTGAAAAAAAAAAGTGTTGAAAAAAGTAGAAATTGAGAATTACCCATCCAAAAAATCGAATGTGATCCCACATTCAATATCATGATCGTAGGCACACGAATACATCGAAAGAGATGGAGGGGCAAGGGTCTTGACCGCTCGGGCAAACCCTAGAATTCCGTATTCTTATCGTCCACGGAGGCATGGGGAATGGCAAAAATACAGATGAGGGAGGGCATTGACTAATCAAAAGGGGGGAAGGAAACTTGGACATTAGAGAAAGACAATGCAGTCTTCAATGCAAATTCCTTCCGTCGTTAGCTTTTGTCCACGCCAGCCTTTGATTTTTCCCACCACGACTAGTGGAGAAAACGTAAGAGCCGGTTGGGCCCCATTAATTATTGATAAAATAATCATCCCGAAAAAGTCTGTATCCATCGGAAATCCGCTTTGACCATTGTGAACTTTTTTTTAATTCCAGTTTTTGATGAGCCCGCGTCACCGTTCGCCGTAAAAGAATGGAGATGGAACCGTTTTACCAAAACCACGCTACATCTCTCTTCCACAAGACAAAAAAGGGTAATCTTTCAATTTGTCTCGACTCGACTCGGTTCCGATCTAATCTAATTCTCCACACGTCATTCTCATAAATTATGATGAATATCGAGTCTTGGATCCTATCCCCAATTATTAGAACCCGAGGCATTAGAAATTTTAAAAAAAAAATAAAGGGTCCGTCTGGGTTAAATTCGAAGTGAAGGGGAAAAAAATGACAAGGGTGCGGTGGAGGTGGTGGTGGATGTGGGTGAGACACAAAGATAACGTGACGAGAGCTCGAGACATTTATGTTTTGGATAGCATTGAGGGGTGGTCCACATTGCGTGAAACCAAAAAATGTCGAACATTAAAGAGGATGGTACCTAACCAAACCAGCCCCTAATCTTTAAAAGGAATTCATGGCACTTCATAATTTGAATATTTATGGCGTTTTAAAGGAATTTGTCAGTGCGTGACGACGATGCTGAGAGGCTGAAGCAGAAGCCCACTTAGGGAATTTTGATGGTTCGCGTTCGCCACAAGATGCGAATATCCTCGTTCAAGGAAAACGAAGGGAGTGAAACACATACGTGGATCTCACCGCACCAGACGCTCCCTTGGACCGTAGCTAATGTGAGCAATGCGCTTCGATATTGGTCAATCGGAACATGACGAGATTCGGTCGATCGTGTCGAGCTACATTATGGATCCACATGGCAAGGCACATGTAACATGAGCGGAAAGCAGGTCTGCGGGTTGATATAATTTGCCGCGACCTGCCAGGCTGTCACGACACGAGATCGAGATATCGGCACAGACTCGATATGAAAACATTCCGAGATTTCTCATGAAATATATACTCCGTGGCCTGCGAGTTAGAACACGGCCACGATGCCATAATTAATCGTGTCTAGTAGGTCAACAGGAAATCGACCCGTGCGCGAGCTGTCTCGATCCGAACCTGCCAATTCCGTGTCGTATTTGAACTATATTATAGCGTTGTGTCAAATTGTTGCCCTTATCTGGGATCGGGGGAACGGAAGGAAAGAAATCCAACGAGCGATCGAGAAAAGAAGAGTGCGGACAATAATCATTATATTCGTCGAAATAATTTTAGCCATAGATAAATTTTTCGATGTTTATAGACGAATGTTTGAGTAGATATCTATACATATTTGATAACAATAAATAGAAATTGAATTGAAAACGTCAACATAGAAATCATAGATCGAAGGACAGTGGCTTCTGGCGGCAGAAGAATTTTTATATTTTTATATTTATATTTCTATTTCATTTCCAAAAATAGAAAAGCATCTCTCTTCCAGGCTTATTTTGGGGTTAAAGATTTTATCTCGAAAATAAGAAGAAAAATGAAGTGAGGGAATGGACTATGGAGGGGCAATTGGGTAAAAACGGACGGAGAGAGAGGGGGCGATGCTCTCCGCCCTGCGCTGTCACATCGGCTCGGCTGTCGCATCGATCCGCGCCCCGCTCCCTCGCTCTCTCCTTTCCACATCGCAATCATAATCCTCCCAAGGTCAAAAACCACTTGCCAAAATTCAATATTTCCCCCAAAATTTTAAATAATAAAAAAGAAGAAGAGGAAAGCCAAGAAATTCGAGAGCGACGCCGATAATTTTCGGAGGGTCATATTCGAGAAGGAAATAAAAAGAAAAATAAAGAATCAAGAGGGGATGAAATGACGAAACCACGCGAAGAAGGGAAGGGGGGGGGGGGGGGGCCCGATCGAATCGCGTTAGAGTCCAAATGAGCATCACATTCCGAACGACCATTAATGAAAGACACAGTAAAAAGGCAGAAGACAGAAGGGCCAAAAAACAAAAACAAAAACAAAAACAGCAGCAACAGCAACAGCAATAGCCCAAGAACAGGAGCAGTTTACTACATCCTCAACCGCAATTACGTTACTGCCCGCGGCATATCATCCTCAACCACCTCCACCTCCATTCTCACTCTCTCTCCTCTCTCTTCTTTCTCTCTCTGCTCTCTGCAACAACTTCCGTAGAAGAAAGCCCTTCCTTCCTTCCTTTCTTCCTTCCTTCCTAGACTCTCCGACCGATCTCGTGTCGACCGCCATTTCGTGAGGCGCATTCCCTTGGGCCCCCCGAGATCTCGCGTCCTTCCCGAATGGGTAGCAAATGGAGGAAGCTCAAGCTCGCCCTCGGCTTCAACAGCGGCGGCGCCTGCCTCTACGTCCCCCACACCCTCGACGACCCCCCTCCCCACTCCTCCGCCGCCGCCTCCTCCGCCGCCAACTCCGCCGCCAGGTTCTCCGACGCCGCCTCGCTCTCCCCGACCGACCGGTCGCTCTTCCGCCTCCCCAGGACGCCCACCCCCTCGTCCTCCGGCCTCCGCTTGCCCAAGTCCTCCTCCCCGAGAGGGTCCAAGGTCTTTCTTTTTTTTTTCTTCGTTTTCTTATACTGGTTTTCCCCGTCTTATAGCTCTTTTCGTGCGTGCTGCTTGTTAATGCGCTGTGCATGTGAACTTGGGTGAAGGGTCTGTGTGCCGAAGATTG
The DNA here is from genome assembly GCA_017140595.1 of Eucalyptus curtisii. Classification (NCBI taxonomy): domain Eukaryota; kingdom Viridiplantae; phylum Streptophyta; class Magnoliopsida; order Myrtales; family Myrtaceae; genus Eucalyptus; species Eucalyptus curtisii. Next base: position 10,698,596 of record CM029504.1, read on the forward strand.
AAGGAGCGGCTATTGATTTGGGGCTCCTCCATTCTTTCTTTTGGATAAATTCTCCTTTTTGGAGGTCTTTCTACTGTGCCATTTACTTCTTTTTCAGATAAATTTGATAGATTTTGGCCTTTATCGCTTGATCTATCCTTTTGTGCCCGTTTCTTCTTCATCGGATCTGATGGGTAGATTCTTGATTCCGTAGCGGGCGCGTTCCTAATCTCCCATTAGCATCTTTTCGTTCTATAATACCCGATCGCTTCCTCTTTTCCCATAAACTAAAAAAAATGGTCCATTTCTTTCGACCTATCATGGAGGAGAGGAGAGGGCTGTGGACATCAATTCATGTGCAGCAGCCGCTTTGTTTTGTGCATATCTTGTCGCCGTCTGTGGTCCACAAAGTGGGCTGGTGTCACAAGTTGATGCAACGGCTAAATAATGTCAAGTTGGTTGTTTGTTGCGGTGTTGTTTTCGGGTCTCTGATTTTTCCTTTTTTCGGGTGGTGGGTGTGTGTGTGTGTTGTGTATTTGGACCGTGGGGCTAAAGTGGACTAGTCCCCTCAAGGACCATTAGCATTTGGCATGTAGGAAGAAAAGGAATCGCTGCATTTTTACCCCCTCTTTTCCTTCTTCCTTTGAACTGGAAAGTGGTTTGTCTGGTCAGCACAAGTTCCATCTCTCTCTCTCTCTCTCTGCTTTTGATGAAATTTCCAGGGAACACCATGGTCCCTTCTGGTCTTGAGACTTCTTAAAATTATCTTCGAGATAAAAGGGGGCGCCTTTTGAGAATTATGATGAAGATCGAAAATCTTAGACCGTACCTTTTTTCGTTCTTCAATAATAATTTTGTGTCATTTTGGTTTTCCGTTTGGTGAGAATGTAACCAACCGTTTTAGTTTTTTATTACCTTGGATGGTTACTTCTAAGTAAGTACTTTCTACAGTATGGACGGGTCTAATTGACCAGAGTCATCTTAGATTGCGCCTTTTCAACGGACTTGCACCTGTTAGCTTTTTCGTTTTTGCTCGATAATGCTGTAATTTCATTAACTGATAGGAAGTCTAATCACATCACAAACTAAAATATCCAATGAAGGTTTTGTGCCTGTTACTTTCACTAAAGTGATTTGTCAAGCCAGGCCGAACACCCATTGATTAACAGTGTTCCACAATAATGAATTATTTGAACGTGTCTTCTTATCTCTCTCTCTCTCTCTCTCTCTCTGTTCTTCTGTCAATGCATCGATTTTTTCGATCAAAAAAAAAAATGCATTGCTTTCAGGTACAGTACATGTACCGCCGGAACAACATCTAGCAAAATCACATAGGAACCCAGATTCTTTGAATAGTGTTTATGTAGCTTTCCTCGTAAAACCAGCATATTTTTGTCACTTATCAAGTCAAAAGCCTAGTTCAATTTCAATGACTTGATGAATTTTTAATTACCAGGATATAACGATCTCTCTTTCATCTCCCAATTCGATTCTCAGAGATCCCCCTAAATGTAAGCGGGATCCCATCTCAACAGCATCGTATGTAAGACTATGAAAGTGTCTCAATAATCGATTAAACTTGACAAATTCTTGTGCTTGCTTACAGAATGATCTTACTTTTGTGATTAATTGGATTCGGCAAATTCTGAGGTTGAGTGGGAGGCACTTGGTTTATTGATGTTCATGCGCAGTGATAAATTATGAAGATTTTACTCGATTTAGAGTCCAATATCCCTACCTTTCTTCTTACACTTGGACTTTCAATTTGCAGAGGACCTGTGCAATATGCCTAAACACAATGAAACCGGGAGAGGGCCATGCTATTTTCACTGCGGAATGCTCCCACTCTTTCCACTTCCATTGCATTACCTCAAATGTGAAACATGGAAACCAAGTGTGCCCTGTTTGTAGAGCAAAGTGGAAGGAAATTCCCCTTCAGAAACCTGCTTCTGGCCATCCGAATGGAAGGTCAAGAATTGATCCACTAGGTCGGGCACAAGATGACGGATGGATGACTGTTTTGCCCCGGATACATCAGAACAGGTTAGATGGTGGTAGGCCAATCTCATCTCAGCTACATGGCCCTGAGCCTAGTCGTTTTGACGATGATGAACCATTGGATCGTGAACCAGATAACAGTGAGGAAAGTACATTGGATACTCCTGATGTCTGTAACACTTCTTTTGGGACTATGGAGGTCAAGATGTACCCAGAAGTTCCAGCTGTCCTGAGATCAACATCTACTGATAAATTCAATGTCCTAATCCATATTAAGGCTCCCCAGGCAAATAAGAGACAGGGTATCGGTGAAACTCAGGCCGAATCCCTGCAAACTCAGAATTCGCGAGCTCCTATCGACTTAGTAACCGTGCTTGATGTAAGTGGCAGCATGGCCGGTAGTAAACTTGCTTTGTTGAAACGAGCTATGGGGTTTGTAATACAAAACCTTGGCCCATCTGACCGTCTCTCAGTCATCGCCTTCTCCTCCACAGCACGCCGTCTCTTTCCTCTGCAGAGGATGACAGATATCGGGCGGCAGCAGGCTTTACAGGCTGTTAATTCTCTGACTTCAAATGGTGGGACCAATATTGCCGAAGGCTTAAAGAAAGGTGCCAAGGTTTTATCAGACCGAAAGTGCAAGAATCCTGTGGTTAGCATCATCTTATTGTCTGATGGACAAGACACATATAATGTCAGCAGTCCAGGTGCTTCGGGTGCTACCCATTATCGAGGAGCTCAGCAGTCTCTCTTCTCCCTGGCAATCTTACAGAAAGATGGCACAGGTTTGCAGATTCCTGTACACACATTTGGGTTTGGCACGGACCATGATGCTGCCATGATGCACTCGATTGCTGAAGGATCTGGGGGCACATTCTCCTTCATAGAAGCTGAAGATGTCATCCAAGATGCATTTGCACAATGCATAGGTGGACTTCTCAGCGTGGTCATCCAAGAGCTACAGGTGAAGGTTGAATGCGCGGACCCGAGTTTGCAATTCAGTTCAATTAAATCTGGAAGTTACCGAAGCACCTTGTCATCTGATGGAAGGGCGGGATCCGTTGATGTTGGGGATCTATATGCTGAAGAAGAACGGGATTTCCTTGTGACAATCAAGATTCCAGTAGATGAGTCCGGTCATGAGCTGTCATTGCTGAAGGTTATATGTGTTTTCAGAGATCCTATCACAAAAGAGTTTGTGAGCTTGGAAGAAGGTAGTGAAGTAAAGATCCAGAGGCCAGAAACAGCTGAGCCGCAAGTGGTATCCATGGAAGTGGATCGGCAACTCAACAGACTCCGCGCAGCCGAAGCAATGGCAGAGGCTAGGGCTGCTGCTGAACGCAGTGATATGGCAGCTGCGGTCTCAATCTTGGAGAATTGTCGGAGGGTTTTGTCCGAAACTGTCTCTGCACGAGCTGCTGATCGCTTATGTACTTCCCTCTGTGCAGAACTGAAGGAGATGCAGGATAGAATGGCCAATCGCCGTGTATACGAGGCATCTGGTAGAGCTTATGTGCTCTCAGGATTGAGCTCCCACTCATGGCAGAGGGCAACTGCACGAGGCGATTCAACAAATAGCGATAGTCTTGTCCAAGCTTACCAGACCCCGACAATGGTTGACATGGTCACCCAATCTCAGACCATAATTTTAGGGAATCCAATGCCTCGGAGGAAACTTCGGCAGGCTCTATCGTTTCCTGGACCTCGTCCAAGGTAATTTTGGAGTGATCTTCAATCCCCGTGATTGTTGCATTCTTTTGCTATTTTGTTGAGTTACTAAGGTTTTGCTCCAAACAAGTGGTTAAAGTGAGTAAGCAGTGTAGGGGTTGTGGGTGGGTTTGAAAAGCATGTGCTTTCTTCTTTGAACATGCTTTCTTCTTTGAACATTGTAAAGGAATAAGAAACGTAAGGCTCAGGGGAAAAGGTCGACATGGAAATTGTGGGATACTGGGTTGAGTTAGTTCTAGGAGTCTTGGCATTGGAACCGTAGTTTTAGCAGAGTCTTGGTATGAACTGATGTACATACAAAGATCAGTTTATGGATGTCTTACATTTTTTTTTCCTTTTTTGTTTTTTGAGGGGATTATTTTGAGAAGGGAGGTGGGTATAGCGTCACTGTAACCTGGGGACAAAGTTGGATTTGTTTTTCTCTGGCAATATGATGCAATCTTCTCATTCTTCTTTCAGTGATTAGAGCTTCCTCTTCCATCCCGACATTTTTCTTGAGTGCATATGATGCCTAACGAAATCCATCTGCAGAAAGTGATTATTCTTGATTGTTTAACAAAAGGGTTGATCTAATCGGGTCATTGATGTGAAGCAATTAGTCTTACTTTTGCATCTAGTCGCTCAAAAGTGACGAGCATTACTTATTTGTGTTTGAGGCGACTGATGATTGATGTCATGATCGATTTTGCCCTGGGAAGCACACACCCTGAACTGATCGTGCTGTTATGATTCAAAAGATCCTGGTCGAATCGGGAAGTTAACCCCAGCTCTTGAATTATCCGCACGGTGATAAAGCGTATACGTTTTAGTTGTGGAATCAGGTACATATGGTCTCTTGAGAGATCGCCTGGAAGGTTGAAATGAATTAGGTAAGATAGTTAGGCACGGATAGGCCTAACTCTGGATGCATCGGCTCGGGAAACTGCGACAATCTTTATTTGGTAATCTTTAGCTTATCAGTGGTGGACCATGCCGATGATTTGCCCGGTCGATTCGAAATTGAGTAGAGGGCTTTTACTTTTCTTGGATTGCTTGAGGATGTATCAACTTTAGGATTCTGGCGGACTTCCGCTTTGAACATTTTACTCATGCACCATCACTAATTTTATCCAATTAGGCAAATATTATATTTGGATTTGTCTTATATAATGACGAATCAAAGATAAAGACTCTTGAGTTCCAATAAAAAGGAAAAGATGCCGGCACTGTACAACTTTATAAGATAATCTCTCAAATTGCCCCGGGAAGACGACGCTTTAAGTTGAAATGTAATCGCCCGCCGACGGAGGGCGATTAAACAGGAAGATTAGTGTTAGAGTTTACCGAATTGTGACGTCATATAATGCGACGTAGAGCGGATGGCCTGATTTAAGCTGCCACGGCTTACGTGCAGTATAGTCTGCATCAAACACATTTTTATTTTTTTTATTTTTTTTGTCATATGTAAGGAACTAGGAAGAATTGATGATGTTTTGGGATAATTTATTTGTACGACACATAAAATCAAGACAGGAAATTTAAAATGTATGCCGTTGTATAATGTCTCACCCCTACCTTAATGCCAATTAACATGTTTTTATTGTCGGAGACAATTAAGATTACTCAATGATAATTTTCCATGTAAGAGATGTCTATATGATTTCGTCGATTTCTCTCAAGATTGTGCCCATATAGTCTTTTAATTGTGCATATCTCCATTGATATGTTATAAATAGGCCCATGTGCCAATTATCAATACACATGGAATCATATGGAAAATTCTTCCAACTCTTTCTGCGGTATGATTATATCTTAACTGACAATTTAAGTACAATCTGCGAAATGAAACATAAGGCGTCGGGCAAGCACGAATTGCGGACCCGGTCACGATACACGGGTGCGAGTTCACGGCCGGAGCGTCCACGGTTCACGAGGTCGGGCGGGTGAGGGGTGGAGGACCGCGCCAGGATCACGTGCTCCTGTAGATAGATGCAGGCAGGCACAGACTCGTCCGAAGGATAAATGGACAACACGAAATCCTTAAAAAGTGGGGGAATAACGTAAGTGACAAAAGCTGGCTCCTGTGGGGGTCCACCGGCCCAGAAAAAGCAGGAGGGGCCGCCACCTCGGCATCAGTGCCAGGAGGAAATCCTGTTCATCTCATCACTTCAAGAGTGCCAGAGTTCTAGACACGATCTCTCTCTCTCTCTCTCTCTGCCTATGCCAATTTCCATGCACGCTTTACGCTTTTGCACTTTCTGTCGTTTGATTTGATTTGATTTGATGCACGTTCCGTCGAATTGAAAGCTCCAGTTCGTTCCCGCACTCCCCATTTTGAGCTCGCTCGCAGCCTCTCTGTCGCTGTCTCTCTCGAGCTTGCAGCAGATCATTGAGCTCTTCGAAGCGCATCGGAGTCGCCGGCTGCAACCGTCACGTCGGACTTCGGACTCTTTGGAGGAGCAGCCAGTTCCCTGCCCGTTCAGCCGGACCAAGAGCGCCGGAGCAGGAACTGGCCCGTAAGGTAATTTCGCCGCTCGTTCGTTGCAATGCCTTCTGGCTTTTTCTCGCTCTCGGGTGAAACTGGGGAGGCATTCTCTGGGATTCAATGTGTTGGATTAGTGCTGCACGAGTGAGTGATCCATAATCAATCCAGCATCTTCCTTGTCAAAGTCTCTGAAAATCTCTTCTCTTGTCGGTGATAACGTCGCGTTATGCTGATCGAATGATCATGGATTCAGGCCGTGTTTTCGAATCTTTAGCAGTTCCTCCCTGTAATTGAAAATGGGAAACTTCCATCTGACCCGCAAAAAAAAAATAAAAAAATAAAAATGGGAACTTCCCTAATCTGTTTTCTAGTTGACCCACCGATGGCCGGCGTCATCGATTTGTCCCCGACCTCATCCCTGGACTAGTCCAGCGCTGGATACGTGCGATGCCATGACCTTTTCATTGGATCGACGGTTCCCTTATTTTCCGTTGGATCGAATTTCCCTTGTTTATGTCGCCTTTTGTATCGTGCGGTCAGCAACGGCGTCTCGACTGCCGACACCGAGCCTGTTGGGCCCCGCAGGCTGAAACTCTACTGTGCTCCTTTACATGTCGCTGTTACAATTCCAATGTGTGCATCCCCCCTGGGAGTGGGACGTATGTTCTATGTCTTTGAAGCCAAGTCTTTCTAACCGTTGGGACTTTGGGTTGTGTTCGTCGAGAAATTCATTACAAGAAAGGTTCCCACTTTCACAAGGAACTCACGCATGCGTTCCTTGGAAGACCCGGAGGGAAAGAGGGTACCGGAGGCCCCCTGTAATTAGTTGACCCGTCTCTTTCGAATACAAATTGGTTGCTTTCAAGGGGGTGGGTGATGGGCTTGTTTTCTAGCTTGTTTCCCGTTAATATATTCCTAAAACGCCAGCAGTCCGCATCTGACTCTTTATCTGCTGTCAGATAACTGTTCATCATTGCCCTTGTTTGGAGCACGTATTCATCTTTATATCTTATTGTGAGTCTCTCTCCTTGATTGGATTGTCTCAATCTATCGTATTATTGGAATAGGCTCAGTGACCTCCACTTTCACTGATGGAACATCCTCAGAAGTTTCGAGGCGGGAGAGTAAGTTGGTCTTCATGGCTTCAATCCAAATGCTTTAGTCGAATATCGAGTGCGGCTGATTTGTTTGCTTAAATAGTGGCACAATGAACCGTCGCTTTAATTTTCTGCTTCTGAGACATGTCTTTTATTCCCAACATCTCATTCTTACCTCAACTGTACTTGTCAACTAAACACCCGGAGTGGTGTAGAACTCATTCTGTGGGTGGGGGTCCTTCCCTTTATAAATGCCGTTGTTTTTAGTTTGGAGAGACGTGTCGACGAGCCTCAAGAGACCTTGTTCTTGGCTGCCCAATGAGATTAACTTTCTGATGTACCTTAGCTCCACAATACTTTTAGCGACAGTATTGCATATGCGGGCATGACTGCACCTGCATTTAAGGTATACAGTTGCGTACCATCATCAGTAGGACTTTTCTGGTTCCATCAGCTACACCAAATAATTCACGCTGCCTGTTTTCTCCACCATTCAACGGCGACCCACCACTATGTTGTATCCGATTGAATATAGTGCATGTTGATCAACCGTTTTCCACTGTACATTGAGATGAATGAGCATTCCAAAATGTTGGTTGGCCAAACATGAATTTGCATGCTTGTGCTCTCTGCAACTTCAACTCATTGACTATGGAAACCCCTGGACAATTACTAATCTTAGATTTCCTTCCACACAACTTGTCTCAAGAAGATGTTGGATTACTTCTCCTATCTCTATCATTTAGAGCTGGTCTCCAGCTCCCTTCAGATTTACATGGCATTTAGGAGGATATTATCTTTGAAATTCTCATGGACTTTCACTTGGTTTCTTTTGCTTGTTACAGTGGGATGGAGACTTTCAATTTTGAAGTTCATTATCACTTAGAATTGTGTCCTTACTCACAGATGAAGTGCTTTTGAAGGTTTTTCTTTGCCCTGCTTGTTATCTTCTTTGGACAGATTGACAATCTGTGATGAACTCTGAAAAAGGAACATCTTATGGCTGATGGAGGATATATCTACTCATTGGAAGGTGTGAAACACTGTTGCTATCAGGTTTGTTGCTTGAGCCTTGTACTTAATAAGGAGAACCTGTGTAGAGCATTTACCCAGTTGTATATGTGGAGAGGCGATGGTTTTTAAGAAACCGAGTTTGATTTTAAATGAAACTGACTTAACCAAAATATTCAAGGAGAATCTCTTCTTTGTTTATTTACCTCTTGAACAACTCAAAGTTTCAGCTATAATGTATGGGGAGTCCTCATTGATTTTCTGATCTTTCACTTCACTCTTTAGGTTGATATAAATGAGGCTTCACGTGGAAGTTGCAGTTATTTGTCTCGCCGGCTTCCTCTCAATTCATCATATTTTTTGTGGTTAGTATGAATCTGTTCGATCATTGTTTGTTGACTCTACTCTTGATCTAAAATGTGGACATCCTTGGGTCCTTCATTATGCATGCTCTTTTCCTTTAACAACCCTTGCACAAGATAGGCCTACTTTTTTTTTTTTTTTTTTTTTTTCCAATTGAAGTACATGGTAACTAATTTGCCTCCATTAGCAACTTTGCTTAGAATTTACCTCAGGTTGTTAGAAAAGCTTACATTATTCTTCTAGCTGTGGTTTTGATGGTGTTAGAATTGATGTTCATAGTGATTGCTGCAAAGTTAATGAATGAATGATGTTCATTTCCTAGCCAAATTTTAGAAAAGAACTAGCATGCCTCTGATTAATTGTAAAAACAAACAGTTTGTGGCAACTCCTTGTTCTCTCCATATTGCTTGTGCTGTCTATGATTTTTCTGTGGCTAATTAAATGCCACTAAATCATGCAAAAAAAAAAAAACTGGCTACATAATCTCATTTTAGAATCTGTTTTTCTGTGGCAGATGAATCTTCTAATGCATTTGGGTCAATCAAATGGACATGTTCATGCTTATTGGACCAAGGGAACCAAAACTCTTTTCTCTCATCAAACTGCTCCACATCCTGTAATTGCACTTCAGGTATGTTTCCTATCTTTCCAGGAAAAAAATCGATCTAGAAGCTTAAACTTATCTTGACGTTGAATGCATTCTTCAGAATGTTTTACCTAGTCTTTTCGTGTCACCCAATTACTTTTATCAAAGAACTGGTTTCTTCTTTGTTTAATTTTATTCTGGTAGAAACTTTTGGCAGCTTACTGTTAGCTCTGGGGGGTATTCAATCTCATCTATTTTGGATGTGCGATTCTGTATAAATGAAATGGAATAAAACGTTCTACTCTTTGGTAACCTTAATCTACACAATGCTTTCAATCCTACGGGAGGTTCATGAGATTCATCTGTGAGTAACCATTGATGAGACAATTTCAACATCACACGTTAGCATTACCCATTGACAGATACTTCTATTTCAGGAGCATGTTTACATTGTGGAAGATTTCTTCATCAAATGCTAGTAATTGTCTGATCTATAAGAATTCTAATGTTGATGTTTTTGAAACAGTGCTACTGCTCTATGCATAGGGTGACAGATATACAGTATCTGCTCTCTCTCTCTCTCTCTCTCATTGTACCTCTTTGTTTTTCAACCTGAAGCTTGCAAGTATGAGTCCAGAGTACCTAAATACTAGACTGGTGTCTCTTATCTAATTGCTGGCTCTGTTGACTTCTCATGCAACAGATGGAGAAAAGAGCAAAAATATGTGGACGTGCAGATGCATTGACATTTTTCCCAAAATAGCATCTGAGAACAGTGACGCCAATTGCTTCACGGCCTGCAACTGCACTGCTGGTAACACAACTGTCCATTTCCTTTTGCACAATCCTTCTGAATTAATGAAATAGTGTTTGTTTAGGAGGGCATTGCTCCCCCTCCCCCCCCAACCCAAACAAAAAAGAAAAAAGAAAAAAGGAAGAATAACGTAAAATTAGCTTCTCTTGCCACACCGTGTGTTCAACAGAAGAAGCCCTAAAGCTTAAAAAAGCCCTAAACCTTGGTTTCTGTAGATGGCTTTTGTACAAAAAAAAGAATGCATAGTAGGATTTGAGTTAGACAGCAATCCCTTATATAACATAAATCAATTGCTTAATTAAAGTCAGGTCTCCCAAACATGTAATTTCAATAAAAGTTGCAGCTACAGCCATAAGATAAAAAGCCACGGCCTCTCTGAACAGGCCCTTAGTTGCAGAATTCTGTCTAGTTGTTTATATCAACAGTCAATACAAATTTCTAAATATTAATTGGGCGCTATTGCTGAAATTGCTCTTCATATTTCCCCCCAGACAATGAGGTTAGCTTTTATTTTTGCCAGATCTATGCCTGTAGATACCTAACCTTTTTTGTCCGAGGACTTCAATGACATTTAAACCTCCTATAAGGTTTCTTTAGATTTTCCATTTTATCATTTCCATACTGGGTCCCTTGCTCTTATACTTTTTCTCCAATACCTTGATATGTTTCCCTGGATTGAGATGGTTTTCGTGTCCTGAATAAACTGCTTCTCTGGATTATGCACTAAATATAGAGAAAACATTCTGACTGACATTTTGTTCTTACCAGGTTTTCTTAATGAGGCGCGAGCATCAGATAAGCACAATTCAAGCAGAGCTGTCATAATTGTCCTACTAATCTGTGTCCTTTTCACAACTATCGCATTCTTTGCCTCGATCATATTCTACATTTACCGAAAGGAGAAGCGCCCAGTCCAGTCTCCTGTGTTCTCATCTGACAAAGAAACAAGTTGCAATAGTGCCTCTGATTTAATTAAACATAAGATCTCATCAACTCGAGAAGCTAAAGTTAATGTATCTTCCCATGTCAATTCTTTCATAGGTAAGTAGGTTGGCGATACCTTTTTCCTTATAGAAGAAAAGAGTTTGCTATTGACTTTAATTTGATTCAAAGAGTAGGAGCCTGCTAAATTTTGTCGACTAGAGCTTCTTTATTTGTGCTGATTACATGAAATACTCTGGTTTTGCTTGGTCTCATCCAGTATTTGTATCTCCACTTTCAGGGTGCTTCTACAAGGCTGCATTCTTTGTTAAACACAAATCTGGAACTGTACATGGTATCTTACTTCAGTTTGCATACTCTGAACTGGAACATGCAACCAACTACTTTTCCAGTTCTAATCTCATTGGACTTGGAGGAAGCAGCTACGTGTATCGTGGACAGCTTAAAGATGGCAGAATTGTCGCTATTAAGAGACTTAACCATGAGGAAGGTCCAGATGCAGACTTAAAGTTTTCAACCGAGGTACCTTGTCAATGCACAAAAATTTCTTTTATGTGAAATTATATGTCCTTTGGCATTCATAATGGATCTTTTTGCTCAGGTGGACCTCCTATCAAGACTTCATCACTGCCACGTGGTGCCTTTGCTCGGGTACTGCTCAGAATTTCAAGGGAAACACGTTGAAAGGCTGCTGGTGTTTGAATTTATGGCCAATGGTAATCTAAGAGACTGTCTAGATGGAACAATAGGAGAGAATATGAGCTGGGATACCCGTGTTGGAATTGCAATTGGAGCTGCAAGGGGTTTGGAGTATCTCCATGAGGCCGCTGCTCCAAGAATATTGCATAGAGATGTCAAATCCACAAACATTCTTTTAGATGATAATTGGAGGGCAAAGGTGAGAATATCTTCTTGCATAATTGTAATGCCGATGTTTGTCTGGTTTCTTTTTCTTTCTTTTCTTTTTTTTTTTTTTTTGGGAGGGGGTTTATTTTATCAAGTATAGTGTGCATTAACCTCAGAATTGCATCTGATGATTCTAGAAATATCGCTATTTAGCTTCTTCTTGTAACTGAGAGGTTGCTAGTTAATATAGTGCTATGCCCCTTCTTACAGTATGATAACAATTAAATTTTATGCAGATAACTGATCTTGGTATGGCGAAATGCTTAAAAGCTGATGACCTACCCAGCGGTTCCAATTCTCCAGCAAGGATGCAGGGGACTTTTGGCTATTTTGCTCCTGAGTACGCAATTGTTGGGAGAGCCTCTCTAAAATCTGATGTTTTCAGTTTTGGGGTGGTTCTTCTTGAGCTCATCACTGGTCAGCAGCCAATCCATAAATCAACCAGCAAAGGAGAAGAGAGCCTTGTCATATGGGTAGATTTACTATTATCCTACATCTTATGCAGTGAAAAGCAGAGTTCTAAGTTGATTTTTTTTTTTTGCAATAGGATCTACTGTGCTGGTTTTACTTCTCAAAATTCCATCTTCATCTTATTTCATTAGTAGAAGTCATCATAACATGGTTCCTTAATGTTTCTACTTCTATCATTTATAGCTGGGTTCCAACAACCGACTAATGCTTTTTTACAACTTCAATGGGAAATCATAGTCATAATGTCAATTTCCTCATCAATTCTGATGAGTATTATTATATTAACAGATTAACTAGATTTCTCTCTATAATGTTGCAGGCTACACCACGTTTACAAGACAGTAGCCGAGTGATTTCGGAGTTGCCCGATCCCAGGCTGAAAGGAAACTTCCTTGAAGAAGAGATGTATATAATGGCTTACCTTGCGAAGGAATGTCTGTTATTGGATCCTGATTCTCGGCCAACCATGAGTGAGGTGGTTCAAATTCTTTCAACAATCGCACCTGATAAATCTAGAATGAGAAACATACAGGCCAGCCTTTCTCAGGTAATGATCCCTGTCAAAATTGAATGGATCTTGCGTATGAGAAACATACATGCAACTGTCAGGATTTTCTCTTTGGTTAATCCTGATAATACATTTGGCTGTTTTAAGGTCCATTTGTCACAAAAAAGTCATGTCTCATTACTTTGGTGCTTGATGATTGTTTTTTTTTTTTTTGGTAAGGTAAGATATGTATTAACTTTCAACCAAAAGCACTATACAGCAAAAGAAACTAGGCACCAAAAACTTGCACTCAACAAGACAAACATGTCAAGCGAGTGAAAGGGTGCCGCTTCGTCCTTGACGCATGATGATTGTTGAACCCCATTTTTTTGTATCATTGCATTCTTGCATTTGCCTGTCACTCTGATTGAATTTTTGGTGCTTCTCTGATGTGCAGTGGTCTTCCGCCAGTATGAAATCTGATTCGATTACAGAAATACCTGGCGAACTGGTATATAGTCCTAGAGACGCAGAAGGGTTGAAAAATTTTGCGCCAAACGGGTTGTCCAGCCCATGTTCTCTACCAGTTGATGTTGGCCAAGATCCTTGGGCTGCAAACAATGAAAACGATATTTCCTCCAATCACATAGAGAGATTGATTCTGCTTTCCTCTAAAGCGAGGAGCTCGCGTTCCCATGAGGATGATTCAGTGGACTTAGTTGAACCTCGGTTCGAATCCTTCTGCTTGGCAACTGCAAGTCCCCCTGAGAAGACACATTGAGTCAGTTCATGGGGATGAGAGCAGCAGTGAGTACATAATTTCTATAACCCCGCATTGCAATGTATCGGCTTCTTTTTGGCCTATCTGTTTGTGAGTATACATAGGTTCGAGATACATTAAGCTTCTCTTCTTTCTTTATGTTTTTACCCTTTCCCTCGTAAAGCATAGGATGAATTAGGTTGGTGGGTACCAACTTATTTCTTTGTTTGTTTCATGCTTCATCAAATTGCTTGTACAGAAGTTAAACTATAGATATCTTAGTTTTTTTTTTAACAGAAACCTGAACCTCGATAGGAATCTGAAATTATGCCACTTTTTTTGGTAGATATGATGTGAAAGATGCCTCAGAGTTCACTGTCACTGGAACATTGTGAATTTACTTAAATGAGCTACGTCGCGCAAGGGGTTGTAGGATGATTTAGGTTTTAAAAAAGAAGAAACAGATTTTTTCTTACAAGTTTTTCTCTTTGCTGAAGCTTTTTTCTTGGTCGAACCATTTTTCTGAATCCATTGCCGCAACACCCATAAACATGTACAACACATGCATAGCTTCGGCTAGCAATTAGATGTCATGACATCTAAGATGAAAACTTGATCTATACTCAATGATAGAGAGATAGTTTGAACTGTCAAGAAATTGAAGCAAATCAACACGACTCAGCTATCAGTCCGGTCAATCCTCAAACATTTTCTAACGCAAACAGATCCAGCCAACAAAGCCTTACAGGGCACATGCAACGGAAAACGATGCTTGTTGCTTGAAAAACCCGGGACAGGAAAAGAATGCCAGGATACTGACGCTGATCCCCTCGCACAGATTCAATCAAGGAGTCGACTTCTCTTTAATTATCCCTTTTTTTCTGTGAGTATCCGTAGTTGTCGTCCACATGCATCTGAAACTTGTCTTACTTCATACGTAACTGGTTTGATGAAAATGTCCAAAACCTGGGTAGTTAGTCCCATGGCTTGACTGGTAGATGAATGCCCTCTGACCTGTGGCAAGGAGGAGCTCTATGATAAAAGCCAGCTTAACCTCTTTTCAAAGGATACGAGTCTCATTCACTCAGCTTCCTGTCTTACTTTGGGAAGGTGTCCAATCTCTTCTCCCGGTCGGCCATGGAACCACCCCATCGAGTGCGCCGCTTCTCGCACCCGCCCCGCCACCTGGTCCGCCCGCTGGAGGAGGATGCTTGGATTGCCTGTAAGATGATTCTTTCTTCATCACTCTTTTCAACTCTACATGTTAATCCAAAAAATAAAAATAAAAACAAATACCTAAACGTATATGTTAAAGGTCCATTGTCAATGGAGAAAAAGTTCTAATGCATGGAAACTAAGATCGATTCCGTGACACAGTACATGAAAGCGCAAATATAATTGCTCATTATAGTTGATTCTTTTCTTCTTTTGTTGGCCTGTTATGCAGCATGTGGTTTCTGTGCTGCTGCGGTCTGTTCCGAAGCTGCTGCCCGCCGCTCTTCGAGCCCGGGCCTCCCCCGCCATGAGGCTTTTCGCATTTCCGGAAGAAAGCCTGCCACGAGTATTTCGAAAACCCGATTTTTTTCTTTTTTTTTTGGTGCTGTTGAAATGGGTGCAGAATTGTGTGTTGGTCTGATTTCACTTTGCAAAGTGCTTAGACATTGTGTGTCCCTAATTGACTCCGTTGTGTTGGTGTAATAGCTCGGATCTTCTGCCTTTCTGATGCTGAGCCTCTTCTTCTGTCGCGTCTTCCTGTCCAATTGATGTACTTTTATGTTAGTAATACTGATGAAATCAGACATCTCAAACGTGAGGCTGGTCTGGATTTTGCAGACTAGTGATCTTGCAGAGAAATAGGCTTTTTCCTTGGTTCATTGCCATAAATAACTGCCAGAGATCAGGTGTCAATCGGCAGTTATATTCTCTGGTTAGCATCGGAACGGATCTTTCGGCTAAGCTGTAAACTTGCCATCTGGGCCGTACTTTTTTCCCCCTATGTATGCCAATTAATGCTGAAAAATACAAGAATCTAAAGCTTGCGTGAGTTTAAAGCATTCTTTGAAAACCGATCGACTCTAAATTCATCTAGCGCCTTCGAACATGAGCTAATACCAGTCGACTAAGACGACAGTGGCTCGTCGAGCAAACCGACAAGAGCGCAACGGTCGCCGTTCTTGAAATTTCCAGACATTGAAAGAAACGTCTAAAAATATGGACATGTCTGCAAATGCGCCAAGAATTGTGAGATGCCACAATCCATATGCTGTAATGGGATTGAATTGGATACATTGTAATATAAGTGAAGATCTGCCCCGAAATTACTCGACTTTGTAGCTTGGTCCAGCCGAGACCATGAAGAACTTGAGATGGTTGAGTAATTCGAATGCAGTATTTGCACCCGAATCGATCATGCTGTATGAATTGCACCCTCCTTTTTTATCCAAGACTGGTGATGAGGAGCAAGCTGATTGAACTTTGATACGTGAGCAGAGATTGACTCCTAAAAGTTCTTTGATGAGGCTAGAATTGGATTAGGATTACATCAATGGTAGAGCCCTTAAAGTTTCTTGAATGGTCCAACGTCAATTTGATTTTAAAATAGGACATACCTCGACCTTGGAAGACACAAAACCCCATTAGAAGACGGTCTCTGTTTTTGTTTATTTGATCTATTACTACGTTCCGTGTAGGCGCCGGCGAGAGGTCGAGCAAGTACTTTTGTGTACTTAGTACACATAATAAAAGAAAGCCCTGCAATGTCAAATTTGAGTTGATCTTTTCAAAATTCAGACGAGATCCACTATTTCTATGATCCGAATTCCAAAATTTTATTATTATTTGCGGGTCAAACGTAAATTACGGATGATCACAATTTCGGGTTGCTTAAATTTGGGTCTCACACCCACCTTTGTTTCTGTAAGATGGTCATCGCCAATTACATTTTTTAAGTTTTTTTTTTGTCAGACTTTTTTTTTTTTTGAGTATTTACATGTTAAGTCACGCTTCTTCTTCTTTTCCCGTTCTGCGTCCTTAACACTATATTCGGACAACTAAAGTAAGGAGGAATTGAATTTACACACTGCAAAATGCTTACAAGCATGAACAAGCTTCTAGCAATTTCCTCTGATTATTTCAAAGTCTAAAGTCACATCTAAATCTAAATCACACGTCTGATTTTATTGGTGTCTCAAAAGTACAGGCTTGGCCGCTTAATGAGAGTGTAAGCCCTTCCTTAATGCAAATATACAAAATGCGTGGCCTCCTCTGCAATTTGACTCCCATATTCATTGAAGTCCCCCCTCCCCCCGGCGCCAAAATGTAAAGCAAATTTATTAACATCTTAATTAAGAAAAAATTCAAACCTTACCAATAACTACACGAGAGCTTGTGGCTACAATTCAATTTAATATAAACCATACTTAGTATGTCACAATAAATTGGACATAATTGCTATCTGAATGATATTCAATTTTCCCGCATTAACCTATACATCCCTCACACATCAACAATTTCATTCGTATCTTTTTTGTTGTGTAAACAATTCGACTTTATTTCCGAATTCCCACTTTCCCAGTATTTTCTTCCTCCATTATTTTGAGATGCATATGTATGATTGCATTTTTTTTTTGGCACTACTAAATAGAAGAAAATGGAGGAAATTGGGTGGACTATAAATGAATACAAAATGCATTATTGAAGACGCGGGAGGTGAGTGAGCGAGGAGAGGACATCATTGAATGTGCGTGGTCATTCAGATGTCATGGGCTCGATGCCTTCGACTGTACAACGAAAGAGCAGGTTCGGGCCGAGATCTCGTCGGCTTGTCCGCTTTTTATCGAAATTTTCCATCGTTCCCAAGATGTGAACATACAAAATAACGTATCAGTGCCCCCAAAAAATTTGCATAATTTCAGGCGCTCTGCGATTGCAAACGGGCGACTATTTCAATAATCTGTAAATTGAGGGAGTGATGAAGAGGAGTCGAGCCTCCGGCCGAGGAGAGTTTTCAGCGTGCGTTTGCGAAGACTTTCGCACCGCCAATCGGACAAGGACGAGGAACATTGAATTGAATTTGGAAGGGGGACCCACTCGCGGCCAGGTTGGATAACCAATCCCACCGGTCAGTGTCGCATCTGTCATCCACTTCATTCAATTCAGGCAAGAATTCCATGCTTTCGATTCGACAGTTTCACACCGTGCCCGGATCTCATTCCCAGCTGGTTGCCATGTTAATCAGGAGTCGCCATCGCGGCGATCTAAAAACAAAATCGCACCGAATCTAATCAGCTAGTTTCGAATCCGCTGATTTTGGGTGGTTCCTGAAAGACCGGTCCAATTCTCAGTTTCACGTAAGAAGTCGGACCGTCTAAATTAGATCGATCAATATTTTTAATTTCTTATTATTTTAGTTTGAAACAAACTTAAATTAGTTTTTTTTTCTTTTAATATTGAGAAACTTACACTTACAAGGAAAAAGAAATCATTGATTCTGGGATTTGGTGGATCCGTTCTCGATCCCATAAACTAGGAACTTATACTACCCAATTTGGTTTCAGATTTAATGATAGTAATTAATCTATCCCTTTTGTTAATTACTTCATTATTCAGTAAATACAATGCACAATGAATTTGAGTCAACTCAAGAGGATGAGATAATTAGAAATCTTCATTCGAGATTTGTCCGGACGAAAGTGAAGGACATCTACCCAGTACGAACGATAAATCCAGAAGAAAAGTCATTCTTCTGCCTTGGGATTCCCTCCCCGTCCCTTCTCTCTCCCTTTCTCTCTGTCTCTGAGTATTATGTGGGGACATCAATGGCGAATCTTTAGAATGACGATGGACATCAAGGACCAGAGGGGTAGGTCGCTTCTTCTTAGAGCGGATTCAACGCGGAAACAGCAAAGATTTGTCCTTTGGACATCACCACTTAACACACCACCGTATGTCAAACGGCTTGGACTTTGATTTCTTGTGCATATTTTCCAACATGTTTGTCACTAGATGATACTATAATGCATTCTTCTCCCGCATCATATCTAGATGGTCAAGAACAAGTTGTTGGAGAAACTGTTCCGCGATTAACTTATCTTACAAGAAAGATAGGCAGGCCTAATGCGGTTGATCATGGGAGTTGAAGATAAATTTGAACGCCCCTTGTCTCCATAGCCTCTCTCTTGTAGCCTGTCTTAATTACGAATTAAATGCTAAAACGTGCTATAATTAACAAAGGGAGAGATGATATAACCCAGCGGAGCAAGCAGCAAGTCCTGTCACCTATCAAGGATGAAGAAAACGTGTGAAGATTCCATAGGCATCCGTATCAAACTTAAGTCAACTTTGATCTTTGCAAGAGAAGAAAGAAATCCACGACCCATCGATTTCTTTTTCCTGTTGTCACTGTTTCTTCGTCCTCTTTCGGATTTGTATAGTGATTGTGCAATAAAGAAAAACAAGCGCCAGCTTTTAAATGCGGATGAATCAGGTGCATTGTCATCTTCTTGAAGTCCTGAAATGTCTAAGGGGCCGCACAACCCAAGGTTCATTAAGTGTGTGCAACAAGCGAGGATCACAGGGTGGGGTCGGCTTTGTACCGTCTGTGAACAATGAAAGCTAATGCTCGCTTCCCATTTTGCCAAAGTTTCCACTTTTGGCATCTTCCTTCGCTCCTCCAATCTCGGAGTTGAGATGAAAAATGTCGTCCCGGATTCTTTCTGACCTGATCTATGCCTTCTCAGTGAAATTCGGCTCTGCAAGTTCGTGACTTTCATGGTGTCAGGCTGTCAGCTTCTGAGAAAAGCAATACACTCGTGAGCTCTCTCTCTCTCTCTCTCTCTCTCTCTCTCTCTGGTGACATGCTTCACTACCAGACTGAGGATTTTGAAGTTTGATGTCAATCTGGGTCTTGAATTGATTGGCCTTGCCTCTTTTATAGCCCCGGTGTTTTTCTTGTAGAACTTTTTCTTACTGCAAATTGGTTTCTGAAGTTTCTTATGCAAGTTGTTGCTGTCCAAGCATCTGGGTTAGTTTTCAGTCTATGTGCAATTTGCTCTGTTTCCTTTTCTTTTTCTTTTTTTTGGGTGGGAAGACTGCTAGAGTGATGGTAAACGCGTGATTCATTTCAGGCTTAAGGTTCTGCTCATTGCAAAGTTAAGGAAAGACCAAAAAGTTCTCAACTTGTTGGAGTTCACACTCTAAAAGGGTATATAGGACGCACGTTTTGACTCACTCTGTCACAGAAAGGCGTTCTGAGCCTCAAAAGGTTCAGCCTTCAAGTTGCTGCATCTTTATTTTATTTCTTCACATGATTCATGGCTAGAGAAAGCCATACAAGGGGCTTTTGACTCTTGTGGCTTCAAGGGCATCCCGAGTCACTTTCTTCGGATTTCACAAGTCGATGGATACTTGTAGAAAAGAAAAGGATGGTTCATTGATCAGTACATAAATCAGTCTTTCTTGTGCGATAGATTTGCGTGATCAATTGCGGCTTTCACCAAGGGACAGAACCTGTACTCAAGCACTATGGGACATGATAATTCAAGATCTGTCAGGTATGTCTCTTCCTAGTTCCTGAATCTATGTCAAATTCTTGCTTCTTTTTGGATTCTGAATACCATATTCAATTGATTTGCCATTTTAGTACATGGTCATTTCTCAAGTAGGTTCAATCTTCAATATCTGACATTCACTCTAAACCAACCAGATTCCAAGAGGATCATCATCTAGCAAGGCTCCCTATGGTAAAAGGCGATGGAATCGTTAAACGGAACTACAAGATTAATGAGAATAAGCTATATGAACCGAAAGCCACGCCTGAGAAAACAGGGAAGTCCATGAAAGCTAAAGTGTTGCTTAGAGTGTTTTCGGAGGATTATGAGAGAGTGAAGCGAAAAATATTGGATCCTCGAGGGCAAACCATTCACCGCTGGAACAAGATTTTCTTGGTGGCATGTTTGGTTTCTCTGTTTGTGGATCCCCTCTTCTTTTATTTGCCTGTAGTTTGGAAGGAACAATGCATAAATATAGGGATACCGCTTGAAGTTGCCCTTACTATAGTAAGGTCAGTGGCCGATGTGTTTTACATGATTCAGATTTTCGTTCGGTTTCGTACGGCTTATGTCGCACCATCTTCCCGAGTCTTCGGGAGAGGTGAACTTGTTATTGACTCATCGAAGATTGCCTTGAAGTACTTTCGCAAGGACTTCTGGATCGATCTTATTGCTGCCCTACCACTTCCTCAGGTAAAAATCCGGAATTTCTAGTACAAGTCATCGTCTGGCATGCTGAAAACTTGCTTGCGCACAATCGCTTACGGTTTTTTTTTTCCCTTCAATTTTATCAATGTTTCAGGTGCTGATATGGCTTGTTATCCCGAATCTCGATGGTTCAACAATGACTAACACCAAAAACGTCCTCCGTTTTATCATAATTTTTCAATATATCCCACGACTCTTTCTTATATTCCCACTTTCATCGCAAATCGTCAAGGCCGCTGGCGTCGTCACGGAGACAGCATGGGCCGGAGCAGCATATAATCTTATGCTTTACATGTTGGCAAGCCATGTAAGTACAGAAAAACAGAGAATCTCTAAGCAGTGTTTCCAAATAATCTAGAGGTGATTCCATCGATAGCTAAATGGACGGTTTTGTATTTATTTGATCATTCATGATCTCTCGCTGACATCATTTACGAATCCCATTTCAATCAAGATTAATATTAACTCTGTCAGTGCTCTTCTTCCTCTTATAAACAGGTTTTAGGAGCTTGTTGGTACCTGTTAGCAATAGAACGACAGGAGGCATGCTGGAGACGAGCATGCGACGATCAGAAGGCATCTTGTAAGTACAGTTTCTTCGATTGCCGCAGGGCAAATGAAGACAACAGGATTGCCTGGTACCAGTCAAGCAACCTCACCGGATTATGCGATCCCTCGAGTGGTTTTTATGAGTTTGGCATTTATGGCGATGCGGTGACATCAGAAGTGACTGTCTCCATTCTTCAACAAGTACTTTTACTGCCTTTGGTGGGGATTGAGGAATCTGAGGTAAGATAACAGGAGATTACTCTGTTTTTGGAGTTAGTTGTTTGTACCGATTTTGTTCTTTATATAGGTACAAGGTTTCGTGTTTGACTATGATCAATGAACATGCTCTAACATTCTTGCCTTACTGGATACATCTGAAACTTTTCTCTAGATGCTTGATTATATCTGAAATTTAAACACTATGGTTGGAAGCGACAGATAGATTTGCGGAGATTCGTCTCTTTCTCTTTCCATCTCCACATTTATTGAGCTGAATATCATCTCGTTCGACTACTGTCTAGTTCAGATGATGATCTTTTGATCGCACTTGCAGTTCCTTGGGACAAAATCTCTCAACGAGCACATATGTCGGAGAAATTGTTTTCGCCATAGTCATTGCGACTCTAGGGCTGGTTCTCTTCGCATTGCTGATTGGAAATATGCAAGTAAGAATGGATGACTCACTATTTTTCTTCTTTCATTTCCTATATGTGTTTCTCAGTCCAAAAAAAAATTTAAGCGACTAAACAAGAATTGAAAGCGATGCGTGATGCTTCGGTTTACCTAAACAGGTAATGTTAGAAACTAATGTGCTCATCTAACAGACATATCTCCAATCTACAACGGTCCGACTGGAAGAGTGGAGGATCAAGAGAACAGATGCAGAACAGTGGATGCATCACAGGCAACTACCTCCAGAGTTGAAGGAATCCGTTCGGAAACATGACCAGTTCAGGTGGATTGCCACTAGAGGCGTCGATGAGGAAACTATTCTGAAAGGCCTTCCCACGGATCTCAGGAGAGACATCAAGCGTCATCTGTGCCTCGATCTAGTTCGACGTGTAAGTCTGAAACTATCACGTCTAGGAAACATCATTGGTCATTTGTATGTGTTGTCGTATGGTTCCTAATTAAGTCGACATGACCACTCGAGCTTCGAGATGCCCCAACAACAAGAAATGGCTATTCTGATGTTAGTCAACTTAATCTGTGGGAAACTGACATCGATTTGGCTGCGGAATGCTGATACTCATGTTTGAATTGATGATTTCGCTTGTTCCTTGCTGAATAAACAGGTTCCGTTATTTGATCAAATGGACGAAAGAATGCTGGATGCGATCTGCGAGAGGCTGAAACCCGCTTTGTGCACCGAAGGCACATTCCTAGTGCGTGAGGGTGACCCCGTCAATGAGATGCTCTTCATCATCCGAGGCCATCTCGACTCTTACACCACCAATGGCGGACGCACCGGTTTCTTCAACTCATGCCGCATCGGACCTGGCGACTTCTGTGGAGAGGAACTGCTCACGTGGGCCCTGGACCCGCGCCCGAGTGTGATTCTCCCGTCATCAACCCGGACAGCCAAATCTGTGTCCGAAGTCGAGGCATTTGCCCTCAGCGCAGAAGACTTGAAGTTCGTGGCATCGCAATTCCGGAGGCTGCACAGTAAGCAGCTGCGGCACAAGTTCAGGTTCTACTCGCATCATTGGCGGACATGGGCCGCTTGCTTTATACAAGCTGCATGGCGCCGGTTCAAGAAGCGGAAGGAAGTCGCCGAGCTTAAGGCTCAAGAGAGCCTCGCACAGTATGTTAAGGCTGCCGAAAAGGTCCCGACCAGCTCAGGACTGGCTTCATACGCGACTAGGATGGCCGCAAGCACGAGGATAGGCAGTGGGCATAGCCATCCTGGCGCAGACTCAAGTGCCATTGCATCACTGCAGAAGCCGGCGGAGCCGGACTTCTCTGTCGATGACGATTGAGCAGAGAACGAATCAATGATGTATGTACAAGAAGTTAACAGAAAGGGATGACATATGGTGATTCTTTCATTGATTGGGAGGAAGATATAGGAGAAGAGATAGTTACATGTTAAGACAGACATATTGTAGCCTATGCATATTGTAGCTAAGACATTGAAGACAGCTTGTCCTTCATTTTAAAAGTATAAGCAGGAGCTTCCGAGGCCAAATTTGCAGCAGTTATTATTTATGGTTGACAATGGTAAGAAATGTAAATGCTAATTCTGGGAAGATCGAAGTTGTCACATAACTAATGTGCTCCGTTTTAGATAGGAGGGGCGTAGGAAAATCACTAACACGCATAGAAAATTATTTTCACTCGGATTGTTTTATCATTTTAAATCAATCACATGTCAAGATAAATTCAAGCCACTATGAATACGAATGAGCGGTGCAACGATGACAAAACTTTTCGCTCCTCGTGAGTCGATAATCAATCTCTTGATCTAGAGTTCAAGCCTACATGAAGTAGTAACGGCGAGTTACAAGTAAAACATGACTTAATCAACAGCTGAACTAAATCATAATAAATTTGCAAGTAGCACATGACTAAGTGCTACGCGCGCGCTTGCGTGTGTGAAAGAGGGAACCCAGAAAAAATTTAAAAAAAGGAAGTAAATTGCTTTTGAAAGAAAAGTACATTCAATCCAATCACATGGGATATGAGCAAAGCATTAGGAATTTAAAAGTAGGCCCTTCCTTTTGAGGTGGGGGACGTAACTTGGTTAGTTATTGAAGATGGGCGGGTCCCTTTCTTGGTGTTTTTTGACTAATGGCCTGTTTTCTCTAAGTCCCTCAAGTGATTATTGAGAAGAAAGCATGTAGTTTAATCATCATCATCTCGCATTCAAAAGTAAAGCTCCCTCCACTTTGTTGAACGGAATATCAAAAAGGTCGTCGCGGTTCATAATTCCCTTCCCTATTGTACATTATTATATGCTAATCTTGAATCGAGAGTCTTCGTCGAGGTTAACTTTTGGAGCATTTTGGTGATTATGTTGACCATTCAATTGCTCCATTAACAGCTTGATACGATCTGGCCATAAGTTTAAACCGATTAATTCCCAAGACAGCGACTCTCGAGGTGAAGAGGTGGTCCCCCAAAACTCCATGCAATGTCTCAATTACGTGCATTATTCTAGCCAAAATTAGAATCCGACCATTAATTCCTTATGACATGGATTCACATGCATGGGGTCGAGCTAATTTACTAAATATATCAATTTGCGTGTGCACATTTGCTTCACCTGAAATTAAGCACTCTTGTGCCCTGATGATTGAGGTTTGATTGAGCGGGAGAGAAGCCTACATTCTCGATAGACAAATCAAAAGTTGGCAGTCACTTGATCTCGTGCTCGTGGTTGAAATTGAATGGCTTTCTTGGCTATGCTTTATCTTCTTGATCGACATTGATCGCGACGGAATTTGATTTTGTGCTGAGACATACGATGGAAAGTGAAAAATCTAGTGGGGGCTTGGGATGATGAACATGTTGCGGAAGCGATGCAAGTGGGAACATGGTTGGAAGGAGATTCATCCAGAGTCAAACAAAGCAACAGAGAGATTCCTCCACTACTTTTCTCGCAGCAGGGAAAGAGCTGAATTCTTGTTGGGGGGGAAATTCCCACTTGACAACCTTCGGCAAATCGCTTTCGACTGACGTCAAGAAAGCAGCGAAAAATGCAGTGGCGAGCTGTTCTTGTTGCCCCACTAAAGAACGTTCCCATAAAGCCAACCTTTCAGACCAATGTGCTATCGCCATAAAAGTTGGAGAAAGAAGAATTGAAAAAAAATCTCCGGGTGGTCACTGCAGACCTTTGCGTGAATAGAGATGCTCTGCCCACATTTATGGAGTGCAGAGTCTCATCGTTCTACGCCAACTCAACTTCATGGCTATTGGGGATCGAGTCATCCCGGTGTCAAAAGGGGATAAGCAAAGATGGGCGACCGCATTATAAGTCTGCAGTGCCTTCCTCCTCCTTATCCAAAGAAAAGCGGTCTCGCCTTTAGAACGAAACGAGTATCTGGAAATCCTTCTTTGTCAAAAGGTGTCTTTGAATCTCTTTCCGAAATGGTTTCAATAGCTCTTGATTGGAGGTGTTGTGCTGGAATCGTTTAAGACTCGAATGTCGGGGTTGGGTGGCATTTCAAACTAGTCGCTCAATCCTACTTTTGATTTGCGAAACGATTGAAGTGTGAGTACTTTGCTCTTGATCTAATTAGTCTTAGAAATAGTATTAATTGCGCATTTCTAGAATATATGTGTACCTCATTGCTCAGTCAAGAGAATTTCAATAAGGAGTATTTTATACCCTGAAACGAAAGTGAGGAAACAGAGAGCACATGAGGAGATGGCGGTGTGGTTTGGTCCAACCGAGAGTGAGAAATAAAGTATGGAGGGGAGTCTCCTGTGCATGCAAAGATTCCGCCGGCCATGGCATGGGTGGTTGAGGCTTTGAGGGTGCAAGAACATAGATAAAAGGGAGTTGTTCATTCATCTTTTGTATGACTAACATATTTGGAAATATTAGATATCTTCTAATGACTTGATTGACCACATCATAAATATCTTATTCCGAAAACAGAAAAGAATACGGCATCTATTTTATGTTATCAAGTCAAATGTCGTTCTCTCGATTGTAATTGATGTGGCACGGAACGAAAATACCTAATATTTTCGATAGGTATGCTAGACATGCATATTCTATCCTTATTTGTTCCTCCTAACTTCAAATCAAATAAATGGAGTCTGTGTTTTCATTGTTTCAATGTCCGGACATGGCTGGCAAGGGTTGATTCGAGGGCAGCCCTAGAATCTGTGTCAAGTAATTCTCCTTGGAGCAGTGGAGCCCGCAAGAGATAAAACAAAGGTGGACCCTACATGCATGGCTTTGGGACTATGATTGAAGCTGCTAGCGCTAGGGTTGTGTCGATTTACATTGCCATAAAAGCAGAAGAGCCATAGAGGATTCCTTCGTCCTTCGGTTTATATACAAACTCATCTCCTCTCGTGTCAGTCTCAGCCCAGGAATAAGAAAGGCTTTGCATATTTTCATAATCACCACAGAGAGAGAGAGAGAGAGAGAGATGGAGACGAAGCAGACATCAAAGTTCAAAAGCGTATGTGTCTTCTGTGGGAGCAGCCAAGGGAAGAAGAGCAGCTACAAGGATGCTGCTATCGAGCTCGGCAAAGAACTGGTCTGCTTTGTTCTTCTTCTTCTTCTTCTTCTTCGCTTTAGCTATATACCCCTAATTCTCTTCGTTCGTTTTGGTGCGGAGAGTCCTTTACCCAAGAAGGTAAATTGATATTGCAGTTCGGTCCATCAAAACGACGAGTAATGCCTAGTTGTTTTTCACTATTGAAGGTGTCGAGGAATATTGATCTGGTGTATGGAGGAGGGAGCATCGGATTGATGGGTCTTGTCTCGCAAGTCGTCTACAACGGGGGCCGCCATGTCATCGGGTGAGTGATTCCATCATGGTCATCGGATGAAATAGTGCTAAAAAAGAGAGCGAAATGATGAAGATAAGAGGGTTGAGTTCAGCGGTAATCAATTACGTGCTTGTTTTGCAGCGTCATTCCCAAAACTCTCATGCCTCCAGAGGTACGTATTTCTAGTATGCTTACCTTTGAGAAAGTACCTTATGCATCGCTTTAGTGTCGCCAACTTTCGAGTAATAACAGAGCCAATCACTGTATGAATCCCGACAAACTCGTAACCGGTGAACACGGAAGCCGAGTCCAATCGCAAGTTAGGGGCCAAACGGGGGCCTTGAAGAAGCAAAAGAGCCTCTCTCTCTCTCTCTCTCTCTCTCTCTCTCCCTCCTTGCTGGAGCCTAGAGTGGGCTAGGTTGGTCTGAATGGCAGAAAACTCATCCCGTAATTTGTACGCTTGTACTGGTCCACGGCATTTGTCTGTCTCTGCTAGTTTTCACATGCCCTGGCTAGATTCCGTAGTGCAAAGTACTCTCACACCCTTGCATCTTCTTCGCACCGGCCTTTCACCCGTGTGAATAAGTCCCCTCATCGCTTTTGTCAGTGTCCCGGCTTGGGCTCCCACCCACATGAGTTTCGTATTCAGTTCGAGGCTCGAAATTCTTGCATGTACCCGGCACACATGCATCGGGGGCGAATGCTAAGCTTTCTCCGCACGACGAATTGAGGGGCTTTAATCTGCATAGTGGAAGAGCTGTTTGTTTGTGGTGTGGCAGATAACCGGAGAGACGGTGGGAGAAGTGAAGGCGGTCGCCGACATGCACGAGAGGAAGGCAGAGATGGCTCGACGTTCGGACGCCTTCATCGCCTTACCTGGTTGGTGCACCCTTTGATCCCCTCGAACAATGTTCATGTTCAGTAATGAATTCCATTCCATTCGGACCAAGATCCGGTTCCAATGACTTGACCAATTCGGGCTTTAGTTTCGCCACTCGGCCCATGTTGAACCCAAGTGGTCTGGTCTGAATCGGACCCGCAGGCCACGACTTCAATTTTGAGCCTCGAAAAAAGGAGGGAAATAATAGTAATTCACTCAACTCACCTCGATTTCTGGTCCAATCCAGTCCCACTCGGACTAGAGGGACCGGTTCCTAGTTTCCAAAACCAAGGACCAAATTGAATGTCCTTGGAACTAGATTGATCGGTCCAGTTCGGTTCCTAGGCGGTTCAATGAAATTGGTCTACTTCAAAAGAGATAATGCCTTGAACTCTATAAGAGGTGAATGAGATCTAGAGAAAGGGAAAGACTAAAAGAGAAAAAGTAGGCATGAGCATGGCGTGAAAGGGAAAAATTGAAAGAGGAGAGGAGGTGTATGTGAGACATTTAAAAGAAGAAGAAGAAGAAGAAGAAGAAGAATCAGTCCAAGCGGTCTGGTTTGGTCCAGTTCCTCTCCTGAGCTAGGAAAGGGATTGGCTTCTTTGAGAATTGGACCCAACCGGCTAGTTCGAAGTCTGAGTGATTTTTAATTCAGTCAATCCGTCTTACTTACCCCTAAACTCACTTAGCCAAAAGGACAAAAAAGAATAAAATATATATAATTAATCTCGAGATTTATTTATGGCATATAAATCTCCATCAATTAGTAATCTAAAACAAATTAAATTTTTTGCGACGTCGATAAAATTGTATATGACTTTTCACAAGGGGGTTATGGGACACTCGAAGAGCTTCTGGAGGTGATAGCCTGGGCCCAACTCGGCATCCACGACAAACCGGTAATTCGTCTCTTCACTTCAGTAAATTTTTATTCTCCATTTTGGATTTATAAGCTGATCTTGATTGATAATTTTATCTTCTTGCGTTGCGTTCCTATAATACTAAAAATAAATTTTGCAGGTGGGAATGTTGAACGTAGATGGGTACTACAACCCCTTACTGCAATTCATCGACAAAGCAGTGGAGGAAGGTTTCATTAGGCCCAATGCACGCCACATCATTGTAACTGCCCCTAGCGCCAAGGACTTAATCAAGAGGATGGAGGTAATTAAGAAATCCCATTAAAATTAACACTTAGATTTTAGCAGTATTTGCTGTTTCATTTTTAGTTCACTTCCAATAAATTTTGCTCGATTCATATTAATTTAGCAAAAGGAAAATTAAATCAGTGAGAAAGAGAATGGTAATCCGTCGAAAGATTGTGATATGAATTCTGCAGGAGTATTATCCACGCCATGAAAGGGTGGCTCCGAAGCTAAGTTGGGAGATGGAGCAACTGGCCTACTCTACAGCGTGCGAAATCTCCAGATGAATGAGAAAGAAAAAGGAAGAAAATTGTTAAAAAAAAAAAAAAAATCCTTGTGAAATAAGGAAATCAAAAGGATGACTCGAGAATTGTGGAATTTTGTAACCTCATCATTTCTCTTGTAAATTAAAAGTTGGCCTCAAGACAATAGGCTGTAATCTAGACCATGCATTTATTTAGCGGTAAATTTTTCTAATCGCTCTAAGTTGGTATAGGGAAAGAATGTAACATTTTGCGAGACAATTGTCAATTGTTTCAATAGTTTAAATTATTATTGTTGATGATTAGGGACGAGCAAGATTTATTTACCGATTCCTCCACATTCAAAATTTAACTTCCTTTATTCATTGAACTTTCTCTTGTTGTTATCTTCCCAAGGCAAACCATCAAAGGAAAGATAATGGATTATTGATTAAACTTCTAGTGCGTCTCTTTCACCCATACCAATCATAACTTTGGAGTTTTAATTAAGTAGACATGCAATTTTAAATTTATTTAGGAACCGCCACTGATCTATTATGGGTTGACTAGAAACCCAATTAAAATGCTGGAGAACTTTTGTAAACTAGATATTTCATGGATATGAGATTTGGTTACGCTAGATCTATCTAACGCATTTTTGTATCTTTTCTCTTTATTACAAAAATATTTTACAAGCAGTCATAGTCAATTTTAATCCTAATCTACTAACATGTGATAGTGATCATTTGTGTGCATAGACATTAATTTAACACTCAATAATTAAAGCAATAAATAAATTGTTAGAAAAATGGTAAGAACATCAGTACGTTATGCTAAGCAAAACTCCATTATGTCAAATTCATCTAGTGTTCTACAAATTAGTAACTAAAAACCAAACAATATATGCACGCCTTAAACATGATTTCTAAATGCAATGCCTATTAATTCTTTTTTCAGGTTTTTGTTTAAAAAATGGGCATCCATTAAATTAAATATTAGGGAAAATTCCAAATAAGGGTTTGAGTACCATTACTTTCTCAAATAAAAGCATGAAATGAAACTTGTTTCAAATAATGGCTTAAAATATTATCATTTTCTCAAATAAAGGTACGGAGTTGTCATAGCTATTTCAAATAAAAACCTAACCTCGCTGACCAGGAAAATATTCCGATCGATTAGAGGTATTTTTGTCAAAACATACTTTAATTTAAATTTTAATTGAATTATATTAAAAATTAAAAAATATATAATTAAAAAAAAAAAAACACGAGAGCCTCGCTTCGGCAATAGGGCTGCGGCAATGGTCGACAAGGGTCGTCGACCCCCACTCAAATGCTGGCAACCACAAGCGGGAGGGAGCCCTCCCTTTTGTGGGTTTCTTCTTCTTTTATGTTTTATTTGTTTAGTTTATTTTTATGGAAAAAAAAAGAGAAAAAAATGAAAGAAGAATTTACTCTTCACTAGCCGGTGAGTTTAGACCTTTCTTTGAGATGAAGATAGTCACTTCCAACTCTTATTTGAAATAAGGTGTACTTCGGATTGTTATTTGAAAAAATGAGAGAATTTCGAGCCCTTATTTAAAAAAAAAATGTCTACTTCAGGCCATTAATTGAAAAAATAAGAACACTTTATACTCTTATTTGGAATTTTCTCTAAATACTATGACTATGTGAGTTTAATCTACCATGCATTAATGGACTGTATATAATTTTAAATGAAATGCAAGCTCCATTAATAACTTAAACATAATAATAAATTAGGATTAATCATAAATTAACCCTATTATTTAAACTCTGTGGGATATTTTTATATTTTCCTTTTTTTATAGAAACAAGAGACTAAACTCTAGGACACTAACATGACCTAACAATGCAATCTAATTATATTTGGTATTTTTTCTTTTATGATTTGAAATAGGAAACACCCTAAATTGACTTTGATCAATATGGAAATAATGTATATTAAATCCTAATTACGAACTAAATGAAGCTTACGTTTTTCCTAAATTGATAAAAGACTCCTCATGCACTTAAGATATGAATTTCTAAGTTAGGAAACATGCATGAATGTAATCTAAACTAAATGCGATGCAATCTTTTTTATATTAATTTTATAATATGCACATGCCCAATCTAATGATGGATAAAATCTAACACCCCACATAATAAATTATATTAAATATTATTATTTTTAAATAAAGAAACAAACTTAATTGAGGGTTCAATCTTTAGTTCAAAGGACCATATCCCCAATTATATATATATTAATATCATGGAAAATCCAAAATTAGTACACATATGACAAATTTAACACAAACTAATTTTTTTACCATCAGAAATCCAAAACTGGTACATTTGCAATAAATTTACCCTCTAATATTTTCCATTAAATTGGATTAATATCACAAGGAATCATGGACTAGTACACGTGTGACCATCAATTTGTAGTTTTCCATTATATTAATCTAATTTAACAGAAACTAACGGAGGATAATTTTGTCACGGGCGTACTGGTTTGGAGTTTTTCATAGTATTAACACTATATATAATGACTCAAATAAAGAAATTGCTTATTTGATAACACCTAAGTAAATCATGTCAAATCGAGTTAGAATCAAATAATTCAAATTACAAAATTAAATATTCAGACTGATTACACCTATGACGAATTTACCCTAAAGTAATTAACCCCAAGCCGGTACATTGGTAAAAAATTTACTCTATTAATTTTCGTTAAATTGAATTGATATCATAAAAAACCATAAATTGATACATCTATGATAAATGAAAGGTAAAATCCAAAACTGATACACTCATCAACCATCACGTGTTATCAAACTCATCAATTTGATAGTTAAATTTAACGGAAACTAATGAAAGGTAAATTTGTTATAGGTGTACCAATTTTGGGATTTTTGTCATCAAAAAATTACTTTAGGGTAAATTTATCATAGGTACACCAGTTTAGAGATTTTTGTAGTTTAAACCTATATATAATGATTCAAACAAGGAAATTGTTTATTCGATAACTGTTAGAGTTGGAAAAATGGGCCAAGTATAAGAGAGAACTTGTAATTTTTCTTATGTATATCTCTGTGTATGATTTACATTGAATGAGTCCCTATTTATAATACATTGAATATCTAATAAAAGAAGGAGAAGATACATCAAATCAAATCCAATCACAGATTGACATAATTAATCAAATATAATCTTTTGTAATCTTAGATTGATTGATCATAATCTTCAGCTCAATCCTTGCATATCTCCAACATGATCTTTGCATATCTCCAACACTCCCCCTCAAGCCGGCGGCTAATATATATCCAAAACGCCCAGCTTGCTTAGTAAATGTGCGTGTTGTCTTTGACATAATGGTTTGGTAAAAGTATCAGCAGGCTGTTTCGTGGTTCCAATTTTATTTGTCTTGATTACTCATTCTTGGATCTTGTCTCGAGTGTAGTGGCAGTCTACTTCAATGTGTTTCGTTCTCTCATGAAAAATGGGATTTGCTGCGAGTTTGAGCGCTGCATCATTGTCACAATATAAGTCCGTTGACCCTTTGACTTGTATCCTAAGATCTGAAAGCAAGCTACGTATCCAAACTATTTCACAAACGGTTTTAGCCATAGCTCGATATTCAGCTTCAGCGGATGATAGAGATACAAATGGATTGCTTCTTCGTCTTCCATGAAAGCAAAGACTTTCCCAACTTGATGCAAAAGCCAGTGATTGATCTCCGACTCATGGGACATGTGGCATAATCTGTGTCATAATAAGCCACCATTTCTAAATTGCAATCTCGTGAGAGGAGTATTCCAAGGCCTGGACATCTCTTCAAATATTTTATAACCTTCAAGGCTGTATTCATGTGAGATTCCTTCGGGTTATGCATGAATTGACTAAGTGTCTGCACTACATAACATATATCCGGCCTAGTCATGGTGAGATATATAAGTTTCCCTACGAGCCTTTGATAGTGGGATGGATCTTCAAGCATGAGGGTCGACGATCTTAGAGGATGGTCCAGCGTCGTAGTCAACGGTAGTCAACTTGATATTCTGATCGATAAGAATGACAGCCGGTTTACATCCTAATAAGCCTGCTTCTGATATGATCTCTAACACAAATTTCCGTTGAATAAGAGAGATTCCTAATTCTGAACGAGCAATCTCAATACCAAGGAAATACTTGGGAGGTCCCAAGTCTTTAATACGGAAGCTAGAGTGCAAATATTCCTTAAGTTTCTTGATGCCCAATTTATCGTTTCCCATAATAAGTATGTTATCAAATCTTGGAAAGCAGCAGAATAGAAATTTTCTATTTGAGGAAGATTCATCACCGGTAGCAATGTTATACAATGATTTTTTTATTCACAGAAATACATGATAAATCAATTTTTTTTTGAAAAATTTGTCCAAAAATACAATCCTTGTGAGAGACTACCCAAGCCCACCAGTTTGTCAATCAAAAGAGCCTGGAAAAGACAGGTGTTAGAATTGAAGAGGATGTGGCATGAATTATCTTCACAGGCCTTTGATACTGAGATAAGATTGAACTCAAACTGAGGAATATAAAGCACATTTTGAAGGTTAATGGAAGGGCTAAGATTCACTGTCCCTATTTTTGTGACATTTGTGGTATTTCCGTTTGGAAGTTTCACAAGTAATAGGGAAAATATATTTATGAGTATGGGAAAAAAAACTTTCATTGCAGATAATGTGGTCACTAGCACCTGAATCAATTATCCATGCATCATGAGAAATAGAGCTGAGACAAAATGGAAGTACCTGAGAAGCCTGCCCTTTTATAAGATATTTCCAGCTGTTTCAAGGCTCTCATGATTTGCTGATACTAGTTTTCAGTAATTGGCTGATTGATATTGTGCCCAGTGACTTGATTAGCCAAAACTTCCTTCTTTCCCTTCTCCCCGGGTTTACTATGTAATTTCCAACAGGTTTCCATCGTGTGATGAGGGCGTTTGCAATTTCCCTTTTCCTTTAGTATTTTCCTTCAGGGTTGATGTGGCATTATGAGGACCATAGAATCCCTTAAAAGAGGATGTTATCATGCCATGGGAGCCATTAGATTCAGCTGAAACATTAGCTTAATAATAGCCGTTGGATCTAAAAGGCTGATCTGGGCCATCCATATGAAAAAAGGTAGGGTTCCCTTATTCTTCTTTCTTTCTTGCAGCCGCTCATAGGGGGTTCTCTCCATGGAAGCCGAAGGACTGCTCGCCCGCAGAGAAGACATGCGAGGAGCTACTGGTCGGCGAGAAGGCAGATCCATGGACGGCGAACATTGGTGAGGGGCTGCCGGTCGGTGAAACCCCAGATCCAAGGGCAGCGAAGGTTACTCCATCTTTGGTTCGTGCATACCCAGTTGCTGCCATCCTCTGGCTCTCCTCTTAGACCGCCAATTGGTAGATCTGCCCGAGAGGTGGTGGCGGCTCCATTGCAAGTATTTGCGACCTGAAATGTGAGTAACTCTCATTTAAGATTAGTAAAAAACGAGTCGTCTGATATTGTCGAAAGGTTTCCTTGATCCCTCAAGCTTCTCCTCAGCAGCCCTGAAAGCTGGTTGAAACACGCTGTGACGGACTGGTTTCCTTGCTTTAGTTCAGACACGGCTTGGGTGAGCGAGAAAATCTTAGCCCGGTCGAGTTTTCCGTACATCTCGCAGATGCTATCCCATATTGTCTTCGAATCCTCGGTTGGTGGAAGTCTGGTGGCCACCTCGGGAGTCAAAATGATTACTGATCCATGTTCGCACGAGCTGATTGCATCTGCGCCAGTGTCGCCGTGAGCGGTCGTCGGTCGGGAAGGGCACGATTCCGTCAATGAACTCGTCTTTGTCTTTCGTCACCAACGCCCGCTAGAGATCTCGAGCCCAGGTACTGTAATTTCCGGGTCCAGTAAGCTGCAAAGAGATGAGCCGCAGCTCGGAACCATCACTTGGCGACGTGTAGAATGGGTCGCCGAGCTTCGGCCGGCCACTGTTGGCTGGAAAGGTGAAGGGCAGAAACCCGAGTCCTACGTTCAGGTAGGGATTTGTTCCTTGACCTGACGAAGAGGATTCGAGTCCTAGGCCTGAGCCCACCCGGCTTGTCCTAGCATTGTGGGGAATTTGACCACCTTCAGTGGGCTGGGCTCCAGAACTCGAAAATCCTTCTCCAAATGTGCCGTATGAAGCCCATGGCTAAATTGACCCAATTCTCCATGGGCCCTGAAAAGGGAACCACGGGATTGGTGGTCATTAGGCTAGGCCGGAAACGTTTGCTGGAGAAAGAACTGGATAAGCAGTGTGTTGGGTCGTCAAATGTGCCTCTTCAGCTAGGTTAACTAAGGCCAGATTTTTGCTTTGAGGTGAGTTTGGGTTTTCTTCTACTGGAATGTTTCCTTCAGGATTCTTGGCCATGATGAATTCCTACTATCTGGTGATTCGTTCTTTGCATAATTTGGTTTGCAAAAAAGAACAGAGGCAATTCAAAGATTTGCGTAAGCTAGGTTGAAGGGTATGGCTCTGATACCATGTCAGAGTTGGAAAAATGGGCCAAGTATAAGAGAGAACTTGTAATTTTTCTTTTGTATATCTCTGTGTATGATTTACATTGAATGAGTCCCTATTTATAATACATTGAATATCTAACAAAAGAAGGAGAAGATACATCAAATCAAATCCAATCATAGATTGGCATAATTAATCAAATATAATTTTCTGTAATCTTAGATTGATTGATCATAATCTTCAGCTCAATCCTTGCATATCTCCAACGTGATCTTCGCATATCTCCAACAATAACATCTAAGTAAATCATGTCAAATTGAGTTAGAATCAAATCATTTCAAACTAGGAAATTAATATTCAATCGATTATAGTTTTGGAAACTACTTTGATAGGAACTTTGACTCCAATTACGATTGGCAGCATGGAGGATCACAACTGCGATCGGCTAGGGTTGGCGACGGTGAAGGCCTTGCACGATGCAAATACAACAACGTTGTCAGTATCAGGCGCCATCGACTTTGAACTTTTCTTTCTTACATGTTGTCTCTAATGTCGTGGACCTTTCTCTATTGTATGCCACCCTCCTCTAATGTCCAACCTCAGGCTTTTCTAGACTTAGGATTAGGGTTTTCTCAAGGAACAAATCAACGCATCATTTTCCTACTTTAGACAAAAGAGATATATTGACTCCCTCACCTTATGAAATTAAGATGTCACCTTCTAATTATCTCCATATAATTGAAATTGTCAAAGATAATATCTTGATTTCCTCCAAATTGAATTAGATAATGCAATCTCTCCTACTTCGGCATGCCCGTGTGCTAAGCACATGCAATTTTTGGTCATATGGGGTGCTCAATGGGCTTGATCAAATTTTATGATCCTGTGGGCTTAGTTTAATTAAGCACATAGCCTCCCCTGCTCAAACTCATTTAACGCCAGTCTAATTTAAATGCAATTTTTGTGGGCTTTATTACTAATAGAATGCTCCTAATATGCAAATGTAATTAATAATATTCTTGTTCGGGGGTAGGGGTTGAGGCAAATCCCTAATTTTCTATGCAATATATGGTTCACCAAAATTTAATTGTCAACATGTCTTAATCTGCATTAGGAAATGGTAGAAAAACATATTGTCCGTGCTGATACTTATATCAAAATTATTCACAATTTTTCATAGGCTCGGCACCTTCCCCGTGTAAACCTTCGCGAGTCAAATTTAAGGCATCATCTTTACTTAAATTGCTATTTGTTAACTTAGAATCTCCATAACATCAAATTGTTGTACGATTTCTTTGATATTGTAGCTGCGGTATTTTCAATGTATAGCTCGAACTGGCCTACCTAATTTGCATGACAAATGGCACACACGTGGCAAAAAAATCTGATGCTGGAATAAAAAGTTGTCATCCCAAGATAAATCAGAACAAAACGTAAACTCAATCGTGTGTCATCTTTAGAGAATTACTTGTTACCAACCGACATCGGACATTCCCGATCTCACGTAAAAAAATTTATGTTACTATCCAACGGGTTGACCTGGAATTAGAAGGATTCGTTTGAACTTTAGATGCACCGTCCTCGTCTATATAAAAACAATAATTTCGTACTTTGATTTATTTTCTCAATTAAGACGGATCCTTTAATTTCATAGGCTTGGCAAACCCTAAGAACCAAGGACAAAAAAAAACGCTTTGATTATATTTGACCCTTTTTTTTTTAATAATTGTCTCGAAACAAGTGGTTCACCGTACGGCACATCCTAGGTTATCAACTCGAGAGACTCTGACGCACATAAGAATCGAAGTCATAGAAAAACCATGTGAAAATGCCTCGACAGAGCATAATTAGGCATTACTCCACTTGTGGGTTTTCTAGACATGAGATCCAACCCATTTCCAGAGAGACTCCAGAATTCGGATACCAATGCATTTCAAAATAAGGAGGTTGTACCGTGCGGAGTAAATGGGGCCACATGCTGATCTTCTCCCTTTAGACTTCTTTTATCTACGTTGACATTGTCTAGTCTTAATGTTAGAAAAGTCTTTTGGATGTTCTTTTGGGTGCAAAGGAAAAAAGAGGATGTCCAGCGCCTAACGAACCAGAAATTACCAAATGAGTTCGTTCCTACAGGAGAGACAATCGTAGATGGCAAGAGCCCTTTGATCACTAAAACTGTGTGCCGTAGCTCGAATGCGCATTCAATCCCATCTCCAACAGAAGTTTGGCGAGACAGGGGTTCTTAGCTCGACGGATCCAGGCTCCTGGGCCATCACATTCGCGGCAACTATCTATATCGCAAGAGAAGCTTTTGGACCGAATCTCCCGTTTTTGCATCACGGATAAGAGACCTCCTGCTGCCATCATCGATGAGGAAATTCCCATGCAATCGTCCTTTCTCTTCGTGGGCTCGTGTTCGTTGTATCATCGTTCAAAAGTCAAAGAGGAGCCCACATCGAAACGGACAGTTTTTGGATTGCTTGCCATTCTTAGTCACGGTGGTTCGGCTTTTTCTACTTAAAACTCCACGTTCAAATAATAATCCAAGACTATACCTAGCGAGTCTTTTACGACTAGGTGTAAGTTTTGAACATGAACATGGATGGACAAATGATAGTGGAATCCAGCGTTTGGCGCGCTCGTTGAAATAAACTAAGAAAACAGTACTTCTACCTTAAGAATATTTAAAATGGCGAAAGGAGACTGTTACCAAAAAAAGAAATGTAGAAGGAGAAATACAAGGAATCGGGCTCGAGACTTTTGAACTAGAAATCACGTCACCGTTAATTTGTTCTAGCTCGAGGATGGCCTGCTTTCTTTTTTTTTTTTTTCTGTAAAATGGGGTATTCGAAATTTTTGGAGTTAGATGCTCTTTAGGAGTGCCCACATTCAAGCCATCTCGTGCAAGTATACTCAAGTAAGATTTGAGCCACGGGATGGAAGACGTAGCCCTCGATATTACTCTGAGTAGGGAGAGACTATAATTCAATCATGTGATGTGTAGTATCCGAAAAGAGCACCAAATAATATGGACAACTCTTTCAGAAGCCTATCTGAATCCATAAGTTTTAAATTAAGAGCTGCATGAGATACATTTTGCATATTTCAAAATTAGGTCATCGCTTGACTAAATGTTCTTCATTTTTGCACCAAGCGATGTATTCTTTGATCAAGAACTGTACCACAGCTCTTGAAATGCGCTAATCAAGCCCGTGGTGCTACACCGATCCATTGTATTCAATTCTTCTTCTTCTACTTCTTCATCTTCTTCTTTGCTTGTTAGGTCTGGCTTGCTGGGTTCCACGAGATCTGCAGCGAGTCAAATTCTGCCATATGGCCTCAAGTCAATGAGGGCCGACGCGGTGCGCTTTGGGCAATTTAGAAATTAAAAATTTGGTTCTTCTTTGGGGACGAAAACGGGTTGACTTTTGCTTCTGGGGCGTAGAGTTTTGACCCACGGATGATTCTATTTCGTTACAAAAATAAAAATAAAAATAAAATGGAAAATGAAGTCGCAAAATAAAAAATGAAAAAAAGTGAAAAGCCCATGGGGGGAGGGGAGAGGCGTTCCTCCGGAATGCATGGCACGTGACATCTTCCCGATGCATTTAATGCTGGGCGTTATGGCACCTCGACAAGTTAAAAATTGATGAGATTCGCGATCGATATTTTAGAATGTCGAAGTTAAAAATTGATGAGATTCGGATTGATATTTTAGAATGGAATTAAACATTGGTCAGAACTTAGGTAGTTTTTTCTTCTTCTTCTTCTTCTTTTTTATTCTCAAGAAAACATGAATTTTAATAATATTTTTTAGGAGAATTGTAGATAACTCACCGTCCTAGCCAGTGACTTATCTGAAGGAAATTTCACGCCCCCTTTTAATTCCTGAAGGGTAATTCTTATTGCCGGTTGAATGTCAAAGGTCTTGAGGCTCGAAACCATTTGGAAAGCTCCCTGCCTTTCTGATTCGCACCCAACTGTTGTGAATGCCTAATGACTAATCAGATTCGAAGCGTACGTCGACCTCTTTTATGCTTACTCGATTTAAGTTCTCTAAGTGCGGAAAATTGATTTGATCGATGTGAGGAACTTGACAATTGCAACATTATCAAAGCCATATGCATCCCATCACCATATTATACACATAGGGCACAATTTATTATATTTATATCAATTCAGTCATTAGCCTTTCAATTGACAAATTTAAACATAAATATGTTGACAATTTGCTAATTTAGCTCATCCAACTAATTTTTGTTGAAAAATCATTAATGTGAATGCTAACCGTCCTATATAGCATAATAGACACTAGGCCAATGTTAACTTGGACAATTTTTGGAATTTTTATTTATTTTTGTAGTTCTTTTTTTTTTTCCATTCCTTTATTTTCTTTTTCCTCTGCTAGTCGTTGGGCCTCTACAATGGCTAGCAATACCACAAAAGAGGCTCGCCCACGTTGACCTTGCTAGCTTCAAGCAAGGCTTGAAAGTGGTTGCCCCTCGCTCGCCTCGAGTGACCTCACCAGAAATTGATGATGGTCGCCTACACCAATTTCAAGCGAGGTCACTCCTTGCCAGATCTCGGCGAGGTGACCTTGCTAGCCTCAGCCAACCTCGCCCCTACGAGGGCGAGCCTCACTTGATGGGCAAGGTTGGCCCTCGCTTACACTCATCTATGGTCGGTCGCCGACTATCGTGGATGCCTAGTGACTGACGAAGGAAAAAGAAAAGAAAAGAAAAAAATATAAAAAAATTCAAGAAAAATTAAAATGGTAAAAATTGTTCACATCGTGCCGATTGGTGTTGCTTAGAATGACCATCCCACGTCAGCGATTTCAAGCCATATTTAAATAAACTAAATTGACAAATTGTCAAATTATTTAAAGCTGAATTGATAAAATGCAACAGATTTGAAACTTATTTATTTTGTTGTAACTTTCCCCTTTTCTCCTTTTGTCACCAACGAAGTAAAGGGCCTTGTTTACTTTCTTAATTTCCAAGAATTAATAGACACTTCTCTTGGATTCTAATTTGTCCTGATACGTTGTAAACTTGCGCAAATCTTGCCATATTACAACGGTGATTAACCAATGATCATTAGGAGAATGAGTGAAGTCTTAGTCGACATGCTAACATATGGGCAACAAAAGTTCAAAACCCTTTAATTAAGCAACGTATAAAATAAGTCAACGCCAAAGCACTATCCTCTCTCAACGACAGTGCTTCTTAGTAAAACTTCCAACATTTGGTCGAAGTCAATGAAAGGCTTATTGTCTTTTCTTTCTCGAACACATTCCAACTACTAATTAAGTTGATTTAGAGAGAGAGAGAGAGAGAGAGAGAGAGAGAGAGAGAGAGCACAAAAGTATAAAGCGAGTTCAACATGGAGATATTATTTAAAAAGAATTAGTTGATTGCTTCTTCTCATTGATTCGAAATGGACCCAGAAAATTAACTCAAGGAATCACTTTATTTGATGATGTTACTATATAAGGCACAAAAAGTATCCAAGGAGTTGAATATGTAACAGTGGAATGAAACTATGATATCTTTAGAAGTTGCGTCGCTTAAATTTAATGCCCGCTAAAACGTGACAATTGTGCATGCCATTATAGGTAGATCTCTCTTCACATGTGCGGGCACATAGAATTACAGGTGTATCTTTAAGGCGTTGAAAGAAAGACCGTAGGCTAGGCCATAGCCATTTCTGTGGAGATATACATGCACATTGACATTTTACTTCTATATCGACTCCAACTCATCAAAAAATAATTATAGATATGCTCACATGGCTATCGACCATAAAGTCAATAAGCTGAATTTTGAAGAGAAGTGTGATTAAGCAAGAAATCAATTTAAGAGTCATACACATCGACAGTCGAGTTGAAGCATGTAGTATTTGGAGAAAAACAATTAGGGCGCGTTTGGTAACGATTCTGTTCCCGAGAACAGATTCTGATAAGAAATTATTATTTTTGATTATGTTCCTAGGAACTGATTCTGAGTAAAAGAACGTATTTGGTAATTGTCCAAAATTTCTAATTTTGGAATAGAATTGTGTTTGGTACCATGCAAATTAATTATGTTCCAAATTAATTTATTTTAATTTTTATTTAATTTTTATATTTTTTTCCTTTTTTTCTTTTCTTTTTTTCCTTTTTTTCTTTTTTCTTTCTTTTTTCTCCCATTCTTCTTCTTCTTCAGGCCGGTCGCCGGACCGGCGACCGGCCGACGAGGGCCGGCGACCTCA
Source organism: Eucalyptus curtisii (assembly GCA_017140595.1). Classification (NCBI taxonomy): domain Eukaryota; kingdom Viridiplantae; phylum Streptophyta; class Magnoliopsida; order Myrtales; family Myrtaceae; genus Eucalyptus; species Eucalyptus curtisii. The sequence goes on from CM029504.1 coordinate 10,740,486, forward strand.
CCGGAGCGTCGGCGGCCTCGACGAGGCCGGCCCTCGTCGGCCGAGCTTCGCCGGTGGCTAGGCGAGCCTCGCCGGGGCCGGGCGAGCTTGCCAGACCTCACCGGTGGCTAGGCGAGCCTCCGGCAAGCTCGCTAGACCGGTTGCCGGCAACCGGCAAGATGACGACCAGCGGTGGCGGGCGGCAGCGGGTAGCGGTGGGCAGTGGTCGCAAGATGGGGGTCGATGAAGAAGAAGAAAAGAGAAGAAGAAGAGTTTTGATTATCAATTTTGTTTTCGGAACAAGAATCAATTTTTTTTTTATTCTTGATTCTCCTCCAAATCTGTTCCGGGAACAAAAATTTTACTAAATGCGATTATGTTCCAAAACTACTCCTGGGAACAAAAAATCAGAATCTGGCACTATTGGGATGATTACCAAACAGGCCCTTAAAGGCACGAGTTGGTATATAAATTTTCTGGCTCATACAGTTTTAATGAAATAAGAAGGTGCTAATGAGTGTGAGTTCGTATGAATCTCGACATGTGTTCACATGGTTCTAGAATGTACCACTCATTTTTAGGTACACCCATCATTTAAAAACTCTTCTAGGGTGTGTTTGGTAACGATTCTATTCCCGGGAACAGATTTTGATTATACTTGATTCTTTTTTATTCTGTTCCCGGGAACAATTTCTAAGCATTTTAAGCCGTTTGGTAATGTCCAAAATTTCGATTCTAGAATAGAATTGTGTTTGGTACCGTACTCATTGATTTTGTTCCAAATCAATTTCTTTTAATTTTTAAATAATTTTTTTTTACTTTTTCCTTTTTTTTTTTTTTTTTTTTTTCATTTTTCTCCTATTCTTCTTCTTCTTCAAGTGGTCAGCAACCTCACCGGAGCATTGCCGGCCCTCGACGAGGCTGGCCCTCGTCGGTTGAGCCTCACCGGGCTTGGCGAGGCCCGCTTGGCCACCGGTGAGGCTCACCCGGCCCCACCGGTGGCCCGCGGGCCTTGCCGGGCTGGGTGAGGCCCGCCTGGCCAGCGACGGGGCTGGGTGAGCCTCGCCAATGGCTGGGCTTGCCTTCAGCAAGCTCACCGGACCTTGCCTTGGCTTGGTGAGCCTCCAACGAGCTCGTCGGACCAGTTGCCGGCGACCGGTGAACGGCAGCGGATGGCGGCGAACGACAACAAAAGAGGGGAGAGAACATATGGGAGAGAACACGTCTAAGCAGAGGAAGAAGAGTTCCACTTTTTTTTAATTCTTTTTTGTTGTTCCCAGAACAAGAATCAAGTTTTTTTTTTTATTCTTGATTCTACTCTAAATCTGTTCCCGAGAACAAAAACTTTACCAAATGCGATTATGTTCCTAAATTGCTCCCGGGAACAAAAAATCAGAATCATGCACTGCTTGGATGGTTACCAAACAAGCCCCTAATCAATTATGTGTTGGGGAGAATATTGATGATATTCCATAATTTCACACCTAACAAAGGTCATGTAGGGTACATTTCTTTTGTGTAAAATGAATGGTTTGGAAAACATTTTCTTAAAAATAATTTATATCACTTATAAAAATGATAAACAAAATATGTTTTTATCATTTCTGAAAATGTTAATGGAAACATTTTGCATCAACTAATTCAAGCGATATAAGTAATTATTTTTAGGAAAATATTTTCCAAATTATTCATTTGCCACGAAACATACGAAGTCTTACTGATTACTCAATTTTATCATCTATGCGGGAGTCACACACTTAGTGAAACAAATGAAGTATATCATATTCAGCTTTGCCTAATGATTTTCTAGGGCTTTTTGTCATCTAAGCGGTTTCTTCACCCTGGTTAGTTTATTATGATTAGTCCGTTATACTTATCCTATTTTTCTGCCGTTCCTCTCTCTCCCTCATGTTCTGCAACCTTATTGCCAACTTACCGACCAAAGAGAACAAAACAAAAAGACTTGACCAACAAGGAAAAAATATATGTGGTCTCTTTCTTTTTTTAATCTAATTTTCCAGAACTCTTGTTCAAATTCCTTGAACCATCCATGCCAAACTCATTTGTACTCTTCTCTCCCGCAAGCTAAATACAAACGATCCAGTCATCTGTTTTCTTGCATTCAACTTGCCCATAAAGTTTGGCGAGTTCGCATTAACAAAGTCCACATTTCTGCTAATTTCATCTACAAATCTTCATGCAAAGTCAACCTTTCGCCATACGAAGATCGCATATATATCTGTACTTTATGTATCTCCCCCATTACTCAATCGACCTTGCCCAATAGTTTTCTTTTTCATTTCTCTCTTCTCATGCATCTTGCTTAGACGGTGGCGGGAGGTGGAGGTCCCTAGCTCAGCTTTAGCTTGATTTGCTGAAGAAGAAATTAAGCTCAAGCAAGCCCATTTTTCGCGTGTCCCAGCTAATCGGTTCAATTTTTCTTCCTCATCAAGGTACTCGGTTTTGACTTCTTAATATCGTTTGTTGTTTCCCTTTAATTTGCTTCATATCTGTTCCAGTTTCTCTTGTCCTCAGTTCACATTTTGGCCGTTTGCCGCTTTCATTTCGTGTACTGAACTTCTCCTGCTAGAAACTTGAGATACCCATCGAATCTTGTTCTTGGAAAGTGGGTTTGACGAGAATTGGGGAATTTAATTGGGATTTGGGTTCCACCGATCTCGTTAAGTTAGTTTAATGAAGAAGAAAATCTAATGAACCTGCAAATTAGATAATATATTACTAGAACATGAAAGCAGTGTTACGTAATACTGCTAACCGTGTTAGTAATACAGACAACTGCCATCAATGCAAATGACACCTACAATCTACAAGCAATTTATTATGCATTTTTCTACTTAGATTCAAATGCATACACCTTGCATTGTCTCCAGCAGTGCCTTTTCAGGTCCAGAATTCTTACGTTGTTTTTCTATTGGCCTAGAATTCTGCGGAATTTAATTCAACATCTCCAGATGTCAAACTCAAAACCAATTTAGAGAGAGAGAGAGAGAGAGAGAGAGAGAGAGAGTTAAATTTCTATGCAGTAGAGAGAAGAAACGAAGTGCCAAAAACGCAAGGGAAGCCCTATTCTCCGGCATCAAAACCGGCTTTAAAATGGTGTCTTGAGCGTGGGAATGTATGAGAAGAAGTGAAGATAACGCGTCCCCACCTTCTTCTTTCTTTCATTTAATCAATGATTAATTTTAAAAGTTCTTTAACGAACACAAACAAGTTTAGCCCATGTGACCTTTGGTGCCATTTCTCATGGGGTGGGCTGCTTCATTTCTACATTTTTTTCGCTCCCGCTTTTTAATTATTATAAAGGCACAAGATCCATGGCTCCCTCAAATGCAGTGGTCTACCACTCTCCAAAATCCTCAGAAACCTCTTAACCCTTCGCCTTCTCTTCTCTGAATCAGAACTGAGATATCTATCGGTCATTTCACCAGAATCACACAAAAGCCGCACATATCGAACCGTTATTCGCTTACTCTGGATCATAGAAGTTGTGGGTCAGTCTTAAAATTTGATCTTTATGCACATTTCATGCCTCCGCTCATTGAAGTAGTATAGACTGTATCGATGGTTTGTTGATTCTGTTTTCTTTTTCTTTTTAAGTTCCTCGCAGGGTCTTGCGTATGCACCAGGACTAAATCCAAGAAATGGGTTTAGTCCGAAACGCAACCATGAGAAGCGGGGATTACTTGGAAGGCGTCTTGACCGACTACGTTAATGGCAACAAGGCCAACAAGATGAAGCCCCAACGGAGCTACTCAGGCCGCCTCGTCACGTGCCTTACCTTCCTGCAGTTCGCCTTTGCGGTCTACGCGACCTTCCTGCTGTACTACATGAGCCCCGCGATCGATCTACGGTCCAAGCCGGATTTCACGTGGGCCACGCGCATCGCACAACAATGGAAGCAGTTCATTATCCCGCCCCATGTACTGAGCCACTACCAAGAGTCAGCCAACTTCGTCCTGGGGTCCGAAATAACTCCGCTGGTCAGCCCCACGGAGGTGTGCGAGCACGAGAAGATCGAGTTCGAGCAGAAGAAGTCCAACGATGCGGTGATGATCAAGCTGAAGAGAGAGCTCTACGACCAGGTCTTGTCATTCCAGAGCAAGAACTTCGGCACCGAGACCCTGGCTCAGCTCATGGCAATGAAGTCCAAGTGGGACTTGAAGGGCCCGAACCGGGCTAAAGTGACCGTGATCTTGAACCACTTCAAGAGAAAAACGCTCTGTGCACAGCTAGACTCGTTGCTCCACCAAACCCTCCCGTTTCACCATGTTTGGGTCCTCTCCTTCGGTAGCCCCAACGAGCTCTCGCTGAGGAGGATCGTCGAGAGCTACAACGACTCAAGAATCAGCTTCATCAGCTCGAGCTACGACTTCAAATACTACGGGAGGTTCCAGATGGCGCTGCAGACGGAGGCCGACCTCGTGTACGTCCTCGACGATGACATGATCCCAGGGAAGAAGATGCTGCAGATCCTGTCGCACGTGGCCGGAACCGACAAGTACAAGAACTCGGTCCTCGGGAGCATCGGGCGGATCCTGCCGTTCCGGCAGAAGGACTTTACGTTCCCTAGCTACCGGAAGTTCCGGGCGAAGGAGGCGGGGCTCTATCTGCCCGACCCGGCCTACGACATCACGGTGGACCGGATCGTTCAGGTGGATTTCCTGTCCAGCTCGTGGTTCTTGTCGGCCGAGCTCGTGAAGACGCTCTTCATCGAGACGCCCTTCACATTCATGACCGGTGAAGATCTCCACCTTAGGTACGTACTAAAATATTACGAATCTTCTCTCTTGCTATCGGATCACGAGATTTATCATCTCTTTCAATGGTCATAGAAATTTATAATAAACATAGAAACGTCTAGTGGCTAGTGAGATTTGATGCATTAGATAAAGTCAAAGAAATGCTGACTTTGAGTAACCCAAAACAAAGAGTTTTCTAGGCTGCGTATATTATAGTGGCGAACGGAACTTCTCATTAAAATAGGGCTTGAGATCATCAAAAACTGCTAAACTATACTAGAAAAAAAGGAATTTTAATGAGCAGGTGACCTGTTCATCGTAGTATATACACTGAATTATACTAATTTCTGGCGTGACGGTCTCCATCCATATCCAATTGTGCTCAGTCAATAGCGGCGTGTCACAATAATTTGCGTACTCGTTTGATTATTCGAGCTAGATTAGTTAGAAGCTAAGACTAAAATAAAATAGAAAAGTTAGCATGAGCAAATAATTCCGATCGATTGGAAATTTCTAACTCGAGAGATTGAACTGAAAGTAAGCATTTTCTACCCAAAGGGGTTGTTAAATAGCGTGCATGGAGGTTTTATTTTATCTGAGAATCTTCCTAGCGGAGGCATTCATTAATGGCGGGGTCAACGATTAGGGTTTCCTAGTTATAAAATTCATTAAATTTCCTAATTATTCTTTAATGTCTAGCTACCGCTCCTTCTATATGTAGCAGCATCCCCTAGGCAATCCTCATTTTTCGTTCATGTTGACTTTAGAAAATTGGACGGCTCGCCAATTAACTAATCGGATGATTGCTCTCGCACATATTTTGGAAACTTACTTAAGTTCATCATTGGTGAAAAGCAAGCTTTGCATAACATCCCACATAGTCACATATGATGATGAATGTGTCACTAAATTGTTTCGTTCGGTAATAATTGTAGAACATTTATCTTCATACATTTAAAAAAAAAAAAAAAAAAAAAAAGATGCTCGAATTGAATTTATTAGAGATACTTCTACATGTATTCTTACATTCGCTTGTTTCAGCGATTTGATTGTTATCACGAAAGTGACTCACATTTAATTTAACATTAAAGTATTATGATATATTTTCACTAGTTTTGCAAGTTAATATCCGATTCCTTTATTTACTGATGTTAGTTTCGTATTCCTTGAACGTGAATTTTGAATATGCTCTTGATGTTGTATTTGGCAGCTACCAGCTCCAAAAGTACAGAAACGCCTACTCCTACGTGCTTCCGGTGGACCCCAGCGACAAGGACACGTGGGGCGACAGCGAGCACCGGCTGGCCTACGTGTCGGAAACGACGGTGATCTTCAAGGACATCGTCCAGATCCGCGACGATCAGTGGTGGAGGGCCCTCGCCTCCGGCTACGTCACCCAGTGGGCCCAGATGTACCCGCAGCGGATCGACGCCCTCTTCTACGCCCACTCCGTCGCCGAGGTCAAGGCCCTCGCCCCGCTCCTCGAGAAGTTCCGCTCCACCGTCGGCAAGAAGGCCTACCTCGCCGTCTCCGGCGGCGACTTCTGCCCGTGCGAGGCCGCCGCCGCTGCGCTCCGGTGGCCGCCGGCGGTGTGCAGGGAGCGGAGGTTCAAGGTGTTCGACCTGGCCGTCGGGGCGACGTCGGGGGTGTCGAACTCGGAGGTCCCGGTGCTCCAGGTGGTCTACTCGAGCGTGAAGGGGCTGATCCGGATCCACAACCCGAGCGTGGTGGTTGCGGTGGCCGACCTGGACGCGAACGTTAAGAAGGCGCTGAGGATGGCCGCGGAGAGCAACGGGAATGGGACGACGGCGGTGGTGCTCTTGCCCCGGGCCACCGTGCCCAAGGTGCTCTGGATGGCTGATCTCCGGTCGACGGCCCTGCCGAGTAAGACCTCTCACACGCTATCTTCCGGAATCGATCTCAGCTTGGTTTCTTTCTACCTCTTATTCACCTGCTAGTTTCTGGTTTTTAACTATTCGACTGAAATCCCGCAAACTTCTGGCGATGAGCAGATTGGAACCGTATGCGAATCTCCATCAACATCATCACGCAGAACCGAGCGACGTCCCTGAGGAGGCTCCTCACGTCGCTCAGCAACGCCTTCTACCTCAGCGACGAGGTCCCGATCAGCTTCAATATGGACAGTAAGGTCGACGAGGCTACCATAAAGCTGGTGAACTCCTTCAACTGGCCGCACGGCCCCAAGACCCTCCGCCGGAGAATCATCCAGGGAGGCCTGATCCGAGCCGTCAGCGAGAGCTGGTACCCGGCGTCCGACGACGACTTCGGCCTCCTCCTCGAGGACGACATCGAGGTCTCCCCTTACTACTACCTGTGGATCAAGTACGCTCTCCTGGCCTATCACTATGACCCGCAGGTCGCGCTCCCCGAGCTCTCGTCGATCTCTCTCTACACCCCGAAGCTGGTCGAGGTCGTGAAGGAGCGGCCGAAATGGAACGCGACGGAGTTCTTCAAGCACATCCACCCGAACACGCCGTACCTCCACCAGCTACCGTGCAGCTGGGGCGCGGTCTTCTTCCCCAAGCATTGGAGGGAGTTCTACGTGTACATGAACATGAGGTTCACCGAGAACGCCAAGGAAAACCCAGTCCAGATCCCCAAGTCCCGTACCAACGGCTGGCAGGCCTCCTGGAAGAAGTTCCTGATCGACATGATGTACCTCCGGGGCTACGTGAGCCTGTACCCCAACTTCCCGAACCAGGCCAGCTTCTCCACCAACCACATGGAGCCCGGCGCCCACATCAGCGCCAAGGACAACGTCGTGAGGCACGACAAGGGCGACTTCGAGGTGCCGTTGCTGAAGGAGGACTTCAGGAACTTCTTGCCCGCCGGGAAGCTGCCGCCGGCGTCGAGGCTCCCCTCGCTGAACTTGTTCAACCAGCCGCTCTCGCTCAAAGGGCTGAAGGCGGCGGGCGCCAAGCTGGGGCAGGACGTGCTCCGCTGCGACAACAGGACCGAGACCGTGGCCGTCGATCATGGGACGGGCCTGCCGGCCCGGTGCGCCAAGTTCTGATGGGGCGGACCAATCAAATTTGTTATTCTTTCAACGGATTTATTTCCTGTAAAATCTTGAAGCCAAAGAAAAACACTTCCTTCATCTCATCCGGGTTGGTGGCTGGACTTTAGAAAGTTTTTGCTCGTTACTTGGTTCTTGTGGGATACCGGATCCGTGGGGGGGGACTAATACAATGCTTGGTCAGTGAACTGACTCCCCTTCTAACGCTAGGGGGATTAAGCATTCCTGTTTATTTCAGTGAAAAATCGATTAATGCAACCTGCTGATTCAATGCAAGCTCGCTCTCTCTCTCTCTGCCCCCGTTATTTTTTATGTTTTGGTCGATGAATTTGGGCTGTTTTGGACCCTCAGTTGGGTTGACTTCGAGATGCAAAACGGGCCAAGCCTCGGGCCTCCGAGAAGGGCCCATTGAGATTCCTGCATGTCAGTCATCTGTCTTCGTCAATCTGAACCATACCAAATTGCGAATTGACCAGTTTCGGCTCCGCATTGATTAGCTGAAACCGGCAGAGATCGGATCACGCAATGCCAGTTGGAGCATCTCTACCGCGGTTTGGTCACCTATCTAAATCTGGATAGGCGAAACCATTAACCGCGGATCTTCTCGAATGCGCATTTGACAATCTCTTACAGCTTTCATTCGATGATGGGGACTAGTGTTCCTCCCGTTTTCAATGAGCAAAATAATGAAGCTTTCACGAGTCTATCAAAGCTCACGGTTCTATTCTTGAAATGGTGCTCCTCGAGAATATGATTGCTTTGGAAAAACTCGGTTTTTGCCTTCAATTTATTTTCGGCCAAACGGCTTGTTATTAGTAGATTTGGACTTACTAGCCGTCGAGCATGATTTATTCGGTGATCTTGTACTCATTTTCCTTTGATGAAATCGGATTCTTTAGTAAGTGAAGCACAACCGATTTATGTTCTTGGGCAACAATTGACCTAATAAGAAGTTCATTTACAAACAACTAAACGGGCAATGATAAATAAATTAAATTAAGGTCAGTAATGTCACACTAAATAATAACTTAATCAAATGAAAGATAATACCTTATTTAAATTAGGATTGGAAATTGCCATTTAGGCAATCAAGTAATTGCATTATTAGAAAAGTTGATAATTTGAAAAATGGAAAACCGCATGACGTCGCATTTTTTAAATCCAATATGGACAAAACTATGACATAAGGCGTTCTCGGGTCTTGGGGATATCAGTGAGATGAAAAGAAGTTTGGAATATTAGTTTGGCGGGGGAAAAAGTTTACAATTTTTTTTGAGATTATACCTTTGAAAAAAAAAGTAAAACAAATGTAAATAATTCATATAACCGTTAATAATCTTTAAAAGTTAAGGTTGATAATTTTATATAGGAGTCAGTAGATTTTAAATTTTGATTAGTTATACAAATAAAAATTAGTAAGTGATTATAGAAGTTGGTAATTTACAAAGGATTATTATTTCAACCATTACCAGTGTAAAAAAAAAAAAATGCACATTCACCGTTGAATGGGAGACATGTGGATTTGCAATTAATTTGTAGCCAAATTCTTCTATTTGTCAATTATCTCATGATGAGTCTTTAAGTACTTTTTTATACAGATGGTAGACTTAACATCCATTTACAGATAAGAAGATAAATGTTAGTTATTTTCAAAAAAAAAAAAAAGTAGTAAATCATTCAAATTAAGATTCGTACGTCAAACGAGTTAGCACCATAGTCCAAGAAAAAGTTGGCTAGTCCAAGAAAAAGTTGCTCAAGATAATGGCGATCTGGGGATGGGATATGTTCAATTATCACTCAACGCACCTTTTTCTTGTTAGATATAAGTATTTGGTTTTACACCGTTAACTCTAGTGAGGTTAGCAGAATCATTTTGTTCACTCAACATTGGGGTCACACGACATAGGTAGCTCATCACTTATGGTCACGCGACCTTGGTTGAGATTTGCTTAGTTATTGCATCTAGCCCACCTAAGGCCGCATGCCTTAGTGCCGTCTTGCCTAAGGTAGTCCGACGTCAGCAGTTAGTTACCTACGATCACTTGAAGTCTTGTGAGGTCACTTAGTCTCCAAATTCAGCTCTCCTAAGGTCGCATGGTCTCTAGATTCATTGCCAAACTCATTCATTCTCCTTTTCATTAAAAGAAAATGGAGGAAAATTCAAATAAGAACATAAAGTGGAGTTATTTTTTCAAATAAGATTTGAAGTTGACATAATTTTAAATAAGAACTTGAAATGGCTAAATCAATCTCAAATAAAAAATTTTACTCGCCGAGTGGCCAAATGTTCTTCAATCACCAAGCAAGTGAATTTTTTTCCGACCAAATGTTCACTAGCAAGGATTGGAATAGCAACTAGTCGTGGCGATGGGGAAGTGATGGCAAGGGAGTTGGGGGGGCAACAATAAGAATAGTAACCAACAAGGTTAGAATAAGACTAGATCAATGTGACCGAAGATGAATAACTCATAATATTTAAGAAAATAGCTTTATTATGTGTCCTTATTTAAAATTTTCCCAAAACAACTATGCTTTACAAAAGGGAAACCATAAACAAGTCTTCACCAAACACGACATGCCTTTTATGAAATTCCTTCGCATGAATACAGTATGTTCGGTTCAAAAGTCGAACCAAAAGTACCCGTAAGGTCGTCACCGAACTCTAGACCGCCGTGGCTTCTCGCGATTGGTCATTGACCGAAGGGCGCAATGCCAACGTGACCCCCTGCGTAACACCAGCTTTCCAGGTTGAATTTGTTGTCACAAAGCGACGGCGGCACGCGAAAGGAGACGCGACGCGACAATCATCCTATACGCGTGGCGCCTTCCCGTTGGCCGGCGCGCAACGGGGACTAATTCTAGCGGAACACACGATGGGGACTCCGATTGGGAATTCAAAAAACCGGGGCGGGGCAAAATGGTCACGCGAGGTTACGAGGGCCATTTTCCTCCCCCTTTTTTTTTTCTCTGTTTTCGGAATTAGACGGTAGCGAACGACATCCATCCTCTCTCTCTCTCTCTCTCTCTCTTCCGGAAGATCTCGGAGCAGCAGGTATGCGTCGATTCTTCCGCGTTCGTCTCTGCTTCTGCGATTCGAGATTGATCGATGTCGCCGCCGAATCGCCTCGCCTCGCCGGAAACGCGCCGCGAATGCGCCCCGCGTACGCCCGCGGCGCGCGCGTTGTTGGCTCGACGCGGTTGCCGCCTCGCGGTGCTTTTGCATTTTTTCTCTTTTTCGATAATGGCGGAGGATCTTTTTGGAGCCGAAAGGCGCCTTTTTTTTTTTTTTTGCGATTTTAAGTCCGTTTTTTTTATTGAGTGATGATCCCCTTCCCGATCGTCGAGTTTCTCGTGTTCTTCCAACGTTTTGGCGGTCGCTTGATTTTGCGTTTTGGATCGGCGGTTTGCGATCGCGTCAGCTCGCTGAAGTGGAATGAATGGCGCGTAGGGTAGTTTCTCTTCAGCTCGAGCTTTTCTGGTTGGACGTTTGAGTCGGAGAACGTGGAGCGATCTGGGCTGTCATTTGGCTCGTTTAATGTTAAAGGATATAGATATGGTCTTCTTCTTCTCTTTTTGTTTAAACATTGAGAGGACGAATTAGCTTGAATTTGGAGTAGTTCAGTCTAACCTTCTGCTTGAATTTGGGAAGATCTCTATTTTGTACCTGAGCATTTCATTCTATGACTGTTCCAGAGCAGTAAGATTTATTAGCAGCTCATTTACGCACGTTGAAAATATACGTGGACTACGATTTATACTTTTGTGGATAAATTGCCTTGTTTCTAAGTTGAGATTACCGCTCGTTTAGTGGATTCGGTCATATAAAAAAATACTCGACAAGGGAGAAGAGAGTAATGACCGACCTGGGAACTCGTGAATTAATTTGGGACAATGAGGGATTTTATAGCTGTCGAATGAATTGGTTTTGGCCGTGGAATGAAATTGAAGCATACTTTTTCCCACTGCTGCCATGATGTATAACCTAAACTCAAAGTATTCCTGGTTTTGTTGTGTCTTGGTATATTGTGCTATGATGGGGATTTTCTTTAATCTAGTTTCACCATTTTTCCATTTTAATGATCATTTTTCACGATGAAGGGACTGCATATTTCGTCATTGGTTTTTGAAGCTGGAAGCACCTTTTCTACAAGAGGCGGACACCTTGGAAGAACAGTTGTATTTTTGTGTGGATAGTCTTTTCAGAATTCATTGATCTAGTTAAGGTCTCCATTTTATTCTTGACCTGGTAATGTGAGAGTCGAGCATACATCAGGATGGGGACAATGCACCGTAGGTTTGTTCCACATGCTATGTCTTAGCTGATGTTCCTAACATTTCAACCTTGAATATTTTAAGCCTTTCTGATTTAGATATGATGCTTGAGCTTTGAAATTGCCTAAGCTGCCCTTGTTCGGTCTGCAGTGGAGTTCTAAAGAAATCAAACGACAGGGCCAGAATTATCATTGCAACTATCTTGGGAGTTCTATTTGGATTTTTCATAGGCATTTCTTTTCCATCTGTTTCTCTGACAAAGGTATATGTTCATTTAATGCTGTTTAAAATAAGTAGGTTCACATTGCTTGCTGCTTACCATTAGTTATTTGAACTTGCAGATTAACTTCCGTTCAAGTATTATCTCATCTCTTGATCTGATCAGTGATGAAAGTAGATCCATCAGCAAATCCTCTGATAATCTAGGCAGCATCCCCAAGGTACGATGCATTTTTGCTTCTGATTTTGTCTTTCTCCAGTTGTCACTGATTGTTGTGTATCTCATACTTGGAAGAGGAGTCATTAGTGATGTTTCACCTAAGTACAAATATATCTTATTTTTTTAAGAGGTTCATTAGTTTGTTTGGTCTTTGCTCATCTGTTAATGCTAAGTCAGTGTGGTTGTCAGTTCATAACCAGAAAATTCTAGTCTTTTTTGGTGCATATTCTCTGAAGTAGTTGTAATGGGCTAGTTTTGTTTTTCTCACCCTCATGTTTCACGTTCAACGTGCTTCTATTCAGTTGTATTGAGGTAGCTTCTTTTTTCACTCCTTTTGCAAACTTTTATTCATGACTACTATAGAACCAATGGCTTTTAATAGCTTCAAAGTGAGCCCTGCCTTTGCACACACATTTTGGGAACAGATACTGGATTTAGCTGATGACACTTGTAAATTCAGTTAAGTCTTCGTTTTCTGTTGATTCTAAACTTGCATGTGAGGCAGGAAAATAATTTTTGTGAAACCTAACTTAACTTAATCGATGCCCATGAACAACTATTTGTGAATAAAAGTTTGAAATATGCATTAGAGCTTAAAGTTGTCAGTGATAAGTTGCATTGTATTTAACTGTTATGTTGCATCCATGCTTTGCGCTATGTAGTTCCAAGCTGGATGCCTGATCAGAATCATATGATGAAGGGCTTATCTTTTGCTGGAATGTATGGTGATGGACATGGACTTTGATCATTCTTTTCTGTTTCCAGATATATGTTCCGACAAATCCTCGTGGCGCAGAGTCTTTGCCTCCAAATATTATTGTATCAGAAACTGATTTCTATTTGCGCAGATTATGGGGTGAACCTAATGAGGTATGACTTTTATTTTGTCATCCAAGTTTTGCTCGTTATTTCTGCGTATATTTACAGATGGGTAATAAGTCTTTGGGAAATATGGGGTCTTTGTTTATGGTAGTTCGTCAACCTAATAAACTTGTAATATATATTCCTAATTATTGAGGACATATTTTGGATCTGCATTGTGCGTGGTATGCCCTTAAAATGTTCTTTTTTTTATTTTTTATTTTTATTTTTATATGAGGAATTTATAGAAGGTTTTTGCTGTTATGGAGTTATGGAGCAATAACCTTGTAGTGAAATGTGCAGGACCTGAAGAAGAAACCAAAATACTTGGTTACATTTACAGTGGGTTTTGATCAGAGGCATAACATTGAAGCATCAATTAGAAAGGTTCTAAGACTGCACTTTAAACAATAGATCTTCCATGCACAGTCATCTAATTCTTAAAGAGTTCTGAGATAGCATATTTTCCATCTGTTTGGTAGTTCTCAGAGGAGTTCCAAATTTTACTCTTTCATTATGATGGTCGGGTAAGTGAATGGGACCAGTTCGAGTGGTCAAAGAATGCAATTCATATCAGTGTGAGGAAGCAAACCAAATGGTACGTTGAGAACGCCTTTTATAGCTCTCATGTCTCCGCAGCATCACCTCTTAAGTTAGTTCTAGAAAGTAGATGGTCTCCTACTTTAACAAATAAGTTATCCGCAAGTTCTAGTTAACTATATGTTTTTTTTTTCTTTTTTGCTAAATCTAGCTAACTATACGTTAGCATTCTTGCGATCACTTTTTTTTTTTCACATTCCTAAGCTATATCTTCAGGTGGTACGCGAAAAGGTTTTTGCATCCAGATGTTGTCGCAGCTTATGAATATATTTTCATCTGGGATGAAGATCTTGGAGTTGAACATTTTAATGGGGAAAAGTAAGCAATTTAAAGTTATTACAAGCTATTTCAAATTATCATGGGGAATAAAGTGATAGGTTTTTATATGCATGTTACATTCAATCAACCAGGTATATTCAGTTGGTCAAAAAACATGGTTTGGAGATATCTCAGCCAGGTCTGGAGCCCAATAATGGACTGACATGGCAGATGACAAAGAGGAGAGGTGACAGAGAAGTGCACAAGTACTCTCTCTCCCTCTTATGCCCCGTGTGGCAATGTTTGTCTGTGTATTTATCTGCATGGTTGTTCAATAGTCCAAGTGCATTCACATTTTTTCTATTTTTCATTTGTCTTGATGAATAGGGATACAGAAGAGAAACCAGGCTGGTGTAGTGACCCACATTTGCCTCCATGTGCAGCGTAATTTCCTATCATTTTCTTAGGATTGCATGCGTCGTTCATTTCATGAGTTCTTTATAGTGACGAGGGAATAGAAGCAGTTCAAGTTTTCAAACTTTCAGTCCTCATGTTTGTTACTTCTGATATAGGTTTGTGGAAATTATGGCTCCAGTCTTTTCGAGAGAAGCTTGGCGCTGTGTATGGCATATGATTCAGGTTGCTGCTCTGTCTAAGATGATGGACTACTGTCATGGATAATTGGATATGCATTTATCATATATGGTTAAGCATATACTGATCAAATATTCTTAACTTATGCTAATAGAATGACCTGGTGCATGGATGGGGATTGGACTTTGCTCTCAGACGATGCGTTGAGGTCTGTAATCATTGGCTTTCATAGATTATGCCTCCTGTTATTGATTGCTGACGGCTTTTGTTGGTGAAAGGAAGAGAGAAAAAAGGGGGGGGGGTGTCAGGAGAAACTATCTGAAACAATTTCAAGTATTGTACTGGTGCCTTGGGAAGAGTTATGTCATTAGAAAGTAATGAAAGAAGGCTCAAAACAAGTTATGAATTAGTTTTAGGGTTCTTAATTGCGAGAGAGTACAGCGAATTTTGACAAACCTCTTCCAATGTGCTCTATATCCCTATGTGGCCATTGAGAGTAATGTGGTCCATGGAAAGCTAACCTGCTTTTTCCCATTCATACTTATCTTTTTTGTCCTCTCCCATGCTTATAGTGAGTCATAAAAACTTCTTTTTGTTTCTGCAGCCCGCTCACGAGAAGATTGGTGTTGTTGATTCTCAATGGATTGTTCACCAAGTAATCCCTTCCTTGGGCAGTCAGGTAAGTAGTCCATCAAAATAGTGTGGCTGTGGTTTCATGTACTTCACTGTCTGCATGATACCCGAAAAACGATTGAAGTCCAGTCGACCATTATATAATGTCTGTTTTCAGCCAATCTTTTGCAAGAGGCTCTAGTAATACCTACATGCAAGTTCTTGCTTGAAAAACAGATTCTTGATGTAAGAAATGACATCTAGAACCACAATGATCAATATTAAACTAACATGATGTTTGGTTTAATGATACTTTGTTATCAACTTCCCAATGCTGTTCTTACATATTAGTACTGTGGATATTGTTCTCCTTCTATACATGATGGACATAACGTGAAAGGTTGTATATTTCCAATTTGGCTTCCAGATTTGGTGAACTGTTGATTCTTTTAAGTCTTTCTTATGGCCTTTGGGCAATGGTACCTCAGAAATCAACAGGATGTGTTGGGTAAATTTTAGTGTCAGGTTGGTCATGTAATGGCCCTCTAAACGACTACCAATCTGCTTCATAATTGCTTTTACCAAGAATTTTGTGTGAAGCTATATGGTGGGAGGCTTGGGGCTTGCTCTTTTTTTAGCTGTTTTTCTTGTCATCTCTCGTTGATCCATTATTCTTATTCCCTATATTATAAAATATCTATTTTAAATTTGTCCACACATTTTTCTTTAACACTAAAACCCTGATAGGCTGATGCATCACTTTGTCAAATTGCAGGGAGAGTCGGATAAAGGGAAAGCTCCATGGGAAGGAGTACGTATTTTTTAATATTGCTGTTTTATCTGCTCATGTCCTGCAGTTTAAATATCTTAATTGCTTATCGACCACTCCTGAAGAAGCGCTAAAATAAACAAATTTCGATGTCTGGTTGCTCATTTGTTGCCGTTTCTTCATTCCTTTCAGGTCAGAGCAAGATGCAGAAATGAGTGGGCCATGTTCCAGAATCGCCTCACAGAGGCAGACAAGGCATATTTAGCTCCGACTGCGAAGAACTAATTTTGGCTCTCCATCTATATCTGTCCTTCCGGACGGACTTGTGTACATGCCTTACGACCACACATCAGATCTGTTGAAGAGGTTCATAAAGCCATGTGGCTTTTCGTGAGCTAAGGTGGTCGCACATTTGAGAGCTGCGTTATGATTTGTACAGACGGTTTTTAAGTAGAGCAGAACTTCGCCTCTCTTGTTGCCAACAATGGGGGAGGAAGAGCAATACTGAATTAGCGAGGCACCGGCCTCTTTTTGGGTTGTCATATCTCTTATTTATCAATGAGAGAAGCCTTATTTTTTTATCTGTATATCTCGTGTTGTACGCCTGGTTGATCTATGGCTGGCTAGCTAGTGTTCTCAATTAATGCTTTACCAACTGAGCTATCTCCCCCTGAGCCAACTAGAGCACTGACCCTTTGTCCCGATAATTGAAGCGCGTGTCGCCTAGGGCTAAATGGGTAGGAACCCATGAACCGCATTTTTCTCTGATCTGAGTTCCAATCTCCTGCAGAAAGGAAAGGGGTAGATCCGGGCGGGGATTTCATAGACGCATTTCAATATTTTGTATCTAGAGTACTTTACTCTCCCGAATGGAAATGAAGAAGAGATGTAGCAATTTCTCGAGAAATAGAATGACCCATCATTAATCACAAATGATAATGATACCATAGATAGACAACAGTTGACAGCAGTTCAAAAGCAGGTTTCCTGCAGTGGCTAGTAGGTGGTGTCTTGTGAATAACGGAATCATCCTCATTCGGAGAGTATCACCATAGATTGCTGAAATTCTTTAAACAACGGAACAGAATATTGGCAAAGGTAATAGCAAGCCCTTTGACCAAGTTACTTTTGTCTCGAGATCATCTACCTATAACATGGTCCCCCATTCGAGATTTGATTCGTATTGAACTAGCAACCTCATTGGTAACAATCCGAGTCCCTTGGCACCAGTCTCATCTCGATAGAGACGGTCTCCAAATTTTGTATATGTTAGAGATATTCTCTTGAATATGTATATCTCTCGTTATTGTATATTATCTTCCTTCATTGATGATTGTGATTAATATTATAATATGATGCTAGTGTAAATAGTTATCCAGTAAAGCTTATAAAATACTCATGTACTCTATAATGATATATCAAACAAAAATTACACATTTCTATTTTTCGCATTGTTCTTATCTTGAAATTAGAGTCATTATTATTTGAAGAAGCTCCATTTCACGATACAATGCCAGCCACACCGATCAAGTTGTTCATATTTCGTCGCCAAGTCCTTGGCTTTGGTTATTGTTCGAGATTTTTCAGCTTACTTTAGAAAATGGACACTACCACTAGACTTGGCACCTTCATACGAATTGGATTCTAACATTTTGTCGCAAACGAAACTTGGATGCTACCAAACTCCAGTTGACTTTCTCTATATCACCTTGAGTTTGCAAGCGATGTTAGAGGTGTTCCCTTAATTTCGTATATCTCTCGGAATGTGCATTATCTTCCTTAGTTGGCCCCAATTGATTGTAATTGATATTATATTATTCTATTACTTTAGATACTCATTCAGTAAAGTCTATAAATAGGCTCATCCACTCTTTAATGTTATATATTAAAATATACAGAAATTTCATATTTCTATTTTCCGCATCATTTTTATTTGTATTGAGTATTCACTAGGTTACTTTTGTGGAGTCTTGGCTAGTCAAACAAATCCACATGGTCAGAAATTTGCCAACAGCTCGTTTTACTTGCAGACTTTGGTGCACTTGCCCATTTCCGATGAACAGTTCCCTTCACTCTCGAAATTCAAATTAAGCATCTATTTCTTAACTTGATAAAAAAAAAAATACACTCCTCGTTTCTGCTTTTTCTGGTTATTTTCTTTTCGGCGAGTCGGCTGTTAGGAGTTAATAGGTGTAAGAATACACATCTCAACAAATGATACGTAGGATGTCTTTATCAGGAGGGTCAAAGCATATGGAGCGCGTCTACACATGATCCCACTTTCTATAATTTTGAATTCATTCCTCCGCTTTGGGTCCTGTGCGGCAGTAAGATGGAGAAAGAAGTTCTTTAATTTTGTACGCGAAGATTCCTCGCGTCAAGCTATCGAACGTTGATCCGAACATTGACATTTCTTCTGTCAATTCGTGATAAATGAAGGGATCATTGGAAATTTTTGTGTCCCTGTTGTGTTTGGTAATTGTGGCTTCTGGAGGTCTAATTAATGAAAAAATAAATTAAAGATTTATGATTCTGTTGAAGTGAAATAGAAGGTTCTTCACCCAACACCAATTCTGTCTGGTTGGAAAGAGAGAGAGAGAGAGCGAGAGAGACCCCTTTGCTTGCTTTTGCAGATACTCATTGAGACATCTGCATTTCACCTTCCTGTCTTGTCTGCGAAGATTTGTTCAATATTTAGCAACGGCCAGTTCAAGACATCTCAGCTGTAAAAGAAACATTTGTCAACCAAAACCAATTGAATCGAGCTTAATCTTGAATACCCTTTCACAGGAAAACGACACACATACCGCAAACGCACCTAATTCTGATCCGGACAGCCCCGGTTGCAATTTTTTGTTGCATGAAGGAAACATGGTCAGTTTGATTTCTTCGAAAAGAGTGCACCTACACTTTCCAAAGACTTGTTGGTTGCAAGAAATACGTCCGCTTTGTCTGACATGATATTTGAGCGTAAACATTGCGCCAAAAAAAAAAAAAAAAAAAAAAAAAGAACAGGGTTTGCCTTCGTTTTCTCTTTTAATTTTAGAAATGCCAAGGACTTAATTCATGTCGATATTGATCCAAGATCCTTTACCCTCAAGCTCATAATTTAAATTAAAGCATAATGAACACTTGTGTGTATGTACATGCGTGGGAGCTCAAAGAAAAAGAGACTTTAAATTGTCGATAACACATTTGTCATGAGATTCAGCCCGTATCACTAAACGGAATGTAAGTACAATGAGTCTCATTCGGCACCATCAATTTAACTTTCAACTTGTCATCATTTTTCTGCAATGAAAGCTGTTATTCCTTAGTGGAATCTGCCACTTTGACCAGTCCGGACCGAGAGAGAGTGAACTTGACTCCATGGGTTAAAAATCCAACCGAGACAAATTGGAGGGAAAACGAGTAAAGCCACGATGATGGAGAAGAGTGGCAATGTCGTATGAAGAAGAGCTCTTAACCTCATTCGCAAAAGAGCCTACTAGAGAGAGTCATCGACCATGGATGACGGGTAGTCCTTGCTTCGAGTGGCCGTCAACTCTTACTTGTGAAAGTGATGAGCCATTGCCTAACCGTTAACACCATTCTCCCATCATCACCAACCTCTCTTTGTACACCCCACTTAAATACATGCCTTTCAATGCTCCTCTTACAAGCCAATCTCTCTCTATCTATCTCTCTTTCTCTCTCTCTCTCTCTCTCTGAGGGTTGGCTTCAAAGAAGGGCCTGATCTGGTGCTTGAGTGGTGATCGAAGACGAAGTTCTTGGAGCTACTGCTATCTCCTCAACATCCTAGCTTTTTGCCTTCTCGGTTTTGGTTTTCCCTGGTAAGAACTAAGCAAGCGATTTCTGTGACATCTAAGTTTGGTTGTTCTAGTAAAGATTCAGTCATCCGCCTTCCTACTTATCGATATCTTAAGTCTGATTCTCTCAGGTTTCGCACAACGCCCTCCAGAAATACTTTAGTTTCTCCAATGTATTTTTTTTTTGTACTGTTCATTTCTTTTTGCTGTTTCATGTCCAATGAATTTTCTGATAAAACGAGCAATATATGACTTTCGTGTCCTTTTTGTGTCGGCTACTGGAATAATATTAAATTGCTCTTCAGTTTATCGGGAATTTGATTTTTTTCAGCTATGAGCTCATTGTCGATTGGTAAACCATAGGAACCAATGCATTGTGGCTGGTAAGATTAGTTGGAATGACATAACATTTTCGACATTACAGCCAAACCACCTATTCAAGATGAGAGTTGTTCAAACCTTAGCCTAGGAAAAATCCGTGAGATCGAATGGCCACCTAGAAAACAATAATATTATCCTGCAATGCTAATCAATGGTTGTTAGCAGAGTTTTAGCACAATGAATGAACCCCGAGTGCAACATTACTTAATGATATTTTGACTAGTTGACCTTCTCATCTTTATTTGTCTTCAGCCAATAGAAAACTTCCTACCTTCAAGAAACCGCAAAATTGTCGTCTTAATTCCAACTCCCAGGAGACATAGAAAAGGACTCACCAGCTATGCATTATGTGATTTGTCCTCTGAGCCAAGTTTCATTTTGAAAGAAATTTTCGTGATAACCTTGGTTTGCCTGTCAGAAAATATTGCAGCATGGGGGAGATGACAGGCTTCCAGTTGGGTGTGATTGGTGCTCTCTTTCTCTCAGTGGCATCATCCGTGTCCATTGTCATCTGCAACAAGGCTTTAATGAGCAATCTCGGCTTCCCTTTCGGTAAACGAAACTCGTTCAAGTAGATTCTGATGGTCGATATTTTTTCTTAGTTTTCAAGCATGAAGATGAGGTAAAATTCTCTCTTTTTCTTTGGATGAATGCAGCCACAACTCTCACCAGTTGGCACCTGATGGTTACATTTTGCACACTACACGCGGCTCAACGTTTGAACTTCTTCGAATCAAAGGCGATTGACTTGAAGACTGTGATGCTGTTTGGCATTTTGAATGGAATTTCGATTGGCTTTCTAAACTTGAGCCTTGGTTTCAACTCCGTCGGATTCTACCAGGTTCCTATACCCGGCTGTTTAGCAATAGAAGCATTTACAACTTAGAACGTTTGCACAATCTTAGTTTAGTATTCAAATTGCTTCCTCATTCACTTTCTCTAATTTCTTATTTTGGCAGATGACAAAACTGGCGATTATACCATTCACCGTTCTACTGGAAACTCTTTTCCTCAAAAAGCAGTTCAGGTAACAGACCCATTGATCCAGTTGCTTGAAGACGGTTTCCTTTTTTCTTCTATACATTTTCTGAGACAACTTCTTCTGTTCTTGCAGCCAGAAGATAAAATTCTCTCTATTTGTCTTGATTTTTGGGGTGGGCATAGCATCCATTACCGATCTACAACTTAATTTTGTGGGGTCAGTGGTCTCTGCTCTGGCCATCGTCACAACCTGCGTCGGCCAAATTGTATCCTTCCTTTTACTAATTTTTATCTTTCTAACAAGGTGCACCTGAATTCATGGAAGTATAATCACTGATGTCTTAAACTAAATCAATGTGGATTCATTTGTTGGATGCACTTCTTGAGAAAACTCCAAAGGAGCATATACATAAGTGCGAACTTTGAGCTTCCACGTCCTTACATATTACCTTCTGATTTTTGTGGAAGGCCTTTTCTCTTATGGAGATGGATATGAAGTGTTACCCTTAACGATTTTCCTCTCCAGTTGACAAACACCATACAGAAGAAGCTCAATGTCTCCTCCACACAGCTGTTGTACCAGTCAGCACCATTCCAAGCAGCCATTCTCTTTGTCTCAGGCCCTCTAGTAGATCAATGCCTCACCAAGCAAAATGTCTTTGCTTATAAGTACTCTCCCATAGTCTTGGTAAGCAACAAATCTATTCCACTCGTCATCGATTATTCTTGGTTTTTCACGGTTCACTCAAACTATATGATCATGCGATCCTGAGCCTTAGACCCACTTGAATCGATATCATCCATTATATTCCGGCGCAAATCGAGCGAAAATCATCATGTAACCGCATCGCGAATGGACATGTCGCAGGGTTTCATCATCCTTTCCTGCCTGATAGCAGTGTCGGTGAACTTCAGCACGTTCTTGGTGATCGGGAAGACATCTCCGGTGACTTACCAAGTGCTGGGCCACCTCAAGACGTGCCTCGTCCTGGGCTTCGGCTACACATTGCTGCACGACCCTTTCACCGAGAGGAACATCATCGGCATCCTCGTCGCCATGCTTGGGATGGGCTTGTACTCCTACTTCTGCACCCAAGAGAGCAAGAAGAAGCAGTCAACAGATCTCTCCAATTCTCAGGTCCCTCCTCTCTCTCTCTCTCTCTCTCCCCCACGTTTATGTACGAGTCTTGAGAATATACAGCGAGTAGGCTTGTTTGTTCACACGTCCCTTTCTTGTATATTGTCAGGTTAAAGAGAAGGATACCGAACCGCTTCTTGATGGGAAGAGCCTGGGCTATCAAGATAAAGAAAGTCAAGATGCCAAGAAATCTAGCAGAGACTCCTTTGTCTGAGATTCAGCAAGAAAGCTGGCGTTTTCTTTTTCTCTTTCGCTTTTGACGGGGTTCCCTCTCTCTCTCTCTCTCTCTCTCTCTCTCTCTCTCTCCATTTCCTTAAGACTCGATTTCGAGTGTAAATGAAATTTATCAAGTGCAATAATATTCTTTCCCCACATTTCAGGGTTCATGCAATGATATCTTACTGCTGAATGATTGCGATCTTGCATATTAACTTAGATAATAAATTCTCAACCTTAGAAAGTTGTATTTCTGAAACTCGAAGGAGTTAGATAAACATCCATAGTTATAAATACTAAATAGGGGCATGCTTTGGTAAATTAATATTTTTCAATGTATAGATAAATTTCACATCATTGGGAAAATTTTTAATTCTAATTTAATTTTTGGGACAAGTGCACTAGAAGTACTAAAATTTGTTACAAAAGTGCAATTGAGTCCTAAAATTTTCAAAAAGTGCAATTAAATCCTAAAACTTATCATAAAAGTGCAATCAAGTTCTGAAACTTTCAAAATATGCAATCAACTCTTAAACTTGTCACAAAAGTGCAATTAAGTCCTAAAATTTTCAAAAAGTGTCATCAATGAAAATATTTGATTTGATTAATTTAACAAATTTTAGAACTTGATTGTATTTTTTGAAAGTTTTAGAATTTTATTGCATTTTTATAATAAGTTTTAGGAATTAATTACACTTTTTGAAAATTTTAGAACTAAATTATATTGACTTGACAAGTTTTAGGACTTTCAATACACTCATCATTTAATATTTTTAGTCTATGATTTTTATTTAGATCTCAATTATATTGGTAAGTCATTGAAAGGTGCCGATTCAACCTATTATTTGAAAAAAAAAAGGTGGGCCGATGGCTGATGCATTGACGCTAAGCCCATCTCCACCGTTCATCGCGTGGGCCCGGCGGTGGGGGCCGTTAACAGTTATCTGTTAGGCTTGATTTATGATGTGGTACGACGAGGCAACGCTTTAATTAAAATAATCTAAAAATGATTAATTTCAATCTGCCTCCAATCTTGGTCTGACGTATCGCACGCAAAATCAGTTAACTTTAACAGAAAGAAAGCGAGGAACTTTGCTTCGGATTTTGTCATCTTCTTCGCTTCCGATTCTCGGAGGTGGCGTTCGCCGTCGCCGTCGCCGTCGCCGTCGCCAACCGCCGGCTCCGGCGGAGGAGAGCGCGCGGTTTCCGGTTGTCCGACCTTCCGAGTTTCCGCACGTACCGGTTGCAGTGGGAGGGGAGTTTCGAGACCGGTTCTGGGTGGCGGATTTGTCGGAGGAGTGCGAGCGGGTTTTCCGTCGGTCGGATCGGATGGAGGGCTGGTTGTATCTGATCCGCTCCAATCGGCTCGGCCTTCAGTTCTCCAGGAAGCGCTACTTCGTCCTCGACGATCACTGTCTCAAGTGCTTCAAATCCGCTCCTCCTTCTCCCGATGAGGTCCCGTCCTCTTCTTCTTCTTCTTGTTCTTCGTACCGTGTAGCTTGCATGTGCCTAAGTTCTCCGACAGTTTGTTTACCTGAGACGGAGGTGCTGCTTTACGGTCGAGGAACTTGTGTGCCAAGCGGACTGAATGGATTGCTTTGTTTCTATTGAGCGAGCTTGTCGTACACTTTTTGATGGGATCATTTGGCGGTAGTTTTACCATCTGAGATCAACCTCCCCGCGTGCTGATGTTGACGAATGGAGATGGTTTTGATCTGTTTAATGTTGCAGAATGTTGTCTAATGGCTCTGTCTAGATCTTATTCCACCACATCGATTTATACTGGTCTCTCGAGATTTGATGCTGTATTTGGTCGTTCTCGCTCTCTGCTTGTACTTTATCCATTAAGCGTCGATTCGGTAATGCAGCGCACACTGCATGTGCCTGACTTTTGGGCCACGTTCTCGGTTCTCACTACCTTAATTGATTGTGATGTGCTGGTATTGTACTATTTCCACTCCATAAATAAGAGTCGATGTGATATTTTACGTAGATTGATAATAATCTTGGCAATTCAGTTGTTTGCCTATTGTTTGGATAAATCGCCCTACTAGTTTTACTGTGTTGCACAGGAGATCCTCCGAGAAATATGTGAAGTTGGTCTCTAGTTGTTACCTTACTTCTGATGTCGGATGAATATTCAAATCCTGTTTACTAATTTTATTTTATTTAATTTAAAAAAAGAACATCTGAGTTTTGGATGCTGGCGGTGGATAAACGCATTATCCTGGAGACTGTTTGGTTTGATAAAGATGCGATGCCTTTGGTTTGCTCGAAATCAGATTCACAAGGTTAAATATTGCTGCTGTCAGACAGCACGAGTTCTTAAAGTCTTGGTGGTGTTTTTTCAACTGCAATGTATGTTAATGTGAAAGGGGCATGAAGGCTTAGTCACATTGTATGCGAAGCTATCCGGTATATGGACATTTCAGAAGATTGATCTGATTTAGGCATGGAATCAATAATTGTCAATGCCTCTAATTGAGGAAGGAACCTGGTTAACATGAGGAGCCTTTCTGGGCCACTTGATTCAATCCCAGTACTAGGATGTGTCAAAGAAAATCTTGGGCACTTTCTTTTTTTAGTGGGACCTGCTCTAACTATAACTTCACATTCTGTCTTAAAATAAGCATTTCATCCCTCTGTAATGGGGTCCTAGAACATGGTAACGATAAGTATCTTCAAATTTCACTTGTTCTGAGAACACTTAATCATGTGCTTCATTTTTATGTCAGGATCCTGTGAGAAGTGCGATTATTGATTCCTGTATCCGAGTCGTGGACAATGGAAGAGAAAGCATTCATAGAAAAGTATAGTCATTTATTTATTCTTTCCACCAGGAGTCAATCAACTAATGTTTTTATCCATTAACTGCAGTTTGATGTACTTGAAAAAGGCTTTTTATGCTAACAGGTGTTCTACATATTTACACTTTATAACACGTCAAATCACAATGACCAACTCAA
The DNA here is from genome assembly GCA_017140595.1 of Eucalyptus curtisii. Taxonomy (NCBI): domain Eukaryota; kingdom Viridiplantae; phylum Streptophyta; class Magnoliopsida; order Myrtales; family Myrtaceae; genus Eucalyptus; species Eucalyptus curtisii. The sequence goes on from CM029504.1 coordinate 10,766,158, forward strand.
GGTACAAGAGTAAATGTGACTACCATTTAAAGATTTTGTCGAATTTCTCATCTTTTAACTTGAGGTACTATACCAAATAGCTGGGAGCATATAGTCCTGAAGAAGCAGCGAGATGGATTCATTCCTTCCAGGAAGCAGCTATTAAGGTTCAAATTTTTAGCATCAGTGGGCAAGACATGTCTTATTTGGACTACAGGCTAATTGCTTTGTTTCTCTCTAGGGTAGTCCAGATCCTGGTGCTAGTGCTCTGGACTGCTCAACAACGAGCTGGCAGTCATTAAGGTATGAAGAATTATACGATATATACACTGAAGCACTAGGTTTATTATTGACATGTTTGTTGTCTAAATGCTGTTGATAAGACAAATTATAGCTGATGTTTTATGTTGAGATTATGCCCCTATTCTTATTTTGGCTACTAATAATCTGTTTGGGTCTGTAGATTAAGTGGTTCCAACAGAGTAAGTCATGCTATTCCAGTAGACTGGACTCGTGGTACATCCAACCATACAGATCTAGTGGCATCAGATGTTGTTGCCCCTTCACCATGGACAATCTTCGGTTGCCAGAATGGTAATATGTACTTCCTAGCGTACTCTTGATTTATCTTTCTCTATTTCCTAATACATAGATCTATGCAGGTTTGAGGCTTTTTAAAGAAGCAAAAGACCGGGATTCTCGTGGGAAGGTTAGTTAGCTGTTCCTTTCTCTCATTTGCTGGTTTCAATGAACTAATTGATTGCTGAGCAAGCAACTTGCAACCTTTTCTCCTCCACAGTGGGATGACCATCCTGCAGTAATGGCTGTTGGTGTGGTTGATGGCACATCAGAAGCCATTTTTCAAACACTCATGTCTCTTGGTCCCTCAAGATCAGAGTAGGTCCTCTTTGTCAGATATTTTCCATCTGCAAGTGACCTATGGGCTTCGATGTTATTTTTAATATGATCTTTGAAAAGAACTTATATGGAGATTCAGAAGAATGCTGTGTCTTCCTCCGATTTTACACATTGCTCTAAATTTTGCCTGTCTATGAAATTTCCAATCCAACAGATGGGACTTCTGTTTCTATAAGGGAAGGGTGGTTGAGCATCTCAATGGTCACACTGATATCATTCACAAGCAGCTGTATAGCGATTGGCTACCTTGGTCAGTTGAAAATTTTAGCAATCACAATTTTTCTAGAAGGCATCTTAAAATTTGCTTCATTTGTGGCTCTCATTTATATGTCATGCATTCAGGGGAATGAAATGTAGAGATCTGTTGTTGCGTCGATATTGGAGAAGAGAAGATGATGGAACATATGGTATGCACTCTATTGAATATTGCTTACAGGTTACATCTTTTACTGAATCCAGTAAACTATGAGGTGACATCTTTGGCCTACTATTTTGCAGTCATTCTCTATCATTCAGTCTTCCACAAGAAGTGTCTCCCACAGAAAGGCTTTGTCCGAGCATGCCTAAAAAGTAATGTATGCTCGAATTGCATATAACGTACGCAACTTATTGAGTTCCATCGCTATATCAGCCCCGATATTTCATCCCCTAGACAAAAAATCTCAGGGAAAGAATGGCGAAAATTAACGTGTTCATCTGAATCTCGGCTCACAAACATGACTTTAATTACTTGTTTGGGTGGTGAACCTGCATGATCATACTTTGGGTCCTGCAAAGCACACAATTTCTGAGGCAGTGGAATTTTTCTATCTGCAGGTGGAGGATATGTCATTACTCCAGTCAATAAAGGGGAACTATCAGTAGTAAAACACATGCTTGCTATTGATTGGAAATATTGGAAATCTTACATCCGAACTTCTTCAGGCCGGAGTATTACAATCAAAATGCTTGGCAGAGTTGCCGGTGAACCTGATCTGTGCATAATTAGTTATATCTAATAAGATTGCTCCCCAATGGACTCTTCCAATGTTATCTGAAAGCAACTAGCTTTTGTGTTTTTGCAGCACTAAGAGAGTTGTTTCTAGCAAAAATGGGGAATCTTTCCTCAAACTTTTCATCAGGAGAGCTGTCAAGAAATGTTATGTTGCATGACGATAGACTTGTGCAATCGTTAAGGGATGGTAGGGCAGTGGAAGAGATGAGTGATGGATCAGCTAAGGCGCCTTCAGAGCATGCTAGCCTTGTCAGCCTAAACGATGCTGCTGATGAGTTCTTTGATGTACTCGAGCCATCAGATGACCAGTCAGAAAGCAGTTGGTCTCATGATTTTGCGCCAGAAATTTCCCATCAGGTACCAGCTTACATCGAATGGTTATGATCGGGTGATTTAATCCTAAATCGATAGTTGATGGAGTTCTCATTAGTTTTACATCAAGGCATATGGCCTCTTGCTCTCCATGTTTGGAGTTTCTCATGTGACTCCTATTCCGCCATCACATCGCAGGGACGTCATCCAAGATTATCAACTGCTGCTGGTTTTGTGAGAAAATTACATGACCTTGCAGGTGAACAGAATTATATTGGAGCACCTATAAGCTTATCTAATTGTCCTACCCATTTGCCACATGCTTTTCTGTCTTAAAAGGCCATCTCATGAGGACCAGGACCTATGTTATTGGATGTGCTGACAATTGAGACTTTTGTATGTTGTAGTTCAGAAGAGGGGCTATGTTGACTTACAAGAGATGGTGACAGAAGACATTGTCTCATGTTGCTATGGAACTACTCTCCCTAAAGATCCGACTTGCATCTTGACTTCCAGCTGGACTGAGGCAGACCCTTCTACTTTTTTAATCCGTGGAAAGAATTATTTAAAGGACCATCAAAAGGTGTGTACAGTGCGTAGATTAGCCAGAGCGCTAGCTCGGGATGGCACTTGCTCATACATTGCCTGATATATTCATATATATGACCCATCAAAGTGTTAACAGAAACAAAATGGTGTCTACTGGCAGATGACTCTAATTTCACATTATGGATGTGAGTTGAAAACTATGCCTGATTAATGATTGTGCTTTGTTGTATTTTCTTCTCTATCATTCTGAACTGATGATCCTCTGTAGGAAGTTCCGCTAGCCACTGAATAAGGTTCCACCTTTACCCGTTGGCAGAGATGATTTTTTTTTTGGGATTTGTTAACAAATTGCCTATATCGAGGGGTAACTTATGTGCTATAGAAATGCAAAAGGAGTAGTTTTTGCATGATAAAATATTCTCAAAGAGTGAAATCATTGTATACTGTTCATTTTGAAACTATAGTAGTACATATAGTTGGCCGAGGCACTTTTCTTTTCCTTTTGTTATTTTTATTTTATTATTATTATTATTTTATTTTTATTTTTTTTGCCAACAAGACCTCTTTCATTGTTATCTCAGAGAACCATTGATTAGTTGGCTTCTGTGGACTCTGTTTATGCAATGGATCCACATAAAACAACATGAATGAATTGACAGTTAACTCTTCGGTGAAAGTACCTAGTGGTGAAGTTTTTTTCATCTGACAAAATGTTCTTGTAGAGTTATTTCTTGATAGAAACAGATCATATTTCTCTCTGATGTTATTGCTTCTGAACTGTCCTCCAGGTTAAAGCGAAAGGAACCTTGATGCAAATGGTTGCTGCAGATTGGCTAAGATCTGACAAAAGAGAAGATGACCTAGGAGGAAGGCCAGGGAGTATTGTTCAGGTTCAAACTTAAATCCAATAATTTGAATAACCTCTTTGCTAAATTCACATGCGTTTGCCTCAATATGGTGGCATTTATAAGTTTGCTGAACATACTGACTTTGTTATGCAGAAATATGCAGCCCAGGGTGGAGCAGAGTTCTTCTTTATTGTGAACATACAGGCAAATATTTTCTCTTATCTATGTTAACCGACCTTGGTGCCATTGCCATTATCGGTTATAAAGATTCATGTCCTGTGAAGCAGGTACCTGGATCAACAACCTACGGCCTAGCACTATACTACATGATGAGCACTCCCCTGAAAGATGCACCCTTACTGGAGAGCTTTGTCAAGGGGGATGATGCATATAGAAATTCAAGGTTCAAGCTAATACCTTATATTTCAAAGGTCAGTATCCTTCATGATTGTTTTAATATTTAAGAACCTAGCAGCATACTTTCCTGATTTTCACTGAATCACCTGACAAGATGGTTTGTCTACCCCATGTACTGCACAGGTAGCCATAAACAATTCACTTATTCTACTCAAGTTTACCTCGTGATTTGTTTTCTTGAGGGTCAATCTCACCTCAGTTAGATGACTATCCTAGAACATGACTAGACAGAAAAATATCTGTCTCCAATTAGGTGCTATGCTATGCAGATTAGCTCAATTAGATGTATACATTTTGTTTAGTGGCCTGACCACCTTCTTTTGTATGTTCCATAAACCTTGTTAATTCTTTTCCTTATTTCTCAGGGTTCATGGATAGTCAAGCAGAGTGTGGGAAAGAAAGCCTGTCTTATTGGGCAAGCACTGCAAATCAATTATTTTCATGGGAGTAACTACTTGGAGGTAACTCCAATGCATTTCAGCTTCATGGGATTCTATTACTTGAATTTGGCATGGCAGTATGAGATATATATTGGAATACAATGGTGCATTGGTATTGATAGTCTTAAAAGAATTTTCATCTTGGCATTCAGATGTTCTTTTGACCATTTTGCCACTGAACACAAAGAGCAGTATGCTTAGCCATTTGTCATTTCTTCTTGTATTCCAATTTGCCTTACTGATCATGTAACATTATCACAATGCTTGTCATTGGGCTTGATAGTTGTTAACCCATTCACTGCATTGAAAGACTGAAATTATGAATCACAAATTCGAGATATCATGTTGAAAATTCTCATGCTAAAGCATGCTAACTCCTAAATACGCATTACAGCTTGGGATCGACATCGGGTCATCAACAGTTGCCAGGGGAGTGGTTAGTCTGGTACTGGGTTACCTTAACAACCTGATTGTTGAAATGGCATTCTTGGTGCAGGTAAAAGTGTTCATGTCGTTTAAGTTGTTACAGAAGTTTCATTTGGCCATCTTAATGTTCACTATGCTATTGTTCCGCCAACTCTTACTTCATATTCATTGCAGTCCCTCTTATTTTATTTCTGAACCACACTAATGCACGGATTGTCTGTTCTCATCAGGCTAACACAGAAGATGAGCTGCCTGAGTATCTTCTGGGCACTTGCCGGCTTAACCATCTGGATGCAGCAAGATCAGTTCTACTCAAACAGTGACATGGTATCTCCTGTTATCTGTATATAATCGACCAGCATAACAAGCCTTTGCTTGTTAGAGCTGCAGAAGAGAAAAGGGAGTGTTGGAGTTTGTGATTTTTAGTACAGATGGACATTCATTGATTCAATCAAATTGAACGTGGCAAATTGGCAATCTACCAGAAAAACAACAAAGAAAATCGACAAGCATGTTGGGATTCTTCACTTCATGGTGTTTTTTTTTTTATTCTTTTTTCCCAACGAAGAGACGCTTTTCACGGTGATGATGCCACACGTCCTTATCATCTTAACTGAGTGGGAAAAAGAAAAGAAAAGGGGAATGGCGTTTCTTCCCTTTCTTTATATTTTCTAATCATACAAAATACGAAGATAATGGCCACAGCCAACACACAAAGCCACTAAACATAGATTATGGCCAACATAGTTCATGTGGATGGATGGACAGATGAATGTAGCTGCTTGGGGGGTCCATCCCATGTTGACAAAACCCCAGAAAAAATAGCAAAGGTCAAAAAAGCCCAACATTCCGTAGTGGGGCAAAGCATCGAAAAGGACGTTGCCCCTCGATTTCTGTCTTGTTAACGGACGCTTGGGTCGCCCCCTATGAGCTTCTTCTGCTCCCGATGCCCTCGATATTGCTTTTCCTTCTATTCCAGATTTCAAACCCACAGAGAGCTGAGTGGAGCTGGCTGTGTGAGTGGTGGTGCCCCGGATTTGTATATGAACAGATTATACCATAACATAAGTGGGCACCTCCAATTTTCATTGGCAATATAAAGAGTATTTGTCAACGGTTGCCTTGGATATTTTATCTATTAGGAAAAATTATTTAAAAAATCCTAAAGTTATTGTACTTTCACCAATTCAATTCTTAATTTTTAAATTTTATTAATCAAGTCAATCTTACTAATTTTAGCTGAAAATCACTAACATGGACATCAACAGTAACGGGTATTTTTGTATTTTATTATTTTTCTGTTTTTTCTTTTTTCTTTTCATTTTTTGTTCCTTTTGCCGGTGGGGACTAATCGGTTGGCCTCACTTGGCGAGGGTCATCCTCTCTCGCCACAAGCCAGGCAAGGCATGGCTCAACGACCATCAACCCTTGCCAAGGCTCGCCCTCATCTAAGCGAGACCCATCAAGGGTTAGCCTCGCCCAAGCCAAATCTAGCGAGGCCGCCTTGACCTACACAAGGGTCACCCAACCTGTCCGGCTATGGCTAACCACCGGTCAAAAGGAAGAAGAAAGGAAAAATAATAAAATAATATAAAAAATAGCCCACATAAGCACTAGTTATGCTATGTAGGAAGGCCAATGTCCATGTCAGCGAATTCAATTGGCAAAATGTTAAAGATTTATGATTTAATTGGCAAAGTTGAAATGTTTGGGATTGAATTTGCAAAAATACAATAAGTTTGTGACGTTTTCGATAATATTTCCTTATTTATTATGTATAGTTGAAGTCCAAATTGAGAGAATATTTACTTTTAAGCTTACCGCACAGAACTCAACTTTATTTTTGTTATTACCACATGGCATATTTGTGCTACATACCATAAAGTTTACCAATTAGCATTAATTTAGTGACTTGTTATTCTCAAACTTCCATCACTTATTATATTTTGAATTTGAGAACGGGCAAAGAAAAGCGTGTGCAAATGTATAATTTGAAAGTGGATAAAGAGAAAGCATGTTCAAATATATTGAGTTGTAAAATAGTCAAAGGTAAAGATAAAATATCTTGAAATTAGTTTCTTTTGTCCTTCCCAAGTATTCATTTCTTTCTGACTTATTTTGTTGAATAGTTAATTCGAAAAGAGAAAATGAAGATAAAGTATCTTTAAATCTATAATTCATCCACTTGGTTTGAAATTAAGTCGAGGAGCAATATATCTTATTAACAAGGATAATAGTAATAATTTGACATATAGCTCTTGTCAATTACATTTATAAATGCGTTACCTATCATTCATTTTAAAACTGAATCGACTTTATTCAAAGCATGGCTTATTTTATTGCTTGAATAAATTTCAATTAATATCTACTATATCTATAACAATAAAAGAAAAAAACTGCAATTCGATTTGAAACATGCACGTTACATTTCATGTATTTTCAATTCCTTATTTTAAATGTAGCTCACATCATTTGAAGCACACTTGTTTTAGCGAAAAATTAAAATGAAAATAATTCTTTCCAAAACCCACTTGATTTAAATTTGAGATATCGTTACAAAAAAAAAACAGATTATAAAATATAAGTTTATGAATTATTCTTTACTACTTTATTGTTTAAAAATTAGTCCATAACATAAACTACAGTGCTATATATTTTAGTAATTTGAAATAGATTGAATATTTTGTTCACATGTAAAATAATATGTAGAATATCTTGCATAAGCAATTAGGTTCGAGTATGAGGATCATGGCTTCTCTCCTCTTCTCTGTAGAAAGCCCTCATTCAGCATCCTCACAAACAAAGACACACAACGGAATTGCTATTTCACGGTGCAGATTTCAAAGAGGAAAAATGATTTTTTTTTCTTTTTCTGCTTTTCTATTGCACATCATACTTACCAAGAACATAACATATAAATAAGCCTAGGACAGCTAGAATATAGCAAAAAATAAGATCAGATTTCCTACTTCCTAATTCTAAGGATTCAAAAAAATAAAATAAATGAAAACAAAAAGGTTTCATATTCCAAAATTATCTTCGAAATCTCTGAGATTTTTTTAATTCTTTTTCGACAGATGGAAACTGAGTTTTCTGGGATTTGCAATCAAGGCCCTTATTGCGTTCGTCATCATCATGTGTTAGTGAGAAGAAAGAGTAGTAAATTTTTTTTTCCAATTGTAATTAAAGATTGTAGGCCATTCATTGAAATTAACAATATTTCAACAATACAAATTCCGATCTAATTTCAAATCGAAAATTTTATTTAGACCCACATAAAAAAAAAAAGATAGTTATGGAAATATTTACATGCAAATTGTATATCGCATAACTAATAAGAAATATTTTACCTTTTCAAATATCAATTATTACGAGACAAGAAAAGTTAAGCATCTAAAGCGGTCTTTATCAACGAGTGTCTTAATTACTTGCCTAATCAAAATCTGGCAAATATACCCAGTATTTTCTAGATCACGGGGCAGTCTAAATTACTTGCCTAATCAAAATCTGCAAATTTATAATTCCCAATCCGTCCCTCACCTCCTTCCGACATTCGAATTATTTTTATTTATTAAAAAAAAAATGGGACAGCGACACGCACCGCGCACTGTTGCGATCGTCGTCAAAAGCATTTCACCCTTCCACCGAAATCGCTGACTTTCTCTCTCTCTCTCTCTCTCTCTCTCTCTCTCTGCTTCTTCCCTTCTTCTCCTCCGCTCGGAGGTCTTCCGGGGTCGCTCGCCGTCGCGAGGGGGCGGCTCCGGCCACCTCCTTGTGGGTTTTCCGGCGCCGATCCCTCGTTCGGAGGGCCGAGAAATTCGCTGGTAATCGCGAAAGGTGGTGGCGGCGGCTGTGGTGGTGGGGGTGGGGGCACCGGTTATCGTGAGACTTGTCTGGCGGAGCCAGCGACGGAGATCGAGGAGAATTTATGAGCACGAGGCTTTGGTAGAGTCGTCGTCTAATACGTGCAGGGTAGGGCAGGTGGTCCACTTCCGCTTTGTTCCTCTCTGTTCCTTCTCTGGAGTGTAGTCTTATTAAAGTTTTCTTCTTTTTCTTCTTCTTTCTTTTTTTTTTTACCGTGCCGCTCCGCATTTCGACGTCATCGCCAAGCTTCGGTTTTTAAGCTCGTCTCGAAATTCTGTGATCAGGGTTTCCTTTCAAATAAGAAAAGAAGGCCCTCATTGTCGGTATGTCGATTCCGGGTCTTCATTTGACAGGAAGTGAGCGGTTTTTTCTTTCGTCCTTTTTTTGGTCCGTTTAATTCGTTCGAGAAAGCTCGCGCCTTTCGTTTTGGGTAGAGCTTCTTCTTTTGGTGTTTGATAAGGTTTCATGGATTGTCCGATGGGTTTCTTTTTTCTTTTGGGATGGGGAAAGAAAGGTGTTATTTGAGTTGCTACTAGGTACTAGCTAGGCAGTGCCCGAATTCGTAATTAACTGTGACATTGATCTGATATATTGAAGTAAGAGAAAAGGAATAATGTCTGGCGTTTCAGTTCGATTTTTTTGAACCGTTATGGTTTAGCTGGAGAGACTTATGAGAACTTGTTTGTCCATGTTTTGTCTGATTTTTCTCCAGCCGGTGTTTGGAGTAGGGTGAGGCTGATGGATCCTACTCTAAGCCTGAGGCTTGCTATTTTGCTGATTCTTCTTGGATTGGGTAAGTGGGGGGCAGATTCTGAATCCCATCTTCGGTTTTTTTCACCGTCCTTAGCTTCTTTCCCACCTTGTTATGGTAAATGTTGTATTATTGTTGTCTTAGCGAGAGTGATAAGGAGGGATGCTTTGTGCAATACTTGAAGTCATGAAAATTAAGTATGGAATTCCATTTGCTGACTAGAAACTGAGTTGTAACCTCCCTCCTTTTCTGCTCAGTTGAGATATAATTCTATCAGTGCTTTGTCATATATTACATCGTACTATGAGGATGAAGTTTGTATGAGTGACCAGTTTGTTTGGGAAAAAATTAGGGTTGGTCATGAACATTTAACATCTAAGCTTGACTTTTAGCTGATTGAGGCTTTTAACATTCCCTGGTTTCTCTATCAGCTAATGCTTCTCCTCACAAGAGGGATTTTGGGCAATGTGAGAATGTAGTGAAGAAGTGGGCTTCTTCTGCACTTAGTCTAGAAGTTAAAGAAGACAAGCACACCCTGCGAGATTTGCTCTTCTTTCTCCATGTTCCAAGAACAGGAGGACGTACATACTTCCATTGGTAATTCAAATCGCTCTTGGTGCAGAGCACATAGTTGTAGTTATCGCTGCATTCATCGGATGAGCCACCAGTGTGATTCCTTCTTGCTAAATCTTTACTTGCAGTCTCCTGAAGAAGTTGTATCCTAATGATCTGGAATGCCCTCGCTCTTATGATAAATTGAGGTTTGATCCCAGGTATGACCTTTTTCCCCCTTTTTGACATTTGTGTTGCACTTAATTTTTTATGTTTAACCCAATTCTTTGCTACTGTGTAGCAAGCAAAAGTGCAGGTTGTTGGTCACTCATGATGACTATAGCATGATGTCAAAACTTCCTAAGGATAGAACATCAGTGATGACCATATTAAGAGATCCAGTCGATCGTGTTTTCAGTACATATGAATTCTCTGTGGAGGTAGCAGCTAGATTTTTGGTGCACCCTAATTTAACTTCTGCCACGAAAATGGCTGGGCGCTTGCGCTCCAAGACTAAAGGATTTGGAGTTAGTACACTGGATATATGGCCATGGAAGTATCTAGTTCCTTGGATGAGAGAAGACCTATTTGCAAGGGTACGGTTGTTATATTGCATGATGCTGGATATATTCACCATTTTTTTCTTTTTTTTGTCTCTAGCAATGATCATCGAATTTTTCTGGCCTACTGATTTTTGTTGGAGACCTTTATTAACTTTAAGGCGCTGCAAAGAATCAATCTGATGTATAGAGAAAAGGAAAAGTACATAGTTGCCGTTGATGGAGATGGATGATTTACTTGGTTGTCTATTGGATGAAGTAATTTAAACAGATCGATCTCCTGGGAAAGAGCTGCTGGGAAATTCTGGGTGAGAGAGAGGGGGAAGAAAAAGGGTGTTTTTTTTTTTTTTTTTTTTTTTTTTTTTGGGGGGGGGTGGTTGTTCTAGGAATCAATGCTCCACGACCCTGTGTCGTATGCTGTTTTTGTATTCGGTAATTAAATGATCTGTTTTGTGTTATGTGCTTCTGTTCCATATGTGTTTACCATCAACCTCTCTCTACAGAGAGATGCGAGAAGGCTTAGTGGATCCAGGAATATCTACGGCAGCGACCCATACAATATGGAGGACATTGTAATACCATTGCATAAGTATATCAATGATCCTGTTGCTCAAGAGATAATACATAATGGTGCCACGTTTCAGGTAAGTTGCAATCTTCTAAATCTGTGTTACTTGTTGATTTCATGTCTTTCATTTTCAGGCTGTTGAAGCATGAGTTTCACCCTTCTTCCTTGATATTGTGAGCTTTCTTTGAAAATCAAGTATTCTGGTTAAATTGTAAGATATAACATGGGTTAAAGGCCTTAATCCGAGTGCGATATGTACTTTTTATTCATGTACCTAAGATTCTCTGGAAGGAAGTTTAGATGGGATAGAGAAGCGACCATTGGTTTGATGATGGTTCTTATGTTAAATCCTTGAGGATAAAATCTAGTCTTGAGTAAAAATTTGTTCGATGCTTTATATGCACTTAACATACAGTGTAGTATTTGCGTCAATTTTCCAAAGAAAGGGGAACGGATTCTTGAAAGACATTACGAACAGAGGATTTCCTTTGCTTGATGAGAAAGTGGGATTCGCATGCTAATTCACAGAGTTAGTCTTGCAGGGGTACCTGTCAATGAATTTCAGTTTTCTTGTGTTGGTGTGATGTGTTTGAGGCCTTGTATTTGCGTTGATAAGATGCTTGTTATTTGGTTTTTAAGCATGCCCTATCATGAGGGAAGAGTTTATTGCACAATTCTTTGGAGTTCTCTAGTTTATAGATACATGTTATTTATATTTTTTGGTATGCCACTGATGAATCATTAGCTCCACCAGATCGCCTGGTAAGTGATGTATATAGAATTTGCTTTTGATGATTACTGAGTAAAGAGAAAGTGTTCTGCATTCTGCTTATGACAACTGGTAAGTCATTCTCATTTTTCTGACTGCCCCACAAAAGTTTTAAAACTAAACTTGTGCTAAGTTTCTGCTGTCGTGAATCTGCCTTGTCTAACAAGAGTCTATATTATCTTAAATCTAGTGTGTAGACCCCTTTCAGGCTAAATTTTCTTGCTGACAGATTGCAGGGTTAACTAACAATTCCTATATTCCGGAGTCACATGAAGTACGTCACTGTATTATGCAGCACAAAGAACTTGGTGAATATGTCCTTGAAGTTGCAAAGGTCAGTAAATTGATTATGAGGTTTTAGTGAATAATGCTCTTATGTTGTTTTCCTAATATTGTGTCGCCCTTTTGCGGTTGTGATCATGGTAGATGATTGTAAATCTTGCAGAGGAGATTGGACAATATGCTGTATGTTGGTCTCACCGAGGACCATAGGGAATCTGCAACAATGTTTGCAGATGTGGTTGGTGCACAAGTAATTTCTCAACTGAGAGGATCTAGCTCTGGTGTGCAGACTGCGGCAACAAATGAATCAGGTACATGTGGTGCTATTATTACTTTTTCTAGCCTCTGCATGCGGTTTGTTGCTTCTTTTGAACAGGTTTTGCTGATTATGGTTGAATAAATAAGTTGAGCTTCTGGATCAAATTTGCTGGTCAATTTATGTTCTTCTCTTCTACCCTTCTTCCTTCCTTAGCTAATTCACACCAGTGGGATCTCTAATATTCCACCATACCCAACAGATGCTTAAGATGCATCATTGCTGTATTTTATGCGATATTGTAGTTTTAACTTGAACAGGTACCATAGAACTAGCTTTTCTATCAGAATTCTTGTGTTTTTCCGTTGAACCACAAGTTTATGGTAAAGGAGGACTCCTTGTCCTTCAGTTTGCTTTGCCATGCTTCAATGGTCTTCTAATCTCTTTGAGTTCCATAAGGACAAGATAAGAGGGTTTATCATCATTTCCTTGCCTGAAGTTGTGTACATCTGTTGCAGAACAGAGCTCCTTGTCAGATAGCGAGCCTGATGACGAACACAGTCAGGTAGATAGCAGCAGACTGTGTGCATTTTGCTAAATGTAAACTTTCCTAAACCAATACTAATAACTGAGTTTCCTTGTATCCTCATTGTTTTCTACTGCCTTTTTGCAGAATGCCACTTTGGAATTTGAGGTTTCTATGAAGGAAATCAGTGAAGCAAGTAAAGAAAATGTAAGGGATTTTTTTCATGTTGTATCTTCTACTGTGTAAGAAAATTACATCTCGGATAGGTAAGTTCATGGTAGATCTTGTATATTTCAGATGACAGTGGGAAAACTTATGAAATCTTACGAAAGCTGCATATCTACTTTGAGGAAGACCCAGTCTCTACGCCGCATCTCTTCCTTGAAGAGAATCTCCCCTGCGAATTTTTCGAAAGAGGTGCAGGCAACTTTTCGCTTTTGCTTCTTGAAAGTAGCAATGCTAATATTTCGACTTAAATTTACATACTTTTTACCCCAGATACAATATATTTTGGGTTTGCTGAAAATGAAATGCGTCTGTCAAAAGAAAGATTATATAAGAGATATAAATTCACATGGAAACGAGAGACAGGAGGTTCACATTTTATCTGCATGCTTCCATCACTCACATACCAAGTTGTCTCAAATTGACTTGTCTATTACATAGATTAAATTTTCACTCAGGATTGTTGCTGTGTAGCTTCTTCTGTTAGTTCTGGTGGTTAATATAAATGCCGAATGCAGTGTATGTCATAATTTGAACTGCTGTATGTAAAAGATATTTGAAGTGTCATGCATATATTAGTCTAATTCTTCTAGCTCGCTTTTTCTGAATAAAGCTAAATGCTCGCTTTGTCCTGCATGACATTTTAACTATGCTTGGTTACTTCATTCGAAAGAGTTCCTCCAGTCCAAGCCAGTTGCGCTCTGTTATTCCTTTGGAAACACTTCCGCATATTTCCTGCTAATTTAGGACAGTTTAAATCTGCAGTCAAGGCATCAGGTTGGTGAAGCGGTTCTTCGGGAGATAAAATCACTGAATAATCTTGATTTGGAGCTCTATGAGTATGCTAAGGATATTTTTGCTCAGCAACACAGACGAACCACCCAGAAGTCCACCGTCACAGTTAAGGTCAGCTTCATGCAGCCATAAGAAGGGAAATTATTATTAATTTTCGTTCACCAATCCTACCACTGATAAGCAAACTGAGTGAGTAATGTTCCGTCATTTCATTTTGCAGGAGAAATTCACGAACACGATAACCAGTTCATATGGCATTTCACAGTGGAACCGCATTTTCTTATTCTTGCCCATCATATTGCTCCTTGTATTCTTTATTCTTTTTGTAAGTGCAAGGAGAAGAACATCAAAAGTGAAGATATGAATGTAATTGCTTCTTGAAAATCATTACAGATCGCAAGGTTTAAAGTCTCTCTAGTTGGTAGAAAGAGATTAATTTTGATACGGGCACGATGCACTACATGTTCACATGTCCCCAGTCTTGTAAAAAAAAAAAAAAAAAAGGGTTCTTCAGATGATGCTTTATTTTTCTGAGAGAAGAGTCCTTTTATTCCTCTTTGCTTCTAAATGTAGCCTTCACTCAGTTTCTCAATTTGTTTGTTGACCCCGCTGCAAGGTTTAGTTGATAGCCACTGAATCTTAAGTTAGAGGCTTAACTCCATTCAGTGTTTTTCTTTGGTTGAAATTTTAGTTTTACCTTTGTCTTGCCAATACGCCCCCATGAACTATAGTATGATATGAAGCTAGCTAATGCATTTATTAGCATTCCCTAAGCCATTTGAAAGCCAATTCAAGAGGCTCCTAGGGCTGCTACATCGTATTTTTATTATTGATCTGTTTGAAGGCCTTATTTGAGAAAAATTTTATTGATCTGTTATTTGAGAAAATGAGGACACTTCAGGTCTTTAATTGGAATTTTTCCATTGTTCTATGTCACCTAGTATAAAGATTATATTTAAGGAGAGAATTGATTCTTCAATTGGTATCGAATTTGAACTGCAACATTAATTAGTAAAATTAATAAACGTCATAAATGTAAATCATAGCTACGTTTCCCCTCTCGCCATATCTTCAAATCTTTCTCCACCGTTCTTGTTGCTCCCAGATTTGAGCTGTTTCCCTTGGTTATCCCTCTCTTTGAATTATAGTGTTAAGGTTCTGGGTTTTCGAAGAAAGGAGCTGAAATTAGTTCACGAGTCATTGTTGAACACAACGCTAGAAGGTTAGATCGTATATCAGAAACATTCAAGCCTTCTGACATATTTCTGCACGAACGAAATGAACCCCCAGTTGATTTGAAGGCATGGGGGCGTTTGTCAGAATTTACTCGGTTTATAAATAAACTTTTGCTGTTGAATCATTGGTTTAGTTCGTTTTCCTTAAGAAATTCATTGACTGAGGCTATGCAGTTGTCAGATTTATAGAAATAACTACCATATAATGTTTTTATCAAATTAATCACTAATTGTCCTTTATTATAGGATTATAAATGTTGTTTACTATGTCCTTAACTTTTATTTTGGTCTGATGATATTGTATCATTTTACTTGTGAAAATTTTACTTTTTAAACTAGTTTTTGACTGCAACACTACACAAACGTAATTGCTCCATCTAATCAAGGCTCCTCATTGGGTTAACAAGGCCTATTACTCAGGTTGTCTCCTCAGGGAAGATGATTCACACCATCATAATTCCTTTTCTTTTGATACATTACTAAGCAAGAAGAATAATCCGTACGAATTTGAAAATGGAAATAAGTTAGGTCTCATATAGTAAATTTGGTTTATCGTTTCATTGTGACTGCTGTCCTACAAGACAGATATGGTGACAACTGACAAGAACTAAACTAGGGGAGGAAGCTTGGGATTTTCTTGCCCGTTCAATTCATATATGAAAGCTCTTGCCTTTCATTTTGGTTGGAGCATCAAGATATACGAAATTGGGGTCCAGAGCTTTTTCCCATATCGGCTAATGCATTGGAAACATGTGTTTTGAAAAATTTGCGTGGACTACCTGATGGGTGTCATTAAAGACGGTTCTAAATTCGAAATGGACTTTGGCACTGATCTAATACTCACGGGGATCAGAAACATAGGAATGAAGTCCAATTTTTTCGCCTGTTTTTGTTGGACTTGTAAAAACTTGCTTGTTGATTTCTTGTCAAAATTCTGGAGAAGCAGGGGTTGGAAAAGGCTGAGGCTGATGGCTCCTACTCGGAGCACAAGCTTTGCTATTTTGCTGATTCTTCTTGGATCGGGTACGTGTGAGCACATTCTCTGAATCCCGTCTTCATTTTTCACCCTCTTCAGTTTCTCTCTCCCTGTGATGCTAGAAGTTGTTCTTAAGCGAGTATGATAGGAATGCTTTTCAGAATTCGCAACGTTGAGTAAGGAAATCCATTTGCTGACTTGAAATCGAGTAGCTGTTCCCCTGCCTTTCCTGACCAATTTGGATAAGAATTATATTGCAATGCTAATTTTTTTTGGGCCAGCAAATAAGCGATACTAATTGTTCTTTCATTTGCGTTTACGGACTTTTACCCCCAATACAAGACATTTTAAGTTTGCCGTATTGCTTCTGTCAAAGCAAGATAATATCAGAGGTTTTACTATTCACTAGGAAATGAGAGACAGGAGCTTCACATTTTATCTGCCCTCAACCTCATACTAAGTTGATAGTTGTCTGGAATTGACTTTTTGATTATTTTGACTCAGCATTTGTGCTGTAGCTTTTCGTGTTAGATCCGGTTGTTATTATCAGTGCTGAATACATGATATCTGTTGTAATTTAACTAACTGCACCTGAAAAATATTTCAACTGTTGGACACATATCCGTAAGTGGTCCAGCTCTTCTAGCTCACTTTCGAACAATGCTAAATGCTGGCCTTGTCCCTGCATATGACATTGTTGCTATGCTTGGTTAGTTGGCGCCAAAGAGCTCCTTCAGTCCAACCAGGTTCCTCTGACGTTGCGTTTGATGCATTACAGCATATTCTCTGCCAAATTTTAGGGCCCTTCGAATCTGCAGTCATGTCGTCAGGTCACTGAAGCTCTTCTTCAGGAGATAAAATCACTAAATAACCTTGATCTGGAGCTGTATCAGTATGCCAAGGAAATTTT
Organism: Eucalyptus curtisii; assembly: GCA_017140595.1. NCBI lineage: Eukaryota > Viridiplantae > Streptophyta > Magnoliopsida > Myrtales > Myrtaceae > Eucalyptus > Eucalyptus curtisii. The sequence goes on from CM029504.1 coordinate 10,783,310, forward strand.
CGCACAGCAACATGGAAGGACAACTGAGAAGTCCCCTCTCACGGCTAAGTATTCAGACCCGCACTGCCATAAAAAGGGAAAAAAAAAATTTTATATTCATTAACCAGTCCTCCTAGTGTGAAAGTAAGCACGATGGTATGAGTAACACCTTGTTACTTCATCTGCAGGAGACATTCGCGAGCATGATAAGCAGTGCAGATGGCACTTCACGGCAAAATCGCTTTTACTATTCTTGCCCATTATATTGTTCCTTATATCCTGTATTCTTTCTGTAAATGCAAGGAGAAGAACATCAAAAGGGAAGATATGAATGTACGTGCATTTCGTAAAAATCTCATGGACTGCAAAGTCTTAAAGTCTCTCTAGGTGGTAGGAAGAGATTAGATACAAGCCCCTACGCGGGATGGGTTAGTCCTGGCTCAGGTCTGCGAAAAAAAATCGATCTTAGATGATACTTCTTTCTACTATTCTAGGAAAGGTAGTCATTTATTTACCTTTGCTGCTCAATGTAACCTCCACTCTGTTCCTCAATGTGATTATAACCCCATTTCGGGTTGAATCGATAGCTACTGAATCTCAAGTTGAGGCTTATAATCATTCCAATTCTTTTTAGTTTTACCTCTGTGTCGCCATTGTGCTCCATATGTTTCGTTGATGAGATCATAACATCGTCTATGGTCAAGTGTTCAAGAAGAATGCTGGAACGAGAAATTGTAGCCTCAAATCCTGTATCATTCTCTTATTGACGCTGATAATCACGTACCAACTTTCAGATCGAAATCATTGCTTAAATTTGGTATACTGTCGAAATGCCTTTATCATGGGACCAAAAGCTGGTGGTTTTTCTCCATACGGGCTAAGTTTTGACATCAATGGAGGCCAAGCATATATTCCCCATCTTCCTTGTTCTTATAATGTTCAAGTGTTTATACACATTTCATCAAAGTGGATCCTTACTCGCTTCTCCCACTATTCATAGTCGAATTGCCATGTATGATGTTTGGTTGTGTTTGCTCGACATACATATCCCGGATAGATCCAATCTGTACTTAAATTAGTTTATTCACACATGGAATTGTAGAGGAAAAATTCAATTAATTAAGGATTTTTCAGGAACTCAAAATTCGGTCAAAGAAAAAAGAAAATAAAGATCCATGTAATACAAAACATCCTGTTTATAAGATCAATAAACCATTCAAATGTCGAATTATAAGTGTGCCTTCAATTCAAGCAAGTGGATAAGTATTCAATGCCTAATAGAAATCTACCTTCATACTCAGTACTTTTAATCCAAACAGAAATATAATTTGTTAATCCAATTTATATACTTAACGTTATTCTATAGTTACCAAAAGCTTCAAATTTCATCAACCCTTCTTAGGAGAAATAAGTACGAATGCGATGAATTAAACAGCACATTGATTTTTTGCCAATCCTAAAAGAATCCTCAATCTCTTCGTAATTAAGGGACGTTCCAGGAATAATCCTAGTATTTATCCGGAACAAAGATTTGGTCCTTGCTGGGAGTCCTAGTGTCATTTACTCTAATCTTTAATCGGATAAGGCAAGTAAACGTGGCGATAATCCACAATCTCGATATTAATTTTTCTGTCAGTAGGTAGGATCTTTTTTCCTTATAATCCACAATTCGAAAAAGAACTTCCTTTTTTTTCGTATGTGTATATATATGCGTGTAAGCAAAGGCGGTCTAAACGTAATTTTGGTGTGCCTCTAGTCAAGGATGACGCTTTCTTCCACGGGTCACTTCGTGGGTATGTCTCGCTCTTGGTTCTTGACGAACTTCACTGATGTCTCTGATGAATTCTTCGACTGGTTGCGTTTCTTCCTTGATGAAGATGATCCTAAAAACCATATAAGGAAAGCGGGACAAAGGGATGCTGCATTAGTTCCGATACATTCGTCAGATTTCTCATCGGTGAGTCGGACTCGAACAAATGAATTTGGGGCTAATTCGGGCGATCACGCTTCCAAACTGTCACCAAGTCCCTTTCAGGTGAGCATTTTTCCTATGAAAAAGACGAAATTTTTAGCATTTCTTTTGGGTCCTAGAGTATCTTCACTTTGTGTTGCATGGAAAAGATTACCGTGGAGGAAATTACTGGGGCCGTGGAATCAGGGAGATATCAAGTTCTGAAGGGCAGGGCGGAAAAGACTCGTGAACTTAAGTTTGGAGTCCAAAAGAGAAAAATCAATGAATTTGTGGATTGGGTAAAGATAGGAGTAAAAAGTAGCACTGCAATGCCAAAGTGAACATGACATTCAACAGTCAATCGAAAAAGAAAAGAACAATACATTCAACAAGCTGTATTTGTTTCAATAGGTAATGGTGTGCATCATTGCAAGGATTTAATTGCCACGGAAGCAAAATTTTCACGATCACTTCAGCTGTCTGTGACTGAAGTTGCTTTTAGGAAAGAAATTTTAGCTGTTGGGGAGGAGGATTACTCGAAAATGGATGAACTGGCTGTGTAGCTTTTCACATAGGGTAAGATGTCCTGCACTCCTTGGACCCAAGGACTGCCTGGAAGGTTGACTGTCACTTTATCATTCTGTGTTCATCATGAGATCTCTATGCTCATTCAATTAATCATCAAACCCCAGCGGGGGGCTCCGGCCCTTCTTCTTTTCTTGAACTCTGATTTCGTGTTCAGGCCGAGCAAAGAAGTATACGACAAGTTCTGCCAAGCCAAGTTGAGGATAATACTCCAGGTGGTCAACAAGCCATGCTAATCGAGGCTCCAAGTCCAGTCTCAGTCCTGGAAATCAACAGTAGCTTTAACACTTCTGAAATCTTGGCACCCAACACCTCCAGCCTCTCTTACCATGAGAAACGCCCTCGCGGTAAGCAATAGGGTCTATTTGTAATCTTAGGACGCGGATGATAAAATTTCTACTTCTCTATTTCTCTATTTCTCTATTCTCCGGAACAGGTTTGGGCAATCCGTTTGGTAACGCAATTTGATTTTTCTATTTCTGGAACAGATTTTTATTCCAGAAATAGATTTAAAGAAAAAATCATAAACTAAAATTTTTAACTTCTTAGTTTCTGGAATAGAAATTGATTTAAAATTTTTAACTTCTTAGTTTCTGAAATACAAATTAAGAAATTAATTTCTGGTCAGAAATCAATTTTTATTCCAGAAATTTTGTCATGCGCACCCTTAGAGTCACTATCCCTTCACCAGCTTCAATCCTCTACTGCTTTCAACTCTAACACTCCCCTCTTAAATCATGCTCAGAATCTTCTCTCCATGAGAAGCCGCAGGACCCTGCCAAAAGGAGAAGAAAGGAGGAGGATCAGTCTCCACAGCAGCCGAATCAAACGAGAAGATGTGTGCATTGTGCAGCAACCGAGTCCCCAATGTGGAGGGTGGGACCCATGGGGCCCAAAACTCTGTGCAATGCTTGTGGTATCCGTTACAAGACAGGTCGCCTCTTTCCAGAGTACCGTCCCATTGCAAGCCCAACATATGTCCCTTCTCTGCATTCCCATTTTCACAAGAAGGTAATTAGAATTAGGGAGGCCACAAATGGTGAGGACACAGAAGTTGCAGCAAATACTCAGAGGCCATCGCAGTTAGGAAATATAGAGTCATGAATCTTGCTAGATAGTCTTTTTCCTTCTCTTAGGCATGCCTAAATCCATACATGTGCAATGATTGCATCGACAGTTGATCATACAGTGCATTGTTCATTTTCTTTACTGATTATTAGATGGTTATGGGACAGTCACCTGCTTTCCTTTTCAGAATTTCAGTTTCTTGATGAGTGAAATGATATAGTCCGAAGCCAAGTTAAAAATCTGAGATCTACTGTGCAAACTATGTCATGCACCATTCTCAAATGGTATAAACTTTTAAAAAGAATTATTGTACATCTTACCTTAACATGGTATCCAATGAAATCCCTTCAAGCCATTTATGGCTTTCCCTTCTTCAAAAATAAATCTTTTCAACCATTGTCACTCCCACACGTATCCAACTCACAGTAAGGTTGCAAAACCATGTCTATGTTGTCCAACCTTCTCCAAAAGAGTGGCAGGGTGCATGCTGATTTAGATCCCAGAAGACATACACCAACCACCTCAACGGGGAAGAAAATTATAACGCATAAGACAAGTCACTTCGTCTGTCACTCCGTCCATCATGACGTTGATCCTCACCTTCAACCCAACTATATCCAAATGGCTTGACCAATTTTTGTCCTTCCATCACCTTCCTCACTCTTACGGCATCATCCCATCTGCCTGCTTTTGCATATATATTTGCCAATGTAACATAATGTCCAGCATGGTCAGGTTCCAAGTGGATCAATGCTTCTGCAGCCAGGCAAGCAACATCAACATTGTGATAAGCTTGACAAGCCGCAAGTAAAGCCCCCCAAATTCGTTTGTCAGGAGGAGAAGGCATTTTCCTAATAAGCTCCACAGCTTCCTCAAGCTGCCCAGCACGCGCTAGCATATCAACAACGCAAGCAAAATGCTCCGTTGTTGGAGTAAGGCCGAAGCTTGGCATGCTGTTGAAAAGTCGAAGCCCCTCGTGTACGAGGCCCGAGTGACTGCACGCAGACAGTGCAGAAGTAAGAGTCACAGAATTGGGCTGAAATCCAGAAACTTTCATCTCTTGCAACAGCTGGAGAGCAGCTTCACCATGCCCGTGCATACCAAAACCTCCAATAATTGAGTTCCAAGAAATTATGTCTTTTGTCTCCATGTTCGAAAAGATGGAAAGAGCGGATTGGATGCATCCCTGTTTGGAGTACATGTGTATAAGTGCATTCCACGCGATTACACCAGAGAGAGAGCTGTTTTTCTGGATGTAGGCATGAATCTGCTTTCCCAAGGTTAAGTCACACACCGGCAGAAGAGTAGATATAGTAATTTGATCGAAAGCGATTCCCAGGTTTAACATTTCAATGAAACACTCAATTGCTGAGTTTCCATATCCCAGGTCAACAAAACCGAGAATCATTGCATTCCAAGTGACAAAATCGGATTTGTCCATCTGTTCAAATACACTACTTGCCTCCTTGATTTTCCCATATTTTGCATACATTGTCAACAGGGCAGCGCCGGCTGAGTTGTAAAATGAACTCCTCGATTCTGTTTTGATCCCATGGGCGTGAATTTCCTTACCAATCACAAGATCCCCAAGATGACGGCACGAGGTTAGAGCACTCGACAGAGTCCTGACGTCGGGCCAAACCTTGCCCGTGTTTACCATATCCCGAAAAACCTCCAGGGAGGTCTTATGCTTACCAATCCTGCAATAACCCGAAATCAAAGTGGTCCACGAAATGATGTTAGGCTCTTCGATTTGTTCCAACACGTTCCTAGCCTCATCGAAAAGCCCCATCTGGCAATAAGCATCCATCACCATATTCCAAGTCACGATATCAGGGTCGAGCCCCTCCGACCTCATAGCCGGAAGCAACTCCACGGCCGAACCATGCAACCCGTTCCAAATATACCCCGACATCATGGAGTTCCACGACAGCAAATCCCGGTCACCCATTTCGTCGAACACCCGCCGCGCGCTCTCGACGTCCCCACATTTCCCGTACATGTCGATCAGGGCATTACAGACCTGCACGTTCGCTTCGCACGCTCGCACGATCACGTCCCTGTGCACGACCGCGCCCACCTCCGCGCGCCTCGACTGAGCGCACGCCCTCAGGACGCTCGGGAACACGTAGCCATCGGGGGCGACGCCAGCGCGCTTCATCTCGCGGTAGGCGCCGACGCAGGCCCCGAACGCGCCGCTCCTCGAGCGGTGGGCGAGGACGGCGGTCCAGGCGAACACGTTGGGCCGCAGCAGCCGGCGGAAGAGCTGGTCGGCGGAGGCGGCGTCGTCCAGGTCCGCGTACGACTGGGTCAGCTTGGTGGCCACGAACTGGTCGGCGTGGAGGCCGTGCTGGACGATCCGCTGGTGGACCTGCTTGCACTGGGCCAGCGACCCGGCGTCGCGACAGAGCTGGAGGAGGGCGGTGGCCTGCGGGGGAGAGAAGGTCTGCCATTTTCTCATTTCATTTGCGTGGATTCGCCAGCGAGAGATGGCAGCGGCTGAACCAATGGAAAAAGAAACGGTTGATTAACGCCAAAACTCCAGCAACTGAAGTACTTAAAATTTTCGTTCCAAAAAAAAAAGGACTTAAAATTAATTATTTAGATTTTTTTTTTTTTGCAAAAAAAAAAAGTACTAAAAAATTATATTTTCTATAACTAGTATTCGTTTAAAAAAAATTTGAGGGCGGGTAATTTTTTTTTTTTTTAATGTTGTTCGTGTAGTTACTCTGGTTGTTTTATTAGAGTTAGTTCAACTTTGGGACAACTTTGGGAAATGGTTTTGCATTTTCCAAAGTATCTTTAGAAGAATGGACATTTGATTATGGCAAAAGTATTTGGATACTCTCATTTTGGTGTATTTTGCAGAGTAATTTTGAGGTAAAAAGAAAAAGGAAAAAGGAGGAGGAGATGCTGAAGCAGAGGGGAACGATTGGGAGGCAGCCGAAGTTGGTGGTTGTGGTGGGGGAGGCGGCTAGTGGCAGTGGTGGTGGGGAGGCGGTGGGTCGTGCGACCCACGCACCGCCGTCACGTGAGTCGCGGCCTCAGGCGACGCCACCTAGGTCGTGCGACCCACGCACCGCCGTCCCATCCCACGCGACTGGTGCATGGGAGACCAGATATGGCCGGCTGAGCTTCGCTCAACTTGTAGCATGGGTCGCGCGACCCACGCGACGGCAGTGCGTGGGCAACCAGATCTGGCCGGCTGAGCTTCACTCTTGAAGAAACAAGTCCAACGAGGAAGACGATGAACCCTAATTTTTTAGGGTAAAACAAGAAAACGCAATTATCAATGAGGGCAATATTAAAAGAAAAAAAAAATCATTAAACCCTCTTTGGCATTCCGAAAATGCTTTGAAAGTCAAAAGCAGGTCCCCACCTACTTTGGGCTTTCAGCATTTCAAAGGCAAGCATTTGGCCAAGGAGATCTTCAAATACTGAACCAAACACCTAAAATTTTTCCTAAGGGGCTTTGGAGGCTCAAAACCCCTTGGGAATGCTGAACCAAACGGATCTCTACATTCATTGTTTCATTAGTTCTTCAATCTTTACCCTACGTCACCATCTCATGATTCAAACGCTTTGTAAGGGATTTTTACCTTTGCTATTCAGAATTTCTTTTTGTAGGATATTTAATTTCCTAAACTTATTGTACAATTACTAAAGTTCTATTTTTCTGCACGATATTTAGTTTTTTTAATTATAGTCAAATTTTAATTTTCTGGAATGTAACCTTATGTTGGTGTCATCTAAGACAAAAATCATCGGTACAAATTTAGATTAGCTAAGAAGGTAATTTAGCATCTTTGGGTATACTTTGACTTGATAATATGTACGATCAATACTTGGAACGTTTCAGCCAAAAGGGAAAACAAAAATCTCAAAAACTGGAGGCTACTTGCTGTGATGATCCTTATTTGTTTAATAATATCATTTAGGGTGTGTTTATTTGAGCGTAAAAAATTTATGCGAGTAAGTTTTTTAGATTTTCATGCCTTTGAGTTTTTTAGATTTTCATGCCTTTGGTTTGTTGAAGATAATTGGAAGAAGTGTCAGAAAAATCCTAAACCTTTTATATTTGTGTCAATTTAGTTTTAAACATTTTATTGATGTTAATTTAGTTCTAAACTTTTTTACTTTGTGCAAACATTTTCACTTGGTACTAATTCAGTTTTTTCCGATTAATTTTGGCCGAATTTTGCTGACTACTACTAGACTCCAATCAGCTTACGTGTCATGATTGGCACTGACATGAATAATTTTTAATAATTTTTTTAATTTTTTCTTTTCTTTTTTTTTCTTTTTCTTTTTATTTTTCCTCCTCCTTCCTACAACCGGTCGCCAAGGTTCAGTAACCAAAACGACCAACGAGGTCAACCTCACTAACCACTAGCAAGGCTCAAGCCCTCGCCAAAAGCCACAAGGCCTACTCACGCCAAATGGCAAGGCTCACTCTCGTCAAATCTAGCAAGGGTCAAGCCTCACCCAACCTCTAGCAAGGCTACGATCTCACGCTGGGTTGGTGAGGCTCACCCTCAAGGGTCAAGCCTCGTCAAGCCTAGGCAGGCCTTACAACCTCTAGTGAGGGCTCAAGCCCAATAGCCGGTGAAGTCAAGGAGGAGAAGGAAAAAAGAAAAAAAATTAAAAAATATTAAAATATTATTAAAAGTTGTCAATATCACCACTGACTGTGTCACGTCAACCGATCGGTGCCTAGTTAGGAAAATCCGGCCAAAATTAACCGGAATGATTGAATTAACACCAAATTAAAAGGTTTATAACAAAATTGACACAACTATAAAAAGTTTAGAACTTTTTTGATTTTTTTTTAAAAGAGATAATTAGTCGACAAAAAATTATTTACAATAAAAAAAATGCATATTTAAAGCTTACAAAAACAAATTCCCTAAGCCAAAAGGAAAATGCATGCTTTTTGTTATTGAATGTATCGTGATAGAATTGACTAAGAAATTCGTATAAAATGGCCACCTGAATACAAAGGTCACTTGGTGGTGGTTGTTAAAGGGCGGCAACCACCACACAAGTCGTCACCCGCACCTGAGCGAGAGCCATCCAATAACCACCACAAAATGGTCACCATCTCCACACGGACCATTGAATAATCATATGGACGGTGGTTTGGCACCGACCATCCATGTCTACCATGCCATGGTGATGCTAAAATATTTGCCACCAAGCCACCCTCAATATCCAGATTTATCTTCTAGGAAGTCATCACGCCAGTCGACCATAAATACGTCATCGTTGAGTAACTCAAACCACATGGTAATTTAGTACTTTGGCACAAAGGTGGGAAATATGTCCAAAACCCGAATTGTCTCCGAGAAAGAATTGCAGTTCACGGGCATCACCTATGTCTGTCTAGTCACACAGATAACAATGGGCACGGACGACTTAGTATACATTGTTCTTGGTAAGGAAATCATTTTGGTCCTTCCAGTCTAAAATGTAATTTCACAACTTAAGGGTTGGGGTAACTTCTAAGCCACAACAAAATCAAGAGAACAAAATAGGCGGAACCCTAAATCAGCGACGAGGAAAAAGCCCAGGAATCATCAACATAAGAGATTAACCAGCAACAGACAAATTGACAACCCTTCATCCAATCCCCTATTCGGAAAGCAAAATTACACTGTACATAGCTTGTGTTCTTCTTAAGCCTTTCCCAGGCAAATGTGGGCGGGTTGAAGATGGCAGATGTGACCTTCCATAACTCAAGCGTCGCACAGAGGATCAAGATAAACCTCACATTACTCCAAGACTGCAACCTCCTGGTCGACCCGCCAATAGTTTGCGTCATTAAACTCCTTGATCCCCTCCTCGCCCTCATCAGACTTTTCTTTTTCAGGTGTCTTGGGAGTCATGCTCCTTTTCAGTGGGCCTGCCTCCCCAACTATCCCCTCCTTCAAAGCCTGCTCCATCGCCTTCTCGGTTCCTTCTAATTCCACGCCCACAAATTCCACATCCTCTTCAAACAATGAGGGTACAGCAGCAGATTTCTGACCTGCGTCACTTCCCCCTGAACTGTCACTGGAGCCAGTACTTGCCATTGAGCCATTAGATAGTACAGGTTCTCCACTTGAGGAGGGACTGACATCTGGCGACACCTCAACTTGGCTGGAAAATTTGACTTCTGAGTCATCATGATCAACAAATGGATTCACACTTGAACCACCTATCTGCAAATCAGCTGACTCACCCCATCCCTCCCACTCAGGTAAAGGTCTGTTGCCAAATATATCCTCACTATCAGGCATCTCAAAACGGAAGAAATTTGGGGCCGAGGGAGCATTTCCATTTGGTAAATTCGAATTTGAAGTGGATGTGACACTGGGGGAGTCTTTAGCCCCAGTTAAGTCTTCATCCTCTCCTACAACCACCTCGTCGTCACTACTGCTGTTGCCGCCATTTGCAGCTCCATTCAGATTTATTTCATCCATCACCTCCATAGACGAAGCACCAACATTTGCATCTTCCATTCTTTCATCTTGGAATGTGAACCAATTGGAGTTTGTGAACAAGCTGCACCAAATAAACAAATGGATGTAACATTGTCATTATAGATGTGCAGTTCACCAAAAGCAGGTAACAATTGGAAATCGCTGCATTAATTAAGCAGCATAATGCAATGGAGGCCCAGAAGAGAGATCTGCACCAAGTAAATAGAAAATCAAGAGAAACCTTTCACACATTAAACGACAACAATTGCTTTAGCCGCATGAGTGAAGATGAAAAGCTGCCTTTCAATAATGTTATGGTCTACTTTTGGTTATGTTTCCTTTTTTACAGCTGTATTGGAGCAAGTAAGAGGGAGTGAGTAATATTAACTGCAAATTTCCTAGAGAACTAATTCCTATGTCCAGACTTCCTTTTCAGATTATCACTGAAACTCAACTATTGTCGATCACGCGAATAATTACCTCCCATGATCATCACCTAGTCTGAGGGAGGATATAACAACTTCAGCAGATTCATCATCAAAGTAAACATCCTGCATTATGAACATCAATTCAAATATAACTAAACAAAACTTCCAGGGTTAACCTTGAGTCAAATTATAACAGTCTGACATTAATGCTCTTTATAATTATCATTACCTCATCATCTCGATCAAGAGCTCCATGATCCTGCAAAGGATAAGATGTAAGTTCAGCTAAAAGGTTATAGGGCAGATGATGTAAGTTCAGATAAGAAAGAAAAACGTTAAAAGTGCAAGATTACCTCTGCATCCTCATTTCCGTATATTTTGTATCTCAAAGCCTGACTTAAGTTATTTGCTAGGGCTGCTACATCATAATCTCTGTCATGTAGGTCATCTTCATCACTATCCTTCGTCCTATCATGTAATGCAGTTGGGCGGCTGCAGGTGTTAAGGAGAAATCCTTATTAGCAACAACCAAAGTAAGAGAACAATTGCGAAAACGTTCACGAAAATTCAATGAGAAAAGACAATGCTGATGGAATTTCCGTCCATGAGATGTATATTAAGAATTCAAAAGAAGGGAGGATGTTAGGCAAAAAGAATAATATGGCCCTGCACCTGAACAGGCGACAGGAACAAGCTCATGTAACCTCAATAATGCATAACTTAATACTTGTGTAGAAGTGTTTGAATTCCAGAATTAATTTGTCCTATGGATATCGAAAAAATGAATTTAGTAAATACGCCATGACCCGATACTAAAAGGGAAAAATGAATTTTCAGAAAAAATAGAACCAACAAAGTGATTGGCAAGCCACAGATATGGTGACAATTTCTCTAACAGTGCAGACCAAAATTTATGCGAGAACTTACCCACATGCCCAGCGGAAGACATTTTCGACTGCATTACGCTCCTGAAGAACATTAGCTTGCCACTCACTCCATTCACTATTTTCCTATAGTAAACATTGTAAGCAAAGATATGTCAGCAGAGATCGTGAAAACTATGTAAAAGGACTATCTGAAGAAGTCCTCAGTGATTAATATCTTGAACATCTCTTTTTTCCTGTAAAGTAAACCCAAAGGCAACCTTAAACCCCAAACATTCTCCCACCCAGGCTAGGCATTTATTGAATAATAAAATGCATTTTTAAACAGCAGATAAAATGCCATTGTAGCCATCATGTTGACCCAAAAATCTCCACTTAAGATATAACCCAAATCACACCTTTTCTTCCACTATTAACATCTTTTTCACATTTTGCACACACGTACATGGGAGCTATTTTGCTAGGTAAACAAGAAGCCACACTTCATAATTAAGAATCAGGAAATAGTTGCCCAACCCAAACAAAACTTAAGATGAGAGAAATACGACTGCGTGGCCAAATAAAAAGGATACTAATGACCTCCTAGATGATTTGATTATGAGGATAGCAAGTAACAATGGAATAACACCTAATGAGAACCCTGACTTTCCCATTGTAGATCAACTGCATAGGAGTAAGACAATTTCTTAGTAACTTAACAAATGGTGCCTTTATATGGGACACTAGGGCACATGCGCCTCTCCAAATAATAATGTCCACATCAAAACATAAAAGCAAAACTAAAATATTTCACATAATTAAAAACAATTTTGCAGAACTTTAAAAAAAGAAAAAGAAAAATCAATTTGGAGTACAAATATAGTGTAAAATGTTCCCTAGTAAATTAATAGTATAAAATGCATAAATAAATATATGTTGGTAAAACTAATTAGAAAAATTTTAATTAACACATGTGGGAGTACTTAAAATTCAATTCACCCTAATCAAGGTCAATAGATAGTGGAAGAGCTAACATTAAGTAACAATTATATGAGATCTACAATAACGAGTACCTTTTAGAAACCAATGCAAAAGAAGAATAAAAAACCTTCCCACCTGAAGATAGTTCTGAATATGACTATTGATGCTACCCAGTTGGATGAGCTTATTAGAGATCCGAGTAATGTGTCCAAGATTCCCAGCTTTAGGAGCTCGTTTTCCAGCAGTGGGTATAGTTGGCTGCAAAAGGAGCACCAAAATGCAGACTTATAAACATACTAGATTTTCTATAGAAAATCCTGGAGCCTGTGTCAATAAACCTTCCCCTTTGATCAAACTTAATTCAGAATTAAGAAGAGTCCAGTGTGTTACAAGGATGTTGCATCACTTGTAAAATAATTAAGGACTCTAAGGCCTTGATAAAATAATTGATATGGCATAATCTTGCATCTGAAGCACGTGTCTACCTTATCATCACCACCAGAGAGAACAGGCTGTTTATCTGTTTCTAACATTTTCTTTATTAAATCGCAATCTCGAAATAGATGATCAGCCAATTCCGTGCTCTTGCTTTCAAAGCATGACGATATGATACTCTCTATGTGATGATGCAACGCATTGTTGTAAGGGTACCTGCAAGCAAAAATAAATGTTTTAAGAAGATAACTCTCAAAATCACAAAAACTGAAGGGTCAGTCATAAGTAATGCAGTTTCCTGGGCTCTAATTGCTAAAAAGAAGAATCTTACTCAAAGAAAAGATTCAAAATGCGCAGAATTGTTCCTGAGCTAATCAATTCCTTCTCGGCAGCTTCATTGCCAGTTTTCATCAACACTGCAATGAATTCCACAATCTACAAAAAGAGAATGGAAAGAAAAACCATCACTTACCGTCTTACAGAATATAAGATCATTAAGGTCTGCAACAAATTACTCCAGCTTTCATCAACATTAATATCAAAAGTAAGGTAAGTCAAACTCGGTGGTAAAAAATGAGTAAATACTGCAAGAAGTTGCACCAACCTTTAGACGATGCTTCCCAAGAGGTGGCCTGAGTTCCCCATATGTAGTGGGCAGTACCTTCTGGTCTGATGACACGTTCAAAAGCACAAGCAAGTCACCTGCAGATCAATTAATTGAAAAGTAAGAAAAAATCACAGAGCCTCAATGTGAGGAGTGACCTGACTATATCATTTATTGAAGTAGAAACAAATGTAAATTGATGTACAGAAACTCTGCTAGCAGGTGGTCATAGGAACACACTCCAAACGAATTTCGACACCTCTAAAAGCTCAAGACTTGATGGCACATGTACAATGTTTTATCCGGAAGGCTCCTAATTACACACACTTAAGAGTCAAAATCATATTACTAGCATCTTCAACACAAATTAAGCAATTTCAGAGATTACCGATTAACTATACAAGGTGAGTTGTTTTTAATATGTGATGTCAGCTTATGCGACGGAAATCAGAGGTGGAACAATGACCTTCACTTGATCTCCTAAAAACCACTCTCGACCAACAGAATCCTTACAGGCTTACAGCAAGGAGAGAAGACTACCACAGAACGCATAGAGTTCTATTATAATAGGTCAAATCACATGATCTGCACCACACACAGAGATGACCGGACAAAGGCTTCACTTTACACAGGCATCAATGTTGAAGCACCATGACAATTTAATACAAAACGCAAGCAATCACAGCAAAAATTCCTCCCAATGACTCTTTAAGAATTTCTAAATCAAAAGAGAAATTGCCTTATCATAGTAAAGCATATACAACTATCTATTGAAGGGAACAAAACGTGCATAAGCTTGTCTCACATACCTGAAGCACATAAACAACATGCTTGGGATGAGAACAGAACAGCCTTTCAAAATGTTTTGCAAATGATACCAAAGAAAAAGTATTCAGACATACCAAGTCTTGGAAGCATCGCATTAATAGTCTCTGCATTAACAGTTATCGGGCACTCGTACATGTGTTGACCGCGGAAAGAATGAAACAAAGAGGAAGAAACCGCCGATCTTTTCGGATCCAGCAAAGAGATGCAGACTGAAAGTGAGTGGACAAGGCCAGATATTGAAGGTGACTCTTCCAATGCATGACTAAAGACTCTTTCAACAAAGCTGCATGGATCATAACAAACATCAAAGGCCGTTTCAAAAGTACTCACAGTGACGGATCCTTACTAGAAATTACAAACCACAAAATAAAGGAAACAAGTCAATAGCGATGAGGCAAACCTTGAAGACGAAAGTTTTGTGGCTAAAGCTGATGGTGAATTTCGAGTAATGGCACACAAGGTTTCAGCAGCATTAGCTTGAACTTCAGGAGGGCACTGATCAACAGAAAGACAAAACAGTCATTAGAATGTTACTTAGGCTCTGTTTGAAAACTGGGAAGGGAGAAAAATTGATCGATGGGGATTGAAAATGGGTATGGACTCAGTTTCTCAACAGTCATCTGAATACATCCAAAAATAAAAATGCAACAATTGCCACTTACAGATGGATTCAGTTTATCAACAATCATTTCCAGCAGATTGCTCTCAGCTAACCATTGCATCACATCCAAATAATTTTGATAGACATGGTCATCAGCACCTACAAGTCGCACCAGTACCTGTGTAGAAAGGTTGTTTCATTAAAAAAGTATGAACAAACTCCTCACATGGTTACAGTATAATAGCAACCATAATCAAGTGAGTTTATGATTAAGTGCAACAAGGGAGAAATATCAGTTACCTCCATGATTGATGTAATTCCGATCAAATCAACAAGCTTGCGGAAAACATCCTCATGAGCCTATAAGAAGAAAATGTTACCAATACTCAAAAAAGTATCATTGGATGCAAAAATCAATCAACCAATTAATCATAAATTGTAAGTTTAATGACAACACTACAAGAGATCCATGACTTTGAAAATCAAGCATGTATTTATCAATCAATGGCACTCCATTTCTCTTAAACAAACTCATCAAGAGTAGAAATCGAGAGACGCAGAAGAGAAACCTCTAATTTTTCGATCAGTTTTGCTGAGTCCTAACAAAGATGCTTGTCGTGCAGACAAAAATATGCAGAGTTACGGCATTATCATCAGCCATGGGAAAGACATGTGTACATATAAAGTATAAGATGTGACCTACGAGCACACAACACCCTTTGGTTATTTATGCACCCTAGCCAGCCTCCTGAATCAGATCACTTTCATAAGCCTGGAATGAGATGTTTTCCAAGCCAAAATATCATAGAGAGAGAAGGGGAGGGGGAGGGAAGGAGGAATGTGGTACCAATAACCATCTAGCATCTCCAATCCTGACAACCCGCAATCGCACTAGTTAAGGATTGACATCGCCATAACAGAATAACTTCTTAACTATAGATGATTACAATAGAACCTCTAAAACTTGATATCATGCCACAACCGGTTTTATGAAATATTGGCTCATTCGTCTGTTTGGCTGATTTGACTGAATGACATTGCTCATTAAGCAAACAAAAATGAAATATTGGATCACGGTACCACATTTTAGTTCCCCAACCAGCTTTCCCATGATGCAAGTGGGATTTCGTGGGTCAAATATTTTGTAATAAATGGGATATTTAGACTCTTTAACAACATCACCAACACATTAATTGGTTAGTTGACCTCAAATTGAAAGAGGAATTAAAAATTTCTTCTAATCGTGCAAGAAATGCTACAGAAAAGAGCTTATCAAGAACTCACTTGAACATAATTCATAAGTGGAACAGTTTTCCGCAACATGAGACATACAACCACCTGCAATGCAAAATAAACCATTTTAACTGGATGTTCGAAGCAAGAACCGGTAGTTTCGAGGGGCGAAATTCATAAGCACAGAACATTTTGTACTGGTAGAGCAGGAAACTGAAAATCCTCACGTCACCAAAGTATCAATAACCCTATTTTACAACTCAAATGGCTATGAGCAGGATGCCCTTCACCAAATTATCAAACACCATTTTTGCATTGCTGAAAAGTATACCTTGCTAAAGTACCCAGCAAGCAATGCACTATGAGGACGGTTTGGATCCAAGAATGAGAAAAGCAAGTCCATTAGCTGGAGCAACAATTAAAATAAATAAATGAATTAGAAAAAGAGTGCCACTGTTGCATACACTCTTAACACAGAAAAAAAGGACTATCACGAAAACTCGTAAACCAAAACCTCCTCTTCTTCCACTAAAGTCTTGAGAATAACATCGATCTCGCAAGTAAATATCTCACAAGCAATAAAGGGGAACCTGAAAATGCGGCAGATTCCAAATTGTCAAGGAAGAAAACTATACAGTACATAACGAGCATTATTTCCCTTCTGTCATGGCAAGGGATCATACTTGAAAGCACGTTTGCTGTCAGCATCTTCAGAAGGTTCTTCAATGATGTACCGCAACAACTGCTCCACTTGAGCTCTGTCTCGTAGGCTGAAAATATACATATATCATAAGCATCTAACGCATGAATGGAACTCTACTTCACACCACAATCAGTGTAGTTGTACAGGCATCAACATCCAGTGGAGGGTAATTATCCAAATGTATGAAAACTGTGTCAAAACATTCAAATGAATAGGATAACAAAATAACAGTAAATCCAAGGAATTGTCCTCAGTGACAGCAAAAAGAAATTACAAATGAATTAGACGACTGTTTAAAGCTTTGCATTCTTGGATAATCTCTTCTTCATCCAAAAGCTCCTCCAATGTGTAATCTTCCTTGTCGAGTAGCGACTCCACCTGTAAAAGCAACGATGATAAGTTCAGAGGCAGGACTGAAGCTGTGATCGAATGCAGACGCATTCTCAAACTTTTCCTCAAGAAAAAGAACAGAGGGTACAGCACATACTGCAACACTAAATAAAGCAGGATGCAAGAGAAACCGAATTCAGTGAAGTTCAATTGTAACCAATGCTTCGTTTTCCGAGGCGAACAGACACTGTTCGATCAAACTAAGACGGTATCCACCTAGAAGACTATCTCAGGCAAGCCCAACAATGCAAAAAAAAAAAAAAATTCCTCGAAAGCAATTCAAATCTCAACTAACAATTCAGCAAGAGAACTCTCGCAATGCATACGCGCGACACCGGCAAGACGCCTGAGTAGAGTGCCAGTACATAACACACTCGAATACGGCGCACTCCGGCACATTGACTAAATCCAGATAACTAAAGACGAGAACACCACGTATCGACTTCAGCTCTCTCGACCGGAATCACCAGACCGAACACGATCCAGCACCGCGAAGAAAAAACAAAACTACCACGCCACCACTGCCGGTACGCACAAAAAAAGAAAAAAACAACTCGGGGGGGACGCATCTAACTAGGCACGCGGCTCTAATTGCCGCGGAAGAAAAACCACATCAGGCAGCAGCGCCCAAAAGAAAAGAAAACGAAGAATCCGCCGCGAGCTGACAGCATCCGGATTCTCGAAATGGCGAGACCGAGACGGGCGGGAAAAGGCATCCGGATGCCAGCTGGAGCCAATTGGGGGGGGGGGGGGGGGAAATTAGGGATAAGAATCGGGGGGACTCACGGGAGAGGAGGCGGACAGGACGGGGAGCTTCCAGAACATCTTCGGCAGGAGCGGCGAATGGCGACGGAGGGCGGCGCGGGCGGCGGGGGCGGCGGGAGCGGGTCACATCCGAAGCGCCCTCGGGAGGCAGGAAGAGAGCGAATCGAGGCGCGGCTGCCGGACGGGGCGGCGAGCTCGAGATTCGAGTTCCAAAGAGAGAGGAGAGAGAGAGCGACTCTGAATAGTAGGCTGCCGAGTTGCTCGGGAGGAGCTCGGAAAAACCCTAATTATTCCGGCGGGGGGCGGGCGGGGGGATTCAGATGGGGGAGAGGAGGAGAGCGAGCCGTGAAGATCGAGAAGGACGAGAGCGAGAGAGAGAGAGAAAGAGAAGGGCGTCGAGAGGAAAAATCGAAGCCAAAAAGAGAGAGAGAGAGAGGGCTGCAAGTATTTTCCTTCCATTTTCTTGTTTTTCTTTATTTAATTTTATTTAATTTTGTTTTGTTTTTCCCTCTACTTCTCCTTCGATTTGTGATTTCTTGTTGATTTGGGGATGCAATTCGTGACATGGCCTTGCGTTGCCCTAATTATTTGTATTCTTCCCCCCCCGCGATGTTCAACGTGAATATTTAAACTCGGGGTGGGCGGATTATTTTAGTAAAGATCCGTTTGGATTCAGCTTTTCTATTTCTTGATTTTATTTAGTTCGAAGCTTTCTCACATCTTGTGGCACTTTGATTTCTTTTTCCTTTTTTAATCCTAATTGATATAGATTCGCTTCTCACTCTTCTCCTTAGAGATCCGAATAATATTTTAAATTTTAGAATTAATACTACAAGAATCTCAAATCCGTATACTTGTAACAAATTAACAACAAACTAATTATTCAACCGCCAAAAACTCTAAATTTGCATATTTATGACAAATTTACTTTTCGCTAATTTTCTTTAAATTTTACCGTTAAATTACTGAGTTAGACGATACATAACATCAACGGGTGTACGAATTTAATGTTTTACCTCTCGTTTATCATAGATATATTATTTTTTTTATCTTTATGATATTAATTCAATTTGACGGAAACTAATGAAGAGATAAATTTGTCACGATTATATCAATTATGAGTTTTTGATTATCAAAATATTAGTTTGGGGAAAATTTGTTATTAGTGTGTAAATTTAAAGTTTTTTTTTACATTAATTATAATTTTAATGAGAAGATAGAAGTAAAAAGTATTTTCCTTTAATTTTCGGGTTATTATTGACCGGAAGGGAACCACACAAGGCCGAAAATGCCGGTACAAAAGAGGGCGCTTCGTAATTCACAAATTCCACTGGACGCCACGCCACTAAGCACACACGCATTTTCGGAAAAATGAAAAAAAGAAAGAAAGAAAGGTCGGAGAAAAAGGAAAAAGAAAATCAATTGAAGCCAAAAGAAAAAAGAAGGAAAAATGATGTGGTACGTATGGGTTTTAACGTACGATGTGGGGCGTGGCTAGTTCGCTAATTACGCGTGACCTAGGAGACACGTGTGTGTCATAAGGCCCCCCCAAAAAGCCAGGCAAAAAGCGACCCAAAAGCAATATTTTAAGAGGCGATCTTCCGGTTATAGGTGAATGTCCGCCCAAGTCCCAACTCACATGTGCGGTCAGAGTTTTCGAGCTTTGCGATTAAGCAAAGGACGGAACGTCGCTCAAAAGAATGCCACGAAAAGCACATAATACTTAGTAAACATGTTGTGAAATACTTGGTGCTAAAGCAATTTATACAATAAGATAGAGAAAAAAGGGAGAGCGGAAGAAAGCTCATCCGACACGATGCCGATGCCGAGGTGAAAGCTCAGGCAATGCCAACATCTTGCGCAATTCTAAGTAGGGGTGAGCATTAGGCTAGTCCAATGCTTAACCCAATGACCAACATTATATATCGGTCCTCAATTTTTCGAACTAAAAATCAATATTGTTGAGCTTGGAACCGAGGAATTGGCCGATTTAAGATAAGATGACAATAGAAATTTTCATTTGCGATTGTTGAGCTCTATTTGCGAAGTGGGCCAAGAGAAGAGGGCGATTTCAGCAGCTAAATTACGCTTGTGAGACAAGTAAGGAGAGGCCAGAGATGAGTGATAAGCAGGGCGAATGAGGCTGAGATAAGCAAAGAGGGTTTCTCTTTTTTTTTTTTTTTTTAATGGTCAAATCTAGGCAAGGATTTTACTTTCTAATTTACAAGTAGAACCAAAAAAAAAAAAAAAACATAGGTAGAGTTAATAGGAGACAAAAATATATAATATTTTATATATTATACATTATAGGGTTAACATCATTAAAAATCTCAAATCAAGACATTTTTGACAATTTTATTGAAACTAATTTTTTGACAACCGAAATCCCAAGATCAGTATATGTTTGACAAATTTACTCAAAATCGGTACACTTGTGATACTTTGCCATCTGTTAATTTCTAATAATTTTTACTATCAAATTGCCGAGTTGAATGATACATAACAATTAATTAGTATACCAGTTTGTGATTTTACTTTTCATTTGTCACGGTTGTACTAATTTTATGATTTTTTTTGTATTAATCTAATTTAATGAAGGATATATCTGTCACAAATGCACTAATTTAAGATTTTTAGCAGCCAACAAAATTAGTTTCGGGTAAGTTCATCATAATTTGGGTTTTTTATGGTCATTTAAAGTAAATTTGTCACAATGGTACTAGTTTGAAATTTTTTATAGTAAAACTATCATAAATATACTAGTTTTAGGTTTTTTCGTAATATTAATCATATATTATAAGTCATAGGACTAAGGACCAACCCACATAATACAGAGTCCACTAGTCCAGGGACCAAGGACCGGCTCAATCTCCCTTGGGGACTAAGCTAGGACTAACCAAGTTCGGCCAGTCCAAGATTAACCCTGGACTAATGCTCACTCCTAACTCCAGGCAACGGGCTATTGACATCACGTGGCCCTAGGCGATCAGCGACTTAGGCCACATGACCCTAGGCGAGGCGACGATAGTGTTGTGCAACTCTGGATAGTGCAATCGATCTCTGTTATGTTTGTGATAGTAAAATTGGCATTTAGATACATTTTTGTTTTGTATGTTTTACTTTAACCCTCAACTCACTTTTAAACTTTCATCCTACTTATTTGCATAGCGTGGTAGTCGAATCTCACACTTGAAACTAAACATCCAAACCTCAATCTCCTAAGAAGATGGGGAATCGAACTCCTTACCCTACTATTCTCATGTGAGAATAGTGACAATTAGGATTTGCCTCGATAGTTATTTAGATATTTTGACGACGGCAAGTTGGGGAAAAAAATTTGTTTAGCCCATAGAGTTGCTTTCCTTAAAAGCCTCAAAGCCACAGTAAAGGAGAATTGTCTTGATTTTTTTACAAAGCAGAACGGTGCATCAAAGACCCTTAAAATTACGCCTTGAGACTCAAAGGCGCTGGGAGATGCTGAACCGCATAACTCTAAAAGCAGCTAAGAATTTATCACTATTTAAGCGCATTAAGAGCACGCGAGGCGTGAGCCATAGGGTCTTGCCTGTCCATTGTCGCTCGGACGTGTCATCTCCATTAAATAATCAGGTTCAGACAGTGCAATGTTGGGACAGAATGCACAAAAGTTGTACTTATGCTCGAGGTACAACGAATCAATCGTGCGTCTCGAGGATCTCGTCTCCTTGACACCCTCGCCAACGAATGCGCGCTCGACAACAATCAAAGAAGCGTCCAAGATTTGAAGATCCAAGTCGTCCAGAGCAGTTTGGTATATAATGCTAGTGACGACTCTTGCAAGCTCTTTGTCTTATTTTCTGTCTCGAACTCAATAACGTGATAATTACAAAGCAATGATTCCGGTGACTCATCACATTGTTGTGGCCAAAAATTCATTGATCTCGAATCCAAATTTAATGGGTAAATCTCCTTAAAGTCCAGGGTTATTTTGGCGCAATTAAATCCTTAGCAAGATTAGGGTTTCTAAGAGGGATTCTCTTACTTGGGTTTGAATGCTTGGCAATAATGCAGCCATGGAGGCAAGGGACAGTCAAACGACTCGTGCGTTGTGCAATTTGATGTTCCCCTGCTAGTCAAATCATAGGGTTTAACGATTGATTAACCCACGATCTTCCCGTACTATTCATTTTTGTATTATGGATGATGGACTGAACGCCTAGATGGAATCCACCAAAACCTGTTTAAAACACAAATCAAACATGGTCCGAGAATTCTGTCTTTTTCTTTCTATGATTCCAAAAGTTGGCTTTCTTTTTGAAATAGACATGTTGTTCAGAGAAAATTACCCAATCTATCATAATCCCATAAGAAAATTCCAAATAAAAACCTGAAATACTCTTATTTTATCGAATAAAAATTTAAAATAAATATTATTTCAAATAAGAACTTAAAGTGCCCTCATTTTTTCAAATAATGAAACTGAAGTGAAATTTGTTTCAAATATGGCATGAGGTGTTCTTTCAGTGTCAAAAAATGGCATAATCTTACTGGCTAAAGGGCATATTTGTCTTTTAAAATCTTTTCCTTTTTTTCTATTTTTTTCTTTTTCGCTCTTCCCTTCATCGGCCATGGCGCTAAACTCAGGCAAGGGGAGGAAAGAGAAAAAGATAACATAAAAGAGAAAGAAAAGGAAAGAAAAACTAAAAAAATAAACAAAATACTTATGTTTTCTCACTAAAATAGCTCATCTCTGATGGTCGAAATAGTCACTAGCCAACCAAAGTTTTTATTTGAGATGATTTGGTCACTTCAAGTTCTTATTTGAGGCGATTTGGCCATTTAGACTCTCATATGAATAATGTTCACTTTAGACCCTTATTTCATAAAATGAAAGCATTTTAGACTATTATTTGAAATTTTACCTAATTCTATTAGACGATTCAATCACAAAATTTTGTCAGTTTAGTCATAAACTGTTGCGTGCAATTCTAATGTAGTCATTCCAATCAATTTTCGTCGAATATTACTAACGTGGCGGTTCGATAATCTTAATCAAACCCTCACGTCGGTGATTTTCGACTTGATCGAAATAATTACATTAGAAATCACGCGCAATAATTTAGAACTAAATTAGCGAAATTTTTATGCTTGAAATGGCATTGTACAACAAGTTTATAAACAATTGAAAAAAATGTGCACCTGAATTGTATAGTTACTATCGGATCCATAAGAAAAACAAAAACTGTATAATTTCTAACGATATCTGTGTTTGGCGCAACCGCACAAGTCAAATGAATTTGTTTGAATCTTTTTCGTCGTCTAGACAAGAAAATCTTGCTTTTTCATCCAATATTCAGAACTGAATATTTCCAGCTTTAAAATCGCACGCGATCCCACGAGCAAATCTTGCCTTTCATCTATAGAACAAGGCATTCAAACTTTTCGTCCAACAAAAGTCAAATTGCACGAATAAAGATACGGAGCTATAAATGGTCTTTTTTCTCTGCTTTCCTTCGCGTGCAAAGATAACCGTCAAATCCTTTGATTCGCCCATAGGAAAAGCGACGGATTCCTCGTCCTCGGTATCGAATAAAAGACCAAAGAATCTCGCGGATCAATCTCTTTTCGTGTCCCAAAAATGGATGTTGGTCCTAATTACGATTCTCGACACGTGATTAATCGACTTAACAAAAATCAAAAGCACAATCAGATTTTTTTTGGGCAGTTGTTGGTTGGTCGAACGGTTGGTCCGAGGAACTAAATACCGGACCGTCCGAAAACTCTCTTTCCAGAAGTCGAGAACAAACGGGCCAAATCAAAGAAGGCTGCGATGAGATTTTTTTTTCTTTCTTTTTGGGGGGGTATTGTCTTCGCCTATTTTGGAATTGATTTCCATCCTTCCGTTCGGCGATTAAAGAAAAGTCAATTCAAAGGCCTGTAATCGAAGATGATGGTGATGATGGAGACGGCCGACCACCTCTTAGCCACACCACGATTACTCTGAATAAAACCTATGGTCGCGTTTGATGCCGTAAACATAAAGGGCGTTCAATAGAAATTGTGACTGTGACCAGAGAGGCCATGACGTAGATATCTCTATGATTTAAAAAAGAAAAGAAAAGAGTTTACCCAGTTAAATAAGGATTGGGAAAATTCTAAATAAGAATTTGATTTGTCCTTGTTTTCTCAATTAACAATTCGAAGTGGACATTGTCATTTTAAATAAAAACCTAAAGTAGCCATAGTAGTTTTAAATAAAGGTTTGACATCGCTGGTCGCCGGTTGGCTAAATATTCTGATCAATTAAGGGCGTTTTCGTCCAATTATGATTTTAATCTTAAATTATTTTTTTCTTCTCTTTCCTTTTTTCACCTTTTTTTTTTTGGCGAGGGCTAGCAACCTTCGATAAAGGCTTAGCAACACTTGCCAACCGCTGGCGAGGCGATGTGCCAAGATCTCAAATTTTTTTTATTCTTTTCTTTTTTTTTTTTTTTCCCGTCGACGAGGGCTCGGCGACCCTCGCTAACTGCTGGCGAGGCGACACTTGCCTAGATCTGGTGAGGGCCAACCCCACCGATGGTCACAAGGGCGGCCTATTATAGGGTGAGGATCGCTAACCCCTCGTCGGCCCCAAGGAAGGTCAACCCTCCCAGATCTAGCAACAGTGGCCTCGCTCATGGCCGACGAGGGTTGGTAAGGGCTAGCAAGGGTGGCCCTCAGCCAACCCTTTTCGACATCACTGGTGCCCAGCCAACTATTAGTGGAGAAGGAAGCAAAACTAAAAAAAGGAAAAAAGAAAGAAAGAAAAGATAAATGACTAAAATGCCCTTGATTAGCTAAAACGTTAGGCCCTTATTTGAAACAGACATAATCACTTGAGGCTTTTATTTGAAATAAGATTCATTTCAAGCTCTTATTTGAGAAAATTATGGCACTCTATGCCCTTATTTGAAACAAAATCCACTTAAGATTCTTATTTGAGAAAATGAAGGCACTTCAAACCCTTATTTGGAATTTTCCCTAAGAATTTACACAAGTCATGCCTAGGCTGTGTCAAATGGGCAGGTCGGGTTGGGCTAACAAAAAAAAAAAGAAAAAAGAAGGTCCTACACAAATTGACCAGTTTTGTTAATTCTGATAAGATATATTGAACCCATTTTGACAAGTTTAGTCACACCCTATTTTATGCAACCTGTCACGAAATAGGAACTTTTACTTACTATTGAAAAGAATACGGTCGCCATAGTCAAAAGCTAATATCATTGCCGGCGCCCGAACTTCGGTTGTCCAATATTTCTCTTTGCATCGCTAGTGCATTATAAAAAAAGCCCACTAATCAATGTATTGCAAAGAAATTATTATTCGAATAGATCTTAATGTAGATTCAGTATTTGAAAATTCGACAGGTGCGGAGATGGAGATATATACATATCTCGATCTGAGAGTTAATGAGGGTTGAAAAAAGCCATAACTCACGCTTTCATCGAATTAGTGAGAGGGTTGTTTCCCTTATATTTATGACACAGAAAATGGTGGGAACGACAGTGTAGTTGAGATGTCGATCAAGGTTGCTTTTTTGACTTTTTATCATAACTTGCATGCCACAAAACGAACGTCACGTCAAAAGTTAGGTTTGCATACTCTACTTATCTTCCAACACCAATCGATTTATATGGAAAAATATGCCACTCAGTGTGAATGGAATTTGGCTCGATAATGAATCAAGCAATAGGATTTCCTTATATAAGTTCATGTCGAGAAATGCCAAAACTTCGCGTCCGCAAATTGAAGGTATCCTACCAAACAGGTAAGAACAATTTATACTTAAATGAGTAGAGGAAGGTGTAATCATTAAAAAGTTCCTTGTCTAGCCAACCCTTGGACTTGAGATATCGGTTATCCTTCTTACTTCGACTGGCCCCCTAGGACTAGTAGATTTTACCGCAAGCTCCCCCTATGAGGGATAAGACAGATGGGAGAAGCAGATTGATACCACCATGGATCGTTTCTTGTGAGAATCTGTTATTTTTTTGTGTAGGTTTGAGCCTCCTCCCTTGGATAGAAAGTGCATATTTGCCGGCCGAGTGCGGAGGATATAGATATGGAAAAAAAGGTGACCACCTGGTCTCATAAAAATTTAATTAGTAATATCATAATATATGGAATGATGGGTTCCCTTAACCAAGCCATTGCCAATGAGCGGCCGGCCCACTAGCTTGTAGTTTAGGGGTATATATAGTACGGGTGTCCAGTCGTGGAAATGATGACTCTGGGACCAGCTTTTGAAAAAGTTCCAGATTGCGCGGCTGATTCAACTAGGTCGAAAACCCATTCAAACTGCTCGTTTTTCTAACCAGCAAACTGCTAGTGATGAGAAACTAATTAGACCCAAAAACGGATAGTCAGTCCAACCGGTTTAAACCAGGTGTTCTGTGAAGTCCCATCTAATCTAATTTTCCAAGAAAATCGATGAACTTCGCATTGAGAAAGAGAAAAAAGGGTACAAGAGTTCAATGAATGGTGGAGGGACAAGGGTAAAGGAAAAGAATTTTCTTTGTATTTAATGCAGACTGTGCTCGGGTTTAAGGAGTGAAGTCTGCAGGGAGATCGCCTCAGCCTGAAATCTGGAGGAGCAGATGAAGTAAATTACTCAGCCATGGCCACCATTGTCACGTTCCAGCCAAAAAGGTTTCAAAGGACCAAAAAGAGACACAGACTGCATAAAGCAAAGCATGTGAGAGACAGATTCAGGAAAATATGGTTGACAGCTTTGCTTGACATCTGCAAAAGAACGGAATCAGAAAAGGCTTCTGAACAAAGATTCTCGCATTGACATACAACGCCTCTCACCGGCTACCGACAAGGACATAAAGCCGCAGAACCGGAAGGGAAAAAAAAAGAAAGCTTCTTGTTATCTTCTTTCTAATCACTCATCAACTTCACACTGTACTAAGAGTATCATTTGAAAAGAGAGCAAGTGCTGCTAGCTACAGTGACCAAGAAAAGGACACAGCAAAGAATGGATGTACAGTTCTACAATCCCAAGGGACCGATCCTAGGACGGGACGGGTCGGGTCGGGTCGGGTCGGGTCTCCTCGCATCCTTTCGCCACCATACAAAACATGGTAGCACAAATATTTAAAAGGTACTAAGACCAACAAAGCTATATTATTTGCTCTTTTTTTTTTTTTTTTTTTTTTTTCGGAGATGGTCATCAAGGGAGTGGGGATCCATTCCTCAAGGATCCTTAGAAACAACACCCTGAAGCTCCACGCCAAAAGGACCGACCTCTTAAAGGCACAGAGATTATGCACATCACATGGAAATTTTCATTAAATAAAAAATTGGGGAATTGGATGTGTTCTTTTTTTTCTTTTTCAGTATGACAAAACTCCTAACCCCTCTTAGTTTTTTCACATCTATTCAACAGCAGAAAGAGGGTGTTCAAAAAAAGAATATATTAGGCTATGCTCACACGAAAGACCAATTCACGAAAGAGAAAGCGAGGCAGTGGACAGTGTTCTCCTCCGCAGAAAGGACCTTCCACGCAATCGCTTGTTCATATGAGACATGTCGCCCCATCGTCGACATGCAAATTCCAGAGGGCAAGTATGCAAACCCCTGAGATGAAATTCAGAGCAGATTAGACATTTTCGCACATCCCAAATGCTTATCATCATGTAGCTTAAAGAATGATAAAAATACCTCTTGCATTAACTTGGCAAACTCGGGGGACAATTCTTTGCGGACTGACTCGTCAAATATCTTATCCAAAGTGATATCTTGTAAAGCCACCAAAGTGGTCTCTAACATGTCGAGTCCTGCCTGGTTTGCAAAGATGAAAACTGGAATAGACTGCCAAACCCAGAGGAAGACTTTCATGAGTCATTGCTATTACATGGCAAGATTTACTTTTAACAATTTCCTAGTAACACAAATAACAGATATTTTGATACCTTCAATGAACAACACAATATGGCATCCTGATGACTCCAAAGAGTCTTCAACATAGAATCAGCACCAAGCAAATCAGATCCCAGCAATTCTGTTCCTAGATAGAAGCTGCCAGAGAACAAAATCCTATCAATTAGAGACAGAAGAATTGAGTGTCGCATCTATAGTTTCTACATAAGGTATGTTAGCTATGTAAGGCGGTCCACTGATCTCTTCCTCCTCTTGAATGCACGTGCACACATGAAAGAGGGAGAGAGATAGTCGAGCATCAGCTTGATGAGTGGCAGATCACAACAAACACAGAGTGAGATGCACCAAAAGAAGACCAATTCAATCAAATTATCAGAACATGCCTGTAGCTCTGGCAGATCCAGTTAGCAAGTGTTAGAGCTTCTGGAGATCCTTGTGAAAGCTTGGGGTTAATGGAAGGGCCCAATCCTGATGGAGATATGACCATCGCAACCCGCTGCACAGACGAAATAACGCTACGGACATACTGCCTGGCCATGACTGCCACATTATCCTGTGTGTTGGCATCAAATGGGAACTGGAAGGCGATAGTCAGAACAGATCGTGCACCATGGCTTGGCACAACATCTCCAACGCAATTTGTCGATGCAGGCCCCACCTCAAGACTCGATGTCAGATCAAGGGTCCGATTTGTCGTTAGAGAATCCTGTACATCAGACTGCACAGTAATGAAAGCATTAGTGCCAGTTAGGATAACTAATAGCTGATTTAGCATTAACATCTGTTTAGAGGTTTCATTAGAGATGAGCAAAACTGAAAAACTTCAGTAGAACTTAGGTCAACTCAACTGATTTTGAATCCAGTGGTATGATACGGAAACCAGAGGGTAGCAGTGGAGCATCATCAGGAAACATTTCATCAATTGGTGCAAAAATAAGTTCGGAACAGACTCCAACTGCATTCTCGTCTATCCCGCTGCAGATCTGCCCAAAATAGGTAAAGATAAGAGGACAATAAGGCCGTTGTTAAATAACTTACGATAAATTACACTAACATCTGATTTCTCTTTGGGGTTTAAGGCCTTCTGTGGCCTATAGGTATCTTTTAACTAACATATCATGAAAAAGATAGAAGCTAAAACAAACGGGAATGATAAAACTATGATCTCTATCCATATATACTCCACATCGGACTGAGAAGAGCACCTGCAAAAGATGAATATCTCTTGATACAAAAGCATCTTCTTGAGCAAGAGAATGGCCTTCAAGACGGATAACTTCAAGCATCTGCATCAGAAAATGATAGTTAGAAGTATCCCATTCCATAATTAGCAAGAAATTGAGTTTTCGCCATGCTCCTTTCAGGTTGTCTGAGTAATTTACCATGCTCATGTTACGTTATGTGCTCTTCTAAATTGAAACAATATTATGTATCTCAATTGCTTCATTCGAACTTGATACATTCAGGAATAACACTTAAATATATATAAGTTGCTTGACAAAGTTTTCAACTACAAGAAGCTTGTACAAGTACTTTTTCAGTCTCGTAGTTTGGCATTTTGAACCTCCTATCCATCCTAAAAAGTACCTCTTCATGCTCAATTGTGTGACCAAGGGGCATGATGATTTGACTCCCGGTGAATCTTGTGGGCCTCATAACAGGACAGCCAAATGGACTAGCTTTTAATGATGCAGCAGAATAAGCATCCACATTGAAATCAGCCCATTCTGAGCGGTGCTCCCTCAGAAACCGAACCAACACAGCAGGAGGGACATTCTGGCAGGCAAAAACATTTCATCAGTGAAACGCCTTATGGTGAAGTTAAAAGTTTAAAACATACAATGGACTCATAGAAAGTACAAGAGTTCCTCAATACTTTCATCCTCCAGATCGGGAGATGGGCAAAGCTAACTGAGGATCATACTTAATGACACTCCAACGGATAAAATGCACCGGCAATATAGTGCTGTGCCTAGTCGAAGGGAACAGAGAAGCCCTATACTGAAAATGATAACTCTCGTGCATAACTAATGACCAAAGGAAAGGGAAGAAAATGTTCAGACATCCTAGTGAACTCATCAAGGGGAAAAAGAAGACCAAAGATAGTAATTGAACTAAACGAAGTTACTCCATCAGTACAACTAAACAACATCCTAGTCAATCTATCTAATTCATAATTTTTTAACCTTTTATCTTACGAACTGAATGTTTGGTGACAAATTTTTAATCAATGGAGTCCAAACCTATGTCGCACATCAAAATAAAGTATAGATCAAGATATGAATGCTACATGCTTCGATGTCAGTGAATCGAACTTACTTGTAGTAACATGGAAGCTTTGGCACATAGGATTCCTCCCACAAATGAAAGGGGATTAGCAGGATTTGATGTAGCATTCAATTTTTTAGAGAAATTGACAGCAATCATGACATCTTCGGCACCGTCACCATTCATCAATGACCACCCACCGTCATTGAATCCATTTAGTGCATCATTAAAGCCTCTAAAACAAGTAGACCATTGAAAGGTCATATTAGCAAAGTGACTCATGCATTATGATTAGTACAGATATATATATTATTAGTAGTGGATGGGTGTTCAAGATAGGAATAATGAGACAAAATATATAGGCTACCAGAGAGGATCCAAGAAATTAAGTTGCGCAAGATAGCTACCTGCTCAATCTTTGGCTGAAAGTTCTCAAAACTGCCGGCTGCCTTCCCAAACCATAAACCACCTCCCCACTCGTCTCCTGAGCAATTTGCCGGATGTATCGAAGAGCCTTGACAGATATTAATAATATATTAATGGCCATGTAACATTCTTAATCCACAATTCTCCACCATGCCTCTCCCAAATCATTCCAAAACCATAAACCTTCATTCATAATTAAGTTGGTGACATCTGGCAACAAACAGAACTTACCGCAATAGTAATTCTCTGGGCCACAACTTTGGATGATTCATAAAGTGGTCGAAGAACCTCAGGAACACTCCAGGCCTGCAATTAGATGCTAAATAAAAAATTTCGTTTCTTGAGTAGAATGGCAAAAGTCCCCGTTGAGAAACTACGGACCTCGAGATTGAGGTGGTCAACAATGTGAATGATTGATCCTCCACCCTCGCATGGGCGAATCAAATAGCCACTAGGAAGCACTTCAGCTCTCACAAATTGAGCTGCTGAAGCTGGGTTGGGGCCGGCACCAGATCCGGACAGAGATCTCTCACATACCTTGGAACAAGAATACCAAGGGAATAAGAAGATTAAGAAATAAACCTAATAAGAATAAAGAAAACAAAGCAGCAAGCAGGCAATGTTACCACAAGACTGCCATTTTCTAGAGTCGTGGTATATCTGAGAGTCCATAAATCTCGTGCAGGAGCCAGAGTAGTTGGAGCATAAATCTGATGCAGTTTAACATACAACAAATAGTCACTATAGCCAGGAAAAATCAGAAAAGCCCACCATAATCAACTAAATGCATAAGCCAGATTTTTCACCTGCGTGTAAACAAGTTCGATTGTTCCACCATTTCCAGCAGGAAACATGGTGAAGACTTCAAGGCTCCGACAGTCCCGGAACCATGAAGGACGATCTTTGAGGATCTCGACAATCTGCCGAAATTTAATAAGATTTGAGATCGAGTTAATAAAAAGTTAGCCACTCTGATCTTTCTTAACATACCTAACAAAAAGGAACCGCCCAAAAGTTCTCCTGATGCAATGTATGACTTACCTTGGTTGGTTCTAAACTAACAAGACCACAGGCTCGAGCAGCCACTCCACTGCAACTTTGTGAAATGGCGAAGATTCCAACCGAATCCGGACCAGGCTGAAACAACAATTGAGAAATCTTATTAGATATGCTTAGAGTTATGGGAACAACATTTCATCCTACACGAAACAAGAGAGAGTAGAAGTGAAAGGAAATCAAGCTTTCTGATAGGCAATGGCAACCTTCATCCCAGGCATTTGAACCCAATCGACAGCAGTTCCTGTAGCCTTGGAGAGGAACTCCGCCAATGTCTCCTCCGCAATGGAGAGGAGCCTGTCGAGAAAATGTTAAATTTTAGGTCCACAATCGCAGATTCTGAGGTAAAAAGGTAAACCATGTCCACTATTCGTTGGGATTACCCAGCAGGGTTATTTGCATCTCTGAGAGAGTGCTGAGGAGTAGTAACCACAGAGTCACAGCTTGCATCAGTAGTAGTAGCCGATGTCTGCAAATAATTCCAAACACATTTGCAATAACAGTGTCAAATTGTGTAAACGAAAATATAAAATAGTCTATTCAGCAAGGAAAGACGCATATCAAACCGAAATGGGTGTTTAGAGACCAAAACATCTTTCTCTAGCTACATTTATAATTCAAAGGGGGAAAAAAAACACTCTAAGCGATCATATGATAACTAGCACGGGCTGGGCAAAACTAAACGCAAAACTCTCGAGATTTGATTCCAATTCCAGCGTCTTATTTTCCAGAGATGTCATATACTATAGAGGAATCATCTCTAGTGCAAGCTATTCAGTTTTCAAGATCTGTTTCTCTAACCTTCACCGTGATCTTTGATCAAAGAAAGAGATCTAACTACAAAGAAGACCAAGTACAAAGCAAACACGAAGTAAGAACATACAGTATGGAGTTGCTGACGCATGTAGCCATTTTCGCATACCAATTGCGAAACCTGCTTCTGCAGCCGATCATTCTCCTCCATCAAGAGCTTGTTCATGGCCGTCAGTTTCCTGTTCACCGTCTGGAGTCTTGAGGCCTCTTTTCTCTGCTTCTCTCGACACCTGCGTAGGCCAAACAACAACCTTTATCGCAAAATTACCAAGGAAAACCTGTCGACATAAACCACAGGGCTTACAAGACGACAATTTTGCACGACCCAATAGACTAGTTTGAATGAACTCTCTTCATCACACATAAACCCGTGCTTTACCTGCGATTCTGAAACCAGACTTTGATCTGCTTAGGCTCGATGTTGGACAAAATGGGGCACTCCCGAATCAGCTGTTGTCTGCGCAGAGAGCTGGGCTTAGGGCATTCTGCATAGACCCTCTCGAGAGCTTCCACTTGCTCCGCTGTGTACCTCACGTACTTGCCCGAGTCGGTCAAGTGCTTGTTGATGCTTCCACTGCTGCTCTCCCTGTGAGGCACCATCGTCATCGCCATTTCTTTCTCCCTCGACCAAACCCGAGCTTGAAGACGCTCTGTATATTGGTGCTAAGTTAAAGACTCTTCTCCGTCGAAGCTTGTCTCCCGAAAGCCCCTCCCTTTGTGAAAGAAAGCTTGTTGGACTCTTCTTCTTCAGAATTTTTTCTTTTCTTTTTGCGGTCTTACGCAAAGGCTTGTGGAAGAAGGGTTCTAAAAAGAGAACCAAGAGATGGGTTTGAGCACGACGCAGTTTTTGGCTGTGTTCAGACAGCACAAACGCTTGTGTCGTATTTTTTTTTCCCTTCGTTTCTCTGTAGACTGCCGTTACGGGCAGATAGAGCTACGAAAACACACCGTCCCTCTCGAGAGAATTTTTGCTGTAAATGGCCAAAAGATCCAAGACCCTTTTTTACCAAGATTTGAAGGTGAACTTTTCGGTTCTTTTCCCCTTCTCTATCTTTTCTTCCCGAACTCACTCGCGAAACTCCCCTCTTTTTCCAAGACAAGCAAACGAAACCAGCTCCGCCTCTTCCCTACTGAACCCAAGAAAATAACCAGCTAAAAAGCCCCCCAGAGCCCCAGCTGCCTCACATCTAAAAGAAGAAAGGAAGGGATGACAGAAAACGAAAAAAAGAAACAAGAAAAAGAACTAAGCCAGGTTATATCTACAAAAGATCTCTCCTTTGAATTCCCAAACGACAGAAAGAAGAATAAAGCGAGGCTCTTGGTTGGGAAGAAAGAGCCCAGTATCCGGAGCAGCTATGGAGAGGTGGGTAATGTCATGCAAGGCGAGGAAGGAGAAGGAAAAAAAGCAACAGAGCGGAGAACCCTAATCATGACTCGAGGGTCAAGAAGACAGCGGGGAACGAGAGAGATTTGTGCGAGAATTCAGGGATTTTGAATGGGATGTCCAGCAGATGAACACAGCTAGAGAGAGAATGAAGAGAGAGGGAAGTTAATGTGAGACTGAGCTGAAACAGTGTGTTGGGTCTGGAATAGAGAGAGAGAGAGAGAGAGAGAGAGGGTGTGCGTTTGTGTCATTACAGAAGAGAAAGAGATTAAAAAAAAAAAAAGGGAAAAGAAGAGGAGAGAGAGACACACACACACACATACAGAGACAGAAGATCATTTCCTTGCAAAACGACAAGAGAGTCAAGTCAGGGCACTGAGGTTTCTCTTTATTTGCTTGGGAAGGAGAGGAAGGAAGGGAGAGGGGTCATGCATTTGCATTTACAATTGAAGCCATCAGCTTTTGCTGAAATGACATCTCAGGCCCCACTGCCTCCCCACACCCACAGTCTGCTACTATCACTCTACTTCATCCTACCCCCCTAAGCCTACACCCCTCACTCCCTACACACACTCCCCCTACCATATTTAGGATTTTTATCATAACCATAATATTTTCATTTTTTTATTTTTTATTTTTAAAAATATTTTTCAACTCATTTATTATCCACCAGATGAACAAAAAAAACTTAGATTCATCTTTGAATGTAAATTAATAATCTCTTGATAATTCACGAATCTGAGGTATCATATGATGTTCTCCCGCTTCTTTCGTCTAAAGCATTGTATTGGTAAAGGATCATTTTGCTGCTTGACCAAAGACTTAGGGATAGCGATTTAACTCGATTAGCTCCAACAGAAGGTACTAAATCAAAGTGAGATGGGCCAACTTAGTCAAAAACGTTGCACAGCTAAAGTTCGCTTCTCTTCTTTTCTCTAAGGCATTTGTTTTTGGGGGGAAATAGCTGTGGCAAAAGGGAAAGAAAAAAAAAAAAACAGAGAGAGAGAGAAGAAAATGATTTTTTTTTTTTTTTTAGGGGGGTCAGAAGAAGAGGGAATGAAGCATATCAATAATCAGCGGAATGAGGAGAATATTCTTCTCAAAAGAGGGGGAGGGGAAATTAGAAAAAGACATGAGAATGAGAAAGGGATGGGAGTCTCGAGATTCCCAAACGCAAGCAAAGGACACGAGCTTATAAAAACTCTATGGGAAGGGAGGGGACCAATTGTCCTTGGACCTTGGCTTTCCTGCGGGGCGGTTTCTTAATTCCGGACCAATTATCTCATTTATTACCACTCGCATGTAACCCTAAAATATAAAATAAAAAAGATAAGGAAAAGGGAAATGTGCATGAATCGAAAGTACATGAATACATATACTCCGAGTCTCTTCCGGCGCCGCCCGTCCGTCGGCGCATGACCGCCTTGGCCGACACTTTCCTTGGATAGGTGAAATGCCTTTTTTTTTTTTTTTTATTGTGAGATTATTGAAAAGTGACATTTTGAGTGTATGATATTTGTTAGAACTTCTCTTCACACACGATGTAGCAATTGTTATGATTAATCCAACTATTCATTCATCAAATATTGTTAACTAGTGCGTGGCATGACCTTCTTCCCCTCTAATCCACTCGATTTTACATTTCTATCCATGGATCAAGTAATACATCTTATCTCATATGTCAAAGTATGATGGCGCTGCAAACTGTCCAGTTTAAATCACCGATATTCTCGTGAGTGTTAGGATCTTGAGCCAAGGATCGTACAAGGCACGCGGAATTCTACAATTAAAAGTAATTCCGTTAGATTTGACAGATTATTATCTCGTAACGGTTTTAAAAACGAGTATTTCAATATAGCACACTAATCATCCACTCAGCATTCACTACTCACGCTTTCCAACAGAGGCAATGGCTTGAGTTTGTTCGCACAATTCAAGTGAAAAGGGCAATACTTCGAATGGTCACGATTCATTTATCGATAATTATATGGACCATGCAAAACCCACGATAAATCATTTTGCCAAGGAAGGTAGGATCCTCACAAAACGAGGATATCTAAACCCATAAATGAGAATTGAGTAGGTAATTTTCATCAGCCCTTTTCCCCCAAGAGCGCGGTTTAGTTCTATTCCATTTCCGACCGTGAGTGTCCATATTCGGCCAGCCAAAGAATGTCGGGTCAACTGCCAAAAACAGTGACGAAATCTCCCACCCAAAAAAATTCACCAAAATCGAAAATGAAATGTCGTGAAATAATAAAATCGACCGATGCAGCGGCTCGCCATTTTCGCCTGCGCTTTTTGGCATGCGCTAAAAGCGAAGCAGGCCTCACATGCCTCCCACGAAACTCGCCCCCCAAATTGCATAGAAAAAGCATCTCCCTTCTCCTTATTTTAATTTTACTTTAATTCTAATTCTCATTTATCCCTTTTCTCTCTCTTTTCCCCATTTAAACAATTCTCCAAGCTAATTCATTTCGGAAGCAAACCCAGAAAAAACAAATAAGAAAAAATATAATATGAATGAAATAAAGAAGAGGAAAAGGGAAGCAGGCACTGAGATTCTGCATTGCATCTCAAGCAACAAAGAAGGGAGGGGGGGGGGCGTATAAGATAATGTTATTTTTGCCGATCAAGTTAAAATTAATCTTTTCGGGTCCAATGATTGTGCATTTTTTATGCGACACCATGACAATATTAAAAACCCCGAAATCGAAAAAGGCCGTGCTTGTATGGATTCCGCCTCACCGGATTACCGGGCGCCACTAATCCGCAAAAAAGAAAAGAAAAGAAAAGAAAAGAAGATTATTTTAATTGTGTGGTTTCATGTTTAGCCGATGAGCAACTTTTTGTGGAAAAGCTAAAGGTAAAGAGAAGTGGCACCGGTCAACATCCCCATATCAATTTGACCATTTTAAATATATAACACGGTATATCAATTCATTTTTATTAAACTCCACTAGCCTTATGCGCCTTCTCGAAAAACGAAAATCTAAAAGTTTCATGATTTTCTAGGGCGTCGAATTGGACGAATTCTTCGTATTATTAACGCGAAGTCAATTAATTGGTCGAAGGGTAGAATAAGGGTCTCTCCTTAACCTTTCCGCCATGTGGTGAAATGATTATTTTCGCAACTAACTACCCCCAACAACTAAGGTAAAATGAATACTTAAATAAGGCCACGGCCTGGATTCAAAGGATTCACCATAATTTTCACTTTTTTCCTCAAGTGGGTCAACTTAATTTTTTCGAAAAAAAAAACAAGGGGAAGTGGGGGGAAAAAGGAAAATCAGAAAAAGAAAAGGGGAGAGAAAAGACAGTGATTGAGAATGAGGAGGAGGTTAATTGCAAAAGAAACATGGCCTTTGAAAGGTCCAAAAAACTGGACAATCAATGGGACATGATGAGGCAAATGGGCAAAAGTCAAAATGGGTACACTCCCCATTTTTTCTCTTTTCGAAACTTTAGGGGCCTTGATGGGGATCAACATCCTTCCACTTTGTCTCCCCCCTTCTCCTGTTCGCTCTTTTGTTCTCTTTGCCCCCCCTTCCCTTTTCCACTTGTCCATCGTCGGTCCCTCCTTCCCACGATTCGATCATTCGGGTTTCGCTCCGCGTCGTTCGTACGACATCTCATGTATTCACAAAAATAATATATATATATGGTCATTCGAAATAAATGAGAAAGCTTGTCGATTCATATTCAATTCGAGCTGTAAAGTCTTGCTGAATTTATGTCAAACAGAAAATCGATTGGAATCGACGGTTAAGATGAGATCGAGGTACATGAATTGGATTTACGGAATGAATTTGGGTTGGGTGGGGAAGTGGGGGTTTTCCTTTATGCTTTTTTTGTCTTCGTTTTTTTTTTGGGGGAGAGCCAACAAGGCTTTTGTCCTAGTGAAGGAATGTTTGCCAGTTGCAATGCCCTTTTGGGCCCCATCTAGGTCCAATCAAAGCTCCGATCGGTGGGCCCGCCCTGTCTGGGCCGGCTCCATGCACGCAAATCGAGAATCAGTGGGGGGTGGTGGGGGTGGGGGTGGGGGAAAAGAGCCCAAAAAAAATAAAAGAAAAGAAAAACGCAAAAGAAAAATCATTGCGTAAATCGATGGGCTGCCCACGTGGCAGGGCCTCGTGGGTTGGTGCGGTTGAAGTGGAGGTGGGCCCCGCTCTCGGACAACATTTGCGGAAAGAATAGGTCGGAAGCGACACATTTTCGTGTCGTTTGCTGCCTCCCAGTTCTATCCGATTTCTTTTTTAAAAAAATTTTCATCGATCTTTTTTTTTTTTTTTCTTTCTTGGGGCGCCTCCAGTTCAATCCGATTCAACTTTGCTTGAAGGGTCGACCAATTAAAAAAAAAAAAAAAAAAAAAAACTTTGCTTGAAGGGCACACTTAGTAAATGGGGAGATCCCCCTGTTTCCACATGATTTGAAATCGTGGTCTGTTGTTTTCACGAAGATGGATAAAGATGCCACCACCGTTTTCTCCCTTGGTGGTTAGGGGTGTTGCCGAAGCAAAAACATTACCCCTTTCTGTCTTGTTTCCTATTTCTCCTTTTCTTTCCTTTTTCCATTTATTCATTTATCGAAGAAGTCTATATCACCGCCCTAAGATTTTTCAAGGCTCAATGCACGAGAAATGATCCAGGGAAACGGAGTAAGCCTCGAAATAGATTTGTTGAAAACGTATATTTGCGTTCAAGATACTTCTTGCATTTAAGCTTCATTTGTTTCGAGGAAGATAATTTTCCTTATCAAACAACATAAAATATTTTCTACTTCATTTTCAGGCTTTGGTCAAACACCAAAAAATAATTACATTTTCCTGAAGAATGGCTTCTTAAAAAACATCTTTTGAAAACACCACATTTTCAACGAAACAAATGTATCCTTAATATGGAATAGATCTTGGTCTTGTATTTAATATAATGAGCAGTAGTCGAGGAAGGGATGACCAACGATAGTAATTGAAAGGCCTTATGTATATATAAGGGTGCTCTATCCTCATTTGTATCATCCAACACTCGAATAACATAAGTACATTCTCTTATAAAGCTTCTCTCTCTACGATCTAAGTGAGTTAGAGATAGTCAAAGATGAACTCAAGGATTGCAAGGCAACCAATGCTAGGAGCGGTCACCATGATACTGAGTCCAAGAGTGAAAGCTTTTAAGCCAAAGGAGTTTAAGAGAGATTGGCCTGCCAAAGAGGTGGATAACTTCAAATGGCGCATGGAAT
The DNA here is from genome assembly GCA_017140595.1 of Eucalyptus curtisii. Taxonomy (NCBI): domain Eukaryota; kingdom Viridiplantae; phylum Streptophyta; class Magnoliopsida; order Myrtales; family Myrtaceae; genus Eucalyptus; species Eucalyptus curtisii. The sequence goes on from CM029504.1 coordinate 10,822,273, forward strand.
ACTTTGACGTCATGGGAATTAAGGACAATGGGACTAAGGTACAAACTATGACTATGTATTTGATGAATGTTGTCTTGTTTTAGTCAAGGGGTCGGTGTAATGATGAAAGGCGAGGAGCCAAACTGATCATTCGATGGTCCGAGTTCGTCGTCGCTTTACACAAACAATTATTCCTAGAGTGTGCCAAGAATGAAGCTTGGAGCAATCTACGCCGTCTCTTACACAAAGGAGATATTCACAAGCACGTGTGGAAGTTATTCAAGCCATTGTTGGAGATTCCGGATATGGCCGAGTCTGAGGCACTATTTACATTCTTTGGGCAAAGTTGGAATTGGAATGCTGAGAAGTGAAAGAGCTAGCGAAAGCTCTCACCATAGCTAAGTCCTTGGTTGATCTCCATTGGTTCGAAGATCCCAAGTCCAAGGAAAAAGGTAGGGGAACAAATCACGACCATAACGAGGATGAAGAGGAAGAAGCTATCCATGGTCGACGGGAAAAACAAGGAAAGCCTCCAAGTAGTAAGTGAATGAAGCCACATGGTAAAGTGTATGGAAAGTCGATTGAGTGCTTCTTTTGTGAAGGCTTCCACCTTACTCGAGATTTGCCCAAAGAGGGGCAAACTCTCGGCAATTCGATGTGAAGAGGAAGAATAGAAACCAAAGCAAGAGAAGAGAGAAGCAAGGCTTGGAGCAGTAAATATTCTCAACTCCGTGAAGACTCGAGTACCACCAAAGAAGCCTCCACGTACAATATTGTCATTCACGAAAGTCAAGGTTAATAATACAAAATGTAATGCCTTGGGCGGCACGATGCATCAAATAGGTTATTGTCAAGCGAAGCAGTGAAGATTTTAGGACTTCTAGTGGAACCAATTGGACATCGATTCAACATGAGTCAACTTAGATGATGTATTGGCTTTTGACATTGCTCATAATATCGAACTACACATTGGTGATTGGAATGACAAGTTCTCAATCGAGGTAATTTCACTCAATGGATACGATCTTATTTTGGATTTGGAATTCTTCGATAGCGCGAATGCCATGATCGATAAGAGAACCAAATCAATTGTTATCACCAACCCAAAATGCCCATCGATGATGTCCATTATGTTTGGGTTGACAAAGACTGAGAGCATTTCCACGATATGACTTGTGGATGCTAAGCCAAGAGTTGAGGAGCTCGTAGCTGAGTCAAGAGTGAAGCTATAACTTTTGGAGGCACCTAAGGTGGAGTTGGGACAATACAGCTACTTCCCTCTGGAAATCTTAAGGAATGAGGCTTACTACTAGCTTGGCTTAAGTTAGAATTATTAGGTTTACTTTTAAGAAATAAACATATAAATAAAAAGCAATCGGTCTAATTCCTCTTTTGGAACAAGAATCGGATCGCTCAGATACTAATTACATTTTTAGGTATCGGGACCCTCTAGGAATTGGACCAAATTGACCGATCTGGATGGCTCCTAGTTTGGGCAGTTCATGTTACACATCCCTATTAAAAACTCAAGGTTTCTTGAGATATTTCTTGTATTTAATGAAATATATGATAGTTTTATATATAATAGGGTAGACACTAGATTTATCAAATGGGCGAATCAAATTGGGTTTGGATCAAGCAAAAATAGTCCGATCTAAATTAACATATTTATATGCAATACAAATCTATTGACCTATAAAGGACCCAATACATACCAAACTTGACCCATATTATCAAAACATTTCTATATTTGACAAATTTGGGGAAATTCATATCTAAACTAAAGTGAAAGTACGGAATGAGCGAGTGCAAGACCGAGAGAGAGTCGAAGAGGTGGATTTGGTCTAAACAAATTGTGAATCTATTTAACACCCATATTAAACCCATTTATGAATCATAAAGTTGAGTTTAAACCTATTTACTTAGACCCATCTACTGAATATAACTAACATATATAATTTAGCCAATCGAGTACAAGTTAAGAAATGAGCCTATGACCTTATTTTGATAGATGTAGTGGATGATAGTTGGGGGAGAGTAAATCTCTACTTTTTGATCAAGGGATGATCAACCGTAGTAATTGAAAGGCCTATTAACAGTAGTAATTGAAAGGCCTATTGTATAAATAGGGATACTCTTTCTCTCATTTGTATTTTCTAACACATGAGCAATAAAAATATATTCTCTCCCGAATTTACTCTCTAAAAACATTCTCTCTCAACAATCTAAGTGAGCTAGTGAGCGAGTGAGCAATGCATTCAGGAAGTTTGAGCTTAGGTGTCCAAGCAAAGAGCCAAAGGGCGCCTAAGTGCCACACAATTCGTGATCTCAAGCATCAACCCGTGACACCAGCCTTCATGGTGAGAATATTTATATTGTCCATACATCACTCTTCAGGTTGAAGTATATTTGTGGATTTACAGATATTAGAGAAATATCGTTAGAGGTGTTTTTAGATATTAGGAATATTGTTAGATATCTCGTTATCTCCTAGTATTTCTATTTTTTTTTTGTTAGATAAAGATAGTTAATTTCCTTATTGTCATTAGATTACGTTATATTTACTGAGTATAGATATATAGCTTTTTTTTATATATTTTCTTTCTCCCTCTCTCCTAAAGATCCTAACTTTATCTTTCTTCTTGACATCAATTTTTTTTAAAAAGCCTGTGATACGAAGACCACCACTATTCCTTGAGAGCAGTCGCAACCAATTATCTTCAAGAGTAGCACCATCATCCTTTGTTTGTCACCGTCTCGGATCCGCTGAGGTTGCCTAAAGAGCAGCTGGTCTCTCCGCCGCGGTCAGCGCCAACTCATTCTCCATCGGTTTGATATTCTATAAGTTAATGTCATGCGACATGTCTACGGAACAAAATGTCTTATGGCGTTAAGGTGAAGATCCAGAGCACGCATGATGAGCCTTTTCATCCATTGGTTTAGCAGACGTCGGTCTAATGGGCGTGAGACACATTGGCTTTGGGTGACAACTTGGTGGATATAGATCGATGCAGTGATTGAGAACAGCTGATTATGCACTGACAGGACATAATGGATTGATTACCAACCAAGTCATGCTATCCCCAGTTACAATGGAAGTAACACCTACCAGAAAGTTGACCCATTTTGGCAATGGATGGCGATCGTAACTTGGAGCAGGATAATTGCAAAAGCCTCCCAAAGAAAAAAAAAGGAAAGAGAAAGTGAAAATGGCAAAAGGTAAAAATGGAGAAAAAAACAAATGAAAGGACGTGCCATGACGTTGGTTCAGGGACGATCATTGTGTCTGGACAAATGAAGCAGAATGATTGTATACTACCTGCATGACGGAACGCATTGACTTTTGCCATTCTGCTGTTCTCTCTCTCTCTCTCTTCCTTTTTGGTTTTTTTTTTTTTTACCTCATGATCATGAAAATTTCGCCACCCTCTTTTGTCCCGTGCAACAACCTCCTCACCACTCCCTCAGTAGATGGGGGAAAAAGAGAATTGACCCATGAAAAATGCGGGATCGAACGCACAAATTTGAAAATTGCAATGGTGACATTAATCAGTTTAATGATAGGGTAATCCTAATTGAGGTGCCAGCTAAAAGTGGGTCTGGGGCTGATCAGGAAAAATCATGTGCGTGTGAGTGGGAATGATCATGTAGGGAAGAAGAGAGTTAATACATCGGAAAGGACGACATTTTCACACTTCAAGCATTCAACAAGTCTGGAATATGCCATGGTTTTGATTCGCTGGTTCCAACATTCATGGAAAAAGCAGGACTACAATTTGGTAACTCATTACTTCTGTGTGTTGGGTTCAAGCCAAACTTCTGGATGTGGACTACTGTGTGTATATATATAGCAGGCCAAGAAGAAAGAAGTAAGGACAAAAAGAGTTGCTTCGATTCAGCTCAGGGAGAAAGATGAAGATGGAAATGAAGGATTAAATTATGTGCATGTGCATGCGGATAAACTTAGGGTAATAAATTGACCGAAAGGACAATTTGCACATTTCTCATCCATCGAGTTGGTAGATGTCGCAGCCTCTCAATTCTTGGTCCGGACATTCTTGGAAAGCAGGACGAATCGTGGTTTTAAACTATAAGGAAGTTGGAAACGACGGTGTCTAACAGTGTTCAATGTTTGTGTGGTAACATTCATTAGGTGCCTTGAGGATTTGATTGAAGAAAACAAGCGGCCCCAACAGGAGGAACCGGTCAGTCGGCCAAAAAAAGGGGGAGCTGATAACATCACCCAAAGAAAGAGAAAGAAAAAGAATACAATTCGGAGAGTGAGAATTGCTTTAACGGTAGAGTAGATTCTAATTAACAGGCCAAAAAGAGAATCTACGTAAGCTGTGTTGTGTTACTGAAGCATGTCGCTGAGAAAGTCTCCTTCGATTAATCTTTGACTATTTGCCACGAACCGCGTCGGATCTCTGGGAGGGGAGCTTAGGACAATAGGATTCTCATCTAGACAATATACGTGGATTAAGCTCTTGGTGATACCACGATCAAAACACATTCTCCAGTCCATTGCTTTCACAAAATCTATGACGACCATTTTAAAGCAACGTTTCATCTTTACGACTTAAAGAGGTATGAGGACCGACGATGGCGCAAAGACTACATTGTCTAGACAAGTTCCATGCATTAAACAGCACAACCGTGACTGGACAACATGGCACAGTGCGAAAGAGATCGACATTGAACCAAATTTGCAATTCTCGTGTACTGGAGCGTGACAACATGCTAACCAAGGGAAGTTCGTCTCTTCCCCGGTGTGCCAGCCAATAGCCCATGCATTGTTAGCTCGAGAAACATGGGGAAGACGGGATTGCACATCTCATCAACTCATCACGAGTAGCAATGATGTGCCGACCAAAGTCAATTACAAACCGAAGCTAATAACTTTCACTGACTGTAGCTCTTAACAGGGGACTAGGTAGGAAAAAAATACGAGAGAGAGAGAGAGAGAGAAAAGAGAGAGAGAGAGAGAGAGGAGGGAGGAGGGAGGAGGGAGGAGGGAGGGGCACTCTTATAACAAGAAGAGAACAGAAGACAAACCAAACCTAAGACTGTCCAAAGCCATAACGCTATTTCCTACACTCGCACTTTTCCAAAACCGCCATTATATTTTAAGTTTATCTATCCTCTGTACTACCGTCGATTCGTCTTGCAGGGTGCTTTTCTCGGCATTCTTGACTCCTACATCGGGGGCGGACTGACTTGGAGGTGTAGAAGGAACAAAGGCCGGAGGTTCCTCTTTTTGGACCGGGCGTACATCTTCCTTCCTAGCTGGTGGAGCAGCAAACACCGGCACAGCTTGCCTAATAGACACGGAAGGGGCAATCCGCACTGCCGGGGCCTGCATTATGGAAGGGCAGATCCTGGCAGGTGGTGGATGAGGCGGAGCAGAGTACACAGGAATGGCATTTCTTATTGTCACAGGCGGTGCAATGCCCCTGCAAGATGCCCTAAATTGGCTGATCGGTACATAAGGAGACGCTCCTGCTCCAGGGAACTTCTGAGGTCGGTTCCCATGGCATTCCAGAGATGGAGAATATCGTGATGGCACAAGATTGTCCTTTGCTGGTGATGACGGTCTGCTACGAGGAACCATCGTCTTTGGGCATATTAAAGGTAGGATCTTTGACGTGCTTGCTGGTTGCGGCTGTGGGCTGGTTGGTCTAGCGTTTTGAGTAGTAAACTTCTTTGGAAATGGTATTGAGCCACCAGGAGAGTTGCACAATGCTATCTTCTCCTTCAAACGGTAATTTAGTAAGGCTCGTGCCACAGTTATCTGCTCAAGCTCATCATTGCTCTCTGCTTCAGGCGAGCTTGCTGATTCCTTTGCCACTGTCAGAAAAGAACGTGTCACACACAAAAACATTTCTAGTCCCCCATGACATCATATAAAGATGCATTGACCAGTTCTCCATTTGCATATCTTTGGCTGATATGAAATAATATAAACTTATGCTAAACAGAATCCAATGAGTCGTCACAGACTCAATTGTCTGGACCAATTGTCCTCAATTTCTTTGACTTTTCATCATCTATCATATATAGTTCACATTGGTGAAGGGGGAGTAGGGAGGGGACGCTGAAGATAAATGTCCTAGCCTTTTCCCCTAGAGGAGAGGCCACGCCTCAAATTTTCTTTTGGGTTGATTTTGATCAAATAGACACAAACTCACATTGTTTTAGAGATGACCACGCTGCCATAGCAGCATTCTTTTCCGCCTGTTTCTTATTCTTGGCAGGCTCGCCAGTGAAAATGATCCCAGCTAATTCTACTGTCCCTGTGAAAACAGGTTGGTGACCAAGCCCTGATCTGAAAGTTGTATATTGAGGCAATGGGGCTCCAACTCTCTGTGAGATCTCCTGCAAGAGGTTCTTGTATATTCCCGTCTCATCCTGAAGTCAGTGGAGCAAGATTAGAAAAGAACAGGAAAAGCTAAACCAAATAATAAATGTTTTCAGGCATGCGCAGGAGGCATTGTGGCATGACACCAAAAAATACGCGGGCTAACTATTTGTTTCAGTACCAAATATTGCACGATTCAATTTTCACTTCAAAATCAAGTTATAATTCTTGAGAATACAGCAGAGATGCGGGAAGAGACACAACAAAAGCATTCAAATGCAAAGAACCAAGCTTTCCTATGGTATCAAAAGGAACTACAAGCGCTATACAACAGGTCTGCAATCCCCAATTTTAACATAAAGCCTATACATCACATTTCTAGACAACTCAATGCAGTTAATGTCATCAGAATCAGCAATAACAAACAACAATCAACATGGTTGACAAAGTGAAAAATACTTTAACAACAAAAGCAAACAGGCAACCCGGAAACTTTATTGCAGTGAAATTGTTACTGACACCAGAAAAGTTGTCACGTGATTAGTAGAACAAAGAACACTAAGTAACAAATCTAAATTCAACAGATGAAAAACCTTGTCCAGTGAGAAAGACCATGGTAAGAAAAGGGAAGGTTCAATCAACATTGCCGGACACAAGACGCTTCTGCAGTAACCAACAGTAGCTGGCCACTCCAATTAAACTATTATAACTTTCTATCATCCTCAGATCCAGCTGATTTTTTCTAGAAGACCTCCCCCATAGTGTTGTCAACCCAGTAAATTTTAACCACCCAGCTAAGCTTGGATCTGTGTGGCTCCTTTACACCTAGGAAACCATCATCTCCTAGCGGGCATGATGGTCAATGCATAATGATTAGCGACTATGACACCCCAATTCTTGACTGGAGGGACTCCAAAAAAATCTGTCCTTCCATCACTTGGATAGCTAAGAAAGATCACCAAAAGGCGTTTGTCAACAGTACGTCCACGCACTTGTCAAGCACAACTACATGAAGAAACATCATATCTTCATGACATTTCAAATGTGCAAAGTCAATAATATAGAGATTAGAAGAGAAATGGATACACAAAAACTACATCTACATTTTCCTAGCATGTTAATTGTAGTTAAAAAGTGTCTAGGAGCACCCATTAACATTTTCATTCTCATAGAAAGGGCATAGAATTGCTGTTAATATGAAGGCATAACTTTTCTTTTAATTCATATACCGGTCAAAGTTCATAATCATCCAATAAAGGGTTTCACAGCTTCAGTGTAAAGAAAATCTTCATGGTTCATTGCCACTAATAGTTGTCAAAAGCAAGATGCGAACCTTGACAGACAAATTAACATATTGCATCAAAAAGGCACTAATAATTTCATCAATTAATTACAGCAGAGCAGAATAGATTATTGTGCAAATTGTCTTGCATAAAATTTCAAATGATCGCCACTTTCAAAACCATGAAGTAAGCTTAGACCATGATCAAGAATCTTGTCGAGGAGAGGTAAGATGAACGCGGCAGATCATAAAAGCAAAGCCCGCAGTGAACTTTCATGATTAATAACCATGGATGCCGATACTATGTGCAATCGTGCAAATACCAAAAAAAAAAAAAAAAAAAAAAAAACAGAATGATCCAATACAATATCATAGATACTGAAGCCACAATAAAAAGGTTTCCATTAATCATAAACGGAGGTCATCTTCTAATGTCCACCAGCACTATAACACAAATGAGGCCTTTGTGAAAAACGGTATCATGATCTTAAAGCGGATTGCCGCATAGAGCAAGCACAAGCTTATAACAATCTTTCTTTTCTTTTCTTTTCTTTTTTTTAAGTAAACCTTCAATCAGTACTATTGAATTAGAAATTCTGAGAAGGGAGACTGTTGCAGCTTTAATTGCACAAGCTGGAGACAACGTGGCCGAAAAGCATGGACCAGAACATTAAGGCTATTCGGGTACCGCAAAGTTCCCCTGCCTATGGCGAAACATTACTTCGCATGATCACATCACAAAGAACCGCGTGAAAAATTAGTTTGATTCATGGGAAGTGTCCGCCTCTTCGCATCCCTCGAAGAACCTACTAATTTCAGTTAGAAGAGAAGACACGAGCTTCGGCACCATCGAGGTTAACACTACAACGTATGTCGCGCATTAACAAAAAGGCCTACAGCTAGACATCCCTTCTCACTTTCAGAAGCCGGCCGCTAACAAGTTACTACATTTTTTCCGAAATCGGCCAAAACGACCGCGAACTCCAAAACTCTCGCGCATCACTGGATTTCAGCTCTAATTTTTTACCTACGCACGCCCGAACCAACCAGCAGGGAAATCGAAGCTAGCGTACACAGCACAGCTAAAATCGCGGCAATCGACAGGAAATGAACGTCAGCAACAGCAATCCACAGCAATCGGGCGGAACAAAAGATAAGCTGATCGACGGCTACTCTCAATAGCGAAACGCAACGGCAACGAGCCGCCGAAACGCGCGGCATTGACCACCGATCACAAGTCCCGATCCCTCGAAATCTCTGATCGAGGCGATGGAGTCGAGAAATAGAAACTCGAGCTGCGGCGTTTTCGCCAAAAAAAAAAAAAAAAAAAAAAAGAGAGAAAAGAAAGAGAAAGAAAGAAAGAAAGAAGCAGCGGTGGTCGGGGGAGCTCACCAGGATACGAGCGGCGAGGGAGTGAGAAGGGCCGCGGGAGGAGAGGGAGTTGAGGGCGACCTCGGCGGCGGAGTGCTCGGCCTGGCGGAGGGTGGAGCAGTAGTTGGGGCTCTCGAAGACCTCGCCGTTGAAATTAACGGTCGCCTTGAAGCGCGGCGCGTGGTCGGGGCCTTCCCGGATGCAGGTGTAGGAAGGCAGGTTGAAGCAGCTCCTCTGCGCCAGCTCCTGCAGCTGGTTCTTATACATTTCCGCCGCCGCCGCCGCCGCCGCCTCCGATTCTCTCTCACCACCCCCCACACCACCACCACCGGCTCGTCTCTCTCTATCTCTCTGTCTTTCCGGCTCGCCGACGGAGGGCGAGGCTACGGCCTCGGAGGCTGCATGCTAGTAGCTAAGGGCGGGGAAGGGGAGGCGGAGGCGGAGGCGGCGGCGGCGGCGACGGCGGAGGGAGGGGGCGGCGGGGGTTGCCGGAGGGGGATCGCCGGGGGTTAGGGCTGGGTGGGTAGAGAGAGAAAGTGGGGTTTGGTGGTGTGGGGGAGGTATTAAAGAAGGGAAGGAGGGAGTAAATTGTGTTGCTTTTTGGGTGGGGGAGTCAACTGAACGTTAAGGCCTTTTTTTTTTTTTTTTTTTTTTTTGCATGGACGCGATCTTTCTCTAGATTTTCCCCACCCCCTTTTCCTATTTTTCTTTTTCCTTCATTTAATTCTCCCAATTTCATTATTATTAATTTTCTTTAATTTTCTTTTTAAATTTTCTGTGAGCAAAGCCTGTCGTTCCTTTAATGCTGGCGTTGAATTTCCGTATCCACTGGGGTCGCGAGACGTAGTTTCTTTCTTTTTCTCTTTTTTTTTTTTTTTTTTTTTCAATTGGGGATAATATTAAGAATGTAATTCTTAAGTTTTAGCCGGGCGTGTAACATCATTCGTGAACTTATAATTTTATTCATGTCATTTTTTTAACTTTATTTCAATATACAATATCGTCCTAGACTTTTTGATGTTTAACATTGTCCCTTAATTTGAAGTAGTGAGAGCAAAATGTTGAACATTTTCAGATAGTTCATAGATTAATCACGTATTGGGCTAAAGTTAAAAAATAATGTCAGATAAATTAAAAATTCACGAACTATATTGTATGCTGTACTACAATTGATGAATCGTTTGTGTCATTTTCCTTTTAAATTGTCACGTCTAATTAATTATTAATTGCTCCTTAGTTGGCCTCACGTTATTTCCGCTGGAGATTAAGATCCTAAGGGAGCTTTGGTCAACCTAATCCATTTGAAAAAAAGAAATTAGCGTTCTTCAAAGTTTAGAAAAATCGACCCGAATTTGCTCAAATTTTCAACGTTAATAAGTGAAGTATACCTACGTCCGAGTATAAAAATCAAAGGATCAGTGTAGGAAAAGGAGAGAGAATGAGCTTGAGTACATTATTATTTTAATTGCGCACTCGTGGGGGTTTATTATTTTCTTTACCGATTAATTCGTCCTAAATAATATTTTTGCACACTTTTCCAACGTTTTTCATGCTTTTGATATGCCGACTTTTCCAGGAATTCTTCATCTTCTTTAGCGAGATGTTTTAAGGCTATCTTTTGATAATTTGGCTCCTGTTTATGTATGATATGTTGTTGCTATTTAACTACGAGATTCTGCACCGATAAAAAAAAAATGGCACATTTCAACAAGAAAATTTGAACAATTAAGTGCGGAATGATGCAAGTAAGTTAGATTTATCCACGTGAACTAACCAATTCCACTTTAATTTATTTTTTCCTTTAATCCCATTTTTCGATTGCAATATAAAATTGAGTAAAAATAACAAATATTGTCTTCAAATGAGAGTGTCAACGCGCTACTTAACTGTTTATCTTTCACGCATTTTATGTATATTTGAGTTATATTTTATGTGTATTTTAGTCATGTCCTCCAGCTCTAGTGTGATTGCTAGTCCAACAATCGAAAGAAGTCAAATTCACTGCGCCAACCTAACGATAAGGACTTCCATCATCATTCTCATTAATTTATCACCTAACTCGTGGGCTATAGTGTTCCACAGAAACAAAAAAGTTTGCATTGTCCAGATGAAGCCAAGGATTAAAGAACTTAGTATATATCATCATTATAATGGTAGATCTAATCCGCTATTATCGTGAGTTTAACAAATCATATGGAAAAATCACAAATAAGTCAGATTATTCACGAAAAATGCATTTCCAAAACAAGTAAAATGAGTTGACCTATCCCAAAATCGAACCGACCAAGACTTGGTACTGAAAAAACGTTAATGCGAGTTTGAATTTCCGCCAAGGTAGTTATACAGGGATTAATTCTCATATATGTTCTCTGTCGGTATTAATTGTAACGGGACAAAAGAATTGCCGTGGCTCATTAGAAAGAGCTGAATGCTCCGAGAGGATTTATAATGTACTATGGTAATTTTTTCAACCTCCCTTATCCAACATAGTTGTACTCAAACATTTTAACGTTCTCCGGTGATATTGATAGAAACCAAACAAATAGAAAAATTCACACTAAATTATGTAATATCAAATGTATATAATATCTTTTATGTATTTATATATGTATGTATACATGTGGACACGCCGATTTAGGATGCAAATTAATTTGATATTAAGATGTGGACTCGGCAGTAATGCAAAATGTGGTGGCCTCCACGCGCACTCTTTTTTCCAGCCCACCTAATGATAATACCCCGACTCAAAGCACCGCGGATTCTCCACCACGGAGACGCTAAATTACGTAAACACCACTCGTCACTAGCCTTCGTTCGGGAAAACTCGGTCATTTTGCCAAGGGCTCAATCGTCAATCGCAGCGGACTTTAATGCCGGGGACAAGGTAAGTGGGAAACAAAGCTTTTTTCCTTTTAGAAATCTCCGAAATTGGCGAAAGCTTTGACCGGTTGAAAAAATTGATAGAAATTCCCCCACTCCAAAAGGTCATCTCCATGCCTGGGACGCCTCGCATTTCCGATCTCCTTTTTGAATTTTGCTCTCTCTCTCTCTCTCTTCTTTTTTTTTCCCCCAAAACTGAAGCAATCGAAATGGAGATTTTTGTGCAAGTTCTAGAGCCTCGATTTTTTTAAATTATAACAGAGAAAAAGTAGGGTTCTTCGATTGGTGTCCTAAAAGCACTCCTTGATATTTTGTTAGAAAAACGACCCAAATAATTACTTAATTTCGATCAAATGTATTATGTTATCTCTAAACTTTTTAATCGATTTAATATGATCCGTAAACTTTAATATAATATACAAGAGTTTCAATGTTCAATGTGATTCATTTAAACTAAATTAAACATTTATCGATGATTTATAGACTGCATTGAGCAAATTAAAAATTTATAAATAACATTATAAATTTGTTTAAAATTTAGAGGCGACATCGAGTACTACACTAAAATTTAGGGACTATTTATGTTATTATCCATATATTTTTTTCTCAAGCACATAAAACGAAGAAGGGCCACAAAAGAAATTGAGGTTCGTTCGATTCAATGCGTATTAAATGGTTTGGAACCCCTCATGAAAGCGAGCCCACTCGGCGCGGCCAGTGGAGTAATTGAGCTTGTCCGGCCATTAGAAGATGGGGAAAAAAATTCATTTAGCAAAAGAAAAATGCGAGCTTTTGGTTATTAATGGTTTCGGAATTTAAAAAAAAAAAACCGCAGTAATCAACAATGGTATTTTCTCATCATACAGCTAGCATTCAAATTATTAATCGGACCATCAAATAGAAACGAAATTAGCACCGCTTGGTGCTTGAGATTTTACATTCGAATATCCGGTTGAAAAATTATCAAGAAAAATATTAAATGTATTATATTTATGTCGATTCAATCATAAACAATTCACCCGTGCAATTTTTTTGTTGGAATAAGACTTTTATTTACATCATAAACCTTTCATTAATGCTAATTAAATTATAAATATTTTTATGTTTTATTAATTGAGTTAATCCGGTCAATTTTAATTAGAAATCGCTGACATAAACGCTAATAATACAAGGTCAATGCTGAATTGAACAAATTCTATTTTGAAATTTTTACATTTTCCCTTCCTACTAGATTCAGCAAATCACTGGCAGCCCTCGTCACAAACAAACAAAGACCAACTAACCCTTGTCGACCACAGGCAAAGGTCAATGGCCCTCGTTTGGGCGAAAGCTTCACTCCTCTTGTCAGGTCCATGCGAGTCCCTCACCTGTGATTGACAAGGGTCCTCGCCACTTTGACTAGCGAGGGTAGGCCACAGGATTTAGCAGAATAGAAATGAAAAGAGAGGGAAAATATAAAAGAAAAGAGAGAAAATTCATAATTTTTTTAAAAGAATTATGAAAATTATCAACATCACTACCAACCATGCCACGATTTCCAGTTAAAATTAACCAAATGGACTCAATTGACAAAACGTAAAAATGTTTATAACTTAATTTACATAGCTAAAAGATTCAGAAAGCTGAAGTGCAATAAATTTAAAACTTTTTTGGTAACTTCCCTAATATTCAACAACTCCTGCATTCGCTGCAAAATTAGTTCTCAAGACCAAGAGCAAATGACTACCAAAAAAATATAAAAAACATAAAAGCGTAACTTCCAAACTTCATTTGGTGAGCAAGCAGGGGAAGGTTGAGGCCGCCCATCCCTCCATATGTGACCCCTTCTGACTATATGCCACAGAATAGTTTTCGCACTATAAATAGGAATGAGTAATCGGTATCCATAAAGTTAGGAACGTTATCATAAGCTCTCAAATCATATTGAAGGAGCCAATCGTAGATGTCAACGTATTGGGTGTGGAAAACTCACAAGTAGCAATTTCAAGAACATTATCGGTATTGACCCCTGTAGGACCAAAACGTCCACTGCTATAGAACGAACCTTACAAAAATTGGGATAACTTTTGGACACTATCGACCTATTTCCCTGAACATTATTCTCTATGTCCAAAAGAGGAAGAGGAAAGGAAAGAGGGTACAGAGAAGTATTGCTCCCCCGAGGGGAAAAAATTGTGGGATCTCGTTAAAATTACGTAAAAACTAAGAGAAAAAAATGGAAAAAAAGAAAACAAATAAACCTCTACAGCCAGTGTTATATAGCAGGCAATACATCACCAAGAGAAAGGGCTTGCTCCCAGCAAAAAGATCTCGTTCTCCACATCTTTCACCCATTGACATACACGATTGCAAGTCTTTATCGCCGACGCCTAACAATTTTAAAATCAATCAAATTCAATGAGAGCATACCTACGTGAAGAGAAGCAAATATATGCGACTAAGCATGCTTACATGAATGTGCACGCGTCACACGCGTGCGTGCACGCACACACAATCTACGAGATGATATACTACACAGAGTCTACGAGATGACACACTAAAGTCTTATCTTGTCGAGATAGCCCATATAATTTCCAGAAAGGAGATCACTGTTGATTTGATCAAAATAATGACCCTAAAGTCTGGTGAATAAGAGGCAGGAATCCCTAAACATCTGGAAAAAGAAATAATATGACAGCGAAACCAAACCTTGTCCGCAAGTGGATCAAATGCTGCATAAAGTTCAAAATCCTGTGTGACCCAGCAGAGTAAGACTGCAAAGAAAAAGGATGCAGACATATTCACACAAAAGCATTCTAATAGAAGGTCATATCAAGCATAATATCTAAAGGGTTCATCTAAATAGTCCTTGGAATTACTGAAGTCAGCTCCTTTAACAATTTCCTCACCATCTACTGGAAGCATCTGCTTATCCCTACATAGAGATAGGTGAAGAACTAGCATTACAAGGTCCCTTACCGTAGTGTTCATCTCTTCTGAACTGAGTTTTGTGGGCTCCAATTCCTTTATCATGCATTGAAGCATACATTTTCTGGTAAGCCCTATATAACCTGAAAAAAAGCACACTCCTTAATTCCGATAATGAGAATATGAAGAGCACAAGTTCAAAAGGGAAAAAAGTATTAAAAAGTTGTTTCATGACTCCCTATTTTACCTCTTCTGTTGTCGGAGAGTGTTGAATGGCGGTGAAAATTCTGAAGCTACATATTGGTCCAAGTATATGCTGCGATATATGAAATGCCAAAGCCCAGCAGGACCACCAATGCCTGCATAAGCCTCCTTCAAACTTTCTTGAGAATCTGTCACTGGCCTACCTTGACCTAACCGGGGAAGTAAAGATCCAGATCGCGGTAATGGATCAATGGGCAGGTCTTCAACCCGCATCCCACCATCAAGCATGGATCTCTGGACTTCACTAAGAACATTTGATTTCAACAGAACCGTCTCTATCCGCATCCTGAAAAATCAACTGCATTTTTAGCAAGGACCACATCTGGAAGCCGCTCCTGGGTAAGGTAAGTACAGATTATATATTGAGCAGAAATGAAAACCCATAAGTGATCGTGGTACTTGTTTTACGGCACAAGCCACTAGCATCAAGCATGTGATCCATCTAACTAAATAGGATGGGATGATGCCTCAAGTTCAAATTTATGAAAGAATGTAGTACCGGCAATCTTTCAGGTGGTAGAAGGCATCTGAACTAGTAGTCAGCAACATCAAGTATGTCTCAACCTGCCCAAGAAAAATATTATAGTCATGCCACAACTTGCGTGATTTACTGGTGCCCAAATTAAAGGGGCAAGGACAAGTACCAAGCACCACTCACATCAAGATAATGAACATAAGCATACAAGAATGCCATAGGATTATATCTTGGCAAGCAAATTGGTGAGAAATTTTCGGATGTCCTGCAAACGGAATAGAACTAAAGGTCAGAGAACAACCTCCATAATATCCACAGAACAGATCAAAACACGAAAAAAGGGACAAAGGCTCCAGGAAGTTGATGAAAATTTCACTTGTAAATCAGCTCCTCCCCGTGACGGAAGGATTGGACCATAGTCATGTAGTGCTACCTCTCAGGATGAAGATGCTACTTGAAATCATTAGATCAAGAATGACATAAGGGATTCTGAAACTCTCAATCATATCTAGATGGGGAGCAAATTTTCCAAAAACAAAAAAAAAGAAAAGGAAAAAGGACAAGACAGACACAGTAAGGTCAAAAACAGTTTTAACTCTATCGCTTGAGTTTATTTTGAGTTGAAAGACTGATCACAACTCCCCTGGCCATTAAGGAGTCACTAGCTTAACAGGCTCGATTCACTATAAGAGTAAAAAATGCACCCCCATGCACAAGCATGCATGATACGTATATGCTGTGCAAATCTTCCTCAAAAAGCAGGTTTAAAGTACTTCATTTAAAGTCCAGCAACAATCAAAGGAGACACCAATAACACCCTACTCAAAAACCTTATATAATGGGAGCAGTAAAAGACCAAGAATGCAGATGATTGGTTTTCATGGACTGCAGGCCTTGCAAAAAGCCAGCTCTACTTGCCTGAATGATTCTGATGACATAACAAAATTTGCCAGTAGCAACATATCATCAGGATGAAGGGACGCCTTTTGTGCACCAACAAGACTAACAACCTGCAAATGACCTCCAATCAGCTTTGTGTATCTGTCTATCTAATTATCGACCGACAAGTTGTCTATGAACTAGCCAATCTGTTAAGCATGACCAGAAGATTCACCAAAGGAAAAGGACTCCACCTTGTGCTTACACATCAATATAGCAAACAGGACTCCTGAATCAGCAACATCTTGCAGTACAGCCCCAGCAGCTTGTCTAGTTGCATAAGCAAGTGGAAGGCAAGTGTATGCATGAAGAAATGTAGCAGGGTTCCTAGAGAAAATGTTGAAAATTGTCAAATTCTGTAACAATATCCAGCATATGACATTTGACCGCTTAATAGATATTGAAGGTGGCCTAAAATAAACTAAAGCTAAACATGTCTGAAAGAAGATTAAACTTGACAAAAGACATTTCTCCATATGGCATTGTAGAATTCTTCCTTTGCAAATTAAACATTCTTTCTTTAAAGTGCATAATCCATTTCTTTCCTCTTCTCTTTGGATGATTTACATTAACCGTCTAAATAGACTAGATTGCTTATCATTTAGCAAACATGATAATATAATGAAACCAAAATCAGAAACCGCCAGGAACAGCTAATAGGGAAAGCATGCAACTTTGTGAAGAATAAGAGAAAATCGAGAAGGGTGAAGAAAAACGAACCAACTGAAAGAATGGATGAGGGAAGAGAAGACAACATCTGTTCCTCCCAGCAAAGGTGTCATATCAAACTTTGGATTCTTCTCAAAGCATCTATTAACTGACTTGGTTAATATCAGTATCATCTGTATCAAATTACAATCACCTAAACAATTAGTACAGAACCTTCATAAGATACTGACTATCAGTACTGAATTCTAACACCAAATCCAAGAGATTATTAAGGAATGGAGAAAACACGAGTTCAGAATACTAGAAATATTAAAAAACGAGAGGAATCAGCTTTACTACCTGACCATAGAGAAGTTCCAACTGTCCTCTTAATGACTCATAAGGTTCTTCAGTGCAGCTGATGCAGACCAAGTAAATCGGTCCTTTAACAAGAAAAACTACCTGAAATATGAAGGAAGCTACCTTTAACTAACCAGAGAGTGACCCTTTAAGATATTGTCAGCAAAGTATCCATAACTTCATTCATACAAAAATCCCATGTCGTGTACAAGTTCATGACCCTACAAACAGGACCATTAGAGAACACTACGAGGCAACTACTTTTATAGCATCATCGAAATTACTCGACTTAAAGTATTATTAGTACGTTAAAATAAAAGTCTTCTATTTGGGTTCTATTTTCCTTTTCTTCTTCTTTGTCCCTTCTTGGGTCGTAGCATCATCGAAATTAAGAAAACTCGACTTAAAATATCATGAGTACATTAAGAAAAAAGTGTTCTATTTGGGTTTTATTTTCCTTTTCTTCTTCTGTTCCTTTTTGGGTGGATGCAGAAAAGGGAGTGTATTTGCCTCCACCACATAAGATACAGCACAAAGCACTTTTCAGTTAACACAAGCAGCACAAAGTTCAGTAATCACATTCACATGGACAGTAAACGCAAATATAAGCAGACATCATGAAATTTCCATAGAAGCTCTTCCATGATTCTTCTAAGACAAAAGGTACGACAACGCCATCCAAGGTGAGATAGAGAAGTTCTAGCTGAATCCAACATTTGATGGCTGGGGAAATTTCAGACAAGAAAGAGAAGACTATTAATGAATAAGCACAGGTTAAATCACCTGGTGTTTTCCTGCTCTGACCAATTTGACACGGTCTCCGCTGAAAAGACGTTCATGAAGAGATATACTCAATATCCTCTATAGTGTCGAACAACAATGAAGCCAAAAAACGCCAATATTGAATTAATAAACATGTTCGGTTGTTAGCTGACCCATTTTCGACAAAAGAAATGATGGCTTGTAATGTTGCAGAAAACCCAGCAAGCTTGTGTTCATCTCCATATCTGCAAAAAATGTTGAGATAAGTTTATACTCTTCTTCTGTTGGTGAACAAAGAATGACCAACCATAAGAGAGCCAAAAGTGAAACCTGGAATATATCGGTTTGCCAGAGTGACTCAAAATGAAAAAGTGCTTCTTCCTTTTTCTCCATGAAATCGAAGCATCATCCTGCACTTCATTCATGAATCAATCAGGGTTTTTGACAGCAGGCGAGTTAATAATTACTAGAGCAATCAAGCTATTCAAATAGAAAATGGCAATTTTAATGTCATTCTTTTTCTTTTTGACAGAAAATGTCAATTTTGCTGTCTTTATTCAAGTAGCATGACTCACAGCCTACAGGCAATCCCTTCAATGCCCTTATTGCTCTTTTCCTAATTTATTAGCCATAAACAAAACCTCCCTTGATCTTTACCCTCCTTTTGGTAGTCCAATATTCACACTTATAGATGTGAACAGTCATCATTTCGAAATAACTTAACTATTTAGAAACTAGGGAACTGACTCTTTCTGATTTGACTTATGATTGCCAAGTAAATTTCACCAGTAGTCACTTTTTGTCATAGATTTTTCAATTCAAAAATTTACTTTCACTACCCAATTCACTAATCTTCCATTTTTCTTGTAATTGATACATTTTGACCAAAATCAGGCCATTTCCGGTGAAATGCTAAAGTATAAGCCATGTAGCAATGCCCAGGTGGCCATGTGGGGACAATGGTAGTGTTCAGAAAATTGCCCAGGTGTCCACCATGGTAGCATCTTTGGTCACAAAGCTGGCCAAATCGTGGTCAAAGTTCGCCGAATTCTGTTTTTATGAAATTGCACATAAGAGAGAAAACTCATCCCATTTTAATTTGCTGTCTTCCAAGTAGGAAACCAAACAAAAACCAATTCCATTATAAATCAATAGGAATTGACTTATTCAAGGCTCTCTAAGAGATAAAAACTTAATGCCTTGAGTGATCTGTACAACAATCTTATTGGAGAATGCACTAAATTTCAGTAAGCATCAATATAGGTTACCCTTTGTTTTATTGTTCATCTCGTAAAATCAATTATCAAACGGTGGGGATAAAAGTAAAAGCCCCCACACAACACCTCTTCATAGTGCAATATCTTGTAAGGAATGCTACAAGTATATGCCCAAATTTCATCTCTTTATAGCCAAAACGTTTTCGACAATCAGCATATTTTATGCTGGTCAATATTAGGAAAGAGCATGAGGCTGAATTACTGCTCATTTGGGCATTCTCATTTCCTCTAAAGCTGACTTATGGGCTGTAGGTATGTTAAACAGGAGAAACTAAACTTTTCTCTCATCCACCTTCTTTTTCTTTGGTCTCGATGTACAACATTGGCTCATCTTAAATTTTGACCATTAAAATGTCTTATTGAGTAAGCACACAAGAGCAACTGCATCGGTATAGAAGCATAATCAAAGTGATGCCCGTTCTGAGAACATGGAACAGGAATGTCCACTGGCAGCGCTCAAAATCGTCCAATTTAGTAATGTCGTTTACTCTGTCGATGCCTTATAACAAATAATAGTTTTCTTAACTGCGACTAGTGAAAGCCAATCAATGTAATTATCTACACCTCCCAAACCAAAGCATCAATCGAACTACAACCACACCTGTAGTATACAGGTTCTAGATCAATGCCATATCTCGAAATCCTAATGAGCAAATTTACTGCCATAATGGATAATGTTCAAGAGCTACTAACAGGATCTTTGATCTTCTGATTTCCTCAAATTCCAGCAATGCAGGACTTAAATGGAAAGAGAATGCGAAATGAAGCAGCAAAAAAACACGCACTCGTGCAATTTCCACAGCCAACGAAAGTCTAAGGTTTCCACACTTACAATACCTCATCAACGTGCCGTTTTCCAGGCATCCAAGCGGCCTGCGAATCCGAGACCGCGTCACTCCTCACTTCCTCAATCTCATCCTCCTCTTCCCCGCTCCCGCCGCCGCTGCTCCCTCTCTCCCCCGCGTAACCGCTGCTGCCGGGGCTCCCCTGCGCCTCCCCTTCCCCCTCCGAATTGCTCCTCCACAAGACCCGCGCCTCTCCGATCTCCTCAATCTCCGTCCGCCCTCTCGCTCTCGCGCTCGCCGCACCTCCGTCCTCGACTTCACCGACCTCCGCAGCAATCCCCTCCCTGCCGCGGCCGCCGGAACCCTCGGCCGCGGCCGCCGCCGCCTCGCCCCCGCCGCCGCCGCCGTCGTTCGCCGCGCCGCCATTGGCGAGGTCGGTCACGCGGAGCTGCGAGAATCCGTCCTCGATCGGCTTCGAACCGAGGACCACCGGCCCCGAACCCGCGCCGGAGGAAGCGGAACCGTCGTCGCCGCCGTCGGAGGAGGACATGGGGGCGGGGAAGTAGAGTGATGCGCTCGCCCCCTTTTCCCCCTCGCTTCAGCAGATATTTCGAGGAAAATCTGAATCCCGGCCTCCGATTTCGATTCCTGATGTAATCGATCTCGCGGAGGAGGAGAGATCGTAGGGTTTCGAGGTCATCTGACGAGGATTCGCGGCCTTTTGCTGGGGGTCCTCCTCCTACCAGTCTCCTCTCCGCTCCCGTTTTTTGGCTCGTTCTCCTCCGCAGCTGATACCTGGCAACGCGAAGCGAAGACCAGTCGGTGGAGGGAGAGGATCCGATGACCGGGTCCGGGTCCGGGTTCGGGCCGGATCTTGAGCAGGGACGGGGGGAAGAGCCCAAACGGAGAAGTCCAAAATAGATCGGACCGGGAGATTCTGGGCCCAACCGGTTGGCCACTGCTTTTCCCCCATTTTGGAGTCACGCGAGGAGGTATTAATTGTGGTTTCTTAATCGGGTCCTATCGTCATCGCGCCGTGGGCCCGGAGAGAAAAGCAGCTGCCCTTTAAAAGAAAGTTGATCGACCGGAACGTCATGCGTCGCGTCATCGGGCTAAACATGTGGCCTGCGGGCGTCCTATGGCGACTCGCGACTCGGGCGTGAAGTAGGGTCGAAGCTTAAGGGATCGTCGACAAAAGTGAAGGGAGCGAGACGAGGACCTGCCGGGAATAGATGGAGGATGAGAAGCAACTTGAAACCTAGAACCAGCTCAAGTACGGTCGGTCCCCCATATGTGAAACTGGACTGATCGGTTTGAATTGCTCCCAAGGTCGGTCCACGAAACAGTGATTTCTTCTTTTCCTTTTTTTTTTCCTGTTTCTTCTATTCCCTGCAAGTGGAAATTTCTAACATTAAAAGGAAAATAAGAGCGTTATTTCCGGTTTGTTCTTTAAATATATGTTTACGTCATCAGGGTGCGATGCTAATTGACAATCGACTAGTTTTTCACTGAATTTTATATTCTTTACTCTATTGCATGGCGTCATATTGATATGTCTTAAATAATAAAAGAATGTATATAAATGGATGGACAAATTTATAGAGAAATGCTTAGGGTTTCCTTCTATATATGCAGAAGTCATTATTCCATTTCAATCAAAATTGAGATGTAATTTATTAATTTAGGATTTGCTTCAAAATATAAATAATAATAAGTAAAATATGACAATTTATTGATCCAATTCATTTTGTGAATCTAGAAACCACTCGGAATCGACTAGTTTAATTTGGTCCGATTTCCCGGTTGGGATCAAACTGACGCATGTCCCCAATTCATGGCATCGGTTTGTGTCGTAAGTGCCAAATTACGGACCTTTTCGATGACGACATGGAATGAAGAGATGGATATGCTGACAATGTCAATCTCTCTTGCTGGCTAAAGGAGACATTATCTTTTGTGACAATGCCAAGGTAGAACAATGAAGTGAATAGGGCGGAAATGAACCGTATCACCAAGTATATCAATCAGTTATCAAACACAAGGATCGAAGTAACTCAAATGTAGCTCCCCCCTGGGTTAGTTCGAGTTAGAGTTGGCAATATGGGTCAAAAACCCATATTATGACCCATTTTTAGTTAAATGGGTCATATATGGGTCAAGTAAAAGTTAAATATGGGTCGAGAAATGGGTCAGTGAATGTTAAATATGGGTCGAAATGGGTCAGTGAAAGTTAAATATGAGTCGAGAAATGGGTCGGTGAATGTAAAACACAAAAAGAAATAGTCTAAATGGTTAGAAGGAAACCCATTTTAAAGTTTAAACCCTTGGCCTTTTTTAAATTTATAAAAATATTTTTTAATAAAAAATCGAAATTATAATTATTTTTCATATTTCAATTTTTTTTCTTTTTCCTTTTCTTTTTTCTTTCTTTTTCTTTATTCCTTACCGGCGGCGGCGACAGAGCCCTCGCGTCTGGCGAGATCGAGCCTTGCCGACGTCGGCGAGCTCGAGCCTCGCCGGATCCGGCGAGTCTCGGCCTCGCCGACGATCGGCGAGCTCGAGCTCGCCGGCGTCGGCGGAGCCTCGATCTCGCCGGATCGGCAAGGCCGAGGCTCGCCGACGCCGGCGAGCTCGATCTCGCGTGTGGCCGGTCGCCGCGTCGTCGTGGCGGCGGCCGTAGAAGGAGAAGAAAAAAAAAAAGAGAAAAGAGAAAAGAGAAAAATAAAAATTATATTTTAAAAAATAAAAATTATAAAAATTATATTTTTAAAAAATAAAAATAATTAAAATTATATTTTAAAAAAATTAAAAATTATATTTTAAAAAATTAAAAAAATCGATTTTTAAAAAATATTTTAAAAAGAATTATAAAAATTTTCCATTAAATTTGTATTGCATAAAAATTGTTAAAAAATTTGTATTACATAAAAATGTTTTAACAATAAATAGGTTTTAAGAATACGGGTCGGGTCGGGTATGGGTCGGATACGTGTCGGGTCGGGTATGGGTCGCTAGATTTACATTCTGAGAATATGGGCCAAAACGGGTTAAATGGGTCAAATATGGATCGATCCATTTTCGACCCGACCCACCCATTTGCCACCTCTAGTTCGAGCCTTGAAGCAAAGACCAAGAGGTCGAGTCGCGCAAAGTTGAGTTGAGCCCGGACGAGCCTTCTTCACGGGCAAGTGGTGAGTACCACCATAAACACCTGCCCGCTCCGTGAGGCCCAGCCTAGTCACATCAGACCCCACGCCTGGTCCACCCTCGTAACGTGGCCTCAAGAATTCGAGCACTTTTACCTTCGTCGATGGAGATTTTCCGTCGACAATGTGCACAGTACAGAAAATGTCCTTCAGCTTTGATGATGGAGTCACGACGAGCACAGTACTCGTCCATCATCGATAGCTCCTGTCCTAGTCATGACTAAAGATGGTACTCCGTTCATCATTGCTCGCTACTCTCCCCTGAGTCTCGGCCTCTTTTCATTGTCGGTTCTGATTTGGGGTTATAAAAGAAGCGAGCCCCATCGATTGACTCGCGATAGCCAGATACATCGTCCTAGGACCGGCTTTTCGCCCCCCAACAATTCTCGGATACCTACCTGCATTCCATCAAACCCAGAAAATCGCTCGATCTTGACATCATACGCTTCCCCCGCACGCACAATAGACAAGACTGGCAACATATTCAAAAAGCCCAATACGGTGCCCGATTTCGATTCCTCATCCCACGGCGGACTTTCGAGATTCACGCAACACCTTCTTCCGTAATCGGGCCGAAGCAAAGATGAATATGTTCTCTCCAGCTTTTATTTTATACAATTTTCTAGTCATACGGAGCATCCGCATCAAGCGGTGCAACCAACTGGCAACGACCAATGATGGGACGACGTCGAAGACCTGGCCCCCGACGACGGGACGAGCGTACCTTCGCGATTTCCTATTGGTACCGAAATCTGCCCGCCTGTAAAAAAAAAATTCTCGGGCGATCGCTTGGTTGCGCGTGACGACACCCCGATCCGACTTTGCGGTCTCAAACTTCCCTTCCCCCGCCCGAAGCCCCGTCAGACAAGTACATAGTACTGCGCTGCGCAGCGCAATAAAAATCCTCCTGGCGCGACAAGAAGCCGCAAAACGACACTCCAGCGCTCCGCAAAACGACCCCCCCCCCCCCCCACCCCAACCCCCACCCGGGTCGCCCGACCAATGAAAAGCGAGATCGCATATAATGCGGTCAGCTAACTCGCACCCGTCTCCGGCCCCACCCTCCGCCGAGATCCGACGGTCCTCCTTTCTCCCCCGGTCTCTGCTGCCGCAGCAGCTGCTTTCCGTGCCTCCATAATCGTGGTGGTCTTCCCTCGGAAGCGGGGTAGCTCCTGCTTTCCTCCTCCGCCACCGTCTGGTCATTTTCCCCGAAAAGCGAGGCCGGTCAATGACCATGTTTCGCCCTCCCGCTCACGGCACGAAGCTCGTGAACCCCGAAAAGGGAAACGAAGCCCTCGTCAGTCAATGGCGGAGAGCTCCGCGTTCGACGAGGAGTACGTTGGAGCGAGATTAGCGTTTCGAGCGATTTGCTCCGTCCGAATCTGATATCCATCTCCGTACGTCTTTGAAAACGCACGTCGAATGCTGCACGACAAAGTCACGATTTCGTCCAACGGAGCTCCATTAAAACTTAAAGGATTCGCCAAAGCCGGTTGGGTAAGAAACGTCAATCGGGATAATGATTTCGGTTGCTGGGTCCGAGGAACCTCAGCCCGTTTTCTGATGGATGAGAAGACCTCGATCGAGAATCGATCAGTTAATGACGGATAAGATCCGAGGGCGAGGAAGGCTGGCTTTTCCACTAACAAGCCGAAGCGAACCACGTTAGCGGTCGGCGGATTCGTAGAAACCTCCATAAAAGCTCGTTCAAAAAGGAGAGGAGAAAAGGGTTAAATTGAAGGTCAATCGGAGATGCCACCGCGGGTTCCCACGGCACTTTAAACACACGCTAAAGCCATCGATTTCAGAGGGTGTCTCGATCACTCTTTAGCATCCACCTCTGTCGTGTTCCCACGTAGAAAGTTAGAAATAGAGTTCGCAGTCGGTCAAGAATCGCTTGGAAAAAGTAGGACATTAATGACATAGAAATATCATTCCAATACCAAACAGAAAAAGCCACCTCAAGAGTCAAGACCACAAAAATAAAAAGAGAAGCAAAAAAAAAAAAACCAAAATTTGGGGTTAAAAGTGGGAAACCCCCTCGAAGAAGTTATCGAGAAAGACCAAAAAAAAAAAAGAAAAATGTGGCGCCATCCGATGATCAGAAATGTCTTCATTTTACCTAAAACGAATATTCTGTAATAAATTCCTCCGCAGTTACTCAGAAAACAGCGAAAACTTGGAGCTCGCGCCTTCCTCCTGCGTCTCCTCTCCTCTGCTCAGTCCTCGAACCCCGTCTTTTCCCAAATTGCGTTCCGGACCCTGCTCAGATCCCTCCCCTTCAGGGTCCTCCCGATCCCCTCGTGCACCGACGACGCGATCCTCGTCCTCGCCATCTGCCTCGCCAGGAACTCGTGCGGCGGCACCCGGCCCCCGTCCTCCCCTCCCCCGCACGCCTCCTCCTCGTCCTCGGAGTAGCACGTGTCCCCGAGGCTGTCCCGCCCGCGGTTCTCCCGGTACTCCCCCTCAGGATCTTCGACCAGTCCGGGATGTTGACCGGCAGCGACGACGACGGCGTCGAGCCGGGCCGGTCGCCGCCGTCCCCCCGCCTGGCCGCGGAGGACGCGGACGACGTCTTCTTGGCGGAGGCGCGGCGGGAGGAGGAGTCGGAGGAGGCCCAGGCGGGCCTGCGGACCTCCGGCGGGGAGCTGTAGATGACGTCGGACTCGTCGAGCTCGAATGCACCGGAGTCGTGGTGGGCAGCGGCGGCGGAGGCGGCCGGCTCGTTGGAGAAGAAGCGGTAGTTGGCCCGGTTGGCGAAGTAGCTCTTGCTCGCGGCCATCGGACCGGTCTCGAGATCTCTCGGTCGCCCTGTAAAATTCCCACTCTCTTCCTTTCTCTCTCTCTCGCTCTCTCTCTGCGTTTCGATACGATTTGATCTTGGGAGAGAAAGAGACGAGCCCGTGGTTTTTTGGGTTTGAAAAAGGGAGGTGGGCGTGCTTTAATAAAGGCTTGGGTTCGGGGGGAAGTTAGAGAGAGAGAGAGAGTCTGTGTTTGTGTTTGTGTTTGTGTTTGTGTGTGTGGATAAGGGAGGTTCCCCTTTCTCTCTCTCTCTCTTCCCCGCGCCCGAATTACCGAATCACCCCCCGCCTGGGCCCGTGCGGTCGCGCCACGTCGGATCCCCGGAGACCCGAGAAAACGAAGGGGGTGACCCGCGGTGCGCTGGAGTGGAGCCCGAGCTAATTATTGATATATAATACGGATGATTACTAATATTAGGCGAGAAGTTGCGTTAAAATACGTAGGCGTAAATGATTGCACTCGATGGATAAGAGAAATAAAAATTATCTTTGCTACGTAGAGCTCTGCAAACTTGTACCCCTAGTTATCTCCGTCGTCGTCCATTTAGGTAGTCGTACTTTTAACGATTAATCATTATACAAATCGAACGTGACAAAACGCGACTCAAACTAAAAAGGAAAAAATTATAATGGCACGCGTCTTCCTTGCCGACGAAGATTGAATTTGGATCGTCGCTGCAGTCATGACAGAGAGCCACGGAGCAAGATATCTTTTATTTGGGATAACCTTGAAATGACGTATATTTGCTCCGTTGATGAATATTTTTAATTCGATATATGAACAGAGCGATTTAGACATGGAGATTCGTACTCCAACAACATATCATAATACTTGTACTCGCGAGGTAAAAAGGAAACCACGTTGCGATCCATGGTTTTCGTCAATAGTCACGAAATGAGAGAAAGCTAGTGGAATCCTCGTAACCGGACAGATGGCTCGCTCGTCAATAAACTAAAACCTGCTGAAAAAGGGAAGAAAAAAAAAAAGATACTTGGAGCCGAAGCGAATGAATCGGCGTTCTTTCTTATCGAAAGAGAGAAGGGCTGCGAACGAGATAGGCTCCATGGACTCGTTTAATGAGCATCGAGTCAGTTTTCCAGAGCAGGGTTAGGCGCTATTTAATAATCTGAACCCCGATTAAATTAAATTGTTCAAGAGCGGTTCATCAGAACGAGGAAGTTTCCACGGGAGCTTGACTGGTGCACCGCCTTCATCTACCCAATCACTCCGGCTTGAGCTTGATGCCCTTTTTGAAGTCGTTGAGATGATGCCCTGGACTTTTTTTCTTTTTTCTTTTTAAATTTTTTGGGCGAATTCCGAATCATTTAATTAACTATGTTTATAACCATGTGCAATCTAATTCTTATTTCCTTTCTCTTGAACTAAGAAAACATTCAAGTGTAAACAAACACAAAAGACAGAAATGACCAACATTTTAAGATTGTATGGTCTGAGTTAGGTTGGTCCAGCACTTAACTCAGGAACGGTTGGTCCTCAATTTTTGGGATCAATGACCGACCCTATTGAGTTTGGAATTGAGGATCGAGCTGGCCCTATTGGTCCAGTCTAGTTCTAGGGTCAACCCAAGACCAATCAACAATATGGCATTGATTAACCAAGTTATAAACACCAGTACATGTCCAATATAAATTTAAGATAACGTAACAACATAATTTCATAGAGCCAAACTAGCACTGTTTCATGAATATTTATCTCAGAAAGGAAAGAAAAAGTAAAGTGAAAAACATAAAAGGCCAAAAGCAACATGAACTTAAACCATGCACCTTCATCTGATACTCAACATGATGTTTAGAGAGTTTCAAAGCAAAACTCTAAAAACCTTTGTAAGCAAGAAAGTTTGAGAAATATAATTGTCTAAACATTACTTTTTTCTTTCAACCAGAGAAGTGAGCACCCCTACCAAGTATCATCTGAATCAATTGAAGAAATCTACCATTACTAAGGAAATACTGCTTCTCAAATATAGAATTCTACACTAGATCCACACTACTAACACTCCAGGAAAAGATTAGTGGAAATCATACTTAAAACAAAAATAAGCACCAAGTTCCAACATTCATGAATGATACCAATAACTTGACATGGTGTTGATTGACTTTTTACAGCCTATGATTTTCAAAGTAATGGGCGAGCCAAGCGAGTGTCGAGCGGTGAGCCAGGGGAGAGGCAAGTGGCGAGCAGTGAGGCAAGGGGCGAGCACCGCTGTGAGGGGCGAGTAGCAAGCAGGGAGCAGGGTGAGCATGAAGCGTTGGTCATGAAGAGGGTTTCTAAATTTCTAATTAGGGTTTTGTTCTTTCTGATTTACTTGACAAAGATAAAAAAGATAGAAGAGGATAAAATAGAAAGAAGAGGATAGAACGGAATGCTTTGGAGGAGGATGACTCGTTAATGCCATTAAAGTTAAGTTAGGGTTAGACTTTAGAATAGATAAAAGAATATTTTATGTAACGTATTAAATATATAATATATCTAATTATATATAAAATATAACATATATAGGGTTAGTTCGGTTTGGACCAACCCTAAACTCGTAAGACCTAGGACCAATCCACATACTATAGGGTCCAGAGGTCCTAGGACTAAGGACCGACTTAGTCCCTTTAGGAACTAAACCAAGCCCGACAAAGTTGGATTGGTCCAGGGTTAGTCCAGAGTCAACCATGGACCGATGCTCACCCCTACTACACCACATTCATCTACCCAATCACTCCGGCTCGAGCTTGATGCCCTTTTGAAGTCCTTGAGGTGATGCCCTAGACTTTCTTTTTTTCTTTTTCTTTTCTTTTGTGAATTCTTAATCATTTAATTAACTACGTTCATGGCCATGTGCAATGTAATTCTTATTTCCTTTCTCTTGAACTATATAAACATTCAAGTGTAGACAAACAAGGTTGACAAAAGACAAAAGACAAAAACGACTGACATAATGAGATTGGCTTAGTGGTTGAGACGGTCAACATCTTCTTCTAACTCTATATCACGAGTGTCTTTAGATCAAGGAGCTATTCGTGGCGGAGAAATAAAATTTATTGAAGATTTCAACAAAATCAACTGAAAAATGGGGAATTCCTAAAGCTCAACTCAACCAAATCTATTGGCAATGAAAATGCAAATTCTTCTCTTAATCGGATTACGTAATCCAAACAGAAGAAAGGGATGTTCCTCTTTCAATCCTCTTAGTTTTAAGAGATCCACGCCTACTGAATTATGAGGAATCTATCATTGGAACTAATGGATCGATCCGTTTTATTAATATCCCAATTTTTCGGTCTCCCTAAAAATAAAACCATTCTCCGAGCATTAACTCTTCAGCTTAAAACACATTATTACAAAATAACCCAAGAATCCATTCCTTTAGCGACTGTTCACAAAATCCATTACAAAGCTAGGCTCTTTACTTTCGGCAGCAAAGCTTTTAAACATAATCCAAAAGGATACACTCTTCTCCTTCGAAAAGATATTTCTAGAGCCAACACAGTTATTTCTAGGTCCATCAATTGGAGCTAAGTGATTCTCCCATATCAATGGGAATTAAAAACCGTTGATCCCCAACAAAATTTTCAAAATGAAGATCCCGCAATTATCACCCAATATGCAACCAGTTTCCTAGAAAATCATTTGACCTCAAATCAACTTCTTCCTCTTTTGATTCAACCTCTTCGAGGAGGTCAGATGATCTCCATCCTCACATTCCTCCTATAATCACCCTTCCAATCAGTAGTAGCTCCTCCAATCTAGGAATTCCACTTCACCTAACAACCCACAAATTATCGCTAGTATTAGTGGTCTTGATAACAGATTTAGATTTTTGGACTTGTTTATCAAAAAGAATAAACCAATCGGAATTCAGAAATATTAGATTCTTTGAATTATTCATCCACGGTTGAAAATCAATATACCAATTCTGCACTTCTTATCCTAAAAAAAATGTTTGGACGAAACAGAACGTTCTTAAACCAATAATTTAATTCAGAAGAAAATACAAAAACCAGACAATAATTTGTTATCACTTTTTCGAATCAAGCCGAGAAATAAAAATATATATATTTATTAGTCACATGTATGAACATAGAACTCAGATATTTTCCTTTGACTGGCTAGAAGAATATGTTTTTGAACAAAGAGAAATCCAGGCCCTTCACAAACATTTTAAAAGGGGATTAGACGCCAGCCAAATTATTGAATCCAATCGCCCTCGTGAAAAATTAAAAACCAATATATTCAAAGTGAAATAACAGCCTCTCCTATCTAAAATATCTGCTGAAACTAGTAGTTTACATACTGAAAAAATTATTGAACAAAAAAAATTGTACAAACCAATTTCTCCATATAATTGGAAAGCAATTAGATAGAATAGAATCTTCTGTCCAAAGTTCTTTTATCCAAATGCTCGCTAAAACTAAAACTCTTTTAAATCGCCAATTTTTAAAACATACGAATTTCTTAAAAATATGCTATGTATAGTCCAAAAGATGGAGACTAAGATAAAAGTTTAAACTATATATGCACGATATTGTTTTATTCCCCGATTGCATCAACTGAGAAATTTGCATATTTTGACCATTCACAAGGATTTTGGCTTGCATCTCACCACACATTTGATTAATGTTTTGTACAAATTCATAATATCATGAACTTAGTTAAAATATAAAATGTATTTTACTTCATACTTTATCTGTTTAAACTTTTAAAGCAATTATGCACTTAATTTCAAGTATCAAAGTCAAAAGTTTTGAGTTTGATTACATGTGCAACAGGCTTGAAAAATTCTTTCACCGACCCGTATCGGGTTTGCATGTGATAGACCTTCGTCATCAAATCGGTTTTTTGCATGAGACCGAGTGTTCATATATTAAGGCACTTGTCAAAGCAACCAAAACAAAATTAGTCTGTAACATTGATAGTAACAATGATGTTTCAAAGGTACAGAAGAATTCTTTTAGACTGCACCACCATTTGGACAAAAGAAAATTATGCTTTTAGGTATTTCCGAAATATTTGTAAACATGAGTACTTTCTTGGAAATATAATAATGGTCATTACAAGTAAATTGGATCATGAGTCTAGCGGCTAATGAATTTTCCCAAACCACATGAATCTGGGGAACACTTCCGGACAAGCTTGAGCAAAGCAACTTAGTTATAAAAGTCGCCCCAACCTACTTGGACATGATGCAGCTTGGTCGAGAATATAGTTCCTAATTTGTTTAGGATGGGCAGGAATAATAAGTTAGGCTCGATCAAGCTGAGTATGCACCAATGAGCAACTTGGCATTTTACATCTCCAGATACACTTTGAAATGTGAATACTATCAAATAGTGCCTGTCAATAGAAGTGAGCATCGATTCTCAAAATTTAAAACATGTGTGATTTCTAATTTCCTTAACAGAATCGGATCAACGGACCGGTTGTCCTATAATAAAATTTAGGGCTGGAGCGACTCGTCATCTCCCTCAAGGTGATATTTACTGTTAAACTTTGCACGAAGCAAGAGATTACGAGGCAAGGAGTGTTGGTTTCCATTAGGTCGTAGTGCTGAAATTTCGAGGCTTGGAGGCTGAGAGTGCAGGCTTCATCTAAATAGCAGCGAGGGAGATGCATGGTTCAAGCGGCGGCCGCAAAGCCAGAGGTAAGGGGGAGTCCCGGTAATTTGACGATTGAAATTTCCCAATCATTTGCTTTACACAAATCCGTGCATGTATCGAAACATATACAAAAAAGAAGAAGATATATAGCCGGTCCCGGTCCCGGTCCCGGTCCCGGTCCAATCCGTTCGGTCCGATCAGCCAAGGGCATCGTGAAACATCCACGATGAAAATAAGTTCGATTTTGAAGGTTTTAACCGTACACAGCCCGATTCACTAAAGCAGTCGGTGTCTTAAAAGGAGGACCGGGCCCGTTTTCCACATGCAAAGTACGAAAAGAACAAAAGAAGACTCCACCCCCCCAACTCTGTTGCCCTTTCCCCTAGCCCGTCTGCTCGCGCCACGTGTCGCGGTAAAGTCCAAAAGAGGCGACGACGAAGGAGGGGGAAGTCCTTCCGTCTCATCGTCCCGCGTCGTTTTGCCTGACTCCCCCGATCCTGGAAAACGGGACCAAAGGCAGCGCGGCGGGGTGGTGGTCCCTCTCGTGTTCGAGACGTCCGACGATCGCGACACGTGCGTGGCACTCGCGTACGGACGACATCCCCACGCGGCGTCTCCCTATGGGTGGCCTTGATGGCACGTGAAGTGGGCCCCACCCTCCCCCGGTCCTGGCTCGCGTCCCCCCTCCAGCTGGACCGGGCCCGGGGCCACCGGGCTCCCCCCCCCCCGCGTCGCCTCGCTGTCGTATCTCGACGAGACGATGCCGGTTTTACCGCGGCGGAGCTCGCGGGAAAATGTTATTAAATGTTGCCGTGAAAACTTTATCGAACTTTCAACGAGCTATAACCACACGCAATGACACGAGGAAAACAATGCCTCGGAAATCCCAACCCGGTGAATTAACAAGTGCCACGAGCGCTCTTCACTGTGATCTTTTTCTTTATCTTTTGATGGCATATAATAATTGACTATTTAATTCCAGTCAAGATCGTGCAAATCTCATGAATGGATTAATTTTAAATCTTTAATGGATAATTCTCGATTAGATCGTTTGAACTCATTTGCTAAAATTTGAACAAGTGACGAAATCATTGATTTTCGAGAGAATAATCTTTTGAGATCTCAACTCATGATAAATGCAGTTTATTGTATCATCCTATTAAGGGAATAGAGAAAGATAACTAGTTACTTCGAGGCATTAATAAGGATGTTCGCCCATTTTGAATTACTCTAAATGAATCATAACTACTTGGTTCACCTAGTTATCAAAAATCCGAGACCGACATGCTTGTCCTCGCAGTTCCGCTAGCTCTCCAAAATTTAGATCTGTCTCTCTTGACGATACGGAAAATGTCCAAGGGTCATTGCTAACGTAGATCAATAACATTGTTCAGTAACATCTTCCCAACACGGGACGAGATGACCGCCCAATGGCCAAAGCGGCCTTACCTGCTTTTCGGAGGCGTGTTCTGAAAATTCCTGGGAAAAAGTAAATGAAATCGCTGGAATATTACATGCGTGATCATTAATATAATTGGCGATAATGTACAAATTCGGGAATACGTGAAAGTTTCGGGTGCATTACGCAAAGTCTCAGATTCATCGAGGTGGGTTGTTGAATGTTGAGCGGGGAATAGGATATGGTTTTCCATGCTTTTCACGTGAAAGCGATATATATTCCCTCTTTAATCGCGTTTTCCTTTTGGCCCCGGACCTCTAATTGTGTACTTTTTGAGAAAAGCGGGTCTGTTCCGTTTGTCAACAAAAATTAGGGGCAAAATTGAAAAAAAGGTAGTTGATTAGGATTCCAAGATAATGCCAGCGTAAATGGACTATGAATGGTTTATTCCTTGCATCGATGTCGACATTGTCCAACTATTTATACCTATTCGACCTAAAAAATAAACTATTTACACCTCTTCTTTCTTCCTTTCATAAATATCTCGTATATTATAGAAGTAATGACATAAAGGATTTACAAATTTTAGCTTAATATGCAATGCGATTATTGAATTTTTAATTTGTTTAAAATAGTTTATGTATTTAAGTCTAGTGTATAATGTCGTCCTTAAATTTTTAATTTTTTCAATATTATCCTTGAACTTTTGATGGATGTTAAAACTATTTCCCAGACTATATGAAAATAACTAATGTCGTCATTCCATTAGTTGAAGTTTAGAGACAACAATTGATGTTTTTATATAGCTCGAGAATAGTTAGAACATGTAACAAACATCCAAGGATCCTTACGGAACATTGCACGTTGGGCTAAATTATAGGGATCGCATTAAACAAATTGAAAGTTCGTGGACAACATTGCATATTGAATCATAGTTCAAGGACCATCTATGTTATTTTTATCTATATTATATAAATCTAAATTGAATCCTCCATCCTATTGTTGTTGTTTTAATTATCAATTTCCTAAAATAATTCAAAATTCATCTATTTTTTTCTTGGTACAACGATGTTTACCAATTCCCTTTTTATCTTTTTCTCAATTTTCACTGAATTGCGTGCCCTCTTGCTTCCATAAAATAGTTTCGGTTGGATATATATTTTTTTTTAACAAGATCAATGCACAGCTCTATCGAGATCGTCAATGTCTCCAACCCTAAACCAAAAGGCACTCCATGACAACCTCATTGCACAAGTCCCCTTGGATCTCTAACCCCAGTTGTGCTAATCAACATTATCATCTCCTACTGATGCTTGCGAGGTATACTTTGTTAAACAATAAATTTGGGACTAGATACGATGAAGAATACTTTATTCTTAGGATATTGCCGACGGGTGCTCACGGAGCATAAATCCACATACCGAATTAAAAAGAAGAAAGAAAAGGACACGGTTAATAATCGCCATTCTGCTTATTAGCCAAGTGTATATGCAATCAGTGTCTCATTGTTAACAAATGATTTCTTTAGTATTAAATCAATTAACATCTTCCAATCCGTGGAGAGCACTTGGTTTCTGAATAAACAAAAACGCAAAAGAATTAAGCTAATCAAACGAAGCATCCGATGCGACTTAGAGTTAGAGATGGCTTTAAGCCTGCAAAAGAGAAAGGCGCCATCTCGCATTAGAAAAGTCCCTCCGATTCAAGTGGTCACTGGGTTTCGTGTTTCGTTTTACGACTACAAATGGACAGGAACCGACTTCGCCGTGGAAATCGAGATCCAGTTTTAAGCCTTGTTTATGGGTTGATAAAGATAAGTAAGATAAAAAAAAAAAAAGAGCATATGATAAAGTTGCTCGTCACGAAAAAGAGAAGATGTATAATGCATAAACTAACTAATCCCATCCTTTAGTCACTTGAGATTCCACCCACTTTGGCTCGTTAAAAACATGGGAGCATGTTTCTTTTTCATCCGCCACCTTGCTCCTAGTCCTCGCCAAAGCAAACACTCGAAGGTTAGGGAGATAAAGAGAGAGAGAGAGAGAGTAAATGCAATTGCAAGTACTAAAACTTTTTTGTTGAAGTATGATTGAATTTTAAAATTTTTAAAAAACACAATCGAGTATTAAAATTTGTCAAATTAATGTAATAATCAATTCATTTAACTTTATCAAATTTGATTTTTCGAAAAAAATTGATGTGACTTTTTTATTATCTTATCTCTCCTATGTGGCGTTGATATTAAATAAAACATTAAAATGATGTTGTTATGATTCAAAACTCAAATTTCAACCTAAAATTTAGTTAAATTAGATTTAGAAAATAAAAAAAGCTAATTTTTTCTTTGAAAAAAAAAACTGCAAGCAAGCGGGCTAAGCCCTTTGCATATAAGTGTCCTCGAGGAGGGCTGGCGACCCTCGCAAGATCTAGAAAATTTGGCTAAGGGCTACGACCTTCTCTTGAATTTGGCGAGGGTCATTGCCCTTGCTCAGGCCTCGGCGACCTCCTTTAGCCACAGTTGATGCTCCATTGGGAATGGGGCGGTGGCCATAGGTGGAGGGCCTAGCTCTCATTCCATCAGTGTTTTCTTTCTCTTGCTTTTTCTGTGTTTTTTTTTTTTTTAATCTTTTAGCTTGTTTACTTTGTTGTTTTTTATTTGGTCTCTTTTCTTTATGAAAAACTTTTGGACTTTTTTAAACATAATATAATTAAATTTTGGTATAAAAATTAGAATTTGGACTAAAATGATAGCGTTTAGTACTTCGGTTAAACCTAACGCTACTTGGAAGAGAGATGATGATGATGATGATCAAAGCCACATCCGCATTTTATGGTAGCCAAGTCTAGCAAAATTAATATAATGACTAGATTATTGTATCAATTTGACAATTTTAAGAATTCAATTATATTTTTTAAAAGTTTTAGAACTCAATTGCACTATTATGATAAATTTAAGGATTTCTATTGTACTTATTTATAAAGTGAAATTTGAAAGTGGGAATAGAAAACGAGAGTAGGTGAAAGTAAAAGTAGCATTAAAAGGTATTCGCCCATATGTGTAATTATCCAAATTGTAAACTTAACCATCTTAATCATGGAGCTATTACTCGACGTAGCGTGCGTAGCATACTAAACACGGGCCAGTCCTTTTCGTCTTCTCCTCATTAAAGTTTTCTCGTTTTCAAACGAACTTTGCGACGATTGGCAAAGTTTCAAAAGGAGCCGCGCAAGCATATATAAAGAATAATAAAAAAGCGAAAGATATTAGTGACACTTTAGGTATTCTCAAATCTAGTCCAATCAACGTATGCACCCCATAGTTGAATTATGGTCTGTTTGATTCGATTTTGGGGAATGTTTTTGGAAAAATGTAAAGGTTAAATGGATTTTTCAAAATATAAGTAGTGTTCGGTAAAATGTATTTTAGAAAATCAATGAAAAGCAACCGATAAAGATTATATTTTGTGAAGATTTTTTGCTAATGTTTTTTTTTTAATTATAAAAAATCTCAAACTATTTATTGGTGGAACTCAGCTGCGGTTGGCTAGGGTGGCGGTGGCTCGTCCAAAAGAGTTTTGAGGCTTTAAAGGGTTTTGTCAATGTCGAACCAAACGCATCCATGAGTTACTTGCCCGGTAAGCATCTTCGAACGATTGAATGTGAACCATAGAAAATGCGGGGCAGAGAACAGCTTCCCTTGTAGTCTCATTTCGCTCTCGGTCTCGGGCCGAGAATGGACAGTGACACAGTGTGCCTGCCTGGAGGAATCGTGGCCATTTGCGCAAGAGGGGAAAAGGACGTGAGCGGGGGGAGGGGCGAAAGCGACGCGCATTATGCCACAAATGTTCAGCAGATGCTACATAGACAGCGACCATAAAAGGGTGGAGATTGGACCGATGGACTAGGGATAAAGGCGAAAGTGGTTGTAACTTGCGAACTTGAGGCTCTGTTCTCTCTAGAGAGAGAGGGAGAGAGAGAGAGAGAGAGAGGAGAGCATTATTGTTGCGTCGTGCATGATCCGAAAGTGAACTGGGGGGGGCTTCTGATTTGACCCCCGAATGCCTGTTTGCCACTAAGCTTTTGCACTTGCTTGCTTTCAGTCCTTTTTTGCAATCGAGGTCTGATGAGTCCTGTGCCGTCGTGGATAGCTCGTAGAACATGATCCACATTCGCTCCACGAGCGATCTCTTTCCTAGTTTTTATGGTAATTTAGACTTTAAAATGGCACTAATCGGGAAAAAAAAATAAAAGATGCGCGGGGAAAAAAAGGAGCAAGTTCAATCCGGCCCCACCTAAAAGATCAATATCCGTTTTAGGTAATTTCTTTTTACATAATTGTAATTCCACTTGTGTGAGATTTATGGAGCAAGCGGCGGTACAAACTTGAGCAATGACGAGTCCAATGGAGGGCAAGCTAATGGAAGTTTTTGTGAACATATGCTTTAAGTTTGATATCTTGTGCAAAGTCTTTATATTTTACTCCCTTTGAATTAGAATATTACATAACTATTGGGTTTTCAGGTGGCCATCATTTCAATAGAAGGGGAAAGTAAGGGGTTCGAATCCCCACTTTCCGAGGGATTGGGGTGGGGATGATTTAGTTTTGAAAGTGTGGGTTTTTTATTTCCCACGCCTCTGAGGAGATATGGAAAAAGTGAGGCTTAAAAAGAATATAGTAGACCGACAAAAAAAAAAAAATTAGAATATCACACCGGTCTATTTATCTTGCCCCTAATCATGCCTACGTGTCCATTTCTCCCTTCTTTCTCTTCTTTTTAGACTCATATTTCAATTAGCTTGGTAATATCTAGCTAATCTATGATGAAGAAAAGTATAAATATGGGCTTCTCTTAGAAAATATATAAAAAAAGAAAAAAAAAAAAAAGATACTCAAATGGTTTAAATGAGAATATCCATGCGCGTACGAAGAGAATGGCCAATGACCTAAACTGGGTCTCCATGATTTGGCCCACAGGGTACGGTTCAAATTGCAAGTAAGCATGTCTGGGCTTTTACTTCGTGGGCCTATATAGGCCCAAAGTATCAAGCGCTCGAATTTCCAATTTAAGATTAAATGATTGGGCCAACACTGGACCGCACATTAAACGATTCACGATAAATTGTCGACAGTCAACCTCGATACCCATCATATTTAACTTGGGAAAATTGTCTAAAAAGTCCTAAATCTAGTGTACAATGACCAATTCAGGTTTAAACATTTCAATCATATTAATTTAGTTCTAAAATTTTTAATGATTTGTTAATGCAGTCATAAACCTTTTGATATTGTCTATTTTTTTTGTGATTCAATGTTATCAATTTAGTCCTTAAATTTTTGACAATTTGACAATTTGCTAATTTATTCTATCCGACTAATTTTAATCGGAAATGTCAAATGATTGACGATCGGTATCTCTAAAACTCTTTGAAGGCTTTTAGCACAAGACAAATTTAGAGATATTTTGGAATGCCGCATTTCTAGAATGCAAATAGACATTTTCTTTGTTCCAACTTTGCCCTTGCTCACCTTCACAATTTCGAAAATGTCTTTGATAACCCTAATATCGCCTCAGCCTCTATCAGGCAATTGGCCAGCAACTGGGATGCATCCAATGTGCGTTTGACATACAACTAGGGAGGTTGGCCAATTTGGATCGTCGACGGTGACTCAGTTTAGCTGGAAATTGTTTTTTTTTTATAAAAAAAATTAACAAAAATCCTTTACAAAATATAGTTTTTACTAAATGGCATTTATATCAAAGTTGCTTTTTAATATATTTTTAGAATTTACTTTACAAAACACTACTTGCATTTGGGAAAGAAAAATGATTAATTGACCGTCTTTAACTACTATGATAATATTATAGTTTATTTTGGACTATAAAAAATGAAATAACAAATAATTATAGGGAAAAGCAAGCATGACGGCACCGTTATCTGTAATCAAAGGATGGGTTGTCTTCCACCACACAATTTAAATTGAGTAACCCAGAAATTTGAGTAGCCAGTTTTTTCACTTTTTTTTTTCCTTTGGGGGTCGGATCCAGTTTTTCCACTTCATGAGTCTATTGATAGAGGAGGCTGAAGCTTCCTAAAAAGGACAAAAAAAAAAAAAGAAAAAAATAAAAGAATTCTTTAGCTAAAATTGAAACTTAACTTTCAGAAATACAAATGGTTTTTTTAATTGCTGGAAATGATAGGAATTTGCTAAACATTCTTTTTATATTTCAAAAATCATAATTCTCTAGAAATCTACATGAAAGAAAAAATAGTAAGGTAGGTCTTAAGGGCGGGTGAAAGGTGGAGTAATTTATATGCTTGAGCATTATGTGACATGCCACTTCATCAGATATGAAGCATAAAATACTTAAAAAGTTCTTTAAAAGAACAAAT
Source organism: Eucalyptus curtisii (assembly GCA_017140595.1). Lineage (NCBI taxonomy): Eukaryota > Viridiplantae > Streptophyta > Magnoliopsida > Myrtales > Myrtaceae > Eucalyptus > Eucalyptus curtisii. Next base: position 10,861,966 of record CM029504.1, read on the forward strand.
AAGTTAATAGTATAAGGTACAATGGATCCAAGGGAGGCTGATGGACCATTTTCTCCTAATTGTTTGTTGCCTATTGTAATTTTAGAAATTTTATCGAAGTTCAAAAATTTCAGAGTTAAGACCTACCTCACACCCATAACCTTAATAATTTTTCAATTGAAAATATGCTTGTCACGCCCCGAACCTAGGGCGCGCCAACATCCCACCATGGTCATTCAAATGCGACGTTCCCAGGTTAAGCCGTTGACCCAATCACTTATTTAATGCACATGCGGAAGCGTATTATAAAATCCCTGACAAAACTCACGGGATAGGAAAGCAGGAAACCAAATCATTCATAAACAAACATGCTTTCAAAAGTACTCACACTAGAGTTTACACATATACCAAAAATGGGCACTCTACAAAAAGAGATCATCCTATCTCCACTAGTCGGACTCGTTCTTCGATCCCACTTCTAAGCGATCGGCCTACGGGGTTCTCGCCATCTACGGTCCTTAAATTTTGGCCCACAACAGGGTGAGACATTATCTCAGCAAGTTCAACCCCCTAAACCCCTATTAGAAAGAAAATACATCCCGAGTGGCCTAGCCACATCATACAGAAGACTTACCTCGTCTTAATCCCTTCCTACAAAGTTAGCACAATTTGTATTACACAAACTTAGGTAATGATAAGAATTCAAACAATTGGAACGTCGACACTTTCATAGGAACCACAAACGCACTTAGCACGCATTTCAATTATTATTCACTACCACACAAGGGCATAGTCTACTCGCAGTTCGGCTATCTACTGACATTAATACCAGGCATCGCCTCCCCCCCTTGGAGCGCGGCTTCGTCACTACGTCAACGGCATTCCCAAAGGAGCATAGGTCCAGTTGGCCTAGCCTCTACTGCGACCCGAGCCTCGTCACTATATTGACGGCGATTATAAAGGAATACAGGTCGGTTGGCCTAGCCCACTACTCGCGTGACCCGAGCCTCGTCACTATATTGATGGCGATTATAAATGAATACAGGTCCAGTTGGCCTAGCCACTACTGCGACCGAGTCTTTCAACCAGCACACGACAATTTAATACTGACCCTCAGACACTTTGCATTCCACTCAAATACTCCAGTTGCAATAGTAATCCTTAAAAATCCAATTTCGGTGCCAAACCCGACACTTGAGATTTTCTGAATAAAATCCATATTTTTCACAACCAACACTCAATTTGCATTATCCACTCAACAAATTCAAATTCTAAATGCACAGCAGCGATCGGCACGAAATTCTAAGTAATTGAGGTCAGAAATAATTTTTCGAATTTTTTTTCAAATAATAATATTTTAATAATTTCGTAATATAATATATTATTAAATAATTCCAGAATTTCGAAACATTTAAGTAAATCCAAAAAAAAACCCTATTATGTCCCATCAAGGTTTATTATAAAATAAACTCTCTTAGCCTTAATCAAACATACTTTAAATTAAACCAACCTCTTAATCTAAATCACAATTAAATAAACTAAACTAACCACCTAAACTTACTTAACTTAGACTAAGCACACTTAGGGCATCATTAACCGTCTAATCAAGATTTAGTAAGTTAAACTCACCCGATTAGCGAGCCAAGCAAACCAAAACGACAGGATCGACGCGAGGATCGACTTTCCTCAAGGCGGGCCGAGCATCCAGGGTCGGGAAGCCGGCCAAAATGGGCAAAAACCGGGCTGCCATACCCATTCTTGCTTGCTGTTGGTTGAGGCCGAGAAGGGCTGATTCGGTGCTTGTTCGGGTGGAGGAACGGCGGGGGAGAGACGGTGGCAGCTCGGGGCGGAGTCGGACGGCGACGGCGACGACGAAGGAGGCTCCGGTGACGGCAACAAGCGGCTGGACGGAGGGGCAGGAGGCTCGAGGTCACACGAGCTAGGCCAAGCCGCGCGCGGGCTGGTCGGTCGCGCGGGCTAAGGGGGAGCGGCACGCGCGAACGGGCGACGCCGGCAACGGTGACGGGCGGTGGCGAGCGAGCGGAGGGGCGGCCGGTCGGGCGGAGGGTTGCTAGTCCGGTCGGATCCCCTCCTTCTCTCTCCTCTTTCCTCTTTCCAAGAAGCTAGAGGTTGAAGATGATGGAGACAATGGGGAAGTGACATCCTACCTTTTTTGGATTAGATCACAACCCTCCACTTGTCATCTTCTCCTTCCTTTGCCCCAACTACCATGACCTAGGATGACATCGTCTTCCACTATCTCAATCCTCCACGACAATCTTCAATAGGTCCAATTTCCTTTTCCGCCGGGACATAAAATCTTGTGCATTACATTCTTCAATTCCAAATCAATTTTCTTCCAATTGAGATATTAATCCTATATCACCACACTTCAATTTATGTAATCACTTGACCATAGAACCAACTTGAGTCCCCAAAGCACGACCAAAAGCGAGCCTTCTAATTTCTCGAGCCAAATTAGCCATAATTTGATTATTTTGCTGAAAAACTCGGTTTGTATGAAAAATCTTCCGAAGATGAGTCAATGTTCCTAAAATGATTTGTGACACACCAGGACTTCCAATTTCTGAATTCAATCTCAATTCACGGTTAATTTCACTCCGACACGATATTAGCGCGTCCTGATCTACCGAGTAGCTTTTAGAAATTTTAATGCATTTGACATGTGGTTGATCAAGCCACAATGTACATCTTTGACACATTGGCGATTATCGGTTGTCGGGGTAATCTCAAGGTTTCAAATACGGACACAGGGTACCCAATCGACAGAAAAGCTAGTCCGGTCGCCGACAAGAATAGTGTGATATGGTGGAATCACCCACACTCGATCACATGCTCTCGTCGAGTCGACTATCTCCGGTCTCTAATCGATTTTTAACTGTGCCGTAATGACCCTTGCAGATTAGCTCGATCGAAAGGTCGCTTCCTAGTCAAATTCTCGAGTTTGATGCATTAAAATCTCTTACCGGCTTCACCTGATAGACTAGTTTTCACTTGAGTGGCCGACTCAGGGAAAAGAACTATATATGTGCAAATGAAATGCCCGTCTCAATTTATTGAAAATAGAATTGGAAATTCGAGATGTCACAATGCTACTTCGATAAGTATTTCACTAGGTATTTATTTTTCTACTCTTCAAGTTGTGACTATAGCCTTGTCAACCTTGAACCATTGTAATTCTAATAAATGATATTTACCACTCCGATCAAACTTTACTGATGTGAGAGACTTCCTTAGAAGGTACTTGTGCTAGTCCCATTCCAATGAAAAAAAAATCTATTTTTCTAATTTTCCTTTCAATATGTCATTTAAGCTATGACTATAGTACCTGTATAAATGCAAATTCAAACATGCACCAATATCAAATCACAAAAGTGTTGAAGTAATATTGGTGAATTGTAATTGCTAATGAGTACACCTTCAGTTCTAGTTGCCCATTGCAAGGTAGAAAAACAAGCAGTGGAAAATCCTCTGTCATTCATTCATAATAACGGTGCCGTTAGCTTAGGGGACCCATAATTATAAATTATTGTGGGACCAACTCATTTCAGAATTTCTTGCTCACAACAAAATGTTATTTTCATAGTTACCGTTATGTTAGCAAAATTCTTTTGGAAAACCCTTTTGAAGGATGGCGGATGAAGTCGAAGTGGAGAAGCTTGAGAAATGTGATTTTATCGTACATATTATCAAGAGAAGAGAGAAGAGTGTGATGGCCGGTGAAGTAGATGGCTTTGGGGATGATATCATAGGACAACTTGGGAAGACTTTGCGTGATGCAGACAAGAGCAAAATAATTACGGTTTATAATCTGGTGGATGAGTGCATGACATTCTACGTTTCCAAACAAGAGACCACCAACTTAACCATGACGTGGTCGTTATTCCTCCTAGCGATCCATCCAGAGTGGGTTCTTAATGCATTTAGGAATGAAGACCCTGACTTTTGATGGAGTTGGAAAACTACTGAAAGTGTAGAAAACGACTCGAGTCATGGTCTTGGTCGACCTTTTTCGGTTGACTTGGGGCTGTTTGTTTAAATTTGTTTCTGTTCCTCAGAACATAAATTTTTGTTCTTTTGTTCTAGGGAACAAAAAAAAAAAAAACTGAAACGCGTTTGTTTACACTTTTGTTCTCGGGAACGATTTGGAACAAAACAAGAAGTATAAAAAACTTGTTTATTGTTCCTGGGAACAATTACGAAAAACACTTCTTTTTTCTCTCAATTTTCTTTTTCTTTTTTCTTTGGTCGATCACCGGCTTCGGCCATGGCCGGCGACCTGCCGTCGAGGGCCGGCGACCTTGCCGGAGCGTCGCTGGCCCTCGGCGAGGCTCGTCCTCGCCATGAAGGGCGCTTGAGCTCGCCCCGGATCCGGCGAGGCTCGACCTCGTCGAGGGCCGGCGAGCCTCGCCGTGGCTCGGCGAGGCCGCTGGCCCCTTGTCGGCCGGTCGTCGGCCATGGCCAAGGCCGGCGACCGGCCAAAAGGAAGAAAAAGAAAATAAAAATATTAAAAAATTAAAAGAAATAAAAGAATTATACAAGTTTACCAAACATGTTTATATTCTTTTTTTATTTCAGGAACATAAATTTTGTGTAAATACCAAACGCGTTTTCGTTAAAAAATTATTCCTGGGAATAGAAATAGTTTTTTCTATATCTTTCGGGAACAATTTTTGAACGTAAACGTTATCAAACGCGCCCTTAAATTCTAAGTTTAGACATAGTGCCTAGCTAATCATCTTTCCCTTTTCATGTGCAGATTAGAATGAACATAAATGAAACTCTGCGGTTGTACCCTATGGTCGGTTTGACTTGAAAAGTTGGCAAGAAACAGAGGTTAGGGAGGCTTGTTCTTCCTGCTGATATTCACATATTTGTACCAATTCTTAAGCTTCACAGTGACCCTGATATATGGGGGGAAGATGTGCAACAATTCAAACCAGAGTGATTCTCAGAAAGTAGGTAAAGCTACCAACAACAATACGGTTGTGTTCATCACCTTCGGCTTCGAACCTCAATTTTGAGTTGGGATGAGCTTTGTGATGACCGAAGCGAAAGTCACCCTTTCCATGATCCTCAAGCGCTACACCTTCGAGTTGTCCCCAGCATATATCCACTGCCCAGTTCATCTCCTTATTAACCACCCGCAACATGGACTTCAAATCAGATTTCATCCTCTGCAGTAGTTCATCACCATACGATGTTCAGTTGCAAGTGTGCATAAATGCCTTTATAGATCAATTTGACAGTGGCTTGTGAATTCTTGGTTTCAGAGTGATATTTATAAAGGTATAAATACATCTTTCTCTTGATTTCCAATGTATTTTCTCAGTACATAGTTTATTTGGTTTGCCAAGACTCTTCATGGTGTAGAATCTTGTATCCTGGCTCTTGTAAGTCGTCATTTTCTAGGCATGTACCTCCTTTGTGTGGGGTTATGTCTGGTAGAACATATATTGAACAAGGTGAAGAATGAATGTCTAATGACCGACATAAATGACAAGAAATATCGAATTCAATTGTCTTATGTAACTTGGTCATTAGACAAGATATGTGTGATGACCGGTGACTGGTATCTCCAAAACTCTCTGAATGCCTTTAGCACAAGATATGCCTAGAGATATCTTGGAATGCCGCATTTCGGAATGCAAGTACATTTTTTCTTTCTCCAAACTTTGTCCTTGCTCAACTTTACAATTCTGAAAATGTCTTTGAAAACCCTAACTTAGCCTTAGCTATTGTTGAGCAACCGAGCAATTGGGGAGTAACCGGTGTGCCATTGGATAGTTTAAGGTTTTTTATATAAAAAAATAAGCAAACAATAGATTAGTGGCGATTGAAAGTCATTTGCATGTATATGACTTAATCCCTATGTTGCAAATTGATGTGGGCTTAGGAGAGCCGATTTAAGTTTGAGCTTAATAATACATTAGTTGTACTACTAGGTGATATATCATTCGGGGAGGTTGCGACACTTTGTTTAATGGGGATCTCTTTTTCTTCCCCAACAATACACTGCTTTTATTGATAAGTAATGCTTTATAGACTTTTTTTTAGTAGGGGGGCTTTTCTGTTTCGATCATGTGATCATCTAGATGCATGTTAGTTGAGCCTCCATAGGTTTAAAAGAAGAAGTTAGCTAAAGCCTTTTCGGATTTCCAACATTATTCCCGAGCAATAATGGATCCAGCAGTGAATCTCCTCATGCAATAAGCCTCTGTATCTAATGTCATCACTGAAAGATACATGATTGTGAATGCGCTAGACAAAGTCGTGTTTAGAAACTGCAGCAGTTTTAATCCTTGTTGCCGGTTTGAGATGGAAATCTTAGTTACAGAAGATCGAAAGCCAGTGTCGGATAGACTTGTCATCCTAACAAGGTTTGCTTAGATTATGTGAGGTGGTGATTCTAAGAAACATGAATACAACTTATCTGTTTTTGAACAGCAAGAAGGAAAAAGAGATGGATTCATTCAGATGCTTTACCTTCGTCGGCCCATAAAGGCCCAAAGCATCAAGTGCTCGAACCTCCAATTTAAGATAAAATGGTTGGGCCAACATTATTTGCACATTAATTGATTCACAATGGATTGTCGATAGTCAACCTTGATGCCTATCACACTTAAATTCGAAAAATTATCTAAAATGTCTTAAACTTATTGTATGGTGATCAATTCAGACCTAAATATTTCAATTATATCAATTTAATTCTAAACTTTTTGATGATTTATCAATTTAGTCATAAATTTTTTAATATTACTAATATAGTTATTAACCTTTTGACAATTTGCTAATCTAGTTATAAATTTTTTGATAATTTGCTAATTTAGTCCCCCCAGCTACTTTTGGTGGCGAATCACTATGCTTTAGTCATTGCCGACTATCTTATATAGCATAACTAGTGCTAATGTAGACAATTTTTTGTATTTTTTTATATTTTCCTAATTTTTATAATATTTTTTGAATTTTTTTTCTTTCTATTATCCCTTCTTCCTTGCTCGACAATCGGCAAAGGAAGGGGAAAAAATAAAGAAAATAATAAAAAAATCAATAAAATTAAAAAAAATAAAAATTATCCACATCAACAGTTACCATATCACGTAGAACGATAGACATTCATGTTGCGATTTCCAGTTAAAATTGACCAAAATAATTAAATTATCAATTGTTGAAATGTTTTTTACTTAATTGATAAATTGTGAAAATGTTTTTAAAAATTAAATTGACACAATTGAAAAATTGAGAGCTAAATAAACAAATCGTTGAAATGTTTAAGACAAAATTGGCATAATTAAAAAATTTTGAGACTAAATTATCCGTGTATAATAAATTTAAGATTTTTTGGATAATTTTTCCCACTTAACTCCCACCACTCATCGAAGGCTTGATTTTCCTATTCTTTTGGAAGAAAAGGGCCATTGCATATAAATAAAAGAATATAACCGTCGTCGTCGTCACCATAACATCCACCGGCCAATTTGGAGATCATGCGAGCAGACTTGGGCGTTTGTGGGTTTGGCGGTCGGACACGTGGCTGCCTAGCGGCCGCAACTATGTCCTTCACTTTCAGTACAGCAAAGAAAATGCTTCAGTTACGCAATTTAAGATTTTATTAAACCAAAATGGGGCGGCGGAGGTGGCTGGCCTCGACTTATATTATGCGTGGTCGGTTCTTGCAAAAATGTATTCTTTTCCCCTCATTATTAGTCAAATACGACATGTAAATGCGACCAATGCAATTTAAATAGTTAATTGCAACTTAGAAGTTCTAAGTTAGAGGAACTGAGCTTAGGGGGCTTTTGGTATGTGAAATTTATGAACATGGTCTTTTTGTTTGGGCAAAGGGGATAGAGCGTGAACGAAGTTAGAAGAGAATTGAAGGGGGGATAAAAAGAGAAGAGTACCAATACTACTGACGAACCGATCCGATGGGAAGAGACCTCCATATCAAAAAGTTCGACATTGGCTTAGTTCAATATAACGAAGGGATAATGATATAAATAATTCTTGAATTTTGATTTAATATGCAATGCGATCATTGAATTTTAAGTTGTTCAATATGATTATTGAATTTTAGTTTAATATATAGTGTCATTCCTGAACTTTAGGCAATACTTGCTCGGTTGTCATGTATGGAACAAGCATCTTTCTTTCTTGCTTCTTTTGTTTATTTAATTTTTTTTTTTTTTTTTTTTTTTTTTTGGGCTGAGTTAGAATGGATAGGAAAGAAGTTAGAAACTATAATCAAGGACAAAGGAAGGGAATAAAACATAATTATATACATGACGAGCAAGGGAGCCTTATAACTGCTTCGAAAACAATGGGATAAGAAGGTAATCGTCCAGATCACATCCAGCAGGCAATGCATAATTGGCTAGTCCATCAATTTGTCCTGACGCTTGACTTAGGCCAAAGCATGATTAGAAGATAATGAAAGGAACATCCCGAGAGTTAGTTAATAATTTCACACATCCGTTGATTATATCCATCTTATTATATTTAATAATTAGAAAATGAAAAAAACTACCTAGTTGATCTTAAAATTTCTTTTGCGGGTGCCAATTCAGTTATAAAATTTCCATTTTTGTTATTTTCATCTTAAATTTTTGTGTGAAATTCCAATATAATCATTTTGATCGATTTTCGCCAATATTTAATGTGACAGTCCGAAGTATCGTATTGAAATTTTATGTAAAGATTTATGAGTCAAATCATCAAAATTGGAAAATCTAGGATTGAAATAGCATTCGTACAATAAGGTTAGAGTTAGACTAAATAATTTCCTCTATTGAAAATTGTAGGACATAAGAGGAAAAAAGAGAGTCGCTGAAGGACAAAGTGGGACCACGCAAGCCAAGAAATCGAAATCAAGCCTAGTGGGGCGGCCAAAAAGAAATGCTCTAATTATGTCATCAATCGACACCAAATGCAAATTATGCACCCAAATGTCCACTTCCCTCTCTCGTATAAAAACCACTCGACTCACGCACAATCCCACCACATGCGCACAAAAACCAATAAGCTAAAGCATCCAAAGTAGAAGCTCGGAAGAGAGAGAAGCCAAGCAAATGGGGAAGGACATGGAATCTGCGGAGCCGCCGTTCGGCGCCAGGGACTATGAGGACCCGCCCCCGCCCCTTTGGTCGACCCGGAGGAGCTGGGCAAGTGGTCGTTCTACCGTGCCCTCATCGCCGAGTTCATCGCCACGATGTTGTTCCTCTACATCACCGTCTTGACCGTGATCGGTTACAAGAGCCAGGTCGACCCGGCCTTGAACGGCGACGAGTGTGGCGGTGTCGGTATTCTTGGCATCGCTTGGGCCTTCGGAGGCATGATTTTTGTCCTTGTTTATTGTACCGCTGGTATCTCTGGTAAGTTTCTCTTTTTTTAATTGATCTTAACTCATTTCTCGGCCAAATATATCTTTGATTATATAGGTGCAGAATTGCTAATGTTACGTCAGCAGCGAGATTACTCACATAACCTTATCGCAAAAGCTAAAATTGTCAGAAAATTATGACATCATCTCTCATGTGCACACCTCGGTTTTTTCTGACATGAATAGGTGGGCACATTAACCCGGCGGTGACCTTCGGTCTCTTCCTGGCGCGCAAGGTGTCGCTCGTCCGGGCTGTGATGTACATGGTAGCGCAGTGCCTTGGCGCCATTTGCGGGTGTGGATTGGTGAAGGCGTTCCAGAGGGCGCGCTACACCCGGTACGGTGGCGGTGCGAACGAGCTGGCTGATGGGTACAGCAAGGGCGTGGGGCTAGGGGCGGAGATCGTCGGCACCTTCGTCCTGGTGTACACCGTGTTCTCGGCCACTGATCCGAAGCGAAACGCCAGGGACTCTCACGTTCCTGTGTTGGCACCGTTGCCCATAGGGTTTGCAGTCTTCATGGTTCATCTGGCAACAATCCCCGTAACGGGCACTGGTATAAACCCAGCAAGGAGCTTAGGAGCTGCTGTGATGTACAACAAGGACAAGGCTTGGGACGACCAGGTATTGTATTGCTAGCTATCATACCACAGATTATCTCATCATAAATTCCTGTTTTAATATGTATAACGTGAGGCATAAGCTGACACGATAATCTGAGTCATTTGATTTTGTGAATGTGTACAGTGGATGTTCTGGGTTGGGCCATTCATTGGGGCTGCGATTGCTGCATTCTATTACCAGTACATCTTGAGAGCTGGAGCGGTCAAGGCCTTTGGTTCCTTCAGGAGCAACGCTTGAAACTCAGGATAAGTTTTTTAATTCCTCCGTTTCAAGGGTCAGAGCTGGATCAAGAGGAGGGTCACAGCAAAATGTGGATAAAAAATTTGCCCTTTTGGAGTGTGTCTTGCTTCTTTTTTTTTTTTTTTTTTTTTTTCTTTTTCCCAACTCTCTGATCTTTTAGCTGTATTCCCGAGTGCTGGTTGGTGTGGTCATTTGCTGTTTTCTTTCTCTTTTCGACTTTGCAAGTGGTGTGATGGATTGCAGCAATGCAAATATGTTAATTTTCTAGTAACTTCTCTCTTTGCATCGTGCTATATATAAGCCATGTTGTTAATGGAAGTTTTCGTGAACATACACTTTAAGTTTATGGTATCTTATGCAAAGTCTTTATATCTAGCTTCTTTAAAGTAGGATATTGCACGATTCTTTTTATCTCGCCCACTAATCTAAGTGTCAGTGCTCATTTTTCGCTTCATCTCTTCTTTCGTGACACATGTTTCAATTGACTTGGTAATATCACCCTAATCTATGAAGAAGAAGAAGAATGGCCGATGACCTAAACTGGGTCTCCATGATTTGGCCCATTGGCCACGGTTGAAATGGCAAGTAGGCAAGTCTGGGCTTTTACATCATTGGCCCATATAGGCCCAATTATCAAGTGCTTGAACCTCTAATTTAAGAAATGGTCGGGCCAACATTAGGCTGCACATGAAGCGATTCATGATGGATTGTTGACAGCATGAAAACGGATTTGAAGAGTAACTCAACAAGAGATTGGACCTCAACTTTGAAATGGGTTCGGCCTGCCGGGAATTCCGTTAAAATTAACGTCGATGGAGCCTTCATAGCTAGAACATCCACTGGAGTGTGCAGAGACGCTGTTGGAGTGTTAATCGATGGGTTCACCCATGAGGTGAAGGTGCAATCTGCACTGCATGCTGAAACCCCAAAAGAGTTGTAACTGTCAAGTCGGACTGCCTTGCTTTAGTTCATGCACTTCTAGGATCATATCACGTGCAATGGGAAGATATGGTACTTATCAACAAAGGTCGGGCCACACTTTCTTCTTTGCCTCATTTAAGTTTAACCTATTATTACAGAGACCTAAAGAAGATTGCCAACTGTGTCATTAGAGACTAACTCTGTCATTAGTCCCTCCCTTTGAACTGGATCCCAAGCCCGCCCACCCACCCCCCAATCGTTGTTGGATGTCCTTCGTTGTAAAACTCGTTTGGGTTGTTCTTTTACATTACCGACTTGAATTGAAATGAAATGAGGTTTTTTCCATTAAAATAGAATAAAATTGATGCCCATATACTTAACTCGAGATAATTATCTAAAAAATTATAAATCTACTGTATGGCTACCAATTCAGTTTTAAACCTTCAAATTATGCTAATTTAATCATAAACCTTTTGATGATTTACTAATTTAGTCATTCCAACTAGTTTTGGTCGAAAATCGCTATTACGAACAATTTTTTTGCATTTTTTAGTTTTTCTAAATTTTTATTTTTTTTTTGAATTTTCCTTTTTTTGAGGAAGAAGAAAAGAAAGAGAGAAAAGAAAAAATTATAAAAAATTCAATAAAATTTTAAAAATGTAAAAAAAAAAAATTCATGTTAGTGTGGGTTGTGTTGCATAAGACAATTAGTGTCTATATCAGCGATTTTCGATTAAAATTGACTAGAATGATTAAATTGGTAAAATTTTAAAATTAAATTGATATAATTAATATGTTTATAACTAAATTGACATGATTGAAAACTTTTGGAATTGAAATAATCCACACATGATACACGTTCATAACTCTTTTGGACAATCTTCCCCACTCAACTGCCACCACTCTTTGAGGGCTTATTTTTTTTTTTTTTTTTTTTTAATTTAAAAAAGGTCGTTGCATATAAATAAAAGAATACAACCATCGTCGTAAGCATAACATCCGATTGGGAGATCATGGGAGGAGACGTGGGCGTTTGTGTGTTTGGCGGTTGGAGACGTGTCTGCCTCAAGGCCACAACTGTATCCTCCGTTTTCAGTTCAGCGAAGAAAATGCTTTAAGTATGCAATTTAAGATTTGATTGAACAAAAATGGGTTGGCAGTGGTGGATTAGAGTGCATAAAATTATTATGTGTTGCCGGCTATTGCAAATATGTATTTTCCCCCTCATTATTAGTCAAATCCGATATGTGCATGCGATCGCCCGCGTTTTATATAATTAATTGCAATTTAGAAGAACTACGCTTAGGGCACTTTTGAAATTTGAAATATGTAATATGATCTTTTGTTCGGGCAAAGGGAATGGAAAGAGAAGAACGATACTTAATGCGAACTGATCCAACAAAATGAGGAAAATACATTAACTCGATCCTTCATATCAACGTTGGCTTAGTTCAATATAATGAAGAGATGACGACATAAATGATCCATGAATTTTGATTTAATATGCAATGCGGTCTCTTAATTTTTTATTCGTTCAATGTAGTCTATAAATTTTAACTCAATATACAATATCGTCATTGAACTTTTAAGCAATACTTGTCCGTTTGCCATGTATGGAACAACCACCTTTCTTTCTTATTTTTTTGTTTGGCTAAGTTAGAATAGATAGGAAAAGAAGTTAGGAACTATAATGAAGGAAAAAAGGAAGGGAATAGGACACAATTATAAACATAATATGCAGCAGGAGGAGCCTTATAATTGCTTCGACGACAATGGGATAAGAAAGGTAACTGTCCAGATCACATCCTTCTGGCATTGCATTATTGGCCACTCCGTCAGATTGTTCCGAAGCATGATTTGGGCGGAAACATGATTAGAATATAATGCCAAGGACAACCCAACAGTTAGTTAATAATGTCACAAAACCGTTGGTTATATCCGTTATATTATATTTATAAATAAAAAATGAAAAAAATAATCCTATCGATCTTAAATTTATTTTAGGAATGCTAATTTAGCTCTAAATTTTTTAACGTTATCAATTTAGCTGTAAACTTTTGTTCGAAATTCCAATTCAGTCAATTTTTATTAGAAATCGCTGACATGTTGATCTATATATCACTAGTCGGAATGGCTGTATTAAAATTTTCCGCAAAAATTTATGAGCTAATTGACAAAATTGAAAAATTTGACACTGAATCAGTATTTGTATAATAAATTCACTAGTTGGATAATTTTTCCAATTAAAAATTATAGGAAAAAAGAGAGGAGAGTCAATGAAGGACAAAGTGGGACCATGCGAGCCAAGAAATCGAAATCAAGCCTAATGGGCCGGCCAAAAAGAAATGCTCTAATTATGTAATCAATTGAAGCCATTTGCAAATTATAGACACAATATTCACTTCCCTCTCTCGGTTAAATACCACTCAATTCATGCACATTCCCACAACACGCACAAAAACTAATAAGCCAAAGCATATTCGTACCACCCCGCCTTCTAAAGGCCTGCATTCGAAGTAGAAGCTCGGAAGAGGGAGAGCCCAAGCAAATGGGGAAGGACTTGGACGCTGCACAGCCACCGTTGGCCGCCAGGGACTACCAGGACCCGCCGCCCGCCTCTCTGGTCGACCCGGAGGAGCTGGGCAAGTGGTCGTTCTACCGTGCCCTCATCGCCGAGTTCATCGCCACGATGTTGTTCCTCTACATCTTGGTCTCGACCGTGATCGGATACAAGAGCCAGACCGACCCCGCCTTGAACGGCGGCGACTGTGGCGGCGTTGGCATTCTCGGCATCGCTTGGGCCGTTGGGGGCATGATCTTCGTCCTTGTTTATTGCACCGCCGGTATCTCCGGTAGGTTTCTCTTTCTTTAACCGATCTTAGCTTGTTCCTCAAACACTTCTAAATTTGTTAGACCAAATATATTTGTTCATATAGGTTGTGAATTCTTAATGTTACATTACTAACGAGATTACATCACAACATTCATTATAACGTCATTGTAAAAGCTTAAACTGTCGGAAAAATGTAACATCATCTCTCATGTACATACCCTAACTCGGTTTCTTCAACATGAACAGGTGGGCACATAAACCCCGCGGTGACCTTCGGTCTCTTCTTGGCGCGCAAGGTGTCGCTCGTCCGGGCCGTGATGTACATGGTAGCGCAGTGCCTCGGCGCCATCTGCGGGTGTGGGTTGGTGAAGGCGTTCCAGAGTGCGTACTACACCCGATACGGTGGCGGCGCGAACGAGCTGGCCGATGGGTACAGCAAGGGCGCGGGGCTGGGGGCAGAGATCGTCGGCACCTTCGTCCTGGTCTACACCGTGTTCTCGGCCACCGATCCGAAGCGAAACGCCAGGGACTCCCACGTTCCTGTGTTGGCACCGTTGCCCATAGGGTTTGCAGTGATCATGGTGCATCTGGCCACGATCCCCATAACGGGAACAGGCATAAACCCAGCAAGGAGCTTCGGAGCTGCGGTGATCTACAACAAGGATAAGGCTTGGGACGACCAGGTATTATATGCTAGCTATCATACCTCAGATTCTATCATATAATTTCCCTTTTTTTAACATGTGTAGGTGTGCATTGACTTTTAGACATAATTGAGAGTGATTTAAGGCATAAGCTGACACGATTCTTTGATTCTGTGTATGTATACAGTGGATGTTCTGGGTTGGGCCATTCATTGGGGCTGCGATTGCTGCATTCTACCACCAGTACATCTTGAGAGCTGGAGCCGCCAAGGCCTTGGGATCCTTCAGAAGCAACGCTTGAAACTCCGTTTAGTTTTTTAATTATCCGTTTCAAGGGTCGGAGCTGGATCAAGGGAGGGTCAAAGCAAAATGTGGATAAAAAATTTGCCCTTTTGGAGCGTGTCCTGCGTCTTGTTTTTTTTTTTTTTTAAAGTTTTTAACTCTCGGGTGCTGGTTGTCGTGGTTATTTGCTGTTCTCTTCTCTCTTCAACTTTGCAAGTGATGTAATCGATTGCAGCAATGCAAATATGTCAATCTCTTTGCATCGTGCTATACATAAGCCATGTACTTACTTGACCAAGATAACAGGCCTGAGCCCCAACGAGAAGTGGGGCAAAAGGAGAAAGACTAAAATCCTACATGCATTGTCAACTATCACTTGAGAATCCCGAACTTTCCGAGAGTTCACTCCATAGAAACTAAGGTAGAGAGGCTATAAAATGCATCCATTATACCGCGAATTGATTATCACCAAGTAACTAAGATCTGACAATGTAATAAACAATAACTGCCCTATGGTTTTCATCATGGTTTTAATTATCAAATGTGGTTGTGATGGAAGTTCTCAGGATTCTGTGTTGTGATACATGGAGAAGTGGGATTCAGATACCAAGCAATCACTAGGAGTGAACGGTTTCAGATTTCATCCAAGTTCCTCGCGAAATCTGCAATCTCCCCATCAAAACCAGTTTTTCATTTTTCTTAATCTAGAATCTATAATAAATGTCTTGAAATCTGGAGTCTACCTTGTCACAGATTTAAGGGTCCATTCAGGAGCCGATCAATTTTTTTTTTTGTTTCCTTTTTAGTTAAGCAAAATGGAAACCAATACAAAAAAAAAAAATCTCATTTGTTAATACCAACAATCCATAAAAGCTAAACATGTAAAATAAATTAAACAATAAAAAGTTTAAAACACATAATGTAAAATTTTATTTAAAGATTAGATTGAAAGTATCATAATAATAATCCTATTCGAGCAACATCATTTTCACAACCAAAAATGAAATTCTAAGGTTTCCTGTAAATAAGACAATGATCATGAAGAAAGGACCTAGGACATTTAATTGAATATAAAGATATAACAGACGCTTTATTTAGGTGATACGATCACGGAATAGAACAAGAGGAAGACATGAGTGCCTCGTTGTTCAATGTTATATTCGAAGTTACTTAAATAATGACACCTTAATAATACAAAATAAAATAGAGCATTTAGCTAGCTAGGACCACATAGTTAAATAAATGATAGTCTTCTCTCTAATGTCAGGAAAATTAGCAAAATACCAAAGATGGGGATGCGCGTGCGTCTAACTTCACAAAATATGAAGAAATTCTCTTTTGTTCGCTCAAGTGGCTGAGCCTTAATTTTCTATTTTAGGGTTTCATAGGTTCCCAATCTAGTTCTCGATTTTGAGTTCTTGATTTTCGATTTGGTTCTCAGTTCTCGATTTTCGGTTTTGCTTTGGAATCATGTTTACCCTTAGGCTGCGTTTGGCAGTCAGGATAAAATTCGAGATATAATATAATTTATCATATCCTACGTTTGGTACTTGTTCAGGATAGGATAAAGTCGGATATAAGGGGGATATAGGCCGGATAAAATTATCCCACGGGGGAGATGGGATAAAGGTGGATATGATTTATAATGTCCATAGTAAGAAAGTTATTTTTATTGAATAACAAACTTATTAAATTAAAAAAATTAAAATTATATTTCAATATAAATAATATTTGAATTCTAATTTAAGAAATTTAAAATTAAAGATAAAAAATATTTTTTAAATTTAATATTATTTTAATTTATATATTCAGCTTTAATTCTATCTTATAATAAACGTTCAATCTATAAATTATATATTAATATTATTGTCTATTTTTTAGGTATTTTTGTATTTTTAGGTATGTTAATACAATTTACTATTTGATAAAATTTTATTAAAGAATGATGAAAGGAGAAAAAAGAAATAATAAATAAAATAATTTAAAAAAAAAAGGAAAAATAAAACAAAAATAAATTAAGGAATAGTGTCACGAGACAAATTCCAAAAGCCGAAGCCTATATACTGGTAAGGCCCATGATCAACTCCTAACTTCCATGGCTAAGTCTCTTCAATGACCAAGTCTTGAATATCAACAGATGCATTAGGACCGTGTCAAGTCCATATAAAACTTCATCAAAATCTCAAATCGATTTATTTGCAGAAATCAAATTGGTACACTCGACTTGTCTTATGCCGTTTAATCAGGGACTTGTAAATCGAACTCCCATCGAGTCAAGGCAGTACACTCGCGATCGCCCTCAATGCAACTGTTACTCCAAGAAAAGATTGGTGAACCTCCCATTGAGCAATTGGGAACCCCACTTCACCGTGCTAGACGAGAGTCCCGTGCAAATTTTGAGCTCACGCCTTCGCGGTGTGCGTAGCATGTCATGTGACTACATGAGTGAGAGTCGCTTTCGCAGTTGCAAAAGAGGAACAGGATGAGGGGAAAGAGCGTGAAGGTGGCCAAGGTGGCTTTTTAAATATTAGTCGAGGGAATGAGCATTGATTTCAGCTTTTTTTCTTCCCCCTCTCTTTGCATGCGTTTCTGGTGCGGCCTTCGCTATGATAATTCGCGGGCAGGTGTAATGTGGAAGTAGCCACACCCCCACCATTATAATTACACCCACCTAGGGGTTCATTGCTATATATAATATATATGCAAGATGTATATATCCTTGCTGAACTCCCAAGCTAAGAAATGAAAATCCACATGATGTGCCATCACTCCTCCGTTTCCACCACACTATAAAGCAGAGCCAACGTCGACCCCTTATGATTCTAATCTTGCTCCCTCCCATCATTACCACCAACAAAATATAAAAAAAGAAGAAGCAAGAAGAAAAAGATTGGCTCGGAGTGAGAAATAGCACATTTGTTCGAGGGTCAAAAATCTTGTTCTCACGTCTCCACTTAGATGTGCATTAGAAGGCACTCAAAAGTGGAGATGACATGTCACGTAACCACTTGAATGCCGCAGGCCTAGACGTAGAATGAATAAGATCACGAGGGAGCGTCAGTGTCCAAGATGCCCTCTTTACTTGGGTACCGTTCTCGCAAAAATTAAGCACTCAAGATAAGATCCATGAGAAATATGAAGCAATGATTTTATCCGAGGAGTCTTTGGAAATAAAGAGGAGACAATTTCCTTTGGAAGAAGCCAATTTGGGGAGAACTTGCTTTCTTATTCTTTATGCTTAAATACCTATCCATCATTTTGTTCCCTCCTCTCTAATCACAACCGCCCTCCAATTATACTTCGTCAAAAATTCAACTCCAAGCAACAGGCCCCTCCACGACCCCTATAAAAACCTGCCCAAAGCATCCTAACCTATTCAACCCCAAGAACTAGACCACTTTCACTTTCAGCTTTACTCCCGAGAGACCAAGAAACATGACGCCCATGTCTTCTTTCTTGCTCATCCTGTTGACTCCCACCTTTCTGTGCCTGGCTGGAGCACAAGACAGAGCCCCCCATGGCCTAGCCAATGAAAACCCCATGGCCTTCTCACCTTCGGCATACGATTTCTTCCACCCAAACACGCAACAGACCACTGTAAAGAACCCATGTGCCAAATCTAGTTGCTCCCCATTGCCTGAGGCGGCTCAAGTGGTTGAGGCTGCTCACGGACAGGAAGGCAAACTCTCCGCAACCCGTGATGGTAAAAGCCAGATGGGAGCTGGTGGCATTGTCGGCATTGTGTTCGCTCTTGCATTTGCCATGCTCTTGGCAATGGGCGTATACTATGTTGTGGTCACTCGCCGGGCTAATGCAAGCAAAGCCAAAAACAAAGCCATTCAACCAGACGCCGGATGTGCACAGTCAGTATAGGGTGTTCCATCATGCCGAGAAGCCTCTCCCTATCCCCCTATCTCCGTCCTTACTACTGCTATTGTTCATTTTCTATAGGACTTATTGTCAGGGAGTTTTCTAACTGATGTATGTATTGCTGAATCTAGCGAATATATTTAGATTTAGTGAAAATGTTGCCTCCAATGTCAGTGACTTTACCCTTTGATGCACTGTCCTGGCTCAATTTACTGCATGAGAACTAAGAAATGGCCAGATACAAGGACATCCTGTAAAAAAGGTCCCCCAGGAATAATACGAGATGATAGCACAATCCAGAGAAATATAACCGCAATGGCATATCTGAAAATGTAAATCCAGATGAAAATTTGTCAGACATGTAGACCTCAGATTGACAAGATAGTGTTAGGACGTCTGGAGGCATGTAATTTCACTAATGCACTCAGAAAGCAAGGAACGCAATTGGGTAGAGTTCACTGGCTGTATAAACATTTTAATTCATACTATTACAAGTACTTGCCAACATGCAATCAATGTCCAACAAGAATCCACATACCAACCTGCAGGAACATCCAACTTTCAAACAAATAAAGTCTCTTCACATGCTTACAAAACGAACTTTGGTGGAAAAGACAACTGTCACGACACCTCAAGTTAAGGATTCATACCAATCACACCAATGAGAACAGACAAGTCGCCTTCAGATGGTAAAATCATCTATATCAGCATATTCCTCACACTCTAGTCCACTCAAAACAAAATTCATGTTGATGTATTTCTAATGGAGTCTTGTTAAAGGTGACCCAAGGGCACTAGTTAAGAATACTAGAGTTGGTAAAAAAAATGCATATCAGTACATTTTGAAAATGGGAAAAGAATATATTAAAAAAAAAAAAAAAGTGGCATGCTTTAAATAGAAACAAGAGCACAAGTAATGACCATTAACAAGTGCCTTTGACACTATTTAACATTTTCTTCATGATATGAGTCACAGTATGTGCCCTCCTCACAACATCTTGAAGAATGAAAATTTATTCAACTAGACCTCCACCGAGATATACAGGAAAGCTTAAGCCTCACCTAATACATGAAGGAAAGTTATGTCAGCATCCCCACACTCATCGAGGATAATTTATCTATCACCTCCATTCCACACTCTTCTCTAGGAGTTCTAAGTCTTGCTCCAGAGAAAGGTGAGTGAAAGCTCGATCTGCTCTTAACCAAGCTCTAGATCATATATCCACAAGTCCAGTAAGAATCACTAGTCTTAGATGTCCCTGTTTGATTTTGATATATCTTTGCCCCTTGATTGCTCTATTTAAATCAACAGTAACATCAAAATAGATTCACAGGCTGATTCGGTGAATCAAAATGGAAGGTCCACAAGGATTCAGCTTCAATCTCGTAAATGATACAATGAGTCAAAAGAAAGGACAACGGCATTGAAGTGATATTGGCACAGGGAAAACTATAACCAGGGTTCACATCCAATGGGCCTAATTGAAGAAGCAGGTCCATTAAAAAGGAAATGGAGAGATACAAATATAGGAACGACATTACAGAAGTTATTTCAAAAAAATTATGAAGTTCCATGTATTGCGAGAAGAGCTCAGATTTTTCTACCACCCACGAGAGCTAAGATACTCTATTACAGGTCCCAATGTCCTATCCACTGACTTGTTCCACAGGTGTGCCAATTCTGAGCGAAATTCTTTTCCAAATATCGGCTCACTTTTCTGCAGAATGTTGAAGCAATGAGATTTAAAATACTGCAGCATGCAATGCCAAAAAGATATGCAAATAACTGCATCCATTAAGTCCACAGATCAGAAATTAAAGCACGCGGAACTTAATTAACCATAGTACACCAGTTGCTTGGCAATGGGCAAATTTGCATAACGACAGAAGCAAAGTCACTAACAAATCAAATGACTGCATCCATCAACTCCACAAATCAGAAATCAAAGCAAGCGGAACTTAAGTAACCAAAGTAGCAATGGGCAAATTCACATAACGACAGAAGCAAAGTCACTAACAAATCAAATAGCCTGAATCAAAATAAGTGAAACGTCACATCCTTCACAGTGTTCATAAACTGCTGGAGACACCGTTTTCACTTGCATCTTGAGAAGCAGGCAAGAACAACACCCTGGATGGATCTGGCACAGTTAGATTCTTACTCTTACCCAAGACTGACAGGGATTAGAAGTTCTTTCGAGACAGTGCCACAGAACCTAATTGTAAACCCTCTCAATTAAGTACGAGGAGAAGAGGCAAGGTGCCTAATCATATTCAAACTAACCACTCGAGCACTGTGAGAAGAAAAATTGGAAAGAGAGCCTCGCAGGATCGTGATAAGGACGACATCCTATTTCCCCTCAACTCTATTAACTATCGCAAATTGGGAAAAAGAAAAAAAATTCAAACCAGTTTCTGGCATGTGTTTGTGCAAGTCTATTTCATGTACCACCAAAGTGCTCCACCTAAGGTATCAACATATCCCGCAGGTTTATGCAATGCCTCCATGTTCCTTCGGTTCAAGTGGACAGCCATAACGGATGCAACAGACCAAACCTCAATCTCCATCATCTCAAGACTCCATTTTTGGAAAAACGACTTCCACCAGCTCCGACCAGTTCCGGTGGTCAAGAGACGAAACGTCCAAACTTCTAAGTGCAATCGAATGGAACAAAACCGCATAGAGCACCGACATTGCGATATGCTCTTCCTGGTAATTTACGTCGCACTCGTTCAATCATCTCACCTCGAAGAAGTATGCTCGTTCAATTTGCGATTACCAAGAGTTATTCCGTTTCTCGAACGCATACTCGCCGATCTACACAACCAAAAGGGAATCCGCAGCTCTACTGAGGAAAAGCCCAAACGAAGGGGCGCGGTCTAGGGTTGAGAATCGGGATAACCAAATGCCAGTCAAGAAGAGCAAGCAGAATCGAACGCCAAAGTTTTCACCTGAGCTTGGGCGGCGAGGCGAGACCGATCATCGGAAATGGACCGGTATATCCTCTTCCGTTCCTGGAGCACAATCGCTCCGGCGAGCGCGCCGCCCAGAGCAGCCCCAAGCAGGCGCTCCTGCAAATCGGATCACCGCAAAATCAATCAATCAATCAATCAACCATCTACAGAAGCTGGACACAATCGACGGATTCGACTGCCCAAAAAAAAAGGAAAGAAAGCGGGAATCTCGACGGTGGTTCGGCGAATCGTTCGGTGAAATTACCCGAGCTAGAATGCTAATCATGCTGGATTCGCTCGCTCGCTCGCTCGCTTCCTTGCTTCGCTTCGGGATTTGCGGAATTGCAGAGCGGAGGACGAGGAAGAGGCAGGGAGGGGGAGAGAGAGACTGTATTGAATTGGGAGGTTCGCCGTCGGGCCTGGATTGCGATGTTCTTCCGCCGTGCGAGGCCCAAAAGATTTTCGTGGTAAAAATTATGAAAAAGTTACGTATGGCTCTCCTGGTGTGGTTTGGAAAATATTTTTCGAAAAATGATTGTTTATATGATTTAGAAAAATTATTCAATAGGAAATAGTTTTATCATCAATAGCAATTTATATTTAATTATTCTTGTGAGCGACAAAAAAAAAATTCATTTAATATTTTTGTAAGTGTTATAAGCGATTATTTCTAAGAAAATGTTTCTCAAATCAGTCAATTTTCACGAAAACGAATGCACTTGTACATTTGAATACTCCGATTACCGTGTAACAAGTAAATAAAAAAATAAATAAATTCCAACATACTCTAGGAAAGTTAACGAGAGTTAATATCAGTTTTCTACTTAGGATCCGTTTGTTTCATAAAAAAATAAATATTTGAAATTTTTTTCTTAAAAATAATCACTTGCATAGCTTAAAATATCAATGAAATAAATTTTTATTATGGACAAAATTTATATTTAAACATTTTTATAAATGGTGAAAATATTTTTCATTTGTGCATTTTCATAACGGATATTGTTAGGGAAATTTGTTTCGTGAAGAAGATAAAGAAGTAGTAGTAGATCCTTAATACTTTGACATGTGATGATGATCGATGTTCTTAAAGCATTATTTATCCCTTATTGTTGTTGTCGGGTTTGTAACAAATATACCCCTAAGATATACATCAAAATTGTAGAGAAATGAGTTCAGCAATTACTCAATTATTCTATTGAAATTTTACTTTGAATGTGTTAAAGTTGTGTATATGAAAAGAGAACAAGAGAGAGTTTTGAAGAAGAATACGTTATGAACAGTTGTGAATCGATCTCTGTCAATTCATGCATATCCCGAAAGAGTCCCATATGAATGTCACTCTTAAGGTTGTGAAGTACTTGAAGAAATGCCAGGACTTGAGATACTTCTTTCTTGAAGTTGCGACATGGAAATGATAGCCATTTGTGACACATAGTATACCGGTTGTTTTATGAGTTGAAGGTTCATCACTGGCTTCTGCATTAAATTTGGGGAATTGTTGCTTTTGTGGAAAACAAAGAAACAATCCACTGTGTCTTTGCCATCGTCCAAAGCTGAGTATTGAACCATGGCTAAAACTACTTGGGAAATAATGTGGATACGAAGACTACTTCTAGACCTTGGGTATAAGCTAAAGGACCAACCTTGCTATTTTGTGACAAAGATTGGGCTCTTAAACTTGTGGCAAATCCCATAGTACATGAGAGAACAAAACATGTGGAGGTTAATTATCACTTCGCTCGTGACAAGATTTAAGAAAGAATAATAAAAAAAAGAGGAATAGAAATCATAGGGTAATCTGCGAATATTTTTACTGTGCCCCATGTTAGAGACAACATGCATATCTTTTAAGCAAGTTATGCGTCTTGGACATATACAAGCCACCAGCTCGAGGGAGAGTGTTGGAAGATATGCTTCATTTCTCGAGTCAAAATGAGATTGCAATTTGTCAATCTAGGATTTTAATTGATTCTTCTCGATTTTGCTGGAAATATCATTTCCTTTATTACTTCTATTTTTGTACTATATATTGAGGACTGTACATTGAAAATATATAATGAAATATACATAATACAAAATTTGTAGTCATTCTATTTTCCACTTTGTGTCAAGCGCAAGAGAGGATTCCTAGGGAGTTTGCTTATACCGATCGATCAATTTTAATCATCTTCTTCTCTACAATTGCTCGATTTCAATTTTAATCATCTTCTTTTCCACAATTGCTCAATTCGCCGCAATCAAATATCTGTAGCTTTGTCAATGTTGGTTCAAGGCGAATGCCATTTGGTAAAGAGGACAATCTAGGACAGTCTTCGATCTCTAGTGTTCTCAGAGAAGAACAAATTTGTAGCCATTCGGGCACTACACTCAAAATTGGAACGGCAATGTTATTTTTTTAAGTATTTTATTTTATTTCTAAAAACTTCCTAAATGCATTGAAAGTTATTTTAGTGTAGGATGAAGTTACTAATTACAAGAAAGTTACTTCCACAAATAATTTGTACTTTTACCATTGTCGAATAAAAAAAACAAAAAACAACATGGTCCAAGCTAGTTTGGTTTGGTTCTCGGTTCCTAGGGACGAATCGGACCAACTCTTGCGGAACTAATGTCATGCAAGCTGATGCAAAATGGAAAAATAAATAAATATGGATATTGATATCACTACCATCTATGACAGATTTACTATAAATTAACTAAATTGGTACACTTATGACAAATTTATTTCTCATTAGTTCTATTAAATTGTCGAATTGGAAAACACACGACAGTTGATGAGTACACAATTTTAGGTTTTATCTTTCTTTTATGATAGGCATATAAGTTTGTAATTTTTGTGGTAAAATTGGTGATTAATAAATGATAAATTTGTCATGTGTATATTAGCTTGGAGTTTTTTATGGTTAAAAAATTAATTTAAGGTAAACTTATCATAAAATATATTGATTTTGGATTTTTAGTGGTAAAAAAAATTAATTTTAGATAAATTTATTATAGATGTATCAACTTTGGAATTCTGGTGGATTAACTTATTAAGATTTTTAAATGCTAATACTCTTTTTCTCTCTCCAAGCGTGAAATTGACTTTCAAACAATCAACCGTTCACTCCTTCAACGTGACAGACGTTAGCAAAAAAAACCGAGACCAACCTCTCGTCCTCGCCACCATCACGACAATTTGCCCTTTTTTTTTCTAATCTAGATCGAGCAGATCCAAGTTTTGCGTGACCAGTCACCGGCAAAAAAAAAAAAAAAACCACGTCTTTTCTTCGACTTAATTCGTTATTAAATAAGGAGATCAAAGCAAATGAACAAAAAAACGGAAATAAAATAAAAACCATAATTATCATTCGCCTAAATGAACGGTGAACCCAACGCTTAGATTTATGTCACGTCATTAATTTAATGCCGGTCAGCCCAAGAACGACGTCGCGCGATCGCCAGTCAACGGTCTTTCCGCTCCTCCTTCGCAGTCGTCGCCGCTATAAAAGCCCACCGCACAGAGCAGAGCGCAGCGCACGGCCAGATCTCAGTCCCTTCTCTCTTCCGATCGCAATGTCGACTCGCGTCCTCTTCCTCCTCCTCTCCCTCGCGGCGCTCCTGCTCGTCGCCTCCTTCCCTCGCTCCCTCGACGCCGCCGCCGCCGCCGCCGACGACGACGACGACGAGGATCTCAGCTTCCTCGAGGAGCCCGACGAGAGCCACGGCGCCGGCGCCGGCGGGGGCGCCGCGGCGGGGGCTCACGCCGAGTTCCCCGACTCCGACCACTTCGAGGACGACGAGGACTTCGAGAATTACTCCGATCTCGACGAGTCGGAGGCCGATGCGGACGCGTACAAGGAGCCCGAGGTGGACGACAAGGACGTCGTCGTCCTGAAGGAGGGGAACTTCTCCGATTTCGTCGAGAAGAACCGGTTCGTGATGGTGGAGTTCTACGCGCCGTGGTGCGGGCACTGCCAGGCCCTGGCGCCCGAGTACGCCGCGGCGGCGACGGAGCTGAAGGGAGAGGAGGTGGTCCTGGCGAAGGTGGACGCGACGGAGGAGGAGGAGTTGGCTCAGAAGTATGAGGTGCAAGGGTTCCCCACTGTTTTTTTCTTCGTCGATGGCGTTCACAAGCCGTATTCCGGCCAAAGGACCAAGTAACGTTCCGATTGTTTTTTTCTGCTTTTGTCCATTCCCAAGATCCGTTTTATTTATTTATTTATTTTTATTTTCTCCCTCTGGAACTGAATGTCAAGATGCGATTTTGCGGTCTTTGGTTTAGTTCATCCTTGAGACCGTTCTGATTGAATGCTATGTGCATGTGAGTTGGGCTTAGTGGTATATCTGATTTCACTCCAGGGATGCTATTGTGACTTGGATCAAGAAGAAAACAGGGCCTGGCGTGAATAACTTAACCACAGCGGACGAAGCCGAACGGGTGTTGACTTCCGAAAACAAAGTTGTTTTGGGCTATCTTAACCATTTGAAGGTACGTGGTACTGAAGAATTAACATTTACATGAAATTTCCCTACATTTTTTCTGGTATCTAATTGTAATGGGATGAAGTAGTCTTTTGGAGCAAAATACAATCAAAATTGATGGGCTTCTGCCAATAACTGAAGTATGTTGGAATTATATGCATTATTTCGCACTGCACGCCATTTATGTGGTGCTCGAGTCCGAGATAATTGTTCTCAGTAGGGATGGATGAGAATTGCTTTGACTTGTCTCCTTTTAAGTGTGGAGCGACTGTTCTCTGTTCTTATACCCCCAGTTTAAAGATCAAAAAAAAAAAAAAAAAAAAATCGAAATGCCCCTTTCCTAGCCATTCATTTGGTTTGTGCACACTTTCCATAACCAAAAGATAAATGGAGAAGGAAGAAAGGTAATCCAGGTAAGTTAATTTTGCATTTTGTAATTGATGGTAGGGCCCCGAGAGTGAGGAGCTTGCTGCTGCTTCAAGAATTGAAGATGATCTCAACTTCTACCAAACTGTTAATCCTGACGTTGCAAAGCTTTTCCACATAGACCCTGAAGTCAAGCGTCCTGCTTTGGTCATCCTTAAGAAGGAGGCAGAAAAATTAAGCCTTTTCGGTAAGTTTAATTTGCTCTTTCTGGTGAATGAAACCAAAGCTGCATATATGCCAAGGCACCTGTGTCTCATGATGTTTTCCTTTTTCTGCAGATGGTAAATTTGAGAAGTCTGCAATAGCTGAGTTTGTTTTTGCGAACAAGCTTCCTCTGGTTACCACTTTTACCAGGGAAAGCGCACCATTAATTTTTGAAAGCCCAATTAAGAAGCAGGTAAGTGTAATTCCTTGGTACATGAGCAAGCGTCAGAATTCCTCGTTGACGTTGATTGAGTTTTGCGAATTCTTTTCAGGTGTTGCTGTTTGCCACATCAAAAGATTCGGAGAAATTTTTTCCGGTATTTGAGGAAGCTGCAAAGCTTTTCAAGGGAAAAGTAAGTTGAGACCATACGGATGAAAGCTTTCCATTGGTGTTACATCCTTCTAAGTAGTGGTTTTTTGATTGAGGAACTTCCTCAGTAGTCTTAGTCAGTATTTCATGAATTGCTGGCTACATGAAACTTGATGAGCAATGGAAGATGCTGCTGCTTACAGAGCCAGGAATAATTAGTGTATGAACTAGTTTGAGTTGTATTGGTGGAGTGCATTTCCACGACTTCATAACTTTAAAAATACATTGCACTAAGTTGAAAGACTATTATCTCCATATAAGCATGCAAGTGTTGGGTTTGTCTTCCCCAAATGACAAGTTTAGCCGGCCAGTGGCTGCTGGTGATATCTCATGGTCTATTTTGCCTGAAACTAAACTTAGTTGTAGCAGTCAAATGCATTTCACAAAAGTAAAAGGATGGTTGATGCATTTATGACTTTCTTCTTCTTTCAACTCCAGCTGGTCTTCGTGTATGTGGAAATGGATAATGAAGATGTCGGAAAGCCTGTGTCAGATTATTTTGGTGTCTCCGGGAGTGGTCCCAAGGTAATTTTTGTTTATCATTTTTTATGAGGACGAATGTGGATTGATTGGCTTTCATTTCTTGGATAACTTCTTGGTACTTGTCTTCAACAGGTCCTTGGATACACTGGAAATGATGACAGTAGGAAGTTTTTCCTTGATGGAGAAGTGACTTTGGATAATATTAAGGTCATAAAGCATTCTGTAAAGTTAGAACACTTTGTACTGCATTTTGTGAGCTAGACATAACATTTTGCATTTATCACTCGCAGGTTTTCGCTTCGGACTTCTTGGAGGAGAATCTAAAACCTTTCTATAAATCAGACCCAATTCCTGAAACCGTGAGTGATTTGTTGCAGTTCTGTGGAACTTTGATTGTCATTTGGTTGTACTTTCGATAATTTGGTACCTGTGACTGTTGTAGAATGATGGTGATGTGAAAGTTGTTGTTGGGAACAACTTTGATGAAATTGTGTTGGATGAGTCAAAGGACGTCCTGCTCGAGGTACCATTTCCTTTTTAGATGAGTGTGATTCATTTCTTTTCTGTCTGTATGGGACAAATCTAATGCAAGGTCTGTCACCAGATATATGCGCCTTGGTGCGGGCATTGTCAAGCACTGGAGCCTACATACGACAAACTTGCCAAACATTTGCGTGAAATTGACAGTCTTGTTATTGCCAAGATGGATGGAACAACCAACGAACATCCGAGGGCAAAGGTAAGTTGGCTTATGATACAGCAATAAAAAAGAAAAGAGATTATTTAAGAGTGGTTGTCAGCACTTCAGCTTTGCTCTTCAAATACATGTTTTTCTTGTTCTGGGTCATTAATTGCTACCTTAGTGATGTTTTCTTGATTAAGTTGTCCACATTTTCTATTATTTTGTCAACAACCTTAGGGATCCACCTTTTCTGATCTATCTGTGTTTGAGAGGTTTTGCTATGAAATGTCTCCGATGGATTGTTGTAGGAATGGCGTGGCTAAAATTTGTCTACTTCATGCAGGCTGATGGATTTCCCACACTTCTTTTCTTCCCAGCTGGAAACAAGAGCTTTGATCCTGTAAGTGGCTTTTGAAGTTTATTATCACTGTGGTTGTATGCTTATATACTTCTGCTTTTGCCTGTTTTAGTCTTGTATAAAATCGAACTAGGTATGCCCGGTCTTCATGAATTTTTGAAAACCTGAAGAAGTTTACTGTCCTCTAAGGCTTTAGTGATTTCCAGTTTTGGTCAAACCGATAACCGAATGTCGCTTGGAAATGAAAGAACACTGATTCATATGTGTTGATCAATTCCCTTCTCTCGAATTAGAAATGAAAGAACACTGATTCATATGTGTTGATCAATTCCCTTCTCTCGAATTAGAAATGAAAGAACACTGATTCATATGTGTTGATCAATTCCCTTCTCTCGAATTAGAAATGCGGGATAGAAAATTTTCCTCTCTCTAGTCAGCAACTACCTAACGAAATCATCTTACTTTGGGCAGATCACTGTAGACACTGACCGGACTGTGGTGGCTCTGTATAAATTCCTGAAGAAAAACGCATCAATCCCTTTCAAGCTTCAAAAACCAGCAGCATCTACTCCTAAACCTGCTACTACCGACACCAAAGAGAGCGAAGAAACCGTCACTACCGATCTGAAGGATGAATTATGAGGGCAATGAGTATCTTTCTCTTTCACTGGGTAATAGGAAAGAAAGAGAAGAACAGAAGCAAATAGAAGTTAGACGAGTGTAGAGTGATCAGAGAGAGAAGGAAAACACCAGAGTAATTTAAAGCTTTTGTTTTTACTTGGGTGAGGACTGTGGGGGTCGTTTCTCTTAAAAGTTGTATTGGCCTTCTAGTTTTGACTCTGTATCATCAGTAATAAAGTGCATTTTTCCTTTCAAGATCTGGTTGATCTATTGTTCGATGCCTCCAGCCAACGCCTGTGAGGCTTAGTCATTTGGCATTAGCTCCAAAGCAAAGATTGTGAATGAACACTTGCATCGGTAGGTTTCTGCTCTGCCCATATTATTCCCTCAGCATGGATGCGCGGTGGGCGCTGTGAACTATATCAGTAGACAGCAAGGCAAGAAATCTTTAGGTCAGTTACTAAACGTGATCTTAGAAGGATTTGATCTCAGGTGGCTATCTAGGGCGCTGTGAACTATATTAGTAGACAACAAGGCTATCTAGGGGTGAGCATGATTTGGGTTAGGCCGGTCGCATGATTTGGGTTGGGCCGGTCCACCCCTAACTTTAGGATCAACCCGAATAGTGCTGGTCCTCAATTTTTGGGACCGAGGACCGACCCTATTGAGCTTGGGACTGAGGACCGGACCGACTTAGTGAGTTCGGTCCGGTTCCAGGGTAAATTCGGAACTAATCAATAATTTTTTATGTTATTTTTGTACTTTTTGAAAAAGTAATTGAAGATTGGATTGACCCAATGGGTTCGGTCCAATTTCAAGATCAACTCGGGACCAACTAGTACTCTTTGAAAGGGCAACCGAGAATTGGACCGACCCAATGGGTTTGATGACGAGCGAGGTCAGCTACGAAAGGCAAGCAGTGAGGGTCAAGTGGGGTGAGCGTCGAACAGAGTGAGCATCGAGTGTCGAGTGAGGAGCAACAAGCCAAGCGAGCACCGAGCGGCAAGCGGCACGAGTGACCCAAAATGAGTGAGACGAGTGTCGAGTGGCGAGGATAGAAGTTGTTTATTTCGATTTTGGCAAATTAAAAACTAATAGGACAAATAAAACAGAAGAGAACAAGTACTAAAAGAGGATGCCGCAAGGAGCTATTTATGCCATTTTGGACGTCACGAGGACTCCTCACAAAAACATTTTTCTCTTTCGTAAATTATGACTATTGATGTTGTAAAAATATAAAAAATTTAAGTTATTAAAGAATAATGTAAAATTACTTGAACTACTCACAAAATAGTTATTTAATGTTGTTGACGTCGTTTATTTTAAAAATTTTTTTATATAAAAGAATTATATATATAGTTAAGGTTAGTTTGAATTGGACTGACCTTGAACTCCTTAAAATAAACTCTCAGTGGTTTGACTAAGCTTTTTGGGCAACTGCCAACTGGTACTGGTGCAGTGTTCTTAAAGTAGCTTTCGCAACACTAAACGACAGCAGAGACTTTGAGAAGCAGGCCCGGAAAGACCGGGTTCCACGATCGCAAAGCGCATGCACCCACGTCCTCCCTCCTCTTCTTCATGCTTCAAACTCAAGTCTCTCTCCACAGCAAAATGTCAGAGATGGAATGCTGACCACCTCGGTACCACCTCCCCCGGGGAGAAGAAGAAGAAGAAGAAGAAGAACAGCCGACGGCTTCCCGTACTTCACGTGTCCATCGCTTTGCTTGTATCGCAGGCCTGCCTCTCGTCATCGATCCCCTCGCTGATCATAAAGCAAAATCCTTCATCCAGGCGAGCCGACGCGTCGTTTCCCCATTCTTATATTCGTCAAGTTTTCCTCAGCAGTCGGAAACTGTCCGCTCCCCATTCAATCTCGTCCCTCGAGGTCTCCTCCTTCTTCCCTCCCTCCTCTTTCGAAAAAAAACAAGAACTACCTTTATACTTCCCCAGATCTGCATCTCTCTCTCTCTCTCTCTCTTTCCAGCCACATAAGAACCAGAGAGAGTCTCGCTGACTAGAAAGCTTACACCCTTCGTCTTCATGGCCAGGCTCCGCATTCTCGCTTTCGCTCTCTCTCTTTCCCTCCTCCTCCCGCTCGCGCTCTCCTCCGACTCCGCCACCCCTTCCCCGGCTCCCGGTCCTCAGCCCCCCTCCGGCCCCACTTCCCCGGCTCCCGGTCCTCAGGCCCCCTCCAACCCCTACTTCCCCGGCTCCCCGTCCTCAGCCCCCTCCGGCCCCCCTTCCCCGGCTCCTCCTTCCCCGCCCGCGCCGCCCCCGGCGGATCCCGCCCCCCCCCGCCCCCGCCCCGCCCCCGCAGACGTTGCCTTCTCGACTGCCTGTTGAGACGCCCGCCCCCGCTCGCGGCGGGATGAGCGGCGGCGCGAAGGCGGGGATCGCCATCGGCGTGATCGCCGCGGTCGCGCTCGCCGTGCTCGGAGGAATGGTGTACAAGAAGAGGCAGGAGAACGCGCGGCGCTCGCAGTACCGTTACGCGGCGAGGAGAGAGATTCTGTAGAGAAGGCTCGAACGGTTCCTTTGTGTTGTACCGAGCTGTCCGTCGTTGGGAGATCAGTTTTTGTCGTGACGCTGTCGCTGATCAGTGCAAGAGGTTCTGCCATTTTGATTGATTTTCGCTCTATATATATACACACACACTGAATAATGCATAGTCCATATTTAGTCAGCGATTCGCCATTGTTGATTGTCGATCGTCGTCTTCAGCTTCTGTTGACATGTATAAAATATCATCTTGGAGGTACCATCATGTTGCTTCTTCTTCTTATTGTTACTATTATTATTATTTTCTTTTGTATGTAATATGTAGTTTTTCCGTGACCCGGACTTCGAAACAGAATTTGTTCTCTTAAATTTGACTAATAATACTAGGGAAATCCAATGATTTAGTAGATGTGCGGAATTTCTTTAGGCATAAATACTTACTAAATTGAATGTCCGTTTATAGTTCGTGACAATAATTCAATTTCTTCTGAGTAATGCTTATAGTGCGGATAACCAATCAAGATCTGCTAAAAAATGTCACCGAGTGGCATCAATTAACAAGGTAAGTAAGAGGGAGATGAGTTCGACCAAAAAAAAAAAAAAACAGAGAGGGAGATGAGTTGCCATACAAGTACTATTTTCAAGTGTCTGATAATGTACTTTCTTTTTCATTTGATCTTCACTGGTGTTTCGCTTAGAAGCGTGTTTTTTAAGGATTTTTGGAGAATGGATCCCAATCTCATGATGTCATCTGTGAGATCAAGCAAAATAGTCAACTCACACTTTCTAAACTTTTTTTTCCATCAATTCAGTTCATTTTGTTTTTTGTCCATTTGGCCAATTTTGGTTGGCTAGCTTCTCATGTGAATTTTAAAAATTTTCTATTGACTTTTTATCTTTTCTTTTAGTTTTTCTTTCTTTTTCCCCTCCTTTCTCCGGCGAGTTGCCACTGACCAATGGTGACCTTGCCTGGCCATTGGTGAGGCCGAGCCTAGTCAGATGTGGTGGCGCCTCACCTGACGCCTCACCTAGTGACGGCGAGGTCAGCCTTGCCGTAGGGGTGAGCATCACCATTGGCCGGTGAAGTTAACCTCACTAGCCCTGGACTCTAGCTGGCGGCTTGCCAGAGAAAGAAGGAAGAAGGGATAAAAAACAAAAAGAGAGAGAAACGAAAAGAAATAAAAATTGATAATAAAATTCAACAATAAAAATTTTTAAAATTGTCTTTATTCGCGTCGGTTGGCCAAAATTGACTGAATAGATGAATCAGCACAAATGCAAAAGATTTTCAATTGAATTGGAAAAAAAAAGGGATTTGGAACTTAATTGGCACAATTATCATAAATTTAGGACTTTTTTGATAATTTTCCTCAATAGTTTGTATTATAATTACAAAAAGAATATAAAGGCGACCCTTATTAATCGAGGATCCATCTCTCGGCAGATAATAGACGCCGTATGCTTATTTATTAACCCCAAAGTCAAGGATACCTCATCAATTAAGCAATTCAGTTCTTACGCTGCGCTTCAATGTAAGGCCTTAAAAAATGCAGATTAAGTTCACAGGAGCAAGCTCTGTTACATATCAACGTCCTTTTTATGTTTCTCGGCCGGAAGGAAAAAAGTACACATTGCGAGAAAGAAAGGAACAGAAGAGCACGAATAGCTCGGACATCAATTTTCAGCACTAATATCATCGCAATGGCATTTCCCCCCAGAACAATAGTACAAGTGGTACATACACTGCAGCTCAACCATTAGGTGATTATTCTCATTATTCTCTTCCTATGTTGTACAATAGTGTAACTGGTGTGACAACTTATGGGGTCTGTCGAATAGACATAAGTGGCTTACCATCAAAATGCCGCCACATGCTTTCTTGAAATGGGGATTGTGCTAAATCTTATTCCTCAGCAGCAGGGTCTACCCACCGACCGTGATCCTTTATCAGCTGAATCAAGGCATCGGTCGCATGCTCCATTGCAATTCCTCTCTTGACCACGGTCTGAAACAGAGAAATAATGGTGAATCTTGAATACTATCCACGTAACGAATTTAAGGACTTAAAGACCGAATCAGTGTACTAATCATTTGTCAGGGTAATTTGTCACACTGGTGAACCAAGCATGGTGTCATCACATTCTTATCTCAACGCCATAGGTGGCAGGTACTTGATCTTAACCACAAAAGCAAATTAGATGCGCTGCTCAATGAATAACGTGCACGAAAAGATAAGAATATATGTATCACCTTCCCAACGTAAAGATCTATTTTTCCAGGAGCACCACCAACATAACCAAAATCTGCATCAGCCATCTCTCCTGGTCCATTTACGATGCAACCCATAATTGCAATCTGAGACGATGGAAAACAAAGATGCTGTGAAATTCTGGCCTAGTAGAGTGTAGTAGGAACTTCATCATTCACAGCTGGGAGTATCTGATTACCGAAACACCGGGTAAATGAGATGTCTTCTCTCGTATTTCAGCACTTATTTCTTGAAGGTCGAACAACGTCCTGCCACAGGAAGGGCATGACACGTATTCCTGAAAGAAGATTTTACGTGCTCAGAAGATCACTCGAATGAAAATTTTTAAAACTATTTATCAGTCAAATTATTTTCCGATCAACTTTCCTACCGTCTTCGTGTTTCGCATTCTGCAGCCTTGCAGTAGATTGAAAGAAGTATTCCTCAGAAACTCCAAATCTTGGTCTGGCGCTTCTATGAGGATTCCATCACCAAGTCCATCTACCAGAAGGGCTCCTGCATTTGTTCCAGCACCAATTACCAGGTCGTCCCTATCATCAGAATAACCATCGTCAGCTTATTTGTCAATGTATAAAAGTCCATTCACGTACATTCAAGGACATTGTAATTACCGGTGAGTCCCATCTGGAAATTGAAGATGGTGAATGACAGGGAAATCAAGAGCATTTTCTTGTAGATACTCAAAGAGCCTGCAAAAAGACATACAGCATTATTTTCTGAGGTGGAGAAGATTTGTAACGGGCTGGAGAGGATTGTGGGAGTTGAGCAGTATTGGGGCATACCGCATATGCTCCCCTGATGTGCCAATGATCAAGGTGTACAATAGTGTTGTGCTTAGCTTTGAGATTATATAATGCATGCCAAGCATTGAATTGGAATTATAGGGTAAATAGGGCTGTTCCTCAAGGAGCTAAACAAATTCATGAGGTTTCATCAGGTAAAATGTGTCTATTGCCTTGAATTTGTCGTTCCCGAGTACTTTAATCACTATTAAGGAATTTGCCTTCCAATAGCCGTTCAACCAGACAACAAGAACCTGCCAAAAGATTACCTCCTTGCTGCATGCACTCTGCTGGTTTTTTCTTCATTAAGTGGGAGATTATGAAGAAGCATTGTGGCATCCACGCTCTTAAGTATTTCCAGGTCTTCGTATGGCTCATCTCCACGCAAGGACACAACCAAGCGTGTGCCTGACAACCAGTAAATTAATAGGCCATAAGAAAAATTGCCCCAAAAGCAACTGACATTAAGCTCAATTTAGCGACTCCAACTACATACGCATGGACATCAGCAGTTCTACCTTCTGGCAAGAGCTTGTGAGCGCCAGATGACAATTCCTTGAGATTGACCAAAACCATGGCATTGGGCAATGGCTTTGTCAGCTGTTCTGATAAAGGAGTTATGACGCCCATGCTTACATCTATCAATCTTTTGAGAGCTAGTCGCTGCTCATGAAAAGATTGAAAATCATCTTAATCACATTACTCAAACTGATTAGTGGCTGTTGGAATATTTTGCAGGTATGTGAGTGCATCCAGGGAATGTGCGGTGGGATAAATGTTGTGATAGAAAAATAAGCAAGAGAAATCTGGTTCTTACAGCATCAGCATCGTCAACTGGTGGAAGCTCTCTCAGTAAAATTGAGTCTACTGTTGCCAGATCCTAAAATTAAGAGAGAAAGGCACTGAATTTATGATCAAAATCCATTATATACTTCTTTTAGCAAAAGAGTAAATGACTGGATAAATCTGAGAAAGGGATAGACCTTAAATGGCATTCCAAGAACAAGCTTGGTAGCAAGAGAACGGTAGAAATTTTCTGGGGCCTGCACTAACAAATTCTTGGTGAAGACCACTTCACCAAAACTTACAACATACTTGCATCCTCCCCCCACCCAAAGAGAGAGAGAGAGAGAGAGAGAAGAAAAGTACACCCAAGTGAAAAGGTTCTCAAATATTTTTTGTTTTGTGAAAGTTGAAATGATACCTTCAACTGATTCAAGGAGACAGACATGAGAACGGAACCATCACGGTGGAGGACACCTCTGTAATCCACCTCCTCGCCCTACTCCCATGTTAAGTATGGTTGTTAGAAAATGGAACTATCTAAAATTTTATGGCCAATGTCATTTTCAAGTTGATGACCAACCTCCTTTTGCATTGGCAATTGACCCGATCGTCGCTGGAAGTCAAAATAATGTCTGTGCTTTTCCTCAAATGGTGCCTGATGGTAATTAGAAATAAAGACGGGGCGAATAAGAATCCCAAAATGGTCGACTAATGCAGAATGATACAATAAACTAAATTAAGAACCTACCACCCCCTTCTGAAGCTCTGCTGCTCTCATACCGAGATTTGCCAGCCTTCTACAGGGATCTATCTCTTCTTCAGGTGGTTCAGTAAGAGAGACTCTGATTGTATCACCTAAACCATCCTGCATTAAAATGTTCCATGAACTTCAAGGTCTAATTAGGGTATAAGGAGCATTTCAAATATCACCAGCAATGGCCCGTTATGCGCAGTCCACCAAAAACAAAATGACTCCAATCATTCAAAAATATAAATGAAAACAGAATTTTGCAAAGCATTTTAAACCACCCAATCACTGAATTGCAGTGTGATACATCTAGATCAGCAGGGGTTCTAATCATGTTCAGGACAGTTGCACCGAGGCAGTAGGTGTAAAGGAGACCTGAAGAAGGGTTCCAATGCCAATTGCAGACTTCATGCGTCCATCTTCACCTTCTCCAGCTTCAGTCACTCCCAAGTGTAATGGGTAATCCCATCCCTGAACATTCATTTCAGCTACGAGAAGACGGTATGCCTGAACCATGACAACAGGATTGCTTGCTTTCATTGAGAAGACAAAATTGTGGAAATCTAACTTCCGGCATATTCTTGCAAACTCAAATGCAGATTCGACCTGTTTGAATGAATACCTTTCAGTTTCAGAGTTCAGATCATAAAAAAACTGAAAAGCCAAAAACAAAAAAAAAACAAAAAAAAGAAAAAAAAAGAAAAGGTAAAAGAACTTTTAATAGATTTAGAGAGAATAATTGTTCACCATTCCCCTAGGAGAATCCCCGTGGTAGCTCATGATACGATCTGAAAGGCTACCATGATTTGTGCCAATACGCATCGCCCTTCCATACTTTTTGCACTTCTCAACCAACGGAGTGAATACCTAGTAGAGCAGAACAACCGTATCAAAAATAAGAAACTAGGTACTTGCGAATTCAGATTGCTTCTACTGAGACAACTCCACAATTTAGTCCAAAGCCCTTTTTTCACCAAATTCAAGCCCACACACATAAAAAGAGCTAGTCATTGTCAAATGATCCTTCTTTCATTTTACTGACAGAAAAAAGAAAGACTGCCGCCACATTGACACTTCTTTCTTGTGGTGCAGGCTGGGAATCCAAAATCATACAATTCATGCCTAAAGATAAATTGTTATGGCATTTACCCTCTTATCTTGTAAATTTATTTTTCTGTAAAATCTCATCAGTATAGATAGAATATATGCAAGTCATGGACCCACTTCTACAGCTACAAGGAAGGGGTTCAAGTCAAACATGCCACAAGAGGTTGAGCGATTGATGGATCAGTAATATAACCTGCTCAATATGCGCAAGTTCTTCCTGGTACTCCTCCTCTGTGTATTCTATCTGCTCGAACTGAGCCCTTCTATCAGCTACAATATACAACCTTGTTGAGGAAGTGTACATCATACACAATTAACAATCAAGAAGGACTTCTACATACCAAAATTTCCTGGATTAACACGAATCTTGTCAAAGCATTCAGCCACCCGCAGTGCAACTGAAGGTGCGAAATGAATATCTGCTACCAGCGGGATATTGTAACTGCCAAAATCAACAGATATATATCACTCTACACGAATCGTTCCATAACTTTCAATAGCAGTAGATAAAGACCTACTTTTTCTGCACAAGAGAGTTCTTTATCTCAAAGCATGCATCTGCTTCTCTCTTTCCTTGAACTGTTATCCGGACAATATCAGCTCCCTTGTCAGCAATTCTCATCACCTACAAGCACAACAGAAAATTAATAAAGGAAGATTCTTCACAAATGTGTGATAGTATCAATGCTGGCCGCATGATTTAACTAGTCCACCATATCACATTTCCATAAAAGCAATATTTTTATGCCATGAAAATGTTCCAGTTACTCAGTTTCTTTCTAGCCTTTTAACTATCACCAGAAGTATCTGCATTCACCTCAGTCTCTCCTGGTCCTCTTCAACATGCAGATGCTTTGATGATATTACTAATGGTAGGTAGGGTATCATAATGGCGGCTCAGTAGATCAAACAAATGAATGATTGGCTGGCAGAGTTACCAAATTAAAGGATAGGATCTGCCATAAATGCATATTATTGAATCAACAGAATGAAATAGCACTTTGTAATGGAACTAACTTAAACACGCAGGTTTAAGTAAAGAACCTGTTCAACTGTTCCAGCAACGTCCTTAGTATCACTTGTAGTCATCGTCTGTATTCTTATGGGATGCTCACTCCCAAGAGCCACGTTTCCCACCATCACTGTCCGCGTCTTCCTCCTGACTGTTTTGTGCAAAGACTCACAGTACTTCTGCCTGGGAACTGGTTATATTCATGGTCATCAGATAAAAAGTCTACAATATTGTTCAATATTTCCCACTGCAAAGGATAAAGTACATATCTGTCTTTCCTTTAACCATGTTTAGTTGCATATACTGAGGCATAAACAAGCAATATAAAGATGGTGACCAGTAACTTCTCCTTGCTTCAGGAGAAAAACCATGTGGTAGGACCATCTATGTGTCAAGCAAATATAATTACAACGTTCATTTCCAGAATTAGGATTCTCTACCTTTTCCATTTTAACTTGAGCCAACCAAAGAGAAGTATGTCCAAAGTCATGTAACCTTTTCTCCTTTTTTAATGATTTTGGAACTTTGGAAAAGAATTAGAAAGCTGTGAATTCGTGTCATCGTGCCTCCAAGAACTAGCAACCCAATTCAAAAGGTATCTTACCTAATAACTGGCTCCCCTCCGATGCAGGCTTGAGATGTATCTCAGAAGCAGGTTTGCAATTCCTGATCACGGTGATCTTCTTTCGGTGAGACCTGACTCTTTGCTGATCAGAAATCCTGACAAAATCCATACTCTTTACGAATCCCAACCCGCTATCCCGGCTCTTCAGCCCCGAGAAGGAAGCTGGCACTGCTCCGCTCGCCATTGCCATGAAGTAGCACCGTCACCTTCAGCCAAAAACACAACAAAGAGATCACACTGATCAGTCAAAAACACAATAGCACTTCAATCCTCAGCACAACACCTCTCAAATATACATCTTTTTATCTATTGATTGATACGGTAAGTGCAGCACAAAGTTCAGTGAGCTCTTTAAGACAACAGGTGACCACCATCAATTTCCTCAGCAAAGAAGGAGTAACCCCACAAGAAATCAGAGAGTGCCCACCTCACAACTCAAGCGAAAGCTCAATACTTTACAGTCAAAGCAGAGAACCCGTCAATTTTCTCAGACAAAGGAATTCAAACGAGAGGACTTAACAAAGAAGAAGTGCTGGCAACACAAGCTGACCAGGAAAAGAGCTCAGGCCTCGTAGTTCTACCTGGAGAACGCAACACACCCGCTAGCTCCTCAAATCCAAGGACGGGACTGGCAGTGCATAAGTGAGAGCGATTGAAAGTGAAGACGAAGGATCCAGAGAGGAGGGACAGAGGATTATTTGAGGCTGGTGTTGCAGGTATTTTCTTCTTTAATCTTTCCCCATCCTTTTCACGGAAATTAGGAGGTGGGTATTTAACCAGGAGCCGGGAGTAGGGGTGGGCATATGCCGAAAACGAGCCAGAGACGAGAACACGTTAAGCAACCCGACAACAACATTTTTCTCGTTGGTGGTGGCCATACGCACAGTCGCAGCGATCGGAGTGGGGGAAATTTAATTTATTTTATGGGACGGTCCCTTCCTTTTCGCTTATTTCTGTTAGGCCCCTCGATTCTTGTCCGGGCTCCATTTCTGCTTCCCCACTGGCGTTGTTAATTTTACCTCGTGAGGCTCTCTTCCGCGAAGATGCCATTTCAGATGGAATAAGCAAACCCGAGGACTCGGACGATACTTAAAGCTTGGCCAAACGGATGCGAGTTTTTTTTTTTTTTCTTTTATTTCCTTTCTAGCTAAATTTGGACTTAATGAGTCTCGGAAATGCAACTTTCGCTGAATCGAACATTCTGTCGAGAACTCAGTGTGTTGTTTTTGGACCAATTGAAGCTGGCCCAATTTTGTCACGGACGTGGGAAGAAGTGCGATTATGGGATTTTGCAGGGGCTTCCCCAACCAAACAAGCTAGCGGCCACAGGAGTTGGGGAGAGGTATCGACTTTTACTAGGAAGAATCTTTAATCGAACCCCGTTTGGCGTCTAACTTCACGTCTTAACCGTCGTCTCAGCATGCCGATTAGCTCCTAGACTGATTCTCTAGCGCCGTTACATAGAAAAGGACAAGACGACCGAGGTTTGGTGGGTGATTTAAGGTTGCTGTTTTTGTCCGATCAATTCGGCGTCCTTAAAATCAAGTGTTACATGAATCTTGCCATGCCTCGCAAACGCTTAAAAAGTTTTCACCAAACAATCGAGATTTGTTCTTTTGTGATCAAACAGTCATAATGGTCCTCGGTGATTTTGTGGGAGTTGTATCGTGGTATGATAGCTTGTGGAAAAATTGGACGAGAGAAGAAAAAATGAAAGTTTTCGTATTCAAATTAGATAATCAATCGAGATACATATCCGGTGGACAATTTGATTGATCGGGGTATACCATGTTTGAGGTGTACTCAATGCAAAGGATGCATTTTCGCTTCATTACGCCCGTGTCCAATTCGCCCCTTTTTCCCTTCCTTTGTTCAAGGGATGAGGAGAGTGTCTGAAACTCATCTTATTCAAAATCGAACTGACTTTAGGCCGTAATCGCTTTCACCTGTATCCATCGCGCAACGTCACCAAAGAAAAGCCTTACAGCATGTTTTTCACGTCGTGAATGAGTACTGACTTGGGCTAAGTCTGGATTGGATGCCACTTCGTAGACCAAGTTCTCAAGCAATCGTGCATGAGGGACCACGAGATTCACATGGATCCATGATTCACATGGTCTCAGGTTCTGTAGAGATATTGAGGTGAACAGCATATCGATTCAACGCCAGCACCAAACACGTTTTGCACTTTCACTCGAGAGCGAAGAGGCGTCACTGCAACTTGTCTGGAGCAATCAAGAGATCTGATTTAAGGATAAGCGGAATAATCCTGTGTCAACCCATTACATGCGACTAAGCAGAGCAACAGATATCGTGTATATTCACCAGAATGCCCACACGTTTTCTTCATGTCTTGAGGACTATTCAACTGGCAGGAAAATAAAAATCGAGCTCAAGTGATACAAGTACAATCACGGAGACACTATTGGGCCTAGTTTGGTTCGGTTTTGGACAAATGTCCTTGAGAAAATGCAAATATCTTTGGGTTAAAGGGATTTTTGGAAATGCAAATAGCATTTGATAAATTATAATTTTAAACTACACTGCGAAACAACTTTGGCTTAAATGTCATTCGGTGAAAATTACATTTTGCAAAGAGTTTTTTCTAAATTTTTTATAAGAAAAAGTTTCAATTTTTTTTTTTTTAAAATCTGGCCACCGGCGGCCAGATCTAGCTGTCAAACGGCCTTGTGACCCAAGCGATAGTTTGGGTCACATAAACCCAGGTGACGCCTGTAGTTGGGTTGTGCGAACCTAGGCGACCAATGCTTGAGGTCGCAGGAACCCAGGCGACCGCCGCTCGGACCTCAGGCGATGCCTTGGTCGCACGACCTCAAACGGCGATCGGCGGGTGGCCATGACCCCTAGGCGATGGTCGCGAGGTCAGGTGACCCCTTAGGCAGCGGTCGTTGACACGCGCAACTCCTTGGCCGGCCGTCGTTGGCCTCCATCCTTTCTCTGGAGAAGATGAATAGTACTCATGACTTGTATTTCGAAGATGCAACTTCCAAAGTACCTTCGGAGCTATTTTGGGGTAAAGGCTCTTAGAGCTATTTGGAGATGCAATTGCATCTCCAAAATCATCAAAAAATTGAATCAAACATGTTTGCATTTAGCTAAACCCCTTTAGAGCCCAAAAACCCATTCCAAGGGAGAATTACCAAAAAAGTCCTAAACCTATTGTAATTATATAAATTAAGTCATAAACTTTTTTTTTTTTTTTTAGTTAATTTAGTCCTAAACCTTTTACAATTGCGCCAATATAGTCCATCCGGCCAAAATTGGCTGGTCGGCGCTGACGTGGACGCCGGCCGAGGACAATTGGCCGACGAATGCTGATGTAGCAATTTTTTAATTTTTTTTTGAATTTTATTTTATTTTTTTTTTCCCACCTTCTTCTTCCTCTGGTCGGTGAGGTTAGCCTCGTCGGCCACTGGCGAAGGCGAGCCTTGCCCGGCCGACGGTGAGGCCTTCGTCGCCAGATCTAGTGAGGCTCGGCCTCGTGCTAGCGAGGACCGTTGCCAGATCTGGCGAGGCTTGCCTTCGCTAGTGGCCAGCTAGGGCGAGCCTTGCCAGTGGCCAACGAGGCTGCCGGCCAAAGGAAGAAAAAGGTGGGGAAAAAAAAAAGAAGAAAAAAATTGAAAAATTTAAAAAAAAATTGATAAAATATATATTTAAAAATTGCCACATCGGCGTTTCTTGGCCGGCGTCCACATCAGTGCCGACCGGCCAATTTTGGTCGGATGGACTGAATTGACACAATTGTAAAAGGTTTAGGACTAAATTGACCAAAAAAAAAAGTTTAGGACTAAATTGACACAATTGCAATAGGTTTAGGACATTTTTGATAATTCTCCCCCAAATGCCAAACATCACTTATATATATTTAGAATTAGACCCACATCTCAGTATGCCTCTTCACTGGGGTATGAATAGCTTGCGAGAGCTCTGCTATGCTTTGGACTTCTCTTCGATTAGAGAGTGCCTTTCAAGGATCGCAACAGCCTCTTCCTCAGCACTGGCATTTAGTTCAGACGAGTTTTAGAAGAGTTAATACCAATAAACCATGTGGCAAATTTCAGCTATATATGATGCATGCCTTTGCCTAACCATGTTAGTTTAAACACCAATATTGACTCTGATTTGAGCCATTTCCTAGCTTTATCAGGAAAAAAATGACATAACAAGGGCACGCATCCTCATTATTCACAAGTATAAATACATACACATAAATATAACTGCCTCTTCTAATAGTATAATTCCATATGGTGACAATAACGACTAAGGAACTGCTGGCTGTATCCTTATGAGCATAAACAAAACCTATCGCTTTTCATAATTACTAACTCAAGCTAGAGAAATATGGGCTGCCTTACTTCTGTCTTGGTCAAAGACGTTGTTGTGCGCAAGTATTTTGATGGAATATGGTGTCCGTACAAATTGTAATAGAGGTAATCGTGCAGGCACAGGATGGTTAGAGTCAATGGCAACACATATTGTGTACAATCACCAAAATGCCCAGGTGTTTTCTTCATATACTGAAGACTCTTAAGGGACCCTCCTCATATAGAAAAATAAACATAAGCTCCAAGTGATACAAGTACAATCACAGAGACACAATCAGTTCCTCCATCTTCTGGACAAAAACCTGGACCTGTCTATATTTAGAATTAGACCCACATCTCAGTATGCCTCTTCACTGGGGAATTAATAGCTTTGCGAGAGCTCCTCTATGCGTCGGACTTCTCTTTGATAAGAGAGTGCCTTTGGAGGATTGCAACAGTCTCTTCCTCAGCACTGGCATTTAATTCAGATGAGTTTTAGAAGAGTTAATACCAATAAACCATGTGGCAAATTTCAGCGATATATGATGCAAGCCTTTGCCTAACCATGTCAGTTTAAACACCAATTGTCTCCAGCTTGAGCCATTTCCTAGCCTAATCAAGACATAACAAGGGCCCACATCCTCACACACGCGCGCGCAGAGACACACACACACACACACACAGATCAATGCATCTTCTAATAGCAGAATCCCATATGGTAATTGTGACAATAATGACTAAGGAATCGCTGGCTATATCCTTATGGGCATAACCAAAACCCATTGCTTTTCAAAATTACTAACTCAAACTAGAAAAATATAGGCTCTCTTCTGTCCTGGTCACAGAATTTGTTGTGTGCAAGTAATTTAAAGGAATATGATGTTTGTACAAATTGAAATACAGGCTATCGCATAGGCACGGGATGGTTAGAGTCAATAGCAAAGCGAAGTACCTTCCAGGTCTGAGAATCTTGTAAGAGCCAAGCTTTGTAAGGTCCACAATTGTTGACCCAGCACGACCTGAAGGAAGCACACCGCCATCATAAACGTATGCACAGTGTTCCCAGAGGTTCTCGAAATCCTTGATGCAGACACTACTCGGCTGGCCACTTAAGTTAGCGCTTGTTAAGGCAAGAGCACTCCCAGCTCCACGGGCAATTACCCTGATGAAGTTGCAGTCTGGCACTCGGACTCCTATACTATCTAATCCAGGATTAAGAGACTTATCCAGAATACTTGATTCCCCTGAAAAGCATTTAAATTACTGCCCTTATAACACTTCTGCATGATGATTAAACAAAACAGAATGTGAAACATGAAATGGTTTTACTCCACGAA
Organism: Eucalyptus curtisii; assembly: GCA_017140595.1. Classification (NCBI taxonomy): domain Eukaryota; kingdom Viridiplantae; phylum Streptophyta; class Magnoliopsida; order Myrtales; family Myrtaceae; genus Eucalyptus; species Eucalyptus curtisii. The sequence goes on from CM029504.1 coordinate 10,906,811, forward strand.
GAGAGAGAAACGTATTGGCATAATGCTCTTCCTAGAGGTAGGGTGGAAACCTTTGCACAGGGGGTTGAGACTCAGGAGTTGCTTTATTGGCATAACAATTTCCTCGGTTCATGATTCTTGTTTCTCACTCATGCTTCAAGATGGTTAAGTTAAATTAAGTACCTCGCCTCAATATGACAGTTACTGGTCCCGGAAGGAGAGAATCGAGCAAACCATGGGGCAAATGGTTGGTCACCGCAAAACGTTCTATGTCAGAGACATCCCCAACACAAATGGCAAGAGGACTCGTATGCTTCCGTCCTTTGATCTCGTATATCCGGCTAACAGCTTCTGCAGAACTGCAGATCAGCAAACCATGGATGTCATCAGTAATCTATAATTCGAGGCACAACGCCTGCATAGTGCTCTAGTGATCCACACACACAAAATGATCAATTACTGGAGAGTTCAATTATTTTGTCATCTTTCCTCATTCTGTCTCGCATACCACTACAAGCACTTCCAATTCGAAAATCATAATTCGAATTGATAGACAGACCTCCAGCAACTATCAAGATCAGCTGAACAAATTGAGTGAACCCCATTTACTCGAATTCTATCTACTAACAAATATAACACTGCACCTCACAAGATTCACACTTGACCACTTTATAAGTGGGCATTCTTCCGAACACCACGCCTACTGATTAAGAAAGGCAACATCAAGGTCTAACAGAGGAGAGACATTTACCAAGCATCACAAGCGAAGCCGTACAGCGTATCGGTCGGCACAGCAATCACCTTCCCCGACTTGAGAGCTTCGACTGCCTCCGGGGCGTGAGCCTCGGTCGCCTCGCGAGCCACATCCAACTTGCCCTCGCACTTGTCCAGGCTCCGCGCCATTTTACTCCCAAGTCGCCCGCTCCGCTCCGGAATTCGCATGAACCCGTTTCTGGGCACACCTGAAAGGCCAACCGAAACGGCACGTCAGACGCCGAACGCAACCCAAGACCGAAACTTTCGCCGGAAAACCACAAACCCATGAACGAACGAGCACGCTCGCGCTCGGAGGGACGGACCTGAGAGAGGGAAGCGGGCGTGGAGGAGGAGAGGCGGGAGGGTATGAGCTATTTTGGTGGGAACATTCATTTAGCAGCAGAGGTGAGGCTGCGCAAGATCTTGGGGGCGCTTCGTTTCTGGGGTCAACTCGTGTCATGACCGTTTGTCAACGGATTGCCCTAAATTCTTGGAGCTCGACGCGCTCTTTACTCCCTTTTTTTTTTTTTTTCCTTGATGTAAATTTATTCTCTTTTACTATTTCCTTGTTCTTTCCGAACTGGGTCCGACAGCGAGTGTTAACTGGACTGAAGAGCTACGTTACTCAGTCTCCCCTTTGGAAACGGGTCCCAAAGCCCCTGCAGATTGAGAGGGAGGGGGCGGGGATGGTAATCGATTTATATGAAGATTGATTTTCGATGATGAAGTTAGATGCCGTTTGTGCAGTGACAGGTCTTGTTTCATTCGTTTGATGTGAAATCGGAATAAAGTGATCTCATTCGATATTAGATTCTTAAGATGTGCGTAACAAAATTTCTATTAAAAAAATAAATTTTGAGAAGAAATCAGAAGGAAAATTTTTTTAGCTTTTTTATTTCACCCGCCACCTATGGGGCATCAGTCACCGGCCGCCTGCCGCAGGTTGTCGGGCTTTAGTCGCTAATCGCCTGCCATTGAATGCCAGACGCCCGCCTTCTGCCGGCCGCCGTTGCCCTAGAAATAGAAATTTTATTTTGTCATCAAATGAATTTCTGTTCAAAAAATAGAAATTTTGAGTCGTTATCAAATATGTTTTTTTACTTAGAAACTTGTTTAGGGAATAGAATTGAGAAATTCACTAGAAAGCGCGCCCTTAGCATAATCCGAAAACTGAATGTCTAAGACATTAGACTGGAACAAAATCGACTATCTGCAGCTCGTAAACCAGCCACAAGTCGCAGTACCATGATGATTAGTAATGGTTCCGAAAGGAAACTGCCTATCTAGCACATACATTGCAGCATCATTCTACACAAACTACAGAAAATTTGGCCTGAAACTGTTTATAGTCAGCCGCATCGAATTTTGCGGGATCTGCTACAGAGTACAGACCGGTTCAACTCCCGCTAAAAGTTTCCGGGTTGTTCACATGGGTCGGATGGCTCAGAGAGGATCCTTCCCACGGTGACTCCAGAGATCCCCGAGGAGCCTGGCTGGGACGTATCGCCACCTGAGCGCGGCGAGATTGTACCGAATGGGCACGCCGTCTTCTCTTCCATCTGAAGAACTCAACGAGGATCGAACTCCCGCTCATTGCAACACCGAATCCGGCAAAAGATGCGAAGAGAACCGATAGGATGGCTTGCAGATGAACCTATGACATGCATCACAAAGTTATGAGCAGACCCGCCCATCGAAAACGGAAAAGAAGCTGTTTGAAAAGTGATTGTGATTTTGACAAGGGCCCTGCATTCTTACCAAAGAGTAAAATAGATGAGCGAAGAGAACCACCAGGCCAAACTGGAAAGATGCATAAACCCAGACATATCTGCTCTTCACTGCACGGACACATCAAAGAGGTCAAGTTAGAAAACATTGTTCCGATCGACAAAAAATACACCCCATTTCGATAAATCCATGTTTTTCTTTTGCCATATATACATCCTAGTTATGTTTGTCGAGCATCTTTCGCGACCTACCCATGGTTGACGAAGTAATGGACGCTAGGAGACCTAAAACACACGAAAATGGAAGAGATATGGCAATTGCGCCTGTACCCATCTTCCCAACCTGCACGTCGGAGACAAGTCGCTTAGAAACAGAGAGGATGACATAACAACATATTTGAGTCACTTCTTTTTCCAAAGATTTAGATCGCTTATGTCTCACCAAAAGCTGCTCAAGAAAACAAAAGTAGGCCAGCGTGCTGACAACGACGAGGACTGGCACTTCCTGCCACAGCCTGTAAGGATTCGAAGTATTAAGTTCAGGAAATTGCCCCTCATTAATCATCTATTAATAGCACTCTTTTCTGTCAACTTTGATCGAAAGTACTTTGATATTGCAGAGTGGATGGCATGTTCATTACATGTCAACTTTTTAGTGCTGGTAAACCTTTATCAGAACCCAGAAAAATGTTGAACATCTGACGATGAATCGAGAGTAAACACAAATTTAAAAGATACAAAACGACGTGTAAATAATAGTGGCCATTCACTTACCTGTATCGACCAAGATCTTCCATCTCAAATCGAGTGCCTCCCACGATTCCACTGTGGATGCTTTGTATTCTCAAAAGAGTCACAGGCAGATTCTGAACCTCTTGTTTGCACACATCGCAAGTCCTGTTACCTTTGACGCTAAACCACTTCACAGCGCATTCTTTATGGGCCAGAGCCAATTCGCCTTTGCAGCTGCATTCCATCTTTAGAGTTTCCCCGCCCTCAGACAAAGCAACCAGACAAATTCTACAGACCGCCTCTTCTTCGGGTATGTCTTCACCATCAGCATCATCTGCTTGTCAATTGAAAGGTTAAGTATGGGATATTACCAGAACACCAAGCATGTGTGTCTAGACAAACTTGAGCTACAAAAGTAGGCAAAGAAGTGCGCCTGTGAATACCGCAAAGCTATTGTCCTTCTATTGGAGAGATAGACAGAGAAAGAGCTCTGAGATATCGGACAAGTCAAAGACATTGAAAAAAGGCGATGGATTAAAATAGTTAGGGACCTCCTGTAAGTGCTAAACTAGTTACATGATTGCAACTACACATCTAGCAGCAATTTGAAAATATCTCAAAGCAGAAATTTCTTCGAAAAATGGCGTGCACAAGAAATTTAGTCAAAGAGTTCAAAGAAGGAAGCTATAGAATTCATCCGTTAGCTACTCAGTGAGAATATACCGTGATCATCTGTCTGAGATATGTTAGGCATCACATCTCCTTCCTTTTGACGGGGTGTGGAAGGTATTACGCGGAAGAAAGAGTCCATTCTCCTAATGGTAGTCTCTTTGTCATTGACAGGAACTGAAAGTGACCGCGGAATTGTCCTTCGAAGTCCTGTTGACTGCAAAATCCACGGAAAAATTATCAACCAAGAACTGCAAATCGAGAACCCCTGAAAAGTGATTTCATATTCCCTTCTTACAAAACTGAGTCGGTTTGGTGTCAAAAGTTCGTTACAAAAAGAAATTCAAGAGAAGTCCAACAAAATCAGCGGTACTAGACGCTCACAAGACGGTATTGTAAATGTCTTACAGTGGGCTGTGGAGTACTACACACTCTTTCGCCGTGCAAGGATTCTTTACTGGAGTTCCCAATTGGAGTTGCCGGTAGTGAAGATGCTCTCCTCGATCTAGGAGTGAATAGCTTCGTGAGTGACAGCGACCTAGCTATGGAAGGCTTTTCTCTTAGTCCTGTGAATGAAGCATCTAGATCTGGATTGGCGGCTTTCTCAGTATCTGCTGCTGAATTTCGGTACATGAAGCTCATCTTAGGTAGTAAGTTCTTTATGGATGATTTGCCCCTAGAAGAAGAGGGACCTGGAGACACAGTATTATTTCTTGCTTCGTTTGAGCTCGGCGTCAAGAGAAAATTTACTCTCTTAGGGGTGGCACCCGGTGTCGGCGGCATTTTGATGATGACACTGTCTTGAGTCCACGTTCCCATCTTCCTCGAAGGTATGTCTAGGAAAAGATTCTGTTTTTTCCAATGATGAACCTGTGGAGCTTCTTGCGCTGTTCCCATCAAATCTTCAACCTAGAAATAAGAAACAAGGATTGACCGCTGATCAGAAACCATTCTTCGTATACGCTTTCAAATTTAATCTGCCAAGCCTTATTCATGCAGTGGAGCTACTCAATCCCTTTTTATGATACAAGATAAACAACAAAATCCAAGTTATTATGGCAGAATTTACTACAAATCATTGGCCTAACCAGAAAGCAACGGATCAAGATGATGAACCCCATTCAGATGCCAAGCGCACTAGCCAGGTGCCAGAAATGCAGGCAAGCTGAACCTCAGTACTCAAGAAACATATTGGATCAACGATCTCGAAGAAAATATGAAGAAAGAGTCAACTAGACAAACTGCTAGAGTAAGTACTAACTACAAAGATAGCAAAGCAAAGGGCAGTACAAGTTAAACTGCTGCGACTTCGGAGTGCAGATTACTAGTCCCTGAAAACATGCACTGCCATTGGAGTTTTTATTTCACTCAATTCAAAGTCCTTGAGCTCCAGAAAACATCTCTCACCAAAACTAAATCACAGTGCATTAAAAGAACTCAAATAAAAAAAGGAAAGAAAGAAAGAAAGAAAGAAACATAGATGCCACAGAACTACCTTACGAATGGGAATGACTACAGTTGCTTCACCAGTAATAACGTCTCCCTGCACCTTCTCTGAGACCTTGTCTTCAGTTTCCATTTTTACTTAAAAAAACCCGAAAGGATATACAGAAGATTCAACAAACAGAGCAACCTTCAGAACAGAACACAGAAATCAGCACGAGACCATACAAAAATTCACACCAGAAGGCTTACAACTTGGAAAAGGAAGAAAGGAGGGGGAGAGAGAGAGAGAGAGAGAAGAAGAAGAAGAAGAAGAAGAAGAAGAAGAAGAAGAAGGGTGTGTGTAAGGAAGTTTAAAATAGAAAGAAGAATCGAGTGTTGGAGATAAATGGGATCCTGGGGGAGATGAAGCGTTAGCGTTAACTTCATTTAATGGTGGTGCGAAGATTTTCATTATCATGGAGGGCCCTCCCAAAACGTACGCGCGGGCACGCACGACACACAAGCACTCCCACTTAAATTCCGTCCAGTGCGCGAGGACTTCTCGCCACCTTTTGCGTGTGATAATTGGTTTATCATGTCGTCGATAAATGAACGACAGAGCATCACTTGTTTAATGCTCTGCTTGCAATGTGTGCTCTGCAGGTGACCAAAACACTGTTCCCCTGAACAGAGAACAGCGGACGATGCATCTTAGATTTTGATTTTGGACGTTAACCGCATGCGTGCGTGCCATCTCTCGACCGTAGCGAACCTTGCTCGCTCGCCCACGTTATCATTCGGTCAAGGAAAAGGCTGAGGGTTGGCAAAGTTGCTGTGCACCAGCATGCTGCAGGCAATGAATGGATGATGATTCACCGATGGACCGGTATCACATCATGCACTGAAATAAAAAAAAGAACCGGTTTCATCGTGCACCATCATCACCCAATTGACGAGGTACAAGGTGCGAGAGGAGGGCAGAAGAGGAACAATCCGGATCTTGAAGTTCTTCTTTTCCCCCGCTTTCATCTGTTTAGTTAGTTGATTTACATTGCATAACTTTAGAGTCCGTTTAAATTAATCTCTTTTTAATCTTTGGGATTTCACTTTTATCAAACGCTAAATGCCCGACAGCTTTCAAAAAGCACCTATATAGATATGAATTTTACGATTTCTATATGAACTATTCGAGTTCCTTCATATCTTAACATTATTTTCTGCGATTTAGCCAAAAGTCAGCAAGTATCTTGAAAAGCTTCTTCTAAATATGCCTTCAAGGTGCAAAATATTTTTATTCAATCTCAAAATTATTCGAGCCCACAGGAAACATTTTACCGGAACAAATCAATTATTAGTGAACGAACATCCTTTCTGTATTTTATTGTTATTATTGTTTTTATTATGCGGCTGGAAAAGAGCAGGATGGATTCGTGAACAAAAGAATTTGACGGTCCATATATTTTTGGAGTTATTTAACTGAATGGTGGGAATATAATTCTCCTTTTGGATTGTCCAATCATTGGAAAAAAAAAATGATTGGGGATCAAATTCAGATTATTTTAATCCCTGGATGATTCTACTTGTCCTGTATAGAAAATGGCACGCTAACTGTAAAGAAGGACTTATGGAACCAAACTTTGAAATCAAACTTCTTTTTGATTTTACGAAAATAAGGATCTAGGGTAAGCTAAGTTCATCAAATTTTGCAAAGTCTCCTGGGGCCTCGACTTCCGATGGATAATGTAAGTACGACCTACTTTTAGGCACAAAGTTAGGGTTTAGGTTCATCTGAAACAGGGAAACCATCTGTTTTCACACAAATTTTCAAACAAAATGACAAAAGTTAGGTCCCTTTGCTTGCCAATGCCTACCTAAAGAAAAGAGGCTGCTTCTGGTAGTTAGTGCAAATGATCTTGACACTTACACACAACCAAAATACATATCAGAGATATGCAAACTGAAAGAGTACCGAATGATTTTGTCAATAGGTCTCCATTAGAAAGAACTTGGGAGGAAATTGGTTTGCGTAATAAGATGAATATATAATCAGTGGAATTTAACTGGGCGATAGTTCAACTAGATCTATTAAAAGTGGTCATGAACTCATCTCTTAACTCATAGGGTTGTTTTACGAGTAAGTTATATTCAGTAAATGGGTCATAAATTGGTTTAATATAGATGTTAAATAGATTTATGATTTATTTAGATGCGACTCACCTCTACGTCTCTCTTTTCACTCTCGCTCACTCCCATACTCCATTCTTTTACTTTAGTTTATGTTCGAATTTTCTAAATTGAGTTAAATATAAAAGTGTTTTAACAATATGGATAGAGTTGGGTACATGTTAAGTTTGGTATGAATCACTAGATTTGTATTGTATAGAAATTTATCAAATGGGCTAAATTGGTTAACTTAGGTTAGGTCACTTTCAAGTCAACTTAACTCACTCGTTTGACAAATCTTAAGCTCGACGATTGGACAACGAACCTTTTTTTGGGCAAAACGAAAAGGGCAAAGCTATATAAGCCCGAGAAAGTGCTCATAGAAAGCTCTATCTCCATACAAAGTATCTTTTCTTTTTCCCTTCTTTTGAAAATTTTGGGTGAAAAAGAAAAAAGAATCTAAGTATTATTCTTGGGACATGGCAAAATGGACCATGACTTCGTCATTAGGTCCAGAAGGGTCCATCGCCTGCAAGGGTCGGGCTGCAAATTGAAAAGAAGAGAAAGCCGGTGGATGAAAAGGATTTATGTTGGACAAGGAGAAAAAAAAAAGCTGAAAAAACCCAGAAGAAAAGAAGAGAAAGAAAGGGCGAAAATGAAATTTGAGGCTTCCCTTTGCTCTTCAGGCCGATCCAAAAAGCAAAGGTAGGCACAAGCTCATCAAAGCAAAAAATCAAAAGAAGATCACCATCCTATTCTGACTCCATCGTCCACCGCTTTTGCTAGTCAATCAAAAGAAGATCACAAGCGGTCGACCCGTGGTCAAGCTCGCAATAGCTAGTCAATCGTGCCGTCTAGTCATTGAGTTCGATTCGATTCTATGGCTGGAGGAGTAGTCAAAATTTGAATATCATAGACAATACCTAACCCAATCAACTAAGACCCGCCTCGATGTCGACCGTTGTGGTTCTACTAACTCGTATAGTCCAGCTTCAACTCCACTAAAGATCCATGTTTTGGTTGGGTTAGGTTAGAACTAAGGTTGAGCATGTGAATGCCTCGTCAAATCGGAGTTGGAGCTCAATCTTCGGATAAAAATCGATGGTTCTCCTTTATTTAGTGATATGTGACCAAAAACGTTTGGAATATAACTTCAATCTCCTGGCTTTATCTAAGGCAAAAAAATAATAATTTTTTTCTTTTTTTCTTTTGTCTCTTTTTCTTTTTCCTTCTTCCTTTGTCAGCTTGCAGGCCTTGATGACAGCCGGTATCAAGCCACAAGCTGGGCTCGAGCTTGATCCTCATCAACCTGTGCCTTTGGCGGTCACTAGTAATCATTGAGACCTAGCAATTGGCGGGGGAGAAAGAAAAAGAAAAATAAAGAAAAGAAAAAAAGAAAAGAAAAGCGTAAAACATTAAAAAATAAATATGAGCAATTCCTCAAAATCTTTAGATTTAGGAATTCACTTTTCTAATTTTATACATGAATTTCGCATTGAACAAAAAGTATTTTTGGTTGACTAGATAATTTCGATGAAAGTCGAGAAAATGAATTTTGGGAAAATACTTTCACTAAAACAACCGTACCCTTAATATGTCTAACCATGCCTTAGAATAATTCCATAATCTTTTCTTCTTCTTTTTTCTCGGGTTCGGGCTCAGGTAATGCCGTGGCTGCTCAGTCCAGACTTACTCCTCTGCTCTTGATGATCCCTTCTTACGGAGGATTTTGTGACAACTACGGAGAATTGGAAGAGAAAATCGAGACAACAAGTTAAGGACCAGTTTGCCTGCCCCACCCCAACCCATCCCCACATTGCGTCCTCCATCACCTCAAACGTTGGGGAACGAGAAATACTAGGAACCAAGTTCTGCTCATATGGGCCTGCCTGCAATGACGCAGAGATCCTAAGTACAATAATGAAAGGGCCTAGGGTCTTGGCCCACTGACTAGTCCCGTTGCTGCTTGCACGAATGGCAAAAGTACTTCCTTCCTCCTCCTTTTAGTCCGTATCCAACACAGACCAGTGTACTTTGGTCATCAATAGTACCAGAAAAGAAACAAGCAGAACCATATAGTTGCTAAGGATGTAATAAAAGGGCGAAATAATTCCTAATATGAAAGCGCAGACTGGAAACCAGACCTGTCAAAATGGCGTCGAATGTTATGAACCAAGCCTGGTTTTTCTTCCCTCGAGTCATTCATGTTGAATGTACAGACAGGGAAGAAACAAGTCGGATGATTATTTATCATAACAATGCCGAACATTCCCTCCCCGGACCCAGCTGTGTGGAGGGCCTTGTGCACGGGGACGCCTTCTTTTTACTTTTAATAACCATGCGAAACATTCATTCTGGCAGGCATTGTAAAGAGTTCGACAAGGCTACTGACCATCACAATAAATCGACCCCTTTGCGACTTATAGTCGCTCTCACTCAGCAAATTTTTCAAGACCCTAGACGAGCTGAAAGAAACTCATCTAAGATTGCCAAAAAAAACTAATCAGATGAAACTGAACTGCTGCAATAATCCAGACAGACAGTGTGATGAAAACGAAATTTAACTTGACAAATCTTATATAGTGCAAATGCTTGACCCAAGCAGGAACAGAAGATCTGGCAAAAAAGCCTAGTAAATCAGAGAAGACTATGTGAGATGAGCAGCGGAGGAAGACAATTAACCGTGCATTTGAAATATACTAAAGAGACTAAAAGCTATGACGTGCAAAGCAAGTATGTCAATTTTCTCCCACTATGCAAAAATTTTTCATTGTAAAAGTGCAGTACAGGTTACACCATGATCAAGCAAGAAACATCCTCACTGCCCAAGCGCATTGACATTTCCAAATGCTCACAACAGTGCATCTGGCATCTTGTTTTGAAATGATGCCAACTTCATTATGTCATGGTCTATAATCCGTATTGATTTCTGTGGAAATCAGAGTGCTTTTGCATGACAATGATGACATGTCTAATTCAACCATGCCATCTTTTCAACACCGTGCTCTGAGCAAAGATTTCTGAAGCAAATTGCTAAGCATTTTCTTTACACGAGACCACAACTAGAATGATGTTTAAATTGGAACATGGAACTTCAAATCCAAGGAACATAATCCAAATTTTCCTCGAAAACGGATTCAATGAAAAAGATAACAGAAAAGAAGCCAAATTAAGAATCAAAAGATGAATGTCATTATTGTACACACTAAAACTTTTCACTCCATTTGCAGAGATGACCTCCCTGTAAATCAGACAGAGAGATGAGACAAGGCTGAAATGATTTCTCTATTCCTCTTATGCAATAAACATCAAATAAGGGGAGGGAAAAACATAACCAAATACAAGCATTGAGAAAGAAAACCAAGTTCAAGGTTCAAATCCTATTGTAAACACTTAGTCTGGTTGCTGAAACAAATGTGCAAGATAGCATCCTAAACGGCCAGGTCAGATAGCAGATACTGTACCTTCTTCAAGTCAATTCTGATTTACCAGTCAGCAACCCATCACAGCGCAATTGTATACAAACACCCCAACATTCTCCTTGACACCAAGCACCTTCCAATCCAAAGTGCCATTCTTGACCTCCGATTTTGGATTCCAAGAGTTAAGCACAATAGCTTCACCTTCTGGACCTCTCTGCCCTCCGACAACCAAAAGTTCCTTGCCACAAGCCTTGAAAGCAAGGCCCCAACCATTCGAAGAATCAGCCTTGACTGGAAGCCTCCCCAGCACATCCCAGGTGTTCTTCACTTTGTTGTACTTCTTCACCATGTTGGTCAAGGGCTCTACAGAGTAGAGCTCATTATCCACAACAGCCACAAGTGGAGGTGCCTGAGCAGCCTTATTGACATTTGGGTACATTCCCTCTATTTTCCTCCACTTCTTTGTCTCTAGGTCATACTCTTCTCCACATGTTAATGAATCAGTAGGGCTCGACATCCCACCAATCACGTAGAATTTGCCGTCCATAAAAAAACCAGAACACAATCTACGTGGTGTGTGCATACTAGGTAACAACTCCCATTTACCGGTGGAAGAATCATACAACTCAGCCGATTTCAGTATATTCCCCTTCTTATCACTTCCACCTGCCACGATAGCAATAGAGCCAAGGCAACCAGAGGCAAACAAGCAGCGTCTGTATTCCATCCCCTCGCACTTTACCCAACTTAGATGAACCAAGTTATACTTCCAAATGGCAAAATCCAACAGCTCACGGCCAAAAACCAACAATTCAGTGCCGACAGCCAACGATTCCTTATCTGCATGGTTGAAGCATTCATCACAAGGCATCTTAGGCAAGGACATCCACTTCTTTCTAACAGGGTCAAACGCCTCCCACCCTCTCGGATCACAAACAAAATACACCCAATGTTCGATGATACCCATCCGCCTCCTCAGCTCATACAAAAGCCCACTCCTGATTAATTTTTTAAACCTCGTGTTGGTACACGATAACGAAGCATAATCAGATCGACAAACCCAAGCAAGACAGTTCAAAGCAACATCATCTATAAGACCCGGAAGGAGTGAGTCACTTGGTCTCAGCCTGGATGGTGAATGACCATCATCCACTTCTCCCATCAAACTTAAGCTAAAAACAGTATCCACTTCTTCCTGTACCTCCTCCATGTCTGAACAATCCTTTTTCACCGTATCTGTCTATAGTATACCGACCCTCCACGCAAAATGCCCGAAATTTCCCACGCAGAAAGATTTCTAGAAAACGTTAAAGTAAAGTTCCATGACGCCATATCCAGGAAATAAATCTTGGCCTTTGCACGCAATCAACTTCCATCTCCTTTTCATTCTTCAGATCAATTTATCCAACCGGGAACGACGAACCCGAAACCGCCCTCTTCAGATCATGCTCGAATTTAAAACGCTTCTAACGAGACAAAGCTTCTAATTTGGGCAAAAGCTCATAATTCCCGCGAACGATCGAGCAGAGCTCCCCCATCACCGATAGCATCGCGCGCGTCTCCTCCATACAAGCAATCGAACCGGGTTTACGAATCTGAAAAATCAGCAAAAAAACTCGACATGAGCACCCGCGCCACAACATCACCTGGCTTCCGTTCCCGCTACGAACGAACGGGAATCGAAAGAGAAAAAAAAAATCGAACATCGAATGAAATGTTGCACGAATCAATCCGGATTCGGAGGGAATCAATCGGGCTCGGATCCGCATGCGATTTACCGCTAGCGTGGGGGGGGCGCCATGAAGATCAGAGCGAGCCTCCGAACGGCCGAGAAGAAGGCGGGCGAGCGCGTGCGTACCGGGGAATTCGGAATCGCGGCCCTCGATCTCAGCGCTCGGCATTCGCGGTGCGGTCGTCGCCGCCGGACATGTCGCCGGATTCCGGCGCCGGAGAGAGAGAATAAGATGGGAGCTGCTTTAGCACATTAGAAACTGAGCTGGCACAGCTTGAGAGAGAGAGAGAGGGAGGGCAGAAAGAGAGAGAGAATCGCGTTAAATAACAAAAGATGTTCGCGGTGCTTCTATTTTCGCCCCCCTCACTTCCTTATTAATTCTGTTTTTGCCCCCAGCTTTTTTATTTTGGGTCAATTTGGTGACATGATTGCTTTTGTTCTTTTGCCCTTGTGAAATTGCATTCGCGACACGTTTCCATGGAATGTAAGTAGGCGAAAAACCATATTAGATTCATTTGAATTGACCCGGTCAATTTTATGGGAAAAAGAAAATATTGACTATCTTCATCAAAACTTCAAGGCCTAATTCTCTAAAAAAAAAAAATTCTTCAATTTTAAATCCAATCTCAATTCTAGTCCAAACTTTAAAAAAAAAAAAAAATTTCTTAACTTTCATGCATAAAAAAATCACGCTACTTCTTTAAAATTATCAACATTATGGTCAATTAGACGTTCATTATAGGTACTTATGTATTCACCAGCATTGTTGTCTTTGTATGGAACAACAACAACAACCTCCTGATATTGATGATTTTGAAGAAACTAGCACTAATTTATGGACGCGTGGGCAAATGTGGATAAGGGGGAAAGTTGTGGACTTCCTTAGACAAAAAAAAAAAAGAAGATCGGGACAAAATTGGGATTTGATCTAAAGTTTGAGAGCTTTTTGCTGAATTAATGTGAAACTTTAGGGAAAAACACGAGTACAATCTTCTTTTGAATTGTGATTAATCATGCGAACAATTGCATGTAATAACAGCACCGATGTATATACTTAAGTTGGTAGTCCATCGTTATTCGAAAGATATTTTGGTCAGATCGAGACACGAAAATAAAACAACTACTTAACATCGCGCTAAACGATGATTAGTCGCGTTTTTTCGGATTATCTAAGAGATGTATCGGACAAAGTGCGTGAAGATGAGTCGGATACTACTTGGTCTTTAATTAAAGAGAAAATAAGGAACGGGTGACTTAGCGGGAGTCAACAAACAGTGCAAAAGCCCTGGAGCGATGGAAGTTGGAGGTCGTTAAATCGTTATGATTTCTTGGTAATGTCCTATGCGTTCAAAAATCTTATATTAGCTTTCGACAATGCTAAAGATGTAGTGACCATAAAGAAGGAAATCCCAAACGAACGCGCAGGTTATCGCCAAAGCAAGAAAAGAGAAAGGAACCGGCGTCCAGCTTCTGGAGCACTTGTCCAAATGAGTTATCTTGCCGTCCATACGATACGACCGCAAGGAAATTTGAGAAAAAAAAAATCAATTGTACTAAAAGCATGTAATCTACTCCATCTCGATTATTAAATAATATACGTTCACGCAAGATTTACATGATCTAATGGTTAAAATGGAGTGAGCTCGCACGCATCGGATACATATATAGATTAAGGTGAGGTTAGAGCAATTTTTTAGTCGACAGCCGCCTTAAAAAAAAAAAAGGAAAAAAGGTAGAATAAACAAATAGAAAGATGAATAAAGTCTGCAAGAGCGCATGCATATTGGGGATCTAATCATGGGTGGGTTTGAGCCGCATCTTCTGTCGTCAAAGGCTTCACTTTATCAAAGTTTGAATTGTCCAAGGCACGTCTCTTCTTCCCCAGCTCCCTACCTTGAATTTTAGCATTCCACGACTCTGAAGAAACCAAATGAGGCCTTCTTACTTTTTTCCATGGAGAAAAAATGAAAACGCAAAAGCGAACATAGAAGAACAAATACAAGCGGATGAGGAGCAGCGACTATCGAATCATAATTTCGACATCAAATCGTTGAAAAATGATCATAGAAGTGTTAATGCGAGAAAGATTGCTCATGATACCATTTGAAACAAAAGATACGGAGTACATTTCTATATGAGGAGGTAAAAGGGTATTGATGAGATGATCTTTTAAGGTATGCCCTCATTAAAATTTCCCTACAATCGCGACGCGTGGCAAATTTGATGTAGAGCTTTGACTTCGGCGAGCGAAAGGGGTCATGCCCACCGACACGTGCTTTGAAGTTGAACTCATTCGTTGGTTCCGGTCTTGATCATTGCCCGTCTGCAGAACTTCATTATTGGAAGTTGAAGTAGGTTGAATGTTCAATGCTTTGCTGTGCTCATCGACTTCTTCCCCCCTCTTTCGGCTTTGTAAGTCTGGCCTGAAAGGTCTATATTCATCCCACCAAAAGAAGCTAAAATTGCAACTAGCCATCTATCTAATCTTCATCACCAACAACACAACTTACTTTTCAAGTTTGCCGACTCCTCCCAGCCTTCAATGTGGAAAACTTTCCTACGTCGAGCTAATCGTAATGGACGGTATGAAATCCATCCGATCCGACGGCCCAAATCCATTCTATGGCATAAAGAGGGATTCGCTAGTTCTTGACTTCACTTCGAAACCAACCCACCTACAGTGTATTTTTCGACAATATGCGCTATTCATGATTGCTAGACTACATGGAAAGGCCAAAGTGGACCAAATCCGGCTTGTTTTACTTTTGTCCCCATTGAAGATGATGACACATAAAGATGAAGATAAATCTCTGACAGACCCACCTAACCCATTACTCTTCTTCTCTTGATTAAACAATTATAGAGCAAGTGATGATAAGAACATCCGTGTTTGCAAGCATGACTCTTTCGAATAAGACGTGGTAATGAGAGGCTTCTCTACTGTGTATACTGAACTTTTGATCATGCGCACGCGAGTGCTTCTTGTTTTTTCTTTTTCTAAAGAACGATGTATAACTCAAAACCATCTCCATACACAGCATGACTCGGAGAACCATTAGAGGACCACTTGCCACTTGTTGCTTTCTGCACCTGTCAATGAGATCTCCAGCCCCATCACATAAGAGAGGATGTAGGCATGAATGAAGAATTCACGCCGGAAAATTTGTTATGATTGCTCGTCGCAATACAGTAAAAGGTACCACGTCCATCCAACCAGTGAGGAATATCAGTGAAGTGCAGTGAGACTATTACTCGATCATACTATAACCAAAGACGGTAGAAAATCAAGCATCAAGCAAATCGTTAAGGAATTGACTAATGTCACTACAATCTCTCTCTCAGTTTCAAAACCTATGAGCCCAATGTAAATGGCAAGACAAGCTAATCTTCCGGCAAGAGATCATGAACAAAATCCCAAAAGCCTTAACCTACTAAAACTCATATCTGCATTCTAGAGCCATCCAGACATATCTATCCATCTCTATTTCCACTCTGAGCACAGGTCTTTCATCCCTCTTTCAACGGATAATTTCTCCCAGCAGCATCTCTGATTCCCGTCTCCAGATTCGCCAGCTCATGAGCCAAAAAGGAAAAGGAAAGGAGAAGTTCTTGGGCTTTACTATACAGATAGGTAATTTCAAAAGTCAACGAAACTCAGTTAGTCAAACTCATGTCAGTATCATTTTTGCTCCCATCACGTTCTTGCGCCTCCAAGCTTTTGCGCTTGCACCAGCATAAATACTGAGGGATCGGTCCATCTTCTCCAACAACCCAAGCATGAGCTGCGACAGCATCCAATGTCAACCTGTGTTCTGGATCTGCATACGATAGATTGGCATTTTAGCAAATCCAACTCAAAGAAGAAGGGGGAAAAACAGTCATTGTGCACAGCTTGCAGTTGGGATAAGGTATGTGATGGAGCCCACCAACACTACTAATACTAACCTTTGCAAAGAAGCCCCTCCAGCAGGTTCTTAAGTTGTGGATTGAGACCATCCGGGAGTATCAAAGGGTTATTAACTATCTGCCACAACAAATTTCAAAAAGCATAAACTCAACTCAACTAATGGGATGAAATGGTGAGAAAGAAGGGGTTAGTGCTGACTGAGGCATATGCACCTTGTCATACGTGTCTTGCAGTGTTTCTCCAAGGAAAGGATAATGTCCCAAGACCATACAGTAAAGAGTGACTCCCACAGCCCAAGTATCAGCAGCCTTCCCGTGATAAGTGAGACCTATTTACCAGGAAGAAAATCATATAACAGAGGAGAAGTTAAAAATCATTTCATGTCAAGATTTTGTTCTATCATTGCCCTAAAGGATAAGGGACTGGACCTAGACAGCACTCAGGTGCTGTGAAAACAGGAGTCCCAGGGGATCGCCGAAGTTCATCATTATCATCCTGCAGATATCAGTGACAAACATTCAAAATCCCATCATTTAACAAAAAAAGTGACCACAGGATTTATTGTATTTAAATCCAAACACTTGGTACATTTATGCTTTGATTGGAAAGGAGGGGAACGGACAAAAAAAGGACATGTGGGTGTAGCAAAAGTAATAAACTTTAAAATCTCCGTGAGGAAGAAAGGAGGGAAATTTTAATTTTTCCGTCTATTCTCCTAACCTCCAAGTGTTCCAAACGTAGCATCAGAAAATCCTGTTTAGATCCACAAACATGAGCTAGCATAAACTTTTCTCTTGCATACTTATAAAGATTGCCTGATATAGGAGAATATCAACATTAAACACCTTTCCCCGCGGGGGGTCAAAGAGTAAGTATATCTTTTATGCTAGTTTTTTTTTTTTTTTTTTTGAA
Organism: Eucalyptus curtisii; assembly: GCA_017140595.1. NCBI lineage: Eukaryota > Viridiplantae > Streptophyta > Magnoliopsida > Myrtales > Myrtaceae > Eucalyptus > Eucalyptus curtisii. Next base: position 10,924,235 of record CM029504.1, read on the forward strand.
CTAAATCTTTTATGCTAGTTAAAGATTTGACTTTTCCTCCAGAAAATACAAACTGTAATATTGAAGTTCAAATATCTTTCATGCTAGTTAAAGATTTGACTTTTCTTCCAGAAAATACAAACTGCAATATGAAGTTCAAATTTACAACTTCAATTATCAAGCAAAAGCATTTTTGGTAATTTCTCTGTCATTGACAATTTACAAAAGCCCTGGGAGCAGCAATCATTACCTCAAAGACCTGGCTAACACTGAAATCTCCTATCTTCACAATGCCAGAACTGGTCACCAACAAATTATCAGGCTTGATATCTCCATGCACTATATTCTGGTTCCCTCGCATTAAAGAAAAGAACATGCACTTATTCTAGTGTTGACAGATTATCATCATCACAGCATGAAGGAAAAAATATAAAGTACTGCACACATATATTTCAACTCAGATAGTAGTAGCATACATGAGTGTGGAGATACATCAGCCCAGTAACAATATCACGCAGATACTTTCTGGCAGTATTTTCTCCAATCCCTTGGGGACCAGATCCTTCATAAGCCCATTTGCCATCCACATATTCAAGGACTAACACAAAAAACAAACCATTTGTCAATGTTACGATACTTGAGACAATTTCAACAGAAATTTAATGCATAATCAAGCACACAGAAAATTCAACAGAAAAAACCAATGGGAAGTAATCTGATGAGCATACCCATGTAGAAGTGATCTGTTTCTGGGTCATCAATCACCTCTATGAGGTTGACTATATTAGGGTGCTCCAACATTTTCATGATCAAAACCTACAGAGAAAGGAGGAACATAAATGAACTGAAAGTGCAACTCCATGCAAAATGTTGTTGCTCTAATCCTCTAATAGGTTATGTCAAGGAACAAATGTTGCTCAAGGTGTTTATTATGTCATAGTTGAGCAAGAAATAGCATATGAATGACATTAAACGGCTGCACCACATAAATAGAATTCATGGATCGGGCGACAAAAGAAGTTAAGGATAAGTTTTATGATGCATGTTTTTCTCTGTCATCATCAACACAATTTGCTCAGAGAATTCAAATTCCTAGCAAATAAAGATAAGTGAACAAAGGTGATTCACACTAAAAACATACTTCTCGAAGAACATCAGTCATGGCAGTTTCTGAAGGTGCCACGCGCAGCCTTAGCAAATGTGACTTATGAAAGGCCTGCAATCGAATGATTAAAATTCATACAGATTATACTTTTCTAGTTATTGAAAACAAGCCACTACATTATGCAAATACAGAAAAAATACATGCTTCTAAAGGACAATGGGATATAATTAATCCAGAGAAATAGTATGAGATGGGATTCATCTAAACAAAGGTCTGACACACCAATAGATGTACAGCCACCTAGTGCACCATCTTTGAAGTATCTATCATTTTTTCAAGAAATGACCATCAGACAAAGATAAAGGATTCATTAAGTTAACTACTCCAAAATTCTAAGCTGCTGTCTCATCATTATATAATGCTCGCAAAAAATATATATCATGCATGCAAGATATTGCAACAAAAGTAAGGATGAGAGACTGTGGGAGTGTGTGTGTGTGTTTTTTTTTTTTTTCTTGGGGGGGGGGGTGAGAGGAGAGAGAATTTTTATCTCTTAGTTAGAGTTTTTAGCAAACTTATTAGCAGCCAGAAAATATATAACTTACCTTAATTGCATAATGCTTTCCATCAACTTGACTTCGGTAGAGAACCTGTCGCACATGAAAGAATAACTAATTCATTTTCCTTAAGAAAGTAACAAGATAGATTATGAAACAACCACATACCACTTTGCCATAGCTACCAGAGCCAATCTTATACTCACGAACATATTCATTGACCATCTTATTCCCATTTTCATCCTGAGAAGAAAATCGATCATAAATGCATGATCAGAGAGAGACACATGTGCCTCGTCAGAAAATGACCACCTGTAAGCTTAAAGTAGAAAAAAGATGATAAATTACACAACCAAGATCACTAACAAACACTCAGAACAAGCGATTCAGATAGACTCACATAGCTTTGCTCAATATCACAGGTACCCCTACTGAGGTAAGACTAAAAGTGTGCACGATTCACTCGAGGAAGCTGTGCAGGCTAGTGTGTCGTATACGTATGATCAGCAGTTTATACGAAGGCATCATAACAAGTGAGCCGGAAAGATGCTCAACTCTTAAGACAACATTTGGATAGAAAAACTACTTCAGGTAAAAGATCACGCAAATTAAGAGCACACGCAACAATAATTTCTCTGACAGCAAGATATCCATTTATGATCTCTCAAGAAACAACTGCAGCATACTCCCATGAATGTGGCCAAGGAAGAGTTTCACAATTCCTCGATATTTACCTCTGTACGGAACACTTTGTGAGTTTCTTTTACAGGATATTGCCTGCAAATCATGCCATTTTCTTCTCTAAACCTCAGTATATCTTCTGAACGTTGGGCACGTCTCCGCAATTCACTGTCATCATCTTCATGAGCACTATCCGTGACTTCACCATTGTATGAACGATCATCCTCATGATCATCTTCCATGTCTTCATCCAACAGACACTCCTGAGAAGGATGATTATTCAATCCAGAAACGGGCCTCGAGGTTCTTTTGGGCTTCCGGGAGAATCCAAAGCAACTACAGCAGCCCATGAATCTTGCAATAGGATACCCTTTGTTGAACATGAGAAATTTGGAAACTATAGTTATACACTGCAACTTTCAGCTTCAAGATAAACAAATAGTCCAAAAACCTGCAAAAAATGCACACCCTTGATATCCTCTCCTAAGCCAAAAGAAAGGGATGCCTAACGATAACGACGCGCACAAAAACAAAACTCTTGGCTTGATTGTCGCCACAAAGTGCACTCGGTAGCGAAATCCTCACTCCAGAACAAAATTAACACTGTAGTTCAGAAGCTTCCTCGCGAAATATTCACAAAATCAATCGCCCGAGGTGCATCCACGATCTCAGTCGAGGTTCCACAAGCGAACAAAAAATCAACTTTCCCGCGCGCGCGCACACACACACCTGGTGTACACAGGAGAGGACAGGGCTTTCAAGCCCCAAGCAGCTCTGCTATTCCAACGGATGCCATTCAGACAAATGAACGAAACAGCTGATTACGTTGCTGCAGCAGCTGTTTCCACCGAGAACCAACATAGCGACAGCTCCAGTTTATAAGACCTTGTCGAGAGAGAGCTGAATCCACCACCTCGCAAAAGCAATGGAATTTCTTGACCCCTTCCCGACAAAAGAAGGAAAACAACAATAATGCAATTAAAAATAACACAAGATAACGCAGAAGAAACCTGCCCAGTTGACGAAATTCATGAACAGGAAATGCGAAAGCGACACGCTCGCATAGAACTCCCAGACAATACCCTCCGGGGCAATCGAACCGAAACACGTCCGACACGCAGCCCCATAGCCACGCTTCGGAAATCCAAAATAAAAACCTCACCTTTCCGTATAATCTGCCGAAGGAGACGATGCGCCGGCGCCGGAACTTATCCGGAGGCGAGCATTACGACGCGCTCGGCGATACGAACAGCCCGACGGCGGCACCGGGCGATTCGGCGCACGAAGGCGCGAGGCCGCCGGAAAGGGATGCGAAATCGGCGGAACCTCCGGAAGGCGAATCGACTGGAGATCCAGAAACCCTAATCGAGCACGAAACCGCGATGAATAAATACGGGAGCGACGGGAGTCGGGGAGGGGAGATTCGCCGCGAGACCGGGGGTGGTCCTCCGAAGAAGGTCCTGCCTGCGCGATTGGGTTGGAAAAAGGAAGGTTTTTGGGAGGGGGCGGGATGAGAAATTGGGGAAATCCCGGGGGGCCAAAATTGGAAGATAACCGAAAGCGCGTCCGGGGAAGGAGGGAAGTGGGGAGAAGAAAGGGACGAATGTATAAATAGCGATGGGCACAGGTTTTCTTCGTTATGATCAGACGTTGATTTCGATTTGCCCGCGCGACGTCGTTAAAAAAAAAAGCGCCCTAAAATTGCCATTTTATTTTGTAAGGGGTATATAGATACGATTTGGTTCAATATTTTGAAAACCCATTAGAAAAATATAAAACATTGTAAACTATATTTTGAGAAATAATTTTGAAAAAAATGCCATTTAATAGAAAACACATTTAAAAATCTCTTTTGATGATTAATATTAGTTTTTTAAATTTTATTTGTTTAAAATTGAAAAAAAATAATATATGCAACTTTTTAATTATAAATTTCGACAATTATACAAAAAAAAATTGAATACATATATATATATATACATATATATATTTTAAAATACCAAACCCTTCATCAGAATTTTTTAATTTTGTGACAATAATACAAAAATAAAATTGACAATATGGCCCGAGTGGGCTCCAATTGGGAGGACCATACGTACTTTTGCGACATCTGATTGGTGGGACATTTAAAGATCCATTTGATTGTCAAAAAATTAATAATTTAAGTATTAATCGTTTATATCGATTAAAAAAATTAAGAAAAATATATTCATCATTCATGAAAATAATTAAACATAAATTACATGAAACTTTAAGATTTATTCCCATCCAATGCAATTTCTCGGCAATTTCTCGAAATTAATATTCGTCAATGTACTGGTGTTGATGTTTTGTTGACTAATACCTAAAAAATGAGTTAACCCAGCACGCAATAGTTAGATGGTGACATCACATGGCCCGGGTTGGAAAATGTCTCCGTCTCGCGCCAAGGGGTAAGGCTTAGCGACGAAGTAACCGTTACATGGAGACACTTTTGCACGTCCCAACCAGCTTGAATACGATCTCACGGAGCAAAGCCGGGCGAGTACTCTCCCCCTTGGCGTTGTCCGACCAAGAAGCTTCCTCCAATCGTACCCCCCCACATAATCCAAATTTCCTTTTCGCCCCCGGTTATTACTTTTCCTTCTTTTTCCCCCCTTCAAATTCTACGCATGGCAATGAAGTTAGATCATCATTAATTCTCTTTTTGGGTCAGAAAACACGGTTATTTTTTACTTTGCGCCCACAATCCCTTTCGAGCGGTGGCGTGCAACTTCAGCATCTCAACACTCTTTTTTACCTTGACCTTAAAGAATTACGAAAGTTCGCTTGAATTGACTTACAACTAGGTTATTACGCAAGGGATTGGTGGGCGTGCATGCTAGCGATCCATTGTATTAGGTGGACGGTCTGATTGGAAAAACGTCGGCGGCCCATCTGGTTGCGACGAAACCATGTTCGCAATAGACTATTCAATTCGAATGATCTGGCCAATCGTTGAATAATGCTAAGATTCGTGGGATTAAGTTAAGAGAATTATTAACGTAGGAGCATCGTGTCCGTGCGGGCACATGAAGACGACGTCTGACGGATTTGATTATTGGGGTTTTGGAGGTACCCAGTCCATTCGATCGACATTGGCTTTGCAAAAAGGCTCCAAAGATTCCACCTAATTATGCTTTTGCGTTGTTTTTCGCTCTCGAATTTTTTTAGGGTTCGAGGTGGAATCGTTTGGGGACCAACGAGGGCTGCAGTGACTGTTTTTAGCACCCGCTCGAAATAGACCAGAGCTAATCGTAGGTTGCCCCAGAAAGAGGAGAGATAAATCATAGGTGGTCCCAAAGCTCTTGTGAAATCACTTACGACTATTTTATAAACTTTAAGTCGTATGGCTGCGTGATTTTCATATTTAAATATTATTAATTTTAAGTTGTATGGCTGCGTGATTTTAATATTTAAATATTATTGGAAGTCTAAGCTAGCCTAAGATTTGACCGTGGAAATATAACGCTTGGAAATATTTGAAATATGAAAATGGCACAAATGATTCCAATGTCATCCTTAAATTTTTAATTTATTCGATGTGATTTATAAAATTTAACTCAAAGTGTAATATTATTTTTAAACTTTTAATTTATTTAATGTAGCATCTAAACTATTGATAAATATTTGATTTAATTCTTAGATTAATGAAAATGATACAAACGTAACGACTGCATTGAATATTTATCAATAGTTCGTTATAACTAATGATATCACCTAAAGTAGTTGAATAGGTTATATGATATATTTTCTCGAAATAAACATAATCAAGTCGATATACGTAGGAACAATCTAATATATGAAAAAACGAATTGGTTATATCAAGTGCGTTGCATCTATCAAACAGATATAGAAATTAATATAGAGATGGAATAAGATGCACGTAAATCTTTATAATAATTATGTTTAAACAAAGTCTATCTCCACTCTCCCATTCTAATAGCAACCAATAAGGCTGGAATCCACTAGTAATCCTTAAGTAGATCCAAGCGTAGTTGTGTTGCTTATACCTAAAGTTGATAGATCACACTATCTAATTTAAAGCACCGTTATAACACTCATACACTTTAAAAGAGATTACAATCAATGATAAACGCTCTCCGTAAATACAAACTTGCTCAACAACTCCACGAGAGGATAACTGTATAAAGCTTTCTCAATTTCGTAGTTATGATTTCTCCGGTGGAGTTTGGTCTTCTTATATAGTATTCAATTTCTAAATTAGTCATTACATAATTTTCAAGAGGATCAATTTACCGTTGTAGATAAGCAATCAAATCACCGGAGATTTGGTCACTTATACAATCAAAGTTGCCAGTAATATTGTTGCTTCCACGAATAGGATTGTTTATACTAGGAAAGTATCATCGTCACCAAGAGATTGACGACTGATTAGATTCTTCCTTGATGACTAGCTATTAAATCTTTTAACTTGCAAGTTAAGTCGAAGAAATATGGAGGTCTTCTTATCTGGATCACACAAACACTCTGTAAACACGTTCTTCGTAGATTACATCAGCAACTACTTCCGTCAACAATCCATGAATGTATACAAGAAGCCTGCTTTTATTCAATTTATGAACTTCCAAGAATGATCTTCCTCAGTATCTAGATGATCCAAGGTTATATAAATCGTCCACCTTGTCTAGTGTCCCCTTTTTCACAAGTTGTTCACCTCCATAAAGGTCCATCTAGTTCTTCTCAGTCTTTTACTTCATACTTCGAATACCTCCGACATTATCAAAGTTACCAACTTTACTCGAGCTTCTATCTTTTGGTTCTGCCAAGTATATTGACAATTATGGCTACCTCCAAGCTTTTACCGAACCCCCGTTCTAGGCTTGTTTACCTTCTACTTAGGAACCTCCAATTTATAGACATCTCTATGCTCAATGCCTTGTTCACCATTGATAGAGTAGTGCACTCATTGTCTTCATACCATCATGTTAGGACACCATATGCATAATAGCTTGTGTGTCTTTCACCTAGTTTACTCGACCAATAAATACATTTGTAGCTTTTGATTAGCCGTCACCTTCAAAACATTATAGGGGATTTTCTCAAAAAATAATTTTGTGATCATATTAAATAAATGAAAAGTTCAGAGACTTACAAACCTGTCAAAATGGGTCTTAAATCCATAAATTGGTCATATATGGATCTCTTCAATTTTGAAGAGCCTATCTTAAATGATCTTAAATTTAAAAGCTATGGATAATTAGGCTTAAATGTGTTGAGTTTAGAGCCCATTGCCAACCCACTAAACTCTCACACATTCTCTCTCCCTCTTCATCCTTATGAAAATATTTATAAAAAAATCATAATCATAATAATTTTTCTTTTTTCTTTCTTCTTCCTTCTCCCATATTTCTTAGTTGGTGGTCGACCATGGCAACAACTAGCAACTGGGAGGCGAGGTGAAGCCTTGCTTGAAGTTGGTTCGACTTGGCTTGAGCTAAAATCGGGCAAGCTCGTGCCTTGCCAACCTGTGGCAAGGCTCGAGCTAACCTATGGCTAGTTGTCGGCTTTCGCCGGAAGAAAAAAAGAAAAAAAAAGGAAAATTAAAAATAAGTAAAAATTCAATTTAAAAAAAATAAAGAATATTAAAAGGATGACATGAAATATTTTTTCATTTATTTTCAGATTTCAGGTAAACACTAACAAATATTGTTATTTTTCTAGAAAACTAATTCTTGGAAAATACAAATGAAACCTCAATTTTTTGAAAAAATATTATAAAAATTATTCACTAGATATGTATTGCATGAGAGTGCTTTAACAATATCATTTTCGAAAAAAATCATAAAAAAAGCTTTTGTATATTTGCTTAAATGAATCTAGTCAAGTATGGATTGGATCAAGAAATAAATGGATCATAAACAAATTAAATTGATCAATTTGAATCGGACCATTTATGACGTGACCTAATTTAGGTCTAGGGACGACGTCATACATTAGACCATAAATTAAAGTTCAGAAAGAATATTGCATATTGGATCAAAGTTTAGGTGGTCTTTTGTATTAATGTCCAATTCGAAAACAAAATCTCATGCTTCAATACTATGTCACGGTAGCACGCATAAACAGCAAAATGTCCACGCAATTCAATTAGCTGATAACACGCATGTATAGACACACAAGAAAATGCATAATGTAGACACATAAACATGGCTAGTATACACTAGCGAATATTGATATTTTTCTAGAAAATTAATTATTGGAAAATACAAATGAAACCTCAATTTTTTAAAAAATATTATCAAAATTATTAACTAGATATGTATTCCATGAGAGCATTTTAACAATATCATTTTTGAAAAAATCATAAGAAACAAGCTTTTCTAGATTTGCTTAAAATGAGTCCCTTCGGGTATGGATTGGATAAAGAAATAAATGGGTCATCAACGAATTAAATTGATCAATTTGAATCGGACCATTTATGACGTGACCTAATCTAGGTCTAGGGACAACGTCATACATTAGATCAAAGTTCAGGGACCGCATTGCATAAATTAAAGTTCAAGAATGATGATATTACATATAGGATCAAAGTTTAGGGGGTCTTTTGTAGTACCGTCCAATTCGAAAACAAAATCTCATGCTTCAATACTATGTCGTGGTAGCACGCGTAAACAGCCAAATGTCCACGCGATTCAATTAGCTGATAACACACATATAAATATGGCTAATGTAGACTTGCCTATAATCTAAATATAGTCCACATAGATTTTGCCAATTGAGGCCAATACCCACAGAGAGGGAAGCGCACAAAAGAGAAAAGGGCGGCTTTTCGAAACCAAACGAAAGGCCTCCCACATTTCAATCGCTCCACGTCTCTCTCTCTCGCTCGCTCGCTCGCTCGCTCGCACTTCCTCTTTCATTGGCGCACAATTCACGGGCCCTCTCGTCCTCCCACCCTCGCCCCCGCCGCCGCCCGACGCCCCCTCGAAGCGGAAGAGCAGATTGCGGAAGATGGCGGTCGGCGTCCTCGCTCTCCAGGGATCTTTCAACGAACACATCGCAGGCACGTTTTTTCTCCCCCGCCTCATTCCCTGCCGGCCGTCGCCTGTTTTTTTGCATAACGAGCTCGTAACCGGACGGAATCCGTCCGTCCCGTCTGTTGTTTTTGTTCTCCAGCGCTTCGGAGGCTCGGGGTGAAGGGAGTGGAGATAAGGAAGCCGGAGCAGTTGCAGGGCGTCAGCTCGCTGATCATCCCCGGCGGGGAGAGCACCACCATGGCCAAGCTCGCCCACTTCCACAACCTGGTTTGTGCTCTCGCTCTCGCTCGCTCGCCCCGTTCGCGCGTCCTTTTCGGTTTCCGATGAACCGTTCGTCGCGGTGGCGTGAAATTGGGATTGGGAAATGAGAGACGCGCCCCCGTGCTGTTGTCGGTTTAGGATGGGCGGCGCCAGTGTGGTGACGTTGCCTTTGCGAGTTCGAGACCGATTCTTGTCTTATATTGTTGCTTTTTTTTTTTTTTTTTTTTTTTTTTTTGTGGAGTAGGATGAGATGAGGTCGGTCTGTTTTTGGACAGTGCTTTCTGAGAATTCCACAACCTGGAAGGACTGGCCCCATGTAGACGTGTTCATTTGTCGTAAGCTGTCGTTGCTGCGTGGAATTTAGTGGTGGTGGAGCAAGTCTAAGTGCTCCACCTTTTGCAAATTCACGACCAGTTCTCTTGAAGTAACTTTTTGTGTGGAGTAGGATACAATGATTCTTCTCTTTTCCTGACATGTTTTCTGAGAATTGACATAGAGTATCGGTTCATTTGGTTTTTCAAGGAAAGAAGAATCCGTGATTCTTGTCTCTGATTTCTTTGCTGCATGCATGTTCGGTAACATTTCAGCGTGCCCTGTACAATTTCATGGACTTTTGCTGAGTTAATTTACTTTTCCACAGTAATGCTATCGTCAAGGTACAGTTAGTTCAGTCATTTGTAACTAAGTCCTTCAATTCTGCAGTTCCCGGCTCTTCAAGAGTTTGTTAAGATGGGAAATCCTGTCTGGGGAACATGCGCTGGTCTGATATTCCTGGCTGACAAAGTAACTGGTGGGTCTTCTCTTGTAGCTTCATAGTAGGCCTGAAGATTGCACTGCTACAATATTCATTGTTTTATCTGTATGCAATGTGAGGAATGCTGGTGATGAAGTTCAGATGGTTGACAAAATATGCTTGTTTTTCACAGGACAAAAGGCGGGAGGACAAGATCTTATTGGAGGCCTACATTGCACTGTCCACAGGAACTTTTTTGGCAGTCAGGTCTGCATACCCTCGTGATTCTGAATATATTGCTCTACTTTATTTCTGACATATTGTAGCTGTTTCGGTGAAAATAATTGTTGCGCTCTCTGCTTTCATATGCGAGATTGCAAGCATGAATCTCGATTTTATCTTCATGTCCATTATATGTAACTTTTATGCCACAGTGATTTTTGTGATATCACAAAATCTGAACCTGCATAAGAGTGAGCATGTTCTCGCTTATACACAATGATGTATGAATTGACTCACTTCTTTTTCCCCCCTGATATTTAGATTCAGAGCTTTGAAGCAGATCTTTCAGTTCCGGAGCTCGCATCAAAGGAAGGAGGTCCTGATACATTCCGTGGAGTTTTTATTCGAGCTCCTGCTGTACTTGAAGTAGGGCCAGAAGTTGAAGTGCTTGCTGACTATCCTGTTCCGTCTGACAAACTGATGGATGAAGCTCAAGAGGTATGGCATACAATATTTGTTTTATTCAAGAAAGTTCATTGGGTATAATTTGCTGTGTCTTGCTCTTATATAATAAGTTATATAGTGAGATTTAGTTTTCGAATATGTCAAACCCTCATGGTTAGGTTTGCATGGGAATGCTTCTGACTTGATGGTGTTTCCAAATTTTTTGAAGGTTTTGAATCGTAAACATGATTAGTATCTGTTAGGTTTTTCTATAAAGAGTATGTTTGCTCCATATTGCATCTTTTGAGTGCAATGATGTGGTGTTATAGTTGCATATTTTAATTTGTAGCTGCCATTACAGAAATGTGGGTTTAATTCAACTGGAGTTGTTATTTCCCTGTCAGTCCTCTTGCATTACTCATACCAGCTCTACTCGTTCGAATGGCTGAAATTTGTTGCTATGTGAATTTTCCAGTGAGTGGATTGGATAATTTGCAGTGAGAACCCCATTAAGTATGAATTCAGTTTTACATTGAGCAGCAGGAGTAATACTGATTTTGATTCTTTTATTTGACTTTCTAGATTAGTGTTAAGTTCAACACTTTTTAGGCCATACTCAGGAAAGTGGGTATGATATGGAATAGTTTTACCTAAAAGTTGTCAATGGCACTCACTGTCAAAAGGTCTCCTATATAAGGAGTTATAATAAGTATAGGTTCAGTTTTATGTTAGGGTAGTTTTTTCACTTTTTGTATCAATAATTTGGTTGACTTTTACATTTCTAATGCTCTAGAACAATTAAATTGATCGAGTAAGGCACAAATGTTAAAAAGCGATAATAACTTTGTGGCATTGAATTAAAATGAAGCATTAGATACTAACCATCATTTCTGAGGACAACAATCAAATTGCACATTCTGTTTAGTCTTCAGTTTTTCCTTGTGGATGCTTAGCTACCGTTTCCAGTGAATTGAGTTCGGCCTTTGGGCCTGCTGATCTATGTGACTGCCCCCACTTTCTTTGGTTGGATTAGAAGTAACATTGTGATACTATGCATTATATCGACCTCAAGCATGTACTTTTCTTTTGCTCACTGTCATCTTGAGGTTTTGAGGGAGTGACCTTGATGCAAGAGAAAGTTGCTTTGATATGATCTGGTAGCCATTAGATCAAATTACAGAGTTGCCATACTTAGTTTTGCCATGCATCCTTGTCTCCCTCCAGGCCCTGTCATAAGGGCATAAGGGAGGCACAAGGCAGCTTCATCTTGTTGGCTTCTAGGATAAGCAGCTTGTCAAGTAAAGATTACAAGATCGTCAGAGTGCTAATAAACTTGTACTGTGAGCTTGCTGTATCCTGGTTCAACAATGTTGAGGCTCAGGGAAGTGACGGCAAAGGGGGCTTTAAAAAGTTGCATTGAATTGAATATGCTTTTATCATGTTTAGTACATATTCTTTCCCAAAGTAAGTGGAGATGCCAACTGCTGTGGATTGCTCATCATACATTTCCTGCAAGCAATTTAGTTATTATTGTGGAAGTTTTCTTCTATGAATTTTATTTAATGTTGTTTGTTCCTCTTGATGTGGAAGTTATTGTTGCACCATCATTGTGTTTTTTTTTTTTTTTTTTTGGAGATGAATTATTCGAGCTCTTTTGTTCTTGTTTTCCTGTTTGGAGTATACATTTATGGAAGTTAGTCTGAATACTAATTGCCTGAATCTTGCTCTTCAATGGGTTGATACGCCAGATTTTTGCATTGTTCAATGAAATACTTTTCCTTAGTAGGTGATCCATTGGACATAGGTCCAAGTTTTCAATTCTTTTGATTCCTTAAAAATTTATTTTTCCCGTTACTGGGGGTATCAAGATGCCAATGTCTCTTCCTCATTATATTCTTACCTTTACCAAAATAAAAATAAAAAAAAGATGCCAATGTCTCTCTCTCTCTCTCTCTCTCCCCCCAGGAAAGTGGATATCGCTAGAATGGGTTCCATATATCATTCCTGTAATTTATCTCCTTCTGAACCTTTCTTTGTTGCTGTGACATTTAGGAGAACAAAGGATCTGAAAAGAAAGTAATTGTAGCTCTCAGGCAAGGGAACTTGCTTGGGACTGCCTTCCATCCAGAGTTGACAGCGGATTCACGATGGTAACTTATTTATCTACATGAATGTCTTTTCCCCTTTGCATCTCTTTGATTAAATGTGCCTGTGCAGGCATACGTACTTCCTTAAAATGGCAAGCGAAATCGAAGGAGGAGCCTCAAACAGCATTGTGGCGGTCGAAGGAGGTGATTTGACTTTTGACCAACAGCCAAAGAACGATCTTCCCATATTCCAATAGTATTTCACTTTCATCTCGTTGACCCGGGAACATTCTTTTCACAGTCATATTGGTTTCACTTATAGGTGACTTTATGATGCTTGACCTCTCCTCAGGTCTTAGTTTTTCGGTCCAGCTTTAATGTTTCCTCCTGCATGCTGAACGTGTATATAATGTTGCTTCAAAATTTGGTTACATTGATGTCCCGGTTGTAAAAGAATAAGTTGATGAAGCTTTACTAATTCTGCGGGTTAACTGTGTGGGTATCCATTTTTAAAGCACTTAAGCTTTATTGGAGTGGCGTCCATTGTAGTTCTGTTGATCAACTTGGCTAGTTAAGGTCTGTCCCTTGGGTAAAATGTTGGGGCATTTTTTGGCCTGTGGACTGAGCAACCTTTGCGGCCGATGTAAGCAACCCTAAAACGCGTTTGTTCCACGTACATTTTACATTATAGCTAAGGCTTTCGTTGTTTGTTGCCGTATGCAGAAATTCATTTAAGCCTGATGACCATTATTAAATTCTGTAATAGCAGGACTTGACCTTTTCCCCTTAATGTACATGGCTTTCTGCTCCAGCAATTAAGGTCCGTCGGTTCTTCCAAGATTGCTTGGTCAATGCTAGGCGGGAGTTGCCTCCCGCAGAAATAAAAAACCATTTACTATTTTCCGGCAATCAAAGAATAGAAGTTGAACTCGGAAGCTTTTGAAATGGGCATAGTGTACCATTTTGTACGATGACGATAACAATTGCAATCAAAGTGTGATCACAACACGCATGCGTTCGACTTTACCTTGGTTCACACGAGGCATTCCTTCCGTTGAATCCATCGTAAGTGAAGTATAAAAAACGAAGCAAGTGCCTTGGTAACGACTTGAGATTTCCATTAACATCAGATTTAGCAGCTCAGAATTACGTGAATCATCAGTTTGTGAGACCAGAGGATCCAAGGCAAATTTAAGGGGGCTCGAAGTTCAAGCCACATGGCCTGTGCGTAGCAGAAACGAAACGGAGGGTCTGCTGAGGAATATATAAGTGGAGTTTAAGTTTCCCGAAGAGCACAAACTCCCTTATCTTTTCTTCTTCTTCGCTTATTTTATTCGGATATAATAAGCTGGATCTTGTTCATATCTCCTCAGGCAAAGCCATCTTTCAAGCTGAAAACGTGGCTCGGCCTAGAAAAGGGAAAACTCTTTACCTTGAGTAGTGTTTAGGTTCCTACATCAGGTTGAGCTACTCTTTCACGAATTCAATAGCCACATGGACCCGACCCTCAGCATCATGACATGTCACATTCTGAAAGTCCGGGCGGGTTTTTGATACATGGTCTCGAGGATGAAAACTTGTCTGAAAACTCGAGCTTGATGCTTTGTCCTAACTATCATAGCTAGTCACGAGAGTTCCTTAGGGGTTATTTCATATATGGAGGAGTTCACTATGTATGAACCTAAGCAAGAAGAATCAATGTAGATTACGGTAACCCTTGCCAGGATTAGAGGATTTGCAAAAGTTTACCTCTCAGTGAATTATTGCCATGAGAACAATGTTAAATTGAACTCAAAACTTGGATTTTCTTGGATACTAGAGTCCTAAGCTGAGTTATAACTCGTCAGCTTGCAACTACCTCCTTGATTAAAAATTTATGGGTTTTGCTACGGAGAACGTGGATAATGAGCTGACAGTAAATTTTATGATAATTACCATAATTACACCAATTAAGTGGAACATATGTTGGCGAGGTCGATAAGCTTGCTGCAGGCTCAAGTATTGCAAATAGTTTTACAACTGGCACATAGTCAACTCTTACACATTCAAGCAAATAGAAGCTTTAAACTCTTTCAGAATGTATAATAAGACTTATTAAATATGTTACGAATGGCCTACGATTCTTAGTCAAAACCTACATTTTGTTTAGGAAGCAAGAAATACAAGGATTAAGCCGAACTCCAAGGCCTTTAAGTCAGACATTTTCGCGTTTCCATATAAAGAGGTCTCTCTCAACATTCTGATCCGTCCAAGAATATCCATCATTTTCTGCTGTAAGCATCTGATAATCAACAGAGGAAAACAGATTGAGAGAAGCATCTTCGGGCTGCGATTGCATCTCGAAGACGATGGAGGGAGGAAAGCCATTGATCTTGATGGCTAGCCTTGTGGTTCTGGTCTTGCTGGGGGCATCCATGGTCCGAGGGGCGACCAGTAAACCTGACCCCAATTCGACAAAGTACGTGATGCTAAATAAAACGTCTTCTGGCCATGAACGAGCCTTTTGTCTGGCGTCCGGCAAGTGTCACCTCAAGAGGCTCACTTGCCCTTCCGAGTGCCCGGAGAGGAAGCCCAAGAAGAACAAGAAGCAAAAGGGTTGCTTCATTGACTGCAGCAGCAGCAAGTGTGAAGCCACTTGCAAATGTAAGCAAGCTTCTCTCAGACTCTCCTGATACAACAGTCCTACGTCTTTATCTGTTTTCTGATTGCTACTTTGAAACACACAAGCACGATTGTTGTCTTTCTCGTCTTGGCGAGATTTATGCAGACATGATCAATGAATCCTTGACATCGATTTTGACACAACCGTTCTTCTCAAAAAGTTTGAACCATCGGGGAACAGGCTCGCGTATTGATATTCACCTCTTCTTCTTTCTCGTGCAGATAGAAGAGCCAACTGCCTGGGATATGGCTCTCTCTGTTACGACCCTCGGTTCGTCGGCGGCGACGGCGTAATGTTCTACTTCCACGGGGCAACCGGAGGGAACTTTGCGCTCGTCTCTGATGACAACCTCCACATCAATGCCCACTTCATCGGGACTCGCCCTAAGGGACGGGAGCGTGACTTCACGTGGGTCCAAGCCCTCGCGGTCATTTTTGACAAGCACACCCTCGTTGTCCAAGCGAAGAGAGTCTCGCAGTGGGACGACAACGTAGATGCTCTCAACGTCATTTGGGACAATCAGGCTGTCCAAGTTCCCACCGACGGAGAGGCCGAGTGGAGGCATGAAGGCGAGGACAGGACTGTGATAGTCGAAAGGACCGATGATACTAACTCTGTGAGGGTGACGGTGAGTGGATTGCTCGAAATGGACGTAAGGGTAAGGCCGATCGGCGAAGAAGAGAACCGGGTTCACAACTATCAAATACCGAAGGACGATGCGTTCGCTCACTTGGAGACACAGTTCCGGTTTTCTAGTCTGTCGGACCTGGTTGAAGGAGTTCTGGGCAAGACTTACAGGCCAAACTACGTGAGCCCTGTGAAGGTCGGCGTTCCCATGCCGATGATGGGCGGCGAAGACAAGTACCAAACACCATCTCTATTGTCACCTGTCTGCAAAGTTTGCAGGTTCAAGGGGCCAACTGGGCATGCTAGTGTTGAGGGTGTTGCTCAGTACTAATTATGCTGATAACAAAAAGAAAGTTCGTTCCTTTTTTCTCATTTTAATCAAAGAAGACATCTGTGTTTGCATCTTGTTTTGGAGGAGTCTTCTGCTTTGTACTTGAATGATTTACGTGTGTACAAAATAAGGGACAAATTGGCCCATGATGTCGTGTTCCACTAAATCTTATTTTCATTTGGTATCAGCAATTTCTCAGGAAGAAAGTACCTGAGCCTTTTGTGTCCGTACAGTAGACGAAGCATCATCAATTGGTCTGTTCTGCAAGTTGAATAGAGCCCTTCATGAATTGTTTTTTTCTCTTAATTTTGCTTAATAGTCGCGAAGGTCGATAAAACTTAATCAAACTGAACATGGTCTTTATCAAAGCTATGTTTAGGACATATAACTAAATATGCAACCTCGTGATGATACTGTTACAGAGGAAGAGAACTACCTTTTGCGAGTTTGGTTTCACACCCACAAACGGCAAGCAAGCAAGAGATACATTTGCTTGAATCGACGATACACATGACAAATGAAACAGAAAGACGGACACATTAGGCTGCACAATAGCGAACCTATGCATCAATGTTGCGCGATGTTCAAAGATGCTCTAGATACCTCAACATTGCAGCGTCTCTCTGTACCGCCAAGAAATTTCCTTCGCGAGAGCAGGGATGCCGACAGCAAGTAGCCAACCAAGGATCGCCTGATCTGCGTCCGTAACAACTGTTTCGTTGAAATAGTCTTGCTACTGTAAAAGAGAAAAAGAGGCGGACGTTCTTTGCGCCTTGAACGAAGTTGTAGAAGTTCTGCCTACTGTGAAAACAGCCTTTGCAGCATTTCTTACTCAAACGTGAGCAGAGATTAATATAAGAAAAAAAAAATCCTTTAATTGGGATACATGTGACAAATTTATCCGAAACTAATTTTATAATCACAAAAAACTCTAAACTAGTTCATGAGTGACAAATTTACCCTTCGTTATTTTCTGTTAAATTGAATTAATGCCAAGAAAATCACAAGTGACAAATTGAACGTAAATTCCAATCTGATATATTTTTCAACTACCATGTGTCACCCTATTAAATAATTTGATAGTAAAGTTTTTGGAAAATTAATGAAGGGTGAATTTATCACAAATATATTAGTTCGGGAATTTTTTATGGTTAAAAAATTAAATCGAGGTACGCTTGTGGAAGGTGTATCAATCTGAAAATTTTCGTGGTATTAACTCTAAAAAATTGATTTCATGTACCGATCAAACAACGAGAGTGCCAGAAAAAGCCTCAAAAGCCTCACCTAAGCGAGGCGGGCCGAAACGGCCCATAACCAAAGTAGTCTCGGTGAGGTGGGCCGAAACGGCCCATAATCAAATGGATCCCCAAATTACAGTTGTGCCCTAATCTCCCCCGAGTCATCCGATCGCTCTGCGAAAAAAAAAGAATCGGCGCCAAATTCATGCAACGTCGAACGATGACAGAGGCCAAATCGCGAGAGAGAGCGGGAAGCTCCAAGACGCCGAGCAAGAGGAGCGGCGCCGACGCCACCCCCGCCGTCAAGAACAAGCAGCCGCCGCCGCCTAAAGCCGGCAAGAGCAACGGCGTCGCGCCGCCTCCTCCCGGAACCGAGGTCCTAGTCGTCCCGTCCTCCAGCACCGAATCGCAAGCGCGGGAGCCCGAATCGAAGCGAAGCCGGAGCCCGAAGGCGCGCGAGCGCGGCGGTGATCCGGCGGGCGCGAAGAAGCGGAGGCGTCGGAGGCGGGAGGAAGGCGGGGCGAGAGGGGAGGGGCGCGGATCGAGCAAGAGCAATGGCGCCGCCGCGGCGCGGGAACCCGAGGCGCTGGTCGTCCCGTCCTCGAGCGCCGAGTCGCAAGGAGGAGGAGGAGGAGGAGGAGGGAAAGCGGGAGCCGAAGGGAGATCGGAGCGCGAAGGCGCGCGAAGAAGTCGTCGCGGGCTCGGCGGCGGTTCAGAAGAAGCGGAAGCGCCAGGAGCGAGAGGACGGGGACGAGAGCAGGGACGATTCGAAGCTCTGCATCTTTCCGATGAACAGGATCAGGACGATCGCGAAGAGCGAAGAATCCGACTTGCGCATCAACCACGAGGCTTATTTCGTCATCAACAAAGCCACGGTATGCTTGCCTGAGCTCTGGCTTTGTTGGGAATCCCAGTCCTGTTGTTGCAGCATTTTCCACATTCTTGCTAAACCCTGGGAATCACTAGTCACTCCAATCCTAGCTTGAGTATATCGATTGTTTGATGTATACATACTTGTTTTGTGAGTGACGAATCCTGTGTCCTGCTTCTGATTCTCATCCAGCTTTTGGGATTGTTGCAGGAAAAGTTTATTGAGCAGCTTTGTGAAGACGCGTATGCCTTAGCTGCTGCTCGCGATCGTAGGAAATCTTTCAAGTATAACCACCTGTGTGAGTTTTTCTCTCGTTTTCATTTGAACTGCAGCTCCTGCAAAAAAAAAATTGAATGCTTGATGTTATTGTATACCGAGTTTCGCATCGTAAGGTTCGACATTGAGTTATCTTCCATTCCACCTTCATTTACTTAGTGAAGCTGTAAAATGTTGTGGAGTCTCTGGCTTTTTGAATTTCAATAATGGTTTTCTGTTGTTTTAGAAGTGATTTCTGAAATAATTACACTTGGAAGTTTCTTTGCAAAAACGTGTGAAGATTGAGGGTGGGGAGGCTCTCGGCTTTGGTTTGACAAAGTGTTATGAGTAAGTTATTCACTCATTATTTGGCTCATGAAACCTATTTCTTCCCTGGAAAAGGAGCTCTGTCATCTGATTTTCTAGTTGAAACTGGATAATGTCGTAGCTTAATAGTCCACAGCTCTGAATTGCCTCGTCCGCATTTTGTTTACCCTCCTCTAGAGATACAGTTGTTCTTGTTCAGTCCTTGTGGAATTCTTCCAACTTAGAATGGCGATATTTATTTGTGTAGATTTTCCTTGCTTGCGGAGAGATTGAATGGGGATTTCCAACCTGAACATGGAAAACTTTAAAATACATGCCAGTGTGGAATAACTATGCGAAGTTATCATATGGTGCACTTGCTTGGATGAACTTGATGCCTTACTGAAGTTTTATTTTGATCGTCTTTGTTGTGATTTAACATATTTGAGCACTACTGTACTTATGACACTTAAATGATGAAAGTCGCAGTAGGTTGAATTTGGTTGTTTGACATATGGAGATTAGGCATTAACCTTTCTTAGTTATGCTGATTATTTCTTGTGCATCTTTTTTTCCCCCTTCAGCATCACTTGTTTGCAAGTGGAAGAGATATGACTTTCTTTCAGGTACTTGTTTTCATGCCCATATCGATACATCTGGTTAAATCATGAAATTTTTGTATTGATCGTTTGTATGTCCAATGACAGTATGATCTATTCAATGACATTTGGTTGTGTGCTAGATTTCGTTCCAGAGAAAATGAAAGCAGAAGATGCATTGGCAGAGAGGAAACCAGAAGAGACATGAATATGATACTAATCTTAGGTCAAGAAGCTGTAACTTCCGTCGATTGAGGGGCTTCAATTTGTATGAGCATCATATACTGTGATTTGGTTCTTTTCCTGCTATAGGAGAATAGAGCCAACAAAATGGGCACTTACATTTAGCTGCAGATGATGTCTGTATGAGCGAATTTTTTCGCATGTTACATTGGAGAAGAGAAATGCTTATACTTCTGGTAACTTTTTCAGCAAGTGATCTCATGCCCTGCTAACATGGATGGTGGGGTAGCTTCTTCTGGGGAGTTAGGTGTTTTGTAATTAATCTGTCATGGACAAGTGCTTTGTAGTTAATCTGATTCTCGGTCTATGTTATATCTGTTTTGAGTTATACTAAAGATATTCAGATCAATCTATGTCGATCTATTCACGAAAACTCGGAGAGTCTAATGAGGAGAGTTGCATATTGGCAATATAGTTTTTAAGAATGGATAACCAGATCCCTACGAACTGGATTCACGCTGTAACCGCGGTAAGCTCTGGTTTTTTTAGCTTAGGAAGCAGGTTATGATCAAATATGATTAAACCATCGCGTGTTTGCCAGCCATCGGAAATGGAAAGGCAAATGTCGTTATAGTTATAGACAGATAAGGCTGGGATGATTGATTGTGAATCTTACCAATGACTGTCATTTATGTTATCGCACTTTGTGTGCATGGGTGTGTGTAACGAGTAATATCAAATTAACCAGACAACAGGTGTCAAAGATTAGCTGTTGGGTCGCCGTGGCGAAAGGTGTCTTATACAAGCCATCGGCAGTGACGCAGAACTGTAGAGAACCGCTGTAACAAGTCTTCTAATGCATTCTTTTAATGTACAGCACGATATGAAGGGGGCTCGAGTGTAGTGAAGAGTTCGTGCGAGAAAGATCATTTTCAATAGCATAAAAGAGTCTGCTTTCTGCTGCAAACATGGAAAGAAGAACTTACATTTCAATCATTGAGGAGAAGATTATAACAAATCCTATAAGGTTGAGATTTTAGTTAGTCCATTCGAACTAAAGTGGTGAAGATGTCAGTTTTTCAAGTGGATGATATCTCTCATGTATGTTCCGCAGAGGCAATCACCTTGTTTGTAACTAGACATCTAGAAAACCTAACAAGGATTGATGGGGGTGAGGTGAAATGTCTGTTTCCTCTTTAATATGGATCCAGCGATGCCTTACAGAGCGGATGGATGGCACTGGCTAGTCTTAATCCTTAGCTCGAATGTTTGATTGGTAACAGATGCCTTTTCTTTCTTTTCAATCACAGCTGACAAATGCAAATATCTAAAACCATTGGATGTTTGGTGCTTGCAAGTAATGCATTACCCCACTTTATGTTTCACCTTTCAATAATGAATATCAAGGTACTCGGGAAAAAAGGAAAGGGAAATTCGCACAACCAAAGTTGCTATGCAGAAGTCAACTCAATCCTAATCAAGTTGATGAGAGTGTTGGGCCCTATTTTCTGCAGCAAACATGAATCTCGATTCATCTCCCTCGCAAAAGAGAAGGAAGCTGCAAAAGCTTCCCTCCTAAGTTTGTTGGCAAGCAAATTGATTTTGTACCAGAAATAAATACAAAGTGAAACCCAAGCAATCACGCATGGCCTGATTTGTGCCATGTCCATTTGATCTCCCTCTACTATTTTTCCTGCTTTCTCAAGCAAACTAGTTGCTGTAACAGTGAATGATCCCCCAGCTCTCTCTCTCTCTCTCTCTCTCTCTCTCTCTCCCCCCCCATTTATTTCATCCATGTTTTTGCTTTTCGCACAACACTTATCATTGAGGTGCTAACTACTGAATTCCCCTAACTAAAAATTGGAACCTCTCACCTAATTTCATTTTCTCCCACTTTGATGATCACCACTCTCTTTCCCAGATTTCAAATAAATTGCCACTCTCTCCCTCCTCTTCCCTCACACAACCAAAAGCCTTCTTCAAGTACCACTTCTTCACTGTCCTCTCTTCACAATCCCCCTCTTACCAAGAGCAAAGCAAAAAACATGATGAAGAGCCTGTCGTTTCTGCTCCTACTGGTCCTGCTCTTCCAATGCTCTACCACCTTGGCTCAGCCTGCGGCCGCCCCAGCTCCGCCTGCGGTAGCCCCGGCTGCACCTGCTACGCCTGCCTTAGGCCCGGCTCCTCCTGTCTTAGGCCCAGCTCCTGCAGGCCCAACCGACATCACGAAGATCCTCGCGAAGGCGAGCCAATTTACAGTGCTGCTCAAGCTCATGAAGGCCACCTCAGTCGACAAACAGATCAATGCGCAACTTAACAACTCGAACAATGGCCTAACCATCTTCGCCCCGAACGACAACGCCTTCTCGGGCCTCAAGTCTGGGACTTTGAACCAGCTCTCGTCTGAGGACCAGGTTGAGCTCGTGCAGTTCCATGTAGTCCCGACATACTTGGCTGTGCCCCAATTCCAAACAGTCAGCAATCCGCTGAGGACACAAGCAGGCGGAAGCGGGAAGTTCGAGTTCCCACTGACTTTGACTACATCCGGTAGCAGTGTGAACATATCGACTGGTGTCAACAATGCAACAGTGGACCAAACAGTATATAACGACGGCCAGTTGGCTGTGTATATGGTCGACAAGGTTCTGCTTCCAATGAGCATATTCGGTCCGAAGCCACCTGCGCCAGCACCTGCCCCAGCAAAGCCAAAGAAGAAGCCGGCCTTGGCATCGAGCCCGGTAGCGGACAACGTCCCGGTGGACACATCTGGTGAAGGGAAATTGATGGTCCCTGGAATGATGGTGTTCATTGGATTAAGTGTTGTTGGGACATTCTACTCGTGACGAGGAACATTTGGGACATCACGAGAATGATCAGCTTGAAACACCGAGGTGGGGCTCACTTTTGGGTTCTCCTATGAGCTATTATTTGGTGAATTTGGTTAGAGGGCAGTGAGAGATGTGGTCAGTGATTTGAAATAAATTCGAGTCCCGATGGTAGAACACGCCAATGATGAGAGAAAAAGAGAAAAAAGAGAGTCAAGAGTCTGTTCATTTTCCTTTCCTTTTCCTTCCCTTCCCTGTGTTCACTGCTTTCAGTTTTCATGTACTTATTTGTTGTATTATTTCTGAGGGAGTGCTGTATGTTCCTGGATTGTGAAATTGATCTTCTTCTTCTTCAGTTTGCTTCCTCCATCACCATGATATGAAAGCATTAATGCACCTAACAGCCATTATGTTAACTGCAAGGAGCAATGACTCGTTACTGCATAATGCCATCCATCGCCCTTGCACATGACTGAGAAAACAATGCAGTCGCTTTGGTAAGCATCAAAATAGGTGGCTAACCAGCATTAGCATAGGAACCATTCAGACAAGAATGAACACAACTTACTCTCAAAAACCGTAAGGATTCAAGTCTCTTCAAGGAACATTACATCTTCATGGGTCACTCAAAATTCAGGGGAGAACAGACAACATCAATCTCTCTTATGCATCTAACCATGGAGGACCATACGAATTCAGCACAAGCATTCTCATGAGAAAATATTTAGCAAAGGCTCTTTCATACGGTATTGTGTCTTCTAAGGGATGGATTTTAAGAAGTTTAATCTGTCAGGAAGTGAATAGAAACACATAACATCCATTGATGAGATGCTTAAATTGTCTGATGACTGGCTACAAAGAAGGGGTCATAGAGATCGCAATATCATTCCAACGAGGAGGAGTACGCAACGATCAAGCCATCAGTAAAGAAGAAGTCCGAGTGCATTCAGCTTGTGCATTTGTTTGGGCCTTTACCTTGGCTGGGCCATTAAGTTCGGCCATGCATTCTCCTCCAAATTATGACGAAAATCAGTGATCCACGTACACACGGGAAGAGCTTATAAAGCTCCATTTGGAACTCTCTGTTTCGACATCATAAGCCTTGAGACTCTAGAAGCCCATCATGACACCAATCCCATGTTCATTTCTCTCTAATTATCTTATCTATACCATCCTTAAAAAATGGAGAGTTTGAATTAGACCTCTTCCTTACGAAGTCCAAAATACCCTCACAAGAAGGCAAAAGCTCATGAGAAGTAGGAATAGTTTGTCAATTTGATGGTTGACCAACGGGATAGCTCGTGTCGTGTACAGTAGTATTTCGAAAACGACGTACATAGCGCCATCTCCTTCCAAACGGCATACTTATCCTGCTCCATCCACCACGGCCTCGGATTTGTTGGCGCGATAGATTGCCTGCCGGTCTATTTAAGGAATCAAAGACATCGATAATACAATATGACTACATCGAGTTCCTAGAAACCGTGGTGTGCCTTGCCTCAATGATTGGTGTAGAATAGCTTGCAAGGTCCGCCGTATCCATCCATCCATCCATCCATCTAATCAAGAGTTTACGCTATGGGGAGACTTTAGTCAATTAAGGCTGCAGTCTTTCTGGAAATTACGTGTGATCGAAGGACAATCTAGTAAGTGAGAATTGGGGAAGAATCGTGTCGGAAGCATGTGAAGATCCCCTTCCAATTAGTCACGGCACCACTTGACAATTTGCTAGTGGAGTGATGTTATGTACGAAAAGATGTCGACATTCAATGCAAAAAAGTAAAACATTTCACACTTGTTCATGCATAGAGAGATGACTCCGGTTTTTAAAGTCCCTTCACGTTTTCGTTCTAATTCCCTGGATGGAAAGTTTTACAGATTTTTTTACTCCTATCCAGGGAAGTTTTACATATTTTTTTACTCCTATCTTGACAAGCAAGCTCGTTTATAAATATCTCATTAACCTCATACATTGATAAGACGCGAGTCAAAATTCAAGTGGGTGACTCAAATATAAGCTTTGATTACATAGAGAAATCGAAGCATCTCCGAAGCATCTCCCATTCTCGCGTTCGTCCTCTCGCGTTCGTCCTCTCGATTGTTAAACCTAATGCTCAGTGACGAGTTGTTTCAATATACTCGGGCTGCCACTTGCGAGAACTAGCTAAAGACAGGCTTGGTTAAAGCTTTAAGCTTTCACCATTTTACCTTCCCATGATATGTTTAAGCATGAAATAGCTTGTTTCATGAATTCTATTAGTACATGAAAGATTTCTAGAACAAGATATAACTTATATTAGCATAGCTAAGTGAACTGTACTGGGCTCAAATCCGTGGACAACGAACCCAGTGAAGAAAAATCTGCTAGCCCCTGCTGGTTGACGTGCGCTCTTGGTTTGCCTCCAACACCAAGAAAATCCCTTGTCAAATTGCCTTCAACCAATGCATGATTCAGCTTCCCTTGAACGACTCTCGGTCGGCTAACATTCCCACTGGCTTGCATCACCATGTTACTCAGCGTGTTCTCAGTGTCGGCTGTCGGT
The DNA here is from genome assembly GCA_017140595.1 of Eucalyptus curtisii. Lineage (NCBI taxonomy): Eukaryota > Viridiplantae > Streptophyta > Magnoliopsida > Myrtales > Myrtaceae > Eucalyptus > Eucalyptus curtisii. The sequence continues at coordinate 10,949,763 of CM029504.1, forward strand.
GAGCTCGAGTCTGAATCGCCAAACACCAGCACATGATCTCCTCCAGGAGAGCAAGTGACTGTGGAGGACAATGAACTCAGTATCGACTCATTCAAGTTCTGAGAAAGGGAGCAGAAATTTGAAGTGTTGGGAAAATAAGATGACGATGAGCTCATTAGTCCGAGACCCATGTTATTGAGGAGTGGTGGATTGGCCATGGTAGCTCCCAACATGGCTGCTTTCTGCAAGAGTGCAGTGGCTGACATGAGACCTTGGCTTTGTTGTTGCGGATGATTCTGATCGCTTGAACCATACAAAGAACTCACTGCATCAGATATCGAACTCTTGCTCTCTTCTTCCTCCTTCACACACTGAGGCAACTCCAAGACGGATGCACCGGACCCAAGGAAGGACGCGCTCGGCGACCCGAAAATACTCATCGGTACGGTAGGAACAAATTCTGGTCGGTCGCTGCCGAAAACTGAAGCTAAGAATGCACTGGAAGATGAACCGGAAAATCCGCAGCTGTTAAAATGGGGATTAGCAAATTCCGGGCTGAGTATTCTGAAATTATCAGGGATTGTCGCAGCTGATGGAGGAGGAGCCAGTGTTGGCTCATTCCTGAAGTTTGAGGGATTGAATTTTGTGCTCTCTTCAGCTAGAGCATCACAGAAGGCTCTGTGGGTGATGAAGCTGTCTTTCCTGTATCATGATGATGCATGATCTTAACAATCAAAATCGTCTCAATTATATTCAGTATTAATAGGAATGACAGAGCCCCTGTTGCAATCAAATGAAAACAATGAAAGCGCCTAGGGTGTTCATTTATTTCCCTCAACCAACCCAATTACTTCAGTGCTATATAGAAAGCTGAATTATACGTGTGCGAGTCCAAAACAAGTGAATGAAATAAGACAAAGCGAAAAATTTACCTGGAGAAGACGGTGCCACAATCGCATTTATACTCTCTAGTCCCACAAATCTTGCTGTGAGCCTTCCAATCTGACTTGACTGCATATTTCTTGGTGCACCTCTCGCACTTCCACTTCTTCTCACCGTGCTTTCTGCTGTAGTGCTTCTTCACCCCTGTAAGGTCTCCAAGAGCTCTCGATGGGTCATGGTGGACGCAGGTTGTCTCTGGGCATATGTAAACTCTCTTTCTTGGCTGGTCTCTGTCTTTGGTCCTTCGCTTCAGCTTCCATGGAAGGTTGTGTCCTCTCCTGTGAAGCTGCAGGTTCTGGTCCCTTTGAAAACCTTTCTTGCATATGTCGCACACGAAGCGGTGGGTGGCCATCAGAGACTTTGGGGATAGAGCAACCACTTCAGCATCTGGATCTGCTCAAAACGTTAGAAAGATAAGTCCACGGTAAGATAAAAAAGGGAGCTTCATTTGAAACTCGAAAAGCTGTCTGCGAAGAAAGTTCAAACTTGCCTGGTGTTCCTGGCAAGTTTCTCCTTTTATTGATTGGATTAGGCTTGGGTTCTTGAACAGGATCTCTGACTGAAAAAAGCCCATTTCCAGACATCTTCTGCACTGATATTCGTAACTGGGTGGTCTTTTGTAGAAGGGAAAAACGAACCTCAAAATCTACAAAAATGCTAATCTAAGAGAACTTGAAAAGAGTGGAGTGAGGGAGACAGACCAATTTCTGGTCCCTGAAATCAATGAACCCGTTAGGTTCCTACTCTACCAGTTCAATCAGGCTCTTGCTGCAGATTTCACATCTGAGTCATCACTCTTATTATAAGAGAAGTGCAAAAGCTAGCAACCATGGAGTTTGGTTCTCCCTCCCTCTCCCCCTCTCTCTCTCTCTCTCTCTCTCTCATGCTCTCCTTATCTTGCACGGCTCTTGTCAAAGTCGGTCAGCCGTAGACTTAGCTGGACCCCTCTCTTTCTCTCTCCCTCTCTCTTTCTCTCCCATGTGGGAAGTAAGAAGAAACGATGAAAGGGACGTGCGAAACTTGGTCTGATTGATACGTTGTTTTTGGGTGATAAAGATCAGACATGTAGACTGCACAATTCACCGCCTATCTTTTTACCCCTACTGCTTTAAACATGAATAGAACTTGCCCCCAAAGGCAAGTTCTACTGCCACGTCTAGCAACATCAGTCCATCGTGGCAAAAGCAGAGATGCCCCAAACCGGTCTCCCCTCTGCGCTACGTCCGTCTACGAACTTTCGCTCTCTTTTTCATCCAAGATCATCACCATCATCATCGTACGTCGCAAGGGGGAATTTATTTATTTATTTATTTTCCTGGAAACGGGATTTTGCTAGGGGGCAATAACGACACGCATCAAAGGCTCGGGAAAGTTCCCCGCGAAATCTGAAAAAGGGCTGAAAAGGGTCGAATCAGGGGTTCGGGACGTGGGATTCCTAAAAGGCCGAGCGAGAGTGGGAAGATAGATGGTGACAAGGTCGATGAACAAAAGCTGTCATCCTTTACAGTCACTCATCATGGTAAAATGGAAAATTTCTAAAAGAAAAGGGGCAATATTCGATCAGGAGTCCGTGTCAAATAATTGCACATCATCAAAGGATCCACAGATTCCCACCGTGACTCGAGTGCCGTCCGTGAGACCTGGCTCGTTAAACTGGGAGATTAGGTCCGACAGCGTGGGGACGCCGAGGGTCCCGCTCGCCTGCAGTCGCCACCAGTCAATGAACACGCTTATGGAACAGAGCATGAGGGAGGGCCTCCAATGGAGAAATATCGCACCCGTTCGTCAAATTCTGTCCCGCTCTCTTTCGGCTTCATGCATTTCGCGCGGTCTAGAATGTGCGAGTTTAAGATGACGGGCATGAGTCTTAAAGCGTGCTTGACGGATTTGATGACAAGGGCGCAAAGCCCGGTTCCGAGGTTTTGACATGAGCTCATCGATGCCCATAAGGCAAGTTGCATTTGGTGAACCACACAGCAGGAGGACTCGATACTTGTCAAGTATCATCATACAACCCCATTAGATTCACCGGATTCGCGAAGACAGGATGGGATTGGTGGGTCCATCTGAAATCTGGCCAATCAAAGGATTGTAACGTCCCATGGACGCAGGGAGGGAAGGAGAGAGAGGGTACAAAGTGGGAAGGTTCCTACTCGGGAGTTTCTTGGATGGGCCCAGTCTTTTTGACTTTGCTTCCATTCCAATGGACGAGAGCCGGAAGCACGATGAGTGATGAACAAATCGTATTGAAAGGGCAACTTCTACATCAGGGAAATGGGTGTTAAGCACAATGGTTTTAGTCACATTATACAAGAGAAAAGGTTCAGTCCTCTGACAGGGTCAACCCCTTTCTCGGGTGTTAAAGATGCCCCAGACCTTAACACTAATTAATGCGAAGAAAAGGATCTATTAATGTGAAAGGGTTGATAGCTGCACGACATTTGATTGGTGGGTCGGAAGGAGGTTTTTGAAAAGTAGGACATGGATGTAAAACATCATAAAAGTGCAAAAAGGTGTGGAATTTCTAGCATGACATCCATTGCGAGGTGCGAAAGGAAAAAAAAAAGCCTCAAATGGGATGTCTAATACTAAAAGAACCGATGGACAATGTCTAGGTTGGTTCATCACTCAATGACTTGAGTTTTTGAATGAATATGGATCTAACTAGAAATGTCAACGGGTTGAAATTGTGGACCTTCGCTCAAATCTCCTCATTATAAAGGTGTCGAATTTCAATGGTGCTTCCCCAAACAATATCTTACCATTGTCTTATGCTTTCGATCTCTTTGACGAGTCTAGTTGTCAATCAAGAGTGGTCGTCCATCCATCCAAATTTTTCATTGTTTGCTCAGCTCATGATACCAAATGAGACCTGAGCGTGATCCATAGGTGTCAAACTCTATATTTTTCCTCCTCTTAAAAGTCGTGTTGCCACCTAAAATTGATTTGGTTATTGAGACGCACGTGCTTGGCATGAGAGTGAGAAATATGCGGCATATGAGTAGTGATAAGAAGAAGTCACGTGCATAACACACGACAATCATCTTGTACATATTGAGCTGTTGACAAATAGAGGAGTTGAAGCATGGTGATCAATGACAATGTTCTTTACTACTATGTGTCCAGTTGTTGAAATATGATAACTGACGGGTGGTGGCCACTTATATGGGCACTAGCGGAAAGTTTTCATTAAAAGGATTTCAAATCAAGACGATTTGGCATCAAGAATGCACATTATAGAGGGAGTAGTTGCCATTCAAAGACCCAGTCATAGAACAATCATTGATAACCATAAAACCATCAACACAAAATGAGACGGTTATTCAAGAACGTGGGCAAGTGAAGCTTGCGGGAATAGGCGAGAACAATGGAAGTTACATGAAGGAACACAACTGCTTAGCATAGTCAAGGAGCGGTTTTGACACCTTCATTATAAAATGCCACCAACCATCCAACAAGAGAGCCCACACAATCCAAACAAAATATTATCTTTCAATTATCTTTACTTTTCCTCCACTTTACTTTAAATTTCATTGGCTATAGTTCTCATATTCGCATTGTCGATTAGATTCTAGCATATGTCTTTATTCCGATACCGCGCCCTTAATTAAATTTCAATGTTTTATCTTAAAATCTTCAAGCCATGTTATTGATTGGATTTTGACATAGATCAATATCGATTTTGTAACTTTTGATTTTCATCATTGATTAAATTCTGACTCGATCTAGGATTGCACAGTATTGTTTGGATTAAAGAAGTTCGATTCCTTCTTGCATGAGATATCCTTTATCCAAAGTTAGCACAAAACTCTAGTCCTCTTTAATGAAATTGAAGAATAACTTTCTGGTAAAAGATATTGTTGTTGTGAAAATAAGATGGATGAAATGACCTGCACCTCATTTTACCCGGTTCAATGGCTCGATATGACATGTCTTGATGAATGACTCTCAGCTTAAACTGATAGGCACATCCTATGTGAGCTAACTTTGGATTAGCTGAGTTCGAGTGCTGATCCGCGACAGGCAACTAGTTCCCCTCCCTTGCATTGCATATTGTTTCTCTTTTAGAACACCCAATGCCCGTGTGTATCTTGGCTGGAGATTGGGCCTACTTGGGCCGAACACGGCCCAAATCCTAAAAACGAATCATGAATCGCTACGGATTGACTATTGAGCCGCCGTGATCTCTCACCATCCTCCCCCTATTTTCTGGCCAGACCTTTTCCTTCATTTGTGGGATGATTATAACACGAACTCGATTCATATGAGGCCAGCTAACATCTACCACAGGTTCGTCAATGCATAAGAGACAGGAGATAAAATGGTCCCCCACATGTTAGTCAATGCATAAAAGACAGGAGCACCAACTTCGAGGATTCTAACATTAATTTCTTCAGGAAGAAAACAAGGTTCCCTCGATTTTAACAAGGTTCAAAACGCAAATGTGTCAATTTTTGAATTTTTTTCTTTTTGGATCTTATCCTGTTATCTCCAATAAGGAAGACATAGGACCTGGGTACCATCGTCCACTTTTTTTTTTTTTTTTTTTTTTTAAGAGGAACTTGCACGAGGAACTTTCTTCCAAACGCCTCCAAGCTAAAGATCTCTAGTTTCTATCTAAAATATGCCAAAGTCGGTTTGTGCACCCTGAGAAAAGAATAGATTATTCTAGATCCTGTGATCATTATACCATGTCATCGGTCCGACTCGTGATACGGTTTCATCTCAATAAAATCACATTATGTAGTTTATCCAGGTTACAAACATTTCCCGGTCCATTTATCGTGTTATCACAACTTTTTTTGTGTGAGGGATTCTATGCGTGATGGACCGCGAGTGGTAATAGTTTGTTCCTCTTCCTTACACCCATATTTCCATCTTACTTCAAGGATTGATTTGTTTGATTCTACTGAGTTATCAAGGCCGAACCTGCAAATGTTCTCACTTCTCATTGAGCTTCAGTTTGCCATTGCTAACCAATAAGGTTGGTCGGAAGAAACCTACCCTGCAAACAAAAGAAAGAAGTAAGTTGAGATAATCAATAACCTGAGAAATCGGCGACGCAGCTCACATTTCTCGTTCTTTCCAGAGACTGTGGATACGGAGGTACTGTAATGACATGTTGACATACACCAATAAACTCCATGCACATTTAGATATGTCCAGAACAAAAGCCAGAGGAAAAGACACATAAGTCAATCTTACAAGACTCCAAGTAAGGAAAGTAACCTATGCAGCCAAGGATCTGCTGTCAAGTTTGTTCGTCGTTACTATGTTCATGAACCAGCGGCGTGGCATTCTCTCCATATCTTGCCTCGGTGAGAACAATGTCCTAGGATGAATATAGCCAAAAAAAGCATCTCTACAGAGTTTTGGCGCGAAGCTCCTACTTGTAAATTACATTGATCATATCCGAACCAAAAGGGATGGCTTGAATCTTTTACTTTTCATGTCATAATCTAGACGTCTATCCAGGTTTAAAATAATCGATAACATTTTAGGAGAATCTCTCATGCATTTATTAGGACAAACAATTCAATGTAATTAGGAAATGCGCCAATGTCTTCACCTGTTCACACCAGCAATGCATATAGTTCTCGTTGTTTTCTGCTTTTCTCAAAGGAAATAAGGCATGTGATGCATGGAGAGCTTTCAAATACGTTGATCAATAATCCATGTATGTCAAACATCTGGGACAGGTTCTTCATCTTGGTAATTTGATACTAATAGCTAACAACTTCAAGCTCGAAGTTGTTAATGTAGTAGTTTCTTTCAACTTACAACCATCGAATTAGTGGAGTTTTGTTTCTGAACCTGTACACTAATAATCTTAGTTACTTGGTATGTACAATAGCTTAACATAACAAGTGCCTACTTCCATTGCTTGGGTTACTCTCAGGCCTTACCTGTTAAAAAGCAAATGTGATTTTGCATTTGGAGAAAACTGTATCACTATGCCCTTCTCAACTATGATGACCAGCTGAGACGATTGAACCTAATTGTCAGAATAACAAGCCATAAACCATGAAATGGAGGTACGTGAACAAGTAATTGCATACTTTGTCTTCAATATATTGACAAAGTAATTCCCTCGATTGCATCTTTTTGTCTTCCAATCTATGGTGAGAATTGGGATGATGACAAGGTGAAGGCTCAGAGCCCCCTCCATATTATGGCTAAGCTACCAGAACGACAAAACTCTGAGCCCTGACCAGATAAAAATAGGGAAAAAGAAAAAAGGAAAATAGAGATAAACCTGAAGTTGATCTCATAAATATGCATTAACAAATGGTTCCTCATGCATGATGCAGTTATTGACACTTCCAAGAGGTTTGCAGACTAAGGTCAGCCCCAACAAGTAAAACCAAATGGGTCACTCTCTAATTAATTTGGCTCTTTCCTGTCTAATATCTTAAATCACGTCCCCATCTGCATGAATTTCTGCCATATAACACTGGCACTGTGCTCTCATAAGGTACTCCTAGATTGGTCGTTATTATCAGAGTTCCCCAATTCCATTATTCTCTCCATACTCTTCTAAGACGGAAGAAAAGACCTTCTGCAAATGGAGAAAGAATCCAGTTCAACCTTTCAATTTCCTCCAGGTTTTAGGTTCCACCCATCAGATGAAGAACTCATAATTCATTACCTGCAGAACAAGGTCACATCACTTCCGCTTCCAGCACCAGTGATTGCTGATATAGACCTGTACAAGTATAATCCATGGGAGCTACCCAGTCTGTTCTACACCATTTTCTTGTGTACTTGTTTCATTTTACTCCTTGAAACTTAAGACTGCAGATCCTGTTTTCCTTGTTTCATGGCTTTTGGTTTTCTTTTCGTCCCAGCAGAGAAGGCTTTATTTGGGGAAGATGAGTGGTATTTCTTCAGTCCAAGAGATAGAAAATATCCAAATGGTGGAAGACCAAACAGGGCAGCAGCTTCTGGTTATTGGAAAGCAACAGGAACCGACAAGCCTATACTTGCTTCTGGGGAATCAAGGAGCATAGGAGTCAAGAAAGCTCTCGTTTTCTATACTGGTCGCCCAACCAAGTCGACCAAGACAGATTGGATCATGAATGAATACAGGTTGCTCGACACAGTAATCAGGCCATCAAGGTTCAAAGGGTCCATGAGAGTAAGTGGGTATATCGCACCTATGACAACACAATCTCTCTCCCTCCCTCCCTCCCTCCTCTCTCTCTCTCTCTCTCTCTCTCTCTATATATATATATATATATATATATATATAAATGTTTACAAACTATATTTCTACAAGATATCATGCTACTCTATGGCTCGGCCAACCAAGAAGTTAATGTCCAACTATATTTTCTATCACGTATCATTAGAAGAGTGAAACAAATATTACCTTTTGTTGGTGCAGCTGGATGATTGGGTGCTATGCAGAGTGTGACAAAAAACAAAAGTACCTAAAAAGAACGTTCAAAACCAAGGTAGACAATCACCTGAAGCACCAAGGTACTCACTAAAGACTGAGGCAGCACAACCTACATGCATATACTTCAATCCTCATATGAGCATGGATCATCTGTTCAAAGATTGCCAACTTATAGCATACCTGCTGGCTGGGAAAGCTCCACCCGCCATGGAAGCCATCTCTAATATAAGTGTCGAAGGCAGTAAGAATGGTAACAGTATAAACTCAGTTTATTATGAAAGTTCTGATAATATAGATTCTCCAAGTACTGTGTATTCAACAAGCAATTGTGTCAACACATTAAAAAGGAAAGCTTTTGAGGAGAATGAGCATAACATTTGCACTAAGGACAGCAGGAAGCAAAACAAAAATGGAAGCAACAAGGATTTGATTGGCAACGCTGGAGCTGGTGATGATGCAAATGGGTACAGCCACATCCAGTATCAGGAGAACATCTTCAACATGATTCCACCAAATTCCATGATTGACTTCCAGGAAATTAACGATTTGGCATATATTAGACACGTGCAAGAATGAAGCACATAATGGGCAGGAGGGCATGACTTTCCTGAAGGTGGTCATTTAGGGGCAAAATCAGGGTGTACAGCATAAGTTGTAGACAAAGCATGCAGAAACAATATTAGCAGTTCTACATTTGCATGTGAGGGCATGACTTTCCTGGAAGTGGATATATGTGCCTTGTAAGCTCACTATGTATGTTACCCAATAAAATGGTAATGTGATGATTGCAAGTAAACAGTTCCTGCTAGCATGTTTGAGGAGGGAAATGGAAATAGATTAGCAAAAAGGACGCCGGCGATTTGTTGGTAGATGCAGAAGATCTCTTACATTATAGTCAGAATCCAAATTTGGTATCTGGCTATCTAGGGAATATATCATTGCCCACATCAATTATTCTAAGGACTTAGGAGACATCAATGTCTGTCTGTTAGAAAACAGGATCGAGAATCAGAAAATTTCCAGGACAGCCTTTTGTGTAGAGCCTGAAGCATACAAGTGATTTATGAGAAGATTCTAAGTCTACTTCATTTCTTGAAAATCATTAAGCTTCTGGCTACATTGTAATTCTATAGTTTCAACCAATTGTAAATTTTCTACAATAAGATAATGAAGTACTTGCGGGGGGATGAACTTGAGGACAAGGAACTAGTAGACTTGTGCAAAAAATTACTTCACTTCTTTTTTCCTCAGGTGCAATTATTTCAGGGATTCTGTAATCACTTTAAGTAGATCATTATATTTATATCATTTTACTGGTACTTTTTTCTTTCTTTCTTCCACTGGTTTCAACAGTCAAGAAACACATGCCATTCTGTATCTTCAGAGCAGAGAAGGGCCAGTTGCTTTTAACCTCACCCTTTTTGTAGAAACATAAGAACAATAATTATCACCCTTTTCAACTTATACTCTCTAGATATGATATATTTAAAGCAGTTCTCAAATAATTATGTCAAACATATACTGGCTGTGAATAAGTAGTGAAATTATAATTCACATTTCCCTTAATGAATTCTGCTCCTAAGATCACTTCCACTTTCAGACGGTCATTTTGATTTCTGTGAACTGATCAGAGAAATCATAAATTGATGTGAGCTGTCCAAGATGAGATTTACCAGATAGTAAGGGGAAGGAAGAAAGCACAGTTGCATGTGTTATGCATGCAAAAATTTTGGTCAATATCTTAATGACAGCAAGGTCTTGGATCACACAATGTGGACCAAGTCACTGGTCCATAAAGCAGTCGTCTTTAATGAGAAATGAGTAATTTAAGAATCATAAGTCTAATTTCTCTCAGACCTATGCCTACTTACAAGCACGAAAACAGCAAGACACAAAGTAACCGAGGGATCAGTGACTCAAATTATTAGAATATTTCGGAATAAACACCAGCAAATCTAGTTAAGGTAAGGACGGGAGTAAAATACCATATGTAAGGGAAAAATTCAATCTCTATGTCCCTGCCATGAGTTCATAGAAACTTGGACAAAGCAGAATGAACCAAGTTTTAATTGTTGAGAAATCCAGTAGTTTCTTCAATTTGAGAAGAGTGAAATTAGAACAAGAGAGAGTCGCAAACGACTAAGAGCCTGACCTTTTTATCCTCCGGGGACTAAATTTTATGGCAAGAATATCATTTTCAGCTGAACTTTATGAGAAAGTATATGAAATGGTACTAAGGAAGGCAACAGATTAATCATTTCAAGATGAAGAATTCTGCTAATCCCATCTGGGAACCCAAAGTTCCAAAATAATGATTAATACAACATTATTCTAAAGATTAGGGTAAAAGGCCTAGGTTTATGAGCCTGATAATATTCTTTTGAAAATCAGATATAGCTTTTCTACACATGAATGCAGAAGTAACTAGCTCATCTTCTGTTTCAAAGTCAGTTATTGCTTTTCTGCACAAGAGTACACAAGTCATAAGGTCACCTTCTGTTCCATCTTGATAATTTGAAATTGACAAATTTGCATACAGTTAATGAAGTTGGCCATCCAACTTTGAAACAAATTGCAAGGAGCAAATTGTTTAGCAGTGAAATATGATTAAATGTGGCTTGTCAATGAGTTTAACCATTGTTTCAATTAATCATATTTTTCCAAACAAAATATATGATTAATTGAAACAATGGTTAAATTCATTGACCAGCCACATTTAACTATGCATCCAATCCTCCCAATATGGCATTAAGACCTTGATCCTGTGGGTTCATTTCACAAAATAAGTCACTAGTGCACCATTATAGGAAAATATCTACGATTGAACTAACCGGTCATTGCCGAAGAGAAAGACAGACAAAACGAATAACAAGAAAAAGTCAAGATGCTTATGTGCCCTGATTCATCTTCCATACTTCAAATTGATGCTTGATTGATTTGATTTCAGTACTTGAAAAAGAAAGACATTCGTTAACATCTCACTGATGTCCATATTTGAAATGGCGACAAATGCTATCACCAACTGCATCTAAGAATGAGCAATGCTAGTTGCATTGTCCAAGAAGTTAAGATATTTCTGCGAGGTGACAATTGTGCCAAACTCTTCTGCTCTGCATCATGTTGTGCGATATACTGATCAGCTACTTCTCATCAGATAAGCTTTCCGCGTATTGGGTGGGGTTATAGGTTCAGAAACAATTTTATCTTAAAAGGAAGTCGGAATTACCAAGAACTCAGAAATGAGGACTGAAGTCTAGCACTGAACTTCTGGCAATGTTAACCAAGCCACAAGTTCGGTCCCTTAACACACATGAACATACTAATAGGATGACAATCATAGAAAAAGTGTTTCTCATTCTTCAGTGATTGCATTAATCTGTTTCTTTCCTAATTAGAAAAGTTATTCATGGTTCAGTCCAGTGTTCCTATCTCCTTTCAATATTTGAACTGATGACGCTCTTAGCCCATTCTATAGCATAAATTTATCAATATGCAAACAGTGCAGGAAAATCAGAGTGTGGGTGTTACCAGTAAAACACTATATAAGATCAGTGAACATGGATCTCATAAACTGAGGAACTTCTTCACAGGAATTATGATGACGGAGTATTGAACTTGGAATGAAAGCCAAGTTCATTATAGGATTAGCCATAAACGTGACTAATCTGCACTCGATCTTCTATTCTTCAAGACTGAAGACTTCTGCATGCAGTGTAGCTACCTTTCACAAGGCAGGGCTGCCTAGGATCAATTACGACTCCACATTTCCATAAACCTTCTTTTGGCCAAGTGTAGGTAGAGGATGTAGTTTGCGTCCTTACCTTCTTCCTTCTTCAATCCTTTATCTTACAGGTGAAGCTCATTTACCCCTTATTACAGCTCAAAGAATGGTCAACAGAAAGTTCCCCATTAATGAACTGAAGAGTTCAAAGTTAGTGTGAAGAAAGGGAGGATTTCCTTCTCAGGTGGTTTTGAATTTCTTGATATTTGTAACTTATCATGCTGGAAAATGAATTAGGGTCGATCATGATGAGAGAACATTAGAAGTTACATTTCAGACAATGTCAAGCAATGACTGACCAAGAGAAGCAACAGTGAATCGTGAGCAGCAGCTGACCTTGATTGGATAGAATACATCACGGTGAAGCAGAGCAGCTGGGTGGTGTCTACAAATCGCAAGATCTCCTCAATGAAGCAACGAAGTGGAGTCAATCAAAAAAAGAGAGACTAAAAACTTTTTATCAATGAAGTAGTTCAGCTAAGTTCTGCTAACAGATAACTTGCATAGGACATTGATTATACACAACAATAAGAAATCTAAAGACCTTAACAGATATGGACTTATTAATTGTCCCTTCCAAAAAAAAAAGTATGATGTGGGGAAATAGACTTGCCTTCTTCCGGCCGTTTGATCCTAAGATTCCTCGGGCTCTTGTGATTTAACTAGTTATGTGGCTATTCAACTAGTTTTCTTCTAGATTCTTCTCAATCCTCTTCTTATCCAGTCAAATTTTGTCTCATCTAAGGCAGCGTTCTTGCAATCTCATCCTCGTGAAGGCCATCCATTCTTTCCAAATCATGTAGACAAAATGACAAGCAAACTTCTATAAAAATCAACTCTGAAGCGAAGAGTTCTTGGGAAAACCAGAAAATTACAACTATGTATATATAGCCAATCTCTGAACAGTGAATAGTGTAGAAGTTGATACAATATAAATATTAAACCACGCTAATTAAACCACACTAATTTTCCTCCCCAATCATATATTTTCATATACAGATTTTTTTTTTTTTTAATATTTTCATGCTATAGGCTTAGGTCAAAAAGTCCAGCCTACGTGTGAGGAGATTGTTAGATTATCTAAAAATTAAACTACACCTTCATCCAACAGCTTAACATTTTAAAACGGTTGGCAATAATCCCACAAAATTTCACAGAGTTTTAACCTGATAGTATTCATCAACGGACTCAGCAATGAAGTTCCCATAAGATACATCTTGACAGCTGAAACACGGGGAATATGACAGCAAGCTCAACAACGTAGCACACGAGAAACATAACATCAGAACTATGTCTTTTGCTCACGGCTTCGATGAACATAATCTAACGTACAAAGACAAATGGATAGAATTGATGGTGACGCGTTGTCCTAGGACACTTTCGTTCCCCAGGCCCCCTTGGGCGTCGAAAGAAAGCTTGCTATCACCCAAATAACCAGCTTCAAAAGCATCGCCTCCAGGACTAACGTCGAAACGTGCGGAAGCATTAAGCGGTGACATAAAACTCGACAGAGCATAAAGCTAACAGGAGTCCGAGCCGGAATTTTTCAAAAAACCTGAGTGAACTTTGCAGACTGGGGGATCGGCAGTAGTGCATCCGAGGAGCGTGATTTTAGCTCGAGAACCTGAAATCGACCTGAGTTCATACGGCAGCCGAAGCTCGAAAGCACCGTCTCCATGGACGCTGAAATCGATGGCTCTCTGCGAACGGCGTCGATCCTGAAAGGGATGAGAGCTCGTTCGAACGGCCATGCAAATGCCTTTGGCGGGCTCTGAAACCAGGCCTATTATCTTTGGGGCCAAATTGATTAATAGGGATAATTACATGAGCTCTTTAAATTTTGATTCAATATACAATTACAATATAGTCAATTTAATTTATTTAATATGATAACTGAATTTTTGCTCTATATAAAATGTCTTCCACGAACTTTTAATTTATTCAATATTATTTCTGAATTTTTTATAAATGTTCGACCGCTTCATTAATTGTATAAAAATATATAATGTTATCTTTTTATTAATTCAACTTCAGGAATTACATTAAATATTTTCATATAATTTATGGACTAATTTTATGGATCACATTAAACAAAATAAAAATTTAAAGATAGCATTGCATATAGGGAAAAAATTCATAATCTACATTGAACAAATTTAAAATTCAGGAAATACATTACCATCGAGTAAAAGTTTCACGGATTAGTTGTATCGATTTCCCTAATTAGTACAATTTTTTTTTATTGATGTAACAACACAATTTAAGACAATAACAAAAGTGTATAACCTTTTAAACTAGGACACGTTTAGTGACATCTTGCAATCTCACCGAAAAGATGCACAACTTCTGACAGATGCAAGACAAATAGATCTCCTAGTATTCTGTCTATAACCATAAGGTCCTCAGCTATAATCGAAAGTTCCTATTTTTTAGGGAAAAAAATAATCTAGGTGCTTGTTTAGAAAAATAAAATAGTGTGATTAGGAAAGACCATGAAATTGATATTATCATGGCCATCAGTAATGATCCACGAAATGAGAGGCAGGTGGGATAATACGTTAATGCTGCTACTTTTCTCAAAATGGTAAAAGTTCATTGTTTTTTTCCTTGTAAATTTGAAAGACTGTATATTTGTCAGGGTGGTAAAACATCATGCATTGTTTTTGTACATTTGAAAGGTTGTATTAAATTTGTATCATAATATAAGATTATGCTTTTTTATGTGGATATGATTAAATTAATATGGCCAATACATTCAAAAGCAAACCATCCGTGCCTCGATTGGGAAGCTCACGAGGAATTATTTGGTGATAATTAGGTAGTTTTGACTTTGGACGAGTTGGGAACATAGGATATGAGACTGTAAGCCTTTTCAAGCCCAAAATCATATTGTTTTACCATTCGATCAGTTCTTGATTGATGGTTTGGGTCTAGTAATTGTAGGGATGATGTTCAAGCGTACTACTAAAGATGCGTTTGGTAACCATTCTGCTCCGGAAAATAATTTTTGAATATAAATAATTTTTTCTATTTTTGTTCCTGAGAATAATTTCTGAACAAAAGAACGTGTTTGATAACTGCACAAAATTTCTAATTCTAAAATAGAAAAAAAAAAACAAAAATACGTTTGGTAACTGTATAAAATTCCTATTTCAAATTTTTTTCAAGTGTTTTTTTTTTTTTTATTAAGTGTAAACTTGATATTGAATTCTCATTCTCATGAAACACATCAATTTAATTTTGTTCATGGTGAGTGAAGAGAAACATTCTGATCATGGTCATATGTACATACTTGGAAAAAAATTTTGTAAGTAAAGTTCGTACAATAAGAACTAGCAAAAAGAAAAGTATCTTATAGATCTCTACATGGACCCTTTCATTGAAGAAGTCCAATTCTCCTTTCAGGTGTGGATTTAATGAAAGCCTCCCTCCATGGGGCACTATCGCATGCTCGTTCCACTGCTTTATTGTAAAGATCTTGCTCTAGCTCATGCATACTAACCAGAACATCAATCACAGCAGATATGGAGAAAGGGTCTACGGGTGATGGTGTAACCCCTGAGGTCGTAGAGCCACCAACAGATTGACTTGCCATAGCTTTTAAAAGATCTTGTATGGCTTTGCAAGTGTCAACAATATCGGATTGGTTACTCTTTCTTCTCCTCTTAGTATTTGGAGTCTTATCCAATTTGTGCTTTTCATGAACTGAAGTTGCAGCACTGTCAGATGTAAGGACTCTCTCATCAATGTGGTGTTCACCATTGTCATTGCCTATATTGCCATCACCATTGTTATCTTCCTCTGACACTATCAAATCTTCAGTATTTGCTATAGCGTATTGCCCACTAACATATGTATCACCAAATACAATACATAGCTCGGGATACTGAGGAAATCCATTCTTCTTAAATTTTGCCCAACCGACATTATCCTACAATTTTCACAATAATGACATTTCAACAACATAATCATACATTTTAAAATTTACATCTATAATAATATCAAAATGACCAAAAAGTTAAAAAGATACCTTGATGTGAGATTTCCATATACTTGGATCGTCGACAACAACTGTTTTATTCACATTATCCCAACCAAATCCGGATTGAGAAATGAGTTTACTAAAACTGTCATACTGTTTTCTCAGTTTGTTTACCTTGTTTCTCAGCTGCACTATGCTATATTGGAATCCTGTCTGTTTAATGAATTCAGTTCGTATATTCTTCCACCCCACTTTGTTGTAAGTAGAAGAAGTGCGATTTCCCTTTTTGACCTCATCCACCAACAAATTTACAAATATGTTGGTTACAAGCTCGGTCCACTTTGCACTGAATGTTTGTTTCTCAGATGCCATTTAACCTTGACCGGTTGAGCATCATATGAGTTATGAGTTAAATCAATAATATAATACAATAGGAACTACACACCATAAACAAAATCATTCTCAAGAGATGCAAGCGGAGAAGACTATAATAACAACATTGACAATTCTTGAACTAGCTTGTATAGAACAGAACATAAATTGCATTTTGAAATACAAGCACTACATAGTACTATGACTATCAATGATCAATGAAATAGAAGCATTGTGAGAAACCTACCAAATTTTGGAGATGCACAAGATTTTGGAAACACCACCGTCAATGGAACTGCGCAAGTAGCAAAAAGAATATGTCAAGCGAGCAAGTAAAAACCGGTCGTGAGAATGAAAAACGTGATGAGAAATAATCAAAAACCAAACCAAGCTCAAGTACACAAATAGGAAAAAATTGAATCCATGAATAGATTACAAAAACCTTTCAAAGAAAGAAACTATTTTCTGTGTTTCAACAATTTCCATGAGAAGTAACTTCCAACGTTGTAAACATGATGAGGTTCAATATCGAAGATCCGCAATAGACATGATTCTGGTTTCAAGCCAACTGAATCGTAGAAAAAGCCTAGTTGAAGCTAAATGTCAACATTATACCAAACAAAATCGATGACGAAAAGAACAGCCCCTAAAGCAGTTCTTCAAGCAGTCCTTTCAGTTTTCTCCCAAAGCACATAAGATTAAAAATCCAATCCGTTCCCACAGCTCGTTTAGGATGCTAACCAAATGCTTCAAAGTTCAAAGGCCAAAGTGAAGATCAGACCTCCCTTCCTATTACCTTCGATTCAAACCAGCAAAGAAAGAGAACAGTGACTTCTGCATTTGAGGCAAGCCAAACATGTTGCAATCATCGAAGACAATCTCTAATCCCCAACGGGAGGTCTGAATTACTGCACTGCTCGCTGGAGCCGCGCTGGCTCAGGGCTCGAGCCCTCCCCGCGCTGGCTCCAGCAAGCAGCGTTGGCTCGGGCCTTGAGCGCAAGGGCTCGCTCGAGCCGTCACCTCGCCGCGCTGGCTCGAGCGCGAAGGCTTGCTCGAGCGAGCGTCTCGCGGATCTGGGCGAGCGCTGGCTCGAGCGAGCAGCGCTCGCCTGCGAGACGCTCGCTCGCAGGGGAGACGCTCGCTCGAACGAGCAGCGCTCGCCTGCGAGCGTCGCTTTTCGCTCGAGCCCCGAGCGAGCGTCTCGCAGATCTGGGCGAGCGCTGGCTCGAGCGAGCCGTCGCCCAGATCTGCGAGGGGTCGCTCTCGCCGAAGCCCTCGTCAATCGGCTCAGCCAAGCCCTCGCCGAAGGCGTCCATCGCATGGTTGCAGGTCAGCAAGATGGATGAAACTTACCTCGAATCAGAAGCTTCAGCCGGTGAAGTGTCGGCGCCGGAGAGAATGACGAGTTGGGAGGCGCCGGAGAGGATGACGAGGGGACTTGAGACAGAGACGGCGCAGGTGGATTGGCTGAGACAGGGGGCACGGGCTGAAGCAGAAATAAACAAAAGAAGAGTTTTGAGTTTTTGTTCTTTTATTTCTTAGAAATTGTTCTAAATCTATTCCAATGAAAAATAAATAAATTTTTTGTTTTCGAGAACAAAATTTTACTAAATACGTACAAAAGAACATAAACACTTTTTAACAAACATGCCTAACTTATTAGTGAAAAGAAATCCATTCTCAAATAAATATATTATAATTATAGTATCTTTCTTTTCCAAGCGCATTAATTCACAAAATCATCATTGTATTTATTTGATGATCCTTAGTTAAAGAAAAATCTCCAAATAGGAAATATTTCAATTTCCAAAGCAACGATCAATTACACATAACGAAAAGTAAGAAAAAGAGATATTGCGTTGAAAGTTCAAATTTTTCCTACTTCAATTTTCAAAGCAGCCATAGATACACATAACTTAATGATCTTATTAATTCAGTAAATTTAACAAAAAAAAAAAAGAGAGCTTTGTTATAAAAAGTCAAAATTCAATGAATCCATGGAGGGTCATCATTGACTCGTTTTCAAAATAGTCATTTTTTAGTTTAGCCTAAGGTAATGTATATGTAACTCAAGATAATCTACTTAGGCAAGATAAGAATAAACAAATAAGGTATATACGATCTACAGGAATAGGAAAAAAGATTATGATATTTCGATTTTAGGGAATTGTAAAAAAAATGTACTTATAATAATAAGATTATGACCTTTCAAAAATATCCTTATAATAATAAGAATATGACATTTTCCGATAAAAGTTTCAAAACCACATTGGTGTTCTCTATCGAAGAAAAAAAAATGTCAATTGAGAAAAATAAAAGGAAAAAGACTGGAATTGAATATGGGGATCAAAATTATCACATTCATGTTCTGGCGACCCAGTGATATACAACTGCAAATTATACAAATTCTTGAAGTAACAAGTGCAATAAATGGGAAGAAATGGAAAGAATATAAAAGCTGGTAATCTTCCATCACAAGTTAGAAGTGATTCTCTCTGTGTATATATACGAAGGGGATGCAAAGCCAGTGGCTCATCTCTCCTTTTTCCTGATGAATCGCGCCATGGTCAAGCGAGTGACAATGCCGGGCAGGATCGCGATGCTCACGCGGAACTCGTTCTCTTGTCGAATGAAAAATCCTGCGGCCCGACATTGATTTCATGTTGAGTCTGGGCTGGCTGAGGAGCCGGCACCGCTTGCGACGAACCCAGCTCGGGTCCGACGTGACCGTGTTCCGTCCCGTGGTGACGGTGAGACGACGACCCATCGCCTTGGTGGTGATGGGGATGGGAGGAGGATGGGAAGTCGGTTTCCCAGTGGTCGGCGTCGACGTTCGATCTTCGGGGCGATGTGTGGAAGCTATCCCTGTCGGTCCTGTAGTGGCGCAGGAGATGCACAGGCGACATGTGGTGTGAAGGGGTCGTCGGCCTGCTCGACATGGGGGTCACGGTGGAGCTTTTGTTCTGCTTGATGTGCTTCTTAGCAGATTGGTGCCAGTTGCGCAGCGCCGTCGCGACTCTCTCGTTGAATATAGTTGGTTTCATGGTCGACCCCATCTGGCGCGGCAAAATAATCAGTTTCGGGATAGTTGGATCCTCAGGTAACTATGCTGGTTTTGGAGAGAGAGAGAGAGAGAGAGAGAGAGAGAGAGATTTTACCTGAGTGACGAGGGCATAAAGAGGGAGAGTGACATAGCTGCATAGGATCTGAATCAGGACCCTGTCGAGATCAATTCCGATGAGCAAAGACGTTCCTCTTTCCAGTAGACAGAAATGCTTTTGTATACAATATTTGCATGCTTATACCTAACATGCTCTTCAACAAAAGTAAAAGAAAAATATCGAATCGGGACAACTCACCCCATGGTGATTCTGATCACCACAACCTCTGTATGCGCATGGAAACAAGATTTGAACCCGAACTCATACTGAAAAATGAAAAAACAAGAGTTCATGTCTCGTCCATATGAATATACCGATATCTAGGAATCAAATGATGCCCTTCAATTGAGGTTCGAGACTGAATCAACTCACCACAGTCCAAACAAAGAAAGCGAGCTGAAAGGCGTTCTGCAGGAGAGCAACATATCACAAAAAGGTAAGCATATAGTATGATTTCTAGGCCACAAGAAGCAAATGTGACAGTAATGCAGACTGCAGTACCTGAAACAGAACAAAGTTGATGAGGTAGAGGATGAGGCGAGGACGGTTGAACCAGAAAAGGTCATCCCCCAGCTGAACAAGAGGCACGCCCTTAACGACTTCACCCCTCTCGTGAATCCTGAGACCCATTTTCGTGATGATCACCTGCAGCTTTGTTCCCACCAAAAGGATGATCTGCAAGCCATTGAATTTAACTGCATCAGATCCTAACAAAGTACGAAAACCAGAGCAGGAACGTTGTTTCCAAGCGATGAGATGTCGAGACTGTGCTTACAATCAGTGGGATGAACGGTAACCACAGATAACTGTACCACCCTGCACACATCAAGAATCGGAATTCAATCAAATTTCGGTCAAAAATTCTATATTGCAAATGCGACCATTCAGAAAGCGAAATTTGTTGACTACCTACCATGAGTGTTGAAGAGCAAGAACAACACGGCCAAAAACCAGATGGGTGGACTGATCCCTACCACAACCTTGAAATCTTCTTCAAGGGATCTGTTGATGTACTTCTGGAAATCGAATCTGGTCTGGCTCTGAGGTGCCAAGTGTGCCTGAACAAAGGAGTCAAACGCAAGAGTGAAAGGCAAAACTCTCGTCAGGAAAAAGGACAGATTATTCACTTCAAATGATCTTCAAAACATAAAACAAAAATGAAAAGAGTCAAACGTCAAAGAAGGAAATGGTTAATGAACAATGGAAACTTACCATGATAAACCCATGCCTCAAGGTCAAGTAATCAACTTTAGGGACCGACCTCACGAATTGCCTGAAAAAGCAGACCTTGAAATCCACAAGGGAAAGGGTCAATCGCTCATATACAAATTATTTTACGTTACATCTGCAGTGTACGTCATGTAAATTACTTTAATATATATTCCTTATATCTTGAAGTTCCGTTTAAACACCACGCGATAAATGACGCCATTTATCCGCAATGATAATTATCTCAGTGCAATTCTGATTTTCTCAACATGAGTAGAAACTTTCATGAACTGGAAACAAAAAGCCCTCTTCGGACTTAATCCGTTCAATCTTTCGGTTCAAAGGTCGTAAAAAACAGCGAAACTGAAGAACGTGGAGAACCAGTCGATCGTGCGACGAAGTCCCTTCTGGAACGGAATTTGCTAGTGCAAGATTGGCGAGAAGTCAACCAAGACCTTCTCCCGCCAGGTTTGAAGAAGTCAAATATGCCGTACTAATAAATGGTCAAACAAGAGAGATACATTGGACAGCAACCATCGTTATCTACGGGCCGTTTGGTTCGGCTTTGGGGAAATGCCATTGGGAAAATGCAAATACCTTTGAGCTAAAGGGGCTTTCGGAAATGTTAGACCGTTTGGTAAATTATAGCATTGAAATGCAACTTAACATAAACACCGTTTGGCAAAATTCACATTTGTAATTAGCTTTTGTTATTTTTTATTTTTTTTAAGTCTGAAATCAAATTCCGGCGGCCGGCCAACCGCCGGCCACCGCCGGACGGCCAGATATGGCCGTCGCCGGACCGCCAGATCTGGCCGCCGGAGGTCGCAGAGGCTAGATCTGGCCGCCGGAGGTCGCGGAGGCTAGATCTGGCCGCCGGACGGCCAGATCGGCCTCAAGACCGCCGAGATCTGGCCGCCGAACCGCGAGATCGGCCTCGCTGGTCGCTGGTCTCGCGACACAGGGGACGCCCGGCGAGGTCCGCGCGACCTCGGCCGGCGTCGCCGGGCTCGCGCCAGGCGACGCCCCTTGAGGTCGCCCGCCTCGGGCCACCTCGCCCGAGGTTGTGCGACCTCGGCGAGGCTTCCGGCGGCCGGATTTGGCCGCTCGCGGCCGAGCGCCGCCCACCGCAAAAAAGAGGACGAACGGCGAAGAAGAAGGCGAACGGCGGAGTAGACGATGAACAATGACCCGGTGAACGGTGAAAACGCATCTCCGGAATGCCCAATGCTCAAAGCTGGTCCTCCCTAAGCATTCGGCTTTCGGCATTTAAAATGCCCGCATTTCGCAAATGGGCATTCAAAAGCCCTTGCCAAACACCCAAAATTTTCCCCAAGGGGCTTTGGGGCCCAAAGCCCCTTGGGAATGCCCAACCAAACACCCCCTACATGATCCAGAGCCATGCCAAGACCGTCACCCCAACCTTGACTCAATTGCAGTTGATTAAGATCTCTAAACTCCAAAATTAGAAAAACGCCGCTAATCTGGACAAACCCCATTTGCAAGCGATCGACTAAAAAGCAAAGTGCCTAAGTCAATCGTTTCATTTTACTGCTAAGTTGCAGAGCATAATTGCCTTAATGACTTCCATGTTTAAGCTTTGCAAATCGAGGTGGGGTTGGGGAGGTTTGGCTTAGGAGGTGAGCGACCATTAGTGCACGTACTTATTGCCTCTCTATGACTTTATTCATATAAAACTTCACATGGTTGCTTCGACAATTGGCTATGTTATCTCAATCGACACGCTTTTCGGTCATGATCCACTTATTGGCGATGTGCCGACCTCATCGAGAGGTCAAGCGATGAAGGGGGTGAAAAGAAAAGATTGCGCTAATGCCCTAAAGGGGTTTGTTCGATCTTTTCTAGGTCCCGATTCTATGATTGAAATTTGCCTGAATAGAGAAAAGCACATTCTTCTCGCAAGCAAATCTGTCATAGCATGTGGAAACCAAAAACCTCCACGTTTTCTACAGCCCGACAGAGTCAAAAGATGTACTCATGAAGTACTAGGGCGATTTCAGTCGCCTAATTGGGAGGGAAAATGAAACAATGGAACAATCAAGAAATCAATAAATAAAGGTGGGGAAGAAAAACAGAAGGTAAGAATTTGAAGACTTACGATCCAGATGAGGACGGGTGTCTTGGTCCAGAAGTTCAAGTGTCTCTTTCCAAACGATGTTTCTCTGGTGAATCTGAACCTATGTGGATCTGTCACGCACAGTGATAAAACAGCTACTATTATTTCCCATACACGCATATGCAAGATCAAACCCAGATAATGGAGTGAACTGAACTGATAAAACGGATATATTGAGGGAAGATTTGGTCACTAACCATGGGAAAACTGGTACTCAGCTGTTCTTGTTTCCTTCTCCCACGCTTTCCAGCTTTTCATCTGCGCAATCACATCATTTCTTAGATATTAATCGTTGCTGTGAAGAGAGAGAGAGAGAGAGAGAGAGAGAGAGAGAGAGAGAGACCTTGGCTTGGCCCAAAGCCATGGTGAGGATACAGTACAGGACGTGAAAAACAGCGAGGACGAAGATGAATATGTGGAGCTGGTGGATGCCATCTGCAGAGATAAACGGAACTTTACCCTGCAAAGATATAATCCATGCCCACCGTCAAAACACAACCACCAAAATCCAAATCAGTCCTTCCATTTTATTCGTATGAAAATGAACATGGCAATTTGATTTCTTTCGTTCGATCCATCGGATCCATGACAATAGCCCCTCTGATTCATCATGTTTTGCTAGGTCCCTACTTGGTTATCGCCTAAATCAATCATTGACGTGCATGTCTCTCTGTGCAGTCGGCACACTCCCAGGACAAACGCGACAAAAGTGTGGAATGAATGTGAAAACGTTTGTACACACCTCCGCGCACTGGTTGGTGGTGGTGGCGGTGGCCAGAGCACGGCGGAAGCTTCCCCCGGGGCCCATCATGCCAAGCAGCCTCCGCCGGCCGGAGTCGGATTCTTCCTCGACCATATCCTCCTCTTCCTTCTTGTTGCACGGGTGCCATGTGGCCCCCACCTTCTGCGGTATGCAGATTTTGGTGATCGGGCCTTGTCCCACCGTGAGGAGCAACGATATGAATCCCAAAAGCATAAGCTCTGCACCACCCATTAAAAAATAAAAATAAAAACAAAAAACAAAACGAAACGAGTTGATTTGGCAGGCAAACGAGCCGTTTTCGCTCGAGCGAGTTTCATAGCATCGACTGCATAATCAAGAACGGAAACGAACTTCTGACGAACTTGAATATCAAGTTAATCAACCGTTTCTTCGCAAAGACTTGGATCACAGAAATAATGGACCAATAATTTTTTGGAACTGCTAAAGTCGTCATCTTTTAAGTCAACAGATTGCCTACCGGATTTGATCTTCTCGAGCGCTTCGTAAAGTGCAGGCTTGTGTTTCTTCTTCAGCCACTGTAGAGATTAGAGAAAGAAGCAAATATGAGGTCGTGTCGTTGCTCGAGTTATACATAGTGTTGCGAGTTCGTGCTGAAAAGCGCTAAACAAGACCGTTGCCGGCTAACCTGTCCGATGAGATGGATGATGTACTCGATGATGATGGAGACCAGAACCAGAACGAAGCACACGGCGGCGACGGCCCACGTCGGCGTCTGCTCCAGCGATCTCCCTCCCGCGGCAGCCGCCATGGAATCAGTCTCTCAACGGTGGCTCCGCGAGCGAACTCTGAACTAATTCTATCTGGGTTTTCAGGTGACCAATTACGAACTCAACTCTAATTTGTCTTTCACTCAGCTCCCTCTCGAGAAAGAAGTGATTTTTAAGAGAGCCCTTTTGTCTCGAGACTCGACCTGAATACAGGACCAGATTTTTATGCGGGTCTAAAGAGGGATCGCGAGGGAAAGTGGTGCGAAGCAGTGCACGGGACAAAGCGAGGCACAAGTGGATGTAGGGGCCGAGCACGCACCTTTATATGAACATGGGGAGAAAAGGTGAATCGATGAATGGGAAGAGACGAGAGGTCTGACTTTTTGACTTTTTAGACGCGTGAGACGGATGCGAGGAATACGACCATGTAAACGAAGCTGCGAATTAGTCCAAAAAAAAAACGAAGCTGCGACAGAAAGTCGGACAAACCGAAAACACAGCAACCGTGGTGAGAGAGAGAGAGTGTCCTATTCAGACTCTTAAAATAACCATTGAGCTCAACAGCTGCGGCACTGTTCCTCTCCCGAGTCAACTCTTGCCTTTCCCTCCACGTTTGCGACGACGCCTCGAGCTCAGTGACGTCTCTTGCTCCGAAAACTTCACTTCTTCCGATGATAATGGCGGGCTACTGATGGATGATGATGATGGGAGCAGCGATAGCAATAACTTCCATGCACGATGTTCACAAAATATCAGCAGCATGCGTAGCCGGGTGAATTTGGAGCCTGATCCGAGGAAATAGCTCGAATTCTTTTCATTGCAAATCCAAGCACGGCAAGTGCTCATAGACTTTGATGTAGCGACGAAAGAGCAAATTTCCTATTTAAGGTAGGCACCCGGTTCAAATTTGATTACTCGAGCGATAGCAACTGAATATAAAGAAATAATTTTCTGTTTTGACAGTCAGTAGACTATTCTTTTTTAATTAGACAATGTTTGAGAAAACAAAGTGGCTGATGGTTGCCTCAAGGATCAATGGCGTGTGCAGTGACTGCATATAAATAAATTCTAATTTTAGGACAGCGATTGAAAAAAAAAATTAACTTGGCTAAGGAAGGTAAAAAAAAAATCCTACGTAAGTTTTATGTTCTAAATTTCTCTTTCCGTCCTTCCTTCGTGAGTATGAGCTCGACGTTAAGTGCGTTCAAATTGTACGTCCTATTTAATTAATTGCTAATATTAAAATAAATATATATTAAAGCATGCCTTCGCTAATGCTTATATTTTTGTCTCCATGCATCATTTAACTGCACAAGTGCGTATGTATGCACTTTTGCTTTGACGCGCCGTATTTTGCGGTCCCTTCCAACAATTATTTTCCCCTAATCTTTTAATTGAGTGGACACTAGAAGTAAAATATCTGACAACTTGTGGACGCATCATTCTCCGAGCGGCTCAGAAATTTCCAGCTGGTATTTTTATATTCGTGGCTCAAATATATAATGTCCACGTTCACGGGTTCCTTTTTTTATAAATTTGCTTGGCCGAAATTGATTGGCTGATCCATATAGAATACGTAGAAACGATGCAGAGTCAGCTTCTTCAGGTTGATTAAAGGGTAATATATCTCTCGATATATGACCAAGATTGATGGATGGATATTATTGAAAATTCAGAAAGAAATTTAATTATATGGAGTCCACGATCCAAAATTAGTATATAACTTTTTTTCAAAAGCATCTTCTTCTTTTTTCCCTCAAGGAGCTTTCGCTTAATTATACGAGTTCTCATGCTAAGGTTACGCCGTCTCTTGGCACCGAGCGAGATCAGAAGAGGTGCAAGTGGAACGAGCAAAACCCTATATTTTATTCTTCCACGTTAGATCAGTTACCTAATTTAGTTATTAAGCAACTCGCATAAACAAGAAGCCTTAAAAAGAGTTGGATAATTAGTAATTAGTCGAGCCTTCCACGGCGAGTACTCATGGATATGAAATATCAAGGCATGTTACAATGATAATAGACTACATGAAGTCTAGGGCAAGTGAGACTAGGGTTGTGCAAACGAATCGGTTCTATTCGAAAATCGGACTAGCCTTCTAGGAAACTGATTTGATTGGAACTGGTCTGGTTCCCAATTCAAACTGAAGAACAACCCGAGAATCAACATTGAATTTGGAGCTGGTTTCATAAAGCCTAAAAATCCTAATTTTTTCTTAGCATCTCTCTCTCTCTCTCAACTCACCCTCCCCCTTGCTCGCTCGTAGCTTGCCCTCGCTTGTTCAAGCCTTGCAACCCTAGCTTGTTCTTGACTCACATTTGCTCACTCACCCACGTTCATCATTTACTTTGAACAGTTTTGTCACTCATATTATTTTGCTATAAAAAATGAAACAAAAAAATAAAAAATAAAAAATAGATTCTCGAGTAGACTTTTGAATCGGATCATAAAAATATGGTAGATTTCAATGTCAGTTCAATAGCAAATAGAATAGGTTTCGGATTTCGAAAATTAAGAAGCGGTTCTAATAAAGTAGGTTTCACATTTCAAGAGTGAAACCTACTATTTTAAAATCGATTACCCCTAAAAGAAGACGAAGATCCGGTCGAGTTACGTTTCTTCCACCTTTCTCCATCTCTCTTTCTGGTCGAGAAAGTCAAACATGCACGAGTTGGAGACCAGAAACGGTGCGCCTTCGGCAAAAATAGAATGCACTTCCGACTTCCACGCGACGGGATGAACGATGCATGCACAGTACCGCGGGTCATACGTAATCGCTGAATCACGGAATCCGGATTTGGTCAAGCGCGGGGTCGAGAGACTGACTCATGATTGGAATCGGGGGGTGCTTTCGATGACTCTCGTCCTTGTCCGGAATTGGAGGAGGTCGTTGTCGGGACCCACCCGGTTTCATACCAACGATCGGAGAATTTTCACCTCCGAGCAGCTGGAATCTCGGACATCGGACGTTACGCGTGGATTCACGTTACCCCGGGAATTTAACTCAAACAAGCTGGTCAAGTGAGGACAAACCACCAATCAAGATCGCCCAAAAAATTTAGTAGTTTCAATTACTAAATCCGAATCAAGGGTTAGCAAAGGCCGATCAGATTAAAAGCAAATGGATTTCAAATTGCGAGAAAATTTATTGAATCGGAACGAAGGGTTTCTGGTTTGACTGGACAGCTAAATTTGGATGTGAACTTCTTAAAGGAAATTGATGAAGTGTGTAGAAAAAGTAAAAACTTACAAGACACAAATGGAAGGCTTTTATAGTCAAAGACAAGTGCTAGAATTAGGAAAGCTAATCTAATTCGAATTTGAAATTCAAACTCAAGGAAAATTTGATCCAATTGATCTTCTTCGACGATTTCTGATGCTTTGATTGATGCTGTGGTGTATTGTCTGTGTTCAATGTGCCAAGTATTGCATTCGACGTCCCTTATGTGTCAAGTTTTGCGTTCCCTTTTACTTTGATTGCTTCTATATCTTTAATGGGTCACTCCTTCTGTGTATCTTAAATCTTATTCCACAAAAATCTCAATTTGCCTCTTAAATTGCATGCTTCTGTAAAGATGATTTGTAACTGCTCCTGCTGATCCTTTAGCTACACTTCCATAGGTCAATGGATCTTCTTGACTCGGATTCCAACTTCCTTCCTTGTTTCGAATTATTCGATTGTTGCCACATGTCATGAACTCTACTTAAAAATCTATCCATTGGAAATTCATGAGCAACTAGCTCTTCAAATATTTAACCGATGGGCACTGTTGGACAATCGTGTATTGTAATGACATCCATAATTAGAGAGCTTGTTAGGGATTCTATCGAATGGGTTTTCATTGGTTTGGTGTATTGTCGTTATTTGATTTGGATCGTTGACTTTTTTTTTTTTTTCCTTTTTTAGCGTTTGGGCCCAGTTCCGGGTCAATGATCCATCGCTTGATGTTCAAATTGGTTCGGCAAATATCAGTTTCCGCAGGACTTTGACGATTGCGATGAATTATTGATAGCATAGCATGTCTTTTCCGACATCCAAGACTGTGAACAAAGGCTTTCACAAGGGGTGAAAAAGAGAAACAAAAAGTCGGGCAGGACCAAACGAAAATTAAAATCAAAAAGCTCGGCGAAGGAAGTTCATTGCCGAAAGCTTCTCGAAGTCGTGGAACGACAACTTCAGTGACCGAAGACAAACGAGGTTAGCTTTGAATGTGGGACGACGAAACTGATTATTTACGTGTTAGCGATATTCGCTGCTTATCTTTATTATATGCTCTTGAGTACTTGACACAATTCATGCCTTCAACGTTATAGCATATCACGCTAGAAAACGAATGGTGGTTGAGATGCACTCACAAGCCGTGATTTCAAAAGATCAAAAATTTAGAAAATATCAACTCCCTCTCTCAAGCTTGCACAAATGTTGTAATGTTTTAGAGTTGGTCCGTCGATTTCCGACATTTTTAAGCAAGAAGTCACTTAATTAAAATTTTAACCACCGGGATTTGCCCCAATGGCTACCATTCCAATATAAAAAGGGGAGGTGGGAGGTTCGAATCTCTACATTGGGGACAATTTAGTTTTAAGTGTGATTTTGATTCTCACGCTCCGCAATGAGGCATGGCAAAAGTCTGAGAGTGAAAATTAGAATAGAAGTAATGTAAACCTGACAAAAAAAATTAAAAATTCTTTGATATTTAAAATGTTGTTTATTGAACTTTCAAAGTCTAGAAACATTGACCCAGCTATTTGTGTACGCAATTTTTTTTTTTTCATAATTCTCTAAATCTTCCACAACTAAACAATTATTTTTTCCCGAATTTTGAGGAACAAACAAGGATTTTGGAATTTCCCACGTGCGAGAGTCTAAAACTTGGGGACATACGGTTTACTATTTTGGACCAAAGACGCCGAATCCGTTCGCTTCAACTTCTTTTCGTATTGAAGCCGTTAGTGTCATCTAGAAAATGCACGTGCTGGAATTTGCCATGTTTGGAAATGGTTCAAAGAGTTTGAAAAGGTAAACGTGTGAAAATTATATGGCACGAGATATGCTGAGTGTTCTTGTACGTCTTCCTTTGCTATGTCGTGTTGAAACGTAACGCATTAATTTTTTGTGTGATATTGTTTTACAGATTGAACGTGAGGCAACGTGGGGCATGCTTATTTTATGAAAAATAAATAATTTAAAAAATAATCACTTATATAACTTAAAATTATTAATTAATGATAAATTTTTCATTAAGATGAAATTATTATTCCTTGTTGCAAGTAATATGAGCAGTTATATTTTGAAAAATATTTTTCAAATCATTTATTTTTTCGCGAAATTAACAGAGTAACAATGACGAATAAGTTTATCGTAGGCGTTAAGATGCGAGATGAAAATATCCAAAGTCTTTTTTTTTTTCAGTAAAAATATCCAAAGTCTTACCACGTTTAAAAAGTCATGCCATGTGTGCACTAGGCTGTCAAAATAGGATTAACCAATTTCTTAATCCATATTTAATGAGTTAGGTTATTATATGAGTTAATTATATTTTGTAAATAAGTTATAAATGAGTTTAGAGCCAACTCTATGGGTTATAAATTGTTCATAAATGAGTTGTAATTAGTTTAACAACTTATTTGAGCCCAACCTCACCTCAACCCTTTTTTTCCTTCACTCGATCTCATACTCGCTCACTCACTCCGTGCTTTCATCTTAGTTTTGATCTGAATTTATAGAAAATTCGAGAAAAGTTTCACTGCCACTGCTTAAGAACTGGCAGAAATCATCACGGCCCATTTCTATTCCTTCGAAGAAATGCCAAAGAAAATTGTATGTCATATGGAGATTTCATCACCTTCACCCTATGTGCAAAAGGCATTTGCACCACTAACGATTTCCAAACCGAAAGGATGGTCAAGCTTAAAATCAGCAATGAAAATTCTCAAGAACGTGGTGTTGCGGATGACATCCAAAGATTGAAAAGATATGCACAATGAAAATAAGTTTTAGGTCTAGTGTGCACACACATTCACGATCTAAACTAAGTTTCAGGTTAGTCAAATTTAAAGAACGTGCCAAAATCGCAGCCAAAGATGACGCGTGAGATCTACGACGGATGGACAACTTCTATGATTGCGGTCCTCTTCAATCTTCATCACGTTGAGAAACTTAGAAATGATTTTCTGGTTGCAAATTTGCTGAGATTTCCCTTGTTTTTTTCTGTCTTTGTCACTACTAATAGCGTTCGGTATTTAAAAGTATGTTTGTTCAAGTGAAAGAAATTTTCACAAATTAATTTTCCGGACTTTCAACCAATTAGTTTGCTGAAAATAATTAGTCGGTTAGAAAACCATTTATGGTCAAATATGACATGTGTGCTTATACTTAAGAAAATGAACTCCATAACCTAAAAGAAGAAAACATTTTTCTCAAAAATGATTTTCAGAAAAGTATTTTCCTTCGTTATAAAGTTTTCCTCAAAACAAACACACCCTAAATTATATTAGGGCTCCATTGTTTTACAAAAAATGAATGGTTTGGAGTACAAATTCCTACAAACAATTGCTTATATCACTTGTAATAATTAGTCAATAAACATGTTTTCATTATCAATACTCATTCATGTTTAAACATTTTCATGAATAATGAAAATATTTTTCGTTTATTCATTTTCGTAAATAATACAAATGATTGTTTTTAGGAATATATTTTTGAAATTATTCATTTTCACGAAATAAACATATCCTAAGGCTCCATTTGTTTTATGGAAAACAAATTTCAAGAAAAAAATTTCCAACGTTTGATTCTCAGAAAATAAACTAGTTAAGGAAAGTATTTTTTGTTTATAGAAAAAAATTTCAAAAGTGGGAAAAATGAATTCCTCTTCTCAAAAGAGAATCGTTTTCCCTCCTCTTTGTTTTACCAAAACAAAGCATGTTCTCCTCATGAGCACTCCTTTTAATTATTTTTATTCTTTTCTTTTCCCTTTTAAATTTGAATTTTTAATTCTTTTATTTTATTTTCTTTCTTTCTCTTTTTACTTCTTCTATAGCCTATTGCCAACCATCGCCACAAGTGAGCTTGAGCCTCGCTAACCTCAAGTGAGGCTCCACCTTGCCACATCCAACAAGGTCAAACTTGCTCGACTCCGGTGAGCTCGAGCCTCATTGGGAGCTAGGCAAGGCTCATGCTAAGGCTTGAACTCGATGGCATTGGGCAAGCTCAACCTCATCAAATCTAGCGTTGTGAAGCCTCGCTAACCTTGTGCAAGCTTGTCCTCGCTGATGGTCGACCTAGGAAGAAGAAAAAATAATAATAATAATTAAATATTTGATTATTTTGGTAATTTTCCATACTAAATAGAGGAAAATATTTTCTAATTTGTTTTTAGGTTTTAGTCAAATACTATAAAAATATTGTCATTTCCCTTAAAAATCTTTTAAAAGTAACATTTTTAAGTAAATATTACTTTTCCGCGAAATAAACAAAACTTAAAAGAAAAATTCTACTTGTGGACATGAGAAAATGAGGTCTACACCGATAAGTTTCTCTCCTTTCCTCCCTTTCCCACTGGAGAGGTTGTGTTTGAAGCTAAAATATAATATGCACAATAACCATCTTCATCCTTTAACGATCTGAGTTTTCGCTATCGAAAGGTCATGGATGTAACATTATTGTCTTATGCCCTCTAGCCATGTATAAGGGGACCTTTACACTAAAACCCATTGTAATTTAAGAAATTTTGGTTTTCAGAGCAAGTAATTGCTCCTATTGCTCTATCTCCTAAAATCGACGATCATATGACGGAGTCTAAGCCTATCCAACCGGAAAAATTCGATCCAGGCCGATGAGGAGTGGATCAGAGTTTTGATCTACTGTTACACATTTAACTCAGAGTCCAACTCATATGAATCATGGGATGAGGCGGACTCCACTTAAGACTCTCGTGATATGAAGGTTCGTATGAATTCGGTTCATATAAATCAGGCGTACGTATGTCCAACAGTGTAAACGAGCTTCCGTAAATTGCACAAAAAAAGGACAAACTGAGGCCTGCCATCAGTCAGTAACGGCATGCCTCTCTTCTTCCATGAGCTGATCAAATAAGAACGAGCAAGCTGAATCCGAGTCCTCGGATCTTCTGTCGACCCCCTAGAGGATCGCCTCATGTTGACGGAAGGTGGTCGCGGGGTTATAAAGCATTCCCACGATGGCGGGTGTGAAAACTATACTGAAAATAACTGGAGAGAAAGCGAAGCGGGAGTAACTTATCCCCCTTTTCCACCTAAAGGACGCCAACCGGACCATCTCTGACGACCGATCGATGGACGTTCCATTTCCAAAGAAGTCCATTTTAATGATTTCGTATATGGACCGTCTCGTGAGAAAGGAATATCAATCGGAAACTGATCCCCATCCCCAAAAAGTCAAAGCTTTCAAGAACTCGTGTCTGGATATCTTCACATAGCTTCGCCCGAGTTACCACGTGACGTGACGACGGTGCCATAGGAAATATGGTACAAGAGATGATGCATGGTCCATCCTTCGCGTAGGTCTTTCGTTCTTGACTTTGCAAGTAGCTCTCTCTCTCTCTCTTTCTCTCTCTCTCTTTCGTGAGTAAGCATTGGCGGTCTAGGAATCGGATGCGCATTGATTGGGATGGCACATTGGCACTTCGTCAAGCATGTAATTTTTCTCATCAAGCGTGTAACTTTTCTTGCTTCAAAAGCAACAATATGTCCATGTCAACAAGGACATCGTGGTCATTTTGATCTAGAAAGTACAATGAGAGATGTGTCCAAGGATATGTTCATATAGCTTTGCTCGAGTTGCTACGTGACGTGATGACGGTGCCATAGCCCATATGGTACAAGAGATGATGCATGGTCCATCCTTCTTTGCGTAGGTCTTTCTTTCTTGACTTTGCAAGTAGGTAACTTTTCTTGCTTCAAAAGCAACAAGATGTCCATGTCAACAAGGACATCGTGGTCTCGCGTAGGTCTTTCGAGTTTTCTTGACTTTGCAAGAGATGATGCAGGTCCATCCTTCGTAGGTCTTTCTTTCTTCTTTCTCTCTCTCTCTCTCTCTCTCTCTCTCATGAGTAAGCATTGGCGGTCCAGGAATCGGATGCACATTGATTGGGATGGCACGTTGGCACTTCGTCAAGCATGTAATTTTTCTCATCAAGCGTGTAACTTTTCTTGCTTCAAAAGCAACAAGATGTCCATGTCAACAAGGACATCGTGGTCATTTTGATCTAGAAAGTACAATGAGAGATGTGTCCAAGGATATGTTCATATAGCTTCGCCCGAGTTGCTACATGACGTGATGACGATGCCATAGCCCATATGGTACAAGAGATGATGCATGGTCCATCCTTCGCGTAGGTCTTTCTTTCTTGACTTTGCAAGTAGGTCTCTCTCTCTCTCTCTCTCTCTCTCTCTCTCTCTCTCTCTCTCTCTCTCTCTCTCTCTCTCATGAGTAAGCATTGGC
Organism: Eucalyptus curtisii; assembly: GCA_017140595.1. Classification (NCBI taxonomy): domain Eukaryota; kingdom Viridiplantae; phylum Streptophyta; class Magnoliopsida; order Myrtales; family Myrtaceae; genus Eucalyptus; species Eucalyptus curtisii. Next base: position 10,983,703 of record CM029504.1, read on the forward strand.
GGTCCAAAAATCGGATGCGCATTGATTGGGATGGCACGTTGGCACTTCGTCAAGCATGTAATTTTTCTCATCAAGCGTGTAACTTTTCTTGCTTCAAAAGCAACAAGATGTCCATGTCAACAAGGACATCGCGGTCATTTTGATCCAGAAAGTACAATGAGAGATGTGTCCAAGGATATGTTCACATAGCTTCGCCCAAGTTACTACGTGACGTGACGACGGTGCCATAGCCCATATGGTACAAGAGATGATGCATGGTCCATCCTTCGCGTAGGTCTTTCTTTCTTGACTTTGCAAGTATCTCTCTCTCTCTCTCTCTCTCTCTCTCTCTCTTTCATGAGTAAGCATTGGCGGTCCAGGAATCGGATGCGCATTGATTAGGATGGCACATTGGCACTTTGTCAAGCATGTAATTGTGTAACTTTTCTTGCTTCGGAAGCAACAAGATGTCTGTGTCAACAAGGACATCGCGGTCATTTTGATTCGGAAAGTAAAATGAGAGATGTTTCGTTCATTAGACGAAAAAGTTACCAAAATGTTCTTCCATTTTCTCTTTAACTGATGATTTAAGCAATTTAGTTGGCTAGTTTGACTTTGAGCTTTATACTCTTTGCACTATGAACATTCGAGGTCGGGTCTATGGATGAACTTTTAACTTTTTTTTTTAATTTCAAACTTCAAGATACTAATGTGTGCATGAATTTCCAATCAAATCATGTCCACAACAATGTATCTGTTTCGGCTTTCGAGAGAGACGACAATTAAGTCCTGCTTCTAATTTTACGACTTGATTATCCTAGCTAAAAGAGTTCGCACTCAATCGCATTCTTGAACATAACGATTAAGAAAGAGGGACATCGAAAGATGGAGATAAGCTTAATTGCCGCACTGCGAACGTAGGAATAGAGGATCGGTGTGGAATGGGCTCCTTCATGTTCGGAAACTCCCGTCCTTATGCTTCGAGAAGCTCTTTGGGTTACGATTGTTCAAAGTGACCTAAGTAATGATTTTGCGTTTGAATAATCAAATCTGCTTCGAGAAGCTCTTTGGGTTACGATTGTTCAAAGTGACCTAAGTAATGATTTTGCGTTTGAATAATCAAATCCCTAGCCTAATTTCTTGGAAATTGACCTCGAAAGAAAGAAAAGCCCTTCGGTCCACTAAAAAGTTGGGCTGAATGAAACTTTCAGGAAAATGAAAAAGCCCTTGGTTGGTCCGGTCCGACAAGGCGACAACAAAGGTACCGCTAAAAACCAATTGGGATAGGGGGCATTCCGAGAATTGAACTCGGGACCTCTCGCACCCTAAGCGAGAATCATACCACTAGACCAAATGCCCTTGGTGTCTACTTGGATTTGGATTTATTATTTACCCAAGCGAGAGTCAAGGTCGGATAGGCTAGATTAGCTCAGATTGTTTCTTCGATACACAAATTGAAGGAGTAAACTCTGATGGTTTGTTGAAATTGGGTGCACTTGCAGGTGACGGAAAAGAAAAATCAGTACAGATAGAGTTGATGATCATGAGCACGTATGCTCGGCTCACAAATAGTTTAGGCTAACTTTAATATCATGGGCTTAACTTTAGCCTTTTCAATGTGATGGGCTCTAATAATCTAAGGCTTGTCCCTAATTAAACGCTCAGTGAGCTAAATTAAGTTTAAAGTAGGCCGATTAAAGCCCTCCAATTCTATGAATTTTGGCCACTACCTCCCGTAGGCTAAGCTGAATTTTCTCTCCTTTCGCGGGCTCAATTTATCAAATTTGAAGCTCAAAACCATTTACCGCCGATCAAATACTAATACGATTAATTGAAAAATACAAACTAAATAATAAAAGCTTCTACAACTGCATGCTATACAATTTAATTCCAATGTTTTTGTGAAGGGGTTAAAAATTAATCATCAATTTTCTATGCAATAGATGAATAATCAAGTCGTCAAAATTTAGGTGTTAATAAATATTCATGTCTCTTTCTATAATAAGTAACTCCAAATTAAAAGAGATGACGATCGTAATTTTGAATTATGAATATCTTTTCATAATCTGATGGTAATAAAATAGTTTTTAGTATCGAGGGAAATCAATTTTCTTAACTTATTATGGTCCAAAAGATTTTTTTTTAAATGCCATAATTTTCACTTAAGTGATTTTAGAAGAGTAAAAGTGGCTCGGTAAAATATTTCTGAAATCAACTTTAACTAGAGTATAGGGAACATTTAGTGACGAAATTTTATGATTGTTTTTTAGCTATCGTAAATTAGTATCGTTGACAGAATTATTTACGCGGTCCATATGGATTTTTTTCCCCTTTTTCTCTTCCAAGAGTTGCTTTTGAAATTTTAGACTTTTGGTTGGGAAAAGATGAGATGACATATGGCAGAACGGGTGGCTAAAAATGGCTCGGCGGAACTGCACGTCGGGAGAGAGCTGGTATTGATTCAAGGTCACATAAAAAGAAAGCTTTTGTGATTAGCCTTCAACCACCGACAGCGATTATTCAGATATCCCTCATTGACAATAGTGTTATATTCGGATACCCAATTCAATCGAGAATTGGAAGATTATAATGTTTAGATTTTTGGCACGTCGTTATTTCCACTTGAGAATTAGGAAATCCAACGGTTGAATAAGTTTAAGAAACTTTAGATTTCGCCACTTGAGGTATTTAGTGTTTGACATTATGTTTTGCAAATAGGCGGGAAGTCATATCATTTCACAGCATTAGGTGTTGACCAGAATAATCTACACATCCCTTTACTCATTTTATGCTATCCAAGCATCGAATTTATTATGGGAAATAGAAGAACTTAGGGCATAGAAAGACAATATCAAACTTCTTACGATTTCTTTGTGGACTAGACAGATATTATTCATAAGGGCAAGGAAAGAAGCATATTCTCATGAAATCACTTCAAGCTTTAATTCCAGAAATGTCTCCTTCAAACATCTCCATGTGGAATTATAAGTTCCTCTATACAATGTTCGAAACACAAACCACTATACTCGCTTCCGTTACACATTGAAGTATGATCACCACCATTTATGTGCAAGGCAATTTCGAAAAATTAACTAGTCCCTTAGGATCACCATACTAACACGTGGAGTGGTGAATCTCAGACCTATAACATAAAATGTAAAATATGACAGAATCTTGGCCTTAAAAGACACATTCACCGCATCACCAGCACATGATTGAGAGCATTAGTGAAAGGCATCATCAAAATGAATTTTTCCCCAGTAGTTGCATCAGAAACATAAGCTCAAGGTATGGTACTATGCATGGTTACGATTCACTCAAGGTATGGTTCTATACATGGTTACGACATTGGTTGCATAACATAAACTTGATATCCTTTTTGAAAGGAGGGGTATCCCATGAACACACGTTAAGTTGCTCGAGGGTCCATATTGCTTCTAGGGCCCACATTGGTTGCATAACATAAACATCCAAAAAATGATCATTGTCTAGTCTTCTATTGTACAACATTTCAAAAGGAGTCTTCCCATTGGGAATCTGAGTTAGCATGCGATTAATTAAATAGGTAGTCGTAACCATGTAATCTCCCCAAAAGGACTCGAAAATAGAAGCTTGATATTTCAATGCGCAAGCTACTTCCAACAAATGTCTGTGCTTGTACTCAACAACTCCATTTTGTTGTGGAGTGTAAGTGCAAGTACTTTCGTGGATTATTCCATAAGAAGATAGGAATTCTTTGTGATCAAAAGTGAAAAATTCACGACCATTATCTATACGAATTTTTTGCACAGATTAATCGAATTGATTCCTAATCAAGGAAAGAAATCGTGATAAGTGACTAAAAGTTTGACTTTTTGACAGCCTAAGATATACCCAAGTAGCACACGAATAATCATCAACAATAGTGAAAAAAGACGACATTAATCACGATGAGGGGTATGATAAAGACCCCAAATGTCCATATGGAGCAAGGAATAAATTCTATTAACTCAAGATGCACTAGATGGAAAGGATTTTTGAAACTATTTAGCCAAGGGGCATATCAGACATTTTGGGTGAAGATAGCTTGTACTGTGGCCCAATCGCTAATGAAAAAGAAGATTTTTATTCTTGTTGATTACATTAAAATAAATGCTCTTATTCAAAAAATTTAAATCCTTCGGGGAATTAATCAAAAAGTATAGTCCTTGCGCAACTCTATCCAAGCCTATCAGCTTACCAAAAGGTCTTGAAATAGACAATTTTCAAAATTAAATATGGCAGGACGGTCCTTGCAAACTCTAAAGACAAAGAGAAGGTTGAATTCAAAATCAAGGGTATATAAAACCTTCCTGAGGATGAGATTTGGACCAAGTTGAACAGTGCACTTTTGGTAACATAGATGATATTACCATTTGGGAGTTGAACTAATACAAAAGATTGTGTTCCTTTGTAAATATAAGAAAAGAGTTTCTTATCGTATAGTATATGGTCACTAGCCCCTGTATTAATTAGTCATGTATCAATTGAAATTGAATTCTCTTGGTATAGAGAGGCACCTGAGAATCCAGCATTGTTATCATGTATCTTCAACGGGTCCAAAATTTGTACAATATTGTCATATTGGTCCTAAGTAATTGCTTGATGAGGCCCATTGATTTTTTTGTGTTGAGACCTAATAAGCATTCGATTCTTTCTCCTTTTTGGCCTTTTCATTAGGCTTTCATGTAGTTTCTAACATGTGTTTATACTATGGTGCGGACGCTTACAATATTCACAATATTTATTTTTGAGTTTTGAATTGGTCTATTAACCTTCCTCAATGATGTGAAAATTTTGGAGCCACAGGAACCTTTGTATGTTGGGGGCAGACGTGGCTTGATATGGGGCGTTCGATTTAGCTGAAAATACGGGGGATTGGTAGCCGTCTGACGCTGTTCACGAATCCCAGCCGTCCCATCAGCCGCGCAAGTCCCATCCATCCGATTGCCCCCGCAAATCCTAGCCATCCGCGCCTATCCACAAATCTCAGCCATCCAATTGTCCACGCAACTCCCAACCATCATATCTAGGGTAAGGACCCGCTTTCGTTGTAGCCGCAACCATGATGCTTCCAGAACCTCCTCTCCCACTTTCTCCTGAGGTACTGCCAGAGGAAAATGTTGCCCAAAACGCCGCGAGAGACCCGCCATCACCCACTCGCCCATGTTCGACTGCGGCTATCTATTGGCTTTGCTCTTGGACAGTCAATCGGTAGATCCGATCAAGCGGTGGCGGAGGATCCATGGCCAAGATTTGAGATTAGAACGAGGAGTACAAATCATTGTGCAGTGGATGGCCTTGCCCAAATCCAGAGGTATTCTCATCTACAAAAATTCCATATGGATATTGGGCCCACACCTCTGGCCCAGTGGCCCATTGACCTTGGATTGGGTACCATTGGACTTTAGGCCACTAACTAGGGCAGGAATATGGGTTGGGCCATGGGCAATACCAAGCCGGTTTTGGTTATTACCAGAAGGTAGAACAAGGAACCTGTTCTTGTTCCTGCGAGGCAAATGGATTGATTTGCGCTAAAGACGAGATAGGTGTTTCCTTCACTGATGAATTCTCTACCATAGTATCAAAAAATTTCTGAATTCATATTCGGTTTGTTGAATTGTTTTGCAAGATGCAACAACGTTCAAACATGGAACCGACGGCAATTCTAGACATGCGGAAGCTAGGTCAAGAAAGCGAACTCTGATACCATGACAAAAATTGAGAGAGGAATGGGAAAAATTGTATTCATTATATTACTCCGTATTGTGTACAACGTTCCTTTATTATGCAAAGGAAAAGAAGAGAAATAAAAAAGGAAAAAATACACAAGAAATACAATTTCCAATTCTTTTGATTAATCACAGATTAACCAAATCAATTTATCCATAATTGATATCAGAATCTTTAAACATAATTGATATCGGAATCTCCAGATATATTTCCAACGTCCAGTCAAAATTAGCATCTGCACACTTTTGAGACTTTTTCTTTTGGTAATTATTGCAAAAGATAGTGACTGAGATAATAGAGAGTTGCCGATCGCTCATAATTTTCTTGACATTTTCTGCTCCTATCCTTGAGTTCATATGGCGGAAAGAATCGACCCATAAAATGCCATTGGTCTTATCCACGACCGGTCGACGGTAAGATGGGAAAATAAGAGCGATGGCCTCTAATAGGCAGCGTAAGAAGACGTTAAATGGGTTCAAATCGCGACGACTCACACGGTGCATGGATTGCAAATTACAATCGCCACATATCATTTGGTGCAAGATTTTCGAAGTCGCCCCCACAGGTTCTTTTAATTCTTGATTCATCAGCAGATTTTCTGATAGGGGCGTCTCTCTCTTCGTTCAATCAAACCCAAAAAAAGAGTAATTGGAAATCAACCCAGTTTATGGGAAAAGTGCCAAAAAAAGTTCTAAACATTTTATCTTTATGCCGATTTAATCCTAAACATTTTCATGTTGTGCCAATTTAGTCATTTCCAGCTAATTTTGGCGGATTTTTTTGACTAGACGCGTGACGACGTGGCCGATTGGCGGACCGATGTGGACAACTTTTAATAATATTTTAATTTTTTTTTTTTTTTTTTTTTTTTTTTACTTTTACTTTTATTTTTATTTTTTTCTTTTTTTCTTCTCCTCTTCTTCCTCCAGCCGATCTTCGGACCTCGGCAACCGGCCAAAGGCGACAGCTGGCGAGGTCGAGGTCGACCTCACCGACCACCTCGCCAGTGGTTGCGAGGGCGGCCTCGCGCCGGCGAGCAAGGTCGCCCTCGAGGCCCGGGGCAAGGGGCGAGGGCGAGGCCCGCCGATTTGACTCGGCTCCCGAGGAATTCCCGGCATCGATTTGATCGGCTCCCGAAGGTGCCCAATTCGGTGGTGGCCGGGCATCGCTTTTCGCTGCGGATTCCGACCTCGTGGCGAGGGCCTTCTTCGGAGAGAAGAACAACTCCTTGGAGACAAGCTCGCAGAAGGTGAAGAGTGAGCCGTTGACGGAGTCCAACTCAAACCCCAACTCGTCGCCAAATCCGGCGAGGTCGACCTCGACCTCGCCGGCCGTCGCCTCTAGCCGATCACCGAGGTCCGGGGACCGGCTGGAGGAAGAAGAGTAGAAGAAAATAATAATAATAAAAATAATAAAAATAAAAATAAAAAGGAAAAAAAGAAAAATATTCAAAAATTATTAAAAGTTGTCCACGTCAACGCCGATCAGGCTACGTCAACCGAAGCGTCCGTCCAAGCAAAATCCAGCCAAAATCCGGCCAAATGACTGAATTGGCACAATGTAAAAAGGTTTAGGACTAAATCGGCACAAAAAAAAATTGTTTAGGATTAAATCGGCAAAATGATAAAAGATTTATGACTTTTTTGGCACTTTTCCCCCTGATTCTAGATGGCGCGCCTTTTAAGTTTAGAGCACTTTGTAAAGACTTTGCTCATCACTTGACTGAAGACTCCATATAATAGTCCTGGATTGTAATATTGTATTGTTGGGGCCGACCGAAAGCTTGTTATTTGGGTTCGGTTTCACGAACCTAAATGACTGGAACTGCAGAACGAAGCAGATTTGTCAGGAAAATGCTGCTCGAACTGAAACGCAAAGTCAATGGAAATTTGGCCAGGGAAAGTATAGCCGGCTGTGGAAACTGAAGATTCGTCCAACCGGTATTGTTCTCTCTTGCATCTAGATGAAACAATCAGGAATATCTCCATTTTGGATACGCCCGTATTAGTGTCTAACGATTTCAAGATCACGTGATAGACTATCACGCCCGAATTCTATCAAAGTGTATCTACCTATTGCGTAATCATCGACCGGCTCTCTTTATATATGTGGCACTCTAACATAGTAATATCCTGTTGCGCAGGAAGCTAAGATTAGTTTATGACATGGGAATGACTGTTGCATGTCCCGTGAATGTAGTATATGCATACAATTCGGGATCTTAGTTGAACGGACACAATATACGTCATAAGATACAGTCATACGATCATGCCCATCTTCCATTAGAACATCTGCGAATTGTCATTGATCAGACAAGCGTGTCCGGCCTCGAACTAGCTATCCAATGATAATTTCATAGAGAAGACAAATGTTGTTGAGTATCATCATTGGAGTTCAGTTGGAAACCAGCATGCTTCGCTCACCGGTTACAGTTGACCTGGAAAAATCTCTGCAGAACGCCATTCTTCATCAAAGCCAATAAGTTGTTGACTTTTGACGTAGCCAATGCCGCATCGCCACAGTTTCTGATCTGAATTCGCTCAAGTATTTATAATAGAGCCTCTCTCTCTCTCTCTCTCTCTCTCTCTCTCTCTCTCTCCTCTTATACAAGTCCCGCACATTAGAAATGACATTTGCAAGGCCATGGAAAGGCTGGAGAACAGACATGAGGATGGCGCAATGCATCCTTTATGTTTTCTATATACTTCAACCTCCGACCCTTAATATTGAAAAATCAAGAGAAATAATTAGGTGACATTCTTTAAATTATTGTGAGAATAACAGATCACAAAAAAATCAAATAATAATAATAATCATAAATTACTATGAAATCCACTTTTTTTTTTTAAATGTATAGCTTATAATAAGCTCTCGAAGAATGCTATGATGGTAAAACTCAAACATCAATGACTCTTCAACGTTTCCTAAACCATCAAATTAGTCAAATTGAGCTAGTCAACGAAGTATTTATTTTTGCTTGTGGGGAAGCAATAACTGGTCAGGCAAGTCATATAAAATTAACCCATGTGCCAGCTTTTGCGGTTAGTTAAAGCGCCAACACGGTTGGTAGGGAATTAAACTAAGGTTTTTGAATAATCAGTTTAATAAACTCTAATTTCAACGATTTGAAAAATAGTCAGAAAAGATACTTTCTCCTTTACGTAAAGCTTACCCCAGACATACCGAAAGATACAAGCCATTTGCATCCAATCCAACGCCAGATGACGTGTTCAAAATAGAACGGCTAGTCGTTCCTTCGAAAATTGTATAATAAAAGGAGCGAAAATGAGATCTTGATTGATAGACTTGACAGGGGCCCGTGGAGAGCTCCCCAATTACTACCTCGCCCGCCTTTTCCGGCTCGTCATGATGCTGGAATTCGTCCCTTTTCAATCGAAAATTATATGTTTTTCAAATAATGCTGGATTAGCTGCTTTTCATAAGTAGCAGCGATTACTTATGTAAGAAATTTGCAGTTCGAGAGGCGTATCATTAGGAGAATTCAAAAAAAAAAAAAATTATACAATCGTCACCTTTTCTCATTCATGAAAATTCAAAATTATGGATCCATTTTGTTTCGCAAAAAATTTATCATTTCTAAAATAAAAAAATCAGAAAATCATTTTTCAGAAAAATGATAATATATTATTATATTTAACTGAAATCTGAAAATGAAATAAAAAAATGTTTTTCGCCGTATGATTTGTAAAATCTAATCCTAGAGATAATTATCAAAAAAATTGAAATTTTTATTTTTTTATTTCTTTATTGACCTTTTTTTTTTTTTCTTTCTTACTTGGTCAGTCAACGGTCACAAATAAGCTCAAGTTTCGCCGTGGGTCGACAAGGCTCAAGGCCTCGCTAGATCAGTAAGCTCAAGCCCTGCCAAGCCTCATCATAGGCGTGGCTAGTCACGGTCATTGCTGTGGCTGACCAGGGAAGAAGCGAAAAGAAAATGAAAGAAAATAAAAATAATTAAAAGGAGTGCACGGGAGGAGAACATGCTGGGTCTAAGTGAAAGAAAGATGAGGGAAAATGATTTATCTTTATTTTTCCAAGGTATTTTTTTATCCGAGCGAATGCATAATGATAATCTTTCCTTGTACCAACAAAAAAGAAAAGCACCGAACGAGAATTTCTGGGCGATTGGACGTAATAATAACGACGGGTCCGCAGCCGGCCTCACCAGCTGTCTATCCAGCCGTCATGTACGATGCTCCGATGTTGGATGGGCACCCTGGTTTTGAACATTTTACTACGTCTTCGGTTTCACCCTTTGGACCTTTCTAGATCAGAATTTCTAGGTTTAATAGCTCCTTACGTTTGCTAGCAAACTCAACACGTGTCTAATAATCCATTGTCTTGATTTTCCAATTCTTTATACTTGCGGAAATCGTAGTAGTTATCCGCCCTTGACCCCGCCAACAGTTCCTTAATAACAATTAATCACGTACTTTAATCTTTCCTCGCATCCTTTTCCGATCATTAAGGGTTTGTGCAAAAGCATTCGATAAGTTTAACTCTATTACGCTTGAAGATGTCGCAAGAGTAGATTTGCTTAATTAACAGAAACATTATGGGACAAATGGAATCTTCGCCAACATACCTTTTTTTCCTTTTGCGATGAGCATTTACCTTAATTCGACCAATACGAGAGTTAGCATATTTCCCTCTGCTCGAGTCAAGAAGAGAAATGCATAGATAAGAAGCTTTTCAAAATTCCACAAATTCTAGAACCTACCTGCACACGTAGAGACCAAGTTGGACATGTGCTTTTATTTTCCCAGTCACACGTGTAGTCAGTGACTTTTCCATCAAGTAAGCTGTTTATTTTTTTTTAAAGGATTAATATCCTAAAAACCCCAAACCGATGCATTTGTAACAAATTTATCCAAAATTATTTTTTTTTACCACAAAAACCCCAAATTGGTATATCTTTGAAAAATTTGCCCCAAACTGGTACATTTGTGACAAACTTACCCTCTATTAGTTTTCATTAAATTTTACTGTCAAATTATTAAGTTAAATGACACGTGACAGTTGACTAGTATACAAATTTAGGATTTTACGCTCCGTTTGTCACAATTTACAATTTTTGTGATTTTTTTGTAATGTAAATCCAATTTCGCGGAGAATGTATTTGTCACAAATTTACCAGTTTGGGATTTTTTGCAGTAGAATAAATTAGTTTAGAGTAAATTTGTCATAAATGTATCAGTTTATGATTTTTTATGGTCAATCGAGGTAAATTTATCACAGGTATACCAGTTAAAGATTTTTCATGATCAAAAAAATAGTTTTTGGTAAATTTGTCACAGGTGTATTAATTTGAGATTTTTCAGGGTATTAATCATTTTCTAAATGAACTTTAGACTAACGAAATAGTACACTGATCAAATGAGCTACGGAATCGTCTGTAATGGCGGTGCAGAAAATCGAACTAACGCCATGCATGGCGAGAGGTGAGTTCATTCCTCATGTCATAAATCGATAATCGACCTATAGGGTTTTAATTTTTAGGGCGTCCAATAAACGTAACTATCTATCTTTTAATGCGGGAGGCGAGAAAGGCCCCAGATGCGGACTAGACAGAAACGTGTCAAAGCGAATAGATTAGTGGAAGAGACCTGCACCTGGTGGCAGGTGCTACTTGCGTGGACTTCTCTGCCCGTGGCCGAGTCTCGTTGCCGTTCGGTTCCTCCCAAGATTGAACGCTTCTCGATCACGCGAACAAGTCAATATTTAAGTCGAATATATCACTGTTTCGTCGGACCAAATCCTCCACAAAAACATATATATAGATACAGACCCCCCTTCACTATAAAGAAATACCTCAAAAGTCTCCAAATAACAAAGGAGCTTCATCATCAGCATCAGATAGTTATGGCTGGAGGAGGAGAAGGAGCAGCAGCAGCAGCAGCCACTGGCTCTCTGCAATATACACCCACATGGGCTTTGGCCGCTGTCTGCTTCCTCTTCATCTCTTTCTCCATTTTCATCGAGCACTTGATCCACCTTCTATGCCATGTAAGTCCACATATCCTGGACACCAGGGAAGAAAGAAGAGACGGAGAGGACTTAAAAAGCTTCGTGATGATTGACTTTTTGTCTTTTTTTTTGGTTCTGTTGTCCTTCCAGTGGCTCAAACGGCACCGGAAGACTGCGCTGTTCGAGGCCGTCGAAAAGCTCAAATCAGGTAAGGCGTCTTCAGTCACTCGTGTCGAGGCAATAGTTGTATATCCGAGGTTACCTACTCCGAGAAGGAAATATTGATTTACTCGAATTGGCTATGTATGTCTGAATTTGAAAGAGTTCGGTGCAAATAACATTTTCGCGAAGTCATGAGAGTCCATGCAAGGCGAGTGTAGTTTAAATCCAATCTGTGAATGCTTGAGTGATTTCTTAATTTCAACCCGCGTACATGGCAAGAATCCCAGACAAATAGAAAGATAGTTATCTTTTTTCCCCTGGAAGATTTTCTTGTGTGCTTTGGCCAGTTTCCCACAAAACTTTAGGACCCCCGGCATTGAATAATGTTCAACTATATATGCTACCAACTCCATTTTACTACGTTAACCCTGACCATAAGTTCATCGCCTTTTTTACCATTTCCTGGCTTGGGGTTGTTTAATCTGCCACAGTGCTCATGCTTCTGGGCTTCATGTCTCTCATCCTGGCCGTAACCCAAAGATATATCTCCAAGATCTGCGTACCAACTAGAGTTGCCGAAAAGATGCTTCCGTGCCGTAGAAGTGCGCCGACCAAAACCACCGAATTAAAGCTTGGGTTTGGCCAGACTCTGATAGCCGATTCGTCCCTAGGTTGGATAGCCGAAGGTGTCCTGAACAATGATGTTCCATGGCAAATGGAGCGGAGATTGGCCGAGAGCGGCGAGGGCTCTGATTATTGCGGTGCTAAGGTACATGAGCGTGTCTGATCACGTACTTCATGCCCTATTTGATTGAATTTGTTCGACCCTGGAAATTTACTATTATTATGACCGCATTTCCATTACAATTTTTCGGCGAATGGGTAAGCACTTTAGGGATAATTGTTAACAAGACCCTTCTCAAATTAGCTATGCTGGAATGTTGCAGGGAATGACCTCGTTTATATCACAAGAAGGCCTCAACCAGCTCAGCATCTTCATCTTCGTTTTAGCTGTCATGCAGATTGTCTACAGTGTTCTCACCATGGCTTTGGGGAGAGCTAAGGTATCACAGTCACGATTCCATAATACCTTTCCCTTGTTTTTTTAACTATCCACATCAAAATTTTGAGAAGCATCTATATATATTTTATCAAAGACCGCAGAGCGTTCTTTTTTCACGGGTCAAAAAGTGTGCAAAAAGTGGATGGAGTAAAGCAAGGATATGCAACGAAAAAGACAGCCTGTCCATCCGTAATTTCTTCCAAATAACAAGATACATAGACCAATTCATGCGCGATCTTTCGTTATTCGCTTGCACTTAATTTTGGTATTTAATAAGCAAACATATGTTGACCTCTTGGCAAGAATTGAGACCATATTCAGACCTGGTCCCCACTCCACAACACCCTCATCAATCCATTGTCCGATTCGTTGTGCGCGTTTGTCATTTTTCAAGTGCAAGTTACTGAAATTTCCGCTTTAAAAACAGAAGAGGGTCGAGAGAATTAAATCGGTCAGAGTCCATACAGTTGGGGAACGTAGGGCCATTGCCATAACCACTTGCTTCGCTTGATCACGGCATTCTTGACTGCACGCATCTGCTGCGCTCGTGATTTTGTCATCAAGGAAACTTCTGTTTTTTCGGTAAGCAAAGTCAGATTTTATCACTGATCAAATGAAACTGTTTCTGCGTACTGTCTTGGCAGATGAGGCGATGGAAAGGCTGGGAGAAAGAGACTCAAACGGTAGAGTATCAAGCAGCTAATGGTAATATGTCAGATGAACTCTCTTTTAATCTAAATTTGTCTCTGCTCAGAAGTCAAAATCGCATTGCTTTTTGGACCAACCTTCTCCTGCTTTTTGCTTGCTGATCACATTGACATTGTTTATTATAGGAATGGGATGACATCTTGTCTCTGCTAGGCGATTTTTTATGCCTATCTGTTTTGACATTAAAGTCCTTAATATGATAAAATAGCAACGTTACCAAATTTTCGGATGTCATTTGTCATGTGTGACAACGATGGAATGTCAACATACTAATAAACAGCTGTAAAATTTCGACTTGATATTCACTTGAATTCATAGTTTTGCCATCCCTCTACATCTCAAAATGAATGGCACTGCCTAAGCTCGTCACTGTGGACCACAGTCTTGTTTCCTTCTATTCTGTTTGCTAATGTCTAGCACCAATGCTGTGGTGCCTCGCCGGCAAAGTGGTAATCCAAAGAAATGTCACTTTCCTAGCGCATGCTAATTGACAGAAATAGTAAATTGACAAAGCAGATTGATAGATACGCCGATGTCCCTTTTAGATTTTTCATGAGGTCAACAATGTTGGGAGTCCTTAGATCAGTTCGCAGAACTTGCACTCATATTGACCTTGTCCACGAATGATCTCACAAGGGGGGACTAAAAACAAAGTGTTAAAAACAGCATTATTTGGTACGAAAACGAGATTTAATTTGTTTAGTAATTACCGAGCGCGACATTTTAATGTTAGGTTCTTACGCTGATGAAGTTGCAATGGTTCGTTTCTGTTTTTATGAGTAGATCCGAATCGGTTCAGATTTACAAGGCAGACCACGTTCGGGCGTAGGCACATGGGAGCTTTCACAGAGACATCCCTTCACTTGTGGACGGTGAGCATACAGAGCCCTATGGTCTCATCCTAAAACGACCGCCGTTTGATTTTTCTTCTATTGACTTGTTTGGGAAATTGTTGGAACAGAAATGCTTCTTCCGGCAGTTCTTCCACTCCGTCGCCAAAGTCGATTATCTCACCTTGCGCCATGGATTCATTTCGGTGCGCACACCCGCTTTTTTGTCTTAACTTCCTCTTATTTTTTTCATTAAAAATTACACAGAATGGAGAGGTCAAAGTGAAGCTGGAAATTTAAAGCGTAGTGCTGCCGTTTGCTGAACACCATCATATTGTCTCTCGCTGTTCTTTTGATAGGCCCATCTGTCTACAAATAAATCATTCGATTTCCAAAAGTATATACAGCGATCCCTGGAGGATGACTTCAGAGCAGTCGTTGGCATCAGGTTGAGCGGTTGCCATATTTGTCGCATAGAAAATTTTTGCTGATCTTGTATTTGCCATGGAAACCAATCTAACATGTTTTTTCCCCTCCTTTGATGTAAATCCATGAACAGCCCTTTCATGTGGCTCATTGTGGTCATCTTTATGCTCGTCGACGTGCATGGTATTATCAATGTCCAAAAACATCTTTGTTTGTTCATTTTTTTCGAAATATTCGACACCTTTATATGTTGCTGATGACTGTCAATGAAAACGACAGGGTTGTACGTGTACCTTTGGGTGTCATTTATGCCTCTAATGGTAATTAGTCTATGATTTCTCTCCTAATACATTTCTACTTCTCATACTTCCTTGTCCTAAAAACTTTGCTGTAACCACTGAAATCTTGAATGTTGCAGATAGTGCTGGTACTTGGGACCAAACTGGAGGTGATTGTAGCAAGGATGGCGCTTCAGCTCCAAGACCAGAACGCTGTTATCAAAGGAACGCCGCTGGTGCAACCCAATGACAAGTTCTTCTGGTTCAGCCATCCAAAATATGTCTTGACACTCTTGCACTACACATTGTTCATGGTAAAGACACTCCCATCATTTCGGCTTCAATGAAGGACTATTCTATACTAATAGCATTTCGCTGACCGAAACCCTATTTTTCATTTCTTTTTTTCTCAGAATGCATTTGAGCTTGCTTTCTTCATTTGGGTCACGGTACATGACTCTCTTCTTTCTACTAATCACATTGTAAAGTTATTCTATATTCGTTAGTCATAAAAAAAACTAATGCCTGATTTCTGAAGTTCTACATCTTTCAGCTGCAATTCGGGATAAAATCTTGCTACCATGAACATATAGAGATAATCATTGTTAGGGTGGTCTTAGCGTAAGTGCCCACAATTCCTCTCCATTTTCTATGACTACATACATGTGAAGTACTGATTTTTTTGTCTAAACTAATTAGCCTGTGCAATATGTTCCAGGGTTACTGTCCAAGTCCTTTGCAGTTACATCACGCTTCCCCTCTATGCTCTCGTAACCCAGGTACCGTTTGGCCTAATCTCAACATAAGAATGCCCTAAATAGACAAACGAAACGAACAATCTCTTAGACGTATATATTTTCACGATCTGCAGAATTAGTTTACCAAGTTAAATGACAAGCTCGTATTGAAAGCTAATATAAGATCCACTTATTTGAAAACCCCGATATAGTTTGTTTTCCATGATTTAGTAAACTAATTTATGAAGCAATCTTAACATCCCCGGCGCCTTCATTTTTGATCTCCAGATGGGATCGCAATTCAAAAGTGCAGTTTTGGAGGAGCAAACAGCGAGCGTGATAAAGCAATGGCACGCGGGAGTTAGAGAGAAGAGAAAGAAACAGAAGAAAGATGCAAGTAATCACAGTCGAGAGGACAATTCATCGACTATTCGATATAGTGAGAGGACGAACTCGGATGTGTCTTCTTCCCATCATCGAACGCCCACGTTTGCTGAGATTTCCGGCACCGTCGAAATCACCGAGGAATTTCAAGAAAGTGGCTCCGATCGTGAACTTGGCCGCGAGGTTGAGGGTCCATCTGATTTTGTGCGAATAGAATTGTCACAACAAGTGAACAAGGACCATGCACAGTTATAGAGCATAGAGTTAAGTATACATACACCAATTTTGTTGAAGCATAAACAATTTTTTTTTTTCGAATTCTTAAAAGAAAAGGGACGGTTTCCATTGATTTGTTAATTTAGACATTGCCGTGGAAACAAACCTTCCATTTTCAATCTATTATAGTTTTCTATTGCGCATTCTAACGGGAGATCTTACATAGAAAAGATAAAGGTACGGTAATCGAAAGTTGGGATAGACTTAATAATATTTTCTGTGCAAAAAAACGCCGGAGAAGTGCATTTCAATTTAACTTAAACCATCTTGAGTCCAAACCAAACCAAAAAGCTCGTAACTAGAGCAGAAGGCACATCCAAATTCTAGCTAGAAACTGAATTACCACTAATTCGAAAGAAAAAATGATTTTTGAGTGATTTTTTGCTACATGACCCCTCCTGGTAATTACTATTGTGTGGTTAAGCTAGGACATAGCAATTAATTAGCATAGTGAAAAACACCAAATGGACCCGTAGGAACAGAACCTCGACAGGCCTAGAAATCTTCGGATCCGGCCCATTGCAAAAGTTAAATTGCTTTCGTTTTCTCTGTCGTTTCGCAAATTCAGTTAACATTTTTTTCCTCTCTTCCCTAGCTATGAATCAGTTCGCGCAAAAAAAAAAAAAAGAAAAAGGAACACGCCCGACAAAAACGTCCGTACGCGATTGGACGTCGCCTTCTCAAAGTTATCGAAACACGTCGGCCCTCCTCCTCTCTCGCTCGCTCCTTCTCGGATCCATCGAATACCCAACTTGGACGAGAGCACGAGGAGGACGACATGGCTCCCCCGGCCCATCGCGGCGGCCCCACGAGTCGGGCGATCCTGTTTCGACGGGAGGACTTGATTTCGATTAGTGGCTAATCGATTCGTGTCGTCGAATCCCGCGAGACGTTCCCCACGACGCATTAAGCGCTTTGATTAAGATGTTCCAACCGTAATCCGGCCAATTAGCTGCTCAATTATTCGAGCGTAATAACACCGCCGACGTCTCATCGTTCTCTCGCCTGCGCATGGCCCAAGACAGTGGTCACGTCACATTTTGCTGGTGACAAGATTTTCCCTGCCCTGTTGTTCTCTTCCACCTCCCCTTTTGGTCGCGAGGGGACAGAACACAAGACCGTGCATTGTTTCATGCGGGAGTTGGGCGACACCCGCATGAAATGACACCTGCATGAAACATCGACATTAATTGAGGTTAATTCCGGATCGATCTGTTGCCCTCGCGACATGAGAGACCGAATGCTGCCAGAGCTTCAGACCGATCGTGACCATCCACCGGCCCCTCGCCCTCAGTTCCATTAGCGATTTGGTTCAATACCCGAACTCATCCGGCTTAGAAAGAGTCGAAACACGAGACCGTTTCTAATTTTTAGGACGAAACATCGAGATGACAAGGGATTCGGGCTCCTGCTCGGTATCGGGATCGCAGGACCCAGAAAGTTGCGCCGAGGGTCTGCCGTTCTCGATGTCTCATGGGCCAGGCAAGACGAATTGCACCCTTGACGAGTTTGATGGGGACGACGCCTGCCTTGGATCGAAAAAGCCTCAGCCTACTTTATACCTTTTGAAAACTCATCTTATTTGGAAAAAGGGAACCTTTGTGGTCTGCCAATCTTGGCTAGCACACGTTTCCTCAAGCGAAGGAAATCGAGAAAATCAAAGGATCAAAGAGGAGGCAGAACCGACTCGCGAAATCATAGACCTCCCCCCCTCCTCCTTCCTTAATCGTGTCGTGGGGATTTTCCAAATTCGTAGGAACGAGACCTAAGCGCGGGAGTGCATACGAAGGTGGGCGTAATCCTACTGAAAACGACGAAAGAAAGGAAAGGAATGTGACATCTCCCAGCTTTTGGAGACCGTCCATGAGGGGAAGGGGGGCGACTTTGTATAAAGCAATGTTGGGGCGAATGGCAGAGATGCGAACAACCAAATTGTAAGTTCGCAATCATGCTGATGCCATATGTCTCCTCGTCTCGGACCCACCTTGTTCCTCCCTTTCTCTCTCTTTCTATGTTTCTCTCACTGGAAGTTTGCCGAGTTTTCAATTTCAAGCTGACCTAATTTCTTTGAAAAATCTCCAACTTTATATCCAATTTCAATTCTACCCCTGAACTTTCTTTCGTCTAACAAAAATCACCGACTTTCACTCTAATCCCAAATTTGCCCCCATGTTCGAAAATTGCCGCCGATTTCTTCAAGATTTTCAACATCGGGAGGTTACTATTGTTTCATACAAAAATAAAGATATTAGCAAAAACACAAAATTTGAAATGAACCTTTAATTGGCCTTAAAGTTGACAATTTTAAAGATACTAGCAGTAACTTTTGTACTCGGATCAAATTTGGCGCTGTAATAAAATCTATGATTTTCTTTAGAGAAAAAAATCTAGGGTAAAGTGAGATTGGACCTAATGTTGGGGTCTTGGGAATTAAGCCATTGCAAACCAACTTTTTTCTTTCTAGGGCATTACTAGCCAGCCCCTTATGTAATATGTCTCGCAAAACATTTCATATTGATGTTTCATCAAAGCTCCTCTTTGCTAGAGATATAATAATTGATTTTTTCAGAGGAGTAAATCACATGCTTAGAAATTAAATAAGATGTACTTAAGGACTGTAAATTCACTCCAGTTCATTAGCATATGACCTAGTGAGTGTGAAGATTGATGAACGTGATTAAGTTTAACTTAAAGACAAGAAAGTGCTTTGAAATGTCGATGAGGAGCCGACTGATTTCCTATAACATTCTATCCCACGTAGAGATTCGATCATGACCCCTTGAAGTTCCATCCACCCTAGTCCAAGGATGGAGGTAGCCAGGACTCGACCTTTAATCTTGATTATGGCCATACCGTAATCCCTCGACGTGAGAGCGAAATCCTAGCTTAAGTCGCGAAACAATCTCTCTAGTCTCTTGTAGCTCAAACTCAAGACAGCGGCGCTGGATTTGATAAACGCATGCTAAACGACTGTGCCGTGGACTGCACTGCTGGTCATGCGGGGAGCGAGGATGAGAGCATGCCAAATACAAAATTACAAATACCAAGGAACAAGGGAATAGAAAACGTGACGTTGGGGATGCGAAGGAAGACGTACGGCAAAGCCGAAAGGCCCAGCATGGGTTCGCACGGTGTTGCATCGGCCAGCGCTGTCCTTGCACTGCTGCACGAGAGCGCATCGGGGATTGGGGCTCGATTTGGATATTTCGGTCGCTCAATAAAGGGTACGACAAACGCGGGCGATCCGAATCCGCTACTGTTTTGCCCTTTTGGTTCAGGGAAAAGAGGGAAAAAAAAGAAAGAAAGAAAGAAAGAAAAACTCACACTTTTCACTTTTACCCACGCCCTCGCATTTTCCGTGCGTTACGACACGAAAAAGCTAAAAAAAATAATAAGAAGAAGAAGAACAAAACATGTGAATTTCGATTTATGTTATCAGTGCAATTGTCAGTGAAATGATGAGTGAATGCATGTTTGGTGCTCTCTCTTTTCTTTCCTCTTTTTTTTTTTTTAAGCCCTGAACGTGTCGGAGTCGTAGTGGATGTGTTCATGTGCCGAGAGCCTCGTGTGGTGCTTGTCACGAGAGGGAGAAGAGAGCAGCAGCAGCAGCAGCAGCAGCAGCATCAGCATGAGTCTCGAGGGACGCTGGGGAGCAATAGCGACGGCCCACGAGCTCCTTTTTTATCCTTTTGCCTGTTGTTTTTTTCCCCCTTCTCTCGTTTCGTTTTCGCGCATCGACATCACCTCCTTTTGACTCTCTCTCTTCCCCCCCCTCTCTCTGCGCGCTTCAAAGATACTCCACACGCTGGTGTGCTGTGCTCTGCAACTGCTGTTATCTTCTGTGACGCGAACGCTTCAGTCAATGTGACGTTTCAGTATCGGCACGGCCATGCCGCCAAGCCGAAGTTCCATGATTATTTGAAACCCCCTTCCTCCTCCCCCCTCGTGACCTTGTGTTATGAAAACCAAACTGATTTTTCCATATATACTTGGATAATGACAAACTAGATCTTCGTTCTCCTAATGTCTTATAACAAGGCACATTTGTCTCTCGAATGATGTAATTCTTTGCAATCATCACATCATGTGACTCGCATGGCGACCGTCGTGACCTTATTTCACAATTTTCCCTCTTCGACCAATGACCGAGGCCGGTCTTAAGTGAACTCGCACTAGGAAATTTTTCTAAAATTTGTATATGCCTCCTTATCAGCCACAAACTTCGCTGCTTAGGATAACTAGCCGATGCCCGACGCCCGTGTTGACGGTCTTTGTCGCCCAACTTTAGTCCCATGGGCTACTTAACGTCGAGTTCAGAATAAAGAACGAATGCGAAACTTTCGGACCTAAGTAGTCGAGGCATGAGTTTTATTATTCCGGGCGTCGAGATACTGAATCGGTGGACAGTTAGGAGGGGCTAGATTAATGGGGGTGGAGCGGAGGAGGCTTGAGAAAGGGAACGGGGGCGCATGAAATGAATGAAGGGAGGTGGGGGGTCGATTGGAAAAACTAAAAAATTATAAGGGCTAAAGCATAAAAAAATAATAGAAAAAGAAAGGACAGAAAGAGAGAGAAAGAGAGAGAGAGGAATGAAGGGGGTGGGGCTTAAGATGCAGCGCCAAAGGCGCAGGCGAATTGATACGACCGCTCGCCCACGTCACTCCTCCTCCCTCGCGTGCACTTCATTCATTCGTCGCTTTCTTCTTTTCTTTCTTACCCCCTCCTCTTTTTTTTTTTTTTTTTTTACTTAGAATTGACACCACAAAAAAATTCAAAACTATAGTCATCATGCAATTTTTCTTGTGTCGCTTAAAATCCTAAATATACTTATTATGATACAAATACCTCAAATTTTTCGTTATAAAAAAACCTCAAACTTATACCATTATAACAAATATACACCAAACAACAACTGAAATAAATAGTTTGTATGTCACACATGTATAAATTCAGATTTTTTAAATAACGCAAGAAAAATTGAGGGCTTTTGATGACACAAAAAAATTTAGTTATTTATGTCGCGGTAGACGGGAGATTTTTGTGACATTTGCCCTTTAGTAATAATTTCCCATCGTTATTCCTTTATTCTCTCTCTTTTTTCTTTCAATGATAGGCTAACAATGTAAAAAGTCCTTGCACAAATCGATGCGTGTACAGTTTTTAGTCTCGATATATACGTTAAAAAGAAGTTTGGGCAAAAACAATCTCTTCTACTAGCGGCATGCCTCAATTAGATCTTTTTTCCCTTTTGAAAAAGCTAATATGTTCTTTCATAAAACCTCCAGATTAAAAAAAAAAAAAAAACCACAAAACTTATATCACTTACAATGACAATAAAAATATTTTTCGTTGACTAATTTTTCTCAGCGATATAAAAAATCATTTTTTGAACAAATCTTGTATTTTATGTGAAAAAAATGCACCCGCTACTGATGCATCAAAGTGATTTAGTTCTAATAAACCATGATCGTAAAAATATATTCTTACGGAAAACGTTTACATGCACGAGTGAGAGAGATTTTGAATAGAAGACTATAAAACGACCAAAAAATGCGAAAAAGTAAGGAACTTTACAAGGCTTTTGCGTGAAAAGCTTGTCAAAGCCTCGTTACCATTCGTTTTCTCCATAAGCATAATCACTCCATGTACGTATTTGCAATCAGACCATTATGTTAAATAATGAATTTAAGTCGTGTACCAAGCTCGATCCATTTGGAGGATGTTCAAATTTAGATGTGCACATTAATCTAAATCAAACAAAGATTTTCGTGGGCGTTGTTTTTGTTGGAGATAATCCTTCAAGGTTTAACCAAGAAAGAGGAATATGAGAAAAAAAGAGCTCCACAAGACTCCTTTAACCGGTAATTAGGTTTTTATTGTGGTATATGTTGATTAAATTTACATTATTTTTGTGTGGATAAATACTATTTAGTAGATGTTGGATATCCAAATCTCACTCACGGGTTGTTTGCGGTCATTAGATATCATTTGCCTGAATTTTAACGAGGTCTTGGACTTATAAAAAGGAGTTTAACTATACTCATCTTCACTACAATTAGAAGTTTAGGAAATGTTTAAGGATATTTATAATTTTTAAGGATAATGAATTTCTTACCTTACGACATATATTACCACGTTTATTGTGATAAAAGTATTATTTTTTTAATGAGAAAAAGTTCACTTTGATGTGAATTTTTTCATTTGAATTTTTTTGTGCAATTTTTTTTATATAACTTTGTTATAACTCATCTTTAACATTGTCAACAATATTTAAATTTAAAAAAGTTGCAGACATTATTTTTTCAATTATAAACAAATTAAACATTAAAAGCTTAAATCAATCACCCAAATGGACTCGCTTCTACTAAATAACTACTCTATAAAGCACAATTTACCAAATAGTCATTGCATTTCCTCAAAGATCTTTAGGCTGAATTACTTTGCATTTTTTCAAAGCTGCTTTGCAATATGTTTTTAAAATATATTTTATCAAACATTATTTGCATTTCAAAAAATCAATTTAATTTAATGGCCTATGCATTTTTCGAGAGACATCCCTAAAATCGAACCAAACCTACCCTTAACGAATCTTGTTAGCTTTATTTGGAAAAAAAAAGTATTTTCTTTTTATATTCCAAGTAAATAATTACGGGATTTGTCTTTTCCACTACTATATCATCCAACTTCCGACTTCATCTATTGGCTCTTCTTAATGTCGACAGCTCTCTCGCTCCAGTTAATGCAGCTAATCATATTTCCACGTATAAAATATTGCCAATGCATCTTCGTCCATTAGATTATTTCCATTTGGTCATCTAACCATGATAGTTTACAGCTATTTCCAATTGTTAATTGCTTCAAAAGTGTCATGGGACATGGAAAAACAGAGGCATCTCATTCCTTCCATTATCTTCCCATTCTTGGTCCTGTCCTAACTTAGAAGTTCTCTGGGCTTCAGCTGCATCAGGTCTCTGGCCTCGAATCCTTGATAATTATGGAAACACACTGGATTAGTGACTACCAATTAAGAATGAAAAGAGAATAATGAAAATGGAAGGAGAGAGAGAGAGAGTTTACAGCAACGCGCCAGGAGGGGAGAGTGAGATGGGTATCTGTGGATATACAGAAGGAACAAAGAGTGATGAGACAAGAGATGCAAGAGAATGGACTGCTTGGGCTCTCAGTCACTGAGTCCCAACAACTAACAACACCACCCCACTCGCCCCACCTTAGTTGCTGCCAAAACCCCTCTTGACCCCATCTTTTCTTTTGTACTCATTATTAACATTTAACTCTCTCTCCCCTCTCTCTCTCTCTCTCTCTCTCTCTCTCTCTCTCTCTCTGTTCTGATATCTTGAAGCCTGGTCAGAAGAAAAAAACACACAATTGACTTTATTCAAAATGGTCCATTTCTTGGACCAGTTTCTTTTTGTGGCCATTTAAGTGGATACTTCTATGATGCCTTCTTTTGGGCTCTAAAGAATGGAGTTTTAGCTGTGTTTGGTTGGTTCTAATGCAGATGCGGTCGTTATTTAAATGAGAGTATACTTTCAGTTCCATAAATTCCCCCAGTAGAATTGGTTATTTGTGACTTTCTTCATGCTGAGAATAACTTATGGAAAGAAAAAAAAAAACTCACTTTTGTTGCATTGAACGAAAACCAACCTTTTGTTTTGTCTTTGTGGAAAGCTCAATGAGTATAGTCACAGGAAACAATCAAAAGGGTGGGAAAAAAAACAAAAGAAAAAAGTTGTTATTGAGCATGAAAAAGAAAAAGTTAAAGCTAAGGCAACAAAGCAAAGTAGTGTGGGTTCTGTACTGTCTTGGCTTGTCCCCCCACTGAACACAGTCTCTCTCTCTCTCTCTCTCACGCAAATTGGGCTTTTTATTTATAAAATTAAAGAAATTCTTTTGGCTTTTGTTTGGTGCTTCCCATAGATATGTCTGTCTGCTGCTACTTCTGCTCCCTCATAACAGTACCTGCAAATGGAGGAGGAATCACTATATGAGTTCCTCGTTATTATTTGCTTCGCCTCCTTTTTTCCCTTCTCATCTTCCACTTACTCATTTTTGTCCAAACACTTCATCCCTCTTAATCATGATTTGAACTCATTTCCCAGTTTCACGCCCTCCTGATTGCTCAAAGGTTTCATATTTCTTGATGTTCCACTCTCCTCTCGGCAAAAAAACTGGATTTTTAGTTGAGCTTGTGTGGAACATCAATTGGAAGGAAAGTGGGTGTTCATGGAAATTGATCTAAATCATGCAGTGAGTGATGTAGAGAACGCTGGCAATGCATGTTGTGATGGGCATTGTGAGAAGGGCAATGGTTGTCTCCACTGTTTGTCTTCCACTTCTTCCAACTCTTCATCATCATCCTCTTCATCCGCTGTGCCTTGCTCAATCTACTCTGAGCTGTGGCATGCTTGTGCTGGACGACTCACCTCACTGCCCAAGAAAGGAAATGTGGTCCTGTACTTCCCACAGGGCCACTTGGAACAAGTTGCCTCAGCTTCTCGTTATTCGCCCATGGAGATGCCCACCTTTGATCTTCAGCCACAAATCTTTTGCAGAGTTGTGAATGTTCAGCTACTGGTGAGTGCTCCTGTTTCTGAAGTTCTCTGGCAGCTGCTAAACTTTGCTTCTTGATGTGCCTCTTGCCAATTGCACTTTATGTTACTCAGGCTAATAAGGACAATGATGAGGTATACACAAAAGTCACACTGCTTCCTCAACTAGAGGTATGTGTTTCTTAAGCGACCCATTCGGTTATCGCGTGTCATTTACTTTTCATATACTTGAAGGTAGGGTATATGATGTATGGGTACACTATAGTTGGCTCTATAGTTGGCTTTCAGGGAAGAATTTTTGTTTCAGGGATTAAGAACAAATGTATTGCTCTCTTGGGTACGGCACAAATTTTGTTTCTAATGTAGATGATGACACTTTCATTTACTTTGTAGCTGGTAGGGTTGGATTCTGAAGGCAGAGCTCTTGAGGAGCTGGGGGTAGATGAGAATGATATCGGAGGATCTCCTCCAAGATCAACTCCCCACATGTTCTGTAAGACACTCACAGCTTCTGATACTAGCACCCACGGAGGGTTTTCTGTCCCGCGTCGAGCAGCTGAAGATTGCTTTCCCCCTCTGGTATTACATGATGTTCTGCCTTACCTTCTTCGTTACTAGGTTCCTCTGTGTTTTAGTAGGAGCTCCTTGTACAGAAGCTAAAGTTTTTAGGTTGCAGGACTATAAGCAGCAAAGGCCTTCACAGGAACTTGTCGCCAAGGATTTGCATGGAGTCGAATGGAGGTTTCGCCATATTTATAGAGGTATGTCTCAAATCGCAAAGTGTAAAATCGATGTGATATCCAAGTTGTTAAAGATGGGTGTTTGCTATTCCTCAGGTCAGCCGAGAAGGCATCTGCTTACCACAGGATGGAGTGTTTTTGTGAGCCAAAAGAATCTTGTTTCTGGGGATGCAGTGCTTTTCTTGAGGTGCATGTGCTAATTCTCTTGTATTACTGAATTGTTTGGACAGAATACTGAGCAATAGTCATGTTACCATCACTTGTAGAATGGATGAAATGTCCAGTAAAAACTTTCTGAATAGTTAGCTTATAAAAATAATCGAGGTCCTGTCTTTTGACTATATGTCCACTGAATCATTTTAGGGGAGAAGATGGTGAACTGAGATTAGGGATAAGAAGAGCACTTCGACCAAGAAATGGTCTTCCTGGTTCAACCGTCGGTGACCAGAATATGTGCCCTGCCGTTCTCTCAGCTGTCGCTAGTGCTGTATCCACCAAGAGCGTTTTTCATGTATTCTACAGTCCAAGGTAATTGTAATTTAGAAATGATGAAATTGTTAATTTTGTAGTCATGACCCTGGACCTGTTTGTATCAGCTCTTCAATTGAAACTGTACAATATTTAACTCACATAAGACCAGCTTCTTATCAAGAAATAGAGAACGAAATTAATCACATGCATATGCAGTCTAAAATGTTGTTGTGATGCTAAAAGTGAGTACAAGTATTTGAAATGAGAATTACTTTTTCCATCAACGTAGAAAAAATATCAAAAGGGTTTCATTGTCGACTGCGTGAGAATCGTATTATGGGATGTTGCTCTTTCTGAAATGATGGTTGAACAATGGGTTAGGGTTTGATCCCATGAGTCTACTCCAACCTCAGCCAAAGAAAAAGATCAAGCAATAAAAAGTAAAGGAAGATTATGGAGTTATGTACAAATCAAGATTATAGGGATTGTACTTGTCACAACAGTACAGTGTATTTCAGGTTGAGAGTCACTCAGCAGTTAAATGAAACTGCTAACATTTTATGTGTTATATTAACTTTTGACCATTGCAAGAACTTCATAGTGTTGCCTATATGGCTGTGGCTGACTATAATTTTTTTGAGAGAAATAGTAGCAGTCGATGAATTTACAGCATCAACCATGGCTGTGTGTTCCACTTTCGACTGAGAGTCCTGAGGGCGAGAGATCTCACGGCCTCACATGTGGTCAATGCCTGAAGTCTATGCCTGGAATAGTTCGTCACATAAGTTCCTTTGTGGTCTCATGGACATGGATCGGAGACTGTGGTTGATCTTTTTCAGTGTAGTTGAATCAATAAATTATAAGTATTACTTGACATGATTACCATGTCTTATCATTCTAGTGACATGCCTTACTTGGCTGTAGGCCTATAACTCTGCCATTGACTGTACAAGGGTTTCATGTTCCAGAATTATCAAATGGGAACCTGTCCTCGAAGTCAATTCTCTCTTCATTTACACTCGACTAAATGCATTGACCTTAGAGAACACTTGACTTGTAAATAGGCGCAAAACTTGAATGGTATACTTCCTTTCCAGGCAGCTATATTTGCTTTCTGATAAAATGGCAAAATGCAGGGCAAGCCATGCAGAGTTTGTTGTTCCCTATCAGAAGTATCTCAAAAGCATCAACAACATGATATGCATTGGGACAAGGTTCAAAATGAGAGTTGATGTAGATGATGCACCGGAAAAGAGGTTTGTCTATGGCTATATCACATGGCGGAAATAATCTCTGTTCTTCCTTTTCATGCCACCTTGTCTATCTGAATGCATATCCTGTTTGGTTGTTTTTTAGGTGTACTGGTGTAGTGACTAGGATAGGCGACTTGGATCCTTATAGGTGGCCCAACTCAAAATGGAGATGCCTAATGGTAAGCATTTGCTGCCAGAGATATGGTTAGCTAAAACATCAAAGTTTGCTTCCTTTGTATGGATTGCCATGTCGGTTGTTCTTTTTGGTGATGTGATATTGCCATTTTTAAGTTATCTCGACTTTTTTACTTCTGGCTCCTCTTCAAGTCCCGCTCTTTCATTTTTCCTTTCGTTATATAGCTACTTCTGCTGCTTTATTAGTTGAAGAACATGAATGATATCTGCTAAAATATCTCTCAAATAGGGCGTGTATGGTTCGATTTTGGGAAATGTCTTTGGGGAAATGCAAAGGCCTTTGGGCTAAAAGGGTTTTCCACTGGCTACACGCTGGTGGCACGCCTAATATGTCACAACTCATAAACTTGCCTACAATCACAGTGAAAAGTAATTCTCCTCGAACATTATAGTTTGATCCGCTCTACCCTTTTCATCAGTAGCTTTGAGGCCAATTTTTTTTATTAACAAACTTCGGTTTCTCTTGTTTGATAATGTGGCAAGCTTCTGCTCTACGTGGAATTTGAATTGCTAGAGCATTCGGTATGTGTTCTTGTATCCAAGGGGTTGACTTTCCTGGAAACCGGGTCCAAACATTATGTGCTCACACTAGGATATTAAAAATCTGCTGAACTTGTAGTCTCATGAGATGATAATGTTCAATGATTCAACAGGTTCGATGGGATGATGATATCATGAATGGTCATCAAGATCGGGTCTCACCCTGGGAAATTGATCCATCTGTTTCTCTCTCACCTTTGAGCATTCAGTCCTCCCCAAGGCTTAAAAGGCCGCGGACTAGTCTGCCAACAATGCCGCCTGTCAACCCTCTCCCTGGTAAAAAAAATTAAAATTTGAGATAGCAAAAATGATCTATATATATTCTTTCCTTACCTCTCTTCATAATCTTTGTGCTTCTAGGTGGAGGGGTCGGGCTTTTGGACTTTGAGGAGTCTTTACGATCCTCTAAGGTCTTGCAAGGTCAAGAAAAGTTGCATTTGGTGTCACCTGTCTATGGACGTGACACCCTAAACTGTCAGGTCGATTTCGAACAATCCCCTGCACATCAGGGTCTAGCATCTGTTGGAGTAGAAAAGGCCAACAATATCAATGAGTACATGAGGGCTAATGCCCCTAGTTATGCAGGCTTTGTGGAATCCGATAGATTTCCAAGGGTCTTGCAAGGTCAAGAAATATGCACACTGAAGTCTTTGACGACCAAACCCGAGTACAACCTAGGGACCTGGGGGAAATCCAGCCTTTCGTGCAGTTCTTTCGGTGTGCATCAGGCACCCAAGTACCATTTCGACCAAGTGAAATCGTCCGAAAGCCTTCAGAAAATGTACTTTCCATATAATGACGTTCTTAAATCCAGCCAAGATCGCACAAGGTGTTCCGATTCAACCAACTTCCTCCGAGAGGTTGCCTCCGTTAGGTCATTGAGGGTTCAGAATGAAGCGATTGAGCGGACCAAAGTTGACGTCAGGAATCTGGAGAGCATATGCACTTCTCCCGATTTCGGGGACAGTCAAAGAGCTCAGACAAATGGGAGTATTGACAGCCTCTTAAGTGGTTGCAAAATATTCGGTTATCCCTTGACTGCAGAAGCGCCTACTTCTACTCTGCAAAATTCTGGTAAGAGGAGTTGTACCAAGGTAAGATGTTCTTTAACATTGATTTTGTAATGTGGCTTTCAATTGAATTCTCTTGCTAATGACATGAATTAATTTTTAAAGGTTCACAAGCAAGGAAATTTGGTGGGACGAGCCATTGATCTCTCGAGGCTTAATAGTTACCAAGACCTGCTAAATGACCTGGAGCGACTGTTCAGCATGGAGGGGCTCCTGAGAGATCCTGACAAAGGTTGGCGAATCTTGTACACCGACAGCGAGAATGATGTGATGGTTCTCGGGGATATCCCATGGCAGTAAGGACACTCACTCCTGTTAAATGTCACTTTGTGTCATAATGTTATTCAGATGCATCATTTGCCCCCATTACCTGCCTGATTCAGCATTAGAAATTTCACACCCGAGAATTTTCCTGCCCTGATTGTTGTCAAAAGTTTCTAGAACTCTTAGGATGCTTCAAGACAAATCCACTGCACATGTATGACGAGAGGATGTGGATTTGATTACAATGAATCACTTACAAAAGAAGGTGATAGACAATAATAATGAAGTGCTGAGGAAATCGACAAATATGAAATGATAACAGCCTCCTGTCCTCTAAATCTGTCGTCATGTAAATAGCATTCTTTTCTGTGCAGTGAGTTTTGCGACGTGGTGACAAAAATACACATCTACACCCAGGAAGAAGTGGAAAAGATGACCACAGGGATGATCAGCGACGATACTCAGAGCTGTCTGGATCAGGCGCCGCTGATGATGGAAGCATCCAAGTCATCTTCCGTGGGCCAGCCAGATGGTTCACCTACTGTCGTTAGGTTTTAATGTCCAAGGTTTGCTGTCTCCTACGTATCCCTTAACTAGAATAAGCTTGAGATGCTGACCCTTTAGCGGCATCTGCACAATACAACATGTCGAGTTCTGGACCAACAACTCGATTCAGCCTCCTGAATATTGTGAGGTACTTGGAGCCATTTAGGCTCGCTGTTTGTGTGTGTGTATCTTTTGTAAAAGCAGTTCTTATCGACTATTGCCCTATCAAATCAGCCAACATGCACAATGCGCGACAAGTAATGCACACTGATTTAGCTCGAAGAACGTCAATTTATGCCGAGACATTCTTGGACGTGATTACTGATTTAGCTCGAAGAACGTCAATTTCTGCCGAGACATTCTTGGACATGATTTTTAATGAACAAGTCGGTCCCGACCCTGAGAGCCTTGCCTTAAACTTTGGGTTTGATTGATGTGCTGCATTTTGCACTAATTTCTTTATGAACTGAAGTAACACACAAAAACTTAAAAATCTTATATTAATGACCGAGATTCGTTTGTTCGTTTGTGATCTCATATGGTACAAAACCCCCGGGCAATGATTTCTCAGCCTGCTGTATAAGGACTTCTAGTATAATGTAAGCATTGGCATTGGTGAATCAACTGTTATTCTTGAAAAATACTATTTATTAACAATCAATAAGCCCGTCCAAAACAATGATAGACATCAAGGCAAGCTTTTCCTTTGAGAGAGAGGTGTAACTTCAAATGGGAGAGGAGAACGTTCCCTCTGCCTCCACCAACCCAGGGAAAAAAAATCGGAACATAACATTTTCCTCATTGCTCCTTGAAGAGTTCGCGGCCAATGATCATTCTTCTAATCTCGCTAGTCCCTGCGCCAATCTCATACAATTTGGCATCTCGAAGTAGACGGCCAGTCGTGTACTCATTTACATACCCATTACCACCTAGACATTGTATTGCCTGCAAAAGACACAGCAATCTTTATCATAGGCTTCTTTGTTCCCCCATCTATTCAACCAAAAAGGGATTGACGTGAATGACAAATTCAGCGGGATCACTTCACCTGCAAAGCAACTTGTGTGGCTCTTTCGGCGGCACAAAGTATAACTCCAGCACAATCCTGAGAGTTTTTTTAACATACTTTACAATTCTTATAAAGTGAGAGCATTACATGATACTAGCTTGAAAATCTTGCATTTAATGGGATTTGGCAAAGAAAGACCAATCGATCCCCAGCACAGCCGAAAGAGTAATCATTCAAAGAATACCAGTGATTGGGCATAATAAAGGTCACAAAGTATGACAAACATAAAGGAAATGATGCACCTTGGGATCAATTTTTCCACTGTCACAGCTTGTCGCCACAGAATATACATAAGACCTGAGAAAAAATTTTAAAAAAATTGGGCCAAGAGAACATGAAATTCATAGCGCTTTGCCACTGAAATGTACCAAAGTGGACAAATGAACCAGAATAATTACCTTGAAGATTGCAAAGAAGTATACATATCAGCCATTTTTCCCTGTAATTCCATATGCAATTCAGCATAGGAGAATCAAATTCTGCAAATCATTCAGAAAAGGAATGAAACAAAACCAGACCTGTATAAACTGAAATTCCCCGATTGGACGGCCAAACTGCTCTCGCTGTCTGACATAAGGAAGAACAACATCAAGACATGCCTGCATTATGCCTAGAGGTCCTGCTGCCAAAACAAGCCTCTCCAGATCTAGACCGGACATCATAACGTATACACCTGAAAGTATCGAGGAAATTGCCAAAATAATGCAACATCAGGGACGTGCAAGATGAAGAAATTATTT
Source organism: Eucalyptus curtisii (assembly GCA_017140595.1). Lineage (NCBI taxonomy): Eukaryota > Viridiplantae > Streptophyta > Magnoliopsida > Myrtales > Myrtaceae > Eucalyptus > Eucalyptus curtisii. Next base: position 11,015,743 of record CM029504.1, read on the forward strand.
CTTCTGAACATATGAACCAAGATCCAAACATTATATAGCAATTTGAAACTGATGTCCAGAATAGACCAAAAAGGAGAACCTACTGCTATTCTTGATCATCTCAATACTTAAGCTGGATGGTTTAGCTGTCGGTATAGCAATAGACTTATAAATCAATCTAAAATTACAAGTTCAAGAATTTTTAGTCTATCTAGAAGCACAAGGTTCTGATGAAGGTAAAGGAAAGAAGAATATGTCAAGGTGAAACTACAAGTTCATCTGATGTTTCAAGGTCTTTAGAAGCCATTCTCATGACACACACAGCCTAAATTTATACCATTCTAATTCTTTAAGCAAAATCACCTCGTGCAACTCATTGACAATTTGATCAGCTTCAGATGATGATTTCAACTAATTGTTCTTCAGATTCAGATTGCTTAATTCTGCCATCAATAACTAAAGATCTCTCACAAGAAGCATCTGTGTTCAATCCAACTAGAAACCCACAAACTAAATCCTGCCATTTCCTATCAAAGAACAATTGTTTATAACCAAGTTTAGCAACACCTTTTCCTTCCTGCCCAAGAATGTTTTCTTCTGGAACAAAGCAATTCTCAAATACAAGTTCACACCTGTTCAAAGCATCTGTGTCATCAGAAGAAGCACAGAATAGGAGAAAAAGGTACAATTAAAGAGAAATTCCACTTTAAGAATGCATGCTTACGTGTCGCTTCCACGCATCCCAAGCTTGTCCAATTTCTGGGCTGTGCTAAACCTGCAGCATTAGATAAAAGCTTCTTAAAGAATGATGATCACAGATCTTCTGAACCTATTTCTCCAGCACCTCCCATTCCTCAAACCCATTCCTCAAAGTGAACAGCTAATAGGTACCTTTTTCTGTTTAAAAGAATGCTATATAACAAATTGAATGATTTTTCACTGGCTTAGTCGCATTAAACATCCTTCCTACCATATGCAAGCAGCCAAACCAAACCATCATGCAATTGGACCATGCACTTAATGTTCTATGATGCATGCATCCAAAGGTGAAGTACTAATGCATATTGTTCTGTCATTACTCCTAATGGCATCTGCAAGAAATGTTGTACAAGCTGGAATTCTCAGACAACAAAATCATCAATTAGCAAAGTTCCACATGCAAAACCATATTATGTTGAATGATGACATTTTTGCTCTTTTCATTTCCAGATTCCCTAAGAACTTCCACATTATAATTTTGTGCCTTTGGCACTTCTTAAAATACGATTCAACCGATATGCTTCAACAAAAGTACCCAGGCATCCCCTTCTCGATGATAAAAGCAGTAATGCCTTTTGGTCCAGCTGCAATGTCTGTTTTGGCATACACAACCTGACCAAAGGTTGACATATCAGTTAATAAGATATGAAAGAAACCTAATTCACACAAGATCAAACAAGCACGGTCGGGAATAACCAGGCCAAAAGTGGCATTCAACAGAGACACAACAGCAAAATGGTTCAAAACGGAAGGAAAAGAAGAGAATCAACAATGTACAGGTATACCAGCGTCTGAGCGACAGGACCATTTGTGCACCACATCTTATTTCCATTGATAATATAGCCTCCATCCACACGATCAGCTTTGCATTTCATACTGACAACATCTGAGCCAGCTGCAAAAATCATACTAACAAGATCACGACTGATCTCAAGGAACATCATCCTTGACGAGCTTAAATACTAATGCACATGTCAAGAGAGACATATGAGAAGATACCATTGGGTTCACTCATCGCAAGAGCTCCAACATGTTCACCACTGATAAGCTTCACAAAAAGAAAAACTTAATCAGCGGAGATAACCACCAAAAAAAAAAAAAAAAATCCTCTGACCTCTAAACGGTACTCAAGGAAGCATCATTTTGAGATAGCTACAAGCTAAACCCAACAGAAGAATACAGAAGCCAGAGGAAAGGATTGTTTTCTAATTAACATAAAACAATTATAAGAAGGGTCTTCTTAATGAATAACCCAGAGTATTTTATACGTAATGGGGAATGTTTCGATTCACAGAGCGTTGGTTTCACATAATACGAGAAAAATAATGCAGTAAAAAATTCCACACTTCCATTAAAAGGCTTCTTGCCCTGGGGGCACTTTTTCACCACAATCCTTATGAAAATGATCATTTTCCATTTCATGGTGACAGGGAAAAGAAGCTTGGACCTTCGGCAGATACTTCTGTTTCTGAGCAGGACTTCCATTCCTCACCTACAAAACCATAACTGATGGATAAACAGAGAGCGATTATGATGCATTATGACAATTGCTTGGTTCTACCCTTACCAATTGATTAATGCACAAGTTAGAATGAGCTCCATAGGAGAGGCCAACCGACCCCGAAGCACGGCTAATTTCTTCCATGGCTATACAGTGATACAAATACCCGAGACCAAGTCCCCCGTACTCCTCTACAAACAATCCAGAGCCAATGTTTGGGACAGCGTGAGATTAACTTAGGTAATGAACAAGAATCCACAGCGAATTTGAAAGAGAGCAAGGGACTAGAAACATATCACTCCAACAATAAAGGGACTGTACTATAGAACACGAAGAGCTAAGTGCAAAAGCTTCACGAAAAGGATCCAATAAATTCAGCCTTTCAATCAATACAAATATCTGTTCTGTTCAAAAGGGGGAAAAAAACAAAATCTACATTTGAAAATTACCTGGCGCTGTAATCCCATGGAGGTTAAAGTCTCCCATGAGCTTCCACAAGTTCACCTCCTGCAACAAGAAAGCGAAAAGCAATCATCACCGCTACACCGACGCAATATTACCGAGGACAGAGAGAGAGCAGTGATTGATCACCACCTTGGGGAAAGAATTTGAGTGGTCTATCTTTGCAGCATGAGGGGCGACATGTTCGCTTGCGAACTGCGATACGCTCTCTTTGAACTGTCAAACATTCGAAGCACGGAGCCGTCATCAGCGAAGAACAAAACGGTACTAATCATTCAAGTACCGAATCGCCAAACACACCCAAAAAAAACACAGAGGAGCAATCGAAATCGGCGAACGGGGGGGCTAAAGGAGCGAAATTTCATCTCGATTTCCACTCGTCTCCCCATCCCTCGCGATCGAGCAGCTCCGTCCGACACTTCCAAAGCAAACGAGGTCAACGCGACGAGAAAATCGTCGCCACAAGACGCCGGCACAAAGAGAGCAGCGAGCCGTGGATTCGTCGAGGAAAATAAAGGAAAAGGGAGAGGGAGCGGGAGCGGGAGAGGGAAACCTGGAGTTGGGTGTCGTCGAAGAGGAGGGACGTGAAGAAGCGAGCTCCTCGCCGCCGGCTCTGTCCTCTGAACAGAGAGGAAGAAGAGAGGGACGTCGCCGCGAATAGCCTTTGCATGCTTTAGCGCGGAAGAAGACGACGACGACGAAGAAGAAGAAGAAGAGGGGAATGGGGAGGGAATGAAGCTGCGATTCAAGTGCATGCCGCCGAGTAATCGCTGTTCTTTATGAGGAGCGACTGTGGATAAAAGACAACTGGGATAATATATATATATATATATAGTAATTGAATTTTGCAGTGCGATTCTTGAATTTTTAACTTTTTTTTAATATAATTCATGAATTTCTGGTAAATATTCAATATAGTCCTTAAATTATATAAGAATGTGTAATGTTATCCCTTAACTAGAATTATTAAAAGGATAATATTGAATATTTTCGTATAAATTTGAAGACTACATTAAATATATACCGAAATTTAAATATTATATTTAACAAATTAGGCTAAAGTAAAGGAACTACAATAAAAAAAATTAAAAATTTATGAATGATATTGTATATTTTATCAAGACTGTTTAGTGTGAACTAAGCTTTGTTTATACAACTTCACATAGAAGTTGCTCATAGAAAGATGACGGCAAGAGTCCACGTTTCTAATCGTTTAATTAATGGCTTGAATGGCCAATAGAACATTTTAGTCATTTTATAGCATTTTTCACCATTATCTCCAAACATCATCGCAAGATTCCCTCTCAATAGCTATGATGACTTAACAGATATTTGCGCAAACTATAACGAAATAAAAAAGATAATGAGAAATTATTCGTACTTCAAAAATTTTATGTGGCATGAATCTCATATTTAATTAATGATTAGGACATTTTCGCTCAAACCTTTCGTGTAATGTAAATCGAGGCTCTAACTTATTTGAAGAAAAATAGATGTCGAGCCTAAGTAGATTTTGATGAATATAAAAATAGTTAGCGTGTCTAGTACTAATAATCAAGAAGAAACTTTATTGAATGTAGTTCCCGCGAGAGTGGCAATTAACATTTGAAAATTCATCAAGCGTGACCATTCGAAGAAAATCAATCGTGATTTGAAGGTGGGGAAAATCCAATGTTTGAGTCTTCAATTCGGGAACTTGGGTAAGGATAAGTCAAAATGACTTGAGGAGGAGTCAGCATCCTCACCCAGTTTGAAGAGCTGGTGATAGGGTTCCTACGTGGGTGATCATGTCCTTCATGATCCGCGCAAGTTACAATTATTCCACACGTCTCCTTGGGAAAGAAGCAACATGTCTTTTCAGCCATCAATCATTTAGTCCAATGGCCGAAGACTCGATTTGTAATCCGAGTCTCGCAATTTTGGTTTCACAAAATATTCTACACCTCAATAAACTTTTATATACCTATAAAAGAAGGGTACGAACATAAATATACCATCAATTTTGAGTTTCGATATTCATACTAAATGAAATTACGATGATAGACTCATCCATTAAGTAATCGGCACTTCGTTGATGCCTTAAACTGAACATTCTATTTATGAATATAATAGATACCAACCAAATTTGCGAAGGGGAGAGATCTACCTATTCAAACTTTATATGCAAAATACAATTAAAAAAAATAACTTTGTAGGTACTGCATTATTAACTTTGAAGTCTCTCATTCCCCCATACATATACACAAAATACATACATATATGCAAGAGAAAGTAACAAAGAAGCTTTGCTTGTTGCATTCGTTTGACATGCCTACTTCAAATCAAGTTATTGATGAATATTTAAGAGGATCCATTACAATCTCTACACGGCTAAATGTGTGAGCATTATGGAACTGATTTTCAATATTTAAGACTCCATTTTCGACCGAACAAGAGGAAGAAAAGAGAATGTAAGCAGAATTGAAATGGACATGAGAGAGGATTTTGTTTCTTAGGAAAAACAATTAGATATATCATGTCGAGATGCCAACTCAACAAGCCCGTCTAGCTCAGTCGGTAGAGCGCAAGGCTCTTAACCTTGTGGTCGTGGGTTCGAGCCCCACGGTGGGCGATCTTGACTTTTTAAGCCCTATGAGGGTAGATCTTTTTGGACCCTAGTCACCCTTACTAATCCGAACATCCTCATCTTTTCAATCCATCATTCTCAGTCCGAAGGTGGAAAACAGCTTCTTCTTTTTTTTTCTTGGTCTCTTTCGGTGTACTGGACATTTATACACGCGTTTAATCCAGCAAGCAAGATCACTGATGCAATTCTCCAACTTCAATTCCCGCACTCAATGCGCTAACGGTTCAATGCAAGAGCGCACGAATATTGAATGAATTCTCTCTTCTTAAGCATGTGGACATGCAACGGAATCGTTGGTTAGAAGCGAAGGTATAAAATATTACGAAACAACTGTGCCCTGGCGATTTTGACTTTGGCAAGCAAGGTACGAGCAGGATCCATTTCAAGAAAGTTAAATGCTCTTCTGACATGAATTGCTTCGATGAACTCAGTTTCTGCTACCGCAACTGTTCATTACCTGGTGTAAGAAGCCATGGACGCAGCAAAGAAATAGTGGGGTCACCCGTAACTCTGGCATTTAACATCCAATGCGATAAATAATGTGCTGATTTACATACATCCTCGTCTTTTACTAATGTTCTCATAAAATGTGAACCAACGCTCCCTATACACACATACATGTACTTGCATGAGAGAGAGAGAGAGAGAGAGAGAGAGGACAAAAAAAGATTCCTCTCATTGCCATCAACTTTCATCAAGACCTTCATTGCCGAACTCTTGGTCTGGCTTGCTATATGACTACTATGATCAACTAGCCACGGAGCCATTGAGCAACGACACTCCTCTTGTGCACCGACACCACTTTTCTAGAACGAAACAAAAACTTAGCAATCGCATCCAATTCATAAAGGACAACACATGGCCAAAAACGGACGGGCAGTACAGGCAGGATAAGTCGTTCTTTATCTTTCTCTATTACTAACCGACTGGAGAAACATTTACAAAGTAAAACGGCTTTCATCACTAAATAAAAGGCAAAACATTTATGTTGCGGGCTACATCCTATAATTTCAATGGATGGTTCCAGAAAGTATCGGATTCAAATGAGTGTCCACTGTACAGTTTACCCGAATATGAACTGCAGATCTCGTTGGTGTATGCAGGAAACCTGTGCCACAAACAAATTTTATCACTAAAGGCTAGAATAAGGAGGACTTCAAGAATAACAGAAAGGTCCCACAACTCACCAATTTAAAGGTACTTGTCAGTTGCGAGCAAAAATTTAGTCAGAACGGCTTCAGCATTGCCTAGCTCTGTCTGCCGTATGCCTCAAGCCAAACCAGCAAAATACAAATACGAAACTGCTAGCACTATTCAAGTTATTGAGGACTAAATTGGGGACCACTAGAGATTCTTCAACACAATTCTTCAGCAAATTTTGTATGGCCGAAACTGTCCAAGAGGAGCGAGAATCCTTCTATTCGGAATCTGATTCAATAGAAAGGTACAATCTTGGTCTTGGTCTCACAGAACGTTTTTGTCGAGGAAATGATAAGGGGCTACCTGATCTCTGCCTACTTGCCTTCTCGGATCTACCATCATTCATTCCCAGAAGCAAAGAAGCTACATGAGATGGAAGAATATCTTGGAAGTTAGACCAAGGAAAGATTCATCACTAGTTGTAACAAAGAAAAAATATGATCTGGAACAAACTAATTTGCAAGGCCAGAGAAAACGACCAGAAATCAAACTCAATAGAAGGACTAATTGAGTATCCTCAAGGAAAGGAAAAACTTCCCACTATTTTTACAACAAACAGAAAATTGTTCTCTTCGAAGACAATGACTGATACATTACAATCTATCTAACTAGCAATAATGTGATCTAAGTTTTCATTTGGACTAAAAGCCAAACATTAATTTACACTAGAGTAGGAGTACAAACCTGTGTCGGCCAAAGTCTCCATGGACCCTTCTCCAGAAGGAAATTGCTGTCCTGGGGTGAATCCATTGGCAGTATGAGGTTCACAATGACCACCAGTGGCACCATCCCCAAGTCTCAGAGATAAATAATCCTCTGTATGTAGGGCATTTGACATGTCAGATTGATCTCTTACGTTAGGCTGCAATGACGCAGCAGAGGGCCGAGTCGGAAGGAATAGCTGGAGGGAAGGGTCCTCCCGGCCGATTGCCAAGGGATTATCAACTAAATTATCATTTAAACTATCGTCAGCATGACCAACTGAAGGATCTGGAACTAGAGCAGGGGCTTCCGTCATGGTCACTGGTGCCAAACTGTAGCCATTTGTCGAAGGGGTACAATTCATTGAACCATGCTGCAAATCAGCTAGAGCATCAGAAACATCACCATCTGAACCAAATAACTGAAAGGCAGGACCACCTTGAGTTCCTGGTGGTAATGACCAGAGGTGCATATTTTCAAAATCATCAGTGTTGCTATTGAAAAGCCCCAAACACGAATTTGCCCCAGTACCAAGAGCAGGATCTTCAAATGAATCAGTGATCCCAGTATGAGGTATGGAAAAGTTCATCCCACTAGGCTCAGACTGATCATTCTTGTAGATACTTCTAGGAGATACTAAAATGTCATTCTCTTCATCCGAGTCACTAAGAACAATAATTTCTGCGTCACCCATTGGAGCAGGAGGAATTTGATCGGTGTATCCAAAAGAGGGGTCCACATTCAAAGTAATTGAATCAAGTTCAATTCCATTGTGGGTAGAGAAATCGAAATTCCCCCCACCTTCCTGATTAACACTAGGATCTTCCCCATCCCTACCACTTCCAGTGGCACTGCTGCTCATTGGAATGACTTTCAGTTCATGGTCTCCGAATTTATCAAGCAATCTGTTACTGGAAGAGTTATTCAACTCATCAGGTTTGCTGACTTCCCAAAATCCATCGCGGTTTTTCCTAATTCCAAGTTTCAAACCAGTATGGCTGTCCGAAACACCTTCTTGCTTAATCTGCTTCAAATAATCTGCATTAGGTGGAGTATTCTCTTCTGCCAAGAGACAAAGTGTACTATCAGGAAGGTGCCATTGAGAAAGATTGCCCAGATCTCTCCGTTCACTTTCGGTTTTGGTCTTAACACGCCAAGAACCATCAGGTTTGACCTCAATTTCTGTCACGTCTTCTCCACAATTCCTCATCTGAATCACATAAACAAAAGAAGTTAAATATACAGAAAACAATCTGACAACTAATGAACAATATAATTTACAAGGGCAGAGGAAATACCAGAGATGTCACGCGATTAAAGTAAGGGTCAATAATGATATTCTCCAGCGAGTAATTTTTCATACATATAGGACACTGCCACTGCAATGACAATAGCTCAAGTTTACTGACAGAAAATGGTTAAAGCCAAAAGGGAAATTTCCTCCACAGTTCATTACCTTCCTGGATCTCTGATTCATTTCCACATATACCTCCAAATCAAAACATCCCATGTGAAGACAAGGTTTAAATCTACCAGCAACCTTCATTCTCGAACCACTCATCTGCAGTCCATAATTAGAAAGGTGAAAACAAATTAAAACCAGAAATGAGTACCTGCAGTTTCAATTGCAAACAAGGAAATAATTTTCTGCCACGCAAAGCCTTTTGCTTAAACCAGCCTATGATAAAAAAGGAAAAAGAAAAATGGCTGGAGAACCAAATGAGGTAATAGTAGAATATATCAGTTTAATCACTGATAGGGTTTAACTTCAGATTAGATCCTCTAACTCATAACCAGTCACGTCTTTTTTTGAGCAATCAAGTACTTTCATTTGCTCAATTTGTGCAATCTAAGTCCTTTAGTCACCTGCCATTGCTGACTCCATTAAATCGTTGACATGCGTTGTAGAATGTGTCAATCATCATGACAAATTCCAAGTCAGCAATTTAACAGAGTTGCAGTCAGTGGCAGAAGGATTCCATTCCCCAGATTGGACAAGTTAAAGAACTTCCTTTCAAAATAAGTAAGAAGAAGGAAGTGGTATACCGGTTAGTTAAAGGACCAAATGTGGATGCAACCAGTTGGCTAATGGTAACCACTTCACAGAATTATTAACTAATCAAAGAGAAGTCATCATAGAAAATATCTTTACCAGACTTTTCCTCATGCTTGCACAGAATTTGGTTCAGAAGATAAGAGGAGATACAAGACGGCTTGGATTTCAGAAATTCCATGATGCAACTTACAGGGCATCGTAGATTAACAGCAAAGGAATCTGCTACCACTTCCAGATCACTGTCGCTATCAGCTTCAGTTGCTCCACCCCCAACGCAGCGACAAACACGAGCAAGAGCATCTTCAAAACGTTCACCATCAGATTCTTTTGGAATCAAATTGAGAATCTATACAACAGAGTAAAGGAGCATTAGTACAACAAAACTCTGATTTCTGCTATGCATCTTTTCCTCCATTTCAGTGGGTGTTACCCCTGTAACTTTTAACTGCAATAGTCATAGCAAAGCAGCAAAGTCCACAATCTCTTAGTACATACAAAAAAGAAAAAGGCTCAGGTTTCACAACTATAAAACATACAGTGGTAACTCTGTCGCAGCTAAAAGCAAATTGAGCAACAGTTAAAACTGTTCCAAGTATCTCATGAAATCCTGGACAACGATGATAAGACAAGCTGGGCAGTCACATAGACATCAAATGGAAGTACATTTTAACACAAGCATGTACTCCAGCTTTCATTAGGAAAATAAGAAACAGGATGAATAATTAAACTTCGGGACAGCACTAGAGTTGCTAAAGAAACTCTAATAACAGCTACCAATAATTTTCTTAGCTACCTGTTGAACACTGCGCCTTTTCACGATTCTGACTCCCAAACAGAAAATGCGAGCATCACACCCCGTTAAGCTGATCTTATTGATGCCATCTTTCGCGCAAATTTTTATCTGCCACAGAAAATCAATAACCTAAGAAAATATACCAGACACCCAAGCTCACAAAAGGAAAAAATTTTAAGTGATATACGCATCTGATGCTTAAAGAGTCATACAGACAAGCAATAAATATGTAAGTACTGCTAAGCACAGAAAATGCATTCATCATAAAGGAGACAATTGAAAATTTTTGAAGGTATAACTCACCATGGGACCATCATCACGACCATTAGCCCCCAGCAGCTGTGAGCCAGGCCTATTAATAGCACGAACAGGCATACCTGTGGAACAACAAAAAAGAAATTAACAAAAGACCGTTTCCAAAACCATAGGTCCATAGCCTGGGCGTGACATGAGCATAACTGACCCTAAAAAATAACAATTTCAAAACCCTAACTGGGAAACAGCATTTCCATGATCAATGCAAACAAGAAACAAAGAACATTAAGTACTTCAGTTCCCAAAAAAGCAAAATTTGGACGGGGGCCTAAAGAGGAAAAAAGTATCTCTGCTTCACGCTAAGTGCTTGCGATTATTTCATAAAAAAAGTGGCCCACAAAGTGTCTCCCTACCAGTATTAAAGTAGAAATACCTTCACAACTTACCATTGACCTGCAGGTCTGCATATTGAGGCCAATGCATCCTATATGAAACCTTGTCACTGAGAAGCATACACCAGGCCTTCACGAAGATATTATCCCACACAAATCATCAAGCTTGAGTAATCAAATTAAACCCAAATCCTACTCCTTGCGCATAACCCTGAAAGTAGTTATACTAACCTGAATATCAAACTCTTGCTTCGATAAAAGGTCTCTGTCTGCCCTTGTCAGTTGAAAAGTTCTCTCAACACTCTGTACGGGATTAGTACTGTGCATGCACACATTCATTAGGACGTGATAAGAATGGCAAGTAAGAAAATCATCCTCAAAAATTTCTTTGGAAATTCATCAATGCCCGGAATAAGTCCAAATCACCTTATACAAGGGGAAAAAGAAAGGGGAAAAGAGGGGGGGGGGTTGTTGGAACCACCATCACCACATACAGGAAAGCATCATCGCTTGATAGCATAGAAACGAAATTGTACAAACGAGATACTCGCATGTTTCACAGAGACAAAAGCAGTTAGATAACAAGTCTTTTAACCAGAAAAATAATCATCACTAATGCACCGGGGAAAATAAACCATTCCAAGTAAACCCAGAAGAGCTAATAACAATGCAACATAGAAAAAGAATAACCATCAAGTAAACTTATGCAAAGCCAAAAGAACTCACCCATCAGCTGGAATATTTGTAGTAATCATCTTCACAGGCTGCAGAGGATGTCCCACTGAAACCCAAAACCTATGAAAAAAGATAGGATCAGAACTTAGTGAAGAAAAGAGCTTTTACTTTTTCCTTTCTGAAAAGTATACAAAGAATTGAATCCAATTCAAAAATTCAAATAAGGAAACCAAACGAAACCAATGGCAAGTTAATAATAAATTAAACAAGATAATCGGCCCCCCATAACCATTAGAGCTGCAGTGCTCACATTGAAAGCAAACTCATACAAAAAAGCTAAGAAGCACAGGGCTGACGCCAGCAGTTAAAAGTGCATTTCAGCTTAGCTGCATCATTTTTTTTAAATAAAAAGGGGGGAAGCAAATCTCAATCCAATTGAAGGACAAACAATACGGTATTAGCTGGACAAAACGTCTACTTTATATGAATAACCAACTTTTCGTAAGTAGAATTTTTTCCCCACATCTCTTCATGCATGGTTACTGTTCCTAACACAAGGTAAGGGCACAAGCATACAACTTAGCATACAAAAGAGGAGGGAGAAAATCTCGCATAGAACAAACACAAGGAATGTAAACAAAGTATAAGACATCCAACCTGCTCTATGGATCATGGTATAAAAAAGAAATAGCGCCTTCTCTCTCAAAGATATTAAAAGATCATGCTTTATTAAATTTGAAATATCTAAAAACTAGGACTTCTTTCTTAATTGTGTGCCATTAAAGAATCCATGTGCTCCTGCGTCAACATTCACCTCACACGTGCATGTATGTATTATGGGCCTAACACTAAACTGCCTCCATCCATATTTAACATGAAGACGAACTTTTCAGGTTCTTAAACCTCCATTTTGGGAGGCCAAAAGATGTGCTTCTGCCATAAGACTTTGTGTCCCAAGGACAAAAACAACGGCGCTAAGTTCAGCTTCTTCCTTTTCAAAATATGAAGGTTAACCCAATTATGTCGGTCACAAGCAGAATAATATCAAAGCAGGTAACGCTTGTCAGTTGACCTAATGAAATTTTCCTTCAAAATTCACCACACACGTGCATGTACGTATATGGGCCTAACACTAAACTGCCTCCAGCCATATTTAACATGAAGACGTACTTTTCAGGTTCGGTAAATAGAAATGGAAAAGAGATGTTTCCAATTCATCCAAATCAGAAGCTTTTTCTACATCCATATGATCTGCTTCTTAAACCTCCATTTTGGGAGGCCAAGAGATGTGTTTCTGCCATAAGACATTGTGTCCCAGGGACAAAAACAACGGCACTAAGTTCAGCTTCTTCCTTTTCAAAATATGAAGGCAAAGCCAATTATGTCAGTAACAAGCAGAATAATATCAAAGCAGGTAACGCTTGTCATTTGACCTAACGAAATTTTCCTTCTAATTATCCAGTATCGATCCAATTTATAAGAACACCTTCTCTATAGCACTTCCAGTGATCAATTTAAAGATCAGATGAAACTAACTAAAACAACTGAGAAGTTAGGTCATCGTTTCGCATGGAATAATAAATAAAATTTCTCAAGAGGGATGTCAATATCATCATTCCATACAAAAAGCCATGTCTATGAAGACCGAACGTCACATTGCCCAGTTGATATATTGATGAAATGCGAAGGTTTGCTACTATGAGATACGTACGGATCAGCACGACTAAGACGGCACAGCTCACAATAAAAAATTTCAGGAGCCTCCCCAGGTTTTTCAGGAAAGGCGACACAACTCATGTGTTGCCAGACATGGCATCTTGGGTCCTCACACTGCCAACCAAAAGATAAAAGAACAAAACATAATTTAAAAAAAGAATAAAGAAAATAGGTAAGCACTTAAAATAAAAAATATGTCAACGAAAGCAGAAATGATGGTATGGCATGAAACTACTCACAGTTCCTTTATTTTTCAAGAATGAAATCCATTAATTTCAAAAGGTACACTTGCAGGTTCTACCAAGTCCATGGACTACTAATGATGAGTGACAACTCACATCACTTTCTAGCCACATCCAAAGCACAGGTAATTTTTCACCCAAATATCGTACCACAAAAGAAGGGAGATTGGACACTAAAACAAACACGAGTAACAATTTCAACATAACAGAAGAAACTCTTAAAGGAAAATCGAAACACAAGAGGGTGGATTAAGGGTGAAAATGCCAAGGTGCAAGTGCTGGCTTCAAGGTTTCTCAAAAACCAATTTAACCGTACGGTAAAAGTAACAATTTCAACAACTGTGACAAACCAAGATTGGTTCGCTTTAGGATGCATGAAAACCAAGTAAAAACTAAAAGCATTTTTTTCTTTTTGCCAACAACTAGGACAAAATGAGGATGTATCCAAATGCAAACACTTCGTACAATCCATACCCTGATCATTGTCTCTGTTTCCAAAGAACTTCCACAAGGACATCTGACCTTTGCATCTGACTGATATGGATCATTCGACTCTCCTTTAACTTTGACATTACTGCAATCTGAGGCTCCCTGACCATTTGAAGCTAAATCAGTGGCCCCAGAAACCTGCATTTTTCTGTAAGCTCAACCCGGAAACATATGTCAGATAGAAGGCGGAGTGCAAATCATGACAAATGATACAGATACAGAGCAATAAACAAGAAGAGACCTGTAAATGTCATCAACTAGTTTTGCGACATCTTCCTTCCCCACGTTCTTCTTTGCCCACATCTTGGACACTATAAAAAAACCAAGAAATAACATTTTAGTCCACGCTGCACGAAAATCACACATTAATAGATGTGACCCATTCTGACCAATTAAAGCACAATAAACCCAACTATGAGAGATGAGCCTTCAGTAATCATGTCATCCACTAATATTGTCCACTCTCTTTGAAAGACAACTGACAGGGAGGAGAGAAGAACTTGAAAATCAGCTTATGGTAAGAGAAGCACCGAGGCAAACAAAGATTCTGACAACTTCATACCTCTGTCAGAAGCAGAATATATCAACATAAAAAAATATCTTTGATAAGAGGCACAAAGTCTAAGCTATACGGTAATTTGACTTTGGTGGACATTTCTTTAAAACAGGTAAAAGAATGCACTGTCACAGAAAATCAGTAAATGACAAATAAAAGAACACTTTAATGTAAATTCCCATGAATTCATATATTACAACACACAAGATTGCGTCAAAACTCAAAGGGGTGAATAAAGCCCAAACAATCATATCAATTGAAAGAACTAGAAACAATGTACAACTGGAAAAGAAATTCATCACATACCTTGTTCATCTGAAAGAACTGATAATATCCGTTCTACAAGATCCTACATGAACCAAGAAAAAAAATGAAATCCAGTAGTTTCCCCATTAGAATTTACTTAAAGAAAATGTCAAGCTAGTGAAGTAGCCAAGCCGAGAACAATAATGAAAATAGTCAAACAACATGGATCCCAATGTGTGACAGAAAAGGAAACAGCCATCATCCGCAGGACCAAGTGATTCAAAAAACTACTTGCAGAACAACTTACGAGTACAAGACAAAGTTCCATGTGAAGAAAAACAGTTGTAACCCAATCCGCACAGTATGAGTGCATCACGAACTGCAACAGCTCTTAAAGCTCATAAATGAGATGCATGCAAACAGCAACATTAGTATCAACTTAAGATCTAACCTGCTTCCTCCCTTGCTTTGAAAGTCCTAACTGCGTCAAGACATCCTTCAGTTCCTTTATTCGAAAATACGCTAATTTGTCCTGTACATGACAGGATCTATCAGTAACAGCAACGGGACAGCCGGGATAACCTCAAATGGAACATTGGTACAACAATAGCAAAAGTTAGACAGGCCTCCACATACAACTTTCTGTTCCTTGCATAAGGGAGTCAAGGAATTTCACAGAGGAACAAATACAGAAAAGGTTATTATGTCTTCCCACAAGAGTAAAATATGATACTCATGCAAATAAGGTATGATCAAGCATACTACCCTCTTCTTTTTTTTTTTTTTCATAATATTGTTATATTGGTGCAAGCAGCCGACAAGGAGAAAGAACCACCAGAATATCAATCATGCAAGAAAAGCGTCAATATGCAAGACTATCTGTGCAGAAACTAGCATGGATGGAACTTACGGATTCAATTATTCTATGCACTCTTTATCGTACCAATGAAAGACACAAAGATTGTTTAAGCAATGTGAAAGACCAAATCATAATCATAGCAAAGCACGATACTAAATACAAATAGAATTGGGGAGAGGCAATGGAGAAGGACTAGGACAACTTCAGGTCATTTCCTAAAGTAATCTGCTCATCCTTCCCCCATGACCTTCAAGCGATACGCCAAAAGGATTCATGAAATCAAGTCTCGAAATCGAATAATACCCAGCTGCATGGGCTTAGGAGAGGTAGAGATCCTTAGCAACCTTGGCTTCGGGGTTCGCTCCCATGAGTGAGAGAGTTTCAAGCCAGTCAATGGTTTCAAAGGAAGAAAAGAAAGGCCGAAATCAAGATGAGTTCAACATTGGCATAACTAGTATGAGCTAGTCCAACTCACTCTATTGGCACAAGTGCTGAACAAAACATGATCTTGACCTATCATTTGTTCAATTTGGTCGATCTTCAAGAAGATGGTCACTTACTACAAGCACAATTAAGTCACACAGTATAACCCGTCATTCCTAATTTCCCAATTAATCATTAGAAATGTATGACGATGCAGGTGCACATACAGCACAATAGTCGGCCCATCTCGAACTGACATGCAAAAATCCAAAGGATCGCTCAATGCTACACGAGTCAAAGCTACTAGAACGGAATACACGCACTGAATGCAAACACGCATTCACGATGCAATTGAACAGCAACAAAAGGTCAGGTCCCTCGTGTTATTAAGAATAGCACGTCCTCCAGAAATACCGACCGACCAGCACGACAACAGACATCCATCGATGCAAGAGCATTAATCAGCATACAAAGACCGAGATGAACAAGCCCGATGCCGAATCAGTCTCGGCTATCACAACGCAGCGAGACTCTCAAGGACTGCAAACACCACCGACATCGCCGCCGCCTCCATCGGCAGCAGAAAATGCACCGGCACTTAAATGACAGTACCTTGCAACTGGAGACCAAATCCATTTCCACCTCCGTCAGCAGAAGCAGGGAGAGCACCCGCAGTGTCCGGACTAGGCGACCGCGAATTCCAGGTGATCCGATCAAAAACTGCGAAAACACATCAACGAACGAGCTCACCAAACACCGCCAACGAACCGCTAAATTACCGAACCACAAAAAACACCAAACCAAAAAAAATATATATATATATAAAAAATGGCGACGACCGAGACGGTCTCCCAAATCAAAGCATCGACGGAGGGAGCCGCCGCCGCCGCCCCGCCGCCGGAGGAAGAAGCGAGACTTACGCGCGATGGATCGAGGTCGATGGCGCGCGGGGAGAGGCGAATCCTCCGGCCTCCTCCTCGTCCTTCAGGTCGTGCGCTCGCGCTCGGGGCTGGTTGCGGCTATGGCGGATGACCTCCTTCCTTCCCTGCTGCTCCTCCTACCTCCCTTTTGACCAAAGAAACACCCCAAAAAACCCAAAAAAACTCGGAATCCCTTCTCTACGCTGCCCCTGAAAGTTCCACAAAATGCCTCGGACGTATCGGCGGTTTATGAAATCCAGCTTATCGACCGGGGAACAAGTCCGGGTTTAGTTTCGCTGCGTCCACGTGCAGGGTTTCGGTCCCTCGCCCCTTCGCCCCCGTCCCTCCATCGCGGCACGCACGAGGAAAAGAGGCCCTCTAGTCTCCCTCTCTCTCTCTCTCTCTCTCCTGCCGCAGCGGACGGAGGCGAAGGGGATCACGGCATCGGGGGGATTCGCGGCCCAGATCTCGCCACGTCACCGATGATATCAGTAAAGGTCAAAACGCTGCTGGTGGTGGGGCCGGCTGGTACCGCTCCGTTGTTTTTTTACTCGTTCGCGTGGAAATTTTTTAGCGATTATTTTAGTGCTGCGGGGTCGGGGAGCTTGGAAATCGAAGATGGGCACGGACGTAATTTCCCCTTTTTGTTAATCCTGCATATTATTGCGAGAGTAACATCATGAACTACTCAAGATGCATAGTTCGATAAAAAAAAAAGATTTGTCAGTTTTGCTTCTTCTTCTTCTTCTTCTTTTTTATTATTGTCGAAAGATAGAAAATTTTGAATTTCAACGAATGCTGGAAAATTTAGAAGATTAAGTGATTCGTTATTATCGGAGATTTTCGTGTTACGAGGATCAATCATCTCTTGCGGCAAATTTCTTTTTTAGCACGAAGTAAACATTCGATTGAATTGATTTTAATTTTCCTCCTTAGGCAAAACAAGATTAAATCATTTGCTATTGCTATGCCGCTTCTCGTTGTTTCTTTATCCTAAAAGTCTAGTTTTGTATTGAGTCATGTTTCCATAATCAATAATTATATTGGTAATAGGATGAGCCAACATATAGTGAATGTATTTATAGAACATGGCCTAGTGTCAAGATGCAATACATCTACGCCTTACATTCACCTATGTAAATCGCCCCTTGACAAAAACCAATTTGCTTTTAACTAAACATTATTTTTTATATTCCAGAAAGATGAATAAATATACATAGGGATGTTGATATAACTATGATGGAAGCATCATTCGGTTCTGTATATTAAATCCCCCGAAACAAGAGCGGACAACCTTTTTTTCCATTGTTGGGTTATTTCAAAATTTTCAAAATCCCATTTTTTTATTTTATTTTTTTGTGATGACTGTGCTTCTAGAACTCCTGTGTGGATATGGGTAATTCAAGAGTCCTGACTTGTTAAGCTCCTTGGGCTCATTTTTGGGCCACTGAATTTGCAGAGGAGGAGGATTTAAACAGAGGTGGGCTGGACTTTGATATTAGAAGCCCAGCAAGGCAAGTTCAATGCATCTCGTCCTCCCCCAACCCCAAAATGCAAAAGCTCGATGGGTTAATTTTTTTTTTTTTTTTTCTGTTAGTTTTCCACTTTCGATTTTATTCTAATTCGTGGAATACAAATATTGCATTGTAAGCGCATCCATTGGGCGAATTTATAACATGTTGCACTGTATGCGAATCTATTTATTACCACTGAATCTACCAAATTTTATATGTATTTATCGCAATTACTGATTTATACTCAAATATGGAGAATCGAGAGACTAGGCCTTGTTTTTTAGGGTGAATTTGTTCATCAGTGAATAGAATGGAGCTGCTAGCCGTGATGTTCCCTGCAATTGTCCACTGTCTAGGCTTCAGCTTTCCAATGAAATGCGATGAGAAGTTTCGGACGATCTTACGAGTAAAGAATTCCAATGTTCCTTCTCCTAAGATGAACCTTGAACCATCAAAGCCTTTTTAGACTCAGCTTGGCTCGGTTGCCCTATCCAATCAACGCTTCAAAAGGCGAAACTCTTGTTGTAGTTTGGCAACTTGAGGGACGGACGCCAGTTGTGTTCCAAAAGCGAGGACTCTGAAGTGGGTGAATAGTAGCCAAACGTGCGAAACTCTAACAACACGCACCTGCTGTTATATTTTACATATCGCATCAAGTATGTTTCAACCTATTTCCACCTCCATACTATATTAATTAAACATATAACAAAATTTGAAAATTACATACCCATCATGAATAATGTGATAGAGTATTTAGGAAGAATGATGTGTCATAATATCTTGTGTTATGCTTGACATGTGCTCGACACTAAGGTATCGTTGTAATCGATATTAATTTTGCTAAAACTCGTCATTTTACATTCATTGCATTTGCTTTAGATGCTTTAGACGTTTCTATGTAAAAAAAAAAGCCAGTTCCATTTATTGTAATTTATGTTAAGATTTAATTCAATTATCGATTCTCAATTTATGAATTTGACATTCTGGATTAAGGTTCGTACTTCGATTGAACAGTTATTGCTCCAATTCTTTCGTAATTTATTACAAACAAGAGTGTTATTACTACGTGGATGAAAATGCAACTTGCTGTATAGAAACATTCTCAATCTGTAGTCAAGCAAAGGCGAAGATGTTAACCATGCGGAAAGTTCTTGCTTGTTGAAGTGCTCAAAGACGACCAAGTCACATATCTGGTCTCTTTTCCCTTTCTTTTTTCACTGGCGTTTTTAGGTCGCAAGTCATTATCCATATCGATGTCATGAACTAGATGTCATCGAATTATTGACTAAATACTTTTCTTACTTTCTTTTTCTTTTTCTTTTTTTTTTATATCAATGAGCGCTTGGAATTCTCTATTCTCGACATCTTAAAATTAAACTTACAAATCTGAATGCATTAGGTCAATATTGAGGAGCCATGCTTAAAATCGCTCGAAAAAGCAGACAATTGAGACATGCGAAAGCCAACCCGAAGCCATCCAACGACTAAGACAAACAAAAAGAGAGAATCCATACAAATTAACAAAGGAGAAACACAGTACACTACCAATGGCTGGAGCCAGTTCTTGCAAGTTGATGAACCTGTCGACCTCGAGCACAACTAATAACCGAATTTTTTAAAGACCACATGAAACAGGTGGAGAGCGGGTCGCACACGTTAGTTAGCCAGCGTAAGGAACTTAATCGGATTATATCCGACAAACGAAGAAAAAATTCTTAACCGATCCGGTCGCATGTAAGCTTGGAGCATCTGGATCTTTAGTGTCGATCGCCGGTGGGAGTCGCACGAACTAAGGAAGGGAATGTGTTGGGCTCAGATCACCCGATGCACCCGAGAACGACTCCAAATGGACATCCTACATGCTTCGCCGGCGCGCCTTGGCCTTCCGCGACGGCTTCATTCGGGATGCCGTTATGCCCAAAAATTGCAGAAATCATATCCTCGTCGGCCCTCCTGGCGGATCCGCCGTTGCATGGAATGCCCAAAAGAGCTCTCGACAGAAAGAGAAAATCATCACGAATCTGGACAGCATTTCCTCAGACTCAACTCGAGGCAGAAGGCCAGCTTTTGAAAGCCGACCACTGTTCACCTGAAACCGAGAAACGAAAGATTAATCAACACCACTGACCTTCGACTAGCTGTCGTGTCTCTGCGTTGCCATTTGCCTTGAAACCGAGCTCGTCGCCGCGTGTTCCGGACAAGACATGCAAAACGAAGGTTTGCTACACGGGAGAAATGGTGCCGGCGGCCTGATCTCGTTGGCGCGAGAGTACTACATGGAGCAACTCCGTCGACAGAACCAACCCACGTTGAGTTTTCAAGAGAAACCCGTTCTGATATGGAAATTCTCCTTTGTAAACACGACAAATCTGTCCGAACCGGACGCACACGTACATCGTCTAATTAAGGTTACATTTAACCGGGTGGGTTGACAGACCTGACTAATAGGGCAACTGCAAGGGAGAGAACCTATGGCATTTTCGAACGCAGGATTTGCTATAGTCAAACCCTAGGAGATCTGCCAAGGGTATCTAGAGTTTGTAAAACCGACAACTCCCCACGGTTTGTTCTGAAACGAACACCGGAAGGAACTCCATGTAATACCCACTCACCAAAATGCAGAGGACAACCAAGGCCGACGGCGTCATCACTCCTGCGAAGCGAACCTCGGCCATGCTTCTTCGAGGTAGAAGGCAGCTTGACTCAGGAGAGAGAGAGAGAGCGAGAGAGAGAGGGTGGAGCTTTGGGCCTGACTCTCCTGCAACTCTGGGATCGTTCGCTTATATAGAGGGAACCCATGTCCCCGGATTGATTAACGCTGGTTTTGATTTCTTGCTGGGTGGATTTACATGTGGCTGTGATTTCCTCATACCTTAATCTGCTTCCCAGTCACTGATGTCACGGTCCTTGCGTCAGCCGAGTTTAGCTTAATGAAATAGACAAGGAGCTTGGATGTGACTGTTTATGCTATGGAGCTTGATGGGCATCCTCATTAGCAATGTTATCCACATGCACGCGGCCGGCATGTCCACATATCTTATGTAGTTCGCCCTACACATAGGATGGTATCATTTTCCTAGAAAGAAAAATAATGTGATATATGCTACTTTAGGTTGCGAGAACTTATCTGCCGTTAAGTTAAGCCGTCCCATGAGTATGGCAACCGTTTGGTAAGGCACTTTGGATTTGACTTGAGTACTTCATTGCTCGAGTTAAGTACTTGATTGAACGCAATTCATCTTTGGCAGGTTTGACAATTCTGATCGGCTCTAGGATTCAAGTGCTTTTGGTTAATCTTTGCATGATCTAATAGCTGTCTTAAGCGCTTGGCACTAGACATTTATGAACAAAAGAGATGATTAAAGTGAAAGTTAAAAGTTATGTTGGATTGTTTTTCATGAGTACTGAGGATCCCAATAAATATGAGTCATAATCTAAAAGCACCGACTAAAATCAAACTCAAAAGAGGGTCCTTTCTGTTGAGGAGAACTGGGATAACAATTCACCAAGAACTAAACTAATCTAGGATCAATATCTCTCCCAAAATTAAACCAACCGAAAATCAACTTAATCCTAGTAACAACCATCAATATATAATGCCAAAATAATGAGAAGAAAAATACTAACAACACGAGATTTAACGCAAATACCTAATGAGGCAAAAATCAAAGGCTGTCCAAAATTTGTCACTAATTACTAAGAATAGTAAAATACACAATGTAGTCTTCTCTAATCACATACTAGAAGCATCAACAATACAACTGTATTTCCACATCATAAAGATGGATTAACATTTACAAAGCAAGAAAACTTTAATTACAATTAGAGAATTTAGAAAAAGTTCTCAATAAACGAAATCGATCAATAACATATTCAAATTTGAGCCAATCCCGTCAATTTTTAGCCTTCCAATGGACATCGCAAAGATTTCCCCTTTCCTTCTTCTCCTTCGCTCACTCTCGGCGCCCTCTCTCGGCGCACTCTCTCTCCTCTGCTCTGTCGGTCTATGGGCACGCACCAAGCCGCCCCCCCCCCCCCTTCTTTCATAATGCTTTTTTGACTTTTCTTCTTTTGTTTCTTTTTCCCCGTCTTGCTCGACTGTAAGCTGGACCCACAGGTGTTGGGCTGATTTCGGACGAGAGAAACGAGGCGTTTTAGCTTGAAAGTATAGCATGCCCTTGACATGATCGATGCTTCGAGAAATTGATGGAGGGTCTTCAAATTCGTCTCCTGTAGACTACTAGTCTACCGTGTCGTTTGTACCCAGAACAGTCAAAAGTCGTATATCATAGGATTTTTCAGCGATTAAAGTGAAAGACGACAAGGCACACCACCGCTCCTCGGTGGAACCCCTTACAAGAAAACCTTAAACGAGGAAAAATCTGGGCAATGATCAGGGGCAGGGGGGCACGTTCTCGGCATAATCAGCACGTAAGTGATGCTTTCCTTGTCTTGGTCATACAGCTTCGTGGAATAGCAATGGCGAAACGATTATTTAATGTCGAAAACGCATGCCCCACCACGTACGCTGCCTCTGGCGTGAATGATTAAAGAAACCTCGACATGTTGGAACGCTTCCATGCGTTGACTTTTCATATGCATAAATCGACGACATTTCAAAGAAAACATTTAATTCACATCAGAATCTGATTAGACCCTTCTCTCCCTATCAATTTTTCGCATCAGAGGAAGCAGCACCACGCAGCATGCGTTGCGAAGACTGGGAAAATTCAAATGGAAGGAGCACACGAATAAGTTGCCAGCGTTTCTTGCGCATTCTAATGCAAACTGTTAAGAATGACCTTCCCGACAGCGAAAGCGCAAAGAGAAGCTGTGCGCCCGATAGCATTTGAGCATTGAATCTGGGAACTTGCCTTTAACAGATGAGGCCAATTGTCGGGTCCTTATCGCGGGACCTGATGCTATGCTCCCAGCTCATCCCTACCTTGAATGCGTCAGTGCAGTCGGCCATTGATTTGGATGTTGCTAGGGCTCCAAAAAACCATGTCGTGACAAAGTGACCGGAGGGAGAGCAGCTCGGCTTTTCTTACCTGTACCTCACAAACGTGCATGATTGAGCACATGCCTGCTAAGGCACAACCCGAAAGGATGGGAAAATACAAAGATGGCTGTCAGAAAAGACTCCTGAGGGAGAAATTTCAATATCAACGAGTTTTGAGTCATGTCTATGTCGCCTGGCACCTGTGCATATGAACATCGTCGGCAGGGGACCCGAGACGTCTACCCCATGGATGCAGACTCTTCGGTTAAGTTTCTAATTATGCTATATGCCCAATGGGAATGAAGAGTGGCATGCAGTCATGGATACAATAATCATAAACCAGATGTTACTACCGGCACGCAAGGATCTGGTGCAACACCATTTGCTCACACTAATTCGGAATTAAGTAGGTATAGATTGCAATTGTCGTCCATCGTTTCTTTTGGTGTTGATCTAGACCAGTTACCAAAGCCTGCAACCGTGCTGTGAATATTGAAGTATGAACAATAGATGGTAATGTATGAGGCTGAACAATGGATGTATAAGACCTTCTGTGATCTTCTCGGGTGACCAAACCCAAATAAAATATAAGCCGCGCAGCCATCGGCACAGGACTGATGGTGGGTGGAGATTTAGCTGGTTTGACCACTTTCTAGAGATGCCTGCTCCAATGATCTCACGGCTTTAACTCTCGCCCAGAGACCATCTGAAAAGAACGTCTCTTGGTGAAATACAGCTTCTACTAGGTATCACTTTTCACTTGCTTGGCTCACAGCATGTTCCAGCTACTAAAAGCTATCAAATCACCTAAGCAATTCAACCGATGGATAAAGTTGTAGATAATGGACACGTATAACGTATGTGACATTAACAACAAAGTGACGTACAACGAAGGGAGTTCAATACAAGGACAAGACCTCAAAACTTTTAAGCCGCCTTGGAAATCCAAAGCACCTCGACCAGCCAATCAATTCACATACTAATTACTCAGATTATCAACAGTCTCCACCACCGCCTGTCGAGCACCCAGTGCTGCGAACTTCTGTGATTTAAATGTGTGTAGAGAACATCATAAGACGCAGTATAAAGCAAGCAATGACCCAACAAGAGCGCAAATTTTTTAAAAAGACTGCCTTTAGGAATGAAAGTTCCATCTGCTATAGAACCAATATGAGCCTGCACAGTTCATTTTCCACCCT
This sequence comes from Eucalyptus curtisii, assembly GCA_017140595.1. Lineage (NCBI taxonomy): Eukaryota > Viridiplantae > Streptophyta > Magnoliopsida > Myrtales > Myrtaceae > Eucalyptus > Eucalyptus curtisii. The sequence goes on from CM029504.1 coordinate 11,040,309, forward strand.
TCTTGGCAGCAGACTTGGTCACCTTGGCTCCACTTGGGTCCTTCTTCTCAACACTCTTGATGACTCCAACAGCCACAGTCTGACGCATGTCCCTAACAGCAAAACGGCCCAGTGGAGGGTACTCAGAGAAAGTCTCCACAACCATAGGTTTAGTGGGAATCATCTTCACAAAACCTGCATCACCGTTCTTCAAGAACTTGGGTTCCTTCTCAAGCTCCTTACCAGAACGCCTGTCTATCTTAGTCAAGATCTCAGAAAATTTGACGGCAATGTGAGAAGTGTGGCAGTCAAGGACGGGGGCATATCCATTACCAATTTGACCTGGATGATTCATGATGATGACCTGAGAGGTGAAAGTAGCAGCCTCCTTGGCAGGATCATCCTTCGAGTTAGAAGCGACAAAACCACGCTTCAGATCCTTCACGGCAACATTCTTGACATTGAAACCAACATTGTCACCAGGCAAAGCCTCCTGGAGGGCTTCATGGTGCATCTCTACAGACTTAACTTCAGTTGTCAATCCAGAAGGGCCAAATGTGACAACCATACCAGGCTTGAGGATCCCAGTCTCAACACGTCCCACAGGGACGGTTCCAATACCACCAATCTTGTAGACGTCTTGTAAGGGAAGGCGGAGTGGCTTGTCTGTGGGCCTCTTGGGCTCTTGGATCAGGTCAAGGGCCTCAAGGAGTGTAGGGCCCTTATACCAGTCAAGGTTTGTGGACCTCTCAATCATGTTGTCACCCTCAAAGCCCGAAATGGGGACAAATGGAATCTTATCAGGGTTATAACCCACCTTCTTCAGGTAGGAAGAAACTTCCTTAATGATTTCATCATACCTTGCCTTGGAATACTTAGGGGTAGTGGCATCCATCTAGACAATAATTAAAGAAGAAACAGAGGTTACTGTCATTGAACAGCAAAAACTTTCATGCTTAACTAGCCGTAGATTGCCGGAGATTACCTTGTTGCAGCAACAGATCATCTGCTTGACACCAAGAGTGAAAGCAAGCAAAGCATGCTCCCTAGTCTGCCCATCCTTAGAGATACCAGCTTCAAAACCACCAGTCGTGGAGTCAATGATCAGAACAGCACAGTCAGCCTGTGAGGTACCAGTGATCATATTCTTGATGAAGTCACGGTGACCGGGAGCATCAATGACAGTACAGTAGTACTTGGTGGTTTCGAACTTCCACAAGGCAATGTCAATGGTAATACCACGTTCACGTTCTGCCTTGAGCTTGTCCAACACCCAAGCATACTTGAAAGACCTCTTGTTCATCTCTGCAGCTTCCTTCTCGAACCTCTCAATAACACGCTTGTCAATTCCTCCAAGCTTATAGATCAAGTGTCCAGTGGTGGTCGACTTCCCAGAGTCAACATGGCCAATGACCACAATGTTGATGTGAACCTTCTCCTTACCCATAGCGAAACTTTAACGAACTAACAGCTGGGAAAAGGAGAGAGTCACTTGTTAACAAGAAGGAATAACAAACACCAGCCATCAACCATCAAAAATCATTTAACTAGTAAAAGGAAAACAGAGATCATGATTGATTAAGTGTGCGGCAGGATGAAAATAGACGGACAGTCTCAAAACACGATCTTAGTGTCATGAGAAGCATCGGCATTAGAAATTATCATGCCAAAATGACAAAAACATTCCATTACCAAGAATAAATCCATCGAAACGTAGCCTAACAAATTCTGACGAGGCCAAACTATTTTTCCACAGATACACAAGTCAACTATTCATTTCCTCGAAAAGGGAGAAGGGAACAAGATCAAAACCAAGGTCAAGATATGCCAGGCCAAGCCAACAAAATGGATATAAATATCTACTCCACGTTCGAAGAGAAAGAATGGGGCACGGTCTTATGCCGGATAAAAATTAACAAAATCAAGCTTGGAACAGATAAAATTCATGGCAAGCAGACACCGACAAGCACGCCAATTCACTCACAAGGCAACATAGCTGCTCTTCGATCAACACTAGCTGGACGAGCATCAGCAAAACCATAGTTCTCCCCATCACGGAGCGAAAGCAAATTGGGGGACACTAGATCGAGCGCACGAACTTGAAAACGACTATGCACCAGCAATACTCACGCGCAGAGCAACCCCATCCGATTCAGCAGACGAGCTGACCAAGAATTCCGGCACTCGACTACGAAATATGACTACCCCCATTGGACTCTACACATCCATTCACTCTACTCATCAGCAATGACACTCCGAAGCCATCACGAACAAGACACGCCAGACAATCACGCGCTAAAAACGAATCGAAAGAAAGGCGAGATCTAAGCATAAATGATCAAACAACGAAAGCCGCGCGGCAATGAAAGCAGAGCGAAAGAGCTGATCAAGGACGGGACTCGGGACTCGCCTCGAAGAACGAGGAGGGCCTCGGGAATCGCCGGGGCCGCGACGGGAGACGGGAGAGGGCGGAGAGATGACGACGCTGCGGGGACGGGGGAAGAAGGAAGGGTTTAGGGTTTCTGCCCCACCGCCGGGGAGCTTCCCCGTGTTTTATAGAAGAAGCGGGGCTGCGCGTCTCGCGAATGCGTGCGGGCCTTTGCTCGAGAGCGGCGGTAACCGACGGACCCCGACCGCCGTCAATGTGAGCCCAGCAGAGGAGGGGTCAGTACACTGCCCCTGTGGACCCTCCTGCCTTCGATCTTTCCCTCTTTGAATTTTCGAACTTCTTTTTTTTTTTTTTTTTTTTAAATTCTCCATCTCTTTAATTTGTTTATTATTAGTATTTTTTTTTTAATTCATTGACATCACGTCACAAAACAACGTGATTTCTTGTCCAATAATTTTAAAATATAGTAAAAGTTACCGAAAATCCTAAATTATGCCCATTATAACACATTTATCTCAAACATTTTTCATGATATCAAAAACCTTAAAATTTTTTTGGTATCACAAAAAAAGTTTAAAATAATTATATCATGGCAGGTGGAGTTTGGGATTTTTTGTGATTTAAAAAAAATACTTAAAAGAGCCATGTGGAAATGAAAAACTTGTTAGAGATCTCACGGGGATTTTAGTTTGCTTTAAAATGGTGGAGTAAACAAAATGACTCAATCGAAGTAATGAGGATTTTGTAATGCCATAACTTTACATAGCACTAAAAGTCAAAATTCTTGTACATTTTTTTGGAAAACGATACATCGTTTATAAAAGCACACGACCTATCCTCACAAAGTGTTAATTTTATTTAACGTGATTGACAATGGTCCCTAATATTCCAAAATCTATACGCAACACTTTTATTATTGTACAACTTATTACCGGTTAAAGTGTGCTCAAGGTAATCAATGGCCACCATTTTTACATGAGAAAGGAAATGTAGAAATTCAAATCCTCACATTCTCAAAGGTTGAGATTGAGATAATTTAATTTCAGATGTGGGTTACGACTCCCACGTTTTGCAATAAGGTAGGGCAAAAATCTGAGAGTGAGAATTAGAGTGAGAATAAATTATAATTGACATAAAAAAAGCGTGCTTAAGATCGATCATTGTAGGTTATTTTTAATATCAAAAGACATTTTGCCGAAGAAGTTGAGTATTTACATAGTTTTCTTTGCCAAAATAACAGGCATGCAACTGAATTACCCATAGTTGGTCCGTATTCACCACTAGTTTCCATGCGCATGCTCGATTATTTTTCATTTTTCGTGCAACATCATAATTAATTAATCATAAAACTAGTAACTTTGACTCGATGGAGAAATAAAATATTTTAAAACTATTTGCTTTTCTTTTCTACCATTTCACAAAATTTCTTATGTAGAAAACAACCCATGAACGGATGTTTTGCTGGTCTTTCGAAAACTAAAAGCAAAATCCAATCAAATTTTGGAAGAAGAAAATATGACGAGGATTATTCGGAGAATCGTGCATATAAACAAAGTACGTGGTTACTTAATGAATGAATAGGTAATTAGTATAATTTATTATGCGATAATTTAAAAAAATTCAAAGATGAGAGAAATGATAGTTTTAACTTGATAGTAAAAAAGACGGAATATATAGTTATAAATACTTCGAAAAAAAAAGAAGTAAATTTGACCAATATGGAAAAAGGAACAACAAAGGAAAAGAACTGCTCGAATTCATTCAAAAAGCTCTGCAACATCAACAAAACAAAAATTGAATTGAAGGAAAACTTCACCGGACAATCCCCCCCCCCCCCCCGCCCCCCGATTTGGTCTCTTCCGTCAATCCCTTCTTATTCACCGGAGATAAAACCTCAAGCAAAAATTCAGAAGTCCGCAACCAGATCGCCGCCGTCGAAGCCCTGATCGGGACCGCCCGCCGCCTCCGGCGAGGGCAGTATCACGGACTCCCTCTGCGCGTGGAGCAGCTCCTCCAACCTCTTGTCGCTCACGCGAACGACCTGGCGAGCTCGGGCCCGCCCATGGCCCGGAGCACCGAGTTCCGGCCCGCCAGGAACTGCGGCCTGTTCCTGCGGGCCGAGGTCGTGAACCCGAAGAACTCGAGGGGCCCGCTCCTGGAGGAGATTTGGCAGAAGGGGAAGTACCTCGGGATCCAGAACACGTCGCCTTCTCTCACCCGCGCGTTCATCGCCGACGACCCGTTCGGGTACCCGATCTGGATCGTGCCGGAGCCGCTCAGGACGATGCCGTACTCGGTCGCGGTCGGATTCACGTGCGGCGCCATCATGGAGCCCTGCGGAAATTCGATTCCGTGACCAAAGATAAAAAGACTGTAAGCTACGAAGATTAATGAAAAACTTGGGTCGTATCAAACTTCCTTTTGACCTTCTCTCATGTTCATGTACTTACCGGGGATAAATTAACGAGATAGATGCCGATTCCGGAGTGCCGGAGAGGCTTGTAATCGTACTCGTCGAGCGCAACACTCCATCCATAATCGTTCCTGAAATCGGGGCTCCGGTCGTAGAGATTGCTCGAGTCCGGCGCGTGGCGATGTCCCCGTTCGTCCCCGCTCTCCGGCCTCCTCCTGCGTCCCAACACCGACTCCAGCACCTTCCTCCACGACCACTCGATCTGCTCGTCCTCGTCCTCGTCCCCGTGCTCCCGGACCACTTTCCGGAGATGCCTCAGCCTGTCTTGCTCATCCAACTCCATGAACTTGGACCATGCGCTCGACCGCTGCGAATCGCTCATGTGCACGATCGGACCTTCTATTTCCCGGGACAATATCTCCTGCACTTCTCCCCTAGAAACCTGAAACAGCCACCGCATTCACAATAGATGTCGCATCGTATCGCAGAAAAAAGTCGAAAAGTTCGAGGAATTTCTTTAACAGAAGTGACGTAATTGTCCACTCACATTAAACGCGGTGGCCAGCGTCTGCGGATCGAATCCAGTGAGTATTGACGCAGGGTTCGGCCCCCCGCCGAGGAAGAAAGACTGTTGAGTCGCGACAACGTGTTAGAAAACGCTAGCCGAACCACATTGTTTCGATCTCTGGGAACGACTTTTGGACAGATTACCTGGAAATTCCTCGTCGGCAAGTCCTCCTCAGACGTGTCGATCTCAATGCTGCAAATGACGCGGAGCTTCCGGCTCTCCCCAGTGTTCACCAGGTAGAAGGCGGAACCGGCGGGAATCCTGTACACGTCCCCCTTTCGCAGGCTTCTCTCGACGGGTTCGTTTCTGTATATTGTCCCGAGCCTTGCTTCTCCTGCAAGCAATCAAACCAAGCCTTTCGAATCATGCCCGTTGCAGTCAAAGCAAGAGCCGATAATGCACTCGAGACTTACCTTTGCGGACGAAGAGGACCAAGCCCGAATCAGTATACTGCGGGATGAAGAGAGTGCTGGGTTCCATGTTGATGAAGCCGATGCGCGTCGACCTCTCGGCGCTCCTCCGGCTTCGGAAGCTCCTCAGGACCCTCATCTCGCCGGCGTCCGTGTGCACCACCCGCTTCCAGTCCCGCAGCAGGAACGCCTTCTCTCCTCTGGGGTGCCTCTCTTCCATCTCTTCCCCCTCTCCCCTCCAGTCTCCTCCTCCTCCTTCCTCCTCCACCTCGCCATGGTGGTGGTGGTGGTGGTGGTGAGCAGCCGCGCTCACCAGGCCGTAGCACAGCACGGCGAGCAGGAGCAAAAGGGTCGCTTTAGTTCCCATTGCCGAGTCGCTCTGTGCACACACTCCGATCAGTCTATATCGCTCGCTCCCGCACTAATTCGCTCTGCGGTTTTCTTGCTGTGTAGCGAGCTGGGAGCGCGTATATATGATGGGGGGGAGAGCGGAGCAAGAGGATCGAGGGTTCAGCGACGTGGGAGTTTGTTGATTTGCTGGACGGATTCCGGGGGAGACACGTCGGTCGTCTGGCGAGAAATATGCGACGATCGGTTTCTGACATGGACGAAGTCTTCGCTCTCCATGCATGCGCGGCGTCAGTTTCCTCCTCCATACTTCGTGCCGCTGCTCCCTTCTCTCTTCTTCGCCGCTCGGCTTATCAGTGGACGGCGGGCCTCAGAGAATTAGGCCTACGAATCCGATTTATAATTCAGAAAAATTTATTGAGCTTTTGATGCGTGAAGATGGGCCTGAGCGGCCCTGTTAAAGCACTAGGCCCATCATCAATTCCTCCCATTGTACACACATATACTCCGGAAAAATTAGGAGATTCTCTAAAAGAAATACGGGATTTAGCTTCTGTCGCTGTAATTTTCTAATTGAACCAAAGTCTTATAAGTTTAGTGCAATGTCATGAAGAACAAACTAAAAAGATGTCCGGAAGTCTTTATGTTTTTGAGATCATCGCATCTTCCTACTTTTTTACTTGTAAAGAGATAACATGCACCAGTGCATGATTGACACCTCGCCTCTAGATAATTAAATAATGTAAAGCATGTCGTCTCTCTAGGAACGAAGCAAATCCTCTTCGTGTGCTGGAGGCAAGTGACACCACTGTGTTGGTGCATCTCGCCTTATTCAAACTTGACATAAACAAATGATTGTGGATTTGGGTGTACTCATTTTCGCAAATTAATTTTGTATCGACTTAATTCCGATTGGTTAGCAATTGAATAACAAATTATAATTTTATCTCACTTCATAGCTAACCAGCGAATGAACGATGGATAAGGTCGCACGGTCGAAAAATTCATACCCAAGATTTTCGTCACGTGGAAGTTAAAACCCTTGAATATGCAATTTTTTTTTTTATTTTAATTTTTCGTAAAACGGTTGTCGTGTCGTGTGAGAGAAGGAAATTAGCCACCGAAGCGTGTTCGAGCGGTCAGCTATGTACGAAAGGTCGAAAGGGCCCCCACAAGGTGGCCCCAAACAGGCAGCTGCCGGGGGGTACAACGGGGATTTCGCGATCAGACTTCAAATCCACTTCTCCTCCTCGGGAGGAGCAGCCACGAACGCAACCGGTTCCCCCCACGAACCGCCCAACTCCCCGGCGATTCCAACGGTCACTCCCTCCACGACGCCCGAAAATGACCGATTCGCCATCCGAGCCCGCGCCCTATAAAGGCCGCGAGATCCCGGTCGAGATCGAGGTCGTGAGCGACGACGAGATGGCGCTCCTCGAGACAGCCTTGACCGCCGCCGCCGCCCGCGTTTCCCTCGCCGGAAAAGCCCTGCTCCCTCCCGTGTTTCAGAGAAGCGCCAGGTCCATCGGGGCCGCCTCGGCCCTCTCCAAGAGGAGGCCGCCGGGTGGCTCCGAACCCGACCTCGAGGACTTCGGGAACCGCGACGGAGCTCCGGCGGCGGCGGCGTTCTTGGACCGGTTCAGGAGGAAGAAGGGCTTGTCCGTCACGGATATCACCGGCGCGGTACTCTTCGAACCCTCCCCATTTTTCCCGATTCAGAGGTGGCATCTCGCTACAGCATGGAATACGAAGATCACAAAGTAAAATCTGACTTGTCTTGTCATGTTGGCGTTCTTGTAGCTAATTTGCATAATGGTCAAAATGCCTCTGGTTTTTACTGGGTATAGTTTGAGCCACTGTTTCGACATGTTTGCGTAGTCTTTGTCGCTGCTATTGTTTCGATGTGCTTAAGGTCATGACTGCCTGCAAATTCAAATGTCAGCGCATAGTTAATACGGCGATGAGTCGGTTTATAGGTGGTGGGGAGATGAATTTGGATAGGAGGTTATCCACTCTTAACCGAAAATGGCAGTTGCAATCATCTGCTAAGTAGTTGTCTGAATACCCTGCCCTGCATTGTTGCCTCGAAAGGCTGAGTTGCTTTCATTTATGCTTGAGTAGATCGTCGTTAGATCTACTCAAGCTAAAAGCATGACCCTCCTAATTATGGATGTCGAATTATGTTGCTTTCATTGATTTCACTTCTGTAAATGGCAGGAATGGTGTGAAAAGCAGATGGAGTTTGTTCTCCTTTCGGGGAAGAGGAAAACTACAAAGGCTATGAAAACAGGTAGTGCTCGTCATGAGAAGCTTGAACAAGAGGTGTGCTTCTCGGGCTGCTTCCTCTTTATGCATGTGGAAAAAGATGCTTGGACATTTTTGTGGACTTTTGGAACTCAGTTGCAAGCAGACGCAACATCACGTCGAGTTGTCCGACTTTTACTTGATAAATGTATCCAATATTGAACTTATTGTCTATTTCAGGCTGTTCAAAGAGTTAAGGTACGCATAAAATCAAAGGAAGATGGTTGCGCTACAAGATTCCTGAACTTCATAACAGGTGCTCAGCAATTGTTGTTCGAGGGGTTTACTCGTGAATTGCCAATGTGAGTCCATGTGCCCGCATTTCCATTTCCCTCTTGGGGTCCTCTTTTTGGTAGTTTTGGCAAGCATATTGCTGCTGCATCTCTAACTAACTTAGTTACACTGAAGAACATTGGCCTCTTTTGTAAAATATGTCAAGAAAAGGGTTCATTGGAAGAGGTAAGCGCAATCAGTTTATTTGCTTACCCTACTTAGGTTTTGTAAATAGAAAAGCCTAAATGAGGTCAAAGAATGTGCAATATCTGTAATAGAGTAAACTATGAATATCGGATACATTTTGTTGACTTTTAATTGAGCGAGTAGGCAGTGCATCGCTCTGATCAACAACTTTGACAATACCGATTGTTAGAGTACCCAAATTGGGTTTACCCAGATCGCAATTCACTGATGCTGTAATGGTAGCGATGACTATGTTATTGCATCCTTAACTGCTAGGACGTCCAATATTCATGCTTGAACTAATCTGCAGCTGTATAGTACATCTTTTTGCGTCGAAAAACAGTGTTATTGTGTTAGGGAGAACTAAATGGCTTTAATTCCGTTTATTGCTAGAATTAACTAAATATTCTGTGATGGGTCTTTAATTTATGAGTTCGTGTATGTATGTGTACTCCTCGCTAATGGGTAGTTTTTGCTTACATTTTCAGAATATGCTTTTTAGAAGATGATTGGGTAAAGGGAGTGATTGATGAGGTTCGAATGCCTGTCAATGGAACTGAGAGAAACCCAATACTGGTGGATGTCAAAACTCGCGTCCGAAATTCACTTCCATCTGAACCGCAAAGAAGAAATGGAAGGTGTAACTTGAGGAATTATGAGTGAATCCATTTGAATCTCTATGCAAGTGCGGAAAACTCCCTTGCCTTGGTGTCTTAAGTTGAAGTCATCAAACACATTTCTTTCTACTGATATTTGCAGGTTTCAGTTGATGTGCTACAAGCATATGTGGGATAAATCAGTGGGCGAAAACTTCCCCACTAAACAATTTTTTGATTACTATAATTTGAATCCTCATTGCATTTTATCTGAAGATATCAGGGATATTGCTGCTAATGCAGGTCTTCCTGCAGAGGTAAAGAGTCCTTTTACCTCGATTAGTTACTTCCAATTCGCAGAAAGTTGTCTTGATCCTTCTGACTGACGCATGATGTGCATTTGTTAATGCTTTGTTTAATATGTTAAGATTAAATGCATGTTAAGATGGTAAGAGGCTCCTTAGGTTGTTAGGGGATTCTTTGGCCTCGCAATGATGCGCCTTTATCTGAAAAGACATGCAGCATCCTTTTGGGTTTGTCTATTGATTTGTATTACTGGGACAATAATCAGTAGGATGAAAACAGAAAGGACTTATTCATATAAGGAACGCTTTCTGCACAACGTGTTAGGAACTTTGGTTTGCTCACTTTTCCCCTTCATGGATCATATTTGTTTTTCTGTTTGGTTTTCTGCAGAACCTTAATGAGATACTGAGATACTACACGAACACATGTTCAATGCTACCCGAGGCTAATGATCAGCTAATACTTAGGTATGTCGGTTCATGACTTGGCATTATTGTCCTCACATGCTTGATGACACATGCGTTTTGAAGTTAATGCTTTAGGTTAAATTGCATTGTTCGAAGTGCATAAAAGATAGCTTTCAGGACTGATAGAAAATATGGCCAACCATATGCTTTGTTTAATCTGATTTGAGTGTTTCTCTGAAGTTAGTGCTGTCATTACATTGGATATATACTGGCAGAATTTAATTGAGTTTTCACCTCTGAATATTCTTTCTTTATATGAGTTTTCACACGCGCGTGCCCACGCATGCCCATTCAGATTGTTTTTCAGCCTTATAGAGGCCTCCGAGTTTTGGATGGATAATTTCACCTCATGCTGAAGCCTCTATAATACTTCTCCCCGAGATATGCTTTGCTGACTTAGTTATTAAGTCAGCTCTCGATGCAACTGGAGTTCCCTTAATCGGCATTATCATTTTTTTCCCACACATGGCAAAGACTCTTATGTGACTTATACGAAGCAGGTATGAATTACAAAAAGATCATTCAGTGCTTGGCGAAGATTGGTTCACATTTGATCCAGACTGGTCTGTGGATGAAATCAGGACTCGTCTCGAGTTCTTGCGTGGTGAACGGGAAGCAACATACACTCCCAAGCAGGAGCGGTGGAAATGCGGCTTCTGTGAATTTGCTTCGGCGTGTCCCGTGAGGGCCATTGATGCAGCGACTTCTGGATCTGCAGATTTCCATCAGGGTAGTACATACAGTTGAAGAGGAATATAGTTCTGTTGTGCCATGTCCCCTACAGAGAAGCTGCCTTTTTCGAGCTTCTTTGTTCCATGCCTGCTTGCTGGATTCAGTCTTAAAGTTGCCTTCCGGGCTTTGTTTATTTAGCAATTACTTGTATTTATCGTGTAATGATCAGTTAATTGTTGTCGTTCATTTTTTTTTAATTCGTTTATTGATTAGTAGTTTTTTTCGAGATACTGAGGTTATTTATTGCCCTTTATCGGTCCAATGTGTATGGTTAGAATCGAAATTGAGAAAATGTTTACTTTTATATCCACCACATGACACTTAACTTAAATCTGGGCAGACTTATGATGAGATATATAATATTTCAATTTTGATACGTTATTACTTATTTAAAGTATAACTTACACTTGATACTATACTTTTTGCTTTTAACTACATGAATTATCCTTCCTCCAAGTTACAAGTAAAATTTATCTAAATTTGCGATATATATCTAAAATAAAGTATCGAAAGTTGAATATTATTTTAGAACACAGTGCTTATATTTATTTATTACTTTAGCTTTTTGCACTACAACTTCTTCGTTTCATCTCAAAATTCAAGTAAGTTTTGAATTATTGGCAACGAGTTATGGTCTTTATATGATTCTTCAATCAAACTTTAATGCTTAAAGATGAAACTTTTTAGTGTATATTAATATCCCTTTATTAGTGTATAAAAGCGAAAATGAAAGACATTTTATATTCATCCTCCTTTCTTTGATACACTATTTGCATAAATTGAGACATTGTATAAAAGCGTTTCTTGAATTTAATTTACTGCATTTATTATATTGTTATATTCCTTGCATTCTTAGGTTGATATATGGAATGTATTTTTTACTATATTTCCACGATATATGAAACATAACATTATGATGTCCTTTTTTCCCTCTCTGTAAATTTTTGCCATCATAAAATTATTATACTTAAAGTTATGAATATATTAATGCAATAATTTTCAGCTCCTTATGTCGCGTCTCTTTCGACAAATTTTATTGGTTAAAACCTATGGACATACGCATGTCCAGCCGAAGTACAGGCAAGTAGTCATAGACTTAGTAAATTTAGTGATTTTGGAAACGCTTGATAAAATTTTAATTCTACAATAAATAATAATATTAGTATAGAAAAATACACGTTCATAAATGTTCGAACTTCCATACACTGATTTTTTTTTTTGAAATTGCTAACCATCAGAAGTAATAATTTCAAAAAGGTCAGTAAACTTTTCCAATAATGAAGTAAATCTATATCGACAACCAATTAACATTTTAAAAAATTACTAACTATTAATAATATGAAAATAATGATAATTACGATTATTGGTTCTCAAATTAGACCGATTCCATCTTAGAACCGAGAATTGGACTTAGACTAGTTTGGATTGCCAAGTTTAAAGTTTTGGCAATCCCCTTTTATTTAATAATCTGGTTCGATTGGGTCGATCCCAACAATTTGGTTCTGCACTCGCAATTAGAAACCGGATTCAAAAATTTGAAATCAAGAATCGCCCCGAATCGGTCGATTTGGTTCGGTTCGGTCGGTTGATGTGCACACCCCTTAATAATAACAATAGCGATAATTGTCACAATAATATTTATAAAGTTCACTTGAGAACCGGCGAAGGAGGCCGTCCATCACTATCGCAATGCCCAGTACTGCGACGCTGCTCCTCTCCGTTAGCAGCAATCGCAACGGTCGGAATTGCCGATCCTCGGATCCTCCCCGCGCCGCCGTCTCCGCGCACGCCGGCTAGGGTTCCGGTGAAGCTCCTCCATTTATCAGGGTGAGATCTGGTTCTCGCTTCAGTTGCCCCGATCGGAGTCTCGGTCTCCGATTCTTCGGCTTCGCATCTGCATTTTTTGCCGCGAGTTCTGTTCAATCAAAGTCGATTAGCTTCGCTCTGTCTCCATTCCGGCCGCTTCGACTTTAAGCCGTAGAAATGCACCGCGATGTTCCTTAGCTTGTGCTGAACTCGTCCTCGGATTGCGAGTACAAGAGTGCTCGGTGGCTTATGCAGTTACGCGCGCGTTGTGCGTGAACTGGTGTTCGGATGCGAGCGTTCTGCGTGTAACTTTTCGATTGTGCTTCTTACAGAAATCCAATCTGTGATTGAATTCGTGTCTGGCGTGTGAACGAGCAGCCGAGGCTTCCTTGGGTATAGGAAGTGGAGGGAAGACGCTCTTTGGTATTCTCTTTTCTTGGTGTGCGGTCTGATTGGTTGTTCGAACCCTTCGCAGATTGTTTTGGTGTGAACGGCCCTTCAGCATTGGTGAAGGGTAGGGTCATCCATATATAACAAAGATCGTTCAGTTGAGAAGGAAGCTGAATCCCATTGCTTATGCTTGCTGGTTCCTGAAATTTACACTCGGTTTCGCCCTTTTCCTTTTGTAATTCATAGGCATTACTGTGTGAGACACTGAGGTTAGATATCTGAGCCCTCCTTTCTTTGGCATCTGCAAAATTTTCCTTAATTCTCTCATGACTTCAACATGACTGCTGTTGAAAAACTCTCTCGGTCGAATTTCCCTAAGACCTTGACTTACTATTTGCATCCTGTTTTGTCATCAGCTACCCAACATTATAATGCTTCCCATCATCTATCCACTCTCTATAATTCATCAAAGTGTATGTCCAATTTGATGCAAACCCATGTCAAACTTTGTTGGAGAAATTGTCTAAATGGTTCACATCACACCTATGCCCAATTTTCCTTGTACTCCTTCTATTCATCTAAACCCCCATCAAGGTCCTTTAGAAGGAGAGCTAGTAAAAGATTAAAAGCCAAGAGCACACCAACGCTTGATGAAGCCCAATTTAGACGGGTTCTTTCCCAACTCCCACCCAGATTTTCATCTGAAGAACTTTGCAATGTCATCACTCTCCAGGAGGATCCTCTAATTTGCTTGGAGCTCTTCAACTGGGCTTCTCAACAGCCTAGGTTCAGACATGATGCTTCCACTTATCATATCACGATAAAGAAGCTCGGTGTGGCAAAAATGTACGAGGAAATGGATGATGTTGTTAATCAAGTTTTAGCTGTTCCTCATATAATGACCGAGCCTCTTTACAACTCCATCATATACTTTTTCACTGAGGCCAGGAAGCTGACTAGAGCAGTCAATATATTTAAGCATATGAAGAACTGCATGAAGTTGGATTGTGGGCCTTCCATTAGAACTTACAATCTTCTATTTGCAGCATTTTTGAGCAGGGGAAGAAATTCTTATGTTAATCATGTGTATATGGAGACCATAAGAGGCCTCTTTAAACAAATAGTCAGTGATGGGATTGAACCAGACATCTTCACTTTGAATTGCATGATAAAAGGTTACGTGCTTTCCCTCCATGTGAATGATGCTTTAAGAATATTCCATCAGATGGGTGTGGTTTACAAGTGTCAGCCAAACTCCTTCTCATACAATTATTTAATTCACGGGTTATGTGCCCAAGGCAGGACAATAAATGCGAGTGAAATGTGTAATGAAATGAAGGAAAAAGGGTATACCCCTAGCAGTAAGTCATATAATGCACTAGTGAATGCTTTAGCTTTGGGTGGTGAAATCGAGGATGCAGTGAGTTATTTGTGGGAGATGATTGAAAAGCAGATATCAGTTGATTTTATCACCTATAGGACAATCCTTGATGAGATATGCCGACGAAGAAGGGTAGAAGAGGCTATAATGTTGCTGAAGGACCTGCAAGGGAAGGACGTTCTTGGTGTAGATACTTATAGGAAGCTTCAATGTGTGTTTGAAGATGATCTTGGACATTCAGATCATAGAAATATATTCAGGTAGGAATCTCATTAGCTCTTCCATCCATCTATTTCATTTCATGATATTTTTGGCACCTCTGTCATATTACTGGGGAGCAATACCTTGTCTTTCTTTTGAAAGGTTGCTGTTTAGTTCCTTAAACCAGTCTGTAGTCCTAAGATGAGAAGATCTCAATTTCTTTTGGTCTTTATTACCATTTTGTTGTACTGTTTCTGGACCATTCAAATGAATAGCATATACTGCATGGCTGCACATTTACTTTTGCACCCGATCCTTCCGTTTTTGGTTAAATAACCAAAGATAGCACAAGGATAACTAGATCAAGATACTAATAGCACAAGGATAACTAGATCAAGATACTAACCTGATTAAGTGCAGAATTTTCCTTTAAAGTATTAGACCTGGTTAACCCTTTAAAGTATGATAAATCCGTTTGCACTTTTCCATTGATTCAATTATTTTGTCTTGTAAAGCACGGATGCGATGAAGAAAAAAATGAGAACACTACTTATGGTTTTTGTGAGCCCCTTAATGTAGCACATGGTGACAGTAATTGGTTGGGCAATTATCTTTAAATCAGAGTATCGCTTTCCTTCTGTATGTGCTTATCTGTGTATGTATTGATGTCTACAGGAGTTAAATCATATATCCCACTCTCTTCCTTCTCTGCTTATTTGTTAGAAGCTGCAATTCACTTCCATTATCCGGGGTAAGAGCAAAGTGTGCCTCTACGACCAACATGTCAATTCTTAGGCATGTGAATATTCTTGGTTCTTTGAGGTGCTTCTCATCATCTGGACCCCAAGTACTGAGGACCAGAGATATCTTAAGGCAAAGTAGAATATTCTCCAATGAAGACATTATCGATTATTCAAAAGTGAGCCATGATTCAAATCCTCTTCATTTTGATGCTGGAGTAGCTCGGAATTCAGGCTTTGAAGATCGACTTGTCCATGGGATGCTTGTTGCTGCATTGTTCCCGCGAATTATTGCCTCTCACTTCGTAAGTCTATTTCAATACCTTTTTTACCTCTACTTTCTTCTTTTGATTATTTGTGATACTTGTTGTTGGATACTAGAGGAATCTTTATTCATGGTATGGTAAGCATAGATAGTGGCAGAGTAGTAACTACTTTTTTAACACTAAAAAGCCGAGGCGGACCCATGTATGCTCATATGTTGATGGAGAAAATCTGGTGACAGGTGGTCATTGTGGCTTTGGAGTTGACATTTTTACTAGATTCTCCTCAAGTAATGCTTCAGGTGCATCTCAGTCGTTGGATGTGCCTTCTTTTTAGAAAAGCCAATGGTTGAAATGTGGCACTCCAAAGCATTTCATAGTTGCTTTGCAAGATGACTCTTTCAAAGTAATATAGCCCAAAAGATTCTCTTCAACACTTTTGCATTGAGCACAAGGACATCTGATTATGATTTAAGGTTTTTGTGCTCTTATCTGAGGTACCTATTTTTCCTTTCATGTATCGCTGATCAATAGCCTGGAGCCATCCATGTGTCCCAAAGCTTGCAATTCAAGTGCCCTGTTTACGTTGGAGATGAGGTCAGGGGTGAAGTACAGGCGGTTAACATCAGAGAGAGCAAGAAAAAATATATGTACGTCAAGTTACTTTATTAAATTGCTCTAATCTTGTTACTTTATTAAATTGCTCTAATCTTGTGAGGCCGGGGGTAGTTCAAAAAAGATTATGTCATGCAGGGTAAAGTTCTTGACAAAATGTTTCAAAAGTGGTGAGCTTCTAGTCATCGATGGAGAGGCCGTGGCGATTTTGCCTTCACTTACCTTGGATTAAAACCTCTTCATTCTGGCTGGTATGAGATGCTAGCTGAATAGTATTGAACGGGGACATGAGCAATCAGTCCGATGATGCAACTACTTCATGCACCGTGACGACCTGTGGAGGCTTTTATCATGGTGCCGTCCTTTAATTTTATGTGCCTAGTGGTTGATCTTGCAATGTCGAACAAGTCAGGTTCGCGCTGAGAAAGATCGAGTGGACTCCCCCGTTTTATTTTCTTTTTACGTGTTCACTTACCAATCGAGACATTTGTAGTTTGCTTGTATGGGAATCGCCCCTGCTAGAGAATGGCCTACGCATTTACATTGTCCATCACATGATGCCGAATAATTAGTATGAGAAATGCATAACTCTCCATTTACGAAAAAGAACTTGTCACAGAGATCAAGATATGCGTACGCTTGTAACTGTATCCAGAATTGAATTCAGGCTATCATGTCTGACGGCACGAGGTCGATACTGCATGAAACAGGGTTCTGAACAATCTGAAGCAATGCGAAGAAGCAATTTTATTTCATTAAATTCCAGAAAGGAGACTCGCATTAAGTTAATAGACACAACGATAGAGTCTACGAATCTGCAAAATCCGTATTTATTTGGTCAAATTATACAAAACGAGTAAATATACGTAACAGCCGACCTATACAAAGTCTCTCAGGGGCGATAAAATTTTTGCGGGAATTTCCCCTCCAACATGGCCAAAAATGAGGGAAATTAGCTCGCCTAAAAGAATTGGAGCGGACCACATATGGTGACCGGAGGATCAATTTCTACTTGCGTAGCCTTACCCTCCGAAAGCAAGGAGGGTAAGGTGTTGGCCTCCTTGGGCGGAACACCCTCCGCTGTCCATATGGTAATATGCGGCCACTCGTTCTTGGAGGTTATGACTTCCCCATCGACAGAACCGAGGTGAGCTTCAAACGCAGCCATTTTGTTGTCGAAGAGCAAAGCTGTAAGATCCACAGGGACATCTCGATCGAGGTAGAGGCCGTAGCTAGCTACAGCTGTAACGCCATGACTTCTCTTGTGAGCAAGAGTGACATGGGCCTTTTGGAGGCTGCTGTCTAAGTGTTTGTCTCGCAGGAAGGTTCCTACGTTTGGGTACTTCTCAGCCAACTGCTTGGAGTAACCATGGAGATGAAAGCAAAATTGTCAGTAACAGAAGAAGTACAAATTTAATAGACAAGATTCGCATAAGGTTAATAAAGACGAGGCATTGCCAAGGGTACTTGGCAAATTCTTTTCCCCACTTACATCATTAAGAAGATTTTGTATGTGTGTCACGGGTAAGCTGACAGCAGCAAAAACAATTGTTCCTAGCTTCCTCTTCTCAGTACTAGGCGCTGTGTAATCACCTTGGGCAATTTTCTTCAGTTGTTCCAATACTTGCTTAACGGCAAAGTCAAATGGCATCTGGAGAAGTGACATCGTAGGAAAAACATGTTTCTCACTGTTGAGAAGTGGAATGGAGAGAGGATGTGACAGGACAAAAGAGAGTATACGGACCTGAATAGAGTTGAGATAATCAGCATTGCTGAGTAATGTCTCACGCAATTGCTTTTCCCAGTTAGACCATTCCTTTGCATAGGATCCTTTGTTGGAGTCCAATCTATAAATACAGATCATGTAATTGACCAAATCAAAGAGAGAGGAATGCATAATCAGTCAGTACACCAAAAGACAAGAACCAACTTATCTCTTGGAACAAACATTGAGAATGTTCATGCAGTTCTAGAAATGCTAGTAACAAGGCTTTACTGGTTCTTTATACAATTTAGTCCACCAGTGCTCAGAAATGAACATCAGAGAAGTGAGCTTGCTTGTTAAAAGGAAGAATTACACTATTTTGATCTAGTGGACTGCAACTTTGATGACCACGAAGTGACTGCAGAGGAGCACAATATGAAACAAATATAGCCATCTAGTGGTTAAGCTGAGCCATAGAAAGGTCTAACCTCCCGTGCCTCCTTGTATGAAGCTTGTATAAATTAAGTCCCTCCTCCAAAACTGATTTGACTGGACCAGGTAGAGGACTCCTGCATAAGCAAAGCAAAATGCAGCAATGATTTAACTTTCAGTTAAGAGCTAGAGAATGTTAGCTAACTTGACATGGCAAACATTTTCAAGGAGCAAACAACATAAGTTCCCAGACTGTCTACCCCCTACTTTCACATCTTCATCAACCAACTCCCCCACCTCTCTCTCTCTCCCCCTCCCACTACTGAAGAAAAAAGAAACTGAACATGCAACAAAACCATGCCGTGGTAATCAACCCTCAAATGTTCTTGCATTATAATGTTATCCCACATGAATCTTATGTAACTGACGGTTTATAACAAATGCAACTCTTGTCAATGTCGTGTAACCTTACTTGTGCATTCAACAGCACTTATTTTTAAGTGTCAGCAACAAAAATGATCTTCTAATAAGGCAAGAAAAATATGTGTCATAGTTGTAGGGAGATTTCATCCCTTGTGTACTGTTACCAGTATTTGGCTTACCGCATGATCACAATTACAGACATCCAGCTTAAAATGAACCAAGGAATCACTTTACCTATCAGATTTCAGCAAGGGCATCTTCACAATTGAGCCAAATCGTTCAACTAGTTCACTCTCAAACTCTCCACGACTCTGAAGCATATCAACACACATCAGCTAATACCTCAAACAGTCTCATTGACATTGCACTAAGAGAAATGCCATGAATTTTATCTTGGAAGAAAAGCAGGTTCATACCTTGCCCTCATAAAGGTGATAAAACATTAGAAGCACATAACCAGCATTTGGAGATGCCTTGTCAAGATTACCCTTCCAAATTGAAAAGCATTAGATAATGCATCAGTAGAAGATGATGATGAGTAACTAATCTTCGAAACGCTTTACAAATTCTTACCGGATGATTAACCCGCTGAAGCACACGGAACATGAACACAACTAATGCATCAAGAGAAAATGGATTGGAATCCGTACCTGCAAGAAACCATGATTAATTCTTCTGGGAACAGTCAAATGATTCATATTGCC
This sequence comes from Eucalyptus curtisii, assembly GCA_017140595.1. Taxonomy (NCBI): domain Eukaryota; kingdom Viridiplantae; phylum Streptophyta; class Magnoliopsida; order Myrtales; family Myrtaceae; genus Eucalyptus; species Eucalyptus curtisii. The sequence continues at coordinate 11,059,940 of CM029504.1, forward strand.
CAATACACTTGAAAAAAAGAACTCAAAGGCAAGTTTGAAAACAAGTCATTTGCATCGTGCATGGCATCAACAACCTAACACGCAAGATTGCAAGAGTTACACGTAGCATAATCTACACCAGCAATCATAACAGCTTATTAGAGTTTACATGAAGATATGAATGAGTAGACGACAAGAACAAAGCGGTAGAAGTTATTGAAGCCCCACATAATTCACCAGTCAATCTAATGAAGGAAATGGAGTGCAAAAAGGACATTTAAGACTCTGGGGAAAATGTTCCAATGATGCCCTAATTCTTCCTTGTAACATAACCATGGAACTATGGGGAAGAATCACATAACTGTGGATTACTTAATGGAAACTACAAAGTAACCAAAAGAGCACGTCTCAAGTAGAAAGCTTCAGATTCTCTTATGAGGTACAATCAAGCCAGAAAAATACAGGCACATTACTTGTGCAAATGGATTTGAAGAGTATTCCTGATTCCTGAAGAACCATGATGACAACATGCATTTTCTAAGCCATTTTTTAGGAAAATAAAAAGTTCATCAATAACAAAATTATCTTCCATTAAAGCTCCATTTGTTTCGTGGAAAATGAATGATTTGGAAAACATTTTCCTAAAAATGATCGTTTGTATCGCTTGAAATAATTTGCCAAAAAAATATTCTCATTATCCGCATCAATTTATGTCTAAACATTTTCGTGGATGATAAAAATATTTTTTGTTCATAATTTTTGTAAGTTATATAAGCGATCATTTTTAGGTGAATGTTTTCTAAATCATTCATTTTCTGCAAAGCAAACGGAGCATAAGTAGCAGACTAGTCCAAAAAACTGGTCTTTCATGTACAGGCAACCCCAAGAAAGTCACTGTGCTTCAAAAGCTAAAATGAGGGGGAGAAGGCAAAAATTTCTTTTCAGCAGGCTACTTGTGGTAGGGAAATTGTGAGGAGTAAAAAGGAGTCACAAGGAGCTTTACTTTAGCCAGGAGGAGGTATTTTAGAAGCTACACTATATTTATGGATTTGGAAATAACAAAAAGTGTATATTGCTGACTCCTTGTTAGGACATTTATACTGTTGATCTGAAGAACCAACCACAACAGTTCAGAGAAGCGGATACTGCCAGGTAATGTCCAGAAATTTCAAACAGCTCTATATATAGTGAAGTGCTTATCTAGTGAGAAAGCAGAACCTTCAGAATCAGGTACAACTGGAACTGCCAATGCTTTGGTGCTCCTGCACATATCCTCAATCTGAAACAGCAAAACAAGAGGACCAAATTGAGACATGTATTTTTCCATTGTTATTGGGGTTTTACGAGGAAAGAAATTTGAAGCATGTGCCATCAGATGTGCAGCATCATCTTTTGATAGTAGTTGCTCAAAGATGGAGTTGTTTTAGTTGTTAAAAATCAAATCATATAATTAATTGAGTCAATTTCCAAAAGTTCAGGAACTAGATTGAATAAGTTCTGCGACAACATTGAATATTGAGCAAAAAGTTCAGGGACCATCACTGTAACTACCCCTAACTTTATTCAATAATCTGGCCAAAGAGTTACATTGCTCAATCAGACTGACTCATATTGCCACCAAATAAAATGCAGAATTAACTATATAGCAAGGTATTACCCTGAAGTTTTGTTTAGAAGAAACCACAGCAATTTTTTGATGAAATTGAGCCATTTTAATTCACTTTTGCTAGCTACTGCAACCTAAATTAGCACAAATAAGTTCCTTCAGAAATTGTTCCATATTCGTGGGAACACCCACTATATGTCATCTGGGTTGTTCGACCCTGATCACAGTCCGTATGCCACTTGGGTTGCCAGTGTTGGAGATCCTGATACCCTACAGAGCTGCTAGAAGTTAGAATGCTTCTCAGCGTAGCTATGGCTTACTCATTTGATCTTTTCTGATTAAGAAGAAGATGAAGAAGAATTTCTCTCCTCAAGCTATGCATCTGACAATTCCCAAGGTTTTGACTTTTTGACCCCCTTACTCAATATAAGCTCCTATAAATAAATTCTAAGCCCGAAGGATCAAATCCATATGGCCCAATTATTGCGTAAGACATGCAGTTGCTCAAATTAAAGAGACGTCTGAACAATATCTTTTACCTAGTTGAGGCTGCACAAACTTTTTTAGCTCAAGCATTTTGACAGAATTTCAGAAAAAAGAGTAAATATGATTAAGTGTCAAGGTATGTGTAGTTTATTGGACGTACCACCTAAGATGAACGAACCACGATCCCTATTAAAGAACCAACTAAGCCTACTACATCCCCCCCCCCCCAAACACACACACAACCACAAAACTAAGAAACTAGCGCTCTGCATGCCCAAATCCGCACTACATACCATAGCAATTCACAATCTAGGTAATATTGGACTCGCCTCACATTTTGATGCTCAAAACTCGACTCGAGCTAAATCGACTATTAAATTTCCAGCTAAAGCTCAATCTCTAAATAAAAAATTGAGATAATTGAATTCGATTTGATTATAATAAAATTAAAAAAAAGATCGAGCACACCAAAGTATTTTCCCTTAAACATATGAGTGGATATACTATTATTTGGAGGATTTAGGAGTCTAAAATAATAAAAGCTTGACTAGCTTAGCAAGCTTGTTTAACTGAGTTTTTGGCGTGCTTGAGTTCAACTGAAATCAAACAAGTTAATCTGGAGTGAGTCAATCTGGAGTAATCATTGAAGCAGGACATACTCGCCAGTAGTTTGACTCAGTTTTGTAGCATATATTCATATGGTACCCGTAATTGCAGAGCTTGCCATTGTCAATGGCAAGGAAGTCTATTTTTTAGCCTCTGTGGGAGCTAGCAATCTTCAATATGCTGACTCGGTAGAAAATGAAAAAAAGATTCAAACTTTAGACTAAATAATCATAATCTAAAGGGAAAACAGAAAGAAAATCACCTGTCTCCAAACTTCTTCATTTGGAGCATTCTTGTCTGCTAGCATTATAGAATGGGGTTTTCTCCTGCGTTCATCAGCAACTTTCTGCCAATACTTCCCTGCGCAAATGCCAATACAGAGAAACAAACTCTCAAAACATGTATAAGCAGAAAAAAAAAAAAAAAAAGAGTTTGCATCCTTAATACTGGCTTGTAGTAAGATTCTTTCGTCATTAATTGTTCTGACAAGACACATGAACATTTTAAGGGGAAGTACGGTGTACAAGGAGGATCAAGAATTGATGATGATTTGAATTAAATACAGTAAGCCTATACATGGCAATAGATTTTCTGTCGTATAAGAAAACTTTCAACCAAAGCGACACCATAAATAGTGGAGTGAAATGGAGGACCAAGCCAACTACTAAAACCTGGGCAGTCAATCTTCTTTCAGCTGAGTTAATGTGATGGGACATGTACTCCTTTCCACTTGAAAAATCCTCTCTTGTGATGCCTCACTTATAATTCCTTTTTATCAGTAAATTTCTAGTGCTTCATCATCTGGTGCCAACAGCTAAAGATCCAAATGTCTTCCAGTTTTAATCATACTATGCGATCATGCTTTCTTTGTCACTCAAGACTTACAGAAAAGAGAGGTTGTCCTAATTTTGCCAGGCTTCAGTGAACAGGCCTAGTCCTTCGTAATTTTTACAGGGGCAGACGGGCACAGATATGGAGAGGCCATTCTTTATTTTACCTCAATGCAATGGACATATTGCAAATAGTAAACAGCTAAAATTAAACCAATGAAAAGTATTGAAATCCAAATGAGGTATGGCCTAATTGCTTTTTTTTGGCTGAAAGCCTAATTGCTTCAGAAGCATAAGTTTGATGACATCTCAACAATGTTCGATACCTTTAACAAGGTCACCCATCAGACTATGGACTGGGCGATCATCCCCAAGACCACCTGGGGCACTCAATAGTTCCTTGCACAGGGCCGACTTAGCACAACCAGGTATTCCTGAGACATGAGAATCAAAACATAATGACCACATCTGAAGTCACAAATTATCCACAAGAAGCATAAGAAGAGAATTTTTGGAGACCAATTTATTATTGCTATAACCAATAACTAACTGATATCAATTAGTTATTCAAAAGGAAAGAAATAACAAAGTCAGTGCTGCAACTAAGATAAAAAAAGATCTTGCAAAAACTGGACATATAAGAAACTTGTGAGAACTCACAGTCTGAGATAGATAGAATCCGATTGTTAAAGAGGCTAACATTTAAAAGATTTAGTACTAAAGCAGTGTGCTTTTGCCATGATACTATGCCTTAACAGAAAAGAATGAGGTATTGTTATTAAGATAAACCCAAAATAGTTCTGCAAACCCATTCTCAAATGAACACAGAACAATAGATGTATAACTGGCTGCAGACTCAATTCAGCTGTTGTGTGACCAAAGTACCTAAAATTCTTGTTGTGGAGGATTCTTCGAAAGACTTTGCGAGATTCTTTCAAAATGGAGGATATGATTAACAAAATGGGAGCAAAATGCTGCTCAAGTGACTACACACACATCAACAAGAAAAGACAGTTCTAGCTCAAAAGGCACTTCATGCAAGCCCAAAGACAACGACAATTGTAGAGAGCAGAGTTATCTTCAGTTGAAAGAAGGAACACCTGTTTTAAATACTTAAAGAAACCATTGAACCTTTATTGGCAGATTATTTAAGAATTTAAACAATATCATGAGAACCTCTCTCTTCTCCAAACCACCCCCCCAAAAAAAAAAAAAATCCCAACCCACACACACAAAAGCAGCAAAGACAAACACACCTGGAAAAAATACAATTAGACCATGATCCTTCAAAATGGAGTCTCCGGCAGAGGGACTGGAACTTGGTGGTGCTACTTCTCGATCAGTTTCCAGATCACCTTCTTCATCCCTGCCTCCTTCAATAATGGCAAGAAAATCTTCGGCCCTCACTAAATTTCCAGCAGATCCTATTAAAGCTTGATTCTCTGGACTACGCTTTGCATACTGTTCTAGAAACAGTTCAGCCTCACTGAGGTATGTTGATGATGATAACTGTTTATTTCCACACTTTCTTCGGATATAAACAGCCCTGAAGATCACTAGATGTGAGAAATCCAAATCAAAGAGATCCTAAAAAGAGTTGCTGAGAAAGTTACCATTCATCTAACATCTTGCTGAGTTGTCTCTGTTTTCCAGGTGAAGTACCCCATATTGTCATCTGTCTGTAGTGTCAAAATGGGACATTATTTGGTAAACATGCTTGAACGAAAATCAATTGTTTAAGTCTCTTACTCAATGATTTGATCATAACAGAACTATGTGCTTGATACCAGCAATACTCTAGCTCACTGGGACGGCACTTTAATAGAATTGCACCCTATTACATGGTGCTTATCATACTGATAAGTAATTACTTGATATATCAACATCCACAATCATATTGTAATCAAATGAATGCAATTTGTCAAATGTGCATTAGCTATCTAGCCATGTCCCAAGCTTCAAGACACCATTATTCAAGAATGCTGCATTTACCTTTGGTAGTAGGTCTTATATGCAGCTGGACCCTGCTTAAAAAGTATGGACAAACCATTGCGAATCAAAAACGTCCGGAGCTGCAGAAAAAATTCGGAATGATGTGTGAGACTGTATTTCTGCTATTTGCGTATCAGCTCACATCTCCATCACTGTGCATAGGCAACAGATAATCATCGATCTTCGTTTCAATATATAAGCCAAAACTAATTTGGATAGGAATGCAATATCGAAATTATGGCCCCAGTAGAAGTTCAAAACCACCTAAGAATTTTAAATTCAATACACAATTGACTCTGAAAAATTATAGCTTGTCCACATAATGGTGTATTAAATGTTTTTGTTTTTATCAAAGCAGAAACTCAACTTGGAACCAGAGAAAAAATATGACAGCATTGGACTTCACAATCTCATAAAATTGGCGAATTCAGCAATGTCAACTATATCCTCTATTGCAGCATAGAAGTTAGTCTAAACATCAAGTTGGAGTCAGTAGAGTGTTGAACGTAATCGAATTTAAGCTCCATTGCACTCCTAGTTGAGTTTAAAAAATATTAGTGTTTCATAATAACCAAGCATATAGGCATAATCTTATTTTTATTCTGTGTACATTGATATCCAAGTTCAAGTTTACTGTTTCTGGTTAACTTGGGGATAGGGTATAATTTACTCTTGGATAATGCATCTGAGTTTAGTTGAGCTTGAGCATGTACAGAAACTTGTTGAGTCAAGCCCCATATAACTCAACTGAGTAACAAGTCCTGACCATCGAGCCAATTCTGAGTTTGAGAAGTGCTGAGTAGACCAAATTCACCTGACACAGCTCAATCTTGCCACCCCCACAACTCAGAGCAGCTTTCTAAATGTGAAGGTACAGAGTGCCACTAAACATCGATTGCTTCAGCAACAGACTAAGTTGTAGAAGTAAATTGATAGAGGGCACCACTATGGTATAGAGATGAAACTTGGAGGCATATTGGTGAGTCAGAATAAAGATCATTGCCCCATTGAAGCTAGGGGACATCTACTAGAAAACTTCGACTAGGATTATAGGCTATCTGCTGGCATATCATAAGTTTATATGCTCCCCTAACCTTGCACATAGGGGACTTGCACATTACCATTTTTTTATATGTTTCGCATATGGAAAGAAATACAAACTAGGGGAAAAAATCAAAGCCAGCACACTTTCCTCGACAACTCTTGAAAGCTACCTTAACATAACTAACCATTTTGATTTGCAAGCAGCTACAACTAAAGGTAAAGACAATTTTCAATAGACTTGTGCAAGGACAATGCGTACCTTATAGGTTAGAAATTTCAGTTTTATCATTAAGTTTGCATCATCATCCGCCAAACTATCCTTTGGGGACGCAGCAGCACCATTAGTATTTTCTACGATATCCAGATTGCTATTTGCAATTTCAGCAGCTCGTTCTTTATTTGCCTTGAATAAATTGATGTCGACAAAAAACCCTGCAAGATATTGCAGAATTCAAGATTAACCTCTTGTCGACAGATCTTTCTAAGGTATAATATTTATGAGTTAGGACGTATGGTAAAACAAGAAAGGTAATGCGTGTATTAAAATAGCATGTTCTTACCTCTATATAGTGGCCACAATCCAGGCTTGGACCTGAAGATCATTTATTCACACTATTACACATACAAATTACAAATAAAATCCATTAACCAAGAGAAGGAAGGTAGGCTTGAACTTGACCTCATCTCTTTTTGGTATCTGCGGAAAGCTGAATCGCTGTGAACATGAATAACCATCTTGTAGAAAAGATTTTCACTTGATATAGAGTTGATTTTGTGGAAATTGTGATAGCATTTAAATGCAGCTGGATAGCGTCTTTCTTTCATTAAACGAATCATTTCCTGGTTTGACAGAAGAATTAAGTGTCATCAAACAAGAAAGCAAAATCCTACATTGCAAGCAGAATTTTGCTGCAGAGACATCTCATCCGACCGCAGAATTTCACCTGCAGCTTGGTGGTAGAGTAGTCAGCAGGCCGTGATTGCAAAAATTTTGCCACAACGGATCGGTCTGCATTTCTTGAATGGTTATCGCCTGTTTCATTCCCAAGCCAGTCTGAATGGTCAGGACAAAAGGAGGTACCCACACCCTTAAGGAGTGCTTTCATTTGCTGCAATTAAATTTGGATAGTAAAATAATAAAAATCATCAAGCCGTTCATATCATCAATGTCGCCTAAGCAACAGTATCTCAGGAACATTAGGCTTAGAGTATACTACTACTTGGACAAATTCAATCTCACCTGTTTCTCATCTGTCCTATTTGCCGCACAAATTTCTCTAAGGCTGGGTCCCAGATCAAGATGATCTGACATAAGAAGCAAAATAAAAATAAACTGAGAATATTATCGAAATTAGGCAGCATTCTGTTGACTTCAACAACTGAAAAGGACTGTATTTGGATATAATTCGAACTAATGTGACTGCAACTTACAATAATATGTCAAGAGAACAAGATTGAGTACCTCCTTCATTAGGTGGAGGAGGGAAGTCCTTCAAGACTTGTTCCAGATGTTTTGAACTATCGGGGCTTACAATTCGAGCCACAAGACCCTCTAAGATTTCACCTTGCACATCGATATGATCTTTTGATCCTGCAAAGAAATTCCAAGTCACCAATAGTTCCCCAACGACAAAGACATCAACCGGAGTGATTGAATTTTAGTATGCCAATGAATGTTCTATGATAAAAGGGCAATTATAATATTAGAAGTCTAAGATATATAATTTCTTCTGCAATCACCCCCAAAAAAAAAAAAAAAAATGTAGGTGATAAAAGCTTTGCTGTACCAAGAGTGGTGAAGCTTAAATCATTTACGATAGCAACATCAACCTGCTCTTCAGCAATTTACCTGGTACAGAAATATCTGCAACTTCATCAAGAGCCTTACATACAGGTGTTGCTGTTCCTTCTTCACATAACGCATCATAGGCAGTGAAAAAGGATGTCACTGCTTTCCTAAAATAGAAATAAAATTTGTTGGCAACCCAAATTAGCACACAAGCACTTATGAGAAGGGATGCTTGAATTTATAGCTTTGGACAACCAATAAAAAGCAGAAGAGAGAAGAAGCTGAAAAATCACAAATTAGTCTAGTCTACCTACAAAAGTCATTGATTGAAAAATTTGGAACTCGATTTCTTTAATTATGTACTTTTTGTCTAATTTCAACTTAGATGTATTTTTGATTTTTCTAGTTGATTTCTTCGCGTCATTTTCTTTTCCTTGTTTCATAAGTTCACTAATCCAATCAAATAGTAAGTTCACAAATAATTGTTTTCTTATTTATTATTTTAATTTCTCATAAAGACACAAACTATTTTCCTATTTTATTAGTCCACTAATTCCATTGAATGATAAGTTTGATTAAAGAATTCGAGATTCCTTTTCTGAGCGTGTGCTCTTTTTTTTTTTTTTTGACTAATTCCAATATTATACAACCTCTGAATCTTTCCCACGTCCATTTTTACACATCATTTTTTTTTTTTTTTTGGGGGGGGGGCTCTAAATTTTCTCTTATTACATTAGCTCAATAATATTTGAACAGTAAATCCAATTGAAGATTATTTGTTTTCTTTATGTATGTATTTTTTGTGTAGTTCCAATCTAAATGTATTTCTTAACTTTTAATATATTTCTTCTGTATCATTTTCTTTTCCTTATATCACCAGTTCACTAATCCAATCAAATAATAAATTCACTAATCATTTTTTTTCCCTTGAACTAAAGATCTACTTGCACCTAATTGTATGCAGAGTCAGTCAATAATTCATTCTGCCTGAAGTAAACTTTAATCAAATGAATCCTATAAGCCGTAAGATGCATGTTAGCCATCAAACGGTCCAGCATTACAAATTCTCCACTATAAGAAGCAATTCGCCCTAATATTATCAAGACACTTTTGTTCAAAAGTAGTACACTTACCCTAGGGAGTACGCCTTAACTTCAGTCTTGACATGTTTCAAATTATCCACAATGTTTCTTTTTCAAAAACTAAATAGGAAAAAATTATAAGATCCAAGGGGTACCACTGCTTTAAAAAAAAAAAAAAAAATTAGGGAGAAAGTGAATGTTGAAAGTCCCAAAAATTATCCAGTGGTTTGTTCAGTAGCCATAAGAACCCAAAATGACAGCCCCTAATTACTTTTTACATTGAAAGAATCACACGTTCAAAAGCCTTCAAGGACTTCCCCCTTCAAACAAGCCAAAAAATTGCTAGAGAAAAAGAATAGATTTTCTCTCTTTGTTGTTTACAAAACAAACTCCTTTAAGAGCAGAGCTCTTCCCTAACAGGAGAAGCTTCAGAACAATGAATACCTAAAAACCTGAGCTTGTCTCAGTCCAGGACGATGACTTCACATATGGTTGACTACCTCAGGTGTCCACTTACACTGCATCTATCTACAAGGTGAACACAATTCTTTGAAGAGTCTGTTGTCAGAATACCCGCCCACGGTTATCCATATAACTTTTACCTCATCAGTACACAAACTGATATTCAGTTTAAGTACCACATAAAAAACTCCAAATTCATCCCCAAAAGCCTTTTTGTACTGTATATTGAGTATAGCCAAAGAAAATCCATTAAGCATAACCGCTTTAGTATGGCTTGCATATTAATTAGATAGTCGTCTTTGTCCAAGTCAAACACCACCGGGACAATGACATAATGTCTATTTATTTATAACAACAACAAGGATGTGTAATGTTAAGTTACTTTAATTGAGCTATTTTTCTTTATTTTCAGAGTTTTATTTCTTTTTTACTTACATAAGGGTATTAAGGTCATATACAATTTATATTTAATATTAACACAATGGGTGTAGGGTTTCTGGTACTACAGAAATCTATAGCCCCTCTTTGTTTCTTTCTTTTACGTTCTCCTTCTTCTCCTCCTCTCTATTCCTTCTCTCTTCCTCCTTTCTCTCTTGCTATTTGCTGCGGGTTTTCTAATCAGCTTTGTGACATGTTATCAGAGCAGATTTATCTACATGATTACTTGATCCTATTGCTGGTTTGAGAGTCCCCTAGTAACCCTACTTCTTCTCTGGTGCGCAGCCACCTAAAGCTGCAATTTTTATCTATTTTCTCTTCAAGTCTTGATACATATGAGATCAGAAGATATCAGATTTATCAGGTTCGGTTTGTGAACATGGATTACAACACTTATTGATCAGCGGATTCAAGAATCATAGTACTTAATTGATTATGGTTGATTGGTCTTGCTGGGTTTTCGTCAAACATATAATTATTTGAATCGGATTTCTGGTCAAGACATTTTCTTCTATACAACAGTCTATATTTATGAGTTTTCGGCATCCCTTTGGTTATGGTTGATGGAGCCAATTACATCTGATTACACATTAGTGTTGCTATTTTGTTTCTTGCACTAAAGTTTCGGCCTTCTTGATTAGTGGTAGATATATTTATATTGAGATTATCGTCATGAGTAATACTAAGACTTCTACAGATAGTGTTAATGTTCAAATTACCACTATTAAATTAAATGGATCCTCCAATTACTTGTTATGGGCCCAAGCTGTGAAGGTCTATATTAATGCCAAAGGGAAACTCCATTATTTTACCACAGACCCTCCTACTGAAAATTTTAGAGACTATAGTGATTGGATGAGAGAGAATGATACACTTTTGGTGTGGTTATTGAATAGCATGGAACCATCCATCGCTGCTAATGTCATGTTCCACACAACTGCTAAGGGAGTATGGGATTATCTTATGAAGAGTTACTCACAAGACAAAAATGTGTCTAGAGTTTATGAACTATATGAGAAGATCTTTAATTTTAAACAGGAAGACAAGCCTCTTGGAGAGTATTATAGTGCTTTGAAAGGTATGTGGGGAGAATTCAATCTTTATCAGCCCATCACTACTGATCTTGAGAGACTTAAGACACAGCGAGCTGAATTTCAAGTGGCCAAAGTTTTTATCTGGCTTGAATGCCGACTTACAGCCTGTGAAGAGTCAGCTTTCTTGCTGGAGAGAGAGTTCCTTCTATGAATGAAGCATTTTGTCGAATTCGGTGCATTGTCCCTCCATCTTCTTCGTCATCTAAAGACAATTCAGCATTTGTGGCTAGTAGTGGTGGTCGTGGTCGTGGTGGATTTTCCAATAGAGGTCGTGGTTTCGGAGGAGGTCGTAGTCGTGGTGGTGGACGTAGTAGACAAAGTTCTGATCGAGATAGCCGTCAGTGTATATACTGTGGCAAATCCGGCCATATTATTGACACTTGTTGGGCCAAGCATGGCAAGCCTAAGTGGGCTCAACAATTAGTTACTGCAAATACTGCTGTGTCTGAAGGGAGGGCTGGAAATGTGTCTTACAGCGACATGAACCCATCTATTCCACCTGGGGTAGTTCTTCTGAGTCTACAGCTCGAGATGATATGGTTGCACAACTCATCAAGCGTGTCCAACAACTGGAGGCTTCCAATTTCTCATCCACTACCACTCTTGCACGTACAGGTAAATGGCCTCTTTCTCTACTTTGTCTCCTAGCACCTCTTGGGTCATTGACTCGGGAGCTTCTAGTCATATGACAGGTAAGCGAGAAATATTTTCTTCCCACCATAACTCTAGTCCTTCATCAGAAGTTATTTTAGCTAATGGTTCCTCGACTCAAGTGGTTGGATCAGGGACTGTTTCACTTACATCTTCCTTATCTTTGTCCTCTATTTTACATGTTCCCCAACTTCCTTTAAATTTGTTATCTATTAGTCAATTAACTAAAGCTCTTAATTGTTCATTTACATTTTACCAATCTTATTGCATTTTTCAGGACCTTCAGACAAAGAAGATGATTGATGGATGGCATGAACGTGATGGACTCTACTATCTAAATGGTGTCTCCACTGCTGACGCCAATGGTCTAGCTGCTAGTTCTATTAACCCCCTATTATGGCATTCTCGTTTAGGGCATTTATCTTTATTTAAGTTACAACAAATAATTCCCGCGTGTAAATCAATTTCTACTCTTGAGTGTGAGGCTTGTGAACTTGGCAAACATCATCGTAGCTCTTTTCTTAGTCTTAATGATTCTCGTGCATCTATTTTACTTGAACTTGTTCATTCGTACATTTGGGACCTTCCCGTATTGCTAGTAGAAATGGTTTTAAGTATTTTGTTACTTTTGTGGATGATTATTCTCGTTTAACATGGCTCTATATGCTTCATGATCGTTCTGATTTTTTACATGTTCTCCAATTATTTCATCGTGAGGTTACTAATCAGTTTAATACATCCCTTAAAATTTTGCGAACAGATAATACTTTAGAATATACACAGAAATCAATTTCTTTGTTTTGTTCTAATCTTGGCATTATACATCAAACAAGTTGTAGTTATACCCCTCAGTAGAATGGTGTGGCCAAGAGAAAGTACCGCCACCTTCTAGAAGTTGCTCGTTATATACATGTGCCAAAATCATTTAGTTCATGATGCTGTGAAGCAGAAGCTGGTTGCTACTCCTTATGTTGCCTCTAGAGATCAATTTGCTGATATGTTCACCAAAGCATTATTTCGTCTTGCTTTTGTCGCTGGTTGTTCAGCTGGGCAAGGTAACCTATATGCTCCAGCTTGAGGGGAGTGTTAAGTTACTTTAATTGAGTTATTTTTCTTTATTTTCAGAGTTTTATTTCTTTTTTACTTACACAAGGGTATTATGGTCATATACAATTTATATTTAATATAAACACAATGGGTTTGGGTTTCTGTTACTATAGAATTCTACAGCCCCTCTTTGTTTCTTTCTTTTACGTTCTCTTTCTTCTCCTCCTCTCTATTCCTTCTCTCTTCCTCCTTTCTCTCTTGCTATTTGCTGCGGGTTCTCTAATCAGCTTTGTGACATGTAACAACCGTTAGCATGTGCAAATCTTTTAACATGCATAAAATGATGTGATACATAAAGAAATATTCCAAATATACATTGTGAACTTATCTCCATACAGGTTAAACTTTTAGGAAGAAAACGACATTTCACATGATATGAAGCTCACATCAAGAGTTTGAATCTCACACTCCCTCCTACTTTTAGTCCATGTGTTCTAGTCTATAGCTATCTAGTGGCATATCCTATCTCTCTTGCGTAGGGTCCATCCTACAAGCAAAGGGGAGTGTTAAAGAATATGCCAACATTCATTGTTATCCCATTTTCAAATAGTTTAAACTATGGCGCAAAACAGTCATTTCACTCCATACAAGATGATGTAGTTTTTCCTAAAAAACTTTTACTGAGTGCAAATTATTACTAAAATCAAACAGGCAAGAAGATAGTACTTGTAGAAGATAGGATAATTTGTTCATTAGATAAATCCATACTGTCTAATAATTAATCAAAAGGGATGGCTTGTGCAAATTAGTTACGTGAACATACCTTGTTGAGAACAACCATATATGGTTGGTAGGGAGACGCCATTTTCGACAAAAAGCAATAATTTCAGGAGTGGAGTAGAACTTAGGCTTGCCACTTCCCAATTCAGTGACCGCGGTAACTACAACTGTTGAAGTAACAAGAATGGTTTGACAAAATAATCAACTTTTCATACTTTTCTACATCGATAAATGTTGAGAATAGACATAAAGACCAAAACAAACTTCTTCATCTGTGTAAGAAACAGTAATGAGAGACTAACATTATCAGGAAGGGGCCTTATTAGCAAGTGATATAAGGTACAGATCAAGCAAACTAGCCGATGCGAAGTCAAGTTCTTAACAATTTAACGGTAAGAAAAACTAACTCTTGCTTAACCATTTCTTTTGGAGAATTCTATCAATAGAAATGGATGTGTATACTTAATATTCTATCTAAAAGAGCTATCCTTGCGAATGCTACTTTCATACAATGATCAACATATTTATGGAGGCATGATGTAACAGAAAAACATGAAATTAAATTTTTTGATAAGAGTTGAGACTATAGCAATGGCAGATGATGGAAAGTATGACCCGTGGGAAGTCGATCTCTAAACATCAACCGTAACCACAAGAAAAATGTAAAAGTTTTCCAGCCCCAACTCATTGTATGACTCCAAGAACAGGACACTCATAGTAGAAATAAGAAAACACACCTACAATCAATGAACCATGTGTTCAGTAACAAATTTTTAAAGATTCAAATACAGAACGCATACTTCCAAACAAAGAACCTCAAAGTAGAAAAGAAGTGAAAATGATACCGTAATCTTCTCGGGGTCGCTGCCCGTGGTCACCCAAAACAGCTGTTACCAGCTCCATAGAAATACACATCCTGTTTTCCTGGAATTATCAAAGATAAAGCTGTTGGAAAAAGTAAAGCATACTATAAAAAAGTTTAAACTACAAACATCATGTGCCGATGATGTGAACGGCAATGAACATTGCTAACTGGAAATTTCCTGCATGGTCGGAATCCTAATCTCCATATCACAGGATACTCGCGAACTTGAGTGGTAGCTTGTTTACACTAGCAAAGTATTTCATTTTACATATGTCCATATGCACATGACTGCATTAGTGGTGTACGCAGTAGTGCGTGCACGCGCGCTTGAGAGAGAGAGAGAGAATTGAATAATTTCCATATTAGGGTCCATTTGTTTCAACTTTTCAACTACTAATGACGTTCCACCAAAATGAAAATATTATTGTAAATTTAAAAACTATATAATATTCACAAAAATGAATTAAGTTCTTGAAGATTTGAAATTTTCATTATAAAATAAAGGAAAGTCAAATTATAAAAATTTAAAAGTATAAGCACCAAATTAAAGATAAAAGACCCCCCCACTTGAATCTCTAACACTTCTTTCTCTCACTTACGCAAGTTTAAGGTTTAGGGACTAGCCACTACAAAAGCTTGACCTGAAGATTAAGTTCCAAGCAGCCCAATTGGATAGAAAATACCCACAGAAAGAAACCGTGAGGGGAAAAAGACTTCAAATCAATCAATAAATTATATCCCAAAAACATGGTAATAAAGATGTAAACTGATTTTTATGTTTCCATGGATATTACATGGGAAGAGAATTAAAATTTGGAATTCCAGATATTCTTCTATATATTGGTTGAACATCGAGGAGAAATGAAATGATATTGACATCTAACGTTAGAGTGAAATACCCACGCACCTCCAGAAAGGCATTGAACTCAGCTTGTTTTTTTCCTGCTTCCACACCCCAAGACTCCCGAAACATGCGGCCAAGAACAAAAACTCCCACAGCAGTGTATCTACAATAGGAACATCTATTAAGTACTCGATTCAATGTCCACAGATACTGAAAGCTCTTCAGCTTACATATTTCCAAAGCTGTTCTTGGCATATGCTCCACCCTCATGACCGGCATACATGAAGAGAGAACCTGAATGCTTGAGGGAAACCTACATGGGTGTAACTTAACTCGGATCAAAAAACAACATCATCTGCCTCACTCGGCAGTTATCTAAAAAAAATTACTTATTTCAGCTTATGCAATAGGGAAACATCAACAAGCTATGAGCTTCATCAAATATCTGGGACATATAAGTTAACACTCTTTGCCGAATGCAAACATGTATTCCTACTAGGAGAAAGCATGGAGCTAGGAAGGCAGTGTACCTCTACTGTTGCCAGGCCTTTGGACACCATCTCAATCATCCTTGTCCTAATCTGAAAAAATGAAAACACGTGAATAGATAAAAACAAGGCAAAACCCGGTTTCCATTAATAAAGATGAAGCACCTAAAGGAGCAGGAAACTGTTATAGACGTTCTTGTGTGCTAGATAACTTATCACAAGTTAGTAGCACCCTTAACGACTGAACGGAGCATACATCCCGATAAAGCAAAATAACAAGGGACTGATGTGAGAAAAGAATACCTCCTGATCGGACTTCTCATTTTCGAACTTGGGATAGAAGGTAGCTCTAATTTGGGCGCTTGTATACGTAGAGTTATCCACGGAGAAGCCTTCCAAATAATTTGTCCTGAATAACTTACTCAAACCCGGGGAGATTTCTTGCGCCACACTCGAGCCGGAGCTATTCCCTTGCGCCTCCGCCGCTCCTTTATCCGCAGTCTTACTTTCGGTGTCGATCTCCAAGGGTCCACTGACCGTTCCATAGGCTCTCGGCTTCCAGATTGCTTTCTCGCCCTGGAAAGGAGCACGATGGCTCGCTGATTGAAGGACGCCGCCCGATTGGGAAGGATGAACATCGCCACCCGACTCCGCAGCAACATCTAACTCTCCGAGCCTGCTGGCAACAGCCTCGACTGTCGATGCGATATTCCTTTCTGGAGCTGCTGTCATGGAAGGGCTCTTCTCTTTCCACTCCTGCTCTCCATGCCCTTCCTTTTTCTGCACGAACACGTCCAAATAAAAACATTTCTCTGAATCCGTAATGCCGGCAACGAGCGAATCCCTCCATTTCTCTTTTCAACTCGCAAAAAATAAAAGAGCAAAGGAAGCTGATGATCGCGAATCCAATATCGCGCGAAAGGAAGAGCTCGTCGATCATCCGAAGCATAAGTTCATCCGCGCGCAACGACACGGGGGGCGGCAGGGCAGGAGACGAACCTGATGGCGAGGCGGCATGACGGAGCGGCGATGACGGGCGGAGGAGGAGGAGGAGGAGGAAGGGAGGAAGGCGAGAGAGCGACGCGAGGGGAAGGTTCTGGACAGCAGCGCCGCCGGCCGAGGAGAGCGGCAGAGGAGCGTCGGGTTGAGAGAGCTGAGTATCCTCTGCGTCGCCGACATCCAAGTGGCGCGTCTAGAAACAACGGCCGAAGTAGAGAGAGAGAGACGGTGCTACTGTGTCGTCGTCATCTCACACATGGCGATACGTGAGGTGGCCTCCGGATCTTCGCGTCGA
The DNA here is from genome assembly GCA_017140595.1 of Eucalyptus curtisii. NCBI lineage: Eukaryota > Viridiplantae > Streptophyta > Magnoliopsida > Myrtales > Myrtaceae > Eucalyptus > Eucalyptus curtisii. The sequence continues at coordinate 11,077,317 of CM029504.1, forward strand.
GAACGTTCTCCTCCGCCGGCGACCGCTTCTGAGCTTCCAGCTAGGGGTGTGCGAAGAGAAGGAGAGAGAATGCCCGAAAGCACAGACCCGGCCGGCCCGACATTTCGGGCCTTTCGACGGGCCCGAGAAGGCTGGACCGGGCCCGACGTCTTCTCCTGGGCCGCCCCTCCTTCCGTCCAATCCAAGGACGCAACGCTCTCAGCCTCGCCGTCTATCGTTCTCGGTCGCCGACTCACCGTCCCACCGGGACACCGCGGCACGACCATCGATCTCGCTTCGCGCCGCCGTCGAGCGGCCACCGCTCATCCTTCTCTCTCTTTCTCTCGTTTTAGCCCATTCTAGTTTAAATTTCTAGTTCCGGGGCGTGGACAATGTACGGAGTTTCGCAAAATTGCCTCGATTCCTGCTGAAATTACAAATATGCCATTGGGGCGTAGACCAGGAAAACTAACAAGAGCGTATTTTATTGCATCGGTGCCTATCCATTATTGGTTTGTCATGCGTTGACTAAAAATCATAATGTTTGCTTACGAGTAGTACCCATTACAGCGTCACTTCTATTGCATGGTGACCCTCCATATTTTATAGATATTACGGCTAGGTAGTCATAGTTGTTTACTGGCAACTTGACAGAGTAATCATAACTTCATGTGATGTGAAGAAGTTGTGGACTCTTGGCTGAATTACTTTATGAATAAGAGTTGACACATTGACAGTGGTAATAGATTGATGTTTGGTTGCCACTGTTAATATGAGAAATGACAACAGATTAGGGTGATTTTATTTGCATTATAATCACAAGGCCAGTTGTTACATAGTAATGATTTGCATGTGATGACACTATTTACTAAATTATAAGTGTCATGAATTAAAGTTCGTGGGGTTTGCAAATAATGATAAATGGATATTTGATTTCTATTGCTGCTATAGAATTGCCATATGTTATTTAGAAAAAAAGTACCAATAAAGTTTTTAACATATTACATCGATGTCAATTCAGTTATAAATATTTTAATTAGACAAATGTAGTTTTAAGCATTTTTATATCAGTACTAGTTGTTGACACCTAAATTTTGGGCAACCCATTTAGTCATTTATTACATAAAAAATTAGGGATTAATTTTTAACCCCTAAGAAAAAATATTATAATTCAATTGAATAGCATATAATTTTAGGTGCATTTGCATTCTTTTATTTTTTTAGATTTGGTGGTGGATTGGTTCGAATTAATGTTGAGCTTTAGTTCGGCAGGCCGAGCTAGGCCCACGAAAGGAACAAATTAATTCAAGCCCGTCGTTATTTTTAATTAATTATCTTATGAAAAATTGAGATTTGATGCGATATTCTGATAATTTTTTTAAAATTGAGAAAACCGCATTGCAATCTTATCTCTAGCAGTAGATGATGAAATCATGAGAGAATATTCATAAGATAAGGAGAATAAAAATATTTTTGTGATTCGGAGGTTATAGGCAATTTTCGAAATATTTTATTAGGATTTCATTTTTATTTTGCCTATAAAAGGAGTGTACGAAGTTAATTATAGGGGGAGGCTTTTTTGGTTTTTCCGAGGTAAAAAAAAAAAAAGAACACAAAGGGAAAAGTGAAAAGAGAGAAAAAGGGAGGAAAGCTTCGTTTCTTTTGGGGAGGAAAAAGAAGAAAGCGACAGAGACAGGTGAGGTGAGAGAGAGAGAGGAAAATAAATAAAAAAGGGGGGGGCAACAGTGTCGTCTTCTTCAAGGACCTCCCCCCCTTGGACGCGTCGGGTGTGCACTGCCGTCCACCCGCCGGATCGCTCTCCGCTTGCCGGATCTCGCAACCCTCCGGCCCGCAACACCCTACGGACGCCGCACCTCCTCCTCGAGCGTCCGCGATGCCGCGGATCCGGCGGCCACCACACCGCCGCGTCTGCGGCGACCTCGGCCCCGACGGCCGGCAACCCCGACGACGGCGAGATCTCGGGCCTTCCTCGCTAGCTCGCACCCGAACACTCGCCCCGCGCCGGCCGTTCCGATCTTGCCCGCAACTAACACCAACCTCCATCTTCGATCGACGCGGCGGCAACCCCTGCTCCGACGCGCCTCGATCTGCGCCGCCTACGAGGCCGCTGCGTGCCGATCCGCTCCGGACTGCGTCGTTCGCCGCCCGGCCGGCCGACACGCCTCTGCTTGCGCCCGCTCGGAACCCTCCTCGGCCCCGCCGCCGTCGCTCGCCTTCTGACCCAACGCCGGCGGATCCGAGATCCCCTGCGGCCGGCCGCGGCCGAGTGCCCTGCTCCGCCTCCGCCGACGCCGTCTGCGGCACCGAAGTCTCGGCCCCCTGCTCGCCTCCGCCCCGACGCTGAAGCTCGCGGCGCCGCTCGGCGCTCATGGCTGCCGCTCGACGCTCGCGCCTCCGATCCCCTCCTCGCGATTGTCCGGCGCGAGATCTCGTCGTCCCGAGTCCCTCGCCGCGCGCTTCTTGCCCTCGCCGGAGTGCCCGCGCCGGAGCCGAACGCCGGCGACCCAAGCCGGCCCGGCAAGACGAACTTGCTGCCCTCTATTTCCTTAGGTTGTTTATTTTTCTTTTATTTTTATTTTTTATTTTTTTTATTTTATATTATTTTGCTTTACTTTTAGTTGGTTTTATTATTTATGTTTAAGTTTGAATATTGTAAGGTGATTTTTAGGTTTGATTATTATAGGCATTATCCATAGGTGTTATTCCTAAAATTACTGTAATTATTAATTTGACCGTAAGATGTCGGGTCAATTTTTTAATTATATTAATTCTTGGGGTTTGTTGATGTTTTAAACTGTTGAATCAATTTAATTATTAATTTGATCCGTAAGATTTCGGATCAGATTTTTAGTTATTTTGAACTGTTGTCGTGATAATTAAGGTTAGGATAATCGTTAATTTGACTGTGAGACAACGGGTTATTTTTTCGGTTATTTTAATCATTTATTTTGTTGATAGTTTAGGGTTAATATTTATTTAATAATTACTTATCTTTTAAAAAAATCAAAAGGAAAAAAAGGTCAAAATCTTGCATCAAAGCATGAAGATTTAATAAGTTAGACATGTAGGTAATAAATTAGATTTTTTTTAGGATTATATTTTTAGGATTGCATTTTTAGAGATAAGTTAGTTTCAGACTTAAATAATTTTTTTAAAATAGGATTTTATTGCGAATTAAAAAATATAAAAACAAAAAAGGTGCATTCATTTAGGTTATTAGTTTTTTTTTTGAATTGCATGTTTAATTACGTGTTAGTTTTAATTTCGAATTTCATAAAGAAAAACACAAAAAAAATCATTGTGCATATAGGTTAGAAATACATATTTCATTTTAAATTTAGATAATCTTTTTAGATAAATTGCATTTTAGATTAAGATAATGTCTTAGTTTAAATTATGATTTAAGATCATTTAATCTTTAGTTTAAATTAGATAGAATCTTAATCTAGTTAGATCATTTTTGCATTTTTTTCTTAAATTTCGAATTTCATAAAAAATGAAAAATTAAATTCGTCTCTGCATAAGTTAGCCTCAATTTTTAGAATAGGTTGCATTTTTTAGAATAGAGATATCAAATGCACGTCATTTAATTTGTTATTAGGTTCATTGAATTAGAAATAGTCCGCCATTAGAATTAGGCTATTTTAGTCAATTCAGATTGCATATTTAATTATTGCATTTCTTCATGTCATATAGTTTAGGTCATGTTGCCATGTCATATTAGATTATTAGCATGCATTGCACGATATTCATTAAAAAAAATAAAAATCAAAATTAAGTTTGCATGTTAGGTTTATTAGAATTTGCTTGTTAGATCATGAAGTTAGAATGCGTTTGATTTCAAGATAAAAGAAAACCCAAAAAAAATGCTTTGTATGTTTATTTCTTTTAATGGACGTCTTTTGATTGTTTAATAATGGTTGAGCATTCGTGTGGCCACTCATTTGCATGATAGGAATTTAGATTAAAATCAATCCAAGTTGCTTGCAAAAACATTTTTGAAAATTAAAAAAAGAAATGGTACCGAAAGGGCACTAGGATAGTCTAGTGTAACCAAGTCCCCGTACCCTTAGTCTCTAGTTCGTAGGAGTAAAATAATTCTCCCATTATTTTACTTAGGTGTCTAATCGACCTACCCTAAACCGATTAGTGGCGACTCCTAGATATTAATCTTTTGCATGTTAAAACTTTAAGTCGCGATTTGGTATGGGCTTGGGAGAGCCCGAGCTAAGTTTAAAGACTTAGTAGTCCATCAACCTAGTTTTAGGTGGTGCACCCGAAAATTAGGTCGCGACACTAGTTGAGTTCATTTGGCTAATTTGAGCAAAGAATTACTAACATTGACGTTAGCCGTTTTATGTGTCACGGCTTACCTTAAGGGGCTGCCCTTAGTGAATAAGGTTAGAGATAATGCCAATGATGGACCAACAATCCTCAATCGTTGTGAATTCTCCCAAAATCTTACCCTTTCACAATGTTAGGTCATTCATCACTAAACTTTTCAAGAGTTATGAAAGTAAATCTCATTTCTCACACGACTAGAGATCTAGGATTGGAAACTTGGTTATACTAGTTATATAACTAATGCCATTTCGGTATCTAGTTTGATCATTTAACGACTAAGATGTCTAAGTAGTTTACTTACCGATTATGAGTCATAAAGTTCTTATCCACCAAGTGTTCATGCAATGTTTTCAGGTTTTATCATGATCTTATGGTTTATGCTAATCATGCTAAAAATAAAATAACAATCAATGTATTGAAAGTGACACTAAAAAACATAACCGAAATAATATATACAAAACAACCTAACATTTGTCTCTGAGAACAAATAACGCTCTATAGTAAAACTTCGTTGGCTTGTTCAATTTTATCCAAAGTTTCACTTTTTTTATTAATCCGAAAAATGTTTATCAAAATCCCTAAACTATGTGCATTCTAATCTAGGAAAATCTAACACTAATTCTAAACTAATATAAGCACTAAAAATATAATAAAACTAATCAAAACCTCCTTTCTAAAACTTTTGCTAATTTTTTAAATATTCTGCATTTTTTATTCTTGATAAAAATAATTTTTGTATTGATAAAAATATTTATTATTTAAAAAAAGGAAAAAGAAAAGAAAACCAGACCAGGTGGTGACCATCATGAGTGCTGAATGTAGTTCTGTAATAGAAAATATTTTTTTCGGTCCAGAGTTGACACTGGAATGACAATATCACTAAAAATCAACCAAGAAATAGGGGTGAGCACGGTTCCCGGGTAGAACCGGGAACGGAGAACCGAACCGGAGGGTCCGGTTCGGTTCCCGGTTCTAAAGGACCGGTTCCGGTTCCGGTTCCCTTTTCGGAGAACCGGCGTTCCGGTTCCGGTTCCGGTTCTCATAGGAACCGGAACCGATCGAAAACTAAAAACAAAAACCCTAGCCTTTCACTTCCCCCAACGTGATTTTCCCCCTTTCGCCGATTCTCCCCCTTCCCCTTTCTTTCTCTCTCTCTCCTTTTCTTTTCTCCCCTTTTTCCTCCTCACGTCACTTCCTGCCCCCCAACTTTTTTCTTTTCTCTCTCTCTCTCCTCTTTCCCCCTCTCTCGGCCGAACCCCCCCTTCTTCTTCTTCTTCTTCTTCTTCTTCTTCTTCTTCCTTCCTCTTCCTCTTGCTGGCCTGCCGCTTCACCCACCACCACATCGCCGCCCCATGCCCTACTCACCACTACCTCTTGGCCACCGAACCACCACCACCCACCGCTCGTCCCACGAGCCGTCTCGCCGTTGAGCCTGACGAGCTGTCGCGCTGTCCGTGCCGCCCCTTGACGCCTCTCGGCCCCTCGACGCTCGCTCGACCCCCTCGACGCCCTTGACGCTCGCTCAACGCCTCTCGGCCCCTCGACGCCCCCTCGACGCCGCACGGCCCCCTCGACGCCCGCTCGACCCCCTTGACGCCGCCCGACGTCCCTTGATGCCGCTCGCCGCCCTCGACACCGAAGAAACTCGCCTCCTCCAGCTTCAATCGCGGGTCTAATCTCTTGTTGTTTCTGCTCTTAATTGTTAGATCTAATCTAACATTTTAGCTGCTTTATTTGGTCGATTTATGAGATGTGAGTGTCATGCTTGTGTGCCATGATCCAAGTACATACATAGTGAGGGAAGGGAATTTGTGGGGGTTGTGTCACGTAGGTTCTTCCGTATCCCAAAATAAGACCAAGATGGCTGTTCTGGGATCTTCATCTTGCTGTTCGGTGGCTATTGTTGGGGCTGTTCTTGTTCGGTTTTGAATAGGGCTGATTTCCTCCGAAATATTAATTTTTTGGTGCACGGTCTGCAAAATTTGGTAAATATAGCTGATGTTTATTCCGTTTACTTGCAGTACAACACTAAATACTATTATGAGGTTGGAATTGGACACACGGTCCGACAGTTCTAGTTCATTACTCCTCCAGAGGTTGGCCCTGATGTTTTATATACTTTCGGTCTCATAGGTAAAGTAAACCATATTGCCATGCATAGATAGTCAATGACTCAGAGTAGCTTCAAAATCTCATTCCTGTGTATGTACTATGAGTCTTTGTAGAACCATTTAGTTTTGATAATCATTTTCATCAATAAGTCGCAGCAAATTTAGTTCTGCCGGTAATTTACATGCATCCATGGTTCTACTTCTTTACGTGCTCGCATGCCGATGACCATTGCGGGGGATCTTGGTCGGACTTTTGATTCAAACCGAAGCATAATCCGCGAAAGGACAGACTCTATTGTATGTTGGAGACTTGTCATACGCGGATGATTATCCCGACCACGACAATGTGAGGTGGGATACATGGGGAAGGTTTGTCGAAAGAAGTGTAGGTTGTCTCCTATTCGTTGCATTGTTGACGGTTACCTTCGGTAATGATTTGCGAAGGTGGGAGACAACCATTGACTGGGCATCGTGGGTGAAGATTTCTCTAGGAGTGGCTAAAGGCATTGCTCACATCCATTCGGCCAGAGGCGGGAGGTTTATCCATGGCAACATACCTTGAAGGTTGCATCTTAGAGTTTGGCCTGACTTCTCTGATCCGCACTCCTACAAAGGTGCCGTCTAGAACTAGAAGTGCGGGTTATCGAGCTCCCGAAGTCATGAAAACTCGGAAACCCACACAAAAATTAGACATCTACGGTTTTTGAGTCGCTCCTTGAAGGATTGTCAAGGTGTCGGACCCCATTATGGTGAGTTCAAGCTATTTTTATGTGTTAATCATTGATTTGAAGGATAAGCTCAATAAAAGAGTGACGATTAACAGGTATAAGATTGTTTATTATTGTTGCGTTCATTTTCGTTTTTTTAAACTAAAAATGAAAAAAAAAAAAAGAACCTGTTGGAACCTGGAACCGACCCGGAACTGTGGGTAGGTTCCGGTTCTTGGTTGACGGGTAGGTTCCGGTTCCAAAAAATGAGGAAACTGTACCGAGGTGGTAGGTTCCGGGTTCCATGCGGAACCGAACCGGAACCGGGAACCGCTCACCCCTACCAAGAAAGACCTTGGCTCCTGGTTTCTTACACACGAGCAGTGTTAAGCAACTCAGCATTGTAGTTCGTTCAAGGCAGCGCAAGATAGGAGAGGAACATTACCTGGTCAGCGAAGCGGATCGAAACCACGAGTACTGATTGAGTCGACGAGGGAGGCTTTTCCGTCGGTCCGTGGTTAGAATCGGATTTGATGGAGTCACTTTGAACGAGAATCGAGATCTTCTTCACGCTTCTTAACCGCGAAATGGAAGAAAAAATAATTTCCTTAAGTTCCGCGGATTGTTGATAAACATCGGCCGGCGAAAGCTCCGCAGCTCTCGGCCTCGGCGCACTGATGGTGAAGACGGGCTCCGGCGAAAGAGCTTCAAACTTGAGTCAAGTCACCGAGTCTTCCTGGGCCTGGCCCGGTTTAGTTTCTCTCTCTTTTTAATAATATTTTTTTATTCTTTTAAATAAATTCTATTACTAATTGCTAGTCTACCTAACTATTTACTCTTGCTATTTCTATTTTCGACAACTTACTAGTTGACGAAATCAGGTATGAACACTCCATGATATGGTTGACAAAATCAAGTATGAACACCACATGATAGGTTGGAGTTGATGTGGATATTTTTTTTTAATTTATTTATTTTTGAATTTTTGAATTTTCATTAGTTTTTTCTTTTCTTCTTTTTCCTTCTTTTTTGTTTTTTTTCTGAGAGCTCCGGCAATACTCCATGGATTCACCCAGATTTGAGCGAGGCGCAACTGGCCACGCATATGAGTTGGGCAATTGGAGATGTAAAGAGCTTCTCCTCCTCCGAAAAAAAGTCACTTCTTCTTTTTCTTCTTCTTCTTCCTCTACTTGCAGCCTCACACCAATTACTAAGGAAGTGTTTGGTAATGCTTTCCAAAACATGGGTTTCTACTCTTTTGTTCTCCGAAATAGAAATAGAACAAAAACACACTTGATAATTTTTTTGTTCTTGTAAAACAATTTTTTTTTCCGAGAATAGATTTATAAAAGAAACAAGAAATAAAAACAAAATTGTTTCCTGCTCCCGAGAACAACTCGAAAAATAATAAACAAGTTTTTTTCTTTTTTTTTTCTCTTCCTCTTTTCTTTCCTCAGTCGGTCGCCTACCAGACGAGGTCCGGCAACCTCGCTGGAGCCTCGCCGGCCACTGGCGAGGCTCAGGGGAGTCTTGCTATGGCTAAGTGGGCTCCCCCGAGCCTTGCCCAACCACCGTGAGGTCGGCGTTGCCTAGGCGAGGCTGACCTCGCGGTGGCTGAGCAAGGTGGTTGGCATCGCCTAGGTGGGTGAGGCCAACCTCGTGATGGCCGAGCGAGGCTCGGCCTAGCCCAGCCATAACGAGGCTCCCCCGAGGCCGGCGACCTCGTCGGCCGTCGTCTGACCGGTCGTTGGTCGGCAGTGGCCAAGGTTGGCGGCCGGCCACGAGGGAGGAGAAGAAAAAGGAAAAAGAAAAGAAAATAATGCAATTATATTATTAATAAATCAAAAGAAATTATAAGTCACAAAAATATTTAGGGTTGTACTAAATGTATTTCTGTTCCGAAAACAGAAATTTTATATAGTTATTAAACGCCTTAAAACACTCAGAAACTATTCCGTTGAACATAAATAGAAAAAAGTGTTTCCGAAAAAAAATTATTTTCGAAAACAGAAACATTATTAAACGCGCTCTAAATCACGCTAACAAAAAACAAAGCATGTCCGCATCACCGTGAGATTAAACGGTCTAGGGACTTTCGATGGCAAATCAAAAGAGCCTTCGTACTCCGCGACAGCTGGCCCAGCCATCAACCTGGAAAGTGCGCAAGCATCCCTCGCTGCATAGGCCTAGAGTAGCACCTTCTCACCCAAGTCCCTCGTCTGTTTAAGAAGTCCCATGCCTTCCCCTTTCTCCTCTTCAGCTTCTCGCTCCTCACTTGGATCTCTCTCCGTCTCTAGAGTAGCTCTTAACACATGTGGCCGCGGACGACTAAGCAAGGCAATAGCGAGGCAACCTCACTAAAGCCTCGTCGGATGCAGGTGAAAGTGACCATGGTCTCTTGAACCGTGGGTGAAATCACCTTAGCTACAACCGACAAACTTTGATGCCCCTTGTATAAAAAAAGAAAAGAGTAGAAAATTAAAAAAGAAAAAAATGTAAGAAGACGAAGGAAAGGAAGACAGAAAAGAAGAATATGGGAATTTTCTCTGTATTATGTATTCTATTCAACTCAATGTATAGGATCAATGTTAAAGTACAAAGCATGTACAAAGAAAGGCAACTAAATAATTTACAAAGTAGATTTGATACTAATTGATCAAGATCCGATACTAACTGATCGTGATTGATCTGAATAATATCCAATTATATCCGGAAGATTCTTGCATATCTTCCAACACTCCCCCTCAAGTTGGTGGCTTGTAGATATCCAAGATGCCTAGCTTGCTCAAAAGATACGCATGCTGACTTTGACATAAAGGCTTGGTGAAGACATCCGCTAGTTGTTCTTCTGTTCCAATTCCCGTGTCTCGATTATTACTTGCTGGATTTTTTCTCGAGTGAAATGGCAGTCCACTTCTATATGTTTCGTTCTTTCATGAACAATGGGGTTTGATGCAAGTTTGAGAGCTGCATTGTTGTCGCAAAATAATCTAGTTGGTCCTTCAACTTGTACCCCAAGATCCCGAAATAATCCTCCTAACCACATTATCTCACATGTGGTTTTTACCATGGCTCGATATTCTGCCTCTGCCGAGGATAATGAAACAGTTGGTTGTTTCTTTGTCTTCCATGAAAGGTAAAGAATCCCCCAATTTAATACATAAATCGGTTATGGATCTTCTGCTCATCGGACAGGTCGCATAATATGCATCACAATATGCAGTCATTCTCATATCACATTTCTTGGAGAGAAGAATCCCAAGTCTAGGACATTTCTTCAAATACTTCACCACTTTTAGTGCAGCATTCATGTGAGACTGCTTTGGCTTGTGCATGAACTGACTAAGTGTCTGCACGGCATAACTAATGTCTGGCATGGTCATAGTAAAATATATGAGCTTCCCAACAAGTTTATGATAACTCAATGGATCTCTGAGTACGGGATCGGCTTCTTGAGATACTCCAGCATCATAATTTGCTGTAGTCAGCTTGACACTTTGCTCAAATGGAATTACAGCTGGCTTACATCCTAACAAACCTGCTTTTGATATGATTTCTAATGCAAATTTCCTCTAGTGAGGGAGATTCCTTGGTCTGATCACGCAATTTCGATTCCAAGAAAATACTTCGGCGACCCTAAGTCTTTTATGTGGAAGGTGGAGTGCAAGTATTCCTTGAAACCTTTGATAGCTACTTCATCATTGTCCATAATAAGTATATCATCTACATATATCAAGTCCATATAGGGATTTGCAGAGACGTCATACTTTATTCTCCCCTTGCCTCCTTGTTTAAGTAAATTTGCGGAGACGACATACTTTATTCTCCCCCGTCTCCGGTGGGTACGTCCATATAAATCTCTTCGTCTAATTCTCCATACAGGAAGGCATTGTGAACATCCATCTGATGTAATGACCAGTCCTGATAAGCCGCTACCGAGAGAAATGAGCGGACTGTAACGTCTTTGGCTACGGGGGAGAAGGTTTTGTGATAGTCAAAACATTCCCGTTGTGTGAAACCCTTAGCCACTAATCGGGCTTTGTACCTTTCAATTGATTCATCTGCTCGATATTTAATATTGTAGACCCATTTGCATCCAATTGCCTTGCGATGCGGAGGTAGAGTAACAAGTTCCCATGTCTGATTATCCACTAGAGCCTGCAATTCCGCTTCCATAGCTTTTTGCCATCATGAATCAGTGCTCGCCTCATCATTGTTGGATGGATCTCGCTCTTCAGAAATGCGAGTGATGCAACATCTATGCTCGCGGATAATCGATCGAAGGAAACATAAGAAGAAATGGGGAAAAGAATACTTGGTGAGTTCCTGACACCACATATGTAATCTTTGGTCCAAGTTGGTGGACGCGTGGCTCGTCGAAACGTCTTGGTGAGTTATTCTTAAGAGATAAATGATTTGCTGGAGTCTCCACAGGAGCTGATTTGAGTGCAATTCCATCATCCAGGCTTTGATCCGTGACTTCTATTAGATGTGTCACTTTCGTAGTTGATGCAAAAGTGTTCTTTGTATCTTCTGAAGAACGAAGTAAAACATATCCTGGACCGTCGACGGTTTCCTCGACATGAGGGGTATGAGAATGTCTCCTGTTATCTATGCCTGATTTTTGGGTAGCAAAAGGAAAAACATCTTCTTGGAACAAACCATCTCTACTAATGAAAAATTTTCCTATAGATGAATCAAAAATCCGGTATCCCTTTTGTAAATTGGCAAGCACAGGGACCCATCTTATCTCTAGGTCCTACTATAGTGGCGTAGCATAGACACCCAAAGATCTTCAGATGACTCAAATGTGGCTTCTTTCCAAAAAGCAATTTGAAAGGGCTTCGACCGTCAAGAATCTTGATCGGCATACGATTGATCAAATAAGTTGCAGTTAATACACAATCTCCACAATCTCCCCAAAAATTGTCTAGAATAGAAGCTTGCAATTTCAAAGCTAGTGCAACTTCCAATAGGTGACAATGCTTCCGTTCCACTACTCCATTTTGTTGTGGTGTATATGTGCATGAACTCTCATGTAAGATCCATTGAGATAAGAGTAAAACAGCACATTCATGACTGAAAAATTCTTTCCCATTGTCTGTTTGTATTCTTTGGACAGTTTTCCCAAATTAAGTTTTTGATAGAGAAAGAAAAGTCCTTAGATGGGACATAACTTGACCCTTAGACTGCATGAGAAAGATCCACGTGGCTCTTGAATGATCGTTCACAATGGTGAGAAAGAACCGAGATCCATCATGGTTCAATGTATGATATGGTCCCCAGACATCAATATGAAGCAATGAAAAAACATCATTTGCACGACTTTTGCTCAATGGAAAGGGGGTACGCGATTGTTTTGCAAGTGGACAAATATGACATTGAAGAGGATAGGGAAATGATGGAAGTTTTTATCATGACCATAATGATTGTTTATTACAAGGAAATTGATCAAGATTTTTGAATGTAAAATGAAGTTTTTATCATTGGTAGTCAAATTACATAATGATTGTTTATTACAAGGAAATTGATCAAGATTTTTTATGAACTTCTCCAAAAAAAATAATCATTCAGATAGATTACCTTAACCCATTAGTTTCCCAGTCGAAATGGCCTGAAATAGACAGCTATCAGTATTGAAAGAAACTTGACATGAATTTTCCTTATAGGTTCTATACACAAAAATAAGATTAAATTGGAATTCTGGAATATAAATGACATTTGTGAGAATAATCTGAGAGCTAAGATTGATTGTTCCTGTTATAGTAACATGAGCAATGTTCTCATTTGGCAATTGCACAATAATAGGACTATCTAGTTCTTCATTAATAATGGAAAACAACCCCTTGTCACATGCAATATGGTCACTGGCTCCAAAATCAATAATCCAAGCATTTCTTGATATAGTGTTTATCAGGCAATGAGAAATACCTATAAAGCTGCTCCCCCTTTTTGGAAGGTCTAATTTCTGTAATGCGTGCATCAATTGCTGATATTCACCATGTGTGATAGGTTGATTTGTATCTGCTGGTCTTGTAAGTTGATAGGCTCCTGCTGAAAATTTCCTTTCCCTTTTTTTCTCCAGGTGTGCCATGTAATTTCCAACAATTTTCAATTGTGTGGTGGGGCCGCTTGCAAAAATCACAAAACAATTTCCCTTTATTTTTCAAATTCGGCCCATAGTTCTTCGGAAATTGGGCACCATTGGATCCTTTGGATCCGAGGCTATCTCCACCATCCAAATCACCCGAGTAACACGCCCCCTTAGAGCCGTCGATCGCTGTGCTCGATCATCGACTACAGGACCTTTAAAAGGTTGATGTTTAGCAAACCCTAGGGTTTGGACCTCACCTCTTCTCTAGGGTTTTTGCCCCCTTTCGATCCTTGCCGTCAGCGCCAAGCTTTCAGTTCCCTTGCTTTTTTTCGAGGTAAGTCTCTGGTTTTCCTCCTGCACCATGAGTTGGAAGATCCGGCCAATGGAAGGTGTAGGCTCCATAGCTTGGATCTACGATCTGAAAGTGAGGTAAGATTTATTAAGAATCGGAGAAATCGTGTGGCCTTCTCTATCCTTCATCGCCTTGTATTGCTGGAGGGTTGTTTCGGGTTCGTCGAGTTTTTCTTCAGCCGCTTCCAGCTCATTCCAGAGAGCTGAAAGCTTATTGAAGCATGCCATTACAGACATGTTTCCTTGCTTCAATTCAATAAGGGCTTGATGCAACGAAAAAATTCTCGCTTGATCTAATTTCCCATACATCTCTCTTATATTGTCCCAAATTATTTTTGAGTCTTCTATGAGAGGCAAGCCGACATGGTTATTTCGGGCTAATGCAGTTTCCTATCCACGTCCTGACCAGCTGATTACATTTTTTCCACCGTTGCCCCAATTTTTCGTCAGTTGGAACTAGAATGGTTCCGTCGATAAATCCTTCTTTATCCTTTGTCACAAGGGCTCGCTGAAACTCCCACGCCCAACTCGGTAATTCTCCGGTCCTATGAGAGGGTGGCTGATGAGCCGCAACTCCGGTCCATCGGCGATGGAGACGTACAGCGCATCGCCGGATTCTGGGCGACCCATGGCGATCGTGATAAGAAACGGCAGAAACCCGAGTGGAAATCCCGGGTAGGGATTCGCAGGCTGACCCGAATTGTACCCGTCTTCGCCTGACCCATTAGGGTTTTCGCCCGCATTCAAAGATCCGATTGTTTCTGAAGGGCCCGCCCCGCTTATGGTTGGTGGGCCGTCATGGGCTTGAACATCGTCCCTTCGAGCTTGGACTCCTCAAAAAGAAAAGTTTGGGCTTGGCCCATAATACATAGGCACCCACTAGTAAGGAGGCCCCATAGTGGGCTGCCCCGGATTGGGTTGCCATGGAAAAAATTGCCCTATTGTGGGTTGATCAACTCGAGCGGTGGTGTTCAGCACAGATTCTTGTGCTCCTGAGGTAGGTGTATCCACAGGAACTTGATCGTCGGCCATGGTGGTAAAATTCATTTCCTTCCTTCGTTTGTTATAAAATAATCTTCAAGGTACTAGTTCCTACACTGGAGTGCTAACGCTTTTTTGCAGGTTAGCTTGTCTCTTTTGGTAGGCAATCAAAGAACCATAAAGAATAAAATGCAGGAGGAACGAACCAGGTGCAAGACCTACTCTGATATCATGTAAGAAGATGAAGGAAAGGAAGATGGAAAAGAAGAATATGAGAATTTTCTCTGTATTATTATGTATTCTATTCAACTCAATGTTATAGTACAAAGCATGTACAAAGAAAGGGATCAATGTTATAGTACAAAGCATGTACAAAGAAAGGCAACTAAATAATTTACAAATTAGATCCGATACTAATTGATCATGATTGATCTGAATAATATCCAATAATATTCGGAAGATTCTTGCGTATCTTCCAACAAAAAAATAATTTAGATTTTCAAAAAGATATTAAATAATGTCTACGTTGGCGTCAGCCATGCCACATTAAACAACTGACATCCACGTCTACAATTTT
The DNA here is from genome assembly GCA_017140595.1 of Eucalyptus curtisii. Lineage (NCBI taxonomy): Eukaryota > Viridiplantae > Streptophyta > Magnoliopsida > Myrtales > Myrtaceae > Eucalyptus > Eucalyptus curtisii. The sequence goes on from CM029504.1 coordinate 11,092,482, forward strand.
TAGTTTAAATTAGCCAGATAAACTCAATTGGTACAAATGTGAAAATGTTTAAAATTAAATTGGTCTAATTAAAAGTTTTATGACCAAATAGTTATCAATGCAACATGTTTAGAACATTTTTTTTTTATACTTTTCTTTGTTATTTGCAGATGTGGTTAATGAAATATACACAATAATTATTATGCTACAATGATTTGCATGTGCATGATGCCATGTGATGAAAACCTTTGCCGCAACTTATTTGCTAAAGAGCGAACTCTCTCGTATGAGTACGTATGTAAGACTATGGAGTTAAGTCAATATTCTACTATTTGAGATAGTTTTCTACAAGGTTGAGAGAATAAGAAATTGTGATTTATATACGAAATGTTGAGTATGCATGTGAATATTATGAAATATTATCAACATGTGGATGTACAATAGTGTATTTATTATCACTAATGTAGAGCACACTCGTAATGGATGAGTTGAGAGGCATGACAAAGAGGTGTTTATGTTTCCGTCCCCATTAGTTGATGTTGATGATGCCTTATTAGTTGAGATGGCTAATGAGTCGAGATGAATCCTACAAAGTGATAAGTAGAAATTAGATATCTACCTGTGTATATGTGTGAACTAATATTTGGTATTTGCGCATCCTAAGATTAATATGCTCATTTATACGCATTTGAGTGTAAACTGATTGTTAACTCATGGTATGTATTTTTATTCATTGCACATGTGATTATTGTCACAACTTATGTATTGCATTGCTTTGAACAAACTAAAATAATATGTTTTGAAAGTGCATGTGAATAATCATTGTTTTGAACATGTTGATCCTTACTACTGTAGTGAATAAGTGTTGAAGGAAAATTGACACAGCTGGTTAGAGTTTGTAATTGCCTTTGTGAGTACATGGATTCTTGATATGCTTGTGAATCTACGTCATGATGCATGCTTATAATATGTGAATTAGTTATTATGTAGAATATATACAATGTTCCTTGAGTGATCAAACTATTCTATCATGAATATGCAAATAACTAAGAAATGCCTTGAAAAAGTGAGTGATTGGTCGTTTCAAATTATAACGACTCGAAATGATAAATGATATTATATGCTAATTGATAATGATGTTGTGCTTTGGAGTTGAGTGGTGAGTGGATTTCCTACTTTAAATCTAGAGCTATCATTATTAAGCTTAAGCTTACTCTAAAACACCTTACAGATTGATCAAGTTCGGAGTTCAAGGGCATTTAGATCTGCACTTCTGATGAACTATTCTACATAGAATATTTTAGTGTATATCAATTGATGTTAAATTATTTGTACAATTAACAATAAATTAGTTATTTATTTGGGAGTTAAAATGAAGTTAAATTATTTATTCATTAAGGTTTAAACTATATGGAAAATTTCTGATCGTGAGATTATAATTTCAATTTATAATACAACCAAACGGGTTATAAGATACTAGTCTATAGAGATCTTGTACATGAAAAGACCAAAACTACATACCAAAAAAAAAAAGTGTTTTATCATTTGGGCTTTGGTTCAGTCCGGCAACATGAGAGTAGTAGTAAAACTTTAAATACTTACACATTTAGCCCTACTTTTTTTTCACGCAAAATGAATTATTTAAATAACATTTTTCTAAAAACATCTATATAGCTTGAAATAATTAATATTTACAGTATCAACAGTTATTCATATCTAAATATTTTTATAAGTGATGAAAACATTTTTCATTCATTTATTTTTTGTAAGCGATACAAATAATTATATTTTCAAAATATTTTCAAAATTATTCAGAGCCTTTTTTACAATGATCTATCAATTACTTATTCTAGTAACTAACTTTCTCTTTTCATTAACTGACATTTCTACGGTAACTTACTGTATTATTTTTTTTTTTCATCTATCTAATTTACTAGATTTTCATATGAAAGCAAGTGAAATAAATAGATTTTCTGTAACTTCTCATATAAAATAACTTTCACCGCCAACATTTGCCCAGCAAAAAGAAACCATCTTCCGTTCTTCTCCATGAACCAGCAAGTTTCCAAGATCTCAAAAATCATCAATCTCTTCTCCGTTTATATCCTTCTCTCTCCATGCTCCACAAGCTTTTTATCTTCCCTGCTGATTTTCTAACCGGGATGCTCTCGCGTCTCAGAATTCATTTCAAAGCCAGCTTTATCTCAAAGTAATGCAGGAAGCATCTGCTTTACTTATTCATTCTTTACAATCTGTATGCTTGCAAATTGATATGCCCGATCATTATTTCAATGTATTTGTCCACCAAAAGAGATGAAAAAACAGAAAAAGTCCGACCTAACTATACCTATACAAGTCAAGGTTTGCCATTATGAACAGATGATATCCCGTCAGGGAAAAGGCAAGTACCGAGAGAATAAATATTATTAGTATGCTGTTACGGACACATACTCCTCATCCGAGTCAGCATACCATTCTTCATTTTCCTCATCTTCATCGCCTTCATCATCAGAAATCCCGTCATCATCATACAAAATATTGTCTTCCTCCCACAGTGGACAAGAACATGTAGTTTTTTTATTCTTCCACTCCACACCACAATTGTAGCAAAACTCATAGCCACATCTGCAAGGATGCAATGCTAAGTAAGATTTTTGTAGTTTGTAAAAGAGGACTGACAAAAGATATAGAAGATACAAAGCAAACCACAACCTTAAATTATCTTTTTCGAGCATTACCCAAACAGCTTGGACACTCAAAATTTCAGTGGCAATCAATAGCTAAACCATCCGACTCCAACACAAATCTTTGAGCAATATATCACAATGAGGTTGATATATATCAACAAGGGGCAAAAAGAAAGTTTGAATAAAGCAGCCTGACCATTTTCAATCAGCCAAGTCAAAAGTTTTGCCAATTTCAAGCACTAGGGAAATTGCATAAGCATTGGTTGCTAGAAGAAAAAAAAAAAGGATTAATTAGTGCTACCACAATGGCCTTTTTAATAGCTGTAGGTACTGGCATGTAAAGCCTTCTGCCTCTATCTACCTTCTCCAGCATGATCTAGCAACAGACTGCTGCAGGCTTAGAACAATCTAATGACAGATATTTCCCCCCAAAACGACCATAAACACTCTATCAATAGCGGTTTCATTCCAACTCAAGTAAAGATCCTGATCACGGGATTCTTGTTCACAATATGAAATTCTAATTCAGAGAGAGAGAGAGAGAGGGGGGGAGGGGGTCGGATAATGGAATAAATAAATTTCTTAAATTTGTAATAAAAGACAGAAGGCCAGTATCATTAGTTAAGTGATTAATGATAGGGCTCCTTCAAGGTCACCAGTTCAATATTGCCACTGCAACATCTCCCTCGTATTCTATAAGGTCAAAGATCCAGTCAAACTTGGTGACCAGTCAAACCTTGTCAAAATAAGGCTGACCTCTTGACCATTCCAGTCAACAGACATAGTCCAATCCTTCATTTAACAAGTTGAACCAGTCCATGTGGTCCAGTTTTGTAAGCATTATCTTTAATATCCCCAGTCCCTACTTCTACTACTCACTTGTAATAACAAAAGCATGTATACAACCACTGGAGCAATCACATAGATTAGCAGACAACAGATTTCACCATTAGACTACAAACCTAAGGCATTAAACTATCGAGCAGCAGAGCTTGTCATTATTCTTATTGAGTAAAAGATACCCCAGGTAAAGATCAGCTCAACCGGGCAGGTCAATTGTGGGAATTAAGTACCTGCAAGTCATGTGGTAACAGCCTTCAGAAAGTTCGATCATATGATTGCATTTTACACACTGACGCCATAAATTCTGGGAAGCAAGAGACTTCAGCTTTGCATCTTCAGCAGGAGGAAGAGGATGCAATACTTTATAGGACAAGCATGTCAAACTACTATGCCAAGGAACCTTGCAATTGATACAGAAGAGTCTATGACATTTTATGCATTTCCTGGCTCCGGATCTCGCAACACCAGAAGTGGTTGAGCATTCTGAAGCTTCAGTTTTTGACATCAATGCAGAGCACTCGGGATAAGGGCAATATATTTTCTCTGTAACAGGGATTGAGGCTTCCTTTAACCGCTGGGTCATCATCTCAATTAGTTTAGGTGTCAAAAATTTACTGCAGCTGCTGACATTAAGATCAGATTTACATCCCTCATGAGGACATCTTGGCACCATACCATGGAGCAACTTCACCTCTACATGCTGTCTCATGCAAGAAAAGCAATAGCGGTGCAAGCATCCATCAACCGCAAATATCTGACTCACATCAGTATCTTCTAAACAGATTACACACGTCTCCTTTGGATTCTTGCTGGCAACACCGTCTGCACGCTTCACAATCTGGGAAGTTATGGCATCTCTTGCAAGTTTAAAGGCAAACTTAAACTCATTTCGTGCTACCAACAAGAAATTGCACTGATCGAATTCTTTTCTAAGAAGAGTCACTTGTTCAACTAACGCCATGACCTTGCGCTGCTTCGGTGTCCATCTACGAGTAACCTACATCGTAACGTCGACCACATTAGTGACCAGACTGTATGCTTACGATGAATCAAACCAGATACTGATGTAGGAGGTTACCATAATTATTTCTGCTTAGGTTCATGAAGGCACATTCAGTCTTTGATAAATAAATGAATAGAGAGTGAATTATAAAGCACGGAGACAGAAAAAGAAACACTAAACATCAAAAGAGACATCATAAACAATGCAAACAGCCAAAGTGTCAATCAGAACATTCATGTCCATGAATATTTGGGTAAAGCGATATGATTTGAACCTTCAGTAATTGCAAAACAAAGACTCCAACAATTTGAAGTTAGGGTCAGGAGTCAGGACAATGTACCATCTTGGCCATCCGCTACATGCCTATAGAAATAACTCACAAGTAAAGGTTTATCTATCTCCATCATATTAGAGGAAGTCAGGTAGAAAGCTTTCCCGAAGACACAGTACGATTATAAGCCAGATAGACAAATTGCCCTGGAAACATACCCGTAACCTCATCAAGAAACAAGAGAAGCTAGACCAATGCAGCACGATAAGAAGTGAAGAATTCAACTTTGGTAATTCTCTATAAAGAAAACTGAAACAGACACCTCCCTCACACAATGTGCAGATTGAATGGGGGCCAAAACCTGAAATTCAAGTCAGAAACGCAGAAACTCACAAACTGGTAAAGCGGGAAGTAATCGCAGTAAAACACAATCCTCTTCAACTCCAACGCCAAAGCAGCATTAAGGCCTTCAACCAACGCCCTGGCCTCGACGCCGGCCTTGCTCTTGCTCGTCCCGGGCCCGATCAATGGCTTCCTCAATTCGAATATCAAATTCCCCCTAAAATCACAAACCGCGACTCCGATCCCCGCAGAGACGGAATTGCTTTTCTGCCCCTCGGCCCTCTCGTCACTGACCAAACCCTTGCAGTACAAACTAAACACGTCGCCGGCGGGATCCTTGGAAGAGCCCTCGCCGAAAGGCCGCTCGAACTCGTCCCCCCAGTCGTCCCAGTCGTCCTCGGGGATGGTCATGATCTCGGTGGCGACCTTCTGATCGTGGATCCGGCGGTGGAGATCCTCCCGGCCGCGCCTCGCCTCGGCCTCGCTCAGCTCGCGGTCCTTGAGCTCCCGCTGGAACCTGGAGAGCTCGTCGGACTGGAGGAAGGCGAGGGAGGGGGAGGCGACGTCGGCGGGCGGGGCTAGGGTTTGGGGCTGGGGTTGGGGCGGGGGCGAGGAGGAGGAAGGGAGGAGGGAGAGGGAAGCGGCCATGGCTTCCTCGAGCTGGAGGCGGAAGGCGAGGTCGTGGTCGGACTCTAGGGTTTGGGCGGCCATCAGCTCGCGGTGCTGCTCGGCGACGAGGGCGCGGTGATTGTAGTCGTCGACGGAGGGGCGGGAGCCCATGCTGTGGAGAAGGGGAAGTGAAAGCGAAAGTGATATCGGACTGTCGCGGGCGTGCTCTTTAGGGGCGGGACAAAGGCGTGATTCCGGGGGATGTTTGGTGATCGTATCAAACACTATCTAATTTTAAGCTGAATATATTTATTTATTTATTTATTTATTCAAAAACTTAGTAAAATGTGAATTAAATACTATCTTGATTCGGTTCTAAGTAGTTGAAAAAAAAAATAAGTAACCAATTCTGGATATAGTCCTTGATTTTGAATCATGAGAAGTGGATCGAAACCAATCACCTCTACCCGATTTTATTCACCGAGGGTGTCGGATTGTGATGTGATTTGTCTCTTTTGCCCTTGCGAAGACCCTCTTGCCATTATGTCTTGTGGCAATTAAGATAAGAGTCAAAATAAGATAACATTTATCATATTCATAAAAGGTATCTAATTGAGATAAAAATATATGGTAGAGAAGTAAGATAAAAGAGGATATGATTCCTTATATATATGCTATAAAAATTATTTTTCTTAAATAACAAACTTCTTAAATTATTAAAATTATCGAGAAGAAACTATTAGAATTATAATTAAATTTAAATATTCTATTAGAATTATAATTAAATTTAAATATTCTTTGAATTATAATGTAAAAAATCAAAGTAACGAGAAAACAACAATGATTTTCGATTTTTTTTTTTTTTATTTCTATTTTTATTTATATATTTGATTTCGGATATTTTTTTAATTTATAATATATTACGTGTGTATATATATGGTAAGTATCTATTTATATATTACATATTTCGGATATATTAACATGGTTTATTATTTAATAAATCTTTCATTAAAGAATGACGGGAGTAAATAAAATATATAAAAGGAGAGGAAAATAATAAAAAATAAGTAAACGAAAATGAGGTAGGACTAGAAGACCCTAGACTTTAAATTAGCAGATTCAAACTTGGAAGATTTTTCTAATTCTCGAAGATCGATGGGCATAAGATTTCTTAAAAGTCTATGAAATTTTTTTGGGTTTACATCAAAATCCCAAGAAAATTATGAGAGATTTGACACCCTGATAATTTTTTGGTTCACGTCAAAAGTCCATGAAAAGCAAGAAAAGAGTCGAAACTCATTCTCCTCTATAGTTGTATGATTCATGTTAGAGTTTTACAAAAGTAACAAGAAAGTTCAAGCACTATGCTTTCCAGAATTGTAAAAGTGAATGATTATGTTATTTACCTCATTTGCATTTCTTGTCATAATCAAACCTATATATAACATCCTTGATTTTAGGTCATGAGAATAAAATACGAGGGTCGGTAAGTCCTAACTTGGCTTATATCAAGATGTCTTATTGACTGATGCACGGACATCGGATTTATGCATTGGACATGAATCGGTCCTTCGACCATGAGGTTTAGTTGTGGATTGATTTTGCACCATCGAGGACACGAATGACAATCATGGATCGATTATATGTACAATGGTGCACCGGTTGCGGGTGATTCCGCATGGAACCTATACCGATCATGAGCGATCCATGAGTCGATCATGTTCAGTTGCGGATTGATTTAGTCCACATGACCAAGTGACAACCGAGGGTCAATCATGGGGATCAATGGCATAAACCTTGGATAAACCAAGTCATGGCATGTTCGGCCATGGATCCGGTCCACTTGACCGAGACTCGGTCAGGGCAAATGATCAAGGCCAACCACGAAGTTCATTTTAAGACATCCAATGGACCAATTCTAATTGGAAATCGTCATGAACAAGTTCAAGACAACTATCGACTTAGTCACGCTTATTTAGTTAAAGTTCAATTAATTTTAGGCACGAACCTCGATTCTCATAAGACCGTCAATCGTGTACAAAGATGAACGACTTCTCCAATGAGGCGACACCCTATGTTAATCCCATGAATGCCTTGGATGGGATTTGGACACAAATTAATTAATGCGGGGATGAGTCATTAGACAAATGTCAAGAAATAATTAGTGTTCTAGAATTTTTCATAGCCTTTTGACTTAGTCCATCTTTTTTCATTTAAGTGCCACACGTTCCACTTCAAGAGAGAAGAAGAAAACTTACTTCCCAAGTAATTGACAAAAATATCTAGACTTCATTTAATAATTTTGGAATCTAGTTCATTAATAGCATGAATGAATTACCATACTTAGGTGTCCCCTAGAAAGTTAGATTATAATGACCCTAAAAATAGTCTTGGTGAACAAGACAAGAGCTAACTAATTAGAAAAGGACATTGGGCATCAAAGGGGCTTATGTTTCCCTTAGGGCCATAGGCACATCATGAGCTTAAATTGAGTCTTGGAGAACAAGCCAATAGGTGGACCAATCACAAATGAACACCAAGAGACATAAGCGCCAACTTGAGAGGATAGATAGGTCAACTCGTCATTTAGGTGTGATCATGAGCTTGCATCAATATTTAAGAGGAGGAAGCCTATATATAGGAGGAGCCACCCTTGCATTTTCCCATTTAACCATTTCTCTCCTCTCCCCTTCCCCCCTCTCTCTTTCTCTCTTTCACACCCTCCTCCTTCAAGTCGTCTAAGAGCCGACCGGTTACCAAAGAACATCTTGGAGCTAGGTCCAAAAAGTTATAAATAGACTTTGTTAACTCTTTGATAGGGCGATGTGCTACACGTATCAATTTTAGGATCATTTTCATCGTTTGCTTATTTTGGCTTTGCATTGTTATGCTTGTTGTGTTTTTGTTTACTTGTTATTGCATTAACTAAATTCATGGTCTTGCGTGGGTGTCAAGTACACCCGGATGTCGAGAAAAAATCTCGGCTACTTTGGACGTGTATCGAGGTAGATGCATGACCTACACTTAATTTCAGAACAACATTGAGGCGTGTTGTTTTTTAGACAAGTAAAGAGTCATTGCCAAATCCAAAGTGAACAATTCCAAGTCAAGATCACGAGCTTGAATCGTATTTGGCATGTGTTTTGATAGCCTATTCTTGTATCAAGCAAATTAATGGTTTTGCATGAGTGTCAAGCACATCAAATGTCAAGGAAAGGTCTCAACGACTTTGGACATGTGCCAAGGTGGGCATATGACCCCACTCTTGATTTCAAGACAATATTGAGGCGTGCTGTTACTTGGGACAAGTCACGGGTCAATGTCGAAGTTGGAGTGAATGATTTCAAGTCACGAGCTTGAATCATATCCGACATGAATTTAGTTTAGTAAGGTACAAGAGTCGTTTATTGATTCACTTTGCATGGCACACCTTCAAGCCTTTCATCCATCTAATGAAGATAAAAATGGATTGATTGATGTTTGAATGCATGGACAGACGATGGACTTATATGCCAATGCTAGGTTGCGGGTTGTTGCCTAGGGTAAAACCCCGGATGTCGTCCCGATAATGAAATTATGGACGATGCCGGCCTAGGTGAAGCCGATGCTTGGGGGTCGCCCTGGATGCCATCTTGATAATGAGATCGGGATGATGTCGATTGCTAAGGAGGGACCAATGCCGGTTGTTACTAGTAGAGTCGATTGATTTCGACTAATATGAAAGTAAAAAAAAAAAAAGAATGAAAATCCATGTGTGATGCTTATATCAATGCTTGCAAAAGCCATGTTTGTTTTTTATATATGTTGTTGAGTTCTTGCATCAATTTGAGCATATGTTTGCATCGTATCACTTAGTGTTTGAACGAGTTTTATGTGATGCTTGCATTTCTTTTAGTGACCGAAATGGTCATAGACCATAGATTTTTGGAAAACTTATTCTTATGCACTAACTTATTGTCTTTGATTTTCAAAAGCACGTAGATGATTGAGAGCCTTTATATGCATAAGCAAGGCAAGGCACAAACCTGCTATTGATTTGCCATCGACAAGTGAGTGGTAATCTTATATCTGAGGATCGACAGCGTGATGTCTTCCTAAAGGAGAATTATGGATTTTTACTTATTGAGTTATCAACTCACTTTTATTATTTTCACCATTTTAGATGTATGATGGCTGAACCGAACCCACTGCTCGTCCATCCTGGTTTTATGATTGATATGGTTATGATAGTGACGGACATAATAGATGTAGAAGGGGATGTCCCTTACTGAAAGTATACTTCTACCATATGGGTTCAAAAAAGGGTAGACACCTTGGTTCCTCCCGTGTACGAGGCTTGGTGCCTCATTTTTTACAAAGATATCATCGGTCTCATTTGTGGCTCCATTCCTTAGTGGATCCCACAGGAGCATCATAAGGGAATGGGCTTAGAATGTGGGCCATTTTTGGAAGAGTTCGGTAGAGGAACTAAGCTATCTCAACATTTTTGATTGACTATATATGGTAATGAAGATAAATAACCTAGGATTAGGATGGAAATGTAATTATAACAACTTTTGATATGTAAATATATGTTTGTTTTTATGCTTGGTTTGTATATGTTTTGTCTGACTTCCATATTTGTTTGAGTTCAAGGATACGTTATGATTCGCTTATGTATGTGCTTAATCAATAATAAATGATTTTTGGGACATTCAACGTGCTTGGGACGTTGATACTAAATTGCTAGGTCACGTTCTTGTGCCAAGAGTAGGGCAAGGGCGTGATATCTCATTTTAGGTATTAGAGTGGGGTTAATTACTGGAAGTTGAGCTAGTTAGCTAGGAAAAATATTATGCATGTGTTTGCATAAGTGAATTATGCATGTGTTTGCTTAAGTGAATTCTTATATACTAACCTTAACCCTTGACTTTGGTATTGCTATAACTATCCATATCCTTTTGTACAGGTATTTCTTAAAATTCCAGTAGAATATCATGAATACTCGAGACCCGTTGACTTTTAATGGAAAGTGGAATCAAGATTCTTGACTCGATGGCATACTACAAGCCCTTACGACCATAGGAGATTTAATGGAACAATAGTAAGTTAACGATAATGGGAATGGTGACCAACTGATGAGTGGACTTTTAGAATAGTTCCTAAAACTTAGGCCATCGAAATTTGCTAAGACTTAAGGTCCTGAGGAAGCAGCATCATGGATCGATGAACTAGAAAAGATATTTGCATTATTGAAGTGTTCTAATGAGGATGAAGTTACACTGGCGATGTATCAGTTACAAGGTAACACAAGCCATTGGTGGAAGGCAACTCAAGAAAGGATAATCTTAGAAGGTGCGGTTATTACCTGGAATACTTTCGTGGAAGCATTTAAAGGCAAATATTTTCAAAATGTGCCCGTGAACGAAAGATGTCAGAATCCCTGCGACTTTGCCAGAATAATATAACAGTCGATTAGTATGAAGCAAAGTTCTTCGAATTGTCCAGGTACGCTCCCCGATTGATTAAGGATCCAGTAGATAGGCTAAGCATTTCGAGATGGATTAAAACACAAAAAACGAAGCCAATTTGTGCCATTGAATATAAAAGATTTCAGGGAGTTATACGAGAGAGCTCAATTGATTGAGAAGAACACCCCGGAGCAAGTGATGAATCAGTCTTATTATCTTGCTGTGAGGAGTGGAAATCAACATTCGGATAAGGGGCCGATGATGGGAGACAAACGTTGTTTTATCCATAATAGGAGGAACAATAATCAGAAGCCCCCTTTCACTTCGAAAGATGGGTCCCGTATTTGCGAAAGGGGTCATGGGAATGCTCCATGTTATGTAAAGACGAGAGTTTATTTCGGATGTGGCATGTGATGTCTTGGCAGCGTCACATACTAAGCGCAAGCGGAAATTATACATATTATCATCATGATAGGACCTATTGGTTTCAATTATCACACTTTAGCATCCAAACCTAATTGGTTAGCATGTATAACATGGATATTTTATGATCTGAAGCTTTATAACACATGATCATCCCGTAACAGTCTTGTCACCTAGCATTAGACAATCCAACTAAGAACATATAGAAAGATCATGAGAAGCTTTGTTAACTTTCATTTTAAAAACCATCCGGGCTTACATACGTCGACTTGGATTACTTACAAATCTTTCACCGATGCACAACATATATATACATGTTCATAAACAAAAGTGTAAGTAATTAGCCAGGGATAAGGGTGAGAGGGGTTCCTAACTTGACTACCCCCTGCACTAGCCCACGTCCATCAAAAAACAAAAGACGTCTTCTCCGACTTCATCATGATATGGGTACCTAAACACATCCTACCTCGGCTCCAAGTCCTCTAGTATCGAACTGAAAAGGGCCAAACAGCTCCCCTTCATGGTTTATGAACCAAGCAACGAACCTCATAGGAATCCAGTCTACCCTGCCATCGTCCATCCAAAGCGTAGCCTCATATCTCGTGCAAGTTAGCTTGATATCGGGGTCATATACGTCGTGAAAAGAAACATCAATGTACGCTATCACCCCATAACGAGCGATCGGTGGTACATCCATACTAACAATCTGAAAAATAGAAAGGAATGAGCAATGCCCAATAAAGAAATAATAAGATCCTAAGCTAAACAATCCACAGTTGCCAAAGAAAGCAAGAGAACACAATCAAATAGTTCAACATACTAAGGCAGGATTGTCATGGGTATAATTAAATGAATGCTAAAATGTCACATGAATGGTCACTCCATAACAAACATGCTAAATGCACATGTATGCCTCATGCTCCTAATCTGAACTAAGATGAGATGCGACAACAAGAAGAGAACTCACACACCAAGTGGAATTTATATTATAGTGTGTGTATCAAAGTCCACCCTCGATTAGTTTACCCACTGGAACACAAGCCGGCCCGATCAAGTCACTTCCGAAATCCCACATCCGAACTTCCACGATATTACTATTATAGGCATCTCACTCCGAGGCATCCCAGTATCACACAACTGAGACATCCTAAGATCACACATCATAGGGCATCTCACTTTGAGGCATCCTGATATCCCACAACTGAGGCATCCCTGATCACATACAAGGGCATCTCAACTCTGAGGCATCCCGCATCTCACTCAACCGGGGCATCCAAGATCACACGGCATAGGCATCCCACTCTTCGAGGCATCACTGGCATCTCAGTACCAATGGAAATCTCTTACTCATTTAATCCACACATCACACCTTTGAATTATATCACATCATAGCATGCATAAGACCTTAAGAGCACACGATCACTTCAAGCAAGACTCATGCTCACATAACATTTCATTCCTATTGCACTCATTGCACACATATGCCACAATTAGTAACCATACAATGACCACATTTCGGACTATGGAAGAGACATGCTCATGCACAAACTAACCATTATTACAAGACCATTAGGCTCCCTATATGTCATAAAAATCAGGTACAAGAGGCACAACATCCATTGCACAGTCTCGGATCAAGGCAGGATACAATCTAACACGGGCAGTTTCAATCACAAAAGCAGAAAGTGCATCAAATCTCATCAAAATGCTACGAAATTTTAGTATGTTATAGAAAAGACATAGATTAACATTTTTCATGAAGAAACATAGGCATATATCTCATTGTATAAAGAGAAGTAATTTTTTGTCTTTACCCCTAAATTCTGCAGCAACTTCAAGATTAAGTACCTATTGGAGAAGGATCATTTCACTACCCAAATATCGACCGTTTGTTCTCAAATTTTGATATGTTGTTCCTAAAGATGTTTCCTACAACTTTCATGAAGGGTTTAAGGTCCAACTCAATCTAGAAAATTTCATAAAATCCATAGAACTACCTATGGTTCTGCCGTTTTCTGCAGGTCAGTTTGCTGTTTTAAGGGAGGAATGTTTTTTCATAAGAAAATCTCTACAACCAGTAGTCGAAGCCTAAAATAGTTGGTACACTCTTAAGAAACTTAGTTCGTTCCATTAACTACACATTTAAAACCCCAAAGTGACGCATAAACTAGTAATTTTCTAAATAAATAAATAAAAAACTAGTAATTTTCTGTCTTTGTCTTTCTCAAACAGAACATCCCAAGCCACTGTCCCCATCTACAGCTTAATCATATTATTTAGTTCATCTACAACCTATTTTAGTACCTAGACACCTCTCCGACAAAACCCAAAAGTGATCTCCTTAGCTCATTGACTACACACAGCAACCCACAACTCAACTCGAGCCTAGTATTCGCGTCTCAACCCCTCAAAAGCAACATGCAACACCCATCTGTCACTCAACAATCGTCTACCCACCAACTCGACCAACTTAGCTCCCTCACGCTCGGTTCTTTGACCATCCAAACCCTGATCATGACATGCAAAGACCAATAGCTTCATTTGAGTGCCCATCTAACCTATTTCAACTCAAAACAGAAGCATCAAACTTAATCTTCCATCATTCAGCATGCTCCGCAAGTTCCCTCAACAAACAACGAATAAATTCTAGTTTAGGACCTCATCATTTCCTTACTGGTTGCTTCGCTTCATTGGTGGCTTGCTGCTCTTTGAAATTCTGCCTCAAATGCACGCAAAAAGAAGAAGAAGAAGCTGAAGTCACTGAGTTCTCTTCTGTGCAAGTCACGAAAGAGAGAGGGAGGAAGAAGAAAAATGGAGGAGAGAGAGAGAGAGAGAGAGAGAATTTTGGACAGATTTAGGGGACAAAGAGGCATGAATTCTAAGGAAGTCTAGCTTTGAATGTGCAGATTTTTATTTTAAATCCCAAGGAGAGAAGTAATCATTAGAAAGGGATAATAATGATGTCTTCTCTGAAGGCTTTGGGTTGGAGAGAAATCGAGAGGGAAGAGATGAGTTCGCATGACTAGAATTAAGTTCTTACGTTAATTAGTCTAATAGTTTATAACATCTTCTACTTAGTTTTGTTTCAAGTTCACAAAATTTTCAATCCTCTCGCTAATCTATGATACAAACAAGAATTAATCATGAGAAATTACTAAAGTTAGTGTTCGATAATAAATTTACAATCGCTTATAAGTTTTTAATAAAATTTCTAATTAAATCCCTCATAACGGTAATCTATAAACTTAATTGAACATTAAAGCGCTCGGGCCTAAATACCCGTCTCTGGCCCACCGAGCTCATCCCACGACATTTCACGACCCACTATACTTAATTCACAACTTTAGCGAACCCGACTCTTGGCCCGCTCCAAGCCAAGCCCAAGTCCATATCCTATCCTTTGACCGATCGAGCCCATGCTTGATATCTTCGTGTGGCCCATTAATTACTTAAGCCCATACTTTCCTCACAGCCCATCAAGCTTGTCATCTCGCCCGCTTTAAAATAATCCAAGCCCTTAACAGTCCGATTACACTTATAGGGTAGGTAAAATTCAGGATGCCACACGGCCAATAGGGTCATCACCTTAGAAACTGTCGGCAAGATGCAACAGCAGCAGCCCTAACAATCACCAATGAGGATGACACCTCAAGATAATCCTAATTGTCCATTAGCACCAAGAAGATTGTACGCGATGATCCAAGAGGAAGCAGAGAAGTTTGAGATCGTTATCATAGGAACTTGATGAGCTGGATGATCAAATGGTACTTGGACCGTTTTGTTGTAATATTTATATATGATATTTTGCTATACTCGAAAAGTCCAAGTATGCGTGAGCAATTTTTAAGAATTGTGATGTAGATACTTTGAGAACACGCAATATATGCCAAATCTAGCAAATGTGAATCCTGGCTAAACCGCGTGATATTTTTAAGGCCACATAGAGACCAACGAAGAATAATAATTAGGGTGGTGCAACGAAAAAAATGGCGGAGCCAATGAAAACATGTTACGAACCTGTGTCTTGGACTTTAAAAGAAGTTGGAACGAGCAGCTACACATCATTGAATTTGCCTACAATGATAGTTATCGGCAAAGTATTAGTATGACACCATTTGAAGCACTCTATGGTCAGGCTTACAGGACTCCAGTATATTGGGATGAAGTTGGGGAAAAGAAAATCACTAATCCGAAACTAGTTCAACTTACTATAGATGCCATTCAGACTATTTGAAATAGAATGAGAGCCGCCCAAAGTCATCAAAAAAGTTATGTTGATAATAGGCGGAAACCCTAAAATTCCAAGTTGGCAATCATGTTTTTCCCAAAGTACCTCCCATGAAAGGTATGTCCCATTTTGGTAGAAAATGAAAGTTGAGTCCTAAGTTCATAAGACATTTTGAGATACTAGAACATGTAGGGAATCTGGCCTATTGGTTGGTTTTGCCACCGAAGCTTGCTTAGGTCCACAAAGTCTTCCATGTTTCGATGTTGAGGAAATATGAACCTGATCCGGCAGCCGTGCTAAACTTCGAGAAAATCGAAATAGATGACAATGTGTCATATATTGAAGAGACGATGCAGATCGTGGATCGAAAAGAGCAAGTTTTGAGGAATAAGACCATTCCCTTAATTAAGGTGATTTGGCGATACTATGGGAAAGAAGAAGCAATCTAGGAGACCGAAGAAAATATGAGACAGGCATACCTGCATCTATTTGAATCAGGTACGTATATAAATTTTGAGAACGAAATTTTATTTAGAGGGGGAAAAATATAACATCCTCGATTCCATGCCATGGAAATAACGTAAGAGGGTTTGTAAGTCCTAGCTTAGCTTGTATTGAGATATTTTATCGACCGATGCGCTTTGCATTGAGCATGAATTGGCCCCTTGACCATGAGGTTCATTTGTGGATTGATCTCGTACCATCGAGGACACGAAGGACGATCATGGATCGGTTATATGTGGACAGGTGCACCAGTTGCAGGTGATTCCGCACGAAACCTATATCAACCGTGAGCGGTCCATGAGTCAATCATGTTCGGTAGCGAAATGGTTGTGATTTGATTTAGTCCATATGACCAAGTGACAACTGAGTTTGATCAATTAATGCGGGGATGAGTCATTAGACAAGTGTCAAGAGATAATTAAAGTTCTAGAATCTTCCATAGCCTTTTGACTTAGTCCATCCTTATCAATTTAAGTGTCACATGCCCACTTCAATAGAGAAGGAGAAAACTTGCTTCCCAAGTAGTTGGCAAATATATCTAGGCTTCATTTAATAATTTTGGACTCTAATTCATTAATAGCATGGATGCATCACCCTACTTAGGTGTCCCCTAGAATGTTAGATCTTAATGACCCTAAAGTATAGCCTTAGTGAACAGGGCAAAAGCCAACCATAGGCACATCATGAGCCTAAATTGACCATTGGAAAGCAAACCAATAGGTGGATCAATCACAAGTGAATATCAAGGGGTATAGACGCCAAATCGAGAGGATAGATAGGTGAACTCGTCATTTAGGTGTAATCATGAGTTTGCATAAAAATTTAAGAGAATAATGCTTATAAATAGGATGAGCCACCCTTGTAATTTGCCGTTTAGCCATTTCTCTCATCTCCCCTCCCCCTCTCTCTCTCTCTCTCTCTCTCTCTCTCTCTCTCTCATGCCCTCTCTCCAAGCTGCCCAAGAGTCGGTCGGTCACCAAAGAGTATCTTGGAGCTAGGTCCAAAAAGTTGTAAGTAGAATTTTCTAACTCTTCGATAGGGCGATGTACTACACGTATCGATTTTAGAATCATTTCATCATTTACTTGTGTTGGCTTTGTATTGTTATACTTGTTGTGTTTTTGTTTATTTGTTATTGCATTAAGTAAGTTCATGGTCTAGCATAGGTGTCGAGCATACCCGGATGTCGAGAAAAGATCTCGGCGACTTTGGACGTGTGTCGAGGTAGGTGCACGACATACACTCTTTTTCGGAACAACATTGAGGCATGTTGTTTCCGAGACAAGTAAAGAGTCGTTGCTGAAGCTGGAGCGAACGATTCCAAATCAAGATCACTAGCCCGATCGCATCCAGCATGTGTTTTGATTGCCTATTCTTGTATCAAGTAAATTCATGATCTCACATGAGTGTTGGGTACATCGAATGTCAATGAAAGGTCTCGGCAACTTTGGATCAACCCTTGATTTCAGGACAATATTGAGGCATGTTGTTACCCAAGATAAGTCAGAGGTCGATGTTGAAACCGGACCGAATGATTCCAAGTTAAGACCACGAGCCCAAATCGCATCCAGTGTGAGTTTAGTTTAGTACGGTACAAGAGTTGTTCATTAATTCACCTTGCATGGCTTGCCTCGAGCCTTTCATTTGACTAATGAATCAAGATAAAAATGGATTGATTGATATTTGAATGCATAGACACACGATGGACTTATACGCAGACAATGGGGGATGCCGGGTTGTTTCCTAGGATAAAGCCTTGGATGCCGTTTCGATAATGAGATCGTGGACAATGCCGGCCCGGGTGAGGCCGATGCCTGGGAGTCGCCCTAAATGCCTTCCTAATAATGAGGTTGGGATGATATTGGTTGCCGGGAGGACCGATGCCTGGTTGTTGCCGGAAAGAGTCGATTGATTTCAACTAACATGAAATTGAAAAGAACATGAAGTCCATGTGTGATACTTGAATTAATGCTTGAAAAAGCCAAGTTTGTTTTTGATATATGTTGTTGAGTCATTGCATTAAGTTGAGCATATGTTTGCATCAGGTCACTTGGTGCTTAACGAGTTTTATGTGATGTCAGTGTTCCTCTTAGTGACCGAAATGGTTATAGGCCACGGATCTTTAGAAAGCTTGTTTTATGCATTAACTCAATATTTTTTATTTTTGAAAGCTCATAGATAATTGAGAGCCTTTCATATGCATAAGTAAAGCAAGGCACGAACCTTGTTATTGATTTGCCATCGACAAGTGGATGGTAATTTTGTATCCGAGGATTGACGGCGAGATGTCCGCCTATAGAAGAATTATGGATTTTTACTTACTGAGTCATTAACTCACTTTTGTTGTTTTCACCATTTCAAGTGTGTGATGGCTAAACCGAACTGTTTGTTTGTCTCGATCTTCCAATTGATATGGTTACGACAATGATAGACATAGTAGACTCAGAGAGGAACGTCTTTTACCGGAAGTATACAACCACGTGTACAAGGCTTGATGCCTCATTTTTTATGGGGACATCATTGGTCCTATTGGCTTCATCCCTATGATGGATCCCACGGGAGCATCGTTAGAGAATGGGTTTAGGATGAGGGCCATTTTTAGAGGAGCTTGGTAGAGGAGTTAGGCTACCCTAACTTTTTTGATTGACTATGTATGATAATGAAGATAAATAGCCTAGGACTATGATGGGCATGTAATTATAACAACTTTTGATATGTAAATATATGTTTGTTTTGTTGCTTGATTTGTATATAGTTTGCCTGACGTTCATGTTTGTTTGTGTGCGGGGATATGTTTATGATTCGCTTCCGCATGTGCTTAATCAAAGACAAAAAAAATTTGAGACATCCGACGTGCCTGGGATGTCAATGCTAATTTGCCGGGTCACGCTTGGTGCCAGGGATGGGGCAAGGGCGTGACACTGTGACTCTAGAATATTGTAATAAGCTCTTTTGTTGTTTAAGATTAGATTGTACAATTATAATTGATATATTGATGGAGGTTATCTTGTTGGCACATTTATGGATTCTTTAGTAGTGAATCAATAGAGATTTTGACTATTTCCATTTATGTATTTTTATATTTATTTACACTATTATGCCGTTCATACCAAATTAAATAAATGATAGAATGTGAAAAATATTCGATTTTATTATTATGTTCACCAACTGTAAATTGGATATAGCAAAATCTTTAAGACTACGTTTGGTCATTCGAATTTTTTTTTGTCGGATATAATAAGGTTGGATAGATAAAGATCGGGATAAAACAATGATGGGATTAATTATATCTTATACAACATTTGGTAGAATACCCAATATAACACGGATATAAATGCTTGAATCAAAACTCAATCTTTTAGCTCAATTACGATATTATCAAGTCTCATTCACAATCTCCTTACTTCTCCCTTTTTTCCCAAAATTATCACTTTCTCGGATTTTGTCCTTTTACTTATCTTTCCTCTATACTTATCGGGGTTGACATTCTTGACTTTTCTTAGTAAAGTGAACATCGTAAGGCCACCGACCGTGACACACAGACCATGACTAATATGAGGATGAGGCCCAACCTCAGGCGACCTCCAACATTGGTCATGGACTCTAATTCCGACGAATGCGAGCTTGTGATTGCGACTTCTACCTTTGCAGCCGATGCCGAGCACAAGCTCCACCCTCAAGCGACCCTAGTTCTAAGATCCAAGGTCGCAAGCCCTAGATCTCAAGTCTAAAGCACGAAGAGAGAGAGAGAGAGCACTCCAACATCAAACCACAATAAAGTTTGCGAGCTAGTCTTTTATTGTGGAGTTCACCTTATGATAAAATTGCCATGGATGGGATGGCTAGTCGGCACTCCAATGTCGAACCACGATAAAGTTCACGAGCTAGTCTTTTATTGTGGAGTTCACCTCATGTTAAAACTGCCGTGGATGGGTAAGCCGTTGCTAGATGCAGTCTCGCTATTTCTCTCCTCCATTATGGATCTTTGGCAAATCATTTAGCAAAAACAGAAAAGGCCTTCCTTTCCTATTTCTTTTCATTTTTACACTCCTTATATTATCTGGCGTTATGCTGCCTAGGAGATGGGATTATTTTATTGGACGATTTCATTTAGCAAAAGCAAAAAGGACCTTTTCCTATGTTTTTCTTCTTCTTTTTTCATTTTTATACTCTTTATCTTATCCGGTTTTATGCTGCCTAGGAGATAGGACTATTTTATTCGAAATATATCTGGGGCTATATCCGGAGAAATCCAAAATTCAAGTCACCCAAACATCGAATAGGATAATTTTATTCTATCTAAAGCTATATCTGGTCTATCAAAATAGTCTAAATTTCATATCTTATCTTAACGATGTCCGAAATCACTTAAGAGTGACAATTTTTTCCTCTCACATGCAAATAAAAAATTACCTTACTACCCCTATTTGTACGAAATTATTCAACTTAGAATTCTATATAATCGTAAATTGTTCAATCATATTCCTAAACTTTCATTATGTGCAATTGAATTTTTAAATTATATATTTATTTATGTGAATTAGTTCTTTTGTTATAAAAGAAACAAAAATACCGACATCGACTATAGACCTGAGTATGTCTTAAATTTTTTTCGTTTGAACTCTCGGACATAAAATTTAGGAGTATTCTTAGAGGCAAAGAAAAAAAAAATCTCTCCGATTGGGGGGACAGAGTGTGTAGGCACCACATATTAAAATAAAGAACAAATCTAGGCTGGGTGTCGAGTTATCGAACTACCACTAGAAGCCCCTATTGGAAGCTTACCTCCTGCTAGTTAAAATTCTATACAATCATAAATTGTTCAATTATATTCCTAAACTCTCATCATGTGCAATTGAATCTTTAAATTATATATTTACTTATGTAAATCAGTTCTTTCGTTAAAAAAGAAACGAAAATACTAACATCAACTAACCCATCAATGCCACATGTCCACACTCACATCAATCGGTAATTTTATGATGATTTGATTAAATATTAGAAAATTGAAAAAAAAAAACTAAGAAAGAAAGAGAGGGAGAATTTCCAAAAAAATCTTAAACTTATTGCGATTGTGCCAATTTAGTCATAAACATTTTTTTGGGTCAATTCAGTCCTAAACCTTTTGCAATCGTGTCAATTCAGTCCATCCAGCCAAATTTGGTCGGCTGATGCTGATGTGGACAACAATCGGCATCGACCATCAGGTGAACACTGACGTGGCAATTTTTTAATAATACTTATATTTTATTGAATTTTTTCTTAATTTTTTATTTTCTCTTTTCCTCTTTTCCTTTTTTTTTTTGTTTTCTCTTCTTCTTCTTTGACTTCTTCTCCCTTGCAATGGCCGGCGAGGCTTTGGCAAGGTTTGTCGGCCATTGGGTGAGGGTTGCAAAGCCCTCGTCAACCATCGACGAGGGTCGCAATCCTTGCCATACCTCACCCACCCTCACTGATGACCTCGCCCAGGGATAGTGGGCAAGGCGGCTTCACCCTTAGCCTGGCCTTGCCTAGATCTGGGTGAAGCTGCCTCGCTCGTGGCCCCAAGCCTTGCCTAAATATGAGCGAGGTCGGTGGCGAGGTCTAGCAAGGGCTGTGACCCTCACCCAGTGGCCGGCGAGCACCGCTAGAGCCTCCCTAGCCATTGCGGGTAAGGAAGCCAAAAAGAAAGAAGAGAAAAAAAAAAGGAAAAAGAAAAAGGTAAGGGTTAATAAAAGAAGAATGAAAAATTAATCAAAATTTTTTAAAAAATAATATACTATTAAAAATTGCCACATCGATGTTAATTGGACCGTCGTCAACTGGCATCCACATCGCCTCGGCCGATCAAATTTCGACAAATTGGTTTAATTGACACAATTGCAAAAGATTTATGATCGAATTGCCATGAAAAAAGTTTAAGACTAGATTGACACAATTACAATAGATCTAAGATTTTTTTTTTAAATTATTCTAAGAAGAAGATGGCGTAGGTGGCAAGGGCGGGGGCATGCACAGGATGTCGTCAGGTGTGCAATCTCGACTTGGGGAACAGGTCGCGTGGCATCCTTGTACTATGAACCAAACCGAACCAGAGTCATGTGACTATCACCAGAGTCATGCGCAAGATAATTAATTTTTTTAATCAACGCACAAGATAATTAGTTAATAAAGTTAAAATAAACAAATTTTAGTAAAGAAGAAGAATGCCGCTCTAGTCACGTGGATCCAATCTCGAGGTTAGACTATCACCAAAGTCATGCGACTCTAGTGGTGTTTGGCCTAGGACTAGAGGTGTCGAACCAAACTACCAAAGTCTCATGTAATTTCGGTTCGATCCAAATTTGTTTTTATCAGTTCGATTCGGTTAAATAAATTGAACCATCCGACACCAAACCCTAATAAGTAAATCTCGTCTCCTGCAAGTGCAACCCGCTAACCCTAAAAAAAAGCGAAATATCTCTCTCTCCTTCTACACTCTCTCTTGCCTCGCAATTGAACAAATCTCGGAGGAAGCAACGATTTTTTGCCGTCCATCGCCATAGCTTTGCATTTTCGGCAAATTCCCCTACGACATCGCTTGGGTCGGCTCGAGGTGTGCTTCCGCCTTCTTTGATTTTTACTATGTTGTTCAATTTCCTGTTGCGATGTCGAGGGTTGAGCTCAATTTCGGCTTGGGTGTCAATGGAACTGGTGGGTGTTACTGGCCGTCACTGTTGGGAGAACAAGGGAGTTTCGATAGAGAGACAAGACAGAGAAGGGTCAGGGGAATCTCTTAGACGAGAGAGAGGCTAGGGTTTTGCATTGCTTCACGCACCAAGTGGAGGCGAGAGCCAATTACCAGGTGGCCATTGCTGTGAGCGATGGATTCATGCTGGGTGTCCACTATTGAATATGTCTCGTCTCTCTGTTCTTGTCTCTCTCTTCTGTTATTTTGAGGTTAAATTTGTTGTTTTAGATCTTAGGTTCTTGTCTTTTTCCTCTCTTTTCCCCCCTTCTTTTTGGGTTAGAGTATACAACAGAAAAAAACGAAAAAAATAAAAGCGAAACCGAAAATTGAAATCACGAACCGAACCACTCATATTCGGTTCGAATCACATTTGGTTTGGTTCGGCAGTTTTCTCTAGCCGTTTGTTCAGTTCGGTTTTCTTGAAAAATCGAACCAAAGTGAACCATTGATACATCTACTTGGGGTAGCGCAACTCTTGTTAGGCAACTCGCGGATTGCATATGGCAACGTTTTATCTCTGGGAATAGAGACCTAATTGAACAAATTAAAAAAATTCAAATACCTCAAGTGCCTTTTTCTCTTATTTATTTCTTATGTTGTAGCTTTTGAAATAAACACTTAAAAAAAAAAACACACACACACACATACAAATATGACGACTTTTACAACGCTTATATAATCTAAGAACTATTTTTCTCAAAAACAAAATAATGGTCATAGTGAGCGTGCATTTTCATAGTAAGAAATTAGTTAAATATACAGATGTCAAGATGCGAAGGTTGCGTAGGAGAAACATTCTTTCTACTTACAGTGTAGTTATCAAAATTCAAAAATATTGAACATTATAATCTCGAAAAATCTTTCCGTAATTTTTCAAGATCAGAATAAATTCTAGATTTGGATGGAAAGTACAAGCTTTCCATAATTTTTCAAACAGAGACTACCTTTTTGCTAAAACATGTTTGTGTGACTTTCGGCTTGTTCAATGCAACCCAAATACCAGGGTGGGCTCAGGTGAAAAATTCATGTCCGCCGAATGCTATTCTATCGTGTTTCAAGACGGAGGATGATTTTAGTAGACTTGGAAAAAGTCACTTCATTTAAGATCCGACCCTCCACCTACATGTCTAAGTCCAACTTTTTTCGTGTATGTTGATAAATATTTATATTTTTCCTTTGAAAGAGAGATCAATTTTGTTCATCTCCTTTAGCAAAAAAAAAAAAAAATTTCTCCTCGACCTTTTTTTTCAAAGGCTGAAATAGAAAAAAAAAAAGTTAACTGGGCGGGTTTGGGCAGCTCAACCATTTGGGCATGGAGCAATCGGAGGTCCAATAAGAACTACCCAAGCCATGAGTACACTCTTTTGATTCAGTGTCGATACTTGAATATTTTCAATAGATCAAACTCAAAAAAGTTCAAGATCAAGATCCCTGATCGCGATAGGATTTGTTCCTCAACAAAAAGAATTATCAAATAAGTATTCATAAATTCTCAATTACATATAGAAATTAGGAGCATTCCCTTAATAATTAGATATTGTAGGGTTGACTTTTTGGTCAAGTATGAAAAGACAACTGTAAAATGTATACAAAAATAAGTAAAAATTTTAGGCCTAGGAAATAATTCAATTGTTTGTTAATTAACATATTTTTCATGGTAGCGCGTGTCAAACTTGTGTATAAAATTAGGTTAGCTTGTTAATAATGTGTTAAATGTCAATGCATTTTTGGAGTTACAAAGAATGGAGTGTTCGTTGACTCGTGTGTTTTAGGGTGAAGTAGGGCTATATGGATATGCGGGTGTATATTAAACCATTGTTTTGATATCAATTTTCATGCATGTCTTTATTTGCTTTAACACTACATTTTTGCGTACACGTCTCATAGCCTAAAATCCCGAGCTGCATTTTTAGGAAGCCACCTAGAACGGTGGCGAGAATAGATTGGAAGTTAGCGATGATGGGCTAGTCATGTGCGAACTGCTCATACCAGGAGAGAAAAGTTGAACCCATCCACGGTTAAAAGCCTGCTATTTTGTTGGAATGGAGACCTCAGACCTATAGTGTATCCCATTTTCAGACATCGAACCTCACAAGTACATCTACTTATTTACGTGATTGGAAAAAAAGACTTCATCGTTACCCATTATGAGTATAATTTCTCTCTTTACTTGTTCACTTTTAACCAAATTCTAAATTTTGGAAAGTCGAGGAAATCAATCCAACGTCTTAGGTGATCTAGGCCTATAATTGGAAAGGTTGGCAATCACTCTCGGCAGTGAACCCTCAATACAAATTGATTTGCGTAAACAAAAGCAAAAGAAAAGACGTAAGGGTTACCTCTAATCTGACCTTATTGAACAAATGATTTTGTCTGAATTTTCAAATAAGGGCTTAAAATCATGTTTTGCACATAAATTTCACAAAGTCAAGATTATATTTTGGGAAAAAATGATGAAATGCAAATCACATTTTGTGTTTAAACCTTTTAAATTAATGTCACATCACCTTGTATAAGTCTTTTGAAAGTAAACTCACATTTTTTGTAGATAAATTCTTCAGAATTAAAGAGACATCTTTGAAAAATCGATCATTCATGGATGAGATTTCATTTTTGTATATGAAACTTCTAAAGGTTTCATCACTTGAATAAATTGTGGAAATTCAATTTGAGATAGCCATTCGGTCGATTATTTTGTATTAATATCTGAAGGGCATCTTTTCTTAGAAGTGGAATCGTGGCAATACACATAATCCTCGCAAATAGGGATATCGGGACAGTGTCATGGTCTTGCTTTCATCATAAGAGACAGTCTCAATGAGAGATTTTTTTTTTTTTTTTTTTCATTCGTATACTTTGTACACGATGGTCACTTACCCTCATCTGACCATACGAAGAAATGCACGCCTTTCTAAAACCAGCATAGGAAATATCTTCAAGATGATCCGTGAGATGACGCTACAGGATGGACATGGCAAAAGACGACGGACGCGAATAGGCGATGATACCCACATTCGAGCCAAAAGATTACGAGAAACGACATAGACAAAAGAGATGATGCGGTGCAAACATAACAAGAGGACGTAGAGCTAGAATCACTCTACCGTGAAAAAAAAAAAAAAAAAGCGTATCTCGTTCGTCGCTTTAATTCGTCTCGATATAGGAATGATATCTCCTTTTCCATTTGCAAGAATATTGGAAATGGAGTAAGGGTTCGTCAAATGGACATGATAAGGCATCAAGTGCCAAGACATCCCAAACAAAACACGAAAGGAGCAATACCTCTCACCAGGAGAATATGATCGAATCAGATTAGCCTCTTCGGTGTAAAAGGATGCATGCCATCTCCAAATAATTGTCAACCGGAATATATACATTGGAAATTCTAAAACTTATCACGAAAGTATAATCGAATCCTAAACTTGCAAAAAGTACAATTAAGTCTTAAAACTCATTAAGTTTAAAACTCATTAAATTAGTACAATTAAATCCCCCCATTAACTGCATCCACTTTCTTTCTCCTACATGACAAATACCTTAAGTGAATAGGTCCACGTTATCAAAATGATGCAATTTTGGAACTATTATTGATCTCAAAACAGCATAATCCCGTCTTCCCCAAACTGAAGCCCTCGCCGATTCCCTACTTGCCCGATCGTTTCTCTTTGTCGCACATTGAAGTTTGAGCCCTAAATCAAAGTCCATGAAGTTCGCTTCTTCGTCGATCGCGAGTCCATGCCAATGTTTGTGCCTCAGAGGCGGATCAAGCAGCATCATTCTCTTCTTCAAAGGTTCATTGGGACTCACGCTTGGTCGTCGTTCAAAGAAGGACGAAGTTTAGTTTTCCTTCACCACTAAATTACGTTGTTTTCTAAAACAAATGTGAATAGGGCAATACGATGAGCCTATAACTTGAATTTGACTATTGAACAATTTTGAGAAAGATTACTCATCGTGATAAACGCTAAACACTCTTTTGATAAAGTTATTTGATTTGCTAACGCATCTCTCGATATTACATCGTGGACGATTAGCATTTGGTTTAATAGCTAAGGTTAAATGTTGCTTGGTTTTGATGGCTTCCCCCTGTCGATAATATATTGGATATTTTCGTGAAATTTGTTTCCGGTCCAATATTACCAATTCCCAATTTTCTTCTTTATTTTTCAAGTCTACTTTGGGCCAACCATTGAACGGGTTCTGCTGCGAGCAGCATCCAAATCCACTGGGCTAGCAAGGGCCCATATATCAGATATCAAATCATCAAATAATTACACCGTTCTCAAATCTTTTTTTTTTTTTTTGGACGGAACCGTTCTCAAATCTCAAGGCACATAGAAAGGCAATAAGATCATTTTACCCAAAAAAAAAAGACAAAAGGCTCGAGAGATTTAAACATCAACATCATCAATTACCCTTCTTTTAAAATTATTTATATATATATATATATATATATATATATATATTCCTTAATTGATTAAAATAAAACATTTATGACTCACCAACCACCGACTATTTGATTCAAATAATGTTAACCTCATGTTTATCACGAGAAGCAAGTTTTAAGTCTCCCATTTTCCTAAGAATGATCTTTATAGACAAATTCATTTCATTTCATTACTACAGACAGAGTAATCACTGAAAAACAAAAGTGGTCACTGTTTATGTGCTTGAATTTGTCAATTTCGGACGTATTAGAACTCTAAGTTATCGTTTCGGATTTTTCTTTCCGGGATAATGTCGACCGGAAAAGTAATTTTCATCTGATTAAGGTAGGGACTTCAAATTCGAGACGATGTCTGTCTCTATTGGAATTGCCACTGCAACACCGGTGGCCGTCGTGACAAAAACGGGGTGGCATTTAGTCGTGCACATGCAAAATCCCGCTCTTCGCTGCCATCCCAGCAGACCAACTTTGCCTTGGAATTATTAGGCAAAATTCAAGCCTGCGCCCATGTGCAACCCCCCCATAGTCGGCAACGACAAAGCCCTCCTCCCTATGGTCACGATTAGATAGTTACTAAACATTCGTTTCGTCCGATCGAGCACGGAATCTACTGCATAACCGCACGTTTTTTCCCACCCACCCGACTTTTCGAAGCGAGTCGCAAAACGGAAACTGCTCGGCAATTACATATCCGGCGCTAACTCCAGGACCAATCGCTAGAAGAGTTAAGAAAAACCGCGATGATCTTACGTAAAACTCTTGTCTGTGGCGAGGAATGTTCTTCCCATGCTTTTGACCTAGGAGAAAATTATGTTTAGACATGTCTTCTCATCTTTCATGTCGCGGAGAAAGTTAAATTTTTTTAATATGGTCAAATTGAATCGAATAGGGTCAAGTTCAATTTCGTATCCAAGTGTCTTATCTCTCTAACGGTCCTAGCTCAGGCTAAGTTTTCTTGAGTAGGCTTATTGACCGCTCTTGACTATTCTCATACTGTTAGGTAGCTACGGGTGGAATACGAGGGGCGCATTTTTTTGTCTTGTTCAGCGACTTCGAATTCTTCGCATCGGGCTGCTAAATCTAAATTAAGAATGATTACAAACTCGACGAGGGCGTGATTGAAAACTGCGATGGCGGAAGGGGGGTCGGCTCGACCCGACCAGAAATCGCACCGAACTTTCGTATCTTGTCGTGTAGAAAGTCGATGGGGAGGAAAAATGTTGAAATCTTTTTTTTTTACTAATTTAAGGATTTGAGATGGACCGTCAAGAAAATGGAGAAAACTGGGGAGGCGATTTCTTCCACCGAAGTTCAGTCTCTTTCCCCAAAGCTGACTCGGTTGAAATGCGCGGGGGAGCTTTCTAGATGCACGGACCAAAGTATACGAAAAAGTCTAGACGGAAGGTGCAATGCAACATGGTTTGCCCCAAAGAAGTATAAAACTATGGATGCCTATCAAAGTTGGCTCCTTTCTTTTTCCCACCGTATTTTCCTGATTAAATTAATTATAAATCGGCGAATCGAGGATACAAATGTTTAATCCATGGGCCATACATGTCCCATGAGAAATTATGTGGGAGCGATGCTGACTATTCTAAAAGTTTAAACTTTTAAAAGTATTATTCCGATATCGCTTCACGCGTAGGCTGAATTTTGACATTATCTTCAAACATGAAAATATGCAATAGAGGGAGACATATAAGTGTCTTGAAAGATTTGAATTCAAGTCTCCTATTCCGATACACCACTGCTAACCGTTGAAAGTTTACTTTCATGCCTAAAAAGATCACACTAAAGCATGAAGGGGTGATAAGATAATTATTCTGAAAATTTAAATTTCTAGATGAAATCGTGGTTAAATATTTAATTATTCTAGCACGTCGTATATGTAAATTATGGTGTATCCAGCTTAAAGTGATTTTAGAGGAAATATTGGTCGTAATCGAATGCGAGAATGTTAATGGCGTGATGCAGATCTAGCCCCCCCATTCGAACGAGAGAGCTAAGACAAGCAGACTATCGACTGTTCATATAAATGGAGCTACGTCATTTTTTTCCGCAATGAGATTGCGATGAATGAAGGAAAAAAGATAGAATCTTTTGGCTGTGCCGTGGCAGCCATTCTTGGTACGCAATGAGTTACGTCCCTATCGTCCGCGTGCATTCACGATGTTTACGTATGGAAATTTTAGCATACGAACATTTCGGTGTGTCTTGTCAATCGTCCATTCAACATATACTTTTTTAATTCACCGTGACAAGATGAATTAGATATTATTGTGCGCATGTCATACATAAACATAATTGAAATGGAACATGAAGCATTTTGATAACAATACAAAATTATATAGATGTAATGCCGACCGTAAAAGGTATGCGTAGACCTAAATTGCTTAGGATATAACATAATATAAAATATGATATACCATTAACTTGTACCATCTGTAAAAAAATGCATATAATCAACAGAAAAATTTTGTCCAACATGGAAACACTTCATGTTATTTTTTTATGCTAAAACAAACGATATTTCTTAAATGTAATTTTTTGATGTCCCTTCTAGTTCTAGGCTAGCTCCCACTATCTTTATCAAGTTTGGTTAGATACGCAATTGTGTGCGTATTTGACAATGGCGCTTGAGTAAAATTTTCTTTATTTCGATACACTTAAGGCGAATATTCGAATTTTCTAATGTTTTTGTCCATCACGTTATTGCATTTTAGCTATGATTACTTCCAAATGATTCTTTGATGGGTGTGCTATGAACTGAAATTCACACATAAACAGATACACGGAAAAGAAAAGAAAAACGAACCCAGAAAACCTTAAAATCATCTCTCTCTCTCTCTCTCTCTCTCTCTCTCTCTCTCTCTCTCTCTCTCTCTCACGTACACACAGCATCTACTGACCGCACAACTGCGACCTTAAACCTCTATTGTTGGCCGCGACCACCATCAATTAGCTATGTTTTCACACCTCCTTGCCGACACTTCTCAATTGCAATCAAAGGTCACAAACTTTGTAATTGACCTCGAGCGATCTTCGATCTAATGTTGTTCGAGGCTGATGACCCTCCGATTAGAAATTGAGACCCGAGATCAGTGGTCAGGACATCACGCGGGTCGCAAGGGACCCCGAAAGAGATAGGAGTAGGGGTTTTTTTTTTTTTTTTCTGTGCACGTATTTTGTGTAATGTAAGTTAAACTTACATAGGAATGATTCGTGGCATCCAAGTATTGAGAAAAATTGTCGATTCCCAAAGATAAGGATGACAGTGATGCATACTGGTCTTGCGTTTATTTTAATGGTGTAGCAGTCCCCTCTTTCCACATCGATAGTCTACTTCAGGTCCTTTTAATATTAATAGCATTTTCACTTTGAAAATGCCCTGAGAAATTCGTTGACAATACCAATCCTTCAATCACGATGGCGAAGACGCCGCTACCGATAACAACATTTGAAAAACGACCATTTGTCTTCTTCATCAAATCGTGTCATGCTTTTTCACCATATCAGTAGAAACTTTTCTCCGTTTATCGTTGATTATTTTTTTTCTATTTTGAAAATGTATTAGTATCTTCATCAGGGAGACAGGTAAGAGTAAGCTCAGGACTAAACCCATCAAGATATCTAGTGGAATCCACTTTCACCTTATTCCATATCTTCAATACGATACTTGTTTTGCCTAACACCATCACACGTGCACATCGACCATACTTTCTTCTCAAAGACAGCTTTCTTCGCATCAGAATCATGTATCAAGTAACTGCTCTATCGCAAGTTATTTTCTTTTATGAGTAACTAAATAAGTACACGCATGTCGCGATCATCAAGCTATGTGATGGAAGAAAATGGGTAGATATTCCATATGTACATAGCAATATTAAAATTTTACGGCTTTAAAGCAGGATTCCTAGGTGGTTAAGCTGAAGTACTAAATAAACCTAGCTAGGAACATCGTAGTCTGTGGGCCAAGACGAAAAGTCGATCATCTTAGAGTCCAAAACAATGACTTGCCGTTTCATACTCGCTAATATCTTAAGTGTGATCACTTCTTGATGCTAAAGACTTTCACCACATGAAAATTGAGCTGCGTACATGATTGTTCCCGACTATGATCAACTTTGGAATGCGGCGGATCTGATTTGACGTGTCTAGAGCGTGAGTTTTGAGTGCCTAGGTAAAATTGTATTTTGAATTTAATTCCGTCGAGATTAAATAGAGTCGTTCTCTAATAATTTAAATATTTAGGAAAAAAAAACATGGTATGGTTATCCTAGTCTTTTATTCGATAGACCAAGGTCAAAAGTTCAACATAATTACTTTAGATACTTTTATAACATAGACACTCTCATTTTGTTTCATTTAAACAGATTTATGGTGCGCGAGGTTTGAATTAGAGAGAGACTAAAACCCAAGAAAACTTCGACTCGCGTCTTATCTGGTTTGAGCTCAGAATCGGTCCACGCACTTAAAATGGACTTTTTTCGCCGTGTAAAATCCGACACTGCGCTTTAGGAGCCAGCGGGCACTCCCCAAAACCTAGCAAGTCAAAACGGTTTACTTTCTCGCTATTTCAGCTGCTTTACCGGTTCAAACTCACCCCCCACGAAACGAGAAAAGATCAGGTGATTGCGCTGCCCCAGCGTGCGGGGCAATGCGAACATAATCTCCCTTTCGTAACTCGTAAAGAAGCCATTGCATCGGGACAGAAATCTAAATAGATCGCCTTTCTGCACGACCCGCAACTTTAAAAGCACTTGTCGGTTCCCATTACAACATGCCCTCTCCGTTGTCAGAATCTCAGGAATTCGTTTCATACGTAGATACCATTTTATCGTGGCGTTCATCTGCCTGCACCATCTTAAAGGCTTAAAGGGCTTCAAATGTTCGAACTAATACCACTGAGGCCAGGGTGCGAACCAGTCGTTCTCTACCCACCACCGGCACGTGGTCTGTATTGACTTGTCCTCTGCAACTTCCATTTACGTGATTGATCATAGGTTCGACTGAATATTCAAATCAAAGAGCTTTTCTTTTCGTTTTCGGATTGTATCTTCGTCTCCGATACCTCACTGCCACGTTTATAATGTATCAGCAGCTATGCTATAAAGATATCTAGCGTAGGTACGATATTTCTCCACTAGGGTAAATGTTGCTATAGACCCTAGTGACTACCGAGTGCCCCCCTGCGGTCTAATCACCAACCGATGCTTGGAAAAATTTGGAACGGACAATGAGGTCAAAGGGACAAGGTTGGTTACATAATCTTTCGTATTTTGACGACTCCACGTCTTAGGTTCGTACAGTGGCAACGCGGATAACGTTGGACATCAGCTTCTCATTGAACAAATGTTGATATCCCCCAAATAAAGCAAAGCCAATACTTTAAGGATTCAATAGCAACTAAAAGAGGATATACATAGGCAGCATCCTCTTCTTCAAACCATATTCTACACAGTAACTTCTCAATCAGGAGGCATTGCACATGGCCTTGTTTGGCTGCTTTTGTGGCAGCCATCGAGACATAGATTAAAAATCAGCAAAATAATTCATGGCTTGAGATTGCTTGGATCGACGGGTATAATTTTAGGAAACCCTAAAAAAGGAGCGTTAAATTTAGTTTCATCTTCCTAATAATCCTAAAAAATTATTGTCACAAGGATCACACGATGTTTAAAATTCTAACATGAACGAGAAGTTTTCACATTTATGCAATGCTGTTACCACCTTTTCTAGGGCTAACTAGAAGTATGCCTGGATCTTCTTCAGTAGTGAGTCGACATCGGTCATAATAATGTTTACAATTTAATGCGTCAAGTACGAATGTCATGTTTAACTTTACTTTCTTATGGAAAAGGGTAATTTTTGCAAGAATGCGGTCGATGTATGTTGCACATGAATGGTCACAGACCCATACGAGAGTCACATCCTAAAGAGCGCAGTGAACAATTATTCCGGCCGTAATAAATTAAAGGCGGTGAAGTCAAATTAATCCCTTTTACCATTATAACAGAGACAGGACGCATTACTCTAGTCTTAGCATAGGATCCACAAGAGTAGCATAGGAGAAACCGCATTCATGGGGCATACACTCAACTAATAAACCTAACCTCATCTGAAGCAAAGCAATAATTTAGTTGCTGGTTGTTCACCAGCAAACCCATCCGTTGTCTTGTCCGAAGCCCGATGATGTCTCTACAGAAAACCGAAGGAAGACCTCCTCACTAAGCAACATAATTTAAATAATGTCAATATCAACGTAAATAGAAACTTCAATATACCCGATTGTCACATCCATGGCATAAAGATAGATATGTTAGTGCCGTTATTTCTTTTGGGCACGTAATTCACAGAGCAATTGATCACACAATTAAAATGTGCTATTGTGGAATACCGTTGAGAACAAATGCTCCAGCGATTGATAACCAATGTTAGACGCGCGTGCCTATGTTCTCGAACGGCCTGTTTACCTTACAATTCCACACAAGAATACGATGTATAACTCGAGTCTCCAATGCACACTTTGAGAGTCATGTGAACATGGCATCAGAAAGTTCAGCGCAAGACTGCTAAGATTTAACAAAAGAAACGAAACTCGAGATTAAAGTAAAGATATGAAAAGGGGTTGTGCACCGTGTGTCCGTAGTGGGAGTAGTGGATGATAACGGTTGACTTTTTGGGGGATATTTAGAAAAGAGGATTCGATGGAGGAGGATCAGCTTTCGGACGTACAGAGAGAGAGAGAGAGAGAGAGAGAGAAACGGGTCAAAGGGAATCAATGTGTTCCCTTCCGAGCAAGGACACATAATGGCATGTTTGGGCGTTGCTGGGTGTGAGATTATGAGAGATTCTTCTCACTTAAAGGGAATAAAACCGGTTTACCGACAGTGGACAATTTGCCCTTGACTTGTCACCCTCTCCCCACAGAACAATCAAGCACCTCACGTGAGGTGCACATGTTTCGATAACAGAATGGCAAGACATTGTTCTTTTCTGTTTTTAATAGAAACCGCTCAATTTTAGGGATTATACTTTTGACATACCGGTCTCCCTCAATCCATTAGCATAATAACTTTTCGTCAAACATTCTAGCATGGTATCGAAGCTGCCTGCTCCTCCAAAACGCGTTTGAGAGAACAGCCCGATCGGGAGAATCATCCATCATTCGGTTGCGTCGCTTTAAGTGGGGGGAGCACTTCATCACTGCACGTGACATGTGCGAGAATGGCCATCATGGGTGGTGGGGTTCTTCGTTTGACAATTGCCCAACGGAAAACGCTGCCTTTCTTCATCGCCATCGAGGAAAAAGGGAAACCAGTTTCTCCATCCGAATGTTGCTGAACTTCTTCTTTTCGCGACCGTAATTCAACCGGGAGGGTCGCAACTTTCCTATGACAGCGACAGTAAAAACGCGTTGTGTTGGGAAAATCGAGTACCGAAACGACAGTCCGGGGAGGACAACAACAGCAATAATTTCAAAACGGCAGCTATTGTTTTCCCCTAGACAACAAGACTTTCGTCCTCAGAACACTTAACTATATAAATATAGTTCATTATTTTTCACCAATATCTAGGTTTTGGAGATAGATTACGCGTTTGGGGGAATCGCACCGTTCCTTGTCTGGGGCATAATTCGCGAGCAATTATGCTTAGTTTTACTTAATTTAGCAATATTTTATGCACCGTAGAAGATATGTTCGTATCTACAAGAGGATGACTAGAAATAAAAGTGTTAATAGAATTTGGAAGACCAAAATAACGTATAAATTTGTTCATACATTTTATGTCCTTGGGTGCCTTCTCTCAATTCCGCAGAAGTGCTTTATTGCAAGTGTTAATGGCTAGAGCATATGGAATTACACCCAGAGAGAGAGAGAGAAAAGAAAGGATTTCACTTTGGATCTTGATTGCAAATTATGTTGACTATACTGGCTAGTAATGATATGGTCAAAAGCTGATTAGACAAGGGAATTTGCCATGATAATACATCAAATTCAACTTTAAGTAATCATCATAGTGGTAGGTCACCCGAAAGTGGCTCCAGATTCAATAATTAGAATTTCCCATCTCCCATATTACATCGACACATCTAAATCAGAAGGAAAGGGACCCTATCTGCTTCGTCAAGCTTTTTTTAACAAAGTGACCATACGATCCTAACTAACTTCCTCCTCTCCCTCTCAATTTCTCTGTTCATACCTTTACCTATAGACTAATGTCTCTAGTACACTTAGTAGAGCCCTATACCTAACTAGGAATAGCTCCAAATTAGCTTTATTTGGCCTCTCCTTCTCTTCCCGAGCTATATTTTAGCCCCATGAGTTAGGA
Organism: Eucalyptus curtisii; assembly: GCA_017140595.1. Lineage (NCBI taxonomy): Eukaryota > Viridiplantae > Streptophyta > Magnoliopsida > Myrtales > Myrtaceae > Eucalyptus > Eucalyptus curtisii. The sequence continues at coordinate 11,128,308 of CM029504.1, forward strand.
GAGTTTCATAGAAAAACATCCTCAAAGTTCTAGGAGCTAAAAGGACTAGCCACATCGTATAACTATTGAAAAACCCTGAAAGGGGTCGATCCAATCATGTCCAAAGCGGCTCCCACATGGACCCCATGACGTTGGTCTCGTCCAGGAACGGGCTTATGTTGTTGTTATTGTTGTTATTGCTGTTCTGGTAGATGGTTGGACTGGTGACGATTAGATTGTCGACGAATTGTTGCGCTGGCGGCTGAGAAGCCGACTGAGCCATTTCCATGCACAGCAAGGCCACCAGGTTGGTTTGCTGGTGTTGCATGGTGAGGATCTCAGCTTGGGCCTTGGCCAGCTGAGCCTGGAGCTCGCTCACTTGCTTCTGGAGTTGGCAGATCGCGCCCGCGCTGCCATAGACAGGGTCCCTGATCCTCGCCCCAGCCTCATACACCATGCTACTCACCGCATCAGCTCGCTGCGATTCTGGAAGGTCCTGATAAAAGATCAAGATTGATCAGTCTTAGCATGAATAATACACAAGAAATAGTTTTACAACGTAATACCATTGGTGATTCTTATACTTGAGATAAAGTATGTGAAATATCCTTATAAATCGATATTTGACATTCGTACAATGTCATGTAAGATTCTTAACACGGTGGATATACCGAAATTAGACAACCAAATTCACAAAAGCCATTGCATGGCCTTTATCTCCTTTGTTTACATCCATAGATAAAGTTGCTGTGACTCGGGTACATTTTCCCGAAGTCTACTAAAACGTCGCTGAATTCGGAGGGCCCCCCCAGGTTGGATGGCATACGGATCTTCCCAAATCACGCATCCCAACTACCATCTCACGTCGCGCAGATGAGGTTAAGTTTTCGGATGACAAATTTCCATCTTTTGTAGCCACCGGAACCTTGCCCACTTTCTTGGACGTTTTCCCCGTAAAAGAAAGAGTGGAAATAGCGCATCATCATGGCCTTGTCGGGAGGTTGACCAACCGGTATGATAACCCGAGGGGCAGTGCAGAAATTTCGCACTCATATATACTAGAAATCGCTCGAATGCCTTTCTCATGTTGGACACTTGAGAAAAAAGAATATTTTGAAGGAGGCACTGCGAATGACGCAATTCCCCAGCCACATGCGCATCGACTCGTCAAGTTCTTTTGCTTTCCCATTGCCTCACGGAAGCTAAGTCTACATATCTAACTCGCCTGTCGTTATTTATATGAAGATTATTCCGCACACAGAGATCGATTAGTGTTTATCGTGAAAAAAAAACGATTTGATTATATCCAAACAAAGGGAAGTCTTGGTCAATAATGTGACGAAAGCGTGAATATCTTAACCTATTGATGTCTAAGATCCTCATGATCATGCGATCTCCGACGTCAGATCCCATTTCTTCGTTTGGCATACACAACCAATAAAGCAAAAGAAAAATGTCGTTACTCCCACAAGATCGAGGAAGATATCGGTACCGTACCTGCAAGAGCTTGATGATGTTGCTCGCGCCGAAGACGCGATGGGCAATAGTGAACTTGGCGGGCTCGGTGGGAGGAAAATAGGGCGCCAGCACGCACTTCTCGACGGCACACCTTCGCCTCAGAATCTTGCAGGCCGCGCAAGGGCTTATGATGACCGGCGTCGGCGGAGGAGGAGGGGGAGGAGGAGAAGACGACGAAGTAGGCGAGACAGACTGCGGAGAAGAGGTGGTTGTGGAGCTCGTGTGGGCGTTTCCGTTCGTGACACTTGCGTCCGAAACCTCCATATCTTGCACAGCCATCAGTTTGGTTCCAAACACAAACAGACACAACAACGTAGTAAAAGCTCACAGAGAGAGAGAGAGAGAGGGAGGGAGAGAGAGAGAGAGAGAGAGAGAGAGAGATCCCAAGTGGGGTTGGTTTAGTTCTTGAGTAGATGAGAGAGCGTGTGCATATATAGGGGAGCGAAGATGGGCTTGGCCGCTTAACGAGACGACGTCATGTTCAAGTCATTGTTCCAGCTGAGCAACAGGAAGAGATCAATTTCTTTATTCTACTCTCTTTTTTCGGTCAGGAAAAGTATATAGCTATTAGGATCCAACCACGTGGCTGCTGCAATTATATCCCAATCCCGTTTCGCTTGAAAGTCCTTATTATGGGTTTATTTTTTGTAATAAATTTAAATACACATAAAAAATCAATGTTATTTTAGATAAATTGTTTATGGCACAAATATCTAATGGACGGTGACGAATGGGAGCGGCCATATGGAAATTTTCATTTTATTTTATGTTTTGTTTTATGTAATAAATTTAAATACACATAAAAAATCAATGTTATTTTAGATAAATTGATTGATTTTTGATGGCACAAACATCTAATGGACGGTGACGAATGGGAGCGGCCATATGAAAATTTTCATTCTATTTTATGTTTTTCTAAGGTATACTTGAAGAGTTTAGACATTTGGTTAGAATATGTAGATCGCTAGGTTTGAACAAACCAAGGGATTTCTAGAAAATTATGTACTTTCTGGAAAAGAGGCAAAAGAAGAGTTGCAAAAAGTCATAAGAAAAAATGTGTGTTGGTAAAATACAGAATGACACCAGTGCGGACTTTTCCCTTTTCTTTCCTTTTTTTATTTTTTTCTCCTTCAATTTAATTTGCCCGTCGCACGTCTCAAGAAAACAAACCTAGAAAAGAGAAAGACCGAGGCTTCAGGTCTAACCACGCATCATTTTTTTTTTTTTTGCACCGAAAGAAATTATTTAATGAATGTAAAATGTAAACTGAATAAATATGAATCGTCAAATTTGACAATACTTATGTGAAACCTATACGAGAGATACAAGTTCATTTTAGTATTAAGTTTACTAAATAATTACTTAGCGTATAAGTAGGAGGTTTACTTGACTCTTGATTATTTATCTCAGCGATTCTTCGTGATTTTACTTGTTAATTATATCAATGATGCTACGGCTTAACTTTTTATCCCAAATAATTGACAATACTGCAATTGATATGTAAACAAGCGGAATCCATGCACAAGACGATCGTTCACATTCTATATATGTGGGCTTAAATCTATTGTCTAATTATGATGTCATTATATTTAGTCACATGTACTATTGAATCTAAGTTTTTCTTTGCTGGACAACGACTGTTGCTTGGGCCAGCTCCATTTACTTTTCTTCCGCACGTCATGTTTTTCGTACTTCTTCCATTTTCCAACATCGTAATGGGTCCTTGTGCAATCGCCAATTGATAAACCGCCCATTGCGACCAGTCCGATCGAGAACTTTCTTACGGGCAATGAAAGTCTTGGAGAATGATGACCCAAAAAACCCTCTCCTAAACTTATCAACACTCCCCCAATTTTCTTGGATTACAACTGACAAGTGCGACAAAAGATCTCGAAGAAAATGAGGGAACCCCTAATAGGAAAAAGGAGGAAGGAGAGAAAGTGACAGTGTCTTCGGTGTTGACAAATTGGCATCATGGAGGACTTGATACTGAAAGAGAGCTTCGAGTAGCGCGGTCTCGTCCGATGCATTCTTGGAGATCGATTACCTATCTTCCATTCATTCAAGTCATCCTTTGTTGCGACCAGTTCTAGTCATGGGTATTCTATTTGTATGGACTAAGTCATGTCGACATGTCGACCTAAATTCAGACTCGCGTCTCCGAAGACTATCGATATCGGACGGTTCGTGGTTGAATTATAATGCAATCCAACGCACAAAATATTTTAAGCTTAGATACTCCAATCTTGGCGAAGTGTGATCATCTCCTATGGGCAATTAAACCAACTTTTCCTGCTCAATCGAAGCTAAGCACGTGTTGTGATGGGCAATATCCTGACCCTTTTCAATCAGAAGAAGATAGGGCTATTGAGAACAGGCCAAGAACTACCTTGAGGTCAATAAACTCCACTCTTTGGTCTTGGGGCGGTTGCCTCCAGCGAAGAGATTTGTGAAGATTGTGAAAGTAATAGAAATATAGATCTCTCGTATCATTTGAGAGATGTGCCAAATCACCTTTCAAAATAATGAATCGATTTTTTACCAGTAAAAAAGAATTAACATTATTCATCTTAACCATTAGATGAAGATATTATTTAATATTTAAATATTCTATCACCCTAGGCTTAATCTGTGGTTAGGTCTTTTTATCCAGTCCTACACGTGAATATATTTCTTCGAAGAGGCAAATAAAGACCTAGAAAGATTTAAACATATTCAAAAGTCCAATTCAAAAATTTAAATTGATACATGGAGAGGGACCACATGAATATAAAAAACATATAATTCTTTTTGTTGAGCGATGTGGAATAATATTTCAATGATTTGCACGTGAGGTGGATGTTGAAGCATCGCCTCATATCGCTTGATAACGAGTCTTATATGTTCTTAATTTTCATGTGATCTCCCTTCACCTATCAACTTAAATTTTTGAATTTCACTTTTTAACCTTAACTTTTCACATATAGTCAATGACTGTGTCAACACTAGGGAAGATAGCAGCAGTGTGAATGGTTTCCATTTTCTTCTTCCAAATGGGAGTACACACAGCTGCATCGCCAGCCAATCCTAATGAAAATCACAGCAAAAGGACTCCTACCGCATCGTCCCAACCACTCACATTTACAGTTTCATGCATGCCCAGATGGAAGAAGCAAATCTGCACCATAATTCTTCAGGCACGACACACTCAAAAGCTAGGCACGTTAAGATGATTCCCCCACGATCCCGACGGAGGGAGTCATCCATCGCACGATGAGAACGAGTATCATGGATGCTTGCTTGCTCGTACGAGGCACTCGATTGTCTTTACGCTAACAACCACCTGTGTCCATCATGTCCCAACCACTCGAGAAAAACGAAAATGCTAAATTGGACACATTCCGTTTGACTTCGTAGCCAGCAGCAGTTCCAATCAAAAACTAAACCTCCACCCGATTCACCCTTGGACACTGATCTAATCATGGGTGAGAGGTTGGGATATTCGACATTAAGATGGCCTCGATGTCTTGTCAAGAACTTAACGAGCGACCCGAACGCGCTTATTGATCAGTTCATTGTATGCCTTCCTTCACTGTGGTCTTTCAGTCCATTAATAAAATAAGATTAGTTATCTTCTTTAGCTACTTGAAGAGCAAGCACTAAAAGAGAGAGAGAGAGAGAGAGAGAGAGAGAGAGAGAGAGAGAGATTATGAGGGTTTAAGGGCGAAGGTGGGGTTAAGGTTGGTTGAGAGCTGGTAACTCGTTGCGCACATGTAGCGAAAGGAACCTCTTTAGCAACAGAATCCACAGAAAAAAAAAATATTAAAAAAAATGATGTGTGGATGAAATAATTTGCGGTTAAACGTCAGTTAAGATAAATGTTCCAAAATCTCCTATTATCCAAAACAAGTAGATTCACACTTAAAAACAATTACCCGATCTCTTTAGTAATATTCCGCCACCATAATATACTGTCACAAAGTTATGATGAGTTTATATTAAATGCAATACAAGAAAAAAAATTAAGAGGACTTGTTAAATCACAAGATCCTATAAAAACCGTCTAATTGCTAAATTTTGTTACTAACACATGTTCTATAATGGGCAATCACAAGGATAATATGTATTATTTCACTGCATATGAATTAAGAATGATTGCTATTAGTTCAAATTTGAAACATTGTTACTCAAGTGTAACACGGTATGTGTTCTATACGTATATAATTCCAGTCACTTTGAACGAACGCCTAATTTTCTTTAAACTTGATAAACGCGTGATTGGTGGAAATTTTATTGAAGAAATACATACTTGCTTGCTTTCAAACAAAATTACGGGTACAAAAGTAATAAAAATCTTGTTTGAATATATTATATCAAATTAACACAAAATGTGATCTGCTGTCACAACACGAGAGATTTTTTTTTCAGCCGAATAGTGACAAACCTTTTCCTATTCCACCTTCCGACAACAATGCAGTGGTGAAAAACATACCGAGTCCATCCAAATGCAAAAGGTCCAATTTCATCTTTTTTTTTCCACTGCATTGAAACTTCCAATCCAAAGTGAACAATTTCCCCATTCCCACCTCTTAGAAAAATTCTCCCGAACTCCAACTTTGCGGTGGAAGTAGTTAAACTTGTACTCTTTCTCCGACTACAATAATCTCTCTCTCTCTCTCTCTCTCTCTCTCTCTCTTCCTCGTATGGCATTTTGCGCGTGGACCCTCTCTCTTTTGAAAGAATCCACAATGGTGAGCCAATGACACTTTTACTCGATCGTTTACTCCTTACGCTCGTGAAATCCGATCATCCAAAGACTCGGTTCAGGTTCTCTGTATGGAGAGAACCGATTCGCAATGTAAACACGGGAATCGCTTGGCTTCCTTCCTGCCCATACATGGAAAAGACATGTTTCTCACGTTAAGGGCATTGCCATTGCCGAAGTTCATTGTATCATTCCATCCATTCGATGAGTTTTATTGAAGGTTAGAGATACATTTGATGAGTTCCTAAGCATACCAGATCAATGCTGTCTTAAGAAATGTTGTTGCAATTGGAATAACGTGGTGAATCAACTAATGCTCATTTTTCAATCGCAATCATAGGTTTAGATAGAGCGGGCAAGATGCACGACATGGAAGAAAAAGAGGAAGTCTATGGAGAAGACAATAAGAATCAATAGGCAATCGTACGATAAGATAAGACTTGCTATGCTAGAATAAAAAATTCGAGCAACGAAAACGAAGGCCGGTAGATTGGGCATAACATGATGGTAACCCTAACTTTTCCCTTTATAAAATAATGGAAAGGAAGAAAAATGGAGGAAGAATTTTCCACCATGTACTTGCTGTGAAGACCATGAGCGTAGATATTCATAGTGCGATGTCTTGGAATTTTCAGTTTGTTCCTTAATTAAAGCAAAGTCTGCCGGAATGTAATGCCACATCAATCATGTGGAATTAAATCCGAACCGGCCAGTTGAACAACGTATGACCAATGTTTTCTGCAGATAAGCATAAACCTGAAAAGACCTAAGAATTATAAAATCATTTGATGAACAGCTTCCTTCCATGAATGGCCTCAAGTTGTCATCACCTCCTTCTAGATCTCTCTCTCTCTCTCTCTCTCTCTTTCTCTCTCTCTCTCACGATAGCTTCTGTTTACCAGATTCCCACTATTTCATTTTCGTCTCTAAAACCCCACACGGTTTTAGCCAAAGGCATCTCATCTTTCTTTTCTCTCTCTCTCTCTTATAGTTTCCCACTACAGACCTTTTGCAACAGTAGCAGCGAGGACTACAGCTAAGGATGAACGATTGGAAATCGAACGACTTGAAAAAAAAAAAATATGCCGCCCGGAATTTTCTTTGACGATGACTAGGATGAGGATTAGCGTACACGGTGTCATGAGTGCCCGAGAGAATACAAAACCCCACGTGGTCAAGCCCCCCCCCCCCCCCCCCCCGGTGTTACCATCAAAGCTCCAGAAGGAGCAGCATGTCATCGCGTTCAATGGCATGCCTCCTTTCTGGAAATTGAATACTGCCCATTTTCCATGATGGCGCAGGAATTCTCATTAGCGACGCTTGTCTACTTCTGTAGGAGGGTTAGCGTGGCGAGGGGTCCAACGCCGAATGATTGTCGTGTGCATCAAAATTCAGCACAAGTTTGGTGCGGGTTTGAATGATTTTTAACCCATCGGGCCACTAGGCAAACAATGTTTGAAGTTGTCAACTGATAGTGGATTGCAACCGTTGTCGTTGCTGTAACTTATAGATATAATGACCCAATCGCTTCATATGAGTCGAACCCGTAATAAGAGCATTTGAACAGTCAATTCTGAAAAGCTTGTCTCTACTTATTGATTGAGTCACAAGTTCTTCTCTTTATCCAATGTAAGATCGAAAGTTAAGCCCGAGATCCTAGAAACGAATGGATTATTTCTTTTGTCGTATACACGCTCCATCTCAAACACCACATCATGTATCCAAGATAAGATGTTAAGTTGTCATCATAACTTTGAATGATTAAACTAAAAGAGCATTTAAATAATTGGGTCTTTGTGCTCGTACCCTTTCGTCATATGAATATATATATATATAAACAAAACAAAACAAAACAAAACTCGTTCGATTATTACAATAAAAGAAAATAGTTTTTGGTTTCCTATTAGAATAATAACATGTTGTAAGCCATAAATTCTTGAAGGAGTGGACCCCGCAATTATTTATTATTTATTTTTTTAAGCTCAAAACAAGTCGTTACTCTCACGGTGAATTAAGAACAGTCCCATAAGTATTTCTCAAAAGAACCATGTGATCTAAGGACTTTCTTTGAATAAATGAGACGTGAAGTCCTTGAACCCAAGTCGACAAGCAATTCCTAGAACTGGCTCAAATTCCTGACCCACGTTGCAAGAATAGATGGGCTACATTCCACGTTGTGGAGATTGGATTTGATTCGGATGCGGGAATTTAGGGCCGGGCTCGGCTCTTTTCTCATATGGAAAAGAAGAATGATTAGGCTGATGTGACATCCACAAGGGCCAATATCTCCTTTCAGGGCTTGATATGATGTCAACATGAAAAACCGAGTGAGGTAGATGGACCGGGCTTAGGCCTGGACCGGTTTCGTTTCCCCAAGACATGCCCAGAGGGCCAGATCGACAGCACAACCGCAACAAATCATGCGTAGTTTGTCGTTATTAAAGGATTGATCTGAGGTCACAAACCCGTATGTTAACCACATTAATTTAAATGGGCCATACTCAAAATATGAGTCATAAATAGGCTTTGAAAAGCAAAGCCCCAAAAAGATGGGCGGTGGTGGGTTAGTTAGAAGTCTATTTTTAAGCCGAATTAAATATGCACCCATCCATTGAGCCGCCTGCCCTTTTTTATTCTTTGCCTTTGGTCAACAAGCCACCCATTATTCAAAAGCGATAATTTAAGTAAAAAAATTACTAAATATGAATCTCGGTCATGTGTGAATCACTGAATTTGTATTATATATAAAATGGGTGAAAACGAGTTAAACATATCAATTTGGGTAGAACCATTTCTTATCTAATACATTAGTTTAACGAGCCTTATAAATAAGCAATGACGAGGGAAATTAATGTTAGGATTGGTATCAATGTACGAACGTGGTACATGAGATATCATGGTTTCTCTTATTCATATCTTTCCTTCTTTCTTTCCTTTTTTAGTCAAAAAGCCATCCATTCTTCCAAGGTGATAATTTAAGGAGAAAAATTAATAAATATGGATCTCGAGTGGGTTTAGGCACGGGTCGTTGAATTTGTATTGTGTAAAGAAATCGATTAAAATAGATTTAATTAATCAATTTGGATCAGACCATTCTCGATCACTCCACCAGCTTAAAGGGCCTAGAAAATAAGTAACGATGGATGAGGAAAATTAAGTGAGATTCGTGTCAACACGCAGGCTTGGTACCGTGACAAATTAGGATTTCTCTTCTTTGTACCTCTCTTTCTTTGATATTTCTTCTTTTTCTTCTTTGGCTCCCCTTGCGTTTGATCTTTTTAGGTTGATCATGGTCAGCATAGCCACTCTCCCTCGGCCTAATGCTAAAGAAGACGAGAGTCGCTGGTAACGTCTGACCGTCGGTTGAAGATATTCGGGTTAGCCGATCTCCACTTTTTTATCACGTCGAGCATGACGATGAAACGAATGATAATACATTACAATAATTCGGAAGGCGGGCGGATGTTTCGGATGGATCCTCCACTTCGCGGAAACCCACGGCCGGTCGGAGTCCGACCAACGGTTGTCCGTATATCCCCCCGCATCGGAAGCAACGACGCCGTGTCGGCGCCGCCTGCACGCGTTGTCCCTGGCCCACGCGTCCGCCTGTCCTTTCTCTCTTTCGCCTTTTCTTTACGCAATGGAATATGCCCGTCGAGATCTCTCTCTAGAAGGAGGAGGAGAAGAAGAAGAAGGGAAGAAGGAAGGCGTGGACTTGGTCGGAGTCAAAAGAGGAGTCTCGTCCAAAGCTCCTCCCAACTTGGACCGTTCTTCGGTCAGCCTTGGGCTTGGCTCGAATTGAAGTTTGAACGTGCGGTAGCTTTACAGCTCCCCCACACGCCATCTTGCCTTTTTCCCTTCTCTTTTTTATCACCCCTTTTCTTCTCCTTCTCCTCCTCCTCCTCCTCCTCCTTCTTCTTCAAGAAAGCTTCGTACGCTTCCATCGCCATCGCCATCGTGGACCTCCGTCTGGGTAGCGAACTGCATTTCAAGAGCTTGCTTTAGTGGGGGGGGGGGGTTCAGTCTCGGGAGGGCCTCGCAAGATGGTTCAGCTCAAGGAATTGTATCCTTCTCTCTGTTTTTTCTCTCCGATGAGATTTGAATTTGTTTGACCATTCTCGTGCCGATATCCTTTTTCTCTTTCGAGTTTTCCCGGCTGCCGATGTTGCTTGCATGGCGTTCAATTGAATCCCCCATAGAACTGGAAAATAAGAGGCTTTCGGTTATATTACTGTCGTAGCTTGTGTTCCTGTTTTGCTGTGCCCTATTCGTCCCTCAATTGACCCAATGCCGAGGGTGGTTTAGTTTTTTCAACTACCCCTCTGTTCATGAGATCGCGATCCTTTATAGGGTTATTCCCTTTTGACGTTACTCCTTGACTTCTCACCTTTTCGTGATGAAGCCGAATTGTCATGCCAATGTCGCTGGAAGAAGTAAGTTCTCCTCGAATCTGTTGCTCTTTTAATGCTTACTCTTGCTTTGTGGCTGCCCGATGTAATACGTTGCGATGTGTGGCTTGATTGCAGTATCAGGTAGCTCAGATGTACTCGGTCACGAAGATGCAACATCAAAGCAGAACCGATACCGAGGGGGTGGATATTTTGGAAAGCAGACCCTTTGAGGATGAATTCGGAAAGGGTCATTACACTTCTAAAGTCTATCGCTTGCAGAGGTAAGAATTGCTGATATCACTGTTCTTAAATTCTTGATCTATACTGTGTTGCTCAATCACATCATTGGTTTGAGTTGCTGCACTGGTCCTTACTATTGCTTCTGTTTTCTCACTCGATATATGATTTCTCCGTTAGTTAACAATGCCGCTGCTTGGACAGAATGGTGAATGACTGGAGAATTGTGGCATCCCCATATTTTGACTCTTGATTTAGATAATCTAACAGTGCCTTCCAACTGTGGTAGTAGTACCTTAACATTCAATTAGCTTTGTATCGATGTTTTGATATTGCTATTCCTTTTTCTTAAAATAGGTATGATTACTCTTTTCGGGTTTGGTTAAGGAGATTCATTCCTAAAATGTTTATTGGGTAGAGAGAGGTTGTGATTGTTGTATCTACTTATAAATCCTTTATAAGGTTGACAGGTACCTATGAATTTTTACGTTTCAATTTAGTCATTCCCTTTGTCTTTAGTCTTTCACACTGTCATGAATATGGTAATCTGAGAATCCACCCTCACCACTTCATGTTATTTGGAATTTATCTGGTGCAATGGAACCCTGGATAAGCACCATAGTTTAGTTCATGGTTATAGAGTATTAAAACTTATACTTTTGGATAGGAGTACTTAATTGCATTTCTTTTCCTTATAACGCTCTATCTTGACTTTGATGTTCAGTGCTTGGTGCCCTCTCTCTCTCTGATTTTTTTGATCTCATCGACATCTCAAGCTTATTGTGTTCTACCACAGTAACAGTTTCCTTCCCTTACACTTGTTTGTGCAGCAAAGTTCCTACTTGGTTGACTACTTTTGCACCAGCAGATGCTCTAATCCTCCAGGAGGAAGCTTGGAATGCTTACCCAAGATGTAAAACAGGTTTGCCACATCCTTGCAATATCGTCCTTTTCTTTGAAATCTGTTTCTTGAACAACCACTGATAATTTTTGGTGTGCTCATTGCAATTGGATGTGATCTCCCTCAGTACTCAAGGTAATAGTTTTGTCCTAGTAGTTTGTAGCTTCTTTGGTCTAAAATGCATTCCTAGAGCTACATGCTTTTAATATATTATGCAGTAAATTGGGTTTATTTCTGTCCACATCTTACAGTGTCCATACTTTACAAAGTTCAGTCTAACCATTGAAACCATCCACAAGACTGACAATGGGCAATCAGAAAATGTAAGTCTTTTTATTCTGGGTCATTCCATTTGAGTCTCCTCTTATGTCATTTTCTTTTTAGAAGTAGAATGAAGTCTTGTCTCTTCTCTCTCCCTCTTAATCTCTCTCGCATGTACTAACATTGAAGCTCGTAAAAACTAGGTTCATGGCCTAAGTGAAGAACAACTAGCAATCCGGCAGGTGGAAACCATTGATATAGCTTCAGCTACGACAGATTATTGGAGTTATGCAATTGGAAGCAGTGATGTGGACTTATCGAAATTCAAGTCAGTCAGAACTGGACGTGGTCCTCTTTTAGAAGGTTGGCAGGTCTGGATTCTCATACCACTTATATCTCCATTTTTAGCTTATATTCGAGCATATGGAAACTCTTTGGGCAGCTTGTTTGTGCTATCTAGTATCTATCATGTGGAAAAGAAGCAGGGTTATATGCACTCCCTTCTCATATGAGCAAACATGTCTCTTCTTCTTCTTCTTCTTCTTCTTTTTCTTCTTCTTCTTCTTTTTGATAATTGAAATATTTTACTAGAAAAAAGGGCACCGCCCTATACAACCCATCCCAGTCCACAAAACCCAAGCGCCAGTAGGCACAAAGTCAAACATAGTCAAACTAAGCCCAATATCCCACAGACCAGGCCAACAGGCCCATTATCCGAACCTGACACTAAACCCAAAGTCCCAATTACAAACATAAGTGAATTTGTACTCCCATCTACTCAAACCCAAAGACAATGAACTAGAATCGGTATAAGTTTTGCTCTTCCGAACATCAGTAAAACACCAGCAGAAACGACAACGATTCCTGGAGAATTACTCAACATTCGCCAGAGAAACTACCCAACATTGATGGTCCAATTCCTTCACAATGGTTTAACCTCATCAGCAACCAATTTCCCCCCAGTAGAGATGAAACCTTTAAATGCAACCTTAACAGGAAGCATGACAACAGCAGTGTCTGTGTGAGCTTAAGAGCGATTTTATCATGAGACACCCTATATTCCTCTCCTTCCAAAGATGGTAAAGAGTAGCATTCCAAACTCATGAGAACAACCTTCAAACTCTTCCCTTTCTTATTCTGAAGTGCCGAATTAAATTCAAAATTCCCGTCCATAGAGTAAAAGCAAGACATGCTTCCAAATCTGTTTTGAGAAGGAACAGCTGAAGAATAGATGCAGCTTGGATTCTACATGCTGATTACACAAAATACAAGTATCATCAATAGCACTCCAGATTTTGCTTCTATCAAATGTAGACAGCCTGTTTTGCATGATCATTCATGAAATGAAGGTGAACTTTGGCACATTTGGTTTGAAGCAAACCAACCAATACTGTATTACTTTCCTGCCACTTTTACTCAAAAGTTTCCAAGCCTCTACAAAGCCCAAAAAAACATTATAAGAACCTGTATATACCACCCTATTAGGGGAGTTCACATTTGGTTGTAAGGTACTACACAAAGCTGATTGAATTTCCACAATAATCACATCAGTAACTCAGGCTTTGTCTCCTAAAGCTGAATCACAATGATTTTTTGGGGATGCTTCGTAAGGGCGCCAATTATCATATCACAAGGAGATAGTTTTGCCATTACCAGCAATATGCTTCACGTGAGGCTTCAAGAAATTTCTTAAGTTGAGCAACTTCCTCCTTGCACGTGTGCTATCTGACTTTGCTGAAACTTGCCATAAACAGGAGCCGTTCAGCAGGTTATTATTTAGCCAAGTAATCAACCCATAATGAGCGTGATTAACGCAGTAAATGCCAGTCTTCTTAGTATACAGGCAGAATGCCAAAGGGATAAGTTCTTGAGACCCAACCCACTTCATACTTGCGAGAACAAAGCTGAGACCAAGCTACTTTTGCTTCTGTTAATTTCCCATTGCTACCCTTCCGTAAAAAAGCAGAGCATCTCCTTTCAACATCCTTTATCACCCTTTTTAGGCAAGATAAAAATCTGACACTGGTAATTCGCTATGCCAGACACCACGGACTTCATCAATTGCAGCCTACCAGCATAGCTAAGTATCTTTGCGGTCCATGAAGGTCCTCTATTGACAGGAGCTTGTTCCTTTTTTTTCCTCATATTCCTGCTCTCGGCTGCTTTTGCCCTTCTGTTCTTTTCTCAAAGTGGCGTCTGTAAATGGTTGAATGATGTGAGCACGGAAGTGGATAACGTGTTGTGTGGGTGCTGACTTGGTGTTTCTTTACATACAGTAACATGTATGCTATACTGATCATAGTTGTAAAATTCTGATAATGTCTGCAGAGTAAGTGCAACCCAGTTATGACAGCATATAAGTTGATTACTGTAGATGCACCGTACTGGGGTTTTGGTTACCGACTTGAACAAGCTATGCTCTCGGTAAATTAGCTCATCATTTTTCCAAATTTTTTTTTTACTTAAATCTTAATTTCCTCAAAACTGATCCTTTGCCATTCTTTGCATAGGGTGAAAGAGCACTTTTTATCGCAAGTCATCGTAACTGTTTTAGCTGGATCGATGATTGGTTCGGAATGACTGTTCAGCAAGTACGTGAAATTGAACGCCGTTTGCTACAGGAGGTATGGATGTCCTGAAACTGTTACTCATAGAATTTTACTGTAATATTTGCATTCACTGGGTCTCTTGGCGCAGAACAGAGAATCCTTGTATTAGATTGAATCTTACGTGTTCCTAGTTCACACCCAGGAGAAAGTCTTTCCTTTTGTATTTTATCTTTTGATTTGGACCAATGATGAAGCAAACTAATGATTCGTGATCGTTTGATGAAACAGAGAAATGCCGAACCAAATACATTGAAGAGCGCCAAGGAGAATGAAATGAGATTTCCAATAAACACCGACGAAAATCATAGCGAGAGGCCTCAGCTAGAATCAGATCGGCAACCCATTCCTGTTGAGCAAGGATCTTAAGCTGTCGAGTGTGTTAGCCTGTCATTAGATCTGATAGTGATGTATTCAGCCCTGCAGATGTGAGGAAGGAGCATGGTTCAGACGGTCATTGTCCAGATAAAATTCCTTGTATGTGTGAAACCCACTCTATGTAAACTTTATAGGAGAATTGTTTAGAGGATTCAATAGAAAACCCTCTAGTTGTTTTCTGAAAGCATGCATATAACATTTATAGACTCGCGCTTGTGCGCGTACATATATGTGGAGATGTAAGAGGTGGAAGAATAGAATTGTTGATCGGGTAAATCAAAACCCGGAACGTGTTTAGGAAATCGGTCTCGTTTGCCTATCCATATGAACAAAACTTAATGGAAACATCCGCAAAGCGATGCGACCTGTCCTGGAATATTCAATAAGAACGTGTGAACTTAAGCATTGAGCCATTCACGTGCATGGATCCGTTGGACCTGGCCTCCTATGGACGGTGAATCATCCTTCCGAGACGGTATGGGTCTTTCCCATGATGCACGGGTCTCTGTCTGTTCCATGATATCTTCTCCTCAGAACCCATTTCTCGCCCTGATGGAAGTTCTACAGATGGAGAACTTTGACATTCGTTAAGTGCTGACCGCCCAATGGTATGGACATTTTCTTCGTGGAAAACCTGGTTAGTTTCAGACGAAGCCAATTCGTTTCCAGCTCATCTCGAAGTACAACATAGATCTCCCAGCGACAAGGTTGCCGCAGGACCCGCTGGTGCACAGAAATCCAATCTTCATTAAATTACATGTCATAAATCATACTCATCACAGTGATAAGTCTCAACTATACTCCTACACATCCATCTTACGACTTCAATTTTCCTGCCACTACGCCTCCTTCCCATCGACAATGTCCTCGCTTCAATTCCCAAAAGAAAACTTGAAGAGCAATCAAGGGAAAGAGGATTTGCCACTGGCACATTATTTACAACCAACCCTTCAAAGCTATTAAACAATACCAAACAAACCAGTCAATTACATTTATCAAAATGACATAAAGTCCTAGAACTGGAGCCTACTAGGCTGTGACTTGGTCATCCGGGCTTCACCGTAGGGCTCGTCGTTGTCGATGCGTTTGTCGTTCCTGAACGCGGCACAGGCGATCACATAGGCAATCACCAGGAGGATCAGTATGACGATGTTTATGATTGACACCTTCCTCCAGCTGTGCCGGAGGCTGGCTAGCACGCCGGCTTTGCAAGAGCCGCACAAATAACACAGCTGATCCTGGTCATCGCTCCACAAGGAGCAGTCCGTGTTGGTCCCAACTGGCCCGCTTCCTGTTGTCCAGTAGGTCTCGTTCACATAGGTGTAGCCACAGTCGCTCGGCGGTTTGCAGCATCCAGACTGTCCAAATCAATTAGAAGAAATTCCATCATATTCTTCCACAAATTAACACGGAAACTACAATCAAGCGCAAGAAAGCCGCCGAAAATTGATACGTTATTAGAGCAATCCGGAACCATATTTCTGCTGACATTACAAATCGGACAATTTACTCATCACGAGATCTTGATACTTAATGGGTTCTTGAACGCATAAAACATGCAATTATAGAGGCCGCCCTCGTGGAGGAAAAGAAAATGACATAAAGTGAGACAACCCAAACGCATGATTAACATCACTGACTTTATGAAGCAAAAGGTGATCAATAATTGAGGAAGAATATGGCAAAGATAGATAGATGCCTGACAAATTCTTGGACGATACTAACTTTTTAGATGAAGAAAGGGATTCCCAACGTACAATATCTGGGACTAGGAGCGAGTGGTCCCGAAAAGAGATTGCAAAAAATAATGTGACGCGGTCAAATGAACCGTCAATTTTGGCTAAGAGTTTTGTTTTTTACATGCGTTTTGGGTACGTAAGGATCCCTTATGACGTATCCAAAATCCCCCTTTTGTTAACACTCCGGGAAAAGCTATTGCCAGCGACAAAACGTAAACGATGGGAGTAAACGCTTGCGGAGAAAAGGGGTTTTTACTCAAACAAGAAACCTACGTATCCGCCATGGAAAAAGGAAAAATGGATAGAACTATTCACCCACGAGAAAAAGGCACCCCAAAAAAATAAAAAGATCTTCAAAAAGATATTCTGGCACCCTCTTTCCTATGACAAGATATTATCGTGCTTTGAATATTCGTAAAAGTGGTAAAAGATAAAGGCCAGGAGATGCAGTTCCCTCCTGTTCCAGCCTCAGAAAAGCTAAAGGCTTAGCGCCGGCCCCCTCCTACCATAAACGACAATTGGCATTATTCACAGTGAACGACGAAATTCCGACAAAATTATATGGTTTAAACTAAGAAAAAACTTTCGACCAAAAAACAAAAACTAGGGATAATTCTTCTTGTTTTTCCGTAATTCCTCTTACACACTGGCGATAAATGGAGAAACACTGATATGTTTTCGATTGAACGAGCCGGTTTAATTGCTTTCGGATCGAATGGCAGACAAAACCGAGCTCTGCCCACTTCTAGGAGGAGACATCATCATCGATCCGCCCACGTTATCCCCCCTTCCCCCGATGCGACGAGCCGCACCGCCCCATGTGGCCCAATTGAATACGCCCCTTAAACTATTCATCAAAAAGACAAGCATTGAATATACCCAAAAAAAAAAAGACAAGCTTTGAGTTGAGTGTCCCCTTCCCCCAATTACCAAAAAAATTGAACATTTTCTTTGGGTCATATAAAAAAAAATTGATTGAATAGATGCTACTAGTTCAGCTTGACCGATTGTTGGTGCAAAAGCCAACACTAACGCACAAGAAACCTCCAGTTTTCTTAAACGAGATCCACCGTCCAGCTTGTACTCCACTTCAACGGACAAACAGCAAGAGGAAATAAAAAATAATAAAAATGAAAGACCAACTATTCAATAAATATCGGGAAAAATGTGAGATTAGAACATTTAACTAACTCGTGGAAATAAAAAAAAGGACAGGTGGTATCATATCTGGACAATTATTGCGGAAAAAGAAAAAGGGAGGAGGCTCCCTCCTTGCTTTGTCGCGCCTGCCCTTCGAGAACGAAAGCCACCTTCATCCCTTTGATTAGAGCACCTTATCTTGTCTTGTTTTGCGAAAATTAACTTTACTGTTGTTAAACTGTACTTATCGGGAAGACAAGCACGAATTTTTATTTTTTTTTCCCTTTATTCGTGTCGTGAAATGGGTTGACGGGGTGCCGTGCTCACACAACGAAATCCAGGCAAAACCTCAAGAAAGGAATGAAGAACGAAAGAAGGGTCTGAGTATTTTTACCTGGATAGGGTTAAGCTTGCGGAGGTAGAACATGGCCTCGGTCTCGGGGATGCCGTTGACGGTGACGGCGATCTTCTTGCACGCCTTGGAGTCCCTTATGCAGGAGCCGATCTTGGTCCAGTAGGAGTCGCTGGCCACCCGGTCCTTCAGCCACCCGGAGTAGCTCTGCAGGTAGTAGTCCTGGTAGGCCCGGCCGGCGACGGGCCGGCCGGAGCCCTTGTCGGTGACGGCGTAGGCGAAGATGATGAAACCGATGAGGGCGGCGATGACGAAGAACATGCAGAAGAGGTAGAGCCCCATGAGGAAGGTGTTGCGGTAGCAGGCGCCGGCGAACCCGGCGAGGGAGACCACCATGATGGCCACGCCGATGATGATGAGGGGCCACTGCAGGAACTTCATGCAGTCGGTCGAGCTGGCGCGGCTGCTCAGCCATATCCCGCCGCCGAGGATCGGGATCGAGAGGAGGAAGGTCAGGAAGTTGAGGAGGCCGATCAGGTGGTTGCTGGCCCTCATGGTGGTCGGTTCTCGTCGGTCTTTCCGACCTCTTTTCCGATGGTTTTGATGATTTGAGTGGTTGGTTCTGGCTGGACGGGTCGAAAGCTGCGATGGGTCAGTAGTGCGGGAAGGAGTGGTTTTTCATGCGGCGCGATGAGAGAAACGTGAGGTGTTGGTGGTTTGCGGGGTGGTCTAGTATATAATGGGAGACAGGGCCAGGGCGTTTGGGATGGGATATTTTCCGGGTCATGTTCATGACGGGGTCGACATAATATGATATTATGCTTTCGGTTTATTTTATTAGCTTTAACCAAATATCTGTCCACCTAACGATAAAACCATCAAGCGGAGGATATCTAGTTTGCTTTACTGATTTGACGTGGATGATCTCTTCTCGATCGGACTAACGTGAAATTTCTTTCTTTGGGAATTAAATTCGTATCTTTTATCTAAGGTCTCGATAATCGATTGATGTTTATAAAATTATTTCATTACATGTGAGTTCACGTCTTTTTCAATTTGTTAAGGAATGAATAGGGTAGTAGGAATTTCAAATAATCATAAGAATAGTACGTTGCCCGAGTACGATTTAATACTTATTGAAAAAGAATGGTCACCCAAATAAAATCGGATTTGTACTGATATTTATTGCTTCCGAAAATGGAATTACGCGGAGCTTGTTTTTTTCTTCCCAACGGGAAAAAAATGGAAAGGAAGAGAGCGCTCTTGCCCGCTACTTTGCTGACACGTGTCGCCAAAACGTCTTCACATGACAGGACCGCCCTCGACTTGCTCGGCGTTGTTATGGAAAGCTGCGAACCTAATTTCCGATAATTATCTTCATTTATTTTTATTTCTTTGGCTTTTCTTTTCTCTTTTTTTTTTGAGTAAACTTGCTGGGTCGTCTTCTTGACTCCGAAGTCGCGGTGGTGTGGCATTGAAGTTCATGGTACGAAATCGTTCATCACCGGGTCGACCGTGGAACACGGCGTCTGATGATAATCGCAGGTGCCAGGTGGTACAAATAATGTTATTATGTATTTAATATGGCATGTACTCTCCATTAAATATGATCACATTCAACTACAGCTACGTCAGATCTCGACACGAATAAGACAAATGAATGCCCATGTGAACGTTATATAATCAAATATAGACAACATTGGATGCCTACTGTGTAAAAATTCGAATCACGTCATATTACGACGTCATCCGATAATCACGTAAATTGAATTTGATTTGTGTTTTTCGCTAAGGGGATTTAATTAGAAAATTTGTAAAAGTTTAAGGACTAGGTTAAGTAATTAATGGTATCGAGATTTAATCTGGAAAAAAGTAGGGAAGGATGGGTACGAAAGGTGAAATTTTTATGAAGGAAAAGCGGCAGCGGCATGGCAGATCTGGGGTTGCATTCATGGGAATTTGAATGCAACTTCTGCCTTAATCATCAGTTCTTTGACTCCTCCCCCCCCGAGATGGCACTGTCATTGCTCACAGCCGCGAGCCACTACTTTTTCTTTTGCTTTTGCCTCTCAAATGTTTGAAATCTTTGGGAACACGTCTTGCAATTTGCCCATTGTCATTTTTTTTATCTTTGGTTGCAATTTGACCCGATGACGTTGGCTTCGACCAAGCTTGGATCTCCGATTCCGGGGCTAATTATGCAAGGAAACTCTGCCACAAAAATGTATACAAAATGAAAAAAAAAAAAAAAAAAGAAACAATCAATTTGAAAATCGGAATTTATGAATTGTAAAGAAGATATGTTTTGAAATATTATCAAAAAAGACGGTTTTGAATAGCAAGAAAGAGAGAAAGGAGAGAAAGATAAATGGGGATGGAAGCTCAGCGAAGACAACATCCACTGGTTGTATTAAATCTTTACAGGAAAGAAGATATTGAATCTCCCCCCATGAAAAATATGCAATATTAAATCTTTCCAGAAAAGCATTCAATCGTCATCTCGAAAAGAAATCGTGCCACCGCCTCTTTTCTTTCAAGGGGAAATTGCAAGCACCGAACCGAGCTTTGTAAGCAAGGATTCAAAGACTTTTTGGAAGTTAGAATTACCAAAAATAAAATTACCGGTTCGGAAAGATGGATTGTACGTTGTGAGGATAATGATTAAGAAGGGTGTGCCGACATGTTTTCGAAATCGCACGATATTCTCATCTGAAGAAGGGGGGATGTACTAAAATCTCAAATTATTATTAGGACTAAGATTCGATCCACAGTTCAATCAAGAACAAGGACGTATCGCGACGCGACGCGATGGGGACTTTCTTTGGCTTTTTCCGTCTGTTTCCCTGAGTCGGTCGACGATCTCCTTTCATTCCGCGAACGGGGGGTTGCGAGAAAAGCAACCCGTGTAATTGGTCAGAAGGGATTTCGCCGCGCACGTGGACGCCTCGCCTTCGTTCGCGGAGGATTTGAAGGAGGCCAGTTTTTTCAATTTTGGCGATGAGGCTTTATTCTTATTTATGGGTCGAAATGATGATGAGATTTGGTTTGAGGAGGGTTTCTTTTTCTACACCAAATTCGAGGATGCTTCTTTGAAAGAAAGGAATCAGGATCGTGTTTGCGATGCAGATAAGGCGGCTTTGGTCGGCTACTTTGGAGAATGATACGAAGGGAACGCGCTTCCTTTCCACTTGGCCCTTTTCCTCGGTGATGTTAACCGGAGTAAGTCGGCTTCGTTTTACGTAAAATCATTAATAAAATAATATTTTTTTTCCCAATTGTATCGCTTGCATAAACAACAAGTATTCCTGTCATCCACGGCAATATTGAAGCATGAATTACAGTGAAGATGAAAACGTATTAACAAACAATTTCTGGATCCTTTTTTCTAGTTCATTGATTTATCTAAAACAAACAAATCCAGAATAAAATGTTTGTTCATTTTCGATGCAATGACCACACAGAGCACAGAAAAGACGAGAAATTTTTTTCATTGAGATCTTAGGAGCACGCTTTGATAAAATCGTATTAAAATTATACTACTTAGTGCGGAATGATTTTCGCGTGTCTATCAATTTCATGTCTCATTATATATCTCATCGATGCGCCTCTATTTTTAAAGAATACATGGATAAATTGTTATCGCATTTTTCATGCAAATTAGAGAGTAATAGCTGTATAAATTATAACAAACCAATAATAATCGCCTATGGAAGACTAGCGAAGGAAATTGTCCCTAAAATTCTGGTTGATTTTAAGTATTTTGTTTAGACACACGGTAGAGCGTCAAAAATAGCTCCAACTGCCCCAAATCAACTTGAATATATTGAATCTTTTTCGATTTGTGTCTTCTTTCAATTCAAATAACGCGAGAAAAATTGGATTGTGTATGATTTATTCAAAACACTTATGCATGAAGGACAGGTACTCGATGCGAGAGAGAGAGGGGGGGGCAAATGTATGAACTAGCATTAGAAAAAGGTTGACTATTGCCAAATCGAATTTAATGAAATATAATTGTGAATACGAATTTATATATGCATTATTTGTATGTATTATCTAAATTCATAATCAGCCATTAGTGATTTCCGATCAAAACTGGTCAAATAGACTAAATCGACACAATTATAATATGTTCAGAAGTATTTTCATTTTCACACTTTCCTCCGACGTAGTCGGTGTCGCGAGCCCAATATCTGAAAATTGGGGATCGCGATCCACGGGCCGTAAAAGAGACCCAGCAGATCATTTGGGCCGTACGGAGCCCAAAGAGACTAGCAGATCATTTGGGCCGGGCAGAGCTTAATTGCAAAAAGAGAAAAAACGGCGCGTTTCCGTAGCGCAGCGCCGATTTCATCTTCACTCTCTAGGTCTCAGCCTGTTGTCCATCTTCGTCTTCGTCAGCCCCTCTCTCGCTCGCCGGTGGAGCGTACCGTCACGCCCTAGCCAAGCTCTGCTAAGCGGCTTCACAGGAAGGTGAGCTCTCTCTCTCTCTCTCTCTCTCTCTAGCTCCTGCCGTAACTCGAGCTCGCCGGTTCGGCGATGGATTATCCCTTCTCCGACGAATTTGTCGGCGAACGGTAGTGGTTGCTCGGCGACATTTGATCGTGTTGTTTGGTCGCGTGAGCTGGCGAATCGGCGCTGCGCTTCGCTAACGCGGTGCGTGGGTGGGTGGGTTGTCGAGGCTCTCGGTAGGCGGTTGTGAGGTCGAGTGGAGAGCGGGTTCTGGCTGTGGTCGTGGGACTGCAGCTCTGTTGCTCGGGGCGGTGTGTTGCATTTTAGTGGCGGTATGAAATTACTAGTAGCTAGACTCATATTCCTTCAAATGTCGATCGATGCTCGGCGAAATGTCAGCGAGAAATTAAGTGTCATAGCCAGAGGCTGCATTTATTTTGGGGTGTGTTTAGAGATAATTTTTGTGTATTGAACAATGATGCTGCTGGCGAAAAAGAAAAGAGGTTCTAACTTCTAATTGAAGCCTTTTGCATCGGCTGCAAGAAGAATGCGATAGATTGATTGTTAGTTCTATGAATCTATCATTTACCCCGATTAAAAGATGCTTCCCTCATTCTTGCCAAGCTCCCCATTTTCATCATGCATTTGTTTCTAGCGAGAGCATTTATCCCTTGTCCTTTATCCCGATGAACTTGGAAGACACGGGTGGTTTGAATTCTCTTTTTTCATGGCTGAACTCTGTAGTCTATGGTTGAATTTTTGCCTTGAATGGAGAAGATATTCCTTTATGCTACTTCTCTCTCTCTCTCTTTTTTCTTTTTTCTTTTTAGCTTAGGAGTCCTAGGTCTACAGAAATGTTGGGTATCATTCTGTTTTTGACAACCCTTATAAGCAAAAGGTTGTTTGAAAAATGCAGATATATAAGAAGTAATTCCACTGTCCCAATCCTCTTCAGGCATCATATTGTCTTTCAGGAATGAGAATGATGTTAGATCTCTGTACCGAATTGTGGTACTTTCTTGCAAAAAATTGGCTATAGGAAGTTCTTTTTAATAATCAAACTTATTCGAAAAGAGAATTTCTCTTTCTTGCTCTCAGACAGACACATGCGCATGCCCATTCATGAGTATTTTTAAGTCCTTTTGGAAAGTAACAGTCTTGTGAGACAACATTTTACTTATTAAAATGAAAATCGCTCTGGCAATTACAAAATATCTGGGTGCCAATCACTCACGAGACTCGTGAATCAGTGAGAGGAAATGAAAATGAGTACCTTAATGGCAAACAATGAATGACTTATGTTTTCACAGCCTCTTGAGTTTGTTCAACCAATTGGACTTCCTATTTACTCTCTTCTCTAATTCCTAAAAGCGTCATGGAGGATGTGTCACATGCTTTTTATGGTAAGAGGATATGCTATCTTGAAACTGTGAGTGGACAGGTTTTCAGCCTCTGAGAGACTTATTTCTTTCCATTCATTTTTCTGCAGAAGCAAGTGTACAGAACTAGACCTGCAAGAAGGCCTTTGCTAGTTTGGGGAGTAGTGAAATGTCAACTGGCCCTGGACTCGATTCTCTTGTAGACCGTATGTCTCTTGACTTACCTTCTCAGCTTCTTTCTTGATTTGCTTTAACCTGGTCAATTGGGAGGATAAGAAACTTAAAAACATATGAATAGGAGTCTAAAAGGGACACGGTGGTCGGGCTTAGGATAATGAGCCTTGAGCTTGGTCTCAGTTTTCAATCAACAAATGAAAGGAGGATTCCACTCATATTCTCATATGGTCATATGAACAGTTTTGCAGCTTATAGTGATGTATCTATTAGATGCGTAAAGGCTATGCAAGAAAAGTAATAATTGTGTCAAATATCAACTGTCTAGAATATGATTGTACAGGTACATGTGGCACTTTTCTGTTCATTGTTCATTTCCAGCATTGAACTTGCATTAGTCACACTTGTCTTTGCTCGTTAGATGACTTCAGAGAATGTTGACTTGTGCCCTGTTGAAATGAGAAAGCTAAATGCCTGAAAGTGACTTGGGAATATCTGCTGTCCTTGCAAATACTCCGCTTGATTTCTCAAGGTTTGCTCCTTGCTTTGCTCTTATATCGGTTATTTTTTGTATGCAGAAACAATATCGGTCATTACAAATGATGGGCGTAACATTGTGGTATGTTTCACAGCTACCACTTCTGTTTTTGTTGTTATGGAACTGAGAATGATTAAAATATTTTAAAATCTCTTTAGGGGGTCTTAAAGGGCTATGACCAGGCAACAAATATCATTCTTGATGAATCTCATGAACGTGTTTACTCCACAAAGGTCTTTCTACGTTCCCTATTTGCCCCCTTTGGGGTTTTGATATTTCGGAAAACTTAGCCCTTCTTTTGAATAACATTCCGGTTTACTGCAGGAAGGCGTGCAGCAGCTTGTGCTCGGTCTTTACATAATAAGGGGTGATAACATGTAATGACATACTCCATCTCAGTTCAACCTCTTTCTTCTATACCTTTTGTTTCTTAAAGTAACAAGCGGAAAGAAGACAGGATTTTAACTTGGTTTGCCGGCTTTTATGTGCTTTCTGCCTTTTTCCTTACTTGAGATCCGTGATGACTTCAAAGCAAGCTTTGTGCATATACATATTTTCATAGTTCATTTCCATGTCCTGTGTTTGCAGAAGCGTTGTTGGAGAACTAGATGAGGAGCTTGATTCCAATCTGGATTTGTCCAAGCTGAGAGCTCATCCCCTTAAGCCTGTAATTCATTAATCATGTACCATACACATGTGATACAGTAGCGTTCGTGCACTTCATTAGCCGTAATCATACATATAGGTTGGTTAATGATGTTTGTGGAGAACTTATTACTGTTTGTTCAGAAAATGTTGCTGATGGCTCTAAGGCGTGGTCTCGATGCAGTATCGCCATTGGGGAAATGAGAGGGGAAATGAGAGGTGACCTTTCTGTTTGTGAAGGATTATGCTAGCGTTTATCAAATTTAGAGCATGTGATGTTTCGAGTCACAATGTCCAATATGTGCTCGGTTCTAGTTCTTTGACATTCTATTATGAGGCAGTATCCACAGCTTTAGATTTTACTCATTTTTGAGACCTTGGATTGGAGAAATTGAAATATCCATGACGATGGCCTTTGCTTGTTGCTCTGATCCTATCATCAATATAGAAGCTTTTAGCTTTCTAAGGCCAGACTGATTGAGAAGAAAGCGATATATCAATTGAGGCTGCTAGGTAAACGATGAATTGTACATGCGACTTATCAAGCCCGACGTGACAGGGGAGGCTCATTACTCACAACACAAGCGACACGGGCCTAACGACAAAAAAGTGTGCTTTATGAACTTTGTTAGATCATACGTCGGAACCAAACGGATTACCATGGAAGCCGAAAGACCTGTGTCTAGATTTTTTGAGCTTCAGACATATAAAGGATGGGGCTCGATAAATGTTACCTGAATCTCATTCGCCTCCGATCGGGTGATCTCAATGATTGTTGATAAGCGCTCATCTAACTTTTTTTGTTCAATTTTTTTTTTTATTTTCATAATAGTCAGTCTTATTTTACTCGTCTTCTAACTCTTACTTTTAGAATTTTGTTTTACCTTCTTTCATAACATGGGAATGGAAATCCATGTCCGAAACTAAATCGCTTTTATTTTAATTTTCTGGAACTATGAGAATTTGAATCCCCACCTTTCTTTTCCTGTGTGGCAAAAGTGGGCACTGTTTGGTTATAATTTACCCGGTTTATGTCATCCCATTTTAGTCTTTGTTTTGCTGAACAGTTAAAAAAACTTTGAATTTTACATTATTTAATGCTTAATATATCCTCCATCTCTAAAACTATGTCTATTTCTTTTTCTTGAAATTCTGATTTTTAACAGAAGAAAACAGCTAGATTATTTCTTTCAGTCTGTGGGACCGGTATTAAATTACCGATTGTTCTTTTCCGAAATAATTTTATTTTTATTTCTTTCAATTGTTATTTTACAATAGCATCTAGAGCGATAGATGGCTATGCTAGTGGCCCTGTGCTTAGAAAGCTAAATGTTTATAGACTTCGCTTTTTTATTTTTTGAGCAACATCGAAACTGATCTATAATTACGTGTTGTGAAAAAATTTCGTTGAATTTGGACATGAACCGTCGACTTGGAGTCAGGGCTGCATTCTATTATATTGTTCAATAAATCAATTTAGTAAATCACTATTTATACATCTGATATTCTGTTAACTTGCTGGCCCAAAATTATAAATTATGGCCGCGTCTTGGACTGGACCGTACTGCGTTTCAAAATCCGCCCTAGCTAGGCTCCTCTTGTCACTTTCGACGTGACATTAGAGTGACCCATCAGAGATTTTTCTCCAACTGCTATGCTTGAATTTTCCTTTTTAAACAGAAAAAGTCCTGCGAATAAAAAGCCACTTTTCAATCTCCTCTGTGAACGACCCAAAAAATAAAAATAAAAATCCACTGTGAAAGTGAGAAAAAAAAGAAGAAAAAAACAGAAAAGCTATTTCCCCCACCGTGCCCGCTACTTTGTGAAGTTCTTTCTATGTTCATCGCTTTAATTTGAAAATCCTCGAATGGACCTTGTTAATATTATAATAATAAACGATCACGCATTTTATAACGCAAATGATACTTCTATTTGTCCTAGGATTTCACTTCTTATGCTTCTCTTCATTATTATTAGAATAGGTAAATGCAAAACTTCATTTTCATATAACAGTTTAAATTTTCAGAATAATTAATTATAGTCCTGTAAAATTTCACATGATATAAACGCGCTTTTTTCTCTCCACTCGGACTAATCCGCCCACTCGGCTTCTTGTATTTAAAGCGATTCGTGTATCTACTCCAATCAGACTATTGTTCCGTACCATTATCGAAGAAGATTCAGGGAAAATATGCTTCAAATACAGTATCAGGAAGTACCGCTTGCGGAACCTCAATATCCACGGGCTTATTAGCTAAATGGCAATTGGCACATACAATACGTCACCATCTTCAAATAAAGTATTTTCTACGGTAGCACCATGAATAGCGCATAGGAGAGCAGCGCCATAACTCCAATTGCTATGGGAATACCGTTTAGTCGACCTTGTGCCTGTTTGAACAAAGATCGGTCCGATTCTAGCTCTGTTCGTTCCGTTTGAAGAAAGGAAGGATCCCAAAGAATCGATCTTTCTTTTAGTTGTTGAATCTCTCTTTGATTGATCAATGTGTGAGTGGAACCATGCAGTACCAGACACGAGATAGATCTTCCAAAGAACAAGGCTTTTTTCGAATAAGCCAATTCATTTGGGACCCTGCAGATCCACTCTTTTATCTTTGCATCTAGGAGTGGTTGGGATTAACAGCCTTCGTACATCAAATTGTGAATTTCACATGATATAAACGCGCGAGGCCTTGAATTTAAATATTCTTGAGATCTTATTTGCCATTGGAATATTTAGATATTTAAAGTAGGAGTTTCTTGTTGTACTAAACTTTTTCCTTGATGTTTTTACTCTCGTACCATAAGAAGTTTTTATTATTATGCAAAGCAATATTGAATATATCTCCCAAATAATTACGCAATGACTTTTTTTTTTATTTGTAGTTAACAGACTTTGTATAACTTAGTTCCAGACTTGTCATTTTATCACTATTGTTTGAAAATAATTATAGAGGTTAGAATTATCTTATATTAATGTCTAGAAAAATTGAGGTGTGAAAAAATAATTCAGCACCAATTATGTACCAGACATCAATCCATTGTTTTTTATTTAGACGAGTCATTCATTAGTGGGGGTAAGTATAGTTTTAGGGTAGAACTTTTAATCAAAAAACCAAACCGATAGGAATTTCAGTATCCAAGATATGTATAGTAGGTTTCAACCTCAAAAAATTATAATCTATTTTAATGGATATGTTCTAATTTCAAAAAACATAATTTATTTCAACGAGTAGGTTCTGATTTCTAAGTAAGTAAAATCTGAAAGCAGTTTTTTTTTTTTTGTTTTTCTTAGTCTTTATATTCATGGGATTCTATAGCATTCCATAGCATTCGATGATAAGTGTATGATTTTGAAACACTAATTTGAATTTCCATTTTATGATTGAAACTTTTATTTTATTAATATTTCATATTTTTCGCATGTCTAAATATAAATTGTAGTAAGTGGATTACTAGTAAGTGATAGTCATTAAAGGTGATGATTTATAACAATCATTCGATTAATAATACAAGTGAAACCCAATAGATCCTAAAATCGATCTTAAACATGTAGGGTAGATTCCGAGTTTCGAGATATATATGGTAGGTTTCAGATTCAAAAAATCAAGAGACCCGTTCTAATGATAGGTTATAGGTTTCAAGTGAATCCCGTATGGAATTTAGAACTTATGAAGTATCGACATTCTCCTTAAACCCTTGTGTTGTGTTTGACTACTCTTTGATACTTAAAGGCTGCATGACAACGTTTTTGTTTCTTATAATTTTTGTTCTTTTGTTCCCTAGAACAAAAAAAGAATATAAACTCGTTTGATAACGCCAAGTTGTTTTTCCTATTCCCCATAATAGAAAGTTGGCCCGGGAATAGATTTGGAGCAGAAACAAGAAACAAAAAAAAGGTGCTTCTTGTTCCGGGAATAATTGATAGAAATAAGCTATTTTTTTTTAAAATTTTTCTTTCATTTCTCTCTCTTGCACGGCCACCTCCAACCACCTGGAGTCACCGCCGGCCTCCACCCATCGCCGGTGGGCCGCGCCCGCCCGCTCCCACTTCACACAGACATGCCGCCGCTTGCCGCCTGCTGTCCACCACCAGTCACACGCCACGACGATGCTGACCGCGCCACACACCCATCGGCGGTAGGCGGTGATGATGAGCGGGGCGGCGGGCAATGGTCGGCGGTCGGCGATCCGTGCAAGAATAAAACACGAATAAATATAAAAAAGAAACTATTGCATTATCAAACGCATTTCTATTATCGAGAGTATAAATTTTGTGTAGTTATCAAATGTGTTTTTTTACTTATAAATTGTTCATCGGAATAGAAATAGAAAATAACTATTTATGAAAAAAAAAAAAACTCTTCCCCAACCAAAGCGTTGTCATGCAAGTTCGAAATTACGATATACACATAATCAATTTTAAAAATTTCAATAAATGAATGATCGACATATAAATATGTAAAATAATAATAATGAAGAGAGAAAGAAGAAAAAATTAATATTCTCTTCTCATCCGACTCCTGCTTCCTGTGATGCATGATTCATCCATTGAGTTTGTTTTTTAGTTTTCATTCGACATGTGAGTTTAGAATGTGAATTATTTATCTATTTTTCAAAGTTTCATGAATTATTGGAATAGAGTCGAATTTGTCGAATTGAAACAATTAACAATAGTAACAAATGGTGGATTAATATTTTTAGTGTAAATTTATTTTAATTTTTTTATTATTTATTTATTCACGAATTTGAATCAAATTAATTTGATTAAAATAACTATAGAAATAATAAGAAAATAAATTTAATATACGACGAGCCACAACATGTCGAAATTTTCTATTTTGTTAAGGAATGATATATTAACGTGTCGTCTTATGTCATATTACGTGCCCGTGTCAATATTACTTAGTCTAGAATTGCCCACGCCTTCCTCAATAGGACCAATCTCATAAATCTAAAATAGATGGCAATGCACGGGAAAGATCCCAGCAGCGTAAGATTTGTCGTGCAGCGAAATTTCTGAGAGTACAAAGGTAGATTCCCCTGTGTCTATCTCACCATTCACCAGTCCCCCCTCCCACGATCTCACCCACTACGCTCCATATTAAAAAAAAAGAAGAAAAAAGAAAAAAAAGAAAACGAAAACGAAAAAAATTCAAAATTGCCGAAAGCGAAAGCGCCTCGGGAACCGCGCTAGGAAGAAGAAGAAGCAACAAGCAGAAGCAGGAGAAGCAGCAAGAAGCAGAGAGCCAAACGAGGCAGAAGCAGAAGCAGAGGAGCTCGCTTTTCCTTTCCATGGCCGGTTTCCCTCGCCTTTGAACAGCGTGGCCCCGCTCCCCCTCTCGCTCCGGTAACCATTTACTGTCTTTGCTAAAGTGCGGTGCTTTCGGCTCGGCTCGGCTCTACTCGCTTCGCCGGCTCTTTCTCTCTCTATTTTTCCCCACCCCCCGCGGTCGAAGAACCCAGAAGTAAAAATGTTAACTTGCGTTCTCGTTTGCGGTTTCTTCGGAAGAAGCATAATGGGTCTGTCTTCTTTGGTTTCGAGCGAGCAAAGGGTCGGGAGTTTCGGTTTGTACGTGGACTTCAGGTTTCGCTTTTGTCCCCCCGTTGCCCATGATGTTCCTTTCGAGCTCCCTTTTCACTGTGCAAGCTTCGCGTTTTTTGGGTTGCAGAGGTTGAGCTCGAACATCCGCTAGCTAAATTTCGAAAGGATTTTGCCTACATTGCTTGCTTTTTGGCCTTTTCGTGCCTTTTTTCTTCGGTCCAAAACTCGACCGAAAAGCCATTGAATAGAGTAGTACTTGCCAAAAATTATCTGCATTTTCGTCCTCCTTTTTCTGGTCGTGGCTAGGTTCTGCCTTTTCTCCGCGCTTTTCCTTTCAGATCCGTATGCGGGAAAATAGTATGCTCCCTCTGATTTTTTTTTTCCCGGAAAACGTTTTCTATTTCCCTCGGACATAATCAGGTGTCATTAGCGGCGTGTTTAGAAAGCGGAGTTCTTTTTGACTCGCTTCGAGATTTCTAGCGAACCCCACACCACCTCACATCGCATTACCCTGCTATCGCGGCAGAGATGGAGGTGAAAACTGAAGACTTTTTCTCCGTCGTCGCGCAGTTCACGAAACTGCCTCTTCCCACTGACGCGCGAGACAAGGAAGGATCGAGGGTCTTTGCGTAATTTTGGTCGCCGTTTGTCTCTGCGCGGTAGGTCCCCTGCGATTGGTTACTGCAATAATGGGTGTTTGTCTCTGGTCTCTCTTCATGGTTGGATCGGGGAAAGCATGGGAGGGGCAGAGATGACATTACGGCAGCGCTGCTCGGTTAATTTATGGATTGTTTCTTGGACTGTCTGTGGGAGATATTAATTATGGCATGCCTTTTGAGGGCATTGAGTTGTTTCTTGGTTGTTTCATCCTTTTGGCTTTATGAATTCATGCATGGATGGAGAGCACATGCACATGCCCCCCATGACCCTATTAATTTCTTGATCACGTACCATGCATGGCATCACATTGGATTCTCCTGTGATTTTTTTCTTTTTGTGGTTTAAATGGTAAAATCTTTTTGTGGGTCAGGCCAGCATTGAAGCTGTGAAGGCATTACATCCACCGGTTTTTGCCATTTTAGCCTCTGTGACTTGTGGGTGAGGTCAAACCATGCAGACCCCAAAAGCGAGGTAACTTTGGACCCTCCTTTAATTTCTTTCTCTTTCATCATATTTGCTGGTTGGTTAAACTCGAAATGCCTGTATGGTAACTGACTTATCAGTTCTGATCTTTCTTACCATTTCTGAAACTCTGAGCTGGATGTGAACTGTGCTTCATATATGTTTCGGGATTCTGGCCTTTGGAGAATCGGCTCTGTCTTTCTTATTTCTTTAAAGATTTACCATCCATTTCGCTGAGTACTTGCTCCTAGAACAACCCTTTCAAGCTGGTGAAAATTCCTTGTCTTTAAGCCTATTCAGCATCAAGAAAAGGCTTGTCTCATATCTTGCCTTAAGTTGATGTCGTGCGAGGCCATCCAAAGTCCACAGGTGCTGTAGTCAAGACGTTTAGAGCTCATGCAGTGATAAGTAGAGCACTAGAATTTTCCCTAAGCACATGGTGGTGGGTGGATACAAGCTTTCTCGTTGCTTTGCTTAATTGTTTGGTTCCTCAAATGTTGACGGCAAGCATTATGAATACACTCAGTTTTTTTTATGACTTTCATGACGTTATTGATATGCTTTTATGAAGAGAAATTGCCGTATGCTTATTGACTTCTTCAGAAATTTTTTTTTGGCGGGATGGGTGGGGCGCCGATATGTGTGATTTAAAACCAGTATAACACTGATTTTCTGAACCCATGCAGTGCATGCCAAAACCTCTAAATTCGGGTTTCTTCTGGGTTTGTCCATTTACTGGGCTTAAACTTTGTGATGACTCAATTAGCTCATATGTCACTCTAGATTCCTGATCCTAGTTGTGAAGCTAAATCTATGGATATTCTGGCTTCTAATATGAACTTGTGTCGAGGCACTTACAAGCAGCCTGCTTTACCTGAATCCGTATTTCACTTAATGTTTTGAATGTGCATGTTCCCTGCTTGGAGAGACTGTTTCCTCCTTTGCTTATGTCTGCGACCATTGACATGCTTTTCTTGGGTGTGCGCCTTTATATCTTCTGATGGCAGAACTGGTTTAGAAGTCCCTCAGAGAGTCTCTCCCCGTGCTGTGCGCCAGCTGAAGACAACCACATCGGAAGCTGATTCTGCAACTTCTTCAAATCAAGCCACTAGAACGCCAAAAGAAAGAAGTCCCAAGGTGGTTGAGCGCAGGTCGCCTAGAAGCCCGCTGTCCGAGGTACTTTCTCAGATTGATTCAACCCAATTTCCCTCTCCTGTTCTACGTGGCAAGTTACTGTGAATCTAGATAAATCAATGCAGCTTGCCGGTGCTTCACTTTCTGTTCACAATCTATTTTCATTGATCTTTCCTTGGCTAGTGCTGGCCTCCATGGCGATCAAGGCTTTAGTATTTTCTCTTCTGACACGGTGTCACATTATAAATACTGAATAGATGCTGTTGCCTAGCATATTTAGAAGAAGGTTTTGAATTAATCATCTGCGTACTTTCTCCTTGTTTTGATCCAGAAGAAACGTCCATCTCGAATATCGGAGTTGGAATCTCAGATTTCGCAACTTCAGGAGGAGCTGAAGAAAACCAAGGACCAGCTAAATTTTTCTGAATCTTGCAAGAATAAAGCCTTGCAAGATGCAGAGGAATCCAAGAAGCAGTTATGTGACATATCTTCAAAGCTTGATGACTCACAGGACCGAATTCTGGAGCTCTCTGCATCTGAGGAATCTCATGTAACTGAATTTCGAAGAGTGTCAGACGAACGGGAACAAGCATTGCAGTCTGAGCTCGAGGTTATCCAGAAGCAGCGATCAGTTGACTCGGCTGCACTAGCATCAGCTTTGGATGAGATTCAGAGGCTTAAAACTGAGCTGGAAATGGTTGCACAATCTGAGGCTGCGCAAACAAAGAATGCGGAATCAGCAAATATGGAGCTCCAGAGCTTGAAAGGGAATCTGGCCGACACTATGTCACTGGTAGAGAACATGAAAACCCAGCTTAAAGATTGCAAGGAATCAGAAGCACAGGCCCAAGCATCGTTAATGAAACCCTGTTGCAGCTGGGTACCGCCAAAGCAACTGTGGAAGCACTCAGGTTGGATGGGATGAAAGCTGTGGAAGTTTACAGTTCAATTACTTCTGAGCTGCATCAGTCAAAGGAACGTGTGAACTTACTCGAAGGGTTGGTTAGCAAACTTGAAACAGACCTCACACATGCTGACGGGAACAAGATTCCAAATGCTTCAGATGATAAGGATCTAGAGCTGGAAACTGGCCCACATCAGAAGACCAAAGAAGCCGACCAGCTGGAAGAAGAGCTTTCTACCCTTAGATATGAGATTGGACATCTGAGGTCTGCACTTGAAGCTGCTGAAAGCAAACACCGTGAAGACCATGCTGAGAGCACTGTGCAAATAAAGAGTGCTTATGAACTGATGGAGCAGATGAAATCTGCATCAGGTGCCAGAGAGGCTGCGTTGGAGGTAGAGTTGAACAAGGCAAGAGCTGATATTGAAGATTTGAAGGCGCACCTAATGGATAAAGAAACCGAACTGCAGGGCATTCTAGAAGAGAATGAGGGGCTAAGTTCAAAGCTCGAGAATACCCTGTCCCTCCAGAAAGAATCCGCACTGGAAAGGGAGCTGAAGAAACTTCGGGAGGAGTTATCAGAAGTGAAAGCAAATCTGATGGATAAGGAGACGGAACTGCAGCATATATCAGAGGAGAACAAAACGATGAAGCTGGAGCTCAAGAAGAGGGAAACTGACAAGGCTAAGATGAATGATGAGGTGGTTGCGCAAGTAGAAGCAGTGAGAGCTGCAGAAAGAGAGGCTCTCACGAAGCTTAGCTTCATGATGGAGGAGGCAGAAAAGAGCAACCGGAGAGCAGCAAGAGTAACGGAGCAGCTTGAGGCAGCACAGGCGACAAGTACTGAAATGGAGGGTGAGTTAAGAAGGTTAAAGGTGCAGTCTGATCAGTGGAGGAAAGCTGCAGAGGCAGCTGCGGCGATGCTTTCAAGTGGGAACAATGGGAAGTTTATGGACAGAACCAGTTCTCTGGACAGCAGTTACGATCCTGTAACAGGCAGGATGAGCTCACCTTATGCTGAAGACATGGATGACGATATGCTGAAAAAGAAGAATGGGAACATGCTGAAGAAGATAGGAGTACTCTGGAAAAAACCACAAAAATAGGAGAGTATGAGTCAGGTGATGCTTGCTTGCTAGTTTTTGCTGCAATAAACACTAGTGCATTTGCATATTTACTCGCTGAATATTTTTTCCCTTCTCCAGCAAGTTGAAGAGGAGGGATTGTTTTGGCTTTGGAGTCATTGCTCGGATCTTCTCCGAAGTTTGTAGTAGGATTGCAACAGCAGAAGTACTGCACAGGTTCCCCGTTGAGTACATATGTCTTGGCGGTGGCCATTTCGGGATATGGTATGCAAAGTTGCATACAGTTATGAATTTATGCCTTAGGATAGAAGGATATCGGTTAGGGGAGAGAGACTATATCATTCTGCTTAACCGGTTTCTCGGTGAAAACCATGGATTTGAGACGTTCAATTACTCGGTTCCATTGGTGACCTAGGTGTTTGGATTTCTTTTGGATATTCAAACCCGTTCCTCCCATGCTGCTGGAATGCTGAACTCTATGCTGTTTCTTTCTGCGTATAAAATGTCTGTCCTAGAATTAGAAGCTGCAAGTGCAGGCTCTTCTTGTTGTCTGCCTTCCGAGGAAAACTTGATACCCTATGACGTTTTCTTCACTATGTGAAAATGGCTTCTGATTTTCTCTAGTCGTTTTACGTGGTTTTATGTGATTTACAACTTCGAAGTTCTTCATTCTCCAGGGATATTTACTAAAGAAAGAATTTTATGCCCATACGATGATCTGAAGAAGTATCCGAAAATACTATACTCAGGTGCTGATGAGTATAACTCTGTTGCGTATATAGTTAACGAAATTAGCTTTAGCGCAATGAAATTCACATTCATCCTTGTATCGTTCTTTGTGAGATGTGGATGAATGAACTTTGATAAAAATTATGTCTTGAATTCAAACCTGTCAAACTCAATCGAACCCGAATGTAGTGTGTATGGAAAACCCGAGACCGGAGTGCGTGGATTGCTTGTAGTCCGGCGAAAATCGGACCTCTGGTTTCCATGTCACGTGCAGGCGGACAGTGGATGTGAAACCGGCAATTTCCGGGCGCGTGTTGGAGTGTACGGCCCGAAATTGGAAAGTCTCAACACGGACTTCGTATCGGACCATGATTCGGCGATTCGGCCACGTCGCTTTGACTGAGTGGCTTCGTCGTTTGAATATGAATGCCTCGAGTTGTTGAAGAATTTTGGCTCCCACGTCAAATTGACGCACGATCATTTTGAGAAAATTTTGTATAAAATTTTGCTTTAAAATTTATTTATTCTATTAAAATGGAGTGATTGTTCCGCGGGTTTGAATGGCTCCATTGTAATTGTAATTGAATTGGTGTTACTCTCTTTATTAAGTATATCACATCAATCGAATCACGTGCAAAATCTTATTTACTTTTTTCCGTTTCATTTATTTGGTATTGGTCCGCTCGTTTCCGCTGATGATTCTCATTGTCAGTGTTCATTTTTGGTTGATTTTTTCACATCGATAAGATCGAAAGGAAGGACCCTTGACATATGCTGGCGGCTGACCAGCTTGATGGACACGCTGGAAAAAGAAGAAGCCTTCCACAATCCATTTGTAGCATGTCGCATCGACGATATCGACAAGCACAAGCCCATTGTCTCGAGTAAAATCCTCTGATTAATGCAGAATTTTTGCAGATGATCTTGTGTCTTTCATCTTGGATCGAAAGCAAATCCACTAAAAACGGCTCTCTTGTTCGTTTTTTGTCTTTTTTTGTTTTTTTGTTTTTTTGTTTTTTGTATTTATTTGTTTTTTTGTATTTAAGATTCTTCGTTTGTTTTTTATTTGTATTTATTTATTTTTTTGTATTTATTTGTATTTTTTTGTATTTTGTATTTATTTGTTTTTGACCATGCCGCTCCAACTTTTCCAAGACCTCTTGCAGGATCATTTGGTCCACAAACTCTAGGATACCATTAGGCAACGCCATCTTAGCATACTCGTCCAGGTTCACATCATCTCTGAATAATTCGCCGGTCAGCATTTTCCCAGCGAACAACTCGAGCAAGAGTACTCCTCTGCTGTGCACATTCCCGAGACTTGATACGTCAGCTCCCACGTCCATCTATGTGATTCAGAAAATGATTAATCGCTTGTAATAAATTTACTTTAAACTAATTTTTTTACCACGAAAAACCCCAAACTGGTACGCTTGTAATAAATTTACTTTAAACTAATTTTTTTACCACAAAAAACCCTAAACTGGTACACTAATGACAATTTAGTCCAAGTGATCACAAAAAATTCCAAACTTATACATTTATGATAAATTTACCTCAAACTAATTTGTTCGATCGCCACAAACCCAAAACTGGTATATTTGTATAATAACAAAAAAAACCACAAAAATGATATAATGGTAACAAGCGGATTGTACACAAAAATCCCAAATATACTCACTGTTACGTGTCGTTCAACTCAATGATTTGATGGTAAAATTTAATAGAAACTAAGAGAATGTAAATTTGTCACAAATGTACCGGTTTATGGTAAATTTGTCAAACGTGTATCAGTTTAGGGTTTTTTAGGAAAAATTCCAAATAAAGACCTGAAATAAATCTATTTTCTTAAATAAGAACCCAAAGTGAATTTTGTGTCAAATAAGGATCCGAAGTGGACCCATTGTTTCAAATAAGGACCCGAAATAAATTTTGTGTCAAATAAAAATCCAAAGTGATCAAATTAATCTCTATTGAGGACCTTAGCTCACCGGCAGACTTTTTTCGGTGATTAAAATGGGGCAATTTTGTCAGAAATTTGTGATTGGAAAAAAATGGAAAATTCTAAATTAATTAAGTTTAAGTTATTCATTTAGATGTTTACGTTTTCTTCTTTCTTCTCCTCCATTTGCTCCTCAACCAAATCGTTGCCTGGTCATCGTCGTGACTCGCCTTGCTCGACTGGCGGAGAATTTGGGTCTCCACAAACAAAGAAAAAAGTATATGGTTTTCTTCTTGTTTTTGAATTCGTGCCTCAACCGGCAGAGAATTTGGGTCTTCGACTTTGCGGAGGATGGGTACAAGGAATGGTGAGACCGTAGAAAACCTAGGGTTTTTTTGCTTTTATTTTAAGATTTGTTAATTTTCCCTAATTTTTTTTTGGACAAAATTGCCCAAACTCCGGTCGTCGAAAATGTCGCATGCTTGATAGCTAGCGAATATTTGGTTGACCAACAAGTTAGGTCTTTATTTGGAATTGATTAACCACTTCGGGTCTTTATTTGAGACAATTGGTCCACTTTAGGTATTTATCTGACACAAAATTTATTTTGGATCCTTATTTGAGAAAAGTGATCCACTTCGGGTCCTTATTTGGAATTTTTCCGATTTTTTATGGTTCAAAAAATCAATTTGGATAAATTTGTTATGAGTGTACTAATTTGGATTTTTTCATGGTATTAACCTTTCAGAAAAGTGAACGATTGACAAGTAATCTCACTGTCTATATGGTGAATATCATAATTTCACTAGAGGCAAAATCATGATAACTAGTATCTGGAGCTACATTTCCTATGGTTCCCTTGATACCGAGTGAGCTAAATGGAGTCGTGTGATCTTTATCAACCTCGACACTAGCCTCGCCAAAGCAAAATCGCTAACTTTAGTGGTCATTTCATTATGAACAAAAACATTGCGTGGCTCCAACACACAACGCATTATCAGTCGCACATCAGAGAAATGGTTTGCTGCCTTATCAAGAAGTAAGGTAGATCGATGCAGGTTTCTTATCAGATATCCACAATCATATATTGAGCTAATCCTAATCGTGCATCACGTTTTAAACCCCTTGTCATGTAAACGATAACCGCAACCACTCATCAAGCTTATTAGATGTTGCCAAGTAGCTACCCGCAAAGAGGTTTATACACAAGCGAGTGGCTATATGCACAATGCTCTTAGGTATGCTAAAAAGGGTGGACTGGAAGAAACTAAAGCACGTAGGGATGAGCAAGATGGACCAACTAAACTAGAAATTACCCGAACTAGACCGAATAAGCTGGTTGGGTTTGCTTCCGGTTTCTAAAAATTGAGCTAGTGTCCGAGTGATTTGATCCTCGCTTCGAAGAGGGAAAGTGGACCGAACCAGATTGATTGTTTTGTATTTATTTTTATTATTTTTTAAATGTCTCACATATACCTCATCTCATCTTTCGGTATTTCCCTTTCGTCTCACAATACTTACACCTACTCTCCTTTTTCGCTTTTCTCCTTTCACTGGATCTCCTCCACCTCTCTTGAAATTTAAGGCATTCTCTCCTTAAACTCAACTACTGCACCAATCCAGTCGGATTCATTAATCCCGATTCTGGAGTTTGATCAAGAACTGATCACCCCTAATAGCGCAAGTGCCCATCATTCCATCTGGCTGTGACCGTGGGTTTCTCCTCGTGTCTCGAAGAATACCGCTCATTGAGCTCCTAAAGTCTAGGCAGGTGAACCCAAAATTCAAACCAAATGAAAATAATGAAGAGGGGGTCGGTGGCATTACGGTGGCGCTGACATCTTTTCTTCGACCAGGGAGGCGAGGCGTCCAATCTGCGCTCAGCTGAGCGCAGGGGAAGTCGCATTCCGTGTGATTAATGCGCGCAGAGTGCTTGTTGCCGACACCTTGGACTTGCGACGCCAACGTTTGCGGGTCGATATTTACCAGGTTCGTTGCATCGAAACCAAGAAGGAGCACCCGTCGTTTTCTCTGGCACCTATATTTTTAGATGTGATTGCTGGTCGGACGGTCCGGGTCGACTCTGTGGGGTACATTTGAAAACGGCAGAGCCTGGAAGAACAGGATCACATGGAAATTGAAGGGACGCGGGAGTTATTTTTTATCATAGATAATGAAAGAAAATGGACAAGGTAGTCCAGACGATTGTCGCATCTTGATTCTGGATTTTGTAGCCCACGGTACTGGTGCCGTGAGATGCACAGAACTAGACCGACAAGATCGTTCGTTCCTTTCGAAAAATTTCAGATCTCTTCTTACCTATGGCCTAGTTCATTTAATTAGAAATATCCACTCAATAATTCAATTGGGCGATGCGCTGTAAGATCCATATACAGAAGATTGCCTTAAAAAACTGTAAAAGGACAAGTCCATGAACATATATGTAGTCTAATCCAAGTGTCACATGACTTCTAAACTGTAAATTAATTCATCCAACATAATAGTTACGGAATAATTATATTATATTTTATATTCCTTTCTCTCTCTTGTGAAGTGGTCAAATAAAATTCAAAATTATGAATAAGTTACTTTCACATCAAATGTGAACTTAAAAAGAATCCAAAATAGCGCCGGAGAAAATCATTAACAGTTGTTTCCAGGTTATATTCGGTATTAGAAGCAAAATCCACCTTGATATTGGTGTTAGCTCGACCTTCAAAAAATCCCCACCACAAAGAAAATGAAGGATATTTCCAAAGAACTCTGGAAACAAATTCTCAGCCTCTCGACAAATGTCAAATCAAAAAAAGAGTAAATCTCGCTCGTTGATTGTAAAGCTTTTAAGTTTTAATATGATATGACATTTTATATAGGAGTTGCGATAAAATGTAAGTAATAACAATATGTTAATAATCCGAGAGAATCTGTTGTTTGGTGGACAATAAAATTTCTGAACTTATCCACCATCACATGGAAAATGGTGCTAATAATCTATTAATAGATTAAAAAAATGATGTATTTACTAGCCCGCTTCAATTCTGAAACCTGCAACCCATTATGTAGAAGAAGTGCTAAAAACTCTGCTAATCATCTAAGTCAGTGCTACAAACTCTGCTAATCAATGGAAGTCTCAGAGTACTCAGACTGCACAACAGACCATGTAAAATCATTCTGAAGACTACTCAATTCTCTTTTCTTCACTGAAGAATGACAGGACATGCTCCTTCCAGACCGATTTCAGACAAACTCACTATTTCAGTAGCACATTTTAAGGAGAAATCAAAAGATGTAAGAAAAGATAAAACTGAAGAAGAACTCCCGAGATGATTCAGTTGGGCCTGATCATGCACAGCAAGAACAAAACATTCTAATCTACTGCCATTCTTTTCCAGGTTTGAACATTTGAAACTGTAGGACACGACACTACATGAGAGGGCTATTAAGAAGCCCATACCAAGATGAACCAAGACCATTCCAACTTCCCCTCCCTGAATTAACATCACTCATTACACCATTCCCGTGATATTGATCTCCATTCATCTGCCACGGACAACCCCACAAAACCCTATTTTCGCTGTCTCTGTCAGAACACAACAGCTCTTGCTTCATTGATGTCGCTCCAAGAGCTTCATTTGCAGAACCAGCAGGGCTCATCATTTCATGATCACATGATGATGGAGCACCACCACTGTCCACTGGATCTCCCATGTTATTGTTCATCCCATCTGCTCCATACCCATAATACAGATTCTGACGATGATGACTGTCATTAGCATTATTCTGGGTGTTCTCCAGCAAGCCAAACTCGTTCTTCAGTGAATCAAGAAAGCCTCCGTTCATGTCACCATGGCCGTTCTTTGATCTGTTGGCATAGGAGAGGATATCATGGCTCAGCTCATGAGGCCCAAGCTGGTATGGGAACTTGCGGAGCCCAAGGAATGGAAGGGACATGTGATCACTGGACTGATCATAAGTTAGAGAGTGCAAGGTAGTAAATGGGTTTGAGGTGTCGTAATCGTTGTTGTTGATCAACGTTGAGATTGGTCCTCCCTGGTCTTGGGCTCTTCTGGATGATGATGAGGACGAGGACCTACGGTTCTTCCTGCACCCTCCACCCACAGGAACATTCCTCAGGGTCCCTCCTTTGGTCCAATACCTTCGACAGGACTTGCAGAAGTACCTAGGCTGCGAGAGACTGTAGTTGTTGTAGTAACAGAACTTGGTGTTGGTGGACTCGCACCTCGGGCACGGGAGAGCCTCTTCTGGCTGAGGCCTTGGCTTCCTTTGATCTTGCTGTGGTTTAGGGCATATCAACATGCTTTCCAATGAATGAGCTCCCATTTCCTGCATGACCGCAGAACACAACAAATCAGATGGATGAAGTCAAGGATTTTCTCAGTTGTGCGTGAAAAGGATAAAAGCACCCATCTATATTTTTCTGGCTTCAAATATTTAAAGCGTAGAGAAGAAATGGGCTGGATACTTTTCTCACGGTGGTGAGCAACTCTCTAGTCCATATTTTTCTCAGCTGTCCAAATTTTTAAAGTTGGAGTCTTCATCATTGCCTTTGTCTTGCTTCCTCACTTTTCATCCAAATGAAGCATCTTGATCAATATCAGATTCAAAGGAGGTGATTTTTGCGCACAACTCTGTTATTTTAAGGTGACAAAAAACAGTCTTGAGAAAACATGGATTTTTGACTGAACTATGTGGTGGCAGACAAAAAAGTACTTTAACCTATCCAATTTTTCTTGATCACACTACTCTCTCTTTACTTAAAAAGCTTAGATCTCACAACCCATCTGAAAAGAAAAGAGAAGAAGAAAGAAACAGAGAAAGATTGACTTGAGATGAGCTAAACAAGAGCAGCTCAGAAATGTTTCTTGCTTCCTAGAATACCTGGTTTGTTCCACTTGAAGGATCCATGCATGCACTGAACAAGGCAAACCCGAACTTATGATTTGGGCACGAGAGAGAGAGAGAGAGAGAGAGAGCGGAGAAATCAAATGTTGTGTAGGATATCCTTGAGCAGACTGGTCTGATATATAAAGCAACGGGGAGAGAGAGAGAGAGAGAGAGAGAGAGTCCCGCCGCTGTTTGCAAGAAAGAAGATCGGTGTTGGAATTTTGCAATGCTTTCTCCGAGAGCAAGCTTTAAACACATGAATCATCTGTGATCCATCACTCTATGTGATGATTACTGTCCCTCTCTCTCTCTCTCTCGGTCGCAAGGATTCAACTATTTGTGGACCCCATTGACCCCACCCCTAGGCACCAGTGACATTCCCTGTTCGATCGCCAAAGGTGCAGGAGGACCCCATCGAGAACCTCGTGTTCCGGAAAACATAAGATAAGCGCCAAAAAAGAGAAGGAAAATAAAGAAACACAGAGGATCAGACCGCCACTGAGAAAATGGAAACAAAGAAACATGCGCGTGAAGATTTGGGTCTCTGAAGTAACGCAGTAGGTGCGTCTGTCTCTGTCCTTGCTTGTACAAGTCCTGCTGCATCTTGTTACGTGATTGGAAAAAAGGAAATCTTTCATTGCAGATGGCTAACAT
Source organism: Eucalyptus curtisii (assembly GCA_017140595.1). NCBI lineage: Eukaryota > Viridiplantae > Streptophyta > Magnoliopsida > Myrtales > Myrtaceae > Eucalyptus > Eucalyptus curtisii. The sequence goes on from CM029504.1 coordinate 11,171,762, forward strand.
CCCAATAAAAATCAATATCGTATCATCTTTTTTTTTCTAGTGTATATTGAAAAATAAGCAACAATCAAAATGTATATATACTTTTTTTCCTTCTTTGGTGGGTCCAGAATAAAGAGCTTGATCATTTCATTGGTGGAGGCTTCTGGTGATGTTGACTGATGATGATGCGAGGGGACAGTGGTGACAGAGGTAAAGGATCTTGAACTCTCTCCATTCATGATCTGCACCCCGCCTCCCCTCCCAGCCCCATTAACGTCTTCAAGCCCGCCATGGAATTTGCTTGCTTCGGTGCTCTTGTGGTCCCTTGAGAAGGATCCAGGTGCAATTTTCTAAATAGGCAAGTTTGGGATTGTGCAGTCCTACTTTATAGAAATTAAGAAGAGAAATCATTTTATTCTACCAAACTACAGTGGTAATTGTCAAATCGAAATGATGAAAGGAAATAATTGGATGATATAGAACTTGAGAAATGGTGAAAGGAAATGGTTGGATAAGACACCACTATTTTCTAAATAGGTATGTTTAGGGTCATGCAGCCCTGATATATAAAACTTAAGAAGAGAAGTCACTTTGTTCTACCAAACTACCGTGATAATTGTCAAAACGAAATGATGAAAATAGATAAAAATAAATAGTCGGATGATATCAGCGCATACGATATAAATTTCTGTAACATCTCATATATTTTATTTTTGGTTCAGTTGACCGACCGACAAATTATGTAGATTTGAATGTTTTTTTTTTTTAAATGCAAAGACATAGATGAAACGAGCAAATCATGTGAAAATTCAATCGTCTGATACTTAATTCTCTGTCAATCTAGTGATCATTTTCTCAACATAGGATCATTCACGAAGGAGTCCCAAGCAGAAGTTCACTCGAATGGTTTGCGAACTCCAAATCCGAACGAGGACATGCGAAAAGCAGTTCCTCTGCGGTCTCCACTCGACATGATGATCGGCCAATCAATCAGGATCGGACGGCTCAGATTCGGCCACATTTGTCATCTAAACGGCGAGTATCTCACCATTTCGAGGCCAAGATTCTTGGATCGGAGGGAAATCCAACGACACCAACAAGAATGTTGACCTGTCGTCGTCGTCTGTCTGGAGCGGGAAAACAATAAGGCCGCAATGATTGATCCCACTCCCACAACACCAAACGGAGATCTCTCGGATCCTATGGGCCTGGCCCACCTCTTTAAAATATTAAAAATTCATCGAGAAAAAGATAAGACGTCGATTCCTCGATAAATACTATCCTAAGACTAACGCCACTCCTGCTAATTACAATAACCGTGTATTAGTCATAGTGGGGATTTAATAAATCGCAAAATTAGAGGAGAGCCAATGGCAATAACCCACAAAGTGCAGAATTGATGGGGGGAGGGGTCCCGTGGGTCCCCCGCTCAGTTAGTACGCGGGGCCCAGTGAGTTGACTGGTCAAAGCTGCCCCGTCAAAGGAGGGAGGGGCCGGGGGGCCGAGGGCCAAGCAAAGTGGAATAGGGAACCGTGCCCGGCACATGATTCGGTTGCATCGGCTGTTAAGAAAGGAATCTCGCTTCCCCCCCACCCACGACAAATCTAAATTGTAACTTGTAAGGAGGGCTGGTCTTAGTTAATGATTACTAAAGTAAGATTTCTTCGTCATCCGATCGATGTAAGGCTGCTGCGTTCACAATGCGAAGTTGGACCATCGCGTTGTCAGTTCACATTGTATTCGGCGTTTCGATAAAAGAACTATAACAAAAAAGGAAAGGAAAGATAAAGCCTCTATAAACTCTAAACTATACACACCGCAACATAAAAAAACTCTAAATTTATACTAATTTGACATATTTACTTCGAATTTTGAGATAAATGTATAACGTGTATACAAATTTAGGGTTTTTTGTGTAATTAGAAAATTTTTTGAAATAAATGTGTCACACTAATATATGTCTTGGATAAATGCATTACGTGAATACAAATTTAGGAAATGTGTCACAATAAGCATAGTTTAGCTTTAGATCATTTTGCTTTTTGCCAATAAGTCTATTTAACTAATTTAGATAAAAAAATCCCTGATGTGGGCAGCAGCGATGCTCAATGCTAGCATGGGATTTTTTATAATTTTTTTGGTCTTCTTCTTTTCTTTTATATTCTTTACATTTTTTTTTGGGTTCAAATCGAGGCTGACAAGAGTCTTGTGGCCCTATTTAGATCTAGGCAGCAAGGGCTAGCTGCCGACCTTGGCTAGAAAAAGTAAAGAAAAGAAAATGAAAAACCCAAAAATTATTTAAAAAAAATGCTCACATCAATGCCACTGTGGCGCATAAGATGCTCAATAACAATGTCAGCAATTTTAGGCATAAATTAGCCATATTGATTCAATCGACAAAACGCGAAAAGGCCTAGAACTAAATTAACGTAATTGAAATGTTTATAACCAAATTAGCACGAATACGATAGGTGTATGACTTTTATGATAATTTTCTCGCGTTTTGATTCAAATTACGTTTGATCTATCCATTTTCTCTTGTTATAGTTTGCTAATGTTGGTTGATATTGAACAATCGAGTGTAGGATGAAGGTGGTGTCGCCAATGGCAATTGCCATGATGGTTAATTTCTCAGTATTCACATTATGCACGTGCACGATTATATTCATTCCTCACTCAACATTATAAGCCAATGATAAAATTCACATCCTTAATTGCGGGTAAAACTCAAGGAAATAAACTTGACAATATTTTCATTTAATGATGTCATAGAATTTTTTTTTTAAAGAAAATAAAACATTAGATGACCAATTTGTTATCCTTTCGATAATTGAAAATAAACATATCTTTTAGAGTTCAGGATATATAAGAAAATGAGAGAAGTTTTGTAAATTTCTCTGGTGCGAGGATGAAGTTGATTGCACCATAAGATTAATTAAACAAATTTTACCATACGCCCTTTCTTAATAGAAAGTGGGTTTGTTTATTTCTCTGCTCTACCTTATCTTTTTTCTTGGGTTGATTTGACTTTATTTCCCCTTTGATTTACCTATGGAAAAGTAAGTTTGTAATGGGTTTTCATGGAAAACGCAAAGGTGAGACAAGTCCACTTTTGGCTTGAATATACAAATGCATACATGTCCATTATTTACCGAAAGAAACGACAGCACTCTCCGACTCGATTTAAAGCCTGGCTTTTTGAGCGAAAGGGTCGTTTAGGATGTTTGATATGAACGTGTTAGCATCAATGAGCTTTCACAGTTGCTGTAAAGTTCTACAAGTAAGATTAGGAAAACAGCACATTTTTCCTTCGTAATTTTGATGACTTTATTCTTTTTTTATTTTTTTGGTCGGAATTTTGATGACGATATTCATTCTATAGAGAAAAAAACATATTTCTGTTCTAACACTACATGGTGTGATGGTGTAAGGAAGCCTTTTTTTTTTTTTTTTGATTGATGGTGTAAGGAAGCATTTACTTAGAACGTGTTCGCAACATGAACTCTTAAAATGTCCGACGAATAAAAAAAATTAAAAACTAAAAATAGCATGGGAGAAAAAAAATCCCGACAAAGACAATTCGGCATGTCATGTTGACATAAAATCGTTAAATGAACATAATTTCCTCATTGTAATATATATATACTTTTCTCGTCTTTTTAGGTCCAATGCTAGCATTGACAGATTGACGGACGTTGTTACATCACTCAATATGCGGTGACGTTTTATATTAAATTAATCATACTTGCACTAATTTACTAATTAAAATATTAAGACATGGAAATATATGTACTTTTCTCATCTCTTCAAGACAAACGTTGTTACATCACTCCGTTGAGTGATGGACACATTGCATATTTATATTAAATTAATGCTAAAAAAACTATTTACTAATTAAAACATTAAAACGTGAAAACATGAAAATCAATCCAATGAATTTTTTAATGAAAAGGCTATAGTGAACATTATATTTAAACTCGACCGTACTACTTGATACATCAACTTAATGGCATCATCCCACGAAGTTTCTTTCAAATGTGAAGGGCGGGATGACATGATGAGATTGGGTCGGTGGAGGTGGGGGGTGGGGGGCCGGCGGCAAAGAAGATGCGGCACGGATGAGCGGCGACATGTGGCTTCAAGAGACGGGGGTGAGGCGAATCTCGGCCAAGTTTGCGGTTTAGAATGAAGGAGGGGGACGGAGGATAAAAGGGAATTTTGGATAACTCGAGAGCCGCTGCCATCAACGTCGTGGAGGCGGCCGGCCGGCGATTGGCCCTGTTCAAAGTTTCGCCCTGATTCCACGGGGCGGGGCCTCTCCCTCTCCCCTCCATCCCGCCCCGGAAGAAAAGCACAGATCCCTCCCCTACCCGCATCGCTGTCCTTGGTCCCCCCCCCCCCCCCCACGCCTCCCCGTCTTTTCCCGCACCAGCCGCGACTGGGGCCGGTTCGGAAAAGATTGAAAAGGAGGAGACGAGGCGCTTATCGATGTCATGGAGCGAGAAGAAGATTGTAGAGGAAGGAATAGAATCCTAAGAGTGGAAATGCGGGGGGCGGAATTTTGAATTCCCGAAGGGAGATAAATTCTTCTCCTCGGGAGTTGTTTGGAAGAGAGGGAGAAAAGTTAAGAGAGAAAAAATACTAAGTCTTTTTAATAAAATTACCCCTTCGACCTTGAATTGACCCATCGCGTCGATTTTGAAAGCAGAATGGAGGGGTAAAATGCTAAAATTGAGATCGACGAGGAACCCGATCCACAGGTTTTTCACCAAACCGCGAAGAACAATTTCCGCGGGGCCCTTAAAATTCAGTTCCTCGCAATTTCACTCTCAATTGTTCCACTTCCACATGTGTTTCCCCCGGCATATATCAAGTACGTTGCCATTTAATTGTTAACGGTACCCACTTATATTTACTAACTCTTTTATAACAAATTACGATGATTTGTTCTGAAGTCATAAATTAATTTTACGGCGCGTTACAATGTGGTTATATCTAATTATAATTAATCATTTTATGATATATTGAAGATATCATGAAATTACCTATATTCCCAAATAGTGGAATTGTTACGGATGAACGCCCGAGTCGGTTCAATGTGGGAATTAAACTGAACTGGTTTATTAGAATGATTTTACAATTAAACAAATTGAAAACCAGCCTTGATGCTCCTGCAATTGCATTTCTGCAATAAGTTGACGCTAAACTCTTTCCAAGGATCAGTTTTGGGGACTACTTTTGGTTTTCCTTTTGGCCTTGCATTTTCTGTAGAAATTTGATGCTTTTGTTCTTCGTGTCGGTAAACTCGTTAAGGGTGGGCAATGTTCAGCTATGTGCATTGCTGAAAGAGCAAAAGCAATTCCATGAATTTACATTAACATGCAAGAATATCCCCCAACCCTCTCATGGCGATTAGCCTTGTGTGCTGGGGACAACCCTTTTGGACAATGCTCAACAGCGTTGCAATCGTCATCGAATTCGTTCAGTATTTTCAAAACATGCTTTACTTCGTGGTCTTGTAATTTGCCTCTATCTTCTACCAACTCTTTATGTAAAATTTTGGTCTTAGATGAGATTTGCTAGTATAAACTAGTTGAGCAATTACCTTGAAACATGAAATGAAAAATATGAAGGTTCGACCTTGAAACCGGCCAATTTGGTTCTAGACCGATTATAGGGTCAATCGGTTTGTTTCCTAATTCCAATAGCTGGGAATTGACTCTAATAAGTTTGGTGTTGATTGGACATTTTTCTCTCATGTGATGTGTTGTTGTCCTTTTCTTCATTTTTCTTCCCTTGGTCGCTATATCAAACATATAGAGAAAGGCTTTTTGAAATGCATAGCTGGGAAAGTTGCCAGACTTCTCAGAAACCGCAACCTCGCACTCTGATGTCATTAGGCCGTGATGGGTTTTTTATTTAAAGGGCCAAGTCAAGCCCGTCCGCCTATGTTGGGCCAAAACCCGGCTCATAAATGAATGACCTATAAGAGAGAGTGTAGTTACTGTTGTATAAATATGAAAAAGGAGAACGTTGAATTATAAACTGTGAAGAAAAAACATAATGTATTTTTTTCTCTCCTTGGACAACATTGCCTCTCTTGACAAATGGAATCTCAGGGCCTCAATTAATTCTTCTCAGACTGCAACAGTACTTCATTTGTAGCAAAAAATGTATGTCTGTCTTTGTAATATATCTTTCGATTGATGTTATATCAGAGCGATGTTGTTCATGTTTCTCGATCATTAGTGACGCCTGTAATTTGTTTTTGGTCGAAATTTTGAGAAACGTCGCCGTCGGACGCTTGAGGACGGAAATCCCGACACCCGCTACTGTTTGCCCCTCCTTTTTGATTTTCCGTGAATCAAAATGCATTTTTGATAATGCAGGGTTGTAGTTCTCGTTGAGACGAGAAAAACGACTGGTGGCTCGTCGCCAAGGGCCCACGGACACGCCACCATGTGCGATTGGAAGGAGTAGCGTCGTCGGCGCCGGGCGCATGCGCTGCATGCGCACAGCAACCGTTGGTGTGTGCGTGGCACGCGCCTACATGTATTTACACTTTTGCCCTTGTTTTTCTGTGCATTATTACCATTTTTCCCTTAACTGTTGTTTTTACAATTATTGCCTTATTATTCAACGTTATTACTATTTTGCCCCTAGTTGACCCATTGACCCGTTGACCCGACCCAATCATCCGTTAACTGTCGTTGACCATTGATTGGAGTTTACCACTATTGACCACCGTTGACCGGCGTTGACCGATGAAAAAATTTAAAAAGAAAATATGTTTTTCAATTTTGTTCATTGTGGATAATATGAATCTCTTTTGTTCTGCATTTGTTGTGGAAACAATGATGCATTTTGTAAGCGTGCCTATATTTTTGAGAACGGACGAACAAAAGACGAGACTTGAAGGATTAAAAATAGAATTAGCTAATTATCAGTGGAATAATGGTGATATAGTGTCGCGCATGGTCAGGGTCAATAAGATAATACAAGAAATTGTCTGGAATGGTTATTTCATGTCGGATTTTCAGAAGGTGCCGATCTTAGTGAAGATTCTTCCATTAGAATGGCAAGCGGTGTTAGATCACTTATGGGAGGTCAACGTGGTCCCGAATTATAGAAAGCTTGCAGTAGTTTTTGTAAGAGAATACTATAGAATTGATGTAACCAATACTTCAACCCTCGAATTGAGTATCACATGGCATAGAATGAATGTGCCTTGGAGGAGCCATAAGGGCCTTCCGAAGGTCTTTCCGTGATTGACTAATGTGCCTTTAGAATTCTTAGAAGAATTTACTAAGAGATTAAAAGAGATTTTCTCAGTTTATGAGATACATAAATATCTTTGAATTTATTTATTATTTTTCTTAAATTTGGTTTGAGATGTTTTTAGGTGTAAATATTTCTTTCTATGTTGATACATTTTCTCTGAATATATTGCTTTGTGTAAATGTCATGTTTACTTAATGAAAGTCAATATTATCTACTGTTGTAAATTATTATGTTAATTTACAATTATTTATAGGAAGTTCAAAAAAATTTTAGTGACTTTGGTGAATTTATTTTTTTGCATACATGATTATATTAATAATAATTTCAAGTTAGGATTTTTGGATGATGATTGAAAACATAGTGACTTTTGATTTTGAAACCTTATTTGAAATTATTCATTAATATGATGAGTTTATGCAAAATGGATACATAAATGATATGCATTAATAATTCGTGTATATGTGTCTAATATGTTTAAATCCAATGACTTCAGCAACTAAGAGCATAGTCGCTGAATTGAACAAATGTGAGAAGCTGAACGATGATAATTATGAAATATGGCATATGAAAATCCAATATATGCTGGAAGAGTAAGAGGCACTAGAAGCTCTTAACTTAATTATGGAAAAATCTAAAGATGTGAACATTGTAGAACATAAAAGAGATAATGATGCATTTGTTACATGAAAAAGGAAGAACTCCCTTGCTCGCATTATATTGCTAAGCAGCATGGAGAATGATGTCATGTGAGAGTTCGGGCATTTTGAAAATGCCAAAGAAATGTGGGAAGTATTGATAGCAAGATTTGGTCATACATCGGTGACCAAATTGAGGCAACTCACTATAAGGTTTGACTCTTACAAGAAGTCTCATGGTCAGACCATGAAATAACACCTGATAAAGATATCAAACATGATCAATGAACTAAAGGATGCTGGCTATGTTCTGATTGACGAGCAGCAAGTGCAAGCGGTGATTCGTTCCTTACTTCAAAGTTAAGAGCATATGAATGTGCACTTGACACACAACGAGAACATTAAAACCTTTGAGGATACAGTGCACCATCTTGAGCTAGAAGAGGATCGCCTCCTGGCGGCTAAGCCGGAAATTAACATCTATTATGTTGATTCTAATTCATAAGGGGCTTTAAACTCCAAGCGCAAACGTCTTGATTCGCTGAAAAGGTAGAGAGGCAAGAGAGCGAGTTCTTCAAGAAAGAAACCAAAAGTTGACCAACATGAAAGAGGAAAGCGTTCTTAAATGAAGAAGTTGTCAATGGTGAAGTGTTATAACTGTGATAAGAAAGGTCACTATGCTCGCGATTGTCGTGATCCAAAGAAGATAAACACCCATTGTATTCTTGAGAAATTTGTTTATGTGTGAAGTTCTGTATTCTTCACTGAATCTAATTCTTTGTGAACTGTAGATTCGAGAGCAACAGATCATGTAGCGAAGGATAGAGAATCTTTTGTGGAATTCTGACAAGTACCTGCCAATTAAACATGCGTGGTGAACACACTTTGTTCCTATATGATGTATTATATACTTCAAAAATTCGTTGGAATTTAATGTTTGTGTTAGTATTGGTAAAACTTGATTTTAGATTGAACCTCCATAATAATGGTGTAGATTTGTATTTAGATACAAACTACTATAGTTGTGACTATGGTAATGTCAATATTTGTTATTCCCTCTTCACGTCTTCTAATTCATATGATAATGATGTGAATGTGTGGTATGTTAGACTTGATCATATTGACCAACAACGTATAAATAGACTAGTCAAAGAGAGCTTGTTGGACAACATTGAAAAAATCGATTTGCCTATATGTGGGTATTGCCCAGTAGGAAAAACAACAAGAAAACTATTTTGAAAAGGTAAAATAGTTGAATTTTCTTTGCAATTAATCCATTTTGACATCTGTGGTTCAACGAATGTGAGAGGAATGTATGGGGTTATTTATTTCATCACATTTATAGATGATTATACTCGATTCGGACATGTCTATTTGATTTCTCTTAAATCTGAAACATTAAGTTGTTTCAAAAAGTTTATGAGCTTGATAGAAAATCAACTAAATAAGAAAATAAAAGCATTAAGATCCGATCGAGGTCGAGAATATCTATTTGATAAGTTTAGAAGTTTATGTGATGAAAAATCAATAGAAGGACAGTTGTCTATTCCCTGTACTCCTCAACAAAATGGTATTGCGGAAAGGAAAAACAGAATCCTTCTAGAAATAGTCAGGTCCATGATGGCGCATGCTAATTTAACTATCACCTTTTGGGGGTAATGGTTTATTAACTATTGCATATATACTTAACCGTATGCATTTCAAATCAGTTATTTCCACTCCATATGAGTTATTGACAGGTAGAAAACCTGACTTAATTTTTCTTAAACCGTGGGGTTGTGCTGCCTGTACCCATGAGCTCTCTCATAAATATGAGAAATTGGGTCCTAGAGGTAAAAATAGTATTTTCATAAGATATTTAAAACACTCAAAAGGGTATGTGTTCATAGATGAATATGAAAATGTGAGTATAACTGAATTTGAATCACATGATGTCACATACTTAGTAGAGTTTGTTCAAGTTGGAGTAACATGAAAAGTGAGAAATTAAATTTAACTCATTTTCAATTACAACCACCTGATGAGATGATATCGTCATTATCTAATTCAAGTAGGAGCATAATGGAGAATAATATGCAGAATGTACAATCTCCCATACGACAAACAAGTCGCAAAAGTATTATCTGTCAACGTTTTGACATTGAAGACAAACATTATAGTTGATCCACAAGATGAAGATTAGCCAAGAAATGTAACTAAGGCTCTAAATTGCCATAATAAGGAAAAATGGGTGCATGCAATGGAAGATGAAGTGAAGTCAATGAAATCTAATAATGTTTGGGAACTGGTTGACATTCCAAAAGGACGCAAAGCCACTGAGAACAAGTGGATTCTCAAAATAAAGGGTAAAGTGGATGGCTCAATAGGGAGACATAAGGCTCCTCTTGTGGCGAATGGGTATAATCAACGGGAATGAATTGATTATGAAGAAACATTTTCTCTTATAGTGAGATTCACCTCAATTCGCATTATTCTGATAATAGTAGCTAGCATGGATCTTAAGTTACATCAAATGGATGAAAATATCGATTTTCTCAATGGAGAATTAGAAAAAGAAATTTATATGGAATAGCCCGTTGGCTTCATTTTGAAAGGCTAATAACAAAATGTATGTCAACTTTTGAAATCAATATATGGCCTTAAGTAGTTGTCGAGACAATGGTATATATATTTTCATAACACCATAATGGCATATGATTTTACAGTGATTGATGATGATCATTGTGTATATATCAAAAGATCCAAAGATTAATTTGTAATCATATCATTATATGTTAATGATATACTGATTGCCGGAAGTAATATGGAGTTTGTTAATATTGTCAAGAGTTGATAATTTTCCAACTTTGAGATGAAAGGTATGGATGATGCTGCATATATATTTGGAATTTAGATTTCAAGAAATCGTTTGAAAAGATCATTGTCTATTTCGCAAGAAACGTATATAAGTAAGGTTTTTGAATGATTTCGTATGTAAGATTGTAAACCTATAGATACTCCTATTGCATAAGGCGAATGATTGAGTCATAAAATGTGTCCAAAGACTCCACAAGAGAATGAACAAATGTAACATGTTCCTTATGCTAATGTTGTTAGAAGCCTAATGTATTTTATGATGTGTACAAGACCTGACATATGCTTTGCAGTTGGAATGGTAAGTAGATACCAATTCAATCAAGGTCAAGCACATTGGAAAGCCGTCAAAAGAATATTGAGGTATGTAAAGGGAACTGCTGATTATATACTGAATTACCAAGGAAATGATCTGCGACTTGAAGGCTATTCAGATGCTGATTGGGGAGGAGATTTAGATAAAAAGAAATTTACTTCTGGATTCGTTTTCTTACTATCTTGGAACAGTAAGAAATAAACATGTATAACCTTATCCATGATAGAAGATGAATTCGTGGCATTATTAGCAGCAATACAAAAATGTGTTTGGCTTAAGAGATTTTTGGATCATTTAGGCATTGTTAATAATGTTGCAAACTCATTGTTGGTTATTTGTGATAGCCAAGTAGTAATAGCGCACACCAAAGATCCAAAATATCATGTCAAGACCAAACACATATATACCAAGTATAATTTTATTAAAAATATGGTTGCACGAAAAGATGTGAACTTACACGCATAGAATGGTAGCAGATTCTATGATGAAGCTAATACCTAGAGATGTGTTTTGTGGCTATGTAAAATCTCTAGGAGTACATAGAGGCTGATGTCCTCAAGTGTTCATATTTCATGAATTTGTGTTTCATTATTAATGCCTATGAGTATTTATTTGACGTTTATGCATCTTAATGCTTAGTGTATCATATAAAATTGAGAAAGTATGTCGAACAGATAAGAGATTAACCCACTCACATGGATAATTACCTCTATTTACTATGTAATAAATAGAGATGGGATGGTTTTTAAGCTTATTATCTAGGTGATAATCGACAGCTCAAGCTTACAATATAGATGCCGTCGAGTGTTAAGATGAATGCATAACGTTTATTATGTCCGAAAGTAAAATAACCCATCATACGCTCCATGGGAAATGAGTTAATACCGTAATACGTATTTGAAATGAGTTAATACCGTAATACGTATTTCATACTACGTATGCATGAGACGACAAATAAGAGTGGAAAAAGTTTTGATCTCAAATTTTATGCTGTGTGAGACTCTTGAGGAAAATAATTCTTTAATTAAGTGCCCTCATGACTCTTACTTATTCTCAAGATTTCTATTTAATGTTTGTTATCTTAGAATGTTGCCAATGATTATGAATTGATTCGATCTAATGGGACATTTCTAGAAAGGCAAGTTGAACTGAAATTGAGAGTTTCAAGGAAAGAGGGAGATCGAGTTTGGAAAATTACAACCTAGTTTTATATTCACTAGTTGACCAATTATGATTATTTTGAGATAATCATAATTGTGAATACAATATATCGTTATTAAAAAGAGATCAATGGAGATATAAATGTGATTGATCGATCCAGAGTACTGCATACTATATCTATTCAAAAAATGTGATGCCCATTATGAGCTGCTATATATTCCTAATAGATGTATGGCAATGAGTTTTCGAAGTATACTGGTCACACGGATTATTTACTAGTATGAATGTTGCAAAGAGGTGAAGAAGAGTTTTGTTCAACCCTCCATGTGCGAGTGAGAGATGATGGGTTTTTTATTTAATGAGTTAAGTCAAGCCGTCCGTCCATGTTGAGCCAAAATCCAGCCCGTAAATAAAGGGCTCATAAGAGAGAGTGTAGTTACTATTTTATAAATATGAAACATGAGAACGTCGAATTAGAGACTGTGAAGAAAAAACATAACGTATTCTTTTCTCTCCTTGGACAACAGTGTTTTCTCTATTGACGAACGGAATCTCAAGGCCTCGATTAATTCTTCTCATACTGCAACAGTACTTAATCTGTGGCAAACAAGATATATCTTTCGACAGGTGTTACATGTTTCTAGGGCACATTTCCGCGTTCGTTTTCGGTATTCTATCGTTCGAGTATCGGTTCGTTTTTTTTTTTTTTTTTTGTAGGAATTTGTTTCCAACAAGGCGAATGGTCACCGTCGGCCGCGATGGCTCCACTGGTAAGTCTTCCCCATTGTGGGGGGACCCACTAACCCCTTCTCAGAGGGCGAGGATTCGACTCACTGCGGAGATGCTTGGCGTCTTACCCGTTCCACGGGAGTGGTGGGTCCTCCCATGGGGTCCTAGGGTTTGCTCCAGCCGCCCGCGGCGTACGGAGCTTCCCCGAGTCATTAAAAACAAAAAAAACAAAACAAGGCGGATGGCCCAGATTAGTCCATCTAGTCCAAGTTATTCGTAATTACTCTTTTCGGTTTTGGCCCGTAATGAACAAATTACGTTGTTTGGAATCTAGTTTGGGCCGTCACTACTATTCATTAGACGAGCTCCAGCCTCTTGTCTGAGGAAGTGGCAATTTAGTCCTCTAATTTATGTAGCCTTAGCAATCAAGTCCTCAAATTTCCTTTTGGTGCAAATCGAGTCCTCTAAGTTGCTCGATCTTTTCATTTGTCATCTTTCTCAGTCATCACATTCAACTGTATTAACATGGGTGCTTGACTTTGATGCGCCCATAAAAGGTTTTTTTTTTTTTTCCTTTTTTCCTTGATGAGACTAAAACTTTGGAATTATAGCGGTATTATTCTTAAATAGACATATCAAACAGTCGCATTAACATAAGAGGATTTGATTAGAAATATTGAGTAAGAGAATTTGATTTTATTTGATTTGGATAGACAAGATCAAAACCTTGATTGCAAAAATATTTCAAGTTAGAGGATTAAATTTACACTCATCTCTTCTTCTTCTTTTTTTGCTGGAATCACAATTCGCACCTTTTTTTTTTTGGGTCGTATCACAATTTGCACGTTCACAGCTTCATTACTATGTGCTTTCATTTAACAGTACTTTTTCCCTTTTTTGCCATTTTTGATAACGAGTTTCTCGATGAAGAAATGTTTACCTAAATGAAATCACTTTAAGTCGCTTCTTTTTCATATAACTAGTCGTTTCCTTCACGAAAATAATGGCAAGAAAGCCATGATGCCATTTAAATTTTCTCGCCTATTATGGATCCCATACTACCCCCATAAACTGAAAATCCATAACTAATCCCAAATTAAGATCCTCGCCGTACATTTGCTCAAAATATATGTTTGCGACCCAAAAAATTCGAACACACATTCAATTCAAACTAATGTTGTTTTATAATAATCGTAAACTTATAACCGGCGAACAAATCTATTTTAAATTATGAAGTCTTGCAAATTCTCCTTCATCTTATCTCCATCAACCATTTCTTGATGGCCCTAGATAACAACTCCTCTCTATTCTCGCCATCTTTAGCTGTTCCCCTTCAAGACAAGTGGCTCCCCTCGAATTTCAAAATCTATTGAAATCCCTAATTTTACTCTAAGTTCAATTTTGCCCAAATAATCTTAGTTCATTTTCTTCAGGACGGCTTCCCCACAACAACAGCGTTTACAGAGCCATTCATGCGAAGTTTTCATATCGGGTCCACGTTGGACTAGTTATTCATCGCGTGTCATCCCACATCACCAAATTGACAGGTATATTAGAATGAATCTAATGAATGGTAGTGTCACAGGTATCTAGTTTAAATTTTTTTTGCAACACAGAAATCAGCCTTGGGATCATGCACCATAGGTGTACGAGTCTTGGGCTTTTGGTAACACGAAATCAGTTCAAAATAAATACATCCCGGTGTACTAATTTGAGATTCTTTGTGTATTATCTTCAATGAAAAACACTCACAGATCTTTACCGAATCATCTTGTCTCCTAAGCACGCGTTTTACAAATCAATTCGATGGTTTCAATATATATTTGTCGGCATGGTTATTTCATCATCGCGTCCGTGCAAATTTAAAGACCCTGAGACTGAAAAGGTAATTTTGGCGATTTCCATGCTAATATCTTCACTTCAATTTAGCTGACAATGTATACATAGACCGTGCAAGTAAATGAGAAAAAAATTAAAGTAATGCCTTTGTCATGTTCAGGAAAAGGCAACGTTGGCAATAATCCCAATGATTTATTAATAATATCCGATCTGCGGGGAGGGAAATAAGTGGAAGCAAATCTGTCAAAACGGCAAAGCAAATAAATCCAAAATTGAACGAGTAAAATAAATCGTTGTCTCGGAAAAAAAGAAACAACCTAATTAGCCCACTAAAACGCGGGCCACGGAGCTTTCGTTCTACGTCAAAGCGCATTCACATTCTCATTCTCGTGTCGCGAATGGCGATGTCGACGGTTCCGTTCCGTCAGATCTGAAAAGTAGCGCGGAGAGCTTCGACGCCCATCGCCGGATTCGAGCCAGCGCGGCGGAGCGAGGAGGAGGGGAGGAGGAGCAATGGAGTTCTTCGACAACTTGCCCGCCATGGATCTGATGCGTTCCGAGAGGATGACCTTCGTGCAGCTCATCATCCCCTTCGAGTCCGCCCACCGGGCCATCACTTATCTCGGCGAGCTCGGCCTCCTCCAATTCCGCGACGTAAGCATTCCGACTCCGTCGTCCCTCGATCTCGAGTCCTAGATCGAATCGCGATTCGATGAAAATTTGCTTTTGAGTGGAATAGGAGCTACTGATCAGCGATCCGGTCAGGGTGGAATGACTGTTTTATTCGCGTGAAGTTGCAAAGCGTCGTGGTAGGATTGGCTTTTGCCATTGGATCGCGTGGTTATTGATTTCGCTTTTCGAGCCATGGTATGGTGCAAAAAGGAAATTCTGTAAGGCGGAGGTGCGTTGAGAGCTGTTCAGATTAAATTGAGGGGGTCGATAACCTAGGAGGGCTTGGGATAATGCATGAAGAATCTCATTGGCAGGATTCGCGATATCCTGAATGGGAGATGCCCTTGTTTTAGTGCAATGCATTGGGAGGTCTCGCCAAGCACGAGCTAGGGAATAGGATAGGGGAGTTAGGGACTCTCAAGTGGCATGGAACTTCTTATGTAATTTGTTGAGGATGCAGTCGATCGCTCTTGGCCACGTAGGTGTGTGGACATTTGGAAGAAACCACGGACTTGACATTAAATTGAGAAGGAACAGAAGGCCATGAGATCACTAGCATTTTAGGCAATAGCTTCCGTGGGAAAGAAAATGAGAGAATAAGAGGGAAATGGTGAAATGGGGGCTCTGTAGCTCGAGAAAACTTTTGCTCGGTGAAGATCTCCGGCAAAAGTGAAGTCACTGATTGAACCGTAGTTATGTTCCTTCCTTAGCTCATTTATGTAGAGTGTGACTGTGTTGTTTGATGTCAAATATATGTTTTGTTGCCATGATATAGAATCTTTTCATGTAAGAAGCAGATTGATGCGAGGTGATGCTATGATATATCATTCTTCCACAGAGTATTGTCAAATCAACTTATCGATCTAATTGTGCCTTTTCTCCCCACATATTAATTTTGATTTTATATATACCATGACGGACTGATGAAGAAAAAGAAACAGAAATCAAAGTTTTGTGGCTATATAGGAGTTAAGATAATTATACTGGTAAGCAATATGTACCTGGTACTGCCCAATGATGTTTCCCTGTTGCAGCTTAATGCAGATAGAAGTCCTTTCCAAAGAACATTTGTTAATCAGGTACCTTCTCAGCTGTAGTTGATGTACTTTTGTAATGCAGAAAGGGCTTCAGATTTTGCCAAAATATATCATTGCCATCCAGAACGTCTCTGATTCTTCTTCCTTTTGGAATGCCTTTGGCAGGTGAAGCGATGTGGAGAGATGTCAAGAAAATTGCGTTTTTTCAAAGATCAGATCAGTAAGGCTGGTCTAATAACTTCCCTGCACTCAGCAACACAACCAGATGTTGAGTTGGAGGAACTGGAGGTTCGTTTTTTGTACTGTTGCCTTGAGATTTTGCATTCACAATTTGGATAATTCGATTGATACGCTACATGTAATGTTTGGCCATAGATCCAACTCGCTGAACATGAACACGAGCTAAATGAGATGAATGCAAATAGCGAGAAACTTCGACAGGCCTATAATGAGCTTCTGGAGTTTAAAATGGTTCTGCAAAAGGTATTTTCCTTTCTCCTTCCTCACCCTGGCTTTGTTTCAAGGACCAACTAGCTACCGTCATTTCCATATTAACTTTCTTCCTTTTGCATTGTAGAATTGATTAAAAATCTAAGTTAATCTTCTAAACCTAGCTTCTTTGATGAATGGTGGGCTTGAGATGGTAAATGGATTATGATATAAACTATGATGATGGCATGTCCTCCTTGGTACATTTCTTGCTTGCCAAGTTGTGTAGGCTGGAGTTAAGTGCTGGAATCTTCTCTTCTGGATTTCTCGTATGGATGCTGTATTCGAGCTTCAATGGAGTTTATTGTTTCTTTTGATGGACAGGGGCCATAGGCTGTTCTAGTTGATTGTCAAGCTATTTTTGCCTCGTGATTGGTGCTTTGCTGGCCAATTTCACGAGTAGGTTAGAGTTTTAGCACGGATATAAAGAGCATTTAGGACTTGTTGTCAAGTGTGGTAGGAAAATATTTCAACACCTTCTCTCACGTGCAAGCCAGATTATAAGCGGCACGTAGAATTTTGACTACACACATTCATGTGGAATTTTAGCCGTGCACATTCGTGAAAGGGATGACACTGCTCTGATACTATGTTAGAAAGTCCTGGCCAAAAGTTTTAAGCTGATAGGTGGAGGGAGACCACATGAAGATAAAGAGCATTTATGACCTGTTGTCAAGTGATGTAGGACAACATTTCAACACTTTGGGTGAAAGGTTTAAACCTCTCTCCGATTAGACTATGTTTCGGAGTCTGCTGGTTACTATTGGATAGGCATTGAAAACTTTTGCTTTCTAAAATCATTATGAAAATGAAGGGACGAAGAGAGGCGGTAGATGACCCAAGTCCAGGTCCAGTGGACCTTGAGCTTAAGACTCTTCTGCAGTTAATATAGCACAGTGCTGGAATGATTCTAGCTTAACAACATTGTAGGAAAAAAGGCTTAGTTTTGGTTGTCACTGTTTTAATCTCCTTGAAGGATATTCATCGTTTCGTTTTGTCCTGTGGTGCCACTGCCAGGCAGGTGGTTTTCTTGTCTCAGGAAAGAGTCCTGTGGCTGGGGAGGATAGAGAGTTGGATGAAAATATTCACTCAAATGGTGACTATGTTGAGACAGCATCCTTACTTGAGAAGGTATTCTATGCATTGTCTTGTTGAACTTTATGTGCACTTAATTGACACTACTGTTGTCTTATTGTGGATGATACTAGCGTTTTTTCTTAACTTAAATTTTCTTATGTGGAGTACCATTGGCTTTCAGGAAATGAGACCTGAAACAATGGAGCAGTCTCGTGTAAGATTTATCAGTGGCATTATATGTAAATCAAAAGTGCAAATATTTGAGAGGATGCTTTTCCGTGCCACAAGAGGAAACATGCTTTTTAATCAGGGGCCGGCCGATGAAGATATAGTTGATCCTGTAACATCTGAAATGGTATCTACTTTTTTCATCAAAATCAAATCTACTGCTAAAACTTTTCTGATAAAAGTTTATATCAAAATTTGTCGTCAAATTTCATCTATCGTTTTGTAGTTTTGTGGAAGCTTGTTCTTGAACAGTCTCTTGACCACTTCTTTTGTATTTACTCTTGCAGGTTGAGAAGATAGTGTTTGTGGTTTTTTTCTCTGGGGAGCAGGCTAGAATGAAGATTTTAAAAATCTGTGAGGCATTTGGTGCTAACTGCTATCCTGTTCCTGAAGACATAACCAAGCAAAGACAAATAAGTCAAGAAGTATGTGGATTTCAGGAAACTTGACAGACTTATATCCTCATTCAATTGAAGAGAGTAGTTGGATGAAGTGGTTTTCTTGGTTTCAGGTTCTGTCTCGGCTTTCTGAAATAGAAACAACCTTGGATGCTGGTTACAATCACCGAAACAGAGCTCTTAGTTCCATCCAGTTTCACTTAAACAAATGGATGACCATGGTAAGTTGCAATTTAGTAGTGCTAAGAAATAAACATTGGTATTGCGGCTCTATATTTGCCAGTGGAACAGACTTGAGAGTATGGCTCAAATAATTTCTGTTTCATTAAACTTTCTGGTGAAAGAAATGACTGTTTCCCATTCTTTTCAGGTAAGGAGGGAGAAAGCTATCTATGACACATTGAATATGCTGAACTTTGACGTCACAAAAAAATGTCTTGTTGGAGAGGGTTGTTGTCCAATATTTGCGAAGGCTAAGGTTAATTGCTATGCAGTTCTCTTTAAGTCTCTTCATTTTGGTCTTATCTGGTGACCCCAGTTCATCAATTCATCATTGTATTTCAAGCGTAGTCTTATTCTGCTTTCTAAAATCAAAATTATTTTCCCTTTTACAGATTCAGGAGGCTCTGCAACGTGCAACATATGATAGCAACTCGCAAGTTGGAATAATATTTCATGAGATGGATGCTCCAGAATCCCCTCCCACATTTTTCAGAACAAATCGTTTTACAAGTGCATTTCAGGAAATTGTCGATGCTTATGGGTGAGCTCAAATTGCTGCTATATGTGATGCTTATTGCAACGTGCGTGTCATCCTTCTTTGTTTCTTCTAGGGGAAGCTGATCTTGCAGAAGTTAGCATTTAGCTTTGGTTATGATAGACTCCTATTTGACAGTAATTTGTGAGGGCTTTGGAAATGAGTTTTTCTTTTTGTGGTCTGGATGTACATAACATAGTGCTTCCCTCTGATGCAAATAAAAATGAACAGTTGGACTTATGTTATTCTGAAACAATCTTTCATTGTCTTTATTCTTTGAATAACACCCCATACAATGATAGTTTCGGGAAATGTGTTCAGTATGATGATAGCTGCTTCTTTAAATTTTAACTTATTCTGCTCTATGCAGTCACGGAAACTCCAAAATCAGCAGTAGTTCCGAGGCCACTCCAATTGAAGGATATTGCCAGCAAATACTTTAGGATGTTTATTTTATTGGATACAGTTCTTTTGCTCCTTGAACCATACGATCAGTTGTTAGGCATAATTTTTCGCATGGTACAGAATATTTTAACTATTGATTCTTAGGCATTTTGACTTTTCACAGTGCAATTGTTTTTTCATTCTATGAGTGCATTTGCCTTTTGTTTTTATGTACAAGAGTTTGTCTGTCGAAGAGGGGACATGTTTGAATTTACATGATTCTGAACATCATCAACAAAAGAGTGGATGTTTTGATACTTCAGTTGAGCGTCATATTCTGATGTGATAATGCATTTGACCAGTGTTGCTAGGTATCAAGAAGCAAATCCTGCAGTCTACACCGTCGTTACATTTCCTTTCCTTTTTGCTGTTATGTTTGGAGATTGGGGCCACGGAATATGCTTACTGCTGGGAGCTTTAGTCCTTATTGCGCAGGAAAGGAAGCTCACTGGTCAGGTTCGTTGTTCATTGAGCAATTGATTTATATGAAGCACTTTCGCAACTGATTGAAGCAGCATAGTCAAGAGTTTATCTTTCAAAGTTTTCCTTTATGTCAACGCTATATGCTTTGACATGCGTTTCTATATTTAATGAGCATATTTACTGGTGCCAGAAACTTGGGAGCTTTATGGAGATGCTCTTTGGAGGGCGTTATGTACTCCTTTTGATGTCTCTCTTTTCAATCTACTGTGGACTGATATACAATGAATTCTTCTCTGTTCCGTTCAATATATTTGGTGAGTCAGCTTACAAATGCCGAGACACTTCTTGCAGGTTTGTCCTTTTGTTTCCCCTTTTTTGGTAGCACCCAAAGCTTCTGTGTTGATGAATATACCAATGTTTTACTCTTAATTTCAAAAAATTCTTATCTGAACATGGTGCTGAGCTTTTTTTCTGGAGAGAAGTGTTAGTTATGGAAGTTGGCTGTGATACCAATATGTCGGGTCGAGAAAGCTCTGACACTACTTGTTGAGTATGAAGATTGATGGGCACTCAAGCAAACAACTTAACTTAATTTCTCAACGAAACGAAGTACACGTAAATAACATAACACTTCTCATGTCACCCACAAATACATGATATCAAGCTCACACCTCTCTTGCACACAGAACCCTCTTAACTCATGCCTCACACAGCTCACAAAGAGCACCGCACTCTCCAGGTGCCATTCTTCTTGTGTGCTGAAACAAAACGAGT
Source organism: Eucalyptus curtisii (assembly GCA_017140595.1). NCBI lineage: Eukaryota > Viridiplantae > Streptophyta > Magnoliopsida > Myrtales > Myrtaceae > Eucalyptus > Eucalyptus curtisii. The sequence continues at coordinate 11,192,854 of CM029504.1, forward strand.
GAACATGCCTATTTATACTATTCACCATATAACAATACATGAATATAAGGAGTCCAAGTGAATTTGCAAAGTTGTGGCTGCAAATCATCTTAAGAAGCTAACTTCTTAGGGAGGTTAAAACGAATGGCTGAAAATGATTTTAACTTTTCAAGAAAGGCCAACTTCATTGAGAGGTTAACTTCTTGGGGAGTTTAAAAGGAAAATTCTATACTTCCTAGCTTCTTTGAGAAGCTAAATTGGTGTAGTAACTTTAGCAAAAAGTCCCGGTAAATATTTATATCTCCATGACTTTTTCAACGAGTCTACTATCAAATCCTTTTCCATTTTCCTACCCACCATTTCTTTTTGTTGAGAATAAAAGGAGGCTTTAGTGAAAGCAAGCACTACCTGAGATCATCATCTCCTTCCACTTATATCGAAACTAATCTCTAGTAAAAAGGAAGTTCATTAAATTAATTCATGGAATCACTTAGAAGTCACTTGAGCCTGTATGATGTTGCCCTCATCGTCAACATAATCTGGTGTTCACATGTCACTGCAAAAATCACGAAAGTGATCAGGAGAGCCTAATCTGACAAAACTTGTAATACTTAAAGTAACTGATGTCAAGGCTATGTAAAACGTTGCTCGTTGACTTCTTGTGATGTTAACATTACTTCCACATAATCAATCTCTCTGTCTCATGAAAATCAATCACTAGATTCAATATTCACAAAGAAGCCCATGGTCCATTTCGGATTATCAGGTGAGAGTCTCCAGTAAATGTTTGCGTAGGATATGTGGTTAGGATTATCATTGTCTTAAATAGCTTTTGCTAGTAGAGATAGGCTGTTGTTTATTAGCTAGTTTCCACTTTCAAGTTAGGTTGCTTTTTTTATTTTTTTTGGCCTAAAGTCAGGTTGCAATTATTGGTATGGTCCCGTGGAAACCTGACGATTATAGTTTCTACTTTTCTCAACTTTACTGTTCAGATTGGATCCGAAAATTTACTATTTATTGTACTTTAGCCCTTTTGTGCTTAATTTGCAATTACTTCACTTAAAATTCCGTTATTTAAGTTTCATTGAGTAATTCCATCCTACATTATTGTGCCTTTATTATGCTTGAAATTGTTTATTCATGCAATTTTTTTATTTAAATTTGTTTTTTTGTTAGTGATGCCCGTTCAGTTGGTCTGATCAAATACCAGGATCCTTACCCATTTGGGGTAGATCCTAGTTGGCGAGGAAGTCGTACAGAGCTTCCTTTCTTGAATTCTCTCAAAATGAAGATGTCGATTCTATTGGGTGTGGTGCAGATGAATCTGGGTATCATACTAAGTTACTTCAATGCACGCTTTTTCAAGAGCACTTTGGATATCAGGTTTTCTCTCTCACAATGAATAGAGTGACTGCTATTCTATATTTATTTGGTATAATGTGAGAGAAGTATCAACTTAAACCTTTTTCATATGTTAGGTTCCAGTTTGTGCCACAAATGATCTTTCTTAACAGCCTGTTTGGGTATCTTTCACTTCTCATTATCATCAAATGGTGCACTGGTTCTCAAGCAGACCTTTACCATGTGATGATTTACATGTTTTTGAGTCCCACCGATGATCTTGGCGAAAACCAACTGTTCTGGGGTCAGAAACCACTTCAGGTGATTGTTTTAAATGTTCTCAATTGAGAAGTTGTATGCATTGGCTTTAAATCTCACTTTCACGGCAACTGATTGTCATTGCAGATCATTTTACTGCTTTTGGCTTTGATTGCTGTTCCATGGATGCTCTTCCCAAAACCTTTTATTTTGAAGAAGCTTCACTCTGAGGTTTGTCCAAACCTAGAATTTTAAACCCACCCGAGGCGCATAATCTATTAACCTTGCTGGATGCTTCCATTATGGTTTTCCTGTTTTCTTTGTTCTTTTCTAGTATAAGTTTATATCGATTTGTAACATCTCTCCCTTGAGGAATATAGAGTCTATCTAACTCATGTTGTCACATGTAAGATTCATCTACATTAATGTCCTATTTTCTTGTGTTCCGGTCAGGTGGTATCCCTGACTAACTTTGGGGGCCCAGACTGGAGTAAATCCACCTCAGTGGTCAGGTCAAAGGCAGACCATCCATTTCATTCCTAAGGAATAAAATCCTTGTGACCTGGCCCACTTCGTGAGGCACAATGTCTTAGTTGTTTTACCTAGTTGGCAGACCCCTTAAGTGAAATTTAATTACTACATAATTTTTATCTAGAAAGGGAGGCAGCTGAATTAATATGAAGGATTTAGATTTAGTAGGAACAGGACAAAGTGGATCGAAATTTAGTTTGAGAACAAGAAAAGGGTCTTGTAGGAAGTGCTGAATAGGAGGTAGATACCTGAATCTCTCAAATAGCTAACTTAAATCGACTGTGCAGAGAGGGAATTAGTGAATCAACTGTTCTGCATGAAGTACAGGTTGACATTGGATTCAAAATGTTCAGGGGTGATGTCTGTGGATACAGAAATGACAAATGGACGACCATATTCTCACGAATCAATTAGTCACATTGCTGTCTCAGTTATTGAGCAGCTTGGGAACACCAATTTTGAAGTCATGTTTGAGCGATCAGGATTTGAAAGACCCTGTATTGGTGCACAAAAAGCTTGTAAAGACAATGGTAAACCAAAATGATAAGAATGTTTTTAACTATTTGCTAAGATAATCAGGAAATGCATTGATAGGACGAGTGATGTAGCAGTTATATGATTGAAATACAGAGAATCCAGAGAAAGGTGGATGAAAATTGTGATGTAGACTGCATATGGAGTGGCATTAGATACCCTGAAGTGCGTAGAAGTAATGCCATCTAGACCATGTGATGATGATGTTTGTACAAACTATGAAACACAGCTAAGCGTGATACATTTTGCTCCCTTCCCATCCCCACCCCACGCCACTCCGCTCCACTCAAAGAACAATGCATATGTATTCATTTTCTTTGTAAATTCAGCATCTTAATTCTTTATAAATGGTGAACGTGAAGATTGTTAGACGTTCTATTTCAGTTATTTTTTCCTAATTCATTGTAGAGATTTCAAGGCCGTACCTATCAGATGCTTGGCACCTCTGAGATGGATATTGATGGAGACACAGAACCTGATTCTGCACGGCAGCATCATGAGGAGTTTAATTTTAGTGAGGTATTTGTGCACCAAATGATACATTCCATAGAGTTTGTCCTTGGTGCAGTTTCAAATACAGCTTCGTATCTTCGTCTTTGGGCACTGAGGTACAGCCTTGACCTTTATCATTCAGCATTCTTCATTATATGCCACCATTCCTAGTGATGAATGTGCTTTTACAGCTTGGCGCATTCGGAGTTGTCAACTGTTTTTTATGAGAAAGTTCTATTACTTGCCTGGGGGTAAGTTCTTATTCATTGACTGTGTTGCTAGTTCTAATTTTTCGTCTCATTTTTCGCCAGCACGACCTCTGCATCCTTCCATTTTTATATCAAGTAAACTGGGACGATCTTTTCTTTCTTTATCAATCACTTTGCTCGTCTTACCTAAGTCTGATATCTTGTAGTTACTCATACTGGCTCGTATACACAGATAGTTTGGTTCAATCATATTCTTTTTCCCAGCAATTCCTAAGTAGACCTATTCATCTGAATAGACTTTCAACAATTCCATCAAATCGAATTAAATTGGCCATCAATGTTCCAACACTTTGTGAGATGCACAAGCTACTTCTCTGTCTATCTTTTCAGTTTGCATTTGCTCGACGCTGTGCTTTTTTTTTTTTTTTTAAATCATTCACTGTCTGTTAATTGCTTACAGGTACGACAACCTTATTATCCGTTTAGTGGGACTAGCAGTTTTTGCTTTTGCAACTGCGTTCATATTGCTGATGATGGAGACCCTCAGTGCTTTCCTTCACGCCTTGCGTCTTCACTGGGTAGAGTTTCAAAATAAATTCTACCATGGCGATGGCTACAAATTCAGACCATTTTCTTTTTCCTTGTTAACGGAGGAGGAAGATTAGTTATAGTACATCAATCTGAGAGTTTTATAATTCATCAATCTGAGAGTTTGGTTCCAAAAGATACGTTGTACAAAGAAAGGTCCGACATCTCTAACCATCGAAGCAAGGTTGAGCACCGACAGACTTCCACTTTTGCGGGCGGATGACATGCTTTCCCTCCTTTCCCTCCGGTGATCCACATCTGATGGGAAGCTCTCTCTCAGATTCTCAGAACTCGTCGTGCGAGGATGCCTCTGCTTGGCAGTTCTGCTTGAGATAATTTCACATTTTCTCCCATGAAGTTTAGATTTTTTGTGAAGCAAAAAGATTAAGAAAAAAATGAGGTGGGTAAACATTATACATGTAACTTTTGGGGTTATCAGAGTTGTAAAATAATACCACATCCAGAGAGGGATTTTGCAGAATGTCAGGCCACCCTGTCTGTATGTTCCGATTTTTTTCTCTTTTTGGGGTAAGGATAGAGCGTGTATAGATTCTTTCTGTCAAAATAAATTTTGTAATACTCAAATTGATAGGGAATTCTAGTCGAAAGAACCTTTTGCCTACATCTCCAAACAAGAAATGCTTCCTAAGCCATGCGCGGTTTGGTTGTGTTGGTCTCTGTATTCTTTGTGCTCTTGAATTTCATAATTCTATGGTTGGACGAGTTGAGGTGCATTTCAGTTTGTGTGTTTGCATAAAAATGGATCCTCATGCTTTAGAGACCTTCTTGGAAGAAGTTCGAGGGGAAAATCGGGCTATTTTATCTATGATTTTACCGAATGTAGCAAAGCTTAACAAGGCTTGACAGAGACATTCTTCAACCCTCTTTTTTCTTAAGGACCTTTGATGAGTTTTGGAGATGTATTGCATCTCCTCGAAAAACCCTTCAAAAAATTAACCAAACGCTTTTGGCATTTGGCCAAAATCCTTCAAAGCATTAGAACCCTTCTAAATGCTGAAACAGAGGCATAGCTTCTCCAGATTTAGCATGACAAAGTGCTCGATTAATTAAATGAGAAAAGAGAATAGTTGCAGGATATATATATATAAGAATAAAAAATGAAAACCAGATGAGTAGGAAGAGGAAGAATTCTTTCCATGTAAACTGGCTTTGTTATTGCTTCTCTCGCACGCTACGAACCCCCTAAATAGTGGGCCCACGGCCCACAGCCCATTTGAATTCGGTTCCGCGCAGACTCCGAAAACAGAATCCGAAGCCACGTGATCACCCATCTCCGAGCTCGACCGTTTCCCGCTCGTGCGCTTTTCAAAATTGAGCCCACAGGACAGAACAGTGACAGAATACCCGATCGCGTAACGGTAACGAGCCAACGTCTAGCGAAGCTGCGACCGAGAGCAAGCGAGGGAGATCGAAGATGGCGTCCGATCCCTCTTTGATCGAGATCTCCGGGGAGGACGATTCGCTGCTGCTGCAGCAGATTCCGACCGACGACGCCGCCGCCGCCGCCGCCGCCAGGAACTTCTTCTCTTGCTCGCCTCTTCAAATCCACGGATCCAGGCCCCGCCTCCCTCCTGCTGGTTAGGGTTTTTTTTCTCCTCTTCCGCTTCGACCGATTCTTTTCATTAGCGCCGCTCGCATGCTGAGACTAGCTTTCCTCCCGTCGTCGACAGAGAGCGTGAACAAAGAGAATGTGAATTTGAACAAGTACGAGATGGTGAAACTCAGCCTGGAGCCACAGCAGATGAAGCGGAAGAAGAAAGGTGGAGGCTACAATTTGCGGAAAAGCTTAGCGTGGGACAGAGCCTTCTTTACTGAAGAAGGTCCGCTCGTTTATATCTAACTAGTGTGATTGTGAGTAGATATTTTAGAGATGATGTCTTGGGATGACTCCTTTTTGAACTGTTATTTAGGTATCTTGGATCCCGCCGAATTATCCATGATAAGCGGAAACATTGGCAGTTCCATGAGGGAGAAGTTACCCGTGATCTGCGAAGAAGGGGGAGAATCATTGTCTGAGTTTTCAAACTCCCAAAGCGATTCGGGAGATTTGCTTGCACTCAAGGAGAAACCATCTACAAATGAGGGCCGAACAAAACATAGCAGTTCACCACATCAGCGAGATGCATTAACTAGACGTGACAGGCCCCTGGTTTCTTCGGTTAGTTTCCGTAATAAGCAGTTTGATTTCCTTTTTCTCCTGGAAACAAATAACATTATCAATTGGGGCAATTCAAGAAACTGTGACGACGAAAGTAGTCTTAGGTGTTTCTTTGCCATTGTATGTACTGCTAAATTCTAATTGCCAGGTCAGTCAAAAATGGGTCATCTTCATTAATCTGTTCGGCAAAATTTCTGACAGACCAAGCGGAAGGTGCTGTCGAACTATGACGTCAATGGTAACAGGTCCAAGCGCAGCGGCGGCTCACAATCCACTGCCCTATCTTCATATCCTTTTGATTGAGCTTTTAGCATAACAAACAAATGTTAAAATCTTGTTTTTTCTGATTTTACCTCCGTGATACAAATGGAAACTTTTGTTTAGCTTAACTTCCAAGAACACTGATAAGGCCTGTGAATGGGAATTCAACAAAGATGGCCAGTAAAGAAGCTAAGGTTTCTAAAAAGCCAGCTACCAAGCCGGATTCCACTTTGCGCACTCCGACAGCTAGGACTGCTTTGCAAGTCGGTCAACCTAAGCATAGTCAACTTGCTCGATCAGGTAACATCTGTACACTTTGGGGCACTGTAGAGATTTTCCATATTATTAAAAGTTTGCACTTTGATAAACTGTTGCCTAACCACTTATTTTGCATATGAAAAACTTACATGGGTTTATTTTGAAGCATACTCTTTGCTCAAAATTTTCACTCTTCTTCAGGGACTACTGACAAAAATAATGCTGGACTGAAAGTCTCTTCAAGCAATAAAACGCATTCTCGACCTAGTAATCCAGCTGGTCCTTGCAGCAAGCCTCCAACAGCTAAATACATTGCTCCCCAAGCCAAAAGAAATTTGGTAAGAATCCAATGCTATTTGCGGTGTATCTCTAGTAGGTCAACCAAGTAAAGAACTGATAGCAAATTTCATAAGTATTCCTTTTGCAAATGTCATCTTTCCTTTTCGTGGATGACGACCTTAATCAGCTAGACCAAGAGAATTTAGTAATCTACTTAATTTTCTTTGAAATATGAGCAGGGAAAATCAACTTCCAGGCCAACTCCATTAACTCGCAGGAATGATAGTTTGGAGGAGATAGAAGGTCAAAAAAACCCTCCAGCACGAGATAATGGTGCTGGTTCTATCAAGATAGAAGCCGCCTATCCTGAAAATGCTCTTCTTAAAGGAGGGTCCACTCAGCATGTGCAACTCAAGGCAGCAAAACCAACTGGCTTGCGTACGCCTTCACCATCTCTGGGATTTTTTCGTCAGGTATAATGCCTTCAGTTAGTTTTCAGAGGTTAATTAGATCCAACTAAAAGGAAGCATTTTCAAACGTCTGACATTATCATCTTCTCTTCTAATGCCTAATGGTATTGCTCAGCAGCCAAAAGCTTCTACCAAGGGACTGATGAACAGTTATACTCAACCAAGTTACGATCCTCAGTCTGCTATAGGTAGTTCAAAGAGCCATACAGCATTAAACCCTCTGAGTAAGCTGAAGCCCCCACATGTGCATGAAAAAGTACAAAAGATGACCATTGATGGCACAAATCTGAACATGGGGTTAAGCACGAAAGTCTCTGCTAAATCTCTCAGCCAGGAACATCAAAAGCAAAATGCAGATCCAGAATCTCAAGCTCAATCAAATATGAAAGTGAAAATGCAACACGAAACTTTGGAAAACCATCAAAAGATACATGGGTTTCTTAAGGATGGTAGTGAAGGACTTCATAGGCATATGAAACTGCAAAAAATCGAGATAAAACCTCTAGTGGATGATGGAAATGTGCCAGTTGATGATGATACACCATTCTTACATACGGGACCTTGTGGGAAAGAGGAAGAGAGTAATTTTGAGAAGAATGATATGATTGGTAGCCAATGCGTTGAAGGATTATCAAAAGTTTTAGCTGGTGATGCCACTGTTTTCTCCCATTCCCCTTGTGCTGATTCCAGTGTTTGCAGAATCCAGAGTAGTTTTGGACTGCCAGATCATCAGCTACACTGTGCTGAAGGTGTCTCTGAATTTTCAGAAAAAGTCAAAGTAGTGGAATCTCATACCTACGATAATGCTCAAACTTCCATCGTGAACCCAGAGAGTCAAGCCAGGTTTATGGGGGTTGGATTGTCCGAAGAACTCCAGAAAAATTGTGAAGAGAACGTGGACAGTTCAAATGATCAAAATGATAATGCGAATGAAGAAGAAAGATCTTGTGTACTTCCCTTGAAACTTGCAGAGCAGGTTGATAATGGCTTTCGCGGACTGCATGACAGCAGCACAGAATCATCTATTGAAGATCCGGAGAACTTAGTTTTCTATGGTAGTCTCACGGCTAGTCATGGAGGCACTTCTCTGGTGGGTGACCATGCTGCAGAGGAAGATTCTTGCGAAAAAAAAGGAGCAAATGAAAATGAAGAGTTATTGGTGGGTGCTGAGCACATGGTTAATGAACAGCCAGAAGTTCATGCTGTAGAGCAAGTTGCTCATGGAAAGGATGGAGCAATTGAAAATGATGACTTACTGCTAACTGAACTTTGCAATTCTGGAGGTGAACACCAGGATAATGCTCTGATGATTAAATATTCTCCCCTCATATGCCAGCATGCTTGTGGAGTCCAATTGAACAGCTCCACTGTTCTCTGCCCCGTACTTCCATCAGAGAATGTTCACCAATCTGACGAAGCTAAAAGAGTAGAAGTTCTATATGCAGAGGAAAATCAATCGGCACAACAAGAGAGTGAGCCAATGGTTGAAAATTCTGCCTTCTTTAGTGATCAACAGTCAACTGACAACGTGTACCTCCCTGGTCAAGTTGACAGTTTTAATCTGGGATCTTCTTTCATTGTGAACAGAGATCAAAAACTGGTTGCAGCAACTGATGTTACTTCTGCTTCCTTTGTTGGTCTAGGAAATGATCCTTGCAGTGGGATCAAAGAGGAAGATAGATATGTCTCAATTCCACTAGTATCTGCGGTTCAAGATGGAGATGATGATACGCTAATGGAGATGGAGTGTGATGATGAGGAAGAAAATCAAATACTTCTGTCGGTGAAGAATGCTTCTGTCAGTTTAATGACAGGAAGGCCACTTCCTGATACACTGACAGGAATAGAGTTATTGTCAAGGGAAGTGGATACCTCATCTCATGAAGATAGCCAGAGTGGTTCCTTTGAACAACACCAGAAATTGAAGGACTGTAACCTGCCTAATGTCTCTGTACATGTTGAAGATCCATATTGGCAAGATGATGTAGATCAAACAAATGAAGAATTTCATAGTTTTGATAATACTATGAAGAATTCCTCCGCTGTGGTTGGACAACAGCAGCTGTTGGATGGCAATTCATCCATTGATTGCTCACTCAAGATGAAGGGGTTGGCTGGGGATAATAACTTATCCTTGGCTTCTAATCAAAATGCACAGTCCGGTTATCAGCCTGAGCTTCACGATCCCTGCTTCATATTGGAACCTGATTCACAGGCTCATCAAGTATTGTCTTCAAATGTTGAGATATCCACTGTGGACAACTGTCTTAAAGAACCAAAGAGATGTTTTGTGAGTAGTGGTAGTCTGTGTGAAGATGGTGTCTCTAGAAGCGAATGTTTAAAGGCTGATATTTGTTCCCAAGTAGAACCTGTCCTGAAAGATAATTTTGGCAATGTAGGAATAAGTTCTGAAGAGGCTAATGTGGAGGGTGAGTTGTCAGTCTCGGTGCAAAAACATCTGTCAAATATTTACAATGCATCACTGGAAGATGATGGTGCTGTGGATGTCAACAGAGACGAATTTTCTATGGCAGAAAGAGTTGATGTTATGGTTTCATCTTGGCAGTCAAGTGAAGAAGTGGGTTTGGATGTCAAGAACGATCAAGCAGAACTGCCTGCAAACAACCGATGCATAGAAGCTAGTCAGTTGAAAAGTAGCATTTTGTCTGAAAAGGCTGATTCTAGTATTCCAACAGAAAGTTTTACTTGTGATGTCCAGAGGCAGCAACAACTTGGTAGTACCTTAAATTCCAGCAAGGATATGACCACATCAGTCCAAGGGTTAGAATCACAATTTTAATTGATATATGTGCTTATATTTTGCACTTAAACTTTCCTATATTTGATTCCAGTTTTAGAAGCCTCCTCATTCACATTCAGAATCTTTACTCGGGAAGTAATTTGGTGCAGGGAAATCTGCAAGAAAGATGGGAAACAAGAATCTGCCATAGTGAAACCTCCACCAGATGCTGCTCCATTCTCTGAGGAATGGTTAGCAGCATTTGAAGCTGCTGGGGAGGTAATTTAACAGGCTAAACACAAACCTCGAGTAGAAAATAGACAACTCTATGTAATGAATCCACATCTGCAATCTAAACATCTGAACCCATCGAAGTTTAATGCCATGATAACTCCAGTCATATACTTGCCTGAAGACCATTTGCGGATGTTATAGGAAAATAGAAGTATCTCACTCACTGTCTTCCACTTTGCTCGATTTTAATGCTTAATGATGATTTTGTGGTTCACAAGTCAAGGCTTGATAGTTGATACAGTATCTGTTATATGTAAACCGATTCTTTAAGCTTTAAATTTTGACATTTGATTCATCATGACTTCAGGAAATTCTTACAATGAAACACGGTGCCGTCCAACATTCCCCTCCTGACAAGACTCTACCTGAACCCAGTCCATGGTCACCGGTATGATCTTTTCTTACTTGAGCAAAAGTTTGATCTTTTTCTTTTCTTTTTTTTTTTTTTTTTTTTTTGGGTACAGCTAGTGTAAAGGTTTTTACTCATGTGAGAGAGACTATAGAGTCAGTTGGTGAGTGAAATTACTTTGACATTTAAATCTAGAATATTTAATGCAAGAGAGACTATAGAATTAGTTGTGAATGAAATTACTTTTGACACTTACATTTAGTAATTTTTATCCCTTAGATAACTATGAAAGATAAAGAAGGAAAAGATAGCTGTCCAATGTCCAAGCCCAATCAGTTTTCAGTTGTCGTTTATATAGACGGAGACAGTCTGACTACTGTGGCAAATGAATGTTGTTGTCTAAGCATAGAATTGAATAAAGTACCTTTGGAATTTCATAGCTGATAAACATCAAGCAGTCAGTTAAGCAAGTGATTAGTAACTAATCTAAAGAAGGATAAGTACGATTTCCGGGTCTAAGAGATATCCAGACTTCCACTTAGTTTAGTTCCTGTTATGTGAAATTTCAGTGGCTGATATTTTGCTGATTGCATCTAGCTGAGCTGCAATATTGTTGCTTATTTCCACTGGCAATGACGTTTCTCTGCGTGTGCTTTCATGCTGCTGCTGATGCAAAACTTGTTGACTGTTTCGAGTGCAAGTTGAAGCATGCCATTAGGATGATTTTATAAAAAGTCCACTCCTTTTACCATTATTGAAGTTTTCTTGTTTGTGCAGGTGAAGCGAAAAAATAATCAGGCAATTGGACCATTTGACTGTACAAAGTTCACTAATATCTGCAACAGCATTCCTGAATCCAGTTCCGAATAGTCAACCCATAACTCCTCTAGTCATTAGTCAACCCATAACTCCTCTAGTCATTCTTCTGTCTCTAACCATTGCCATTTCCTACCACCTGAGGGAGGAAAAATACATCTACTAATTCATTCATTTTCTATCTTCTTGTTCATCTCTACCTGTAATGAGGAATAATCGCTTGGAGTTCATGTACTCGTGTTCTCAATGAGAAATTGTTCTGCTTCTTGCAGCCAGGAGGAAAATACAAGGCTATGTCGTTGCAATTTTCATTTGACCAAATCACAGCCTATAAAACATTTTCTCCACTGAAATCGATAGAAGCGGAAATGAATCTCAATAGTTATTTGCTGAACCAAGTTAGATATACATGCACACGGTTTCAGTCCGTCAGAGATAACTTGAGAATGTTACAAAACTATATACAGGAGAGAAATAATATTAGTTGAGGTCAGCCGTGTTGTGTCATTGTGAATTGTCAACAATCTTTCTATTTATGTCTCGCCCTTCCTAAAGATATATTAGATTTCTTGTCTCAATAGAGTACTCATATCTTATATACACCAGAAAAATGTGAATCCACTTATTTTTCGTGGTCAAATAATGTAGGCTCCGTGGGTTCCATGTGATTTAATAGTTGAAAAACATATGGTTCTCTTTTGCTTAGGCCTAGGTTGCCCTTTCCTTGAATCTATAGCCGCACGGCGAAGGAAGAGTGGGCTCCTTCAGCGAGAGGGTAAGCTGCACAGCAAGGGAGGATTTCGAGGATGCTGCTCAGTGAACTCCTCGAAACCGTGAGTTGAGTTTCTTTTGCTTGATCGCAGAGGTTAGATACCCGATAGTTTGTGCCGTGAGTACATACCCTTTAGATTTGCGTATAATTTAAGTGCGAAAAACATTTAAACGTGTAAGTAATTATATATCTAATTTTTTTATTATAATGTATTATTTACTAATGATTTTTCCTATGAGTACATTTTAGTGCCCTTATTTTTTTCGATGATTTGGCATTGACTTAATTGCAAAATCACGGTATACTTATGGGGAAGTAGAAATGGTACAATAAGGGAGGGCTCTAACGAGGGCCTGCTACCCGTTGCGCCGGCAACGCATGGGCCTTCACTCACACACCGCCCGTGTAAAGAAAAAATAGAAAAAAGAAATAAATTAAAAGATAAAATTGCCCTTCACAATCAAGTTATTTTTTGAGATTGATATGAATATATCAAACTCTTATTTGAAAAAATATTTATTAAAATAATATTCATTTTAAACCTTCATATAAAAAAAATGATGACATTTCAAATCCTTACTTAAAATTTTCCAAAAAAATCCATGACATATATCCGATGTGAAGTAGTGCATTAACTGTGTAATATTCCGCGGCCTAAGAAAGGAAATGGTTTTTTCGTACTACAGCCTTTTCGCTTACAACCACTCATAGCAAAAGGGATTGGCCCCGAAATTGCGCGTGCTCTGAGTTGGCTCGTTCTGGCCAAAGAGGATCATGACGATTTGACTAATTGCTCTTCCATGCTCTCTCCACTTATCCCGACAGGTTCATTGGGCCAATGCACTTTAACCTCAAATCGAGCTACATTTCCCCAAACACAACATGCATGTTTTCGGTTCTCCATAATAGCATGAGACGGAAGACACATGAGCGACAGAACATCGAGGAAAGGGGGGAAGAAGCAAAAGATCCAGATTCGGAAAGCTTGAGTTATGCAAATCAAAAGCACGCTTACATCATTTCACCTTTGTTCTTCCATTAATAGACACCTCAAAAGAAAGATCACACCAAGGAACAAACACATCAAATTTCCATCCGCATCCCGACTATTACATCTGACAAACACAGCGGATGAATCAAGCACCATCAACCTTCATACCGCAATCCAACACCAGGGGCTTAGGCATCCGCAAATCTGCGAGAAAGTTCAGCAAACCAGAACTCGGTAAATGAATTTGCTCTTATTTCAACACGCAGCGCATGTATATATTTTTGGGGTCAAAAACATGAGGTAATATTGTCAAAAGCACAGTTTTTGTATCATGTTGCAAGGGACTGAATAGAGATATAATTGTTACCCAAGTTCAGAGAGTTTTAGGTGAGCTTCCGCATAGTCAGCGAAGAAGGCATCTTCATCCTGGAAGAGCAAAACAATGTTCAAACAGAGTGCATATGTAGACGCAGTTGCCGATTGAAAGGAACTGTGTCAAAGCAGCCAAAAAGAGAAAAAGTACACACCGCAGCATATTTTTCAACTAGTGGACGGAAAACTGGATCAGTGAGAAGAGCCTTGTCGGATGGCAGCTGAAGGAGATCTTCCTTATCACCAGTCAATAGCTCCCTAAGAGAAAAAAAAGCCACTTTTTACTCGGAGTGCTATCCAGGTCCTACCGTGTCGTAGTACAATAAAATACTTCCACATCAGGCATACAAATCCATTCGTGGCACAAATAAATCCAGGAAACTCACGTGAAATAGGTGTTATCAAAAATGAGAGGATTGGTAGTCCAAGGTCCCTCAAATCCAGATCTTTCTTTGTGACATCTTCCCTGGATGGAAGCGAAAGGAAAAATGAGTACATGAAGTCAGAATTCACTACGCTGCTTTAATTTGTGGAAAGCACCGGAAGTCCAAGTTCCAGAGAATCGAAATACAAACCAGGGTATGGCCACCAGAGAGAGCAACAATATCCTGATCGCTCAAACCCATGTGACCAAACACATCTCTCAAATGATCAGAGCCTGCGGAGATCAGGCATTTGTCATGCAAAATGCAACACTCACGAGGAGATTTGCTCTTTAAAGCAGGGAAGACGAACTAACCCTTGGTGGCATCAGGAAGACGACCCTCAGGAGGCGGTTCCGGCTTATCCTGTGGTTTAAGACGACAACACCATCATCACGACATGAACTAGGATTCAATCATCAATCATTGGCAAAACATTTTACAGGGAAAAGTGGTGGGATAAAAGGCAGAGCAAAAGAGTTTTGACACAGAAAAGGCACAAGGGAGGCAGGTGAGATAAAGAACATGATAATGGGTCACGACATTGCCTAGCATCACAGGAAAAGTGCATGACATTCAAACTCCAAAGCTTATATTAACCTATCTTCGATACATCAGTCCACACAGACATAATTTGTTCTTAGAAAACAAGCAAGCCCTCAAAAAGAAGATTTAATCTTAGATTTCTAAAACCCGAGTAAGCCTCCAAGCCGCCTAATAATTTAATTGTGGAAAAGACAGTCGATAGGAATCAAGAACTTCACAGCGCCAGCATCCCCAAGATATGAAGTTAATCAAAACCAAAAATTCCACTGACCTCTCTTCCGGGGTGGAACGGAATTTCAGGTCCGCCGGTGATTTCCACGGCAACAACACCAGCCAACTGCGACGCATCAGGACATAATCAGTCTAACCAAAACAACCATTAGTATGTACATGATTCCGAGCCGGCACAGCATCGGACTTTGCAAAACCCAAGACGGAAGTATCATGTCCAGATCTAGGCAGCGCCTTCAGCTGCGGGCCGCGAGTAGTCTAACCTGATAGAAGTCGGCGTAAGAGAGGACAGGAAACTGCTCCTTGATGGGCTCCAACAGCCTCACGGCTATGTCGAGACCGTTATTGGCGCCATGAGCGAGCTCAGCGGCATGCTTCATGGTCCCAAACGGACCCCCTGTCTTCGTCTTCACGTCGTAGGTACCGGCGGAGTGCCATCTGCAGCGACAGAACACAGTCCGGAACTTCAGTCGATCGCAACTTCACTTTGGGTCTGAGAAAGAGAGATAGAGAGAGGTACGCGAGACGAAGCATGAGCGGAGCGCAGTTCTTCTCGGCGATGAGGCCTCGGAGCTTCTTCTTGCATTTCTCGACGGCCTTGCTGTACTCCTCGCTCACGGTCGGATAACACTTCCCCATGAGATCGGCCGTTCCGCGACTGCATCGAAACACAAAGACTCGTCAGTCAATCAAACGATCCACCGGAAAAATCACGCGACGCGGACACGATTCGGGCGCACGATCCGAAACCGCCCGGGGAAAGAGCTACCGCCACTAGCTCGACTAACTCAAAATCGCGCATAGAAACTCGAAAGCGCGGCGACCGGCCACGGAGCTCGACGAACGGTCGGACCGTAAAAGCAGGGCGCACGAGAGCGCGAGCGAGGTTCGATATCTCGCTCCGGACGTACCAGGAGAAGAAGAAGAAGAGAAGCTGAAAAGAGAGGGAGCGCAGGAGGAGCGGAGTGAGTGAGCGGCACGAGGCGAGCACGAGCTTTTTCTATCTCAGAGACTCGTCGCCGCCGGGGAGATATAGGCGGGCCTGCGAGGGTGGGAAACGGAAGATTCTAGAGATTATTCCCGTTCCCGGTCGTACGACGGCATCGGCCTGGGCCCTCGCGACCGCCTTGGGACGTCGATCTTCCGGATGGACGGCCGAGATTTTTCCCTTTGTGGGGTCGGGGCGGCGAGTCTTCGTGTGAGTAGGTCTCTTGGTTGGGTTGTTGGCGGGGGCATAAATGACGGGAAAAAATGGGAGTGACCGCGTGTCTATTTTTGGTTGGCGAAAACTGCTTTGAAAGTTGTCGTTGCGCTTCGCCCGGTGTGGAGAAAGAAAAGATGCCCCGACACCACACGCCCCAAAAGACTTTAATAATGATGACGTGGACCTGGAATTAAAAAATGGTGTCTAATAGGCGATTGACTGAATTGCCCTTGTTTGGTTTTCTCTGGAATTTGCAGGAGAAGAGACGTGGGGGGAATTATAGTCATAGAAAATAGGATGAAACTAATAAATGAGAATAATATTGGAAGTCATGCGGATGATTTTTGTGAGCCGTTGCGGCTCCATGTAGGCTGATTTTTACTTTCTAAATCTTTCTTTAAAAGGTCATTATTGCAGATATTTAAAATCATTTGTTGTCTCGATAAGATAAATAAAATAAAATTTGAACCGCGTTAAGTTTTAGAGTACAAATCGCATCTTATGTATATCGTTTGAATTCGAAACATCCTATCATATATTATCACAATGGTTGTTATCCATTTATAAATATTTCTCTCATCAAAACTTTTCGCATTGAGTCTAAATTTCAAAGACTCCGAATATTAAGATTTTATTATTTTCTCTTATAGTTACAATAAGGCCGTTAATTTAAACTTCTCTCATCTAAATTATCCCTAAGTACTACTGGTGATCTCATATTCACAATGTGAATATCTCCACCCTGCGAGGGCATTTCCGTCATTTAGGGGGATGAAAAAGCGCCTGCACAACTTTTGGTCTGAGCGAGACAGTACGTGCGGAGTCTCTGACAATCCGCACGTAGAGTGTGAACGCGGTTCTCTCTCCGGAGATTCCCTTCCCTCTATAAATCCATTTAATTATAAACGTTCCGGCTTGAAATAGTATTAGTTTGCGACCCTGCTTCTTCTTCTTCTTTTTTAATTTTTCTTTTCTATCAACAGACCTTCAATTTATAAAACATATTAAATAATTACATGAGGTCTAATTGAAGTCTGTCATACAGTGGAATGGTGGTTTGAGAAATGTAAAAGTGAAATAATTTTTTTTTTTGGGCATAATTGAGTGGTCAGGAGAGATTTATTGGGTTTGGAAGGGTAATCTGTAAAATCTAGAAGCGAGGCAATTGAGTGTTTTGATACATCATGGATTTTTTTTTGTTAAAATGTATTTAGCCTTATAATTCTAGGATTAAAATGAGATTTGTCGTATGGGTAAAATGATTTGTTAAAAACTTATATAGTGATGAGTTACGCCGGTGACAATGTTTTTGAACAATTGTAAACAATAAAATGAAGGGTGGTTGATGGTTATGTATGCATAGAAAGAAAGCGAATAATTACTCGGCGAATGGTATTGTATATGGCAATGATAATTTCATAACGAGCTAATGGTGATTTGAGCTTGCATATTTAGACAGGTAGATATAGACATAGATGTTTTAAAATAGTAAAGTCTTCGCAGTATTTATTAAGTTACCAACAAAATTGGCAGGGTAATTGTAATCTTACCAAATAATAACCAAGTAAAAGTTGCTTTGCACGAAGTTTTAGAATATTAATTACCGAATGCTTATTGCTTATGACGAAGACACTTTAGCGCGAGGCCGCTTGCATGCAAAATCATAAAGTCAAAATATTCCTCAATTCATTTTTATGTCTCGTTTAAAGAGTAGTGTCCATTGGGTTGATGTTAATTGCACGACGGATGTTCAACAATCTATATCCAATAAGAATTAATTCACGCAAGCGTCTTACTCACTTTACATAATCAATTTTTTTTTTTTTTATGGTGAAAGTCAAAGCCTCGATGCATATGATCGATATTAATTCCTGATCGTATTTCACTAACACTTGTTCTAATTTTCCCACTCAATGCAAAACACTACATTCTCATCGGATTGGGCCATCGACGCGACAACCCGGGTTTCCTGTACGGCCCTGAAGTTTCTTTTGGGCCTCGTTCTTGGGCGAAGTATTTGTTGAAACCGGTCAATGAGCAAGGTTAGGCCCGGGCCAAGTGAATTGGCTCGCGCTCTCGCAAGTCGCTCCTGAGTCATGACCCGCGTGAGCTGCGAGTAAGCTTTTTCGAAGTGAAAAAAGTTCCAAGCAGTCCCGATAAGGCAGTTCATAATATCATGAAGTCGATACCCTTATTCTACAATAATTTCAAGAGAAATAATTTAATTGGCACCAACACGTAAAAGAAAAGCCAAAACTCACTCGTCTCAACGAATTCTCGTATTTCTTTAATGAAAAAAAGTAACAAAAAAATCATAGATTATGCTCACCATGATGTTTTTATTCAAAATCTTTATGCGAAACCTGAAACTTTAAAATTGTATATGTGTGACACATTTGCTCCAAATTTTTCATGACAAAAAAAAAAAAAAAAAAAAAAACTCAAACTTGCACTCTTGCAACACATTTACAATTTTTTTTTATTACACAAAGTCAAAAATTTATATCCATATGCCACTTTTACCTCCGTAAAGATTTTATCAATGAGCATCGTTACTGCTTACATGGATGGCAAAAGGCAGGTTGTCCTAAAGTGGCACTCGCACAACAAAAATATGCCAACTCATTGTATGTTTTTATTTTCTTAATTCCTTTCTCCTTTTTCTTTTTCCACGTGGCAAACTCACTAGCGATGGCAACGGCGGCGGCAATGGCAGATACCTCGTTAGGTACAAACTAAGGAAGAAGACAAAGGGGATAGGAAAAAGAGTAAAGAGAAAAAAAAAACATATACAATAAATTGACATATTTTTGTTACGTGACTAACACGTTAATACCGCTTGACTTCCGTTGTTTAAATCCTGCAACGACTCCAATTTTGAAACCATCACTAGCCCGCCATTGATCAGTGGAAGGAATGTGAAGCAGGTCATTATGCCTCTCGTATAGATTATTATCCCATAATAATCTAACGTTACATTCGAGAGTACTTTCTTTTTATCATTTTCATAATTTAATCTAACGACCGGCAGAAGTTTGACAACGACAAATCATTAATGAAAATGCTAATCGGTCCAATATAATTCGACACGACAATCATAGCGGCAGTGTTCAGTGCCACACGACGAGCGAATCCACACATGGCAAAGTGGAGTGGCATTTGGCAGATATGGAATCAGACAGGACCGGCCGGATTGGTGGATTGGAGTCCAGGCAATCCGGCCGCGGTTTAAATTAATCAGGAAAAATTGGAGGGCACGACTTGGAAGTCAACCAGTCCACCCCAATTATTTTCTAGTGACAGCGACGCGCATAGGAAAGGAAAAGACCGGCGGCCAAATCCGCCATCATCACATGCACTGCACGCACACGCACACCCCCGCAACGCACAACAAGACGCTTCGCTTCGTCGTTTCGCTCTCTCGCTCGCTCTCGTTCTCGCCGGGTCGCGCGTCATCTCCGCCGTCCCATCCCTCGCCGAATCCTCTCCCCGCCATCTCCTTCCCGAATCCGTAAGTTCCTCGGGCCCTCGTCTCGAACCCTAGCCTTCCCTCTCTCTCGTCGTCTCGCCGTTCTTCGTCGGAGCCGTCGCGATCTTGCATCTCCCGCGGCGCGCCGGCGGCGGTCCAGCTCGATCCGCGCGTTCCGCGCGATTGCACTTGACTGAGTCGGGAGGCGTGCGGTCCGGTCCGTCCGTCCGTCCATTGCTCGTGCTGTGTCGAGGTCGCTGGCGATGTCGGCCCTCTCGTGATTTATCTGATCCGCGAGGTCACGGTCGGGCGAGGCCGTTTTTTGATTCCGCGGGGCGGATTGAGATCGACCGATGTTTTTTGCGTCGATCGAGTAGGGAGCGAGGGTTTGGTTTGCGATATATGGAGGGAGGCTGGACTGTGCGTTTGATGATATCGACTTCATTGGGTTGACTCGTCACTGTGGATGTCCGTCTATCGAAAGCTGGATTATCAAGTGATTGCAGTCGCAAAATTATGGACGTAGGATATTTAAAGGAAGGACGATACTGGAATTGATGCATCATTTGACTGAATGTACTCCTGGACAGTGGTTTAACATGTCTTTCCTTCTGACCCCGAGCCTGAGCCATTCTTGGTTTTCTTTTGTCTTTGATCGGTCTAGTCAAGGCACAAGACGGAGGAAGCTGAAATTGTGAAATTGTTTCGAAAGTGGACGTTTTCCAATTATTAGGCTGCGTTTGATGTGTTATCACCTTGTTTGTTTTCGTTTCAGTTCCTCCCATGCAACCTTGATGAGTTAATAACAGTGAGATTGGACTCAATTGTTTCTCTGAAATTTCTGCCGGCTCATCCTGCTTCATGAATTCATTCTCTTTAAATTCAGGGATACCATGTGTGACGAGGGAGAAAAGACCTGTCCTCTTTGTGCTGAGGAGATGGATTTGACGGATCAGCAATTGAAACCTTGCAAATGTGGATATGAGGTCTGAAAGTTAAATATAATCTTCTTTTAGTTCCTCACTTTCATTCTGTGTTGGTTGTGCCGTGGGGAGTCTCAGTTTCTCATTTCATTTCTTATGTTCATTCGTGTTCTTTGTTCTGTGCAAAGCAGTTAATTTAGATATACGAAGCTCATGGTATCCTTTGAAATTATCATCATTCTAATACCCATGTTTAGCGAGATTGTTACAAATCAAGAAACTTGGTCCTTAGAATATTAAGCTTGCGCCTGATATATGCATCATGCTTGCCAACTATTGCCTATTATGTATGCCTCTGTCTCTCATTCGATTTCTGTGTCTATCTTAGATATGTGTTTGGTGTTGGCATCACATAATGGACATGGCAGAGAAGGATGAAACAGAGGGGCGTTGCCCAGCATGCCGAGTCCCTTATGACAAGGAGAAGATTGTAGGGACGGCTGCAAACTGTGAGAGGTGTTATTCTGATGTGCGCGATTCTGATTTGACTTCCATATCAGCTTTCTTTTGGTGATCGTATCTTTTCTATCAGATTGGTGGCTGAAATTAATACAGAGAAAAAAATGAAGTGTCAAAAGGCAAAGACAAAATCTTCAGAGGGGAGAAAGCAATTGGGTAGTGTTCGGGTGATACAACGGAACCTTGTGTACATAGTCGGCTTGCCTCTTAACTTAGCAGATGAAGATGTGTGTGTTTCTCTCTCTGTTTTCCTTCCCTCTCTATTTCCTACTCATGCTTACCCTAAGTATAATCGGGCATTTGTTCACTCACATATACCGACTTACTGGTCCATCTATTGATTTTTGCTGATTCAGACCGGTGGTATTATCTGTATGATATATATGCAGATTCTTCAGCGGAGAGAATACTTCAGTCAGTATGGGAAGGTTCTTAAAGTATCTATGTCCCGGACAGCTACTGGTGCCATTCAGCAGTTTCCAAACAACACCTGTAGTGTGTGAGTTGACAAATTTCCAAGAGTCTGGTCTGAAGAAATGTCATCATTATTATTCTGTTTTTGGCTGAACAGAGTGTTGTTCTTGGAACTGTGCTGTTTTTAAATTGTTTTTTCCTGAAACGCATGAGTTTTAAGGGGAGAGTTTTTTTCCCCCCAGATAGCTGTTTGGTCATGCACCTTCAGCTTTTGGTTATGTGGCTGATTGGCCTCTTCCGTCTTCCAATTTTTAGACTCATTGCCTGGAATTTCTTTCAGGTCTGTGATTTCATTTGCACTTTATATTTCCTCACAAAAACATATGGTCTTAAGTAGATAGTTGCTTACAAATGTACTGTATGCTTTCCCTTAGATATATTACTTTCTCAAAAGAGGAGGAAGCAGTCCGTTGTATTCAGTCTGTTCATGGGTATGTGTTGGATGGTAGACCATTAAGGTATTTCTCATTTCCGGATATGTATTTTCTCCCTATGTTTGCTGCCTAAGGCAGATCAATTTGATGATTTTGGATGGCGCATTCAGGGCATGTTTTGGAACCACTAAGTACTGTCATGCATGGCTTAGAAATGCGGTATGAACCACAAATAAGATATCATCAGTCTGTTCCATTTTATGCTATGGGATAGATAGCTTTATTAAGGTTCTTTGAACTTAATTAAGCTAACGAGTTTTTTCTAATCCAGCCCTGCACCAACCCAGATTGTCTCTATCTGCATGAGACTGGGTCTCAGGAGGATAGCTTCACCAAGGATGAAATAATTTCAGCATACACAAGGTCCGGTTTTTTTTTTAGTGCTGGCATTGTCTTATCCTTTTTATTTGTTCTTCTTTTGAGGGGAATAACACAAAGGTGCTGAGATCAAAGTTTCTTTTGTGGAGCTGGCCTCTTCTTATGTCAGAAGAAGATGATTATCTTATTTCGCACTACCTCCTTTCTTTCTAGTTACTAGGATCAGTTCTATAATCATGTAAAATGGGCAATAGGAATTAATATACATGCATGAACTCACATTTTACTGGTCTACAAATTATAGTGTTGATCAGCACTTGCTGAACTAGTTTGAAACACCCCCAAGTTGTTGATTTGCCGTTATGCTATCTCTTAGATGTATTGTCAATCTTTTGATTTTTTCTACTGGCAATATCTTTATTTTGTCTATATATTTGTAAACATTTGTCGTGTGTAGGTATGGAAGCATAGTTGTGGTTTACTTACGGCAATAAACTACATGTGTCTATACAAGCACAGTTACTTGTATTTATAGGATTTAGCATTTTGTGAGATAGAGTTCAGAAATTGATGCATTTCGGTCCCTTTCTGCTGACGTTTAGCTGATTTAATAGAATGTGATGACATATTATTGTGCTAAACTATCTTGTTGCTTTAAAGGACTAGGGTCGAGCAAATGACAGGCAATGGCTACTGTATGCAAAGGCGCACTGGAAGTGTATTGCCACCTCCATTTGATTATAACTGTAACAGCACCTTGCCTTCTGCCACAAAACCAAATATCAATAATGCTTCAAATGTAAGATTTTAGTATGCCGGTTGTATGTTGAGCTTCTCACTGTTGAGGATTAGTTATGGCTTCCTTTCAATTATACCATGGTAAACATTCCAGAGGCATTTCACTGAATGCACGTTCTATTATTTATGTTTAATTGATTTAATTTGCTGGTGCATTTTAATCTTGCTCAATCACATTGTCTTTATGTGGATGTTGTTCAGTATGCTTGACTTTTGTAGATGTTTTCTGATTTCCCTTATTAATTTATATATATATATTTTTTGGTAGAATGCGGCAAACGTGGTTAAAGTTTCTCTACCAAATGGAACCACTACTAGGTCGGCTACTCTTCCTGCTGCAGCTTCATGGTAACGCGGTCATTATAAGTTTAAAAAACCAGAAAAACGTTGTCTGTTTCTCAATGGTACTTATCTTGACTGGTTAATCACCTAAAATGTCACAGTTTCCTATCGGCCTTTTATTTTTTAGATAATTAAAACAAACAACGCCATTAGTTCTTTGAAATGGGGCTGAAGGGAATATTATGCATTGATAACTATTTACTGTTATTTAGTTGTGCTACCTTTTATTTGCAACTCTCTTTGACATGTAAATTAGGGGACAGCATGCTCAAGCTGCAACTTCAGAATGTTCTGATAGACCATACAAAGAGAAGTCTGCGATGGCTAGTGGAGTATCCATAACTGTAGTAGGTGCAGATACAGCTCAACATTCTCCACCGCATGGTGATGGGGTGAAAAAGCCACCCTTGAATGATCAAAATCGTATAGCAGCTAAAATTATGTTGGGCTCATCAAGTTGTTCAAAGCAGCACAATTGTATAGAGTCCGACTTCTCTTTGTCAGTTAAACCTGCTGCAGCAGATGGGACTCCGGCTACTAATATTACAGGTGGCAGGTTATCCGATTTAATAAGTAGCAAGGAAGGTAGAAACATTAGTAGCATGCCCCAGAACACTGTAAAATCTGCCGGGAGCAATTGTGAATCAGCTAGTACTTATGCAGAGAAAGAAGAACATGCTCAAATTAATGGTAAGAATAAGAAATTGTGCTCTGACGTATCATCATTAAGTGTGCCTGGAAAACTCCAGGGCGAATCATCAGGCAGTCCAGTGCCTACCTTTTGCATCTCTGATCCAGGATGGATTGTATCAATGGGGAATCAGAGTATACTGCAACAATCATGCGTGGAGAACTATAAAGAGTCTTTGCCTTTGGCAGTGGTCAGCAATGTTCCATCCAACAGGGACAGGGAGGTCTTTTTTCTGACTGATCGAGTACCCACTATGCATTCTCAAGTTGAAGAAGATGTATTATGTTTCACTAATCGAAGACTTGAAGATCCAGAAGTCTTTGATTATTCAACTTCTTTCTCTACTTCTGGAAATCTGTCTCATGTGTCAAATTGTTCCACATCTCATTCTTCACAGCATAGTGAAGTGGTTGATATCAATAATTTAAGTGCCAGTTTAATACCTGTAGATAGTAATATGGAAGGAAGAAGTTCAGCAATATCTAGTCGATTCCTTGAAAAGATGGTAAATGATTGTGCTGATTTGGATAGAACTTCTGAAGTTAGAGAGAGGCAATTTGGAATGTTGCAAGGCGATGGATCTAAAGTTGAGATGCACAATTCTTTAAAAGCAGGTGAAAGCAGTATGATCTCCAATATCTTGTCTCTGGATTTTGATTTGTGGAGTGACTCATTGTCCTCACCTCAGCATTTGGCTAATCTTTTGGGTGAATCAGACAAGCACGAAGGTTCTGTTAGATCTTCAAGTTACCGAAAAGTTCAAAACAGCAACCAGTCCAGGTTCTCTTTCGCCAGACAAGAAGAGTCAATTACTCATGCATTTGATGTCAACCCACCTTTTACTATCACTGAGCAGATGCCTAGAAACAGATCTCTTGATGAAGATTTTGGTAAAAATTGTTGGTCATACTTACATAATCCTGCGGTTGTTAATGGGTCTCTTTCGAGATTTGAGGAGGTAGGCAATCGTGTTGCCTCTCAATCAGTTCTCTCATCTGGTAATACCCCTGGTGAGTTCTGATTGCTTCTGTTCTATTTAAAAGTTTAGTCTTTTTCAGTAAATTTCATTTCTATATCATGAAAGTTTGCCATATCTAGTTTGCTATGCGTATTTACTGGTCTGTTTGCACAATACTTGTAATCTTGCCTGAAGTTTGGAGTTTATCGTCTGTCTTGATGGGTCCATCGTCACCCCTTATTTGGATGCATATTTTTCTGTGACATGACAATAGAATGTAAATCCATGTGAGGAGATGATAATGAAAGATGTGGAGTATTTAGAGCTTATGAGGATCCAATTTATAGAATTGAGAACAGTGGTGTAATAGGATTCATATTGCCAAGCCCATTTAGTGGGCTTGCATATGTCATTGTTGTCGTGTTTGTCGTCATTATATGCTGATAGGCCATTAATTATGAAATTTTTCTTGGAGCTCGTTTGCGCTTCTTATATCTTGTACTTATGATTTTCCCACTTCAAATAGTATCCCCAGCTGGAAAGACCTATTGCGATGCATGAAACTACTATGTCATTTCAAGATTGTTCCCGCAGTGGTAGATGTTCACATTCTATAGATGCAGATAGCTTATGATATCAAGAATGTCCTAGGGAGGATATAGCTGGAAATATTGCATGAATATGGAGAAATGAAATGTAAGATGCTAAATTCTGAGATTGTTTGGGAGTTAGATTAATTTGGTGGTTTTTCCAGAGAGGCTTTGGTTGGGTTCCTTTCTATGGGGGTACTTAATTGATTCTCCTTTGCATTAAAGGGTACTTTTGTAAGCATTATTTTTTTAGAAACATATTTCTTTATTCATAAAAAGTGGTCAGATTTTGTTTTTCCTGTTTGGTTTGGTCCTGTTCATGTCACTGTCACTTTCACTGCTTAGGTTGGTCCTCCTCTTTTTTCCTGTCAGGCAGGTCCTCTTTCTATCTAAATTCTTTGCACATGCTTGCTTAGGGTCTGTTTGTTAACTGGCCAAATAATAACTGATTATATTCTTTTGTTCTTTGGAACGAAAAAAGAACGGAAATCCATTTGTTAACTTTTTTTTTCCCGGGAATAAATTTGGGACAGAATTAAGAAGCAGAAAAAAGTTATTTCTTTGTTGTCGGAATAATTCTAAAATCAAGCCAATATTTTTTTTCTTCTCTTTTCTTCTTTTCCTGTTCTTTCCTTTCTCTTCTTCCTCATTGTCGGTTGCCGGCCATGGCGATGGCCGGCGACTAGCTGGGCGAGGTCCGGCAAGTGCACTAGAGCCTCTCTAGATGTGGGTGAGGTTGAGCCTTACCGGTGGCTGGGCGAGCTCGCTTGGCCAAGAGGGAGGCTTGACCAGCCATCGGTGAGGCTTAGCCTTGCCAGGCCTCGCCGCTAGCTGCCGCAAGACTGTGGCCGGCGACCAGCTAGAGAAGAAGAAGAGGGATGGAAAAAGATAAAGAAAAAAAGGAGAGAGAAGAAAACAAAAAAAAGAAAAATATAATAAAAGTTTTAAAATATTAAAAAAAAATTAATTCATAAAAGAATTTGAGGTTTTACTAAACGCATTTTTATCTTGGAAATAGAAATTTTGGACAATTACCAAACGTCTTCAAATGCTTAGAAACTCGTCAAGAGAACAAAATAAAAAAGAATTATTTCTAAGCAGAAATTGTTCTCAAGAAGAGAATAGTTACCAAATGCACCGTTAATTTCTCCTTATTTTATGTTGGCTCTCTTTGGTCACGAAAGCAATAATTTTATTGCATTGTGACGGCAAAATCACGAGTTGTGGTCCAAGACTCAAGTTTAATTGCTTAAAGCATGCACTAATCATTGCTTCTGTGGCTCCATGGCTTTAATCTGTTTGTGTTCCCTTGCATGTGCATGGCTTTAAAAATATCAAGTTGTCTGTTACCTGTTATTAGGTTTTCATATAGTTAGTGTAACTTGCTGTTGTTGTGATTAACCAATCAGGCCGATTCTCACTTCTTGATTTTCATGCTTTTGACTTTAAGTTCATCATGTGTCAGACATTTTCCATGCTGCATGATATATGGTCTTAGCTCTCTGATTATATCTACTGCCGTCATTTCCCTGGACAAATTTTTGCTACATGCAAGCTAAGGTTTATTGTTGTACAAAAACCTTTATTTAGAACTTTTTGAAGATGGCTTGAATTGTACAATTACTTTCTGTCAACCACTGAAGAGTTATGGCCAGTTTCCCTGATTGTCGGTTTACTTGGATTATATGAGTCCTAATCTTACTGTGATTTCTGTTGTTATCTGGTTGATGATGCTTAAGAAAGATAAATCTGGTAATTTTATGAGCTACACTATGCATAAAATGCGTTCACAAACATAGCACTTAGGCTGGTGTTGAGCTTGCAACTTTAGTGGAACTATGCATCTCAATTTTATTTTGACTGTTCATTTCCTGAATTCAAAGGTTCCACTTATTTATGTCTTCTGCTATAAATATGTTTTGTTGCTGTAGTGCTTTTTGGGTGCCTAGTAGCTTCCTGACTTTCTCGTTTAACTACTGGTAGGTTCAAGATCTCAAATTTCTGCTCCGCCTGGTTTCTCTGTTCCCAATAAAGCACCTCCACCAGGGTTTTCTTCTCATGAGAGAACTGATAGGAATTTCGACACTTATTTGGGTGAGATATTATGTGATTCAGCGAGTTCTTTTTAGTACTTTTGTGCTTGAAATAATTGCTATAATTTTCTATCTCAGGGAACCATTTGCCTGACATCAACTTGTTGAGAAATTCATATCAGACACAACCGAACGCAAGTGTCAACGGTACAGGAGACATTGAATTCATGGATCCTGCTATTTTAGCTGTTGGCAGAGGGATGATTCAAGGTGGTTTCAATAGCCCATCATTCGATCTTGGGTCATTATCTCAACAACTGAATACTTTGGACAGTGATGCTGGACATAATTTATTAATGAAAAGATCTTTTCCTGCACACTCGAATTTAAAATATGAGACGAGTGCAGGTTATGCTTCTCTTAATAGTTCCTTTGACATTGCTTCGAGGATTTTTGATTGGTCACAAATGGGAAATGTATCATCTCACACGCAGCTTTCTCTCCAAAGGAGTATGTCCAATGGCCACTGGATTGGTCAGAACACCATTCCTGGTGGAGATGGTCTGGTTATGGCTGAGTTGCTTAGAAATGAGAGGCTTGAAATTAATAAGATCTGCGACAGTCTTGAGAATCAGAAGTATTGCATGCCTAGTTCAGGGGATCTGTGTAACAGATCATTTGGGATGTGATTTCCATCAAGTGCAATGTTTGTTGATTGTTTGTGAGGGCTGTTGTTTATCCATTTTGTGCAAGATATTACCTTACTTGAGATGGGACAGAATCTTGACAGCTCTCGCTGGGCCTATTGAGGGATAGAACTTTAGACATTTGGCGGTCTTCATGCTTGGCAGGTAAATGTACGACATTTGCATCAGAATTATTCTTTGAACCCAATACTGTTGGAGTGTTGGGAGTTAAAGCGTGCGGGCTTCTGAGGACTCGTAAGTTGCAAAAGAAGTTTTTCCTTGCATCCAAATGTATTTTTTGTTAGCATATATGTAATCTTTTCTTCCTTGTTATGAAGAACATGTGCATATATCTTCTTCCTCAAGTCCAAATGCATTTTCTATTGGTATGTTGTTTTTTCCAACCCCAATAACCTTTTCTTTCTTTTTTATTTTGGGGTGTGATTACAGGTGATTTCTGCCATAGTTTATGTGCCAAACACGAAAGATTAGCAGTGCAGTGCGCTGTGTAATCAAACCTGGCTGGTTAGTTCACGTGTGCCCTTTGCTGATCACTGTTGATATATGCAGACATTGATCTCAACCCTCTTGTCCCGGTTAACAATTTATGTGGGGCAACAATGCAGCAGGAGATATCGAGTAGGAAATGGACTGAGAATGAATGTTCTCTTTGGTGTTGGATTGTTGCTTCAATCGGCCTGCTTGAGCACTTCCCCTTGGCCTTATCACCAACATCAGGAGGTACTCTGGATTTCTGATGGTAGCTCATGCCCAAGCTACGGTTTCTGTCTGCAGTCCTAGGAAGCGATGCGTTGCAGTTCACTTATTTGCATTAGCTCCTTGTTATACTGGTGGAACGGATGGAAATTGTCAGTTTGTCCATGTTTATGTTAAATTGATTACCCTGAAATGGTGCAAGACCGATTCAGTACCAGTTGAGTTCACTTTGCTATGTTGCTGGCATCAATATGTCGCAGAATCATCGTTAAGACGTTTTCTTTGCTTCAATATATCATGGAATCATGTTTAAGACGATCTTTCTCCGTGGCAGTTGGAAATTCGTATTTTAGTAAAAGCAAAGATGTTGGGGAATGAGAGTAAGAGGTTCTTGTGAGAGTTCACCTCCCAATAGGTTCTACAGCCGAGGCTTCGGAGGCCCTGAGTCATGATCTTAAACCTAGTGGCGTCAGACCTGTATTAGCTTTTGTTTTAGGATGAACGTTCGTGCTATGAGTCGTGCATCTGGACTAGCGATGTCAAACAAGCCGGCCCGGCCTGCTCCAGGCCCGTGCCTGGAACGACCCGTTTTGTTAAGGGGCTATGATGGGCCGGCCCATTTGATTTCCTGCCCTTTTGGGGCATTTTCTACAATTTGTTGGGCCCATCAACAGTAGCCTGCCGCTACTTATCAGTTACCATTTGCTATCATCTGCTGAGGCCCTATTCAGTAACCGGCCGAATAGTATCTAATTCTATATTTTATTTTTCGGAACAAAAATAAAATAGAAATCCGTTTGGTAAAGCGTGGTCGGCCCCCAATGAGGCCGAGCTCGCCCCACCATTGGTAGGCTCGAACTTGCCCAACCATCAGTGAGGCTCAACCTCACTAAACCACAATGAGGTCAATGTCGCCTAGCCATGGCGAGGCTGATCTCGGGGTGGTCGAGGGAGGTTAAGCCTCTTGGTGGGTGGCCAAGTGAGGTCGAGTCTCGTCAATGGCTGCACAAGTTCAGTCTTGCCGAGGGCCAGCAACACTCCAGCGAGGTTGGCGATTGACTCAAGGAAGAAGAAGAGAAAAAAAAGAAAAATGTAATAAAGTTATTAAAAAATAAAGGAAAATCTAAGTCACAAAAGAATTTGTGGGTCATACCAAACGTTATCAAACACCTTTAAGTGCTTAGAAGCTCATCCATGAAATAGAATTAAAAAAAAAATCATTTATGAATAGAAATTATGCCTGAAAACGAGATAGTTACTAAATGCAATCTACACCACAAATAGTTGGGATGGTCGGGTTATTGCATGGCCCCTGTCCAGACAACCGTCTCAAATGTTGTGCCGAACTGAGAGACCTTGCTAATTTACATACACACCGCCTCTTTCGTTAGACCCGATTATCAATCAAATCCGGCTGGTCTATTGGCCTTCGACAACACAAACTCTCTAAGAGGGTAGGTACGAGTACGCATTCTTTTTCGATCCCGCCTAATAAGTATGTCCTAGTAATGAGGACCAATAGAATTGCCAGAATGAAACTTGCACTCTGGTTTTGTAGGCGTCCGCTCCTAGGATTAAATCGTATCGCGACAGGGACCATTAGAGCGAAATTAACTTGGTCAACATCGGGAGCAGATAAGTATGTCTAAAGTACGAATGATATTACAAGGGGAATCAAAATGACCTTTGCCTTTCGTGTCGCTATCTGCACAAAACAATTGCATGTTAAGGAGTCAGATTAAAAATTCTCTTGAGTGCGATGTCAACCCAAACGATACAGGAAACTATGAAGGCCAGGCTATTAGTTGTTTTTGCCGTTGGTTCATCATAGAGAAGATAATTATATCAGCGGTCATGGAGATGTCCTCTGATCGTTGCATCGAGAGGAATTGGAGGCAACTGTATCGGGAGGAGGGAAACGAGACAGTGGCGATGCAACCATGGCAGCGGAGTAAGGAGGGACTGAATATGGGAATCCTGATGATGCTGCAGTCGAGGACGGTGGCACTGAAGCAGCACTGGTACTGACTTGGTCACGCATTGGCCAGACCCAGTGCAATCCTTGCGAGGAAGGGACTTTATTTCTCTGCTCAGTATCTCTTTCCTGCATAACCAGTGCAGATTCCATCATGATTAGGACTCACAGAGATTTCGAGAAGCCTTCTTATCATCATTGTCTTTGACTCTGCAGTTAGTTATCTAATGCCATCATTCCAAGTATTCAGATATCCAGATTTTCCACCAGAATATCTGAGCTAATGGCCAGTCATGCAGATCGACAAGCATTGGGAAATAGTCTCTTGTAAGCAGTTCAATTAAATCAATGACCAAACGTAAAAAACCTGAAATTTCCAACCCGACAAGTATTGCAAGGTCCTATAGCTATCTGCACAACTTTGGTCATGACAATTGTGTTGGTATTTCGGAGAATGAAACATGCAGTTGGATCTTTTCAGAGAGTCAATTCTTATATATTCTCTAGAGAAATCAAACAGAATCTTTACCTCATTTGAGAAGAAACGAGGGTATACACAGTTCTGTGAAGAATGATGGTGGGATGTCATTGATAAACCTCTGAGTGCTGAGTCACCTAGTACTGCCGAAGCAAAATTAGGTATCTGCAAAATAGTATACAAAGAATATGAGCAGCTATTAATACTGGCAACCGTATAATTTCCACCGTCCAGCAGAAGTATGGCAAACAAGTTTGCACGCTACATAAAAGCTATCACGCCACAAGATAATCCCTCTGTCTACATCCACCATGGCTTGCAGAGCCGAGGGATTAATTTTCAAAAGGGACACGAGGATCGATTATGGCAAAGTGCAAAAAGGAATAAAATCATGTTGCTTATAAGATTACCCCTGAAAATGTCTCAGCGTGGCATGGTAGGTGCTCATCAGTATCCTTCAATGAACTTCCAAAGGAAGGGGCTGACATGCCCAAGTTCAGTTCCAGATTGTGGTCGCTACCTGCATTAAATGTTTTAAGATATACCAATCCATCACTTGGAAAGACAGGATCTCAGGTACTTTCTATTCAAAGCGAGCTAAAAAGCAAATGATAGTATCAGATAATACCTTCATTCGTAGCCACAGGAATCATCTGCCCTTCATAAGAACTTGGTTCAAAGTTGGTGACAGCTTCTCTTCCATTATATCTGATTGCTGCCTTGTCATAAGCCCTGACGTCCAGAATATTAGACCACAGACATGTTGGATAGAATTAGGAATCGTAATGAGGTTGAGAATTTTCTATTAACAAATTTTGGATCAGGTAATTCATGATCTTTAAGACCTTGCAGCTTCTACTTCGCTGTCGAAGAGCCCAAGGTATATATACCTGCATGCAAGCATTGCAATCTCCAAAATGAAAATGCCATGTCTTTTTTCTAGATAAGCATAAAAAGAACCCCATCGAATCATTTTTCTTCGATATAGGATTTTCAACTATTTCTCAAGTAGAGGGACAGGCAAAAGCCCTCTGAGAACTAGCAGTTAGAAGATAATAGTGCGAGCAGATGCTTAGGTGAAAGTAAGGGCAAGGGAAAACAGCATGAGCCAGCATCTTACTTCTTGCCAAGAAATTGTCCCATTCTAGCCTCCCACCGACCGCACTTGTGCAATGTCACGCCTCGATATTTGGAACTCCCTCTTGAAAAGCCAGTGCTCTGCCTACGAAGAATGTGGACAAAATCTTCCTTGGATAGACTCTTCATCTGTGCCGATACAACAATCAAGGCAAGACCCTAAGCAAACTCAATATATCTTTGGGAAAGGAAGAAGGCAAACAGAGAACAAGAAAGAAGAGAATTGTCAAATGGAACGGATAAAACTATGAATACCTGCTTCAGATCCTCCTCATAGTCACTCATATGGAAGTTGATGTCTGCATCTACTCCTCTGAATTTAATGGCAGCCCGATCATAGGCTCTGAATGCATGAAATCCAGATAAAGAGAATCATTAATTTGAGTTGAATAAACAAATTGAAAGGGCAGTACCTTCAGTACACAACACACTAAATACCTGGCCGCAGCCTGAGCCGTGTCAAATCCACCTAAATAAAACCCATATTGGATCACTAAATCATTCGACAACGTAAAGTAGACGCAAGGTACAATCGATGACGGGAAAAAAGTCAAACCCATACATATCTGATAATATGTCATGTACTCACCTAAATATACCTGTTTTCCACAGTCCCTGCACCGAAAGAAACAGGCAAAAACCCGTAGTCAACACTAAAATCAAACCGAAGATTTCATACTGAAGCAACTAAAAGGCCAAATTCGTTCTTTTTCATAAATTCCGGGGAAGAAAAATTTCAGGACAACGAAATGTAGGGAAACTTCCGAGAGTTCAGGAACGGTAATAAGTAATAAATGCATCAAAAGCCTCTCTCCAACCCGTCACACACGAAAGCCACGTAGCACAGGAAATTCCCCCAATTAGAAAATCCATCCATCCCTTCGGTGATTTAAGAACAATTAGGAGGTTCCAGTTACAGAAGCCCATGGTTTTCCGGATTCAACGTTGATTAAGTTCAAAATTAGCAGCATCAATTTACTGAAACAGAATACGAGTTAATCGACCGACCAAATATGCGATTCCCATCGTCCAGTCCTCCGGTAAAACGTGACTCCTCTGAACTCCGAGCTCTTCGACTTCGGACCTCTCCTGCTCTTCTTCGCTTGCTGCGATTGCTGTTGCGGCATTACACGCGCGTGATTCCCTCCTCCGCGTCCGCTGCCGCCGTTTCCGAAGGAAAGCTCCATCGGCATCTCTCCAGGGGAACACTCCTCTTCTTTCAGAGGGAACAGCTCCTTCGTCTCGACGGCGTCGTTCCGCCCGCCGCCGGCCTTCACGATGCCGAACTGGAAGGTGTGCACGTCGCCGGCGGCGCGTGCGGAGGACGACTCGTCGTCGCCGGCGTCGGCATTGACGATCGACGAGTTCGATGTCCCCGATTCGTCCATCTGATTCCCCGAGACGTCGGAAAGCTTCTCCTCCTGATAAGAGCTCTCCGCGGAGAGGACATTGAGGTTGAGATCCAGCATCGCCGCTCCAATCGATCGTCCGCAACCGCAGAGAGGCAGTCTCCTCCCGTGCGCTCCCCGAACTGGCTTTTGCTTCAACAGCTCGCGCTCGTCATCTGACAGTGGATCGATTCAGCGGCAAACCAGTAAGGATCACCTCCACCTAAATACACCGGAGCTCCAAAACGAAAACGAAAACTCACCGAGAGAGAGAGAGAGAGAGGTGACCGGAGAAAGGAGGACAGGTCGCCGATTCCGTCGCCGCTTCTTCCGGTCAGTGGAGCAGCCGGAGATACTATCCGGCGGCGGCCGGAGGACAGGGCGAATCGCTGCGGAAGAAGGATCGACGACTTCCGACCAATCGCATTCCCCGATCACTCCACGACGGCAATGATCGCCGGCGACAGAGAGAGAGAGAGAGATGGACGCGACGTGATGAAGGAACAGCTCGGACTCTGATTTTACAGAGAGAGAGAGAGAGAGAGGGAGGGGAAGGAATATATAAGCAATTTCTCCCTCTATCTCTCGCGCGGGGAACCGGCTCGGGCGGTGGCCGGTCGCCTCCCTTCGCGATCCCAACGGCCCCCGCACCGTTGCCATGGTTTCTTTCCACTTTTGTACAGGCACTAGTGGCTTCCCGCTGACAGCCCGCGTACCGAATTCCCGGGAGGGGGAAATACGGGCCGTCCGTTCGCGGGAAATCGGAGGGCTCACGCGCGGCGGCCGTACGATATTCCAAAAGGGCAAAGCCCCGGTCAATGCCAATCATGGCGAGCTTTCACGTTGGTTTTGTGAGTTCGGAATCAATCGTACGTCCCGGGTATTTTGGGACGACTCTTCGAAGCGGAAAGTTCCCCAATTGCGATCCGCTTAGTGTTCAATTACGGGGTAATGACACGTATGACGCTTACGCTTTAGCTTAATGTGTAATATAATCTTTAAAATTTGAATTTATTTAATGTGATTCTTAAGCATTTAATTTATTTGATGTGACCCCTAAATTTTTTGTTTATATTTGATCTATTCCCCATGATCGTATGATAGTATTTAATATTATCCTTGAACTTAAATTAATCGAAAGATAATATTGAAAGATAACATGAATATTTTCATTCAAAATGTGTACCAATTGTTTAGGAATTACATTGAATAAATTTAAAGTTCATGGACAACATTGTAAATTGGGCTACACTTCAATGAATATATTGAGCGAATTAAAAATTCAAATATAACATTGCATATTGAATTAAAATTCAAAAAATCATCTGTCTCATTTTCTCTTTAATTATTATGTGTGTTTCAATGACTAATTGGGCTTTTCTACTTGACGCAACAAACTTGTAAATTCTTCATGTTTATCTCTATACTATATCAATTTTCTTTAGAGAATTTGATCATTAATTTATTTCCGATTGTTGATTTTTTGAATCTCTCACCTCTTTTAGGTTCAGTTTTGCGCATTACTATTCGATAGAACACGAGGCAAAGTAAATTGTGATTATACATGAATGGATAATAGGAGTGATCGATTTAAGGTAAGTAAGTTCCAAAGTCGCAATTTAGAATTCTTTATTATTCTTTTGAAAAATTGAAATCCGAATTGATATATAAGTATCTGCTAGTCAACTAGAGAAAAGTATGGTATATGTTACAAAGAGCTCTGAGGGTACACAAATTAATGAACGTAATTCTTTGACAAGCACACTTTTGTCACGTACCCACAAATTTAACAAATGTCGACCCCAAATAGAGTTACCATTTAGTTATTTCCTTCTCTTTTTGGGATGGACTTGCAATTTTCGTAGCCAAAATGCATTGAGGTATATAATTTCATTGTGAACGAATATTGATTCCTCGTCATTCGATGCTATGCGATAATACAATGCTCAAACTAGGGAATTGATCTGGTAATAATTTGTTGTAAGAATTTCATTTTCTTCGAACTAACCCTAATTACTCAAACGGAAATACATATAGCCGACAAAATAAGATGAAAAGAGGAAGGAACACAGTACCGTACCACACAGATTTGCGGCTGATATTTATGTACTATGTAGGGAGGCAAGTGCAGAGAACGAAACAAAAAAGGAAAAGGTTAAAATGCCCCTTGTTGATGCATGGATTGGTCCCCACCAACACAGGAGGCATCATGTTTTGCATGTTGTCCGCCTTCTCAACCCCCTTTTTTTTTTTTTTTTTTTTTTTTTTTTTTTTTTTTTTTGGGTGGAGCGATCATTGTTGTTGATGCTCTTTTCATTTTAAGGGGGCCATTTAGCAGCCGATTGGCCCGAAAATATTTGCCCCGTATAAAAAGCAGAATTGCAATGTAGCGTCCCTTCGACGGTTTTTCTTTTAACTTTTCTATGGTGCTTAGTGAGTCACCCCCTCCCTATATTACTGCTGTCTAGAACTAGATTGCTACTACCTAGCCTGTTTTTTTTTTTTTGGTCGTAATAATATATTAAAGTATCCCACCTTGTTTGTTGGTTGGGTAGGATTTTCTGGTATGGTTTTAGAGTTGGAGTTTGCCCAAATTTTTCTAAGTGCATAGTTTCCCATCAAATTTCATTTGTTATCCCTAACTTGACTTTTATACGAGAGAGAGCATCAAAAGTATTTCGCATCACTTGTTTATGAGATTTCTATTCTTTTTATATATATGTGATGATTTTCTATCTATTCGCTTACACTTTTCAATTGGGCTTTTCTAAAAAAATAAATAAGAATTGGAGCCTAAAACATGTATCCAAGTCAAGCAACTTAGCTAAGGAAAAAGCAAAAGAGAAACCCCATTGGTGTGGAGGTTAAACCCAAGCAAATGAGTTATCCTTGCGATAAGTCAAATGTCAACTTTTAGAAGAGAGTGGAACGGATGATTTTTTTTTTTTTTTGGGACTTTTTTTTGGTTGGGTGTCGTTGGCGTGAGAACAATAAAAGAAAGTAGGTTTCATGTTCTTTATTTCCTGTCCCACCATTCAGACTTTCAAAGTAGGGCGGTCCTAAGTTTGCCAGAAAAACAGAAACAAAAGATTGCAAAGTCCAAAGTTTTCATGGCTACCTACTATTTGCTAGCCCTATTTGTTTGACCAGATGCACCACCTTATGAATAGATTAAGTGAATGCATAGACCCCAACTGCTTTAATTTCAATGGCACCTCAAGTAAGGTGAACCACTTTCTTTTGGAAAAACCTATCCCTCTATGTAGAACAAATTTCATTATATGTTAATTTGGTAACACCCTCGAGATCTTCTATCTTCTTATTGCATCCCAAGACTTATTCAATTTCACAACGATTTTTTTCCTAAAGGAAAAGATCTTGCTAAAGAGTGTCTCAAGTTTCTAAGGTAATGATTGTGCGAGTCACAAGATTAATCGGTTGTATTGAAAATTATAACACTTCCTTATATAGTTTCTTACAAATGTCTTTCAGAAAATCAGTGGCGCATGTCATCATCCCAAATAAATATCTTTTATAAATTACATGGATTGAGACATTGAGGAATCTCCATCCCGACTGATCACGCCAATCGGTAAGCAGAGTGTAGAACACTTAAAGCAATTCAAGTATATATCACCTTTAAGCAACTTCAAACTCACTCTTTGGCTTGATTGTGTCCCACAAATAGCTACAAAAGAAATAGACTCCCAACATTCAACACCACGAGGGAGATTGATAATGAGATAGCGTCAATATCGCACCCCTTAATTCTATCTTCCTCGTCAAAAAAAGTATGCGATTTTTTTTTCATGAAAAATGAATTATTTGAAAAGTATTTTTCTAAAAATGGAGCCTAAAGTTCATTACTAGGTCACCGCCGATAAATCACATCATCAAACCTAAGTTCATGTGGTTCTATCATTGAATCCATAATCAAGCTTTGCTACCCTTTGTGTATTTCTTCCCTCAAAATGGCACTGGAATTACATCCAGAACGTTTTTCACGAGTCCTGAAACTAATCTATTTATGAATTATTTTCTCGAACGGTCCAACAGAAACGACAAAAAAGCTGAGGCAGAAGCAAATAATTACAAATCAAACCTTGTACAGAACGAATTAGGTGGAGACAACGTTGCTATCCATGGCCGGTACCGAATTAACCACGAGCTAAACAAGGGCGAACGAGGCACCGTAGAAAACACTGTGGCTGTCCTAGGATGGACGAAATCGCAACACGTTGCTTTGGGAACATAGTCGTCGCAAATGTTGACCATCGTGGGATTTTCTCGACCGGTAGAATCTATCTAAGGGGGACATTTTGCAACCCCCTTTTCAGAAAAAAAAAGGTGGTGGGTTTATTCTTTTTTGACCCGAGGTCGAAATTCTTAATTTTTTAATGAAGATAATTCTTCGGATAAATCCTTTAGTTAGTTGGCTGCCATAACTGAGAGATTCCTGCTTCTTTCCCTTTCGGCCTCGTCCGAGATTTGGAACTGTCTCATCAATGTCGTGCCTGTGAAAACAGGAGATTCTCGTGAAACGCAGCATCTTGCGAAAGAACGAGCGATCGCAATCAGCCGTTCCAGAGAGTTCATTTCATTTCCTCGGTCGTGTGTAAACCCTGAATGCCAAGCAAAGAATTCACTTCGATGGGAAAACCCTCTTTACCTTCGTTCCTACATAGAAAGTCTCGTTTAAAAAACCCGATTAATCGGTGATTGATAGATAGGTACATTTCATTATTTAGAAACAAGAAAATAAATGGGCGAAGAACGTCTCGCATGTTTTGATTATCGTTTGGTATAATAATACGTGTCTGCGATGATTTACATATTTTAAATGAGTGAAGAAGATGACAAGGAAAATGACACAGTGCTGAGCAAATCTTTTCACTGTTTCATTAAGCATGTGAAGAACAACGCTGGCCCCATGCACAACCAACATACCATGATATTCACGGTCCTGCCGACCAGAAAATCATGCAACAAAAGATGATCATTCCGTTGCCGACTTCGATATAATATGACTCGATAAAGATAAAGATGCCCTTCGTTGCTTATTCGCAGCTTTGTGTCGAGCAATTTGTTATTCCTTTCGAATCGCATTAGCCTCGAACTGCTCGGCCAAAAGTGGCAAGGAAGCTCCAATACTTCTATGGCATGATTATCATGAGTTTCCAAAGTTGGATTATACAAATGACGGAATTCGATCTTGCTCAGACATAATCATCATCATCATCTCTCTCTCTCTCTCTCTCTCTCTCTCTGGTATCCGTTCCTTAATTATAACGCTTCTACTAATGAATGGTTTCATCATCTTATGTGCATGCATCTTCTCATCGTTGTGGGTGGAGTAATGGGAAGCATGTGAAAAAGAGGGCACAACATCCCACCATTGCCAGGTTCCTAACCCAACTGGCTTTTTGCTTCTCTCGCTCTCCATTCTTTCTTTTTTGTTTTCCTAAGCATGCTTTATCTTTTTGTCAACCAATGAGAATATAAAACTAAATACCGTCCGATGCCGAAAAGCGCGTTGTACGTGTCATGTTCAACACTAGATCCGTTGATTGTTGAGATATCTTGAACACATAAGGTTGACTAGCGTTCGATCCATGATACACGAGAATCCAATACCATGAAGGGGCCATGTTTAGAACAAGAGTTTTAGCATATACGGATATTCAGGCCCCTTGCGGTACCTAATATAATACTTTTTGGCATCAATTTCTAATGCACAAGATCTATATGAAAGCGAATGCAGAGTATACTACCAAGATAATATGCTATTTTACCATTATAAGATCTCTAATACTTAATAGAAATTTAAAGGGAAATGGGGAGAATTAGCTTTACATGATTCAAGCGCACAAACACACGATTTTATTAGTGAAGACTAGTCATGCCTCGACATATTACCTAACAAGCCATTGGCTATATTTTGCATAAAAAAATAATGTGCATGGAGAGTGAGACTGAGAGAGATGTTAATACAGTTTGCATTTTAGAACGTATAGTTATTAGCGTCCAATCCGCGAAAACGAGAATATGTGCTATAGATTGTAACGTAACAAAAGTATAAGAAATTACCCGTAAGTCATTGGCTACTAAGAAAAAGTGGAGAGAGAGAGAGAAAGGTTTGAATTGATTTAGTACATTCCTATTTAGGTAAACCTCCTGACCTTAAAAAGCTATCGCTAAACCCATAATATTTCCGCTTCTGGTAACATCAGACCAAACCACTTCTCTCCCCAGCCCCACCACCAATCCCATGATTTAAGGTTGGGACGCCCGGGCAACCGGCTGTAGCCGGTCGCAGCAGCTACCCCACTCCTCGAAGGCGCTTCCTCCCAGTTAATCAATTTTTTCCTGCCAATTCCCACCTGCCACGTGCTTGCTCCGTCCACTTTCTGCGAACTCCCCATCCGGACCGTCCACCTACTCCCCCCACGGTCAACGTCGCTGATGTCGTTATTCTGATCCGACGCTTGTCGTTGCTTCGGGCTATCCCGAGAAGAAACGCTAACCATATTCTATTTCGGACTACTTTCCCGAAGCTGAAGTCCCGTCCACCGTACCGACCAAAAAAAAAAAACAAAATCCCGTCCACCGCGAATAGAAAAATCATTTTATCAAATGAGGAAAAGAACAATCAGTCGGCCAATATCATGTGGCACTCGCTAGGCATATTTTATTAATAATTAGTATTCTTATTTTAGAAGCATTTGATTCGATGTATAACTTATGATGTATCGAGAAGTGGAAACTTAATTTATCGCTATTGCTTAGAGCATATCTCGATATATTCGTCCAAGAAGTTTATAATCAAAGGAGTTCATCTACCATGCTGTGTTTTTATCTCATGAGTATGGTGTTATCAGGTCCTATTGAATGCAAAAAAGATTTTGTACAATTAAAACTAGAGACGCATATAATGATTATATAAATAGATTGATCGAACCCATGTTTCACATCCCAAATGCCTATTAATATTCATGGACATTATTTTTCACTAAAAACTAAAGACGATAAGAATCAAAGACAATATGAGGAAAGCTTACAAGAGCGTCATTGATTAATATGTTTGATAATCCACATAAATAAAGTTCATCCAACCAAATCATGCGAGAGTGGGAATTTTATCAATGAAGAGTTGCTATCTTGCTCACATAAAAATTCAACCACGTGAAACCCGACCATTAAACACATTTTGATTGAGAATGATTGAAAGCGAAATTAAGCAAGAAAAAATGAATCATGGGATTGTGATTATCATAATTAATAGATATAGCCTTGACTGAGTATGTGGAGAGAGGACATGATTGATGAGTATCATGCTAACCACTTGGAGGTCATAATAGCAGGCATTCTATGTGAGAAAATCACACTCGTATTTTTGTTCTTTGCAAATTATCAATTGCCTTCACTTTTTGGCCTTCTTTCATCTGTTCTTTGAGCAATCGGTACACGAGATTATTGCCTTCTGAATCCTTGGCTTCCCAGACATCTAAGGTGACCGTATGTAATGAGTCAAGTTCCCAAAACAATAGGATCTGATTTGCTTTTGTTTTTTACCATCATGGTAAAACAAAGTATAATGATCCTCGTTGGCATATGGCCTTGCACCACACAGACAATTTTTCGAATAAAGCGACG
This sequence comes from Eucalyptus curtisii, assembly GCA_017140595.1. NCBI lineage: Eukaryota > Viridiplantae > Streptophyta > Magnoliopsida > Myrtales > Myrtaceae > Eucalyptus > Eucalyptus curtisii. The sequence goes on from CM029504.1 coordinate 11,234,553, forward strand.
ATCTTTTTGCTTGCAAAACCAGCAAAAAAAACTAAAATCTTAGCGCGCATCAAGAAATCGACGAAATTCATCCTTTTTTTAAAATTGAGTTGTCTAGAAACAAATTATATACGCATAATCAATACGTGAATGAAGCAAGACATTTCATTCGCAACAGTACCATACGACGTCATCTAAAAGTCACAATTCGAGTATCGAAAAATAATTTTGTTAAAGAGAACTCGCGGATAAATGATCGGAAAATCTCCGAGTGGAAGTCCTCATATCATGTCAAATTCACTCAATTTCCCTTTTGACAGACAAAGATATCAAAGGAGAAGAAAGCAAAGGCAAGAGGAACCAATGGGCGAGGTTTGGTGTCTAAATGCGGGTGCTTTTGGGCTGGCAAGTCAAACCAAGGAAGGGGCACGACCACCTTGTCCTATGATTCAACTCATTCAACATGCGACATGATTAATCTCTCCCTCAAATCATACCAAATCATGATTCGTGTTCCTACGTGGATCCCACGAGGCGTATTATTATAGTCGGATAAATCCCATGCAAGTTGGTATAATTAAAAATGGGCCATTTTTTTGTTCATTAAATTATTAAAAGGAAAAGCCCATTTTTCTTTCTCCCCTTGTCTGGTGCATCCACTGTCGGCAACTGTGTACGAGGTTTTTCCATTGCCTAGGGGGACGTGGACGATCCACCTCCATTCATAGAAAGTCTTCTACCTTAATAAACTTATCGCTGTCTTTTCGTCCAATTCTCCATTTTTAGGACCATATTATATTTGTCATTATTAAGGTAGTTGGAGTTTCTTTTTGAAGGGGATTTGCTCCTCCCTTCAACCGCAATTATTGCCTTTTTGGAGTAATGCCGTGCGAAGACGGGTTACGGAGCGGTCCATTTGATCGGTTGTACTCCATTCCACTCAACACCTATTATACATTAAAATATATATATATATATATATATATATTATATTCTATCGCCCTTAAAAATCTGCTGATTCTTTGCTTTGGGAAATATACAAAATTTTATATCCTCGTCACAGGATTTTCTCGCACTAAAACGTTGTCGCGAACTTTTCTTTTGAGCCGGTTTTCATGCAAACGAATTCCATTTCTTCGGTCCGATCGAGGATTATAAACTTGCAAGAGATTACTTCCTCACAATCTTGAATGGTTGCGTCTAGTTGGTCTCAAAAGCCAGAGAGACCTTACACTTCTTGAGATGCAAGATTTTTTTCATCGGTTTTTTTTTTTTTTTTCAATCAACCCATTTGAATTAATGCATTCGGAAGTTCACATGAAAAGTGTGGATCCCAAACTTGAGGCTTCTTACTGTCTCGAAGATGCCCATTTTAAACGAGATTAATATGTCAACCGAGTATTGCTGTCTCGCTAGAAGTTACATTAGACACTTTGTTGAAAGAAAACAAAAGAGATTTTTAGCCGCTGTCTTGTGCGATGCGTTTCCAATTGAAACCAAACGAGATCTCCTCTCTCTTCTTTCACTGTCCTCGTATACCCTACCTAGGAATGCATTTCAAGAAACCTTTGTAAAGTCGGAATTCACGAAGATCACTCCGAACACGTTACATCAAAACCACTGACCAAAGGAGTGACGTTACTTGGGAGAAAGACATGCTCTCGAAAGAACTAAAATAATTGGAGTAATTAAAGTGGAAAAAGAAATGGGCCAAAAAGAAGTGGGAGGGGGCCAAAAAATAAAAGAAAGAGACTTGTCCAATGGCATGGAAAAGAATAATGGCAGGCTGGGTCCCGAGCACTTTGTTTATCAACCGTTGGCAATAGAGGCTACTAGAACGGTAAATCATTGCGTGGCCATGACTTCGAGTCTGTCTTTAGATTGATCTTACAGCATGGTATTAATTTTCGCAACGACTAAGGGAAATAAGGAATTATGTATGAGATCTTTTTTAGAACTTTTACATGATCATATGTAGCATACGTTCGTTTCACTATCATTTCGATTCGATTCTCATGTGCAAAACCGGATCTACGCCACTAAAATCAATTGGAAGAATGGGGATCCGGAAGAAAAGAGGGTGTAAAAATCGATGAAACATTGATTCTGCTTGCCATCGCAACAAAGTCGCATTAAGGGAAAAAGGCAACAACATAATAATGTCGTGGTTTACCATGAAAAGGGACTAGAAAAAACATCGTATCATGCGACTTGACGATGTGCAGAGAGCACACAAGTTGATAATGTACAGATGGCACAAGTGGCGCAAGTGCCCAACTTTTTTTTATCTTTTAGTATATAAAAAAGCACGGGTAGTTCGAGGAGATTGAGATGCCGACACTAAATGATGAACAGAACGAAGCCGATCTGCGCATGGTTCAATTACTTTAATCCTAGAACGTCTTGACCGTATCCAAGGACACGTCAGACGCATCGACAAGTTGATGGCTCTGCGAAGACAATACATGGTTCCAAGTTACTTAATGTGGAGAGAACCCGGCGATTCACGTACACAAATGCTGACTAAAAAACCTCAAAAAACCGGTCATTGCTGGCTCATTCTCTTTGCATCCTAGCTCGTTTAAAGAAACCATAAGATAAGGTTGACTATTTCCCTCGCTTCTTCAGTAGAAAACAAGCAATACGATGTGAAGCTCACATTCCTCGGTGTCCACAAACAATAATATTAGAGAGCTGGCTGGCTCATCTCTAGGTGGAGAACATGCCAAGGTAGCGTTGCTAATTGATCAAGAGGTGTACAGCCTTAAAAAAATTCAAACGCTTGGGACGCACAACAGGTCTCGGTTTTGTCAACAGTTGAATTGCTGTACTTGGGGCCACAACACATCAACAGGCTGAAGCCGAGAACTGCTAAAGGGTCAGTGGACTTGGCCTCAATGCTTCTATGTCCGCAATGCTTGGCTGGTAAACGAGACCAATAGGAGATAACAGCACCCGGATACAGCACTATGAAGCGCCAAAGGGTCGATGCTGAACAGGATAAAATGGAACCTAGGTTTTCCAACTCTCACATAGAACAAAAACCGTCTAATTGTTTTTATTTGCACAAGAGATCTCAAATTTCAAGCTAAAGCGGAACAATAAAAGACCACGTTCTGTCCTCGCCCCAAAACAGCATGACGACAACAATGGGCATAAAAGTCCTCAATCTTTGCCCAGATGAACATGACAAACAGACAACTGTGTCTTGCAACCAATATTAGGTCTACCATTACAGCAACGGAACAAATACACAATAACAAAGTGATATCTGATGAATTATGTAGCATTCAGATCTCGAGAAAGCAATAAATCTGTAGGATTGTTGTCCAACAGACAACCACATATTGATGAAGAATGATAAGATTCTTCTGCACCATCAGGCATATGCATTTCTATCTGCACTGCCACATCCATTATGGATGGTGAACTGCAGACTGACATGACATGCCATAAACTATGTCTACCCAAGGAAAATCTCCAAACACTTCAATAGACATGCTTCTAGAGCATGGTGTCACAAATGATCAAATATGAGTAGGAGTGAGACTGCAAAGGATGGAAGTTAAGGATAACAAGTTTCCAGTTACTACCAAATACCTACACATTATAAATCGAAACATGATAATGCTTCATAGCTAGGAAAACCATAATTTTTTCCAAGCTAATCTACAGCTTGTTTGTCAGGAACACAATTTACCATAAAGCTAGCAAATATGCCTCTGCATGAGAGGTGATTTTCTTTGTCATGCTGTTCCCTTAAACTTAGATTCAGGTAAATAGGGGTAGTTAGGAGATGAGAAAAAATGCTGCTTGCAGATATAGCTGGTTTTATACAGCTGTTAAAGTCCACATGGATGGCACATCACGTCAACACTATGGCAGAGAGTACAGACATCTTTTTGTTAGACATGCCTGCAGACTGTGGACTAATCATCAGCTTCCAATTGTACATCCATCACTGTCCGTGAAATTGCAGAGTATCGGAATGGATAATCTCACTGTGGCCTGCAGAAGTTTTAATACAGTTGTATTAGTGTGGCCTGCAGAATGGTTCAAATGCGCATTCAACTGTCAAGAAGATGACAACTTCTATTTTACTTTTTGCTTTAACATGTTCTTGTAACATTTGAGGATCGAGTTTTATTATCAAGTAACTTCAAGTTCTTAAAAAATAAACACCTTTATATGGAATCATTTTTTCACAAGGTTTTAAAAATTGAATGGAGTTAATTTCATGAGGAGAGAGAAAAGTTACTTTTCCAAGTCAAACCAAACACATCCTAAGACACATCCTAAGTTTTATAAGTGAAAAAAAAAAAAAAAAAAAAAAAGATGAATGATAGACACTGGGATCAGAGCTGCCCAAGCTCAAAGCCATGAACATAGAGCCTCTTACGGAGGATGGTTTTGAAAGGTAGAAATAAGTCATGGTGACTCACCATCACAATGTATTGTGCTTATCTCTTGCCCCACCACCTCTATTCCATCATCATTCAGCAATGAGATCCCAGATGAAGTTATGCTGAATGGGAAAGCCAACGCTGGGGACATAGGAGATTTAGCCACCTTTATAAACCTTTCACCTCCATGACAAAACAAGGATAAAAATTTTAGCAATAGATGGGTGGAACCAAATGACTTTTAAGCAATTCAAACACTCAAGAGGTGTCTGCCCCTCACAGTTGGTAGAAGGACCTCAACAAAGTTATTGTCCACACAAAAATTTTATCAGCTGAAGACAGCAAGGTTTTCAAACCTAATTCTCACATTTTTAGCATATCAACATAGTCCTCCAGGAAATGCAGCTACTGCAGCAACTTTTACTGCAGCAAAAGAGTGGGACCAGGGACTCCTGACACCCTAGGCTAGCACTAGTATATCAAGTGTTAGGCAAACCTGATATTGTTTCAAGTATGAGACGTATGGTCACAGCATGTGCCCAATGAATACCCAAAGCAGCAATTAATTGGGAATCATACTTAGAAGTGTCCTCTAAATCTTGGAGTCTTGTCCCCACTGCACATAATACACCCTGCAGCTTTAGTTATAAAAAGACAACGTGGTGTTTTCATGTTCTAAATTATCATTATACCTTGGAAATTATAGCGCCACGTGTCATCACTGCTTTGAGATCTGACTTGGTTTGTAACTACAATTGGAATTCTCGACAATTCACCGACTGACCTATAAAGATCATGTGAAGGACAGCTAGAAACCAAGCAGAATTTTGACCAGAATTTATGAAATGAAACCAAGGCAGAAAAACTCACTTAAGAAAAGATATATGCCATCCCAATGGGTTTATCTTGGAAGCTCCATGCTCGAATTCCCTGAATGAATTGACAGCGCTTGCCTTAATTGAACGCCAATAAATAAGAAACTATAAAGTGACAGAGAGGCGCCCTAATAATGCTGGACAATTAACATCAAGTCGCTAACGCTTAGTTATTATGCATTTTGGTGATTCTGAGACGGCTATAGTACTTAATCAACATTAAGCTCCACAAAGTTCTTCACCTCTAAAATCGCATTTTGGAAATATGAATCACAGACTAAAATCTTCTTCCATCCTCTTCCACTATCCCTGACAACTCGTTTCTGAAGGCTTAATAAATTTGCACCAACTTAGAATATTTCTTAAAGCAAAGGGCTGCAACAAGTTCAGGACACCTGAGCATCAAAACTCAGAAACTTCATATGATACTGAAACCCAAAATTTGGGGATGCATGACAAAAGAAAGACAATTGCGTTGGATGAACTTCCATAGCCAATCTGGCCAAAGCGAAAAACAATTACCCTGAAGCAAGAGCTGCCATGCTGTCAATAACTAGCAGCTTCACACGGCGCTCCAGCAGCAAAAGTTTAATTTGTTGAAGACTGGCAATGGAAAACATAACATTGATTATTAGGAGTCTCTTCAGAGATTTTAAGAGAAAAGCAAATGAAAACGTAATGACGACATTCAAAATAGCTCATTCCTTGAAAAAGAAAAGGACACAAAAGAAATGGAATGAAAAGAAAAAGATATTGGTTGAAGAAATATGAGAAGCTAGATACTCGATCGAATGTGAATTCTCACAGTGACTATACAGGAATTTTTCAAAATTGGCGGACAAAATTGAGAATTTTTACGGAGATTCCCACAGGGAAGTAGTCCAATATCCAGGAACATCCAAATAACTCATTTCGATGTAAAAGAAAGTACTCAAGTTATGAACAATCAGAAATTCTTTGGCCATTTTTTTATTGATAAGATCTGCAGGAACATCATTCGCTAACAGCTCATGATATGAGATATCTTTCTTGTTTTTTACATTTGTACGTGCGTATTTTCATCTGTCTCTGATTCACTGCATATTACCACCCACTGCATTGTGATACACTTTATAGCTATCGCAAGAATAACAACTACTCTTCCATCTCATTCCCATGCTGCTTAAGTTCACACCTTTCAGTAAATTCGGCAAGGGATGCTGGCCGCAAGACAAGAATCCGACCAGCCATCTGCTAAATTTTTTTAAGAACATTACATTCCGAACACCTACAATAGTTACATTAAGCAACTAATCAAACAGGGGAAGAGAAATTCAATGCATGATGAGACATACCTCCTGTGCCATTCCTCTCGTGTAAAAAATCTCAGGAAAACTTTGTGCACCAATTTCTATCAGCCTGAGATACGTGAGTTTCACAACCTGATCATATCTCGTATTCTAGAAAAGACACAGGTCATATAAATCCCTAAGTCAAACAAAGAAATCACTAAATTACCTTTTTGAACTAAATTTGGACTCCACGTCAATGTATATAACTTGGGCATCTAAACCTCCATTACGCGTTGGCAGAGATGCCAATAATGAGAGCTTCAGGCAAAACTAAGAGAGAAAAATAGACAAAATGGGAAGTCAACTTAAGCAAGTCATACCAATAGGCACTAGCTAGACACTTCCTATTCTCCCTACCAACATTTATACGTCAATTTAGAACACGAGTTTAGCAGGTTTCCCATTAATTGTGAATAGGTACAAGATTCTCCACATGTTAAAATAGCAGATAATATCAACATGAATTATAAAAACATTCTCGTTGGATGAAAGTACTTCTGCTCCGAAGAGAAGATAGCAAGTTCTGACTAGATAGCTGGTTTAGCAATCACATGTAGACGGGATATACCACAGCTTCGAAATTGTTTTTTCCCTTCTTAGTTCCCCCAAAAGGAGTGACTGAAAAGATTAAAAAAAAAAAGAAAAGATGAATGAAGTTCCACATCAATTCAAGCTACCGTACTTGAGTTTTGCCAATTCCAGCAGGACCGACCAACTCCGTTATAACTCCAAATGGAATTCCACCAAATAAGGCTTCATCCAAACCTTTGAGTCCTGTTGGAAGATGACCTGCCAATTGCTCATTTTGAATACGTTGTTCTAAAAGCGACAGCGCCTGCAATCACAGGAGCGACACTCATACGGTAACCGAAACGAAAAGTGTGGCGATGCCATGAAGCCGGGACACGATACTTCATCATTTAACAGAGCTAAATGCTTGTAGCCATACAGTTTGACACAGGGGAGACACCCTCTCGCTAATGTGCGCCAGTGCCGATGTCACTTCCGCCAACCCCATGTCCGCCAACTCCATCAGATCGAATTCCGTTAAAGACAATGCATCCTGAAAAACACACCAACTAATCTCTTTGTGATTTCCATAATGCAGATGCTCGATGGCACGCGACGCCAAAATCGCAGCCATTTTGTACTAAACCAACAGCTACACGAACGGAATATTCCTCGGCACTGTCCAAAACACGACATCGGCGAGCGGATCGAGTTAGGATTTAGCTCTCCCCACGCGCTTCGATCTCCGGCTCGAAACTCCAACGCAGCGGTCAGGAAACGAGACGCAGAGGATGAAAAGCGTTCGGAGCCGGAATCTGACCTTGGCGGTCCTGATGCTGCGAGCGGCGAAGACGTTGGCGATCGATTTAGGCAGTCCCATCTCGCTGATCGGCCGGCTCGCCATCCTCGCGCACGTCCGGCGTCCCCCCCGCCCTTTCCCGCCAAATCAGAAAAGCCCTAAACCTCCCTCGCTCCGGATTTGTAGAGAACCGGGGATGCGACCCGAGCCCACCTCGGAAACCCATTTCTGCTGCGAGGCCCAAATCGACGAGGGCCGGAACGAAAATCCGCGTGCGAAAAGCCCATTAGCTTTAAAGATCGTACCATGTCGGACTGAAGAGAATAACTTCATTTACCGTTCAAACCGTACCATGTTAAGTAATCTCTCTTTTAGGAACAGCTCTGGGGCTTTCCTTCTAGAAATTCGAAAGCCTCCAGCTCATATCAGGTTGGATAAAGAAGCTTTAGGAGGATAAGGGGGAGATATGAACTCAGCCCGGTGAGCTTGCGTGATGTCGGTGCGGTGTCGTCACACCTCTATGATTGCTGTTGAAATTTGAAAATTGGGGATCAGGCAAACTAAACCCCAGAAAAAAGAAAGAAAAGGGGTTGAGACTTGGCCAGATTAATGTTATGGGCGGGATAATTATTAAGATATTTCATGAATTTTGGCCTAATATTTATAATCGTCCCTGAACTCTCGATTTGATCACAACGAACAAAAACCATCAACTCGTAGCCCTCGGTCTCACGAATAACATACTGAAATTTGAGCTGATTCCGTCAATATTTGGTCTTCGAATTGAAGTCGCCTCTTCCTTTCTTCTCTTTTCCCTTGCTTGTGCAGTTTTTTTTCTCTCTTGTTTTCTCTCTCCTTCTCTTTTCGGACGCACACCTCCACGCATGACACTCCACTTATTTTTGTTTTGTTTTGTTTTCTTTTTTTTTTTTTTTGTTTTTTTATTTAATGATGCTAGGCCCCACATGAAAGTGGACCCATCCAACATTTTATTCATTCAAGTTTGGAAAATTATTAAATATTTTCATATAATCCAATAACTAAACTAAACGTGTCTTATAACCTATTAAAAGATCACACGCGACATTATACATCAAGCTAAAATTTAAGGAGTACATTACACATTAAATTAAAATTTCTGATATTATCCATGTCATTTTCTTTAGTTATGAACTTATCCTAAATGTCGTGGTTTACAAGTTCCGAGGTTGTTTTCATTCGACAACTGGCCCGATCACTTTTCGTCTATTAAGGCGATAGCTGCCCGTCGAATGAGTGTCATTTTTTTTAACGTCACGTCCTTTCATTTACTTCCCTCAGTCGCCGGAAAGTAACGGCGCTGGGGCTCGTCCGGTCTGGTGCTGCGCTGGACCGAAAAGTCAAGTTGGTGTCGCCGCTGCTGCAGGCATCGAAGTGATGGGCCATCAGCTTTTTTTTGCCGACGTGGCTCCTTGGCCGTTCATCATGGAGGAGGAAACAAAAACACTGCTTATTAGAGTTATTACGGTTACCCAAAAAAAAAAAAATTATTATTATTATTACTTTTACGTATAAGTTTTGTCGAAATTTTAATATTATAAACATGGGTTGAGTTTATAAAATCTAGAAATTGAGAGGTTTAAGAGCGATAATCTCGGGGGAAAAATAAAATAAAATCTAAGGACCAAAACTGAAAGGCTAAGAAGTAGTCGAGGAAAGACAGAACAAGACTGAAGCTTGCGAAAAGATAAACAATGTTTATGAAAGTGAGATTTAATGATGATTTTAGATTTAAATATAGAGTATTAAAGAGGGGTTGGGCTCCAGCGTGCTAAAAGTAAAAAGTATGACTAAAAAACTAAATGCAGCCCGGGAGCCGTGTGGCCGATGGCGGATAAGGGGGGACAGGGTTGGGGCCCGCCGGGGAATGGCTTGATCAGGCCGGTGCGGGTGGTTGTGCACCCACCGGGGGCCACCGCCACCTTAAAGCAGAGTATTGAGAATTTAAGACCGCGTAATGAGTAGCTCGTATAGGTACAATTTGGGAAAGAGCACAAAGTAACATATATATATATGGCACCACTGACTATGATGGCTCCGCTGGGTAGACTTCGGTCCTCGGAGAAAATGTTAGGAGTTCGAAGCCCTTGCAACTTGCAAGGAGGCTGTCGGGCTATTAGGTGATTGACGCGTGGCGCCGGGGTGGTGGTTTTCTGCTTAGCGTCGCGCAGGGGTTTACGTGGTGGCCAAAGTCGGCCAAAGCGTTCTCCAAAGAAAAAAAAAAAAAAAAAAAAAAACACATATACATGGCCGTGCCCTCCTATATCGTCACTAATAGTTAAGATATCTTTAGAGATATTTAAGACGTGTTTTTTTATTTTTCCTGTGCATGTGCATGAGAGATTCCCCATATTCCAAATTGTCCACATCCTCAATTGATCGTTCTTAATTTAATTAGTTAGACTGCCACTTACAATCGTATATTCTTTATTAAGTAACATTGGAATGTACATAAATTATGTCTTTTTTCTCTTCCCCATTATTCTGTATATCATGTTCATAATAAATAGCTCTCATGACATACAACGCATACAAATAGCCCTACATCACACATAATATGCGTGCTTAGTAACATGACATCTGCAGATGTAAACCTACTTGCCTATTTTAATGTCGTGTATGTTCAAAATCTGATGAAAGAATGTGTGTTGCCCCATATTTAAATACACTTTAGACTCGAGCAGTTTAGGATGCGTTTGTTTGTGTTTCTGTTCAAAAATTGTTCTAGGGAACAGAAATAGAAAAAACTATTTCTATTCCGGGGAACAATTTTTGACAAGAAAAACGCGTTTGGTAACTTGTTCTGAAATAAAATAAAAAAAAAGAACAAAAACATGTTTGGTAAATTTGTATTCTTTTTTTGTTTCTTTTAATTTTTTTAATATTTTTCATTTTATTTTTTATTTTTTATTTTTTTCTTCCTTGTGGCCGGTCGCCGGCCTCTGCCATGGCCGGTGGCCTCGCCTTGGTTGGGCGAGCTAGAAATTTTAAATAGTTCGGTGAATACCGGGTCTTTCGAGACCACCGGGAGCAGTCTCGATGTTAAGTAAGGGGAAAAATGGCGCCGGATCCGGGCGTAGCACTCGCCTAGCCAAGAAGAGTTATAGGCCAGGCAAAATTTCGGCCTTTCCGGAAATTGGGCAGCCCGAGCTGCATTCAAGCAAAGGTCATGGGCCAGCGAAATTTACTTATTTTTCTTAAATGGTAATGACCAATTGATCCGGCGAGGTCGCCGGCCATGGCCGAGGTCGACGATCGGCCAAAGTAAAAAGAAGAAGAAGAAAAAGAAAAGAAAAGAGAGGAGAGAGAAAATTTGTTCTTAAAAGTTGTTGGGAAAACAAGTTTTTTTTGTTTATTGTTTTTATTCTTTTTTTGTTCTTTTAACCAAAAAATAGATTTGGAACAAAAACGCAAATAAACGCGTTTCTTTTTTTTTTTTGTTCCAGGAAACAAAAAAAAATCTGTTCATAAACAGAAATGAGAAACATAAACAAACAGCCCCTTAAAAATCTGCAAATTTAGCGGAACTTTTAGTTTTATCTCGTCCTTTTTATTTTAATTAGCTCGTGAAGCCAGATTGTTTGAAAAACTCGATGATATACGGTCCATGCTGGTCATTTAAAACTACATCAAATAGTAAGCACTATAATTCGAATAAAGCAAGACTCTTTATTCTTATTAACCAAAAAAAAAAAGAGAGTTTATGTTGCCTTTTTCTACTTCACCAACAACAACGTAAATTCTGACAAAAAAAAATGTAACCCTTGTTATGCTTCTTACCTCACCTAAAATCAAAGGTTGTGTTTAGATAACGCTAGTGTTTATTAAGGCTATTTTTTCAATCCCAACAACATACAGGATCAATTGGTCATTACCATTTAAGAAAAATAAGTAAATTTCGCTGGCCCATGACTTTGCTTGAATGCACATGGCCAATTTAAGGAAAATAAATAAATTTTGCCTGGCCTATAACTCTTCTTGAATGTGCTACGCTAGAATATTTTTCCCCTTACTTAACATCGGACTGCTAAAGTTCTCGAAAGACCCGTGTATTATCTATTTAAAATTTCTGAGAGTTTTTTTCAGGTTATAAGTAAAATAAATTTCCAATTTAGAAAAAAAAAAGTTTAATGTCGTCATTGCCCCGGAAAAATGGGCGAGAATCGAAAATCATCCCTTAGGCTGTCGCCTAGCAAAAGTGCAGAAAGTCTGACTCTGTCAGAATCTTGTGGCTCAAGCTCGTTCGCGAATCTTATCCACACCCGCCCCCCCCACCCCCACGTACGAATTTTGCATTCCGTCTCTTGACCTTGCATTAGGGGTACGGGCGACTAAATTATTCACGAAATTAGTACATTAAAAAAATAAGAAAGATTTATTATTGTATAAATTTACTTAAAAATCTACCTAAAATCTGCGATGTCTAGTAACATGGACTAATTTTATTTATAGTATTTATCATTTTTATATGAAATGATGATATTTAACATCTTTATATAGTTATGAAGTAATATTAGAATATACTAAAATTCCTTGACCACATTTCTATTGAGTTAAAGTTCAATGATCATATTGAATAATTAAAAGTTAGGAATTATCTTGCATATAGTATATGGACTATTTATATCATTATCCCTAATTATAACACCATTCATAAGAAAAGAAAAGATAATGTTGAAGCCACTCCCAATTTGGTTTAACCCCACTTTGCCATGATCAAAATCTGGCCCTCCGTTTCACGTGGTACTTGTTCACATTGACTCGACGCGCTCCAGAGTGAAATGCACTTACAATTTCGTTTCCTATATAAAGGGCCCTCGGCCCCCTTCCGTCTTCTTACCAATAGCCTCCCCTATCGGCGGGAGGCAGCCGATCTTCACCACCTTCCTCGTCTCTCTCTCTCTCTCCCCAGCGCCTGCAGAAACGACTTTCATTCTCTCCTCCACCGCGATACTTCGACTCAAAAGCTCTCTCTCTCTCTGAATTTTCACCTGAGACCTCTCTCTTCTTCCTCCATCTTCCTGGTTAAAACAGAGACTCTGATCTGCTCTGTTGTTTCTTCCCTGCTCTCTTCCTGAGATGGCAACTGCTCCTTCTCCTCCTCGCGGCAACGGCAACGGCAACGGCAACGCCAGGCTGCCTCCGAAGCGAGGACAGATCAAGGCCCAAATCTTCGAGGGCCTCGTCAAGACGGTGTCCTCCGCTGCTGCCAAGGCTGGCAACGCGATCGGCCTCGGAAGCACCGGTGCGACCTCCGGCACCTGATCGCCCCCGCCCAGCGGATACAACTCCGACGGGAACGCCAACAACCCTTCCTAAATCGTTACGGCGGGTTTCGTGGCCGTTATCATGTCGCCGCACAGCTACTATATGAATTTGGGTATGCGTCAAGCTGCGATCTGCTGTGGTTTTATGTGCAGATCACGGCTCTGGTGGTGTTCTATCTCGAGCTTGTCTGAAGATGGGTTTGGGCTGCGTTGACCCGGCTTTTTAGACGGCCTTCGCGGTGAAACGACTCACCACCGGCTCTGGTGTGTTTGCGTGTATATGTTTGCTTTGTCTTGGATTTGAGCGTGATTGTTAGTTGTTAGACCAACGCCTCTCCGGTCGTCGTTCCTGTAAGTTTTAGAAGAGCGGAAACGGCAGTCGGAGGTGGCGGCGGGTCTGTCATTATTTTCTTTAGTCGTTTTCCTTTCGCCTTTACTTCTCCCTGTTGCTTGGGTAATGTAATGTAATGTAATCGTTGGATATTATAATAAAAAGTGCAGCGACTATTCCGTATTACATATACCCTTTCACGGCCTTTTGGTTGTTTATTCGCGATTAGCTTCCCGACGTTTATATAATTGCTCCTAGATCATACTTTATTCACTTATTTTATGTGAGTTGGTAAGATGTAATTCGGCCCACGCATGTAGGACTGGTGGACTCGTCAAAAAGTTGTCTTTCTTTCTTTTTTGCCAAAAAGAACAAAAAAGAGATAACTGCATCGTGGACCTTTATGGCTTGTAATTATGAGTAAATTCTTTGATGTCCTAAATGTTGTTGGATAAGCATATTTGTCATTTTCGACCACCACCAAAAGAAAGGGTGCGCCTCACCTGCTATATGCCGATGAATTCGAACTAGGTAATCGGGTCATCGTAATGAACCGATTGATAAAATAGTTTTGGGTGGATCTATTTAGGCTTATAAGGTGTGAATAAGAATTCCGTAAGAAGCCTCCTGGCGAGGAGCCGTACGGTTTCTAGGATGGTGCTCACCATCCGTGAAAAAGTGAGAAAGGACGTGCTTTTCGATGACTAGGTTCGGGAAGACTTTTCGCGCTGTGGATGGGATTATTATGGTGCATCGTTCTTCGGTCCCAATCGGTCCCCACGGGTGGGACCCGAATCCCCGTTTTGGCTGGCAGCACCAACGTTATCGATGCACTTTTCTCGCCACCCACGACTCCGAGCTGAAGTCCCATGACGGCTTTATTGTGGCCCTAACGACAACTGCCCCGGTGCCGTGCTACTGACCTGGGGTCAATCGATCGAGAAGGTTCAGCGCATGGAGCCGCTCCGATTTGCTTTTCTTGACGTTCTTGAATTCTTCCCCTAAGCCACCGTGGCCCCGGGCCACTAGTCGAACTCCTCCTCGGTAGGGACTCTTCACGGCTTCATGCCATCGGTGTTGTGTGCGTGTTTTCTCGAGGTCCATCGCCGTGCGCGGCCCACTTCCAGCTTTCTCCTAATGGCCTATGTCGCCTATCTAGATTACCTTTCTTCATGGGTGCCATTTCACCCTCCCTCCCTCCTATACGTCTTCATGCCATCATACTTCGATCTCCACATAGATGGTTGGTCCAAATTATGTTATAATGTCCAGATTTGATTGATGATAATTATGTCCTTAGGCGAATTAGCTTTATTAATAGTATTTTTATGTCTGCACGAAAGAGGATAGATTAGGCCGGATTCACATTATGTAGTACAATATGCAGAAGTGTACTTTTTCTCGAAAGAGGGAGGGGGTGTTGAGAGCAGGAGGGGATCAAAAGTGGACAAGCACTTATAATCAATCATGTACTGCACCGCATTAAATTTAAATGAACAAAAGCGCCTTTCTTATGGCTTACGAATTAGATAAATCATAAGCGGACAAGCACTAATTAACAAATATGTACTACACCGCTTGTAATTTAACACGGACAAGAGCACCTTTCTTATGGCTTATGAATTAGACAAACATAAATGGGGCAACGTTCTCCCTCCGTCCAATAACGGAGGACATGGATGTGGCTTGCTTTAACGCGTCTTAATTTAGTCCTTTATCAAATTCCAATTGCGTGTTTTTGCTCTCTAGTTGCCGTCGCCGTCATCATCACTCGATTTTTCTTTTCTTTCATTTTCTTTAATGGAGGGGGCTTGGGTTTGTGAATTTTTTTAATACGTCGTCCGTATCCGCCATGGAAGCCGTGAATCGTCAGCGTCATCCTGCTCGATGACGCAATGCATGACATATCGGGTGCTTGGGAAGGTTCGGCCAATTAGGACGAGTCAACTTTCTGAACAATTCACATTATTGAGGGCGACTACCGGAAGAGGTGAGGAAATGGGGGGGTCGGTTTTCTTCTTGACTTAACCAAAGTGGGGGAGAGAGAGAGAGAGAGAGAGGGAAGGAGAGACGTGAGAGTGCGAGCAAATCTTGAATTTCCGGGGAAAAGGCTGAGATGTGGCGGCTATACTTGACCGCTTTTGTCGCCCACTCGTCCCCTCGAGCTCAATTAATATTTTGGAAGCGCGTCTTGACAGGGGGCGATCCGGACAAAAGGGTGATCAAACCGAGCCAGCGGCTCGACCAATCCCATCGCTACGGTCGTGATAAACGTGCGGGTTTCTAGCCTTTCGAAAATTGGAATAGATGAATCGCGATCATTAGTCTAAAGACCGGAAATTTCTTCACTTCGTCCCGATCCCCGCCTCCGAAGGAGTGGACCGTCGCGTAACGGGGCGTTCCTCGAATGACTATTGAAAATGGGGTTGGGGACGACATCTCTGATCAGATTTTGCTAGATCCACGGCATCTATCGGAAGATCCTGTGTAGGACGATATCTCTTGCAAAAAGATCAACGGCAATGACCGGAACAGAAGCTTCACGTGAAACTTGAATGGGAAACGAATATGGTCCCGCGGACAGAACGAGCCGACGCACGAGGTTGACTTAAAGCGGAGGCCACTATGAGGTGTCGTGCCGGCAAAAGTGGTTCCTTGTTTCGGAGGTTTCTAGGAAAAGAGATTGCTCCCCATCTTGCTGGTGCGATTTTGATTTCACGACATGAATCTCGGCTGCGTTTACTTTTGCTGACGTTTCTGTGGAATGAGGATGAATATTCTGAAAGCCGAATCTCCATTTAGTGAATATACTAAATTAGGATGACTATCTTTAAGAAGCGCGCTCGCTTATAATTGGGTGAAATTGATTTGTGGGCATGCCTTAGGGATGTTGACAAAAATCAACGTAGTAAATGATGTTTTGAGATTTAGACAATTGCAGAGTGATCGAAATCGCTCATCGGTTTCACACTTGAGCACAAAGTGTGTGAATGGGGTTTAGATGGAGTAATGAAATTACGTGAATTCTAGTGTCTGAAGGATAAATTGCACAAAAATGAGTTGTGGAAAATATGAAGTGCAAAAAAGAAATTTGCTAGGAGGGTAAATTGGCATAAAGATAAATATAACGAAAAATTTATTTGATTGTCGCGATAAAGTAGGACTTTACTATCATAAAACAGCATTATGTGCAAACAAAAGGATAAAGTAATATTTCCAATAGAAGTTCCTTCCCATAGATACGCATGTTTATCATATCGATTGGCTTCTTTACAAGTTTTTTTTTTTGCGTTTGTATCCTTCAACCAAATTTAAACGAATGAATATAATAAAAAAAAATGCATTTGTTTAACTGAAAAGCTTATGATAAAGAAAAATATTTGTTCATAAATTTTTATTTATTTGATTATTTAAAAAATGATTTTCTTCTTATTATAAGGAGAAATTGTTTTTCCCAAAGCCAAACTTGTTGTTTTTAATCCATTGATTTTTTTTTTAAAATTGATCGATTTTCTGTTACTCAAATATCAAAAAGTCAAAAATAAAAATTTTAAAATATGTACTTTTTTAAAATTAAGGGACTCAAAATTTATTCTTTCGTTCTCTACCAACTCCAGGACGCTGGAGTCTTTCACTTTTTTGACAACCAATCAAGAGGGCGTCCTTAGATATATGCATGTTATCGCGGCTGCATATCACCATGCACGGATTGGCATCATCATCATCGTCACCCTATAATTAAACTTCGGTCGGACGACAAACGCTAATTTTGTGGCTTTTTAATCACTCGAGTCGCAAAGTCGTCATTGTTTATTAAACTTACCGACTAATAGTAAGATTCCATGATAGGACGAGCGGCCTCGAGATTAGCGGCTTCGCCAGCTTCTCAAGAAAACCGTCCCTTTAAGCCAAATATACAAATATTTAGGACGCGTTTCTCAAAAATAATTTCTATTCTTTTTTATTTTGTTCTTGAAAATAAATTCTAAGCATTTAAAAATGTATGGTAACTATCTAAAATTTTTATTTCCGGGATAGAATTGTGTTTGGCACAGTTCTCAAAATGTCTAATCCAACTTGTTTTCTTGTAATTTTTTAATAAATTTTTTTTCTTTCCTTTAATTTTAGGGAAAATGTCACAAATGATCCCTATACTATTACCTAATGTGCAATTTGGTCCCTAAACTTTTGATCGGCTTAATTTGGTCCCTGAACTATTGATAAATGTCCGATTTGGTCCATGAACTTTCGATCGACTCAATTTGGTCAATGAACTATTGATAAATGTCCAATTTAGTCATTCATTACTATTTTTCCTTTTTTTTTTTTTTTTTTTGCTTCTCTCTTCCCTCCGCCGGAGCCGACAAAGGGAAGCCGGCATCCGGCGAAGGGCTCCCTCGCCAAATCTAGGGCTCGCCCGATGCCGGGGTGCTCCCTTGCCGGCGTCGGGCGACCTTCGCCGGACGCCAGCTTCCCTTCGCTGGAGCCGACGGAGGGAAGAGAGAAGAAAAAAAAAAAAAGAAGGAAAAACAGTAACGAAGGATTAAATTGGACATTTATCAATAGTTCAGGGACCAAATTGGACATTTATTAATAGTTCAGGGGCCAAATTGAGCCGATCGAAAGTTCATGGACCAAATTGCACATTAGGTAGTATAGGGACCATTTGTGACATTTTCCTTAATTTTATCTTCTTCATCAATCAGTCTGTCCTTCGGATCACCGACGACTGGCTAGACAAGGGCTGATGACCTCACCTCGTTGGCCAAGCCTTGCTGGGCCACCGCGAGGTGGGGCCTCACCTTGGCCAAGCAACACTGTCCTCATAGTGGCTCGGCGAGGTTGAGCTCCGCCAATGGCTCGGTGAGCTTGGCCGAGCCTTGCCCAACTAGGTGAGGCTCGCCAATGGCTGGGAGAGTCTCACCTGACCAGGTGAGGCTCGCTGGTGGACGGGGGAGGCCTGGGCAAGGCTCGTCGGACCTCGCCCTGGCCTTGCAAGCCTCCGACGAGCTCTCCCTAGAGGCTCGTCCAACCGATCGCCGACGACCAGTGGGGATGGACGGCGGCGAAGACGGTGGTGGTTGATGGCAGCTGATGGCAGCGACGGTAGAAGAATAAGAGAAAATGAAGGAAAACAAGAAGGAAAGAAGAAGAGAAAATAAAAGAAAAAAATTCAATTGGCTTGATTCTGGAAATGTTTCTGAGAACAAATAATCAACTTTTTTTTTTTATTCTATTTCAAATCTATTCTCGGAAACAAAAAATTTACTAGATGGATTTCTATTCCAAATATACTCTCAAGAACAAAAGAACTTACTTAAATATTATTTGGCAAGTTGCCAAACGCGCTCTTCTACTAAACAAAAATCAATGTTCTGCCAATTTTTTTAAATAAAAAAATTTATTAAAATGACGTATGAAAAATCCAAACATATATACCCACCGTTGCATTTTTAAGCAATTAATAAGCACGCACATCAAAGAGAGAATTAGAGTCCGCAAAGTTCGCTGTGTATAGAGTTTTTTCTAAGGACATGAATGCACGCACCCCGAAATTCTTGCATAAAATCTCTTTTACCTACGGCCTACGGGTGGCAATTCGATTCATGTAGCCGCAAAAATCGACTCCAGCTCTCCTCGCAGAGAACGCGTTTCCCCCTTTTTTGGCCCCGAATTGCACGGCGCCACCTTATTTACGTAGAGGTCTTCCATCCTCCGCGTCATAAAATTTATTATAAGAATTTTGTTAACAAATGGTCGATGCCTAGAAAAAAAGAATTGTCATTTGTTGCGCTGTCTTTCTCGCCTCTATGTGATCAGTACATTGAATGTGGAACTATTCGCTTATGATGTATGATTAACCCGCACCCTTAAGACAACTCCTTTCAAAAATTTTTAAGTGGCTGATTACAATCTATCAACTCTATCTCTTTCTCTGAATCTAAGTTCTATCGATAGGCAAATCTTTGGCTGCATTCGGCTCACATTCAACTTTGGCTTATGTGGCTCATGTGGGGACCTATAAATATTCGTCTTTTCAATACCAAATCATATATCTAGTTCATCAACGATAATGACGACCTGTACGAACGCGCCGTGACATTGGTATGGTGCAAAATTTCTTGCTTTTGTCACTTCTTAGTCATTGAAGGCGTGAGATTCTTCTTTAGGGTTCGGGCACATGTTATCAAGATACGCGTTTTTCATGGAGGTTAACATCCTGGCCGCATTCTCTCCTCGATTTCAATAAGGATTTCTCGATAACGACAAGCATGGACAAATTTTCAAGTGGCTGATTACAATCTATCAACTCTATCTATTTCTCTGAATCTAAGTTCTATCGGTAGACAAATCTTGGCTGCATTTGGCTTACATTCAACTTTGGCTTATGGCTCTCACGTGGGACTTATAAATAATCATCTTTTCAATACCAAATCATATAATAGACCAAAGAAAAATACCAAATCATATATCTAGTTCGTTAACGATAATGACGACTTGTACGAACGCTCCATGACATTGGTATGGTGCAAAATTTCTTGCTTTTGTCACTTCTTAGTTGTTGAAGGCGTGAGATTCTTCTTTAGGGTTCAAGCACATGTTATCAAGATACGCGTTTTTCACGGAGGTTAACATCCCGGCCACATTCTCTCCTCGATTTCAATAAAGATTTCTCGATAATGACGAGCATCGACCAATTTTCCTCGCGGAGAGAGTGACTTTCTGCTGTTCATTGAAAGCAGGAGCAGGACAAATGAGGTTTGTAGGGTTCCAGCTCAACGTCATCGAAGATAATTACTTAAAAAAGGAAAACAAAAAATAATTCGGGACAACATGCGCAGATCTCCTAGAACTCTTTCCACGCGCTAAATCCCTATTGGGTCCCTTATCTTCCTCATTACAATCATCGGTTTGCTAAATTTGGATCCACGAAAGCGTAAGTTGCAGCCATTCACCACATCTCTTTCCAGCCAAAGATCTTTTACATATCTCGTGCGCCCGCGCGAGCTTAACACCTACAAAAATCGGTGCCTCAAGTCCACGCGAGTGCTGGGCACGAGCAATTAGGAAAGTTCAATTCGACGCACCGAAATAGGCCATGAATCGAATTGTTAGGTGGGTACACCATGGCCATCTGCTATGGAGAGAGTGATGGTGTGAATTGCTGCTCCTCCTGTAGTTATTTCGTCCCGCTTTGGGCAACGTAAGGTAAGGTCAATCGCACATAAAAGCTCAAAAGACAAAAATAAAAAATAAAAAACAAGAAAAGAATACAAAAGGCGGCTTCGAAGAGGACGGTGAGCTTGACTGATGAGATCAGGGTCAATGGACCAGGGGCTGAAAGGCAAAGGCAAGAGGCGGTTTGGGCTAAAACTAGGGGCTCCCGCGACCCCGTTGACTTGACCCGAAATTCCCGCTTCAAGTTCAGCACCAAATATCGAGGCAAACAAAAGAACAAAAAAATGGATGTCGAATCATCCTCGGGCCCGCCCCGTCAAATCCGCTGTCTGGTTTTCCTTTTTTAATGTGACGGAGCTTCCTTACTATTTACGAGATTCGAAAGATTCGACTTTCAAGAAAGGAACCCCAACCCATTTGTTCTTTTCTCGAAAGGATTTCTCGTTGATTTTCCTATCGTGACGTATGTAGTTGCTCCCGTTTGGCCGTAAAAGTAAGATTGAAATGGTTCATAATAGCCGACGACGGGCACGAAAAGATCGATTCGGTCGGTTTGTTTTCATGACGGGAATATATCGGTCCGTTCGAGGTAATTTGCTTGTACGCCTTTGCCCCCATCGAAGAGGAAATGTGTTCACCTTCTTTCTTCGTTCGAATTCGGATGAACGGGCGGAATCGTAAATTACCAGTGCAGACAGGAGCACAATCGTAAATAAAGGGCTGATGGGGGCAGAAACGTAATCACCAGCGGAGGGCAGGAGGCGCGTGCCTTCACGCCCGCGCCGTGCGCACAGCGGGCAGCCTCCAGGAGCGCGTGGGTCCCACCCACCTTCTTTCTTTAGAATAACTATGACTTCACAATAGAATTGTACATTTTCATCATTTTCATAAGAATCGCAGCTTTTTATAGCAAATACGTTTTAACACTTAAATATTAATTAAACTAATAATAAATGATATTACATGGACCACGATAATTCTTACATTATTTCCATGTACGAGTGATCTTATGATGTGATCAAATTAAGGTCAAATCAAAAGGAAATGAAAGTTTGAATTTTGAGCTCGCAATCTATGTAATTGGACATTGTGGAGAACTTTCCTCTCGTGGGCAATGCACCCTTTCCACGAAACCTTACATAGAGATTAATTGTGTAGAGGGCCATAATATATGTTCTATTTCCATTTCTCTTCTTTCTATAGCCATTTTTTTTTTTATATTCCAAACTTACATACAAATTGATTTTTATATTTCTATCTTTAGGATTTAAAACACGACTTTCAAATAGTAGAGAACAACTCAATACCACTTCTAAAAATTAAAAGTTAGGAGTTGAATCATTCATTTGATTTGAAAATCTTTTAATAGTAGAGATAAGTTGGGGGTAGATTATTCGTGTAGAGAGGTAATATGACTAGTTACCATAAGTTGTATGGAATCAGCCCAATTTTTCGAAAACTCAACCACTTAATGTTAAAAGCACATATGCACGTATATGCGTATGCACGTGCGTGCTCCTTGGAATTGCCAAATAATTGCTTTGAACGTGGAAAAGCTTTATACGCATCTCTATATGAAAGCGCACGCCAAAATAAAAAAAATCAAGGAAAATAGAAAGCAAAAGAAAACCGAAGGTTAAAAAGATCACGTGCCATTATAAGCTCCGAAAAATTATAACGAACGACGGCAATCTTCCACTCCCATAATAATTCATTCCTGCTGACGTGGCAAGTGTCGGGCCTCCTTTCCTTCCCGCCAGTCATAACTAACAGCGAATCCGTTCACACGTGGCGGTAGACTGTCAGTGCCGTGCCGATGTACGGAACGCACCGGAAATGTACAAGAAGCCCGACGCGCGTGGGGCGCGCGTGGAGCTGTTTTCAGTGGCGTTTCCGAAAATTGCTTCGATAAGATTTTTACATCTTTTTCGAGTGATTGGTTAAAGATGAGTAGACGGTAACGTGGCGCACAAAGAAAAAGGTGAGAAAGGCTCTTGCTTTACGGCTTTCATCCGTCTCGACCGAAATTGATTGGACTTCATATAAAAAGGGCAGGTACTTTCTCTTTTCTTGCCTCTTCAAAATTTGAGACGTGACTGAAATTTAAATAAATTATGAAATTTCACAGTCCAATATTTGAATGTCGTAAAAATTTCAGGAATTTAGAATTTATTAAAATCTAAGTGCACGAATCGCATGTCTTATAATTACATGTTGTCCCAAAGGACGCAAGCCTAACTGATTTTAGCCATGGCCTCTCGCGGTATCCATGTTAATTTGAGCAAATAGGAGTACGGTATATTCGCATATTCTAAAGACTAAAAGAGCAAAGAAATCCAATGGCTCAGATGCAGCGAAGACGCAAGAAGAGGACACCTGTATCATTCATCCCATTCTTGAGACGGCGCGTTCGCACCTCATAGGGCAAGACCACACTCTTACGGTGGTCGGGGCACCACCTGATCCGGTGGCTGAGCTCGGCTCATCGTGAGGAGCAAGTTTTGCACTGTAGCCGCCTTTATAAAGCCTCCTCCCTCCGGCTCGGGACCCAACACTCATTGCAGCTACATCATCTCAAGCACGCCCTTCCTTTCTCTCGCGTGCTCTGTTTCTGCTCTGTTTCTGCTCTCTTTCTTCCCCTCGCGTTCCTCTGCTTTCCCATCGCCCCCAAATCCTCCAAAGCGATGGACAGCCAGATCCTGGAATCCCCCAGGCGATCGAACCAGCGCCTCCCTCCGAAGCGAGGCCAGATCATGATCAGGATATTGAAGACCATCTTCGGTTCGTCGAGGGCGAACGGGTCGACGGCCGGCGCGGCCGGAGAGGGACGGAGGGAGGATGGCGGGTTCGTGAGCACGAGCTCCGGGACCCCGCTCCAGAGCGGGTACAGTTCTTGCTCGTAGCGAGGGAGATTTCGCCTCTTCAAACTGAGCTGCTGATGTAGATGTACATGTGGGGGGGGGGGGGTTTAAAGATCAGGAGGCAGATTGCGAGAACTTGTTGTGCTTTCATGGGGTATCTATATTTGACTAATTAGTTTATTGATTGCTATTCTTATCGGACTTGGGTCCCATTTAGGGGATTCGATTTGAATTGGGTCTTGTGGGTTGAGGGAGTTCAGGGGATGTATATTGTAGAAATGACTCGGATCGGCGGTGTTCCTTACTAGTTCCACTTTGTACAGCATTCGGATTCGGATGAATATAGTGTGTGATATTTGACTTACGACTGCCCTATAATTGCATCGTCTTTCGCTGTGTTCCTCTTCTCGATGACTTGCCCTGTTTTCTTGTTTTGCACTTTCGGTTCTGGTTCTGTCACCGGCAGCGAAATCGCTTCGGATTAGACGGGCCTGACTAAGTTTTGAGCGCTCCGAATGCTTCTGAACCTCGAAGTGAATGGGCAGTGATGTCACGATGATTACCATCTTTGTTGCCTTTTTGCAGCTTTTTCTTTGCCCTGTTTCTTTCAGTCGAGACTTGACCGTTTTCTAGGTTTTTGCTGGTTGATCTACCATTTCACGCCATCCCGGCGACTTGGTTCAGAGAATGTCAAAGTTTTAACGGAAAACGGTGACGAAGCTTGTTCTTTTAATGGGGGAAAAACATTCGTCGTTCCCCAGAAGAAGAACGCAGTAAAGTGATTACGGAATTCACGGACAGGAACGGCCCGAAAAGGCTGCTTCGGCCTTTCCTTAGACCACTTGGCAAAACCTTTGGCATGGCTGAATCATTCCGTATTCTCCGGGGCACAACTACTATTTTTAGCCAAAGTGGGGAAGAACCGAAAATATAGGGAGTACTTTATGGTCCTGGCCTCTTTGAGTTTAGGTTGATTATTGGGGATTTCCTGAAATAACTTTTCTTTCCGATTCTAGTTAATCTCCAGCTTTGTTGATGACTTTCCACTCCGATGTACTACCTTTGAGACTTTGATGACCTTACGCCATCAATTACGGATTAAGGTTCCCAAAAGTGATGATGGCAGTGAATCTTGCTCCACATCACTGTGAACGTCTTGCTCTGCTATTGAAGTGGAGCAGCAATTATCATGTCCTCACGCTGTATCTTAAAACAGAGTGGTTAAATGGAAGCATGGAGACATTAAAGAGTTGGGACTTTCACTGATGTTTCCCAACAGTCTTTGTCATCACATATTCCCAACAAGTGCAAATTCTGGTGATAAGTACAAGGAAGTCACCTAACTATTTCATCATGAGATCCTTTGGATGTACATCTCACATTCATGTCAACAAAAGAGCGAGCAGAAAGTTAACCCAAAGGCAAAGACGTGTATTTGATGGTTAATCTTGTGAGCATAAAGGATATTGATTTTTTTTTCCCTATGACTGGAAAAAATGGTCATTTCTGGTTATGAAACTTTTGACAAGAATCATTTTCACTTTACCGCTTTAGCCTTGTCTACTACGGCATCTTCTCCTAATAAACCATAGGGCAGTCCACTTGAAGAACCTTCGGATGCATCGAATGTAACCTTACTTCCGACAAGTCCAACTTACTTTATTTGTGCAAGTGCTGAACAAGCTAATTAAAATAATGAAATCATTGACCACTTTTAACTCCGACTGTGCCATCAACCATTCCAATTGATTCTTATATGTGCATCCAATTAGTTGGCATCATTTATTCTAGAATTTGCCAACGTAGCTACTAATGTTTATACCCACATAAGCAAATGTGGTTCCGTGACCGAGTTAGATTCTCATATCAAATACTAGTCAAATCTAATTGACTAGGATGGCTCAATTGGTTCGATTCAAGTGGTGCAACTACATTAAATTGAACTAAATGAAAATTCAATGATCAAATTAAATATCGATAAATACTGCATAACATCGTGCTCACAAAACATTTTCAGTCAAGTTTTCAGGAAAATGAAATGAATACAAATTAGGCTCGATTTTTACCATTGATGTCATATATTTTCAAATAAAGTGAATGGGATGAAGGCCCTGTTTGTCTACTTCCTTTTTGACATCGGTCAACTTTTGTTTTATTTAATTGTCGACTATACCAACCAGATCAAATCACCCCTTTCTTTTTTTTTTTTTTATTATTTCTCGATTCCTTCCTTAAAACATAAAATCCTCGTCTTCGATAATCAATTCCTCAGCCAGTCGAAATTATAATACCGTTTCTTCTTCTTCTTCTTCTTCTTCTTCTTCTTCTTTTATCTTCAGATAAGTAAGAAAAAATCATTGATTCTTGTACCTTATAGCATCAGTTTAAACTTTCTAGCGGCGATGTCTTCCCCTGAAGATCCAAACAGATATTTTACAAGATAAGAAAACTTAGAATGCTTCGTTATGGTATCTACCATTTCCATCTCTATAAGCCCGATATGTCATGTTTATCCGATGAGAAGCGGTCTTCTTTCAAGGCATTGGAATCATTGTGGCCACGAGCAAGGGTCACGCGACAGACTCGGGAGTCCACAAAGATCGAAAGAAAAATAAAAGAGAGAGAGAAAACGATTGTGATGGTAGATCAAATCAGGGGGGAATGCTTAGAATTCCTCGCGGACCCGATCATGGCCGACAACGACGAGGCAGTGGAGTTGCTATTACGTCGTTTTTTCCACGTTGTCTTTTGAATATTAAGGCCTTAGCTGACCGTGCTGCGCTTCTACTTCTAGATGCTCGCGTCGCTTCCTTGCTTTTTGGGTCCCTCGTCTTAAATTTATCGCTTTGCCACTAAGAAAAGCTCCTTCACTCCACCGGTCAAGAACTTGGTTTTCGTCATTACGGGTACGATTCTACTTCTCGGTTCCATCGTCCTGATTAGTTGGGGACAGGCTGTTTTTTACGTTTTTCAGACACGAGTCATGGGACCATAAGAGAGATATAGATAAAGATAGACCCGCACGAGGATTAAGACAAGTAGTTTTTTGATTTGCGCATCCAAGACAGACGATTACTTTAAAGTTACTTTTCCGACGTTTTAGAATACTCAAAAAGAGAAATGAATTGGCTGCGGATCTCTTTTACCTTAGCTGGGTCGGCTCTGAAATAAATTTTTGTGGACTCGATTGTGGACGATAGTGTAAATTTTTGTTGCCCGGTCAAGGCTGTAACTCCATTTCGTACGAAAAGGTATCGTATGGCCTATAAATCACATGTCGAAATTTTGTTCAATCATTCACACATTGAAACTCATAGTGATATCTATTCAATTAATGACTGAGATGACATTGGCTTGTATAGTTTGTGAAGCGTGCAATAATTTCTCCACCTGATTGTTTTTCTCGGTCCCCCACCAGAAGTTTATCCCCTTAGACTTTGAGTCGTCAAACACACGCTATAATATTTTCATAATAATAATAAAAAAAGACATGCTAGAATAGTGGTGTCGTAGGTGCTCGATATGTTAGTTCTTCACATCAAATATAGCCATGAGAAGAGCAGAACTTTACATTTTTACAAGACTTTTGGCAACATCTTTAAATTAGTCAGAGGGCAAAGCATGAAAAGGGAAAAACAATACAAAGTGACTTTGTTCTATAATCAGGGCGTGTCTCATATCGTACAAGTATTTGCGCAACTAATCCAAACTACACTACAAGGAAATAGCAAAAAAAAAATAAAAAAAAGAAGCAATCCGTTCATTTTTGTGTCTGTCTCCATTGCATCCTATTTATCGTATCACACCCTGTTTTTCAATATTTGAGAATCACCGTCTACGTCTCGGTGTAGATTTGGGATAACCATCGGTCTCATAGTCGTAGGGTGGGGCCATTTACGACTAGCCCATTGAGAATTCCTAGATGTACATGCGCCAGGTACACCAAAGATGCAGTTAGCGATTCTCTCGAGAGGATCCGAGACAAGGAGCCCGAATTACTAGGCCTGAAGAGAGAAATACAACAAAAATGAAAGAACTAAAGAAAAGAGCCCAAAAACGTTCACCAAAATCAAGCTTAACCGTTGAGCTCGGATCCGAAGGAAAGGCCGATCCAGTATCGAGGCCCGCCCATCATTTCAACGGGCCCAATTCACGGCCCCTGAACATCGAACGAGAAGACGCTGCGCGATTGGGCCACTCTCTCTCTCTCTCTCTCTCTCTATGGACTGTTGAAGCTCGTTCCGTTCTTCTTGGAGCTTCATCTCCGGCGATTCGAGCTCCTCGATCTCCCGAAGCGATTTGCCGCGAACAGGAAAATGAGGCACCGGCTTTTCACCATCGCCTCGCGGAGTCGCGGCAGAAAGCAGCCGTCCCCGCTCGCCTCGCCCTTGCGCTCGTTTTCGCGGCTTAGCTCGCAATCGGATCGGTGCGTTCCGGTCATGCTTCGACTACGCTCGTGATTCTGTCCGATGTTCTCTTTTTCTCTTCTTCTTCTTTTTCGTCCGTGATCGAATCGACGATCGTGGTTTCGTCGTGCAGGCCTTCGTTCGGCATCGCCTTCGACATCGACGGCGTGGTCCTCCTCGGTCACACTCCCGTCGGCGGTTCTCCGCGCGCGCTCAGGAGATTGTACGACGATTCTGGTAAAGCTTTCGCCATCGCTTGCTGATATACCTGCGAGGCTTATGTCGTGCTGGTGATCTTGCCGTTTCGCGTATGTTCTACGTTGCGAATGCATGTCTTTTTTCGCTGATTGCTACCGAATTTTCTGATGATGTAAGGGCGGGGGATATCGAGATTCGTATCTGCTATTTGATAGCCTGCTATCACTTACTTTACGTTCTACATCTTTTCAGGAAAGCTGAAGATACCTTTCGTGTTCTTAACAAATGGTGAGTGCTCGTGATTGGTAGACTTCAATAGGTCCTAGTAATTGCTTTAATGTGTTAGTAATTTTTGCCATTACATTTCTCACTTTTGATATGTGTTACTGAATGTGACCGTTCAATAGAATCACCACCGGTGAGTGCCGTGATATAATGGTCAAACTAAAGTTTTCAAGTTGCGTGCTGGACATCATATGCTTATTGTGGTTGATTATTCACTTATCGGCAAGTATTGGTACTTTTAAGATCTAATAGTAATCGTCTCAATGATTTTGAGATTGCTGCTATCTTATGTTTAAGTCATTCAAGCAATTTGAATCTGTGACGCCTTTTGAGATGCCCTTACCTATAATCATTCAATATGTTACTCCCTTGAAATAAGAAATTTCGCTTGTTAATTCCTGAAGAAGCGATAATTAGTTTTTACTGCACGCTGCTGATAGCAATGGCTGATGCAGGAGGTGGCTTTTCTGAATCCAAAAGAGCCCAGGACTTAGGTCAACTACTAGGAGTCAACATTTTACCTTCACAGGTAGTTCGTCTCTTGTGCTACAAAATCTGCTTGCCCTCACGATTTTGCTTGCTATCAGGTCCAGAACTACTTTGTTTCGTTTCTCTCTCATATTTTCACCAAGATAATTTGCAGGTCATACAGGGCCACACACCTTTTAAACAACTGGTAAATAGGTAAGGATTTGTTGGATTATCTCCATGACCAATGTCCAATGAGAAATGTGGCATGCTAATGTAAATCAGGACTGAGCATTTTCGCTAACATTTGCTTTTTTCATCTATCTCACTCATGATTATTAAAATCTGGGATCGCGAAATAAAATATTGTGCATGTGTATTATTAGCTTAGTAAGAATTCTCCTGTACAAGAATTATTTATAGGTACACAATTTAGTAGGTTCAAAACTGTGAAATTGGACTTTATTGAATGCACACATCTTGTATGTGTACGTGGATATCAAAGAACACATCTAATATCTTCATCCCATGTGCTTTCTTCTTGGAAACTAGGGAAATGCACTACCTATATTATATTATATGAATTGAAAAGACAAAGAAGAGTGCGCATGCATGTACTAACTATTCTAAGAGAATTCTGAATAGGCTTTTCTGTTTTACTAACGAATATGCTTCTCTATTTTATTCATCTGTTTCCTAATTGAGCTTTTTGCACAGATTCGAGAACGAACTTGTCGTTGCTGTTGGCAAAGGAGAACCTGCTGCTGTGATGTCCGAATATGGATACAAGTAAATATTTGGACCACTTCTCTAGGTTTGCAAATGTACCCAGCAATGTCTCAATTACTTGCTTGTGCATGCAGGTGTGTGGGTGGGGGGAGGTGAAGAGAGAGAGAGAGAGAGAGAGAGCTTGGCAATAGAGATAAAGATATGTATATAATAAAACTGATATTGATGGATATTACTTTAATGTCTAGGTAATGCATAGGAGCAAGCAATGTTAGTAAAAAGCACTCAAGTTCTCAGGGACTAGAGTGATCGCAGAGGAGTCCTCTCCTGAGATCATTGTAGTTGTCTGTGTTTTCAATACTGTTTCACCCAGAACGTGAATTCCAACAACTTGATTCTGTTCGATTTCTCTCTGGTTGACCCTCTTTCTGGTTGTATCTTTTCTATGCAAAAATGTTCTGTCAATTGATGAGTACACTAGCTACTTTGATGTCATTGATCCACTGGAACCGTACAAGAGATGGACAACTAAGCCAGACATTGACCAGAATAGCACTTCTAATATGATAGGAAAGTGAAAAATTGCTGTGCAAACACAGAGAGTTCATTTAGGCAGCATTTGTAGTCAGTGATTCTGTTGACTGGAGCAGAGATACTCAGGTTGTGACCACTCTAAAGGATCTTGTCCTTTCTTAGATTATCTAATTCGGCCGTCAAGTCCATACTGGGCTTTTCGTCACGCGAGTTTTAAATCTTTGAACTGACTATCAAAAGTCACTAGGCTCTGTTTGGTTGTTCAGTAGCTACTCTGCAACTTTAGTCATCATCTTTTTAAAAGTCTAGTGGGTGCTGACATCTAGTTTGGAAAAAGTGATAAAAGGGAGTGTTATCATCTATCTCTGTCTGTGTACATTGAAAAAATTCCGTGATACTCAAGTTTGGGTTTAGGTGCTCTGTGACATATTGAGAACTGGATGGCTTCCTGGAAGGGAGGCTGGACCGCACCTGTCTTTTGCAAATAATGACCTCGAATACCAGGTAAGCTATGCCATTTGTGACGCCAGCTGCAATCTTGAGTTTTTGAAGCCTTGGTGGAACTAAAGACTGGCTGATGAGTAGCTGACAAAGTGTAGAGGCAGGCTACTTTTCCTGCTGAGCGTTTGGATATGGGAGCTTTCAGGATTGCTTTAGAAGTAATCTATAACAGGTAAGATAGTGAGGTTTCAGCTTCTCAATGTTTAGTTCTGCATGGAGTTTGATCTAACATTCTCCAGAAAAAATTAAAGAATGGCCTATAAGATCCCTTTGTGGGCCTAGTTTACCTCAATGCAGCATAGTGACATGCATTAATCTTCAATCTTGTGTTATGCATTGTTTACTTGTCCCTGTTCTGCAGAATACATCCCATTCTGCTGGCGTACACATCGTATGGGAGGCCAAATCCATTTGTCTATGGAAATGCTGAGACCTTGTTAAGGAATCTTATGCCATCTTTGTTAAGCAACCTAGATGTGGAGAGTAATACATACTTAGAATTCGTTGTTTCAGAACAATATACATGATAGGAGATAACCCAAAAATCAACATTAGAGGCGCACGACTGATATATATCATATTACGAATTGTATTTTATCATATCAGTAATTTTATTTTCGGACATAATCACCAGTACTGATAACAACTCCTTCAGGCAAGAGATCCTTGGTTTTCTATATTAACAAGGACTGGGTATTCAAGGGAAAAGATAATCATTCAGAACTTCCTGCGGACTTGGTTGGTATTCGTACTCTTAACAAAATCCAGACATTTCTCTATCTGTCTCTCTCATCTCTCCTTGCATGTACGTTGGGGTGAGTTGATGGTAGGTTCTTAAGTAAGTGAATCATGTGCATGTTCACTTCTTTGGTTTAGAGATTTTAGATACATGATCCTCTGGAAAGTCATGGTTGAGACTGCAGATCATTGATTCCACCATGAAAACATTCAGAAGTATAGTACATCGTGTAATCACTTAGGCCTTGTTTGGTTCACCTTGGAGTAATAAACATGAAATGGAATGCCATTGCAGCTCATCTATGGATGGATTTATGATCATAGAATCAAAGTGCCTAGTTAACGGATAATCCTAATGCAGAACTGGATTGCTCGGGTAGAGGTGGTACTGGGATTCCTAGGAGGAAAAAACATTCACGCACCCAACACGCTCAGCATTCTTGAGCTTCATAAATCTTCAAATCCTAGAAAGCCAGAACTCTCTCTCTCTCTCTCTCTCTCTCTCTCTCTCTCTCTCTCCATTCATCATCTTCAAATCCTTCCATGGGAGTTTCGCCTGCCTCTTGATTCCATGGCCCTCACATTCCTCTACTAGGTGAAATTATTTCTCTCTCTCGCTATTGTGAAACTTGTGTGGTCTGTTAATGGAGACGGGTGGGGATATAAAGTTCCATTAACACACTTGGCTGAGTTGCTGTCACTCCATTTGTTCTCATGATTGGGTCTTTGACTCAAAAAACAATAAGGATAAGTATATCACCAATGGCTTGAGGTAATAGCTGTGAAGTAGTTTGAAGTTGTTGGAATATAATACTCGAAAACGATAGGATCTTGCAATTTATGTAATGCAAAATCACTAGAGAAATAAACGAGAAATAATAAGGACATCGGAAGTTTATGTGGTTCGGTCCGAGTATCGGTACCAATGTCTACGGGGAAAGCTAGTAGCAAATAATCCACTATAATCGGAGAATCAGAGTTTACAATTGCTCACACGCTTGAGTGTTTCCGACACCTAGATTTAAGCCCATACCCAAAATGTTTATACATAAATAATTCACTTGGATATAAACTCACTGCACAAAATTACCGTGCATTCAAGCTCAAAGTAGCGCGCATTCAAGGTCAAAATAAAATGCTCTACGTATGCCAAAACAAAAACTGGGCATCTGTCTCTTCTTCACGTACGTATAGCTTCGCATTCTCTACCTTTTCAAGGCTTGTACGGCGTCTATACGTGTGGATGTGCGGCTTCTTTTTTTTTTTTGGTAGGGCTTCACTTTCCTTTTCCGCGGAAAACATGCCTTTTATATTGTGTGTGTGCCCAAAGTTAAAACTTTGACTCTGGCCCCACCTTGGATTCTTTTCTCCAATATTGATTCTTCTTCTGCCTTCTTCTGCATAGGGGTGAGCATGGTCCGGGTTGGTCCGGCCACCCCTAACCTGTGACCAACCCGTACAGTGTCGGTCCCTCAATTTTAGGACCGAGGACCGACCCTATTGAGTTCAGGACCAAGGACCGAACCGACCCAATGGGTTCGGTCCGGTTCTGTGGTCAACCCGGACCGATCAATAATTTTTTTGTCTTGTTTTTAATACTCCCTAAAAAAGCAAACCTACAAATTCAAATTACACATCCATCGACAATGCGGCATTGTGCAACTAAACTATAAATACCAATACATATTCAACAAATTTAAGATGACACAATAATAGAAATTTCGTGCCGCTAACCGCTCGTCGAGATATGGGACAAGATGGAAAGTTCTTGTAATCATATATCTTTAATATTCATAACACCATATGCAAAAGCGTTTTCCGCATTTGATCATGTAGAGTCCACTCAACCAAAAAATGAGCTTCACACCACTTGACTAGCAAATCACCGTAAAGAATCAGTAATTACTACTCTACTCTTCAAAAACTTCTACCATTTGACACAAATTGAAAAGCAAAGTGCAACTGAAATTCATTAGTAAAATACAATTAAACCATAAAAAGTTCAAAATACTTAATATAAACCATGAATATATAACTTCACATCTTGTTAATTCACTTGAACTTCTAAACACCTGAAAACAAAACAAACGACACATAATTAATACTCAACAAAAGTTTTAAATTGAAATTACTATTAGTGCTATTGATAGAATATCTCACCATAACTCTTAGGTTTTATAACAGACATTTTACTTAGGTTTGATTATATAAAAGAATTATAAATAATATAATGTAATAATATATATATATATATATATATATAACTCTTAGGTTTTATAACAGACATTTTACTTAGGTTTGATTATATAAAATAATTATAAATAATATAATGTAATAATATATATATACGAGGGGGTTGGTCCAGGGTTGGACCGACCCAAAACTCTTAGGACCGAGGACCAACCCGCACAGTGTCGGTCCTGAAATTTTAGGACCAAGGACCGACCTAGTCCCCTTGAGAACCGGACCAGGACCGGCAGGGTTGGGCCGGTCCAGGGTCGGTCCAGGGTCGACCCTAGACCGCTGCTCACCCCTACTTCTGCACATACCAAAAAAAGAAGTAGATAACCCTTACTTTTTTTTTTCTTTATTTTATTTACTCCTTTGTGCAACTATAAGGAATCCAAAAAAGAAGGGCTTCTTCATCCAATTTGAAATCTACTTGAGAAATCTTTATCAATAAATTTGATTTAACAAATCGTTATCCGAATTCAAATTCGAGACATTAATTTAACTTGAGAAAGCAAAATATGCCCAATTGAAAGCAACTTTTATGGGGAATATGTCTTCTCTCCAAATTTTCCAAGATTAAAAGTGCATCCGAAAATCGCTCACCCCAATTGAACTATTTTATGTTTACCTAGACACTGTGGAGGACACTGTTGACTTTATCTTGAGAAAGGAGAGCGGTTCTTGACACAAAAGATGCCTTTTTCTTTCTGTGGTATCTGAACATTATCAATTCTTTGGAATCCAACACAATCTTTCCGTTCTGTGTTTTTCCATATCTTTATTAGTGACTAGTAATCGCTAGTCTTCTGTGCATTTTGCTTATTACGTTTCACGTATGTCCTTCCCCAAAGGCAAGCATCATCCCATTTGAATCAAGCAGAATTGAATGAATAATTTATGGTTCTTCTTGCTCTTTTCTCAACCAATGCAATGTCGATTACGTACTTGATTTTTGGGAGATGTCCCAATCTTCCTTCTTACATGTATATGCAACGTGACATAATTGGGACAATTTTCCATAAATGTTGGGATATCATGTTTATTTGATGAGAGACGTATTAAAATGGGTTATAAGTCTATTTTTTTTAATTATATGATTGATTTAAACTTAAAATAATATGTGTGTTAAATAAATTCATAATTTACTCTCACTTTAGTTTGAGTATGAATTTTCTTAAATTAGGTTAAATATGGAAGTGTTTTATATCTATAGGTCAAGTCAAATATGAGTGAGGTCGTGTATGAGTTAATTGATTTTTATCGTATGAAAATGAGTCAAAATGAATAAAATATGTCAATTCGAATTGATTTTTTATTAGATTCAATTTATGCATTTGTCTATCCAGCTGTCTTTTCTTGTGGCATTGGATCATTATTGCGATGCAGGGGTAGCGACAGACTCGAGAGTCCAAAAGTTGGGGGTTAAAAACGATGTGATGGCGAATCAAGTGGGAAGGATAAGATTCTAAACACACATGATTGTGGCCGACAGTGACGAGACGACGGACTTTGCCATTACGTCGTTTTTCCCACGTTTCATCGTTTAATTCCATCTTTCTAATTAGCTGGCGACATGGCTGTTTTTTAGTATTGTTCGGACAGGAGTCCCATGACCATATAAGAGAGATGTACACAAGAATAGACCAACACGAGGAGTGAGATTAGTGGCTTGTTGATGTGTCCATCTAAGACAGTTTAAGTTCAGGAGGATCATAGAACATTTTCCTACGTTTTTACAATACTCGAAATAGAAACGAATTGGCAATGGGTCTCTTATATCCTTAGCAGGTCGGCTCTAAAATAAGTTTTTCTGGACTTTATTTTGGATAGTAGAGTGAATTTATTTTTTAGGTCACTGTGACCCCATTGTGCATGAAATGTTACTCTATGTTCTATAAATCTCATGTCGAAACCAGTTCAACAATTGATCCGGGGGGCCATAGCGAGATCTACTGGATTAATGATCAAGATGATATCGGGTCACACGTTTTGTAGAGTATATAATAATTTCTCATTTCGGACCTGATTGTTTTTCTTGGCCCTTCACCAAAATCTTACCACCTTAGACTATGAATAGTCAGAATAGTCAAACACATTTATCATTTCAATGGGCCTAATTCCCGGCTCCTGAACATCACACATGAAGACCTGATTGAGCCTGGACAGTAGTTGAAGTTCGTCCCGTTCTTCCTGGAGCTTCATTTCCAGTGGTCGTTGGTGACCAGCCGAAGGAAGAAGGGAGTGAAGAAAAAAAAAAGAAAGAAAGAGAAAAGGAAAAAAAGAAAATATAAAAAGAAAAAATAGGAATACAAATCAAAAAAATATTCAAATATTAAAAATTATCCACGTCAGCGTCGACGGTGTTCATTTTAGTGTTGGGTAGCCAATTTTGATCGTACGAATTGAATTGATATAAATATAAAAGATTTAATACTCAATTGATTAAATTTTTTTTATAATTGAATTAGTACAATTGTAATAGATTTATGATTCTTTTGATAATTTTTACGATCTTTGGCACGTGAATAAAATTTCTCAACTTTTTGTCCAGATGCTTCAATTATTACACTACATCCTCAAAAAAGAGAGGTGATGCATTGATTAAAACACTTACCCAACCCACCCCGTGAGGGAGGGAGCGGCGTGGGGGCATATATAGGGCTATGCTCCACCAGGCGAAAATTCTCACTTCTTTGCAGGTCGCGTAAGCATTGGCGCAACATCATTCACCGATTTGCTTGGTTCTTCTTGTGAAGGTATATGTGCAAGAACCTACTTCCACTCATATTATATCTCGCTGAATTCCATCTTGAATCATTTCGATCTCGCGCTCGAACCATATGATCAATTCATCATGATAAAATAGTAAATTGGCTCTTGGATTGATGCTTCATAATATGTTTGTAGACTCACCGCTCGCATTGAACTACCTCCATAGAGTTTTCTTGATGGAGAACAGTAACTATCCACAAACTCATCCGAGTTTCCAGTACTTTCCTCCTCCATCGGCATGGATCGATCCAAATTCCGTATCATCCGATGACAATAACATTCCAACGTGGGTTATTGTTGGTGTAGTCATTATTGTCGTCATGCTTTGTGGTTTCCTTTTCTACTACATCTGGAGGCGAGTAAAGGCGGCGGCGGCGGCGGTGGAGGAGGCGGCGGCGGTAGCGGCGGCGGAGGCGGGGGCGGCGGCGAAGGCAGCAGGGGAGGCAAAGGCGGGGCGGCAAAGGCGGGGGCGGCGGCAAAGGCGGCGGCGGAGGCGGCGGCGGAGGCAAAGGCGGCGAGGGAGGAAGGGGCGGAGGCGGCGGCGAAAGCGGGCGGAGGCAGCGGCAGAGGCAAAGGCAGCGGGGGAGGAAGGGGCGAAGGCCGCGGCGGAGGCAAAGGCGGCGAGGGAGGCGGCGGTGGAGGCGGCGGCGGAGGTGGCAAAAGTGTGGGGGTGCCAACGGCTGCAGTGGGGTGAGAAGTGCAAGCATGGAAGAGTACCAACTTGTCTAATCTAGACAATAAATGAGACTGAAATCACAATAGTCTTTCTTATCTTATTGTATGCTTATGAATTTAGAAGCTTGTATTTATGTTTGTGTGTGAAACTTGAATGATGCATGGTGATAGATTGTCTACTCTATTATACAATGTTGGAGATTCGATGCATGAATAACTTTTGTGTTCGAGGGTTTTTCGAATTTCTTCTTATAATACATGAGCAGTTTTATGGTCATCGATAAATAAAATTTTGAATTATAACGAATTATAATTATTTGCATTTTTTCGTAATTTCTATACAAAATGTCGTAAATTGACCAATCAATTCAACATACATAATAAAAGAGTTCCTGCTCTTGTTGGAGAACCGTTTGATAGATTTGCTCTATTATTGCCTCATATTCCGAAGAGAGTCATCGGAACTAAGTCAGCTGGTGATACCGGCAAAATAGAACGGACTATTTTATTTGATTTTTTGGGTGGGCTTCGTACTCCAATCTGTACGGGGGAACTATTAATCCCAACTTGAAATGAAGTGCTGAGGAAGGACATATCCAGGAAGTGTTTAGTGAGTGAATGGAAGTGCGGTTGTGACATATAATCCTGAGAGTTTGACGATCAATGGATGAAACGACATCAATTGTTTCTCATAGGAGCTAGCTAGCATAACGATTCCTTAATTTATATCGGTGTTGTTGTGGCTACGGTTTTTCATTGCCAAAAGATGGAAATCGGAAGAGCAAAAGGAGCAGTGAGATGGGATCCTTATGGTTTATATAAAGAAATAAAATCCAACTGATGATGCCTAATGAAACCCCACATTGCCTTTTTAGTAACTTCCATTGTTCATCGATGTAATTAGGCTTAGCCTCGTCGCCCTCTAAGGGACCATGTGCTAACTTGCAACAAATCAAAATCAGTATCTTGTCTTTCCATGTACTATAAACTTCTTTATGACGCAAAAAACAGAAAAGTAAAAAGATAAACAATTATCAAAAAATTATCGGGCTTAGACATTGCACTATTAGACAACCACACCATCAATCAAACATGAGGCTTGATAGAGTCGGAAGATAAAGCAATTGAATGGCATGACCAGGCTATGCAGAAGGTACAGTATATGATTAGGAAAAATAGAAAGAAACATCCTACGTAACAAGTTAAATGAGTAGAATCGAGCTTTTAATAATGGAGTTGAATCGAGTTTGATTTCGAGCCCTATATACTATATTGAGTCGAGCTCGAGCATAGGGATTTGAAACTGAATTTTGTTCACATTCACGATTCAATGTCAAAGCGTTGATTTCAAGTCAGACTTTGCGTAGAAAAACTACTTCAAATCAATAAATAGCTCGATCGCATCTTTATAATTTTTTTGTTAAATGAAATACCTTATCTTACAGTCTTTAGGGCATTGACCCCACTAAAAATATATGATAGTTCCATCCCTGCATGCTGACAAGTATGATGCGAGTCGTCTTCACAATTTCACAAGCCTCCTCTGAAACATGAACATATCCAATCAAAGCACGACTCCTGAAAAATAAAACTGCAATCAATCTTGCAAGAAAGTTTGAAAAAAGGAATAAGATGATAAAATTATGCAATCAAACCAACCAATTGTGTTTAATCTCTGTCAATGTATACTATATGCAAGAACACAGATAGAGGCTCTTCTAAATTTCTCGAAAGATACTTATGAAAGTCAAATATATAGGTCCAACTGCGTTTGTTGAGATTGAAATACGATAAATGATCTATATATAAAAGGAACCAGTATCATATAAAAGTATAAATTTCATGGGAATTTCTCACATCACCAAATGCAAACATTTTCACATCGAAGCAACATC
This sequence comes from Eucalyptus curtisii, assembly GCA_017140595.1. Classification (NCBI taxonomy): domain Eukaryota; kingdom Viridiplantae; phylum Streptophyta; class Magnoliopsida; order Myrtales; family Myrtaceae; genus Eucalyptus; species Eucalyptus curtisii. The sequence continues at coordinate 11,273,560 of CM029504.1, forward strand.
CCCCTGGTCATTAACTCATACCATACCTGCTACATGAGATAAATAAGATATTCTACGTGCTTGAGATAAATAAGATATTCTACGTGCTTGGTGCCTAATCTGCCTTAGATAAAAGCTTCCAAGATAGATAAACATGTTATTACCAGAAATTGACCAAGGCTAGTTATAAATCAATGGATAAGCCTTCACTCTTCCTTTTTCCCCTTTCTATTTAGCATAGTTATACAAGAAGGATAATGAAACAATATGTTCCATAGGTATTTCACAATTTTGATGAAAACTAATTTGTTCCCAATCCAGCTAAATTAAGAACTTTTCAAGCGTACAATCGGCTAAATTATTGTGGAAGTTAAAGCCAAGAGTCAACCTACGAATCAAAAGTCAAAGGAGTGGCAGAAATTGACTTTACACTCTACCTGAAATAAAATCTTCACGATTGAAAAAGAAATTCTGGAGTGATCGACTACTTTAATTCCTATTTTAAGTGACTTTCAAACTGCCTAAAAATAGGGAGGATGTAGAAATACATCATCCACCAATTAGATTTCCATTGCTTTTTTTAGAATAGAAAATCTTAAGGAATAGAAAAATGTGTGGGGGTAATATGCACAACATAAGTTCGGTTTTCCTCACTAACCACTGCAAACAATTCATGTTGGTACCAACAAACCAAGTTTTAGCTCAAACCTCACTAGGTACATGAGGTTAATAGGATATTTCATGGGTCAGACATCCATTTAAAATATAATCTTCCTCGTGACACAATAAAAGAAAAAGGAAAAGAAAATGAGAAACAATATCATAGTATCGAAAAAGTACCAGGCCTAGACAATGCTAAACTAAATAACCACCCCACCCATCAAACACTTGGTTGGATGGCCATGCTTTGCAGAAGGTATGGTTTTTCAATGAATTACTCATGAAAACACATTTCAGGTTCACAAAGCCTCGTCCTATTAACTACAAATCATCCAATTAAAATTTTCTAGTGAATTCAAGTAGACAAAGCCTTCCCTCTCCTCTTTTCCTTTTTGTTGTTTATTGACCTGCTATTTCTCTTCTATTCAAAATTGTACATGCCTACAGACGTCTCATCAGGTCAAGTTTTATAGATCACAACCTCAAAACCTTCTATATTGGTAATTATCGATTCAACTACTAAGTTTTCATGTATATCATAGATGATTGAGTAAAAGTATGGTATGAGTTATCAAAAATAAAAATAAAGAGAGAGAGAGAGAGAGAGAAATCCTATGTAACGAGTTAAATGAGTACAAGAAAATAACTCTACTCCGCCCAAGTTAACTTGGTGGACCACGTGACCTATGCTCTAAGACTACATCCTTTACATATGATGAGCAAATTGTTTGCGACGCATGAAACATTGAAAAGAACTTTTTTAAATAATAACAAACTGAATGATGACATTTCTTCTGGATTACTGAGGTTCTTCCACTTATTTTGATACCAACTGACCTTGTCCCCTAGCTTATCCTAAATTTTGGAACTTTCTCATGGAAGGAAAGGAAAGAAAAAGTGGAAAAAGGAGTAGAAAATAAGAAAAGAAAAACGAGAAAACACAATTGGGTAATAAAATAAAAGAGATCAAGCTGTATGCATCTTTATCTGTCAATGACATCTTCATTGGTCCGATAACAATAAGTAAACTGAATGCATATTTTCAGTTAATCAAATGTTAACTACATGATTTCTATCTTCTCCGCGTGCCCTCTCTCTGTCCTCTCTTCTCTACTCCACGCACGAGCCGCCCATCTTTCTTTTCTTCTTTTTGGCTTTTTTGACTTTTTCACCTTTTTTCTCTTTTATTTATTAACGTTAGCTGGTCCCCACAGAGGCGGACCCGGCCAACCAAAATATCTGTTACAGTCCCTAAAAGAAAGCATGACCGTCAATTTGATTGTCAGATGACTTATCAAACTTAACGACACCATTGGAAATTTACCGACTTTGAAATGAATTAGTGAATAATCACCTTCTCTGAAGTTTTACAAGTATGGCAAATAAATTGCCAACGCTATAGTAGGTCTCGTAGCATTGTACTAAATTTGTAAGCTCCAATTTCTGCTCCCTCTCCTTATCATTTCGATTTTTTTTTATTTGCTGATGATATCTAAATACTCTTTCTCAAAGTTCCTTTTTCATGTGATGAAAATGAAACTCATTCTGCATTTCAACTCAAATCGGATGGTTGAAACAAGGGAGCCAAATAGGAATGTTTGACCAGGAATAGTTAATTAGGATATTTCATATGAACGTAAAATTGCTACCTTAAAGAAAAAGAGGAGGGAGGTCAGTGATGCGGTTTAATAGTTAGGATTTTTTCTAAATAAAGTTTCTGAGCGGGTCATTTCTTTGATATGTGAATATGAAACGGTTGAGAGTTGTAGAAGGTGGCCGTGACAACATGTCATGAAAAAAAATAGGTAGTGATTATACGAGTAAAACAATCAAATGATATGGGACAGTGAGGAAACGGTTGAATTACAGAGTTGTTTATGGAGGCCTATAAGGACAGACCACAAGTTAAAGGTAGCTTGCCATCAAGTGCCTGCAACAAGAAAAATTGAAGCACATTGAGCGTTCTTGAGATCTATCTCTTTACTAAGTATTGATCCTAAAAGCTAGCAATAGTGCCAAAATTATTTGTATACACACGGAAGAAGTGATTGTACTAAGAGAGAATGCCATTGTCTAGGTGAGAGACAAATTATGCGAATGATTATTTGTAAACACTTGGAAGCGTGGTTAATAATTTTGGGGAGCATGTGTCTACTGCGCTATGTGCACAAGGTGTGAGAATGGCTATTGGAAGAGATCTAATAATTATTTAGTCTATAGTGAGATAATCATAGAAAGAATCGAGTCCACGCTATACAAAGTTCTTGGCATTTGCAATGTTGGCTCAAGTAGTAGATTTCAACCTGATTGGGCTGCTGGAGCTAAAAGAGAAGGCATATCCTAATTGAAAACTCTAAGCTTTATAAGTTTCTTGTTACAAATATCAGTTTAATTGTATATGAAAAACAAATTTTAAATAAAGGGCTGGTTCTAGAAAGATCAATATTTTTACATACATAAAAAAGCACTTCATTGCCTCTTGTATATATTTGGACCTAGCAATATGGATTGCGTGTCAAAGGTGTCAAATTTTGTAATACCACAATCATGTGACTTGCAAGCCTTGTCAATAATTTAAAAAAAAAATCATGTATAAAAAAAAAGAAAAAAATCATTATTTTTGATTTTTTTTATCAGAACTAGAGATGGATTGTAAAACTTTACACTGTAATTTAGTTTTTGCTATTAAAGTTGAATCGAGTCTAATGCAAGCATATATATCGTATTGAGTTGAGTGTGAGCATGGGATTGAAAAAACTAAATTGTCATGTCTTCAAGATAATTACACGATCTATCCTAAAATTGTTATAACGAAATTCGAACTTATTAAGGTATAAACTCTTTAATTAAATCAATGTAATCTTAAACTTATCAGAAAAATTGCAATAAAATATTTCAGCTAAGTCCCGTCGAATTTATATAACATGGCACTTCAGTCATTTTCAGCTGTCTAAGTATAACGACAACACCGTGACATGATTTAAGCACCGACCAAAGACATAAGTCAATAGGGCTTTTTTTTTTTTTTGGAATTTAATGCTCTCACTTCCGCTTTACCGTAAGCCAATGTACAAAAGAAAAAGTGGGAATCCATCCTGTCCCGGAAGTAGATGCCCCAGCGGAATTACCGCTTGTCTCTTCCATGTCATCAACGAGGCTATCCAATCATTCATTTTCTCGTTAAAAGTTGATGATCACGTGCTTCTGTCGGCCGGCGCTCGGGGCACCTGGATCTCCATAATTTTCTGCGTTTGTTTGTTTGTTGATGCGATCGATAGCCATGAAAAATGATAAAAAAGCCCTAAATCTATAGTATTGATATTAATGCAATTATAAATATTTTAATTAAATTAATTCAATCATAAATTTTTTTATGTTGATATCAATTCAATTCATCCGATTAATTTTGATCGACTGACACTAATGCGGACATCAGCGTTCAACTAATGTTGACATGGCAATTTTTATATTTTTTTAATTTTTCTATTTTTTTAATTATTTTTCCTTTTTCTTTTCTTTTTGCTCTTCTTCGTCATTGGATTCCTTGTAGTGGCTGGCAAGGGTCACGACCCTTGCCTAGGGTCACGAGCAAGGTGGCTTCTCCCAGATTTGGGCGAGGCTAGCCTCACCCTAGCCTTGTCGCAGGTGAAGGATCGCTTTATTGCCTTTTTATTTGGATTATTCTACAATCTGCGTGAGCTCGCGAAAACACACGAGCTTGAAACATAAGTTCGAAAGAAGATGGGTACGTAGATCTTGGAGTCGTCGATTGCTCGTTGAAGCAATCTGTCAATCCTTTCACCAACACGTAGCTCTTCAATCTCGAAAGACACAAATTCCAACATAAGTTAAGTTATGGTAGAGGAAGTCATTGAGTCTAATGCGAGTGTCGGGTCCTCTAAAGCTTAGAAACACTTGATATTCGCTCCCCCATGACGTTCTTGCATCTGAGCTCACCATAGCAATAGCTTGCTCTGCTTGGTGGATCTCTTTCTTTCTCTCTCTTTGACTGGATGTTCTTAACAAAGTAATGGAGTGGTTATAAGAAAACCAATTTAAATGCCATGGGTCTGCGAGAACATGGTTGAATAAGAAAGTCAATAGTATTTTACTACGAAGACCATAAAATCAAATGCTATTATTAGTCCATGAGAATCGAAGTAAACAAAAGACCAAAATTGCTTGGTGAACATACCATTCGAATTCTTAAAATATTATGAAAATAGATGAAATTGACCGACGATAATAGGAGGAGCGTGTTACTGTGGAATTTGTAGATGCGATGAAAAAAAAATGTCTGTCGAGGGAGAGGGAAGGGAGGAATAGATATTTGGGAAACGCGTATTCCACGCCCAACATAGCCGGCTTGTTCTGTTTAACTTTAATAAACAAATAAAGAAAAAGATCTCAAAAAGATCTCTTTAACTTGAACTTGAACTGTTCTGAGTGGACTTTTTCTGAACTCAAACTTGCACACGATGGTTCCAAATTGCAGTGTTCAAATGAAGTTGATACCAATCTACTCGCTCTCCTTATTATGTTCGATATTTCATTTGCTGATGATCTCTAAACATGGTACGCACATAAGCGCTCTGTAATTGATATCGAGACATGCCCTCTTTTCTCTTTGCTATCGACTCGAATTGGACTATATTGAAAGAGGAGAGGGAAATAGCAATATTTGATCAGGAGTAGCTAATTAGGATTTTCATTTTAGCATAAAATTATCAACTTAAAAAAATGGGGGAGAACAAGGAATTTGCTGGACAACATTTTTGACTGGATCATCCCTTTGATAGGTGAATACGAAATGGCTAAAAGTCGTGGAACGTAGCTGCGTCAACACGTTCGAGGCAATAATGGAGTGGTTCTGGGAAAAGCAAGTAAAAAATGCCATGGGCCGATGAGGACACGATTGGGACAGAAATCATATTTTTTTCACGACGACGAAGGCCATAAAATCAAATACTATTAGCCGATGAGACAAAAAAAATCGAAGATGCCGATGAGGACGCGATTGGGATAGAAATCATATTTTTTCATGATGACGAAGACCATTAAATCAAAGATGCTGATGAGGACGCGATTGAGACAGAAATCATATTTTTTTCGCAACGACGAAGACCATAAAATCAAGGGTGAATACCTTGAAAAATCCAAACTGGTACACCTGTGACAAATTTATCCAAAATTATTTTTTTTGACCATGAAAAACCCCAAACTTGTACACTTATAACAAATTTACCCCAACTGATTATAAAAAACTCTAAACTGGTATATTTATGACAAATTTACCCCAAACTAATTTATTTGACGGCAAAAAACCTAAAACTAGTAAATATGTGACAAATATACCCCCCGCTAAATTGAATTAATACCACCAAAAAATCACAAAAATTGTAAACCGTGACAAGCGGAGCGTAAAATCCCAAATTGGTATACTAGTAAACTGTTACGTATTATTTAACTTAATAATTTGACTGTAAAATATAACGAAAACTAATAGAGGGTAAAATTATCATAAGTGTAACAGTTTGGGGTAAATTTGTCAAAGGTATACCGGTTTGAGGTTTTGGTGGTCAAAAAAATAGTTTGGGGTAAATTTGTCACAGGTGTATCAGTTTGGGGTTTTTCAAGGTATTAACCCTAAAATCAAATGTTATTGGTCGATGAGACCAAAAATCAAAGATGCGGTTGACGCAAGCTTTCGGCACTGAGTGCAGGGTCAGTCAAAGGAAAGTGCGGAAATTTTCCCTTTCTTGATGGATTTCCAAAATTATTGATACATAGTTGGAGTGCACCGGCCACAATTCATCAAAAATTAACCTAATTCAGAATTAATTTCTCCTCCCAAGATTAAATGGACCAAAATCGACTCAGTTTCAATAATAACTGGCAATATATTCTTGCAATACAATCTCGTAATGAGTTAATATAATGCCAAAATGATAAAGAAAAGACAAGTAGTTTTTACACAGAAAATTCAATGCTAAAAAACTCACGAACAGCCCAAAAATTTTCACCATATACAAAGGTTCTATCATCATAAAAGAAGACTAACATAGTCCTGAGCAGGACTTTAAAAGGCTCAAGGGGTCCCTACAGGCGGGAGAACCGCCCTCGGGTGGGAGTCCCGGCTGTATACCCCGTATTCCTTCTCTCTCGGGAAGAAAAATAATGAGAGGGAATTAAGGGGCTCTTGGGTGGTGAAGGTAGACACCACGTCTTGAGAAATCAAGGCTACCTTCAGGCTGCATACCAATCATGGGGCTCGCCTGGGGTGACAAGAGGAAGGTGAAAAGCCTTCTGCTTTATTGGCTGCCTTTAATGGCAAATTCTCTTAACCGAATGCCAATAACAGTACCCCTGGTTAAGAGAATTTGCCTTTAATGGCAAATTCTAAGTGAAGCAAGAAATCCTGATTGTAATAGGAGAAACGGGAGGTAATTTGGAGAAGGTTTTGAATAAACAAATTCGATCGACTCGTCTTTCTTGATCTTACGATTAATATATTGGAATTTTAGCCAATTCCGATGACGCCTGGATTTCCGATCTGGACCGGAAGCCGCAGTTCTCTTTCTATCTTCTCCGCGTGCTCATGCTCTTGTCTCTTTCTCCCCCAGCAAGCAGCCTATCTCTCTACTCCTTTTTGCTTTTTTGACTTTTCTTTCTTCTATTTATTGATGTTAGCTGGGTCCCACACAGGTAGATCCAGCCAACATCAATATCTAGTATAGTCGATAAAAGAAAAACATGACCATCAATTTTATTGCCAAATAACCTATCAACAACTTAACAGTAGCGTCATTAGAAAAAAAAAACAACTTAACAGTACCATTAGAAATTTGCCGACTTCGAAATGAATTAATGAATAACCAACTCTTCAGAAATTTTACAATTATCGTATATAAATTGCAAATGCCATAATAGATCTCACAACATTGTAGTAAATTTGTAAACTTACCAACTTCTGCTCGCTCTCTTTATCATTCTGATTTTTCCATTTGCTAATTATTTCTAGATATCCCTTCTAACGTCTCTTTTTTGCGTGATGAAGTGAAACTATTTTGCAATCAACTTGAATAGGATAGTTGAAACGGGAGAGTTTTTATTGGAGGCCTATAAGGACAAACCACAAGTAAAACGTAGCTTGTCATTGAGTGCTCTTACAACAAGAAAAATCAAAGCACATTGAGTGTCACACTCCGATTCACAAGAAAAAGGGCATGACATGGCCGTCCTTTCATCAAAGGACGTAGTCTCAATATAATCAAAATTCAATTTGATATCAACATATATGTATCCACATATATATATATATTTGACAAAATGACACTTGGTTATAATATTAGAGTATTTCTATAATCCATCAAACCAAAACATATACCTCCTGCAAAGACTAACTTATAAACTTATCAACTATGCACAAGTCATACCAAAAAATTTCCACCACAAAAGTCATCCCCGAACGAACGCTCACACCTACTCGCGACTTGCCGAAGAACCTGAAAAACAAGTAGATGAGAGGAGTGAGCTACCACGGCTTAGTGAGTAACACATTTCTTCTAAATGGGTCGAGAAATCACTATGCACATTTAAAAAGCAAACATAATTCACTTTAACATAATATATAATCATAACTCAAATACCGAAGATACCAATGGTTCAGTCCCTCGGCCAACCTCCTAAAATATGCATCAATTTTCTATTCCATTGATTAATCTCATCAAACCATACATCGATGGTCCATTCCATTGATCAAACTCAAATCACATATCAATGGTTCATTCCATTGACCAATTCATGCTCAAATGTTTAGCCATGGTCACACGTAATGCCCATGACAAGACGACCAAGATTCCTTCCTTGACAAGTCTCCACCTATTATTAGTCGATAGTATGTGCATATCCACACACCCCTCAAGGTTCACAGAGACATTGAGCACCAACCACCAATCACAATATCCAGTAATCCAACATCAGAAGGAAAGTCACATCACAACTCAAAATTTGATATATAAATATCAAAGCATTCTTCAAAATGTCTTAGGATTCTTTTGTAAGAGTTTTCCTAATGTGGACTACATTAATTGATATTGCAAATTACCGTTTTACGGGATTTGATCTAAGGTGAGATAGAATGTTTCTTAATTAGTCTAATATGGGGCTGGCTAGTGTGGGCTAAATTGAGCCTGGCCCGTAATGAGGGGGCCTGGCTGGAAACTCTACAAATAGTGCTCAAGTCTCTCCTCTAACCCTAATTCTCACATGTATCCTCACCTAAGGAGCGTTTACCTAACGCTAAACGTGAGGGGGCCGCCTCATTGAGCCAGTGATACGGAGGGCAATAGAGGAGAAGGACTTGCGCGTGGAACATTGTGTTTCCGCTTCCGCTTCAAGAACGATGGATCCAAAACAGGTGCGTTAATCTTTCTACTAAATTATGCATGTTCTTGTTCTGGTTATGGAGATCTTGGGATTGCGCAATTTGCATCCAACATGTGGTATCAGAGCAACCATAACCCTAGAACTTGAACGCATAAAGTTTTTGCCCTAATTTGTGATTTTCGAGATTTTTTGTTCAATAAAAATAAAATTAAATCACAAATTTGGACTGGGCTCGACGAGACGAGCAAGAAAGTCGGCGGTGCGTCGCTGGGGGAGGCCTCACGCGCCCCCACGCGAGGCCACGGGCCACCAGGGCGTTGGAGACGCGCCCCATGCGCGGTCACGCGCTCTCACGTTCCCCCGCGCGGGGTGCAGCTCTCACGTGCGCTCCACGCGCCGCGCACTCAGGCGGCGTGTGCAGGCGCGTGGAGCGTCGGATTGGCGCGTGGTCGGTGGCGTTGGATTCGTATGATCTTCCTCTACGTCATCGTATAATTATTTTACATTTTTGATTATTTTATGGATGTGAAAATACATACGGAAACCTAAACACGTGTATTTTTAGTGTATTTTTGCGTATTTTTCTTGTATTTTTTGTGATTTTAGAAATACAAGTGTTGGGTTACAGGTATGTTATCACATAAATATTATAAATATGTGATTCATTAATAAAAATTAAAATTTATTATGAACTGAAGCTGGTTTAATGAGATACAACCATTATGTGATAGTATTTGAAGTATGTATTGAGATGATGAGAGACAGTAAAAGTTATGAAACTTTTGTTACTCAAACATACTCCTTTACGTGCTGGTAATCTGTAATCGGGGTACACAAGAGATTTTTTTTTTTCTATGTTATGAGAAGTTTCTTGTGTTACAATGATCCGTGATCTCATTGGAGTTTGTTTTTCAGATCATATATATATATATATATATATATATATGTTTGATTAATTTTTATTAATGAATAAAGCAGTGTAATTAGCATGATATGTGATTTGGCGATTTATTGCCCCTATCACTAAAGTCAAAATCACATGTATATGGTGTATGTGAGCAATAAGGTTTGTATCCCTGATATGAGAGAAGTTTCAAGGATTCAATTGAGTAGTGACTGCCAAAGTGGCACGCTTGATTGTATTTGTGAAATTTCAGTCTCGTATATTGATTGTGATGTCTCCTAGTCTAATGCATAGTCATACTCTCAAAGGAGGTGATTGTGTATTAGTTCATGGAGGGATACATGATGGTGTGGTGGAGGAGTGACTGATCTTAGTGGTTGATATGCCCAAAGGTGATGAATTCACGAAAATTGGAATATATTCTCATAACCACTATCATGTGGGGAGTGTACAATTGCATGTCATGTATTCTGCCCAAAGGTGATTATATGATTATGCATGTAACTTTCTGGATGTGTACTTGTACGTCAAGTTACACAGTGCTCACATGATGCTAATTACATACATTGCTTGTTATGTGAGCAATAAGGTTTATATCCTTGGTATGAGAGAGTTTCAATAATTCAATTGAGTAGTGATGGCTAAAGTGGCACGCTTGATTGGATTTGAGAAATTTCGGTCTCGTATATTGATTATGATGTCTCTTGGTCTAATGCATAGTCATACTCCCAAAGGAGGTGATTGTGTATTTGTTCATGGAGGGATACATGATGGTATGGTGGAGGAGTGACTGATCCTAGTAGTTCATATGCCCAAAGGTGATGAATTCACGAAGATTGGAATATATTCTCATAACCGCTATCATGTGGGGAGTGTACAATTGTATGTCATGTATTCTGCCCAAAGGTGATTATATGATTATGCATGTAACTCTCTGGATGTGTACTTATACGTCAAGTTACATAGTGCTCACATTATGCTAATTACATACATTGCTTGTTATGTGAGCAATAAGATTTATATCCCTAGTATGAGAGAGTTTCAATGATTCAATTGAGTAGTGACGGCCAAAGTGGCACGCTTGATTGGATTTGAGAAATTTCGATCTTGTATATTGATTGTGATGTCTCCTGGTCTAATGCATAGTCATACTCCCAAAGGAAGTGATTGTGTATTAGTTCATGGAGGGATACATGATGGTATGGTGGAGGAGTGACTGATCATAGTAGTTCATATGCCCAAAGGTGATGAATTCATGAAGATTGGAATATATTCTCATAACCTCTATCATGTGGAGAGTGTACAATTGCATGTCATGTATTCTGCCCAAAGGTGATTATATGATTATGCGTGTAACTCTCTGGATGTGTACTTGTACGTAAAGTTATAAAGTGCTCACATGATGCTAATTATATACATTGCTTGTTATTTTAGTCACATTTTCTGTAATTAATAACTTCACTATTATTGAGGCTTTTATTGTTTCAAATTTTAAGTTGTGGACATATGATTTGTTGCTTGAAAAAAGAGCAATAGAATTTGCTTATTGTCCATGAAGCGTTCCATTCTGGAACACTTGAAAAGAGGTTTGCCTGCGGACTGCACTGCTATAAGATGATGGAAGCCTTAGTTGCTTGAAATTATGTCTTGTCTGATATCGAAATTAGGACACATTTGCAAAGATTGTGTTTATGTCCTAATGACATATACATCTCGTATATGGTGAAGAGGTTGTTTCTAAAAGTTTTCTATTTAAGGAATAATCTCACGCATGTTTAAAGAAAGAGTAGAAAAGTTGACAATATTGATCTTTTGTCTACTCTTAACGGCTTTTTAAAGACTTCTATAGAATGTTGTGGAAGTTAAATGACCGAGATAAAGAATAAATTGGTTACAATTAGTCTTAAAAAGTTGTTAGGCTTAATAGTGGCCGTGAGTATTTTGGCAAATATGAAAATGCGGAATAGCTTAAAGGGTCATTTGTCAAATACTTGGTAAATTCTGGGGTGGTAATTTAATTACTATGCCTGAAAATCCTGACAAGAAGATTTGGCTAAAAGGCATGAAGCACCATAATGAACATGGTGATGAGTATGATTAGTAAGACTAATTTATCCGGTCTTCTGTGGGTTGATATTTTGAAAGCAACTCTTTTCACATACAAAATGTGTTTTCTTATTAAAGTTGTTTCATAAACTTCTTTTGAGTTATGGATTGGGCATAAATTACTTGAATCATATTAAATTTAGAGGGTCATGCAGAAGTGAGGTTATCTAATCTAATATTAAGTGTGTTGGAATTTAGATCCATTCGAAATTATTTTGTATCTTACTCAGATTGTTCAAAGGGGTATTGATTTAATGACCTTAATAAAGGTACAAGAATTATGGAATCACATATAATAAAGTTTCTAGAAATCGACGTAATTGTAGAGGATAGTTGCTCTCAAACTATTAAAGATAATAATATGATGGATGTTATTGTGTTTTTGTCTTTGCCTATACAGATAATTATGGAATCTCTTGTACCATAGACTAAACTTGTTGAGGTTCAAGGTACTATTCTTGATATAGTTTATGATGAAATTTCTCAAACCTCTCAAGTGCATAATGAAGTGATTGTATCAGGAGATCTGTTAGGGAAAGACGGTCAGTTATACCATAAGACTATATAGTCTATTTGTGAGAGCATGATTACAATATCCACTACATGGTTGATTTAGTGACATATATGTAAATGTCGTTTATTGTTCTCAATCAAGTATGTGATTAAATGCCATAAAAGATGATAAAGTCTTCACTCTGAAAGAGGGGTGGATAGTTTATAGTGAAGAAATAATTATTTTTTTCTAGTATCTTTTAAAGATTCTTTCAGAGTGAACGTGATATTAATAGTTTATTTTTGACATGGAATTACGCTAAATAAATACAAAATCTATATAGTACAATCGGAAGATTTTGCAGCACATGTTTTAAGTAAACTTGTGTGTAGACTGAAAGGTTTTAATTCATGGTTTTAAGCAAGTTTCCAGACAATATTATTAAAGTTTCATAGTGTTATTATTTTGTTCAATTGGGAACAAAGTAATTTAATATACTGCAAGGTCAGTGGGAGGAAATTTATTTTTCTCATATTCTATAAACATGATATTTTGCTTACAAGTAGTGACATTGAGACATCTTTTATCCTTTGTACTGAGGTCCGTAAGGATTGTTTTTGCTATATTATATTAGATTTTCTCGGAGGACATTTGCTGATTGTATTTTGAAATTATTCAATATACATCATTGCAAGCCAGGAATTGCTCCTGTTGTTAAGGGTGATGGACTCAATCTATCACATTGTGCTTATTTAGATATTGAGAAAATCTAATTAAATGGTGTACCTTGTGTCAGTGCACTTAAAAGTATAATATATGCTCGAATTTGCACTAGACTAAATATCGTCTTTGTGACGAGACTTCTAGGCAGATATCAGTCAAATCCAGGACGCGATCATTAGGTTACTGCCAAGAAGGTTTTGAGGTACTTAAAGAGGACAAGTGATTATATGCTAATTTACAGACATGTTCAATTATTGTAGCTAGTAGGGTATTTAGATGTAAACTTTGCTAGTTGTTAGGATGACATGTGATCAATAATGGAATACATATTTATATTAGCAGGAAGTACAATAAATAAAGTTCTATGTCTACTACGTAAGTAGAGTTTGTAACATTCTTTTAGGTTGTTACTTGGGCTATTAGGTTCCGAAACCTCATTAAGGAGTTGGCCGCTTTTAATTTTGATTGACCCATATGGTTGTATTGAGATAATAAATTTGTAGTATTATTTATTTACTACATAGGTCCTCAAGGAGTCTAAATATATGGCGGTCAAAATTTTTGACCATAAAGAAACGGTACAGAAAGGTGACGTTATAATATAGCATATTTTCACAGATGATGTGATTATAGATCCACTAACTAAAGGCCTACGCCCATGTGTATTTGAGTGACATGTCATTAGCATGGGCCTAGGAGTATCATGAGATGTTATTTAGTGAGAGCTATTTTGGCTTTACTCTGATAAAATTCACATTTGTGTTCATTACATTTAGTAACGGTTTGATATGTATCAACTTTTGCATTCAATAAAATATTTTTGAATGTGATGTTATTATGTTGAATACATATTGATAAAGTCTCAAGGTATTGTATAAATCTTGAGTGAAGGCTAGAGGCATCCGATTACTAGCCTTGTGCATATGCTTTGTTATAAATAAAGAAATGTTAACCATAAGGACAATGCATATGTGGGTTCGTTGGAACCATAACGACATTCTCTAGTGGCATAAGTTTTTTTTTTTTTTTTTTTTTTTTTTTTTGTGACACTTAAGGTAAGAGAATGGTGACTGACATATGAGATCTCTCTATGAGAGAGGTTATCCATTTGACATACTACCATATTGAATCCATATCAATAAAGTTGAAAGCACTCGTGACCATGGAAGGCTCTGTGTGTATATATGCAGTTACCGCCATGATTCGGTGTTTGAGACTTTATGGGATAAGATTGACTATTAAGAATTATCTCTAGACCAATGTGCGCACATACAGTACGATTTCAATTAATATAGTCCAAGTGGGAGAATGTAAGAGTTTTCCTAATGTGGACTACATTAATTGATATTGTAATTTACCGTTTAACGGTTACCGTTTTACGGGATTTGGTCTAAGGTGAGATAGAATGTTTCTTAATTAGTCTAATATGAGGCTGGCTAGTGTGGGCCGAGTTGAGCCTGGCCGGTAATAAGGGGGCCTGGCTGGAAACTCTATAAATAGTGCTCAAGTCTCTCCTCTAACCCTAATTCTTACATGTATCCTCATCTAAGGAGCATTTACCTAACGCTAAACGTGAGGGGGCCGCCTCATTGAGCCAGTGATATGGAGGGCAATAGAGGAGAAGGACTTGCACGTGGAACATTGTGTTTCCGCTTCCGCTTCAAGAACGATGGATCCAAAACAGGTGCGTTAATCTTTCTACTAAATTATGCATGTTCTTGTTTTGGTTATGGAGATCTTGGGATTGCACAATTTGCATCCAACATCTTTCATAAAGAATTTCACAAACCATTTTCAAACAACCATTCAAATTGAATTCGAAATATAACTCATTCTTTAAAATAACAAAATGGCAGTAATAACTCGATCTTGTTTTATGCAACAAGATATGCCTTTTTATCAACTTATAGAATATGTAATCCATCATGTTTCTCAAAACATGAATTTAAAATACAAAGAAGAAATAGTGTCACTCATTTGGGAAAAACTAAAAATCAACTACGACGCTCACTCGAACCAATGCACTCAAATCCCTAACAATTAATGGAAAAAACAATATCAAAAGGCCAAGTAAAAATGATATTCTTATTAGGACTCACCCATACTAGGCCTATTTGTTGATGAAACAACATCTATGCATCACGAAAGCTCACATTTAGCGGAAACCATTGTTTTCCACTAGGTGTTGCCCATGCGCCAACTTCATCGTGCCATAGCTTCCCCCACAAAATTCCGTTTTAAGGTGTCTTATAGTCTTTCGAAATCTCTCTTAATGTACTACAACAGCCCTAACTTAGCCGCCCCAAAACAACACCGAAAACAACAAAAAAACAGGCTCAAAGTTACTGTTCGCTACAGTTTGAGAATGCGCCCCCAACTTTAAAATTCCATTTCGGACAAACTGCAATCTCAAATCACGATCGGTAAGATGCTATAGCTTCACAACATCCCAAAGTACCATTTCTACAAAAATATACAGCTTAACAACTCAAAAATTGGGTTTTGCCACACAAATATCCAAGAAATTCGAATTTCGAGCCCTAATTGCGATGATTGCTTCAAGTAGATGATTAAAGATTTCAATCTGTTACTAGCGTTGCAAAACAAACTTGAGTCGGCTTGATGAGGCGTCCGGATCACGAGCATGCCAAATTTTTTTCTCTTTTTCCCTTTTTTTTTTCCTTTCTCTTCTTTCTCTCCTCTCCCCTGTTTCCGTTTCCCTTGTTTTCATTTCTACTGAAGCCCTCCCTCTCTCCTCTCTTTAAAACAACCAAGCTTCCACTATTTTCATTCAGCTTCTTTTGTTGACTTTTCAAATGGATAAGTACACTATTTGTGCCAAAACTTGTGTACGGTGCTCACTTTGGTGCCAAAACTTTATTTTGGATCACTTAAGTGTCAAAACTTTTGAGAAATGATCATTTCAGTGCCAACACCATTCTGGTTGGTCGGAAATCCGACATTGCATTTTTATATTAATTTTTGAAGCTGATGTGGCTCGTTGGAGAGTACAGCATTTAAATAACAAAACGACACCGTTGGGTGTCTTTTCCTCAGTTCAAAACCCTAAATCCCCAAATTGAGAGAGAGAGAGAGAGAGAGAGAGAGAGAGAGAGAGAGAGAGAGAGAGAAGGCATGGCATGGGCTTCTCGTCATTGTTGACAAGTCCAAGTTCTTGTCCTCCTCCTCCTCTCCTCCTCCTTCTCCTTCCCCCTTCAAAAGGACCCACTTCAGCCGCTCCTTGAGCAGAACCCAATCCGCCATCTCCATTTGGGCCCTCCTCGTTTTCCTCGCCCTCATCGTCTTTGCTCTCTCCACCTTCGACCCCCCTTCTTCCTCCTCCTCCTCTGCCCTCGCCTCCTATTCTTCCCGTCACTTCTTGCCCGAGCAACAACCTCAGCCTCTCTTCGCTTGCCTAGTCGAGCAACTATGATGGAGGCCGAGTGATGGTGGCCGAGCAACGGTGGTCGAGTGAGCTAGGTTGGCGTTGGGCGAGGATCGGACAAAAAAACCCTAATTTCAATCCCCAAATTAAAAAAAAAAAAAAATCTCCAAATGAGTTGTGTGGCGTCGTTTTTGTGAGGCCATCCACTTAGGACAGCAAAATGACGTCGTTTTCTTAAGGAGGATGGAAAGCGATGTCGTTTAAAAGGCATGTCAATTTTTTTTTTTTAAATATAAAAGTCACGTAATTATTTTGGTCAAAATCTCTCAACGGTGGCACTAAAGTGATCGTTTTTCCTCCGATTTGGCACTTAAGTAATCAAAAATAAAGTTTTGGCACCAAAGTGAGTGCCGTACACAAGTTTTGTCACTGATAGTGTACTTACCCCCTTTTCAAACCCTTTCTTTTCCTTCTTTTTTTTTTTGCCCATATATTACATTGAGCGTTTGTAGTCAATTGAGTTTTGATCCTAAAAGTTAGCAAGGTGCCAAAATCATTTGTATACACACGGAAGAAGTGGTCGTACTTAGAGAGAATACAATTGTTTAGGTAAAAGACGAAGTGTGTGAATGATTACTTGTAAACACTTAGAAGTGTGGTTGATAATTTTGGGAAAATATGTCTACCATACCGTGTGCACAAGGTGCGAAAATAGCTATTGAAAGAGATCTAATAGTAATTTAGTCTATAGTGACATAGCTGTCAAAGGAGTTGAGTCCACGTGGTACAAAAGTTCTTGGCATTTGCACTATTGGCTCAAGTGGTGGATTTCAACTTGACCGGGCTGCTATAGCTAGAAGGAAGAGAAGGCATATCCTAATTGAAACTCTATAAAGAGTTTCTGGTTCTCTTTCCCTAAATTCTATAAGTTCTTTTTTATAAACTACCAGTTTAATTGCGTATAAAAATAAATAAATAAGGGGCTGGTTCTAGAAAGATCAATATTTTTAAATATATATAAAAGCACTTCACCCCCTCTTTTATGGATTTGGACCTAACAGTATGGGTTGCCATTGTTGGAGGTGTCAAATTTCGTAATACTACAATCACGTGACTTGCAATCCTGTTAATAATTTAAAGGTTTTTACTAAGGACATTTGAAAAAAAATCACTATTTTTGAATTTTTTTATGAGAACTTGAGATGGAGTTAGAAGGTTTACACTGTAATTTAGTTTTTAATGTTAGAGTTGAATCGAGTTTGATGCGAGTATATATATTGCATTGAGTTGAGTGTGAGCATGGGGTTGAAAAAATTGAATTGTCATATAATTGCACAATCCGTCCTAATATTATTATACTGAAGCCTGAATCTATCAATGTTTAAATTTCTTGACTAAATTAATGTAGTCTTAAACTTATGAGGGAAAATGCAATAAAATATTAGCTAAGTCTCCTAGAATTTTCTAACATGGTACTCCATTCCAATTGTTTAACTCTAACAACGATACCGTGACACGATAAAACGACGCTGGTTTTCTTTTGATTTAGGGTTAATACCTTGAAAAATTCCAAACTGGTACACCTGTAACAAATTTACCCTAAACTATTTTTTTTGATCATGAAAAACCCCAAACTGATACATCTGTAACAAATTTACCCCGATTAACAATAAAAAACCATAAACTGGAATATTTATGACAAATTTACCGCAAACTAATTTATTCGGCTGCCAAAAATCCCAAATTGGTATATTTGTAATAAATATACTCCATGCTAAATTGGATTAATACCACAAAAAAAATCACAAAAATTATAAATTGTGAGAAACGGAGAGTAAAATCCCAAATTGGTATATCAGTCAACTGTCACGTGTCATTTAATTTAATAATTTAACTGTAAAATTTAACGAAAACTAACAGTGGATAAATTTGTCACAAATATACTAATTTGGGGTAAATTTGTCAAATGTGTACTTGTTTAGGATTTTTGATGATAAAAAATTAATTTGGGGCAAATTTATCATATATGTACCTGTTTAAGATTTTTCAGAATATTAATCCTCTTATTTAAGCACCCAACGGGAGAGATAAGTCAATGATGATGGTTTAACGGTGTACTAACCGCCGGCCAACGGAAGCGTGTGATCATCATCTTTTTAGGAGACAATGAATGATTAGACAGCCTCGTTGATGACATGGAAGTGACAAGCGGTACTTACATATGGAAAAAGATGGACTCCCGCTAACAAAAATGGTCCATCCATGTTGCTTCTTTTGGCTTTACATAATCTCCTCCATTCAAAAGGTGTTCTAATTTCCAATCCCCTTTTTGACTACAACGACCATAAAAACAGATGGTATTGGTCCATGAGAATAACTAAATGTTCGCCGATGAAAAGTTAGAGCCCGAAAGATTTTGCGTTAGAGTATTATTGCTTTACTTTTGGCCTGGGTGATTAATTAATTCAATTAAGAAGATGGGACTATAGCACATACATAACAGGAGTGTATCTTTGATTAAGAGAATGATTAATAAAAAATTCTTCCTAAAACTAATCATTTGCATTGTTTATAAACGAACTAAAAATATTTAAAATATTTAAATATACATTATTATAGATAATTCTTTACCAAAAAAATAATTATTATAGATAATAAAAATATTTATTATTAAATAATTATTTTGAGCGATATAAATAATTATTTTAAAGAAAATATGATTAAATTATTTATTTTTTGTGAAATAAACAAAAAATAAATTACTAGATTGGTTCAGAAATTCTATTCTTAGGCTGGGGTCATGTTGACCTTTTCTCACCGAATGAAGCCCATCTCTTGACATAATAATCATGTTGTACATATGAGAAATGGAATGCGTCTCCAGTCAACATATGCAAAGCGAATAACGGAAAAGTAGGGATAAAACATAATGAAGGACCAATAAGATCCCTGGACATTTTCCCGACTATTGTCCTCTTCGATTTTACAGTTTGGGATTCCTTTCATGATTCCATGACCATTAACCAAACATGACTTTAAGTGTTTTGAGGTGTTAGCGTGGATGATCTTCCAAGTACTTATATACCTTGATTTGCTATGCTCTAGGTGATCAAACTTGGTGGGATGAAACATGACTGAACGAACCCTTTCCCTCTTCGGCCTAGCAAAATGTCAGTATTTCAAAGCCGTGCATAATGGAAAGCCACTTTTGCGGGGAATTTGTTTTCTCTCTAAATTTTCCAAGGTTGAAAATGAATTGGAAAATCGCTCATTTTGGTTGGAGCTCTTTTATGTTTACCCCATGCAAGTGGTGGATACTGTTGGGGACGCGGTCGACTTTTTATTGAGAAAGGAGTGTGGTTCTCGACATTATCTAAATGAAAGATGCCTTTTCTTTCTGTGATTACTGAACAATCGCCAATTCTTCAGAAGCAGACACGATCTTTCCATTGTGTGTTTTCCTTACCTTAAAAAGTAACTTCCATTCACTAGTCTTCACTTGATTTTGCTTATTGTGTTTCATGTGTGACTTTCCCTGGAGGCAGTCCGCATCCCATCTGAATTAGATGGATCACATGAACAATTTATGGTTCTTCTTGCTCTTTTCTCAACGCATGCGATCTTGCTTACATGATTTTTGGTAAGTATCCCAATGTTCCTTCTTACATAGTTACATGTATATGAGAATTGTAATTGGCAAAATCTGAAAACTTTCCGGACCCTTCCAATACCATAAAGGGCCGATGTTTGGATCTCCAAATTGAGCAGACGGACCTCACGTTTTAGCAGAGCACAAGATTAGTTTTAGATTGGAAGGCATGATGCAAAACAAATTCAGAATGGAAATTGCTGAAAATAAGCAGCAACAAGGGGGACCTCAACAGAAAAAGATGCATAACTTATGAAAAGATAAAATAATAATTATAACAATGGAAAAAATACATAGTTATCGTGTCGGGTTGATCCAGCGCATGGGAACTTCAGAACAAGCTGATTGTCTGAAGAATACGATGCAGAATTTTTCCATCTTTTCACCGCCCTTAATATTCAGTAGCCTTAGAACTTTAAGACTTGCTTAGGATGGCTTCCAAGTTTCCCCAGTGATTTATCCAGTGCAATGTGGAAATCACTAAAAGGAACCAGCTCTGTCCTGCAATTTTGGAGAAATTCATATGCATCCACAATCGAAACACACTATCTTGACGATATATACTATTGGATATTACTATAAAGATATGGAGACCTAAATACAGCAATTTGAGTAGAGGTTACCAAAGACATACTTGTATTTTAACTTCCCATCACGCACTAGTTCCAGCAAGTGATCTATCATTCTTCTGCACTCTGTCACATCATTTGAACTCATCCAATTATGCAGCCAAAATCCCCTCAAAGAAAGATCCTGCAAACCATAACAACCATTATCGTACACTCCAGATGTGCTTTATGATTTAGGAATTAATTCCAGAAGTCAGCAGTACTAACTGTACATTTGAACATGAGATATCACAGTGAAATCGAGAAGGAGACAATAATAGAATCGTTGTTTCTATGCCTTCTTTGCTCTAGATCTTTTACTAAAACGCCTCCTATGGGTACAATTGAACTTTAGCATGAGATATCACAATGAAATCAAGAAGGAGACAATGGTAGAACCATTGTTTCTATGCCTTCTTCTTTGCTCTAGATCTTTTATTAGAACGCGTCCTATGGGTATAAGTTTCTCTTCCGATGTTCAGCACCTACTGCAGGCTTAAAGATGCCTGAGCTATGCCACAATTACTACTTTCGATTAAGGGATCAAAAGATAGTGATTCTTTGGCCCTAAGAAATCCATGTGGATAATCTCTTGATCTCACGTGCATGATTTTCTCACCAATCCATAGTTTGCTTCATTTCTTAACAGGTAATTACATTGCCCCCCCCCCCCAAAAAAAAAAGAAAAGAAAAAAAAAATCTCCCTGCACGATTGAATATATGGAAGCATTGGTACACATACTCTTAGTCTTGACTCTAGGAATATTTTTTTTTTTTGCTCAAATTTGGTTGCGTCAAATACTGAAAGTGAGATTTTGGGCCAAGTTTAGACAAAAAATAAAACCATAGGGCATTGACCAAGACCGAGACCAAAACATAGACAAGTCAAATTGTAAGGTTTGACTGAAATAACCTCATAACCGTAGGCGGAAAATTTAGTTCGCCGCTTCTTAATCTACCTTGAAGATGAAAGATGAAGTTGATACCGTAATTGGTTTCTTAGACATCCCACCATATGTCACCATGGTTCCTCCCCGCCTGAGAACAAAACGAAATCAGCTCTCTTCGGAAAGATATGGGAAGCACTCAACACTACTTTAACACTTGTCGCACCTCAAAAAATTCATCACCAAGGAAGCAACATTGCCACCAACACAGTTTATTCCAAGGGCAGGTTCTTTTAGATCACCCTAGTAGCAAGTCAATTAGATGTAAATAAAGAACTCAAGTGCCAATGGCTAAACATGGATGTGTGTCCATGCATGAGAATATGGTAGAATGGGTTAATGGGTGCATGATACCAGTAGACTCTTGACATTCTTTACTTCTAATTGGCTCTTAGTGAACACTTCTCCAGCACCGAGTTTCTTCAACGCCTCTTTTGCTTCATCAGAGCCAGCTCTGTCACGGAAAAAAAAGGGTCATGAAAGCCCAATAAAAACCAAATTTAGTTACTGAAATGCAGTGCTAACTGCTAAGTCGAAAAAGAAATTACGAATTCTACTAAATTCGTCCTAGATGTCACACAGGAACTAATGAGCTGGCTAACAAGAGCTCTACTAAATTAATGTGTCGGCACCGCAAAATGTTTTCTGACCTTTTTTGTGTCTCATCACAGAATTAAAAAAATCACTACAGGAAGTTGCAAAGCAAGAGAGGTCTTAGATATATGAAAAGTAATTTTCCACCAGCAACCTAAATAGATGGAATTACCAATGCCCCAGTAGTATGATGATCTAAACATACCAGCGATCAACATCTAGAACACATGATGACTGCAAAAATAGTAGAAGCAGCATCAATAGTAACAAGTCACTTTTGATGAGCAATGCAGAAACATATCTTTTCACTTCACACTACAATTAACTGTCTTTGCCTTCAATAGATTCAAAAAACAAGTCCTTCTAATCTTTCCTATACATGTTACCTCATCACAAAACCTCATTTTTATATTGGCAGATTGAAGGATGTTAGCTGATGTACCAAAACTGATGGGTTTTTCTTTTATGGGCCTAAGTAGGGCCCATCCGCCCATGTTGGGTCCGAAAGCCCGGCCCGTGAGTCAAAGGCCCATGGGGGAAGTTATTATAGATAAAGATAAAATAAAAGGGAAAATCTAAGAAGCGGTTATACGGTGAAGTTACGTATTTTGAAAAGTGAGATTAGGTTCTCTCAAGTTACGTTCTTTATACCGCTTTCTCCGTAAAAAAAAAGAACGGGATATTCCTCTAAGAACAGTGATTGGATTCCTCCTCGCATCGCAACATTGGTGCTTAGTTTGTGGAAATAAGGTACGTTCGATTATGTGACGTGCTTTTCGATTGGTGATTCATGTGTTTCTTGGGCTTGCTTCCGCGTTCGTTGTTTTAGGGGTTCGATTTAATGTCGAATCATTGTTTTGGGAATCCCGTTTTCCCAACATTGGTATCAGAGCATTGTTCATGTTTCCTGATCCTTTTCGTGTTTATAAATTGCTTTTTTGATTAAATTTTTCGTAATACACCACTGTCGGTCGATTGGGGATGGAAAATCCTGACACTGTACTGTTCCCTCCTAGCCTTTTGATTTTCCGGAGATCGAAGTGCGTTTCTGAAAGCGTAGGGTTGTAGGTCTCGTCGATACGAGAAAAACGACGAGTGGCCCGCTGCCGGGGGCCGCCAAATGCGCCGCCACATGCGGCCAAAAGATCTGGCGTCGTCGACGCGTGCACACGTCGAGACCGTTCCCAGGCGCGTGCGCGACACGCACGCGTGGGGGAAATCGCAAGCGCGTGCAACGCACGCACGCGGCAACCGCACGCGCATGCGTGGCATGCACGCGCCAACCGCCAGCGCGTGCTGCGCACGTGCCTGCGTTTTACCCCTGTTTTTCTTAAGAATATTACGTTTTTGCCATTGGTGGTTGTTTTTACAATTATGCCCTTATTGTTCGACGTAATTACTATTTTGCCCCTACCTGAGTCGGTCGGTTTAACCCGACCCGTTTGACCCATTTGACCTGACCCATTGACCCATTGACTCGACCTGGTCATCCGTTGACCGTTGACTGGAGTTGACCACTGTTGACCGGTTGTTGACCTACGTTGACCACCGTTAATCGGTCGTTGACCTGCGTTGACCAAAAAAAAAAGAAGAGGAAAATTATGTATTTTCCATTTTTGTTCGTGTGGATTATAAGTAATCCATTATTTGTTTTGCATTTGTTGTAGGAACCATGATATGGTATGCACGTATGCCTGCATTTCCGAGAACGGACGAAAAAAAGGCGGAACTTAAAGGGCTAATAACAGAATTAGCTAATTATCGGTGGAATGATGGTGATGTAGTATCACACGTGGTCAGGGTCAATCAGATGATACAAGAAATCATTTGGAATGGTTATCCTATGCCGGATTATGAGAGGTGCCGGCCTTAATAAACACTCTTCCACCTGAATGGCAAGCAGTGTTAGATTGGCTTTGGGAGGTCAACGTGGTCCCGGATTATAGGAGGCTTGCATTAGCTTTTGTAAGAGAGTATTATAGAATCGAGTTAACCAAGGCTTCAACCCTTGGGTTGAGTGTCATATGGCGCAGAGTGAATGCACCTTGGAGGTGGCATGAGAGCTCTCCAAAGGTCTTTCCGTGGTTGACCAATGTGCCTTCAGAATTCTCAGAGAATTTTACTAAGAGATTAGAAGAGACTTTCCCAATTTATGGGATAGATGAGAATTTTTGGGATTAATTATTTATTTTTTCTTAGATTAGTTTGAGATGTTTTAGGTGTAAATATCTCTTTCTATGTTAATATTTTTCCTCTGAATATATTACTTAGTGTAATGGACATGTTTAATCATTGAAAGTTCAATGTTGTTTATCATTGTAAATTAGTATGTTAATTTACAATTCTTTGTGGGAAGTTCAAGAAAGTTTTAGTGACTTTGCTGAACTTATTTTGCATGAAGATTATATTAATGATAATTTTAAGTTAGGATTTTTGGATGATGATTGGAAACATAGTGACATTTTGATTCTGAAACCTTACTTGAAATTATTCATTAATATGATGGGTTTGTGCAAAATGGATGCATAAATGATATGCGTTAATAATTCGTGCATATGTGTCTGATATGTTCAGATCAATGGCTTCAGCAACTAAGAGCATAATTGCTGAGTTGAACAAAGAAGAAAAATTGAACGGTGACAATTATGGAATATTGAATAAGAAAATTCATTATGTGCTTGAAAAGTAAGAAGCACTAAAAGCTCTTGACCATGTTGTGGAAGAACTTGAGAATACTATGCGCCACCTTGAGCTAGCAGAGGACCGCCTAAATGCATTGAGCGGGAAACAGATATTTGCTGTGCTGGTTCTAGCTTAGAAAGGGCTTCGAGCTCTAAGTGCAAGCACATTGATTCGTTCAATGGGTGGAAATGCAAGGGATCAAGTCCTTTTTGCGAGAAACCAAGAATTAACCAACATAAGAGAGGAAAACATCATTGTGTGAAGAAACTGTCAAGGGTGAAGTGTTATAACTATGATCAGAAGGGTCACTATGCTTGCAACTGTCGTGAGCCAAAGAAGGTAAACACCCATTGTACTTTTGAGAACTTTGCTTATGTGTCAAGTTCTATATTCTTAACTGAATCTAATCCTTTATGGATTGTAGATTCGGGATCAACAGACCATGTAGCAAAGGATAGAGAATCCTTCGTAGAATTTCAACGAGTATCTATGTAGGAAATAACGCCAGAGCCGAAGTAAAAGGGATTAGCACCTGCCAATTGAACATTCGTGGTGGACGCACTTTGTTCCTACATGATATTTTGTATGCTCCGGAGATTCGTTGAAATTTAGTGTCTGTTTTAGTGTTGGTAAAACTTGGTTTTAATATGAACTTCCATAATAGTGGTGTGGATTTGTATTTGGATACAAATTATTATGGTTGTGGATATTTTCTAAATGGTTTTATTGTATT
Organism: Eucalyptus curtisii; assembly: GCA_017140595.1. NCBI lineage: Eukaryota > Viridiplantae > Streptophyta > Magnoliopsida > Myrtales > Myrtaceae > Eucalyptus > Eucalyptus curtisii. Next base: position 11,299,411 of record CM029504.1, read on the forward strand.
GAATGTTGACTATGATGATGTCAATGTTTGTTATTCCCTTTTCACATCTTATAATTCATATGATAATGATGTGAATGTGTGGCATGCTAGACTTGGTCATATTGGCCAACAACGTATGAATAGGCTAGCCAAAGAGGGCTTCTTAGGCAATTGTTCGTAAAATTCTACACGCAAGCGAACGTGTCGAACAAGTAATATAATGATGAGAAAGAATATCGTCCCACGGAGATCGATGATTAATAAACTAATTAAATACTAAAATAGATTAATTCTAAAATTTATCTAACAGATCAAAATATAATTGAGAATAAATTAAAAACAAAATTTAAAGACTAAATGCAGTAAATCAATCAGATAAATATGTTAAAGCATCCGATTTCACCATAACCACTAGATATGAATTTCAGATTGTTGTGAGTACAAGAACGATATCAAACATGTGACAACGGAATTTCCTAATCTATTTACTATCCTATCTTTAGGTATAGCAAACCTACTCAGTTTATTAATCCACTATATCTCTATGTGAATTAAAATAAACATAAGTGTATTAAAAAATATGAATATTCCCGGTTTACAATGAGTCTTTTGGATCATCTTATCACTGAAAGCTACACAAATAACGCGGTATATTTCTATCCACGTTTAATTCATGGTTATGTATTATAATGAGCTATTGCATATTATCACTTCTCAGTCTCAAACATGCACATCAAATCATTCAAGTGGTGGCCAGTCACTCAAAAGCATTAAGCACAATAATATATAACTCACATGAATGAAATCAATTGTAAAATATAAAAATCATGAAATTCACATCATCATGGTTAGGCTACATCGTAGCCCTAACAAAAGAAAATTAGAACATAGTAGATGAAGAAATAAAAATATAAATTAAACTCAACATCTTGAATCAAAGAACAAGAATTCTGTTACCACTTTTGTCTTCTCTTCAAAATACTTGAAAAACTCTCAGAACAATGAAAAAACGATCTAACCAAAAACCTAGCTTAAAAAACCTAGCTACTCTCTGGCTCTCCTATTTATAGGAGATATCTAAGATCCTTATCTCCAAGCAATTGCGCACAAAATCAGGGAGTAAATTAGAGGATTTTGATTTGATATCTATCTCCCACTGCTGCTTGATTCAAATTCCTGAGTTTTGCCATTTTTTTCCTTATCTTCTCCATATATCATTATTCTGCATAAATAAGGAAAATTCAAATAATCAGAAGGAAATCCAAATATTTTTTCATAGATATTGCATTGATTATTGCCTAAAATAGGTAAAATAACTCTATTTTTATAGAGTTATCAGCAATATTGAAAAAGTCGATTTGCCCATATGTGGGCATTGCCCAGCAGGGAAAACGACAAGAAAACCATTTGGAAAAGGTACAAGAGCTGAATTTCCTTTGCATTTAATCCATTCTGACGTCTGTGGTCCAATGAATGTGAGAGTAAGGTATGTGGCTGTTTATTTCATCATATTTATAGATGATTATACTTGATTCGGATATGTCTATTTGATTTCTCATAAATCTGAAGTAATAAATTGTTTAAAAAAGTTTATGAACTTGGTAGAAAATCAATTAGATAAGAAAATAAAAGTATTGAGATTTGATCGAGGTCGTGAATATTTATCTGATGAGTTCAGAAATTTATGTAATGAAAAAGGAATAGAAAGACAATTGTCTATTCCATATACTCCTCAACAAAATAGTGTTCTAGAGAGAAGGAACAGAACCCTACTGGAAATGGTTAGGTTCATGATGTCGCATGCTAACTTACCTATCACTTTTTGGAGTGATGCGTTATTAACTGCTGCCTATATACTTAACCGAGTGCCTTCCAAATCAGTTACTTCCACTCCATATGAGTTATGGACAGGTAGAAAATTAGACTTAAGTTTTCTTAAACCGTGGGGTTGTGCCACCTATACTCATGAGCCCTCTCACAAGTTTGAGAAATTGGGTCCCAAAGGAAAGAAGAGTATTTTAATAAGATACTCAGAACACTCGAAAGGGTATGTGTTTATAGGTGAGCAGGAAAGTGAGAGTATAACTAAATTTGAATCACGGGATGTCACATTCTTAGAGAATGAATTCCTAAGTGTTGACACCTAAATTTTACAATTTTATTACGTACAAGATTAGGAATTAGTCGTAAAAAAAAAAAAAAAAAAAAAAAAAAAAAAACAAAAACAAAAACAACAAAACAAACAAAACAAAATGAAAACAAAACAACAAAAAAAAATAGAAAAAAAAAAAGACATGGAAGGGGGTCGGGCCGGATCTCACCTTGGCCCGGCCCATGCCACCTCCTTCCTCCATCTTCGTCCTTGAAACCCTAGAGGGGAATAAGGGGAAGAGGGAGAGGAAACCCTAGAAAGAGAACAGAGGGAGCAGGGGGAGAGAACTCGAGAGAGAGCTCGAGGAAAAAGGCGCCGCCGCCGCCGGTCGCGGCGTTCGACCGACGCCGACCCCGCCGCCGCTCGAACCAGAAACGCGAAGAGAACGAGAGGGAGAGGGGAGAGAACTCGAGAGAGAGCTCGAGGAAAAAGGCGCCGCCGCCGCCGCCGCCGGTCGCGGCGTTCGACCGACGCCGACCTCGCCGCCGTTTGAACCAGAAACGCAGAAGGGAGCGAGAGAGAGAGGAGAGTTCGAGGTGGAGCGGCGGCACTGCCGCCACCGCCGCTGCTGCCGGCAACGGCGCTCGACTGACGCCGACCCCACCGCCGCTCGACTCAGCAGCCCCCTCTCTAAGCGACGCTTCCTCACGCCTCCACTCGCGAACCGACAGCACCCGCCGCCGCTGCTCCCGACGCCGAACCAACCGGAGACGAACCAGATCTAGGAGTAGATCGAACTCCGCGCACCACCGGGCCGGGCCGCCGCCATCCCGGCTTTAGACGCCGTCCCAACCCCCCTCACGCAGCCGGTGCCGTCGCTCACCGTCGCCACCCTCAACCCGACGCCGTCCGAGCTGCCCCGCCGGTCACCGCCGAGCGAGCCCCGCACCAGCCCTCGCCACGCGCGCCGCTCTCCCGACCGCGTCCTCGCGCCGATCCACCGCCGTGCCACGTCGCCGCCCGTCGTACCGCCGCTGTTGCCGTCAAATCACCGTCGCCGCGCCCGCCAACACCGCCAAGAAACCCTAGGGTTTCGGCCAAAAGGAACGGGTCGGACACGGGTCACGAACCGGGTAGGGTTTCGAGGTATTCGGGTCGATTTTGGGCTTTCGGGCTTAGGGATTAAAGAACTTATGGGCTTGAGTTGTGGGCTTTATTTTTAAAATAAAATAGACTAGACCAAATTGGGCCCGCTGGTTGGGCCCAATCCGAACCAAAGAAAGGCCCGACCAAGGCTGGTCGGGCCGGTTCGGCCGGCCCCCCTTTTTTGGACCGAATCGGGTCCGGTCGAAGACCGGACCCGATCCGCGTCGTGGTCAGTCCGACCGGACCCGATCCGATCCGCGTTGATGGGTCGGGTCGACCGGACCCAACCCGGTTAGCCCATTTTTTTTAATTAAAAATTATTCTTTTTAAAAAATTAAAAAAAATTAAAAAATTAAAAAATTAAAAAAAAATTTAAAAAAAAAATTTTTTTAAAAAAAATTTTTTAAAAAAAATTAAAAAAAAAAAACATTTTAAAAGAAACTTCAAAAATTAAAAAAATGCAAGGTTTGGTTAGGAATTGCCATGTTTTATCTTTCTAGTGTAATCAGGCCTTTATTTACTCGCATATTAATTTTATAGCATGTTTAATTCGCATATCTAGTTATGTTTAATTGCACGTATTTAAGTTGGTCGCAATCGGGATCTTGGTAGCTATGGTTGTTATTTTAATGATTGCGCACCTGCATGATCACCTCACATGTTAGTGGATAGATATAAAATTAATCCAAACTGCTTGCCAAAAATTATTTTGTTAAAATAAACAAGATTAGGTACCGAAAGGATATTAATTAGTCAATTAGTGTAATCAAGTCCCCAACCCTAGATTCTCTGGTTGCGTAGAAAGTGTGGCATACTCCCGTGCCTCACTTGGTTTCTAGCCGACCCCAATAGGCTAGTGGCGACTCCTTTTTGCACAAAATTCTTAAAATATCCCAATGTCACGCGGGATATGGGCTTGGGAGAGTCCGCGTCTAATCATGGGCCTTAGGCCCGTTCTTTAGGCAATACCCCTAAACCTGTTCCCTCCCCTCGAGGGTAGGTCGCGACACTAAGAAGGGCGAAATAGGTGAGGATTACTCCCTATTTGAAACATTGGATCAAGATAATGAATTTAGTGGAGTTCGTCCAAATGGGAGTAACTTGATAAGTGATGAATTTAATTCAACTCACTCTAAATTATAACCGCATGATGAGATGATATCGTTATTATCTAATCCGAGTGGGAGCATAATGGGGAATGATGTGCAAAGTGTACAATCTGTCGTACGGCGAACAAGTCGCAAAAGTATTCCCCGTCGACGTTTTGGCATTAAAGGGGAAAATTTTATAGTTGCTTCGCAAGATGAAGATGAGCCAAGAAATGTTAATGAGGCTCTAAATTGCCCTAGTAAGGAAAAATGGATGCATGCAATGAAAGAGGAAATAGAGTCAATGAAGTCAAACCATGTTCGGGAACTGGTTGATCTTCCGAGAGAACGCAAGGTCATTGGGAACAAGTGGGTTCTCAAAATAAAGCGTAAAGCTGATGGCTCAATAGATAGATATAAGGCTCGTCTTGTAGCGAATGGGTATAATCAATAGGAATGAATTGATTATGAGGAAACATTTTCCCCTGTAGTGAGATTTACCTCAATTCGCATAATTCTGCAATTGTAACTAGTACGGATCTTGAATTACATCAAATGGATGTAAAGACTGTTTTTCTCAATGGAGAATTAGATGAAGAAATATATATGGAACAACCTGTTGGTTTCATCATGAAAGGTCAAGAAGAAAATGTATGTCGACTTTTAAGATCGATATATGGCCTTAAGTAGTCATCGAGACAATGATATATACGTTTTCATAATGCCATAATGGCATATGATTTTACAATGATTGATGAGGATCATTGTGTGTATATCAAAAGATCCAAAGATCAATTTGTGATAATATCATTATATGTTGATGATATATTGATTGTCGGAAGCAATTTGGAGTTTGTGAATACTGTCAAGAGTTGGTTATCTTCCAACTTTGAGATGAAAGACATGGGTGAGGCTGCATACATTCTTGGAGTTAAGATTTCAAGAGATCGTTTGAAGAGATCATTATCTCTTTCGCAAGAAACATACATAAATAGGGTTCTTGAACGATTTCGTATACAAGATTGTAAATCCATAGATACTCCTATTACAAAAGGCAAAAGATTGAGTCATAGAATGTGTCCAAGGACTCCACAAGAGAAGAACAAATGCAACATGTTCCTTATGCTAGTGCTGTTGGAAGCTTGATGTACGCCATGATGTGTACATGACCTGACATATGTTTTGCAGTTGGAATGGTGAGTAGATACCAATCTAATCCAGGTCAAGCACATTGGAAAGCCGTTAAAAAAATACTAAGGTATCTGAAGGGGACTGCTGATTATACGCTGAGTTACCAAGGAAATGATCTGCAACTTGAAGGCTATTCAGATGTTGATTAGGGAGGAGATTTAGATGAAAGGAAATTTACCTCTAGATTTGTTTTCTTACTGAATAATGACGTCATATCTTGGAGCAGTAAGAAACAAACATGTATAGCCTTGTCCACGATGGAAGCTGAGTTCGTGACATTATCAGCAGTAGTACAAGAAGGTGTTTGGCTTAAGAGATTTTTGGATCATTTAGGTGTTATTGAGAATGCTACAGACTCATTGTTGGTTAACTGTGATAGCCAAGCAACAATAGCGTACACCAAAGATCCAAAATATCATGGCAAGACCAAACATATAGATACCAAGTATAATTTTCTCAAAGATATGGTTGCACGAAAAGATGTGAACTTACAGTACATATCTACGCATAGAATGGTAGTAGATCCCATGACAAAGCGAATACCTAGAGATGTGTTTTGTGGTCATGCGAAATCTCTAGGACTGCGTAGAGGCTAATGTACTGAATATTGTAATTTCCCTTAAGTGTTCACATTTAATAAATTAGTATTTTCATTATTAATGCCTATGAATCTTTGTTTGACGTTTATGCATCTTAATGCTTAGTGCATTATATAAAGTTGAGAAAGTATGTTGGATAAATGAAAGATTAGCCCACTCACACGGGTAATCGCCTCTATTTATTATGTGATAAATAGAGATGAGACGGTTTTTAAGCTTATTATCTAGGTGATAATCGAGAGCTCAAGCTTAAAATATATATATCGCCTTAACTGAGTGTTAAGATGAGGACACAATATTTACTATGTCCGAAAGTAAAATAATCCACATATTTTGCTTTATTTGTCTATGATGCAAGATGTGAGTTTTGATGAATTTTGTGAATGAGTAGATATGTGAACTTAAGTTAGACATTAGGTATGTCTGAACTATCATCTGTACGGTATTGAATGTGTAAACATACGCTCCATGGGAAAATAGTTAATATCGTAATACGTATTTCATACTATGTATGCATGAGACGACTAATAAGAGTGGCAAAAGTTTTGATCTTAACTTTTGTGCCGTGTGAGACTCTTGAGGAAAAGAACTCCTCAATTAAAGTCCCCTTATGACTCTTACTTATTCTCAAGATTTTTATTTAGTATTTGCTATTTTAGAATGTTGCCAATGATCATGTATTGATTCGATCTAATGGGACATTTCTAGAAAAGCAAGTTGAACTGAAATTGAGAGTTTCAAGGAAAAAGGAAGATCGAATTTGAAGAATCACATTCTAATTTTGTATTCACTGGTCGACCGATTATGATTGTTTTTGGGATAATCATAATTGTGAATACAATGTATCATTGCTTAAAAAGAGATCAAGAGAGATATAAATGTGATCGATCGATCTAGGGTACTGCATACTAAATCTACTTAGGATGTGATGCTCATTATGAGCTGCTATATATTCCTAACAGATGTATGGCAACGGGCTCTCAAAGTATGCTGGTCGCACGGATTATTTACTAGTATGAATGTTGTAGAGAGGTAAAGATGATTCTGTTCGGCCCATCATGTGCGAGTGGGAGATGATTGGTTTTTCTTTGATGGGCCTAAGTAGGGCCCGTCCGCCCATGTTGGGCCCGAAAGCCTGGCCCGTGAGTTAAAGGCCCATGGGGGAAGTTATTATAGATAAAGATAAAATAAAAGGGAAAATCTAAGAAGCGGTTATTCGGTGAAGTTACGTATTTTGAAAAGTGAGATTACGTTCTCTCAAGTTACGTTCTTTATACCGCTTTCTCCCTAAAAAAAAAGAATAGGATATTCCTCTGAAGAACAGTGATTGGATTCCTCCTCGCATCGCAACATCAGTGTTTAGTCTGTGGAAATAAAGTACGTTCGATTATGTGACGTGCTTTTCAATAAGTGATTCATGTGTTTCCTGGGCTTGCTTTCGCGTTCGTTGTTTTATCACTGTTTTGGGAATCCCGTTTTCCCAACAAAAACCAACCTAAAGTACTGTCTTGATTTCTCTAATAAGTTCAATATAATTAGTTTCTCAAAATGCCCTCATAACAGAACCATTCTTGCATGCCAATGCATGAACTAATGCTCAGTTAGCCTCATAGATTCCTACCCATTGTAGCACCTAGCCAGAGATTATAATTTCCTCGAATCAGTGATCACACTCTGTGTTACTTTAAGTTTGAAAGGGTCAGCTACAGTAACACAAGCTCAAGATCCACTTCTCCCCGTTATTCAATGCAAGAGATATCTGTCAATCACACCATCTTCCATAAAAACCTGAGATACGAGAATGCTGAATATTTTGGCACATTTTCAATTTGTAAATTGATATACCATTGCCACAACCAAACATAATCAACATATTTGTGCATCTGGCAATTGTTCATAACTTTTAGTCCACCAGCAAGGTTCGTAATTAGAACAGGAAAAGACAGAGTTGCCACAAGTAATTCAATCCCCAAAAGTTCCAACTTGTCATCATAGAGCTTGAATTTCAAATATAATTCGGGCTGTGTAACCATCCAAAGTTACTTTAGAAGCTAAGTAGACGAGCTCAATGCTTTCCCGCAAGGGGGCAAAAAAAAAAAAAAAGGCTTGCTAGCAATGGTTAAGGCAAATCACTGAAAAGAGAAATAAAAGCAAACCCACACATACCCTTGCTATCTAAAGTCTACACAAAAGTTTTAAACAACAATAGTTTGACAAAAGTTATACAGTGTCAAGGTTATTGAAAGCTTTCAAAAGAGCTCCTGTCCCTGATTATGTTGATGCTATGGATGCCGCGGGATTTCGCAATTTGGATGAGGCATCGACCCACCATACTTGTAGCCCCATTTTGCACAATAGAATCCCCTAATTATCACAGCTGATTAGGACAACTTAGAAAAATTGCTTATGGTAAAAGTTGGCGGACAGCTAAGAGGACTTTTGTACTGTCTATATACCTGGTTCCAAACAGGTGAAGTCTTCAAGCATTCTCAAAGCGGTCGGAGGATTAATTGAAATTGTTGCGGCATATTCAATAGGAGAATTCTTATCAATATTTTGTCACACACTCTGGTCTTTCACAATATAAGTCTGCCATGTCCCTGAGCACAAAAACTATTTCACCTTTCAACACACTCAAATTTACAATGGGCTAAGTGCTAGACATGGATGTTCTGCAGTACTTATGGAATGCAAAAGTATCTTTTACTTATGAAGACGAATACTAAGGTGTGTATAACAGTTTTGATTTTCTTTTGGTTGATATTCCACTCGTTTCTCTTCTGCATCTAATCAAATTTTCACTAGGTTGAAAATGTTAAACATGCTGGAGCAAATATAGAAGATTATCCTTTGGCTGGATAAAAAATCATTCAGAAGTGATAAACTACGCTACAAGGAAATAACAAAAAAAAAAAACAATCCGTTCATTTTTTGTGTCTCTCTCCATTGAATCCTATTTCATCGTATCACACCGCGTTTTTCAATATTTGAAAATCACCGTCTACATCTCGGTGTAGGTTTGGGATAACCATTGGTCTCATAGTCCTAGGGTGGGGCCATTCACGAACTAGCCCATTGAGAATTCCTATACGTACCTGCACCGGGTGCACCAAAGATGCAGTTGGCGATTCTCTCGAGAGAATCCGAGACAAGGAGCCCGAATTACTAGGCCTGAAGAGAGAAATACAACAAAAATGAAAGAACTAAAGAAAAGAGCCCAAAAACGTTCACCAAAATCAAGCTTAACCGTTGAGCTCGGATCCGAAGGAAAGGCCGATCCATTATCGAGGCCCGCCCATCTTTTCAACGGGCCCAATTCACGGCCCCTGAACATCGAACGAGAAGACGCTGCGCGATTGGGCCATTCTCTCTCTCTCTCTGGACTGTTGAAGCTCGTTCCGTTCTTCTTGGAGCTTCATCTCCGGCGATTCGAGCTCCTCGATCTCCCGAAGCGATTGGCCGCGAACAGGAAAATGAGGCACCGGCTTTTCACCATCGCCTCGCGGAGTCGCGGCAGAAAGCAGCCGTCCCCGCTCGCCTCGCCCTTGCGCTTGTTTTCGCGGCTTAGCTCGCAATCGGATCGGTGCGTTCCGGTCATGCTTCGACTACGCTCGTGATTCTGTCCGATGTTCTCTTTTTCTCTTCTTCTTCTTTTTCATCCGTGATCGAATCGACGATCGTGGTTTCGTCGTGCAGGCCTTCGTTCGGCATCGCCTTCGACATCGACGGCGTGGTCCTCCTCGGTCACACTCCCGTCGGCGGTTCTCCGCGCGCGCTCAGGAGATTGTACGACGATTCTGGTAAAGCTTTCGCCATCGCTTGCTGATATACCTGCGAGGCTTATGTCGTGCTGGTGATCTTGCCGTTTCGCGTATGTTCTACGTTGCGAATGCATGTCTTTTTTCGCTGATTGCTACCGAATTTTCTGATGATGTAAGGGCGGGGGATATCGAGATTCGTATCTGCTATCACTTACTTTACGTTCTACATCTTTTCAGGAAAGCTGAGGATACCTTTCGTGTTCTTAACAAATGGTGAGCGTTCGTGATTGGTAGACTTCAATAGGTCCTGGTCATCGCTTTAATATGTTAGTAATTTTTGCTATTACATTTCTCGCTTTGGATATGTGTTACCAAATGTGACCGTTCAATAGAATCATCACCGGTGAGTGCCGTGATATAATGGTCAAACTAAAGTTTTCAAGTTGCGTGCTGGACATCATATGCTTATTGTGGTTGATTATTCACTTATCGGCAAGTATTGGTACTTTTAAGATCTAATAGTAATCGTCTTGATGATTTTGAGATTGCTGCTATCTTATGTTTAAGTCATTCAAGCAATTTGAATCTGTGTCGCCTTTTGAGATGCCCTTACCTATGATCGTTCAATATGTTACTCCCTGGAAATAAGAAATTTTGCTTGTTAATTCCTGAAGAAGCGATAATTAATTTTTACTGCACACTGCTAATAGCAATGGCCGATGCAGGAGGTGGCTTTTCTGAATCCAAAAGAGCCCAGGACTTAGGTCAACTACTAGGAGTCAACATTTTACCTTCACAGGTAGTTCGTCTCTTGTGTTACAAAATCTGCTTGCCCTCACGATTTTGCTTGTTATCAGGTCCAGAACTACTTTGTTTCGTTTTTCTCTCATATTTTGACCAAGATAATTTGCAGGTCATACAGGGCCACACACCTTTTAAACAACTGGTAAATAGGTAAGGATTTGTTGGATTATCTCCATGACCAATGTCCAATGAGAAATGTGGCATGCTAATGTAAATCAGGAATGAGCCTTTTCGATAACATTTGCTTTTTTCATCTATCTCACTCATGATTATTAAAATCTGGGATCGCAAAATAAAATATTGTGCATGTGTATTATTAGCTTAGTAAGAATTCTCCTGTACAAGAATTATTTATAAGTACACAATTTTGTAGGTTCAAAACTGCGAAATTGGACTTTATTGAATGTACACATCTTGTATGTGTACGTGGATATCAAAGAACACATCTAATATCTTCATCTCATGTGCTTTCTTCTTGGAAACCAGGGAAATGCACTACATATATTATATCATATGAATTGAAAAGACAGAAGAGTGCGCATGCATGTACTAACTATTCTAAGAGAATTCTGAATAGGCTTTTCTGTTTTACTAATGAATATGCTTCTCTATTTTATTCATCTGTTTCCTAATTGAGGTTTTTGCACAGATTCGAGAACGAACTTGTCGTTGCTGTTGGCAAAGGAGAACCTGCTGCTGTGATGTCCGAATATGGATACAAGTAAATATTTTTACAACTTCTCTAGGTTTGCAAATGTACCCAGCAATGTCTCAATTACTTGCTTGAGCATGCAGGTGTGTGGGTGGGGGGAGGGGAAGAGAGATATAGCTTGGCAATAGGGATAAAGATATGTATTTAATAAAACTGATATTGATGGTTATTACTTTATAGTCTAGGTAATACATAGGAGCAAGCAAAGTTAATAAAAAGCACTCAAGTTCTCAGGGACTTGAGTAATCGCAGAGGAGTCTTCTCCTTAATTCATTTTAGTTGTCCGTGTTCAATACTGTTTCACCTGGAATGCGAATTCCAACAACTTGGTTCTCTTTTATTCCTCTCCGGTTGACCCTCTTTCTGGTTGTACCTTTTCTATACAGAAATGTCCTGTCAATTGATGAGTACACTAGCTACTTTGATGCTATTGATCCACTGGCACTGTACAAGAGATGGACAACTAAGCCAGACATTAACCAGAATAGCACTTCCAATGAGATGGCGAAGAGAAAAATTGCTGTACAAACACAGAGAGTTCAGGCAGCATTTGTAGTCAGTGATTCTGTTGATTGGAGCAGAGATATTCAGGTTGTGACCACTCTAATGGATCTTGTCCTTTCTTAGATTATCTAATTCTGCTCGAGTCCATACTGGTCTTTTAGTCACGCGAGTTCTAAATCTTTGAACTGATTATCAAAAGACACTAGGCTTTGTTTTGTTTGTTCAATAACTACTCTGCAACTTTAGTTGTCATCTTTTTAGAAGTCTAGTGGGCGCTAAAATATAGTTTGAAAGAAGTGATAAAATGGAGTGTTATCATCTGTCTATCTGTCTGTGTACTTTAAAATAATTCTGTGATACTCAAGTTTGGGTTTAGGTGCTCTGTGACATATTGAGAACTGGAGGGCTTCCTGGAAAGGAGACTGGAAAGCAACCGCACCTGTTTTTTGCAAATGATGACCTAGAATACCAGGTATGCTATGCCATTTGTGATGTGAGTTGCAATCTTGAGTTTTTGAAACCTTAGTGGAACTAAAGACTGGCTGATGACTAGCTGACAAAGTGTAAAGGCAGGCTACTTTTCCTGCTGAACGTCTGGGTATGGGAGCTTTCAGGATTGCATTAGAAGCAATCTATAACAGGTAATAGTGAGGTTTCCGCTTCTCAATGGTTAGTTCTGCATGGAGTTTGATATAATATTCTCCACAAAAAATTAAAGATTGGCCCATAAGATCCTTGTGTAGGCCTAATTTGCCTCAATGCAGCATAGCGACATGCATTAATCTTCAATCTTATGTTGCGCATTGTTTACTTGTCCGTCTTCTGCAGAATACATCCCATTCCTCTGGCGTATACATCATACGGGAAACCAAATCCATTTGTCTTTGGAAATGCCGAGACAATGTTAAGGAATCTTATGCCATCTTTGTTAAGCAACCTAGATGTGGAGAATACTACAAACTCTGGAATTTGTTGTTTCAAAACCCTATACATGATAGGAGATAATCCAAAAATTGACATTAGAGGTGCACGGCAGGTATACTTCTTACCAAAAATTATAGTTTATTATATCAGTGAATTTATTTCGAAACGTAATTACCGATACTGCCAACAATTCCTTCAGGCAGGAGATCCTTGGTTTTCTATATTAACAAGGACTGGGGTATTCAAGGGAAAAGATAATCATTCAGAGTTCCCTGCTGACTTGGTGAGTATTTGTACTATTAACAAAATTTACACAGCTCTGTCTCTCTCACTCTTCATATGTATGTTGGGGTGAGTTGATGGTAGGTCCCTACGTATGCGAGTCGTGTTCATTCCAGCATGTTCACTTCTTTGGTTTAGAGATTTTATATCTGTGTTCCTAGTGGAAAGTCATGGTTGAGAATGCAGATCTTAGATTCCACCAGGAAAACATTAAGAAGTATAGTACATTGTGCAATCACTTAGACCTTGTTTGGTTCACTTTGGAGTAACAAAAGGAAATGGGATCCCATTGCAACTCATCTTCGGATGGTTTTATGATTGCGGAATCAAATTACCTAGGTTATGGATTCTCTTTAAAATGCGGAAAAGTTCCATTTACCAACTCGGCTGAGTTGCTGTCACCCCATTTGCAGTTCTTGTGATTGGTCTTTCACTCAAAACACAAAGAGGATAAGAAATAAGAATAATGGCTTAAGGTAACTTCTGTGCAGTAATTTGAAGTTCATAAAAATGGCTTCATCTTCATCACTGTGGATTTTGTGTGAAAAATGCTTGACTTGCAAGATTTTGATGAGTTTTATATAATTGGTTCGTAAAAATGCTTGTGTGAACTGTAAAATCATTTGGAGGACAATGATCGGGAAATTGTTGAGGGATCTTAGGTGGTTCTTCGCTCTGTTTCTATCCTCCGCTTTGTACATGTTGATTGGAGACACATTCCATTTCTGACATGTTTTAACCTCATTTGGCAACTCACGTTGGACATTTCTCTCTTCACTCGTAATTTGAGACCGAACAACAAAGAAAAAAAAAGAAAAAAAAAAAACCCACTCCTAAGAATTTGATTGCGTAGAATGAGATTCCTTTTCATAATTGCATGGCCTCAAGTGTTTGAGGTGTCCCATACTTACGTACCTTGATTTGCTATGCACTGGGTGATCTGTGAATTCTAACTTGGTTGGATGAAACATGACTGAAAGAACCTTTCCCTATTCAGCCTAGCGAAATGTCAGTATTTCAAAACCATGCACATTTTTTGTGGGGAATTTGTCTTCTCCCTAAATTTTCCAAGGTTAAAAATGAATTCGAAAATCACTCATCCTGATTGAACTCTTTTTTGTTTACCTATGCAGGTCGTGGATACTGTTGAGGATGCTGTCGACTTTATCTTGAGAAAAGAGTGCGGTTCTTGACATTCACTTAGACAAAAGATATATTTTCTTTCTGTGGTATGTGAACAATTGTCACTTCTTTGGAAGCCAGTACAATCTTCCCTTATGTGTTTTCCCTATCATAAAAAGTAACTACCATTAGCTAGCTTCTATTGATTTTGTTCATCGTGTATGTATGACGTTCCTCGAAGGCAGTCCACATCCCATTTGAATTAGGTTAGATCAAATAAATAATTTATGGTTCTTCTTACTCTTTTCTCAATGCATGCTATGTCAATTACATGATTTTTGGGAAAGTATCCCAATGTTCTTTGTTACGTGTATATGAGAATTGTAATTGGCAAATCTGAAACTTTTATGGACCCTTACCAAACCGGGCGATGTTTGGATCTCCAAATTCAGCCGTAATAGACAGACCTCATGTTGCATGAGATTAGTTTTAAATTGGATGGCATGATGCAAACAAATTCAGAATGGAAATTGGTCAAAATAAGCAGCAACGAAATTTCCTCAACGGAAAAGATACATAACTTATGAAAAGAGAAAATAATAGTAAGGGAACAGATACATAGTTATCTTGCTCGGTTGATCTAGCGCCTTAGAACTTCAGAACAAGCTGATCATACGAAGGATATGACGCGGAATTTTTCCTTCTTCTCACCGCCCTTATATATTCAGTAGCCTTGGAACATTAGGACTTGCCTAGGATGGCTCCTAGGTTTCCCCGGTGATTTATCCAGTGCAACGTGGAAATCACTAAAAGGAACAAGCTCGGTCTTGCAGTTTTGGAGAAATTAATATGCATCCACAATCCAAACACACTCTCTTGAGGATAAATACTACTGAAAATTACTATAAAGATATGGAGACCTAAATACAGCAATTTGAGTGGTTGTTACAAAAGACAAACTCGTATTTTAACTTCCCATCACGCGCTGGTTCAGCAAGTGACCAACAAGTGATCTATCATTCTTCTTCACTCTCTTACATCATTTGAACTGATCCAATTATGCAGCCAAAATCCCCTCAAAGAAAGATCCTGCAAACCATAAGAACCACAATTGCATTGGTTTATACCTTCCTCTTAGTCTCAACTCCAGGATAATTTTTTCGCTCAAATTTGGTTGCGTCTAATACTGAAATTGAGATTTTGGGCCAAATTTAAACAAAAAATAAAACTATAGGTCATTGCCAAGACTGAGACCGAAACATAGACAAGTCAAATTGTAAGGCTTGACTGAAATAACTTCATAACCATGACAGAAATTTTAGTTCGCTGCTTCTTAATTTACCTTGAACATAAAAAATGAAGTTGACACTGTAATTGGTTTCTTAGACATCCCACCATATGTCACCATGGTTCCTCCCCGCCTGAGAACAAAACTAGATCAGCTCTCTTCAGAAAGATAAGGGAAGCACTCGACACAAATTTAACACCTGTTGCATCTCAAAAATTTCATCACCGAGGAAGCAGCGTTGCCACCAACGCAATTTCATCCAAGGGCAGGTTCTTTTAGATCACCCTAGTACAAAGTCAATAAGATGTAAATAAAGAACTCAAGTGCCAATGGCCAAAAATGGATGTGTCCATACATAACAATATGGTAGAATGGGTTAGTGGATGGACGGTATTAGTAGACTCTTGACATTCTTTACTTCTAATTGGCTCTCAGTGAACACTTCTTCAGCACCAATTTTCTTCAACGCCTCTTTTGCTTCATCAGAGCCAGCTCTGTCACAGGAAAAAGACGGTCATCAAAGCACAGTAAAAATCAAATCTAGTTACTGATATGCAGTGCTAACTCCTAAGTTGGAAAAGAAATCAAGAATTCTACCAAATTCGTCCTCAGATGTCAAGCACCACGAAGTGTTTTCTGAACTCGTTTGTGTCTCATCACAGAATTGAGAAAAACGAAGGAAAATTTCATTCCAAGGAAGTTGCAAAACAGAGAGAGGTCTTAGATCTACTAAAAGGTAGTTCCACCAGCAACCAAAAAAGATGGCATTACCAATCCCTTGCAATATGATGATCTAAATATATAAGCAATCAACATCTAGAACACATGATGACTGCAAAAAAAGTAGAAGCAGAATCAACAGTAATAAGTCACTTCTGATAAGCAATGCAAAAACATATCTTTTCACTTCACACTACAATTAACTGCCTCTGTCTTCCGTAGATTCAAAAAGCAACTCCTAGTCTTTCTGCACATTTTAGCTCATCAAAAAACCTCATCGGGAGATTGAAGGGTATTAGTTGATTCACCTAAACCAACCTAAAGTGCTGTCTTATTTTCTTTGGTAAATTCAACATCATCAGTTTCTCAAAATGCCCTCGTAACAAAACCATTCTGGCATGCCAATGCATGTACTAATGCTCAGCTAGCCACATAAATTCCTGCCCATTGTAGCACCTACCCAGAGTTAAAATTTCCTCGAATCGGTGATCACACTCTAGTGTTACTTCAAGCTTAAATAGATAGCTACAGTAACACAAGCTAGATCCACTTCACCCTGTTATTTGATGCAAGAGATCAATCAATCACACCACCTTCCAAAAAACAAACCTGAGATACCGAAATGCTAAATATTGTGGCACCTTTTCGATTTGTAAATTGATAAAACACTACCACAACCAAACATAATCAATAAATTTGTGCATCTGGCAATTGTTCATAACTTCTAGTCCATTAGCAACCCTCATAGTTAGAACAGGAAAAGACAGAGTTGCCACAAGTAATTCAGTACCCAAAGAGTTCCAACTTGTCATCACAGAGCTTGAATTTCAGATATAATTCGGGTTGCACAACCATCCAAAGCTACTTTAGAAGCTAAGTAGACAAGGAGCTCAATGTGTTCCTGAAAAAAAAAAAAAAAAAAAGGCTTGCTAGAAATGGTTAAGGCAGATCACTGGAAAGAGAAATGAAAGCAAGCCTACACTTACCCTTGCTATCTAAAGTCTACACAAAGGTTTTAAACAACAATAGCTCGACAAAAATTATATCGTGTCAAGGTTACTGAAAGCTTTTGAAAGTATATAATGTCAAGGTTACTGAAAGCTTTCAAAAGTTATGAGGATAAAGTTATGTATCTAATAAAATTGATATTGAAGATGTCTAGGTAATAAATCGGAGCAAGCAAAGTTAATAAAAATCACTCAAGTTCTCAGGGACTTGAGTAATCGCAGAGAAGTCCTCTCCATAAATCTTCTTAGTCATCTGTGTTCAACACTGTTTCACCCGGAACGAGAACTCCAACAACTTGATTCTCTCTCTCTCTCTGTTTTTTTTTTCCTCCAGTTGACCCTCTTTCTGCCTGTGTCTTTTCTATGCAGAAACGTTCTGTCAATTGATGAGTACACTAGCTACTTTGATGCCATTGATCCACTGGCACCGTACAAGAGATGGACAACTAAGCCAGACAATGACCAGAATAGCACTTCTAATATGATAGGAAAGAGAAAAATTGCTGGGCAAACACAGAGAGTTCAGGTAGCATTTGTGGCCAGTGATTCTGTTGACTGGAGCAGCAGAGATACTCAGGTTGTGACCACTCTAGAGGATCTTGTCCTTTCTTAGATTATCTAATTCGGCTGTCGAGTCCATACTGGGCTTTTCGTCACACGAGTTTGAAATCTTTGAACTGACCATCAAAAGACACTAGGCTCTGTTTGGTCGTTCAGTAACTACTCTGCAACTTTAGTCATCTCTTTTTAAAAGTCTAGTGCGTGCTAACATCTAGTTTGGAAAAAGTGATAAAATGGAGTGTTATCATCTATCTGTCTGTCTGTGTACATTAAAAAAATTCCATGATACTCAAGTTCGGGTTTAGGTACTTTGTGACATATTGAGAACTGGATGGCCTCTTGGAAGGGAGGCTGGAAAGCAACCGCACCTGTTTTTTTTAGCAAATAATGACCTCGAATACAAGCTATGCCATTTGTGACACCAGCTGCAATCTTGAGTTTTTTAAGCCTTGGTGGGACTAAAGACTAGCTGATGACTAGCTGACAAAGTGTAGAGGCAGACTACTTTTCCTGCCGAGTGTCTGGGTATGGGAGCTTTCAGGATTGCATTAGAAGCAATCTATAACAGGTAATTTAGTGAGGTTTCAGCTTCTCAATGTTTAGTTCTGCATGGAGTTTGATCAATATTCTCCACAAAAAATTAAAGTTTACCTCAATGCAGCATAGTGACATGCATTAATCTTCAATCTTGTGTTATGCATTGTTTACTTGTCCCTGTTCTGCAGAATACATCCCATTCCGCTGGCATATACATCGTATGGGAGGCCAAATCCATTTGTCTATGGAAATGCTGAGACCTTGTTAAGGAATCTTATGCCATCTTTGTTAAGCAACCTAGATGTGGAGACTAATACATACTCGGAATTCGTTGTTTCATAACACTATACATGATAGGGGATAACCCAAAAATCAACATTAGAGGTGCACGACGGGCATATTTCATACTGAGAATTGTATTTTATCATATCTGTAATTTTATTTCTGGACATAATCACTAGTACTGATAACAACTCCTTCAGGCAGGAGATCCTTGGTTTTCTATATTAACAAGGACGGGGGTATTCAAGGGAAAAGATAATAATTCAGAACTTCTTGTGGACTTGGTTGGTATTCATACTCTTAACAAAATCCAGACATTTCTCTATCTGTCTCTCTCATCTCTCCTTGCATGTACGTTGGGGTGAGTTGATGGTAGGTTCTTAAGTAAGCGAATCATGTGCATGTTCACTTCTTTGGTTTAGGGATTTTAGATACATGATCCTATGGAAAGTCATGGTTGAGACTGCAGATCATTGATTCCACCATGAAAAGTATAGTACATCGTGTAATCACTTAGGCCTTGTTTGGTTCACCTTGGAGTAATAAATAGGAAATGGAATGCCATTGCAGCTCATCTTTGGATGGATTTATGATCATACAATTAAAGTGCCTAGTTAACAGATACTCCTAATGTAGAAATCGATTGCTTGGGTAGAGGCGGTAATGGGATTCCTAGGAGGAAAAAACATTCACAAACCCAACACGCTCGGTACTCTTGAGCTTCATAAATCTTCAAATCCTAGAAAGCCATAACTCTCTCTCTCTCTCTCTCTCTCTCTCTCTCTCTCTCGAGCTTCATAAATCTTCAAATCCTAGAAAGCCATAACTGTCTCTCTCTCTCTCTCTGCCTCTTGATTCCATGGCCCTCACATTCCTCTACTAGGTGAGATTATTTCTCTCTCTCTCTCTATTGTGAAACTTGTCTGGTTTGTTAATGGAGACGCCAACTACGAGCATCACGTTGGCTTGAGTGGGGATATAAAGTTCCATTAACACACTTGGCTGAGTTGCTTTCACTCCATTTGTTCTCGTGATTGGGTCTTTGACTCAAAACACAATAAGGACAAGAATATCACAATGGCTTGAGGTAACAGCTGTGAAGGAGTTTGAAGTTACGCGGGAATGGCTTTATCTTCATTGTTGCAGATTATGTGTGAAATGCTTTACTCAAGAGATTTTGAGGAGCTGTATGTAATGCATCTGTGAAATGAAATGATCATTTTAGATGACAATAATAGGGAAATTGTTGGGGGATTGCACGTGGTTCTTCATTCTATTTCTATCCCTAGTTTTTCATTAGCCACTTTGGATATGTTGTTTGGAGAAATATTTTACACATTCTATTTCTGACATGTTTTTACCTCACTTTGCATCTCACGTCAGACATTTCTCCCTTCATGTATAAATTGAAACCAAACAATAGAGAATGAACCCCACATCTAGGAAGTTGATTGCTTAGATTGAGATTCCTTTTCATGATTCCAGGGCACTGAACCAAACATGGCCTCAAGTGGTTTTGAGCTGTCAGCGTGGATAATGCTCCCATACTTACATACCTTGATTTGCTATACTCTGGGTGATCGGTCAATTCTAAATTGGTTGGATGAAACATGACTGAACCTTTTCCTTCTTCAGCCTAGCAAAATATCAGTATTTCCAAAATATGCCCAATCGAAAGCAACTTTTATGAGGAATTTGTCTTCTCTCCAAAATTTGCAAGGTTAAAAGTGCATCCGAAAATCGCTCACCCCAATTGAACTCTTTTATGTTTACCTATGCAGGTCGTAGACACTGTGGAGGATGCTATCGACTTTATCTTAAGAAAGGAGAGTGGTTCTTGACACAAAAGATGCCATTTTCTTTTTGCGGTATTTGAACATTATCAATTCTTTGGAATCCAACACAATCTTTCCATTATGTGTTT
Organism: Eucalyptus curtisii; assembly: GCA_017140595.1. Taxonomy (NCBI): domain Eukaryota; kingdom Viridiplantae; phylum Streptophyta; class Magnoliopsida; order Myrtales; family Myrtaceae; genus Eucalyptus; species Eucalyptus curtisii. The sequence goes on from CM029504.1 coordinate 11,319,934, forward strand.
TTCCATATCTTAAATAGTGAATAATTTATGGTTCTTCTTGCTCTTTTCTCAACTTACATACTTGATTTTTGGGAGATGTCCCAATCTTCCTCCTTACATGTATATGCAATGTGACATAATTGGGACAATTTTCCATAAATGTCGGGATATCATGTTTATCCGATAATAAACCTATTAAAATGGGTTATAAGCCTATTTTTTAATTATATGAATGACTTAAACTCAAAATAATATGGATGTTAAATAAGTTCATAATTCACTCACTTTAGTTTGGGTATGAATTTTTTTAAATTAAGTTAAATATGGAAGTGTTTTATATTTATAAGTCAAGTCAGATATGAGTGAGGTCAAGTATGATTCACTTAATTTATATTTAATTTATATTGCATGAAAATGAGCCAAAATTAACAAAATATGTCAACTTGAATTGGACATTTTTTATTAGATTCAATTTATGCATTTGTCGGATCTATCCAACGGTCTTTTCTTGTGGCATTGGAATCATTATTGCGACGCAAGGGTAGCAACAGACCCGAGAGTCCAAAAGTTGGGGGGAGGGGGGGGAGGAGGGGAAACGAAGTGATGGCGAATCAAGTCGGAAGGATAAGATTCTAAACGCACAAAATCATGGCCGACAGCTACGAGATGACGGACTTTGCCATTACGTCGTTTTTTCCCATGTTTCATTGTTTAATTCCATCGTTCTAATTAGCTAGCGACATGGCTGTTTTTCGGTATTGTTTGGACCTATGAAACACGGTCAAGTTCTAGGAGTTTTCGTGCCGACACGTCTCCGACATGCTTGAACACGCACCGAGACGCGGTCAACTCTTTCCGACACGCGTGTCTGGAATTGCGAGAGGCACGGTGGTTTCTGAGGTAGGTCTGCAAGTGCGAAGGGAGAGAAAATTGTTGAAGAAGGTGACAAAGGTTCAAGGTAAGGGCGAGAGAGCGGAGGCAAGGCCGCAAGCGACAGTAAGGCCACGACTGCGATGCCGCGATGGAGGACTGAAGGCGAGGCTGCGGCTGTGAAGAAGAGAGGTCCGGAGGCGAGGCGGGAAGAATTGCGATGAGGCGCAAGAGAGCAGACCTCCACGGAGGAGGGTTTTAGTAAGAAGAGTAGGTAAAATTTTAGAATGGGGATTTTGATGAAGGGGGTAGCGTGTGGAGGATGACTTCAATTTCCAAGGGAAATTACAGCCTTGAGAGATTACTGGGGAAGAAATGAGGAAAGAAACCGGGGGCGGAAGAGGGGTGGTTTGGTGGTGTGGTGTGGCCACATAGAGAGAGCAAAAGGGAAAAAGGGGGCGGGTGGGGGGAAAATTTAAAATGGGGATTTTGATGTAGAGAGGGTGGGTAGTGGGGATGACTTCAATTTCAAAGGGCAAATGACAGCCTTGAGAGATGGTTGGGGGAAGAAATGAGTAAAGAAACCGAAGGCGGAAGGGGGCTGGTTTGGTGGTGTGGCGGAGAGAGAAACGCAAGAGGGAAATATTTTTTCTTTGGGGGGGGGGGGGGGGTAGGGTTGGCGGTTTTGTTTCCGTGGTGTGGTGAGGTTGCGGATAGAGAAACGCTGGCGACCAGCCGGAGGAAGAAGGCCCTTCTTAGAAGGGAGTGAAAGAAAAAAAATAAAAAAAGAAAGAAAGAGAAAAAGGAAATATAAAAAAAATAGGAATAAAAATCGAAAAAATATTCAAATATTATTAAAAATTGTTCACATCGTGTACGACGTGATCTCGTAGAATGCTTTGTGTTCATTTTAGTGCCAAGTGGCCAATTTTGATCGGATGAACCGAATTGATATAAATATAAAAGATTTAGTGCTTAATTGATTAAAAAAATATTTATAATTGAATTTGTACAATTATAATAAATTTATGATTTTTTTGATAATTTTTTCCATCTTTGGCATGTGAATAAAATTTCCCAACTTTTTGTCCAGATGCTTCAATCATTACATTTCATCCTCAAAAAAGAATGGTGATGCATCCGTTCAAACACTTACCTAACCTACCGAGCCAGCTCACTTCCCAGCAATTTGGATTTCTAATTCTCCTTGTTCTCTATATTTAATTCTATGTTTAGATCTAAGTCTCCTCATTCGCTATATTTAGTTCTCTATATTTAATTCTATGTTTAGATCTAAGTCTCCTCGTTCTCTATATTTAATTCTATATTTAGACTTTTCAACTAATGGTGCCCCTTTAGTGGCTTAGTAATGAAAATTACTATCTTTCGGCCAAAAAGGAAAAAAAAAAACCCACCCCATGAGGGAGGGAGTGGCGCGGGGCATATATTGCGCTATCCTTCACCAAGCGAAAATTCTCACTTCTTTGCAGGTCGCGTAAGCATTGGCGCAATATCATTCACCGATTTGCTCAGTTCTTCTTGTGAGGATATATGTGTAAGCACCTACTTCCACTCATATATCGCTGAATTCCGTGTTGAATCATTTCGATCTCGCGCTCGGATCATATGATCAATACATCATTGGCTCTTGGATTGATGCTTCATAATATGTTTGTAGACTCACCGCTCGCATTGAACTACCTCCACAGAGTTTTCTTGATGGAGAACAATAACTATCCACAAACTCATCCGAGTTTCCAGTACTTTCCTCCTCCGTTGGCATGGATCGATCCGAATTCTGTATTGTCCGATGACAATAAAACTCCGACGTGGGTTATTATTGGTGTAGTCATTGTCGTCGCCATGCTCTGCAGTTTCTTTTTCTACTACATTCGGAGGCGAGAGGAGAAAATCCGGAAAACAATGACCCTGGCTCTAGCCCCCAAGAGGCCGCAGCCCGAGCCGCCCGAGCCGCCCAAGCCGAAGAAGGATGAGGATCCATCCAGGATAACAATCCCGAGCTCAGTTTATTGTCCGCAATGCAGGTATAGAGACGCACAATTTATTGTCTCACTGGTTTGCCCTCGGTGTAGGTATACGTCAGGGCAAAATGTAGGGCATTCAGGCTAAAAATGAGACAGAAATTGCAATAGTTTTTCTTATCTTATTCTATGCTTATGAATTTGGAAGCTTCTATTTATGTTTGTGTGCGAAACTTGAATGATGCATGGCGATAAATTATTTACTCTACTGTATAATGTTGGAGATTCAATGCAATAACTTTTGTGTTGGATGGTTTATCGAATTTCTTCTTGTAGTACATGAGCAGTTCTATGATGATTGATAGATTCTTGATTATAACGAGTTATAATTGTTTGCATTTTTTCGTAACTTCTATACAAAATGTCGTAAATCGACCACTCAATCCACATGTGTGATAAAAGAGTTCCTGCTCTTGGTGGAGTACCGTTTGACAGATTTGCTCTATTATTGTCTCATATTCCTAAGGGAGTCATTGGGACTAAGCCACCTGGCGATACTCACAAAATAGAATGGACTATTTTGTTTGCATTTTTGAGTGGGCTTTGTACTCCAGTCCATACTGGGGGAACTATTAATCCCCGTCCGAAATGAGTTGCGAAGGAAGGACATCTAAGAAGTGTTTCGTGAGTGAACGGAAGTGCGATTGTGACACAAAATCTTGGAAGTCCGACGATCAATAGATGAGACGATGTCAGTTGTTTCTCGTAGGATCCGGCTAGGGTAACGGTGTTGTGTGGCCACGGTTTTTCATTGCCAAAAGGTAGAAATTGAAAGAGCAAAAGGAGCCGTGGGATGGGATCCTTCCAGTATATTAAAGGAAATAAAATTCAAGTGATGGTGCCGAATGAAACCCCACATTGCCTTTTTAGTAAACTTCCATTGTTCATCGATGTAATTAGGCTTAGCTTAGCCTCGTCGCCCCCCATGGGACCATGCACTTCCTTGCAATAAATCAAAACTTATTTATGATGCCAAAAACGGAAAAGATAAAAGATAAACAATTATAAAGAAAAATTATTGGGCCTAGACAATGCTAAACTAGACAACCACGCGAGCAATCAAACGCCAAACTTTTGATAGAGTTGAAAGATAAAGCAATCGAATGGCATGAGCGGGCTTTGCAGAAGGTACATCATATGTTTAGGACAGAGAAAGAGACACCCTACGTAACAAGTTAAATGAGTAGAATCGAATTTTTAATAATCAAGTTGAATTGATTTCAATTTCGAACCTTAATATTGGGTCGAGCTCGAGTTTGGGGATTTGAAACTGAATTTTGTTTATTCACGATTCAATATCAAAGCATCGATTTCAAGTCAAATTTTGCATTAAGAGGGAAAATTTCAAATAATAATCCGAAGTGACCGTTTTTTTGAAAAAGTATCCAAAGTAGACATTATATTAAAAAAGAGCCCGAAGTGATCTATTTAGTCTCAAATAAAGGTCTGGCTTCACCAACTAACAAAACCTTATCCACATCCAGGGGTATTCTTGTCCAAGTACTTTTTATACTTTGATTTTTCTCTCTCTTTGTTTCATGTTTGTGTTTTCTTTTCTTTCTTCTTCTTCCTCACCCCCCTCTCGCTCTGCCTCGCATGCGCCTGTGCCGTCATCATCAGCCACTCTCTCTCTCTCTCTCTCTCTCTCTCTCTCTCTGCCATTTGTCGTTATGATCAAGACCAGCTTTTCTTCGGAGCAAGCCATTACGGTAGAACCGAGGTCGTTAATGATTCTAAGTTTCACTCCTCGAAATGGTTCGAAGAAGATTCCACAAAGCCAAAGCAGGTGAGCTTACAAAAATACGATTCCTTTATCCCAAGATTCAATGCAAATTTTTATCCGATTTGAGCCGCTTCCTTTGAAGCAACCCAAGGCCCCCAAAGATGTTCGATGAAATACCTGAATGGGTCTATTTTGCTTTAACAATGGATAATTTTCTCATGTGATAATGCCATTGTCCAGGGCTTCCATATATTAAATCGCTCAACGAGAAGGTGCTGATCACAATAGGAATGGGCACAGAAGACTGCTACTTTTGGAAGCAGCTATGCAAAGGCGTTACTAGGCACATACATGCTCACTGGCGTCGTGTGGCTCAACAACGAAACATCACCCCTAGGTGGTGCACGCTAAAGCCTCAGCCGAAGGAAAAGAAAGATACGTGTGGAAACAATTTATCTAGGCGATAATAAGCCATGGAAGAATTCATTAATAAGCACATATGATCGAAATGACCATTGGGCTCGAGGGATTTGTTGAAGCTGATGAAGATGCTTGTATCTAGAGAACAAGAAGTTTGAGGAAGAAGCTCAGAAGCCGTGATTTAGGATGAGGAATGAAGTCATTGTGGAGCTCCAAGAAAAAGGGCATTATATCGAGTGAATTAGGAGCGTGGAGAACATGTTATGAAGTAAAAAGTACTATGAGCAAATTGGTAGCGTTGAATTTGCTTATTAAGTTTGAGCACCCTGTGGTCGGCCTCTTATTTACCTTTTCGCATCTTCGCTCTTTTTGCAATCAGTTCTATTAATAAAACTTCGTTGATGTCATCTGGATCCTGATTTATTTGGCTGTAGCCTCGCCAATTGAGTTGAGGAGGTTTTTGTAAGATTAAACTAACAAAATGATTTGGGTCACTATCAACTAGTATTAGAATATTGTTTTACAAAATTTCTTGTCCGGAGAATATTGCTTCAGCAAGAAGTGAGCCAATATGACATTTTTGCGATATACCAGAACCAAAGGCAACGCATTGTAAAGCATTCACGTCAATTGCCTTAGAGGCCAGAAAAGCTCGGACCATGGAGCAAACCACACTATTGAACCAGACAGTTATCTTGACCCGGTAGTAATTTTAAATAACTAGTGGCAAACGCGATATTCAGCACCATTCGAACTATGAGATTTAATAAGGTTGATTCTTTTAAGCGGAATAAGGAGTGACTTTGGAACCTTGATCTCTTGAAACAAGAGAATTAGTAATAACTCTATTTAACAATCTGTAAAGAGGAGTGAGTTCGTAACCTTTCACTTCGTTATTTGAATAGCCTTTCATAATAATCAAAATCAACTTATGAGATTTGTACTTGGCATTGATTTTTTTTCCCAGGACGACGAATTGCAGAGAATAGAGACAATGCACTGAATATAATAGACTCAAGCTTTACATTAACTTCAACAAGTAAAGAGTTGGTGAGACAGTTTCACATAACGCTTTTCAACGGACAGCCTACATCCTTTCTGATTTGCTTCTAGAAGTCGGTCGCAAGCTGTTGTAAATTTTATGCCTATATGATTATCGTGCACTCTTGTTTCTAGCAATAACACTACAACTCCTTTTAAGCCTATTGCTAATATCATTACCAATTGATTCATCTTCCTTGCAACATCTTCCCTGCCGAGACTCCGCAACCACCTCTTTGTCCAACTCTCTGACAACGCAACTTCTCCCTTCAGCGACATCTCTTCTCTCACCTTCAATGTGCATCAAACTCGATGTATCCTAAGTCTTCCGCAAACCCAGCAACTGCAATCCCTATTTTGCTCAACAACTTATTGGCATCAGGCAATTTGATATACTGAAGCCCTGGACAATGGTATAATCACATTAGAAATTTGAAATCATCCATTGTTAAAACATAATAGACCCATTCAGGCATTTCAAACATCGGTAGGGGCATGTGGGGTGCCTCAAAGGAAGAGGCTCAAATCAGACCGAAATTTGCAATGAATCTTGAAATAAAGGAATCAATTTTGTAAGTTTACCTGCTTTTGTTTCGTGGAATCTTCTACAAACCAAATTGAGGAGTGAAACTGAAAATCTCCAATAAGCTCGGTTCTGCTGTAATGACTTGCTTCGAAGAAAAGCTGGTGCTGATCATACAACGAGATGGCAAAGAGAGGGGGGCTGATGATGGCATTGAAGAAGGATGTGAGGCAGAGTGAAAGAGGCGTGAAAGATGCAGAAAGAAAAAGAAAGAAAAGAAAGCAAAAACATGAAACGAGAAAGAAAAAATGTACTTGGACGAGGATGCCCCTATACGTGGACAAGGTTTGGTTATTTGGTAAAGCCAAACACTTATTCGAGACTAAATAGACCACTTGAGGCCTTTATTTGAGACATTATCCACTTTGGACCTTCTTTTGAGAAAACGGCTCCACTTCGAGCGCTTATTGGAAAATTTCCCCCAAATCAGTTAATAGCCCAATTGCATCTTTATATTTTTTTTTTGTTAAATGAAATGCCTTATCTTACAGGCCTTCGGGCATTGACCCCACTAAAAATATGTGGTAGTTCCATCTCAGCATGCTAGCAAGTATGATGCAAGTTGTCTCCAAAACTTCATAAGCCTCCTCCGAAACATGCGCATATCCAATCAAAGCACGACTCCTGAAATATAAAACCACGATCAATCTTGCAAGAAAGTTTCAAAAAAGGAATAAGATGATAAAATTATGCAGTCACATCAACCAGTAATACATATCAACTAATGTCTATCAAGTTTAATCTCTTTGTCAATGTATAATATATGCAAGAACATAGAGAGAGGCTCTTCTAAATTCCTCGAAAGATACTGATGAAAGTCAAATATGTAGGTCCAACTTCTCCTCTCTTTTTTTTCCCCTTTTTTAATCTAGCGCAGTTATCGAAGGAGGATGATGAAACAAAATGTTTTTGATGAAAACTGATTTTGTTCCCAAGCCAGCTAAATTAAGAACTTTTCAAGCACACAATCGACTAAATTATTGAATAAGTCAATATCAAGAGTCAACCTACGCATCAAAAGTTAAATGAGTGGCAGAGATTGACTTTACACTCTGCCTGAAATGAAATCTTCATGATTGAAAAAATAAATACCTGAGAGATAACTACTTTAATTCCTATTTAAGTGATTTTTAATCTAATTGTAAAAAATAGGGAGAATGCAGAAATACATCATCCACCAATTAGATTTCCATTGCTTTTTTTTAGAATAAAAAATCTTAAGCAATAATTAAGGAAGAGACAAATGTATGCAGGTAATGTGCATGACACGAATTCAGTTTTCCTCACTAACCGGTAGAAACAATTCATGTTGGCGCCAACAAACCAAGTTTTGGCTCAAACCTTACTAGCTCCATGAGGCTAATTGGATATTTCATGGGTATGACATCCACTGAATATATGAATTCCCTCATGACACAACAAAAAATAAAGAAAAGAAAAATGAGAAACGATGTCATAGTATTGAAAAATTACCAAGCCTAAACAATGCTAAACTAAATGACCACTCCACCAATAAAACATCAGGTTGGATGGAGTCGAAAAACAAAGTGGGAAAAGGATATTACAAGTGTCATAACTTTTATATAACGCTCACTTGAGTCCATAACTTATGTATTGCATTCACTTGAGTGACGAAACTTTTTAAAAACGTTCATCACGAGTGTCATGCCACATCGGATTTCCGGCACTTGGGTGAACGTTTCTAAAAGTTTTTGACACTTAAGTGATCAATTGAAAGTTATGTTACTCAAGTAAATACTTAATAGCAGATATGGCACTTAAGTGGTCGAAAAATAAGTTATAGCACTCAAGTGAGCGTTGTACAAAAGTTACGGCACTTGTGGTGTTCTTAGCCCAAAACAAAGCAATCATTGGCAAGGCCATGCTTTGGAAAAGGTATAGTTTTTTTTTTTTTTGAATTACTCATGAATACACATTTCAAGTTCACAAAGCCTTACCATATTAACTATGTCATCCAATTGAAAATTCTCTTAGTAAAATCAAGTAGAAAAGCCTTCCCTCCTCCTCTTTCACTCTTTGTTGTTTATTGACCTGAAGTTTCTCTTCTATTTGAAATTGTACATGCATACAAATGTTTTATCAGGTCAGGTTCTATAGATCACAACCTCAAAACCTCCAATATTGGTACTTATCGATTCAACTATACCATAGATGATTGAGTAAAAGTATGGTATGAGTTAGAGAGAGAGAGAGAGAATCATCATATGTAACAAGTTAAATGAGTAGAAGAAAATAACACTACTCCACCTAAGTTAAACTTGGTGGACCACATGACCTATGCTCTAAGAGTGCATCCTTTACATACAATGAGCAAATTGTCTATGACACGTGAAAAGACGTATGGAACATTAAAAAGAACATTTTTAAATAATAGCAAACTGAACAATGACATTTCTTCTGGATTACCGAGGTTCTTCCACTTATTTGGATACCAACTGACCTTGTCCCCAAGCTTATCCAAAATTGAAACTTCCTCATAAATGGAAAGGAACAAAAAAAGGGTAAAAGGAGTAGAAAATAAGAAAAGAAAAATGAGAAAACACAATTGGAAAATAAAAATTGCTGGTGGGCCAAAATAAAAGAGATCAAGCTGTATGCATCTTTATCTGTCAATGACATCTTCATTGGTCCGATAACAATATGTAAACTAAAACATCAAATCTCTCTTTTCAGTTAATCAAATGTTAACTCCACGATAGAGAGATGGTTCTGCCAGACTTACCTTATGGTGTTTGTAAGACTCAAGGAAGCCCCGAAAGTCTTTCCTCCAACCGAAGATTAGCATGTGGCAAGTATTTGGCAATTTCGTGCTCGACACATCAATCAACCTTTCCAACGATCTGCATCCACAAACTTGTAACTCGTCCAAAAACTCTAGATCATCAAGGCCCTTGACAACCCGTAGTTGATGGTTGTGAAAGATTTTGAAAGACTTGAGGTTCTTCAAGTTTGACAAACCACCAAGACTTTGCACATACCGACAGTTATGAAGTTCGAAGTATTCCAATGATTCCGTTGTACCGACAATTTGTATCTCAAGTATCTTATTGCAGCCCCCCAGAACGAAACTTCGCAATTTATTTAAGGCTCTCAATGGAACGATTAGTCTCCCTTCACGGCTAATCAACTCATTAGCAGACTCGTTATCAGTCCCAGCTTCCCCCACATAAACTAGCCTTTTGAAGGACCTGCATGATTCAATAGACAATGCCTCCAGTGATTCTAACCAACGAAATTGGATCTCCACTAGCTCTTGACAATCCTTCACCTCGACAATATTCATCTTCCTCATGCTTGATAGCCAGAATTTCTTGAGGGGTACACATTTTAGCACACGCAACTCCCTCAAATTTGGAAGCTGAACCCCTTCTAGCTGAAATTCCTGCACTGAAGACTCAAAGAGCTCTAAACATGACAAATTTCTCAGGTCCAGAGAGAGTGACATAGTTGAATTGAAATTATCAAGGCGTAGCTTTTGTAGAGACAAGGGAAGCTGCGTAAAGGATTGTAGGTCAAATCCGTGCAAATCAAGTGTGCTTAACAGGGTAAGGGAAACCAGCTCGGTAGGAGGAGGGATATTGTAAAGTCTCAAACTCAAGTTGGTTAGTTTGGATAACCGCCCAATCCACCATAACTCATTGGTATAAATTTTATTTACTCCTCCCATATCATGTAGATACAGCTCAACCAAATTAGTCAATTTCGAAAGATCTGGGATTACCCGCAATGAATTGGATGACACATGTAAATGGGTTAAACTTGCTGGAAGAGTTGGCAACTCTTGAATTTCATGACATTGCATCAACTTCAATCTTTGCAGGCAAGGAAGCATGCTAATGGTCTCTGGAACTTTACTAACAAATGCATCTGATAAATCTAGGATTCTTAGAAAGGGTAAACTTTTGATTTCATAAGGAAGTTGACCTTTTAAACTGGGACTATTGACTTTAAGCACTTCCAGATTCTGAAGCATTCCAATATCACTAGATAACTCCCATGAATTTGCTGAAACTAAGGTTAACAGCATAGCTTCAAAATGCACCTCCCGTAATGATTTCAACTTCCATGTGAAATTTGGAAGTTTTGTCATCCAACAGCACTGTACATAGAAGTACTGCAGATTCACCAGGCCCCCCATTTCTTCAGGCAAATCTCCAAGTAAAAAGCAAAAAGAAATCCTCAGCTCAATCAGACACTTCAACTTCCCTATAGAACCATCAATTTTTCTCAAATTCGCACAACGTTTGAAAGTAAGCCTCTTTAAATTCGGGCATCCAGAGAAGTCCGGTGTTCTAGTTATTCCGTAACACGCTATAAGAGAAAGAACTTTCAATTTTCTTGCCATCTGTCAAAATAAACGCAATAAATGATTAAATACTACTTTCAAAGAAAATATAATAGAAATAAGCATATTACACACCTTGACTAAGCTCTGTAGATTCGAATCATCTATGAAGTCATTGTCTGAAAATTGAAGAACGACCACACTCTTTAAGTGCACCACACTCTTTAAGTGCACAGTGGTTGGCTTAGATGAAGGATTACTCCAAAAAAACCAGCTTAAAGTGGTAAGACCACTCGCAAAGTTACCAACGAAGGTTCCCCCATTTAATTTGAGGTACTTTAGATGCTCAAACCTTCCAATTTCTTCACTTTTTATATCGACATCAAGATAACCTTGCTGTAGATCCAGATCCAATGCTTCAACATTCTTCATCTGCAAAATGAGAGCAAAAGAAAAAAAAAAAAAAGTGGTATTAAATATTCTATTTCAAAGGAAAGGATTAAAATGGGAAAAAGAAGAAAGAAAAAAGAGCATGCTGAAGTAGAGTAAAGGATTTTCTATTAGAAAAATATGAGGTTTCTCCTGAGGTACTTTACCTCCTTTGTGGTTAATGTATCAAGGATCTCCTTGCAAATCCATAACCTACTACGCTTTCCAAAATTCGTTAGATTTTCTTGGCGAACAATTTCTCTTCCAAGATGTCTGAGTTGATCATGCATCCAAAACTTGTTCTCTTTAATTTTTATTAAAGACATTCTATTGAGGACATTGACCCCATCACCTTGGAGAAGCCCACGATCTTCCCAGAAGTAAATTGCATTTGTCTTATCCTCACCAATGAAAAAGCATGCAATATCCAAGAAAATTCGTTGTTGCTCGACACTTAAGGCATCATAGCTGATCTTCAACTTTTCATAAACACCCTTGTGAGGTGCTTGTCTTAACTTGTCCAATGTTTCTTTCCATTGTTCTCGTGTTTTTCGAAAAAGGAGTGAACCAATTACTTCAAGAGCCAACGGAAGTCTCCCCGTAGCAGATACAACTTCTCTTGAAAGATCATTATAATCATCTGAAGGCAAGTTGCTATTCAATGCATGCCTACTGAAAAGCTCAAGTGCTTGATCAGTACTAATCAACTCCATTTCATAATATAAAATTCCATAATTTAGTTTATTAATTTGCAAAACATGTTCATCTCTAGTTGTAATCAATATCCTAGATCCTGAACACAAAGTCCTGTTTCCAACCAATATCTCCACTTGTTCGCCCTTATCAACGTCATCCAATACAATGAGGACTCTCTTATTGCAAAGTGCGTCTCTAATTCTCTTAATTCCATTATCAATTTCATCAATGTGGTTTGTTCCTGCACGAACGCCGATGTTCAATAATAGCTTTTTTTGCAACTCAACTAAGCCATTAGCACTTGATGATTTTTCTCGTACATCTTCAAGAAAACAGCAATGCTTTCCAAATTGAGAAGAGAGTTGGTTGAAGACAACCTTGGCAAGAGTCGTTTTACCAATACCCCCCATGCCATGAATTTGAATGAGGCGCACATCGTCAGAGTTGACATCTAACAATTCCTTGACCGCCACAACTCGATTTTCAATTCCGACTAAATATTCAGTCACTAGTCTATCTTTTGTCTTCAACTTTTCCAAGACCTCCTCAACTACAAATTTGATCAGTTCACCATAGCTGGCACAATGGACAACCATTTTAGTTGGGGCACAATGCTAAATCATGATTACCTAGCTAGAAGTGCTATTATTCAAGCATTGAATAAACTACACAATAATTGGCCAAATAATGGGCCCTTAACGATCTAGAAGTACCGTCCAGAAAACAAAAACAATTCAGAAGTGATCTTCTAAGAGCCCATATTGGACATTAACATCACTCCGAAACATACTTAGTGCAACGTATGTGTCATGTCGTGAACCGAAATTTGGACTTGATTACAACGTGAGTTTAGCAACAACATTCACACAAAATAGACATATAAATATATAAGTATTTGGAAATTTCATATTATCATTTATGTTCAAGTGATCGCCATAGAAGCTGAACGTGTTCATGAGAAGAAATGTTTAACGTATTGAAAAATTTATTATTAGATAGAACCATGCATGGCATTTAATTATTATCCCATTCTTTTTACTCCCAATGCCCACAATCAAATGTTAATTTAGCTACCTAGCTAATAATATTATATTCGCCCATAATAGAAGATGACCTCGTTGAGCAGTTTCACATTTATTGACAAACATAGCATAGGTTCATCATTTATTCTCACCTCAATCATATTGGAGTTTTAATGCTTAGAATTAAGGTTCGGGAATATTGGAGAAACAAGCATCTCGAAAACAGTTAGCTTACCCTTTGAACTTCTTGGCTTCCCACCCCTTTATTGCACCAACCACCTTGAGAGCCTCCCTCCATGCATTTTCTTGCTTATCACTCAACTTCTTCTCACGTTCCAAATTGAGTATGGCATCATGATAGAGCGGAGTCCTCAACTTAACATCATTAGGTTCCACGTCATAGAAAATAGGTAGGATCACTTTATCACCTTTCGATTTGGAGGTGTTGTCCACAATCCACTCAAGCTCACGGAGACACCATTGGCTCGAAGCATAAGTTCGAGACAAGACGGGTATGTAGATCTTGGAGTCGTCGATCGCTCGCTGAAGCGATTTATCAATCCATTCACCAACACGTAGCTCTTCGTCATCTCGAAAGACGCAGATTCCAACATCAGTCAAGCTATGGTAGAGGAAGTCAGTGAATAAATCGCGAGTGTCGGGTCCTCTGAAGCTTAGAAACACTTGATATTTGCTCCCCCATGATGTTCCTGCATCTGAGCTTGCCATAGCAGTAGCTTGCTCCGCTTAGCAGATCTCTCTCTCTCTCCCCCTCTGACTCAATATTCTTAACAAAGTAATGGAGTAGTTATAAGAAAACCAATTTAAATGCTAAGGGTCTGTGAGAACATGGATGAAGCAGAAAGTTATAGTATTTTACTACGAAGACCATAAAATCAAATTGCTATTGGTTGATGAGGACCGAGGTAAACAAAAGACCAAAATTGCTGGGTGAACATACCATTCGAATTCTTAAAATATTCTGAAAATATTTATATAAAAGATGAAATTGACTGAACATAATATGAGGAGTGTATTTCTGTTGAATTTGTAGATGCGATTGAAAAAAAAAAAAAAATGTTTGTTGAGGGAGAGGGGATGGTGGAATAGATATTTGCGAAATGTGTATTTCAAGCGCAACGTAGCTGGCTTGTTCTGTTTAACTTAAATAAATAAAGAAAGAAAAAGACCTCCAACCAATGCAAGTTGAACTGTTCTGAGTGGACCTTTTCTGACCTCAAATTTGCACACAATAGTTCCAAATTGCAGTATTCAATTGAAGTTGATACCAATCTACTCACTCTTCTTATTATGTTGATTTTTCATTTGTGGATGATCTCTAAACATGGTACGCACAAAAATGCTCTATCATTGTTGTCAAGACAACCCCTCTTTTCTCTTTTGCTATCGACTAAAATCAGACTATTGAAACAGGAGAGAGAAATAGCAATATTTGATCAGGAGTAGCTAAGTAGGATTTTCATTTGAACTTAAAATTAATAACTTAAAAAATGGGGACAATAAGGAATTTGCTAGATAACATTTCTGACTAGATCATCCCTTTGATAGGTGAATATGAAATGGCTAAAAGTCATAGAATGTCGCTGCATCAACACATTTTGAGGCAATAATAGAGTAGTTGTAGGAAAAACAAGCAAAATGCTATGGACCGATGAGGAAATGTTTGGGACAGAAATCATATTTTTTGGCGACAAAGGCCATAAAATCAAATGCTATCAGTCAATGAGACAAAAAACCAAAGAATGTCTTGGAATTGATAATACTGGGGCAGAAAAGATGGAATGATGCAAAACTCAGAATCTTATTTGATGAACAGATGGGGAGTGAAGTTTTAGCCGTGCCACTAAATCCTCAGGCCACACACATAAAATAATATGGACAACTACTAAGGAAGGCATTTATTCGGTAAAGGGTGCATCCCATCAAATCGGAGACAGAGAAAAACCATTTTACTAGCTACATCCTCTTTTCAGCCACCCCGCACTGTATGGAGCCAAATTTGGCAGATGCAAACTCCCCCAAGAGTTCGAATGTTCCTATATGGCATATGCCGAAATATCATTCCCACAACGGAGAACCTATTCAGATGGAGAATCTCACCTAGCCCAGCCTGCCCTTTCCACACTCAGGAGGTGGAATCATTGGAGCATCTCTTCTTATCATGCCCCTGGACGAAACCGATTTGGACGAACCCTGCAGTAAACATCCATTTCTCAGATCATAATATAACAAGAATTGAAGTGTGGCTTCAGAATCTTCCATTACACACAAGGAAAGGTCTCACCTTTGAACTGGGAGCTGTTGTCCTTCGGTTTATCTGGAAGGCGAGGAACAATTTCGTATTTCCACGTTAACGCACAAGCCCGGAACCCTGGTCGACTCGGCCAACGCGATGCTTCGCACTCTCGGCAAATGGAATCGACAAAGTTCGAAACTTTCACAAGAAATCGACCCACTTACAGCAGACATGGCTCCCACCGGCGGGTCGGCGACTGAAAATTAACATCGACGCGCCAATTCTGGAAGGAGCGACGATGGGTTCAATCTCCGGCAGCCCTTTTTCTATCTTCTCCGCGTGCTCTCTCTCTGTAATCTCTTCTCTACTCCACGCACGAGCCGCCCATCCTTCTTTTTGCTTTTTTGACCTTTTGACCTTTTTTGGTTCTCTCTTTTATTTATTAATGTTAGCTGGTCCCCACAGAGGCGGACCCAGCCAACCTATATATCCAGTACAGTCCATAAAGGAAAGCATGACCGTCAATTTGATTGTCAGATGACTTATCAAACTAAACGACACCATTGGAAATTTACCGACTTTGAAATGAATTAGTGAATAACCACCTTCCCTGAAATTTTACAAGTATGGTAAATAAATTGCCAACGTTATAGTAGGTCTCGCAGCATTGTACTAAATTTGTAACCTCCAATTTCTGCTCCCTCTCCTTATCATTTTGATATTTTTCACTTGCTCATGATTTCTAAGTACTCTTTCTCAAAGTTCCTTTTTCATGTGATGAAAATGAAACTCATTATTTCGTCTCGAATCGGATGGTTGAAACTAGAGGTGTTAAAATGAGTTTTAAATGGGTCATATATGGGTCACTTGTTTTTGACAAAAAGTAGTTAAATGAGTTTTACAATTAAATATTTAAGATAGGTGGATCTTAAGTGGGTTTTAAATGGGTTAGATTGAGAACCCATTTTCAACCAAAACCTTTTTTTTTTTATAAAAATCAAAATTATAATTTTTTTTAATTTTCTCTTTTTTTTTCTTTCTTAGATACGTCAAGATCTAAAAGTTGGAAAAATTGTCAAAAAGTACTAATTTTAGTGTACAGCTCTCAATTCAGTCATAAACTTTTCAATTTTGCTCATTTAGTTATAAATATTTTGACTATTTGTCGATGTAATTATTCTAATTAATTTTGACCGAAAATTGCTAATGTAGACACCAATCGTTTTATATGGCACGATCGACGATAGCCATTAGGTCGGCGATTCCAACCAAAATTAGCCAGAGGGATATATTAGCAATAGTCCAAAGATTTAGTACTAAATTGGTAATTCATTAAAATGTTTAGGACTAAATTGATGAAGTTAAAAAGTTTACGATTGAATTTGTTGCCATACAATAAGTCAATGAATTTTTAGACAATTATTCCCCTAAAACTCTCACTACTTTTATCAGCTATTTATGAATTTTATATTGTGCAAGTGACAAAAAAGAGAGGAAAAAACACTAAACCACTCATTCAATTCATAGTCCGAAGTGCGCAAAAAATATCATACTTTTACTCCAATGGAGATGATTTCTTGCAAGGCCACATCAATTGCTTCAATCATTGAAGAAGCTCATCTCTTTTTTATTACGAGAGTGTCCTAATCTTTTTCCAAATCAAAATCTCATTTAATTAAGATAATAAGAGTCAGTATGAGGAAAGAAGAGTAAAGTGCATGTTAATTAGCCCTTCTTTAGCGGCCTCTTTTTAAAACGTGCATGAATGAATCATGACAACGACTCTAGTGAAAGAGGACAAGTGCTACATACTTATAAATATTAGCAGATGCATGCATTATCTTGCTCAGGCATACAAAGTTAAATTCAGCTCCCATCCATTCGCACACACATTCACCTTTCACCTACAAACGCATCAAGGACACAAAGCGACCCCACTATAAAAGCAAATACAGATTCAATCCACTCCATAAAGTTGCACCGCCCCTTGGATGTTTATTAATTTCTGGTGACCGTGGAAAGGCATCCCAATGTAGACTTCACTCCGTGGGGTCAACGGGCCCATGTTTAGAGAATCCCATTCGCCAACTCGGTGTCTTCCCCAGTGATTAACAGTAACGATGTTTTAGTGTCGTTGAGGTAGACATTGGCCATTTTATGTGACATGATCGACAACGGTCATTACTCAATGATTTTCAACCAAAATTAGCCAGAAAGATATGTTGGCAATTAGTCCAAAGATTTATGATTGAATTGGTAAGTCGTCAAAATGTTTAAGACTAAATTGACAAAATTAAAAAAATTATGACCGAATTGATTGTCATACAATAGGTCTATGACTTTTTAGACAATTATTCCCCTAAAAGTCTCACTACTTTTATCGGCTATTTATGAATTTTAAATAGTGCAAATGAAAAAAGAAAAAGAAAAGAAGAGACTAAAAACCACTTATTCAACTCGAAATCCAATAGAAGTGCAAAAAAAATACCAGACTTTTATTATGATGGATATGATTCCTCCTTAGGCCACATCAATTGCTTCGATCGTTGAAGAAGCCCATCTCTTTTTGTTACGAGAGTATCCCAATCCTTATCCAATTCAAAATCCAATTTAATTAAGATAATAAGAATCATACAAGGAAAGAAGAGTAAAGTGCATGTATGTTTTTTTTTTTGGTTGAAAAAAAAGTAAATTTAAAAGTGCATGTTGGTTAGCACCTTCTTTAGCCGCTCCTTTTTGAATTGTGCATGAATGAATCATGACAACGAGTCTAGTGAAAGAGGGCAAGTGCTGCATACTTATAAATATTAGCACATGCGTGCATTATCTTGCTCAGGCATACAAAGTCAAATTCAGCTTCCATGCATTCGCGCACACATTCACCTTTCACCTACAAACGCATTAAGGACACAAAGCGACCCCACTATAGAAGCAAATACAAATTCAATACACTCCATAAAGTTGCACACCACTTTGGATGTTTATTAATTTCTGGTGATTGTGGGAAGGCATTCCAATGTAGACTTCTCTCCGCGGGGTCAACGGGCCCATTACTAGATGACATGACAAGAGATTCAACGTAAACTTTCCATGACCCGTTCCATGTGTTGAAGTGGGTTCTTCTAAGCAGGTTCTCCCTCACGGCTAATGCAGGGACAACACTAAAACCAATAGGTAAGTGCTTAAATGGAAGCAAGTGTTTCTTTTTCTACTTGCGAGATTCATGATAATCAAGCCCATGTTATTGACCTACTACTGCATTTGCTCTCTTGCTATGAAGCAAATGTTGTCTTCAATGCTTTCTGAGTTGTGCGCTTCTAAATGGGCCTGAAGCTACACTCTAGTTCTAGGACAGGAAGCCAACTTGAGTTTTTCTTTGGATTAATATTTTGAAAATCTCTAAACTAGTACACCTATGATAAATTTACCAAAAACTAATTTTTTGATTATGAAAAATCCTAAATCGATAAACCTGCAATAAATTTATCCCAAATGACCACAAAAAAACCCCAAAACTTTTGACAAATTTACCTCAAACTAGTTTGTTTGATGGCCAAAAACTTCAAACTGGTATATTTGTGATAAATATATCTTTAGCTAAATTGGATTAATAAAAAAAATATAATGTACAATTGTAACAAATAGAGAGTCAAATTTCGAATTAGTATACTAGTCAATTGTCATGTGTTATCCACTTCAGCAATTTGATAGTAAAATTTAATGGAAACTGACGGAGAGTAAATTTGTTACAAATATAGCAATTTGGGATAAATTTATCAAAGGTGTATGAGTTTAGGATTTTTTGTGGTCATTTAGGATAAATTTGTCACGAGTGTCATGATTCCGGGTTTTTCAGGTTTTAATCCTTTTTCTTTTTCCTTCATCATTAGCTTAAGGAAAATTTAAAATTTTAATTTACACGTTGCTTATTTGTTTTTTTTTTTTTTTTTGGTTTGGCAAATATAAAGGGGAGCACGTAAAATGTCACCTAACAACTAGACAATGCATGGAATCAAGAAAGTAACACACATAAACAATAAAAGGAAGTTATTACTGTTTCTAAAATTTCTTGCTTACTTCATGTGATTAGGTAAGTTTAATATCACAAAGTAAAATGATTGAGTGACAATCTCTAATCTACTGTGAGAATAATAATTTGTTCTAGAGTACAAAAAACTAAATAACAAATAATTGTAAATTGTTATAGGGCCCACTTCTTCAAAAATTTGTGACTCACAATAAGTTATTATTCTCATAATAGTTCAAAGACTATTATGCTAGTAAAATCCTATCACAAACTAAAGACATGCGAAAAAAATTGTCCACGTCGGCGTTGGACATGTCATGTAAGATGGTCGATAATCATGTTAGTATTTATTGGCCAAAATTAGTCGAAAGGATTTCATTAATAAATTGCCAAAATGCTTATGACTAAATTGATCAAATTGAAAAGTTGATGAATGAATTTGTATATATATAATAGATTTAGGACATTTTTAGTACTTTCCTAGTCAAACACAACTTTACAAAGGCACAAGTCATTATTCTATACCTTTCAAAATATGAATCCCATCAACTAGTGCATATATGTGTGACCCATTCCTTGATGCAATTTAGGAACTTCTTCAATAAGGAATTTTAATCCAGATAATTCTATTTTGGATAAGTGTGCTGGGATTAATCTAATAATTCGGTTTAACAAACCGATCTACATCCTCCAATTAAATCAATTTCATACACGAGCTCTAATTGAAGAAATAATTAACAGTTATGAGAGGACAAATGTTGATCATCGTGATGACATTAAAAAAATTTGTGGTTGATGGGCAAAATAACAATAAAAGTGCTAAAAATTATGTACGATACTTATTTTAGTATCAAAAATTTTCATTGGATCATTTAAGATCTAAATCATAGAAAAATGACTACTTAATTGTCAATAGCAAAACTAATGGGGTGTGTCTCAGTGGCCACCCTTTCCACTTGGGAAGGGGGAGGTGAGGATTTGAATCATCACATTATCAGGGGGATTGAGATGGGGACGATTTAATTTCAAGTGTGGGTTTTAATTCACATGCCCTGTAAGGAGGTAAGACAAAAGTCTAAGAGTGAGAGTTAGAATAGAAATGAAAAAAATAATAATGCCAATGACGAGAAATTCTAGCCAAAGATAATATGTGGCTTTTATAAATGCATTTTTTATATGACTTGGCATATTATTCAAAAAATCCAGTTCACGTGGCATACTTGTTATCGAAGTGACCACTTTTGAAAAATGACTAGCATTGAAGTAATCACTTTAAATAAAATTTGGCATTCAAATGATCGCTATTTACAACTTTTAGCTGACATTTTGATTAGGCATGCTGTCAAGCCATGTAGGACTGAAAAATTAATAAAATATGGCCGCATTAGATTTCTAGTAACCCAAATTGGAGTTAGCACTTAAGTGATCTTTTATTTTTAAAAAAAAAAAAAAAGTGGCACTTAAGTGGTTCTAAAAAATTTTAGCATTAAATGAGCACCGTACATAACTTTTAGCTTTCTTAATGTTCTTCTCCCTTGGTTGATGACTTGATAATTCTCTTGATCTTTGTGGATGATATATTTATAGTTAGAAAGAACTTGGGAAGAATTGATAACTTAAATTAAGTGCTTTCATATGGAGGACCTGTCACGAGCAAAGAAATTATCAGATATAGAGATTACTCAATATATCATTTAATGTCAAATACAATCTAGATTAAGTCATAATTTAATGAAAGCTAAAATAATAATATCAAGCGAAATAAGACTAAAACAAAAAGCTGGAATGTCATATTACTCTCAACATTATATCTAAATGATTTTAGAAAAGGTCATAATAAATTATGACAATTACTAAAGAGACCTAAACTTAAACAATAGCAAAATTTGAATGAATTAATTTTAATATAGTAATAATATTAACATAAAAATTTTTTACTATGTGATTTTCTCTTTGTATCACCATTTATTCAAATTAAGCACACTTATGTTAGTAAAGTAATTTTTAAGGTTTATAAACTTTGCATTAATACTACTAAAAACTTATAATAAACTTGTGCCAGAATTACCCCAAATCATTTTTCTTATAATAAAAAACTCTAAATTGGTACATTCATGCTGCATTTATCTCAAATTGGAATGTCTACGACAAATTTATCCTCGCAAAAGCCCTAGATTTTTCACAATGTGGGGTAAATAAGATGTGGTTGTACTAGTTTGAGATAAATGTACAAGTTTGAGAATTTAAATAACACAAAAGTTAGTTTGCGATTAATGTGATACATGTGTACCGATTTAGAATAAAGACAAATTTAGGTTGATATTTTGATGGACATGACTGCATGTCTATTTTTAGAAAGTTTTGTTTCTTGGCCACAATTTTGGAAACAGCATGATACAAGGACGGAAAATGATTATTTGACAGCACCGAAACTACTTCAAGATTAATGGCGCCGTCACCACCACTAATTATCCTGTGGAACCAAGAAACTTGTATACTATGAAATAATAAATAACTACAAGAAAATGCATAGAAGCTTCCACATTACTGTCCTTCGGAAAAGATTGTTGCGACAAGGACAAGCTTAGGGTGCGTTTAGTAACCATTCTGTTCCCGAGAACAATTTCTGAGCAAAAGAACGTGTTTGGTAACTACACACAATTTCTGATTCTGGAATAGAAAAAGAATAGAAATGCGTTTGGTAACTACATAAAATTTCTATTCCAATTATAAAATTTTTTCAAATCATAGAAATTCTATTGATTAATTATATTTATACTAAGTAATAAACATATTAACTAATCAAATTTTTTATTAAATAGTAAATAATAAACTGTAGTATAAACCATTCGTACCTTTACCAAAAAAAAAAAACTATAGTATAAACTATAAATATAAATACTAAATAATAAATTAAAATACAAAATTATATATGTAATCTATATATAGCAAAATTTCAATACATACTTCAAATCATTTCTTCCTCCCCCTTCTTCTTCTTCTTCAAGGTGGTTGGTCGCCGACCTAGGGATGACGGCGACCGGCGACCTCACTGGAGCGTAGTCGGCTCTCATTGACCGAGCCTCGCTGGGGCTAGGTGAGGCCCGCCTGGCCACAAGCAAGGCTTGCCTCCGGCGAGCTTGTTGGACCTCGCCCTAGCCTAGCGAGCCTCCGGCGAGCTCGTTGGACCGGTTGCCAACGATCGGTGGTGGTGGGCGATGGACGGCGGCGAACGGCAACCGCGGTGGTGGCAGTAGATGAAGAAGAAGAAAATGGAAGAAGAAGAGAAAATATGGGCTTGATTCTTAGATTTGTTCTCAGGAACAAGAATTAATTTTTTTTTATTATTCTTGATTCTGTTCCAAATCTACTTCCGGGAACAAAATTTTTACCAAACACGATTCTGTTCTAAAACTATTCCCGGGAATAAAAGAATAGAATCTGGCATTGTTTGGCTAGTTACCAAACAGGCCCTTACTTGTCCGTACCAAAGGAGATTCGTGGTTTTATCGGCAAAGTGACATTTATGCCCTTAGGACCACGACTATTGTAGAAAAGGACTACTATGGCGATGATGACTCATCCTGGAGTATCCCACCACGAAATAATGTTGTTGTTGGACGATGCCAAATTCAGGATAAATGAAGGGGGGAAGTAATAGTAGCCCGGGCAATTTTGTAGATAATTAGGACGCGAATGATAATAATTCTAAGCAGAAATTGAATTCTGGAATAATAATAATAGATTTTTCTATTTCTATTTTTGAATGAGTTTTTGAGCAAAAATACGTTTTTGATAACGATGCAAAATTTTTATTCTAGGAATAAAGTTTTGTTTGATAATGACACAATATTTCTCTATCTCGAGTGGCAACAACAAATGGCAGCGGCGATGGCGAGCGGCAGACAGTGAGTGGCTAATCGACTAGTGAAGAGGACGAGCGATAAGAAGAGTTTTTATTTCTTATTTCTATTCCATAAATGGAAAACTAAAAAAAAATTACTTTTGATTTCTACTCCAAACCTATTTCTGAACTAAAAATTTGTTCCAGAAATAGAAATATGAAATTGCGTCACCAAATAGATTTTTGTTGTAGAAACAAGTCTGAAAAAGAAAATTAGTTTTGAAACAACAAAAAATAATTGTCATATGCACCTTTATTTTTCTTCGTCAAGAAAACTCTCTGTAGTTTAATGCAAGTGATGAGTTTACAAACATATTTTGAAACATCAATTCCCACTAGAAGTAGTTCTTCAAAAAGAGGGCTTATTAGAAAAGAAACACTTATTTGATCACATAGATCGAGAAGATTATATGACCAGAGTGTGAGAGCGAGATGATTAAAAATGGAATTTAATAGGATATAGTATAGGTCGAAGGGTCGAAGGAGGTGCTTGTGCGTACCTTATCAAGAAGAATTGAGCAAACCAATGAGTGACGTTATTAGTATAATTCTCACACAATCAGCAAAGAAGTACGAATTTTCATTACGTGGCCTCTTATTATAATGCCTGTCTTCTATCCCTCCCTCAACTTGTCAACATTTTTTTTTTAAAGTGAGGATTTACCTAAGAAGGGATGATTGAGAAACAAGAGAATTGGAAACCTGATAATAACATAACAATTTATCATGCAACAAGTCTTTTTCCCATTCCCTATTCCCAAGTAAAAGAACTCAATGCAATAGTATGTTTTGGACCACAAAAATCAAATAACAAATAATTATAATTGTCATAGAATCTACTCCCTAAAAAATTTATAACTCACTACAAGATGTTATTTTCATAGTAGTCCAAGCTCTTTTTCTTTTTATCTTGTCTCTAAAAACATCATACCTCTACCCATATAATGCTTATATCCTTCATCAAAATTTTGTCCTAAGATTGCCTTTTAAAAATTTGACGTCCTATTATTAAGTTTTTGTTGAGGACTAATGGCGCTGGTGTGGCGCAATTGAGCGCCACATCAGAAGAAGATTGAAAAGAGAAAGAAAAACAAAGAAAGCTATCCGAAGAAAAAATGAAAATTCGAACCAGAGGACAAAGAGAGATTACAGATGGTCGGGGTTGTTTAAAGGACGTCGCCGCCCGTTTCGGCTTTGCTGGCAAAGGCTGTCGGACCCCATGGGCCCTCAACGAGGGTTGGTTGACTCTCACATGATTATCGTTACCCAATTGTAGACACCTTGCCCAGTTTTGGACGTGCCCAAATCAGATAACAGCCTCCACAGCTAGTCCCCGGCACCCCGCGTCTTCATCTTCCCTTCGTCCGGGCCTCTTTGCACTCTTTGAGCTCGACAGCGTGGCGGAGCTTGATCGCAAATCTGAGGTTGGGCTCAATGTGCTGCAAAGCTCATCCCCTAGATTTAAGTTTGAGCTTATTACCACGAGCGTAGCTTGACAAACAATGTTAGAATATTTCAATAATAAATTACGTTTTCATCTAATATCTAAATCTAAGATTGACCTTGAAGCCGTGATGTCATCGAATTCGAGTGGCATGTCAGAGCTTGCCTGAGATGCTGCTTGAGCACGAGACTACAGCAGAGTTCAGGGTCCTTGAGCTCAACGGCCGTGGAGAATAGAGAACAAAGAAACAAGTTGTAGAGATATAGAAAACAAAGAACCAAGAGGGAGAGACGAGTATCATCGGGGTTGCCTTTGACCAAAGAGGGGGTGGGCGGGCGACTGAACGTTGAGGGGGGCGGTAGGACGGCAAGGGCAGTGGAGGCGGGAGTTGTGGGGTGTGGCGTCTGAGGGCACTGTATCGAATGTGATGCTACATGCCCTTGCAGTGGAGTTGTATCCACTCGTTCTAAAGAGAAATACTACGTTCTTCACAAATTGAAAGCATGTTCGAGTTGTGAGAAACCGGTTTTTCTGTTCGACATCAGCACATATTGCTCTCCCCTGTCCTGCGCCAACTTTTTCATCTGCTTTGCTTCAACCATAGACAACAAGTGTCAAGGTATCCATGCAAGCGCTGGCTGACCCTCACTGATGGCCCGAAGAGGCCGACGGCTCTCGCCAGCGAAGTTGGAATGGTGGTGGAGCCCCTTCAACACCCCTGACCGTCAGCAATCTCTCTCTCCTACGGTTCGAATTTTCTATTTTTGTTTTGGTTGGTTTTTTTAGTTCTTCATTTTCTTTTTAATCTTTTTTTCTGATGTGGTGTTCACATGGCGCCACATCGATGCCACTTTTTTCTCGAAAAACATCGATAATATTACACTGGATCCATGCAAATTTTTAACAGCGATCTTGGGTGGAATTATGACAAAAGGTACATGTGCTACACAAATGAAATTTTAAGATTTTTTACCACACAAAAGGAAAAAAATTGAGGTATTAGCATCACCGGGAGCATAATTTGAGATTTCTATTATTGCTAGATTCTTGATAATCAAGCTCGCGTCGCTGACGTATGACCCATCGCATGCAAAAGATTCCTCCTATTCCTTTGGACTGCCCGCGAAACTTCTCTCTTCCTACGAAGCAATCGTCGTCTCTGCTGCTTTCTGTTTCATGCGCTGTCTAGTGGGCCTGGAGCTGCCCTCTTGGTCGAGGACAAGGAGCAAAATTGAGAATATTCGCTAACACCTTTCCGCGAGGTAGATGGACATCAATGACCTTGGCGCATGACGAAGCGGTGCTGAGGCTACGTGACGTCACCAGGGTTATTTTGGAGAACACGGGAAGAGGGCGGTGCCACTTTTGCTTGTTGCTCGGAAAAAGAAATTTAAAGCACCGTTCCGCAAAGTAAGACGGGGCAAAAGTGGTTCGGATAATTTAAGATCCCTATCGATTCGAATAATTTAGATCCCTATCCCACTACAGAGAGATTAGAAACCATAGATTCCCCGTCTTTATAAATTAAAGTCTACACAAAATTAATTTACATCTAGAGAAAATAAGAATGTCCCACAAAGAAAGATTCTGATAGTACATAAGCGAATTTTATAGAAAAGTGAACTTACCTTTGGGTCAACGGAGTCGAAGCAGCGGTGATGGATGTTAAAGGCAAAAATTTCCCTGTTCCATCAGAAGATTCACGGTTCATGACCAATGGGATCCAAATTCTATCATAATCCCAAATAAGAGTTGATACCATGAAAATAACAAAGTAACACACATGACAATTACCTTCTTCTACATATCTTTCTTATTTTTCAACTTGGTATCAGAGTCTTCAATCCTGTAAAAACAGGAGTGCACCAGGTGCAAAAAGTTAAATATAAGAATGTGGAAAAAGGGAATAGTGTATATTTTGATATATCATAATGAAGATTACATCAGCCACTTATAGGCTTTGTAGAGACTATCAAAGGTGATATTTATCAATTAAGATATGTACAATCAAAGAATGATATTCTATAAAAAAAAATCTTAATTGATATAAATAATCAATAATAATATCATAGTTGTCCTTAACATAGGTTAATATTTTATAGAAAATCTTAAGAATCTCTAGTATAATATCGTTGATAATTAGAATGTAATAATAACAAAGATTGCTCTTATTCAAAATGTCTCGTGATCTTAAATCATTCTCGCGCTTTGCGTAATTATCAGGAGTAACGTTATGCCTTGTTTCCAATACTTTTTAATTATTGTCACAATGTGATTGAGCTTGAGATCAGAGTAATGTCACTTTGCCCAGCATGACAAGTTTGGCTAGAAGGGTAAGGAGGTCAAAAGTGGACTATGGCGTCACTCTAAACTTGTTTAAACAACCGATGATATGGAGCTGTTCCAGCTTCTTTATGCAATAAACTATGCATTTTTACTACCAAGTTAGCTAGGAACACTTGTTTATATATACTCTTAAGAGATTGGTCATGCTATATCCACAAGCAGCTCAGACTACATCCACAAGTTTTCTCCACTTTTACACCCATCTGTTTCCTCTGTTCTGCTAAAAGAGAAGTGAGGTTGAGCAGAGAGAAAATGGGTGCTTCTTTCCTCCAGTCATGTCCCCTCGCCGGTTTCTTTCTCGTCGCATTATTTGCTTCATGCGTTTAATTCCATCGTTCTAATTTGCTGGCGACGTGGCTGTTTTTTAGTATTGTTCGGACGGGAGTCCCGTGACCATGAGAGAGATGTAGACAAGAATAGGCCAACACGAGGACTGAGATTAGTGGCCTTTTGATGTGTCCATCTAAGACAGTTTAAGTTCAGGAGGATCTTAGAACATTTTCCTACGTTTTTAGAATACTCGAAATAGAAACGAATTG
Source organism: Eucalyptus curtisii (assembly GCA_017140595.1). Classification (NCBI taxonomy): domain Eukaryota; kingdom Viridiplantae; phylum Streptophyta; class Magnoliopsida; order Myrtales; family Myrtaceae; genus Eucalyptus; species Eucalyptus curtisii. The sequence goes on from CM029504.1 coordinate 11,347,562, forward strand.
ACAGTGGTTCTCTTATATCCTTGGCAGGTCGGCTCTAAAATAAGTTTTTGTGGACTTGATTTTGGATAGTAGAGTGAATTTTATTTTTCAGGTCACGTCTATAATCCCATGCAAGAATTTTACTGTATGGTCTACAAATCTCATGTGGAAACTCAGTTCAACAATTGATCCCGTGGACTTAGATCTACCTAATTAATGATTGAGATCATATTCGATCACACATTTTGTAGAGCATATAATAATTTTTCATTTCAGACCTGATTGTTTTTCTTGGCCCTTCACCAAAATCTTATTCCCTTAGATCGTATTAGTCAAACACGTGTATCATTTCAAAGGGCCTAATTCCCGGCTCTTGAACATCACACAGTAGTTGAAGCTCACCCCGTTCTTCCTGGACCTTCATTTCTAGTGGTTGCTGGCGACTAGCCGGAGGAAGAAGCGAGTGAAAGAAAAAAAAATTTAAAAAAAAAAAGAAAAAAAAGAAAATATAAAAAGAAAAATAGGAATAACGATCGAAAAAATATTCAAATATTATTAAAAATTATCCACGTCAGTGTCAATAGTACCCTATAAAATGCCTTGTGTTCATTTTAGTGCTAAGCGGCCAATTTTGATCGAACGAATTGAATTGATATAAATGTAAAAGAGTTAGTACTCAATTGATTTATAATTTTTTTTTTTGATAAATTTTCCTATTTTGGCACATGAATAAAATTTCCCAACTTTTTGACTAGATGCTTCAATCATTACACTACATCCTCAAAAAAAAATGGTGATGCATTTGTTAAAACGCTTACCTAACCTGCTATGGTGATGCATTTGTTAAAACGCTTACCTAACCTACCGAGCCAGGTCACTTTCCAGCAATTGGACTTCTAATTCTCCTCGTTCTCTATATTTAATTCTATGTTTAGACTCTTCAACTAATGGTCCCCCTTTAGTTGGTTAGTAATGAAAATTATTATCTTTCGGCCAAAAAAAAGAAAAACCCACCCCGTGAGAGAGGGAGGGAGTGTCGAGGGGCATATATAGCGCTACCTCCACCAGGTGAAAATTCTCACTTCTTTGCAGATCGCGTAAGCATTGGCACAACATTATTCACCGATTTGCTCAGTTCTTCTTGTGAGGGTATATGTGCAAGCAACTACTTCCACTCACATTATATCTCACTGAATTCCGTGTTGAATCATTTCGATCTCGCGCTCAGATCATATGATCAATTCATCATGATGAAAAGGTAAATTGGCTCTTGGATTGATGCTTCATAATATGTTTGTAGACTCACCGCTCGCATTGAACTACCTCCACAGAGTTTTCTTGATGGAGAACAATAACTATCCACAAACTCATCCAAGTTTCCAGTACTTTCCTCCTCCATTGGCATGGAGCGATCCGAATCCCGTACCACCCGATGACCATAACACTCCAACGTGGGTTATTGTTGGTTTAGTCATTGTTGCCGTCATGCTTTGTGGTTTCCTTTTCTACTGCATTCGGCGGCGGGGGGCCACGGGGCCGCGGGGGCCGCAGGGGCCGAAGGGGCTGGGGGAGTGGGGGCCGCCGGGGCTGCGGGGGCCGCAGGGGCCGCCGGGGAGCGAGGACCGCCGGGCGGCGGGGGCCATCGGGGCCTCCAGGGCCGCCGGGGCGGGGGTGCCAGCAGGGGCCATGTGGGCAAGGGTGCCCCGGGGGCCGTGTGGGCGGGGCCGCGAGGGCCGTGGGGGCAGGAGTGGTGGGAACTTGAATGATGCACGGTGATAGATCGTCTTTCTTACCTTATTGTATGCTTATGAATTTAGAAGCTTCTATTTATGTTTGTGCGTGAAACTTGAATGATGCACAGTGATAGATTGTCTACTCTACTATAAAATGTTGGACATTCGATGTGATGAATAACTTTTGTGTTGGAGGGTTTTTTGAATTTCTTCTTATAATATGTTGACACCAAAATTTTGGCGACCCGTTTAGTCATTTATTGCATAAAAAAATTAGGGGTTAATTTTATCTCTGAAAAAATAGTCAATTGCATAGCATATAGTTTTAGGTGCATTTATTTTTAATTTGCTTTACATTGGGCCGGTGACGGATGGGTTTGAATTGATGCTTCAGAAACTTTAATTTGATGAGCCGGGCTAAGCCCACGAAAATAGCAAATTGGCCCAAGCCCATATCCTTGGGGAGATTTTACGGATTTATCTTTGTGAGATTTCAATTCAAAAGCAAATATTGTGTTTGGAAAAGAAATTTTTGTGGATATAGTTTTGGAAAATTAAAAACCCTAATCCGTGGCCTATAAATATATTAATACGTGTAGGGTTTTCGTGGGCCACACAATTGATACATACGGCCACATTGAGCGAAGCTTTTTCTTCGTTTTCTCTTGTGTAAAAAAATCAACACAAAGAAAGAAGAGAGAAAAGCTCTTCCGTTGTTCTTTTTTCTTCGTTCTTTGAAGAACAGAACACAAAAACAAAAAGAAAAGAGGCTGTTGAAGAAGAAAAGAAAAGTCAGCAGAAGCCCACGTTTCCTGCTGAGAAAGGACAGCAGCAACAGTGAGAGGACAGAGAGAAGACGTGAGGGTTTCAGCAAGAAAAAAAAAATAAAAAATAAAAAGAAGAAAGGGAGCCCCTGTTCATCTTCTCCGCGAAGCCGCCCACTGCCGGCCTCCGTTCATGAACGCCTGCGTCGTCCGCCGAGCCCGTGCCGCCGCGCCCACACCACCACGACGCCCCCACAACCGTTGACCGCTGCGCTGCACCGCCTCTCCACCTGCAACCCCTCGCTGTGCAGCACCCGCAAGCCCCGTCGCCGCCGCTGCAGCAATCTTCCCCGCACCCGCGAGCGCGCGCTACCACCGCCTGTCCGCCGAGCCCTTGCTCCGCTCCCAGCCGAGTGCAGATCCGTCACCGACACCAGCAGACCGGCGCCCGTGAAGCCTCCACTGACCCGCGACGCCAGAACCTGCTGTCGACCCTGACGCCAGCCTCCGCCTTCGATCGACGCTCAGCAGCGTCCCCCCCTCTCCGAGATCTGCACCACCGCTGCAGATCGCAACACCAGCGACCCGACGCCCCTTGCCCGTAGCCACCCGACGTCGCAGCCCCTGTCCGATCCGCGACGCCGTTTCTGCTCCTGCTTCATCGACGCCCTCCGCGAGCAGCACCGACTCCCGGCCGAATCCTTGAAGCCCAGCAACGACGGCCGCGCTTGACAGCCCGACTCCGCTCCTCTGCCCGCGACCCAGGACCGGTCGCCGAGGTCCGACGCTTTGCTGGTCAATGTTGCTGCCGCCGGTCCGCCCGCCGCCCTCGCTGGAGCTCCGAACGGCGACCCATCTAGCCGCCGGCTAACCCTAGTTTAGGAGGCCAAAACCCTAACTAGGTAGATTTCTTATTTTATTTTTAGTTTTTATTATTGTTTTTTTATTTGAAATAATCACCAATGTATGATGAGATGTTCGACATGAAATAACCTGTGAAATTTGTGATTGACAGTTTAATTTTCGCTCCCGAAATCCGACTTGCAATTGCTTGAAAAATTACCAATCCGATCTCACGCCCGAGATTCGATTTGTGATTTATTTAAAATTGGTCAATCCGATCTCATGCATGAGATACAATTCGTCAATTTATTTCCCGAAATTAAATGGACATGGATGATATCTTGCTTGATTTGGTGCCGTGCTGTTCTTAATGCCTTTTATTTGATTGCTCCCGTAAAAGAAAAACCCAAAAAAATATATATATTTGAGTTCGATTAGGTTCATGTTAGAATATTACTTGTTTTAGGGTTATTTTGCATGTTTAGAATAGGAAATTTATTTATTTCGAATTCCTTAAATAAAAATCCAAAAAAAGATGCATTCATTTAGGATATTAGTTTTTTTAAAATTTAAATTGCACGTTTAATTATTTGGTAATTTTAATTTCGAATTTTTATAAAAAAAAACTAAAACACAAAAATCATCATGCATATGTCATGTAAAATTAGGGCATTCTTTCCACGTCATTGCATATTAGGATAAAATTACATGTTTCGTTTTAAGTTTAGATTAATCTTTTTAGATAAATTGCATCTTAGGTTAGAGATTGTTAAGTTAAGATAACATCTCGATTTAAATTAGGGTTTAGCCTGACCTAATTCCTAATGCAAATTGGATAAAATCTTAACCTAGCTAGATAATTTTCACATTGTTCTAATTTCGCATTTCATAAAAAAAAAATACAAAAAATGTCTTAGAATAAATTAGTTTTATTTTCTAGGATAGATTCATGTGCATGTCATATAGAATTAGATTCATAAAATGCACGTCATTTAGAGATTGTTATTAGGTCAATTTAATTAGAAATTGCATGACATTAGAATTAGGTCATTTAGTTATATTGCATTACATATTGCATGATTTTCATTAAATAAGTGAAAAAAAAGAGAAATTGCGTGTTAATTAGAAATCATATCTAGGACTGTTGATGTGAATTCTAATCTAACAACGCAAATGCTTTCATTGCTACAAGGTAAGTCTCGCATGAGTTTATTCACTGCTTTCTTAGGTGTTAAATTGGTGGTTTGCGCACCCCGCATGATCACCTCACGTGTTAGGGAAATATATTTAAAATTAATCCAAACTGCCTGCAAAATTTTTTTGAAAATAAAAGAGAAATGTACTGAAAGGGCATTAGAGAAATCTAGCGTAATCAAGTCTCCGAACTCACAAATCTCTAGTTCGTAGGAGTAAAGTAAATCTCCCGTTACTTTACTTGGGTTTCTAATTGACCCACCAAAAAATAGATTAATGGCAACTTCTAGTTAAAAATCAATTGCATGTTAAAAATTTGAACCTAAGTCGCTAATTGGTATGGGCTTGGGAGAGCTCGAGTTAAGTCTAGGCTTAACAATCCATTAGCCAAATTTTAAGTGGTTCACCCCGAAAAATTTGGTCGCGACATAATACATGAGCAATTTTATGGTCATCGATAAATAATTTTTTGATTTATAACGAATTATAACTATTTGCATTTTTTCATAATTTCTATACAAAATGTCGTAAATCGACCAATCAATCCAACATACATAATAAAAGAGTTCCTGCTCTTGGTGGAGAATCGTTTGACAAATTTGCTCTATTATTGCCTCATATTCCGAAGAGAGTCATCGAAACTAAGTCAGCTGGTGATACCGGTAAAATAGAACGGACTATTTTATTCGATTTTTCGGGTGGGCTTTGTACTCCAATCTGTATGGGGGGAACTATCAATCCCTACTCGAAATGAAGTGCTGAGGAAGGACATATCCAGGAAGTGTTCCGTGAGTGAATGGAAGTGCGGTTGTGGCATATAATCCTGAGAGTCTGATGATCAATGGATGAGACGACATCAATTGTTTCTCATAGGATCCAGCTAGCATAACGATTCCTTAATTTATATCGGTGTTGTTGTGGCTACAGTTTTCCATTGCCAAAAGATGGAAATCGGAAGAGCAAAAGGAGCAGTGGGATGGGATCTTTATGGTTTATCTAAAGAAATAAAATCCAACTGATGATGCCTAATGAAACCCCACATTGCCTTTTTAGTAACTTCCATTGTTCATTGATGTAATTAGGCTTAGCCTTGTCCCCCTCTAGGGGACCATGCGCTAACTTGCAAGAAATCAAAACCAGTATCTTGTCTTTCCATGTACTATATAAACTTCTTTGTGATGCAAAAAACAGAAAAGTAAAAGGATAAACAATTATCAAAAAATTATCGGGCTTAGACATTGCACTACTAGACAACCACACCACCAATCAAACAAGAGGCTTGATAGAGTTAGAAGATAAAGCAATCGAATGGCATGACCAGGCTATGTAGAAGATACAATATATGATTAGGAAAAATAGATAGAAACATCCTACATAACAAGTCAAATGAGTACAATCGAGCTTTTAATAATGGAGTTGAATTGAGTTCAATTTCAAGCCCTATCTATATTGAGTCGAGCTCGAGCACAGAGATTTGAAACTGAATTTTGTTCACATTCATGATTCAATGTCAAAGTGTTGATTTCCAGTCAGACTTTGCGTAGAAAAACTACTTCAAATCAATAAATAGCTCGATCGCATCTTTATAATTTTTTTGTTAAATGAAATACCTTATCTTACAGTCTTTAGTGCATTGACCCCACTAAAAATATATGATAGTTCCATCCCTGCATGCTGACAAGTATGATGCGAGTCGTCTTCAAAATTTCACAAGCCTCCTCCGAAACATGAACATATCCAATCAAAGCACGACTCCTGAAAAATAAAACTGCAATCAATCTTGCAAGAAAGTTTGAAAAAAGGAATAAGATGATAAAATTATGCAATCAAACCAACCAGTAATACATATCAACTAATGTCTTTGTGTTTAATCTCTGTCAATGTATACTATATGCAAGAACACATATAGAGGCTCTTCTAAATTTCTCGAAAGATACTTATGAAAGTCAAATATATAGGTCCAACTGCGTTTGTTGAGATTGAAATATGATAAGTGATCTATATATAAAAGGAACCAGTATCATATAAAAATATAAATCTCATGAGAATTTCTCACATCACCAAATGCAAACATTTTCACATCGAAGCAACATCCCCCTGGTCATTAACTCATACCATACCTGCTACATGAGATAAATAAGATATTCTACGTGCTTGGTGCCTAATCTGCCTTAGATAAAAGCTTCCAAGATAGATAAACATGTTATTACCAGAAATTGACCAAGCCTAGTTATAAATCAATAAATAAGCCTTCCCCCTTCCTTTTTCCCCTTTCTATTTAGCGTAGTTATACAAGAAGGATAATGAAACAATATGTTTCATCAGGTATTTCACAATTTTGATGAAAGCTAATTTGTTCCCAATCCAGCTAAATTAAGAACTTTTCAAGCATACAATCGGCTAAATTATTGTGGAAGTTAAAGCCAAGAGTCAACCTACGAATAAAAAGTCAAAAGAGTGGCGTAAATTGACCTTACACTCTACCTGAAATAAAATCTTCCCGATTGAAAAATAAATTCTTGAGAGATCGACTACTTTAATTCCTATTTTAAGTGACTTTCAAACTGCCCAAAAATAGGGAGGATGTAGAAATACATCATCCACCAATTAGATTTCCATTGTTTTTTTTTTTTTTTTTAGAATAGAAAATCTTAAGGAATAGAAAAATGTGTGGGGGTAATATGCACAACATAAGTTCGGTTTTCCTTACTAACCACTGCAAACAATTCATGTTGGTACCAACAAACCGAGTTTTAGCTCAAACCTCACTAGGTACATGAGGTTAATAGGATATATCATGGGTTTGACATTTATTTAAAATATAATCTCCATCGTGACACAATAAAAGAAAAAGGAAAAGAAAATGAGAAACAATGTCATAGTATTGAAAAAGTACCAGGCCTAGACAATACTAAACTAAATAACCACCTTACTCATTGTTAGTTATATGCCCTAAAACATCTATATAATAGTTACATGTTAGGGATTTCAGTTGTGTTGTCAAATTAATGGTAAAGACGTATTCATTCATTTGTCTGATTATCTATATGAATGATTCCATAAGATCAGTTGTAACTGGACTTATTCTTGAGACATTAAGAAAATACGTGAAGGGTTCACAGTTAGACTGAATGTTTAAACTGTTCCTAGTCAATGGATCATTGAGTGGATATTAATGATTCTGTTGAGATCGGTGTGTTCTTAGCTTCACCATTAAGTATTGGATACTTAAGGTAATGACGAGTCACGAGTCATTGGGTATTATGATGCCCGAGTTAGAACACATGGGCTTGTAGCAGACAAGTTCACTGAACGTGACATACATAGAACAATTGGCAACATGGAAACTTTTAGCGGGGTCAATGACTAATCGTTCTTGCTATGGTCTTGTGTAAATAATCCTTAGACTTGAGGCACAATGTTAACTTGTGTTTTGGATGGCTATGGTTCACGGGTACGTATATTGGCGGCTCATTGATCTATCTCTGTACCTGATGGTCATAACTCGTTCACATATGAAGTTACACGTATGCGCAGCATGGAATTTGCCTCCTTATTACATGCAAGGTACAATAATGATGTCCTATGTGATCTAATTGCGACATAGCATTGAAATCCTCGACCAGGGTTGTAACCGAGAATAAATTGTTTATGTATCATATAAAATGCAGATCAATTAGGTTTGTGCATACGATCGAATTGGTGACTTGACAAATATTCCATGGTCTTTGTTTGATCGGGACATGGTAAGATAGAGGGATTGAATTACACTGTAGCTAGAGCTAATAGGTTCATTATGTTCTTAAAGCATTCACACTGTCTGGGTAGCCATGACATATTGCTAGATGTCAATCATGACTTGTGGGACCCAGAGATTGATCGGGACAATCAATTCTCTTGGGAGTACTAATGTGTTAGTGCAAGTCTTACTGCCAATTTAGTGATGAACCTAGGGATGTCACACACCATAACCAATTTACTCGATCGGACACAACCCACTCACGAGAACTATTCTCTTGCTCGCCCGACTTTTGAAGGAAGTAGTCAATAACTTATTTGAGAAGTTATAGACTAGATTCGGAGGAAGTGGTCAATAGCTTATTTGAAAAGTTAAAGACCAAACACGGAAGAAGTAGCTTACGGAAAAAGTAGTCAATAACTTCTTTGAGAGGTTAAGACTAACTTCTAGAGGAACTTAAATATTGACTTCACCAAGACATTATAAATAGAACAGAGAGAGGGTGAGTTGGTTATGTTAAGAAAAAGAGAGAAAGTTTAGAGAGAGAATTATATGGTTAGCAAACGGTTGCTAACCATGTGCGAAGGATTGTCTCCACAAGATTGCTAGCGCAATTACAATGGTGATTACTTGTGAGCTCTTTTTCGTTCGAGGTGCGTTGGTGGTGTGTCTGAACTAGAGGCCTAACATTTGTGGGGCTCGAACTTGAGAACATTTGAATCAAGTTGTTTAAAGCGCGCTTCGAGAGGTAATCCGTAAAACCCCCTTTGATATTCTGATTTTTAATTAAAATGCATGAACGTCTTTGGAGGAACATGTATGGTAGAATTTTATCTTCACTTCCACTGCGTTTATGTTTATTTAGCCTATATATGTTCCGTAAAATCCCAACACATCAAACACTAGGTTGAATGGCCATGCTTCGTAGAAGGTATGGTTTTTCAATGAATTACTAATGAAAACACTTTTCAGGTTCACAAAGCCTCGTCATATTAACTACAAATCATCCAATTAAAATTCTCTAGTAAAATCAAGTAGACAAAGCCTTCCCTCTCCTCTTTCCCTCTTTGTTGTTTATTGACCTGCAGTTTCTCTTCTATTCAAAATTGGACATGCCTACAGACGTCTCATTAGGTCAAGTTTTATAGATCACAACCTCAAAACCTTCTATATTGGTACTTATCAATTCAACTAGTAAGTTTTTATGTATATCATAGATGATTGAGTAAAAGTATGGTATGAGTTATCAAAAATAAAAAGAGAGAGAGAGAGAGAGAGAGAGAGAGAGAGAGAGAGAGAGAGAGAAATCCTATGTAACAAGTTAAATGAGTAGAAGAAAATAACTCTACTCCGCCCTAGTTAAGTTGGTGGACCATATGACCTATGCTCTAAGACTGCATCCTTTACATATGATGAGCAAATTATCTACGATGCATGAAACATTGAAAAGAACTTTTTAAAATAATAACAAACTGAACGATGACATTTCTTCTAGATTACTGAGGTTCTTCCACTTATTTTGATATCAACTGACCTTGTCCCCTAGCTTATCCAAAATTTCGGAATGGAAGGAAAGGAAAGAAAAAGTGGAAAAAGGAGTAGAAAATAAGAAAAGAAAAACGAGAAAACATAATTGGGTAATAAAACTTGCAGGTGTGCCAAAATAAAAGAGATCAAGCTGAATGCATCTTTATCTGTCAATAACATCTTCATTGGTCCAATAACAATAAGTAAACTGAATGCATCTTTTTAGTTAATCAAAGGGATAAGTGCTGCGGAAGTCCTAAAACTTGTCACCAAAATGCATTTTAGTCCTAAAACTTGTCAAAATGTTTCAAACGAGTCCTAAAATCGATGCCGTCTAATTTCTTAACGGAAAAAGCTGACGTGGCCTCCGCGTGGCTTTTTTAATCATTTCTCTCTCCTCCGTTGCGAATAGTTAAAAAAAAAATGCCATGCATGCAAAACGACGTCATCTCCTCCTTTCTTTTTCACCATCGTGTTACCTCCCCTCCGTCTGTACGTCTTCTTCACTGTCGTGTTCTCCCTCCCCTCTCTGTCTCTACGTCTTCTGTCGCTTTTCGAGTGTCCCCTAAGCCCCAAATCAAATTTGACGATCTGCAGTTCTCTTACGATTTGGGTCCTCATCGACCTCGAGTTCGACGCTCGTCGTGAGTTCGTGTTCTTTCCTTTGACGATTGCGAGTTCGTGGGAAGACCTCTCTTGCGGAAGTCTCGACATCTCAACGGTGAAGCGATTGACGTTGGGGACGACGATAGGGTTAGCGACGGCGATGGCGACTCCTCCTCACGCAGGTATCGCTCTCGCATTATAGCATATGGGTATCTCATGGTAATGCTACGATTTCTTTTGTTTTGCAAAGGTGCTTTAATCTGCATTATGCAAAACGACGTCGGTTGGCGTCCTCATTTCTTCATTATTTGGAGTTCGGAGAGCTCGAGTTTGACACACATCAACTTTATATTCTCTACTTTGACGATTGCGAGTTCGTGCAAAGATGTGTCTTGTGGGGATCTCGGCATCTCGGTGGCGGAGCGAGCGGCGTCGGGGACGGCAATGGTGACTCCTCATGCGGTATCGCTCTCTACATTACAACATTTGAGTATGTCATAGTAATATTACGATTTTTTTTTGTTTGTTTGCAAATACGTTTTGCTCTCTACATTATAACGGCGTTTTACTCTCTGTATTGTGGTTGTTTTGCATTTTCCAATTCTTGCGATAAATTAGAACATTGCTGCAAATTAGAACATCGCCTATCGAAAGGCGACAATAGGTCCCTCGCTCTCACTATTGATCATGTAGTTGCATTGTGGTTGTAAAGCGCATTATGCTAATTTGCTGTTTCTGTATTGATTGTTAGTCTTTTATAAAAATATCTTGAATTTAGAACTTCAACATTGCTTCAATCATTTGATGATTGAAAGTGCTATGCTCTTTGTTTCTGTTCCCTTGTAGATCCAATGGCCAATAACAAAGTTTATGTTACTGTTCGCTATGGAGGTAAATTTAAAGTTGGCCCACCGTTGAATACATAGGTGGAAGGGCTGATGTTATTGAAATAAGTTTAAGTAAGAGTTCACTGTCTAGTATAATTGAAGCTATTGAGGCTTTGGATGTGTGTAAAATAGAGAAACTCTTTTACAGAGTTCCTGGAAGTAAGACTCTTGTAGACGGAATAACTCTTAGGTATTTATGGGATAACTCTGATGTGATGGACCTATTTTATCATCATCTGTGCTCTAAAAATATTAAGCTATATGTTGAGCATGTTGATGATGAAAAGACAGGAGTTGAGATTGGGGGTGTTGAGATAGAAACTGGAGGTATGTCTAATGTGATTGGGAATCGATGATGACGGGGTTGAAGTTGCCAATAGGGATTTAGATGAGGAAGAGGATGATGATGCACATAATTTGGTGGATGTGGAACAGTCGAGTGACGATGATGATTTTGAACTGGTTGATGCAAGGAAAAAATTAAAGGAATTTTCAGCAAGACATAGGCTCAAAAATGGCGATTATAGTGAGGCAACTGGTACTTCCTAACCACCGATTGTAGATGAGGCTCAATCATTAGATGATTCTGGATACGAAATAGAGTATGCTAATTCGGATGAGGAAGACAGTCTTCAATCAATTTTAAATGATGAGGGTGACGAAGAGGTTGATGTTATTTCAAGGAGGAGAAGTAGGTTCCCATCATATGATCCAAGTGGTACAAATCCAGTATTTCTTGTTGGCATGACATTTGAGGATGCAACTGAGTTCAAAAATGCAATTCTGAAGTATTCTGTGGCTGAGCAAAGAGCAATCAAATACACTAAGAACACAAAAAGCTTTGTAAGAGCCAGGTGTGCCCAGAAAAATTGTAATTGGATGATATATGGTGCTCTTGATAGCAAAACTGAGTCATTTCATTTGAGAAGGTACATAAATCAGCGGACATGCAGTATCACTTTCGAGAATAAGAGAGTGTCTAGCACTTATTTAGCTAAGCACTTCAAGATTCTCATTTTTGCAATGCCTAAAATCAAAGCACCTGAGTTAAAGAAATTAGTTAGAGAACAACTGTGAGTAAATGTCACTTTCAGTCAGTGTAGGAGAACAAAGCTGAAAGTATTGAAGAAACTACAAGGCAATTACAAGAAGGAATATGCACATATGTACGACTACTTGGGAGAGCTTTACACTGCAAGCCCTTCAAGCAATTTTAAATTGAAAGTTGAAAGGCCATTGCCAAATTCTCTACCATAATTTGATAGGGCTTACATTTGCTTTGATGCTTGCAAGAAAGGTTTTTTGGTTGGATGTGGGAAGATCATTGGATTAGATGGATGTTTTTTGAGGGGTTTGATCAAGGGCGAGTTGTTATGTGCCGTCGGAAGGGATGGCAATAATCAAATGTATCCAGTGGCATGGGCAGTGGTAAGAATTGAGAATAAGGACACATGGACTTGGTTTATCGAATTGTTGAAGTCAGACCTTGATATGTGTAATGGTGACGGATGGGCTTTGATAAGTGATCAACAAAAGGTATGCTTTTCTTTCTATTTTCATTTGTAAATTGATTGTGACATTACAATGCTTTTCTTTCTGTTTTCATATATATTTTCTTTTTTTGGGTAATTGTTAGGGTCTCCTCCAATCTGTAGCTGAACTTTTGCCAAATGCAGAGTATAGGATGTGTGCAAGGCACATATATTCCAACTGGGGTAAAAAATACAAAGAAAAACAGTTGATGAGACAATTTTGGAGATGTGTCAAGAGTAATAATATGGCGGATTTCGAGGTGCATAGACAGAGGATGAAGGAAATGACTCAGGAAGGTCATGATGATTTATTCCGTATTGAGCCAAAACATTGGTGCAAAGCCTTCTTTGACACTAACATTAAATGTGATGTCGTTGATAATAATCTCAGTGAAACTTTCAATGGCAGGTGTGTGGAAGCTAGGTGCAAGGCCATTGTGAGTATGCTGGAAGATATTAGAATCATGGTTATGAATAGAATGCATACTCAGAGGGATGGATGCGCTAGGTGGACTAGAAATTATGGTCCAAGGATTATGCATAAATTACATGAGAATACAACTGCTAGTAGGTATTGCCATTTGATATGGAATGAAGATGAAGGATATGAGATTACGGAAGGTGGTGACAAATATGTTGTTGGTTTGAATTTAAAAACTTGTTCTTGTAGAGCTTGGGAACTTAGTGGAATTCCATGTTACCATGCCGTTTGTGCAATACACCATAAGAGAAATGACCCGACTGACTATCTAGCTGAGTGCTTCAACAAGGCAAAGTATCTAAGTGCTTATCAATTCATGATGCCTACAATGAGAGGACATAAATTTTGGAATAAAGCCAATAAAGAAGCTTCTCAACCCCCACAAATGAAGAACATGCCTGGTAGGCCAAAAAGGAGTAGAAGAAAGCAACCGATTGAGCTTGTACGAGGTGATAGAATGACTAAAGAGGGTAAGAGAATGACTTGTTCAGCTTGCAATGTGATTGGATATAACTGTAACGGATGTCCTTTAAAAAATGTATTTCCTCAACTAACTAATTATCTTAATGCTGGGCATGTCACTTTAACATGTTGTCAATCAATGCTTATTATGTGCTTCTCAGGCCAATGCTCGGGCCAATGTATGTACATCCAATGCTCGGTCTAATGTATGTACATCCAATGCTCGGGCCAATGTATGTACATCCAATGCTCATGCCAATGCAAGTACAGCTAAAGCTCATGCTCAATCTCAGGCTAATTCCACTGGACTAAGGCTCGGAAAAAGACAAGTAAGTTGTCATCTAACCATTATTGTAAGTTTTATATGTCAAGGTTCTAATTTAGTAATTATGAATATATATTCAGGCTAAAGCTAAAGCAGCGACAAGCGTAACTGAAGGAGGATTCGAAAGCCATGCCAATGCTTCTGCAAATGCCAATTCAATTGGCGACAATAGTGGGCAAGTTAATGCTTCTGCTTAGGCTAGTGCAGATGTAGAGGGTGTAGTGCTCGTGCAAATGTAAGAGCATGTAGTGCGCTTACCTTTCAGGCTAGTGTTGATGTTAGAGAATGTAGTAGTGAGGCCAATGCTGTTGGTGAAGTTCGTTCTGATCAAGGGGAAGGCATTTATTGTGCACCGGCCCATATAATGGCTAAGCATAGACCTGAAAAAATTCCGGTGAGTAATACCTCAATCCCCAAGCATACATGTATCGTGACTACATTCTCATGTTGAATGCATTTGTTATTATTTCAGTTTAAAAGACCTGCCATTCAAAATGACATGATACAAAGAGAATCACAGGCCAAGAGGAAGAAAATTGGGTTGGATGTTGACGCAAATCCTATGACAAACCTTCATATTCTCAAGGTGAGTAATATTTTTAAAATTTTCTAATAGCAATTGCTTATCTCCTTAAGCTAAAAACGTGCTCATTCTTATGTAGCCTAATACAACTGGTGCAAGAAACTTTAACCTACCAGACAAAGGGGTAGTTTCAAGAGCTACGTCAACAGCAAAGGTGCATTCCCAAGTCAGTGTACAACCTCAGTCATATCATGTATCAGCAGCTCCTCGAAAACAAATTGCAGTGACACTGAAGCCACTATTACAACCTAAGGCCAGTTCCCAACCTCAGTCATCTCATGCAACAATAGCTCCTCTAAAGCACGTTGCAATGAAGCCAAAGGCACTATTGCAACCCGAGGCCGGTTCCCGTGCTCAGTCATCTCAAGCTACAATAGCTCAGAAGCATCTTGGGTTAAAACGAAAGGCACCATCACAACCCCAGGCAAGCTCCCAACCTCAATCATCTTGTGCAACACTAGCTCCTCCTCGAAAGCATGTTGAGATGAAGCCAAAGCCACTATTGCAACCTGAGGTCAGTTCCCAGGCTCAGTCATTTCAGGCAACAATAGCTCAAAAACATCTTGATTTAAAGCGAAAGGCACCATCACAACCTCAGGCAAGTTCCCAACCTCAATCATCTCGTGCAACATTAGCTCCTCGAAAGCATGTTCTGATGAAGTCAAAGCCACTATCGCAACCTGAGGCTAGTTCCCAGGCTCAGTCATCTCAAGCTACAGCAGCTCCTCGAAAACACATTGCGGTGAAGTCGAAGCCACTATTGCAAGCTAAGGCCAATTCCCAGGCTTAGTCATCTCAGGCTACAACAACTCCTCCAAATCCTCCATAGCCTATCGCTATGAGACCATATATAAGGAAAAGCGCCAGAATTATTAATCAAGTGAAGGTTGGACCTACTGGACCATCGGAGACCATTGTATTGGATTGATATGTTTGTTGAAATTGGTGTTGTTAGGTGAATCTATGTCAATTATTAGCTGGTTTTCTGTATGAGACATGTAGCGTTTGTGCATAGAACCTTTTGTGCACTGAAAGTGCATATTTTGTTGAAAAGAACCTTTTGTGCACTGAAAGTGTAGGCATTTTGTTGAACAAAACCTATTGTGCACTAAAAATGTAAGCATGTTGCTTTGTCAATGAATCGTGTTTCAACGAGTTATGTGGGATGCTTGGTTTTGGTTTGGATAATGGACGAAAGTGGTTGCTGTTCAGGATTGTTAATAGGTGATTACTGAAATTGGCCATGAAGAATTTTCATTCTTCCAATACTTTTGTCATCTTCTTTCCCATACATTGTTAATAGGATTGTTAATAGGTTCCAAATTTATTCTGGTGGCAATAGCTCATGTAGTGCTATTGACAAACACGCAAATCAAGCAACATTTTTCAATGCGAAAGTAATTTCTCGCATGGCAAGCAACCTGTCTTGCAAACTACAAACTCACATCAGATTTCATTCCCATCTCAATTATCCACAACTAGTGTTCAAACTTATAAACTTAGAAATAAGGTATTATGGAAGACTTAGAAAATTCCCACCAACTTTCACATTACTTATAACCAATACAGCAATATAAGCTATGCATAGAATGAATGTCGATTGATATAGCATCTTTCCTTTATTTACTCGTACAAGCTCCTCCTTTAAACGTCTATTTTTCGCCTTTTGAGTCTTCATTTTGATAGTGCTAGTACGAGCACCTAGAGGGGATGAATAGGTGCACAAACAACTTTTGCAAAATATAGTATAAAACTTTACTTTTAACCTGAGTTTGATTAATAATAGACTTTGTAGAGAAAATCAGACTCTAACAATTAAATAGAGTTGCGAGCAAAATAAAAGAGTTCAGGGAAGAGAATAAGAACATTAGGTTTATAGTGGTTCGGCTTAATCCAAGCCTACGTCCACTCTCCCGCACTGACAGCCCACCGGCTGGATTTCACTATGAATCAAAAGAGTCATTACAATATCACGTCCTTGATTCCATAGTGTAGAGACTCTGCTACACTTCCTCAAGACCTCACAAATGTTTAAACTCTCTTTTGAGTACAAATTTTCGCTTAACAATTGAATCGGCAAAGAACAAAGAGCTTGATTTTGGAATTTATCTATCGCGCACACACTCGAATAACTAAAGCATCTTCCTTATATACTCCTTCATGCCTTCATATCCGTTGGCACCTTCCAAAGGAGTTCTTCCAATGTACCCGTTGGACAGAATCAATTAGGGAGATCTCGAGTTACTTAACGAATGTGATGATAGCCCACCAATCTTGCTTGCCCATACAATCAGGATCTAGGTTTCCAAAAGTTGAACCTTCCAAGTATACTTCGCCAATCAACGGATCCAATTTACTCGTATTGATTACAAAACGAATAATAGATCTTGAGATGCTATCTCCAACTGTGAGAACTTCTTTAGCCGCTTGAATCAAATCCTTCAAGAAATACTCGATTCTGGATAAGTCTTCTTTGTTAGTCTAGAAACTGTCAATGAGGGCATACTTTAAAACTTGAGTCTGGCGGTCTGGCGATCTTCAGACTTTGACGGAAGAGTCTGCAAGTCTTCAGACTAGACTGATGGAAACATTTTGTCAGCTTCAAAACAAATAAGGAAGTTTTCTCCAACAATCTTCCCCTTTTTGATGGTGACAATACTTTCTTGCAGATTTGGATACTTTTGACCTGCAAGACAATACTCAAGCAAACAAGAATATCTCATAAAAGATAAATGAGTTAGGGTAAAGATAGTATCGAATCTGCATCCACAAGAAATAAGTTAGTCCTGTAAAAACAACTACCTTTGCCATGAATACCAACAATGCTTAAGATACTGCAAGCATTTAAATGATCAAAAGCACAATCCAAAAAACACAATCCAAACCATCCAAACCAGTCACAACTAGACAAAAATCAAAGTCAAATCAAATCAAATCTGTACTAACTTCTCCCCCTTTTTGTCAACATTAAAAAGGTAGAGAGAAAAAAGAGAATTGGATTAAGATTGTTTTGGAACGCGAACAAGCTGGAAATCTCCCATCGACTTGACAGTCTCCTCCAGCTTTTTCAGATCCTCCTTTAGTTGCGCTATTGCCTCACCCTTGGCAGTTGCTTAAACTTGAAGATTGAGGGCCTAAACTTGATTGTGCAAAGAAACTGAAGAGGCTTGATTAGCATTCTGCATATTCTGAAATTCGCATCCCAAGGCATAAATCTGACCTCGCATCTCCATAAGAACATCAAGCAATCTGACCTCGCATCTCCATAAGAACATCAAGCAATCTTCTAAAGTCTCGCCGAGTTGTCGGTTTGAGTGCTTGCTTCAGCATGATCGGTTTGTGGAGTATTGGTAGATGATGGCATTTCAACATGAGCACCCGGACTCGGAGATGAAACCTCATGACCTTCTTCATGAAATTGAGAAGCATATACATCTTCTGGATCGACAGGAGAACGACTGGCATTATCACTAGTAAAAGCAAGTGAATGAGTACCTCTTTTCTCAGCAGCTCCCCCTGTTTCAGTGCCTTCAGGTGGAGAGAAGTACTCTTCATGCTTTGTTTCTTCTTTAGTGACAGGATGCCCTTGTTCTCCACGTTGTTCTTCTTCCGCAGTTCCTTCTTCCTCTGCTTCTTTCCTCACTAATTCCCTCTCTTCACTGCTCTGCTCTGTTTCCTCTTGGTCCTCACTATCCTTTGTCTCTGGAACAAAACGCTGTAAGTTCCTTAAGGCAAGAGCGGAAATGGTAACATCATCCTCAACTTCTTCATCCTGTAAGATGAGTGCTCTTCTTCTTTTAGACGGAGCTGTCATGGGCTCCTTGCCTTTTTGTTTTGCAGCCACAGAGTCTTGACGAGTCTTGACAGGAGTCTTCTCCTTAAATCTCTCTAAAGCCTTGTTTAGCTCCTTCAAACGCATCTTTGAAACCATCTTCAATCCCACCACCATTGGATCACAGGTTCAAACACACAAAATTTTGGGAGGCTGAATGTTAAAGTGTCTGAATAGCTGAGTAACAAGTGCTGAATAAGGAAGTTGACCCTTGTCCATTACAATATATCTATACATGTGAAACATGATAGTGTGCGGCAAAGAGAACTTTTTACCAGCATTGATAGCATACATCAGCTTCGCTTTTGAATTTGAGACGCCAGTCTTTGATGTGGATTTGGGTCTAAGACAGTTAATCACAATCTTGTGAAGCAACACATTTGAAGCACTCATCCTCAAATATGAAATTCGGCCTTCTGCCATTCCATCTCGAACAAGCTCCACAGTCGCACGACCAATAGACACACTAATTGATTGGAACATCCCTCTCTCTACTCCAATCACATCAGCCAGAGTGTCCATATCAACCACATAATCCCGGTCTCTAACACTGAAAGAAAATCTATTTGCATCCAAAAAGCTTAGATTGGAATAGAAATATGCAGTAAGTTCTGGATGGGCTACAGTAGCTTTAGAGCAAAATCGGTCAGTAAAGTAAATTTCTCCCGCAACTTCACGTTCAGAGAATCGAGAAAATCAAAATTCACACTTCTTAGGTTCATCACCCCTCGCTTTAGTAACTTAGAGTAAGTTCGCTTATGTTCCTCAGAACAAAACAGATCTGCTCTTTTTCCTCAAATGTTCGCAGCAACACCCATTCTAGGCTTAAAATGAGTAAACATGTTTTCATCATCATTTCCATCAGGTTGACTAAATCCTCCAACACGTGGATCACTTGGGAAATTCGCAAAAGCCCTTTCTGCCGAGCCAGCAGGAGCAATCCCCAAACGTTCCATCGTTTGTAAAAAGTGGGTTTCATTTCGGTACCCCTTTTCTTTCAAAAATTCATCAATAAAGGTCATTGGAGAACCTCCATCCTTTAAGGCAGAGTAGAGTTTGAAGTTAAAAGCAGGCTTTTGAGTTCTTACAGGTTCGGCATCCTCAATAATTTCTTCCTCCGCTTGATGTTGCTGAACATTCTATGGTCTAGCCTGAGGAGAATGGCACGGTTGAGAATGTTGTGGACTCTGCTGTTACCTTGGAGATTCTTCTTCCTCGGTAAGGTCAAAGTGCGTAGGACCCTCACGCATATGTTGTGGTCCCATGCTTGCAATCCTTGAAGACTTTCTTTGGAAAGACATTCTCACAGTCTTTGAGAGTTTCTGAACTCGATTCGCGAGAAAGATGAAAACTTTAAGGATTAAACTAGAGAGAAAAGTAAGAAGGTGATGTTATGTGCTTCTAGGGTTTGTGAGTAAAGAAGAAGAAAAACAGTATATAAAGCAATCGAAACGGTGTATACGAATCATCGAAATGGAAAAATAAAAAATGCCTTTTAAAAAATAACTGCCTTTTTGAAAATAGATAACCGTAAAAAAGATAACTTCTTTTTCGAAAAGGAATGATTGCTATAATTACAAAAACTTGGAAAGATAACATCAATCAATTGCAGATTAATAGACAATCGTACCTTTTCAAGTTTTTTATCCGAAAGATAAATTTCTAAAACTGAAATAACTTACGGTCGTGATCCTTGATCTTCCGAGTCCGAGCATCTTTAGACTTTTATCCTTGAGTTTGAGCTTCTTCAGACTTTAAGATATTAAGTCTGGATCGAATAGACTCAAATTGACTTTTCTCCAGTGGCTTTGTAAAAATGTCCGCCAGCTGATTCTTTAAGTCAATGAATTGAATCAAGACTTCTCCATTTTGAACATAGTCTCTAATAAAATGATGTCGAATCTCTATATGCTTTGCTCTTGAATGAAGAATTGGATTCTTGGTGAGATGAATCGCACTTGTGTTGTCACATTTAATCTCAGTGCATGAGTCTTCGATTTCAAAGTCTCTTAGCTGTTGTTTTATTCATAAGATTTGAGAACAACAACTTCCAAGAGCCACATACTCTGCTTCTGCTGTTAAGAAAGCTACAGTACTTTGCTTCCTTGAGAACCAAGATACTGTCCTGTTTCCAAGCAATTGACAAGTGCCCGAGGTGCTCTTTCTATCAACTCTGCATCATGTTAGATTTGCGTCTGAGTATCTAAGAAGAGTAAAGTCTCATTCTTTAGGATACCATAGACCTAACTTAGAGGTTGTTGCAACGTATTTGATGATGCGTTTCGCAGCACTTAGATGAGATTCTTTGGGATCTGATTGAAATCCCCTTCATCTTTGTCCAGCTTCGGAGAACTTGACATTGGTATATCGATCTTTTTGCAATTCTTCAAACCGAATTTTTTAACAAGTTCTTTAGCATATTTTTTTTTTTGTGAATGAAAATTCCTTCCTTCAATTGTTTCACTTGTAGTCCGAGAAAGAAGGATAATTCACCCATCATGCTCATCTCGAATTCATCATACATTAGACTTAGAGAATTTATTGCACAGATTTTCATTAGGAGATCCAAAAATAATATCATCAACATAGATTTGAATAAGTATAAAGTTTTTACTTTCTCTTTTAATAAACAGAGTAGTGTCTACTTTACCTTTAACAAAGACATTTTGGATTAAAAACTTACTTAACCTGTCGTACCAAGCTTGAGGTACTTGCTTTAAACCATATAGCGCTTTTTCAGTCTAAATACAGAGTCTGGTTTCCTTGGGTTTTCAAAACCGGGAGGTTGTTCCACATAGACTTCCTCTTGGATAAATCCATTCAGGAATGCACTTGACGTTCATTTGGAATAATCTGAAATTCTTATAACAAGCAAAAGCAAGTAATAATCTAATTGCTTTTAACCTTGCTACTGGTGCGTAAGTCTCATCATAATCTATCTCTTCTTCTTGCATATATCCTTTGGTCACGAGTCTTGCTTCGTTCCTTATAACTTTTCCTTTTTCGTTCATCTTGTTTCTGAAAACCCATTTAACTCCAATAACAGATTTACCTTTTGGTTTAGGAGTTAATTCCCAAACATCGTTAACACTGAACTGCATGAGTTCTTCTTGCATAGCTTCAATCCAGCTTTCATCAATTAAAACTTCTTCTATGCTTTGGGTTCTATTTCAGAAATAAGAGCCATAGCGCTAGACTCTTCATGCCTTGTGGATCTTGTACGAATCCCTTCATCAATGTCACCAATAATGAATTCTTTGGGATGACTAAACTTGTGCTTCCAGTTGCTGGTTGGTTTGATAGTCTGCTGATCTTTTTCTTCATTTGATTCTTCAAAATTCGTTCGTTGTTGACCTTCTATAGTCTGAGCTGTTTCAGAGGAATTAGACTTTGTAGAGTCTGGAGTAGGTTCAGATTCTTCAAGTTGAGTCTGGATCGATTGATTTTGTATAAGGTCTTGAAATTTGACATTCATCGATTCTTCCACAGATTGAGTCTTCTTGTTGTATACTCTGTAAGCTTTGCTGGTGGTTAAATATCCAAGGAAGATTCCTTCGTCTGATTTTTCTTCAAACTTACCAATTCGATCGTTTGCATTTTTCAATATAAAACATTTGCAACAAACACATGAAAAAATGAAACAATTGGCTTCTTTCCTTTGAACAACTCATATGGAGTTTTCTCCAGAATCGGCCTTAAGAAAACTCTGTTAATGATATAATATGCTGTAGAAACTACTTCATCCCAAAAACAAGAAGAAATATTGCTTTCAATTAAAAGTGTTATGGCCATTTCTTGCAACGATCTATTCTTCATTTCCACAACTCCATTTTGTTTTGGAGTGTATGGAGAGGAGAACATATGTTGAAAACCAGATTCATTACAGAATTTAGCAAAGTCTTGATTTTCAAACTCACATCCATAATCTGTCCGAATACTTGAAATAACATATCCTTTCTCATTCTGTACTTTCTTAGCAAACTTTAAAAAATAAGAGAAGGTTTTAGATTTACTTGCAAGAAAGTATACCCAAGTAAATCGTGAATACTCATCCACTATTACTAGGCAATATTTCTTTCCACCAATACTTTGAGTTCTAGTTGGTCCAAAGAGATCCATATGCAGGAGCTGCAGCACACGATTAGTGAAAACTTGATTTATTGATTTGAAAGAACTTCTAACCTGTTTTCCCAACACACATGGTGTGTATAATTCAGATTTTTGGTATGTCAAGTTGGGTAGCCCACGAACAAGCTTCTTTGAAGAGATCTTGGTAATTTGCTTCATGTTGATATGGTCAAGTTTTCGATGCCGAGATTTGCTTCCTCTTGAATTAAAATTAGACATTGAGATTTTTCTGGTTTGATGTCCAAGAGATAGATGTTCCCATGTCTTCGCCCAGTGAAAGTCTGAGAGAAGTCTTTACTTGTTCCCGAACATATTCCTTCTTGAAAATTGATTTTGAACCCTGTGTCGCACAGTTGACTGATACTCAGCAAGTTGTAATTGAGTCCTTCTACTAAAGAGACGTTGTTGATTGTGAGACTTCCAATCTTTACTATTCCGCATCCGACAATTCTTCCTTTGCTATTTCCACCAAAAGAAACTTTTCCACCATTAAGTTGCATAAGCTTTATGAAATAACTTGAATCTCCTGTCATATGTCTTGAGCATCCACTATCCAAGTACCATTTGACCTTTTTCTTGATAGTGACTCGCATTTAAAAAAGAAACTCAAGCTTTCTTTGGTACCCACACTTTCTTGGGTCCAATGGAGTTAGTGCAATATACGGTCTTTGCCCAATCCTTCTTAACAGGTTTCAAACCATGAGACATTCTTTCTCAAAGTGTTCCGAGCTGTTGCACTTAGAACATTTAAGAGCACTACGGCCAACAGGTTTTACAAAGATTTTTTGAAAATGATTTCTATAGAAGGTCTTTGTAGATCTTTGTTTGATTCTTTCCTTTACTTTTGGAAAATCAATTAGAGGAATGGTTTTAGAAGTCATTCCCAAGCTTGATTTGTTAAAGTAAGGTCTTTATGCTGAAAGAATCTTTTCCAATTTCTCAGATCCTAAAGAAAACCTTTTTGAAATATTTGAAATATCATTTTTCAAAAGTGTATTTTCTTTTGAAAGAGAGTTTGCATTTTCTTTCAAAGTAATAAAACTTTTATCTAAATTTTCGAACTTTTCTTTCCAAACAATCTCCTGTTGCTTCAGTGTAGAATTTTCCCTTTTTAGCTCGGAAATCCTCTTGAGAGAGGTTTTGAGACTAAGACACAGTTCATCAATACATTTAGAGACTTTAGTAGAAATTTTAAAATTACTTACCTAGATTTCACTTGTCTAAGTCTCGAATCAGATCTGTCTCGAGTTTGAATCGATTCGATTTTGCCATTAAACAAATATTAGCATCATCATCATCACTCTCTTCGCATTCGATATCACTCCAAGTTTCTGCTTTGAGTGCCTTTCTGTATTTCTTAGCTTTTCCTTTCTTTTTCTTCAACAATGGACAGTTGGGTCTGATGTGTCCCTTTTTCTTGCATTCAAAACAAATCACATCTTTATTGGATTCATCGTCCTCAGCTGGTTTATTTTGAAACTTTTGAGAGCTTTGTTTCTTCCAATTTAATCTTCTTCCCCTTTTGTTCAGTTTTCTGAACCTTCTTATCATGAGAGCAAGCTCTTCATCGTCCATATCGTCTTCGGAATCTGTAACATCAGAATTATTATTAGATTTTAAAGCAATAGATTTTTTACCTTTGGGATCTTCATCTTAATTGATTTGCTCCACTTCATAAGACTGAAGAGTGCCAACCAATTCGTCAACGGAGAGTGGCATGATCCTTTGTGTCTCCCTTATTGATGTCTTTACGTGATTCCAATCTTTGCAAAGTCCACACAACAATTTGTTAACCTTCATGGGTCCTGAGATTGGTTGACCTTGATACTCAAGACCATTCACGATTTCTGTAAAACGACTAAACATGTAAGTGATAGATTCTCCTAGTTTCATCTTGAAGGCTTCATATTGACTGAGCAGAATATTGATTCTGGTTTCTTTCACTCGATCAGTCCCTTTATACATAATGTGCAGCCTATCCCAGACTTCTTTAACTGTTTCACAAGAAGATATTCTGTTATATTCAGTTGGAGATAATGCACAATATAAGGATTAAATTGCTTTTGCATCAAGAACTTGTCTCTTGATTATCTCTTCTTGAGTCATCTCGTTAGCCTCTGCAACTTCTTTTTCCCTTTCTGAGACTGTTGTAACTTTAGGAATGATTCCTTTGTCTACCACATCCCATTCCAGAGGATCTTTCGATCTTAGGAATGCTTTCATCTTGTTTTTCCATATGCTGTATTCCTTTCCATCAAAATAAGGCGATCTGGTGTTGCTTTGCCCTTCAACCAAACCTGGAGCCAACATACTAGCCATGGATCTTTAACTCTGAAGTAAAAACACTTCAATTTAAATGAGTACACAGGCTCTGATACCAATTGATAATGTTAGTATGAGCACCTAGAGGGGGGTGAATAGGTGCACAAACAACTTTTGCAAAATATAGTATAAAACTTTACTTTTAACATGAGTTTGATTAATAATAGACTTTGTAGAGAAAATTGGACTCTAATAATTAAATAGAGTTGCGAGCAAAATAAAAGAGTTCAGGGAAGAGAATAAGAACACTAGGTTTATAGTGGTTCGGCTTAATCCAAGCATACGTCCACTCTCCCGCACCGAGCCCACCCACCGGCTAGATTTCACTATGAATCAAAAGAGTCATTACAGTATCACGTTCTTGATTCCACAGTGTAGAGACTCTGCTACACTTCCTCAAGACCTCACAAATGTTTAAACTCTCTTTTGAGTACAAATTTTCGCTCAACAATTGAATCAGCAAAGAACAAGGAGCTTCAGACTTTGGAATTTATCTATCGCGCACACACTCGAATAACTAGAGCATCTTCCTTATATACTTCTCCATGCCTTCATATCTATTGGCACCTTCCAAAGGAGTTCTTCCAATGTACCCGTTGGGCAGAATCAATTAGGGAGATCTCAAGTTACTTAAGGAATGTGATGATAGCCCACCAATCCTGCTCGCCCATACAATCAGGATCTAGGTTTCCAAAAGTAGAACCTTCCAAGTATACTTCGTCAATCAACGGATCCAATTTACTCGTATTGATTACAAAACGAATAATAGATCTTGAGATGATATCTCTAGCCGTGAGAACTTCTTTAGCCGCTCGAATCAAATCCTTAAAGAAATACCCTATTCTGGATAAGTCTTCTTCGTCGGTCTAGAAACTGTCAATGATGGCAGACTTTAAAACTTGAGTCTGGCAGTCTGGTGATCTTCAGACTTTGACGGAAGAGTCTGCAAGTCTTCAGACTAGACTGATAAAAACGTTTTGTCAGCTTCAAAACAAATAAGGAAGTTTTCTCCAACACATTTCAGCTAGTAATGAGCTCACATCGACTTCGTCACGCCTCGATTGGCTTGATTCACACAATGCTTGATTTCTTTCAAGTAGGTCAACTATCATGTCCCTCACATGATTTGGTATCTTTGGATCAACCCACATGAAGAAATCGCAGCAACTTGGACTATTGAACTTAGCACATCCATGGAACCTTCTTCCAGCGTTTTTCCTTGTCTTTGCCATAAGAATTGGCGATTGAAGACCACAATAACATGTTGGCTCCGAGTTGACCTCATTAGGAGTTATGCCACTTGATTCAGATGTTGGCGCCCTCATTCTTCTGGGCTTCGCATTATAGGAACCTAATAGAAGTATATTAGCTATATTATGATTCCTTCCTAACATCTTCATATAAGTAACTTCTGCATAATGCAATGTGTTTACTTGAGAGATTTAGGAGATGTTTTCAATCTCCAAAAAACATCTCTCTTTTCATATGCACTAGATGAATAGACAACCATAACTTACTTTATATTGCATGAATGTTCTAATTTGTCAATAGTATTGGAGAATGGAAAACAACAAAATGTTATAATGCAAAGAGCGATACCTGCGTGAGGAGGAGTCGCCCTCGCCGTCGCTGACCTTGTCGTCGTCCCCGACGCCAATCGCTTCGCCGTTGAGATGTCGAGACTCTCGCAAGAGAGGTCTTCGCACGAACTGGCAATCGTCAAAGGAAAGAACACGAACTCACGACAAGCGTCAAACTCGAGGTCGATAAGGACCCAAATCACAAGAGAACTACAGATCGTCAAATTCGATTTGGAGCTTAGGGTTCGGGCGAGTTCGATTTGGGGCTTAGGGTTTGGACGAGTTCGATTTGGGGCTTAGGGGACACTCGGAAAGCGAAAGAAAGACGTAGAGACGGAGAGGGGAGGGAGAACACGACGGTGAAGAAGACATACAGACGGAGGGGGAGGTAACACGATGGTGAAGAAGAAAGGAGGAGACGACGTCGTTTTGTATTCGTGGCATTTTTTTTAACTATTCACAACGGAGGAGAGAGAAACGATTAAAAAAAGCCATGCGGAGTCCACGTTAGCTTTTTCCGTTAAGAAATTAGACGGCGTCGATTTTAGGACTCGTTTGAAACATTTTGACAAGTTTTAGGACTTAAATGCACTTTTTGCAAGTTTTACGACTGAAATGCATTTTGATGATAAGTTTTAAGACTTCCGCAACACTTATCCCTTAATCAAATGTTAACTACATGATTTCTATATTCTCCGCGTGCCCTCTCTCAGTCCTCTCTTCTCTACTCCACGCACGAGCCGCCCTTCTTTCTTTTCTTCTTTTTGCTTTTTCGACTTTTTCACCTTTTTTTCTCTTTTATTTATTAATGTTAGCTGGTCCCCACAGAGGCGGACCCAGCCAACCTAAATATTCAGTACAGTCCATTAAAGAAAACATGACCGTCAATTCGATTGTCAGATGACTTATCAACCTTAGCGACACCATTGGAAATTTACCGACTTTGAAATGAATTAGTGAATAACCACATTCTCTGAAATTTTACAAGTATGGCAAATAAATTGCCAACAGTATAGTAGGTCTCGCAGCATTGTACTAAATTTGTAAGCTCCAATTTCTGCTCCCTCTCCTTATCATTTTGATTTTTTTTTTCATATGCTGATGATCTATAAATACTCTTTCTCAAAGTTCCTTATCATGTGATGAAAATGAAACTTATTCTGCGTTTCAACTCAAATCGGATGGTTGAAACAAGGGAGCAAAATAGCAATGTTTGACCAAGAGTAGTTAATTAGGATATTTCATATGAACATAAAATTGCTACCTTAAAGAAAAAGAGGAGGGAGGTCGGTGATGCAGTTTAATAATTAGGATTTTTTCTAATAACGTTTCTGAGCAGGTCATTTCTTTGATATGTGAATATGAAATGGTTGAGAGTTGTAGAAGGTGGCCGCGACAACACGTCATGAAGAAAAATAGGTAGTGGTTATATGGGTAAAACAATCAAATGCTATGGTACAGTGAGGAGACGGTTGAATCACAGAGTTGTTTATGGAGGCCCATAAGGACAAACCACACGTTAAACATAGCTTGTCATCGAGTGCCTGCAACAAGAAATTTTGAAGCACATCGAGCATTCTTGAGATCTATCTCTTTACTAAGTATCGATCCTTAAAGCTAGTAGTGGTGCCAAAATTATTTGTATATGCACAGAAGAAGTGATTGTACTAAGAGAGAATGCAATTGTTTAGGTGAGAGGCAAACTGTGCGAATGATTATTTGTAAACACTTAGAAGCGTGGTTAATAATTTTGGGGAGCATGTGTCTACTGCGCTATATGCACAAGGTGCGAGAATGGCTATTGGAAGAGATCTAATAATTATTTAGTCTATAGTGAGATAATCGTAGAAAGAGTCGAGTCCACACTATACAAAGTTCTTGCCATTTGCACTGTTGGCTCAAGTAGTGAATTTCAACCTAATTGGGCTGCTGGAGGCATATCCTAATTTAATACTTTAAGCTCTATAAGTTTCTTGTTACAAATACCAGTTTTGTTTTTTTTTTTTTGGTCTAATATGATAGTTACTTTCATTCATAAAAGACAAGAATTACAAGAAAACGATAGATAAGTTTCCGAACATAAAATTTCCGAAAGAGTTGAAGGAGGAAAGGACTTCCAATTTTGAGGGAGACACCTGTTTAATTGTATATAAAAAAAAACAAATTGTATATAAAAAAACAAAACTTAGCGACACCAGTTTAATTGTATATAAAAAAAAACAAATTTTTAAATAAAGGGCTGGTTCTAGAAAGATCGATATTTTTACATACATAAAAAAGCACTTCACCCCCTCTTTTATATATATGGACCTAGCGATATGGATTGCCCGTCAAAGGTGTCAAATTTTGTAATACCATAGTCATGTGACTTGCAAGCCTTGTCAATAATTTAAAGGATTTTACTAAGGACAAAGAAAAAAATCATTTTTTTTGAATTTTTTTATTAGAACTAGAGATGGAGTTTAAAGCTTTACACTATAATTTAGTTTTTGCCGTTAGAGTTGAATCGAGTCTAATGCAAGCATATATATTGTATTGAGTTGAGCGCGAGCATGGAATTGAAAAAACTAAATTGTCATGTCTTCAAGATAATTGCACGATCTATCCTAAAATTATATATCGAAATTCGAATCTATAAAGGTATAAACACTTTAATTGAATCAATGTAATCTTAAATTTGTCAGAAAAAAATACAATAAAAGATTGTCGCGTTAAATTTATCTAACACGACACTTCAGTCATTTTCGGCTGTCTAAGTATAACGACAACAGCGTGACATGATTTGAGCACCCAACAAAGACATAAGTCAATAGCCCCACCCCCCTTTTTTTTTTTTTTTTTTTTTTTTTTGGAATTTAATGCTCTCACTTGCTCCTTACCGTAAGCCAATGTACAAAAGAAAAAAGTGGGAATCCATCCTTTTCCGGTAGATGCCCTAGTGGAATTACGGCTGGTCACTTCCGTGTCATCATCGAGGCTATCCAATCATTCATTGTCTCCTTAAGAGATGATGATCACGTGCTTCTGTTGGCCGGCGCTCAAGGCACGTGCATGCATCTCCATAATTTTCTCCGTTTGTTTGTTTGTTGATGCAATAGCTATGAAAAATGATTAAAAAAAATCCTAAATTTATAAGGTTAATGCTAATTCAATTATAAACTTTTTAATTAGATTAATTTAATTATAATTTTTTTTACATTGATACTAATTCGATCTATTTGCTTAATTGTGATCGATCAGCGCTGATGTGGACGTCGGCCGTCCGACCAACGCTGACATGACAATTTTTATTTTCTAATGTTTTAATTAATTTTTCTTTTTTCTTTTCTTTTTCCTCTTCTTCCTCATTGGATTCCTTGTAGTGGATGGCGAGGATCACGACCCTTGTCTAGGGTCATGAGCAAGGTGGCTTCTCCCAGATTTGGGCGAGGCTAGCCTCACGCTGGCCTTGGCGCGGGCGAAAGACTGCTTACTTTTTGATTTGGAGTTTTCTACAATCTGCACGAGCTCGTGAAAACACATGGGCTTGAAACATAAGTTCGAAAGACGATGGGTATGTAGATCTTGGAGTCGTTGATCACTCGTTGAAGCGATCCGTCAATCCTTTCACCAACACGTAGCTCTTTGATCTCGAAAGACATAGATTCCAACATAAGTTAAGCTATGGTAGAGGAAGTCAGTGAATTAATGCGTGTATTAGGTCTTTTAAAGCTTAGAAACACTTGATATTCACTCCCCCCATGACGTTCTTGCATTTGAGCTCGCCATAGCAGTAGCTTGCTCCGCTTGGTGGATCTTTCTTTTCTCTCTCTCTTGACTCGATGATCTTAACAAAGTAATGGAGTGTTTATAAGAAAACCAATTTAAATGTCATGGGTCTGCGAGAACATGGTTGAATCAGAAAGTCATAGTATTTTACTACGAAGACCATAAAATCAAGGGTTAATACCATAAAAAATCTCAAACCGGTACACCTGTGACAAATTTACCTCAAACTATTTTTTTGACCATGAAAAATCCAAAACTGGTACACCCGTAACAAATTTAGCCCGACTAACCATAAAAAAAATCCTAAACTTGTACATTTATGACAAATTTACTCTAAACTAATTTATTCGACCGCAAAAAACCCAAAATTGGTAAATTTGTGATAAATATACCCTCTACTAAATTGGATTAATACCATAAAAAAATCACAAAAATTGTAAATTATGACAAATAGAGCATGAAATCCCAAATTGGTATACTAGTCAACTGTCACATGTTATTTAACTTAATAATTTGACGTTAAAATTTAACGAAATCTAATAGAGGGTAAATTTGTCACAATTGTATGATTTTGGGGTAAATTTGTCAAAGGTATACCAGTTTGGGATTTTAGGTGGTTAAGAAAATAGTTTAAGATAAATTTGTCATAAGTGTACCAGTTTAGGATTTTTCAGGGTAATAACCCTAAAATCAAATGCTATTAGCCCATGAGAATCGAAGTAAATAAAAGACCAAAATTGCTTGGTGAGCATACCATTCGAATTTTTGCTCCAAAAAAAAAAAACATACCATTTGAATTCTTAAAATATTATGAAAATAGATGAAATTGACTGACAATAATATGAGGAGCGTGTTACTGTGGAATTTGTAGATGCGATGAAAAAAAAATGTCTGTCTAGGGAGAGGGAAGGGAGGAATAGATATTTGGGAAACGCGTATTCCACGCCCAACATAGCCGGCTTGTTCTGTTTAACTTTAATAAACAAATAAGGAAAAAGATCTCAAAAAGATCTCTTTAACTTTAACTTGAACTGTTCTGAGTGGACCTTTTCTGAACTCAAATTTGCACACGATGGTTCCAAATTGCAGTGTTCAATTGAAGTTGATACCAATCAACTCGCTCTCCTTATTATGTTCGATATTTCATTTGCCGATGATCTCAAAACATGGTACGCATAGAAGCGCTCTATAATTGTTATCGAGACATGCTCTCTTTTCTCTTTGCTATCGACTCGAATTGGACTATATTGAAAGAGGAGAGGGAAATAGCAATATTTGATCAGGAGTAGCTAATTAGGATTTTCATTTGAGCATATAATTATCAACTTAAAAAATGGGGAGAACAAGGAATTTGTTGGACAACATTTTTGACTGGATCATCCCTTTGATAGGTGAATACGAAATGGCTAAAAGTCGTGGAACGTAGCTGCGTCAACACGTTCGAGGCAATAATGGAGTGGTTTTGGGAAAAGCAAGTAAGGGGGCGTTTGGTAACGATTCTATTAAAAACAATTTCGGATCAGATATTATTCTTTTTTATTATGTTCCCGAGAACAATTTCTAAGTATTTTAAGCCGTTTGAGAATCGTCCAAAATTTTCGATTCGGAATAAAATTGTGTTTGGTACCGTGCTTAAAATTTTTACTCCAAATCATTTTCTTTTAGGCTCCGTTTGTTTCGCGGAAAATAATTTCCGAGAAAATGTTTTCCGGATTTTCCAACGTTCGTTTCACGGAAAATGAATTCATTGGGAAAAATGTTTTTCATGAAATGAAAAAAGTATTCTAAATTAAGGGAAAGAGTTTTCCACTTTCGAAAAGTGTAAAACATTTTCCTCACTTGATCTCTTTTATTTCACACCTCTACAAATCGTCACTTCCTCCTCCCCTTTCTTTTTTTGTTCGAATTATTTTTTAATTTTATTTTTCTTTTTTAATTCGAATTATTTTTAATTTCCTTTTTCTTTTCTATTTCTTTTCTTTTTTTCTTTTTCTTTTTCTTTTCTTTGTTTCCCATCTTCTTATTTCTTGGCTAGTCGTCGGCCATTGCTAGGCGAACCTCAAGCTCGTCGATCTCAAGGTCGCACTCTGCACTCTTACTTATCCTTTTCTTTATTTATTTTACCCCGGAGTTGTATATAGCTCAAGCAAATGGCTCTATATACTTTGCTTCTTTTTTCTTTTGTTTATTAGAACACAAAAGACGCAGGGGGAGAATAGGCCATTCAACTGGAAGATTCTCATGATGGTTGTACATGCTTTGCTTCTTTTCTCTTTTACTTCTTTTTAAAATCCGTACGAACATTTTTTTAGAGTAGACGAGTGTTTGGCGAAAATGAAGGAACAAAGATATGAAGTAAGTTTGCATGGATTTAAAAGCAAGTTCATATTTGATGGATTTATAGGTTGGTAAATGATACATGCCTAAGTGGTGAAGTCTTAAAAAATATTTTGCTTATCGAACACCGGAAAATATTTTCGAAACGTTTTCAGGTTTTAGCCAAACACTAGAAAATATTATCATTTCCTTGGAAAATGACTTCTAGGAAAATATTTTCCGAAAATGGCCAATTTTCTGTGAAACGAACGGACCCTTAATTTTTAATTTTTATTTTATTTTATTTATTTTATTTTTTTCCTTTATCTCTCCTATTCTTCTTCTTCAAGTGGTCGGCGACCTCACCGGAGCGTCGCCGGCCCTTGTTGGCCAAGCCTTGCTGGGGGTGGGCGAGGCCCACATGGCCATCGGCAAGGCTCGGCCTCGCCACATCACGAGGCTCGGCCTCACCAAATCACAAGACTTGCCCGGCCTCGCCGATCCGGAACGTAATCAATAATCCAAAAAAAAAGTTGATTCTTGTTCCCGGAACAAATTTAAGAATCAAGCCAATATTTTCTCTTCTTCTTCATCTACCGCCACCGCCGTGGTTGCTTGTCTCCGCCGTTCGCCGTCTATCGCCGCCGGTCGGCGGCGACCGGTCCGACGAGCTTGATGGAGGCAAGCCTAGCTACCGGCGAGGCTAGGCGAGCCTTGCTAGTGGCCAGGCGGGCCTCACTCAGCCCTGCCGAGGCTCGGCCAACAAGGGTCGGCCTCGTCGAGGGCTGGTGACGCTCCGGTGAGGTAGCCGGCCTTGACGATCGGCCACTTGAAGAAGAAGAATAGGAGAGAGAAAAGAAAAAAGAAAAGAAAAAAAAAGGAAAAAAGTAAAAAAAAATTATTTAAAAATGAAAAGAAAATGATTTGGAGTGGAAATTTTGAGCACGGTACCAAACACAATTCTATTCTAGAATCAGAAATTTTGGATAATTATCAAATGACTTAAAATGATTGGAAATTATTCCTGGGAACAGAATTAAAAAAAAAATCATTTCTGATAAGAAATTGTTCCCGGGAACAAAATCGTTGCCAAACGCGCTCTAAGTGTTTTGAGGTGTCAGCGCTGATAATCTTCCAAGTACTTTTATACCTTGATTTGCTATGCTCTAGGTGATCTGTAGATTCTAACTTGGTGGGATGAAACATGACTAAACAAACCCTCTCCCTCTTCGGCCTAGCAAAATGTCAGTATTTCAAAGCCTTGCAAAATGGAAAGCCACTTTTATGGGGAATTTGTTTTCTCTCTAAATTTTCCAAGGTTGAAAATGAATTTGAAAATCGCTCATCCTGGTCGAACTCTTTTATGTTTACCCATGCAAGTGGTGGATACTGTTGGGGTGCGGTCGACTTTTTATTGAGAAAGGAGTGCGGGACTCGACATTGTCTGGACGAAAGATGCCTTTTCTTTATGTGATTACTGAACAATCGCCAATTCTTCGAAAGCTGACACGATCTTTCCATTGCGTGTTTTCCTTATCTTAAAAAGTAACTTCCATTCGCTAGTCTTGCTTAGGATGGCTTCCAAGTTTCCCCAGTGATTTATCCAGTGCAATGTGGAAATCACTAAAAGGAACTAGCTCCGTCCTGCAGTTTTGGAGAAATTCACATGCATCCACAATCGAAACACAGTATCTTGATGATATTCTATTGGATATTACTATAATGATATGGAGACCTAAATACAGCAATTTGAGTAGAGGTTACCAAAGACGTACTCGTATTTTAACTTCCCATCACGCAATAGTTCTAGCAAGTGATCTATCATTCTTCTGCACTCTGTCACATCATTTGAACTCATCCAATTATGCAGCCAAAATCCCCTCAAAGAAAGATCCTGCAAACCATAACAACCATTATCGTACACTCCAGATGTGCTTTATGATTTAGGAATTAATTCCAGAAGTCAGCAGTACTGACTATACAATTGAACATGAGATATCACAGTGAAATCGAGAAGGAGACAATAATAGAATTGTTCTTTGCTTTAGATCTTTTACTAAAACGCCTCCTATGGGTACAATTGAACTTTAGCATGAGATATCACAATGAAATCAAGGAGACAAAAGTAGAACCATTGTTTCTATGCCTTCTTCTTTGCTCTAGATCTTTTATTAGAACGCCTCCTATGGGTACAAGTTTCTCTTCTGATGTTCAGCACCTACTGCAGGCTTAAGGATGCCTGAGCTATGCCACAATTACTACTTTCGATTAAGGGATCAAGTGATATTGATTCTTTGGCCCTAAGAAATCCATGTGGATAATCTCTTGATCTCACGCGCATGATTTTCTCACCAATCCATAGTTTGCTTCATTTCTTAACAGGTAATTACATTGCCTCCTCTCTCCCCCCCCCCAAAAAAAAAAAAAAACTCCCCGCACGATTGAATATATGGAAGCATTGGTTTACACATTCCTCTTAGTCTTGACTCTAGGAATAATTTTTTTTGCTCAAATTTGGTTGCGTCAAATACTGAAAGTGAGATTTTGGGCCAAGTTTTAGACAAAAAATAAAACCATAGGGCATTGACCAAGACCGAGACCAAAACATAGACAAGTCAAATTGTAAGGCTTGACTGAAATAACCTCATAACCGTAGGCGGAAAATTTAGTTCGCCACTTCTTAATTTACCTTGAAGATGAAAGATGAAGTTGATACCGTAATTGGTTTCTTAGACATCCTACCATATGTCACCATGGTTCCTCCCGCCTGAGTACAAAACGAAATCAGCTCTCTTCGGAAAGATATGGGAAGCACTCAACACTACTTTTAACACTTGTCGCACCTCAAAAATTTCATCACCAGGGAAGCAGCGTTGCCACCAACACAGTTTAATCCAAGGGCAGGTTCTTTAAGATCACCCTAGTAGCAAGTCAATTAGATGTAAATAAAGAACTCAAGTGCCAATGGCTAAACATGGATGTGTGTCCATGCATGAGAATATGGTAGAATGGGTTAATGGATGCATGATACCAGTAGACTCTTGACATTCTTTACTTCTAATTGATTCTCAGTGAACACTTCTCCAGCACCGAGTTTCTTCAACGCCTCGTTTGCTTCATCAGAGCCAGTTCTGTCACGAAAAAAAAAAGGGTCATGAAAGCCCAATAAAAACCAAATTTAGTTACTGAAATGTAGTGCTAACTGCTAAGTTGAAAAAGAAATTACGAATTCTACTAAATTCGTCCTAGATGTCACACAGGAACTAATGAGCTGGCTAACGAGAGCTCTACTAAATTAATGTGTCAAGCACCGCAAAATGTTTTCTGACCTTTTTTGTGTCTCATCACAGAATTAAAAAAATCACTACAGGAAGTTGCAAAGCAAGAGAGGTCTTAGATATACTAAAAGTAATTTTCCACCAGCAACAACAGAAGATGAAATTACCAATGCCCCAGTAGTATGATGATCTAAACATACCAGCGATTAACATCTAGAACACATGATGACTGCAAAAATAGTAGAAGCAGCATCAATAGTAACAAGTCACTTCTAATGAGCAATGCAGAAACATATCTTTTCACTTCACACTACAATTAACTGCCTTTGCCTTCAATAGATTCATAAAACAAGTCCTTCTAATCTTTCCTATACATGTTACCTCATCACAAAACCTCATCTTTATATTGGCAGATTGAAGGATGTTAGTTGATGTACCAAAACCAACCTAAAGTACTGTCTTACTTTCTTTGATAAGTTCAACATAATCAGTTTCTCAAAATGCCCTCATAACAGAACCATTCTTGCATGCCAATGCATGAACTAATGCTCAATTAGCCTCATAGATTCCTGCCCATTGTAGCACCTAGCCAGAGATTATAATTCCCTCGAATCAGTGATCACACTCTGTGTTACTTTAAGTTTGAAAGGGTTAGCTACAGTAACACAAGCTCAAGATCCACTTCTCCCTGTTTTTCAATGCAAGAGATCTCTGTCAATCACACCATCTTCCATAAAAACCTGAGATACAAGAATGCTGAATATTTTGGCACATTTTCAATTTGTAAATTGATATACTATTGCCACAACCAAACATAATCAACATATTTGTGCATCTGGCAATTGTTCATAACTTTTAGTCCGCTAGCAAGGTTCGTAATTAGAACAGGAAAAGGCAGAGTTGCCACAAGTAATTCAGTCCCCAAAGAGTTCCAACTTGTCATCACAGAGCTTGAATTTCAGATATAATTCGGGCTATGTAACCATCCAAAGTTACTTTAGAAGCTAAGTAGACAAGAGCTCAATGCTTTCCCGCAAGGGGCAAAAAAAAAAAAAAGAGGCTTGCTAGCAATGGTTAAGGCAGATCACTGAAAAGAGAAATAAAAGCAAACCCACACATACCCTTGCTATCTAAAGTCTACACAAAAGTTTTAAACAACAATAGTTTGACATAAGTTATACGGTGTCAAGGTTACTGAAAGCTTTCAAAAGAGCACCTGTCCCTGATTATATTGATGCTATGGATGCTGCGGGATTTCGCAATTTAGATGAGGCATTGACCCACCATAATTGTAGCCCCATTCTGCACAATAGAATCCCCTAATTATCACAGCTGATTAGGACAACTTACAAAAATTGCTTATGGTAAAAGTTGGGGGATAGCTAAGAGGACTTCTGTACTGTCTATATACCTAGTTCCAAACAGGTGAAGTCTTCAAGCATTCTCAAAGCGGTCGGAGGATTAATTGAAATTGTTGCGGCATATTCAATAGGAGAATTCTTATCAATTTTTTGCCACACACTCTGGTCTTTCACAATGTAAGTCTGCCATGTCCCTGAGCACAAAAACTATTTCACCTTTCAACACACTCAAATTTACAATGGGCTAAGTGCTAGACATGGATGTTCTGCATAACAAAACAAGTCAGTACTTATGGAATGCAAAAGTATCTTTTATTTATGAAGACAAATACTAAGATGTGTATAACAGTTTTCATTTTCTTTTGGTTGATACTCCACTCGTTTCTCTTCTGCATCTAATCAAATTTTCACCAGGTTGAAAATGTTAAACATGGTTGGGGCAAATATAGAAGATTATCCTTTGGCTGGATAAAAAATTATTCGGAAGTGGTAAACTATATGAGCATGGCTGGTGCACTGTTAATCTGATATCACTTTAAGACTTAGGTAATACTGAAAGAATGTTTTACCAAAAGAGAGTGGAGAAGGAATGACCAAATCGCCAGGAGAAAGATCCTTCACGGCAGAGCCAACTAAGTGCACTTCGCCAACTCCTTCACGTCCTCCGACTGCGGGCAGTTGTGGCCTCACCGGATACACACCTAGATTAAAGTTTATGCATGAATTATCAAATAAACCTCACGGGAAGTAATAAATAGTACATGGATGAATTATCATCTGACTTTGTAACTACATATCAATATTCCTCAGGAACTGGAGCAACAATTGTCAAAGTCAAACAGTGAAGTCATAAAAGATGCATTAGCCGCCTCAGAATCTCGCAGTTAGACTTTTATTCTCTTCCAATATGTCAGCAACCAAAGATAAACTCACCGTGACATATAATCCAATCTTCGATCAAGTCCATGGGTGAATAATGAGTAAGAAGGCGCCGATCGCACATGAGGCATAAATAGGACATTATCGCAAATCATTTTAGTTTTTATCGTTGTTGAAAGAGAGAGTTGTATTCACTTAATCTGAAAAGATTACAAGAATACATACTTTGTCCTGTTTCATCCAAATCGTCTTCAACTGCCTTCATCCATAAATATTGAAAAAAAAAAAAAAAACAAAGACTGCGTCGCTAGATCCAAATTCAGATCCAGATCCATCGCCCAACGCAAGAAGCCCTCGTCCCTCATCGGCGTTCTCGTCATCACACGTCAATCGCTGAAGCCCATCCAGCAAAATCGCTTATCCTCGGCGGCGAGTAAGCTTAGCGGTCTGTCCTGTGCAGCAAAATCACTGCCGAGGGCCCTCTCTCTCATCACAGAAAAATTTGGTCGGGGTTAGCGCGCATTATCTATTTTCACTTATCACGGCGTGGGGGATAGACAAGTGTCGAGCACCGCTGATAAGGCAAGGGACGCATGGTCCTTTCGTCCGGAGTCCTCGGCAAGAAGATTGGATGCGTGTTCTAGACCACAAACCGACGGGTCACCCTCTCGAGGCTTCCTGTGGAGTTGGGAGACTTCAGGCAGTGCGTCTTCGGAGACACAAGGAAGGAGTCGCATCTGGCAGTTCGTCTTCTTAAGTTGGAGCACTCAGATTCAGGTTCCTTCCTTCATCACCAGCGTTGAAACTCATTGGTGACATCCCAAGGACGTATCTTTTCTAATCATTAGTCGTGCTCAGTTATTGTTCTTGTTCAAGGTTCGTGAATTCATGCAAAAGCCAATCGTGTCTGAGTTGATCTCTATAATTGTGAATGTAGCGCATTGATTTGGTGTTAGTCTGGTCTTGAATACATGCTCGCTGTCCAGTATACGTTTATGGATTTTCACTGGAGTATATCGCTTCTTGGAGTGCTGGTTGGTATGTGCGTAGTGATTTTTCAAGTGTTGGATGGTTTTCATAATCTTTGAAGTGCTGGTTGGTATGGTTTTATGGCCTCTTAGTAGAGTACATTGACACAGTGGTGGAACGGTTGAACCCTCATTTCTGTTTGTTATTCTGTGGCTGATTACTGGAGTTAAGTGCTTAGTTATTGTGTCATTATTATTGGGTTTAGTCGATTCTTGAGTTCAACCTGTCTAGTTCATTGCATTATTGGAGTTCAATAACCGAGCACTTTGAGTTCAATGGAATTAATACTGATGGCTTCTGCACCATCTACTGGTTTGACGCATTTCCAATTGACATCTGTCAAGTTGAATGGCACTAATTATCCATCATGGTCTAAAAGCGTACAAGTTTATCTTACGCAACTAGACAGAATGATTATCTTACATCTACAATGCCCTTGGATACGAGTAAAGTAGATGATTGGATTGCCGAAGATGCAATGATCCGTACATTGTTATGGAATAGTATGGATCCGAAGATTACCCTCACTTCATTCAATGTAATTCTGCTAAGGAAGTTTGGGATAAATGTGCTCTACTTTATTCTGGCCAAAATAATATGACACGAGTATGTGACACATGGGAGGCCCTATTTGATCTTCAGCGTGGAGATCAGTCTCTATCTGAGTATTATGCTCGTTTCACTACACTTTGCTGACAACTAGATGCTTATCTTCCTGCTTCCAATGATCCGAATGTATTAGTCAAACGCCGTAGGATCTTCG
Source organism: Eucalyptus curtisii (assembly GCA_017140595.1). Lineage (NCBI taxonomy): Eukaryota > Viridiplantae > Streptophyta > Magnoliopsida > Myrtales > Myrtaceae > Eucalyptus > Eucalyptus curtisii. Next base: position 11,387,473 of record CM029504.1, read on the forward strand.
AGTGATACTATTTCTTAAAGCACTAGGGCCTGAATATTCCTCCATTCGTCAGCAGATTACGTCCGAAAACTCCCTTCCTACAGTTGATGAGGTTTTCTCTCGAGCCTTGCGCTCGACACCTCTTGACAAGATCTCAGCCACAACTTTAGAGACAAGTGCCATGATTTCTCATGGCTCTAGTGGACGTGGCGCTCGTGGTCGTGGTTATCGAGGTCATGGATGCGGGTTTATTCAGAGTGGAAGTTGTGGTGGTCGTGATAGAAGCATTGGTAGCCGCGACTCTCGTTATTGTAACCATTGTCGGAGGGCTGGACATACAGAAGCTCACTGCTACACGCTTCATCCGAACTTCGACCCACTTTGTTGCTGCATTTGCTGAAGTGGAAGATTCTTCCTCACTAGTTCAACCGAGATCCTACTAATGTGCAGAATACAAAAGATTCAGTTACATTGACACGTGCTAAATATGAGGCTTGGATTCGATCCCAACAGGTGACAGGAACTTCAGCTCAAGCGCCACTCTAGCACATGGCTCAAAAGGTAGTTCATCATGTTTACTTTCTATAGTGTCAGACTCCTGGGTTATAGATTTCGGAGCTACTCATCATATAGCTGGTAACTCTAAATTATTGTCTTCGTTACATTCCACACCTCTTGGGGTGTCCAACTCTGTTACATTAGCCGATGGTTCCATTTCTCAAGTTACTGCTACTGGAAATGCCCATTTAAGTTCCTCCCTTTCTTTATCATCTATCCTTCATCTCAAATCTCCATACAATTTGATTTCTGTTAGTTCATTAACTAAAGAACTAAATTGTTCCATAACCTTTTCTGCTTCTCGTTGTGTTTTTCAGGATCTGAGGACTGGACAGATGATTGGTGGAGGACATGAATCAAATGGCCTTATACTATCTAGACAAGAAGGTGATAGCTGCAGTAGCTAGGAATCATACATCCACTGATGTATATCGGATGCATTGTCGTGCTGGTCATCCACCACCAAACATTCTTCGACGATTGTTTCCAGCATCTGAGTTTGTGAGTACTTTTGAGTGTGAAGCTTGTCAGTTTGGAAAACACCATAGAGTCTCATTTCCTTCTCGCTTTCAGAGTCGTGTGTCTAGTCCCTTTGAGTTGGTTCATTCAAATGTATGGGGTCCGTGTCGTGTTTCTGATACATCTGGTTTCCGGTACTTTGTTACATTTGTGGATGACTTTTCCCGAATGACTTGGTTATTTTTAATAAAAGATCGTCGAGATTTTTCATTGCTTTTGTCAATTCTATTTTGAGGTGTTGAATCAATTTAATACTTCTATGAAAACTCTACGATCCGATAATGCCAAGGAGTATCTTGCCGTTGCCTCTAGTTTTCAACCTTTTCTTGATTCTCATGGGATTATTCATCAGACTTCCTGCTCATATACACCACAACAAAATGGTGTAGCTGAATGTAAAAATCGCCATCTTCTTGACATTGCTCGTTGTCTTCTTTTTCACATGCATCTACCGAAAACCTTTTGGGGACATGCTGTTCTTACAGCTTGCTTCTTAATTAATCGACTTCCAACTTCCGTTCTTCAGGGGGAGACACCTTTTTCCATTTTACATCCAAATCGTCCTCCATTTGCATTACCTCTACGTGTCTTTGGATGTGTTTGTTTCGTCCATTCTCTAACTCCAGGTATTGATAAGTTGGCTCCTCGTGCTACAAAATATGTCTTTGTTGGGTACTCTCGAACTCATAAGGGCTATAAATGTTACAATCCTACTAGTCGCCTTGTGTTTGTATCGAGATGTGACATTTTTTGAGGACCAGCCATACTAGAATACTCAAACAGTCTCTACAAGTGTGTCCTAACAATGACAAGTGTGTCTTACCCATTCCTCCACCAATCTCACTTCCTCCAAGTATCGTCAACGGGATTTCGGTTGCTGATCAAACTTACCATAGACGACGAACAGCTCCCATCACAACAAGATACGGCCATCACCGATTCATCTTATCCCTCATCGATTCTTTGTGCCATCCTCTCGATCCCGATCCTGTTCGATCCTGATCAACCCATTGCTACTAGAAAAGGTACACGTTCTTGTGTTGGACGTCATGTCGATCGTTATACACTTTATTTTGGTTTGTCTGATTGTCTTCGAACTCGTTATCCTATTAGCAACTTTATGTCTTATGATCATTTATCCCCTACCTTCTCTACTTTTGTATGATCCTTGTCCTCTGTTTCTGTGCCTAGAAGTGTTACTGAAGCTCTTGCTCATCCTGGTTGGAGACAAGCCATAGAGGATGAAATGAAAGCACTCACTGAGAATCGCACTTGGGAGCTCACTACCCTTCCTATGGGAAAGCAACCTGTTGGTTGTCGTTGGGTTTTCACAATTAAGGTCCACCCTGATGGCACCATAGATCGATTGAAGGCACGATTGGTCGCCAAAGGATATACTCAAACATATGGTGTTGATTATGCTAACACTTTTTCTCCTGTAGCCAAAAGTCCATATGTTCATGTCTTTATTTCTCTCGCAACGCAGTTTGGATGGTTTCTTCATCAATTAGATATCAAGAATGCATTCCTACATGGTGATTTGACTGCTCAGGGGGAGAATCTGGTATGTCATTTACATAAGGCATTATATGGACTCAAGCAATCTCCTCGTGCTTGGTTTGGTAAGTTTAGTGATGCTGTTATCAAGTTTGGATTAAAGCATTGTCAAGTAGACCATTCAGTATTCAGTTCTGTCTCCTCAGCTGGTTGTATTCTTCTGGTGGTATATGTGGATGATATTATCATTACTGGTAGTGATTTAGATGGTATTCAACAACTCAAACTATTTCTACATACACAGTTTAATACTAAGGATATGGGACGTCGGCGGTATTTCCTAGGTATTGAGGTTGCTTACTCACATACTGGTATAAATTTATCCCAGAGAAAATATGTTCTTGACATTCCTGATGAAGTTGGACTTGTTGGAGCAAAACCAGTTGATACTCCTATGGAACCCAATGTGAAACTTGATGCAGAAGATGGAGAATTATTACATGACCCAATGAAATATCAGAGAGTAGTTGGTAAGTTGAATTATCTTACCGTCACGAGACTTGATATATCTTTTGATGTTAGTGTTGTAAGTCAATTCATGGGTTCTCCTCGGACTACTCATTGGGATGCTGTACTTCGAATTATCAAATACTTGAAAGGAGCACCAGGTAAAGGACTCATTTTTAAGAATTATGGCCATCTGGATACCACAGGTTTTTCTGATGCAGATTGGGGCTGGATGTTCTACTAGTAGGAGATCTACATCGAGTTATTGTGTATTTCTTGGAGGTAATTTAGTTGCCTGGAAGAGCAAGAAACAACATGTGGTTTCGCGATCAAGTGCAGAAGCAGAATATAGAGCAATGGCACATGTGACTGGTGAATTGCTCTGGTTGAGGATGTTATTGTCAGAAATTGGGATGTCAACATCAAAACCATCGATATTATATTGTGACAATCAATCAGCTATTCATATTGCAAACAATCCCGTCTTCCATGAGCAAACCAAGCACATTGAGGTTGATTGTCACTTTATACGAGAAAAAGTTCAAAAAGGAGAGATCACTCTTCAACATACAAGAACGGAAGATCAGCTTGCAGATATTTTTACCAAGTCTTTACGAGGAAATAGAGTGAACCTTTTATGTAACAAGTTGAGATTGTTTGATATCTACATCCCAACTTGAGGGGGAGTGTTAGGAAATAATAATAATAAGAGCAAAGTAGTCAATACTTAATCTTGAGAGGGTTACTAGGGTTTCTTATATATATATATATATATATATATATATATACATATATATAAATATACATATACATATATGTATATGTATGTATACATATATATATATACATATATACATATACATATATATATATATATATATATATATTGTATGTATTCTTGTAATCTTATCAGATTAAGTGAATACAACTCTCTCTTTCAACAATCGTGAATTCAGGTTACTTTCTAAGGATGAAGCGAAGCCTAAAATCAAATTTATAGTACACAGAAGCCATCACAGATATGTCAGTAGCCTCGAAGTCCCCGAAACATCGAACTCTTCCGCGATATGCTCAGTCCACCATCAAATAGAAGCTCAAGGCAGGTCAACCTCGAGCGAAACAGCAGTAACGCAGGAGAAACGCTAACCTTCGATGCTGTTGATGTCGGAAGGATTGATAGGCGCTCAGGAGATTGTACGACGATTCTGGTAAGGCTTTCGCCATCGCTTGCTGATATACCTGCGAGGCCTATGTCGTGCTGGCGATCGTGCTGTTTCACCTGTCTTCCAATGTTCTACGTTCCGAACTGATTGCTACCGAAATTTCTGATGGACAGTAAAGGGTGGTGGATATCGAGATTCGTATCTGCTATTTGTAACCTTCTGTCACTTACTTTATGTTCTACATCCTTTCAGGAAATTTGAAGATACCTTTCGTGTTCTTAACAAATGGTGAGTGTTCGTGATTGCTTAAATGTGTTAGTAACCTTGACTATTACATTTCTCACTTTCGATGTGTGTTAGCGAATGTGACCGTTCTGTAGAGTCATCACCGGTGAGTGCCATGATATGATGGTCAAGCTAAAGTTTTCAAGTTGAATGCTGGGCATCATACGCTTGTTGTGGTTGATTATTCACTTATCAGCTAGTTTGGGTACTTTTAAGATCTAATAGTAATCGTCTTGATCATTTTGAGATTGCTGCTATCTCATGTTTAAGTCATTCAAGCAATTTGAATCTGTGACGCCTTTTGAGATGCCCTTACCTATAATCGCTCAATATGTTAGTCCCTTGAAATTAGAAATTTCGCTTGTTAATTCTTGAAGAAGCGATAATTAGTTTTTACTGCACGCTGCTAATAGCAATGGCTGATGCAGGAGGTGGCTTTTCTGAATCCAAAAGAGCCCAGGACTTAGGTCAACTACTAGGAGTCAACATTTTACCTTCACAGGTAGTTCGTTTCTTGTGTTACAAAATCTGCTTGCCCTCACGATTTTGCTTGTTATCAGGTCCAGAACTACTTTGTTTCGTTTCTCTCTCATATTTTGACCAAGATAATTTGCAGGTCATACAGGGCCACACACCTTTTAAACAACTGGTAAATAGGTAAGGATTTATTGGATTATCTGCATGACCAATGTCCAATGAGAAATGTGGCATGCTAATGTAAATCAGGACTGAGCATTTTTCGATAACATTTGCTTTTTTCATCTATCTCACTCATGATTATTAAAATCTGGGTTCGCGAAATAAAATATTGTGCATGTGTATTATTAGCTTAATAAGAATTCTCCTGTACAAGAATTATTTATAGGTACACAATTTAGTAGGTTCAAAACTGTGAAATTGGACTTTATTTAATGCACATATATTGTATGTGTACGTGGATATCAAAGAACACATCTAATATCTTCATCTCATGTGCTTTCTTCTTGGAAACTAGGGAAATGCACTACCTATATTATATTATATGAATTGAAAAGACATAGAAGAGTGCGCATGCATGTACTAACTATTCTAAGAGAATTCTGAATAGGCTTTTCTGTTTTACTAACGAATATGCTTCTCTATTTTATTCATATGTTTCCTAATTGAGGTTTTTGCACAGATTCGAGAACAAACTTGTGGTTGCTGTTGGCAAAGGAGAACCTGCTGCTGTGATGTCCGAATATGGATACAAGTAAATATTTGGACCACTTCTCTAGGTTTGCAAATGTACCCAGCAATGTCTCAATTACTTGCTTGTGCATGCAGGTGTGTGGGTGGGGGGAGGTGAAGAGAGAGAGAGCTTGGCAATAGGGATAAAGATATGTATTTAATAAAACTGATATTGATGGATATTACTTTAATGTCTAGGTAATACATAGGAGCAAGCAATGTTAGTAAAAAGCACTCAAGTTCTCAGGGACTTGAGTAATCACAGAGGAGTCCTCTCTTTAAATCATTTTAGTTGTGTGTTTTCAATACTGTTTCACCCAGAACGCGAATTCCAACAACTTGATTCTCTTCAATTTCTCTCTCGTTGACCCTCTTTCTAATTGTATCTTTTCTATGCAGAAATGTTCTGTCAATTGATGAGTACACTAGCTACTTTGATGCCATTGATCCACTGGCACCGAACAAGAGATGGACAACTAAGCCAGACATTGACCAGAATATCACTTCCAATGAGATGGCGAAGAGAAAAATTTCTGTGCAAACACAGAGAGTTCAGGCAGCATTTTTAGTCAGTGATTCTGTTGACTGGAGCAAAGATATTCAGGTTGTGACCACTCTAATGGATCTTGTCCTTTCCTAGATTATCTAATTCGGCTGTTGAGTCCATACTAGGCTTTTCGTCACGCGAGTTCTAAATCTTTGAACTGATTATCAAAAGACACTAGGCCTTTGTTTGTTTGTTCGGTAACTACTCTGCAACTTTAGTCATCATCTTTTTAGAAGTCTAGTGGGCGCTGAAATATAGTTTGAAAGAAGTGATAAAATGGAGTGTTATCATCTATATATCTGTCTGTGTACATTAAAATAATTCTATGATACTCAAGTTTGGGTTTAGGTGCTCTGTGACATATTGAGAACTGGAGGGCTTCCTGGAAAGGAGACTGGAAAGCAACCGCACCTGTTTTTTGCAAATGATGACCTAGAATACCAGGTACGCTATGCCATTTGTGATGTGAGCTGCAATCTTGAGTTTTTGAAACCTTAGTGGAACTAAAGACTGGCTGATGACTAGCTGACAAAGTGTAGAGGCAGGCTACTTTTCCTGCTGAACGTCTGGGTATGGGAGCGTTCAGGATTGCATTAGAAGCAATCTATAACAGGTAATAGTGAGGTTTCCGCTTCTCAATGGTTAGTTCTGCATGGAGTTTAATATAATATTCTCCACAAAAAATTAAAGATTCGCCGATAAGATCCTTGTGTAGACCTGTTGGTATTTTTGCGGAAGCGTGTGTGTGTGCGCGCGCAAGTGTGTATGTGAAATATGGATGGACTACAATGGCAAGGGAGTGTAGGTAAGAAAAAAGAACTTTTATTATGGAAGTTGATACTACAAAGGAATGAGTGTGTAGTTTTTTTTTTACAACGTAAAACACATACCCAACCCCTATTTATAGGCGTGTCACCGCCATTCCTTCACCGACATTGAGTAATATAATATTACAAATTTGCTTTTTATCTCCTACTTGTGCGGCTTCTTCCGCATTTTCTGGTGTCTTCTTCATTTTTCTGCATGTTTCTATTCTTCAGCAGCTTTTGTTGACTTTTCTTTGGCCTTTTTGCTGTCCACGTGTTCTGCTGCTCACGTACCAGAAAATTCTTCAGCGTTTGAGAGTCTTCGAGGCTTGCTTTTTGCCGGTTTGTTTCCGCCAACTTTTCTGTCTTGTGTAGTCTGGAATTTTCTAATAAATGGATCAATTTTTAACACTCCTCCTTGATCCATTTTTGTGATACTTCGAGCATGTTTCTCAATGTTTTGAATTTTGCTATTGGTAGTGCTTTGGTGAATATGTCCGCAATTTGATCTTCAGTCTTACAATACTTTAGCTCGATCTCTCCTTTACTTTGCACTTCACGAATGAAGTGATATTTTATATCAATATGTTTAGTTCTTCCATGAAAGACCGGATTTTTTGATATTGCAATCGCGGACTTGTTGTCGCAAAATATTGGCGTTGATTCCATTTGTGGTTCTCCAATGTCTTCTAAAATTCTTCGAAGCCATATTGCATGACTAGTAGTTGTAGCAGCCGCAACATATTCTGCTTCTGCAGTGGATTGTGCCACTGAGTCTTGTTTTTTAGATATCCATGAAAATATTCCAGAACCTAATGTGAATGCATAACCAGTGGTGCTCTTCCTATCATCAGCTGAACCTGCCCAGTCGCTATCAGTGTAGCCGATGAGCTTGGCGTCTGCACTTGGGCGATACCGAATGCCGTAATCTATAGTTCCTCGTAAATATCTGAGAATTCTCTTGGCAGCTCCAAAGTGAATTTGACTCGGACTTTGCATGAATCGTGATAGTAGACTTGTCGCATACATAATATCCAGTCGTGTAGCAAGTGAGATATAGTAGGCTGCCGATCAAACTTACGTAGAGGGAGGCATCGGCTTTCTCTACTCCATCTTCCTTCAATAGTTTCTCATTTGTCATGAGAGGAGTTGAAATTGCTTTACAATAGTTCATCTTGAATTTCTTCAAGAGGTTCTCGATATATTTCTTCTGCGAGATAAAAATTCCTTCATCTTGATTGACTTCAATACCGAGGAAATAGTTCATCAAGCCCAAGTCCGTCATTTCAAATGTCTTCATCATTTCTTCTTTAAATTCTCGGATCATTGTCTCATTGTTTCCTGTATATATGAGATCATCTACATATAGAGAGACAATGAGAGTGTTGGACTTACCTTGGGTCTTGATGTAGAGTGTCGGCTCACTCATACTCCTCCTAAATCCTTGCTTGATGAAGTATTCATCGATTCTACTATACCACGCACGAGGTGCTTGTTTTAACCCATATAGGGCTTTTTGAGTTTGAGAACTTTTTCTTCTTGGCCTTTGAGGATAAAGCCTTGTGGTTGTTCTATGTATATTTCTTCTTGAAGATATCCATTTAAGAATGCCGATTTTACATCTAGTTGATGGATCTTCCATTCTTTTTGTGCTGCTAGAGCTATGAGTGCTCGAATAGTATCAAGGCGAGCAACAGGAGCGAAAGTTTCAGTATAGTCAATACCTGGTTGTTGCAAGTATCCTTTCGCCACAAGCCTTGCTTTATGCTTTTGGATTGATCCATCCGCATTGAGCTTCGTCTTGTAGACCCACTTGACGCCAATGATCTCTTTGTCTTCGGGTCGATCGACAAGCTCCCAAGTTTCATTTTTCTCGATCATCTTGATCTCTTCCTCCATGGCTTTTATCCAAACTTCTTCTTTGGATGCTTGTTCGTAGTTTTCTGGTTCCAAAATAGCAAAGTTGCATGTGTCGTAAATTCTTCTAAGGGCTTTTACCCTTAGTATTGGAGACTCTGGAGTAGATTCTTCTTGTGTCACTCTTGGAGAGCTTGGAGGAGTTATGTCGTGAGTGGTGGAATCCGGTACTTCTCCTTCTTCTTGTGACGTCGACTCCTCTTGAGCAGGTGGTATATCTGGCAAGGTGATATACTTCTTCTCGATCTTCTCGCTCTCCCAATTCCAGGTAGCATTTTCGTCGAACTCGACGTCTCGACTAATCATAAGTTTCTTAGTTCTTAGGTTGTAAATCCGATAGCCTTTTGATTGATCACGTAGCCAAGGAATATTCCTTTTTCTGTCTTTTCATCTAGCTTACTCCTTTTCTGAGCAGGGATGTGGACGTAGCAAATGCATCCAAACACTTTGAGATGCTTTGCTGAAGGCTTCCGTCCACTCCATGCTTCGACTGGTGTTTTATTTTGAACAGCTTTAGTTGGACACCTGTTTAACGGGTATCTTTGCAGATATAAAGCGCTTCTGCCCAAAAAGTGTTGGGAAGGCCTTTTTCCTTTAGCATAGACCTTGCCATCTCCATGACGGTTCTATTCTTTCTTTCGGCTACTCCATTTTGCTCTGGGGCGTAGCCAACAGTTAGTTGATGATGGACTCCTTCATCTTCACAAAATTTATTAAACTCCTTTGAATTGTATTCGTGCCTCTGTCACTCCTTAGGACCTTAATTCTTTGGCCACTTTGATTCTCGACGTGGTTCTTGAATTTTCTGAAGATTGAGAAAACCTCGATCTTTCTCGAAGAAAGTATACCCACGTCATTCTTGTGTAATCATCAATGAATAGGATGAAATATTTATTTTGACTAGGTGTAGGTGTCCTCATTGGACCGCACACATCCGTGTGGACAAGTTCTAATGGCTTCTTAGCTTTCCATGCACCTCCGGATGGGAAGGACTGTCTCTGTTGTTTTCCAAGAAGACAGCCTTCACAAACATCTGAAATTTCTGTAATGGCTGGAAAATCTCTCATCATATTTTTCTGATGGAGAATTTTTAGTCCAGCAAAATTGAAGTGGCCAAATCTTCGATGCCATAGCCATGAATCATCAAGTTGAGCTTTCATGGCTATATCTTTAACATATTTCCATTGAATAGGAAAATTGTTATTTTTCATCTTAACAGAGGCAATGACATTTTTATATTTATCATAGATAATGCAGGCATCTCTATTAAAATATAGAGAATACCCACTTTGTATCATTTGGCCCACACTTAAGAGATTTTGTGCAAGACGAGGGACTAGATATACATTATGTATATATTTTGGGCCTTTATTCGTTTCCACGGCGATGGTGCCTTTTCCTTTGACATCTACTAATGCACCATTGCCCAACTTTACTTGGGATTTCACTGACTTATCAATATCGGTGAATATAGATTCGTCCCCGTCATGCGATTGCTACACCCACTATCGATGTACCATGTTTCACTTTTATTGTCATTTGCCGCTTGGCCTGCGTAGAATGTATTCTCTTCACTTTCCTTTTTTTCTGCATAGTTTGCTCGATTATTTGTTTTCGAGCGACAATCTTTTTCTACGTGGCCATATCTTTTACAAAAGCGGCATTGTTTTTTATTTTTAAACCAACAATCCTTCTCCAAATGATTTGTTTTCTTGCAAATACCACAAGGTGGATAATTTTCCTTTTTTATAATTTCTCCTCCTCTTTGGTTTTTCCATGAGCTCCTTCCACCATTTTTAGTTTGATGAGACCATATATTTACTTTAGACTGAAAGGCACTTTCAACTGAATCTTCATCTTGTGCCATTAGTCTTTTCTCATGTGCTTCTAGAGAGCCAATTAATTCACTTATTGATTGGGTCGTCAAGTCCTTAGTTCCTTCTATAGTTGTAACTATGGAGTTGTATTTTTTGGTAAGTGACACCAATATTTTCTCAACAACCCTTTGATCAGTTATCCCATCTCCATAGGCTCTCATTTGATTAACTAGTTCCTTTAATTTTCCACAATATTCTTGTACGGTCTCATAATTTTTCAGTTTAGAATTCTCAAAATCTCTTCTCAGTGTTTGAAGACGAATAGTGCGTACCTTTTCTGATCCTTGAAATTCTTCTCGTAGTATATCCCAAGCCCCTTTTGCAGTCCTTGCTCCAATTATTCTCGGAAATACGGTTTCCGAGAGTGCTTGCTGGATAAAATATAGCGCCCTTGCATCCTTTTGTAGTTGATCCTTTGAAACACTTACACCTTTGGCGGAGTCTCGCAACCTTTTTCCACGATGTCCCATAAGTCTTGGGCCATCAAGAATGTAGTCATTTTTATGCTCCAAAAGTCATAGTTGTTCCCATCAAAAATGGGAATGGGGAATGAGGATGAGGTAGAGTTGGTCATGGTTTAGTTATTGGGTATTTGGAAATGGTAGTTTTAGGAAATGGTAGTTTTAGGAAAGGGTCGGTAGGACAATCGCCCAATACCAACCAAAGATGTGGCTCTGATACCACTGTTGGTATTTTTGCGGAAGCGTGTGTGTGTGTGTGCGCGCGCAAGTGTGTATGTGAAATATGGATGGACTACAATGGCAAGGGAGTGTAGGTAAGAAAAAAGAACTTTTATTATGGAAGTTGATACTACAAAGGAAGGAGTGTGTAGTTTTTTTTACAACGTAAAACACATACCCAACCCCTATTTATAGGCGTGTCACCGCCATTCCTTCACCGACATTGAGTAATATAATATTACAAATTTGCTTTTTATCTCCTACTTGTGCGGCTTCTTCCGCATTTTCTGGTGTCTTCTTCATTTTTCTGCATGTTTCTATTCTTCAGCAGCTTTTGTTGACTTTTCTTTGGCCTTTTTGCTGTCCACGTGTTCTGCTGCTCACGTACCAGAAAATTCTTCAGCGTTTGAGAGTCTTCGAGGCTTGCTTTTTGCCGGTTTGTTTCCGCCAACTTTTCTGTCTTGTGTAGTCTGGAATTTTCTAATAAATGGATCAATTTTTAACACTCCTCCTTGATCCATTTTTGTGATACTTCGAGCATGTTTCTCAATGTTTTGAATTTTGCTATTGGTAGTGCTTTGGTGAATATGTCCGCAATTTGATCTTCAGTCTTACAATACTTTAGCTCGATCTCTCCTTTACTTTGCACTTCACGAATGAAGTGATATTTTATATCAATATGTTTAGTTCTTCCATGAAAGACCGGATTTTTTGATATTGCAATCGCGGACTTGTTGTCGCAAAATATTGGCGTTGATTCCATTTGTGGTTCTCCAATGTCTTCTAAAATTCTTCGAAGCCATATTGCATGACTAGTAGTTGTAGCAGCCGCAACATATTCTGCTTCTGCAGTGGATTGTGCCACTGAGTCTTGTTTTTTAGATATCCATGAAAATATTCCAGAACCTAATGTGAATGCATAACCAGTGGTGCTCTTCCTATCATCACCTGAACACGCTTGATCGCTATCGGTGTAGCCGATGAGCTTGGCGTCTCGCACTTGGGCGATACCGAATGCCGTAATCTATAGTTCCTCGTAAATATCTGAGAATTCTCTTGGCAGCTCCAAAGTGAATTTGACTCGGACTTTGCATGAATCGTGATAGTAGACTTGTCGCATACATAATATCCAGTCGTGTAGCAGTGAGATATAGTAGGCTGCCGATCAAACTTCTGTAGAGGGAGGCATCGGCTTTCTCTACTCCATCTTCCTTCAATAGTTTCTCATTTGTCATGAGAGGAGTTGAAATTGCTTTACAATAGTTCATCTTGAATTTCTTCAAGAGGTTCTCGATATATTTCTTCTGCGAGATAAAAATTCCTTCATCTTGATTGACTTCAATACCGAGGAAATAGTTCATCAAGCCCAAGTCCGTCATTTCAAATGTCTTCATCATTTCTTCTTTAAATTCTCGGATCATTGTCTCATTGTTTCCTGTATATATGAGATCATCTACATATAGAGAGACAATGAGAGTGTTGGACTTACCTTGGGTCTTGATGTAGAGTGTCGGCTCACTCATACTCCTCCTAAATCCTTGCTTGATGAAGTATTCATCGATTCTACTATACCACGCACGAGGTGCTTGTTTTAACCCATATAGGGCTTTTTTGAGTTTGAGAACTTTTTCTTCTTGGCCTTTGAGGATAAAGCCTTGTGGTTGTTCTATGTATATTTCTTCTTGAAGATATCCATTTAAGAATGCCGATTTTACATCTAGTTGATGGATCTTCCATTCTTTTTGTGCTGCTAGAGCTATGAGTGCTCGAATAGTATCAAGGCGAGCAACAGGAGCGAAAGTTTCAGTATAGTCAATACCTGGTTGTTGCAAGTATCCTTTCGCCACAAGCCTTGCTTTATGCTTTTGGATTGATCCATCCGCATTGAGCTTCGTCTTGTAGACCCACTTGACGCCAATGATCTCTTTGTCTTCGGGTCGATCGACAAGCTCCCAAGTTTCATTTTTCTCGATCATCTTGATCTCTTCCTCCATGGCTTTTATCCAAACTTCTTCTTTGGATGCTTGTTCGTAGTTTTCTGGTTCCAAAATAGCAAAGTTGCATGTGTCGTAAATTCTTCTAAGGGCTTTTACCCTTAGTATTGGAGACTCTGGAGTAGATTCTTCTTGTGTCACTCTTGGAGAGCTTGGAGGAGTTATGTCGTGAGTGGTGGAATCCGGTACTTCTCCTTCTTCTTGTGACGTCGACTCCTCTTGAGCAGGTGGTATATCTGGCAAGGTGATATACTTCTTCTCGATCTTCTCGCTCTCCCAATTCCAGGTAGCATTTTCGTCGAACTCGACGTCTCGACTAATCATAAGTTTCTTAGTTCTTAGGTTGTAAATCCGATAGCCTTTTGATTGATCACGTAGCCAAGGAATATTCCTTTTTCTGTCTTTTCATCTAGCTTACTCCTTTTCTGAGCAGGGATGTGGACGTAGCAAATGCATCCAAACACTTTGAGATGCTTTGCTGAAGGCTTCCGTCCACTCCATGCTTCGACTGGTGTTTTATTTTGAACAGCTTTAGTTGGACACCTGTTTAACAGGTATACTGCAGTATAAACTGCTTCTGCCCAAAAAGTGTTGGGAAGGCCTTTTTCCTTTAGCATAGACCTTGCCATCTCCATGACGGTTCTATTCTTTCTTTCGGCTACTCCATTTTGCTGGGGGCGTAGCCAACAGTTAGTTGATGATGGACTCCTTCATCTTCACAAAATTTATTAAACTCCTTTGAATTGTATTCTGTGCCTCTGTCACTCCTTAGGACCTTAATTCTTTGGCCACTTTGATTCTCGACGTGGTTCTTGAATTTTCTGAAGATTGAGAAAACCTCTGATCTTTCTCGAAGAAAGTATACCCACGTCATTCTTGTGTAATCATCAATGAATAGGATGAAATATTTATTTTGACTAGGTGTAGGTGTCCTCATTGGACCGCACACATCCGTGTGGACAAGTTCTAATGGCTTCTTAGCTTTCCATGCACCTCCAGATGGGAAGGACTGTCTCTGTTGTTTTCCAAGAAGACAGCCTTCACAAACATCTGAAATTTCTGTAATGGCTGGAAAATCTCTCATCATATTTTTCTGATGGAGAATTTTTAGTCCAGCAAAATTGAAGTGGCCAAATCTTCGATGCCATAGCCATGAATCATCAAGTTGAGCTTTCATGGCTATATCTTTAACATATTTCCATTGAATAGGAAAATTGTTATTTTTCATCTTAACAGAGGCAATGACATTTTTATATTTATCATAGATAATGCAGGCATCTCTATTAAAATATAGAGAATACCCACTTTGTATCATTTGGCCCACACTTAAGAGATTTTGTGCAAGACGAGGGACTAGATATACATTATGTATATATTTTGGGCCTTTATTCGTTTCCACGGCGATGGTGCCTTTTCCTTTGACATCTACTAATGCACCATTGCCCAACTTTACTTGGGATTTCACTGACTTATCAATATCAGTGAATATAGATTCGTCCCCCGTCATGCGATTGCTACACCCACTATCGATGTACCATGTTTCACTTTTATTGTCATTTGCCGCTTGGCCTGCGTAGAATGTATTCTCTTCACTTTCCTTTTTTTTCTGCATAGTTTGCTCGATTATTTGTTTTCGAGCGACAATCTTTTTCTACGTGGCCATATCTTTTACAAAAGCGGCATTGTTTTTTATTTTTAATCCAACAATCCTTCTCCAAATGATTTGTTTTCTTGCAAATACCACAAGGTGGATAATTTTCCCTTTTTATAATTTCTCCTCCTCTTTTGTTTTTCCATGAGCTCCTTCCACCATTTTTAGTTTGATGAGACCATATATTGACTTTAGACTGAAAGGCACTTTCAACTGAATCTTCATCTTGTGCCATTAGTCTTTTCTCATGTGCTTCTAGAGAGCCAATTAATTCACTTATTGATAGGGTCGTCAAGTCCTTAGTTCCTTCTATAGTTGTAACTATGGAGTTGTATTTTTTGGTAAGTGACACCAATATTTTCTCAACAACCCTTTGATCAGTTATCCCATCTCCATAGGCTCTCATTTGATTAACTAGTTCCTTTAATTTTCCACAATATTCTTGTACGGTCTCATAATTTTTCAGTTTAGAATTCTCAAAATCTCTTCTCGGTGTTTGAAGACGAATAGTGCGTACCTTTTCGATCCTTGAAATTCTTCTCGTAGTATATCCCAAGCCCCTTTTGCAGTCCTTGCTCCAATTATTCTCGGAAATACGGTTTCCGAGAGTGCTTGCTGGATAAAATATAGCGCCCTTGCATCCTTTTGTAGTTGATCCTTTGAAACACTTACACCTTCTGGCGGAGTCTCGCAACCTTTTTCCACGATGTCCCATAAGTCTTGGGCCATCAAGAATGTAGTCATTTTTATGCTCCAAAAGTCATAGTTGTTCCCATCAAAAATGGGAATGGGGAATGAGGATGAGGTAGAGTTGGTCATGGTTTAGTTATTGGGTATTTGGAAATGGTAGTTTTAGGAAATGGTAGTTTTAGGAAAGGGTCGGTAGGACAATCGCCCAATACCAATCAAAGATGTGGCTCGATACCACTTTGTTGGTATTTTTGCGGAAGCGTGTGTGTGTGTGTGCGCGCGCAAGTGTGTATGTGAAATATGGATGGACTACAATGGCAAGGGAGTGTAGGTAAGAAAAAAGAACTTTTATTATGGAAGTTGATACTACAAAGGAAGGAGTGTGTAGTTTTTTTTTACAACGTAAAACACATACCCAACCCCTATTTATAGGCGTGTCACCGCCATTCCTTCACCGACATTGAGTAATATAATATTACAAATTTGCTTTTTATCTCCTACTTGTGCGGCTTCTTCCGCATTTTCTGGTGTCTTCTTCATTTTTCTGCATGTTTCTATTCTTCAGCAGCTTTTGTTGACTTTTCTTTGGCCTTTTTGCTGTCCACGTGTTCTGCTGCTCACGTACCAGAAAATTCTTCAGCGTTTGAGAGTCTTCGAGGCTTGCTTTTTGCCGGTTTGTTTCCGCCAACTTTTCTGTCTTGTGTAGTCTAGAATTTTCTAATAAATGGATCAATTTTTAACAAGACCTAATTTGCCTCAATGCAGCATAGCACATGCATTAATCTTCAATCTTATGTTGCGCATTGTTTACTTGTCCCTGCTCTGCAGAATACATCCCATTCCGCTGGCATATACATCATATTGGAAGCCAAATCCATTTGTCTATGGAAATGCTAAGACAGTGTTAAGGAATCTTATGCCATCTTCGTTAAGCAACCTAGATGTGGAGAATACTACAAACTATGGAATTCGTTGCTTCAAAACCCTATACATGATAGGAGATAATCCAAAAATCGACATTAGAGGTGCACGGCAGGTATATTTCATACCAAAAATTATAGTTTATTATATCAGTGAATTTATTTTGAAACGTAATCACCAATACTGCCAACAACTCCTTCAGGCATAAGATCCTTGGTTTTCTATATTAACAAGGACTGGGGTGTTCAAGGGAAAAGATAATCATTCAGAGTTCCCTGCTGACTCGGTGAGTATTTGTACTCTTAACAAAATTTACACATCTCTGTCTCTCTCACTCTTCCTCGTATGTATGTTGGGGTGGAGTTGATGGTAGGTTCCTACGTATGCAAGTCGTGTTCATTCCAGCATGTTCACTTCTTTGGTTTAGAGATTTTATATCTGTGTTCCTAGTGGAAAGTCATGGTTGAGAATGCAGATCTTAGATTCCACCAGGAAAACATTAAGAAGTATGGTACATTGTGCAATTTCTTAGGTGTTGTTTGGTTCACTTTGGAGTAAGAAAAGGAAATGAAATCCCATTGCAACTCATCTTCAGATGGTTTTATGATTGCGGAATCAAATTACCTAGGTTATGGATTCTCCTTAGAATGCAGAATTGGATTGCTTGGGTAGAGGTGGTACTGGAATTCCTAGAAAAGAAAAACATTTGCGAACTGTACCCACTCAGTAGTCTGAGCTTCATCCTCTTTAAATCCTACAAAACCAGAACTTTCTCTCTCTCTCCCTCCCTCCATTCATCATCTTCAAATCCTTCCCACGTGAGTTTCGCCTGCCTCTTGATTCCATAGCCCTCACATCCCTCTACTAGGCGAAATCCTGTGACTGGTCTTTGACTCAAAACACAAAGAGGATAAGAAATAAGAATAATGGATTAAGGTAACTTCTGTGCAGTAGTTTGAAGTTCATAAAAATGGCTTCATCTTCATCGCTGTGGATTTTGTGCGAAAAATGCTTGACTTGCAAGATTTTGATGAGTTTTATATATTCGGTTCGTAAAAATGCTTGTGTGAACTGTAAAATCACTTGGAGGACAATGATTGGGAAATTGTTGAGGGATCTTATGTGGTTCTTCATTCTGTTTCTATCCTCCGCTTTGTACATGTTGATTGGAGACACTTTCCATTTCTGACATGTTTTAACCTCATTTGGTAACTCACATGGGACATTTCTCTCTTCACTGGTAATTTGAGACCAAACAATAAAGGGAAAAAAAAACCCACTCCTAGGAATTTGATTGCTTAGATCGGGATTCCTTTTCATAATTGCATGGCCATGAAACATGGCCTTAAGTGTTTGAGGTGTCCCATACTTATATACCTTGATTTGTTATGCTCTGGGTGATCTGTGAATTCTAACTTGGATGAAACATGACTGAGCGAACCCTTTCCCTATTCAGCCTAGCGAAATGTCAGTATTTCAAAACCGTGCACATTTTTTGTGGGGAATTTGTCTTCTCTCTAAATTTTCCAAGATTAAAAATGAATTCGAAAATCACTCATCCTGATCGAACTCTTTTATGTTTACCTATGCAGGTCGTGGATACCGTTGAGGATGCTGTCGACTTTATCTTGAGAAAAGAGTGCGGTTCTTGGCATCACCTAAACAAAAGATGCCTTTTCTTTGTGTGGTATCTGAACAATTGTCAATTCTTTGGAAGCCGATACGATCTTCCATTTTGTGTTTTCCCTATCATAAAAAGTAACTACCATCAGCTAGTCTTCTATTGATTTTGCTCATCGTGTATGTATGATGTTCCTTGAGGGCAGTCCACATCCCATTTGAATTAGATTAGATCAAATGAATAATTTATGGTTCTTCTTACTCTTTTCTCAATGCATGCAATGTCGATTACATGATTTTTGGGAAAGTATCCCAATGTTCTTTGTTACGTGTATATGAGAATTGTAATTGGCAAATCTGAAACTTTTATGGACCCTTACCAAACGGGGCGATGTTTAGATCTCCAAATTCAGCTGTAATAGACGGACCTCATGTTGCATGAGATTAGTTTTAGATTGGATCGCATGATGTAAAACAAATTCAAAATGGAAATTGGTGAAAATAAGCAGCAACGAAATTACCTCAACGGAAAAGATACATGACTTATGAAAATAGAAAATGATAATAAGGGAAAAGATACATAGTTATCGTGCCCGGTTGATCCAGCGCCTCAAAACTTCAGAACAAGCTGATCGTCTGAACGTTATGACGCAGAATTTTTCCTTCTTCTCACCGCCCTTATATATTCAGGTTAGCCTTAGAACTTTAGGACTTGCCTAGGATGGCTCCCATGTTTCCCAAGTGATTTATCCAGTGCAACGTGGAAATCACTAATAGGAACAAGCTCGCTCCTGCAGTTTTGGAGAAATTAATATGCATCCACAATCCAAACACACTCTTGAGGATAAATACTAGTGAAAATTACTATAAAGATATGGAGACCTAAATACAGCAATTTGAGTAGTTGTTACAAAAGACAAACTTGTATTTTAACTTCCCATCACGCGCTAGTTCCAGCAAGTGACCAGCAAGTGATCTATCATTCTTCTGCACTCTCTTACATCATTTGAACTGATCCAACTATGCAGCCAAAATCCCCTCAAAGAAAGATCCTGCAAACCATAAGAACCACTATTGCATTGGTTTATACATTCCTCTTAGTCTCAACTCCAGGGATAATTTTTTCGCTCAAATTTAGTTGCATCAAATACTGAAATTGAGATTTTGGGCCAAATCTAAACAACAAATAAAACTTTTAAACAATAAATAAAACTATAGGTCATTGCCAAGACTGAGACCGAAACATAGACAAGTCAGATGGTAAGGCTTGACTAAAATAACCTCATAACCATAGGCAGAAAATTTAGGTCGCCGCTTCTTAATTTACCTTGAAGATAAAAGATGAAGTTGACACTGTAATTGGTTTCTTAAACATCCCACCATATGTCACCATGGTTCCTCCCCGCCTGAGAACAAAACTAAATCAGCTCTCTACAGAAAGATAAGGGAAGCACTAAACACGAATTTAACACTTGTCACACCTCAAAATTTTCATCACCGAGGAAGCAGCATTGCCACCAACGCAGTTTAATCCAAGGGTAGGTTCTTTAAGATCACGCTAGTACAAAGTCAATAAGATGTAAATAAAGAACTCAAGTGCCAACGGCCAAAAATGGATGTGTCCATGCATAAGAATATGGTAAAATGGGTTAACGGATGGACAGTTCCAGTAGACTCTTGACATTCTTTACTTCTAATTGGCTCTCAATGAACACTTCTTCAGCACCAAGTTTCTTCGACGCCTCTTTTGCTTCATCAGAGCCAACTCTGTCACAGGAAAAAGACGGTCATCAAAGCACAGTAAAAACTAAATTTAGTTACTGATTTGCAGTGCTAACTGCTAAGTTGGAATAGAATCAAGAATTCTACCAAATTCGTCCTCAGAAGTCATAGTAGGAACTAAAGAGCTGGCTGATGAGAGCCCTGCTAAATTAATGTGTCAAGCACCACGAAGTGTTTCCTGACCACTTTTGTGTCTCATCATGGAATTAAGAAAAACGGAGGAAAATTTCACTCCAAGGAAGTTGCAAAACAGAGAGAGGTCTTAGATCTACTAAAAGGAAGTTCCACCAGCCACCAAAAAATATGGAATTACCAATGCCCCTTCAGTATGATGATCTAAATATACAAGCAATCAACATCTAGAACACATGATGACTGTAAAAATAGTAGAAGCAGAATCAACAATAACAAGTCACTTCTGATAAGCAATGTAGAAACATATCTTTTCACTTCACACTACAATTAACTGCCTTTGTCTTCAATAGATTCAAAAAACAACTCCTTCTAGTCTTTCTACACATTTTACCTCTCGCAAAACCTCATCTTTATATTGGGAGATTGAAGGGTGTTAGTTGATTTACCTAAACCAACCTAAAGTATTGTCTTATTTTCTTTGATAAATTCAACATCGTCAGTTGCTCAAAATGCCCTCATAACAAAACCATTCTGGCATGCCAATGCATGTACTAATGCTCAGTTAGCCACATAAATCCTGCCCATTATAGCACCTACCCAGAGTTAAAATTTCCTTGAATCAGTGATCACACTTTGTGTTACTTCAAGCTTAAATGGTCAGCTAGAGTATTACAAGCTAGATCCACTTCTCCCTATTATTCGATGCAAGAGATCAATAAATCACACCACCTTCCAAAAAACAAACCTGAGATACCAAAATGCTACATATTGTGGGGCATTTTCAATTTGTAAATCGATATAACACTACCACAACCAAACATAATCAATAAATTTGTGCATCCGGCAATTGTTCATAACTTCTAGTCCATCAGCAACCCTCATAATTAGAACATGAAAAGACAGAGTTGCCACAAGTATAATTCGGGCTGCACAACCATCCAAAACTACTTTAGAAGCTTAGTAGACAAGGAGCTCAATGCGTTCCCAAAAAAAAAAAAAGGCTTGCTAGCAATGGTTAAGGCAGATCGCTGAAAAGAGAAATAAAAGCAAGCCCACACATACCCTTGCTATCTAAAGTCTACACAAAGTTTTAAACAACAATAGTTCGACAAAAGTTATATGGTGTCAACGTTAATGAAAGTTTTCGAAAGTATATGGTGTCAAGTTTACTGAAAGCTTTTAAAAGTTATAAGGGTAAAGTTATGTATCTAATGAAATTGCTATTGAAGATGTCTAGGTAATACATAGGAGCAAGCAAAGTGAATAAAAATCACTCAAGTTCTCAGAGACTCGAGTAATCGCAGAGCAGTCCTCTCCATAAATCTTCTTAGTTGTCTATGTTCAACATTGTTTCATCCAGAATGAGAACTCCAACAACTTGATTCTCTCTCTCTCTCTCTCTCTCTCCCCTCCAGTTGACCCTCTTTCTGCTCATGTCTTTTCTATGCAGAAACGTTCTGTCAATTGATGAGTACACTAGCTACTTTGATGCCATTGATCCACCGGCACTATACAAGAGATGGACAACTAAGCCAGACATTGACCAGAATAGCACTTCTAATATGATAGGAAAGAATAAAATTGCTGTGCAAACGCAGAGAGTTTAGGCAGCATTTGTAGTCAGTGATTCTGTTGATTGGAGTAGAGATATCTAGGTTGTGACCACTCTAAAGGATCTTGTCCTTTCTTAGATTATCTAATTCGGCTGTCGAGTCCATATTGGGCTTTTCGTCACACTAGTTCTAAATCTTTGAACTGATTATTAAAAGACACGACACTTTGTTTGGTTGTTCAGTAACTGCTTTGCAACTTTAGTCATCATCTTTTTAAAAGTCTAGTGGGTGCTGACATCTAGTTTGGAAAAAGTGATAAAATGGAGTGTTATCATCTATCTGTCTGTCTATGTATATTAAAAAAAATTCTGTGATACTCAAGTTTGGGTTTAGGTGCTCTCCGACATATTAAGAACTGGGGGGCTTCCTCGAAGGGAGGCTGGAAAGCAACCGCACCTGTTTTTTGCAAATAATGACCTCGAATACCAAGTAAGCTATGCCATTTGTGATGCCAGCTGCAATCTTGAGTTTTTGAAGCCTTGGTGGAACTAACGACTGGCTGATGACTAGCTGACAAAGTGCAAAGGTAGGCTACTTTTCCTGTTGAACGTCTGGGTAGGGGAGCTTTCAGGATTGCGTTAGAAGCAATCTATAACAGATAAGATAGTGAGGTTTCAGCTTCTCAATGTTTAGTTCTGCATGGAGTTTGATCTAATATTCTCCACAAAAAAATTAAAGTAAGGCCTATAAGATCCTTGTGTGGGCCTAGTTTACCTCAATGCAGCAAAGTGACATGCATTGATCTTCAATCTTGTGTTATGCATTGTTTACATGTCCCTGTTCTGTAGAATACATCCCATTCCGCTGGCGTATACATCGTATGGGAGGCCAAATCCATTTGTCTACGGAAATGCTGAGACCGTGTTAAGGAATCTTATGCCATCTTTGTTAAGCAACCTAGATGTGGAGAATAATACATACTCTGGATTTCGTTGTTTCAGAACACTATACATAATAGGAGATAATCCAAAATCGACATTAGAGGCGCACGACGGGTATATTTCATACTGAGAATTGTATTTTATCATGTCAGTAATTTTATTTCTGAACACAATCACCACTACTGATGACAATTCCTTCAGGCAGGAGATCCTTGGTTTTCTATATTAACAAGGACTGGGGTATTCAAGGGAAAAGATAATCATTCAGAACTTCTTGTGAACATAGTAGGTATTCGTACTCTTAACAAAATCCAGACATTTCTCTATCTGTCTCTCCCATCTCTCCTTGCATGTACGTTGGGGTGAGTTGATGGTAGGTTCCTAAGTAAGCGAATCGTGTGCATTCCAACATGTTCACTTCTTTGGTTTAGAGATTTTAGATACGTGATCCTATGGAAAGTCATGGTTGAGACTGCAGATCATTGATTCCACCACGAAAGCATTCAGGAGTATAGTGCATCATGTAATCACTTAGGCCTTGTTTGGTTCACCTTGGAGTAATAAACAAGAAATGAAATGCCATTGCAGCTCATCTTTGGATGGATTATGATCATAGAATCAAAGTGCCTAGTTAACGGATACTCCTAATGCAGAACTGGATTGCTCAGGTAGAGGTGGTACTGGGATTCCTAGGGAGGAAAAAACATTCACGAACCCAATACGCTTAGTACTCCTGAGCTTCATAAATCTTCAAATCCTAGAAAGCCAGAACTCTCCCTCTCTCTCTCTCTCTCTCTCTCTCTCTCTCTCTCTCTCTCTCTCTCTCTCTCTCTCTCTCTCTCTCCTCCATTCGTCATCTTCAAATCCTTCCATGGGAGTTTCACCTCCATTCGTCATCTTCAAATCTTCCATGGGAGTTTCGCCTACCTCTTGGTTCCATGGCCCTCACATTCCTCTACAATGTGAGATTATTTCTCTTTCTCGCTATTATGAAACTTGTCTGGTCTGTTAATGGACGTTGGCTTGGGAGGGGATATAAAGTTCCATTAACACACTTGGTTGAGTTGCTGTCACTCCATTTGTTCTCTCGATTATCTTTCGCCTGCCTCTTGATTTTTGGGAGATGTCCCAATCTTCCTTCTTACATGTACATGCGATGTGACATAATTGGGACATTTTTTCATAAATATCGGGTTATCATGTTTATCTGATGGTAGACTTATTAAAATGAGTTATAAGACTTTTTTGATTATATGAATGACTTAAATTAAAAATAATATGGATATTAAATAAGTTCACTATTTACTCTCACTTCATTTTGGATATAAGTTTTCTTAAATTAGTTTAAATATGGAAGTGTTTTTAGAAATATGAGTCAAGTTAGATATTAATTAAGTCAAGTATGAGTAACGTGATTTGTATGGTATGAAAATAAGTCAAAATGGATAAAACATGTTAATTTGGTCATTTTCGACTAGATTGAATTTATGCATTTGTCGGGTCTATCCAATGTCTTTTGTTATGGCATTGGAATCATTATTGCGACCTAAGAGTGCAAAAGTTGGGGGGAGAAAACGATGTGATGGCGAATAAAGTCGGAGGGATAAGATTCTAAACACACACGATCGTGGCCGACGGTGACGAGACAACGGACTTTGCCTTCAAGTTGTTTTTCCCACGTTTCATCTTTAAATCTATCGTTCTAATTAGCTGGCGACATGGCTGTCTTTTAGTATCATTCGGACAGTTCAGCTCTAAAATAAGTTTTTGTGGACTTGATTTTGGATAGTAGAGTGAATTTTATTTTTCAAGTCACGTCTGTAACCCTGTTTTGCACGAAATGTTACTGCATATTCTATAAATCTTATGTCGAAACCCAATTCAACAATTGATCCCGGGGGCTCATAGCAAGATCTACTTGATTAATGATCGAGATGCATCGGGTCACACATTTTGTAGAGCATATAATAATTTCTCATTTCGGACCTGATTGTTTTTCTTGGCCCTTCACCAAAATCTTACCACCTTAGACCGTGAATGGTCAAACACATGTATCATTTCAATGGGTCTAATTCCCAGCTCTTGAACATCACGCATGAAGACATGATCGAGTCCGGACAGTAGTTGAAGCTCGCTCCATTCTTCCTGAAGCTTCATTTCCAGTGGTCGCTGGTGACTAACCGGTGAAAGAAGGGAGTGAAGAAAAAAACAAAAACGAAAGAAAGAAAAAAGGAAAAAAAGAAAAGAAAATATAAAAAGAAAAATAGGAATAAAAAAAAAATATTACAATATTACTAAAAATTATCCATGGCAGCGTCAATGGTGCCATGTAAGATGCCTCGTGTTCATGTTAGTGCTAGCCGGTCAATTTTGATCGGACGAACTGAATGGACATAAATATAAAAGGTTTAATACTCAATTGGTAAAAAAAGTAAAAAATTAAATTGACACAATTTTAATAGATTTATAATTATTTTGATAATTTTTTGGGTCCTTGGCACATGAATGAAATTTACTAGCTTTTTGTTCAGATGTCTTCAATCATTATAGTACATCCTCAAAGAAGAGAGGTGATGCATTGATTAAAACACTTTGCCTAACCCACCCCAGAAGAAGAGGGAGAGAGGGGGGTGGGTTTGGGAAAACAATCGAGAGTTATAAGGACGAGCGATGCGTTGATTAAAACACTCTACCTAACCCACCTCGTAAGAAGAGGGAGAGAGGGGGGCGTGGGTTTGGGGCAACAATCGAGAGTTATCAGGACGAGTGATGCATTGATTAAAACAATTTACCTAACCCACCCCCATAAGAAGGGGGGGGGGGGGTGGTTTGTCGTGGGTTTGAAGCAACAATCGAGAGTCACTCTCGACGAGTGATGCATTGATTTTAACACTTTACCGAACCCACCCCATAAGAAGAGGGAGAGAAGGGGGGGGGGGGGGGGGGGGGTCGTGGGTTTGAAGCAACAATCGAGAGTCACTCTCGACGAGTGATGCATTGATTTTAACACTTTACCGAACCCACCCCATAAGAAGAGGGAGAGAAGGGGGGTTTGGGGCGGCAATAGAGAGTTATCAGGACGAGGAGGCCACCAGATGAAAATTCTCACTTCTTTGCAGGTCGCCTAAGTATTGGAGCAACATCATTCACTGGTCTGCTCGGTCCTTTTTGTGAAGGTATATGTGCAAGCACCTACTTCCACTCATAGTACATCTCGCTGAATTCCATGTTGAATCATTTCGATCTCGTGCTCAGATCATATGATCAATTCATCACGATAAAAAAAGTGGGAAAAAACCATGAAAAACTCCAAATTTTGCCCAAAGTGACAGATTTATCCTAAACTTTTTTTTGTCACGTGAAAAATTCTGAACTTTGCCAAGGACACATTTACCCCAAACTTTTTTTGTGACACAAAAAACCCTGAATTTCTGTCGTGTGACACATTTACCCTAAACTATAAGGCATTTTGGTCTTTTTACTTTTTAAATTTTTTTTTCTTCTTCTCTCTTCCCTCCGCCGGCCATGGTGGAGCTAGTGGAGGGAAGTTGGCGTCCAACGAGGGCTGCCCTCGCCGGCGTCGGGTGAGGGTCACCCTCGCTCGGGCTGGCTAGGGCCGCCCTCACCGGCGTCGGGCGAGGGCGACCCTTGGCTAGGTCAGCGAGGGCCTCCCTCGCGCCCTTGCCCGAGTCCGGCGAGGGCACCCCTGCCAGGCCCTCGCAAGCGTCGAGCAAGGGCGACCCTAGTCGGCCCAAGAGAGGGCAACCCTCGCCCAACGTCGGCGAGGGTAGCCCTCGCCAGACGCTGGCTTCCCTTCGCTGGCTCCACCATGGCCAGCGGAGGGAAGAAGAAGAAAAAAGGAAAAAAAGGAAAAGCGGAAAAAAAAAAGACAAAAATGCTCTTAATGGGGTAAATGTGTCACAGTTTGAAAATTTTGGGGTTTTTCACGTTACAAAAAAAAGTTATGGGTAAATTTGTCACTTTGAGCAAAGTTTGGGGTTTTGGTGGTCTTTTCCCTAAAAAAGTAAATTGCCTCTTGAATTGATGCTTTACAATATGTTTGTAAGTTCATCGCTTGAATTGAACTACCTCCACAGGGTTTTCTTGATGGAGAACAATAACTATCCACAAACTTATCCGAGTTTCCAATACTTTCCTCCTCCATCAGCATGGATAGATCCAAATTCCGTATCGTCCGACGACAATAACACTCCAACGTGGGTTATTGTTTGTTTAGTCATTGTTGCCGTCATGCTT
Organism: Eucalyptus curtisii; assembly: GCA_017140595.1. Lineage (NCBI taxonomy): Eukaryota > Viridiplantae > Streptophyta > Magnoliopsida > Myrtales > Myrtaceae > Eucalyptus > Eucalyptus curtisii. Next base: position 11,414,561 of record CM029504.1, read on the forward strand.
TGTGGTTTCCTTTTCTACTGCATCTGCAGGCGAAAGAAAGAACCGGGGCCACCGGGGCCGCCGGGGTCACCGGGGAAGCCGGGGTCACGGGGAAGCCGGGGCCGCCGGGGCTACCGGGGCCGCCGGGGCCCCGAGGGCCACAGGGGCCGCCGGGGCCACCGGGGCCGCCGGGGTCGCAGGGGCCGCCGGGGCCGCGGGGGGAGAAGGGGCCGCCGGGGGTGTGCCGATGCCCGTTGGGGGAGTGCCGGGGGGCGTGCCGGTGGCTGCCGGGGAGTGCTGATGGCCGTGAGGGCGGCGGCGGCGGTGGTGAGGGCGGCGGAGGCGGCGGTGACAACGACAGCAGAGTAGGGGTGGCAATGGCTACGGTGGGGCAATTAGCCGGCACGAATGGCCCATTTATTTGTGAGAAGTGCAAGCATGGAAGAGTACTAGCTTTTCTCAAGTAGAAATGCCCTGACTGTGAGCACTGGACGGAGCGGCCTGTCTAATCTAGACAATAAATGAGACAGAAATTACAATAGTCTTTCTTATCTTATTGTATGCTTATGAATTTAGAAGCTTTTCTTTATGTTTGTGTATGAAACTTGAATGATGCACGGTGATAGATCGTCTTCTCTACTATACAATGTAGGAGATTTGATGCGATGAATAACTTTTGTGTTTGAGGGTTTTTCAAATTTCTTCTTATAATACATGAGCAGTTTTATGGTCATCGATATATAAATTTTTGAATTATAACGAATTATAACTATTTGCATTTTTTCGTAATTTCTATACAAAATGTCGTAAATCGACCAATCAATCCAATATACATAATAAAAGAGTTCTTGCTCTTGGTGGAGAACCGTTTGACAAATTTGCTCTATTATTGCCTCATATTCCGAAGAGAGTCATTGGAACTAAGTCAACTGGTGATACCGGCAAAATAGAATGGACTATTTTATTCGATTTTTTGGGTGGGCTTCGCACTCTAATCTGTACGGGGGAACTATTAATCCCTACTCGAAATGAAGTGCCGAGGAATGACATATCCAAGAAGTGCTCCGTGAGTGAATGGAAGTGCGGTTGGGACAGAAATCATCCTTTTTCACGACGACGAAGACCATAAAATCAAATGCTATTGGTCGGTGATACAAAAAATCAAAGATGTGGCTCACGCGAACTTTCGGGACTGAGTGCAGGGTAGTCAAAGGAAAGTGCGGAAAATTTCCCTTACTTGATGGATTTCCAAAATTATTGATACAAAGTTCGAGAGAACTGGCAACAATTCATCAAATATTAACCTAATGTAGAATCAATTTCTTCCCAAAATTAAATGGACCAAAATCGACTCAACCCCTATAATAACAGGCAATATATGCCCGCAATATGATCTCGTAAGGAATAAAAATAATGCCAAAATGATAAAAACAGACAAAAGCAAACACGACAAGTTTATGTGGAAAATTCAATGCGAAAAAAATTATGGACGATTCAAAAACTTTCACTAATCACAAAAAATAGTAAGATGCACAGAGTTTCTTCTTTAGTAATATATTAGAGATTCAATATCAATAATATAATGACATTTCGTCATTGTAAAAGCGGATTAATATATATGAAGTAAGAAACCCTAATTGTGATTGGAGAAATTTGAGATAATTTAGAAAAAGTATTCAATGAACAAAACGGATTGACAAATGAAACTGATGGACTCGCCTGTCTCAACTCATCTATCTCGGTCTTATGACAACATATTGAAATTTGAGTCAACTCCGACGATATTTGGCCTTCGATTCTAGACCGGATGTCGCAGCCCATTTCCTGTCTCCTCTGAACGAGCAGCCCGCCTTTCTTTTCCTTTATTGCATTTTTGACTTTTTGACCTTTTCTTTTATTTATTAACATTAACCGGGCCCCACACGCAGACCCAGCCAACATTAACATCTAGTACAGTCGATAAAAGAAAAGCATGACCATCAATTTGATTGCCAGATAACCTATCAATAACTTATCAATGCCGTTAGAAATTTACCAACTTTGAAATGAATTAAAGAATAACCAACTCTTTGAAAATTTTACAAGCATCATAAATAAATTGCAAACACTATAATAAGTCAATTTATAAACTTACAAACTTCTGCTCACTCTCCTTATCATTTTGATTTTTTTTTCATTTGTTGATGATCTCTAAGTAGCCCCTCCAAATGTCTCTTTTCCGTGTGATGAAATGAAACTCATTCTATGATCGACTTGAATTAGATGGTTGAAACAGCCTATAAGGACAAACAACGAGTAAAACATAACTTGTGATCGAATGTTTGCAACAAGAAAAATCGAAACACATTGAGTGTTCTTGAGATCTATCTCTTTGCTGCTTCATTATAACCTATTTAGTTTTGATCCTAAAAGTTAGCAAGGGTGCCGAAATCATTTGTATACACACGAAAGAAGTGGTCGTGCTTAGAGAGAATGCAATTGTTTAGGTAAGAGACGAAATATGCGAATGATTATTTGTAAACACTTAGAAGTGTGGTTAAATAATTTGGGGGGAGAATATGTCTACCGTGTTGTGTGCAAAAGGTGTGAGAACGGCTATTGAAAGAGATCTAATAATTATTTAGTCTATAGTGAGATAGCCGTAGGAGGAGTCGAGTCCGCGCAATACAAAGTTCTTGGCAATTGCACTATTGGCTGAAGTAGTGAATTTCAATCTAATGGGGCTGCTAGAGCTAGAAGAGAAAGCATGTCCTAATTGAAACTCTATAAATAGATTTTCTAATTTCTTTTTCCCTAAACTCTATAAGTTTCTTATTGCAAATTAACAATTTAATTGCATATAAAAAAAATTAAATAAGGTGCTGGTTCTAGAAAGATAAATATTTTTATATGTATAAAAAAACACTTCACCCCTTCTTTTATGTATTTGGACCTAACAATATGGATTGCCATGTCGGAGGTGTCAAATTTTGTAATACTACAGTAATGTGACTTGCGAGCCTTGTTAATAATTTAAAGGATTTTACTAAGGACCATGAAAGAAAATCATTAGTTTTGAAATTTTTTATGAGAAGAGTTCGAAGCTTTACACTATAATTTAGTTTTTAATATTAAAGTTGGATCGAGTCTGATGCGAGTATTTATATTATATTGAGTTGAGTGCGAGCACGAGATTGAGAAAACCGAATTGTCATATTTCCGAGATAATTGCACAATCTTTCCTAAAATTATTATACCGAAATTTCAAACCTGTCAAGGTATAAAAATTTTAACTGAAATAACGTAGTCTTAAACTTACAAGGGAAAATGCAATAAAACATTTCAGCTAAAACTCTTTGAATTCATCTAACATGGCGTTTCAATTATTTTTTACTATTTAAGTGTAACGACGACAGTATGACATGATGAGAAATGTCAATAGGCTTATTTTTGGAATTTAATGCTCTCCCTTGCGCCTTATTGTAGGCCAAGGCACGAAAGAATATAGTGGGAATCCATCCTTTTCCGAAAGTAGATGCACTTGTGGAGGTACCGCTTGTCACTTTCATGTCATCAACGAGGCTATCTAATCATTATTTGTCTTGGTAAAAGACGATCATCACATGCTTCCGTTGGCCGGCAATAGTACACTGCTAAGCTGTCATCAAAATAAAATTGCATCTCCATCATTTTCTCCGTTTGTTTGTTGATGCGACGGCTAAGAAAGGCGGTCCGTCCATGTTGCTTCTTTTGGCTTTACATAATCTCCTCTATTCAAAAGGTGTTCTAATTTCCAATCTAGTTTTTGACTAGGACGACCATAAAAACAGATGCCATTGATCCATGAGAAAAACTAAATATTGCCTAATGAAAAGCTGTTTAGAATATAATTGCCTATCTAGAGCACAAAGATATTTTGCTTTACTTTTGGCTCGGATGATTAATTAATACAATGGATAGTGAAGATGGAACTACATAACAGATGTAAAGGGAGTGTATCTTTGATTAAGAGAATGATTTAAAATACATTTCATGAAAATAATTATTTATATTGCTTATAAAAATAAACGAACTAAAAATTTGTTTACCTTCCACGAAAAATATCTAGACATAAATTATTATGAATAATAAAAATATTTCTTATTAAATAATTATTTCGAGTGATATGAATGATCATTTTTTGGAAAATATTTATTAAATTATTTATTTTTTGAGAAACAAAAAAAGTCTAAATTGCTAAATTGATTCAAAAATTCTTTTCTTAGGTTAGGGTCAAAGTGGAATTCCATGTTGAATTATGCTCCCCGAATGAAGCCCATCTCTTAAAATAACAAATATGTTGTATGTGTAAGAAAGGGAATGCGTCTCCAATCAATGTATACAAGCGAATAATGGAAAACTAGGGATAAAAACAGGATGAAGAACCACATAAGATCCCTGACCATTTATCCGATTATTGTCTTCTATTTGATTTTACGGTTTGGGATTCCTTTCATGATTCCATGACCATTAACCAAACATTACATTTAGTGTTTTGAGGTGTCAGCATGGATAATCTTCCAATTACTTATAATCTTCGATTTTGCTAGGCCCATCTTCCATTTTGCTAGGCCCGTCTCTTTGACCTAGCAAAATCGTGCATGATAGGAAAGCCACTTTTGTGGGGAATTTGTTTTCTCTCTAATTTTCCAAGGCTAAAAATGAATTTGAAAATCGCTCATCCTGTCCAACTCCTTTATCTTGAGAAAGAAGTGCGGTCCTTGACATTGTCCAGACGAAAGATGCCTTTTCTTTTCGTGGTATCGAACAATCGTCAATTCTTTGGAACCTAACACGATCTTTCCATTCTATGTTTTCCCTCTGCATCCCATTTGAATTAGGTTAGATCAAATGAATAATTTATGGTTCTTCTTTCTCTTTTTTCTCAATGCATGCCATGTTGATTACATGATTTTTGGGAAGTGTATCCCAATGTTCCTTATTACGTGTATATGAGAATCGTAATTGGCAAATCGGAAACCTTTCTGGACCCTTCCCATACCAAGCGGGCCGATGTTTGGATCTCCAAATTCAGCCATCATGTTTTGGCAGAGCATGAGATTAGCTTTAGATTGGAAGGCATGATGCAAAACAAATTCAAAATGGAAAATGCTGTAAATAAGCAGCAACGAAATTACCTCAATGGAAAAGATGCATAACTTATGAAAAGAGAATAATAATAACGGAAAAGATGCATAGTTATCGTGCCCGGTTGATCCAGTGCCTCAACTTCAGAACAGCTGATCGTCTGAAGGATATGACGCAGAATTTTTTGATCTTCTCACTGCCCTTATATATTCAGTAGCCCTAGAACTTCAGGACTTGCTTAGGATGGCTTCCAAGTTTCCCCAATGATTTATCCAGTGCAATGTGGAAACCACTAAAAGGAACCAGCTCCGTCCTGCAGTTTTGGAGAAATTCATATGCATCCACAGTCCGGGCACGCTATCTTGAAGATAAATACTATTAAAGACACTATAAAGATATGGAGACCTAAGTACAGCAACTTGAGTGGTGGTTACCGAAGACATACTCGTATTTTAACTTCCCATCCTGCACTAGCTCGAGCAAGTGATCTATCATTCTTCTGCACACTGTTACATCATTTGAACTCATCCAATTATGCAGCCAAAATCCCCTCAAAGAAAGATCCTGCAAACCATAAGAACCATTGTCTCATTGATTTATGTACTCCCCTTAGTCTCGACTCCAAGGATAATTTTTTTCGCTCAAATTTGGTTGCGTCAAATACTGAAATTGAGATTTTGGGCCAAATTTAGACAAAAAAATAAAACTATAGGGCATTGACCGAGACCGAGACCGAGACCGAAACGTAGACAAATCAAATTGTATGGCTTGACTGAAATAACCTTCTAACCATCGGTGGAAAATTTAGTTCGCCGCTTCTTAATTTACCTTGAAGATGAAAGATGAAGTTGACACTGTAATTGGTTTCTTAGACATCCCACCATATGTCACCATGGTTCCTCCCCGCCTGAGAACAAAACTAAATCAGCTCTCTACAGAAAGATAAGGGAAGCACTAAACACGAATTTAACACTTGTCACACCTTAAAAATTTCATCACCAAGGAAGCAGCATTGCCACCAACGCAGTTTAATCCAAGGGCAGGTTCTTTTAGATCACCCTAGTAGCAAGTCAATAAGATGAAAATAAAGAACTCAAGTGCCGATGGCCAAACATGGATGTGTTTCATGCATGAGAATATGGTAGAATGGATTAATGGATGGATGATACCAGTAGACTCTTGACATTCTTTATTTCTAATTGGCTCTCAGTGAACACTTCTTCAGAACCAAGTTTCTTCAACGCCTCTTTTGCTTCATCAGAGCCAGCTCTGTCACAGGAATAGGACGGCCATGAAAGCACAGTAAAATTCAAATTTAGTTACTGATATGCAGTGCTAACTGCTAAGTTGGAGAACAAATAAAGAATTCTACCAAATTTGTGCTCAGATGTCATAGCATGAACTAATAAGCTGGCTGAGAGAGCCCTACTAAATTAATGCGTCAAGCACCACAAAGTGTTTTCTGACCTCTTTTTGTGTCTCATCACAGAATTAAAAGAGAAGGAGGAAAATTTCACTCCAAAAGAAGTTGCAAAGCAGAGAGAGGTCTTAGATATACTGAAAGGAAGTTTCCACCAGCAACCGAAAAAGATGGAATTACCAATGCCCAGCAGCATGATGATCTAAACATACCAGCAATCAACGTCTAGAACACATGATGACTGCAAAAATAGTAGAAGAAGCATCAACGGTAACAAGTCACTTCTGATAAGCAATGCAGAAAGATCTCTGTTCAATTCACACAACAGTTAACTGCCTTCGCCTTCGATAGATTCAAAAAACAAGTCCTTCTACTCTTTCCAAATATATGTTACCTCATCACAAAACCTCATCTTTATATTGGGAGATTAAAGGATGTTAGTTGATGTACCTACACGAACCTAAAGTACCTTCTTATTTTCTTTAATAAGTTCAACATAATCAGTTCCTCAAAATGCCCTCATAACAGAACCATTCTTGCATGCCAATGCATGTACTAATGCTCAGTCAGCCACATAAATTCCTGCCCATTGTAGCACCTAGCCAAAGATTATAATTTCCTCAAATCAGTGATCACACTCAGTGTTACTTCAAGCTTAAAAGGGTCAGCTACAGTAACACAAGCTCAAGGTCCACTTCTCCCTGTTATTCGATGCAAGAGATCTCAATCAATCACACCAGCTTCCAAAAAATAAACCGGAGATACCAGAATGCTAAATATTTTGGCACATTTTCAATTTGTAAATTGATATATCACCGCCACAACCGAACATAATCAACATATTTGTGCATCTGGCAATTGTTCATAACTTTTAGTCCACCAGCAACATTCATAATTAGAACAGGAAAAGACAGAGTTGCCACAAGTAATTCAGTCCCCAAAGAGTTCCAACTTGTAATCACAGAGGTTGAATTTCTGATATAATTCAGGCTGTGTAACCATCAAAAGCTACTTCAGAAGCTGAGTAGACAAGAGCTCAATGCGTTCCAGGAAAAAAAGGGCTTCCTAGCAATGGTTAAGGCAGATCACAGAAAAGAGAAATAAAAGCAAACCCACACATACCCTTGCTATCTAAAGTCTACACAAAAGTTTTAAACAACAGTAGTTTGACCAAAGTTATGTGTATCAAGGTTACTGAAAGCTTTCAAAAGAGCACCTGTCCCTAATTATGTTGATGCTATGGATGCCACGGGATTTCGCAATTTGGATGAGGCATCGACCCACCATACTCGTAGCCCCATTTTGCACAATCGAATCCCCTAATGATCACAGCTGATTAGGACAACTTCGGATAAATTGCTTACGGTGAAAGTTGGGGGGCAGCTAAGAGAACTCCTGTACTGTCTATATACCTGGTTCCAAAGAGGTGAAGTCTTCAAGCATTCTCAAAGCGGTCGGAGGATTATTTGAAATTGTCGCAGCATATTCAATAGGAGAATTCTTATCAATTTTTTGCCATACGCTCTGGTCTTTCACAATGTAAGTCTGCCATGTCCCTGAGCACAAAAACTATTTCACCTTTCAACACACTCAAATTTACAATGGGCTAAGTGCTAGGCACAGATGTTCTGCATAACAAAACAAGTCAGTACTAATGGAATGCAAAAGTATCTTTTATTTAAGATGACAATCACTAAGATGTGTATAACAGTTTCGATCTTTCTTTTGGTTGATATTTCACTCGTTTCTGTTCTGCATCTAATCAAATTAGACGTTAAACATGCTGCATCAAATATAGAAGATTATATCCTTTGGCTGAGTAAGAAATTGTTCAGAAGTGATCAACTAGATGAGCGTGGCTGGTCCACTGTCAATCTGATATCACTTTATGACTTAGGTAATACTGAAAGAATGTTTTACCAAAAGAGTGTGGAGAAGGAATGACCAAATCGCCAGGAGAAAGATCCTTCACGGCAGAGCCAACTAAGTGCACTTCGCCAACTCTTTCACGTCCTCCGACTGTGGGCAGTTGTGGCCTCACCGGATACACACCTAGATCAAAGTTTTTTTTTTTGGTAAAGCACCTAGATCAAAGTTTATGCATGAATTATCAAATAAACCTTACGTGAAGTAATAAATAGTACATGGATGAATTATGATCTGACTTTGTAACTACATATCAATATTCCGAAGCGATTGGCCGCGAACAGGAAAATGAGGCACCGGATTTTCACCATTGCGTCGCAGAGTCGCGGCAGAAAGCAGCCGTCCCCGCTCGCCTTGCGCTCGTTTTCGCGGCTTAGCTCGCAATCGGATCGGTGCGTTCCGGTCATGCTTCGACCACGCTCGTGATTTTCTCCGATGTTCCCTTTTCCTCTTCTTCTTCTTCTTTTTCGTCCGTGATCGAATCAACGATTGTGGTTTCATCGTGCAGGCCTTCGTTCGGCATCGCCTTCGACATCGACGGCGTGGTCCTCCTCGGTCACGCTCCCATCGGCGGTTCTCCGCGCGCGCTCAGGAGATTGTACGCCGATTCTGGTAAAGCTTTCGCCATCACTTGCTGATATACCTGCGAGGCTTATCTCATGCTGGCGATCGTGCTGTTTCACCTGTCTTCCAATGTTCTACGTTCCGAACTGATTGCTACCGAAATTTCTGATGGATTTCTGAATCTCGATATCCGCTATTGGTAACCTGCTATCACTTACTTTATGTTCTACATCTTTCCAGGAAATTTGAAGTTACCTTTCGTGTTCTTAACAAATGGTGAGTGTTCGTGATTGCTTAAATGTGTCAGTAACCTTTACTATTACATTTCTCACTTTCGATGTGTGTTAGCGAATGTGACCGTTCTATAGAGTCATCACCGGTGAGTGCCATGATATGATGGTCAAACTAAAGTTTTCAAGTTGCATGCTGGGCAAGTATTGGTACTTTTAAGATCTAATAGTAATCGTCTTGATGATTTTGAGATTGCTGCTATCTTATGTTTAAGTCATTCGAGCAATTTGAATCTGTGACGCCTTTTGGGATGCCCTTACCTATAATCGCTCAATATGTTAGTCCCTTGAAATTAGAAATTTCGCTTGTTAATTCTTGAAGAAGCGATAATTAGTTTTTACTGCACGCTGCTAATAGCAATGGCTGATGCAGGAGGTGGCTTTTCTGAATCCAAAAGAGCCCAGGACTTAGGTCAACTACTAGGAGTCAACATTTTACCTTCACAGGTAGTTCGTTTCTTGTGTTACAAAATCTGCTTGCCCTCACGATTTTGCTTGTTATCAGGTCCAGAACTACTTTGTTTCGTTTTTCTCTCATATTTTGACCAAGATAATTTGCAGGTCATACAGGGCCACACACCTTTTAAACAACTGGTAAATAGGTCAGGATTTATTGGATTATCTGCATGACCAATGTCCAATGAGAAATGTGGCATGCTATGGCAATTGTTCATAACTTCTAGTCCATTAGCAACCCTCATAATTAGAACAGGAAAAGACAGAGTTGCCACAACTACAATTCGGGCTGCACAACCATCCAAAACTACTTTAGAAGCTTAGTAGACAAGGAGCTCAATGCGTTCTAAAAAAAAGGCTTGCTAGCAATGGTTAAGGCGGATCACTGAAAAGAGAAATAAAAGCAAGCCCACACATACCCTTGCTATCTAAAGTCTACACAAAAGTTTTAAACAACAATAGTTCGACAAAAGTTATATGGTGTCAAGGTTACTGGAAAGCTTTCGAAAGTATATGGTGTCAAGTTTACTGAAAGCTTTCAAAAGTTATAAGGTTTAAGTTATGTATCTAATAAAATTGCTATTGAAGATGTCTAGGTAATACATAGGAGCAAGCAAAGTGAATAAAAATCACTCAAGTTCTCAGGAACTCGAGTAATCGCAGAGAAGTCCTCTCCGTAAATCTTCTTAGTTGTCTGTGTTCAACATTGTCTCATCCAGAATGAGAACTCCAACAACTTGATTCTCTCTCTCTCTCTCTCTCTCTCTCTCTCTCTCTCTCTCTCTCTCTCTCTCTCTTTTCCTCTAGTTGACCCTCTTTCTGGTCGTTTCTTTTCTATGCAGAAACGTTCTGTAAATTGATGAGTACACTAGCTACTTTGATGCCATTGATCCACCGCCACTGTACAAGAGATGGACAACTAAGCCAGACATTGACCAGAATAGCACTTCTAATATAGGAAAGAATTAAATTGTTGTGCAAACACAGAGAGTTCAGGCAGCATTTGTAGTCAGTGATTCTGTTGACCGGAGCAGAGATATCTAGGTTGTAACCACTCTAAAGGATCTTCTCCTTTCTTAGATTATCTAATTCAGCTGTCAAGTCCATACTGGGCTTTTCGTCACGCTAGTTCTAAATCTTTGAACTGACTATCAAAAGACACGACGCTTTGTTTGGTTGTTCAGTAACTGCTCTGCAACTTTAGTCATCATCTTTTAAAAGTCTAGTGGGTGTTGACATCTAGTTTGGAAAAAAGTGATAAAAGGAGTGTTATCATCTATATGTCTGTCTGTGTATATTAAAAAATTTCTGTGATACTCAAGTTTGGGTTTAGGTGCTCTATGACATATTAAGAACTGGGGGGCTTCCTGGAAGGGAGGCTGGAAAGCAACCGCACCTGTTTTTTTGCAAATAATGACCTTGAATACCAGGTAAGCTATGCCATTTGTGACGCTAGCTGTAATCTTGAGTTTTTGAAGCCTTGGTGGAACTAAACACTGGCTAATGACTAGCTGACAAAGTGCAAAGGCAGGCTACTTTTCCTGCTGAACGTCTGGGTATGGGAGCTTTCAGGATTGCATTAGAAGCAATCTATAACAGGTAAGATAGTGAGGTTTCAGCTTCTCAATGTTTAGTTCTACATGGAGTTTGATTTGATATTCTCCACAAAAAATTAAAGAAAGGCCTACAAGATCCTTGTGTGGGCCTAGTTTACCTCAATGCAGCAAAGGGACATGCATTAATCTTCAATCTTGTGTTATGCATGGTTTACTTGTCCTTGTCCTGCAGAATACATCCCATTCTGATGGCGTATGCATCGTATGGGAGTTCAAATCCATTTGTCTATGGAAATGCTGAGACTGTGTTAAGGAATCTTATGCCATCTTTGTTAAGAAACCTAGATGTGGAGAATAATACATACTCTAGAATTCGTTGTTTTAGAACACTATACATGATAGGAGATAATCCAAAATCGACATTAGAGGTGTACGATGGGTATATTTCATACTGAGAATTGTATTTTATCATATCAGTAATTTTATTTCCGAACACAATCACCAGTACTGATAACAACTCCTTCAGGCAGGAGATCCTTGGTTTTCCATATTAACAAGGACTGGGGTATTCAAGGGAAAAGATAATCATTCAGAACTTCCTGTGGACGTGGTAGGTATTCATACTCTTAACAAAATCCAGACATTTCTCTATCTCTCTCCCATCTCTCCTTGCATGTACGTTGGGGTGAGTTGATGGTAGGTTCCTAAGTAAGGGAATCGTGTGCATTCCAGCATGTTCACTTTTTTGGTTTAGAGATTTTAGATACGTGATCCTATGGAAAGTCATGGTTGAGACTGCAGATCGTTGATTTTACCATGAAAACATTCAGAAGTATAGTGCATCGTGTAATCACTTAGGCCTTGTTTGGTTCACCTTGGAGTAATAAACAGGAAATGGAATGCCATTGTAGCTCATCTTTGGATGGATTTATGATCATAGAATCAAAGTGCCTAGTTAACGGATACTCCTAATGCAGAACTGGATTGCTCAAGTAGAGGTGGTACTGGGATTCCTAGGAGGAAAAAACATTCAGGAGCCCAACACGCTCAGTACTCTTGAGCTTCGTCATCTTCAAATCCTACAAAGCCATCTCTCTCTCTCTCTCTCTCTCTCTCTCTCTCTCTCTCTCTCTCTCTCTCTCTCTCTCATGGGAGTTTCGCCTACCTCTTGATTCCATGGCCCTCACATTCTCTACTAGGTGAAATTCTTTCTCTCTCTCGCTATTGTGAAACTTGTCTAGTCTGTTAATGGAGACACCAGCTACGAGAATCGCGGTGGCTTGGGCGGGGATATAAAGTTCCATTAACACACTTGGCTGAGTTGCTGTCACTCCATTTGTTCTCGTGATTGGGTCTTTGACTCAAAACACAATAAGGACAAGAATATCACAATGGCTTGAGGTAACAGCTGTGAAGTAGTTTGAAGTTACGCAGGAATGGCTTTGTCTTCATTGTTGCAGATTATGTGTGAAATGCTTGACTCACGAGATTTTGAGGAGCTGTGTAATGTGTCTGTGAAATGCTTGTGTGAACTGTATGATCATTTTAGATGACAATAATCGGGAAATTGTTGGGGGAATCGTATGTGGTTCTTCATTCTATTTCTATCCCTAGTTTTTCATTAGCCACTTTGGATATGTGGATTGAAGAAATGTTTTACACATTCCATTTCTGACATGTTTTTACCTCAAATTGCATCTCACATCGGATATTTCTCCCTTCATTTGCAAATTGAAACCAAGCAATAGAGAATGAACCCCACATCTAGGAATTTGATTGCTTAGATTGAGATTCCTTTTCATGATTCCATGGCCATGAACCAAACATGGCCTCAAGTGGGTTTGAGCTGTCAGCGTAAAAATCCCTCCCATATTCACATACCTTGATTTGCTCTAGGTGATCGGTCAATTCTTAGTTGGTTGGATGAAACATGACTGAATCTTTTTCTTCTTCAGCCTAGCAAAATGTCAGTATTTCCAAAATATGCCCAATTGAAAGCAACTTTTATGGGGAATTTGTCTTCTCTCCAAATTTTCCAAGGTTAAAAATGTATCCAAAAATCGCTTACCCCGGTTGAACTCTTTTATGCTTACCTATGCAGGTCGCAGACACTGTGGAGGACGCTATCAACTTTATCTTGAGAAAGGAGTGCGGTTCTCGACACAAAAGACGCCTTTTTTTTCTTTCTGTGGTTTCTGAACATTATCAATTCTTTGGAATCCGACACAATCTTTCCATTTTGTGTTTTTCCATATCTTAATTAGTGACTATTAGTCGCTAGTCTTCTGTGTATTTCGCTTATTGCGTTTCACATATGTCATTCCCCAAAGACAGTCAGCATCTCATTTGAATCAAGTAGAATTAAAGGAGTAATTTATGGTTCTTCTTGCTCTTTTCTCAACCTATGCAATGTCGATTACATACTTGATTTTTGGAAGATGTCCCAATCTTCCTTCTTACATGTATATGCGATATGACATAATTGGGACGATTTTTCATAAATGTCAGGATATCATGTTTATTTGATGGTAGACTTGTTAAAATGGGTAATAAGACTATTTTTTTTACTTTATGAATGACTTAAATTCAAAATAATATGGGTATTAAATAAGTTTACAATTTACTCTCACTTCATTTTGGATTTTCTTAAATTAGTTTAAATATGGAAGTGTTTTAGAAATATGAGTCAAATCATATATAAATTAGGTCGAGTATGAGTAATGTGATTTGTATTGCATGAAAATAAGTCAAAATAAATAAAATATGTTACATTTGAATTTGACCATTTCCGACTAGATTCAATTTATATTTGTCGGGTCTATCCAGCGTCCTTTGTGATAGCATTGGAACCATCATTGCGACGTAAGGGGAGCGACAGACTCGAGAGTCCCGCATTGGGGGGAGAAAACGATGTGAAGGCGAATAAAGTCGGAGGGACAAGATTCTAAAAACACACAATCGTGGCCGACGGTGACGAGACGAGGGACTTTGCCTTTACGTCGTTTTTCCCACGTTTCTTCTTTAATTCCACCGTTCTAATTAGCTGGCGACATGGCTGTCTTTTAAAAGAGAGATGTGGACAAGAATAGACCAACGCGAGGAGTTAGGTTAGTGGTTTTTTGATGTGTCCATCTAAGACAGTTTAAGTTCAGGAGGATCTTAGAACATTTTCCTACGTTTTTAGAATACTCGAAATAGAAACAAATTGACAGTGGGTCTCTTGTATCCTTAGCAGGTCGGCTCTAAAATAAGTTTTTGTGGACTTGATTTTGGATAGTAGAGTAAATTTTATTTTTCAGGTCACGTCTATAACCCCATTTTGCATGAAATGTTACTGTATGGTCTATAAATCTCATGTCGAAACCCAGTTCAATAATTGATCCCATGGGCCCATAGTGAGATCTATTTGATTAATGATTGAGATGATATTGGACCACACATTTTGTAGAGCATATAATAATTTCTCATTTCAGACCTGATTGTGTTTCTTGACCCTTCACCAAAATCTTATTCCCTTAGACCGTATTAGTCAAACACGTGTAAGATTTCAATGGGCCTAATTCCCAACTCCTGAACATCACACATGAAGACGTGATCAAGCCTAGACAGTAGTTGAAGCTTGCCCCGTTCTTCCTGGACCTTCATTTCCAATGGTCGCTGTCGACTAGCCGGAGGAAGAAGCGAGTGAAAGAATAAAAAATAAAAAAAGAAAGAAAACAAAATATAAAAAGAAAAATAGGAATAAAAATCGAAAAAATATTCAAATATTATTAAAAATTAACCATGTCAGTGCCGACAGTGCCTCGTAAAATGCCTTGTGTTCATTTTAGTGATGAACGGCCAATTTTGATCGGACGAATTGAATTGATATAAATATAAAAGATTTAGTACTCAATTGATTAAAAAAAATATTTATAATTGAATTGGCACGATTATAATAGATTTATAATTTTTTTTTTTTATAATTTTTCCTATTTTGGCACGTGAATAACATTTCCCAACTTTTTGACCAGATGCTTCAATCTGTACACTACATCCTCAAAAAAGAATGGTGATGCATTTGTTAAAACGCTTACCTAACCTACCGAGCCAGCTCACTTTCCAGCAATTGGACTTCTAGTTCTCCTCATTCTCTTAAAAAAAAAAAAAAAAACCCACCCCGTGAGGGAGGGAGGGAGGGAGGGAGGGAGCGGCGCGGGGCATATATAGCGCTATCCTCCACCAGGTGAAAATTCTTACTTCTTTGCAAGTCACGTAAGCATTGGCGCAACATCATTCACCGATTTGCTCGGTTCTTCTTGTGAGGGTATATGTGCAAGCACCTACTTCCACTCAAATTATATATCGCTGAATTCCGTATTGAATCATTTCAATCTCGCGCTCGGATCATATGATCAATTCATCATGATAAAAAGGTAAATTGGCTCTTGGTTGATGCTTCATAATATGTTTGTAGACTCACCGCTCGCATTGAACTACCTCCACAGAGTCTTCTTGATGGAGAACAATAACTATCCACAAACTTATCCGAGTTTCCAGTACTTTCCTCCTCCATCGACATGGATCGATCCGAATTCCGTATCATCCGATGACAATAACACTCCAACGTGGGTTATTGTTGGTGTAGTCATTGTTGCTGTCATGCTTTGTGGTTTCCTTTTCTACTGCATCTACATCCGGAAGCGAGAGAAGAAAATCTCGGCGGCGGCGGCGGCGGCGGCGAAGGTGGCGACGAAGGCTGGGGCGGGGGCGGCGGCGGGAGCGGCGGGGGCGGCAACAGCGGCGAGGGCGGCAGAGGCGGCAGCGGCAGCGAAGGCAACAGAGGCGGGGGCAGGGGCTGAGGTGGCGACGGGGGCGGCGAGGGCGGCGAGGGCGGCGGAGGTGGCGGCGGCGGCAAGGGCGCAGGAGGCGGCAGCAGCGGCAGCAGCGGCAAGGGCGGCGAAGACGGCGGCGGAGACAGCGGAATGGTGGGCGCGGCTACGGTGACAAGGCAATTAGCCGACAAGAATGGCCCATTTATTTGTGAGAAGTGCAAGCATGGAAGAGTACTAGCTTTTTTCAAGTAGAAATGCCCTGACTGTGGGCACTGGACGGAGCAACCTGTCTAATCTAGACAATAAATGAGACAAAAATTACAATAGTCTTTCTTATCTTATTGTATGCTTATGAATTTAGAAGCTTCTATTTATGTTTGTGTGTGAAACTTGAATGATGCACGGTGATAGATCGTCTACTCTACTATACAATGTTGGAGATTCAATGTGATGAATAACCTTTGTGTTGGAGGGTTTTTCGAATTTCTTCTTATAATACATGAGCAGTTTTATGGTCATTGATAAATAAATTTTTGAATTATAACAAATTATAACTATTTGCATTCTTCGTAATTTCTATACAAAATGTCGTAAATCGACCAATCAATCCAACGTACATAATAAAAGAGTTCCTGCTCTTGGTGGAGAACCGTTTGACAGATTTGCTTTATTATTGCCTCATATTCCGAAGAGAGTCATCGGAACTAAGTTAGCTGGTGATACCAGCAAAATAGAACGAACTATTTTATTCGATTTTTTGGGTGGGCTTCGTACTCCAATCCGTACGGGGGGAACTATTAATCCCTACTCGAAATGAAGTGCTGAGGAAGGACATATCCAATAAGTGTTCCGTGAGTGAATGGAAGTGCGGTTGTGACATATAATCCTGAAAGTCTGACGATTAATGGATGAGACGACATCAATTGTTTCTCATAGGATCTAGCTAGCATAACGATTCCTTAATTTATATCGGTGTTGTTGTGGCTACGGTTTTCCATTGCCAAAAGATGGAAATCGGAAGAGCAAAAGGAGCAGTGGGATGGGATCCTTATAGTTTATCTAAAGAAATAAAATCCAACTGATGATGCCTAATGAAACCCCACATCGCCTCTTTAGTAACTTCCATTGTTCATCGATGTAATTAGGCTTAGCCTCGTCGCCCTCTAAGGGACCATGCGCTAACTTGCAAGAAATCAAAACCAGTATCTTGTCTTTCCATGTACTATAAACTTCTTTATGACGCAAAAAACAGAAAAGTAAAAAGATAAACAATTATCAAAAAATTATCGGGCTTATACATTGCACTAATAGACAACCACACCACCAATCAAACACGAGGCTTGATAGAGTCGGAAGATAAAGCAATCGAATGGCATGACCAGGCTATGCAGAAGGTACAGTATATGATTAGGAAAATTAGAAAGAAACATGTAGAATCGAGCTTTTAATAATGGAGTTGAATCGAGTTCAATTTCAAGCCCTATATATTATGTTGAGTCGAGCTCGAGCACAGGGATTTGAAACCAAATTTTGTTCACATTTATGATTCAATGTCAAAGCGTTGATTTCAAGTCAGACTTTGCGTAGAAAAACTACTTCAAATCAATAAATAGCTCGATCGCATCTTTATAATTTTTTTGTTAAATGAAATACCTTATCTTACAGTCTTTAGGGCATTGACCCCACTAAAAACATATGATAGTATTGACCCCACTAAAAACATATGATAGTTCCATCCCTGCATTCTGACAAATATGATGCGAGTCGTCTTCAAAATTTCACAAACGTCCTCCGAAACATGAACATATCCAATCAAAGCACGACTCCTGAAAAATAAAACTGCAATCAATCTTGCAAGAAAGATTGAAAAAAGGAATATTGGAGCATCTCTTCTTATCGTGCCCCTGGACGAAACCGATTTGGCCGAACCTTGCAGTAAACATCCATTTCTCAGATCATAATATAACACGAATTGAAGTGTTATTGACTGGGGCAGTTCTGGAAAAAGCAAGTAAAATGCTTTGGGCCGATTAGGACACGACTGGGGCAGAAATCATACTTTTTCACGACGACGAAGACCATAAAATCAAATGCTATTGGTCGATGAGACAAAAAAATCAAGGCTGCCGATGAGGACGCGGTCGGGACAGAAAGCATACTTTTTCACGACGACGAAGACCATAAAATCAACGACGACGAAGACCATACAATCAAATGCTATTGGTCGATGAGACAAAAAAAAAAAATCAAAGATGCCGATGAGGACGCGATTGGGACAGAAATCATCCTTTTTCACGACGACGAAGACCATAAAATCAAATGATATTGGTCGACGAGACAAAAAATCAAAGATGTGGCTGACGCAAGCTTTCGGGACTGAGTGCAGGGCAGTCAAAGGAAAGTGCGGAAAATTTCCCTTACTTGATGGATTTCCAAAATTATTGATACAAAGTTCGAGAGAACCGGCAACAATTCATCAAAAATTAACCTAATGTAGAATCAATTTCTTTCCCAAGATTAAATGGACCAAAATCGACTCAACCCCTATACTAACAGGCAATATATTCCCGCAATATAATCTCGTAATGAATAAAAATAATGCCAAAATGATAAAAACAGACAAAAGCAAACACGGCAAGTTCACGTAGAAAATTCAATGTGAAAAAAATCATGGACGATTCAAAAGTTTTTACTAATCACAAAAAATAGTAAGATGAACAGAGGTTCTTCTTTAGTAATATATTAGAGATTCAATATCAACAATATAATGACATTTTGTCACTATAAAAGCGGATTAATATATATGAAGTAAGAAACCCTAATCACGATTGGAGAAATTGGAGATAATTTAGAAAAAGTGTTCAATGAACAAAACAGATTGACAAATGAAATTGATGGACTCGCCTGTCTCGACTCATCTGTCTCGATCTTATAACAACATATTGAAATTTGAGTCAACTCCGACGACAGTTGGCCTTCGATTCTAGACCGGATGTCGCAGCCCATTTCCTGTCTCCTCCGAACGAGCAGCCCGCCTTTCTTTTCCTTTATTGCATTTTTTACTTTTTGACCTTTTCTTTTATTTATTAATGTTAACCGAGTCCCACACAGGCAGACCCAGCCAACATTAATATCTAGTACAGTCGATAAAAGAAAAGCATGACCGTCAATTTGGGGCGTGTTTGGTAACGATTTTGTTTCTAGGAACAATTTTTTATCAAAAATGGTTCTTTTTTATTCTGTTCTCGGGAATAATTTCTAAACATTTTAAGCCGTTTGGTAACTGTCCAAAATTTCTGATTCTGGAATAGAATTGTATTTGGTACCGTGCTCAAAATTTATACTCCAAATCATTTTCTTTTAATTTTTAAATAATTTTTTTTACTTTTTTACTTTTCTTTTATTCCTTTCTCTTCTTCAAATGGCCGATCGCCGGTCTGGTGACTAGCCATGGGCTTCTAGACCGGTTGCCAGTGACTGGCGGCGATGGGCAGCACACAGCGGAGAGCGGCAGACGGCAACCGCGACGGTGGTGGTAGATGAAGAAGAATAAAAGGGAAGAAGAAGAAGAAGAAGAAGAAGAAGAAGAAGAAGAAAGTGGCTTGATTCTTAGATTTGTTCTCGGGAACAAGAATCAACTTTTTTTTTATTCTTAATTATGTTCTAAATCTACTTCCGGGAACAAAAAATTAAAAATTTGTTCTCGGGAACAAAATTTTTACCAAACACGATTCTGTTCCAAAACTACTCCCGGGAATAAAAAAATCAGAATCTGGCACTGTTGGGATGGTTACCAAACAGGCCCTTGATTGCCAAATAACCTATCAATAACTTATTGATGCCATTAGAAATTTACCATCTTTGAAATGAATTAAAGAATAACCAACGCTTTGGAAATTTTACAAGCATCGTAAATAAATTGCAAACACTATAATAAGTCAATTTATAAACTTACCAACTTATGCTCACTCTCCTTATCATTTTGATTTTTTCATTTGTTGATGATCTCTAAGTACCCCCTCCAAATGTCTCTTTTCCGTGTGATGAAATGAAACTCATTATGTGATCGACTTGAATCAAATGGTTGAAACAGGAGGGTTGTTTTTGGAGTCCTATAAGGACAAACTACGAGTAAAACGTAGCTTGTAATTGAGTGCTTGCAACAAGAAAAATTGAAACACATTGAGTGTTCTTGAGATCTATCTCTTTGCTGCTTCATTATAATCTATTTAGTTTTGTTCCTAAAAGTTAGCAAGGGTGCCAAAATCATTTGTATACACACGGAAGAAGTGGTCGTGCTTAGAGAGGATGCGATTGTTTAGGTAAGAGATGAAATATGCGCATGATTATTTGCAAACACTTAGAAGTGTGGTTAAATAATTTTGGGGGAGAATATGTCTACCGTGTTGTGTGCACAAGGTGTGAGAACAGCTACTGAAAGAGATCTAATAATTATTTAGTCTATAGTGAGAGCCGTATGAGGAGTCGAGTCCGCGCAATACAAAGTTCTTGGCAATTGCACTATTGGCTGAAGTGGTGAATTTCAATCTAATGGGGCTGCTAGAGCTAGAAGAGAAAGCATATCCTAATTGAAACTCTATAAATAGCTTTTGTAATTTCTTTTTCCCTAAACTCTATAAGTTTCTTATTGCAAATTAACAATTTAATTGCATATAAAAAAAATTAAATAAGGTGCTAGTTCTAGAAAGATAAATATGTTTATATGTATAAAACAAAAACACTTCACCCCTTCTTTTAAGTATTTGGACCTAACAATATGGATTGCCACGTTGGAGGTGTCAAATTTTGTAAAACTACAGTAATGTGACTTGCGAGCCTTGTTAATAATTTAAAGGATTTTACTAAGGACAATGAAAAAAAAATCATTATTTTTGAAATTTTTTATGAGAATTTGAGATGGAGTTCGAAGCTTTACACTATAATTTAGTTTTTGATATTAGAGTTGGATCGAGTCTGATGCGAGTATATATATTGTATTGAGTTGAGTGCGAGCACGAGATTGAGAAAACCGAATTGTCATATCTCCGAGATAATTGCACAATCTCTCCTAAAATTATTATATCGAAATTTCAAACCTATCAAGGTATAAACTTTTTAACTGAAATAACGTAGTCTTAAACTTACAAGGGAAAATGCAATAAAACATTTCAGCTAAATCTCATTGAATCATCCAACGTGGCGTTTCGATTATTTTCGACTATTTAAGTATAACCACGACAGCATGACATGATAAAGACGACGCTGTTTTTCTTCTGATTTAAGCACCCGATAGAGAAATGTCAATAGGCTTATTTTTGGAATTTAATGCTCTCCCTTGCGCCTGATTGTAGGCCAAGGCACGAAAAAATAGAGTGAGAATCCATCCTTGTCCGAAAGTAGATGCACTAGTGGAAGTACCACTTGTCACTTCCATGTCATCAATGAGGCTATCTAATCATTCATTGTCTCGGTAAAAGACGATGATCACATGATTCCGTTGGCCGGCAATAGTACACTGCTAAGCTGTCATCAAAATAGGATTGCATCTCCATAATTTTCTCCGTTTGTTTGTTGATGCGATGGCTAAGAAAAATGATCCGTCCATGTTGCTTCTTTTGGCTTTACATAATCTCCTCCATTCAAAAGGTGTTCTAATTTTCAATCTAGTTTTTGACTACGACGACCAAAAAAACAGATGCCATTGGTCCATGAGAAAAACTAATGTTGGCTGATGAAAAGCTGTTAGAGTATTATTGCGTATTTAGAGCACATAGATATTTTGCTTTACTTTTCGCTCGGATGATTAAATAATATGATCGAGAATGAAGATGGAACTATAGCACAGATGTAAAGGGAGTGTATATTTGATTAAGAGAATGATTTAAAATACATTTCATAAAAATAATTATTTATATTGCTTATAAAAATAAACGAACTAAAAATTTGTTTACCTTCTACAAAAAATATTTGGACATAACTTATTATGAATAATAAAAATATTTCTTATTAAATAATTACTTCGAGTGATATAAACGATCACTTTTAGGAAAATATTTATCAAATTATTTATTTTTTACGAAAAAAAAAAAGTCTAAATTACCAAATTGATTCAAAAATTCTATTCTTAGGTTGTTGTCAGAGTGGAATTCCATGTTGAATTATGCTCACCGAATGAAGCCCATCTCTTAAAATAACATATATGATGTACGTGTAAGAAAGGGAATGCTCTCCAATCAACGTCTACAAAGCGAATAACGGAAAACTAGGGATAGAAACAGGATGAAGAACCACATAAGATCCCTAAACATTTTCCCGATTATTGTCCTCTATTTGATTTTACGGTTTGGGATTCCTTTCATGATTCCATGACCATTAACCAAACATTACATTAAGTGTTTTGAGGTGTTAGCGTGGATAATCTTCCAATCACTTATAATCTTCCATTTTGCGAGGCCCATCTCTTCAGCCTAGCAAAATGTCAGTATTTCAAAATCATGCATGATAGGAAGCCACTTTTGTGGGGAATTTGTTTTCTCTCTAAATTTTCCAAGGCTAAAGATGAATTTGAAAATCGCTCATCCTGGTCCAACTCCTTTATCTTGAGAAAGGAGTGCGGTCCTTGACATTGTCTAGACGAAAGATGCCTTTTCTTTTCGTGGTACCTGAACAATTGTCAATTCTTTGGAAGCTGACACGTTTTCGTGGTATCTGAACAATTGTCAATTCTTTGGAAGCTGACACGATCTTTCCATTATGTGTTTTCCCTCTGCATCCCATTTGAATTTAGTTAGATCAAATGAAGAATTTATGGTTCTTCCTGCTCTTTTTCTCAATCCATGCCATGTTGATTACATGATTTTTGGGAAGTATCCCAATGTTCCTTATTACGTGTATATGAGAATCGTAATTGGCAAATCCGAAACCTTTCTGGACCCTTCCAATACCAAGTGGGCCGATGTTTGGATCTCCAAATTCAGCCATCAAGTTTTGGCAGAGCATGAGATTAGTTTTAGATTGGAAGGCATGATGCAAAACAAATTCAGAATGGAAATTGCTGAAAATAAGCAGCAACGAAATTACCTCAACAGAAAAGATGCATAACTTATGAAAAGAGAATGATAATAACGGAAAAGATACATAGTTATCGTGCCTGGTTGATCCAGTGCCTCAACTTCAGAACAGCTGATGGTTTGAAGGATATGACACAGAATTTTTTGATCTTCTCACTGCCCTTAAATATTCAGTAGCCCTAGAACTTCAGGACTTGCTTAGGATGGCTTCCAAGTTTCCCCAATGACTTATCCAGTGCAATGTGGAAATCACTAAAAGGAACCAGCTCCGTCCTGCAGTTTTGGAGAAATTCATATGCATCCACAGTCCAAGCACAGAGACACTATAAAGATATGGAGACTTAAATACAGCAATTTGAGTGGTGGTTACCGAAGACATACTCGTATTTTAACTTCCCATCCTGCACTAGCTCGAGCAAGTGATCTATCATTCTTCTGCACCCTGTTACATCATTTGAACTCATCCAATTATGCAGCCAAAATCCCCTCAAAGAAAGATCCTGCAAACCATAAGAACCATTGTCTCATTGATTTATGTACTCCCCTTAGTCTCGACTCCAGGGATAATTTTCTTCGCTGAAATTTGGTTGAGTCAAATACTGAAATTGAGATTTTGGGCCAAATTTAGACAAAAAAATAAAACTATAGGGCATTGACCAAGACCGAGACCGAAACGTAGACAAATCAAATTGTATGGCTTGACTGAAATAACCTCCTAACTATCGGTGGAAAATTTAGTTCGCGGCTTCTTAATTTACCTTGAAGATAAAAGATGAAGTTGACACTGTAATTGGTTTCTTAGACATCCCACCATATGTCACCATGGTTCCTCCCCGCCTGAGAACAAAATTAAATCAGCTCTCTGCAGAAAGATAAGGGAAGCACTAAACACGAATTTAACACTTGTCACACCTCAAAAATTTCATCACCAAGGAAGCAGCATTGCCACCAACGCAGTTTAATCCAAGGGCAGGTTCTTTTAGATCACCCTAGTAGCAAGTCAATAAGATGTAAATAAAGAACTCAAGTGCCGATGGCCAAACATGGATGTGTTTCATGCATGAGAATATGGTAGAATGGATTAATGGATGGATGATACCAGTAGACTCTTGACGTTCTTTATTTCTAATTGGCTCTCAGTGAACACTTCTTCAGCACCAAGTTTCTTCAACGCCTCTTTTGCTTCATCAGAGCCAGCTCTGTCACAGGAAAAGGACGGCCATGAAAGCACAGTAAAATTCAAATTTAGTTACTGATATGCAGTGCTAACTGCTAAGTTGGAAAACAAATAAAGAATTCTACCAAATTTGCGCTCAGATGTCATAGCATGAACTAATAAGCTGGCTGAGAGAGCCCTACTAAATTAATGCGTCAAGCACCACAAAGTGTTTTCTGACCTCTTTTTGTGTCTCATCACAGAATTAAAAGAAAATGAGGAAAATTTCACTCCAAAAGAAGTTGCAAAGCAGAGAGAGGTCTTAGATATACTGAAAGGAAGTTTCCACCAGCAACCGAAAAAGATGGAATTACCAATGCCCAGCAGTATGATGATCTAAACATACCAGCAATCAACGTCTAGAACACATGATGACTGAAAAAATAGTAGAAGAAGCATCAACGGTAACAAGTCACTTCTGATAAGCAATGCAGAAAGATCTCTGTTCAATTCACACTACAGTTAACTGCCTTCGCCTTCGATAGATTCAAAAAACAAGTCCTTCTAGTCTTTCCAAATACATGTTACCTCATCACAAAACCTCATCTTTATATTGGGAGATTAAAGGATGTTAGTTGATGTACCTACACGAACCTAAAGTACCTTCTTAATTTCTTTGATAAGTTCAACATAATCAGTTCCTCAAAATGCCCTCATAACAGAACCATTCTTGCATGCAAATACATGTTACCTCATCACAAAACCTCACCTTTATATTGGGAGATTAAAGGATGTTAGTTGATGTACCTACACAAACCTAAAGTACCTTCTTATTTTCTTTGATAAGTTCAACATAATCAGTTCCTCAAAATGCCCTCATAACAGAACCATTCTTGCATGCCAATGCATGTACTAATGCTCAGTCAGCCACATAAATTCCTGCCCATTGTAGCACCTAGCCAAACACTATAATTTCCTCAAATCAGTGATCACACTCACTGTTACTTCAAGCTTAAAAGGGTCAGCTACAGTAAAACAAGCTCAAGGTCCACTTCTCCCTGTTATTCGATGCAAGAGATCTCAATCAATCACACCAGCTTCCAAAAAACAAACCAGAGATACCAGAATGCTAAATATTTTGGCACATTTTCAATTTGTAAATTGATATATCACCGCCACAACCGAACATAATCAACATATTTGTGCATCTGGCAATTGTTCATAACTTTTAGTCCACCAGCAACATTCATAATTAGAACAGGAAAAGACAGAGTTGCCACAAGTAATTCAGTCCCCAAAGAGTTCCAACTTGTCATCACAGAGGTTGAATTTCAGATATAATTCAGGCTGTGTAACCATCAAAAGCTACTTCAGAAGCTGAGTAGACAAGAGCTCAATGCGTTCCAGAAAAAAAAAGGGCTTCCTAGCAATGGTTAAGGCAGATCACAGAAAAGAGAAATAAAAGCAAACCCACACATACCCTTGCTATCTAAAGTCTACACAAAAGTTTTAAACAACAGTAGTTTGACAAAAGTTATGTGGTATCAAGGTTACTGAAAGCTTTCAAGAGAGCACCTGTCCCTGATTATGTTGATGCTATGGATGCCACGGGATTTCGCAATTTGGATGAGGCATCGACCCACCATACTTGTAGCCCCATTTTGCACAATCGAATCCCCTAATGATCACAGCTGATTAGGACAACTTAGGATAAATTGCTTACAATGAAAGTTGGGGGACAGCTAAGAGACTCCTGTACTGTCTATATACCTGGTTCCAAAGAGGTGAAGTCTTCAAGCATTCTCAAAGCGGTCGGAGGATTAATTGAAATTGTCGCAGCATATTCAATAGAAGAATTCTTATCAATTTTTTGCCATACACTCTGGTCTTTCACAATGTAAGTCTGCCATGTCCCTGAGCACAAAAACTATTTCACCTTTCAACACACTCAAATTTACAAAGGGCTAAGTGCTAGGCACAGATGTTCTGCATAACAAAACAAGTCAGTACTAATGGAATGCAAAAGTATCTTTTATTTAAGATGACAATCACTAAGATGTGTATAACAGTGTCAATCTTTCTTTTGGTCGATATTTCACTCGTTTCTGTTCTGCATCTAATCAAATTAAATGTTAAACATGCTGCATCAAATATAGAAGATTATATCCTTTGGCTGAGTAAGAAATTGTTCAGAAGTGATCAACTAGATGAGCATGGCTGATGCACAGTTAATCTGATATCATTTTAAAACTTAGGTAATACTGAAAGAATGTTTTACCAAAAGAGAGTGGAGATGGAATGACCAAATCGCCAGGAGAAAGATCCTTCACGGCAGAGCCAACTAAGTGTACTTTGCCAACTCCTTCACGTCCTCCGACTGCGGGCAGTTGTGGCCTCACCGGATACACACCTAGATCAAAGTTTATGCATGAATTATCAAATAAACCTCACGCAAAGTAATAAATAGTACATGGATGAATTATGATCTGACTTTGTAACTACATATCAATGTTCCTCAGGAACTGGAGCAACAATTGTCAAAGTCGAACAGTGAAGTCATAAAAGATGACTTAGCCGCCTCAGAATCTCGCAGTTAGACTTTTATTCTCTTCCAATATGTCAGCAACCAAAGAGAAACTCATCCTGACATATAATCCACTCGTAGATCAAGTCCATGAGTGAATAATGAGTAAGAAGGCGCCAATCGCACATGAGGCATAAATAGGACATTATCGCAAATTATTTTAGTTTTTGTCGTGAATTCAGGTTACTTTCTAAGGATGAAGCGAAGCCTAAAATCAAATTTATAGGACACAGAAGCCATCACAGATATGTCGGTAGCCTCAGAGTCCCCGAAACATCTAACTCCTCCGCGATATGCTCAGTCCACCATCAAACAGAAGCTCAAGGTCAACCTCGAGCGAAACAGCAGTAACGCAGGAGAAACGCTAACCTTCGATGCTGTTGATGTCGGAAGGATTGATAGGCGCGGCGAGCATTCTGACGCACACGTCATTCTCCTTCACCAAAACTGGCGGAACCTCCACCACTCTGCAACAGAAAACCGAAAAAAAAAAAAAAAAACGAAGCTCCTCGGTATCACCAAGAGCACACAATGCACGAGCACACGCAATCGGAATCACACACACACACACACACTCAATCACTCAATCGGTGGATTAGCTGAGCTCTCTTCTGACCTGGTGACGGCGTCCGGGGGACCTTGCTGCTCGTACACCACCGCCCTGGACGGCGGCGATGCGAGGGCGGAGAAGGCCCTGACGATGCCTAGGGCTCGGGCCGAGTGAGTCGGAGCAGTGGAGAGCTTCGGGAGGCGACGGAGCAGGGGCAGGGATTTCGTCAGTGCTCTCGAAGACGCTGTTGCTCTCGCCACCGCCGCCATCTCTCTCCTGCTCGCTATCACCGGTCAACCCTCTCTCGATCGATCGATGTTACGGATCAACTCGCTGGGTGTCTGCACCAGTTCTCGCACCATCGACGAGCATTTTAAACAGAACTACAGAGCAGGGGAGGGGGAGGAGGATATGAAATTATGGAGTTACAATGTCCTTATCAAAATTTCCAGAACGGCATTTGACCCGAAAAATTAAGAATTTCAGAGCGGTTCATTCGGTGCGGGGTTTCGGTCGGAACCGGGTAGGACGCTATCCATATTCCATGCCCCGGGAGTTGGAAGAAATGAATAATCATTCGAGTGGGTGTAGCTTTTTTTTTTTTTTGGCCTCCTATTGAATTAAATTTAGATATTCAAAAATAGCATGTGCAGTTGAATTTCATGAGAATCTCATCGGATTGATAGTTCGAATTCATTTAGGTACATTACTAAGTTCATCTTTCAATTTTTTGAAGTTCCTTATTGTCATCCCCTCAACATAACTTAATTTGCTTGTGGCGATTGCTCCAAATATATTTCTAATGCCTATCAATGCCACATTAACACGATGCTATTCCAAATCACTCTAGGTGAAATTAGAGGTGGATTTTTGGTTAAGGGGGCTTATTTTTATGTTTATTCAGTAAAGATTTCTCCTAGTAAACATGTCATGGTCGTACACCCGAAAAATATCATTCTTGCTCCCACATCGAACTTTCCCTCCTATTAACGTTAGAAATAAGCTGACGTGTCCATATAATAGCCAATATTCGTTGGAGTTAAAACCTTCCCTCAACGAAACTTCTCTTTCTCTCCCGATCTAATCCAAGGAATTTTCACTCACTATTGTTGCTT
The DNA here is from genome assembly GCA_017140595.1 of Eucalyptus curtisii. NCBI lineage: Eukaryota > Viridiplantae > Streptophyta > Magnoliopsida > Myrtales > Myrtaceae > Eucalyptus > Eucalyptus curtisii. The sequence continues at coordinate 11,443,147 of CM029504.1, forward strand.
TCCTTTGTTCGTTGTAGTGGATAAATTTACTTGTAGCTACAAATTTTGGGAGAACATTGTCGCCCGTCAAGCCAGCAGGGTGTCCAAGATGTGGTTCTATGACTTCTCTAAGATTCGGTGAAAACTTTTCTCTCTTGACTTAGGTGTAGATCTAAATTTGAGAGCATCTCTCTTTTGGTCTAAATCTAATTCTTGGAGTTTTTTAAAAGAATTCAACTTGTGGTGCGTTATTGTTGTTGTTGTTGTTTCCATATGACGATTGTATTGAGAACATCGAATCTAAGTGCATAATATAAGTCATAGTTTTTGGAAGAAAAGATCTTGGCATAAGTCGATCACTGATTATTTCGGTGATCGGCCGCGGATTATTTTCGAATGCTATATTGGATTTGATCTTTTGAGACAGGAGCATACTTAGAATTACAAGCCATACTCTTTTGTTTTCGAGGGTTTTGTTTGGTTTTGCAACCCTTTTAGGATTTATCTTACTTGGAAGCTTTCTATTTTTCTCTCGTATTTGATTATAATAAACGTAGAAATTTTTTTTTAACCCAATAAAAAAGCTCGGTCACCGGTCGATAACTTGCGCGATTAGGATATTAGCCGGTGTCCCCTTCCTAATGCGTAGTAGCTCCTAACCACATGGAGACATCTTAGGTTATGCGACATATAAAACAGTGGGAAAATTTGTATCAAAGTCAAATGAGCCTGGACGAGCGAGTACCTGTAGACCCAGCTCAGCTAACCAACTACCCGTGCCTACCTAATACTAGTATTCTATTATCCGGAAATCTTTATCATATGCTGTTAGACGGAATAAAAAAGAGAAAAAACAAAGTCAACGACCGCGTGGGTCAGCATTCTTGGGGGAGCCCAAGGCCTCCTTTCGGCCCGTGAACCCGGCCTGGCCCACGGTCGATACGACGGAAGCAGAGAGACGGCACACGACGCGTGTTGGAATATCCCACGTGCAGTGCGAAATCGATCGCCAGCGTTGACCAAAAGGACAAAAAAGGAAAACGAAAATCGATCGCCACCTTTCAACAGTTGGCGAGGCCGGGAACTAATAATGATAATAATAGACACAACGTGTCAATTATGGTGCAATCACCTCTGAATGCAGCAAAATATGGAATTAAAAAAAAAAAAAAAAAGCTTGAATGCAGCAAAATACCTTTTTGGACTCATTAATTAGTATGACAAAACAATGTTGATTGAACTGAAAAGTAATACCATAATTTGATTTCTCATTAGAATAGTGACAGATAAAAAGATGACTTTTGTGATTCTCGAAGAATCGGAACCTTTCCAAGTGTGCAGAGTAGGAAAAGATGACGAGCGATTGCGAAAACACAAATGTAATAAGTTCACCCCCTTCAGCAAGACGTCAAATCCAAGTCTTTTCTTTATATCTAATCTAGAAAATTCATTTCTCGTCTCAAGCTCTAGGCATCGTTTATTTCATAAAAAATAATACATTTTTGAAAAATATATTGTCCACGATGTCATTTCCTAGAAAATAACAATATTTTTTATATTTAATTGAGATCTAAAAATTGAAAAATATATTTCACCATTTTGAAAGGAAAATTTGATCTGATACTTCTAGAGGTACATACTATTCAGGTATTAGTGATTAACACACGAGTTGAAGACTAAGCACGAGTACTAGAATCCTGAGTCAAGCCTTGATGGACTCGACCCGAGGAAGAGCATTGGCATCGATCTTGCATCCATAGAAGCCCAAATCAAGAACACAGTTCTCAGGTACATGAGGTCAACTGCGGGACCCCGTACACAAGCATGAGGTCCCTGAGCTTGGTCTTGATGAACTCGAGCTTGGGCATGGGGGGTTCAAACACAAGCATATGGATCTTGGGACTAGCCTTTGTGGACCCAAACATGAGCATTGAGGTCTTAGGGCTTGGCCCCGTTGAAGTATTTGAGCATGGACACTGATGTCCTAGCCCTGGTTTTGATGGACTCATGTATCGGTGTTGGAGACCTAGGCACCAACATCGAGGTCCCAAACTAGGTGCTGAAGACTCGATTTTGGATGTTAGGGACCCGAGAATGAGCGTTAGGCTTTATATGCTTGAACACATGGTTTCTGGTCCAAATATTGATATAGTTATATTTTGAAAAATGATTTTCGATTTTATAAAAACAAATTATTATTTTTTGAATTCAAGCATAGATTTTTTGTTGACCATGAAAACGTCATCCATTAACTCATTTTCTTAAACGATCCACATGTCATAAAATAAGGAAAATGTTTGTATTAGAATACGTTCGCAAAACAAACAGTGCATTATTATACTAAAAATAAATAATTTAGAAAATATTTTCTTGAAAATAATTGTTTGTATCATTAACAAAAATCAATAAATGAAAAATATTTTCACCATTCACAAATATATTTAGATATAAATTGTCGTTGATCATGAAGATATTTTTGTTGATTAATTATTTGAAGTAATACAAGAGATCATTTTTAGGAACATATTTTTTAAATTATTAATTATTTGTGAAACAAATAGACTCTATATCCCTAGAATATCAACTTAGTAATAACCATTTTATAAAAATTGACTAGAGCATTCAAGTTGATATAGTATAAGATAATTTTTCTTTCTCTTGCGAGTGATATGAAGGAGTTGGAAAAATCTTGAAAAAAATTAGTATTTGTCGGTTCAATTCTCAGTACTTTTTTTTTTTTTGGGAAATTCTAACTCATCAATTGTTTGTTCTCGCAGTGTTTCACTTGAAAAATTACCGTAAACATGGAAATGGCTAACCAACGAGACATCCGGAATCATGAAAAACAACAAAATTCAATCTTGGATCATTTTTGAGGTGAAATCAGATAGTTGCTTTATTCAAATCTTTGGTTCTCAATGCAAAGAAGCTGATTTAAAGAGATAACAACCGGAAAGAGTTCACCCCCGAAAGTCCATTTCCGTTGTTAAAATTAAAACTTGCCCCGCAAGCGCGTCTGGTCAAAGAACCGAACGGTAAATTTTTTAACAGAAAAGCAAAAATAAAGAAGAAAAAAGGGAAACCGTAACTTTCTCGGGACTCGATCACCTGCTTCGCAGGTCCATCGGAAGGCTCGCGAACATCCCCTCGCCTTCGTAGATGCTGCCTAATCTATTCAATAAGCGAAACGCGGCCCGCAAGCGGGCGTCAGCGATGAGCTACGTGTTTCAAAATCGGACGGCAGGCGAGTGATCTCCAGTACGTTCGACACTGGCCGTGGGGGGCGAAACCGGGGAGCACGGAAGCTTCGGAGGGACAAAGATCTGGTGCCGACTGATCTCGCGGGCAGACAATGACGAGGCAATCATCGCGAGCCACGTCATCGGGCGCGTCGTTTGGGGGGCACGCGTGAGACGTGGCGCGGTCTCAGTGGTTCCTGGGCGAGGCGATCCTGTTCCCGTGCGGCACCCGGAGAAAACCCCAAATGGGAAATCGGCAACGCACGAATGAACATAAAAACCAGCGAGCCGGCCCGAATTCTTCTTAACTCTTTCTCTCTCTTTGTCTCTCTCTCTCTCTCTCTCTCTCTCTCTCTCTCCTCTTGCTTGTGCCTGGTTTGCCTTGTGGGTCTTTCGTTCTGTTCCATTTTCCGCTGATGGGTTGTTTTCGCTGCAATGGGGCATCGGTTCTTGGGGAAGACACTGACTACGATTGCAAGAAAGCGAGCGATCGAGCTCGTTCAGGTACCGTTCTTGTGTTTCCGGCGACGATCTGGATGTTGAGTTTCGTCGGCATTGTCGTTTTTCCGGCGATCCTTCTGCTCCAGGACAGCCGCTGTTTGAGTTTTTCAAGCTTTCGTTTCGATCTTTCTCATTATGAATTCCTGTTTCTTGGGTTCGGCATTGTCTCGATCAGTAATCCGATGTTTTTGTTTTGATTGTTATCGAGCTATGTTGTTGTTATTGGATCAAGAAATGGTCTTTTTCCGGGCCCAGAAAGGGATTGATCGTTCTGCTCAACCTAAAGTCGTAGAATGGTACATTCATACCCGAATTCGGCTGAATTCTGTTTATTGGAATTCCCCATTTTCTCGTTTCTTCACTTAATGATTGCTGTTCATCGTGTTTACAAAGCAATCCCGTAGCGATCCCCTTCATTTAGAAATATATAGAAATCGTAATTGATCTTTTGTCGTGCCGCATTTTGTCCTTTAATTGCTTGCCGCTCCTCAATACTTGAATATCTATAAGCTTGAGTTTTGCTGATAAACAGTTTATAAGCTTTTCTTCTAGTACTCTGAAATTTGCTTCTCTGTCTTCTTTTTGGTTTGTCTTCTCCCTTCCTCTGATTTATGCTTGTCTATTGGGTTGGCAGAAAAAACCAGCAGCAGTCCTCGTGGAGGCAGAAAGGTTTTGGATGTCAAGAATGAGGACCTCTCTAACCTCTCCAAGAGCAAACAGTTAAATTCAGAGACGGATGGATTGGATTCAAGTGATACCACTAATGATGGGAGAACCAGCGGCACACGTGCTCAAACATTTACGTTCAATGAGCTTGCTGCTGCAACTGGCGATTTCAGTTCAGACTTCTTTATTGGGGAAGGAGGCTTTGGCAAAGTATACAAAGGGCATTTGGAGAAAATTAATCAGGTCAGTTCTGAGATTTTATCATTATTCATATCTGGATAAAGGATGATGTCCATGCCATTTTTTTGTCACATTTGATAGGGTCACTGATTTCATGTTTATCAACCATCATGTGCAGTATGTTGTTTGACAAAGATTTTGAAGTGTATTACCCCTTTGACTAAGCTGGAGCTTTATGGGTGTATTCTGCAAAATGAGAATTAGGTTAACTTAATCTGTTTATGCAGGTTGTAGCCATCAAACAACTTGACCGAAATGGACTTCAAGGCACCAAGGAATTTGTTGTGGAAGTGGCAATGTTAACTCTAGTTGACCACCCTAATCTTGTTAAATTGATCGGCTTTTGTGCTGAGAGGGATCAGAGGCTATTGGTTTATGAATACATGCCACTAGGATCGTTGGACAAACATTTGCATGGTAAGAGCTTGCACATCACCTGTCTGCTTTCATAAATTTTCCATGATGGGTAACCCGTGCTGTCTATCTAATAAGCTATTTTAGTATTTTATGAATAACCTTTTTTTTTTTAAATCCAATTTCAATTAATGTTTTACAGACCTTCCACCCAGTAGAAAGGGACTTGATTGGAGTACGAGGATGAAAATTGCAGCTGGTGCGGCAAGGGGTCTTGAGTATTTGCATGACAAGTTGAAAACTCCTATTATCTACCGTGATTTAAAATGCTCGAATATCTTACTGGGTGAGGGCTATCATCCCAAGTTGTCAGATTTTGGCTTAGCTAAAGTGGGTCCAAGTGGGGACAAAACCCATGTTTCTACAAGGGTTATGGGGACATATGGATACTGTGCACCGGACTATGCCATGACTGGCCAATTGACATTCAAGTCAGATATCTACAGCTTTGGGGTTGTTCTTTTGGAGCTCATCACGGGGAGGAAAGCATTTGATCCAACTAAAGGTCCCAAGGAGCAAAACCTTGTTGCATGGGTGAGATAACACTGTCATTATTGTTTTTTTACTTTAACTGCGTGGAAAACTTTGCTTTCTGCTGGGGCAATATTGAAAGAATTATTCCATCCCTATTAGTACAAACAACTTACTTCTTACGACTCGACTTCCTTGTCGAACAAGGAGATAACTCCTTTGCTCATCGTGTCAATAACGTGCCTTTTCTATTAATTTACTTACCTTGTCTAAATAGAGGAAAGCTTTTGCCGTCAGTAGCCAACTTTGAACCTTCACACTTCTAGAATTCCCACAGTACCTCTTGTCTATACTCAAAGCATCTTCTAGGCACTTCAGTTACTGCAGGCCCCTCTTCTTAGTAGCCCCAGTCTGGAAATGTATGCCTGCGGATTTCTTCTTTACTTTTCATTAATTAGCTAGCCATGCATCATTTCCATAATTTCATCTTCACCTTACCCTTTTTCCTCTGGATGTGCACCAGGCCACCATTATGCTAGTCAAATAAGAAAACATGGAATGTTATTTTCCCTTCTATTTGTATGTTTGATTTGTGAAAAAGAATCCAGCAGAGAAGATGTTTGCCTAAGTTCACTCATTCTAACTTCAGTGACTAAATCTGATTCTTATTGGAAGAAGGAGGCATCATGGTGCTGGCAAGAGACTTGTGCTATTGGAGATATCTGCATCCTTATAGAACAATCATGGATTTCCTCAATTTCATCTACATAAGTCTGTTCAATGAAGACGCATAAGGCAAGAATACTAATACGCTATGTTTGCGAATTTTTGCAGGTGCGCCCTCTGTTCAGAGACAGGAAGAAGTTCTCACTGATGGCTGACCCAATGCTTGAAGGCAGGTATCCCGTGAGAGGATTGTACCAAGCCCTAGCTATTGCTGCAATGTGTGTCCAAGAACAGCCTAACATGCGACCTGCCATAGCTGATGTTGTCACTGCTTTAAGCTACCTTTCATCCCAGAAATATGAACCTAGTATCCGCAACATCCACAAAACCGACAAAAATCTTCCTCCTTCAAACACAACGACGAAGAGCAGCGAGGACATAAGCACAGGTCACAGATGGCCCATGAAGGATGACGAAGTTGGTGGAAGTTAAAAAAGAAATGCTTAAACTTTGGCGATGTCCATATGAAAAAACTACCCAGTTATCGATTTTTCAATTGTGCAGATAGCAGGTGGTAACTATATCATAGTAGATGTTGTGTAGGTTCAAGGGAATTTTTTTCCCTTCGGCTTCTCATCCAATGTAGATTGAGTTGAGTTCAATTTTGTCTAAAGATGGATGCCTCAGTGTAATGACGGGTCGATATCTTAATTCATTGTGAATTCATTTCTATCTTTTTGGTATTTGGTCTAAAGATGGATGCCTCAGTGTAATAAGTCGTTCAAATCTTAATTCACTGTGTATTCATTTCTATCTTTTTGGTACTTCGATTTGCTAAGGCAGTGAGGCCTTTCAAGTGCCTCGGCATGTGTTGCGTTATCTGTGGCTGCTCTGCATTCTGATCAGGAGAAACTTGCTGCTTGCAGATGCGGGATGCTTTATACTGTGGGGATTAGCAACTTACTGATAGTATTGTGGCTGTAGAATGTACCTAAAGAAGTCGAACATCTGGTCCTTGTTTCGCATTGTGAAGTCTTCCAAAGTTACGGGACTATTTTACGGAGTTTTTTTAGAGTGTTATCTCGTGTCCCTAGATATTTAGAAAATCTTCTCCACAACATTGGAGCCACTTTGGCTCGTCTTAAAAGCAATTTCATTCAGGTTAATTGGTGGAATGAACTAAAATTACATATGATCGGAATTTCAGATATTGACAGCCAATGATGAGGCAAACTATGAACAAAAATTTCATTCAGAATTTCAGATATTAAAAGCCAATGGTGAGGCAAACCATAGTTCAAATTAACCATTCCAAGTAAAACATAAAAAATAAAAAATAAAAATCACACAGTATAACTTTTGGAAGTGGGTTAATACCTTTAAAAACTCCAAATCGGTACATCTAAGACAAATTTACGTCAAACAATTTTTTTGACCACGAAAATCCTAAATTTATTTCAAACTATTTTTTTTTTATGACTCGGGAAGCCTCGTATGCCGCGAGCGGCTGGAGTAAACCCTGGAGCCCCACGGGAGGACCCGCCACCCCCCGTGGAACGGGTAAAAGGCCAAGCGTCTCCGCAATGAGTTAAACCCTCGCCCTCCTACCAGAGGCCAGTGGGTCCTCCACGATGGGGAAGACTTACCAGCGGAGCCACCGCGGCCGGTGGTTATTCCAAACTAATTTTTTTACCACCGAAAATCCCAAATTTACTTTAAATGACTATGAAAAACCTTCAACCGGTATACTTGTGACAAATTTACCCAAAACTAATTTGTCCGAGCATCAAAAATCCTAAACTAATAAATTCATGACAAATATAATCTCCGTTAAATTGAATTAAGATCATAAAAAATCACGAAAATGGTACAATTGTTACAAACAAAGAGTAAAATTCCAAATTTGGTACACAATCAACTGTTACATGTTATCAAACTCAACAATTTGATAGTAAAAGTTAACATAAACTAATAGAGAGTAAATATATTACAAGTATACTAGTTTGGGGTAAATTTGTCAATGATGTATCAGTTTAGCCTTTTTTGTGGTCAAAAAATTAGTTTAGAATAAATTTATCATATGTGTACCGGTTTAAGATTTTTTCGGTATTAACCCTCTAGAAGTTAGCGTAAGTAAGAGTTGTAGTGCCAACGAAATCAAGTGAGAGTGAAACCTCCGTGCTCCTTTGTTTATGTTTTTAAAATATATAGAGGGTTCAAGCCCATAAGAATTCTAGGCCGACATTGTTCATTTTCTATCCAAAAAAGAGACGGAAGGGGCGATCAGTGTGGGCAAATCCTTGGATGGTACCACAAAGTTTCACACTCGTCACGTAATATTTGATTTAAATTATGATTACTACTCATTTTGAGCAAGTCTCTTATAGTGTTGGAGGGAGTTGAACCAAAATTATCCTCCGCCATGACACGGTCAAACGTAAGTTCTAATCAAATCAAGGGTTCTTGAAGTCGAGAAGCAATTGGAGGATTCGAACCATAATTGGGCGAGAGTAAATTCTTATATCATTAGGTCACCTAGAGCGGTGTAGAGCTAATTCAAGCTGATGAGTTCACAAGCATGTCTTTTAAAGTTGCGCTGTTGCTAAGCAAATGTTTTTCATGTTTCAACTCGCATCTAGTGATTCCATCTATTACTAAATGCAAAAATTGAAATATTCTTTTGAGAGAAAACTAAAAAGGTTTGCACTAGATGTCGAGTTTTATCTTATTTACCGAAAAGAATCAGTTCATGATCTCACTGATTCAATCAAAACTCATCCGAAAAAAAAAAAAAAAAAAAAAAGCCAATGAATATGTAGACTACGTTGCATATAATCTCTCATTCCAACCAATGAAGTTAAAACAGAAAGAACAGTAACGTCAAATACTATTCAAGATCACGTGCACGGCACGCTCAAGAACTTTCCCGCCAAAGGAACGCTCTATGAGCGCAACGAACTGAAACCAACTTACCTACCTGACCCCAGTTCTCTTCTCGAAGGAGTGACGCCAACACCAGAATCCACATTCCATACCCACCGGTTAAGATTCTCTCTCTCTCTCTCTCTCTCTCTCTCTCTAGAACATGCAGCAGAGAACGACGGGCTCATCCCGAGGACCTGATCGGGACGACAACTTCGTCGATGTCGAGGCACAACTGGAAGTGAAGCAACGGCAGTCTTCTTGGAGAAGAAGAATGGAAGACATGGACCAGCACCGACTTCCCATTTCCAATCGCGACCCTCACGACATCGGCAAGAGAGAGACCGTCCAATCCCGGTTTGCAGGGAAGTGGATCCACGTGATTCCTCTGATCGTGTTGCTCTGCTTGTTCATTCTCTGGTGGTTCAGTTACCCTGGTGAGCCTTCAAATCTCGCCGCAAAGTTCTAGTACTGGTCCAGTATTCTAATCTCTTCGGATGTTCGTAATGTTGTGCTCTTTTACATCTGGAGATTTTCTTGATCTGGTTGGTCGTCGATCTCGTCAGTTTCTTGTGCTGCTATGTCACATTTCTTGTGATACAAAAAATTCTTTGTTTGGCTTTCCGAGAGAACATGCCTTTGATTCTATTTCCCAGAATTTTCCCAAATCAAGTTGCCTCAAATGATTTCATTTTGTTCTCCAAGTTTCTCGCGAGAGTTTGGGGCACTTTTCTTCTTTCTTGATATGCAACTGAACAGAAGCCGAAATCAACTCTGTTAAGGACACCGATATATGAAGAATCTTAATGTGCAATGTAGTGTCCATTCAGTCAAAATTAGGTACAATATGGTTCAGTCTGCTTTGTTTTCATGATGAGGAAAATTTGCTTGATTTTTTTTCTTTTGATGAGAACAAGAGGCCTTGGATTCCTTTTTTTTGAGGAGCAGTTTCTCTACTAATGTCTCCCATTGACAGTGCATGTGGTGATCAAAGATGGAAGACTCGTGGCAATACATCGAATCGAGATTTCACGGGAATTCAATGAGACTCGCGCCGATCTTGCACTACTCGCATCCGCCGGTTCACCTGGAGCATGGAGTAATCAGAAATTTACCAGGACTGATGTGACAGAAGCTCCAAATGCCAACCAAAGGTACTTCTTTTAATTACATCAAATGGTCAAATTAGGTACCAAGTGGCTCAATCAGAATCTGTTCTCAGTGGTGAGGATCATTTTCTTGATAACTCAGTGGGAAATAAGAGGCCTTATAATCCCTTTGCTTTTCATGGTTTTCTGTTCTCCACTGATTTGTTTCCCATCGACAGTGGATTTGGTGATCAACAACGGAAGAGCCGTGGCTTGACGCATCAAGTCAAGATTTCAAGGGGATTCAATGACGCTCTCGTAGATCCTGCACTACTGGCACTGGCTGCTTTGCCTAGAGCATCGAATTTTCAGAATTTTACCAGGACTAACGAGACTGAAGCTCCAAAGGCCAACCAACGGTACTTACTATAGCTATTGTGCCTACCAAAGGAAAATACATCAGACTGCTCTTTCTCGAAATTTACCTGCAATATGTGATTCTTGGAGCTGGTTCAGCAAACAAATATCCGAGGATCTAAAAATGTTTACATGTTGCTTCCGGCTTGTATCACAAAAAATGCCCACTCTTTTTTTTTTTTTTTTTTTTTTTGCCTTATCCATGTTAAAGGAAATAGCAGTCTTCACTTTGCATCTAGGAAAAAAAAAATGACCAAGCGTTTTTGAATACACGTCACTCTTTCGATCATTCTGAATTCTGATCAACACACAAATTGCAGTGACCTGTGTTGACTATTCAATGATTACTATGCTGATGCTTTCGTGGGATGTCTTCTCTGATCTTATAATCTTATTGCCAAATGCCTCGATAGATCTTGTACGGTTCGAAAGTGAATGCAGAGGTAATAAGTTTGCAATTTCTTCTCTTATAGCTGCTACGTACTGCTGATCTCGCCATTCCGGCAGTTGCCGACCCATATGTACAAAATTGAGCTCTTCCGTGATGGCAGAATCCTACAACAGTCCCGCCTAGGTGACTGCACAAGAAGATAAAATTCAATTAACTTATGAATTCAAAATAAGTGCTAGAGATGTATATATAGACACTCATATACTTTACATTGATAGGGTTCATAAGCAAAGTGCAACAGTTCATGCTTCTCTCTAGATAGCAGAAAAACAAATTCTGACTTACTTTCTGCCAACGATTACCATCTGGCCGTTTTAGGACTACGATAGAATTGATATTTTCCGGTGAATCCATCTTCCACCTACAACTCGGATGCCGGGACCTTTGTCGAGAATAAATGCCGAGAGTTTGTTTCTTAGCTCTGTCGTACTTAACGCTGTTCATGTAATAGATGAACGGCTTTTGACATGGATGCTTCATCACTGGCCTTGTGTTGAAAGCATATGCGGTGTAATCTGCTCTCCGGTACCAGTTGAGGAATGTCCTCGTGGGCATCTCTAGCTCTCGTGGAGAAATTACTCCCCTTATAACTTGAACCACATAGCCCCACGAAACCGAGATGGACCATGATCGTCTCTTATCATAGCAAATAGACTGTTGCATAATGCTGGCCGAGTCATGCTTGACAGATTCAAATAGGTGCCGAAGAGCTCTGACTCGGGTCATGCGTGGGAATACCGGTTCTACAACATCGAGATGGTGAATCGACACGAGTGGTGTTACTGGATGTGCTCCCAGAAGGCCTAGAAGATCTCCATACACATCATACTGCAAAAAAAATTACCAGACTACTAGATCACTCTTCCTAGAAATGCACATTTTTTTCTTGATACTATCTTACGCAGACAACAGCATTAACAAATCTGCAGAGATAGTGCAATGTCACTTTTCTCTCTTTCCTCGAGGTTCGTTTCAGCATCGTTCAAACATAGTTTCATTTCTTGATGGCGAGCTCATCAGAGAAGACGGTTCTTAAGGCCCCGAGATCCAACCACTAGGCATATTGATACTTGTCTATATAAAGTGGAACTATAATAAAATTAAAGTACCTGATGAAATCCGGGTTCTTTCGTGAGCGGTACTCCTATTTCGGCCATACAAGCCTGCATTCTATCATCACTACCATACAACCCAGGATACCGCTGAATGCATTTGTCCTGCATCTTGGCCAATTCCACTGCCAAGGGATAGCTTATTGCGAAACCGCCCCCTCCATAGGCCATTGCATAGGAGAAATATATGTTCTGAACATGACTCTCCGATGAGCTCCCAACATAATAAAACTGCCTGTGATCATACTTTGAAAGTATCCTCACCACATTGTCCACTATAAAAACCGTGTCATCGTCCCCCATCACGAACCACCTCACATCCTTCATCCCTAGCCTCAGCGTCTCTGAAATTACCCTTGAGATCCTCAGTGCCGCTCTCTGCCCCTGCCGGTTTGTGTACTTGAATTTAGACGTGTCACCGGAGATCCTAATCTCAGGAAGTGGCTCATTCCTCCTAGTCCTGACCCTCTTGTCCAGCCAAACCACACCTCTGGTCTCCTTAGGCCTCCACCATAGCTTTATGTATTCTTTCCTCTTTTCCCACAGATTTGATGACGCAGCGATGCCGAAGACGATGTGTTTGATCTCGGTGTCGAATCGTGGCGACCCCTCGGGGAGACTAACAACGGCTTTCGAGGATTCTTGTCCTCCTTCTCCCTTGTCTTCCTCGTGTAGGCGAAGAGTGGAAGAGAAATTGTTGACGGCGGCGAGATTTTCTTCAGAGGAGAGGTCGAGGGAGAGAGAGCATCCATGGTGGTCGTTGGAGAGGAGGAGATTGGAGGAGTAGAGGATGTAGAGCATGGAGATCATGAGGAAGAAGGTGGTGAGGAGGGTCTTGAAGCCTATTAGAGGTCTCATGCTGTTGTCGGCCGGTGTCGGTATTCATTTGTTCATGAATAAAGTATCAATCTTTGGCATTCATTTCTTCATGATGAAAGCCTGCCAGATGAAGATGGCGTTGTTTTGTTTTGTTTTTTTTTTTTTTTTTTTTTTTGTCAATTTAAGATGGCGTTGTTCGCTTGCCAAGGTTTCGGTGGTGGGGAAAAGAGAGTAGTTGGCGGGAATGGAGGTTGGACTGAGTCAGAGAATTGTTCGGATCTGAGAGAGAGAGAGAGAGAGGGGTAGGTTTGACTTGGGCCTGAAGCTTTTGCAGAAAGGCCCATTTGGGTTTGGAAATGAATGTGCATGATGAAATGGCTAATTGGTTTTGCACCGAATGGGCGGGACTGGCCCGAACCTTTTACACCAATAGGGATGCTGTTTTTTTGGTCTCTAGATTGCTCCACGTCATCGCAAATTCCACTTGAAATTGAAATACCCTTTTCTCTTTTCCAGCATTAGGAGGACACAGTTACATTCAGACATCATTTCCTTTAACACGATCGGAGAATCTTCTCTCGCGTTTCAGGATAAAAAGCAGAGGCTTGTCTGTAACAAAGTTGAGAACTGCTTTCTTAGTGGGGGGCAAAGATTCAGGGAATCAAACCGAGCCAATATTGCAGGAAGCATCCTAAGCATTTTCAATAATGACATGATTTGGTTCGGTAGATGGAAAATTTTACTCTTCGCGAATCGAATAATTTTAAGATATCACAATATGTACAGACAATTCCATATCTTAGCGGCAAAAATAATGAAGGCATGATAACCCTGGATATTATATTGTTTGGCGAGTCGATTTCCAGACTTTGAAATTTTATCGAATCACCAACAACGGTTCGGTTCAATTTAGCTCGTTCACACAAATCTTGTCCGAAGTCCGAAACCCACGAGCACCGCACGTGTCAGCAATCATCGCTCCCTCCCTCCTTTCCACACTCAACTCACCTCACCGAAGAAATGAGGAAAAAGAAGGATCGCTTTTTAGAAGGTGGCAAATAATCAAATCGTCTCCTTGTTCCCCTGTCCCTCTTTAACCAATAACAAAAAGATAATCTCCATCTCGCGCTCCACACCACCATCCATCCCATCACGCTCCCATCTGCTGCTGCTTCATTTCAGATCCAAGAACCCTTTCCTTTCCTCTCCTTCCCTTCCTACTTCTTGGATTCCTCTCCATCTCTCTGCGCCATTGCTAGGAGCGCATTTCAATTTTCAGTATCGCTTTCTCTCTCCACTGCCCACCAAGAAAAAGGTAAACAATAACTAAAGTGGTCTGTCAGCCCATCACCAAGTTTCTTGCTTTTTGCGAAACAATGCAGCGGCTTTCTTGAATTCTTCGTCCTCTGCTCACAGCTCGGTCAATTCTTGGTTCGATCGGTCCAAGAAAGTCTCAACCACCCCTTTCCTGTTCTCTCTCTCTCTCTCTCGCTTTCAATGGCCGCGGAGGATGGGCTCAGATCAAGAGAGGTCTCTGCAATGATAAAGCAAGGCTTCATCCCCAGCCAGGCTCTCTCGTTCTCCCCTTCAAGAGCCGTCACCGCCAATGCGTCTTCTCTGGCGAGAGGACCCTTTCACTCCCCCTCCTCTTCTCCTTCCAAGACCCTCTCGTCTCCTTCCCCACCCCACTTCTCCTCCTCCACCTCCTCCGCCGAGCCGGCTCAGCAGCTCCTGACTCGCCCGACTCTCTTCGAAATGATGTCCCAGGAACAGCACCGCCTCGAGTCCTCCAATGCCCTCAAGTCCAGGCTGTCGAAAATCCTGTCCAGCGCGCCGTTCGTCAACAGCATTGTGGCGAACAGCGTCGAAAGTGATGGCGATTTGGGTTTTGGATCGGGTGATGTGACGCTCACGGTGGTCTCGCGGGACGGGTTTAGGGTTTCCATGGACGTGCACGGGCGGGTTTTGTCGGAGAAGAGCCGGTACTTCGCCGAGAAGTTGAGGCGGGACCGGGGGGTTTCGCATTCCGTGGACATTGAGATTAGCGAATGTGATGATCTTGAGGTGTATGTGGAGGCGGTGGTTCTGATGTACTCGGAGGATTTGAAGAACAGATTGATTGGAGAGGGCGTTGATAAAGTTTTGGGTTTGCTCAAGGTGAGATCTTTCGTACTCAATCACTTAGCAATATCTTGGATGTTGGTTTAGTGCAGAATACTTTGATTATATTTTATGCGGTGGAGTGGTTTTGAATTAGGCTTCATTGGTTTGATTTTTCATTGAGATGGTGCGAGCCACTTGGTTGTGTTCGGCTCAGTGGAGTGCGTGTTGGGTTATTACCACTTCGAAGCCTCAGCGAGGTCAGGGCATTATGGTGCTTTCATGTTTTGTTGCCAGAAGTGGAATGCCTAGTTATATATACTGTTCTAATTGCTATTCTAGAATGACACTACTAGTGGAACGCCTCTCTGTTCTTTTGGTGTCGTATTGTTCATAATAGTATTTCTTTTTTTCCCATTTTCTTGTATCATTCTCTTTGTGTTCCGTTGCTTGAATGGTATTATTTTGTTTCTACTGAAGAATGCATCCTTGAGATCATCTTCGAAGGCAAGAACTTCCATTAGTTGTTTTCATTACCTCTTCCATGACTGTTCTGACATCCCCAGGTTTCTGTATTGCAAGACAACATATGTCACTATTCTGTTCAGTCTGGTGGTTGAAGAATACTTATGTTATGTACGACTATATTATTGTGAAGGGAATCCTAAGATCTGATATTCGATTGATGCCATCCTAACCAGACTTTAGTTGGCAGTTGTTCATATTAAGAAATATATTGGAAGAAAATAGTTGCAAAAGGCTTGTCTTAAGAAATGAAAATACATGAGAGTAAATTCAACAGGTCATTCATTTTAAGAATGCTTAGAGCAGAGCACGAAGAACCACTTCTTTCTTTCTTCTTAAAACCTGCCTCTGATATTCTGCTCTCTTGCAGGTATCTTCTGCTATTATGTTTGATGTCGGGATAAGTGCATGCTTGGAGTATTTGGAAGCTGTTCCATGGTCCAAGGATGAAGAAGAGAAAGTTGTGTCTCATCTTAGGCAACTTCAGCTTCATGACTCAGCGGCTGAAGTTCTGCACAGAGTGTCAGCTGAGCCATCCACATCTTCAAGAACAGATGATATCTTCTTAAGACTGCTGAGTGGGGTTTTACAGGCTAAGGATGATAAAGCTCGCCGAGAAATGAAGAGCTTAATTTCACGGTTGCTGAGGGAAGAAGCATCTGATTGCAGTAGTAATATTGATGTCCCTCGAGACAGTCTTTATCATCTTTGCCATCAATGTCTTAGTTCGCTTATTCTATGCCTATCTGAAGCTGCAGGGCCCGATGAAAAAAAGCGAGATCGAGGGACTTTGATGGCAGAGATAGCCCGGGAGGCTGACAATATGCACTGGATTGTTGAAATTCTAATTGACAAAAATATGGGAGATGAGTTTGTCAAGTTATGGGCAGATCAGAAGGAACTTGCCATTCTTCATTCAAAAATACCTACTGTTTATCGACATGAAATTAGCCGAATAACTGCACAACTTTGTGTTGCAATGGGGAAAGGACTTATCTTGGTGCCGAAAGACACTCGGCTTTCTTTGCTCTCTACCTGGCTTGAAGCCCTCTATGAAGATTTTGGATGGATGAGGAGGGCTTCAAGATCGATGGATAAGAAGCTACTTGAAGATGGTCTTGGACAAACGATTCTGACCCTTCCCTTGCCACAACAGCAAGCTATTTTTCTCAATTGGTTTGATAGATACTTAAACAAGGGTGACGATTGTCCTGATATTCAGAAGGCATTTGAGATTTGGTGGAGAAGAGCTTTCATAAGGCAGCATGGGCCTGAACTGAATAATTCTCATATGCAAATAACTGTATGTGGATACCCAAACTGAATAAAGCCACAAAGAATCAATTGTAAATGCAATTTTTTCAGTCCATATCTGTTTTGCCTATTATTTGATTTAGTTGAGATTCGTAGGATGCTGAGGATAATTTTACATTAATGCCACGTCGGGAGTTGAATTCACAGACATCTTTTAGAAGCAAGAACGGATAAGGAGGCTTGTTATGTTTATCAGAAGTTCCATAATTCTCAATCTGGGTTAGAAGCAACCTTGATTTGAAGTTCAAACAACGTTTATTTAGTCCACTTATCTAAATTCCATCAGTTAGTCCTTAAGTTGCTGTCATCATTCTTTGGGGGCCCTTCTTGACACTATTAATCAAGTTGACCAAGCTGCTTGGTAAACTGTCAAATTGACGCAGTTGTTCAAGACTAAAAGGGGCATTAATCATCTGATTCGAACTTTATGCCCCATAGGGCCACAAATTCATTACAAATATGTTGTGTCCACGCGTCTGGACCTGATTTATATTTCGTATTCATCTTGTCTACAAAGTACGGTGAGACTCATCCTACTGGCCGAAATAAAAAAGGGTAAGAAACAAAGGCTTATCCTTCACCTACGTGTTACATTATAGCCTGTCATTATAGCTTCTCCATCGAATACAACCCTACATTTCCATAAATTAATTATTCTACTAGCTCGAAAGGATTATATTCCCCTTTGCCTTTTCCTCCATCTCACTGTATGCTGACCAAAAAATTCTGCGATTGTTTTTCTAAAGGGAAACCAGCCTTCTTGGAGTCATCTGCAGACCATATAAAAATTCCATGAAGTTTTCGAAGACGTTTGAGTCGGCCACATGCCTCAAAGAAACCTTTTGCTGGGGATAGACCCCCACTACCATCAGTACCGAAGCTCACCAACACCTTTCCATCTCTGTAGTTGGAGCTCTGATCCTCGAAATACTTCATAAACTGAGAAACTGTAGTTCCTTTGTCATAGGCATAGAATTGAAAATTGACGTAGTCTATGAGATGTCCATACTTCTTCCACAGAGTGAGATAGTTTGACTGAACAGTGGCATTATCATAAGGTGCTATCGAGGCGAATGACACGATCTTGTTCTGTTTTAGGTGGGTTAAAAGTTGACCGATACACTCTGCAAATGTGTCTGGATCTGAACTGAAGTGTTCATAGTCAATATCAATGCCATCCAGATCATACTCCTTTGCGATTCTTGTGAGTGAAGTGACAGCATTGCTGACCCACGAATTGATCGACTTCGGAGCAAATTGAACGTGTGTGTTCTCGCCTATGGTGTCCCCTCCAAGACTCATAGCAACCTTGACATTTGGTTTACGAGCCTTGATGGAGGCGATGGCAGAAGGGCCGAGATTATGCTTATCCCATTGGACACTGAAATCACCATTTGAAGGGGATAGTGAGGTTGAGTAATCTATGGCGAAAGAAAGAATGAAATGGAATTCGACGTCAGAATTAATTGGAACGTCGGAAAACTTGACATTCTTTCCTTCTGCTCCTATGTATTCCCTAAAGAGCTTTGAGTTTCCTGGGGCAGCATGGATTATTGGGACTGCGAAGAGAAAAACTGGAAAAAGGAGAGGTAGTAGAAGGGTTTTTTCATTTCCATGGATGTTGGATGGGGTCATTCTGTTTTCTGATGGGCATATATATAGAGAAACAAGCAAGGGTAGAATAATTATCTGTTAACCATGCATTCTTGGCTTTGTTGTGGTGTCACAATGTTATCTCAAGAATCCATTTTTGTCTCTCAGTGCATTCAACATTGTCAGATGTGCTTGAATTTTGATCCAATCAAAATGGTGGAGGATTTGTCTTCACGCTCGTGTCTTTTGATGCCTATAGGATGACTAGATTCAGGATTCCCTTTGACAGCCAGATACTTGTGGAGAAGTTCACCTGTGCCCTTTAACATTGATTTTGGGCATAGGGAATTGTTCCTTGCTGTTTGGGTCTCTTTCCTGTGTTTGATTGCGACGAGAAACGTATGCCTGTACCTCGTCTCTGTTTTATCTACTCTCTGGAATTTTGTATTGGACCCCTTGTTTTTTGGAGGTGCCGAACTGGACCACTCGTTTCCAAAATCATGCGGTGTCTTGTATAGTCAGGTCGGCTCAGTTTCGGAGGTGCGCTTGTTTTCATAGAAACTGCATTTCATTTTATTTTTGTGAAAGATGAAGAAACAACAAAGTAATATAGTGTTTGCCCTGGGCCTGGTTTATAGGACGCCGAATAACATGTATGTGATCCAAACCTTGTGCTTTTCGGCGTAATGACCCGCAAAGATGGATTGAACATAAGGATAATGATGCCTTTTTTTACAATTATTATTTACAGCTTGCTAATGTAGCTCTGTGGCTAGAATGCCTAGATCTTTTGGTATAACCATGGGTAATACTTTTGTCTTGGTTCAATTGATTCTGCTAAAAGATGTGAAGGCCTTGTTTCATTTCTCTCGCCCTGTCTACTTTTGCCACGGCTGTCCGATTCTAAGCAAAGGTGCATCAAGTCATTTTAATCAAAAGAAGTATGCAATCTGTTGACAGTTTGAAACGAGTTTCTTTTTTATCCCTGCAATATTAATGCATGATTCAAAGTTTTCTTTAGGGGGCTTTTATAATTTCCCGAAGATCTATAGTTTAAGATTTTGTCTTGCTGTGTTGTTCCAAGAATCTGCAGGCCAGCTTTCGGAAAGACGATACTCTCAACAAACAAAACGCCAACTATTTGGGACCATTCAAAAAGGCACAGGATTATGCAATCTCTGGGAGTAAACAAGACCTTCCACCTAATGCAACAAGAAATATTATTCCAAGTCTAAAATCCTTCAAAAGGAAGCAGCAAAAGATTGTACAGTAACATGCGTAGGAAATCTGACGTATCAATGTTTGTTAAATGATTGATTATAGGCTAAAAGATGCTTTCAACAAGAGCTTCACTCGCTTCAAAAGTGTTTTCTCATTTATCTGTGTTCAGATGGAGCATACTTAAGGAGTTTTCCATGAAAAAGATGGGGAGGAGAACTAAATGGTCGATTGAATGGACATCATTGGGCAAAGAGATCTGAAAAATGAGCTACAGATAATTTTAAATTTCATTGGCTATTAATTGAAATTTTGAACTGAGGCTTGAAAAAACACTGTTCCAATTTGGATGAAGCTCTGTCAGGTGCTGGCTTGATGTATTGATGGCCTTCCATTATTTAAAGGATACTGCGGTTTAGCGTTAATTCTGAAAACTTTATTCAAGTTTAGCTGTGATTTTCTGACCCAATGAGCCATTATAGTCGAAATTCAGTGTGAATAAGAGAACAGCAGGAATCTTTCATAATCTGAAAATATTATTGAGCCTCTTCAATGCAACTTCAACATGCAGTGATTACAAAAATTATTCCCCCTTTATTCACCTCTTTGCTTAGCCCTTACCACACAAGAAAACCCAAAGTTATTGAAGGATTGGCCTATCCCAATTACCTAGCGAGTTAAGAAGGCCAAATATATGTCACAAAATAGAATCAGCAAAACCGAAAACAGAGAAGAAGGAAAAGCATTGAGCTAAAGTCAATCCAAAAGTGAGAATGAGACGTCTATCAACACTTGGGAAGATCTGCAGGTGGAGGGAGCAACTTCTGATTGGGTAGCTTTCCATCTAAGACAAGCCATGCCATCTTCAAGCCCCAACTGGTGTGAACTTCCAAATGGCAGTGCATGAACCACACCCCTGTATGATGATCACTTTCATTAGCATCCATCATTAAAAAAGAAAGTGTAAAGTTAGGCCCGATAACAGATCCCATATGATTCTACCATGTTCTTCAGAAAAAAAAAAATGACAGAGCAATTGCAATTGCATTATGTATGTTTTTCTTAAGATGATTCTCTCACCTGGGTTATCAGCTAAAAACCTTATGGCAACCCAACCCCCAGAAGGCACACCCACAGTGTTCCTCTCAACTGGGTCAACAAGATTGAATTTTGCAGGATCCTTATTTGGGTCAAAATTGCCAAATCCTTGTCCCACAACAAAGAAGTTGAACCCGTGCAAGTGAAGGGGATGGCTCTCAGCACCAAGAATGCTCGTGTCCTGCATAATAAGCTCAACACTGGTGTTAAAAGGCAAGACCACCAGTTTTGTTCCATTGCCCACGTTTGTGTTGTTGGGTGGGGTCCCAGTAAAGTTGAATATGGACTTCGGGTAGTTCGGGAAGTTCGGGCTGTAGACTCCGTTCGATTGACCAGTGTAATGGGCTTGAAGAAGGGCAGTGGTCGGCATTGTGAAAGATACATTGTTAACAGCAGCAGTAAACATTGTCCCATTTGGTCCTTGGCAAGTTTGGTTGCCTTGACATGGAATGGTTCCGAGACCGACCGTGAAGAAGAACATCTGGTCAACCTTTTGAGGTACATTGGCGGGAAATTGTGCGGTTGCTAGACTCCGGAGCTTATTTGTAAAATTTGTCGCAAAGGCTGTGTCGTTCAAAGGTGGGAGAGTTGGTTTAAAGAGCGGAAGTTGCTTAATTGAAAAGGATTGATGAGGTTCCTTAAGTGGCGGTTCGTATTCTAAAATGCCGGCGACTGTAGAGTTGTCGAATGTACCAAGACCAGTCACATAAGGCCTTGCAGTCATAAGGAAAGTGGCTCTTGGGTAGTGGGGCTTTGTCTTAAGAAGGACATTTGTGGTCTGTCCAGGGGTTATAAGGAGTGTCTCGGTCTCAAAGGGTTTCAAATAAATAGCATCTGCTTCGACTACGGTGAGTGTGTGGTTTGCAATGCTAAAGAAGAGCTCATCATTAAGTGCAGCATTGATTAAGCGAAGAAGGTAAGTCTTTCCAGGCTTCACTTTGAGTCGGTATGTATCTGCAATAATTCATTTGGTGAAATATTTGCTCCATTAGTTTTCAATTGTATGTTTCTCGAATTTCTATGGAAATGAGATTCTCACATAATTCACAACGGAGGTGTGATACCTTTGGCAGAGCAGTTATACAATGGTCCTGGAAGTCCATTGATGGTATAGGCATCAGAAACATTAGGTCCTCCACCGGTTTGTAGCGCTTGCTTAATGATTGCCTCGGTATCTGAATTAAACCATTCACCTGAAATTTTGTAACCTTAGTTAGATTCTTGATACATAGAAAAGTAATATTAAAGTAATGTTGACTTGGATCAATCTCATCTCTAATGCATTACCAAAGATGATGGGGATTTCTTTGTGAGGCTTGGCGAATGGGTAAGAAGCATTATGCTTGGGAAGGATGATTATAGGACCATAGAGAGTTGACCGTAGCCATGATATATGTGCATGCCACCAAAGAGTGCCTCTTTGGCCTACAATGGTGTAGTTGTACACATAACTCTGGCCAGTTTGTATCGGGCATTGAGTCACATATGCAGGACCATCTGCCCATCCTGATCGAAGTTGTCGAATGCCATGCCTGTTTTGTGTGAAAAAGAAAGGAAGGAAATTAATCCTCTACAACAGCCTATGACGAGACTATGACAGTGCCTCTGTTGACCACATCAAGGCCAAGGGCTTGGCTTGATCCCGTGTCATCTCCTGGTCGGAGTAACCTATTGGCAAAGAAGCCTTCAAACAAGAGAAAAAGGAGAACCTAGGACTAGGCTATGAAAGTGCCTCTCTATTGACCACATTAATTAACAATGACTAGTAGGCTGTCATACCAGTGAATTGAAATGTTGTTCGGGACATGATTAACTACTTCAATTAAAAGTCGATCGCCTTCCCTGGCAACGACTCGAGGGCCTGGCCATTTCCCATTTACAGTCACCATACTTTTGGTGTGGCACAAACGCGTCACATTGTGCAACACGACCTGCCGAACACATATTCACATGGTTAAAAAGAAACAATCTCAATAAGAATCATCTAACATACAAGTCCATCTATAGATCGTATACACGGTTCATGTGTAGAATACAATCTCATTTCAAAAATGATTTCAGGCATGTGGCATGTGCATACATTGAACTTGTAATGTCTGGTCATGCCTTCACCAGCGACAAGAGCAGGATCAGGAAAGAAGCATGAGGTAAATAATGCGACGAGAAAGAAACCGGCAAGGGGACATGACTGGAGGAAAGAAGCACCCATAATCTCTCTGCTCAACCGCACTTCTCTTTTAGCAGAACAGAGAAAACAGATGGGTGTAAAAGTCGAGAAAACTTGTCAATGTAGTCTGAACTGCTTGTGGATTCAGCATGATCAATCTCCTAGACTATATATACGCAAGTGTTCCTAGCTAATCTGGTAGTGAAAATGCATATTTTATTACGTAGAGAAGCTGGCACAGCTCCATATCATCGGTTGTTAGAACAACTTTAGAGTGATGTCAAAGACAATCCACTTTGACCTCCTTCCCCTTCAAGTCAAACTTCCCATGTTGGGCAAAAGTAATATATTCTTGTCTCATATTTAGCAAGAACCAGTGACCAAATATTGAATCTAACTAGTAAATTTGAGGTTGCTGCTTTGCTATCTGTGGAAGGTTCTGATTGTTGTCACATCTCCTTCCAAAGTCCATAATTTGCGGTAGAAAACTCTCACCCTCGAGAGAATATCTTTAGTTGATCAGTCAGAAGTTAGTAGCAGAAGTTTATTTCTTGGTGGAAAATCTGAAAGTCGATCTTGAGAACGTTTTCTTCATTACATATATAGTATTATACAATGTTTACTAATTAGCTATTTCTTGAGAGCAAAGCAACTTGCTATATTGAACCACAAGAGAATCACCGAGATAAAAATCTTAAGGGGGGATGATAGTGAAGATCAACATCAAGAAAGAATTTGACATAACCGCACAAATCGAACATCAAGAATGAATATAACCTGTGCATGAGAGGTGAAAATTGACCTTACGTCGACATAATTATGGTTAGATTTTCTTTTGACCATCATCATTATGGTTTTAGGCTGTGGATAATCCAGGCTGTTTACTGAATGTAAATCCAGTAGATCAAGATTGAAGCATGCATGGCAGGTCCTCGGATTGGGACGTGTACAACATTCTTTGCTGTTCAAGGCCGGCTTAACGTGGTCATAAAGAAACAACAGGGTGCAGCCATCAAAGCTGTCGTTTTAATAGTTAGATGGGGGGTTTTGTGGACAGTCTATTTTCTTCATAGGGTAACAGGTCATGGATGAATAGTGGGACAACCTAAGCGGACGCGATTTTTGCTCAAGCAAAGGAGCTAACTGCTGTAGCTTCCATGCCAAGGGTATCATGTGCCATCTCACATATTCACGCATTGCATTGAAAAATCTGCTGAAAAGTATTGTCTGGCATGTAGAAGGAGAAGGTCTCACTTTGCTTTCATGGATCGCCACGATATATATGAAATTGACAATCTGATTGGACCAACTGGTCTCCCTGTTATTGATCTAAACCCTATCACCTACCCCCCTTCTGGTACAATCTCTCTTTTTCATGGGGTTGGAGGATCTCCCTTTCCCCAAATCCAGGCTCTTCTACAGTATCCTTGCATGTTCCCAATATTAAAATACTGTCTCGCATGGTTTGATGTCCAAATTGATGCAAAGATCCTTAACTTCTTCGTTATGACACAAATTTGCGTCCTAGTAATTTCGCAGATTTTAGTTTGCATAGAGATGTCATGTTGGACAGCTCTAGTATACTCTCACAAGAGGATTGGTTGTGAGTTAAAAAAAATTAGCGAGTTAGGGGGTCAATTTACAAATGAGTAGTCAATTAGCATGAGGATTGTCGAATTATGGGGAAAATTATCCAATTGGCCATAAGTTTATTATATGAATGTCAATTCAATTCTAAATATTTTAATTTTGTCAATTTAGTTTTAAACCTTTATGAGAAATTCCAATAGAGTCATTTTAGTCAAATTTTGCCCGCAATCGTCAACATGTCAGTCTAATTATTGCCAATCATCTTATCTAGCACACTGCCACGTTAGTAATTTCAAGGGAAAGTTGTCCGAAGGGAATATATTGGAATTCTGCATCAATATTTAGGACTAAATTGATAAAATTAAAAGTTTTATGATTGAATTGACATTAATGCAATAAATTCAAGATTGATTGGACAATTTATCCTCAAGATATTTACTGTATATTTCAACTGTTTGCTTTGGCAGGAAAAAAAGTTGAAACTAGTTCTTGTCATGAGTGCGAATTATGAACATAGGAGTTTTGCCACAACTTTGATTCAACCAAGAGTTTGTTTAATAAGAAAGGTGGCGTTGCTATACATGTCGATCGTGGTTTAAAGCTTACGAATTCGATCTGACCAGAAATGGAGTTTGCCAAGCGACTTTTTCACGAAGTCTCAGCTAGTTTCGTGACTAAGAACATATTGAGTTGCTGGGAAACCAGAATCGACAGGTTTTCCAAGGTGATGTTAATATTCATTTTCATGAGTAAAGTGATTTTTCAATTAAAAGAAGGGCTTTAAACTTTAAGACGATCCGATGAATGTGATTAAAATATAGCGAAAGATACTTTAGTCTCTGATCAAGGGAGAATGAAACCAGAAGAGATCCAATGAAGCATAAGTGATGGTGAAGGAATTAGGCAGTTCTAAAGATTAAAGTGCCCAAAGAGAACATTGCGCCTTTGTACGTTCGAGAAGGAAAGAATCTGGGTGTTCTCTTTTCAGGCTGTACATAAGTCGAACGGGTGGTGCTCATGCTTCGGGCTCGCGAACATGGCCATGGAAGGATTAAGAAGGTTCTGCAAATCATGGTTCTTCACCGGCTGCGTCCTCCTGTTCGCTTTAGCAGCTGCGGGAAACGAAACCCGCGCCTCCCAAAACAAGGTAAAACTAGTTTACTGCGCGTGACGTCAAATGCTAAAACCCACTGCAGCATGGGTAAATCTAAATCCGAGGAGTTCGGTTTTACGTCACGTCTTCTTGATTGCAGAACAACTGCACCTACGCCATAACCATAGAAACGACGTGCGCCGACGGGGCCGAGACCGCCAACCACGTGGCGGTCCGGTTCGGCGACACCAACTCCACTGACATCGTCGTCCGTCGCCTCAATGCCAAGCCTTTCCGCACCCTCGATCCCCTACAGCCCGATGATCCCCTCGACGACGTGGCACGGAAGCCGTTCCGAGCCTGCACGGTGGACGAGTTCCGCGTCGTCGGCGAGTGCGTCGAGTCGCCGGTCTGTTACCTCTACTTGAAGCTCGCCGGCAGCGACGACTGGCGACCGGGGTTCGCGAAGGTCCAAGTCCTCGAGGGACCCCATTTGAGCTCCGAGTATTTTTACTTCCGTCGATATTTGCCGCGACGAGTTTGGCACGGCTCGGATTCCTGCCAGAAGGAGGTCACTCCTTTCGGAATTAAGAGCAAAAGGAAGGTCTCTTCAACGAAGAGAGTTGTCGTTTGAAAGAAAGGAGTCGTATACCATTGATAATTCTTGTTTGTAAATTATTTGCAGCTTCTATGTTTCTTTTATCAGCTTATTAGAGCAAAAATAAAATTGTAATGTTCAACGTATCAAGCTTTAGTTAAATAACTAACCCTACCAAAGTTTGTTCACCGGCAATAAAAATTGTGCTTATAGCAAATTCCATGCGAAGTATGATTTTACTGTCGATCTTTTAATGAATGAAGATTCGACAATAACTTAAGGAGTTTAGCCCCTATCTCATTCGTTGATGTCCAAAGTCCTTGATTAATGTAAGCCTATGATGTCATTTTGGATCCTGAAAGGAAAAACTTGCGGACCCAGAACCAAATTATGAGATATTTGTCTTGAGGATTAGAAAGCTCGCTTCAAAAAGTAATGAATCCCAAAATCACGAAATACTCTACTGACCTTATGAACCAGATAAGATCATTTATATGGGAAACATGAACTACCAAAATACTCAAAACATAAGCGGTTTGGTTCCATGAATAAGAGAGATCACCTCTTCTGGTTTTGGGGGGCCATCGAGGTAGAGATCACCTCATCTTTCCAGCCAGTCCAAGTAATGTTGGGAACCACTTTTGTCTCTGGGACAGTGCACTGTGCTCATCAGCCGAGACTGTCCCGGAGAGAAGACGCATGTCTGACTGCAGACGACACTGTCCGGATGCATTCATTCTCGGCACACTGATGGGCGGTTCATAAGCAAATCAGGAAACTGCGAAACATGGATTCACGTGCGTGTCGGAGCACGTGAATGCTCATAACTTCGATCTGTTCCATCACCATTAGTGTCGTCTCGGGCAACGAAGATTCTTTGTGTCGCCCCGTGGATTTATACGATTCGTTTCTACCCCTTCATCTCGAGCTATAGTAGAAAGAGGCAGAGCCTTGATACATTAGATGATTAGTCATAGATATTTGAAAATCGGATCTCGCCGGATAGACTCTTCTCCAGTTTCCATGCTTGGATTCACTGGTATATCCATTTTGCATTAGAAGTGACAATTAATGACACTACACGAGAACATAATTTTAACATTATATGGATTTACCGAGGAGAAGTCGAGCTCAAATACTATATTACTCAAAACTGAATACGAGTTGATGAGGTTTTCCTCTTATTTTTGTGTGTGAAAGTTACATTTTTATCATGTTGAAATATTATTAATAAGACACAAAATGACGTAAATAACCGATGTGAATATGCATATTAGATTTGAAAATCTGGTTAAAATATTCATGAGCTTGACTTTGACGTAGCAACTCAATTGCACGAGTTCACATGATCGGTGCGATTTCAATTGATTCCATGGGTGTTTTTGCAAAATCTATTTCCATGATTATAAAATTAATTATTTAAACATTTTTGGACAAATATGGTGTTTGATACATCTTCAAAACTCAAAGTAGAGTAATAGAAATAAACATGCGAAACTATGGAAGAAGGTTTATTTAGTTTTAATATTTCTGCAAACTTGAGGTTCATTGTGTACAGAAGTTCATATACAAATTGAGCTCTTGAAAGGAAACTACAGGTAAAAATATTAAGGATCAACACCGGCTTGGAACGAAAAACCGGTTCTCCCGGTCCGACCGGACAAGTCACCTTACTGGGCCTTCGTCATCCTGTTCACTGGGCTCTAAACGTTATCGGAGTGCTGTCGTTACAGAGAGAAGGCAATGGCTATGGAAGCTGCGGTCTACACCAATTTCTGCGGATGCCCCCGGCGTAATTCCGTCGTCATCCACAGCCAACGACGCACAAGTACGGTCAAGGGTTTCGGACAAATCCCCATCATTCCGACGACGACGAGGATAAGGAGGTCATGTCGTGTCCTCGCTGCTAATAATCCCAAAAGCGACGGTAAAGGTTCAAGCTTTGGGGACTTACATCTCCCAGGTTACTCTCTCTCTCCCTCCCTCTGAACTATATTTGCCACCGGACTTTGCAATTGCGCATAGTTTCTGAAAACTCTAGAATTTATGTTGTCTGAAGTGGGTTGTTTTTTTTTTTTTTTTTTTTTTCTTTTTTTTTTTTTTTTTTTTGGGGGGGGGGTGCTGTAGGGGCCGGCTAAGGTCGAAATTATCTCAGTTTAAGAAATTTGAGGCCAATTGGGAATTCTGGCGACTTGAATTTAAGGTTGTAATTTCTAAATTTGTAATTGCAGTTTTGTGAGGTGGGAGTTAGTTTTGTTAGCTGAAACAGAGAGAGAGAGAGAGAGAGAGAGAGAGAGAGAGAGAAAGAGCAGGAAAAAAACTGATCGCTATATGTCATGTTCTTGATTGAAAAGTAGCTACGGTTTTTTCGGTTCAGTGTCCGAAAGAGGTAGGAATTTTAAACCTCTATCACTACTTTCACTGTGAGAAAGAGGCCAATCTTGGCGAGATCCTCCCTGTTATGGCATTGTTTTTGAGAAAGCCGGGTTCGAATTTCTATGCGTGCGGTCTACAGCCCTAAAAGAATGCTCATGGCCATTTGATCATTCCAAATTTCGCCCTTTCCCCCTGACTCCACGACTTGATAAGTCTTGCGTTTAGGTACGGATCAAACAGAACTCATTATCACATTTTTGAAAAAATTATCTAGGCAAGTTGGGTTACTGTTAGTTTTTATTTTAATAACCGAAGGTATGTATGTGGTGCTACTATACAAAGAGGTAGTGCCATAAACTGATTATGTGGAGGAGAAAGTGGGGCAGTAATGGCGAAGGAAGCATTCTCATAGGACAACGAGAAGATTAGAGATGAGAGTTCCTGCTGTACATTTACATTAACTATTGTTAGCTAAAGAGTAACTGAGAACGGTCAGTTAGAGGTTTGTCCAAGGCTCTGCATAGTTTCTTGCCGGCCTGGGTGTACTGTTTTCCCAGAGCTCGACATCGCTTGACAGCATAAGGTGCTTGGGCTTTCTTTGAAGGGAAGGACTTGGAAAGTAGTGAAGTTCTTTATGCTGTTACATCCAAGGTCGAGCATAATATAGAAAACCAGAGAATCATTTTTTTGTTGGTAAGGTGGCTCAGCTTCTATGGTCAAATGAAAATAAAGTTTGAACTAGTCTTCC
The DNA here is from genome assembly GCA_017140595.1 of Eucalyptus curtisii. Classification (NCBI taxonomy): domain Eukaryota; kingdom Viridiplantae; phylum Streptophyta; class Magnoliopsida; order Myrtales; family Myrtaceae; genus Eucalyptus; species Eucalyptus curtisii. Next base: position 11,472,552 of record CM029504.1, read on the forward strand.
AGTAAATGTGGTAGGTGAAATGCGAGTCTGTGGGGATAACTTTAGTTCTGCGAAAGATAAGATAGAGAACAACAGACAATTTTTAGAATTCATATAAGAATTTGATATTCATCTGTTAAGCTGCATTTGATTCTAATTATAATTTTCTTTTTGCGGTGTTAGCAGGAGGATTTGAACTATCTTTGGAAATTAGGAGCTGGTTCTATTGCTGGTGCTGCTATAATAAAGTATGGCAGCATCCTTTTCCCTGAGATCACGAGACCCAACATCGTTGAAGCTCTAGGCATGATATCGACTCCTGTCATTGTGGCTGTATTACTCTTGATCAAGGAAAGTCGGGTCGAGCGATGAACCTGAAGAGCGTGTGCACTTGAGTTGCTTTTACCTGCCTTTTGTCCATTGAAATTGAGTCAGAATTCAGGAAGCCTACTTTCTGAGTTTATAAAGATCTGCCATCCTGATTCCTGTGGATTGCCAAGACTTGCCCCGGATGCTTATCGACATATAAAAAAAAAAAAAAAAAACACAGGATAACCATGTATAATTTTCCTTTTCATCCAACAGTTATACTCAGTGACACGGGAGTACAAGCGATTTTTAATCTGAGTATTTATCTTTCATAATCCCTCCAATTCTGTAGGTACAGATACAGAATTTTATATCTGTTGAAAGGGAATGCTCTATTCTTCCGTTTTCTTCTTCTGGTTTCCTGAACCGTGAGATTTGTTGTTAATTGTTCCCAGGGATCTCCTGAAAGCACAAAACGAAACCCAAAATATTTGCAGCTCACTTCTCGTTGTCATTACGTTGGGAATCAAAATTTTGTCGCGAGTGGAACCATCTTCCTCCCTAGAGTTTAGGGTAGCATAAACCTCAGTCTAGGCACGACTGTTGCGCGCTTGGACTTGCTTACTCTCTCAAGTCAAATCACTCTCGCATTACCCACCTGTGAACGTATCTCGCTTGCTCCCATCGCTCTCTGCATGCATGTTCTTTGACCTGCTCTTGGACTTCTACTTTTGTTTCTTCGAAAAACCTTGAAAACAGTGCATATTCATTCCACGTATTTTTCGTGGAGGGAGTACATTAGGATGCTAGAACACGCGAAGCCTTTTATATGCGCGCGAAATGACGTCACCCTTGGGGGGTAGGTACGACGTACAAGTATGACTGAGCTACATAGACGTTCACTGAGGAAGAGAGAGAGAGAGAGAGCCAAATGATGATTTGATGCTACAAGGGCAGCGAGATAGGATTTAGATTAGACCACTCCTTATCCATCACGTTGATGGGAAAACAGGTGACTTGGAGAAGATTATAATAATTTCAAATTAGGAAAGAACAAAGAAAGATCTAGTCCTGATAAGACTACCCAATCATTTTTGGGGTTTTATTTCTCTTCATTTTTCCCGTGCTGCTCTCCTTCCAAAATGGCAATTAATATGAAGAGGGACTAGACAGTTTAAGCAAACAGTCAGAAGTTGTACACCATATACAGAAAATGGCAATTAAAAGTCTTCTCGTGTGTTCTTATCCCTACTAGATTTCGTATCTTCCATCACGTATTGTCCTATGGTGTCTCCAATTATTTCAATCCTTGGTTCATCTATGTAGGTAAGAATGTGATTAATTTGAAAATTTGTGAGTAAGTCATACATATTGAGACCTATCGGAACTTGGGATAAAAAAAAAATGTAGAATATCGTACCCCTATCCTTATTTTGTGCATGACTCTTTTCTTATTATTTCCTTAACTTTAGAATCAGGTTTTCTATTTCTTTCTATACTTAACGATATATATTATCGAGCGTCACCATCTTTCTTATTAATGGTCTAGAGATGACAGAATTAAGAAGTACAAATTCAAAGTGACATGAGAAGATTTTGGCTATGTGTTACGTGTTCGAAGAACACATTAAGTAGATCACTATAAATAAGGTAGAATTCTAGTTGTTGGATGAGCAGACACTTGGCCTTTGAAAAGCCAACATATATGATAGGCAATTGACGTCCAACATGCACTTCCTTTTCTTTGTCAATCTCAAGTCCTAACATAATCTCTACATGTTAGACCAGAATTAATTCACCCTCCTCGATCTAGTGGAAGCAATCATCCGGTTCAGGGCCATACCAAAGCACTTGCGGGGGATTGTGCGAGTTGAAAGTTGCCACGCCACTTAAGACGGGTGCACTTGTACTGAGCTGTGGAAACCAAATAGATATTTCAGAACATCTTGAAGCGCAAAGTTTCTATTATTTTGCCACTCGGTCGCTTGCTTAAAGTTGACCACGCGTTTCATGAGGAAAAGCAGACGTGCTATGATAATTTAAGGGCTCTTGATGTGCTGCATAACATCCTCTACCTATCTCTCGTGTCTTTGTTTGTATGAAACCAAAGGAGAAACTTATGTTCATCTTCATTTGGTTGTATATGCTGCTGAGTTTATGATGTGGCTGTAGAGATTGACAACTACTTTGTATATGCTTGAAGTGATATTTAAATTGCAACAACTAATTATCCTTCAAGAAGTTCAACATGCAGTGGAGAGAGAGAGAGAGAATTTTAGCGGCCCCCCATCAACGTGCATGAGCGGGACCTCCTGCAGCGGTGAATCCGGTAAGAGTCAGACAGACCTTGAATTGTTAACGTCAGGACTACATAATACAGTAGTCAAAACTTGGACCCATGCATGTCTCATATAGAGAGAGAGAGAGAGAGAGAGAGAGAGAGAGAGAGAGAGAGAGAGAGAGAGTAAATGGAAAAATGTACCGGTTAAACAGTTTGGAAGCCGTAATGAAAACAGGAAATGAGATCAAACCGCATATTAATCATAAATATTAGAGACAGAGAATTAGAGATCGTCATCTTTCATTGTAACTTCATATCATATAAAAAATCTTTTACCATGAATGTGTATACACAGCCTTTTCTTATTCCCCGGGCAGGTTTTGAGTTTGCATTTAAGTTAATTCAATGAGATAATTCTGGGGCTCCTTAATACACTAATGGGAGTCCCCTCAAATCAAGACATCAATACTCAAAACATATGCTCATTAACGTTTTTATAAAACAAAGTAGCATTATCGTTGATTAAAGTTTTGATTGTGATATATTCCTAACGTTAGGTAATATCTAGTTCGATCTTGAATAGGCTTGTTCTACGCATGAAGATCAAACACATATACAAGATGCTGATATAAATCTAGCGTCAAGTGCTAGCTTAAGTGGTTTCAAATTTGGGATTCGCAGATGTCCTCTACCGCATGTTTCATCTTCGTCTCATGCATCAGCGAGAAAAGAAGAATAGTTGTGTGCCCTCAGCACATGTAAGCTTTGTGTGTGTGAGCTACTTGGATTAGCAGGCCCATGCGAGATTCATAAGATCGATATGCTCAAATGCGTCGAGTTCACCTGATTAAACTACATACGAGAATTGATCATATATGAGCTGATAGTCCCTCAAAAGAAAGGGTGAAGGGTGAGGAAAAAGGAAAAAACAGGGAGAGAATGAGAATTGGGAGAAGAGAGAGAGGCACACTTTGTTCAAAGCAAGATAGCAAACTCTACTTTTTGCTTTCCTTTTCATTTAATTTGATGCAAGCCTCTGATCCCCCAACTTACTCTTTGTCTGCTTCATTCTGCTGAGAAAGTTAATAATAGGGTTATGATGATACTATCATCATTCAATTACACCTCTCTCTCTCTCTCTCTCTCTCTCTCTCTCTCTCTCTCTCTCTCTCTCTGCATGGAAATTGAATCTCCACAGTGAAGGCCGCTCTGAGAAGACAAACTTATAACGCCCTCTTTTTAACCTCTCTTTAGAGGCCCTCTCTTTCTCTTCAATCCTACTTGTCCCCCGCCTGAATTACCACCATAATTCCTCTCAATACCCAAAACCCGAAAAAACCTAGAATTTTGCAGACAATAACATGTCTCCTTCAGCTTCAACGAGGTGGTGCCCAACACCAGAGCAACTGATGATCTTGGAGGAGATGTACCGGAGCGGGGTGAGGACGCCAAATGCAGCTCATATACAGCAGATCACAGCCCACCTCTCCTTGTATGGCAAGATAGAGGGCAAGAATGTGTTCTACTGGTTCCAGAACCACAAGGCCAGGGACAGACAGAAGCTCAGGAGAAAGCTCTCCAAGCAACTCCACAACCACCACCACTGCCAACTTAACAACAGTCTTCTTTATAATCATCACCATCATCCTCACTATGATCACCAACACATGATTATGAATAGCCACCACGATTATCACTTCCTGAGCTTCCTTCATCCTCAGTCCCCTCCTCCTCCTCCAGCTGCTTCTACTGACCTGCAACTTGCTTATTATAACCCTACTTCTACCTTGATTACCCAGGTAAATACCCTCTAGGAACAGTTCGATTGTTCAAATACTTACTATGCAGATTTTAAGCTTCTAGTGTTTCTTGCTAACTAATTATTTGTTGCACTTTAGGCAAAGATGAAAGAAGGGTGTCTAATAGCATAGAAAAAGTAGAGAGAGAGAGAGAGCTGCTGTCTACCTACTAACTGATACTCCTAGCTAGCTAGGGTTTCAATTTTCTGCATCGAAAGCTCATGCCGAAACATGTTTGAGGTGTATAAGCACTAGATTGTGATGTGATTTTGTTGTTTAGCTTGCGGCTGGGCATTGGTGTGCCTCTTTTCACCACATAGGGTTATTTTGTTGTTTTGTTGGCTTTTGGGGTCCACTGGCCAAAAGGATAAACAGTTCTCTTGTCATTAGGGAGGCTTTGGGGATGCAACAGCGCAGGTGATGAATATTGACAAATGGACGACAGAAATGTCGGAGAAGACGACGGTCGAGATGGAGAAACTGTCAAAGAAAATGTACGGCGACCTCAAACCAATGACGATAGAGGCAGAAGTGGTTTCAACCGTCCCCGTCAGTCTCTCGAGACCAGCCCTCAAAACTCTAGACCTCTTCCCAACCAGGGCGACCAATCTCAAAGAAGAGCGGAACAATCTAGAGCTGAGCATCTAATTCCCAACCAGAGTTTTCATTCAAAAATCCAATCGGCATCCACCATCTTAACTGTTGAATTTGATGCATCTGATTAGATTTAACAACTGTGTTCAATGGCGTGATAGATCACGCCGATCTATTAAAAAAAAAAAAAATCTCAAATATTAGCTGTACCTCCCTTCCTCTCTCTGTCTCTAGATAGGGTAGGGTTTCCATGTGTAATTTGACTTTTCTGTTGGTTTTTTGGTTTCTGTGATGTATTCTGTGAACTCTAGAATGAGAAACATCTCAATTGTCTAATGAGTAATGAATAAGTAGTGCAGAGTCTTTTCTGTCCTACTGCTTAACCACCAACCAATCACTCACTCACTCCTCTATTTCTGTCTTAGTTTTACCCCTGCATGCATGCTCTGCTTCTTTGTATCGATCATAAAAGGTTTTGTCACCATCCACTCGTTAAAAGCTGCTGTCAAAAGTAGAAGACTTGGTACTATTGTAGTACTCGGGACTACACATGGCGATTCATGCATACTTTGAGGTTTAAATTTATAAAGATCGTATTTTGCATTGTGGTATATTGGCAGGTCGATAAAATAACTTGGGGAGAAGTCTTTAGAGGAGGAATAGATGAATCAACATCCCAGAGCAAAGTTTAATTATGCAGATGTAGCATCTGCGTGACTATGGGCCCCAATAAGTGATTATCATCGGATGAGAAAGATGTCATACGTCACTACAACATTTTTGTCCCAAAGAAAAATTAATAATGGGATAGGGCGATGAGTACCTTGTGTCTCCCTCTCCATATGAGTGACAATGTGTGCTAGTCAAGTAAGCAATGCTAGACTTAGTAAATTAGTTTGACAAAAATTGATTTATTAAGTGATGTATTAGATTGTTAATGGCCCTTTAAACAAGCGAACTATATTAAAAAATCAATGACACAGCCCAACACATCATCTAATATGCTGATTTTGTAGATTTGGTCTTAGTAAGTTTAGTATTTTCCTGATTGTGCATCGGTTTGTTGCTTACTTGTTGATAAGTATAGATGAAGGCGATTCTCAATTTCTCCTTTAGATGGCACTCTATCTAGATGGTGATAGTCAAAGAGATGTAAATGGTGAGTTTAGTATATAGTTGGTCCAAAAGGATCACCTCCAGATGTTCCTGAGACCAATCAAATTAATTCGTCTTTCCACCTATTGTGAATATTCACCGTTTATAAAAGGTTTGATAAGGAAAACGTTTTTAAGCCACTAGAGTCGAAATGCATCAACATATACACTGGGATGAATACGACGATTATCTACCCAATTCTGAAATGCAGGTGTAATTGTACAATTAAAGATGGGTGATTTAAGTATTAAATTTTCTTTCGTGTTAATACCACAAAAACCTTAAAAAAGCATGCCAATTACAATATCAATACTCAAAAAACAAATTGTCTTAAAAAATCAAAAACAATACTTATTGTGATATTGATACTATAAATTTTGTGTTACCAAAACTCCTAAATTTTTACCGGTGTGACAAAAATTACTCTCGGTCCACCGCAAAAAAATCATAAACTATGCCTACTGATGTTAGAGTGAGCAAGATTTAGGATTTTTAGTGAAAGTTTCACCTTTTCCTTATTGGTAAAAAAAAATGGGAAAAAAAAACTCTATTTGTGGGTTCATGAGCCCGTGCTCGGGCTCATTGATAATAAAAATGTTTTGGTGGTCGAAAATTACAATCTCAAAGTCGGTCGGTTGTATAGAAGACACTATTAGGCTTGAGAACTTGGAATGGAGTTGAATCGAGTTCCGTCTAGTGTCCACTCCACAATGATCGCTTATAAACGATGCCATTTTTCAAAATTCCATTCGCTTGTCTTGCCAATGTTTGTCTAGTGACAATCAACCTAATATAATATCTTATCAATTTAAGACATGTAAGAATACATCATTCGAAGACATAGGGAGATGGATTAACTCAAAACCTGTTTGATAGCCATCAAAGCCATTTGATGTATTATATATATATATATTGTAATTTATCCAAACTCTGAGTTTCTTATTAAATTCTTGTGTTCATAACTTTGCTTTGAAATATTAAAACAAAAAAAATGTATGTTACTTACTTTTTCTTTAAAATCTCCTCATCTTTTCTGTGTAGTATAGGAATAGTAAATAACATTGTAATAAGATTTTTATGCTCCACAAAATAGCCAACTTGAAGGGAAATTTCACCTTCCGATTCTCTTGAAGAATTTCATTAAAAAAAATTATGTACTATTTACACGAAATGCAGTCCCACATGATTAAAGAACCTAATTAGTGACAATTCAAATTAATAAAAAATGTCAATTCAATATTTTCCATTAACCAAATTAATGGAGTTAATGGAAGAATTTTTTTTTATTATAAGTTAACAGAAGGATTTGATTGTATTAATTTAACAAGCATTAGACTTTATTGCACTTTTTTTTTTGAAATTTTTAAAGCTTAATTATACTTTCACTACAAATTTTAAAACTCAACCTGATAGAAAATACACATTTACACCAAAAATTTTAGAGTGTGCCCATCGCAACATCACTACTCAATACTTCCTTTCGTCATAAAATACCATACAATATGCCTACTGTGACACCAATATTTCATTTACACAAAAAACTTTAAAGTATGCGAATTGCAACATCACTACTTGATACATTTTTTTTTGTCGTAAAATACCGTAAATTATTATGTCACAAAAAACCGCAAACTTATATTAGCATGACAAAAATTACCTTTCATTTACTACAAAGAATCCTCAACTTTATCATAAAATACCATTGGAATATTTTCACAACAAATTTTAAAGTATGCCCATTGTAACATCACTACTCAATATGTTTTTTTTTTGTCATAAAATACCATAAATTATGCCTACTATAACACCAATATCTCAATTACACAAAAAACTTTAAAGTATGCCCGTTGCAGCATCACTACTCAATACTTTTTTTCTATCATAAAATACCATAAATTATGCCTATTGTGACATCAAAACCTAAATTTTTATTTCACAAAAAAATCAAACTTGTATTAGCATGATAAAAATTGCCTTTTATCTACTACAAAAAATCCTAAACTTTGTCTATTGGTGTCATAGTGGGTAATATTTTTCCTTCTTTTCATTGGTAGAAAAATGAGCAAAAGAAGAATTTATGTTTGGGTTCATGGGCTTATGCTTGGGCTCATTAACAAAAAAAAAAAAATTCTGGTGGTTGAAAATTACCAACTCAAGGTTGGTCATAAGTATACAAAAGACTATTGGGCTTACAGACTTGGAATGGAGTTTGGGTTGAGCTCCGTTAATATCCCCTCCATGATGGTTAGGGATGAGTATGGTCCGGGTGGATGGTTCCCATCTTGAAACCGAAAATAGCTCACTAAGAACCGATTTCAAAAAATTGAGTTTGAGACTTGTCTGTTGATTTCATGAATCTACCTGGGAACCAAACCGCTAATCTAGTCTAGTTTCCTGGTGGGTTCGTGAAACTAGCCCACAATCCCTACAAAATTGCATTTATCAATTAATATCATGGTGAATCTAGTTTCTATTTAGAGCACCAAAGCTTATTCTGCCTTATATTCTAATTAAATTGCGAGCCATTGATTTTGCTCAAGGATTGAAAACTATAAGGTGGAACGAATAGACAATTCTAGCTAAAAACTTAATTTCTTCAAAGTTTATGCTATTGTCCTCTTAAGATTTCCTGACACCGGAAACATGTAGAGATTAGACTCCACGTTAAAAGTCCTAACCTTCACAGAAGTTGAAACCTTAATCATTTGATCCTTTTTTTTTCAATGTCAACTTAATTTAATCATGAGAATGACTAAGAAGAGACTTAATTATACTCTTAAATCGAGCTATTGACTCTTAATTTCGTATCACGATGACAAAGCTTTGCATTATGGACATCTCCAATCAGTTCTCTCCTTTCTCTATGTTTGTTTTTTTTTTGGTTGAGAAAGCAAGTAAATATATTATTAGAATGAAAAAAAAAAGAGTAAGATATTAATGCTATTACACACCCAAAAGACAAAATTAGTCAATAATGTCTAATAACTACAAATATACATATTTGTACATTAAGTGTATATTTACCAGTTCGATCCGAGTGGGTGGGTAGGCAGGCAGTTTTATGCCTAGAACCGGGAATTAGACCAATACTCACTAATTCCACTAAATTGGAATTAGAAACCAGACCGGCCCTCATGTGAACCGTCGATTTCGATCCAATTCTGTCCAGTTTTGAGTGGTCTAGGCGACTCCTGGTTTTCTTGCACACCCCTAAAGATGGTCACTTCTAAACAATGCAGTATTTCGAAATTCCACTCACTTGCCTCATGAATGTTTTTCTTTTGACCCATTATCAATTTCAAGACAGATGAAGATAACTTGTCCTTTGTAATTTTAAAATTTATTTAAACATAAAGAAATAGACAATCTTCAAACTTCTTTGATAGCCACATCTGCTTCTTAATTTGTCAAAACCAGTAATTTCTCATTTAATTCTTAATTTCATATTTTTGTTTTGAACATTCAACCGAATGTATGCAAATAAACTTACATTATGAATTAACTGATTTTTTCCCCTTAAAATCTTCTCATCTTTTCTATGCACGAGTTTTCTCAAAAATTTGTAAACATATGAGTAAGATCATATGAAAAGTAAATAACATTGTAAGAGCTCCACAAAAAGCCTACTTGAATGGAAATATCACATCTCGATTCTCCAAAAAAATTTCATAAAAATGTTTTATATACTATTTACATGAAATATAGTCCCACGTGAAGCGGCTGAATGACAGCTCAAATTAGTTAGAATTTTTCTTAATATGCACAAGACAGGTAAGGATACCTTATAAAACTGTTACAATATTTTGAAATTCCATTCACTTGCCTTACCAACGTTTTTCTAGTGATAGTTAACGAATATAATTTTATTATCAATTTTAAGACATGTAAAGATACCCTATCCTTTGTAATTAAAAAAACTATTTAGACAAAAAGAAAGAGACGATGTTCAAATTTTGTTGGTAGCCATTTGATGCCTTTATTCCTTTTATTTGCTTCTTAATTTATCAAAACTGATAGTTTCTCATTAAATTCTTAATTTCATATTTTTGCTTTGAAACATTCAACCGAACGTATATTATGAATTAATTATTTTTCTTTTAAATCTTCTACCATTTTCTGCAACATGATTCTTTTTTATAAATTTGTAAACATATGAGTAAGATCAAAGGAAAAGTAAAGAATATCGTAATAAGAACTTTGTGCTCCACAAAAAGCCAACTTTAATGGAAATTTCACCTCCCGATTCTCCTAAAAAAAATTCATAAAAATATTTTATGCATTATTTACATGAAATATAGTCTCATGTGATTAAAGAAGCGGCTAAATGACAGTTTGAATTAATTAGAAATTTCCTTATCATGCACAAGACATGTAAGCATACCCCATCCTTTGTAATCTTAAAAATTATTTAGGCATAAAGAAGTAGACAATCTTCAAATTTGTTTGATAGACATTTGATGTCTTCATCCCTTTTATTTGTTTCTTAATTAATCAAAACCGGTAGTTTCTCATTAAATTATTGGTTGATCACATCTTTGTTTGGATACATTCAACAGAATATATGTAAATAAACTTGCATTATGTCTCAACTGATTTTTTTTCCTAACAATCTCCTTGTCTTTCCTGTGCATGAGCTTTCTCATATATTTGTAAAGAAAAAAATCATAGGAAAAGTTAAAAACATCACAATAAGAATTTTGTGTTATACAAAAACTCAAATAGAAATTTCTTCCAATCCTTCTGAAAATTTTCGTAAAATCTTTTCATGTATAGTCACATATTATTAAGGAAGGGACTAATGACAACTCAAATTAGATAGAATTTTTCCAATCATGCACAACCTAAGTTAATTTTTTTCTAACATAGACTGAATTTTCAGCTCTATATTCATTAAAGAAGCTTATTTCCAAAAATGATTTTAAAAAACAACGTCTTGAAAATAGTTTGCCAAATGTCAAACTATTTTATTTTATTTTTGTTTTCCTATTTCATGAAAATAGAGTTTTCTTTTTATATAGATAGTGCACAACAGCAGTGACACAATGTAGTCTACTATTGATTGCAAAGCGGAGATCACCCCAACCGAGAGAAACGTGACTGGACTATTTCGTTGAATTTCGGTCAGTCGTCTCTTCCTTCTCTCTCATCAAATCTTTTTCCATACTCTCTTCACCTCTGAGCACACGCCCTCTCTCTGTTTATCGCTAAGAATCTCTCTCTTCTCTTTGTTTACCGCCAAGAATTCTACACTTTGTTCGAAAGGGTAAAGTTTACCGCCAAGAATTCTACACTATGTTCGAAAGGGTAAAGTTTAGGATTTTTTGTTGTATATTCTCTTATTTTTATTGGCAGCAAAATGAAAAAAAGAACTTTATGTTTCGGTTTCATGGGCTTGTGTTTGGTCTCATTGACAAAAAAGAAAGCTTTTATGGTCAGAAATTACAATACCGAGATTGGTGAACTGTACACGAAAGACTACTCGGCTTAGAGACTTGGAATGGAGTTTATGTTGGGCTCCGTCCAGAGTCCTCCCCTCCATGATGGTCTCTTTTAAACGATGCAATATGTCAAAATTCCATTCACTTGCCTTGCCAGCGGTTTTTTCAATGACAGTTCCCCTCATATAATTTCATTATTACTTTTACGACATGTAAGGACGTGTTTGTTTATGTTTCTTTTTTCTGTTTATGAACAAATTTTCTGTTTTTTTATTCCCGGGAACAAAAAAAAGAACAGAAACGCGTTTGTTTGCGTTTTTGTTCCAAACTTGTTTTTTTGTTCCCAAGAACAAAAAAAAAAATAACTTTTAAGAACAAATTTTCTCTCTCCACTATTTTCTTTTCTTTTTCTTCTTCTTCTTCTTCTTCTTCTTCTTCTTCTTCTTCTTCTTTTTTCTTTGGCCAGTCGCCCACCTCGGCCATGGCCGGCGACCGGCCGTCGAGGGCTCAAGTTAGATAAAAAATTTCCGATCATGCACAACATCAGTTATTTTTTTTTCTTAACACGGATTGAATTTTTAGTTCAGTATACATTAAAGAAGTTAATTTCCAAAGATTTTAAAAATATATATATCTAGAAAATAATTTGCCAAATGCCAAACTACATATCTTTTCTATCTTTTCCATTTCCCTATCTCGTGAAAATAGATTTTTCATATTAATAAAGATAGAGCGCACGAGGACGGCAAAACGACGTAGTAGGCTGCTCTTGACTGCAGGGTGGGGGGGAGAGGATCGCCCCCGACTGCGAAACCTGACTCGGCCGCTAGCCGAGTTAACTCGGTGACTCGTCTTCTTCTCTCTCTCTCTCTCTCTCTCTCTCTCTCTTCCACCTCTGAGCACACGCCTTCTCTTTCCACTTCTCTCTCTCTCTCTCTCTCTCTCTCTCTGTCGCCGGCCCTTTTCAGTCTTTTCGCAGGCCCCGCAATCGGACGGCCCACGCCCCTCCACGTCCCATCGTCGTCTTCATCTCCTCTTCATCGGACTTCACCATCGTCCTCATCGTCTCTCTCTCTTTCTCTTTCCTTCTGTATATCCTTCTGTAGGCGCCGCAGCCCCACGCGTTTTTTTTAATTGACCGCCCCTCGTCTAGGGTTTGCTCGCATTCCGGGTTCGACGCCGCAAGCTTCAAACTTCCGGTACCCTCCGCCGTGAATTCGGCGTCGTCTTCTCCGATCAGGTGCTTCTTAATCGAGTTTTTTTTAAAAGCTGTTTCCCTTTTCCTTTTTTCTTTTTGGGTTTTCGTTGCCGGTCGTAATTCGGTGTTTTTTTCGACGTTTCTGTGTAATAGTCAGTTCGTGTGTCCTTGATCGAGTCTCGGGTTCGATTCGTTGGTCTTTAGTCCCTGGGGAGTTGCGATTTTTGAACGTTGGTTTTGCGTTTTCTTGCCGCAGCCGGGGGATGGTTTTGGCTCCAGATTGGCGGAGCTGAAGTGCTTTTTTTTGGGAATTTGTGGATGGTGGGCGGGGTTAATCTTTGGCTCGGGCGATTATTGGGTGTGATGGGTCATGGCAATTGAGAAGAATAGTTTCAAGGTATCGCGGTTCGATTCGGATTTTTCGCCTGTCAGTAGGGAGAGTATGTCGAGCGATGAGGATGAGATTCAGCATAGGAGCTCAGCTGCTGAGTCCGATGAGGATGATGAGTTCGATGATGCCGATTCCGGGGCGGGGTCCGACGACTTTGATTTGTTAGAATTGGGCGAGACTGGGGCGGAGTTTTGCCAAGTCGGGAGCCAGACGTGCAGCATTCCCTTCGAGCTGTATGATCTTCCCGGATTGGAGGATATTCTATCTGTCGATGCGTGGAACGAGCTGCTCACTGAGGACGAAAGGTTAGGCCTTACAAAGTATTTGCCCGACATGGACCAAGAGACGTACATGCTTACCTTGAAAGAACTCTTCACGGGCTGCAACATTCATTTTGGTAGCCCTCTAAAAAAGGTGTTTGACATGTTGAAGGGAGGTTTGTGTGAGCCAAGGGTTGCCCTTTATCGGGAAGGATTGCATTCTTTTCAGAAGCGGCAGCACTACCATCTTATGAGGAAACATCAGAACTGCATGGTGAGTAATTTATGTCAGATAAGGGATGCATGGAAAAACTGCAGGGGTTATAGTATCGAGGAGAAGTTGCGAGTCCTAAACATAATGAAGACTCAGAAGAGCTTGATGTCTGAGAAAGAAGACATGAATAGTGAACCTTCGGGAAGAGATGACTTGGGTGAAGCGATGTGGAGTAAGAAGGGCAAGGATAGAAAGATCTCACAGAAACTGGGTCGTAATTCTCCATATATGGCCGCTCCGACTTTTGAATATCCCTTGCAAGAGCAGGTGGTGGCTCCTCAACGAACAAAAAATCCTAAGGGGACACTGAAGTTGGGACGTTCAAAGACAACTTCAGCAAAAGAACTAGCAGGCGGCTTTCCTTCTAGTGACCACGGTCCTGATTATAGGGCTGGTCCATATGGTTCAGTAGTTCCTTCTCGTCTGACTAAGGCAGCAGGGTTTGATAAAGGGGCTGCCCTCAGAAAAAGAGACCAGATAAGAGGCGATGATGAAGCTGAGGATCCTATATTTGGTGCGGGTCCTCGAAGAGATCCAAGCATCTCTAGGAGTATGTTGATAGACAAGCCTTCAGTTGTGAAAGTTGGAAAGAAGCATGATTTTCTTAAAAGTGATGATTTTACTGCTGACGGTTTTGTGGGTTTGCCTCTGTCCTCCAAGGGTGATTTGCATATCTATCGGAGGAGTAAACCTATCGGTCAATCTCCAGTAATGAAGACATTAGCTGTAAAGTCGCCTACTCTGAAAGTTTCCCGAGACTATGCCAAAAAATCCATCTACCTTGAAAATATTGAGAGTTTCGCTGCTGAAGATCAGAACAAGTCTGTAAAAGGCCGTGGTCGACAACCGCCGTTTAAAAGAAATCGAGCGGACTTTTCTGGTCGCAGGACTAAGGGAGAAGCTTTATCTACGGATTTGCAGTTTGACGAGGGTAATGCTAAGAGCAAGAAGTGGAGTGCAGTGAGGGAATCCCCTGACGTTAGTTTGAAACCTCCAACAGATTATTCACCAAGTTTGAACCATCGGTTCTTACCATCTGATGTCAAAGGAAAGTTTTCTCAGGGAAAGGGCAGAGGGAGTATTAGAAAGAATAAGGGACTGGATATGGCAGTGTTGAGAGGCAATAGCATGGGAGTCAATGGTGAAGTCACCGAGTCAGACTCATCAGATCTCTCTGATGATGAAGACAGCGATCCTTTGGTGGGAAGTGAGTTTGCTTATCCAGGTGGTTTCATGGATGTTTCCCATTCTGCTGGGGTGAAGTCTGTGATGTATGGTAAAAGGGAGAACCTTTTTAAGGATGACGTGGAAGAAAATCCACGGCCATTTGAGGGCACCATGCACACATATAATAACTTTGGCGATCGGGGTGATGAGATTTATATCCCAGAGGAAGAAAGCTACTCTCTGAAAGCAAAGCAGAAGGGTAAGATGCAAGATAACATTTCTGTACAGAATTCTGCTAGAGTCATGGATGGCGGATATTTCTACGGTTCTGTTGATGATGATAGGAGAAAATTCCATGCCAAGAATGGACGAATGCAGGGCGAACCTGGTGAGAGGTACAACTTATCGTCATTGAAGACATACCCATCAGGGGGGAAGCAAAGAGCTGATGTGAGCCATGGTGATTACATTGTTGAAAGAGAAGATGAAGTAGCAATGGAGCAATGTTTTTCACCAGATAATGATTTGTATCAATCTGGGAATAAAGGTAAGAAAGCTGAAGCATATTCGAATGATCATCATGAAAGATTACCAGGCACTTTCCCTGGGTCCAAGTCATTGAATAAGAAGCGTAAAATAAAGGAGGATGTTGTGTACAGGGACGATCAAAATGAGAATGGTGGCTTGCAGACTGACGTTCAGCAGCAAAATGACAATACCAGTTCTGCAAAGAAACGAATAAGAAAGAAGCCAGATGCTGATAACGGTCCTTCAGAAAATGAAATTTTGGAAATGCCCATCATGGAGACAGTAGTTACAGATGTAGAGTTTGAGACCAAACCAAAGAAAAAGACATTTACTTTGATCACGCCAACTGTACATACCGGCTTCTCATTCTCCATAATACATCTTCTTTCAGCAGTTCGAATGGCAATGATTACATTGCTTCCAGAAGACTCCATAGCCATTGTCAAACCTATGGAAGATCAGAACGGGGAACATGAAGGTGGGGACAATGAGCCACTCTCTCAGAAGAGCATGGCTACCAGTAACTCAGAGCATGCTGCAGACGGTAATGTTCCTTCTCTTACCATCCAGGAGATTGTGAATCGCGTGAGATCAAACCCTGGGGACCCTTGTATTCTTGAGACACAGGAACCACTTCAGGATTTGGTAAGAGGTGTTTTGAAGATCTTCTCATCGAGAACAGCACCTTTAGGGGCCAAGGGCTGGAAGGCACTAGTAGTGTACGAGAAATCCACAAAAAGTTGGTCCTGGATTGGCCCAGTGTCCTTTAGTCCATCGGATCATGATACCATTGAGGAAGTAACTTCTCCTGAGGCTTGGGGCCTGCCACACAAAATGCTTGTCAAGCTTGTTGATTCGTTCGCAAATTGGCTTAAAAGTGGTCAAGAAACCTTACAACAAATAGGTAGTCTTCCTCCTCCACCTTTGGCCTTGGTGCAGTTTAATTTGGATGAGAAGGATAGGTTCCGCGACCTTAGAGCCCAGAAGAGTCTCAACACTATTAATCCAAGTTCTGAGGAAGTGAGAGCTTATTTTCGTAAAGAAGAAATCTTGAGGTACTCAATTCCTGACAGAGCATTCTGTTACACAGCTGCTGATGGTAAAAAGTCTATTGTTGCTCCTTTGAGAAGGTGTGGTGGTAAGCCAACATCAAAAGCCCGTGACCATTTCATGCTGAAACGTGATCGTCCTCCGCATGTTACTATTTTATGCCTCGTAAGAGATGCTGCTGCCAGATTGCCCGGAAGTATTGGCACCCGTGCTGATGTTTGTACTTTGATCAGAGACTCCCAGTTTATCGTTGAGGATGTTTCTGATGCGCAGGTTAATCAGGTTGTTAGTGGAGCACTGGATCGTTTGCATTATGAACGTGATCCTTGTGTACAGTTTGATGGCGAAAGGAAACTGTGGAAGTACTTGCATAGGGAAAGGGAAGAAGAAGATTTTGAGGATGACGGTACATCATCTACTAAGAAATGGAAAAGGCCAAGAAAAGATGCTCCAGAGCAATTTGACCAAGAAACAGTGACTGTTGCTTACCATGTACCTGAGGATCAAATGGGATTTGATCTGTGTTCAGATCTTAATGCCGAGCCATCTTGTGCTGAGGATGACAGAGCAATGGAGCCTTTGTGCGATGACATGAGACAGGATGTAGATGATGACATATGCAATGCTACTGAGCAAGCAGATATCGATCATGGTCCATCAATGGGATGGGAAAGTCTGGACTTCAATCCTACACAAGAAAATAAATTGCTGTGTCAAGAAAATTCCACAAATGAAGATTTTGATGATGATAGTTTTGGGCCAGATAGGGCAGTCGGACTCTTAAGTTCTGGCTTGTTTTGAGGAATATGTCAGGTACTTTTTGTTGTCAGAGTGCCTTTATCATTGAACAATGCAATATCAGATTATATTATGTAGTTCAACTCAACGTTACTGTAACCAATTGGTCTACATGTATATTGATTAAGAATTCCCATTCCCTGTCCTGTTGCTTCTCTCTCTCTCGCTCGCTCTCTCTCTCTCTCTCTCTCTCTCTCTCTCTCTCTCTCGCTTGGAGTGATTGATGTTACAATGTTTCTCAAATTTATCCTATGAAGGCGCCAAATGGGCCTCATGTTTACCGTCTAGGTTATGAGTATGTATGTGTGTGTTAACTGAATGATGTCAATTGGAAAAAGTTGTATTTTTGCTATATTGCTGGTAGTGTTACCTGTGAGGTCTTTCTTGCTTTTCAAACCGATCATTTTAGATTTAGCATCTTGAGGCATGGTGAAGTTTTTTGGCATGTTGTCTAGAAGCAAGTGATTTACCATCCTTTCTTCATATGCAGTCTTGCGTGGTGCCTTTGTGCAGTTAGTGTACTTGCTGTTGCTTTGGGGTTTACGTAATAAGGCAGTCCCTGATGCTTTTGCAGCCTTCAGTTTCTCCGTTGCTGAGAAGGATGGTCTTTGCCATTGAGGTTGGTTGTTCAGCGAAGGTGCAAAACTTGCATGTTGATCTATATTAGTTTCTGGAGTACCAGAACAAGTTGTTCAAGCTTACAGCTATCCTTATACACCTGATCTTATCAATAATTTCACTTCTCTCTGACTTGTTTATATGATTACTTCCAGCCCACTTCCAAGTCGACAAAGGTTGACATGTTACATTCATGATGAGAAGCTCATGGTATTCGACCACTTGCGGAGAGGGTTTAACCATGTAAATATTTTTGTCATTCTTAACATGAGGTCATTAGGGGGACAAGGCTTAGTTTATTATTGCTGTTGTTGTTAACATGAGGTGACTAGGGTTATGCAGAAACTTTGAAGCTCCCAGATTTGCATGTGTAGTTTGTTAGGAGATTCTCGATTATGCACAGCAATTTGAAGGACGGAGAAACCTCGTCTTGGTAAAGGAAGATAACTGTTTAGTATATGCCATTTGTAGTTATGGTAAAGATGACTGTTTAGACGCCTTGTCTTGGCGCCTCTGCATTTCTTCCTGCACTCAGTTCACATCCTCAGATGTCGTTGCAAATATAGCTTGCCTGCAAATTTTAACCAGGCAATGCTGATTTATTCTACATTGATTACGAATAGCTGTTTGTCAAAAGGTTAACGAGACAACAGTGAACATATTATTTGTCCTTTTGAGGTCTTTCTTTACCATTTCAGTTGGCGTGATACTGTGATCAGATTGGAGGGACTGCCACTCTGGAGATTTGCTCGTTCCT
Organism: Eucalyptus curtisii; assembly: GCA_017140595.1. NCBI lineage: Eukaryota > Viridiplantae > Streptophyta > Magnoliopsida > Myrtales > Myrtaceae > Eucalyptus > Eucalyptus curtisii. The sequence continues at coordinate 11,491,148 of CM029504.1, forward strand.
TTTTGAGTGGAATCTCTTGTAGCACTGGCTGGAAATTTGTTATGTCTGGTGGGGAGGGCAGGAATTTTACGTTCATTTTTTTTTAGTCCAGACACTCAAGTGTCCCAGATACCAACTCATTTTGTTAAAAAAAAAAACGAAAGGAATTTCGTGCCTTCATAACGGTCGATCATGCGGTGGTCCCTTATTTTTTCTAATAGGAAAAGAGGCAATTATCTTTTCGCCTCTCCATTGGGAATATAGAATTAATTGCCTTTGACAAAAGTCTTGACGTTGCTGCGCAATAGCATGGATTTTCGCTGTGTTATTTTCCTTGTCAACAACGGACGAACCCAGCAAATTGGTTCCATGTGAATGTACTTAAGAGAAGCCGTGCAAGCAATTGAAAAGAGTAATGTGAATAATCCACTAAAAACGTCCGCGTATGCAAGAAATCCTTGCTTGGAATCACCTACTAGTTCTAGATACTACATATGCACAGGAACTGGAATTTCCTTGTGCATCAAAATTGAAAAAGAACATGGAGAAAAAAATTATAGGTCGACTTGGAAGTGGGCTGGAAGTGAGCTGGTACATACTCCTTTTCCAACAAGGAGAAAAAAATTATAGGACTAAACAACAAATGAACTTGGTCTGTAAATCAAAGGAAAAAATGAAAAATTTATATACTATATACACACACACACCCCAAATCATCAACATCCTCTTCCCAAGCTCCTCAGTTGATTGCCGTGAGTGGGAGTCTGGAGTCTCTTACTGATTGTGCCGACTCATTTAACCCCAGGACGTGCTTTATGTCTCCGTTTGCTTGCTTTGAAGATTTCATTTCCCAGAATAATCTGAGCAATTCCTCAAAAGCAGGAGTTCGCAGTTCTTCAATGGACGCGATGGTGGGTAAGTTAAACTGTCTTCTTCTTGGTGTCGAGCAGGTCGGTTCATCCACCTGCTCACAGCAAGTGTTTAGCTGGTGAATTAGTAAAAAGATGGCAAAACATACCTCTTGTGTGTTACAAATGCACTGTGTAAACATGCACAGAACTTGCACCAATTAAAAAAAAAAAAAAAAAAAAACATCCCCAAGAACAAAAATTGGGACGGACTCCCACGTGCTTGCCTGCACGAGGTGCACAGGCGGCTTGCGCGGGCGTGCGCATGCAGAGAGAGAGTAAACAATGAAACCCTACCTCATATTCCTTGAGAAGACATTTCCCTGAATCTTCCGTGATCCCCAAAATTTTGTCATAGTGGCCACCCTTCAATTCCCTCATATGCCCATAGCAAGGGGCAATTACAGATTTGAGGTTTGCACATGCATCTTGGTCAAGTTGTAGCGAATCTGCAAAGACGAACACTTACTATGAATGATTAATTATCTAGAGGGCAGAAATGGCCTCAGTGATAGGAGATGGTGCATTCAAGAAAATGAAGACTGACCATTGGTTGACGAAAGTATGTCACTGTTTGCAACATCAACACCACCAAGTGTCGCAGACAAGGTAGACGAAAATTGAGCACGTAGGTTTTGATTGACTTCAACAGCTTTCCTGATGAGAAAAGCACAAAAATGCCAAATAACGAATCAGGAGTTTGTAAATGATTTAGAATGACATTGTTTCCAGGAGTAGGTTTACCTAACAATGGAATCAACGGAAGCAACATTTCTCTTCTCTAGACTGATCAAAGATTCTTGGGCATTCTTCCATTGTTCTGCACCCATTTTTGTCTTTGTAAAGCTGCATGGCCAGTTGCCCGTTAGAGATACTTAAAAAGAGAGAAGCCAAATAGAAAAAAAAAAAATTACAAAAGGAAATGAAGATGAAAGTGGAAAAAAAACTAGAAGATATCAAGCCACCAAATGTAAAGTAGTTTTAGCTTCATTGAGCCATACCAGTTCTGGAGCACCTCCTCCAGAGCCTTTTTCCCAACTTCCACAGCAGAGTTGTCCTCAATATATTGTGACTCTGTCTTTCCCATGTGCACGGTCCATTCTGTCTTCACAGTTGAAGTGGAATCTACCATAGTTGACATTTCTTCTTGCAGTTTGGCAGCTCTGCTAGTTGCACTCTCCCGAAGATTTTGCACAGCCATTTGAACCTGTCAATAGAGAATCGCATGTTTGATACTTGGTGCAGCATGCACAGATACGAAAAATTGAAGAAAACAAGGTCCCTTCCATGAATAGTACCAGTTTTTTCTTCCTTGCATTTGAACTTGCAAACAGCTCTGCCACTTTTTCTAGCATTTGCGTTTCTTCATTGGCAGCACATTCCTATAAGCACCACAATGGAAGTAATATTAGTCGTATTCAGGTGGTTTTCTGTTTCTTTAATATCGATGGAACCTTGAACATAGTACATTAACCACCTCAAATTTCTTCTCAAGTTCAGACAGCTTTTGATCATTTACGGTTTGTGCATCTTCCACGATCTGGTTTAGCTTGGTTGCATGCATGTCCAGAGTCTTAAAGAAGTTGACTGTGATTTTAGAAACTGATCTTGCAGCTTCCACTGCTCTGGCGTGTGCCTGTTCCATAGAAATTAGAAAGAAAGATATGTTAGGATTACAAATTTGAAATATTTAAGCTAATTGAGAATTGAAGCATAAGCAACAAAGTAAAAACCTCGCGTTGCTGCTGTGCATATGATATCAGCATCTCCTCTTGTTTGAGAAGACTATCATGAAGATCATTTAGTAGTGTATCAGCCTCCGAAGCAATTCCTTTGAAGAGCTGCACCATGCAAATGAAGGTTAATCAGATCACAGTAGACAATAGGAAGGTGTAATCCAAGAAGGCAATTACGGAGTAGATAATTACTTCTTCAAGTCGACATGAGTGCTTAGAAACCTCAGAATTGAGACTTGAAAAAGTGGATCGAGAATTTTCATCAAGCTCCCCATCTATATTATCCAATGCTTTTACACCAGAATCATACACGTCTCTGAGTCGTCCTAGCCGTTTTTGAAGTTGTTCAGTGACCTGCAAATGATCAAATGCAATGTTACTCACTTACCTCATTTACAATGATGAAGAAATTATGTGTTAGCCCAGTTAGATCTAACCTCTGATTTTGTTGACACGAAGGACTGCATATCTTCTTCCATGTTCTTCAGTTGATCCTCTTGATGTGTCACAGAAGCGGCCACAGCCTTATGCAATGCTTCAAGCTGTTGACTGAGCTGGGATTGAAAATTCTGGATGAGTATTCTGTTTTCATCTTCAATTTTGTCCTTGCGTTCTGTAACCAATGTCCCCAGTAAGCACAGTCTATGTTACAAGACTACAGAGAGCAATGAAGTTAACTTCGACACCAACCGATTTTGGCAAATAAACCGGAAACATCTGATGCGGCATTCTCCAACTCTGCTCGTATCTCAAATGCACGATCTACAAGTACTCTTTCTGAAAACAGACAACGAATAGTATTTGAAATGCTAGCACATAAAAATTGACGGCACATTATCAGAGCTAGAAAGCCTTCAATTGAAATAGACAACAGCACAACTGCTATAATAGAACAAAGACAGGTTTTCTAAAGCACCTATGAAGAGGAGAGGATTTCCCTTCAATGAATTTTGACTGTCGTCTTGACGTACCTTGGTAAAGTAACTTTAGCAGATTAACAATTTTTCTATTGCAGATTTTCCTAATAAAATAAGATTGACAAATAAACCATTCTAGGTTTATTTTAGCTTAAAGGATTGAAACTTAAATGAACTAGAAAGTGGATGCTCAATCATACATAATCATCTAGACGAGTGCATTCATCAAATGCAGGGAGATGATACATAATAGGAAACAAAGAATGGATAACAGATTGCTCATTCAGACCAATGACCCATCTCAATACAGATTTTCAGTCATAAAGTTTACTATGTCCAGATAACTAAATAAAGGAGAATGCTTTTTCTTACCAGATTTAAGGAGATTTGATATAAGAAATTCCTTCTCTTTTATTGTTGCATTTGCTTGTCTGTGCTTCTCCTCAAGGTCAAAAAGTGAATGTTCAGTTTCCTCGAGCTTTTTCTGTAGTTGAACCAGAAAATCAAGTCTTGAACGGGTCAAAGCAATAAGGCATATATCGATTCTATGGAATAAAAGATAAATGCATGATACCTCAGTTCTTTCAAGTTTATTGCTCATCTCTGCAGCCAAAAGTAGCTGAGAATTGTAGAGCTCCTGAACCTCCATAAGTTGCTGCACAGATATCAAGACCCATGTATCTGTTTAGTGCCATCAGACTGCATTTAATGATGCTGCAACACACCTTTGATTGAATACTAACCTTCTCTTTAGATTCTGTTTGGAGTTCCATCCGTTCTATCTTTTCAGCCATAGCCTGAGAGATATAGAGGACCAAGTTAATCACCATAGAATTTTTAGAAACACATATCTTTGTAATGTAAAGCACGCTTTACAGAATAGTGGTGCAGTTTTATGATGAGAAGCACAGACCTTTTTTTCAGCCTCTTCAAGAAGATAGCGGTCTCGTGGTATGTAGATTCCATTTTTCTCTCTTGCAGCATATACCTCTAAATGAACATATGAAAACATATGTTTAGTCAAACATATTATTCAGCAAGTCAATCATTTATAATAGTATGCCTTCAGCAATATAAAGGATCGTTTATGGAAGAGCATTAAAGTAGCCTACCTTGCTTAAGACGATCAATTTCAGAGTATAGGTCCTTGATCACTGCAGATTTCATCATCTTCTGATTAATCTGAAATTGAGCCCATCCAAACAATTATGCGAGTGGAAATTATAAAATAAAAAAACTAAAGCATTTTATTATAAAAATCAAAGAATGAAGATAATTACAATTGACCATTTTAAATTACAAACCTCAGGCTTATTCTTGATATTTTTCGCACGATGTGCATAATCTAAAGTGCTGAGTGTCTCTTCCAAGCAGTGGATGGATGGTGATATCGTAGCAATGATGCATGTCTTTGTTTTTCCTCCAAGGGAATCCCTCAACAATCTTGTGAGTTTACTATCCCTGATACATCAATCAATGTCTTCAGTGACTTGGGCTGCTAACTTTCAAAAAAACAGAAGCTCCTGTCATACATCATATGCCTCACACTCACCTATATGGAATGTGACCAGAGTGCTCAACCAGTGCATTAATAACTCGTCCGAGTGTTAGCAAGCTTTTGTTGATTTCCCCAGCTTCCCTTGCTCTGCCCTGCAAGAGTAAGCCCCTTTACCATGCCGGATAGGTTTGTATAATCTTGCATTGCATACAGAGTATAGATTGCTGTACTGCTCAGCAAATATCATAAATCGTGGAAAATATTTATATCTTCAAGTAGAATCTTTCATTCTGCTTTATGGTAAAAGTGTTATCTATACATACCTCTCTGGCCCCAGAACGTGAAATGTTCTCAGAACCAGCTAGATCAACTAGATTTAACTTCCCGCACTTAATCATCTCCTCTCCCTCTGGAGTACACTCTTTAATATGGATTGTAATTGAAAATATGGAGTGTGAACGACTGCTTTGCTTGTTGAGAAGAGTCTCAGCTGTGCGCCGCTTGGCAGAGCCTTTCTCCAGTATCTTGTAGATCTCATTTGCTGAATACACTATCTCTTCTTCTAAACCTCTAACAAATACACCTCCCTTCCCATCTTCCATAAGAGCTATGGGTTTCTTAGACTTGTCGTCGGTGAACTTGGAACATTCTTCAGGAGCTAACAGATCTGTAATCTCCTCATTGTACAGCTCTAGGAACGTAACTTTCATGCTGTATTCTGCATTTTGTGCTTCCAGTATATTAAAGATTTGCCTGACTGCTCTAGGAATAACCCCCGCATCAACTGGGAAGTCTCCATTCTACAAAACATGAGAGAAAAAATCAGAAAGAAGTTAGAAAATATCCACATATTTGTACTTTCACGAGTCGTGCTCAAGGCTGAACCTTTTTTCTGGAACCTCCTTCCATTGTGTATGTTTTTCCCGTTCCTGTCTGACCATAGGCAAAAATGGTGCAGTTGTAACCCTCAAGCACTTCAAACACAATTGGCGACACAGCTTGATCATACAAGTCCTTTTGCTGGGACGTGGGACCAAATACCTGCGAAAGGAATTAGTCAACCTCAACACTAGGACAATGTACATATTCACTGTATCCTGCCACAGTGTTCAGCAGCAGGTCAGAACATTAGAGGTCAAGGGGAAGAATAGATCATGTAAATATTGAAGCTGAGGTAAATCCTCCGGATATGTTATTCTTTTTCCACAAATTTCAAGTAACCGAACGAAAAGCTAATGGAAATCGCATGCAATGCATACACGGTTGGCCACGACTAGAGTGTGAACCCACGCATAGTCAGAGAAGCGGAACCATTAGTGTATCTCTCTTTTTGCAAACCTTGTCAAACATGAAGGCTCTATCAATCTGCTTATTGGCTATATTCTGGACGGCAGAAACCTCTCTCCTGCCCTCATTACACGAGACCACCACTGGCGTATGTAATCTTAACTCATCATCATTCATTGGCCTACAAAAAGCAGACACAAGAATCCGCAGCACCGATCACTGAATTGTCCACTTCGTCAGCTATTGCCGAGGCAAGACAGAACAAAATCAAATCTAAAAACCCACGAGCTCGAATGAACTGACCTGCAGCGCACTATAACCTGCACGTTGACACCCTTCTCCTTATCATTCTTACTGCTCGAATTGGAGTCGGCGGAGCGCAGATCCCGCGACGACTTATCGGTGGACCTCGGAGTCTGTGCCGGGGACAGCGAGACCAGACCTCCCCTTCTCTGAGCAGAGTCCATACCTATAATGTCGTCCGAGGCACGAATCACGACCTGGCTCCCAGCGAGTCAGCTCGAATGGACCGAAAAATCCTCTCTTAGAAGCACCAATCAAGTCAAACAACTTACATAGCAAATAGCACGAAGACGAATTTTCAAAAAAATAAAAAATAAAAATGAACACTTCAATGAAGAAGGCCGCGAATCAGCGCAATGCGCGTAATCTAAGCGCTCAATCTGAGGTCCGAAGCGATTCTAAGTTAGATTCTCAAAAGCTCAAACGATCCAAAGCGATGAGCATCAGCTCGCGGAGTCGATCAAGCTCTCTAATCTACGCAAATCTCCATCCGCGAACACCGCCATTGCTCTCGGACAGCGAAAAGGACGACGCCGACCGGAAGCGGAGACGTCGATCTACATCGGATTCGGGTATCGGAGCCAGGCGCGATTTGCCATCGTACGACCGGATTCTCGCGCGATCGAAATCTAAGAAAAGGCGGAGGCAAACACAAAAAGTCAGCAATCCGAAGACGAGGAAGAAAAAAGGAACTTACTGATTATAGCAATGGCCGGACGGACGGCGAGTAGCTGCTGAGCTCCCGATTCGATGTTGCAGCAGAAGAAGATGAAGAAGAAGAAGATGGAGAGTATGAGACAGTGAGGTGTATGCAAATGGTGATAGTGTAGAGAGAGAGAGAGAGAGAGAGAGGCAATGGCGTTGTGAGCGTGCGTAATGCAATATATGAAATGATGAAATGATGAGAGAGAGAGAGAGAGAGAGAGAGAGGAGAGAGAGAGGGAAGGAGCGGACGGCATTTGACGGCCGGTGTTGACGGCGTTAGGCGCGTTTGTTATTTTCGTATCCGACCGTTGAAGGGCCTTGGACGAGAGAGAGAGAGAGAGAAAGAGAAAGAGAGAGAAGAGCTTTTTAATCAATTTTGAAAATTTTTGAAACCCGACTCGACTGGATAAATGCCCTCTCGTGTTTTCCTTGGCATTTCAAATTTTTAACCCCTCTTCACTGTTTAATTTACATCATGCTTTGTTTGATGGTACAAAAATAATTCACAAAAAACCTGAAATTGATCAATTTTATTCCAAACTAATTTTTGGGTTATCAAAACCAAATTAATACACTCGTGATGAATTTATCCAAAATTAAATTCTTTATTATCAAAAATCTATAATTAATATATATGTGATAAATTTGCCTTCAAGTTCAACAATTTTACGGATGTTAATGAAAGGTAAATATATCACGTGTATCCTAATTTAGGATTTTTGATAACCCTAAAACTAATCCTTTAATAATGTTTGTTTATATGCAGTATGAGTCCGAGCCTTTCCTATGAATAAGGAAATGTGGGCCCAGTGGCAGTATTGAGATCGTCGTTATGTATGGACAAGACAGGGACAACCCTGTTTTGGTTTGGAAGAGTTCTCCTTTTGATAATTTTTGTCTTCGAAAATCCGTAAGGCGATTGACCATGTCTTGAAGACAAGTTAAAGGGGTTTGGAGTGTCTTCCAAAACTGGCTAATGCTGAATGGGAGGACGAATTCCCTGACCAAAAAATAAAATTAAAAAGGAAGAAGAATTCATCTTTTGTAGGCCCCATCTCATGTACTAGAAATCAGTGAGAAAAAATCATTTGAAGCTCAAGCATGGCATTTATACCAGATCCAAGAGAGGGTGCTCACAAGAAACAACATGAATGCTATGCATTTCATTGAAAGCTCTCGACATAGGATCAGAATACTGAGCCATGCTGGCCAAGGATCTTCTGTTAGCAATGCTTTGACCACGTAATTTATATAATGTACTGCTGGGCCAGTAGCTTTCCGGTTGGACAGGAGAACAGAAAAAATGCAAGTTGGACCCATCTTTCTCATGTGCTGTACATAGTGCATAGATTGTGCACCCAGAGAATTGATTGCGAATAATGCACGGATCACAGCGTCTTTCGACACTATGCCGTCCAAACTTGAGACATGAAAATATGCAATAACGGACCGAGTGACTAATGTTGCAACAGGGGTGAAGTCTAGGATTTCTCGAAAGATTTTGAGATTGTTGGAAAACCCGTACACCGAACGATTACACTGAAACTCGGCGGTTGAGAGGAGGCGAAGCCCACGGCCAGCCCAGCTCGAGGTCCACGGGCGTAACCCCTGTCAAAAAAATATCTGATTTTTTTTTTTAAACAATGGCTCTGTTTCTCTGTTAAGAGTAGATTGTAAGGCAGTGGGTGAAGAAGCAATTTTTTCAATGGAAATGTCCAAAACCAAAGCAAGTATAAAGTGGTGAGGAACTGGGTGATTGGGGGAAAAGGAGGTACGGGTGGGGATTGGGGTGTGGTGGCAAAGTTGCCCCACGTGATAAAGAGTGATGGTGAGTGAGCACATGATTTCGGAGCCTGCTCGATGCCTTTCTTTCCATTTCTTCTACATTTTTCTATTTTCTGGAGTTTCATTTTGGCATTTATATAATTTGCTTACATAGTAAGTGTGCCAAAATTTCTTTGGCAGCCCTCACTTTTCTCTGGAATTCAACTGTCACTGCCTCATCTTTTAGTAGCTTCATAGCCAAAACAAAGCAGCACCCTGTCTTTTGACAGTTCCTTTTCATTTTAATGGCAGAGACAAGCATTGGCTACCTAACCAGCAGTTGCTTCTGGCATGATTGCGAAACTGGCAATGTGTGCACAAGTCCCTCCGGGGCTCTCGGTTAGCTCAGGCTTAACAGAAAACAGTGACCACTTTGCTTACTTTTCCTCTCAATTAAAAAATAATCAAAGCATGGCAGCAGAAAGTGGTTCGCAAGTACTGAATATATGCACCGATCAAACCACTCGAGGCCCGCCAGATTCTATGAATATCAATGACGGATAGAGGAAAAATAGTGAGGGACATTGACCCTTTTGACAAATTGGTGTTTGGTGCAATTTTTACCTAATCAATGTCACAAACAATCTACGAAATTTCTGTGTCTCTCGCTCGAACCGAGTATGACGATTTTCGTGTCCCGGATAGACGTTTGTAAGGCATGCACATGACAATTGGGGAATTTCTTACCCATCATTCTTTCCTCATGTATACTCCAGTCTTAGGCTCAAGAAGAGGTCACTTGGTCAGCATCAGTCTCAAGTGGGGCAAGGACATGAGGCACTTTCTGTGGCTACCAGCCTACCACATGGGGATTCGCTTGAGCCGTACTCCATGTATTATGCAGCGTATGCTTCACTTCACTCCTTTTCAACTTCGCATCGCGAACTCACAACTCGCCGAAGAGGCACTTTCATTGACGATTCCCTCGAAAGGGGAATCGATTCTTTCCTCTCAAAGTTCATTGCTGCTTCGTCAAACTCCTTTCAAGTCTCCTTTAGGGAGGAAAACCAAAAAAATAAAAATAAAAAGAAGCAGAAGTAATACAATGTTCACTCGACCGCGCATGTGAAACCAATACAAGCGAGTCGTTAGGTTTGGCAAGAATCACATGATCCAACGACCCACATGAGTAAGATACATGTTAACATTTGAACTAAATGTGATTGATGAAGATTGGATTGGCGAGAACTCACATTGATTAATCCAACTTATAGCAAGAGAAAGGGGGAAAAAAGGGAATGGCGAATCAATTAAAGAACTATAAAAGTATTCAAAGCAGTGAGTCGCAATGTAATTATGCGAGTAACGTGTGATTAATGATGATTAGCCACTTTGCAATGTGACAAGGCGGTCGTATTTATTGGACATGGGCCAGAGCTGGTCCACCCGGAGTGTTAGATGTGGGCTCTTAGGAGGACCTAACTAGATGATGGGCCAACACTTACTGTATGTAGAGAAAAGCATGGGAAAAATCTTCATCGTAAGATAGACAAAAAAAAAATGGAAGAAGAAGAAGAAATGAGCAATTTTTCTTTTTACTGTCTTACCAATGATTCGATCTCTTCCAAGAGATCCGACAAGATCGAAAATCGATCCAATGGCCGCCGACATAAAAATCCCTATAGTACTAAGGTTTTTCTATCGAATTGGATTGTAATAGACATTAATATGATATTGAGAATGAAACTAATAAAATCAAAACTAGGTAACTTGAGAGCATTGAATGCCTAAACAATTAACAGAGCAAATGAGTGTGAGCTTAGGTGTAACGACCTCACACTTCTATCTATTCAAGAGCGAGCAAATCCTTCCCAAATTTTATGAAAGTACCTTCTTTTCAAAATGATGATTAGCATGATGACGATAATCGTCTTTGACTAATTTTCTTCTGATGCACCGACCGAACATCTCGCTATCTCTTCGCAAAATGGGCACACCCCTTAGACTTTGAAAACTTGCGAAGCGTAGTGCACAAGTATCATGTATAAGCCACGAAAATGGCACCCCAAAATTTTCATAGCTAGAATTTAAAATATAGTAACAAAGAAAAAGATATTTGCACACCTGATTTGGAATCCATCATTCTTGATGCAGAATGACAACGATCTAAAACTCAAATATTTCTCTTCTATTATCTTTTGTATAGCCAGTTCAATAAATCTATTCATGTGAGGTTATTTCTGTATCAAGATTAGAATAGAGACTTGAACACTATTTATACTATTTTAAGCCATATGCTCTCTCTCATCAAAAGCTGAATTTAGTCGGCCCATATAAGCCAGTCTTATATTAGACTAATTAAGAATATTTTTATCTCACCTTATTAGTCTAATTTCGTAATACAATAAATTTACTTTCAATTAATGTAACTTATATCAGAAAAACTCTACTTTCAATTAATGTAACTTATATCAGAAAAACTCTTGCATCCAAATGTGTGAAGCACATCTCTTCATGGTCTGTCAGCAAAAGGCATGTGCAAGAACAGTTGGTTTTGCTCGGTCTCACCAAGGGACCTTTGACCTTACTCAGTACGACCCCATCCCGAACGAATTAGGGGGTGCATGACAAACCAGAATTTCTATTCCAGAAACAATTTTTCTATTCCACACCTATTTCTGGAATAGAAATCCGTTTGATAAACTTATTCCGTTTTTCTATTTCTGGAATAAATTTCTATTTCAGAAATAGGCTTGGAATAGAAATCAGAAGTAGAAATTTTCTACTTCTATATTTCTGAAACAAAAATGAAAAATAAAAAATTTTCTCATCGTTCGTCAACCGGTCCTTCATCCAGATTTGCCGTTGACCACCGTCCATCGATCGCCTTCACGGTTGTCGCCCACCTTCGCCCGCCGCCGATCATCATCGCCGCACGCCACCTCGCCGCCCTGCATTGCCGTCGTTGTCCGAAAGGAAGAAATTTTGTGTCGTTATCAAACAATTTATTTTTAGAGTAGAAATTTTGTGTCGTTATCAAACGAATTTCTATTTTTAGAGTAGAAATTTTGTGTCGTTATCAAACGGTTATTTTCGCTTAAAAACTCTTCAGAAATAGTTTTAAAAAATCTAATTTCGCTCCAAAAACTATTTCGGAACAGAATGGTTGTCATGCGTGCTCTTATTCTCTTTCAGGGAGATGTTCGGCCGTCCGGTCCAAAAAATGTCCTGGACAGTGGCCACCCCTAGCGTTGTCATTTTCTGTGTTGCCAGGATAACAAATGGACTGAGCTTTTCTTGGTGTTTTGGTAGATGACAGCCTTCTCGAAACATCAGAAGCAAACCGCGAGCTTTCTGTCTTCTTTGCATCCCGTCATCGTAACCAGATTCTTGAGTCATCGATGAATGATGATTAAATGGCCAGAATATGCCGCCGAATTCGGGCGTCAAGATTCAAGATGCTTTCCGCTGTTGACAGATAAAAGCTAGATAGTCACGAAGGAATCTGTGTCGAGACTAGGTTTCTAGACACCTAGTGGCCAAGAAAGGTGCTGCTTTTGGATATCGCTGGGCGGCTAATACTAAAAGCAGCTAAACGTTCCCAAGGATGGAATCAACCGACACGTTCAAGTCCCCCTGACTATATAAAGCATTGCAGATGATGAACTGGTCGTGAGTTCAGAGAGTGTACACGGAGCAAATATGGAGTTCCGCAGTGCCCTCTCGCGCACTCTTTTCTTGCTCTTTATATACACAACCAATGGTGAGCAAGCTCTACATCATTGGGACATAAGATGAGAGGAGTTCGAGTTATTAGATTGGGTTTTAGTTCATGCTTTCTATGTCTATTGTTATGGCCAGGTTGAATGAGTTCAACCGGGTTTGATTTTGCCAATCCCTACAATAAGTGGGCACTTACGGCAACTGCCAAGTGATGTGACTGAGATCTACAGACTTTTAAAACTCGAGCAACTGAATTTGCATATTTACTTCAATGGTTTCCGCCATTTCTTTTCGAATGCTTCATTTCTCATTGAAGTGGTGATTTGCAGCCGCTAATACCAAGCTCTTCCACGAGTACATCAGAGTAGAGTCAGATACTATCCAACTATCTGATGTCCCCGTAAACCTGGAAGTCGAATTCCACTTCATCCTTGCCTTTGCAATCGACTATGTGAGCGAAGACAACCCTTCTCCAACCAATGGAAAGTTCAACGTCTTCTGGGAAACCAACCATCTGATTCCCTCAGCCATCGCTTCTTTCAAGCAGAAACGTCCGAAGGTCAAGTTTGCCGTGAGCTTGGGTGGAGACAGGCATCGGACGCGGCAAGGCCTTCTTCGACCTGAAATCCACAAACTCCTGGGTTCAGAATGCCATATCTTCGTTGACAGGGATGACAAAGGAATACCACCTCGACAGAATCGACATCGACTATGAATACTTCAAAGCAAGTCCTAGCGTTTTTGAGGATTGCATCAGGGCAGCTCGTAACAAGGCTCAAGAAAAGCAGGGTAATCTCATTTGCATCAACAGCTCCGTATGAAGAAATCCAAACCTATTACCTGGTTCTGTGGAAGAAATACAGGAGTTCCATCGACTACATCAACTTCCAATTTTACGCGTACAACCACATCGGTGTTTCGGAGTTCCTGGTTTACTACAAACGACAAGCTTCTAATTTTGAAGGGGGGCAAGTCCTGGCCAGTCTCATGAACAAAGGGGGAGGAGGACTGCAACCTAATGGAGGGTTTTTCCAAGCCTGCAATGAGCTGAAGAGCCAAGAAAAGCTTGGAGGCATTTTCACATGGTGTGCTGATGATTCGATAGGCAACCACTTCCAATTTGAGAAGCAATCACAGCAACTGTTGGCTGCGTGACCCCGGAGGTTCTTCTATTTTTCATTCGCTTTCCTCGTACTGCCCGTTCGAGGCCGGTTCACAGGACACACTCTGGGTGTGCACCTGAGGCTAGGCAAGAAAGAAAATAACTATCGCAAGCGCCAAGTCTAGGCAAGAAAGAAAAAACTAATTTTTTTAGAAACACGAAACCACCTGTTATCAGCTGTGCTTAAGCTGCATTCTGACAGTGACCGCCTATTTTGACCAGCTTGATATTCATGTAAAGTGACAGCCTAAGCATGATCAGGAATGAAATAAATCTTCCCTTCCTATTCGAGACACTGGTAACTATTTCATTGCAAAACCTGAAAAGGAGAAGATTACCCCCTGCATAACAGATCATTTTGGAAAATAGACCCAAGTTTGGCAACAGACAGATTAAGGCATGAAGTCGTGGCTTCTAGAGGAAAAACAATGAGAAAACAAGACTCGAACTGCATGTAACCGAAGATAATAGGAGCTTGGCCCCCAAAAAGAAATTGATGGATCCTAAATGAAAATGGAAGATTCATCCAACCAAATCGGTTCAAAAATATTTAGGCATAAACAACGTGAAGCCAAAAAGGCAAATGTCATTTTTACATTCAAATGCTTCGATGCTAAGTCCTAGATTCAAGTCCTTCCTTTAGTAATGGAAAAAGATTAATCTAAAAAGTCTATATCCTTTAGATGGGACTCAGCGACGATGAATACATTGAAACCACATCGTGCCGGAGCCAGGTACTTCGGGAGCCTACCCAACTGGCCAATGGAGACGAATGAATGGTTTAGTTCCAAGGCTTAGATTCAACATTTCAGGCTCAATCAAATTGAACCAAACTGAACCACAAATAGTTGTGTATGTGTGTATCTATACATAGCGAAGCATCAATCAAGCTTCAAGAGACTGCCAGATTGATCTACCGCACAACCAGAACATGGGCAAAATAACTCGAAACAGCGCATTGAAACAACTTTCTTCAGCTTTGAGGAGAAAAAAAAAATCCAATCCACATATCTTAAAAACCTTGAAAGATGAGATTGGGGCATCTAGATGTTCTAAGAAAATGCTACTGTTTAAACATATGGCAATGTTAATGTCCCAAAAAAAAAAAAAAAAAAAAAAAAAAACATATGACAATGTTATCATTGACAATAATGCACTCAGCATGCAATTTGAGCTCCCATTGCCATCTTAAACAGGAATGGAACCTTCAGCCAGGGAAAAGTCATTCTTAACCTATGGCTGGGCCAAAATTCCACTAATCCCAATTATACATTCTTCTTTCCCACGAATCTTACTCTGCTTTATGTTTTGAAGATCTTTGTGCACCTGAATACCGCCATCCACTTGTGCACCTTCCCACAAACTTGAGAACTTCATCAATTAAAATCACAGGCAAAGCAACAGCCAACACCAGAAGCCACTCATTCAGGCTGAGAGGAACGATGCCAAATACTTGAGCAAGGACCGGCACGTATAATATTAAGAAGTGCAGGCCAAATGAAACAGACATAGCCAGAAGAAGCCAGGGGTTGACCCACGGCGGCATGCTCAGAAGGCTCCCATCCTCAGAGAGGGCATTAAGGGAATTGAACATCTCAATGGCAACCAAGACAGAGAGGGAGAGAGTCGAGGCTTTGATTTTTCCGGCATGGAAATATTCACATGGATCTGACCGATAGTCATATAAGCTAGACCCAGCAGTGAAAGGTCTGACCGAAAAGCCTTCCCAAGAACGGCACTGGCCCCAATTAGCAAGCTGTGAGTAAGTCACAAGGCTATGGCCATCTCCACTCAAATCAATGCCCAGGAATGTGTCGTGAGTATACCAGATGATGAATACGCCTACCGTTGCAATCCCAACATAGAGCCCAATCACCTGTGGCAAACCAATTGCAAGGAATATGATGGAATTCGTATATTAAGCTGCAGTATAATATACATAAAAATCAAGGGCGCATAATTCAGAAAAAGAGCTCATACCAGATAGCGGAACAATATCCAAGCATCAATCAATGAGTCGTCACTTCTTCTTGGAGGCTTCTTCATAATATCTTTATCTGGAGGGTTAAATCCCAGGGCTGTAGCTGGCGGTCCATCCGTAACAAGATTAACCCAGAGAAGTTGAACGGGGATCATGCCTTCAGGTATGCCCAGTGCTGCAGTAAGGAAAATAGAGGCCACCTCTCCAATATTTGACGATATCATGTACCTGACATTTTCATTTAAGCAAGAATGATAAAGTCGTACTTTCATCTGAGGATTAATTAATTTTCAGCTTATACATAATGGAGTTATAGCATTGCTCCAGTTAAAAATCTATTTCCATAGAAAACATAATAGGGACTGATTATGTGGATTTACATAGACAAGAAAGGTCCATGCACCCACAAACCTCAGCTGTCTCTTGACAGCTTTCCCATAAAATAGCAACAAGATTAATTATCTAATGTGTAGATATTCCATATGATCAACAGCCACTTCTACTTATTTCCTAAGGTTTTAAGGTACTGTTAAAGGTAATTTGAAAAGAATTACGAGAAGAAAAAAGAAGTATCAATGCAATATTCTAGCCCTCTTTTATTGGTTCTTTACTAGCAAAGTTAAAAGCTTACTGCCCATTTTTTTGCCTAACATGTGCCTGAGTATTTTTCAAGCATCCTGTTTATATGACTGACTACCAGCTCAATTCTTTAAGCAGGGACTACCGTAAAAAAGCAGCATCAATGCTGCTAAGCTAATTGTAGATCTAACATCCTTACTGCACAAATGCGTGTGTGCGCACCCAAGTATCTGTGTCTTTAAGACAAAAGTAGAATGTAAGTTCACAACTTGTGCAAAACTAAAGCGGGAATAAACCTGATGAAAGCCTTCATGTTATTGTAGATCGACCTGCCTTCACCAACGGCAGCTACAATAGTGCTAAAGTTATCATCTGCCAGAACCATATCAGAGGCTTCTTTTGCCACCTGGAGTGATTCCACACAAAGTAATGTAATAAGAACTTAGAAAAATGAAAAAATACAAGACCAAAAGATCATCAGCTAGCTGTTAATAATTCCAGCTAACTGATTTGCACAGCGTAAAGCATCAAGCCAAGTTTGCTGGGCAACAAAGACTAAACTAGACACTGCTGAGATCAGGCATTATTATGGTCCAGTTCAAGGTTAATATGAGACAAGAAAGGAGAAGCTCCCCACCAAAAGGCTGCAGTCTCCATATTAACGTCATGGATGGAACAGACTGAACAGTTCTTAGCTAGCATATGCCTACCATCCCAAAGTGTTGTTTTTTTAATTTTTCCCCCTTTTTCCTGGTCGAATACCGTTCACAAAGTTGATCACTCATTCTATGTTGCACATTTACTGAGTCGCTGCATATCACACACCATTTGACACCTCTGCAACTCAGTAAACTGCATTAACCATCGTCACAATTTGAACATTGTCAACCCTGGAATAATTTTTATCAAATTACATTTTATGATGGCAAAAATACAAAAGTAGTACCTCTGTTCCAGATATGCCCATTGCAATACCAATGTCAGCCAATTTCAAGGCAGGTGCATCATTGACACCATCACCAGTCATCGCAACTACTTCGCCATCTTCCTTGAGCAACCTCACTATTTCTTGCTTATGCCGTGGTTCGGCCCTCGAAAACAATAGCCCTCCACTTTGTCTTAGATGTTTTTTTTTATGAGGATAATCCATAAACTCTTTTCCTGTTAGACTCCTAGACTTAATGCTTTCATCAGATCCAAACACACCAATTTCACGACAAATAGCTTCAGCTGTATTCTGGTTGTCTCCTGTAATTACCATGACACGTATTCCTGCTGCTTTGCAGTCCTCAATTGCTTGACGGACTTCCCTCCGAGGAGGATCCTTCGATAACAAGTAAACAATTAAAGTGTCAAGCTTGTGAATTTATGTAAACAGAAAATTTGAAAAATATTCACCCTAGAGCAACTAAGGAACCAAAGCATGAATGAGTAGCAAGAAGGCCACCTTACCCTTAGCCCAACCAAGCCAACAAAAACGAGATTACTCTCAATTGAAGAATAGTTGTTTGGATTAAGTAAAAGCTTATGAGCCGGGTGATCTTCATCACCATTGTAAGTAGCAAACTCAGGGAAGTCATCCTTGTATGCAAAGCCTAGACAACGCAGTGCGCCGGTTGACATTTCACGGAGGCGTTCTAGAATTTGATCCTTGCCATATTGATCCAACTCTACCACAGAACCATCGAGGAGCTGAACAAAGGAGCTTCTTTCAAGAACATATTCCACTGCACCCTGTCAAATCTCAATAAAATAAGTGAACCACACAGAAAATGACAAAGATGAGTGTTTATATTGTCCCCATCATTTTCTATGCAACAGTAGTATATGACAGCATTCCCAACAGAGAGGGTGGGTGCATGAGATAAGCCTCCCCCTCCCTTTTTCTCTCTATTCTCGCCAACAAATTCGTCACAAAATTAACACAGAACATGTCACACCAGCTAAAACCTAAAACTGTTAGTCTACAGGGAAAACTAAGTAACGGTTGCAAGAATATGGATGCAGCAAAACCAATATTCTCCTTGACACGAAAGTATTCAACCTAACCAAATGCTCTCCTGTGAAATCCATTTGGCAGATCCTTGATGTGCAACGATGATTTCATTCATTGTGTATTTTCCTTTAACAGCAGAACTTCACATGCTTTCTCATTTTACTTTTAAAACAAGATCGTCTTTCTCAAGTTACTGAACAGAGAAGTGGCAGCATAGATTTTTACACCATACTAGACACATGGAAAGCATATAAGACTTGGCATCTAGCCAGATAATAATGCTGACACTTGTAGAATAAATTCATCATCCTCCACATATTTCCAAGAGAGGGGCATTCGAGGGCTTGAGCACAATCTAATTATATGATTTTCATGAAGGAGCATTATTCTTTTATCATCGTCTCCTTGGGGGAGACGGTGATCTCCAAAACACAGAAAGATTGCAATACCTTCACAAGCAGCGTCTTTTTTGCAGAGCTTGAATTGGCAATAACCCCCATGGATTTTCGGTCACGATCAAACTCAAGAGTAGCAATCCGTTGTTCAAGTTTATTCCAAAGTTGGCAACAACCTTATAAAGGACATTTTATTGAAATTATAGTAAGAACAAAGAATGTCTTAGTGCCCAAAAATAGATCAGGAAACCATCAATAAAATGATGAGAAAACATACGTAGTCTATCACCATGACCAGAAGATTCGCCATCCTCATTGCCTCCAGGAAATCCCATTTTCTCAACCAAAACCTGTTTTGAGATAGAAACATGCCAGTAAGAACCTAAAAGACAACTATACAATCTCCAGAAACTGTATTAGCCAATTCAAGCAAAGCATGTTTCCCCAGCAAACCACAAGTTACATGAAGGTGGAATATCCAACAGCGATGCCTTGTTTTTATTTTTTTTGTAGTGGAAAAGAATATAGAATTCCCCAATCATTTTCCAATTAAAGATGAATCCCCAAATTAAAATGAATTCAGAAATTTTGCAAGTTCAAAGATAGAAAAAAATTGCCCTGTACTTGATCCAATTCTGCTAGAACAGATTTGAAGCAAGAGAGAGAAAGCTTGTAACAATAATGGATTCTTCTAAAGTTTCACCTTTAGTGCTGCCTCCGTGGGCATTCCACTGGCCACAAAATGATTTCCAGCTCTTTCTACACCAGCATCATTGCAAACAGCAGCAATCTTTGCAATCATTTGGAGATTGGCATCCATCTGTCCCATGGGCCAGTCCTGAATTTTTCCATCAAAAGGATCGTAGGTTGTCCCCTCCACAGTGAATGACCGCAGATTACCCGGCTGAGTACCCATAGCAACAAGCTCTGTCACTGACATCTGATTGGTGGTCAGAGTACCTGTTTTATCAGAGCATATGACAGTCGTACAACCAAGAGTCTCAACACTAGGCAATTTTCTGACAAGAGCATTCTTTTGTGCCATTTTCCGCGTGCCAAGAGCCAAGCATGTCGTAATAACAGCGGGCAAACCTTCAGGAATTGCAGCCACTGCCAGGGCAACTGCTATCTCAAAGTAATACGTGCACTTCTCGAAGGAGAACTTGAAATTTTTAGGCCACCCATCCACATATTCCCACGTAAGAAAGTATTTCACATTAATAAGCCACACGAGTGCACAAATCACTCCAATGATTGATGTCAAAGCCTCTCCAAACTCATTCAGCTTTTTCTTTAAAGGGGTATCCTCCTCACTTTGTGAGGCTTCGTGGATTTGCGAGTGCACCTTACCTAACTCTGTGGTCATTCCTGTCTGCGTAACCAAGCAAATACAATTCCCATTCACAACAGTTGTCCCAGCAAAAACCATACACTTCTTTCCCTGAATATCTGAATTCTCCGGAACTGCTCTAGCAGTCTTGCTAATTGCCTCACTCTCTCCAGTGAGGGATCCTTGTTCAACCCTAAAGGTTGAGCTTATGAGACTCAACACCCGCATATCAGCAGGAACTTTATCACCAACCCTCAACTCCACAATGTCGCCCGGCACGAGTTCCTTTGCGGGCAAGTTTGGCATCTTCTTTCCATCCCGAATAACGGTTGCCTGCTCCGATTGGATCTCTTTCAATGCCTCTAGTGCTTTCTCCGCATTGCTCTCTTGCCAAATTCCAACAATGGCATTCACAATCAAGATCAAGAAAATCACAAGGGGCTCCACAAATGCAGTTATTTGCATCTCTCCACCTTCCTCACCATCCAACCAAGCCAAAACGAACGAGACAACAGCAGCAGCCAGTAAAATCCTAACTAAGGTGTCATTGAATTGATCCAAAATCAGTTTAAAAATCGAGACACCCTCATGCTTCTCCAACTCGTTCGACCCATAAATCTGTCGCCTCTTTTCTACTTCGTCAGACGACAATCCCTCGCGGCGGTTAACTTTGTACTTCTCTTCACACACTTGCGGGTCTTTAGACCATGCTGGAAAAACTTCTTGGTCGGATGACGGAACATGGGAACTTTCTCCCTTCCCGTAGTTTTCACCTCCCTTCCCCATTGCCGATCAGTTTTTATCGATTTCTCGAAGAGACTTAAGCAAACCGATTATGTCCAATCTGATATGGAAATTTCACAAGGAACCAACGTTATCCATGGCGACGATCATCACCTGTCCACGAAAAATCACGATCAGAATCGGCAATTGCTGGAAACATCTAGCAATCCGAGGAAACGGAAACATAAGAACCCGAAAGAAAAAAAGGCCAGCCAATTGTACGACAGATCCGGAACACTTCTCCAGCACCTAGGCACACTTTCTTTCATAGTGCAGAAAAAAAAAAAAAAAAGCCGTCAAAAGGAACTGCTGATTATGAATAACGATGAAACGCACTGGCGAATTCAAAAGAGCAAAGTCCAAGGCAGCTGAAATCACACTAATGCTCCGACTAGAAGCGACAGCACACTACTCGAGAGCAAAAACCCGACCAGACAATGCATTCGCCACAAAAACGACGACGAAGACGAAGAACCCGAGAAGGAGACCCGAATCGAGGGAGATCTCCCCCACCCGGCTTCCCCCCCAGAAAAAGCGGACCTTCGAAGCGAGCGAATCGACCGGGATTTCACCTTAGGGTTCCGAGATCTGCTCCAAATCGAAGCGACCGGATAAGGGGAAGTCGGCCGGCAGGTAAGAAACGATCGACCCCCGAAAACGACCCGCGCGAGCGAGAGCGAGAGCGAGGGCGAGAGAGATTACCGATCGGGCGACCCCACCAGAGAGAAGGGCTGCAATAAATTCACTCCCGCCGACGGAGCAGCACAGTCGCGAGCGGATCTGGAAGACGACGCTGCCGCTCTCCTTTGTTGAGACGATCACTCTCCGAAAGGGGCGAACGGTTCCCTCGGCTTTCTCTTCAGTGCTCTCTAATTATAATTGCTCCCCTCAGGTACTTCCTGTGGAAGCGTCTGGATCCCTCGCGTGGGCCGGCCAATGGGGGCGCGCCACGTGGGGACGGGTGACGCGAAGCTCCTTTCCTCTCACGGCTCTGCTGTGGTTACGGGGAGTTCTGGTGCTGGTGCGGGTGCGTGCGACGGCGTACCACGGATTCGCTCGAGGGGGCGCAGGAAATGCTTAGGGGGAGGGGGATCGGATATAATTAAATAGGCGATTAGGGGATAATTAATTGTTCTTAATTGAGGATTTAATTAAGCGGTTAGACTTTCACGCTTTTCGGAAGGTTCGTGGAAGCCCCCCTCCCCCCTCCCCTGGCTTGATGGAGAGCGGCCCGGGGGGGGAGTGCTTTTTGCGGCTGCGGGCATCCCCACCGTGGACTCTCGGCATATTCCCTCTACTTTATGCTTGGTGCGTTTTATTTTTTTTTTTTTGTTTTGTATCATTATTCACATTGGACTTTGGTAATTTTATTTTTGATGGACGGGTCTCAAAAGTTTAGGGGATCGCTGATGAGTGGATCCGCTGGACTTTTCCTTTAAGTGGGAATGACCTTTATGCTACGCTCGGAATCGTGGCGAGGGGGGAAGAGAAAAATTGCTAAGTGGGGAACCCACCGTCCGTTTGAATTTCGAGAATTTCCCTAAAATTCTCGAACTCTCGAGAGAGAAGAAAAAGTCCCCCCCATTTTCCTCGGATTCCCAAACGGAGCGTTAGGCTCTATTGGAATAGGACTGAATTTGTCAAGGTCATGCCCCCATTTTTCATTTCAATTGTCCATTGACCATGTTTTTATATGAATTAGCCATGTTCAATACTCACGAGTTCAAAATAGTAAAGCTCGAAATGATATAGATGTTAAATAGATTCATAACTTATTTAGATCCAATTAATTTATGTGACTCTCTCCTTATTTTTATTCGTTTTTACTTGATCTTGCACTCACATACTTACGCTCTTGCCTTAGTTTGGGTATAATTTTTTAAAAAAATTTTGGTTAAATAATGAATTGTTTTACCAATACAATTCAAATTAAATATGCGTTTGATATTGATATGGGTAATTAGATTTGAATTATATGAGTCAAAATGAGTTAAATGGCTCAATTTGAATTTGATCATTTTTTATCAGCTATGACCCACTCGTTTTGACGGGGATCTAGTGATGGCGCTCCTAAATCTATGGTAATTGTCTTTCTTGTTAGAAATTGATAACATTCCACTTGGTAAAAATCATATCCATTTACGAGTGAGGATCTCCAATCACATAGGTGATCCTCTCAGCAAGTCTCAATCGTGGGCTAGAATTTCATGTTCATTAACCAGAGGTCGGATTTATTAAGTTATCAAAGGAAATACCATGCGAAGTAGAACATTCAATTCCTCGAGCCACACAAACTTTCAAGAGTGTGCGAATTCTTTCTTTGCTTGGTGTGCCTCGATCAGCATTGCATACATGGGCTCTCGATTATATTCTTCTAACTTGGAGCAAAACTACTTCTCGCTTTCTAGGGTTAACATCACAAAAAACTCCAAAATGGTACATCTATAATAAATTTATTAAAAACTAATTAATCCCAAATCAATATACATGCAACGAATTAATTTTTGACCTCTCAACAGCCCAACCGATATATTTATGACGAATTTACCTCCCATAACCTCCGTTAAATTGGATTAATAGTACACCTGTAACAAATGAAAGGCAAATTCCAAATAAGTACACCCATTAATTGTCATGTGTCATTCAACTCAGTAATTTAAAGATAATATTTAACAGAAATTGTAGAGGGTAAATTTGTTATGTGTATACTTATTTGGAGTTTTTATTGATCAAAAAATTAATTCGTGATAAATTTATCATAGTTATATTAATTTAAGATTTTTTTTGTGATATTAATTGACAGAAAATACAAAGAAAGAGTAGGGAATTGTATGTGTATTTCATTCCTTTGTATACAATCACATTAATACATTTATAGTGTAAAGATGGAAGAGAATAAAAGGAAACAATATACAAAGAATAATAAATTTCCTATTTACTAAAACTTCCTATTCATTAAATCAATTAATCTACAATCAGGATCAAGCACAATCTTCAATCGTATCTCCAACACTCCCCTCAAGTTCGATGGCCTATATATGTCAAGGACACTGAACTTTGCTCGATAGATAACTATGTTGTCCGACATAATGGCTTAGTGAAGATGTCTGCAGGTTGATCCATTGTTCCAATACCTTTTGCTACGACGATTCCTTCTCGATCTTATCTCGTGTGAAGTGGCAATCAACTTCAATATGTTTCGTCCTTTCATGAAAACTGGATTTGCTGCCAATTTGAGTGCAAAGATCATCATTGTCACAAAATAATTCGGTTGATCCACTAACTCGTAACCCGAGATCGAAAGTAATCCTCGAATCCAAATCACTTCGCAAGTGGTCTTTGCCATGGCTCGATATTCGATTCAGCCGATGATAAGGAGACAGTTGATTGCTTCTTTGTCTTCCACGAGATTAATGACTTTCCCAACTTGATGCGAAAACCAAGTAATTGATCTTGGTCATTGGACAAGTAGCATAATCCGTATCACGGAAAGCTGTCATCTTCATGTTACAGTCACGGGATAAGAAAATCCCAAGTCCTGGACATCCCTTCAAGTACTTCACAACTTTTAGAGCTGCATCCATATGAGATTGTTTTGGACTATGCATGAATTGACCGAGTATTTGCTTTCGCATAGCATATATCGGTCTTGTCATAGTAAGATATATTAATTTACCAACAAGTCGATATCTTTGACGGGTCTTTGAGTAGTGGGTCCTCAATGGACGAAGAAGAGCTTAGATCATATTCATGAGTAGTCAACTTGGCATTTTGTTAATTTGGTATGATAATTTGGTTTGCATCCAGATAATCCAGCTTTAGAAATAATTTCTAGGATGAACTTCCTCTGACTGAGATTGATACCTTTGTCGGATCGAGCAATTTCAATTCCAAGAAAATATTTAGGTGGTCCCAAATCTTTGATATGGAAAGTAGAGTGCAAATACTTTTTGAGTCTTGCAACATGTGAGTCATTGTTTCCCATAACAAGTATATCATCAACATAAATCAGCGAGATAGATTGATGAATTACCTTCATTCCATGTAAACAAAGCATAATCATGCTTAGAGTGTTGAAATCCCGCATTAGTTAACGCAGCAGTGAACTTGGCTTACCACTGTCTAGATGCTTGTTTCAATCCGTACAGGGATTTGCGTAGACGACATACCCGAGACTTCCCCTGTCTGCGTAATCCCTGTGGAAGTTCCATATAGATCTCTTCATCTAGATCACCGTGAAGGAAGGCATTATTAACATCCATCGATGTAAAGACCAATTTCTTATGGCTGCAATCGATAAGAAGGAACGAACGGTGACTTCTTTGGCAACGGGGGAGAAGGTTTCATGATAATCGAACCCTTCTTTCTGAGTGAAACCTTTAGCCACTAGTCGAGCCTTGTATCTTTCAATTGAACCATCTGCCCGATACTTAATTTTATAAACCCATTTGCATCCGATGGGTTTTCGGTGTGAGGGAAGTGGGACAATGTCCCAAGTATGGTTCTCCATCAAGGCAGTAAGTTCTGATTCCATGGCATGTTGCCATCTTGGATCACGATATGCTTCATGGAAAGAAGAGGGTTCGGTTTCTTCCGAGAGACGGCTGACACAACACATATGTTCCGGGGATAGTCTATTAAAAGACACATATGAAGAGATAGGATACCTCGTACACGGAGATCGTGATGTAGAACAAATGTAATCCTTAGTCCATGTAGGTGGACGAGTTTGTCGTCCGAGCGTCGAGGTTGTTCGGCTACTATTAATTCAGTCTTTGAGAAAAGTTCGAAGTAGTCTCGATGGAGCTGAGGCAAAAGGAGGATTCTCAGATTGTTCGGGAGATAAGTTGTCTTCAGAAAAGGTGGCATTCGTTGGAACAGAAGTGGATGGTTCCGGAGGAATTAATAGATATTGAGAAGCCATAGATAAATCTTCTTCAGACAAGAAAGGCCTATGATTTGGGGATGATGATGTAGAGGACGAGTGTATCATATCCTTAAACGGAAAAATATCCTCATGAAAGATGACATCCTGGCGATAAAGAAATTTCCAGTAGAAATTTCCATAACTCGATAGCCTTTTTGAAGAGGTGGATATCCCATGAATATGCATTGTGTGGCACGAGGAGCCATTTTATCCAAAGGGCCAACATTTGTTGCATAACACAGACAACCAAATACTCTAAGATGATCATTGCATGGTCTGTTATAAAGTAATTCAAAAGGAGTTTTTCCATCCGAATACGAGTTGGCATGCGATTAATCAAATAGGCGGCGGTGACCACACAGTCTCCCCAAAAACCTTCAGGAATAAAGGCTTGATATTTTAATGCACGTGCTACTTCTAAAAGATGCCTGTGCTTACGCTCTACAATCCCATTTTGTTGTGGTGTGTAGGTACAAGAACTCTCATGAAGTATCCCTTGAGAAGATAGGAATTTTGTACAATCGAAGTGAAAAATTCACGCCCATTATCCGGACGAATTCGTTTACGATTCATTGAATTGAGTTTTGACCAAGGAAACAAAATTCGAAAGGTGGGTAAATGTTTGGCTTTTTGAGTGCATAAGATATACCCAGGTGGCCCTTGTATAATCATCCACAATCGTGAGAAAGAAACGGGAGCCATCACGATGAGAAGTGTGATAAGGTCCCCAGATGTCTATATGAAGTAAAGAAAATTTCCTATCATTCGAGACGTACTCTTTGGAAAGGACGCTCGAGATTGTTTGGCCAAGGGACAAATGGAACATTTAGGATTGGGAAAACATGCACTATGACCCAATCTTCTATGGAAAAGAAGATTTTTATTTCGATTAATAGCATTACAAGAGATGTCTTTATTGAGTAATTCTACATCTCTTGGGGAATCAATCCAGTAGTACAGTCCTTCTGTAATACTACCCAAGCCCATCAGTTTGCCAGTCGAACGGTCCTGAAAGAAACAATTCTCGGAGCTGAATATTGCATGATAGGAACTATCTATGCAAACTTTTGAGACAGAGAGTAAATTGAACTCAAAATCAGGAATGTATAATACATTTCTGAGGACAAAGTGAGGGCCAAGGTGAACAGTGCCAGTCTTGGTAACTTGAGTCACATTTCCATTTGGAAGACGTCTCGATATGGGAAATTCTGATTTTCTATCTATAGTGGAAAAAAGATGCTCATTGCAAATTATGTGGTCACTAGCCCCGTATCAATTATCCATGTATTCATAGAAAAAAAATTTCCTTCATGAAGAAAGGTACACGAGAATCCGCACTTTTATCACCCATCTTCAATTGATTCATAATTTGCGGGATATTCGATATCGATCTTGAGTAATTGTTTGCTGTGCTCCATCCATTCTTTGTGTCAAGACTTGATAGGCTGACGATTCCTTTTCTTTTCTATTTTTATCAGTGGGCTTTCCATGCAATTTCCAGCAGGTTTCAATAGTATGGTGTGGACGTTTGCAATATTCACAATATTTATTTTTGAATTTACCATATTGTCCACCAACCTTTCCTGATGACGTGGTGCCACGTGGATCGTAGGATCCCTTATAAATTGGAGCTGACGTGGCGCCATGATACCCGTCGGATCCATTGAAGTTCTCGGACGATCCGTAGCCGTCCATCCTCTCACGCCGATCCGGACCGTCCGGTAGCCCCCGAATCGAGCCGTTGGATCTCCCGTGCGAATCTAGACCGTGGGATCTCCGTGCGAATCCGGACCGTTGGATCTCCCTTGCGAATCCGGACCGTTCAATCGAAAAGGGTTAGGGTTTCCGTCGCTTTTCCTTCTTGCCGCGGCTGCGTTACCCATTTTTGGGTATCCGAACGCGTGGTCGTTCCATTGCCTCCGACCACCGCGTCTCCCGATCCCACGCCGGACGGAAAAACGGCGAGGCTCATCCCTTCTCCCACTCGGGCATGCTCGGCCGCGGCGAGGCGCTGACTCTCTTCTTGGACGGCAAGTTGATAAATCCGTCCGAGCGGCGGTGATGGCTCCATGGCGAGTATCTGAGATCTGAAAGCCGAGTAAGAATCGTTGAGTATAAGTAAGAACCGCGTGCTTTTCTCCCTTTCTCGCATGTCTCTATATTGTCTTAGGGTTTCTTCGGAGTCCTTGAAGACGATCCTCTCCGTCGATTCCAGTTCATTCCACAGAGAGGAGAGACGATTGAAGCAAGCGGTAACCGAGAGGTTCCCTTGCTTCAATTCCGTCAAGCTTTGCGTGATCTTTGAAAAGCCGTGCTCGGTCAAGTCGGCCATACATTTCTCTCGACGCTGTCCCGGATCTCGCTTGGAGTCTTCGGTAGGTGGTAATGCAGCCGCGACATCGGGAGCGAGCGTATTGCCGATCCAAGTGCGAACCAACTGGTTGCACTTTCGCCGAGGCGCTCGGAGGCGTTCGTCGGTCGGAAAGGGGATGGCTCCGTCAAGGAAGCCATCCTTGTCCTTGGTCACCGAGCCCGCCGGAGGTCTCGAGCCCACGAGGAATAATTCTCCGGTCCGGTCGCGGAGTTGCCGATGAGACGTAATTCGGGGCCATCCGCCGGCGAAGTGTAGAGGGGATCGCCGGGCTCTAGCCGCCGCCGCCACCAAACGGAAAGACCATCGGCATGAATCCGGGTTGAAGTCCGGGTAGGGATTCGTCCCTTGACCCGGGACGGCTTCGGCTTCCCCGACCGGCGGCATCTGTTCGGGTCGAAATCCCGGGTAGGGATTTGTCCCATGACCCGGGATAGGTCCGTGTCCCTGACCCGGGATCGTCTGTCCGGGTGCTTCAGTTGGACTCACTACAGACGGCGCAGGTCCATATGGGTATTGGGTCCACGTCTGTCCTGGCCCAGTAGCCCACTGGAACCAATTGACTGGAGGAAAAAACGATGGCCACCGGTGGGCCGAGGTTGAGCCCATCGCAGATTCAACCCTACAGAGAGAGTTTCTTCAGAAGACTGATCCTCGCCAGTTACGACCGCTGGATCTGAGGTAGGTGTTCCTTCTGTGACAGAGCTCTCAGCATTCTTGTTTTTTGTCATGATATCAAGAGAGAAAAAAAAATAAACGAGAATTCCTTATTCGGTTTGCTGATTGTTTTGCAGGGTGCAACAACACTCAGAGAAAAGAACCGAAGGCAACTCGAAAGATGCGGAAGCTAGGGCGGGAAAGATCGCTCTCCGATACCACGTCTGTAAAATACAAAGAAAAGAGTAGGGAATTGTATGTGTATTTCATTGATTTGTATACAATCACATTAATACATTTATAGTGTAAAGATGGAAGAGAATAAAAGGAAACAATATACAAAGAATAATAAATTTCCTATTTACTAAAACTTCCTATTCATTAAATCAATTAATCTACAATCAGGATCAAGCACAATCTTCAATCGTATCTCCAACATTAATATCAATGTTTAACTAGTTATCTCTATTTTTGCTTAAAATGGCGAAGGACCCCATGCAAGCCCCGTAAGTCTCCACTGGGCTAATACCTTGAACCAATTCCATGAGTCGCGGTAAAGTCAACTACGCAATAAAACTCGTTCAACAAGTAAAATTTGGTCGATAAAGTAAAACATCTTAAATCATGTCATGTCATGACTTTTTGCCAAGCCTCTTTAGGCGTCCCTCGACGTGACCCGAAAGCGGTTGACGAGCACGCAAGAATTTTTTTATCTTTTTTTTGGTCGAAAGAGCACGCAAGAATTTATGCCAATCTTGGGTCGTGTCGTGGCCTAAGGGTACGGCTGCTCGAGCTTTTAGCATCTTTAAACCGTTGAATTGTCATCGAAGAGCAGTAATTTGGGGCGTACGAGGGGGGCCACTTGCCCGTTATTTTAGTCTGTTGCTTTCGTCCGCTTCTTTGTGGCGGCGGTAGACCGCGCAACCCCTACGTCTCCAGAAAAAGTCACCGAGGACGAGAAGTTTCCCCGAAGGAGGAAAACCATCCTCTTCGTCTCCGGTCAAAATCGATGAACGAACAGAAGTCAGGTATGCTGCATTCGTTTTGAAAAGTAAGGAAACTTATTTCACGTGATTTCAAGTAATCTTACTTGTCTGCGCAAATAGTATTTGTAGATATTCTGTATATGATACTAAATAGAATTTCAAATCTCAATTGCTCATTAGTAAAGATAAAGAGAAATTTACCCGATTTGATTATGAACTTATCATTTGGTCGCTAATTTAATTTTAAATTTAATTTTAGTATTGAGTTTTAAATTTTTTAATTTGATCCAGTTTAGTTTTACACTTTTTTATGATATTTCATGTAGTCTTTTTGTCAAATTTAGGTCGAGAAATTTTGACATAGAAATACAGTTAGTGCTGATTATTCTATGTGACATGACCCTATATTTAGAAAACTCGACCTTTGCAAAAGTGTCTAGATTGAGCAGTGGGATCTTGTGGCTCAAGCTCTGTTGCGGTAGGGAGCTCTTGAATCGGGTTCAACCTATTCCTGAGTTTGAAAGTGGAGGTTCTGAGTGGATCATCATTCTTTGAAGTTAAAGACCAGCTGTTCTCAATTGAAGACCAATGGGTCGAGTGAGATCCAGACCGTGAATTTGAGCCGTGTAGGACACAATTTTTGTGGTTGATTATGCAAACAAAAAGGCAAAACCTTGACGAAGCAACTAAATCGGTGTTTTCTATGTTCGTTCTTTTTCGTCTTTAATTTTGCAGTAACCAAATGAGCGAATCGAACTCTTTAAAATGAGCTTTTTTTTTTTTTTTTTTTTTTTTTTTTTTTGGGAAGTTGATTTTTCGTTTTGTCGAACCATGATGCGTCTCTGCTGTCCACAGAGGAGCTCCAACAGCGCCACCGCCAACTCAACCTTCATGGAGTCTGCCAAAAATGAAAAAAAAAAAAAAAAAAGGGGTCGACGATAGCCAAATGCAAAAGAGATCACCGTACGAAGGAGAAGCTTCGGCATGAGAATTGACATAAACTCACCCCTCACTCACGTGCAAGTCAAACTAGGAATGACATGTGGAAATTTGACTAATGGGGTGGAGGCATACGCGAAAGGAGTAAAACTTGGCTTTGATATCATGTTAGAAAAACCAAACCAAAAGTTGAACGAAATTGAGTTCAACTAGATATATTAATTGGCTTAGATTTTAGTTCTCTCTTGACGACCTCTTCAATGAAAATAACGGACTTCTATTACGCATTCCAATCACGTGGTATGAAAGTAAATTAGATCAAAATGAGTCATGAGAAACAGATTCACTAAGATCAAATGACAAGTCATTATGTTTTTAATGAACACATCAAGCACATTAAAACAAATTCTTATTTCATCTAATATACTTGAGTCCTCCTTGGCTGAACTCAAATGCTTTGTTTCCTCTATGGAATTCGGGGTTGAGGACGGCAATGGTGAGCTGATGGAGAGAAGAGGGATCAACCAAGAGGTGCACACCCAATGGGGACGATGTGGAATGATAAGCAGGGGAGTGAGTCCATCGGGTTTTTTCTCCTATTTTTTTCTTAATTTTTCCATATTAGATATCATATTTAGCTTTATCTCACCTTCTAGATGGATTTTTTTTTTTTATCTGGGTTAATATACAGATCATATCCAAATATGATATTCTGCCAAAAATATAGGACATGATATATATCATATCTGAAGTTATATATGGTCCACAAAATGTAGTCTTTAAATTTGAGGGGAATGGTAGAGATAATTTTTTATATTACGACAGATTGTGATTAATATCACATCACTTTAAAATAGTTATCCTATAAAGTTATAAATAGGCTCGCATTCTCTTCATTTAATAATGTACAATAGTTACATTCATCCCTTTCCTTTAGTCACAAATCTCAACTACACCGGTTTTCTCTAGGCTCAATAGCATGTAATTGCTGGAGAATATAAATAGGAATTATATAAGACATAATAAAGAAAAAAAGTTGAGGAAAAAAAAATACAAAATAACCTAGCTTTGCATTCTTCTATGTTAGAAACTAGCGAGAATGATTGGATTGTCATATTAGTATTTCAAATGAAAATTGATTGTAAAAATCATATTGGAATCTCACGAATATATTTAGTGCAGCGTTGACAAAACTGAAAACTTTATAATTAAGTTGAAATCTATATCATAAGTTTATGATTGATTGGATAATTTTCTCAAAAATTGATCCAAATTGGTTTATACATCATGTTACTAATTCTTGTCGATTTGAACAACTATACGTTCAATACATCCCATTAGTGAAGTTCACTTTGATCGATTCATCAATCAAAATCAAATAGTCATTAACCACAAATTATTAGATGAAGTTATTTCTTCCATCAACTCGTAACAATGAACTAGATTAAGACGCACACATGCACCTACATGTGCAATAACATGTACGTATGCACATGTATTATGCCAAAATACATTCAAATATGGGAATCACTCTTCGATTCGAAATTTTTCCGAGATGATAACAGAGAATTGTGAATCTCGAGGCGTAATGGTCTGTAGATGCCTTTGCTTGTCCGGTCCGTTCGCAGCAAGTCAGACGAGCGGCGCCCCTGCATTTGGCCTTTTGTTTCCTTTTCTTTTGTTTGTCATATCGGTCCCTTTTTTTATCTTGGTACGAATGGAGGACCATCGAACCGAGTACCAATTCCGAAAAATGAATGACCCAACTACCTTTATGCACGGGTGAATGAAGGTACTAAGCAAATTAGTTGGAGAAACATTCATTGAAGGAGTCACTCAACCGTACCATGCACCGAGTCCTGTCCACCGGCACATCCAATTGAAATTCGCCGTACCAGTTCATGAATGAACTTATTCCAGTTAGAAAGTCCCATCTTGTTTAGCTAAGTGAGACCCGATTCAAATTCTCGCGCGCAATCGACTCGATTTTCACCAATGAATGCAAAAGCTACATGGTCAAGCACGTCCACGGCAACTCATTGAAAAAATAATAAAAAGATCACGGGCCCGGGCCCGGGCACGGGCACGAGCACGGCAAGAGAAGGATGACCTTTCGCATCATCTCGTACGGTATTTATTAATTTGGTATGGGCAAACGTGTTAACTTTGAAGTTCGCTTGAACACATCCGTAACTCCCTAATGGTTCAAGAAACCCCCACCGAGCTTCCTTCCACGCATCATCTTCCGACCGCCGAAGGCCGTACAGTCCACAGCAAGTTCCACGGGTCGTCACGCTGTCTGAGGAACCAGGCGCCACGTGGTATCTCTGCTCGGTCAGCGGGAAACCATCGCCCTCGTTATTGGCGATCGAGCTCAGATTGCTGTTTTGTAATTGCAAGTGTATCGAGGGACAGAGTCAAACTCGCTATTCCCAAAAACCTCGCTGTGCTTGCCAGCCGGTGCGTCACATTTGCGCAAGGCCCAATGCGGATGAAGGTTCCGTGAAGCTGCCCGGGGGCCTCGATGCGATCTCTGTCTCATCTTTTCTGGAATTTTATAATGCCGGGGTCGTGACGACCGGGGGGGGGGGGGGCGGGGGCCTTTGGACTTGTAAATGAAAATCCAAGATCGGATCGGACTTTATTGCTCCAACCTCGCCAATTCCCAGGTTCAACGGTCGTGTCGATCCGCTTATATTGAAATGAGCGCGATCCGGAATTAATTACGAGTATCGTAAAACTCAAATCTTAAGGTCAGCGCGTGGAGTGCCTTACTGAAGATGGCATCTCTTTGTCCGGCCCGTCTGCTAAGACAGCGAAGCCCAATCCGCAACCAATTTGGGGCGTCGGCCTTCGAGCTGAGCCGGGCTTTTGGATTAGTTGCCAAGTCTCGTCCACGACACCCTCGACGATCGCCTCCAGGTCTCGCCGAGCTCTTGGGAAGTGGCGGATCGTCCGGTCGAGCGTCCTGGAAGCTTCACCTCCTTGATTCTGAATTTTGAGGCCTTCGACGACCCCTGCTCTTGCTGCAACGACGGACGTCTTTGCTTATGAATTTAGGCCACCATGGCCACAAGCTTGAAGCCCAAGTGGCCATTGCCACGAGATTGAGGCCAAGCTCGAAACTCGAGTGGCCAAGACTACCGAAGCTTCGGGTTCGAGGTTGAGCTTCATGGCCAAGGCAGCCAGCTTGGGCTACAGCTCAAGCCTAGGAGGACACAAGAGGAAAGAGGAAAAAAAAAAAAAAAAGCAACTACTAAACACACAGAGAGAGAAAGTAACGGAGAGAGTGAGGAGACAAAAATCTGAAAATTTTTGTGGTAAGTTGTGTGCTTGGAGATGGAGCAAGAGACTTGAGAGAAAAAGGAAACGGATAAAAAGTAACAGAGAGAGGGGAGAGAGAGTCTGAAATTTCCTGCGATGTGTCTATCATTAAGGTATCCAAAATGTTCTTGACTAAGAGCCGTTTGCTTGGAATTTTGGGGAAAATTTTGAGGAAATGGACAAAACTTTGGTGAAATGGGTTTGTAGAAATACAAGTTTTCTCATAGGCAAATAATGTTTGGTATAGTATGAAGTGCATTAAAACATAATTTTGATTTAAATGGTGTTTGAAAAAAGTACACTAATAAAGGACCTTTTCTATTTAAAAAAAAACTAAACTCAAACCCTTTACTAAACACCGACGAGCTAGATTTGGCAATGCTGGCAACCTTAAGCGACCCTAGCAAGGGCTGCGTAGAATCGTGCAACCTCGGTAAGAGGTTGCCATCACCTATTTTGCTCGCTGGTGGTCATATTTGGCATTGCCAGTGACGTTGCGCAGGTGGAAATTAGTGAGAGTATCTTTGAAATTTCAAAAATTTAGCAATGACAAAATTGAAAGAAAAATTGTATTAGCATTCTTGATATGTTAGGGCCCAAAGCTCTTACGGACTTGATTTTGGTTAAAAGACTTAAGCTCTCTAAAAAAACTTGCCAAATGCTTTAACATATGGCCAAGGGCCTTTGAAGGCCCAAAAGCCTTTAGCAACGTGGTTGCTAAACGTAGCCTAGCAGGATGTATCGCATGGGCATAGCCGCATAGCATCAAAAACACCAGAGGGGCCCGTCGACCTAAATTTTAGAACGTAACTTGCTTGAAAGACTTTGAAACACGGAGAGTGGCATCGGCATGCAGTTTATTTTTTAAATGATTTTCTTGATTAAAAAGAGTACTTGAAAAATATGAAATAGTGGTAAAGTTTTGCGAAGATTAAAGTGACGTGATCTCTTCTCTTACTGAAATTAAAAATATCTTGAAATCGGTACTTTCACGAAAAATTGATTTTTCATCGCTAGAAGAGTTTCTTGCTGGTGGTGCTTTTGCACGCGAGAGAGAGAGAGAGAGAGAGAAGAGAGCACACACACGATAGAAAAGAGAGAAAGAGGGCTTGAGTTTTCTGCACGTCCAAGGTTGTATTCTATTCAAATTCAAGATACAAGAGCTTGTTGCAGTCACTGTCGATCTACAAGGTCGTAGCTGTTAAGATATATCGACAAAAGAAATCAGCTGATACAGATGCTGCTGTTGAGGCTTTAGACAGTATATTGTTGTTCGAAAACTTTCATATTCAGCTCCTAGCCCTTCCAACACACCAAATAGCTTGGTTATGTCATCCACAGGTTTTCCTATAGCATTTAGCTGATCACATATGTACTTGTATTCTCTAAGATAGACTGGAAGAGATCGATCATGTTTTTGACAAGCTTGGAGTTTTCCCCTTAATTCGAACTCTCTTGCTGCTGATTTTTGTGTGAAGCGGTTCAAAAGTGTCTGCCATACTTCATAAGATGTTTCTAAACCGATTATTAAGCTCAGCATATTCTCAGAGACAGCTCCACTTATCCATGAAGATACTAGCTGATCTGTTTTTGTCCAGTCAATATAGTCCGGATTTACGGCTTGACTTCACCTCCTTCAACTAAACTCGTAGCATTCGAGGAGGTGGTGTAATATCACCATTAACAAAGCCAAAAAGTTCTTGACTTTTCGAAACCCGTGGATCGAGCTTGCCACAAAAGAAAATTGTCTTCGACAAGTTTAATTGTGACAAAGTTTGAGATATTCACATGTATAGGGAAGGGATACTTTGATGCTCTTACTGCCATTGTTGTATTCTTTCAACTATGGAAGAGAAGATAGCAATGGTGTTATGAGAAACTAACACAATTACCGTGATACTCGCAATCGATATAGCTTGCTTCTTCTTTCTCGATCTAAAGAGTAGCTCTTTGAATAGATCCTTCTGACAGATTTGATCGCCCGCTCTGATACCATGAGAAGATTAGAAATATGTACTGAAGAACATCAATGAGCAGAAAGAAAAATCTTCATCTCGACTCCACATACTGGTGCAACTGCACATATCACAGCTAATCCTGGTATACTTCATAACTCTTCTAAATATACTGGATATGATCTTGTCATGATTGGTGATGGATCACACTTGTCTATTACATGTCTTGGTGATACATTGCTACATACTTTGGAGAGAGTTTATTGCCTCTAAATGATGTCCTAATTGTCCACGATATAAAGAAAAATCTTGTCGGTATCCAAGTTAACAGAGATGATTATCCATGCTCATTTGTCTTTGATAAATTTGGTGTATATATAAAGGACAACTGGACCAACACAACCGTCTTTGCTCGGAAGGAAAACTAAAGGGCTATATCAAGTGAATTCACAAACAACACAAGCCTTTCTAGCTCAAAGACACGAGAGCAATAGAAGAGGACACATGGCATCAAAGATTAGCACACACCAATTTGAATATCTTGCAGTATTTGCGAATCAAAAACTCATTCGGTGTAGCAAGTAGAATGCTTTGAATGTATGTAGCGATTGTCAAGTTGCTAAGGCTGCAGCTTTACCATTTCCATCATCGAATCTGTAACAACTATGCCACTACAGAAAATCCATTGTGATATATGGGGTCCATCACTGTGACTTCATTTCAGAATTTCAAGTACTATGTTGTTTGTGGATAACTTCTCTCGATTTAGTTGGATATATCCGTTGAAATTGAAGTCGAGACTTTTATAAGATTTTTGTTTGTTTCAAAAGCAAGTAGAGAACCAATTTGAGTCGAAAATCAAGATCTTTCGGTGTGATGGTGGAGGAGAATTTATTAGCCACGCAGATTTCAAGCTCACTTGCAAGCTGTGGTATCAAACAGAATCTTTCTTGCCCTTATACACCTGCTCAGAATGGCATCTCTGAGAGGAAGCATCGACATATTGTTGAACTAGGTCTTGCCATGTTATATCATGGCAGAGTTCCACTGAAATATTGGGTTGATGCTTTTATTACAGCTAACTATGTCATCAATCTACTTCCAACACCAAAATTGCAAATGCAATCACCTCACACAAAGTTTGTATCACCAAGAACCAACTTATGATCACCTCAGGGTATTTGGTTGTGCTTGCTATCCATGTTTACGACCCTATGCTCAGCACAAGTTTGATCCAAGATCCCTCACCTGTGTGTTCATTGGCTATAGTGAACATCATAAAGGCTACAGATGTCTTGTGCCTTCAACAGGTCGAGTATATATCAGTAGACATGTGAAGTTTGATGAGAAGTTTTTCCCTTTCACTAAGTTGTGCCTAACAAAGTATGCACCACTTACAACATTATATCGTCATGGGCGGAAGAAGTACAATTAACAGAGTCAGCAAGCAAGGACACAGCTTCTACTATACCTTATACTTGCTCTCAGACATGCGCAGCCCATCTGCAGCTCGATGAAGACAATACTGCAATAAATTCTCAGTCTTCACAACAAATTGCTATACCTTATTGATCAATCATTACAGCCCGGTAATAACACAAGAACATGTCATTTCTACAACAACAACATACGATGAAGTACCTTCACTGTACAACATCAAGACATGTCTGCTGCTTTGATACAACAACATCCAATAATACAAGTATTGGATCGACCAAGTTATCCCTTCTCATATATCACAAGGGATCATTTCCGTCACTCAATACAGAAACAACTTCCAGTCATCCAATGCAGACTCGATCAAAGTCTGGAATTATCAAACCTAATTCCAAGTATGCATGTCTTGCTGTCTATAAGGTACCTTCTGAACCAAAGTCAATTAAATCAGCATTGGCACATGAAGGTTGGCATAAAGCAATGACAGAAGAAATGGATGCCTTATATCAAAATAAAACCTGGGACTTAACTCCTCGAACTGAACACATGAATGTAATTGGCTGCAAGTGGGTCTTTAAAACAAAACTTGCCCCTGATGGTAGCCTTGACAGATTGAAAGCTCGCTTAGTTGCTAAAGGCTTTCATCAGGAAGAAGGCATTGACTTCACAGAGACTTTCAGTCCAGTAATCAAGCATGCCACAATTAGAATAGTTCTATCTGTAGCAAAGATGAGACAGTGGCCTATTCATCAACTTGATGTTAAAAATGCATTTTTACATGGCACACTTAATGAAACAGTCTACATGGAGCAGCCTCCTGGCTTTCAAGACCCACAGAAACCTTCTCATGTATGCTTACTCAGAAAGTCACTCTATGGTCTTCGACAAGCCCCTCGAGCATGGTTTGATAAGTTTAGTGATTTTCTACTTGCATATGGATTCTTTTGCAGCTCCACAGATCCATCTTTATTCATATATCATCATAGACAAGATACTATTCTTCTACTGTTATATGTTGATGACATTGTCTTAACTGGAAGTTCCTTTCAACTACTCTCTGTTTTGATTCACTCTCTCAGTCTCGAGTTTCACATGAAAGATCTTGGCCCACTGCATTATTTTCTTGGCATCGAAGTCAAACAAAATTCTGATCATTTATTTCTGTGTCAGACCAAATATGCTAGTGATCTTCTCACTCGAGCCCACATGTCTGAATGTAAACCAATTTCTACTCCTCTGTCACTACGGCCACTTGTTATGCAACAAGATTCTGTCTCTTTGTCCAATCCTACTGAGTATCGCAGCCTGGTAGGTGCTCTTCAGTATCTCACTTTGACACGCCCTGACATAGCCTATGCTACCAATTTACTCTGTCAGAAATTACAAACACCAACTATTGCAGATCTCTATAGACTTAAAAGGGTTCTGCGATACATCAAAGGCACTATCAGTCTTGGCCTATTCATTCACTCCCAAAGCTCTTCACATCTGTATGGTTTTTCAGATGCAGACTGGGCAGGGTGTTCTGAAACACGAAGATCAACTACAGGTTTCTGTACTTATATTGGCTCCAACCTTATTTCTTGGACAGCCAAGAAGCAGACCACAGTAAGTAGATCTTCTACTGAAGCTGAGTATCGTGCGCTTGCTTCCACCTCTGCTGAACTCACTTGGATCAGTTTTGTCTTACGAGACATAGGATGTGTTCTCACTAATCCTACACATATGTTCTGTGATAATAAGTCAGCCATTGCTCTCACTGCCAATCCTGTATTACATGCTCGAACAAAACATATCGAGGTGGATTTCCACTTTGTTCGAGAAAAAGTCTCCTCAGGATCAATTCATGTCCAATATGTCCCAAGCAATTTGCAACTTGCTGATATTTTCACCAAGTCTCTCTCACGTTTTTCACATTGTCAACTACGCACCAAATTGGGACTTGGTTCTCCACCCGTTCCCAATTTGAGGGGGAATGTTAAGATATATCGACAAAAGAAATCAGCTGATACAGATGCTGCTGTTGAGGCTGCTGAAGCTGATGAAAGAACAAAAGCAAGTGATTACTGATACAAGCAAAAAAGGGGAGAAGTGGCTGATACCAGTTGAAAGAAGAGACTGCAAATGAACGACTGAGATGAAGTAATGAAGACTATCATCGACGATGGTAAAAATCTGAAAAGATTGACGCGGATTGCGGATTGCTAGCATATGAAGAAATGTAAAGTCGCTATTCAGTTGGAAAGTCAAAAACAGAAAGTTGTTTTGTCAGTTAGTCTTCATCTTCTTAAAATAGGAAAGTGTGTGGAGTCTCAATAATATAGTTTTTGAGATGTGTAACAGAGAGATAGAGAGAGAAAGATAGAAAATCTCCTTTGTTTTGAGTTCTCTGTAAAAAAGAGTACAGCAATATGCAGATAAAGTGAGAGAAAGCATGGAGTCGAGATGAAGATTTTTCTTTCTGCTCATTGATGTTCTTCAGTACAGATTTCTAATCTTCTCAGTAGCTTCAAGGAAAGCTATGCTTGCTCTTAGAAAGTGATAGCACACGCTATGTAGTTTGGAGTTTGTGGTGTGGTGTCGTGTGGAAGAGGGAGCTTGTGCTGCTGTAGTGTGTGAATCCCTTTCTTGTTGCTTTCCATTAGTTGTTGCGGTTGTCGTTGGTTGCCTCGGTTGCTAGACCTTTCTGAAAAGGAAAATTTGAGGGTGACGGCATCGTCACTCCTCGGAGAGTAACTGTGCTGCCCCCACCATAAGTTTTCTCAAGTAAAATGGATTCCTTGAGAAAGAAAACTGTGGATCTCATCTTTTGGCAATGGAAAACCGTGGCCACAAGGCCCACAACAACACCGTTACAAATTAAGGAACCGTTATGCTAGCCGGATTTCACGAGAAACAATTGATGTCGTTTTCCAACACCAGGTGGACACGAGAAGTTTCTTTTTTACTCTGTTATGGGGGTGCATCTAAGGATTCTCCAGTACTGATTCTCAATCCCTCGTGACCGTCGGATAAAAAAAATCCCATCCATTAATCATTAGACTTTCAAGGTTTTGTGTCACAACCGCACTCCCATTCACCAGCAGAACACTTTCTATATATGTCCTTCCTTAGCACTTCATTTTGGATAGGGATCAATAGTTCCCCTGTACGGATTGGAGTAAGAAAGGCCCACCCAAAAAAACGAATAAAATAGTCCGTTCTTTTTTGCTAGTATCCCCATGTAGCCTTGTCCCCGCTCCTCTCTCAGGATTATAAGGTAATAATAG
The DNA here is from genome assembly GCA_017140595.1 of Eucalyptus curtisii. NCBI lineage: Eukaryota > Viridiplantae > Streptophyta > Magnoliopsida > Myrtales > Myrtaceae > Eucalyptus > Eucalyptus curtisii. The sequence goes on from CM029504.1 coordinate 11,532,059, forward strand.
AGTGGATCCGTGAAAAGGTTCTCCACCGAGAGTAGAAAGCTCTTTTGTTATGTATGTAAATTATTAGATCAATTTACGACATTTTATATAGAAATTACAAATAAATGTAAAGAGTTATAATTAGTTATGATTTGAGAATTTGTCTCTCAATGGCCATAGAACTGCCCAAGTATTAAGGGAAGAAATTCGATAAACTCTCTAAACACAAAAGTTATTCATTCCATGAAATCTCCAATGTCTACGGTAGAATGGACGATCTATCCCCATGCATCACTAAAGTTTAACACGCGAACAATCATAGAAGCTTCTAAATCCATAAGCATACAATAAGATGAGAAAAACTACTCTAGTTTCTGTCTTATTTTTTGGGTGGATACGCTACATTACATTCTATCTTATGCTTACACAGAGGGCAAGTATATGAGAAAGTATGTAGTCCTCCTCTATGTCCGCATGCTGGACAATGACCTGGGTACGAAATCGGGATGCCCATTGGCGGCGGGTTGGCGGGTGTAGCCGGATTTTTCGGCGTAGCATCAGGTTTCTTCTTAGTTGGAGGCGGATCCTTCTTCTCCTCTGGCGTAGTTGGAGGAGGTGGCTTTATCGTCATTGAGGCCGCTTTCTCCCGGATTTTCTTCTCTCGCCTCTGGATGTAGTAGAAAAGGAAACCACAGAGCATGACGACGACAATGACTACACCGACAATGACCCACGTTGGAGTGTTATTGTCGTCGGATGATACAAAATTCGGATCGATCCATGCAGATGGAGGAGGGAAGTACTCGAAACCCGGATAAGTTTGTGGATAGTTACTGTTCTCCATCTAGAAAACTCTCTACAGTTGCGGTGAGTTTACAAACAGATTCTAAGGCAGTAACTTTTTGATCGTGATTAATTGAGAAGACCATATCATCCGAGCGCGAAACTGAGATGATTCAACACGGAACTCAGAGAGATATAATATGAGTGGAAGTAGCTGTAAGTGCTTGCACATACCTTCACAGGAAGAACCGAGCAATACCAGTGAATGACGTTGATGCGCCAATTCTTTTTTTTTTTGGTCGGTTGGTGCTCCAATTCTTACGCGACCTGCAAAGAAGTGAGAAATGTCATTAGGTAGCATCTCGTTTATAATGGCTCTCGATGTCCTGCCCCCACATGGGTGGGTGTGTTTCGGTCAACTCATCACTTTCTTTATAGTGAAAATGTATTTAAGATGAATGATTGAAGCCGGCGGGACAAAGAGTTAAGAAAATTTAATATTACGTACCAAACGGCCATGATTCGATATTAATGAAATGATTTGCGGATACAAACAAAGAATAATCATGTGAACTCTCAAGTTCTTTATTAAGTGACATGTTAACGATTATTCCATTGAATATGAGAGTCTATGCGTGCTTGTAGTCATCTTTCTCCGTGTAGAATGCGGTAGGAATAGGCGTTCTACTCAAATTATAATGTGACGATATATTTCCAAGTTTAGTGCATTTGAGCTTGAGTAACATATGCATAGAGACCCACCCATGGGTAGCGCAGTTAGTGTGAGTTCTCTCCCTTATCGCCGAGGTCGAGAGTTCGAACCCTCTCGTTGCATTTCCATGACTTAAGTGGGGGTCCCAAGGGTGGATTACTGGCCAGCCCCCCTAGGTTTTACGTCTAAATAGCGACTTGTGGCGAGGCCTGACGGTGGTACCAAGCACCGGAGAGTAGTGTGATCCCTAGAGGGTGATCTCTAACGGTTCCTCGGTTATAAAAAAAAATAAAAAGAACATATGCATAGAGGAAGCATAACTAAGGAGAAATATTTTGGAAATGTTGCGGCAGATCCTCTCCCTTTGACGCATAGTCCATGGAGAAAATGTTTTGTTGAAATGAATGGTAGACGGTGCTAGTGAAATAGAAGTTTGGCGTTAGATTGTTGATATATATTTTTATATTATGAAACGGTCGATATTTAATCAACTCATAATTCAAAAAGATTATAGCTTTTATGGGATTGAGACCAAATCTTAGCGTCTTTATCGTGGATTTTGGATGTTGATTTCCTCTTAACGATACTCTGTATCTTCTATTTGAGAAATACATTCTAGACATATATATGTCCTTCCCTTTGCGCTTCATTTTCAAATAAGGATTAATAATTCCCCCGTATGGACTGGAGTATGGAAAGCCCACATAAAAAAAGAAAACAAAATAAAAAGTCCTTTCTTTTTCGCGGGTATCGCCATGCGGCTTAATCCCAACCGCTCTCTTAGGAATAGGAGGCAATAATCGAGCAAATATGTCAGAGATTACTCTACCACGAGTGGAAACACTCTTTTATCATGTGTGTGGATTACTCGATCGATTTACTACATTCTATATAGGAGTTATGAAAAAATGCAAAGAGTATAAATTGTTCTGATTTGAAAACTCATGTTTCGATTAAACTGTAGAACTCGTAATGTATTATCAGAAGTAATTCGATAAACACTTCAACATAAAAATTATTTATTGTATCGAATCTCTAATGTTGTACATGAGAGGAGACAATTTATCACTGTGCATCAAGTTTCAACACACAAAATGCACATTAGCTTCCAAACTGATAAAATATAGTATCTTCTGTCTGATTTATTATCTGGATACACTACATTATATTCCATCTTATACTTGCACAGAGGGCAGGTATATGAGAAAGAATATAGTCCTCTATGCCGGCATGCTGGACAATCGCCTGGAAATGAAATCAGGACAACCACTGGCGGCGGCTTGGCCGGTGGAGTCGGATCAAGCCAGCTTTGTAGTTGACGTAGGTGATGGTGTCACTTACTTTGCGGCCGGAGCAGATGCCGAGGCCGCTATTTTCCAGATTTTCTTCTCTCGCTTCCAGAAGTAGTAGAAAAGGAAACAAAAGAGTATGACCACAACAAGCACTATGCAGACGATGACCCACGTCGGAGTGTTGTTGTTGCAATCGTTGGACGATACCGAATTCGGATCAATCCATGCCGATGGAGGAGGGAAGTACACAAAACCCGGATTATTTGGTGGATAGTTATTCGTCTCCATCAAGAAAACTCTGCATAGTTCAATGCAAGCGGTAAGTTTTAAAACATGCTTCGAAACATCAATTCATACAAGAAAAGGTAATAATTCTTCAAAAAGATGGTACTTCATTAGCAAAGAAACCCTTTTTGATCGGGACAAATAGAGGAGATGACACGAGCGAGATGGAGATGATCGATGATGGACTTCAGCAAGATATAATACGAGTCTGAAGGGGGCGTTTGTACATACCTTAACAGGAAGAGCTGAGGAAACCAGGGAGAGACGTTATTGCGATGATTCTTCCACAACCTGCAGAGATATGGAAATTTTCGTTTGGTGGGCTCTCATTATAATGGGTGGGTGTGTTTCGGTAGGCTGGTCAACACCTTTTTTTACGTTGAGGATTTACGCAAAACGGGTAATTGAAGACGGCAGGAAAAAGACTTTGGGAAATTTATTATATCACGTACCGAACAGTCATGAGTTGATGATATTGACATTATTTGCAGATACAAACAGACAACGAAGACATCAAGTCCCGGACGGTGCTTCCCCGAAGGACCCGAAGCGTGTAAGGTTTGACGCTTCTGAGTCTTGACAAGGAACGCTAAGAGTCCACAAGCTCTTTAGTTAAGTGACATTATTACAATTTTCACTGAATTTGAGTTTCTACACATACTCATAATCATCTTTGTTCACGTAGCATATAATAGGAATAAGGCAGAGAATCGTAATGTATGTCATGATATATTCCGAATTTATGTTCTATAACCAAGGAGTAAGGAGAAATATTTTGGAGATGTTGAGGCAGAGAATCCTTGCTCTTTGACATGTAGACCACGCACACAAAGTTTTCGTTAGAGTGAGCAGCAAATGGTGTTAGTGAAGTAGAAGTTTGGCGTTAGATAAAACGGTTAAATACATAACCAACTCATGATTTAGTCATTTTTGAATGGGATTGAGTCAAAAACCAAGTGTCTTAAATGTGGATTTTAGGCATAGGTTCCCTCTTGATAATCCTCCCTTCAATGATCAAAGGATATAGAACATGATCGATATTGATTTTTGTATACGTGCTGTTGCTCCTTCAATAATGGCATTTCGACTAAAGTTGTGGAAGGAAGAGAGTTGTAAGAATTCATACTTGGGATGTCAGAGTTGCTTTTTGACTTGGTTAACTTGTGGGCCCCATTTAAAAAAAAATAGAAATTGATTTGGTCAATAAAGAGAGAAAAGGGGCCGTTCGGGACGGAGGAAGCACGCAGAGGAGAAAAGAAAAGATGAGGAAAGAGAAGAAGGAAAGAAAGAAGAGAGCGGAAAGGCAGAGGCGTACACGCCACGGGAGACTCGTCGAGCTGGCTTTATTTTGATTTGTACTGTTCGGTAAGTGGTCGTGTCCTTTATTCTTTTTATTTTTATAAATTATTGTGAGATTCATTTTTTAAGGAATTTGTGACTCATAACAAACTTTTATTTTCATAAAATCCTAAAAACTGTTATGTTAGCAAAACCCAAAAGAAAAGATGGGGAAAGAAAGGACAAGAAAGGGGAAAAAGAAAGGTGTACATGCCACGGGAGACTTTCGATTCAAACACTCGGTAAGTGCTTGCGTCCCTCATTCTTTCAATTGGAGTAGTTTTCGAATTTAGGTTTTAAATTCAAAATTTTGGGAAATCGAGCTACAAAAGTCCAATTTTGAGTTGTCAAGTTATGGAACTTTATGGAAATTGTGGATTATGGAGTTGTGGAGCCATTGGATTTGTTGAGAGTCAGTTTAGAGCAACGCTTTAGTTGAAGCGAAAATATAAAGTTTTGCGCTCAAGTTCAATGTTGCAGATAGCTTCGAATATTTGCTTTAATTGAGAGTTTTGTTAGCGCGTGAGAATTGTTTCACTATTTATTAAGCTTAATATAGTTGTTTCGTAGTGAGGTAGAGTTTTACTTGATTTTAATGTCAATCATCGTTTAATTGTTAGGATTACGATATCATTGACTCATTTAACTACACATTGTTTAGTTTGGGCATTTCCAACACGACCCGAACACGACCAAACACGGCCCAAACATGAATTGAACATGAAACAAGTTGACTACATTTTTCGGGTCTTAATACTATTTGGGTAACAATTATAAAACAAGCAAACAAACATGTTTTGGATCGATTTAGGGTCGGAACATTGTTCAGCCCTCGAACACATTATTGACTCCAAACACGTTCTCTCACCCAAACACTTCTCACTCAAACACATCAGACCTCGCCGACGACTTTGCCTTCTCCTCCTGACAATCGCGCCTTCTCCTCTCATTGACTCTACCACCGTCGACAACTATGCCTTCTCCTTAATCCAGTCCTCTTCTTTGCTCCTCGTATTCTAGGGTTTCGCTTGGCGGTAGGATCTCCGTTGTCGACAACTGCGCCTTTTGTGTCGATTTCTCGCGGTTCATCTACTGCCAGCACTCGACACTCGACAATTCTCCTCCTGCCATAATAGCAAAGCATGAGATTCCTTCTTACGATGCTTTCATTGTCTCGTGTTTATACGTCGATCGAGTCCGGCGGTTCTTGTTCTGCCGGAAATTTTAGCTGAAAAGGTTGATGGTTCTCGTTTTGCATTTCACCACTCAAGAAGAGTACTGCAGCGTCTCCGTCTCTCGAGGCGGCCCCTCTTCGTCCCCAATTTTATCTGCCCCCTCACCTGCATCCCCGAGTTCAAAGCTTCTCTTCTCTGCGAGCTCGTGGTCCTGCGAGCCTTCCACGACTCCTTCAGTCTCTAAGCGATCAATCGTGTTTTGGGTGACCACCTAGTTGTTTGTTTCTCTTCTCGAGTCCATGTTGTGATGATGAAGTCTGGGTTCTTTGTAGAAGCGATAGGCGGAGGTTTCTTGTGGTTCCTAGCAAGAGTGAGATGAGGATTTATCGTAAGTGATCACATCTATGGTAGATTTGTGCATGTGGGGGAGTTTTTTTTTTTTTTTTTAGGCTTGTTCTCATTGTGGGAGTAATTGACAAGAAACGTAAGAAGTATGAAGAGAAATCTATTATGTATTTCTCATTATGTTCAATGTACATGGCTGTATTTGTAGGACAATAAATGAATCCGAAAGAATACACACAATACTATCTTTCCTAAAAAGTTTCACATCTACAATTTGCTAACTCAATCACAAGATTGGAATCTAGATTGAGAATTAATCATTAGATCATTTCTCCAACACTCCCCCTCAAGTAGGCAACTTATAAATGTTGAAGGCGCCAAGTTTGCTCAATAGATATCTGTGCTGTTTCTGGCATAATGGCTTAGTGAAAATATCTTCAGGTTGTTCCATAGTTTTAATTAGCAACAATTCCTTCCCGAATTTTCTCTCGAGTAAAATGGTAATCAATCTCAATGTACTTTGTTCTCTTAGGAAAGATCGCATTTTCTGCCAATTTAAGTGCATCATCATCATCACAAAATAATTCACTTGTGCCGTTGATTTGCACACCTAGATCTAAAAGTAATCCCTGTATCCAAACTATTTCGCAAACAATTTTCGCCATGGCTCTATATTTTGATTCAACTGATGACAATGAAACTGTTGATTGCTTCTTCGTCTCCCATTGAATCAAAGAGTTTCATAGCTTGATGCAAAAACCAGTAATGGATCTTCTTGTCATTGGACAAGTGGCATAATCTGTATCACAATAGGTTGTCATTTTCATGTTGCAGTCACGGGATAATCAAATTCCAAGTCCTGGAGATCCTTTCAAATACTTCACAACCTTCAGTGCTGCGTTCATATGTGATTACTTTGGGTTGTGCATAAACTGACTAAGTATTTGTACTGCATAACATATATCAGGCTCGATGATGGTGAGATAAATGAATTTCCCAATGAGCCACTGATATCCTGATGGCTCCTTGAGCAGTGGATCCTCAATTGGAGAAGAAGAGTTTGCATCATATGCATATGTTGTCAATTTGATATTCTGTTCAATAGGTATAGTAGCTGGTTTGCATCTCAATAATCCTACATCTGATATGATCTCCAGAATGAATTTTCGTTAACTGAGACAAATTCCCTCATTGGAACAAGCTATTTCAATACCAAGAAAATATTTGGGAGGTTGCAAATCCTTAATATGAAAGGTCATATGCAAATATCTCTTGAGCTCTCAAATTGTGACATCATCATTCCCCATAATCAGTATATCATCGACATAAATAACAAGTAGATCAATGAAGTACCTTTGGTCCATGTGAACAATGCATAATCATACTTGGAATGTGCAAAACCTGCATTTGTGAGTGCCGCTGTAAACTTCGCATACCATTGTCGAGAAACTTGTTTGAGTCCATACATGGATTTGCGAAGACGACATATTCGAGACTCTCCCTGTCTATGTAATCTTAGTGGAAGTTCCATGTAAATTTCTTCATCAAGATCACCATGAAGAAAGGCATTGTTCACATCCATTTGTTGTAAGTCCCAATAACGCAATGCAGCAACAGACAGAAAAGAACAAACAGTCACTTCTTTAGCAATAGGAGAGAAGGTCTCGTGGTAATCAAAGCCTTCACATTGCATAAATCCTTTAACGACAAGTTAAGCCTTGTACTGCTCAATTGAACCATCTGCTTTATATTTTATTTTGTAAACCTATTTACAGCCGATGGGCTTTCAGTGAGAAGGCAAGGGAGCGACGTCCCAAGTATTATTCTCTGTAAGAGCAATTAATTCTTCTTTCATGGCTTTTTGCCATCGAATATCACGTGCTACTTCTCATAGGAAGATGGTTCTTGTTCTTCAGATATTCTACTGATGCAGCACATGTGTTTCGGCGATAATCTACTGAAGGAAACATAAGAAGACACTGCATATTGCGTACCTAGAGTCTCCAAAGTGGGAGAGATATAGTCCTTTGTCCATGTTGGAGGCCAGACCTGTTGTCCTAAATGTCTGGGCACATGAAACGGTGTTTGTTTAGCAGCTAGTGATGGAGGTTCAATGTGTTTTTGTTGCGGTGATGATTGAGACCCATTATTGTTCTGTTGAGGTGGTGAAATGGGCTATCTATTTATTGCAAAGGAAGAATCAGGAGATTTAACAAAGAAATTATGAGCCCAATGGGTGCCGTCATGGGGCATGAGCCAGAGCATGATTGATCTAGTGCAATCAAGATGTACGATGGCTTTGTACAAATATCTTCCGTCGATAAGAATTGTCGATGATTAGATGTTGGTATTGGCGGCTCATGTGTAGACACCATTTCCTGGAAAGGGAATACATTTTCATGGAAGACAACGTGTTGTCTAACAAAAAAACGACCTGTAGATATCCCCATAACTCGATAACCCTTTTGTAGAACTGGATATCCCATAAAGATGCATCGAATAGCACGAGGATCATTTTATGTCGACGTCTCATATTCATCATGTAGCAAAGACAGCCAAATACTAGGAGATGATCAATCTTCGGTTATCTGCCAAAAAGCATTTCAATTGGGGATCGTCTATTTAATATTTTAGTTGGCATGCGATTAGTTAAATAGGCTACCGTCATCACACAATCTTCCCAAAAAGATTCAGGAATGGAAGGTTGATATTTCAATGCTTGGGCAACTTCTAAAAGATGTCAGTGTTTATGTTCAATGATGCCATTTTGTTGGGGAGTATAAGTACAAGAACTCTCATGGAGTATTCCTTGAGAAGTAGAAAATATTGACACTCAGTTGAGAAAAATTCACTTCTATTATCTAAGCGAATACTTTGAACATTTTAATCGAATTGATCTTTGATCATGGACAAAAATTTTGACATATATGAAAAAGTCTGACTCTTGGACTGCATGAGGAATATCTAAGTGGCACGAGAGTAATCATTTACTATGGTGAGGAAAAGTCGGGATCCATTGTGACATTCCAGATTTTCAACATTGTTTTCTACTGAATAAATCGGGCATTTCATTGACACGCCTATATGGCTGTTCTCAAAGCTGATCACTTTCGAGATAACGAGACTATCTAGGGAAACCATTAAGGATTTTAAGGTAAATAGACTTGAGAATTCGACTAGGAATCGGCTTCTCGACCGTGTCCATCTTTAGAGGCCATTATGGCACAGTTAAAAATCGATTTGAAATAAGAGATAGACTGGTTCGACAGAGATGTGTGGCTAATCATGAGTGACACCACTAAATTGGAAAATTCTCATCGACCGATACTAGACTGATTTTCTTATTATTTTGGTACCCTGTGTCCATATTTTGATCCTTGAGATTTTCACGACAACCGAGAGTCTCCAATATGTCGAGTGGGTTCATAGTGGCTCGAAGAAAATCGATCACGGGTCATTTACACTAAAAATTTCTGAAAGTTACTCGGTAGTCTAGGTTAAGCTAAAAATGCGCAAAGTTGAAATTAACTGTGAATTTAAATTCGATTTTAGAAATTGAAGATTCTGTCATATCACAATAAATTTTAGGAGTATCGACTTAGTCTCAGAAAAGTTTTCTGACACCCGATACTTTTTGGGAAAAAGTCGTCGCAAGGCCGTTTTTGTGCAGAAAAAGCCGATGAACGCTTTTGATAGCAAAATTGGGAAGCATGATGGATATATGAGTGTAAAAAAATATCGATTCGATTGATGGAGTGTCAATTGAATTTATTGGAGCCGGTTCTTGACGAAACAAGTATGAATAAGAGTTCAATTGAAACCAAAACCCCTCAATTTCGTAACTCCCCCTTAGCCTAGCCAAAATGCACCATTCCAAGAGTTGTGAGGAGGGTTGGTGTGGCTCAATGGTAGCCAAGAGTGTATGCTTGGCCTAAGATGAATTGAGAAGATATTTTGGTGGAAAATTTGGCCAAGGGACCCCACCAAGGCAAGACTTGCCCCACACTCCCATCCCTCTCTCCCTCCTTGCTTGTGCGAAACCAGCAACCACCAGAGGAGAAGCCGGAGCCGCCAGTCGCGCCAGCCAGCCATCGTTGCACGTCCACGCCGCCATCGCCGTTCGCGCCCTTGCCCGTGCACGCCACCAGCCGCACGCTGTCCACCCCTGCTCGCCTCTTGCTCTGCCGTCTAGCTCGCTGTTCCGCAACTGTGAGGGGCTGTGGAAGCCCGCCGGAGTTCGTTCAACCACCGTAGACCGCCCCTTTCAAGCCACCGAAGCCTCCCTGAACCTTGCTGCCCATCTCAGCCTTGTTTGCTTCTGTTTTTGCAACTAAAATAGATCACGTTTTTGTGGATATTGCAGAGGTTGGCGAGCCCATTTTGAGGTGTTTTCGGGCCCGTACCCTAGGCCCGCTTTGGAGAAAAACGTCCCTCGCGACATTCCCGACGTTCCGATCTGAACGGATTGTTAAACGGGTGAGTTTAACTCACTAATCCTCGCTTAGTTTGCTAATGATGCTTAAGGGTTGATTAGTGTTAATTAAGCATGATTATGGGGTTAGATTAGTTTATATTAATTAAATCAGTGACTTATCAATGCATGTTAGGTGGTTAGACATAGTCATTAGCGAGTAAATAGGCTCGAGTAATTATTGAACGAATCTCAGAAATTTTCCGGGTCCGTCTCGGCCTCAAATTAGGCATTACAGGCCTAAATTGGATTTATTGCTATATAATAATTAATTAATTAATTAATTAATTATATTCCGGAAATTCAATCGGGATGGCCGGTGTCCGAAATTTTATGCTGATTGTCGTGGTGCAGTCCGTTTATTGATTTGAGCTTTGATTTGTACCGAATTGATTCAATTGTGGATTTTTAGGATATGTTCCTAAATGAATTGATTTTGATTTTTCATTGAGAAGCAACCGGGTATCGGTTGTCAATATAAAAAATAGATTGGTGAACCACGGAGAATAGTGGAATTTGTGGAATTGGAATAGTGGTAGGATATATATCACCTTGGTGAATATGGTGCCTTAGAGAATGCATGTGGGCTCGGTGAGTTGGTATATCACTTGGGAGAATGCACGTGGGCTCAATGATTGAGTATGGCATCTCGAAAGGGACACGTGGGCTCGGAGATTTGATGCATCACTTTGGAGAATGCACGTGGGCCCAATGATTAAAGTATGTCATCGTGGCGAATATGTCGCCTTAGAGAATGCACGTGGGCTTGGAGACTCGGTATGTCATCCTGGAGAATGCACGTGGGCTCGATGACTAGATATCCCACCTTGGCAAACGTACGTGGGTTCGATGAGTAGATACGTGGTCTTGGAGAAGGCACGTGGGCTCAGAGACTTGGTATGTCATCCTGGAGGATGCACGTGGGCTCGACGACTATATATTCCATCGTGGGGGAATGTATGATACTGATTCAATGATCGGGGAATGGTTCGATTGACATGTAATCGACTAGGTCGATTGATCGATAGTTCGATCTATGTTGAATAATTGGGTGCCTATTATGAATTGTCTAGATATGTAGGTGGAATTTGAGGCCAAGGTAAGTCCTCTGACCCATGTGTGCATAGGCAGCCCATAGTGTATTGGTTTACCGATCGAGTCTTAGGGGGTAGAACTCGCTGTGACGTTGTCTCATTAGTTATTGTATAACCATCTCAGGCCCCTAGATGACAGCACCTCCACCTCCTCGACCTCCCATGCATTTTGGTATCCCTGAAGAGGTCATAGAAGTAGCATACCACTTCCATATCCACTCTCATCCCGAAGGACTGAAGTATGTTTTAGTTAAGTCGACCGTCTAGGTTGATGTGGGTCTAGATGCCCTGAGGCCTCATGAGTTCCGATCAGGGTATCGTCATTACTATGATGGGCGAAGAGAAGGTCATATCCCTGAGAGTGATGTACCTAGGTTTGTGCTGGAGGAAGCGTTCGAAGAAGGAACGGTAGACCATTAGGACGGGTCGGTAGTGGATGCTAATAATCCTCAGGAAGAGGACAATGCTCGTATTCCCGTGTACTCAGTCGATGATGACAACTGGAATGAAGAAGAATTAGGGATGGTTGAGCAAGAGGAAGGACTGGAGTAGGATCAGGAATGGGAGTGACCAGTGGAGGAACCTGCAGAGGAGGAACCTACAGAGGAAGAACTTGAAGAAGAGGAACCCGAAGAGGAGGAGCCTGAGGAGGACCCTAAAGAAGAAGACGAAGAGGATGACCTCGAGGAGGATCCTGAGTACGACCCGGATGAGGACTAAAATCCCATCATGTTTTTGCAAACCCTAAGTCGTGAACTGATGTATGATAGATCAGACTTCTGTAAATAGTATTGTAATATATACTATGTGGTTTACCTTGTATAAAAGTTTGGTTGTAGTTTTTCAGTTGTGAAAAATATGGCCATACTTTTCTATCCCATTGTTTTATTGTCTAGGGATATATTTATATGCTTCCGTATGTGTATTAAAATGAATGGGTCGGCGATGTGTCCTGGGACGTCACTATTATATCGACCAGGTGAAGGGCACGCGTTCGAGGATCGGGGTATGACACCCCGTTTAAGTGGTATAAGAGCGAAGTTCAAGATTGGAGTGATAAGGAGAGATGATTCATGGGATAGTAGTAAGAAGGCTTTTAAATTCATGCTGGTGCATGTTTGTGTTAACTGAGTGCTAGAATTGCTTGTTGTTTGGATCGCTCTGTTTCTAATTCGGTGTTGAATTAGAAGCAAGCGTTAGTAGATTAAAGCTACACCATGAGCGATCAGAAGCCAAGAACTTCTGCTAAGAGGGCCAGTAGGGCCATGACTTGGGGTAGAGCGCCGACTAGGGTCGGTACCCGAGGCAGAGGTAGGGCACAGGCTCAGGCCAGTGCCAGTGGAGAAGCACCAACTCTTGTCGGTGCTGGGGTAGAAGCCCCTGGTGATCCCAGGATAGATGGGATCATGTGAATATTAGAAATCACGGGAAATCGTATGAATCAGCAGGCTCAGAATCAAGCCGCCATTGTCGAAGCCGTCGCTCAAGCTGCTGCTATTGCTGCTGCTGAAGTCGCCCTGCTACCGTACCTGCTGCTGCACTTGCCACCGTACACGTCGAAGGTCCTCCAACCTGAATCCGCCTCAGTTCACTGGAAAAGGAGACCCTGAAGTTGTTGCTTTATGGATCCAGAAGTTGGAGAAAGCTTTTGCACTACTGATATGCAATGAGACTGAGAAAGTAGTACTTGCAACTTACCAACTGGAGGAAGTTGCAAATACTTGGTGAAAGACTACCCGATGATTAATATTTCCAGAAGGTGTCGTTTCGGAGTGGAACGCCTTCTTAGAAGCCTTTAATGACAAATACTTCTTGGAGACTGCAAGAGAGGTGAAGATGGCGGAGTTTCAACGGGGGCTGAACCGGGGCCGAAATCGGCTCGCAAAGCTTCGCGGTTGGGTTGGGTTTTTGCTCCTGCGTTGCTGGTCACGACTTCAAGAGAGAGAGGGACATGGCTGGATGAGCGTGTGCTGGCGTGAGAGAGTGATGGACAATCGTGGTTTTGCTGAAACCTTCGACCGAACCAGCGAATGGGAGGAAGAAGCAAAATAAAAGGGTCAGGGCAGCAGGCAACATAGAGGAGGGGAGGGGGGGCAGGCATCTTCAACAGCATCCAAAGAACAAAAGAAAAAGTAAAGAAAATGAAAGAGAAGGAGTGGGGTTGGTCGGCCATGAGGGGGAAAAGAGAGAGAGAGAGAGAGAGAGAGAGAGAGAGAGAGAGAGAGAGAGAAGATTAAGAGAAGTCAAAGATGAGGGAAGACGGTGGAACACGGCAAAGAGAAAAAGGGGACGTCGGTTTGGGGAGGGACTCACGCGAGAGAGAAAGAGAGAGAGAGAGAAAAGAGAGAAAAGAGAGAACGTGCAACCATGGGAAAAAAAAGAGGAAAAAAAAAAAGGAATTTAAAAGAAATTCCTAAAACCGAAAATTCTTGGTCCCACTTGCTCTTGTTTAATCCAATTTGGTCCCCAAAAATCCGCATGCTAAAGTACTTGATCCTCACTTGCTTTCTTGCATCAAATTTCCCCCAAACAACAAGTCTTGGGCAACAAAGACGCCCATTTTCCCTCAATTCCGAATTCTATTTCATTTTTCTCGGAATCCGATTTCTGAAAAAACCCCTCTGATTGGCGTCCAATTTTGATGCGGAAAAAGCCCACGAAATTTCCTGGTACTAAGTCACTCACACAAGATATCAAAAATCTCTTCAAATTGACCGATCCGAATTTCCGTTCGTTTTCCGAATCGTCCTAGTTGATTTTCCGTAAAAATCCTGAACTCACCGGAAATTCCTCGAAAGGTGAGTCAACATTCCTAGAATGACTCATGACATGACAAGACTTTCAATTTCTGAAATCGAATTCAAATTCGCGGTTAATTTCAATCAGACAAGGTTTTAGCGTGACCTAACCTACCGGATAGCTTTTAGGAATTTTTTGTGCAATTGACCCGTGGTCGATTTTCTTTGAGCCACACGTACCTCTTCGACACATTGGCGACTTTTGGTAGTCGTGAAAATTTCGAGGTTTCAAATACGGATACAGGGTACCCAAAATGATAGAAAATCGATTTAGTGCCGATCGACGAGAATTTTGCAATCAGATGGAATCACCCACACTTGATCACACATCTCAGTCGAATTGACCTATCTCCGGTCTCTGATCGATTTTTAGTTGTGCCGTAATGACCCTTGCGGACTAGCACGGTTGAGCAGTCGATTCCTAGTCGAATTCTCAAGTCTATTGCATTTAAAATCCCTTAATGGCCTCGCCGGATAGGCCAGTTATCTCATGAGTGGCTATCTTAGAGAAAAGCACTATAGGTGCGTCGACGAAAGACCCATCTTATCCAATCGAAATCAGAACTTGAAATTCATGATGTCACAATTAGTCTTTTGTTAGGTGCTAGGATGCATGTCTCTTTCGGGGTTGAGGCATGTGCCGTGACGCTTAAGGGTGTTCAAGATCTTACAGAACTATGAATGCTAGTATGGGCTTAAAGGGTTGTAATATGGTTGTTGAATAATGCTTTGGCATGCTAAAGATGACGAAGGATGGTGTTACCTTGGCAAGAAGTGCTGAGTTCAAAGAAAAAATTAAAAATATTGATGCTAGTCTTTTAAATCAAGTTGATCATCCAACCTTCTTTGCAATTCGCCTTTTGGATCAACACTCTGAAATCAATTTTTGGGTCCGCCACAACTGAACTCAAATGCTTTGTTTCCTCTATGAAATTATTCTTTGAAACAGATTTAAACAGACCATCGCTTAAAATTGAAAATCAAAGGAAAATATAAAAGTCACAATTTTGTTACCTTGTGAACTTGTCGATGATGTAGAACAGAGTAATAGATGGGGACGAGACGTAGACCCAAAAGTCCCAGCAAACATAACTAGATTCGGGTTGACAATCCCGTTTCGATGACCCGTCATCACCAACTTAAATAGGCCGTGAAGACGAACCCTCCTTTCGCCATCCTTTTATTTAGATCGAAGCAAAAACAAAGCATGAGTGAAAATAAGAGAATATTCATTGAAACTCTCGATGACGCGCGCCAAAATTTTTCACAAATAGAATGGGGCCTTTCGGTGGAAAAAAAATAGAAGGCTAAAACTTGTTGGAGGAAATCAACACTTTGAATAGCTGCCCGTGATGGAGTTGGAAGCAGGCGATGGCATTCGGGGTCGGGGGTAGTGGTGGTGAGTCGATGGCGAGAAGAGAGATTGATTGGGAGGTGCAGACCTAGCAGGCGTGACGTGGAGCGATGAGCAGTGAAGTGAATCCATCATGTTTTTACCCTTTTTTTCTTAGTTTTTCCATATTAGATATCCTATATGATTTTATTCCAACCTCTAAATGGGATTTTTTTTATCCATACATATCTAAATTCAGTGTTCTCCCAAACATCGGATATGATATATTTATCCTAACCAAAGTTATATTTAGTCCACCAAATGCAGTCTTAGAGTTTGAAGGCAATGTTAGAGATATTTTTTGTATTACGATTGCTTGTAATTGATATTATGCTTCTTTAAAATAGTGACCCGATAAAATTGTAAATAGACTCATGTTCTTTTCATTTAATAATGTACAATAATTACATTTTTCTCTTTCATTTAGTCACGAATCTCAGCTACGCCGTCTCTTTGGGCTCAACAAGATGTAATTGCGAGAGAAAATAAATAGGAAGTATATAAGACAAAATAAAGAAAAAAAAGTTTAGAATAAAGATATACAAAACAACTTAGTTTTGCTTAAGTTCTTCCTCATCAGATGCTAGTTGTGTCATGTAGGACGGACGCGATTACTAGACTGTCACATCAGCATTCTCAAGTGAAAATTAATTGACATGATTATATTGAAATTTCACGAAAATAATTTAGGGAAGCATTGGCAAAATTAAAAAGTTTAGAAATATGTGGAAATTTATATAATAGGTTTATGAATTTTTCTAGAAGTCGATCCAAATTATTTTAGACATCATGCTGCTAGTTCTTGTCAATTTGAACAACTCTACGTTCAATATGTCCTATTAATGAAGTTTACTTTGATCGATTCATCAATCAGAAAATGAAATAGTCATTAACCAGAGATTATTAAATTAAGTTATTTCTTCCATCAACTCACAACAATGAACTAGATTAAGACGCACACATACATGTGCAATAACACGTACGTACGTACTTTTATCATGCCAAAGTATATTCAAATATGGTAATCGCTCGATTCGAAATTTTTCTGAAATGATAACAGGGAATTATCAATCTCGACAAGTTTCTTTCCTACTCTGTTATAATGGGTGTATCTAAGGATTCTCGAGAACTAATCCTTTGTCCCTCGTGACTGTCAGATAAGACAAAAAAAGAAAAAATCTCATCCATTGATCGTTGGACTTTTAAGATTTCGTGTCACAACCACGTTTTCATTCAATCATGAACACTTTTTAGGTATGTCCTTCCTTAGCACTTCATTTCGGACAGGGGTTAATAGTTCACCCTGTTCTGTTTGAAGTACGAAAGACCCACCCAATAAAGCCAACAAAATAGTCCATTCGTTTTTTTTTTTTCCTGCGCGTATCGCCACTGGGATTAGTCCCAATCACTCTTCGAAATATGAGATAATAATAGAACGAATCCGTCAAAGGGTTCTCCACCAAGAGCAGGAATGCTATTTTATTATGTATGTGGATTACTTGGTCGATTTACACATTTTATACAGAAGTTACGAAAAAAAATGCAAAGAGTTGTAATCCGTTGAGAATCTATCTCTCAATTACTATGGAACTGCTCACGTATTGTGGGAAGAAATTCAATAAACACCCCAAATTAAAATTTATTGCATCAAATCTCTAACGTGGTACAGTAAAGTAGACAATCTGTCACTATGCATTATTTAAGTTTCACACACGAACATGCGTAGAAGCTTCCAAATTCATAAGCATACAAATAAGATGAGAAAAACTACTGTAGCTTCCGTTTCATTTTTTGGGTGGATACGCTACATTACAGTCTATCTTATACTTACACTGAGGGCAAGTATATGAGAAAGAGTATAGTCCTCCTCCATGCCCGCATGACGGACAATGACCTAGGCACGATATCGGGATGCCAATTGGCGGCAGCTTGGCGGGTGGAGCCGTACTTGGAGTTTCCACCTTCTTGGCGGGTGGAGCCGTACTTTCCACCTTCTTGGCCTCCTCCTTGGTGGGTGGAGTCGGATTTTCCTTTTGGCTGGAGGAGGTGGCGTTGCTTTTTTCTGGATTTTCTTCTCTCGCCTTCGGATGTAGTAGAAAAGGAAAACACAGAGCATGACGACAACAATGACTGCAACAACGATGACCCACGTTGGGGTGTTATTGTTGTCGGGCGATACAGAATCCGGATCGATCCATGCAGATGGAGGAGGGAAGTACCGGAAACCCGGATAAGTTTGTGGATAATTACCGTTCTCCATTAAGAAAACTCTCTGCAGTTCAACGCAAGCGGTGATTTTACGGACATATTCTAGAGGTGATGACCTTTTGATCATGATATGATCATGATGAATTGAGAAGATCATATGATTCGAGCGCGAGATTGAGATGATCCGAACTGGAATTCAGTGAGATATGATATAAGCGGAAGTAGGTGCTTGCACTTACCTTCGCAAGACGAACCGAGCAAACCAGTCAATGGTGTCGGTGCTCCAATTCTAACGCGACCTGCATAGAAGTGAGAATTTTCCGCAGTGAGAATTTTCCTTAGGTGGACGACTCCTTATAATGGCTCTCTATGCCCTCCCCCATGAGTGGTTGTGTTTTGGTCAACTCGTCTCTTTCTTATAGTGAGGATGGACGTACGATGAATGATTGAAGACGACAGGACAAAGTGTTGCGAAATTTCATATTATGTGCCAAACAGCCATGATTTGATACTAATGAAATGATTTGCGGATACAAACAAACAATGAAGAATCTGGTGAACTCTCAAGTTCTTTATGAAGTGACATGATTACGATTTTTCAATTGAATTTGATCTATACTTGCAATCATCTTTCCTCGTGTAGCATATGGTAGGAGTAGGTGTTAATACTCAAATTATAATGTGATGATATATTCCAAATTTAGTGTATTTGAGCTTGAGTAACATATGCATAGAGGAAGTATAACTAAGGAGATACTTTGGAGATGTTGCGGCAGGGGAGCCTTGCCCTTTGACGCGTAGATCATGGAGAAAATGTTCTGTTGAAGTGAACGGTAGATGGTGTTAGTAAAATAGAAGTTTGTTAGATAGTTGGTATATATATCTATATTATGTACCGGTTGATATTTAATCAATTCATAGTTCAAAATGATTATAACTTTTAGATGTGATTGAGTCCCAATCTGAGCGTCTCTTAATGTGGGCCTTAGGTGTAGATTTCCACTTTACGATCCTCTGTTCCAGGAATACTTTCTTGATAGATATGTCTTTCCCTTGCACTTCCTTTTAAAAAAAAAAAATTAATAATTCTCTCCGTACAGATTGTAACACGAAAGGATGACATAAAAAAAGAGAGAATAAACAGTCCTTTTTTTTTCGTGGGTATCGCCATGCTGCTTAATCTCGACCGCTTCCTCAGCATTAGGAGGCAATGACAGAGCATATCTGTCGAGAGTACTCCATCACGAGCAGGAACACTGTTTTATCATGTTTGTGGATTACGCAATCGATTTAAGACATTTTGTATAGGAGTTACAAAAAAATGTAAAGAGTATAATTTGTTGTGTTCCGAACATGTATTATTAGAAGTAACTCGACAGACCCTCCAACACAAAAACTATTTATCGGATCAAATCTCTAATGTTGCACAGTAATACAGACGATTTGTCTCCGTGCACCATTCAAGTTTCAACACACAAACATCCACAGAAGCTTCCAAACTAATAAAATATTGTATTTTCTGTCTGATTTGTTGTTTGGATGCACTGCATTATGTTCCATCTTTTACTTGCACAGAGGGCAGGTATATGAGAAAGAACAGAGTACTTCTCTATGCCGGCATGCCAGACAATCGCCCGGGAATGAAATCGGGATGCCCGCTGGCGACGGCTTGGCTGGTGGAGCTGGATCAAGCTGGCTTTGCAGTTGGCGCAGGTGTCGCTGGCTTTGCACCCGGAGCAGGTACAGAGGGTGCTTGTTGCCGGAATTTCTTCTCTCGCCTCAGGAAGTAGTAGAAAAGGAAACCGAAGAGTATGACCACGACAAGCACTATGCAGACGATGACCCACGTGGGAGTGTTGTAGTCGCAATCGTCGGATGATACCGGATTCGGATCGATCCATGCCGATGGAGGAGGGAAGTACGGGAAACCCTGATAATTTGGTGGATAGTTATTCTTCTCCATCAAGAAAACCCTGCGGTAGTTCAATGCAAGCGCGAGTTTACAGACATATCTTGAAACATCAATTCACACAAGAAAAGGTAATTATTCTTCAGAAAGATGGTACTTTCAAAAGTAAAGAAACCCTTTTCGATCGTGACGAACTGAGAAGATTATACGACCCGAGCACGAAATGGAGATGATTGACAACGGACTTCAGCAAGATTTAATATGAGTCTGAAGGACGAGCTTGTAGGTACCTTAACAAGAAGAGCTGAGGAAACCAGTGAGAGATGTTGTTGCGATGATTCGTCCACGAACTGCAAAGATATGCGAATTTTCGTTAGGTGGGCTCTCATTATAATGGGTGGGTGCGTTTCGTTCAACTCGTCATCACTATTTTTATGGTGAGGAATTACGCAAAAACGTAATGATTGAAGACGACAGGAGAAAGACTTGGCAAATTTTTTTATATTACGTACCGAACAGCCATTAGTGGATGATATTGAAATTGCTTGTAGATACAAACAGACGATGAAGACATCAATCCCCGGACGGTGCTTCGACGAAGGACCACAAACGTTTAAAGGTTGGACGCTTCTCGAGTCCTGAGCAGGAACGCTAGACTCCACAAGCTCTTTATTTAAGTGACATCAATCATCTTTTGTCACGTAGCATATGGTAGGAATAAGGTAGAGAATCGTAATGTATGCGATGATACTGAGGACAAATATTTTGGAGATGTTGAGGCGGGGAATCCTTGCTCTTTGATATGTGGACCATGCAGAGAAGTTCTTCTTCGAGTGAACGGCAGATGGTGCTAGTGAAGTAAAAGTTTGTCTTTAGATAATTGTTATATGAGTTTACATAGCATAAAATGGTTAAATACGTAATCAACTCATGATTCAATGACACGGCCGCTTTTCGACGGGATCGAGTCCAAAACCAAGTGCTTAAACTGTGGGTTTTAGGCGTAGGTTCCCTCTTGACTATCCTCTATTCAATGATGAAAGGGTATAGAATATAGTCAGTATTGACTTTTGTACACGTGATGTTACTCCATCAATAATGGCTTTTGGACAAGAGTCGTGGAAGGAATAGTATTGTGAGAATTTACACCTGGGATAACTTGCTTCCTTTGTTTTTTATGCTGCTGTCAGTGTCCGGTGCTAGTTGGCGATGCACTGATCCCCCAAATGTGGTAGTTCCCACACCTCGACCATATCGCCTAATCACAGTCACACAAGTCTGTGACTATTGAAGATGACGAATATACGATGAAAACTCCTGCTCTCTTCCGATTCATGCGTTTCTTTTTTTCCCCCAATTGCATGAATCGGCAAAGGGTTGACAGTTTTACAGCACAAGAAGGAGAGAAATGAGGAAAATTGAGAAGTATAGTGTGACTTCGCATTGTTCTAGTGGTGCCCAGTTTATTTCTATTTAGGGTATTGTATGTGGACTCCAACTTCTTCCCTGTAGCTACAAGACGGGCATCTGAACTTCTCATGATACAGCCCTCCGATGTATGGACATGATGGGCAAGCAACTGGCAGCATTGGTCCTGCGTCATAACAAGGACCGGGTGTCTTAATTGTCAGAGCCTGTGGTTGCGGCGTCTTCGGAGCTAACTCCTTTGGTGGTCCTTCTGATGGTGACGTTTCTGGGCCTGGCTTCACATCGGATGTTGGAGACGGGGTCGTCTCTTTTTCCCGCCGTTTCAAAAATATGTAGAGTATGCAGCAGAACAAGAGAACGGCGATGCCTATGGCCACTTTGACCAATATGGGCACTTGCGACGACGACGACGACGACGCTGATGAGGGATCGAGCCATGCTGGTGTTGGTGGTGGGTAATTTTGGAAACTGGGAGTTTCAGGTTGGCAACAATTGCTCTCCATACGAGCTTAGCCACCTGAAGATTGAAAGGAAGATTTCATTTTCTTTTCCAAATTGATTCGATTTGTTTCGGAAGCGAAACATCATCTAATGCTACATAAACTGGACGGAAAATTCATTTATTGATGGATAATGCACATAAAACGTGTATAGAAAACCACACTCCGATAGTCCCCTTAGTTTTCAAAGTAACATGGATTCATGAATTTGATGTCAAATGTGCATGTCTTCATTTCTTGCAAAACCCTGTTTTGGCAATAAAACATTATATATTCAATATTTCAAAGTCTGTCTACTGATCAGTTCTACTAGAGGAAGTTGAAAAACCGTTCTCAAATACAGTCAGTAAATGCAAATGCGCATGGGTACTTGAGAGAGAGAGAGAGAGAGAGAGAGAGAGAGAGAGAGAGAGATGTTGGAGCAGAACTTACAGGGAGCAGTGCAAAAGAGAGAGACACTGAAGACAAGTCAACTCGTGGAGTTCTTTGAGCTCCCGCAGCATTTACATGTTCATACATTTGACGAAGATGATGAATTTAAGACAGTAGGATGTTTATTAATTTCTGGGGATCTAGGACTCAAATTAAATGGTTTCTAGTAGAAAAGGCATTCTAATTTAGAGTTCCTTCCGCGGGTCAACGAGTCCACGTTAAGAGAATCCTATTAGCCAGCTAGGTATCTTCCCAATGATTAACAGCGACGACGTTTCGGCATCAGAAAGCACATGCGTGCATGGTGATCATAGCAGAACATTTTACAGAAACTGGCAAATGCATTTCGTTGTTGCTTGTTAATGGTTCAACTCATCCGTTACAAGATGACATACCAAGAGATTCAACATAGACATCTTGAGTATTGACAAGATGTCAGTGGTCATGAAGCAATCAATTCCAGATGGGATGTAAGTTCCCCCTTCGTCCAAAAAGTCGAATCTATTTGAGCCTTATCTTTTCTCTTCACTCAACTCTTCCACTAGTTTCTTTATAGTGGTAACAAGATGATAATCCTTACAACACCTACATTTTACCATTTTGTTAGGCGGGCACTATTTGATTCCCAATCATCGTCAATGCGATGCATGTACGAGGAAGTGACATAACACTCATGTCAGAAGCCCGAAACGAATTTCCTTGGCATGGGAGGTGATCAGCCGGCTAGACAAAATGTTCGACCATGTCTTGTTGATCGGGCGGCGACTAGGCACTTGGACATTCAATCGGGATTGAATCGAGGCGGTATTTCCATGTCGCAGAACAAATGGTTTTCCCCTACCCCATTCCAAAGTTAGAACCTCAATGACACTCTCACACTGCCAGTAAAATAATAATGCAGTGACTTCAAAACAGACCACTCTTAGCGGGTCCTTCTTCGTGGCAAATGCAGCGCAGGGACAAAACTAAAAACCAATAGCCAAATGCTTAACTGGAAGCATGTGCTGTCTCTTTTTATTTAAAGATTCTTGTTAATCAAGCCGACGTCGTTGACATACGACCGATGGCACAACAAAAGATTCCTATTCCTTTGGACCGCATGCGAAACCGATCTCTCACTATGAAGCAAATGTCGTCTTCGACGAATGCTTTCTGAGTCATGCGCTGTTAAGTGGTCCTCAAGCTATTTCCTTCCACATAAGCTTCGAGGCAATTATCAAGAAGGGAAAATGCACATGTTGCTTTTATTTGTTTTATGTGGTGGTTTGGCGAATATAAAGTGGTTGAGCACATAAAAATGTCTTTTACAGAACAGACAAAGCGTGGGATCAAGAAAGTAATGGTCATAAACAAAACAAAAGAAGAGACTGCCCTTTGTAAAGTTTCGAGCTTACCCGGGGTCGGCCAATGTTGGATATAAGTATAGCCAAAATACGAGCTATTCAAAGTCGTTTCCTTCTTTTATGTCTTGTAACAAATCAATCTTTTCCGCTCCACCCGCTGAAGGAAAACATAAAGAACAGAGAGGAGAGTGCTCATCATTATTTATGTCCGCCAGTGACAAATTAATGTACCTTTTTTTTATCGGTGTATGTTTCATGCAGCAAAAGCTTTATATAGACAAAGATGTGCATAATTATAGAAAAGCCGCTATTTCCACTCCATTTATTACTAAACCAAAACTGTTATAAATAGTTGACCACAATACCCTTCAAACTAAAACTTCCAATTTTTTAATGACAACGTCATTTTCTTCACCATTTTGATTACGATACTCATTTATTCAGTTAAATAAAAAGAGGGTGCTATCTTCACCACCATTTTAACTAAGAGGCTCTGCTTTTTGTTTTTGTTTTTTTTACTAAGATACTCCTTTTTCCATTTATTTCCTCGTCGTAGGATCTCTCTCACATGCCCTCTTAGCCCTGTTAGTGAGCTCTTGAGTGAGGGTTGGAAGGGCACGGGTTTAGAGCTGGAGGCAAAGGGGAGCGGTGGTCGAGGGTAAAGGTGGCGATGCAATAATGGAGAGCGGGATGCAGAAGCAGTAGAGTGGATTTAAGGGAGAAGAGTAATGATCGTGCCGTGACAGTAGAGGTGAGTAATGAGTCATGCACGCAATGGTGACAGCGTGTGAAAGTCAGGGATAGTAGTGGTATTTTGTGGTGGGCTTGGCACGAGGGCGGGGCTAGGGGCGAGTTTGTTTGAGGTTTTGAGGCATCAAGAGAGTGATAATTGTTTTAGGAGACAGTAAAATCAATGGAATTTTCTCTTATGCACATTTTTGCTGTGAAGCAAAAAAGCAATACTTTAAGTCACAGCAAAAACATGAACTTAATGAAGGAGGGAGGATGAGATCCCGCCATGAGCAAATAACGAGAAAATAGTTAAAAAGTTGAATTTTAGTTTGAAGGGTATTTTGGTGAAATATTTATAAAGGAATGTAGCATTAAATGGAGTGGAAATAGCGACTGCCTAATTATATCAATAGGGAATGAGAGAATTATAGCAAAGCTAATTCTAGGAGGGAAATTATTAAAAAATTTTCAATTCAACTCTAAATCTTTTGCAATTGTATTAATTCAATCTATCTAGTCAATTTTGATCGACCGACGCCGACGCGTGGATGATATTTTAATAAATTTTTTTTTAAAATTTTTTATTAACTTTTTTTTTTTTTCTCTTTCTTCCTCTTTTCTCTAGCTGACCCAGGTGAGTCTTTGGCGAGGTTAACCTCGCTGTCCAATGGCGGGCTACCCTTGCCATGGCTAAGCAAGGCCTTGCGCAGCTGGTGAGGCTCGCCTAGGCCAAAGGTCGCATGAGGTTGCGGCCTTCAACCTTGCGGCCTTTGGCAAGGTTGGGCATTGGCCATGGTCGGCAAGGGCGAGCCTCACCTAGCCATTGGCAATCCTCGCCAAAGGCTGCGCAAGGTTATCGCCTCTGCGAGGTCAGGCCTCCCCTATGGCCAGGGAGGTTCAACCCTCGCCAGCCTAGTAGGTGGCTTGGGCAAGGTTGCCTAGCCATGGCTAGGCTTTCTTGAGGCCGGCGACGTTGGCAATCAACAAGAGGAAGGAGGAGGAAGTGAAGGAAGAAATTAATAAAAAATTCAAAAAAAATATTATTAAAATATTTTCCATGTTAGCATCAATCGGACGGACTGAGTTGGAAAAATCACAATAGGTTTGGGATTTTTTTTTTTTTTTTGGTAATTTTCCTGATTTTAGGACAATATAAGTGGGCCAAGTTAGTCAGATGAGGGTCTATAAGGCCCACGGATTGACCGTGTAATGGAATTGTTATAAGGGAGAGAATTTCACCCTAAACCGAAGACGTTAGTCCCCTTGTCGCTGCCGCATTTTGGGCTTGCTTTGAAACGGGCTTTATAGTCCCCAAACATGTTTTTTCTTTTATTTTACAAAAAGCCCATAGACCTGTTTTTCTTTTTCTAGTTTGGTCCATGCACTTAGCTTGTCGTCAGCTTGGATTGGAACCCATTTTCTCTTTGTTCCCCATTTCTTCCGAGATAATCCATGAAAATCAATGTCTATCGCTTAAAGCCGCACACGGTTGCCGGTCTTTGGTGTATCTAGGCGGCGGCGGTGGCACCCCCACACTCTAGAATTTCAATGAAGGGTTAGCATCTATTTTAATCACCTTGACTTTTGGATTAATGTTTCCTTTTTTCACCATCTAAATTCTCAGTCCACCTTTAGAATAGAATATTTTCGCCTAAAATGTTGCCGCATTTTCACAGTATAATGAGTTTTTCGTTCTACAGATAAAACTAGCGACACAAAGTCCTATATTAGCATGCGCGTCGTTTAAACCAAGCGAGGAAATATCGACAATTATTCTACGAAATACATATATGGAAGTATCATGTAAAGGCAGGGGAAAAGGAGGCTGCTTTTTAAGCCAGCCTAACCATGATATTTCTGAATATGGCCTAAGGGCTTTTAAATCCGGCAGCTTTGAGTTTTGACTTCACTTCCGCTCTCTCCCGTACCAGCAAAGTTTCTATGCCATCATTTAATCCTGGTTTGCAATGTGTTGCCATTGTTTTTAATGCTATTTTAGGTGATTAAGTTGATGTCTGGTTAGATATTTTGAGTTCGTTGCATTCTAAAAGTTAGAAAAATTGTCTAAAAAGTCATAAACTTGTTGTATGGCTGTCAATTCAGTTGTAAATTTTTCAATTTTGTCAATTTAGCCTTAAAATTATTATACGGTTGTCAATTCAATTATAAATTTTCAATTTTGTCAATTTAGTCCTATGACGATTGGTCAATATAGTTCTTCCGATCAATTTTAGTCAAAAATCACCGACATGAATATCGGCCGTCTTACATTGTGTTAGGACTTTCAATCAAAATTAGCAAGGTTTAGGTCTGACTTGGTAGATAAATGTGACGTTGATGAATGATGTTGTGATGAACGTCATGTTGGAAAGTTATGTTGTGATGGGAGCTGAAAAGTCTTTTCTCTCTCCTCTCTCTCTTTTCTCTCCCTTGTTTTCTTCAACCTCCAGACATGAGGAAGGGTTTGAGCTAGTCTTACCTTCCCCTCCCTCTTTTGTTAATTTTGTTTACGTTTTATTGTTCTTTTCTTGCTTGTTTTCTCTCTTGATTTAGATTTAGGAGCTCTCTTCTCCCGGTTTAGTTCCCAATTTAAGAGTTTGAACACTCCCGATTTAGTTCTAGATTTCTGTGCCATCCTCTCTTGATCGAGATTTGTGAGTTTAATAAATATGTTTTAGGGAATTCAATGTCCATTTGCTCTGTTCATGCACACGTTCTTTGCTTCTGGCTTCAATGATGATTGCAAGAGTTTTGATGTCTCGTTGAATCATGAAGTTTTGCTCCTTCACATGTTAGAATTGTGTTTGTTCAACCTATTTTAGTTGTCTCTGTATAACAATGGTGTAGAGGCCGAAACTAGACACGCACTGCCAATTGGCAAAGTCGTAGTTGTTAGCACATGTGCTCATCATTGACAAAGACACTACATTTAGTGATCAGCTACCAATTATTTTGCTTGATAGATATGTTTTTGTGGAACAAATGTGTGGTTAACTTTACTGGTGCTTTGTTGATCCTCCATTGATCCTCCTTATTTTCTGGATTTAGCTTTGCTTTTCACTATTCTTGCCTTGTTATGAACACTATGTACTTCTGCATCATTTTGAGTAATAAAATACAATTTTCCTTCGACTAACAAAAAAGAAGAAGAAAAAGTCATGCTGTGATAAATCACGAAGATGAGTCATGATATAATAAATGTTTTAAGACGAATTGTGATGTTTTGATAAGTGTTTTGGAATGAGTCATTGTGTTGTATTAACTGTAAGTCATAGGGGTGAATCACACGTTGTTATTGGGCACTAATATACTTGCCTCACTAGTGATGTAATCTCGCTTATCTTTTCTTTTTCCCTTCTACATATAAAAGGCTTGGTTTGTAATACGTAGAGGCAAAATAGCCTTAAACAATCGCATGTTTGTATGCTTAAACCATACAAAGCTAATTTTCCCTTTTTCTCTTCAAATTTCTATTTCGTATTATAAATCTTAGAATAGTAAGATAGCACCTTATCTTGATAGCATGCTCTCACTTGCCTTCATAAGGATTTTGTGTATCAGAAACTAAGGCTAGAAAGTCTTACGTTCGGAATGAGGGTTTAGCTGGACGTTAAAAGTTGATCCTGACATTTTCAACATACACCCTTTCATAGTGATAATTCTTGAATGAATTAAATTGCATGTTTAATTAATTAAATCTAAATCTTAAAGTTGCCATTGGTATAACCTTGTGAGAGTCTACGCTAAATGTTTCTTAGTGATTCATTAGTTTTCTTTTAATGGTTCACATCTGAAAATGTTGCGATGAATCCGAAGATCCATTTCTTGACAGACCATAGAACTACTGAAATTTTAATAAACCCTTCATCACAATTTTTTTTTTCCCTCCAACACAATTATTTATTGCATCAAATCTCCAATGTTGGATACTAGATTATACGATCTGTCACCATACATCATTCGAGTTTCACGCAGAAACATGTCCAGAAGCTCGCAGATTATTATCATTTGGAGGAGGACCCTAACGACAACGGAATCGAAATGTTAAAACTGTATACTAAAGGTAATTTGTGGTTCTACCGAGAGATTGCCCTCTGTGTCCTTAGGACCGCGACGAAAGTATAAAAGGAAACCACAGATTACGATGGCGACAACTACGATGCCGACGATGACCCATCTCGGAGTATCCCACCACGAAATGTTGTCGTCGGACGAAGGGGGGAAGTACGGGCAACACGGACAACACGGACAATTCTGTGGACAGTTATTGTTCTCCATCAAGAGAACCCTGCGTTGTTAAATGCAAGCAACGAGTTTACAAACAAATTTTGAAGCATCAATTCACACAAGAAAAGAAGTTCTTCAGAAGGAGGGTACTTTATCAGAAAAGAAACACTTTTTTGATCACATAAACCGAG
This sequence comes from Eucalyptus curtisii, assembly GCA_017140595.1. Lineage (NCBI taxonomy): Eukaryota > Viridiplantae > Streptophyta > Magnoliopsida > Myrtales > Myrtaceae > Eucalyptus > Eucalyptus curtisii. The sequence continues at coordinate 11,560,694 of CM029504.1, forward strand.
AAGATTACATGGCCCGAGTGCGAGAAGGAGATGATTGAAAACGGAATGAAGTAGGATATAGCATAAACCGAAGAGTCAAAGGAGGTGCTCGCGTGTACCTTATCAAGAAGAACCGAGGCGAGTGGTGTTATTGGTCTAATTCTTACACAACCAGCAGAGGAGTGCGAATTTTCATGAGGTAGCCCTCTTTATAATGGCTCTCTTCTACCCTCCATTATTGGTGGCAGCTTTTGATTTAGAAAATTACTGAAAAAATCTCAAACTTATTGTAATTATGTTAATTCAATCACATTTTTTTTTGGGTTAGTTGAGTCCTAAACCTTTTTGCATTTATGTCAATCCAGTCAATTTAGCCAAAATTGGTTGGCCAACGTTTACATGGATGCCGATTATTTTATGTGCTAAGTGTAGGCATAATTGAAAAATCAAATTGCAATTGATAGGACTTAGAAGGGCCATGCTAAGTGTAGACACCTCCTTCAAGGGGAATCGCTTAGTAATCCATTAACTTCCCTGCAAATCTAGTTTGCCCTTGGAGGTCACGACAACAATTGCTAAGGTTTTCCGGCACAAGGTGGAGATGTAATGTTGTTAGGGGCTTTTTATTTTTATTTTTCTTTTGTCACCTTTTTATAAGGGGTGTTACGAATAACCCTTGAGAACGGCTACGTGATCCCTTTATGACCTTTGGAAAATGAAAAAATAAATCTCGTCCGTTGATTGTAGAAGCTTCAAGATTTTGTGTATTACAGCTATCTTATAGGAGTTACGAGGAAATTCAGAGAGGCATAATTTGTTGTGATACCGGATTTCTCAATGGAACATAAAAATGCCGAATTCAATAAACCATCCAACGCAAACATTATTTCCTGCAATAACAAAAATTATCTATTGCATCGAATTTGGCATGTTATACGATAGAGTAAATGATCCGTCATTGTGCATCATTCAATTTCCACCTACGGTAACTTTATACTTTGATTACAACTCGGACGATACGGGCAGCTTGGCAACTTCATCGGACAACACGGGCAGCTTGGCATCGTCGATGAGTTCGATGATGGGTGGCCGCAGCCGCGATGGCAAATAAGTGAATATAAGAAAATGATGAAAATAATTATTAGCAAAAGAGTAGATAGAGTTACCCACTATTAAGAAAAATTTAAATTAGGAAAAAGAAAAGCATTAGATGACATGATTGCACATAATTTCGTATACAAATATGATAGCTCTTGGGATTAAATGCATAATCGTTAGGGAAAAAACTACCAAAAATCCCAAACTTTGGTCAAAGTGACAAATTTATCCTAAACTTTTTTTCTTGATACAAAAAACCCCAAACTTTACTAATTATGACACATTTACCCTCAACTTTTTTTTTTTTCGTGACATAAAAAAACCCCAAACTTATATTCGCGTGACACATTTACCCAAAAATATAGGGCATTTTCATCTTTTACTTTTTAAAATGTTTTTCTTTTTCTTTTTTATTTCTTTTTTATTTCTTTTTCTCTCTTCCCTTTGCTGGCCATGGTGGAGGGAAGTCGGACTCGGGCTAGGGCCTCGCTTGTATGTGTCGGGCGAGGTTGCTAGATCCGGCCCAGGCGGCGTCAGGCAAGGGCGGCCCTCGTCGGATCTGGCAAGGGCTATCCTCGCCCGACCTAGGCAAAGGTTGTCCTCGCCTAGGCTGGCGAGGGCAACACCCAAGCGAGGGCCGCCTTTGCCCGACGCCGGCAAGGGCGGCTAAATTTTTCAACTGTTGACGAATTTAGCTATGACAAATGAATTACCATACCTCCTCCGATCAACAAAGGTATTTTCAAATGTGAGCCGTCCATTGCAAGGACGGTGGAAGTTCCTAACCCTGAACCATCTATTATCGTAGTATTTTTCAAATACAGAGTAATTAATAAATAAATTTATTCAATCGTATACATGAGTATGAATAAACGGACATGGCAATGAGGAAATTATTACATAGGCCCTTTCGATTATGCTTTGTCTTCGTAGGAACCGTAGTTTAAAAAAAGAAACACTAGTCACTTTCCACGCATTATCTGAGGGAGAAAGGGGAATCCTACGGCGGGCGCATGTGAAGAGTTGCTTATCAATCAAAGCCTGTGCTTTTCTGATGGGAAGAGATTGAAAATAACATCTTAGTTTCCAGGACGCACACCACTCATAATTGTTGCCATTGTTTTATCTTCTTCGTCCGATGCTCACTCGCAATTATTGATCTGGACAAGTTGGACGGACCCAAGAAAGAAAAGAAAGAATTGACTCATGTGGATCATCCTATGAGGGCAAGAGAAAAGGTGAAGTTCTTCCTTTTGGGGTCAAAGAAAATTTTAATGAAATTATGAACATGGTCTAAAGAGTCCCAGGCAAGGGAAATCTAAACAAAGGAGAGAACGAAGGGCTTGCAGAGGAATAGAAGCCAATTTTGTGGAATAGAGCGGTTGACACCTAAATTTTGGTACCCAGTTTTTAATTTATTTATTGCATTAAAAATAAAGGATTAATTTTTAACCCCTAAAAAAAATTAAATAACTAATTAATTACATAGCATATAATTTTAGGTGCATTTATTTTTAATTTGCATTTGCATTGGACCGGTGGCGGATGGGTTCGAATTAGTGGTTCTGAGCTTTAAATTGACAAGCCGGACTAAGCCCACGAAAAGAGCAAATTAGCCTGAGCCCATTGTTTTTTTTTTAAAATTAATTATCTTGTGAGAAATGGAGATTTAATATGATATTATGATTGATTTTTGGAATTTGAGAAAATCGCATTGCAATCTTATTTTTAGCAATAGGCGATAAAATCACTGGAGAATATTCAGAAGATGAGGAAAATAAAAGGATTTTTGTGATCAGGAGGTTATAGGCAATCTTCGTATATATTGAAAAGAAATGAAATATTCCAAAAAAGATTGCATTTGTTTTGCTTATAAAAGAGTTAAACACATAGGATTTTGGGGGCTTTTTCTTGATTGCTAGGTCAGAAAAAATCGACACAAGGAAAGAGAAGAAGAGTTTTTCCTTAGTCTTTTTGTTCGTCCCTTCGAAAAAAAAAGGAAAAGCTTGAGGGAAAGTAAAAAAAAGAAAAGGAAAAGAGGAACCCCCCTCGTCCAAGAAGCCAAACAACAAAGTTGTTTCTCTTCTTTGACAACCTGCAGGGAAAAGAAAAAGAGGTGAGCAAAGTACAGAAACAACAAGAAGGAGAAGACGTTGAGGGAGACGTGAGGGAGACGTGAAGCCAATAGAGGAGAGAGAAAACACAGTAAAAAGCAAATTTACTGTGCTTCTTCTTCGGTGATCCCTTCACCACTCGCTCAGCCTCACGCCTGCCTGCATTCCGCCCTCCGCCCGCCGGAAGTCGCCGCAACTCCGCGCCTCCTCCTCCACCAGCCACCTTCGCGCTCGCACCTGCACTTCTGTCGCCGATGCTCTGCGGCCTCCATCAATGACTACCTGCTCCTCAGCCGCGACCCTACATTGCCAGCTGTTGGAAAATTTGGCTTCGAATAGGGTAGAACAATGAAGACGGATCTTTAGAGTACTCGAGTCAGACTTTGAGGCATGATATCACTTTCTTTAAGGATTTATTTGCCCCACAACGTTCTTAATGGTCACCGGCAAAAAATCCAAGGGATACAACAAAGTCTCAAAATTGAGAATACTAGATAGCAATTTTAGTATTTATAGGGATCTCTCTAGGAAACAATTAGAAACAATGGCTGTAGTTTCTTTCAAAAGAAAACGAAAAAAATGAAAGAAGAAGTGTGCTTGATCTCAAAACATACGTACCTATCTTTGTCTTTTGAATAGAGGCAACCCTTCAAAAGGTTGCAAAAGAACAAAGACAACCTTTCGGGAAATGTTGCAAAATGAACAAGTACGTCTCAAAGGTTACGTTGAAAAGACATAAAATTCGGAATTAAATAAATAAAAAATAAAAAATAACCGTAACTTTTCGTAAACAATCATACTGTTTCAATAAGATTTATAGTTAATTTTTATAGAAATAAATCCGAATTTTCAATAAATAAAAAATAATGATCGTCGATTAGTGCCAAATCTCGTCCACGTGCGCACTCACATCTTTTAGATGTGGGACAAGGCACCTCTTCATTTGTTTTATAAACAAATTACCAACAATCCCCCACTTTTGTTTATAAAACAAAAACAAGAAATAAAACGTTAGAAATATACAGCCAAAATTTCCGTGAGATTAATATACATACATAAAGGTCTCTTTCGAGTTAAACCTTTACTTAGTGTAAGTATCTCAAAGCTCTATCAAAGTGACAAGTACCTCGGCTTTAAACTTGTATTTTTATATAATAGAACCGGACATACCGCACATACACTAACCTCTTGTCTCAGCGAGAAGTTCTATATTACTCCGCACTATTATGGCCTTATGCTTGATCCTGTTTCATGAGCTCTCTAGAAAGCAACCCTCACTTTCGTAAGAAGCGGCACCACTTCTAAGCTCATATAGGTGAAGTATCTACCATGTGTTTTTGTTACTATCAACACACTACAAATTTGTATCATACTTCATTAAGAATTCAATTCAATCTACAAAACGTAAATGCACGATACTTGACTTCTCATATCGGGGCTACATCGGTATCAAACAATCACATTCAATAACTTGTTCTTACCCATTAAACCTTGTAACTAGTGATGTTCTAGAAAAGGTCGGGTTACCATTATTGGTGATTTCAATTAAAGGGTTTTAGCCCCATTTCTTGTGAGGTCATTATTACCATTTGTCTTGGTAAAGCCTTTATCAAAGGATCGGCAAGATTATTACTAGACCTCACATAGATAATTGTTATGGTACCATCTTTAAACAATTGTCTCACATATTCATGTCTTAGACTAATATGTCTAGACTTACCATTATAGGTGCTACTATAAGCTCTTGCTAAAGTAGCCTGACTATCACAATGGATAGAAATATGAGGCATAGGATTAGGCCATAATTTGATATCCAACAACAAATTCCTAATCCATTCAGCCCCTTTCCCACCTGTCGCCAAAGCAATAAATTCAGATTCCATTGTTGAGTGAGTTATACATGTCTGTTTCTTGCTCGCCCAAGATATAGCACCTCCAGCTAGTGTGAAGATCCATCCAGAAGTGGAACGCTCATCTCCCACACTTGTAATCTAACTAGCATCGGTGTATCCTTATAATACATCTAATAATTATTATAGAACAATCCTAAATTTTTAGTTCTCTTAAGATAACCAAAAATTTTGGTAATATCTCTCCAATGTTCTATACTTGGATTACTAGTATACCTACTCAATTTGCATATGGAAAAAACAATATTAGGTCTAGTACAATGCATCGCATACATTAAAGACCCTATAACACTTGCATATTCTAGTTGTGCCACCGCTCTATCAATATTATAATTTAATTTAATACTGGAATCAAATGGAGTACTTATTTCCTTGAAACCAAGATGTTGAAATTTATTTAATAATTTTTCAACATAACTACATTGGCTTAAAGAGTAACCCCACTATGTTTCTTAACTTTAATACCTAAGATAGTATCTACTTCACCCAAATCCTTCATTTTAAACATGGAAGTTAGATACTTCTTAGTCTCAATAATTCCAGTCATATTTGTTCCAAAGATAAGCATATCATCAACATACAAGCACACTAAGACACCATAGTCTTTAGTGAATTTAGAGTATATACACTTATCAACACTACTATTGATGAAACCATTTGACAATATGACCGAATTAAACTTTTCATGCCACTGCTTAGGAGCTTGCTTAAGCCCATAAAGAGACTTAATCAATTTACATACTTTATTTTCATTTCTAGGAAGAATGAAACCCTCCGGTTGTTCCATGTAAATCTCCTCATTTAAGTCTCCATTTAAGAAAGCAGTTTTAACATCCATTTGATGAACACAAAGATCATAAATGGAAGCTAGAGCAAAAAGAACTCGAATATAAGTTATAAGTGCTACTGGAGCATATGTGTCAAAATAATCTATTTATTCCTTTTGTCTATATCCCTTGGCTACAAGCCTAGTTTTAAAAGCTTGAATAGTACCATCAGAATGATATTTTTTTCTAAAAACCCATTTGCACCCAATAGGTTTTGATCCTTTCGGTAAATCTACTAATACCCAAGTATTATTGGACATAATTGAGTTCATTTCATCATTCACAGCTTCTTTCCAAAAGGAAGCATCTCTAGAAGACATAGCTTCATCAAAGTTTCTAGGATCATCTTCTAGATTTAGTACTAAAGGATATTTATTTATCATGTTATTATCCCCATCTCCTTCAAAAAAAAAAAAAAAAAAAGAGTAATAAAATCAGGACCTAAGTCTTTTAGTTTCCTAGCTCTAGTACTTCTTCTTGTACTTCTTCTTGGTTTAATCATGTCTTTAGAATCATTTGTTTCTTTCTCTTGAGAATCTCTTTGAGTTTCCATAGATTTTGAATTATTTTCAATAATTTCAGAATTTGTAAAACATCTATTCTCAAAGAATTCAACATCTCTCGATTCTATAATGACATTGGACTCTAAATCAAGAAGCCTATAAGCTTTACTATTTTCAGCATACCCAACGAAAATACTTTTGATAGCTCTAGGACCGAGCTTTGTTCTCTTAGGATCTGGAGCTCGGTAGTATGCCAAACACCCCCACACTTTAAGATATGACAAGTTTGGCTTTCTACCTTTCCATATATCATAAGGGGTTATGTCATTTTTCTTAGAAGGTATTCTATTATGAATATAGCATGCAGTAAGTAATGCTTCTCCCGAAAGATTAATTGGTAGCTTTGAATTTGAAAGCATACAATTAACCATTTCTCCAAGAGATCGATTTTTCCTTTCAGCTAAACCATTTTGTTGTGGAGTATATGGTGCTGAAACTTGATGAATAATACCATGTTCTTCACAAAATGAAGAGAATTTATTTAAGAAATATTCTCCAACTCTATCTGATCGTAGAACTTTAATTTTCTTTTCTAATTGATTCTCTACTTCAGCCTTATATTTCTTAAACATGGTAAATGCTTCATCCTTCGATCTCATGAGATAAACATATAAGAACCTACTGCAATCATCCACAAAGGTAATAAAATACCTTTTACCTCCACGTGTTAGCATACTATTGAATTCACATATATCACTATGAACCAAATCCAATAAATTCAAATTTCTTTTAACACTAGGAAATGGTTTCTTAGTAAGTTTGGACTTAGCACATATTTCACATTTATCATATTCGCCATTGAAATTTATCAAGTCGAACTTCTTCATATTCTTTAAATAACGAGTATTTATATGTGCCAACCTACTATGCCATAAAAAATAAGACTCAACAATAAAAGCAGAACTAACATTATTATTATTGATACTCAGTTGATACATGCCATCGTTGGCATAACCCTTTCCAACAAACAGTCCATTCTTCGACATGATAACCTTGTCGGATTCAAACAAAATCCGAAACCCCCTTTTACAAAGTAAATCAATAGGAACTAGGTTCTTCTTAATTTCGGGTATAAATAACACATTAAGAAGAGTAATCTTCTTTCTAAAAGTGAAGTCTATCTCCACCGTGCCTTTCCCAGCAACTTTTGCAAGAGCATTATTCGCCATCAGGACCTCTTGAACATTTGAGTCAACAATCTCCTCAAATTGCTTAAACAAGTACTTGTCCTTGCACACATGGACTGTTGGTCCATAATCTAACCACCAACCGGATTGGATAGTGGCATAATTGATTTCAAAAACCATAGCCATCGCATCATTAATTTTAGAAATTTTCATGTTCGAAAGCATGGTTGAAATCATGACTACATAATTTTCTTCAACCAGATTTGCATCTGCCTTCACCGTCGGAATGTTCTTGTCCTTGGAAATGCTCTTGCGGTGAATGCATTCCTTGGCATAGTGTCCCTGCTTGCCACAAACAAAAGAACAACCCTTTTTCTTCTTTTGTGTTCTCTTAAATTTATGCCCGCTTTTTACTTTGAAGTTTTGACCGATTTTCCTTTTCCTTTCCACAGCATTCATCTTGGAATTGTGCAAAACAGAATTATCACGTAAACGTGACTCTTTCTCAATACGAAGATGTTTCTGTATTTGCTCCAAAGTAAAGTCCTCTGACTTGTGAATTACTCTTTTTCCATAGTCTTTCCAACTTGGAGGCAATTTCGCAATAATTGCTCCAACTTGAAAGGTTTCAGGAATATCAATCTTAAGGGCACAAATTTTATTAACAAGTACTTGCAATTCATGGACTTGTTCCAGTAAGAGTTTAGTATCAATAAACTTGAAATCAAAGTACTTTGCGATTAGATATTTGTTGGTACCTTGCTCCTCCGCTTTGTACTTGAATTCCAGTGCATTCCAAATTTCTCTAGCCGACTTCATTTTAGTGAATAAGTCGTACAAATGATCGGAGAGTGTATTCAGAATGTGTCCTCGATAAAGTAATTCATCCTCCACACGTTTCTTCTTTTCCTTATTAACCCTCTCAATGGCTTCCGCACTTGGCTGTCCTCCTTCGATAGTAGGCATCGGATCTTCTATAGGCGCCAAGTTAGGATCCAGTATGTAGGAAATCTTCATAGCAGTGAGTAAGAACATCATCTTGTCCCTCAACGAGCAAAGTTGTTCCCATCGAACCGGTCCAGTTTGACCATGTCTTGATTCATCACTTTCATTATCTCTGACTCCATTGTTGCGAAATAAATCCTTAAAATTGTTGGAAAATTTGGCTTCAAATAGGGTAGAACATTGAAGACGGATCTTTAGAGTACTCGAGTCGGACTTTGAGGCGTGATATCACTTTCTTTAGGGATTTATTTGCCCCGCAACGTTGCTAATGGTCACCGGCAAAAATCCTCCAGGATACAACAAAGTCTCAAAATTGAGAATACTAGATAGCAATTCTAGTATTTCTCCAGGATCTCTCTAGGAAATAATTAGAAATAATGGCTATAGTTTCTTTCAAAAGAAAACGAAAAAATGAAAGAAGAAGTGTGCTTGATCTCAAAACATACGTACTTATCTTTGTCTTTCGAATAGAGGCAACCCTTCAAAAGGTTGCAAAAGAACAAAGATAACCTTTCGGGAAAGGTTGCAAAATGAACAAGTACATCTCAAAGGTTACGTTGAAAAAACATAAAATTCAGAATTAAATAAATAATAAAAAAAATAACCATAACTTTTCGTAAACAATCACACTGTTTCAATAAGATTTATAGTTAATTTTTATAGAAATAAATCCGAATTTTCAATAAATAAAAAATAATGATCGTCGATTAGTACCAAATCTCGTCCACGTGCACACTCACATCTTTTTGATGTGGGACAAGGCACCTCTTCATTTGTTTTATAAACAAATTACCAACACCAGCAACCTGCGAGCCCTCTCGCCGTGCCTCCGCCTGCAATCTGACGCCGCTGCCTTGACTCCGCAGCGACCCGCGACATCAGCACTCGCGCCACCACCTTGCCGAGTTCCTTGCTGCCCTCGCGAGCACCCGCGCCCTCTGCCGGACTGCCACTGCACCAGCACCGCTGCTCGACTCCTCGTGACGCCCGCGTTTGTACCTCAGTCAGCCGCACGCCGTCCCGCCTGCACTCGTGTGCCTCCGCCTCTGCTCCGACGACCCTGCTTTGTCTTGCCTGTGAAGCCGCAGCAGCTGCCGAGCCGCTCCACTAGCCCGATGAAGCCGCCGCTGTGCGTCTGCCGTGTCTCTGCCAGCGACTCGCGAGCCCGAATGCCTGTAGCGCTCGAGTCCAGCTCCACTCGCCAATGTCCCTGTTCTCGCTGTGCTCGACGCCGCGGCCCCTGACGACAGCTGGTCCCGATCCGAACACTGGGCCCCTTATACGCCGTTGTGCTGATCCGAGTCTCCCCCGAGCAGCTCCCCTGTTCTTCTATCTCTGCTACCCGCGTGTCCCCTTCGCCGGACCTCACCGGAGCCCCGTGCCGGAGATCCAATGATCGCGAGCGGTGACTGACGGTGACCAATCACCGCACGAGCACAAGCCTTGCTTGGGAAGAAAAAAGAAGAAAAAAACAAAAGAAAAAAGGAAAATTAAATTAGGTAGTCTTTTGTTTACCTTATTTTTATTTTTATTTATTATTTTTCTTTGTTATTTTGTTTTTTTAATAGAATTATTCTTTAATGTATGACTAAAATTCCCGACATGAAGTAGCCCCTTAAATTAGGGATTAATAGTCCAATTTTCGCGCCCGAAAATTTGACTCGCAATCGTCGCGCCCAAAAATCCGACTTGTAATCGTTTGGAAAATCGCCAATTTGATCTTACGCTCGAGATTCAATTTGCGAATTATTTTAAAAATTGACTAACCGATATGGTTCGCCAATTTATGGATAACAATCTTATCTTGTCTGATTTGCTGTCGTGTTGGGTGAATCAATTTTATTTTCGTAAAAAAAATCCAAAAATATTTGAATTAGGATTAGCTTTGTTTTAGAATATTTTTTGTTATCTTGAATAAATTTTTTTGCACGTCATTGCATATTAGGGTAAATCGCATGCTTATTAAGAAAATAAAAATCATGTGCATGTCATATAGAATTAGGTTCATGAAATGCACATCATTTAGTGATTGTTATTAGGTTCATTTAATTAGAAATTGCCCATCATTAGGATTAGATCATTTTGGTTAATTAAGATTGCATATTTAATTATTGCATGTTCATTAAGAAAACACAAAAAAATTATTTTACTCATTCATATAGTTTAGGCTATACTACTATGTCATATCATTTCATGTTAGATTAGTAGCATTGCATTGCATATAAATTAGATTCTCATTAAATAAGTGAAAACAAAAAAATTGAGTGATTGCGTGTTAATTAGAAATCATATCTAGGACTGTTGATGTGAATTATGATCTAACAACGCAGATGCTTTCGTTGCTATGAGGTAAGTTCTGCATTTCTTTTATTTTTTTTTTCTTGAGTGTTAAATTGGTGGTTTGCGCACCCGCATGATCACCTCACATGTTAGGGATGTAAATTAAAATCAATTCAAGTTGTTTGCCAAACATTTTTTTCAAAATAAAAAGAGAAAGGTACCGAAAGGGCATTAGAAAAGTCTAGTGTAATCAAGTCCCCGTACCCAAAGTTTCTAGTTCGTAGAAGTAAAATAATTCTCCCATTATTTTACTTAGGTGTATAATCGACCTACTGTAAACTGATTAGTGGCGACTCTCTTTTACATGCTAGATATTTGAACCTAAGTCGCGAATTGGTATGGGTTTGGGAGAGCCCGAGCTAAGTTAGACTTAGTAGTCCATTAGCCTGATTTTAGGTGGTGCACCCGAAATTTTAATGCAATAGACTTGAGAGTTTGACTAGGAATCGGCTATTCGACCGTGCTCATCTTTAGAGGCCATTACGGTACAGTTAAAAATCGATTAAAGATTAGAGATAGGTCGGTTCAACTGAGATGTGTGGCTAAATGTGGGTGACTCCACTAATTTGGAAAATTGTCGTCGGTCGGCACTAGACTGATTTTTCTATCGTTTTGATACCCTGTGTCCGTATTTGAATCCTCGGGATTTTCACGACAATCGAGATTCGTCAATGTGTCGAGTGGGTTCATTGTGGCTCGAAGAAAATCGATCATGGGTCATTTGTACTAAAATTTTTGAAAACTATCCGATAGCCTAGATCACGCTAAAATCGCGCCGAATTGAAATTAACCGCGAATTTGAATCCGATTTCAGAAATTTAAAGTTCTGTCATGTCACAAATCATTTTAGGAATGTCGACTCAGTCTCAGAAGATTTTTCTGCAAACCGAGACTTTTTTGGGAAAAAGTCGAGGTAGGGCCGTTTTTGTCCAGAAAAAGTCAGGGATCGTTTTTGATCGAGCAATTAGGATGCAAGTGGGATCAATTGGTGAGGAAAAATACAAATTGATCGTTGAGGTGTCGGTTGAATTTATAGAGGTCAAATTGTATTGAGTTGAGAAGGATTGAAGGTTCAATTGAGGGGAAAACACATGAAATTCGTATGCCCCCCACCACCATGACTTTTGGACCATCTCAGGTCCTCTAGAAGGGGTAATGGTGGCTGATTTGTGGCCATGGAAGACAACAACCAAGTAGGATAAGGTCAAGGGGACAAATGGGGAGAAAATAAGACCAAGTGACCCCCTTGTCTCCTCTCTCGTCTTCCCTCCTCCAAGGCCGATCGACCAGCCCCATCTCCCCCTCCATTTGTGCCACTCGACACCCCAGCAAACCAGAGAGATCGCCGGAGTAGCCCTACACCGTCGTACACTACCGCTCGTCATCGTTCGCCGTCCCCTGACTTGCCGCGACACCGCCGTCCGCACGCACCTCGCCCTGCCGCGCCCTTGTCCCTGCCACACCGTCTCACCTGTCCCGCCGCCCAACAAGCCTCCTGGACCGCCGTGTGTTGCTGTCGGTCGTCGTTCGAGCTCCGTGAGTCCCCGCCTAGGCCCGGTTGGGTCCTCTCAACCTTCCTCAGCCCATTGTCGCCTTAAACCGAGCTTGTTTCCCTCTTTTTCAGCCAAGATCAGAGAGCAAAACAGTGGGTATTCCAGAACTGTTTTGGCCCGTTTTGAGGTCGTTCCCGGCCTCGAAAACTAGGCCCGCTTTGGAGAGAAGTGAGCCCCATCGCGTCCCCGTCGATTTGCACCGATTGGATTGCCGAACAAGTGAGTTTAACTCTCTAATCCTCGCTTAGTAGGTTAATGCCGTTTAAGGGTTGATTAGTTTATGTTAAGCATGGTTTAGGTGGATAGTTAGATTAGATTAGTTAGTTTAATTATTTACTGATGCATATTAGGTGGATAGTTAGTGCAATTAGGGCCTAGACGAGCTCTAGTATTTATCTAGAGTGGCTCGGAAATTTTCTAGGTCCGTTTCGGTGTTCAATTAGACTTTTCCGAGCCTAAGTTGATTTATTGGCATTTATTTAATATTTTTCATAATTGTTTAATTAATTAATTATTTTCCCGAAATTAGACCGGGATAGTCGGTGACCGGAATTTCGTGTTGATTCCTATGGTTTATTCGGTTTATTTATTTGAGCTCTAATTTGTGCTGAATTGATTTAATTGTGATTTGAGGATTTTATTCCTAAATTAATTAATTTTGGTAATTAATTGGAGAATTACTGGGCGTTGGTCTACAGCGCCAAAAATCTATTTTGGGATTGCTGAAAATAATGGGAGGTTCAAAAGTGAAAGCCTTGTATTTTGGCTAAGGCCGGCCGTGTACCCACACACGTGTATTTTTATCGGGTATGATAAAAATGATAAATTGATTACACGATCGGAATAGTATACCATAACGGTTCGATGGCTTTATATGTTATTTTGGAGAAAGAACGTTATACTATATTGGCTCGATGGCTTTATATGTCGTCTTGGAGAAAGAACGGTATGCTATAACGGCTCGATGTCTTTATATGTCATATTGGAGAAAGAACGTTATGCTATAACAGCTCCATGGCTCTATATGTCATTTGGAGAAGGAACAGTATACTATATTAACTCGATGACTCGTATGTCATCTTAGAGAATGAACAGGGTATTATTTATTAGCCTTTGGGGCAAGCTACTATCTATACATCACCTAGAGTGAGTAGTCTTGGATTTTGATCGGACTCATAGATAGTATGGAATGAGTTGATCAGGAGAAGGTCGTGATGACATGTAATCGATTGAGTCGATTGATCGATGATTCGATCTGAGTGTTGGATGATGTGATTGTCGGTAATTGTGAATTGTACTGACTTGTAAGAAGAGACTGAGGCCAAGGTAAGTCCTCTGACCCGTGTTGTGCTTAGGTAGCCCTTAGGGCGTATTGGCTTCCTAGTCTGGTCTTAGAGGGTGGAACTCGCTGAGATGTCGTCTCACCCCGTTGTGGGATAACATTTCAGGCCCGTAGATGGCAGCCCTGCCGGAACATTTTGGGTAACCTAAGAAATTCACCGAAACGAGTTACCACATTCCGATACATGGACACCCTGAGGGCCTCGAGTATGTACTGGTGAAATCCATTTTTTGGGTTGATGCGGGATTACCCTATAAGGTGCCCCATCGATACCGGTCATGGTATCGCCATTATCATAATGGTCAAAGGGTGGACCCTGTACCGGAAGGTGAGGTACCTCTGTACATTTTAGAGGTTGCGTTCGGGAAAAGGACATCAGATCCTAAGGGTGGATCGGTGGTAGATGCGAATGATCCCAAGCTCGAGGGCGATTCTGACTATCCGGTGTACTCAGCCATGGGCTCAGCTGGAGCAAGGAAGAAGGAGAGATCGTTGAGGAAGAGGACTTGGAAGAGGATCTAGAGGAGTAAATGAAAACCCCACCCCTGTCCGCAAATTTTATTTTATGAACTTGTTTGAGTAGGACTTGACTTGGTAGTTCGCATTGTATATATGTGCACTGGTTTGCAATGTATATAAGTGTGGTTGTTTTTCAGGTTCGAGATTTATGGCCCTACTTTTTTATCCTATTGTTTGATTGTCTAGGGATTATTTATATGCTTCCGCATGTATATTAAAATGAATGGGTCGGCAATGTGTCATGGGACGTCGCTATTTAATCGACCAGTGATGAATGGGCGCGCGCTCGAGGATCGGGGCGTGACAGTATGGGCTTGGGAGAGCCCGAGCTAAGTTAGACTTAGTAGTCCATTAGCCTGATTTTAGGTGGTGCACCCGAAATTTTGGTCATGACAAGAGCCAATCCATCGAGTCCTCGCAGCTTAGTTTACAAGCCCGCATCAGTAGGAACAAAAAGTGTTAAAATCTATATCTATATGTCTATGTGGAAAGGGAGATTATATGTATATGTCTTTTGGCAATGTAAATGGAATAGTGCAATAATTTGAATTTGATGATTAAGAGCTGAATTAGATGTAATATGTTTGTAGTTACAAATCTAACAATTGAAAGAATAACTGCACCAGAAGCTCTAAAACTTATCGCGAAAGTGCAATTGAGTCATAAAATTTTCACAATTGCAAGAGATTTTTGCTTTTTTGCGTTTCCTCTATATTCTTCTCCCTAAATTTGAGCTTGCTTAAAGGTTAATTAACTTTGATTAATGGATTCTTGCAGAGTGATCCAATGGCAGGTGTGTTCTTGAGGAAAAGAGATGGGATGCTTCAGGAACTTGGGAGGATCAGAAGTTATTGACTAGGTTGGATCCCCCGTGGATTGAAAAGATGCATTTAGCTCATCAGTTTGACTGCTCGGCTTTTGGTTATGGATTGAAAAGAACTTATATGCTACATACTTTTACTATGGTTATAGATCGACTTAATTTTTGGTTATTTCCTGAAGTTGGAATATATATCGATAGATGCTCATCTCTTTTCTTACCTTTGATGTTGGATGATCTTATGTTCGGTAGGAAAAGAGATGAGCATCTATCGATATATATTCCAACTTCAGGAAATAACCAAAAATTAAGTTGATCTATAACCATAGTAAAAGTATGTAGCATATAAGTTCTTTTCAATCCATAACCAAAAGCCGAGCAGTCAAACTGATGAGCTAAATGCATCTTTTCAATCCACGGGATAGATAAAAGGGGTGTTACGAATAACCCTTGACTTCCCTGCGAATCTAATTTGCCCTCTGGAGGTCACGACAACAATTGCTAAGGTTTTCCGGCACAAGGTGGAGATGTAATGTTGTTAGGGGCTTTTTATTTTTATTTTTCTTTTGTCACCTTTTTATAAGGGGTGTTACGAATAACCCTTGAGAACGGCTACGTGATCCCTTTATGACCATTGAAAAATGAAAAAATAAATCTCGTCCGTTTATTGTAGAAGCTTCAAGATTTTGTGCATTACAGCTATCTTAAAGGAGTTACGAGGAAATTCACAGAGGCATAATTTGTTGTGATACCAGATTTCTCAATGGAACATAAAACTGCCGAATTCAATAAACCATCCAACGCAAACATTATTTCCTGCAATAACAAAAATTATCTATTGCATCGAATTTGGCATGTTATACGATAGAGTAAATGATCCGTCATTGTGCATCATTCAATTTCCACCTACGGTAACTTTATCCTTTGATTACAACTCGGACGATACGGGCAGCTTGGCAACTTCATCGGACAACACGGGCAGCTTGGCATCGTCGATGAGTTCGATGATGGGTGGCCGCAGCCACGATGGCAAATAAGTGAATATAAGGAAATGATGAAAATAATTATTAGCAAAAGAGTAGATAGAGTTACCCACTATTAAGAAAAATTTAAATTACGAAAAAGAAAAGCATTAGATGACATGATTGCACATAATTTCGTATACAAATATGATAGCTCTTGGGATTAAATGCATAATCGTTAGGGAAAAAACTACCAAAAATTCCAAACTTTGGTCAGAGTGACAAATTTATCCTAAACTTTTTTTTTTCTTGATACAAAAAACCCCAAACTTTACTAATTATGACACATTTACCCTTAACTTTTTTTTTTCGTGACATAAAAAAACCCCAAACTTATATTCGCGTGACACATTTACCCAAAAATATAGGGTATTTTCATCTTTTACTTTTTAAAATGTTTTTCTTTTTCTTTTTTATTTCTTTTTTATTTCTTCTTCTCTCTTCCCTTTGCTGGCCATGGCAGAGGGAAGTCGGACTCGGGCTAGGGCCTCGCTTGTCGGTGTCGAGCGAGGTTGCTAGATCCGGCCCAGGCGGCGTCAGGCAAGGGCGGCCCTCGCCGGATCTGGCAAGGGCTATCCTCGCCCGACCTAGGTGAAGGTTGTCCTCGCTTGGGCTGGCGAGGGCAACACCCAAGCGAGGGCCGCCTTCGCCCGACGCCGGCAAGGGTGGCTAAATTCTTCAACTGTTGACGAATTTAGCTATGACAGATGAATTACCATACCTCCTCCGATCAACAAAGGTATTTTCAAATGTGAGCCGTCCATTGCAAGGACGGTCGAAGTTCCTAACCATGAACCATCTATTATCGTAGTATTTTTCAAATACAGAGTAATTAATAAATAAATTTATTCAATCGTACACACGAGTATGAATAAACGGACATGGCAATGAGGAAATTATTACATAGGCCCTTTCGATTATGCTTTGTCTTCGTAGGAACCGTAGTTTAAAAAAAGAAACACTAGTAACTTTCCCCGCATTATCTAGGGAGAAAGGGGAATCCTGCGGCGGGCGCATGTGAAGAGTTGCTTATCAATCAAAGCCTGTGCTTTTCAGATGGGAAAGAGATTGAAAATAACATCTTAGTTTCCAGGACACACACCACTCATAATTGTTGCCATTGTTTTGTCTTTGTCTTCTTCGTCCGATGCTCACTCGCAATTATTGATCTAGACAAGTTGGACGGACCCAAGAAAGAAAAGAAAGAATTGACTCATGTGGATCATCCTATGAGGGCAAGAGAAAAGGTGAAGTTCTTCCTTTTTGGGCCAAAGAAAATTTTAATGAAATTATGAACATGGTCTAAAGATTCCCAAGCAAGGGAAATCTAAACAAAGGAGAGAACGAAGGGCTTGCAGAGGAATATAAGCCAATTTTGTGGAATAGAGCCAATCCGTCGAGTCCTCGCTGCTTAATTTACAAGCCCGCATCAGTAGGAACAAAAAGTGTTAAAATCTATATCTATATGTCTATGTGGAAAGGGAGATTATATGTATATGTCTTTTGGCAATGTAAATGGAATAGTGCAATAATTTGAATTTGATGATTAAGAGCTGAATTAGATGTAATATGTTTGTAGTTACAAATCTAACAATTGAAAGAATAACTGCACCGAAAGCTCTAAAACTTATCGCGAAAGTCGATTGAGTCATAAAATTTTCACAATTGCAAGACATTTTTGCTTTTTTGCGTTTCCTCTATATTCTTCTCCCTAAATTTGAGCTTGCTTAAAGGTTAATTAACTTTGATCAATGGATTCTTGTAGAGTGATCCAATGGCAATTGTGTTCTTGAGGAAAAGAGATGGGATGCTCCATGTCACGCCCCGAACCTCGAGTGCGTGCCCATCCGGCTTAATCGATTAAATAGCGACGTGCCAGGACGCATTGCCGACCCATTCATTTTTATGCACATGTGGAAGCATATGAATAATCCCTAGACAACACACAATGGGATAGGAAAGTAGGGTCATAATTTTTTAACTAAAAACCCAACCACACTTATATATACATGGCAAACCAGGTTGTATATATTACAATCCAAACTATAAAAGTCAGGTACTATACAAAACTAGTTCATAAAATAGGGTTTGCAACAAGGGTGGTGTTTCCAATCAACTATGGGTCCTCGTCCTCCCCGTCATCTCCTTCCACACTCCAGCTGGAGCCTACAGCAGAATACACAGGAGATTCTGGCTCTTCAAGCTCAGGGTCCACTGGGTCTACCAGCGATCCACCTTTAGGGTCTGCAGTGCCCTTCCCAAACGCAACTTCCAGCATATACAGAGGTATCTCCGATTCCGGTATGGGGCCCTCTTTCAGTCCGTTACAATCCTGGTGATACCATGATCTGTACTGATGGGGCAACTTCTTAGGTAGTCCCACATCAACCCAGATTATGGACTACACCAGTTCGTACTCTAACCCGTTAGAGTGCCCATGAATCGGAATGTAGTGCCTCTGTTCGGTCAACTTCTTGGGTTGCCCAAAATGCTCGGGAGGAGCTGCCATCTATGGACCTAAAATGTTATCCCACAATGGGGTGAGATGACGTCTCAGTGAGTTCAACCCCCTAAGACCCGACTAGGAAGAAAATACGTCCTGAGGGCTACCTAGGCACAATCACGAGTCAGAGGACTTACCTTAGCCTCGACTTCCTTCCTGCAAGTCAATACAATTTATAATTCATCGAATCACATCAACGAAACAATTCACCACATCGGATTGAATCATAGATCAATCGACTCAGT
This sequence comes from Eucalyptus curtisii, assembly GCA_017140595.1. NCBI lineage: Eukaryota > Viridiplantae > Streptophyta > Magnoliopsida > Myrtales > Myrtaceae > Eucalyptus > Eucalyptus curtisii. The sequence continues at coordinate 11,579,661 of CM029504.1, forward strand.
TGATTCTATGTCATCAAGACCATTCCCCGGTCACCTCAATCATTACTATCTATAAAGTCCGACCTTTTCCAGGACTGCTCGCTCTAAGTTGATATATAGATAGTATAGCTCGCACTAAGCTGATAAGGTTAAGGTATACTGCTCGCGCTAAGCTGACATATCAGAGCCTGTAGGTTGATATAGTATACCGGTATACTGCTCTCACTAAGTTGATATATCACCCGTAGGCTGATATAGTATACCCCTGATGCTCACTCTAAGCTGATAAAGTGTACTGCTCACGCTAAGTTGACATATCAAAGCCTGTAGGCTGATATAATACACCAGTATACTGCTCTCGCTAAGCGGATATATCAGAGTCTGCAGGTGGATATAGTATACTATCCTGACCATTTAACAAAATCACTATTTTTATCAAGCCCGATAAAAATATCGTGTGTGGGTACACGGTCGGTCTTATCCAAAATACAGTTTTCTGCCACTTGGAAATCCCACCAATTTTAACGGTCCACAAATCCATTTTTGGCCCTGTAAATAGACGCTCGGTGATTTTCCATATAATTACTAAAATTAAATAAATTTAGGAATAAATTCCTAAAATGCAAATCACCTAAAATCAGCACAATATAACAGCCAATTAAATAAAAAGATCACACCACTGCAATCAGAATAAAATTTCGGTCACCGACTATCCCGGTCTAATTTCCGAAAAATAAATAAATAAATAAATAATTATGAAAATTAATTAATAAATGCCAAAAATAGCAACTTAGGCCCGTAAAGCCTAATTAAAAGTCGAGACGTAGGAAAATTTCCGAACCACTCTAGATAAATACTAGAGCTTGTCTAGGCCATAAATGCACTAAACTATCCACCTAACATGCAATATCGACTAATGTATTCGATAATTTAATCTAACTAACCACCTAATCCAAGCTTAACTCAAAATAATCAATCCTTAAATGTTATTAACTTACTAAATGAGGATTAGTGAGTTAAACTCACTTGTTTAATCGGATCAAATCGACGAGGACGAGGCGGGGCTTGATACACTCCAAAGCGGGACCGCCTTTTGAGGTCTGGGAAGCACTAAAAACAGGCCTAACAGCAGCTGAAAAACCCACTTGCTGTGGTTTTGATCTTGGCCGAGAAAAGCTAGACTGGGCGGCTCGAAGTGGCGAGGGTGGACGGCAACGGTGCAGCGGGGTCGAGCGGGGTGAGGCGGGGCTGCATGGTGGTCGGAGGTGACTGGACGGTGGCCTGAGCTGGTCGGAGGACCTCCTGAATGTGAGGACAGGCGGAGACGACGTGGCTGGACGGTGTAGAGGTGGAGGGCGCGTGCGGGCGAGCGACGGCGTCGTGGTGGCACTCTGGAGGCGTGCGGCGGGCTTCGACGGAGAAGGAGGGTTGCTGGTTCTTCTCTGTAGGTTTTGAAACTCTCAAGGCAACAATGGAGGGGGAGGGATCGACCGTCGAGGAGAAGGAGGGGGCAAGGGGACAAGTTGGCTAAGGGGGGGTCACCTTTGGTCTCTCTTATCCCATTTGGTCTCCTTGACCGATCCTCCTTGCTTGGCTAGATCCCATGGCCTAATTCTAGCCACCAATTCCCTTCTAGAAGCATTTGAGATGGTCCACAAGTCATGGGTGAGGGGACATACGAATTTGGCTTGGTTTCCCTCCAATTGGACTTCAATTACTCTTTGAATCCAATCAATCCAGCCTCCATAAATTCAACCAACATATCATCGATCAAATTGGCATTTTTCCTCATCAATTGGACCCACTTGCATCCCAATTTCGCGACCAAAAACGGTCCTCTGAATTTTTTGGACAAAAACGACCCTACCTCGACTTTTCCCAAAAATTTTCGGTCTACAGAAAAATCTTCAGACACTGAGTCGACGTTCCTAAAATGACTCATGACATGACCGAACTTTCAATTTCTAAAATCAGATTCAAATTCGCGGTTAATTTCAATCCGGCGCGATTTTACCGTGACTTAGGCTACCGGGTAGCTTTCAGAAATTTTTAGTGCAAATGACCCGTGGTCGATTTTCTTCGAGCCACAATGAACCCATTCGACACATTGACGACTCTCGGTTGTCGTGAAAATCTCGAGGATTCAAATACGGACACATGGTATCAAAACGATAGAAAAATCAGTCTAGTGCCGGTCGAAGAGAATTTTGTAATTTAGTGGAATCACCCTCGTTTAGCCACACATCTCTACCGAACCGACTTATCTTTGATCTCTAATCGAATTTTAACTGTGCCGTAATGATCTCTGCAGATGAGCACGGTCGAGCAGCCGATTCCTGGTCGAATTCTCAAGTCTAATGCATTAAAATTCATTAATGACTTCTCCTGATAGTTTAGTTATCTCACGAGTGATCAGCTCTGAGAATAGCACTATAGGCGCGTCGATAAAAATCAAGGATGTCACACTTCAGGAACTTGGGAGGATCAGAAGTTATATTGACTAGGTTGGATCCCCCGTGGATTGAAAAGATGCATTTAGCTCATCAGTTTGACTGCTCAGCTTTTGGTTATGGATTGAAAAGAACTTATATGCTACATACTTTTACTATGGTTATAGATCGACTTAATTTTTGGTTATTTCCTGAAGTTGGAATATATATCGATAGATGCTCATCTCTTTTCTTTTCTTGCCTTTTATCTATCCAATTTGAGAAAGAAGAAATGTCAATGGTATCTCTAATCGGGAGGTTTCCTTGCAGACGTCAAAGCTGATGGACCAAAAGAAGAAATGCCTTTAGCTTCTGTTAACTCCTATAAATAAAAAAGATATATGTCCATTTCTCTTAACACAACTGTTAGTGAAATCTTGAATTAGCTAATTACTGCGATACATTTATGGAAATTTAGGACATAATTATGGGGAGTGGTGGTTGATAACTCCTGATTATTTAGCATGTCATCATGTCATCCAATTTTAACTGGTGCACATGATCTACTCTTTTTGATTGACCATGACCTCCTTTTCAAAATTAGGGTATTAATTGCTCCGTTCCTTTTCACTTCAAATACCCAATGTGAGGCTTTCTTTATTTCTCGCCTCACATGTGCACTAAATATACTCCTCTCACATGTGAGTCTATCAAACTGAGGCCAAACGTTGCCATTTGATACACGATCTTCTCTTTTGAGAATCATTGACTACTTCTTTGTATCCCAAAAAGTGAAATATAGCATTTTTTTTTTTTAATCTCATATGTGTACTCAACGAAGGAACGCTTCAAAATGTATTTACTAATGCCAAATTGAAAAAAAGCAAAATCTTCAGTGGACCATAGATTGGTTTGTATTATTGAATTCTAAGCATTGTTTTTCGTTTTTGGATTTAAGGAAAGTGCTTACACCAAGCACTCAAAAGATTTAAGTGAAATTTATTTCATGAAAAGAGTCAAATTAACTAACAGAAGCCTCACATTAGTCCAAATGGTCAAATAAGATAGGTTTATTATCAATTACAACCAAAGTGGAAGTTCCTAATTACGAGCTGTCCATTAACGATATATTCTCAAACATAGAGTAAATACATAACTAATTAATCAATTCTATTGTGCATACAAGTGTGAGTTTATGTCTATCCACAGCAAAAAGACAATAAGGCAAATCGCTGTGGCCAAAAGTAATGGCCGACAAAAAGAAAAGCACAATATGGACAATACTATGAATCCCAATGGAATCATTTTTGTGGGATCAGCGTCACCAAACTTAGCCAACCATCGCTGCCAGTTGTCCATAATCGTTAGCCTAAAGGCCAAATCGAGACAATCCCAAGGGTCCCAAGACAACCTCATTCGAAATGGAACATTCATATCATGACTATACCTTTCACATAAATACACGATTTCATATCATGATTATACCTTTCGCATAAATACATGATTTCTTTTTGGATTTTGCCAGAACTTCAAATGATGCTCCAACCGACCGTGGCCACTGGCCAGTGCTCATTGTTGGCATCTTGATTGTCAAGTCACATTTAATCAAAGACTCCAGAATGAACGATGGGAATGTGGAACTCTTTAATTCGGGGCCCTCACCTTTTGTTCATATATCATCAATAATTTTTGCTTTTTTTAAAGTGAGGATGTACTTAAGAAGGAATGATTAAATAACATGACAAAGAGTTGGGAACTTTCAATTCACGTGCCAAATAATCATGATCATGATTTAAGCAAGTCCTTAAAAGACTCAAGGGAAAGAAACAAGGGGTGCAAGACCTCGCAATATTGCTCCCGTATTCCCTCTCAGTCGGGAAGAAAAAAATTGACTATAAATTAAGGGCCATTCAGTGGTGAAGGTAGACATCATGTGAGGGTTATCCAACCCTGGCTATCGCAGGATAGACAAAGTAGCCTCTCGCATCTGGAGTGAGAAGAGATGGATGAAAGTCCTACTACAAGAAAGGCATGCCTCACGGCAAGTCAACATAACCGGTCGGTGAGGCATGCCTTTCTCATGTACATCCTCACTTTAAAAAAGCAAAAATTATTAACGAGTGGACCAATCCTGGTTATCACAGGATAGACAGATAAAGTAGCCTCTTGCATCTAGAGTAAGAAGAGATGGATAAAAGTCCTACCGCAAGAAAGGCATGCCTCACGGCAAGTCAACATCACCAGTTGGTGAGGCATGCCTTTCTCATGTACATCCTCACTTTGAAAAAGCAAAAATTATTGATGAGTGGACCAAAGCACACTATAGATAGCCATTATAACATGACAAAGAGTTGGGAACTTTCAATTCATGTAGCAGATAATCATGATTTAACGTTAATGACATTATCGTTATGTTGATTTGCTGTGAGGCATCCCTCTTTCATGTACATCCTCACTTTAAAATTGCAAAAAATATTAATTAAGGGTGAGCATATCGGACCGCCCGAATTGGATCGGATTGGCTGGTTCGGTTCAATTCGATTCCTGGGGACGTTGATCCAGTTATCAAAGGCGTTGGTCAAGTTTCCAGTTCCATAAAAATGGAATTGACGATTTTCAGTCTGCTTCCTGATTCCGAGGGGAAACCGGATGGGATTGGACCGACTCTTTTTTTTTTTTAAAAATAATGTTAATTTCTTAGAAATAACAATAAATCCTAAAATTGTAATAACTCTAGTATTTTTTTAAAAAAAAAAATTTTCTAATTTTTTTGCTAAGTGGCTGGTTCCATTAGATTGGACTGGATGGTCTAGTTCTTGGTCCTAGGACCGGCTGGTCTGATCCTCAATGCCATAGTGATTCGTTAGTTTTCTTTTAATGGTTCACCTCTGAAAATGTTGCAATAAATCCGAAGATCCATTTCTTGAAAGACCATAGAACTACAGAAATTTAATAAACCCTTCATTATAATTTTTTTTCTTCCAACACAATTATTTATTGCATCAACTCTCCAATGTTGGATACTAGAATAGACGATCTGTCACTATACATCATCTAAGTTTCACACATAAACATGGCCAGAAGCTTGCAGATTATTATCCTTTGGAGAAGAGCCCTAACGACAACGGAATCGAAATGTTCACAGCGCCTGTACCGACGGAGATTTGTGGTTCATCCGAGAGACTGCCCTCTGTGTCCTTAGGACCACGATTAAAGTAGAAAAGGAAACCGCATAATACAACGGCAACAACTACGATGCCGACGATGACCCATCCCGGAGTATCCCACCACGAAATTTTGTCATCGGACGAAGGCGAGAAGTACGGGCAACACTGACAACAAGGACAATTTTGTGGACAGTTATTTTTCTCCATCAAGAAAACCCTGCGTAGTTCAATGCAAGCGACTAGTTTACAGACATATTTTAAAGCATCAATTCACACAAGAAAAGAAGTAGTTCTTCAAAAGGAGGGTACTTTACAAGAAAAGAAACACTTTTTTGATTATATAAATGGAGAAGATTATATGACCCGAGTGCGAGAAGGAGAAGACTGAAAATGGAATAAAGTAGGATATAGCATAAACTGAAGAGTCGAAGGAGCTTTTAACTTATCAAGAAGAACCGAGGCGAGTGGTGTTATTGGTATAATTCTTACACAACCAGCAAAGGAGTGCGAATTTTGAGTAGATGGCCTCTCATTATAATGGCTCTCTTCCATCCTCCATTATTGGTGGCGGCTTTTGGTCAGGAAAATTACCAAAAAAGTCCTAAACTTATTATAATTATACCAGTTCAATTATAAACCTTTCTCTACCTTTTTGCATTTGTGTTGATTTAGTCAATCTAACCAAAATTGACCAATCGACGTTGACATGAACGCTAGTCCTTTTACGTGACATCACCGGCATTGACGTTGACAATTTTTATTTTTGATTTCGGTGTCCAAGTTACTATGTAAATATAGAATATAGGTTGATTCAAGCATATAAGACATAGTTCATATTTATTTCGACACTTAGTTAATTTTTTTTTTATCTCAAACTATTAAAAAAAATTAAAAAGTATTTTGAGGGGTGCATTTAAGGTACCATGCACATTCACAAATATATTTGTTTTCTTAATATCGCATGCACTTTATATTGCATTTTTTAGATTTAATTTTCACATGCAACAATTCATTTTAGGAATGTAGTTTATTTAGTAGATGGTCATGACACATCATACATTCACTTTCCTTTTGAAGAGTTTATACCGAATTTACATTTATAGCTCACCGGGTTTTGTCCCAGGCCTTAATAACAAGGTTTTGTTTGATTTTGCTCGATACGACTCGTGTCCTTTATTTTTCCTGTCATTTATTTATTTTATTAGCTTTTTACTAGAATTGCTTGCTTGTTTATTTTTATAACTTGACTGACTATGCATAGTCACTTTTTATATGTTCAGAGGATTTAATGAATAAAAATTGGTGAAGCTCACATGTTAATTGTTCTCATACTGAAAGATCTGGCACAACTAAATCAACTTGTGAATCTCTAGTTCACAGGAGTGAAATGTACTTCTGCATCCTACTTGAATTGCCAATTGACCCATAATAAGTTAGTGGCGTCTCCAAGATAATTGTATAATTGAATTGAAAAATCCAATTGTGATTGATAAGGCTTGAAGGGGCTGTGCTAAGTGTAGATGCCTCATCGCAAGAGGAACCACTTATAGTGCGTTTGGTAATGTTCCCAAGAACAAGTGTTTTATTTTTTTTATTTGGTTCTTGCAACAAAAATAGAATATAAATGCATTTGGTATTTCTTTTTATTCTCGGGAATAGATTTAGAATAGAAATAAGAAATAAAAAAAAAATTCTCAGGAACAACTTAAGATACAAGTGTTATGAAATACATGAATGAATATTCATTATATTCATCTTATCTAATGTACTTATTATGGTACATTTGTATTATACATTCTAAGTACATCTCCATATACAATGAATGTTCATCTCCTTATCCAATACATGTATTATTCGATACATTGATATTAATGATAAGTATATCATTGTTTTCTTATAAATAGGAGCTTAGTTTTTGTCATAGACATAATAGTGATTGTCACGCCTCGATCCTCGAGCGCGTGCTCATCCCTCGGTGGTCGATAAAATTTGCGACGTCCTAGGACGCGTTGCCAACCCATTAATTTTATTGCACATGCGGAAGCGAATAAATATCCCCTGACAGTAAACAGCTTGGGATAGAAAAGCAAGAAACAGATTCACAAACAAACCACGCTTTTATATACATGCTAAGTCATATACAAAAGACAACAACCAAAAGACTTCAAAAGAGTTGCCTCTCACAAAGAAACTGTCTTATCTGACCTACACTTCAGCTCCCTCTCAACTTGGCTCCAAGTCCTCCACTCTACGGTCCTGAAAAGAATTGAGCCCACGACGGGGTGAGATGTAAATCTCAGCAAGTTCACACTCTAAACCCTGATTAAAAGGGTAATACGCCCAGAGACGTCCTAACCACACATCCATAGAGACTTACCTGGTCTCAGATGCACCCTGCAGGTTAGTACAGTTCATATCATAGACAACCACAAAAGCATGAGCAGCAAACAAGTTCACCAACTGGAACGCTACATTCAAATTCAACCCAGCAAGAGGTCCTGATTATAGGGCCAAATCCTTATGACACGTCCTATACCGTGTCACACAATTTTGTTCCATAATCCGACACATTCAACTCAATTAATCACGCGTTCCTAGTTTTTGATCTCGGCATATAGCACGGCCTACTCTCTATTCGGCAGTCTTCTGGCGTAGCCAGATGTCGTCTCACACCATTGAGCACAGCAACGTCTCTTCTAGATGCCTTTTTCGAATGAGCATAGGTCCGGAATCCACTACGACTAGCTTCCGTTGTCCAGGGGCATCCGATATAGGGGTAACGTCCAGCTTAACAGCCCGGGACAAGTTCTCTTAACCAACACATGACCATTCAATCTCGACTCGGGACACCGTGCATTGTACTCAAATAGCTCAATTAAAATGGTGAACCTGGCCTATTTTTTTCGTATTAGAAATACACTGTAAAATAGTCGTGTGTGGGTACACGGTCAATTCACGCCAGAAAAATTGATACTCTTCCTATTTTATATAGTATATAAAATCATTTTCGGTGTCAAAACCCGACACCCGGTAATTTCTAAATAATTACTGAAATTCCTACATTTTGAATTAAATACTCAAAATTACAATCACCACTCAATGTGCACAATTTAACACTCAATTGCAAAAATTAAGCACACCACTACAATCAGCACGAATTTCGGTCATCGACTATCCCGGTCTAATTTCCGGAAAATATTAAATAATTACCAAAGTTTATTAAATAATTAAATTTAAATAACAAAAATGCTAACTTAGGCCGGAAATGTCTAATTAAATACTGAAACGGGCCTAGAAAATTCCTGAACCAATCTAGATAAATAATACAACTTATCTAGTCTCTAATGATGCTACTCTAACCACCTAACATACATAATTAACTAATTAAATCACTAAGCTAATCTAACTATACACATAATCCCTAATTAACTTAAACTAAACACCCCTTAAACGTCATTAGCCTACTAAGTAGAGTCTAGTGCATAAACTCACCGGTTTAGCGCAAAAACTGGTTCACCATGACGGCGGCGCGACGGCGGCCGAAACTAGAGCTTTCGGTGGCACCAACGGAGGCTCGGACCGGGCTGAAAACGGCCACAAAGCCCACGGCAACCGGTGGGCTCGGTTTTGGGCTAAACCGCAGGCTGGGCTTGTGGCAGAAGATGGGCTGGCTTCAATGGGCTGAAGCTCACGAGCTGGTTGAGCAAAGAAACGGAAAGGGGCTGCTGCTCGAGGAGACGTGGAGTGGGAAGACGCGGGGATGGGGCCGACTGGAATTGCTAGCGTGGGCGACTCGAGGGCAGCTGGCGTTGAAGATGCTGCTGGAGTCAACATCGTGGCCTTCTGCTGGGGGGTTTGACCGAGCAAAACAAAGACATAAGATGGTGGAGGATGCGCGGAAAGGGGATGGAGCATTCGGTTGCTGCCTCGGTTGAAGGGGACAAGCGGAGGTGGAGGGCTGGCAGAGTTGACGATGGGCAGTCAACTTCGGGGCTTCTGCTGGCGAGGGGTTGACCGGGTGGAGAGGAAATGTGGACGCGTGGCAGCTTGAAGGGAAGAGATTGATGGAGATGGCAGAGGATGGAGGGGAATTTGATGGTGGAGTAGTAGGCGGGTCTTTGAAAAAACAAAATGAAAAGAAGAAGAGGCAGAACAGAGGAGGATCGGATAAGGGAGAGAGACGTCGGCTGAGCTTGCACGAAGAAGGGGGAGGAATCGGTGAGGCGTGCACTAGAAGATTGGGAAAAAGGGGGGCAATAAGTCAATAAAAATATCTAACCATTAAAGCCTTGTCCCCCCAATACTTTCTTGAAATTTAATCCCCCAAATAACTCAATTTTTGGTGCCAATGTTGCAGCCCCATGCCTAGCTCCGAATTTACTCACTTTGGACTTCAATTTCATCCCCAATCTCTCCAATTTGAGGTCCAATATTGATGAAGAAGAAGTCTACACAATTTCTGCAAGTCCCCTTCACCAAATAGCTCGATTTTGAAGCCAAAAATCCCTTCGATTTGGCTCATCCGAATTTCCGTTCTTTTCCGAACCGTCCAAGTTTATTTTCCGTAAAAATACCGAGCTCGCCAAAAATTCTTCGAAGGACGAGTCGACGTTCCTAAAATGAATCGTGACATGATAGAACTTTCAATTTCTGAAATTGGGTTCAAATTCGCGGTTAATTTCAATCTGACGCGATTTTAGCGTGACCTAACCTACCGGGTAGCTTTTAGGAATTTTAGTATAATTGACCCGTGGTTGATTATTTTCGAGCCACAATGTATATCTTCGACTCATTGGCGACTCTTGGTTGTCGTGAAAATCTCGAGGTTTCAAATATGGACACATAGTACGAAAATGACAGAAAAATCGATCTAGTGTTGTTCGACAGAAATTTTACAATTAGTTGGAATCACCAACACACTAATCACATACCTCTATCGAATTGACCTATGTCTGATCTCTGATCGATTTTGACGGTACCATAATGACCCTTGCAGATTAGCACGGTCGAGCAGTCGTTTCCTAGTCAAATTCTGAAGTCTATTACATTTAGATTCCTTAATGGCTTCACCTGATAGGCTAGTTATCTTGTGAGTGATCAGCTCAGGGAAAAGAACTATAGGCTCGTCGATGAAAGATCCAACTTATTCAATTGAAATCAGACCCTAAAATTTAGGATGTCATAACTCTTCCACTCTTATAAAAATTTCATCCTTGAAATTTAAACCATTACAAATCTTTAAACAAAAAGGTGGGGGTACAGTCGTCTCATCGAATCTTCACTTTCCCAGGTTGCTCCCTTTGTGCTGTGGTGTTGCCAGACCACTTTGACCAACGGAATGGTCTTGGTGCACATAATTTGTTCCTTGCGATCCACAATCTGAATCAGGCTTTCTACGTATGACACTTGTCCACGTCCAATTCTTCAAAATTAAGCATGTGGGTCGGGTCAGGTTTATACTTCCTTAACATCGACATGTGAAAGTCGTCATGCACTTGCGCTAACCTTGGTGGTAATGCAAGACGATACGCTAGAGTCCCAATTCTTTCCAGAATCTCAAAGGGACCTATGTACCTCGGACTTAGTTTTCCCTTCTTGCCAAAGCGCGAAATACCCCTCATTGGTGACACCTTCAGAAAGACGTGATCACCAACTTGGAATTCCAACGGTCTTCGGCGCTTATCAGCGTAGCTTTTTTGGAGTCTCTGAGTGGTCTTTAATCTGTTTCTGATAACTACAACTGCATCCACTGATTGCTGAACCAACTCTGGGTCTATGATCTTCCGTTCTCCAACCTCATCCCAACACACCGGTGTTCTACACGCTCTACCATACAACGCTTCAAACGGTGCCATGTGAATGCTCTGCTAGTAGCTATTGTTGTAGGCAAACTCGACAAGGTGAAGCTGTTCCTCCCAGCTTCCCTTGAAATCCAACACGCAAGTTCAAAGCATATCTTTGAGGGTTTGAATTGTCCTCTTAGACTGGTCATCCGTCTGAGGATGATATGCCGTACTGTACTGTAGCTTCGTTCCTAAAGGGGTCTGCAGGCTCTTCCAAAAAGCGGCGGTAAACCTCGAGTCTCTATCTGATGTAATCGTCATTGGCACTCCATGTGGGCAAACGATCTGACGCACATACAATTCTGCATGCCTGTCCAAATCGAGGTCCTTTCGTACGGCGATAAAGTGAGCCGACTTTGTCAGTCTGTCGACCACTACCCAAATGGAGTCATTCCTTCTCTGACTCATTGGTAAGCCTGTCACAAAGTCCATTATGATATGTTTTCATTTCCACTCGGGAATCTCGAGAGGTTGTAGAAGTCCTCCCGGCTTATAATGTTGTGCCTTTACTTGGTGACACGTCAGACACTTGCCGACATGCTTGGCGATGTCCGCCTTCATACTCAACCACTAATAGTGTTGACGTAGATTCTAATACATTTTCGTGCTACCGAGATGAATGCTGTAACTGCTACGATAAGCTTCTGACAAAATTTCCTCCTTAAGCGCTGCATCGTCAGGTACACACAATCGTCCTTGGAACCTCAACGTTCCGTCTTCAGAAATTTGGAAATCAGCCTTCCTCTTTTCGGTATCCTCTTGTAGGATCTTCTGACGTCCGGGTCTGTCGGCTGAAGCATTTTGATTTTGATATACATTTTCGGCTCAATTCTGAGGGTGGCCATAAGATTCGAAATGTGGCCTACCTCAAACTTGAAAACCGAATCTCGAGCTCTCTCGAGTAAATTCTACTCCTTAACCAGCATATGCGCAACTGAAGACTTTCGACTCAGCGCATCTGTGACTTTATTCGCCTTTCCAGGGTGATATAGAATATCACAATCATAGTCCTTCAGGAGTTCCATCCAGCGACGTTATCTCATATTCAACTCTTTTGAGAGAATAGATACTTGAGACTTTGATGGTCAGTGAAGATCTGGAATCTTTCTCCACACAAATAATGTCTTCAAATCTTTAGAGCGAAAATAATCGCAGCGATTTCTAAGTCATGCGTCGGGTAATTTAGTTTGTGAGGCTCAACTGACGGGACGCGTATGCAACAACCCTACCATGCTGCATTAATATGCAACCCGGTCCTCTAAATGACGCATCACTGTAGATCTCGTATCCTCCAGGACCAGATGGTATGGTTGACACTGGTGCGGTAGTCAACTTCTGCTTAAGCTCTTGAAAACTACACTCACACTTATCTGTCCACACGAATTTCTCTTCCTTCTTCAGTAGTTGCGTCAACGGCGAAGCTAATGCTGAAAATCCTTCCACAAACCTTCTGTAATACCTTGCTAAACCCAAAAAACTTCCGATCTCCGTCACGGTAGTCGGTCTTGGCCAGTTGATCACCGCTTCAATCTTAGCTGGGTCCACGGAGATTCCTTCGCCTGAAATCACGTGATCTAGGAAAGCAACACGAGTCAACCAAAACTCCCACTTGCCGAACTTAGCGTACAGCTCGTGAATCCTCAATGTCTGAAGTACCATTCTCAATTGTCCTTCATGCTCCTCTGGACTTCTAGAGTACACTAGGATATCATCGATGAACACGATCAGCACGAAATTCCGGTCACCGACTATCCTAGTATAATTTTCGAAAAATATTAAATAATTAAATAATTACAAAAATAATTAAATAATGCAAATTAAATCCCATAAATGCTAATTTAGGCCAGATATGCTAATCTAACCACCTAAACGAGCCTAGAAAATTAATGCACCTATCTAGATAAATAGTACAATCTATTTAACCCTTAATTAATCTATTCTAACCACCTAACATGCATAATTAAACAATTAAATCGCTAATCTAAACTAACTAACCACATAATCCATACTTAGTCTAAACTAATTATCTATTAAACGTCATTAACTCTCTAAGCAAAGTTTAGCAAGTAAACTCACCGGTTTAGCGGGCCGGTGAGTCCACAGCCGGCGACGCGGAGGCGAGTGACAAACAAGCCTGCGGCGACACCAAGCGAGGTCTAGACGGGCCTTAAAACGGGCGTCGAAGTCTCAGCTAGGGGTTGAGAATTCGGTTCTGCTTTGGGCCGAGAAAGGCTGGATGGGCTGGAAACGGGCCATGCAGGGTGATAGGGGCTGCAGCAGCTCCTGGCAGTGGTCTGGCGGCTGGACAGCGATGGTGGCGCGGCCTCGACGGCTGGACAGAGGCACGAGCTGCTTGGGACGGTGGCCTGGGCTCACAAACGGCAGGTACGCGAGCAGAGGACAACACGGACTTGGGCGCGTGACAGACGGACAGGCGACGGTCGGACGGTGAGTAGGGATGGTCAACGGCAAAGGGGGGCTGCTGGCTGGTTCTTTGGTTTTTCTTGAGCTCTCAAATGCCTCAATAATGGATAAAGCATTCTAAGGAAGAAGAAGAAGGCAATTGCTGAAGAGGGGGGCCCAAAGTGCCTCAAATGTCAACCAAAATATCCCTTATACTCATCACTTGCCCCCACCAGCCAAGCCTCATCCACAGCAGCCATTTTCCCTTCAATCTTCCTCAACAAGCCTCAATTGAGGTCCCAAATGTTGCACCCCACCCTTGGCTACGAATTTGAGGCATTTCCCCTCAATTCCAATTCAATTCTTCTTTAATTGTGCTTAAATTGTCCCCTATAAAATCAGCCAAGGTGCCCTCACCCATCTCATGATTTTTCCTCATCAATTGAACTAACTTGAACCCAAAAAATGCAACAAAAAACGATCCTCTAATTTTCCCGGTCCAAAATAACCCAACTTTGAATTTTCGCCGAAATCTCGGGTTTGCAAAAAAATCTTCGGAGGATGAGTCGACGTTCCTAAAATGAATCGTGACACGACAGAACCATAAATCGGGTTCAAATTCGCAGTTAATTTCAACCGGGCGCAATTTTAGCGTTACCTATCCTATCGGGTAGCTTTTAGGAATTTTTTTTGTGCAATTGACCCGTGGTCGATTATTTTCGAGCCACATTGTGCATCTTCGACTCATTGACGACTCTCGGTTGTCGTGAAAATCTCGAGATTTCAAATACGGGCACAGGGTACGGAAATGACAGAAAAATCAGTTTAGTGCCGTTCGACGAGACTTTTGCAATTAGGTGGAATCACTCACACTTTAATCACATACCTCAGTTGAATCGACCTATCTCTGATCTCTGATTGATTTTGATAGTGCTGTATTGACCCTTGTAGATTAGCACGGTTGAGCAGTCGATTTCTGATCGAATTCTTAAGTCTATTGCGTTAAAATCCCTTAATGGCTTCACCAGCTAGACTAGTTATCTCGTGAGTGATCAGCTCAGAGAAAAAGACTATAGGTGCATCGATGAAAAGCCTAACTCAGTCAATTGAAAACAGAATCAGAAATTTGGGCCGTCACATTGAGCATGCATCACTTTATCATTTTCTTTAATTGATGACTCATTGAAATCTAGTATGCCATCAACAACGTTTAACGACTATGGTTTTTCATAAATAACCTTATCTAGACATCCTGCTAGTTCCATCTTAAGGACCCATTCAACACTTCCTTTGTTGAAATGGCAGAATGCAATACTACTAGGATCAATTTCTGGGGGCCTACAAATGCATGTAGTGTTATCCATTATCCTTTGGCAAACTTTTGTTATCTTTGATGCTTGAGCCCATGCAACATTTGATCTGGAATTGGCCTTGACAAATTCGACTTTATCGCCATACCCAAAGGCTAACATTTGGTGTAATGTTGATGGCACACATTGATTTTCGTAGATTCAAATTCTCCCCAATAACAAATTGTAAGACCCATTGGCATTGACGACACAAAAAGAGGTTCTTGAAGTCTTCAACCCTATGATTAAGCTAGCCACATATATTCCTTTGACTTCGGTAACTTCTTCTATGACAGCCTGATTTTCAACCCTGTCTTCGATTATATGAAATGGGCTTTTCATCGACACGCCTATAGTCTTTTTCTTTGAGTTGATCACTCACGAGATAACTAATTTATTAGGTGAAGCCATTAAGGAATATAAACGTGATTGATTTGAGAATTCGAACAGAAATTGACTGCTCGACCGTGCTAATCTGCAAGGGTCAATACAGCGTCGTTAAAATCGATTAGAGACCGGTGATAGGTCGATTTGACAGAGGCATGTAATTAAATTATGGGTGATTCTCCCTTATTGCAAAATTATTGTCGAACGGCACTGAACCGATTTTTCTATCGATTCTGTACCCTGTGCCCGTACTTGAAACCTTGAGATTTTTATGACAATCGAGAGTGGCCTATGTGTTGAAGATGCACAATGTGGATTGAAAATAATCGACCACGGGTCAAATGCCCTAAAAATTCCTAAAAGCTATCCGGTAAGTTAGGTTACGCTAAAATCGCGTCTGGTTGAAATTAACTGCGAAATTGAACTCGGTTTCAGGAATCGAAAGTTCTAGCATGTCATGATTTATTTTGGGAATGTCGACTCATCCTTCGAAGAATTTTCGGCTAGCCCAGATTTTCGGCGAAAAATCAAAATTAGGCGATTTAAAACCGAGAAATTCGGAGGGCCATTTTTGTGTGAAATTTTGGCCTCCAAGTTGGATCAAATGGTTATGGGAATGCAATAATTTGGTGTGGCCTACCTTGGCATTATTGGCCATTGAATTGGATTGAATTGGAGAGGATCGTGAAGAAATTGAAGGTGAAAATGGGGGGTTGCAACATTTCAGCATCTTCCTCGGCCTCTTGGAGAAGATTGGGAGGGAAAATGGCTGCTGGGTTGTGGCTGAAGGCTGGTGGGGCATCACTCAAGTGTTTGGGATATTTGTGGTGGACGTTGTGGCCCTTTGTCCCCCTTGAGACAGCAGCTCTTCTTCTTCCTCAGCTTCTTCTCCATCCTAGCAGAAATCTCCATTTCCAGAGCAAGAGAACCAGCCAGCATAGCCCTCCTTCCTTGCTGCTTCGTCCAGGCCACCTCACGCCGGTGTCGCCATCCGCACGCTCGCGAGCCAACTCGACCTCACGCGTTCGCCCTCCTGCTCCGTGACTCCAGCCGCTCGAGCCCAGTCCGTGCGCCGTCCCTGCCATTCCGTCGATCAAGCCAGCCGTCCGCGTCCTGGCCGCCATCGCTGGTCCCCGAGCCGCCGTTGCCTCCGCCTAGTCCCGCTTTGCCGTTCCCACGCTAGCTAAGCCCCTCGGCTCCCTTCGGTCCAGCTTATTTAGCCTAGCTCAGAACCGAAGTTCCAGCTTAAAGTTGAAGCTTTGTGGGTCTTTTTCGAGCCATTTCGGACCTCCCTTGGTGTCGCTGTAGGCCCGAGTCTCACTCGCCTCCACGTCGTCGTCGTCGTGAACTCATCGGCTCGCTAATTCGGTGAGTTTACTTGCTAAAACTTAATTATGAGGTTAATTATGCTTAGAGGAGGATTAATTTATACTAAGATTGGGTTAGGAGGATTAGTGAGTATAATTAGTGATTTAGTTAGTTAATTATATCAATTAGGTGGTTAGATTAGTTTAGTTAGAGGCTAATTAGATTATGTGATTTATTTAGCTTAGTAGGTTATTTAATTAGGTCCAATTAGGTGGTTAGATTAGTGTATATAGCTTAATTAGTAATTTATTTAATTATTTTGCATTTATTTAATTATTTTCTAATTTATTTAATTATTTATTATTTTCCGAAAATTATACCGGGATAATCGGTTGTTAGAATTTCGTGTTGATCGTCGTTGTGCAATTAGTTTGTGCAATTGAGTGCTAATTTGTGCAATTTGATGTTGAGTGTTGATTTTGAATTATTATTTCAAAAATTTGGAATTTTGGTATTTAATTAGAAAAATACCGGGTGTTGGCTTTTTGACGCTGGAAATGTTTTTATTACTATATAAGGTCGTGGAATTTTAAAATGACGAGATATCACGCTTTATGGTTCGACTTGATCGTGTGTCCACGCACACCTATTTTACCGGGTGTTTTTAATATGAAGAAAATAGGCCAAGCACATTATTTAAATTGAGGCATTTGAGTGTAAGGCATGATGTCCTTGGTCGAGGTTGGTTGTGCGTGTGGTCGCTATGAGAATCTGTCACTGATGAAGGTCGGGTGGATGATGCTCCTATATAGAATGCCCCACGTCAACGGATGCCGGATCGCAGTAGAGCTCGGACCGATGCTCCTTTGGGAATGCCGTCTAGAGGTAGACGTTGCTGTGCTCGATGGGGTGAGATGATGCCCGATTACGCTGGAAGATTGCTGACTATTGAGTCGGTCATGCCCATGGGGCCGTAACTAATTGGAACGTTTGAATGATTGAGATGATCGCGCCTGATTATGGGACAAAATTGTGTGACACGGAATGAGACGTGTCACAATGATTTGGCTTTATAATCGGGACCCTTGTGATTGATTGATTTATTAAAGTGAGGTGTTTCAATTATCAAATACATTAACGGTATGCTAATGCTATATGAACTGTACTGACGTGCAGGGAGGAGCTGAGGTAAGGTAAGTCCTCTATGATGTGTGTATAGGCTGTCTCTAGGTGTATTATCTTCCTAATCGGGGTTTAGGGTGTAGACTCGCCGAGACATTGTCTCACCCCGTCAGGGCTTACAATTTTCAGGTCCTTAGATTGAGGAGCGTCAGGTACAATACGGGGTCTTGCAGACGATGGATTTTGAGCATACCTTCCTCCCTATTCCCGGGACCACCTTGACTTGGGAGCTAGTTGAGTCCGTGGTATGGGTCGAATAGGGACTACCTCAATTAGTACCTCACCGATTCATAACATGGTTCATTGGCTTTCGACAAAAGGGTCGGGAGGGTCCCCTGCTGGGTTTCGACGGGCCTCCCGTTGGGACCAGGCAGTGGGAAGCATCTCACCCGATGGATCTCGACACTCCTGATGGTGTCGTGGTGGACACGGAGCCCTTAAGCCCATGGATGAGGAGTCTAGTGCCTAGATGGCTTAGTAGCTCTCTCTTTTTGGTTTAGACTCTTTTGTATATAAACCTGTTTATTTATAAAAGTGTGTTTGTGAATTTTGTTGTCCTACTTTTATATCCCATGTTTGATTGTTGTTTGGGGATTGTTTATTTCGCTTCCACCTATGCTATAAATGAATGGGTCGGCAACACGTCCTGGGAACGTCGCAATCCAATCGACCACCGAGGGATGTGCTTGCTCAAGATTTGGGGCGTGACATCTTCAGTAAAGTTTGAAAGTTGGATATTTGATGGAATTATTTCTTCATCTTTTTTGCCCAGCTTCTTAAAGAACTTATATGGGATAAGATTCAAAGTTGATCCTCCATCAACTAATACTTTGGCAATTGGATGACCATTTATTTTGGAATTAATATTTAAAACCCTCAAGTGATTGGAAAGGCTTTCTAGTGGCTTCTCAAATTCCATTATTTCTTCATTGTTAAAAGAAAACTGTGCTTTATTTTTTTTGTCATGAGCTAAGTTTTCCTTAATTATACTGCAGATAAGATAGTTTGATCCATTCGGAACTCATTCGGCAGCTTGACTTGGACCATATATGAACTTAAACGAGAGACTAACTTGGACAACTATCTTGGCACACGCTCCTCCGTCCTAATCCTTAGCTTGCGCAATTGCCCTATCCTTTCCTGACTTTAACGTCGCACCGTCTGGGTTTGGCTTCCTTTTCCCAACCAAGTTTCTGGTTCTAAAAGGCTTTGGTCTATGGGCTACAATTAGTGCTAGCTTGACCTGGGTGATATGGATTTGATTAACCTGCTGCTGTAGTTGAAGCGTTCTTCTTTTTTATTGAGCTTTCCTTTTCTGGGTTCACGTCATAATTCTATCTTGAATCTCTTGAGCCTCATATCATTCACCTTCCGATGGGTCGTTAGGCATCTTTAGAGTCCTTCAATGGTGTGTACGTGCTTGACGGTCATGATCTCCCACATTATCATATGGTTTATCTCCCCAGCCAAAAGGGATGATTCTATGGGGATAGGCAGATGGAGGTGTATAACTCACGTAATAATCAAACTTCCTACTAGATCGCCCAACGTGTCTATAAGGAGAGATTGTACCTTTGTTTGAATGATTTATGAGACCTTTGATGAGGGGAATGATCTTCCACGTGTACCGGTTCATTCCAATGAGGTGATTCTTGATATGGTCTTGAAGTTCTTAGATTTTGGTGTCTGTTAATAGTGTAACCCTTTGAGTGGTATCCATATTCTCTTTGATTTGGTGGGTCCACTTCCTCAATCATCTGTTTGCAATAGGTACAAATCTGCGGTGGTTTGTACTTCCTACACCGAGATCTTATCGAAACCATCCCAATAATTACTAGGAAAGGGTCTATGTCCACCTCCATTAGGGACTTTCCTTTATCATCAGCAAATTTTATTTTCCCTTGTCGAATAGCCTTCTGGATATTTTTCTTAAGGACCATACAACCAGAAGTATTATGACTCCATGAATGGTGCCATTTGCAATACTTCTTTCCTGCCAATTCTTCTTTGGCTGGAATATTTTGCCCTTTATTTGACTGCTCGCCAATAATAGATCAAAGATTTCTTCAGTCTTACTAATATAGGAGTAATAAACTGATTCTTTGGCCTTAGTCATGATGCTTTGACTTCTTCTTTTCTTTGGTCGACTTTAATGCTTGGCATGTGTATGGCTTTTCGATGACCATTTTGGTGATAGCTACTTCCGTTGGCTCAATTTGTTCTTCATAGAAATCGCTTGTCTCAATGAAGTTAACATCTCCTCTTCAACCATGTCTTTTGTCTGTTTCTCAAAGCAAGCTTTTGTATTTGATTGCTATAATGGACAATTGAAACAGGTCTAAATAGGACTGACCTACCATTCTTTCCCTTATTTCAAACTTCAGACCATTAAAGGCTAAATCCGCAAATGTTTTCTCAGGCAAGGAGACCAAACATTTGTTCCTAGCTCTTTTGTACCTTGCTATAAACTGGTCGACTGTTTCATTTGCCATTTGTTTCATAGTTGATAAGTTAGCAACTGACAAGTCCAGAATAGCTCGTTAAAATTATGTATGGAAAATTCGTTCCATTTGCTCCCATGAGAAGACCAGGTTGACTGGTAGCGTCGTATACCACGTGAAGACTATCTTCGATAGCGAAAGTGGAAACAAACGAAGTTTCCAATGACTGCCATGAATCACATCTCCACTCCACACAATGCCAAGAAACGGGTAATGTGCTCGAAAGTTGACTGGTAATCTTTTCTAGTAAACAACGTAAATTCTGGAATCTTGAATTCCTGTGGGTAAGGAATTGTATTCATTCAATCTGGATAAGGCTTTCGATAGACATTCCCCATGTGACCATGATCATCAACGTTATTTCTTAAAGTAGGTTCGGCGACCATCTAGTTGTGTCCCAAAGGTAATCTTGCTGGGTATTGGGTGCCATAATTAAGGTGCAACATCAAGTTCACGTTTTGTTGAGGAGGTTGATGTGCCATGTGCTGTAGGGCTTGATACATGGGTGGCTGTAGAGCCTGGTATATAGGTTGTTGTCGAACCTAATACATTGGCTGTTGTGGGAATTGGTACGCCTAAGGCATATTTTGGTTGGCTAATGGATTGTTTAGCTGTGGGTTAAGATGTATGGGTTGAAACTCTTGATTGGGTATGAGTGGATTAGCATTCAGCAATGTCGGTTGAAGAGGTTGGTCTTACCCCCTAGGCAGAGCTAATACTACTCCATTATTGTCGGCAGTTGTTGATATAGGCAGTAGATTAGGTTGAATACTAAGGATATTCGCAGCATGCTGGGAAATCATTCACATTAAATGATACATCCTGATGAGGTTGTTGCCTAGTTATGCCATTAGGATCAAAGGGTCATTGAGGATTAAACCCACTAGCTTGGGTTGTCGAAATCACCTATCTTCTCTGGAGGATCCTTATAGATGCCAAGGGTGGCATACTTTGCCTTATAGTATCGAAATTTATTGCAGGAGATAATAGTAAGGAAGCATACTTTGTGGTTATGGAGATATTCCCACTCTGAGGCTAGTTTGCACCAACTAGAACCCTATGTTGTCCTTGTGTACACTAATGGTATGTATTGATTAGTAATGGCCTTACTACATCATTTATCCTCTTGACCATGTAATCAGTGAAGTCATTTTGAATCGCGTCGATGGTTTGCCTCATCGATGAGAGCATGATAGGGGTAATCTATGTTGCTCTTCTTGGTTCCTCCACCTGTTGCCTTGGAATGTTTGCATTTTCACCTTGAGCTTGATTCAAGGCAAGTTGTGTAGACGATGATTCTGCATATGGGATACCATCCATTCCTAGCAAAGGTTTGTCTGTAGCTCCGTCTATGTGGTTGTGACTTCTCGTGCGTGGCATAGCACTCCCTTTGATGAACACCAGGTCCCACTGAGTGTGCCAAAAAGATGTTTTGTTAATTTTGGATTTCGCAACGAAATATCTTTCATTAAGTGTTATATTTTGTTTTTGTTTTTATTAAAGGAGACTCGGGTTCCATATTAGCTTTGGATAGAGAGGGTCAAATACAAATGAGACTACACTTTATAATCTCAAAATGAAGTCGCTAGCTTGTCACACGTATAATACAAATGATAATTAATGTTGAAACCTCATTAATGGCATTATTTTGACTCACTTTGTATAATAATGAAGTCCTATTAAAATCAAAATAGCATATACAATATCGAAGGTACTTCGACAATACTAGATATGGATAAAATGCTTAATAGATCATTGCTTTCCACTAAGCTTTAGGATACAACATTAAAATCGAATCAACGACGCCGGATAGTGAGGATGACGCTTAACGGATAATGATCCAAGATGGATATGAGGACACAACGTCAGAATCTAATCAACGACATTGGATGGTGGTAACAATAGCTAGTGCACACTGCTCTTAGATGCATATGTGAACACAACATCGAAATCTAATCGATAATGCTGAACTAGAGCAACACTCAATGAAAACTATCTCTAGATGAGGATGAGGACACAACGCTAGAATTTAATCAACGACGTTATAGAATGGGTTAGCATTGGAATCTAATTGACAACACTTCTCGAGATATAGACACTTGCCGAAATTGAATCTACCATGGGAATCTTAAGCTATAGCTAGGCTAAGACTAAGTGAAGATAGAGGTAATGTAAAGTAGTTTTGTGTGTTGTTCGGGGGGATCTTTTGTTGGATGGTTTGTGGTATTTATAGGCTAACTTAGTAACTATCAATAGTCAATGACTTTCTCCTCAAGAATTGCTCCACCTTTTAAGTTGAACCGCCTTATCCATATTGGTTCGACAATTGTGTTGTGGCTTGCCCAACAAGTGTTTACAGCTCCTCTTTCGAGTTTGGCGTCTTTCTAACTATTCCCGCGTATTTTTACTACCAAGGTTGCATCTTCATCATTTATCTTTGGCTTTGACACATGGTGCCCCATTGCTTCGTCATGATATTTTATGTCCTAGTCTATCGAAACTTAGCCCAAAATTCCTCGAAATCCATAATCATCTTTTCTTGCATGGATAATCATGGGTCGGGCTGATATAGATTATGACCCATATATGGCTGTGATGACTATCTCAAAGATTTCTATCCCTCGTGCCATGCAGTGCCCGTAGGGATATTTTTGGGTGTCAACAATAATCAAGCTCCTGTCTCCTAACTACGACCCGTTGGATGCAAAAGATTCTTTTTCCTAGTGCATGTGAACATGCTTTCTTTATGCGAGGCAAATCTCAGTCACCACTACTTTCTATTTCATGCATCGTTAAGTGTGCCTGAAGCCACACTCTTGGTTGAGGACAGGAAGCAAAATTTAGTTTTTTCTTCTCCTTTCTGATAAACTTTAACGAAATTTTAAAAATGAATATGTTCATTAGAAGTCTTAAAACTTGTCGTGAAAATGCAATTGAGTCCTAAAACTTTCAGATTGTGCAATCAAGTCCTAAAACTTGTCAAATTGATACAATCAAGTCCTTTCGTTAAGTTTGTCGAATTTGGCAGCAAAAGTACACAACAAGTGCCAAAACTTGGCACAAATGAACACTTAAGTACCAAAAGTTACGAAAGTAACACTTAAGTGCCATCTCCAGCAAACCCTGCTGAAAATCCTACGTGGCAATTTTTCTATTAATTTTGCTCGCTTACGTGGCTCGCTAGAGAGTTGACTCAGCAAAGAAACACAAAAACGATGTAATTTTCGTGCGGATTTGAATTTTAATATAAAAACTAATTAAATTAAATGTTTTTTAAAAAAAGAGGAAGCACGAGGCTGAGGGCTCAGCCCTCATTGCCGTTGCCTCCCCGCTGTCGTCGGGAAGGGCTGGCGATGGTGGGGGCAAGGATCGGCGACCCTGACCGATTGGATGTGATGGCTTGAGATTTAGGGCGAGGGTTGTGGCCCTCCCCAGGTCCGACGAGGGTCAACGAACCCTCGCTCGGCCGGGCCAAGGGTCACTACTGGCTGGTGGGTTGCCCCAGCGAGCGACAGCCCTTGGCCTGGCCGGGCGAGGGCCGTCGACCCTCGTCGAACCAAGGGGAGGGCCGCTACCCTTGCCCCAGATCTAGGAGAGGGCTCGCGGGCCCTCGCCGTCGGTCGATTGGGTTGTTAGCCACTAGCCAAGGCCCGACGACCCCGATCGACCCTTCCCCCACTGTTTTTGTTCCTTCCTAACGACGGCGAGGGCTCGGCCCTCATCGCCGCAATCTCCATCTATTATTATTATTATTATTATTATTATTATTATTATTATTATTATTATTATTATTATTATTATTATTATTATTATTATTATTATTATTATTATTATTATTATTATGTTTTAAATTTAATTCAATTAATATTTATATTAATTATTTACACACGTTAGTAGCAAAATGACGTCATTTTTGCACTTGTCTAGCCACGTCGGTGCAAAACGACATCGTTTTTGGACTTGCCTCTTCGGAAATTGCCATGTCAACATTTTGGCCAAATTTCCTCACCGTTGGCACTTCAGTGATCTATTTTGTTTCGATTTTGGCACTTAAGTGTCACTTTCCTAACATTTGCCATTTAAGTGTCCATCGTGCCAAGTTTTGGCATTTGTAGGTGTCTAGCATTTCCAATTTGGCTAACGGAAAATACCGATATGATTTTTTTTTTTCTTTACTTTCTCTCTCCCATGTGGCGCAAATGTGGCCTCAAAATGACATCGCTTTAGACCAAATTTAATTTTTAATATAAATATGTATTAAATTAAAAAATAAACTTAATTTTTTAAATAAAAATGGGGAAAACTAATGGGGGCTTGTAGGCTATTGTCGCCCCCCCCCAATCGCCAAAAAGGGTCGAAAGTGATTAAGTTGATATATGGTTAGAGATTTTGAATTAGTTGCGATCTAAAATCAGAAAAGTTATTCAAAAAGTCATAAACTTGTTGTACAATTGGCAATTCAGTTATTGTCGCGAATAAAATTTCGAGTGAACCACTTAGGGTTTAGCTAATGGATTACTAAGCCTAAACTTAGCTCGGGCTCTCCCAAGCACATACCAATTCGCGACTTAGGTTCAATTTTTTTAAATGAATTTATCTAGGAGTCGCCACTAATCAGTTTATGGTAGGTCGATTAGATACCTAAGTAAAATAACGGGAGAATTATTTTACTCCTACGAAC
This sequence comes from Eucalyptus curtisii, assembly GCA_017140595.1. Classification (NCBI taxonomy): domain Eukaryota; kingdom Viridiplantae; phylum Streptophyta; class Magnoliopsida; order Myrtales; family Myrtaceae; genus Eucalyptus; species Eucalyptus curtisii. The sequence goes on from CM029504.1 coordinate 11,604,890, forward strand.
TAGAGACTTTGGGTACGGGGACTTGATTACACTAGATTTCTCTAATACCCTTTCGGTACCATTCTTTTATTTTTTAAAAATGTTTTTGCAGGTAGCTTGAATTGGTTTTAAATCTATTTCTCTACATGTGAGGCGATCATGCGGGTGCGCAAACCAACAATTTAACACCCGGATAAAATAGTGAATAAATTGCAAAACTTTCCTCAAAGCAATGAAAGCATCTGCAATGTTAAATTAGAATTCACATCGATAGTCCTAGATATGATCTCTAATTAACACGTAATTTTTTTTTTTGTTTTTCACTTATTTAATTGAAATCATGCAATATGCAATGCATGCTACTAATCTAACATGAAATATTATGACATGGTAATATGACTTAAACTACATGACATAAATAAAATGCAGTCTATCCTAAAGAATGAAATTGATTTATTCTAAGACAATTTTTTGTATTTTCCATGAAATTTCGAAATAAGAAAAATGCCAAAATTACTTAGCTAGATTAAGATTCTATCCAACTTATATTAAGGATTAGGTCAGGCTAAACCCTAATTTAAACTAAGATATTATTTTAACTTAGCAATCTCTAACCTACGATGCAATCTATCTAAAAATCAATTTAAACTTAAAATGAAACATGCAATTTTACCATAATATGCAATGACGTACAAATAATGCCATAATTCTACATGACATATGCATGATGACTTTTTTTGTGTTTTTTTTTTATTAATTTCGAAATTAAAAATTGTCAAATAATTAAACATGCAACCTAAGTTAAAAAAAAAAAAAACTAACAACCTAAATTGATTGATTTTTTTTATTTTAAAAATTCGAAATAAAATTCCTATTCTAAATATGCAAGAACTGTAAAACAAGAAATAAACCTAATCTAACTCACATTTTTTGGATTTTTTTTTTTTATGAAAGCAAAATCAACTCAAACGACATGACGGCAAATCAGAGTAAGATAAGATTGATATCCAAAAAAATTGACGAACCATATCTCGAGCATGAGATCGGGTTGGCCAATTTTTCAATAAATCGCGAATCGAATTTCAAGCGTGAAATCGGATTGGCAAATTTTTCAAGTGATTGCGAGTCGGATTTCGGGCACGAAAATCGGACTGTCAATCCAAATTTCAGAGGCTATTTCATGACCGAAATCTCAATCTTATGTTAAGGAATAATTATACTAAAAAAGAACAAATAAAGTAAAATAACGAAAATGATAAAAAATAAAATAAGATAAATAAACAAAAGAAAAACTACCTAAATTAATTTTGTTTTTTTTTCCTCCAAATAAGGCGGCGACAACGTGGTGGTCCGCCGGAGGTCGGTTAGGGGGCGGCGGCAGGTGTCGGAGCTTCGGCAAGGGGGACAGCACGGGCCGCAGAGGCTCGGGTTGTAGTGGGTCGGCGGAGCAGGGGCGTCGGGGCTTCTGGCGCTGTGGGTCGGCAACGGCAGAGGCGGAGCAAGGGCGCCGGGACTTCTGGCGCCGCAGATCGGCGACGACGGAGGTGGAGTAGGGGCGCTCGGGTTGCTGATCAGAGGTGTTAGAGAAAACTCCTTTATTGTTTTAAAGTTGAAAAAACCTTTCCATAGTCTATATCTGAAGATTTGAAGACTTTATCGTCAAAGTTTGAAGATCGACATACCACCAGATGTTATTCTCAAAGTCTATCCTCACTGGCAGTTCCAGATTAAAGTATGAAGATTTAACCAAACGCAGGATTATTATCCAGATGAAGATTATATTCAAAGTTTCGTTTCATATGGTTATTGGAAGATCTTATAGCTAGAATTCACATATACTTGATTGATTATTCTTATTGGAAACTACTCCGATATGAAGATCTTTGAAAGGCAAGCTAAACTTGGAAGGTTCTACTTATGGAAACTCAAGATCCTGATTTGTATGGGCAAGCAGGATTGACGGGCTTTCAACACAAATTATCTAATGAGTCGAGATCACCTTAATTGATTCTGTCTAACGGGTAGATTGGAAGAATTCCTTTGGAAAGTGCCAACGATCGAGAAAGCATGAAGGAGTATTTAAGGATTGATTCTTTGGTTGTTCGATACGGTGCTTGAGAGAGAATTCCAAAGTCTGAAGCTTATCTAGTCTCTTGCTTTTTCATTCATCGAGCTAAAACATTGTATACAAAAGAGAGAAACTCTTAGTGAGACTGTGTGAGAGTTTGATAAGACTCATCACCGTGATGGTCAAGATCACGAGCTGTAACAACTCTTTTGATACTTAGTGGAATCTAGCCAATAGGCTATCAGCGATGGGAGTGGACGTAGGCTTGGTCTAAGCCGAAGCACTATAAACTCTGTGTTCACTTTCTCTTATCCCTGAACTCCTTACTTTTTTTTACTGGTTGTCTATTTACTTAGAGTTGAAATACGATTTATGTCTAGCATCTTCTAAAATTAAAATACTTTCATTAAGTCCTGCGAAAATTCTTATTTACACCTATTCACCCCCCTCTAGGTGTATTCACTAGCCCCTTTCAATTGGTATCAGAGCTTGTGTGCTTATTTGTTGAAGTGTTTTACTTCTTAAGCTAAAGATCTATGGCTAGTATTTTGCCTCCAGGATTGGTTGAAGGTCAAAGCAACACCAGACCTCCTTACTTTGATGGGAAGGAATACAACGTATGGAAGAACAAGATGAAAGCTTTCCTAAAATTGAAAGATCCCCTAGAATGGGATGTGGTGGAAAAAGGAGTTATTCCTACAAATATATCAACTTCATAAATAGGAAAGGGAGTGGCAGATGCTAGCGAGATGACACAAGCAGATATAACCAATAGACAAGCTCTTGATGCTAAAACTATCTACTCTTTATATTGTGCCTTATCTCCTACTTAGTATAACAGAATTTCATCTTGTGAAACAGCGAAAGAAGTCTGGGACAGGTTGCATGTTACTTATGAAGGAACTGATCGAGTTAAAGAAACAAAGATCAACATTCTTCTTGGACAATATGAAGCTTTCAAAATGAAGCCAGGAGAAACCATCACTAATATGTTTAATCGTTTTACAGAGATTGTAAACGGTCTTGCATATCATGGACAGCCAATCTTAGGGCAGATGAAAGTCAACAAGTTGCTGCGAGGACTCTCTAAAGACTGGAATCACATTAAGACTTCCATTAGAGAAACACAAAGGATCACGCCTCTATCTGTAGACAAATTAGTGGGCACACTTCAATCTTATGAAGTGGAGCAAATCAATGAGGAAGAAGATCCTAAAGGTAAGAAGTCAATCGCTTTAAAGTCTAATGATGATTCTGATGTTACAGATTCAGAAGATGACCTGGATGATGAAGAACTAGCTCTCATGATAAGGAAGTTCAGAAAGTTAAACAGAAAAGGAAGAAAGTACAACTGGAGGAAGCAGAGTACTCAAAGATGTGACTTGCTTCGAATGCAAGAAGAAAGGACACATCAGACCCAGCTGTCCTCTATTGAAGAAAAAGAGGGGAAATACAGAGAAATTCAAAAAGGCTCTCAAAGTAGAAACTTGGATCGATACTGAATGTGAAGAGATGATGAAGAATATGCCAATATTTGTTTAATGGCAAATTCAAAATCAGATTCAGACTCTGAAACAGACTCAGACTCAGATCCAGACAAGGAAATCGAGGTTAGTAATTTTAAAATTCTTGTTAAAGTTTCAAAGTATATTGATGAACTCTATCTTAATCTCAAGGTATCTCTTAAAAGAATTTCCAAACTAAAGAAGGAAAATTCCATACTGAGGCAACAGGAAATTTCTTGGAAAGAAAAATTTGAAAATCTAAACAAAAACTTTGTTGTTTTGAAAGAAAATGCAGATTCTCTTTCAAAGGAAAACACTTTTTTGAAAGAAGATATTTCAAATATCTCAAAGAAGTTTTCAAATGGATCTGAAAAGCTAGATAAAATTCTTTCTATTCAAAGACCTTATTTTAACAATTCAGGTTTAGGAATGACACCAGAAACTATTCCTTTAATTGATTTTCCAAAAGTTAAAGAAAGAATCAAACATAGACCTATTAAAACCTTTTACAAAAATCATTTTCAAAAAGTTTTTGTAAAACATGTTGGCCGAAATGCTCTTAAATGTTCAAAGTGTAACAGCTCAGAAAATTTCGAGAAGGATTGTCCTAAAGTTTGGAAACCAGTTAAGAGAGATTGGGCAAAGATTGTTTTTGGAACTAACTCCCCTGGACCCAAGAAAATATGGGTACCAAAGAAAACTTGAAATCTTCTTAAAACCGTAGGTCACTATCAAGAAAAAATCAAATGGTATTTGGATAGTGGTTGTTTGAGACACATGACAGGAGATTCAAACTGCTTTATAAAGTTTACTCAAATGAATGGTGGAAAAGTTTCTTTTGGTGGAAATAGCAAATGAAGAATTGTTGGATGTGGAACTGCCAAGATTGGAAGTCTCACAATCAATAATGTTTCCTTGGTGGAAGGCTTGAACTATAATCTACTCCGCATAAGTCAATTATGTGACACTGGATTCAAAATCAACTTTTAAGAAGGCATTTCCTCATGAACTAGTAAAGATTTGTCTCAATCTTTTACTGGACGAAGACATGGAAACATCTATCTATTGGACATTAAACCAGAAAGCTCTCAGTGTCTAATCTCTATTCAAGAAGAAGAGAATCTTTGGCATCGAAAGCTTGGCCATGTCAATATGAAGCAGATAGCCAAAATTTCCTCCAAAAAGCTTGTTTGTGGACTGCCTAACTTGAGTTATCAAAAGTCAGAATTATGCACACCATGTGTTTTGGGAAAACAGGTAAGAAGTTCTTTTAAACCTATAAATCAAGTTTCTACTAATCATGTTATGCAACTTTTGCATATGGATCTTTTTGGACCAACCAGAACACAAAGTATTGGTGGAAAGAAATACTACTTAGTAATCGTGGATGATTACTCTCGTCTTACATCGGTATTCTTTTTGGCAAGTAAGTCTGAAGCATTTTCTCATTTTTCAAAGTTTGCTAAGAAAATTCAGAATGAAAAAGGATATGCTATAACAAGCATACGAACAAACCATGGAGGTGAGTTTGAAAATCAAGACTTTGCAAACTTTTGTGATGAATTTGGTTTAAAGCATGTTTTTTCTTTGCCATATACTCCAGAGCAAAATTGATTTGTGGAAAAAAAGAATAGATTGTTGCAAGAAATGGCAAGAACTCTTTTAATTGAAAGTAATATTTCTTCTCGTTTTTGGGCTGAAGTAGTTTCTACAGCTTGTTATATCATAAACAGAGTGTTTTTAAGGCCTATTTTAGAGAAAACTCCTTATGAGGTGTTTAAAGGAAAGAAACCAAATATTTCTTATTTTCACGTATTTAGTTGCAAATGTTTTATTTTGAAAAATGCAAATGATCGAACTGGTAAGTTTGAAGAAAAGTCAGATGAAGGTATTTTTCTTGGTTACTCAACATCAAGCAAAGCATATAGAGTACTCAACAATAAGACTCATTCTGTTGAAGATTCTATGAATGTCAAGTTTCAAGACTCTGCATAGAATCAAGTGGTAGAGACTCAACTTGAAGAAACTGAACCTGCTCGAGATGTTACAAAGTTTACTTCCCCCGCAGAAAGTCAGACTCCTGAAGTTCAACAACAAGAAGAACCAAAAGATACAACTGAAGCAGAGGATGAGCAAACTCACAAATCAACCAGCAATTGGAAGCATAAGTCTAGTCATCCCAAAGAACTCATCATTGGCAACATTGATGAAGGAATTCGTACTAGATCCAAAAGGTGAGAAGAGTCTAGTGCTTTGGCACTTATTTTTGAAATTGAACCTAAAAGCATAGAAGAAGCCTTGGCTGATGAAAGCTGGATTGAAGCCATCCAAGAAGAACTCAGACAGTTCAGCATCAACAATGTTTGGGAATTAATTCCTAAACCAAAAGGTAAAGTAATCAGGAACAAAGCAAGACTCGTGGCCAAAGGATACACTCAAGAAGAAGGAATAGACTATGACGAGACCTATGCACCAGTAGCGATGTTAGAAGCAATTATATTACGTCTTGCTTTTGCTTGCTTTAAAAGTTTCAGGTTATTCCAAATGGATGTAAAGAGCGCATTCCTAAATGGATTTATCCAAGAAGAAGTCTATGTGGAATAACCACCCGGTGTTGAAGATTCAAGAAAGCCAAATTCAGTTTACAGACTGAAAAAGGCTCCGTAGTGACTGAAATAAGCACCTCGAGCCTAGTATGAAAGATTAAGTAATTTTCTAACTCAAAATGGATTTGTTAAAGGAAAAGTAGATACTCCTTATTCATTAAAAATGAAGGTAAATATTTTATACTTGTTCAAATTTATGTTGATGACATTATTTTTGGTTCACCTAATGAAAGTCTATGTAAGAAGTTCTCTAGATGCATGCAGGATGAATTCGAGATGAGCATGATGGGTGAGCTAAATTTCTTTCTGGGATTAAAAGTAAAACAGTCAATAGAAAGAATCTTCATTCACCAAGAGAAGTATGCGAAAGATCTCATCAAGAAGCTTGGATTGGAAAACTGCAAAAAGATAGAGACACCTATGTCAAGTTCTTCAAAGCTGGATAAAGATAAAGAATGAAAGACTGTGGATCAAAAGCTATACAAGAGCATAATTGGATCACTTCTTTACCTTACTGCATCTAGACCTAACATTTTCTTTAGTGTTTGTATTTGTGCTGGATTCCAATCAAATCCCAGAGAATCTCATTTTAGTGCAGCAAAGCGAATTATCAAATATGTTGCAACTACTCCAAAGCTAGGTCTATGGTATCCCAAAGAAGGAGACTTTACTATCCTTGGATATTCAGACGTAGATCTTGCAGGATGCAAAGTGGATAGAAAAAGTACTTCTGGTACATGTCAACTGCTTGGCAACAAGCTGGTATCATGGTTTTCGAGAAAACAGAGTACCGTAGCTCTTTCAACAGCTGAAGCGGAATATGTAGCACTTGAGAGTTGCTGCTCTCAAATCCTATGGATGAGGCAACAGCTAAGAGACTTTGGAATTGAAGAATCATGCACTAAAATCAAATGCGATAATACAAGCGCCATCAATCTTACAAAGAATCCAATTCTTCACTCAAGAGCAAAGCATATAGAAATACATCATCATTTTATTAGAGATCATGTTCAGAATGGAGAAGTCTTGATTCAATTCATTGACTCGAAGAATCAACTGACAGACATATTTACAAAGCCACTGGATAAAAGCTTATTTGAGTCTATTCGTGCAAGACTAAACATTCTATCGATTCCGGGTAAAGTCTGAAGGTGTTCATACTCAGAATTTCCAGATGTTAAGATTGTAAGTAAATTCCTTCTATTTTAATGTGAAGTTATTTTTGGATAAAATTTTGAAAAGGTATGTTATCCTTTAATTGCTCTGTGTCAATTTTATTTTTAGAAGTTATCTTAATTGACGATCGTTCAATTTCAAAAAAGGGAAGTTATTATTTTTGAAAAAGGATGTTATTTTTTTAAGGCAGTTTATCATTTTCAAAAAGGCAGTTTTTACCTTTTCATTGCGACGCTTTGTATACTTGCTTTATATATTGTCGAAACTCATCTTCTTCATTTACGCTCACTGTTTGAAACCCTAGAATACTATGTTCTTACTGTTTCTCATCTACTTGAGTTTCATCCAAAAAGTTTTAACCTTTTCGAAAAAGCAAGTTCGAGAAATTCCCCTAGACTTTGACAATGTCTTCCCAAAGAAAATCTTCGAGAATCGCGAGTTGAGGACCACAACGTATGCGTGAGGGACCTACGCATTTCGATTTGACTGAGGAAGAAGATTCTCCTCAACAACAGTAACAACCAAGACAACATTCTCAACCACGTCAACAAGCAACACAAGATCCTCCTTCACAGCAAGAACAAGAAGAAGTTATTGAAGATGTTGAACCTGTAAGGACTCAAAAACCCCAATTTATCTATAGACTGTATACGAACTTGAAGAGGGGTGGTTCTGCTATGAACTTGATCGATGAGTTCTTAAAAGCGCACAGTTACAAAAATGAGACATTTTTCTTGAACACCATGGAAAGTCTAGGCATTGCACCTCGGTGTTTGGCACAATGGTCATTTGAAAATTTTCCAAGTGATCCGAGATTCGGTCAGCCAGAGGAGAAGGACGATGATGAAAGAATGTTTCTTAATTTTCAGTCCAGGATGGGCGTTTCTGCGAAGGTTGGTGGTGAAGGGACGAACTTATTTCGCTCTAAGGACCACAAAAAGTGTTACTTGAGTTTGTTGAAGAGAGGGGTTATGCACCCCAGGAGTGTTGATTTCGATTTTCTTGACTCCCTAAAGGTTAATTTGAGGGAGAAGTTTGGTTTGCTTCAACTTGAACGCTTTTGCACCAAGACGACTATTACTTATCCCGAACTTACTGCCTATTTTTATTCAAATCTGTCATTTATATATGCGAATAAATTTAGTTTTTCTGTAAGGGACAAAGAGTTCGTAGTTGATGTAGACACTTTGGCTGACTTAATTGGTGTGGAAAGAGGGAGATTCCAACCAATTGGTGTGTCTCATGCCATGCTACCTTGTCCATTGTAAATGACAGAATGGTCAAAGGCAAGATTTCTTATTCAAGAATGAATGCCTACAATATTCTTCTTCACAAGGTGGTGATTAATTGCATCAAACCAAAGTCTACCTCAAAGACAGACGTTTCTCGTTCCGAAGCTAAGCTCATGTACGCGATCATCTATGGCCGTAAGTTCTCTCTTCCCCACACAATTCTTATGCATATGTATAGAACTGTGGTGAAAGACAAGGGACAACTTCCCTACTCGGCGCTTATCTCACAACTCTTCAAGCACTTCAAGATCAAACTTCCGGCTCCTCTTTGTACCAGAACCATTCCTCCAATGGTTATTGGTCTCAAAATGGTTTCTAAAATGAGGCTGAAGGAACTGAGCAAGGAGCTGAAGCGCTTTAAGGAGAAGTCCCCTGTGAAGGCGAAGCAAGACTCTGCTGCAAAGAAGAGGAAGGGAAAAGAGCCTATGATAGAACCTGTGAAGAAAAGGAGATCTCTCATCTTGGAAGACGAAGAAGAAGAAGATGATGATCTCACTATCTCAGCTCTTGCCCTGCGGAATTTATAGAGTTATGTAAGCCCTACCAAGATCAGAGAACGAGAAGGAACATAGAGAAGAGGAGAAGAAAGAGAAGGAGAAAGAGGAGAAAGAGAAGAAGAAAGAAGAGAAAGAGAAGATGAAGAAAGAGAAAGAGATTAACAAGAAGGAAGAAGAAGCGAAGAAAGAAGGAGTCGCAATGTCTCTTTTGAACCAACACTGGCTGCATCCGATGATTCGGAGAAGACAAGGAGTGAGAAGACTGGAGAACAACATCACTACAAAGTGCCGAAGCAGATCTTGAAGAAGAACATATCTCTCAACCTAAAGGCATGACGACAGGGGGAGATGCTGAAAATCGAGGTACTTCTTCATCCATTTTTACTAGTGATGTTAGTAGATCTCCACCAGACCCAGAAGAGGTCTATGCCTCTCAATTTCCTGAAGCAGACTTCGAGGCATACACTCCTACTCATGGCGATAGAACAACTGATGTTCCCCCTCATTTTCAAACTCCTGCATCTAATTCGGCTGGTCCCAACACTGCTATAGATCACTCTGCAAACCTTCAGCGAGTGATAGAACTTCTTTTGGAATTAAAAGGACAGCAATATGCCTTTGAGTTTGAAATGAAGCAGATGATGACTGTCTTCAAGACATCTACAGACTCTCTTCAAGAACAGATTCTAGCTCTCCAGCAAGAATAGGCAAAGGGAGCGGATATTCAGTAGCTTTAGGAGTCTTTGCAGAAGCTTGAAGACACTGTCAAGTCAATGGGGGATTTCCAGCTCGTTCGTATCCCCAAGCAGTCCTAATTCAAACCAACTCTTTTTAATCGTTTTTGTCTCCACTTTTTGCTGATGACAAAAAGAGGGAGAGTTTGAGTGTAGATTTTTTTTTTTATTGACTTTGGACTTGGACTTTACTTTCTATGGACTTTTTTATTATGTTTGGTTTGACATTTGACTTTGGATATTGTTAATCTTTTTTATGCTTGCAAGTGCAGTGGTTTAGTTTCAATATTACTTATAACTGGTTTAGACTAACTTGTGTTCTATGGTTGCAGAATCAAGGTTTTCAAAGTCCTTATAAAATTTATAAGATATTATTGCATAAGTACTATTTTGCAGGTCAAAAAATTTACCACCAGCCGTGGTGGCTCCGCTGGATAAGGGCTCCGTTGATCCTTCCCCAAAGGTGAGGGGTTCGAAACCCAGTGGAGGCGCTTGGTGTCTTAAGTGTGACGTCGGGGTGGTGGGTCATCCGCTAGCGTCACCCCGGGTTTACCTCGTCGGCTGGCTGTATGGGGGTTCTCGGGTCATAAAAAAAAAATTCCAAAATCTGCAGGAAAGTTTTGTCACCATAAAAAATGAGGAGATTGTTAGAGAAAACTCTTTTATTGTTTGGAAGTTGACAAAACATTTCCATAGTCTATATCTAAAGATCTGAAGACTTTATCGTTAAAGTCTAAAGATCGACAGACCACCATATGTTATTCTCAAAGTCTATCCTCACTGGCAGTTCCAGACTGAAGTATGAAGATTTAACCAAACGTAGGATTATTATCCAAATGAAGATTATCTTCAAAGTTTCGTTTCGTATGGTTATTGGAATATCTTATAGCTGTAATTCACACATACTTGATTGATTATTCTTATTGGAAACTACTTCGATATGAAGATCTTTGAAAGGCAAGCTAAACTTGGAAGGTTCTACTTATGGAAACTCAAGATCCTGATTTGTATGGGCGAGCAGGATTGACCGGCTTTCAACACAAATTACCTAACGACTCGAGATCACCTTAATTGATTCTGTCCAACGGGTAGATTGGAAGAATTCCTTTGGAAAGTGCCAACGGTCGAGAAGGCATGAAGGAGTATTTAAGGATTGATTATTTGGTTGTTCGATACGGTGCTTGAGAGAGAATTCTAAAGTTTGAAGCTTATTTAGTCTCTTGCTTTTTTATTCATCGAGCTATAACATTTTATACAAAAGAGAGAAACTCTTAGTGAGACTGTGTGAGAGTTTGATAAGACTCATCACTGTGATAGTCAAGATCACGAGTTGTAAAAACTCTTTTGATACTTAGTGGAATCCAGCCAATAGGCTGTCAGCGAGGAGAGTTGACGTAGGCTTGGTCTAAGCCGAACCACTATAAACTTTGTCTTCACTTTCTCTTATCCCTGAACTCCTTACTTTTATTTACTGGTTGTCTATTTACTTAGAGTTGAAATACGATTTATGTCTAGCATCTTCTAAAATTAAAATACTTTCATTAAGTCCTGCGAAAATTCTTATTTACACATATTCATCCCCCTTTAGGTGTATTCACTAGCTCCTTTCAGGAGGTTCGGCGAGGCATCGGTGTTGCTCACGGAGGTTCGGCGGGGCGTCGGTGAAGCGGGAGCAGAAACGGCATCGCGGATCGGACAGGAGCTGCGACGTCGGGTTGCACGGGCAAGGGGCGGCAGATGCGCGGCTGGCTCGAGCTGTTGGTGTCACGAGATGGAGCAGAGCAGGAGCGGCTGAGGCGTCGGTGCTCAGGGCTCGCAGGCGAGCGGTGGTGGGTAGGGCGGCAGCAGCGCTGGTGTGGCGGCGACGCGGGTCGCTGGCAGGGAGACGTAGAGGCAGCACGAGCTCGTGGGTGAGGGGAGCGTCGGTAGTGGCGACAGGCACATCGGAGGCCAGCAGGCGGAACGGCGAGGGAAGACCCGAAGAAGATGATGAACAAGAGCCCTCTTGCTTTTCCTTTTTTTTTTTTTCTCTCTCTCTCTTCTGTCTTCTCACGTCTACTCCCTGTCTATCTCACTGTTGCTACTTTAGCTTTTTCCTTTCTTCAGCAAAAGCAAGAACTTGACTTTTTGGGCCCCTCCCCTAACGAAGAACAAAAGAACCAAAGGAAAAAAACTTGTCTCTTTCGTGCTTAAACCCTTGACCTAAAAAAAAAAATTTGAGAAAATGCCCCCTAAACCCTACGCAATTAACCTTTTTATAGGCCACAGATTATGGTTTAATTTTTCCAAATCAATATCCACGAAAATTCCTTTCTCGAATGTAATATTTGTTTTTGACACGATTTAGGATTGCAAAACGATTTTTCTGAAATTTCAAATCCTGCAAAGTTGAGCTTGCAATATTTTTTGTCACACCTGCCCTATCCGAAGATATTTAAAAATTCCCATCACATCCCGAAAACCGAAAAATTTCAAATTCCTATTTTCTCACAAGATAATTTTGGATCATTAAAAAAAATGAGCTTGGGCCAATTTGCTCGCTTCGTGGGCTTAGTCCAGTCTGTCAATTTAAAACTCAGAACCACTAATTCGAACCCATCTATCATCAGTCCAATGCAAAAATGTAAATTAAAAATAAATGCACCTAAAATTATATGCTGTGCAATTGATTTTTTTTTTTGCAATAAATAAATGACTGGATCGCCAAAATTTAGGTGTCAACAGTTATAAACTTTTTAATTTTGTCAACTTAATCCTAAACCTTTTGACGATTCGCAATATAATTCTTTCGATCAATTTTGGCCGGAAATTGTTGACATGGACACCAGCTGTCCTACGTGGCACAGCCGATGACGACTGTTACGTTAGCGATTTCCAACTAGAATGAGTCGAAAGGATATATTGGTAATTAGTCCAAATGTTTAGGACTGACTTGGTAAATCGTCAAAATGCTTATGAATAAATTGACAAAATTAAAAAGGTTTAAATTGAATTGGTTGCCATATAATAGGCTTATGATTTTTGATATAATTATTTCTCGACACCCGAACCCTTGAAGTGGTAAAACTTGACATGGGGGACGTTTAAGTACCAAAAGTTAGGAAAAATACACTTAAGTGCTTAAATCGGAGCAAGATGGATTAGTTAAGTACCAATGGCGAAAAAATCCAGTCAAAATACTGACGTGGGGATTTTCCGGCGAGAAAAATGTAAAACAATGTCGTTTTGCATGCTGACGTAACTAAAGAAGCAAAAAATGACATCGTTTTACATGTTAACATTGCTAAATAAGCAAAAAACGACATCGTTTTACCTCAATTTGAATTTAATATAAATATTAATTAAACTAAATTCCAAACTAAATCTTTTTGTAAAAAAAAAGTTGTGGGCATTGGGTGAGGGTTGTCCAAGCCCTCACCGCCGCCTTCTCCTGTTGTCGAGAAGGGTGGGCAATAGTGGGGGGAGGGTCAGTCGGCAACGTTGGGCCCTAGCCAACCGATAGCAAGGGCTCCCAAGCTCTCGCCCAAATCTGGGGCAAGGGTTGTCGACAAATTCAATGAAGGTCGCGGCCCTCCCCGGATCTGGGCTAAGGGCTACCGCCCGCTAAGGGCCAAGGCCTGGCGACGTCAATCGACCCTCCCCTTACCATAACCAGCCCTTCCTGGCAATCGGGGGAGGTAATAGTGAGGGCTTGCATAACCCTCGCCTAATGCCTGCAACTTCTTATATGAATAATAATTTAGTTATTTGATTTTTAATATAAATATTTATTAAACTAAATTAAAAAATAAAAGATCGCAGAACGGTAAAGGCTATGCAAGCCCTCGTCGTCGCCTTGTCACCGTCATCGGGAAGGGTTGACAATGGTGGGGTAGGGTCGTGAGGTGAGGGTTGTGGCTCTCTCCTAGATTCGACGAGGACCTCTGCCCCACGCTCAGCCGAGCCAAGGGCCGCCGCTCGCTAGGGCGACTAAGGCCTAGCAACCCCGACTAACCGGTGCCGAGGGCTTGCAAGCCCTCGCCTAGATCTGGGGCGTGGGTCACGGCCCTCCCCAAATTCGACAAAGGTCATCGGTCCTTGCTCGGCCGAGCCAAGGGCTGTCACTTGCTAGGTAGGCCCTCGTCGTCGGTCGGCCAAAGTCGCCAGCCCCTTCCCAGTAACGGTGGCAAGGGCTCAGCCTCGTTGAACTGCCTCCTCCCCATTTTTTTTTAAATTTAATTAATATTTATATTAAAATTAAAAAAAAGAGGCAAAAATATGCCGTTTTGCCTCTTTTTTGTTGACTCAGCTCTTCGACGAGTCACGTAGGCGACCAATATTAATAAAAAATTGTCGTTTTGCCTCTTTTTTGTTGACTCAACTCTTTGGCAAGCCACGTAGGCGACCAATTTTAATAAAAAAAAAATTGCAATGTAGGATTTCCGGTAGGGTTTGCTAGACTTGACACTCAAGTGTCCCATTTTTTTTTTTTTTAAAGTGACACTTAAGTATATATTTCGTAACTTTTGATATTTAAGTGTTCATTGCGTCAAATTTTGGCACTTCAAGTGTCCTTTTGCCATTATTTCACTCAAAGTCTTGCTACTTTAATCAGTTTGTGCAAGCCAAAAAAGAAAAATAAACCACTTATTCAACTCGGAGTCATCGACAAAAAGAAGAAGAAGAAGTCGGAGTCCAATAGAATTGCACAAAAAATACCATACTTATGCTGAACTCGAATATGCCCAACATTGGGATCCCATCTCTTCTTATTACGAGAGCATCGTAATCCTTATCCAATTCAAAATCCAATTTCATTAAGATAAAGAAGAGCAAAAAACATGTTAATCAACACTTTCTTTGGCCGATTATAAAAAATGGAAGACAATCTAAATCAATCATCATTATCACAAGACTTATGGGGTGAACCACTTCTCAAGATCCTTTTTCTTGTGGATTGTCATTAAGTCTTGGAGACTCCTCATCAATAATGAATGTGGATATTTGGTCCTAGCTAGTCATGCTAGGAAAAAATTCATCTCATTTTTGCAACCTGCAGAAGAAAGAGGAAGAAGTTGGGACTAGGAAGCTGCCATACGCCTCTCAGAAAAGGCGACGAAGACAGGATGCTCATTCCCTTAATAAAAAGTGTATTATTAATGTGTCATAATAGTGTTTGGGATGATTCACAAGTCACATTATGATAAATGTCACGTTGATGAATGATGTTGTGATAAATATCATGTTGATAAGTTACGTTGTGATGGGAGCCGGAAAGTCTTCTCTCTTTCCTCTCACTCTTTCCTCTCCCTTGTTTTCTTCAACCTTCAGCAATGAAAAAGGGTTTGAGCTAGTCTTGTTAAATTATGTGTCGAGTTTGAATTTGGATAACGATTTGTTAAACCGAATTGTCGATAAAATTTCCCAAGTAGAAGAAATATAAAATAAATTGAAGCAAAGTTTTCTTCAATTGCTACGGAATCCGAATCGTGAAGATGGAGTCCTCCGCACGTACGCGAGAATTCAAGCATAGGTGGGCCCAAGTGAAGCCAATTCAGCGTCTCTCCCACGTGAAGTTCCTCCGCATGTGAAATTGGTGGGGCTCAAGGTCAAACTTTTGACCTTGGGCACACTATATATATAATGCGGACGATCAGTGAGGGTTTCTTCTTTCGGTGTGTTGCTACCGCACGTCCACAAGAGAAATGAAGCTTGCCGCGAAAGAGAGAAAAATCCTACGAAGCCGCACACGATCGTTGAAGCCGCTAGCCGCGCGAAGCTTGAACGCATGATAACTTTGTGCCGTAAGTTTATACCCAAGTGAGTTGTTTATTTATAAACACTTTGGGTTTAGGGTTAAATTGGGGTTTGGGAAACACCGAGAGAGTGTTTGAGTGACTTGAGTGTGTAGTCTCCTCGTATTGCTTGATCTATAGTGAAATTCGCTGAGTGCTCTCCCTGTGGACGTAGGTCTTTACGACTGAACCACGTAAATCTGGTGTCCGATTTATTTTCTTTTTCTGTCTATATTATTGTTCGATCGCTCGCCCTATCACAACAAGTGGTATCAGAGCCAGGCTTGGCTAAGTTGAAGCGAATCGATGGTGACATAAGAAGTAAAAGTGAGAATCGATAGATTTGATGGGAATGATTTTAGTTTCTGGAAGATGCAGATTGAAGATTACCTTTACCAGATGAAACTGCACTTGCCCTTATCTGGGGATAAACCAGAGACGATGAAGCAAGCTGATTGGGATTTGCTAGATAGATGAGCTATGGGTGTTATTCGGCTGACGTTGGTTCGTAACGTCGCGTTTAACATCTTGAAGGAGAAGACCACTGCTGATTTGATGCAAGCCTTGTCGGATATGTACGAGAAGCCCTCTGTGATCAACAAAGTCTATTTGATGCGACGTCTGTTTAATTTGAAGATGAGTGAAGGTGCGTCAGTTGCAGATCATATCAATGAATTCAATGTGATTGTTAGTCAATTGAGTTCAGTTGAGATTGACTTTGAAGATGAGGTACGTACTTTGATTCTGTTATCCTCATTGCCTAATAGTTGGAATACTACTGTTATTGCTGTTAGTAATTCCTCTGGGTCAACAAGTTTGATGTTTGATGGGATTCGAGATTTGATTCTGAGTGAGGATATTCGTAGAAGAGAATCTGGCGAACTTGTATCTGCTGCTTTAGTAGGTGAAAATAGAGGAAGATCTGTAACACGTGTGGGTAAGAGTAGTACTAATATGAATAGACGTAGTCAATCTAGGACTGCTAATGTTGTCTGTTGGAGCTATGGCAAGAGGGGGCATCTTAGAAGGGATTGCCTTAAGCTGAAGAATGAGAAGGGTAAGTGAATTATAATTGATTCTGCAGAAAATGTTGCAGTTGTAGCAGATAATACTGATTATGTCTTGTCTGTCACTAATGATTTATCATTTGATGGATGGATTATGGATTCTGATTGTTCTTTTCATGTCACACCAAATAGAAACTGGTTCATCACTTATCAGTGCACGGGTAGTGGTAAAGTCCAGTTAGGGAACAACGCTGAGTGCGATGTTGTGGGTGTTGGTGATGTTAAAATCAGAATGCATGATGGCATCGTGAGGACATTGACTGGAGTAAGACACGTTCCAGAATTGAAAAAGAACTTAATTTCCTTGGGTGCCCTAGATTCAGCTTGTTGCAGGTATTCTTCAAAAGGTGAAGTTTTGAAGGTTGTTCGAGGTGCCTTGGTGATAATGAAAGGAATCAAGCATGGAGGCCTGTATAAACTTCAAGGTGAGACAGTGAAAAATTTCGCTGCGGAGACATCGGATGCATCTGTTCGAGAGTCTATTTACTGCTCGAGGAAGACCTGGATGTTTGTGCCAATGCACAAGTTTAATGCTGGTGTTAGGATCACACAGTCAAGAGCTTTGATCGAGACGGAGACTGGTAAGTCGATCAAGCATGTGCAGACTGACAATAGCGTGGAGTTCTGCTCGGAGCTGGCAAATAAATTCTGCATGAAAGAGGGCATAGTGAAACACCGCACTAGTGCCGGTAAATCACAACAATTTGTAGAATTGATGAGCATAATACTATTAGAGATGGCCCGAAAAATGATCTCTAGTGCTGGTTCTGCTAGGAGAATCCTAGCTGATGTGCTTAGTATGATAAGCTGCTTGGTGAATAGATCCCTATCAATTGCTATTGAATGGCAGACTCCTAAAGAAGTGTGGTCAGGTAACGTTGTTGGTTATTCTATTATTAAAATGTTTGGTTGCCCGTGTTATTTTCGAGTGAGTGATTGTAAGCTCGATTGGAGAGCAAGGTACATATTCCATGGCTATGCACAAGGTGAGCGGGGCGATCGGTTGTGGTGCCCAGATATAAATTCACTTGTTGACAGCAGAGAAGTTACGTTTGATGAGTCTCCAGTACTTCTGACTAGGAGTGATTATAGCAGTGTTCAAACGGATCTGAACGGTGTTTAGCTTGAGGTGGAGTTGCGACCAGAAACTCTTGAGGTAACGAGTACGAGTACTAGCAAAGTAATCGACGCAGATGGTGCTCATAGCGAGGTGGAGCCTATAGAGCCAATGGTTGCTGTAACTGCTGAAATTAACAAGGTACGTATTCGATCTCCTGATAAATATGGATGCAACAATGGTTTTGCTTTATCTGCGGTTAAAGAGGTTGCGTCGGAAAATCCTTGCAGAGCAGTTAAAGGTGCATATGGAGTTTGTATTTTGATGAGGTCCTCGATTATGGCGAAGTTCAAGCGAGGCTTGGACTTGGATAATATCTGTGGCGGTTGAGCCTATCGGGGGCTATGGGAAAGTAGCGGTAGAGTTTGAATTTTTTGCGAAGCAATTGTGACTTGGCGCAAACATCGAGCCAAGGTGGAGAATTGTTAAATTATGTCTCGAGTTTGAATTCGGACAATGATTTGTTAAACCGAATTTGTCGATAAAATTTCCCAAGTAGAAGAAATATAAAATAAATTGAAGCAAAGTTTTCTTCAATTGCTGCGGAATCCGAATCGTGAAGATGGAGTCCTCTGCACGTACGCGAGAATTCAAGCGTAGGTGGGCCCAGGTGAAGCCAATTCAGCATCTCTCCCACGTGAAGTTCCTCCGCACGTAATACGAGAGAGTGTTTGAGTGACTTGAGTGTGTAATCTCCTTGTATCGCTTGATCTATAGTGAAATTCGCTGCTGCTCTCCCCGTGGACGTAGGTCTTTACGACTGAACCACGTAAATCTGGTGTCCGATTTATTTTCTTTTTCTGTCTATATTATTGTTCGATCGCTCGCCCTATCACAACAAGTCTCACTCTCCCCTTCCTCCTTTGTTAGATTTTGTTTGCATTGTATTGTTCTTTAATTGCCTTTTTTCTCTCCCGATTTAGATTTGGGAGCTATCTTCTCTTAGTCTAGTTCTCAGTTTGAGAGTTTGAACTCTCCCGATTTAGTACTAGATTTCTATGACATCCTCTTCCTATCAAAATCTGGGAGTTTAATAGATATGTTTTTGGGGATTCAATGCCTCTCTGCTTTATTCATGTACGAGTTCCCTACCTCTAGATTCCATGGTGATTGCAAGAGTTAAACATCTCGTTGGATCGCAAAGTTTTGCTCTTCCACATGTTAGATTTGTGTTTGTTCAACCTATTTTGGTTATCTTTGTACGACGATCGTGTAGAGGCCGAAACTAGATGCGCATCGCCAATTGGCAAAGTCGTAGTTGTTGGAAAAGGAATTTTCAGCATGTGCTCGTCATTAAGAAAGACACTAAATCCAGTGATTGGCCGCCGATTATTTTGTTCGACGGATATGTTCTTGTGGAATGAGTGCGTGGTTAACTTTGTTGATACTCTGTTGATCCTCATTATTTTATGGATTTGGCTTTACTTTTCAATATTTTTGCTCTGTTTCAATTTGTTTTGTCGTGAATACTATGTACTTCTATATTCTTTTAAATAATGAATACAATTTTTTTCCATAAAAAAAAAAAAGGTTGTGTTGTGATAAATCAAGAAGATGAGTCATGTTGTAATAAATGTCATAAGACGAGTCATTATGTTGTAATAAGTCTTTTAGAATGAGTCATTGTGTTGTTTTAATCGTAAGTCATTGGTGTGAATCGCATGTTGTTATTGGGCATTAATATACTTGCCTCACCAATGATGTAATCTCGCTTATCTTTTCTTTCCTTTATGCAAATGAAAGGCTTGGTTCGTAATACATAGAGGAAAACTAGTGTTAAGCAATTGTGTGTTGATGTGCTTAATTTTCCCTTTTTCTTTCCAAATTTTTGCTCCGTACTATAAATCTTGGAATAGTAAGATGGCACCTTATCTTGATGGCATGCTCTGCACTCGCCTTCATGAGGATTTTGTGCATTGGAGACTGAGGCTAGAAAGTTTTATGTTTGGAATGAGGGTTTAGCTGGATGTTAAAAGTTGATCCCGATATTTAACAAACCCCCTTTCATGGTGACAACTCTTGAATGAATTAAATGGCATGTTTAATTAATTAAATCGAAATCTTAAAGTTGCCATTAGTATGACCTTGTGAGAGTCTACGCTAAATGTTTCTGAGTGATTCATTAGTTTTCTTTTAATGGTTCGCATCTGAAAATATTGCGATAAATCTGAAGATTTATTTCTTGATAGACCATAGAACTACTGAAATGTAATAAACCCTTCATCACAATTTTTCTTTTCCTCCAACACAATAATTTATTGCATCAAATCTCCAATGTTCGATACTAGAATGGGCGATCTGTCATTATACATCATTTGAGTTTCACACAAAGACATGCCTAGAAGCTTGCAGATTATCGTTCTTTGGAGAAGAACAACCCTCCCAAGAACGTCCACGAAAAGCGCCCACCGTCTGGAACAAGGACGATTTCCCGTTCTGTCGAGAGAGTGTCCTTTGCGTCCTCAGTACCACGACGAAAGAAGAAAAGGAAACCACAGATTACGGCGGCGACGACTACTATGCAGACGATGACCCATCCTAGAGTATCCCACCATGAAATGTTGTCGTCGTCAGCCGAGACCGAATTCGGGACAAATGAAGGGATGAAGCACGGGCAACCCGGACAATTTTGTGGGCAGTTATTGTTCTCCATAAAGAAAACTCTGTGTAGTTCAATGCAAGCGATGAGTTTACAAACATATTTTGAAGCATCAATTCACACAAGAAAAGAAGTAGTTCTTCAAAAGAAGGGCACTTGAGGGCACTTCATTAGAGAAGAAACACTTTTTTGATCACATAAACCGAGAAGATCATATGACCCGAGCGTGAGAAGGAGAAGGTTGAAAACGGAATGAAGTAGGATGTAGTATAAACCGAAGAGCCGAAGGAGGTGGTTGCGTGTACCTTATCAAGAAGAACCGAGGTGAGTGGAGTTATCGGTATAATTCTTACACAACTAGCAAAGAAGTGCGAATTTTCATTAGGTGGCCTCTCATTATAATGGCTCTCTCTTCTATCCTCCATTATTGGTAGCGGCTTTTGGTGGAGAAAATATAAAAAATGTCATAAACCTATTGTAATTGTGCCAATTCAATCATTTTTTTTTTTTGGGCCAATTGAGTCCTAAACTTTTTGTGTTTGTGTCAATTCAATTTATCTGACCAAATTAATTGGTTGGAGTTGACATGGTCTTACGTGCTAAATGTAGGCATGATTGAAAAATCAAATTGTGACCGATAGGGTTTCAAAGGGCCCGTGCTAAGTGTAGATGCCTCCCCCGAGAGGAATTGCTTAGTAATCCATCAACTTCCTCAAGAATCGGAAGGCCACGACAACAGTTGCTGTCGTTTTTCCAGCATAAGGTGAAAATGTAAAGTTCTTTTAGTTTTTTTTCTTTAAAATTTTCTATTGTTACTTTTTTATAAGGGGGTGTTACAAATTACCCTTGAGAACGGATACATAATCCCTTTATGACCATTGGATATAGAAAAAATAAATGTCGTCCGTTGATTGCAAAACCTTCAAGATTTTGCGTATTACAACCTTCTTACGAGAAAATTCAGAGACGCATAATGTTATGATATGGAATTTCTCGATGGACCATAAAACTGCTGAATTCAATAAACCCTCCAACACAAACATTAACATCTCCAATAACAAAAAGGTATCTGAAATATCATACAATAGAGTAGAGGATCTTTCATTATGCATCATTCAATTACCACCCATGGTAATTCTATCATTTTATAACCACACGGACGACACGGGCACCACGGCAGCAGCTACAGTGGCAGCAACTTTGGCGATGATGATGGCGACAACAACTGCTTTGGCGATGGCAACGGCGACTGAAATGGTGACGGCAATTGTGATGATGGTGACGACGACGGCAATGACAATGACAATGACAACGGTGATGGCTGTGGCGGCCACTGTTGCTGCTTCGTATTCGACTTGAGCTTCGGCTGCAACCACTGCACAAATATTCTTTCTGGAATCTTAAGCTTCCATTTCAATTCCCGTGAAGTGGTGGTTCTGTCACTGCGACGATTTTTTATAATAACACCGGCGGCAACGACGACGACGACGATGACTACGCTGACAGTGATCCACCTCGAAGTGTCCCGGCAAGCAGCGAGGTCGCTTTCCAAAGATACAGAAACCGGAACGTCCCACGCTGATGGAGGAGGGAAATACGGGAAACCCGGACAATCTTGTGGACAGTTATCGCTCGCCATCAGGAATACCCTCTCGTAGTTCAACACAAGCAGTGAGTCTGCACACATGTTTCGAAGCATCGTTCATATCAAAGCAAAAAGGTGGTAATTTGTAAAAAAGACGGTACCTTATCAGAAAAGAAACACTTATTTTTTTCCTTTTTATCCCGATAGATCAGGAAATATGACCCGAGCGCGAAATCAAGATAATCGAGGATGGATTTAGTGAGATGTAATATAATAAGTCGAAGAGTCGAAGAAGGTTCTTGCACGTACCTTAGCAAGAAGAACTGAGCAGAGCGGGGACTGATGTTATCGCCACAATCTTATAAAACTTGGAAAGAAATGCGAATTCCACTAGGTGGCCTCTCATTATAATGGCTATACATAGTGTGCTTTGGTCCACTCATCAATAATTTTTGCTTTTTTTTAAAATGAGGATGTACGTAAGAAGGAATGATTAAATAACATGACAGAGTTTGGAACTTTCAATTCATGTACCAAATAATCATGATCAGGATTTGAGCAGGTTCTTCAAACATTCAGGGGAAAGAGACAAGGGGTGGGAGACCTCATAATATTGATCCCGTATTCCTTCTCAGTCAGAAATAAAATAAAAGAAATTAACTAGGAATTAAGGGGCCCTTCAGGGGTGAAGATAGACATCATATGAGGGTTATTCAACCCTATCTATCGCAGGATAGACAGGTAAAGTAGCCTCCCGCATCTAGAGTGAGAAGAGATGAATGAAAGTCCTATTGCAAGAAAGGCGTGCCTCACGGCCAGTCAACATAACCGGTCGGTAAGGCATGCCTTTCTCACGTACATCCTCACTTTAAAAAAGAAACAATTATTGACGAGTGGACCATCCCTGGTTATCACAGGATAAACAAGTAAAGTAACCTCCCGCATCTAGATTAAGAAGAGATGGATGAAAGTCCTACTGCAAAAAAGGCAAGCCTCACGGCAAGTCAACATAACTGGTCGGTGAGGCATGCCTTTCTTACGTACATCCTCACTTTAAAAAAGCACAAATTATTGACGAGTGGACCAAAACACACTGTAGATAGCCATAATAACATGACAGAGTTGGGAACTTTCAATTCACGTACCAGATAATCATGATCTAATGTTAATGATATTATCGTTATGTTGATTTGCCGTGAGGTATGCCTCTTTCATGTACATCATTACTTTAAAGATGCAGAAATTATAAATTAAAGGTGAGTATATCGAACTGCCCGAATTGGATCGGATTGGTTTGGTTCGATTCGATTCATGGGGATGTTGGTCCAATTCTCGGAGGTGTTGGTCCAGTTTCCAGTTCCATAAAAATGGAATTGACGATTTTCAGTCCAGTTCTTGATTCCGAGGGGGAACCGGATGGGATTGGACCAACTCTTTTAAAAATATATATATTTTTAATTTCTTAGAAATAGCAATGAATCCTAAAATTGTAATAACTCCAGTATTTTTTTAAATTTTTTTAAATTTTTTTGCTAAGTGGCTAGTTCCATTGGATTGGACTAGACGATCCGGTTCTTTGTCCTAGGAACGGCTAGTTTGATCCTCAATCCCAAAAAAATGGGAACCGGTCCGGTTCCTGATTTTTAGTGGAACTAGACCGGAAACCGATCACCCATACAATTAATGAGCCACTGAGTGAGGGTTGGAATGGCACGATCTTAGTGCTGGAGGCAAAGAGAGGGTGGTTGAGGGCTACGGTGGCGACGCAACAATGGAGAGAGAGATGCAGACGCAGTAGAGTGGATCTAAGGGAGAAGAGTAATGATCCTATTGTGATGGTAAAGGTGAGTAATGAGTGACGAGCGCATGGCGACCACGTATGAAAGTTAGGGATGGTTGTGGTATTTTGTGGTGCGCTTGGCACGAGGGTAGGGCTAGGGGCGAGTTCATTTGAGGTTTTGAGGCATCAAGAGAGTCTGATAATTATTTTATGAGACAGTAAAATCCATGAAATTTTCTCTTATGCACCTTTTTGCTGTGGAGCAAAAAAGCAATACTTTATGTCGAAGCAAAAACATCAAGTTAACGAAGGAGGGAGGATTAGATCCCGCCATGAGCAAATAACGAGATAATGGTTAATAAGTTAAATATTAATTTGAAGGGTATTTTGGTGAAATTTTTATAAAGGGATCGTTTTAGCATTAAATGGAGTGGAAATAGCAGCTATCAAATTATATCAATAGTGAATCAGAGAATTATGGCAAGACTGATTATAAGGAGGAGATTACCAAAAAAGTTCTAAACCTATTACAATTTTTCAAATTTAATAATAAACTTTTTTTGGACCAATTCAATACTAAACCTCTTGCAATTATAGCAATTCGATCTATTAAGTCAATTTTGACCGGCCAAAGATGATGTGGGGGCCGTTCGACCGATGTTGACATGGACAATATTTTAATAATATTTTGTTTTTACATTTTTTTTTCCTTTCCTTTCTCTCTCTCTCTCTTTTTTCCTTTCTCCTTCCCCTTGTCGGTTGCTACTTGCTAGAGGTGAGTGCTGGCGAGCTTAGCCTTATCGGCCAATGGCGAGGCTTGCTCCCGTCGGCCATTGGTGAGGTGAGCCTCGCTTAGCGACAGCAAGGCCACCCTTGCCATGGTTGAGCGAGGCCTCGCCATTTGCTGAGTCTCGGCCTTGCCTAGCCATGGCAAGGCTGTGACTTGCCCATGGCCGGTGAGGCTCACCTAGGCTAGAGGTTGTGCAAGGTCGCAGCCTTCGACCTCGCAACCTCTGGCCAGGTCGGGCATTGCCCATGACTGGCGAGGCTTGACCCTCGTGATATTCAACAAGGGTGAGCCCACCTAGCCACTTGTAGTCCTCACCAGAGGCCATGTGCAGTCAGGCTTTGCCCCTAGCCAATAAAGTTCAACCGTCGCTAGCCCAACAAGTGGCCTGGGTGAGGTTGCCCAACCACAACCAGGCTGCCACTGTGACATCCTGATTTTCAATCCTGTCTTCGATTATATGAAATGGGCTTTTCATCGACGCGCCTATAGTCTTTTTCTCTAAGCTGATCACTCACGAGATAACTAATCTATAAGGTGAAGCCGTTAAGGAATATAAACGCGACTGATTTGAGAATTTGACCAGAAATCGACTGCTCGACCGTACTAATATGCAAGGGTCAATATGGCACCGTTAAAATCGATCAGAGACTGGAGATAGGTCGTTTCGACAGGGGCAAGTAATTAAAGTGTGGATGATTCCACCTGATTGCAAAATTCTTGTCAAATGGCACTAAACCGATTTTTCTGTCAATTCTGTACCATTTGCCCGTATTTGAAATCTCGAGATTTTCATAACAACCGAGAGTCGCTAATGAGTCAAAGATGTACAATGTGGATCGAAAATAATCGACCACGAGTCGAATGCACTAAAAAATTCCTAGAAGCTACTTGGTAGGTTAGGTCACGCTAAAATCACGTCCGGTTGAAATTAACCACGAAATTGAACCCGATTTCAGAAATTGAAAGTTCTGTCATGTCACAATTTATTTTAGGAATGTCAACTCATCCTTCGAAGAATTTTCGGCGAGCCCGGATTTTTGGCGAAAATTCAAATTTGGGCGATTTTGGATCGGGAAATTTGGATGGCCATTTGTGAGTGCGTTTTTGGCCATCAAGTTGGATCAATTGGCGAGGGAAATTGTGGAATTAAGTGTGGACTTCCTCCTTGACATTGATTGGATTGAATTGGAGTGAAATTGAAGTGAAATTGAAGTTGAAAGCTTGAAATTCGTAGCCATGGGGGGGGGGGGCTGCAACATTTCAGCTTCATCCTTGGCTTCTTGGGGAAGTTTTAGAGGGGATAAGGCAGCTGAGCATAGCTGTGGACTTTGGGGGACTAAGTGATGATGAAATAAGATATTTGTTGAAGACTTTGGTGGTCTTTGTCCCCCTCAAGCCAGTAGAACTTCTTCTTATTCTTCTTCTTCTTCCTTGCCTCTCTAGTCTCCATTGTTGCTGAATTAGAAGAAGAAACCAGCTAGTAAACCAGAGAAACCAGCAGCAGCCTCACCAGAGCCCCCTGCCGCCTCACGCTCGTTCGAGCTGCCGCCAAACTGCTCGGCAGCCCCTCTCGTCGTCATGGCGAGCTTGCGCGTCCGTCCCGCTCGCATGCGTCCCCGGCCATCTCGAGCCCTCCGTCTGCCCATGTCGCAGCCAGTCGAGCCGCCTCCGTTGCCCGTCCAAGCTGCCGTCGCACCCCTGAGCCGCCAGCATATTCGCCTAATCCCGTCTCACCGTTCCAGCCAAGCCAAACCCCTCGGTCAACCCCTTCCAGCCAGCCACAGAACCGAAGTTCCAATTCGGGCTGTGGGCTGTGTGAGCCTTTTCCGGGCCCTTCTAAGCCTCATTGGGTGTCGCCGTAGGCTCGAGTCTTGCTCGCCTCCGCGTCGCCGTCGCCGTGAACTCACCGGCTTGCTAATCCGGTGAGTTTACTTGCTAAACATTACTTAGGGAGTTAATTATGTTTAGTGGAGGATTAGCTTAGCCTAAGATTGGTTTAGGTGGTTAGATTAGTGTAATTAGTCATTTAGTTAGTTAATTTGGCTAATTAGGTCGTTAGATTAGTTTAGTTAGGAGGTAATTGACTTTATGATTTAATTAGCTTAGTGCATTATTTATTTAAGTCCAATTAGGTGGTTAGATTAGTGTATATAGCTTAATTAGGCATTTATTTAATTATTTTTTCAATTTATTAATTATTTATTATTTTCCAGAAATTATACCGGCATAACCGGTCGTCAGAATTTCGTGCTGATTGTCGTGGTGTAATTAGTTTGTGCAATTAATTGTTAGATTGTGCAATTGAGTGATGATTGTTAATTTTTGATTTATTATTTCAGAATTGTGAGTTTTTGGTATTTAATTAGAAAATACCGGGTGTCGATTTTTGATGCCAAAAATGTTTTTAAGTACTATATTAAATAGTGGGATTTTTAAAAGTGAGAATATCTCATTTTATGACTCAAGCGGACCGTGTATCAACACACGACTATTTTATCGGATGTTTATAATATGAAGAAAATAGGCCAAGTACATTATTTTAATTGAGACATTTGAGTGCAAGGCATGATGTCCTTGGCCGAGGTTGGTTGTGTGTGTGATCACTATGAGAATCCGTCACCGACAAATGTTGGGTGGACGATGCTCCTTCAGGAATGCCCTTGTCAACGAATGCCGGTTGCAGTAGAGGTTTGGCCAATGCTCTTTCGGGAATGCCGTCTAGAGGTAGACGTTGCCATGCTCGATGGGGTGAGACAATGCCCGGTTACACCGGAAGACTGCCGAAAGTTGAGTAGGTTGTGCCCGTGGGGCGGTAACTAAATTGGAACGCTTGTCTAAGTGAGATATAACCGCGCCTGATTATGGGACAAAATTGTGTGGCACGGAATGGGACGTGTCATAACAATTTGGCCTTATAATCGGGACCCCTGTGATTGTTTGAGATATAAGTTGAGGCGTTCCAATTGTTGAGTGTTATTACTACAAATATCTGTTATATAAACTGTACTGACGTGTAGGAATGAACTGAGGCGAAGTGAGTCTCATTGGTTGTGGTTAGGCCACCTCTAGGTGTATTTCCTTCCTAATTGGGGTTTAGGACGTGATCTCGCTGAGACATTGTCTCACCCTATCGTGGTTTAACAATTTACAGGTCCATAGATGGAAGTTCGTCCGGTTCGTTTTGGGCAACCGCGAGGATATAGCGAGCAGAGTACCATCTTCCCTATCCCCGGGAGTCCCTGGATCTGTGACCTCATCGTGACTACGATCTTGGTTGATGAGGGCCTACCCCAGTTGGAATCCTATCGATTCAAGGCATGGTTTCGTCATGGGCCTAACGGGGAACGGGAAGGTCTCATGGATGGTTTCGACGAACCCGTCGTTGAGGGTGAGGAGGTAGCTGACCCACTTGGCATCGACATCCCTGACGATGTCGTGATAGACCCGGATCCTAAGTAGGAGGGTCTGGGGTAGGATTAGCTAGGTAGTCCTTTTTGGGGCCTTGACTTTTGTGTATAATTTTGCAGGCTGACCTGGTTTGTTTATAAAAGCGTGTTTGTGAAATTTGTTGTCCTGCTTTTCTATCCCATGTTTGATTGCTGTATGGGGATTGTTTATTTCGCTTCCGCTTGTGCATGAATCGATTGGGTTGGCGAAGCGTCCTGGGAACATCGCAATTTTATCGACCACTGAGGGATGCGTGTGCACTAAAGGTTCGGGGCGTGATGTCACACTCCCGCACCACCTTTGGTACGAGAGCGTGACCCGGCGGGTCAGCATCAACATCTCAGGCACGTCGATCGTCCCAAAAATATTTTATCTTTGATTAAGCACATGCGGAAGCAAATTAAAAACAATCCCCGTACACAAACAAACATAGAAGTCGGGCAACATGTATACAAGCCAAGCAAATAAAATCAATATATATATTCATACATATATACACATATCAAAAGTTATTATGATTACATGTCCATCTTAGTCCTAAGCTACTTATCTTCATTACCACACATCGACGATTAAAAGGCTGGGGTAGCCTAGCTCCTCTATCGAGCTCCTCCAAAAATGGCTCCTATCCTAAGCCCTTCTTCTATGATGCTCCCATAGGATCCACCGGAAGTATGAGGCCTCAGATGGGACCTAAAACGTCCCCATAAAAAATGAGGCACTAAGCCTCCTACACATGGGAAACCAAGGTGTCTACCCCTTCTTGGACCCATACAGTGGTAATATACTTTCGGTAAGTGACGTCCTCTTCTAAGTCTACTATATTTGTCACGGTAGTAACACATGAATCGGAAGACCAGGACGGATGGGCGGTAGGATTGGTTCACCCATCCCACACTTGAAATGGTGAAAACAACAAAAGTGAGTCGATGACTCAGTAAGTAGAATCCCTAATTCTCCTATAGGAGGATGTCTCGCCATCGATCCTCGGACACAAGATCCCCACCCACTTGTCGATGGCAAATCAATAACAAGATTCGTGCCTTGCCTTGCTTATGCATATGAAGGGCTCTCAATTAGTAATGTGCTTTCAAGTATCAAAGACAATGAGTTAGTGCATAAAAACAAGACCTCCAAAGATCCATGGCTTACAATCATTCCAGTCACTAAGAGGGATACGTGCATCACATAAAAGACCCGATACAAGCATATGCTCAAATTGATACAGGGACTCTACAATACATATCAAACAAACCCAGCTTTTGCAAGCCTCAATTTGGGTATCTGTGCAAGCATCAATTCCAGCATCACACATGCATCAGTCATGGACCACACGTGGACTTCCAGTTTATTTCAACCAGTTCAGTTAGTCGAAATTCATTGGCTCTTTCGGTATCAACCGGGCATGGGTCCTCCCTTGGCAACCGGCATCATCCCGATCTCCTTATCAGGATGGCATCTAGGGCGACCCCCAGGCATCAACCTCACTCGGGTCGGCATCATCTACGATCTCAATATCGGGATGGCATCCAGGGCTTTACCCCAGGCAATGACCCGGCATACCCCAGTGTCGGCTGTAAAAGTCTATCGTGTATCCATGCATTCAAATATCAATAAATCCATTTTTATCTTGAATTATTAGCCAAATAAAATGCCCGAAGATGTGCCATACAAAGTGAATCAACGAATTTTGTGCTCTATTACTAGACTCATGCCGGATGCGACTTGAGTTTGTGGTCTTGACTTGGAATTGTTTGCCTTGGCTTTGGTATCGACCCGATGTTTGTCCCAACTAACAACACTATTTAATGTTGTCCCGAGATCAAGTGTGGGCTATGCAACCACCTCGGCACACGTCCAATTTGCCGAGACCTTTCATCGCCATCCGGATGTGCTCAACACCCAGGTAAGACCATGATTTACTTGATGCAAAGACAAGTAATTGAAAACACGCAACAAGCACAACATACAAGCAAACACAAGCAAGTGATGACAATATCCTAAATCGATGTGCATAGCATGTCGCCCTATCGAAGAGTTAGGAAAGTATACTTACTAGAGTTAGGAAAGTATACTTACTACTTTTTGGACCTAGCTTTAGGATGTTTCTTTGGTGGTTGGTTGGCTTCTAGGGTAGCTTGGAGGAGAAGTACGTGAAAGACAGGAGAGGAAGGGAGAGGAAAAGAGAGAAAGGCCAAGTCTTAAAATGTGAAGATGGCTCATCTTATTTATAGGCCTCTTCCTTCTTTTAGATTTTTATTGTAAGCTCATGATTACACCTAAGAGGCAAGTTGGCTTAGCTATCCTCTTGAGTTGGTGCCTAAGTCCCTTGGTGTTTACTTGTGATTGGTTCACATATTGACTTATTCTCCAATGCTCATTTTAGGTTTGTTATTGCTTATAGTGCCTAAGGAGACACATAAGCCTTTTGATGCATCATGTCCTCTTTTAATTGGCTAGTTCTTGACCTGTTCACTAAGGCTATAGTCTAGGGCCATCATACCTTAAGATTTACCTAATATTCTAGAGGACACCTAAGTTGATGATTCATCATGGTCATTAATGAACTAATGTCCAAAATCATTAGATGAGGCCTAAATATTTTTGCCGAGCTACTTAAGAAGTAAGTTTTCTCCTTCTCTCTTGAAGTGTACATGTGGCATTTAAATGGATAGGGATGGACTAGGTCAAAAGGCTATGGAAGATTCTAGAACCCTCGATTACCTCTTGACACTTGTCCAATGATTTATCCCGCATTAATTGATTTGTGTTAAAATTACATCCAAGGCAATCATGAGACTAACATAGGGTGTCGCTTAATTAGGGAAGTCAATCATATTTGTACACGATCGACAGTTTTATGATAACCGAGGTTCTGCCAAAATTACTAAACTTTAATTCAATGAGGGCGACTAAGTGGGTAGCCTTCTTAAACCTGTCCATGACCATTTTCAATTAGAATTGCTCCATTGGATGTCTTAAAATAAACCTCGTGGTTGGTCTTGGTTATTTTCCCTAACCGGGTCTCCGTCGGTGGATCGGGTCCATGGCCGAACATGCCATGCCTTGGTCCATCCAAAGTTTATGTCATTGATTCCCATGATCAACCCTCATACTTTATTCTTATGGCCTAAAATCGAGGATGTTACACAAGCTTCCCTGAGGTTGGTGAGGGACTGGTCGCCGTCGGCGACTAGCTGGAGGAAGGAGGTGGAAGTGAAGAAAACATAAAGAGAAATGAACAAAAAATAATTAAAAAAAATTGAAAAAAAAAAGAAAAAATATTATTAAAATATTATCTATGTTAGCGTTAGTTAGATAGTCGGTGCCGGTGGATGTCTGCATCAATGCTGGTAGATCAAAATTGGCCAGATTGACTGAATTGATAAAAAAAGTTTAGAGCTGAATTTGAAAAATTGTTATAGGTTTATGACTTTTTTGATAATTTTCTCGAGCAATATAAGTGGGCTGAGTTATTTAGATGAGGGTCTTTTAAAGCCCACGGATGGACCGTGTAATGGAATGGTTGTCAGAGAAAGCATTTCACCCTTTTAAACCCAAGACGTTAGCCCCCTTGTCTCTGATGCATTTTGGGCCTGCTTTGAAACGGGCTTCATGGTCCACAAACATGTCTTTTCGTTTATTTTACAAAAAGCCCATAAAACTATTTTTCTTTTCTGGTTTGGTCCATGAGCCCATGCACTTAGTTTGTCGCCAGCTTGGATTGGAACCCCTTTTCTTTTCGTCCCCCATTGCTTCTGAGATAATCCATGAAAATCAATGTTTGTCGCGTAAAGCCGCACTGGTTGCCAGAATTTGGTGTATCTAGGCGGCCGCGGCGCCGCCCACCCTCCGGAATTTCAAAGAAGGGTTAACATCTAATTAATTACCTTGACTTTTGGATTAACGATTCCATTCTTTCACAATCTAAATTCTCGGTCCACTTTTAGAATAAAATATTTTCGCTAAAGGTGTTGCCACATATTCACGGTATAATGAGTTTTTTGTTCTATCGATAAAACTAGCAAGACACAAAGTCCTATATAAGCACATGCGTCGTTTAAATCAAGCGAGGAAATATCGACAATTTTTCTAGCAATTACATATATGGAAGTATTCATGTAAAAGCAGGGGATAAGGAGGCTGCTTGGCTAACCGTGATACTCCTGAATATGGCCTAAAGGCTTTAAAATCCAGCAGCTTTGAGTTTTGACTTCACTTTCGCTCTCTGCCGTGCCAGCAAAGTTTCTATGCCATCATTTAATCCTAGTTTACAACGTGTTGCCATTGTTTTTAATGCTATTTTAGGTGATTAAGTTGATGTCTGGTTAGAGATCTTGAATTAATTGCGATCTAAAAATCGGAAAAGTTGTTCAAAAAGTCCTAAACTTGTTGTACGGCTATCAATTCAATTTTAAACTGTTTAATTTTGTCAATTTAGTCCTAAACCTTTGGACAATTAATCAATACATTTTTCCCGATCAATTTTGACCGATCCTACATGGCATGACCGATGACGGCTGTTACGTCAATGATTTCCAACCAAAATTAGCCAGAACGATATATTAGTAATTAATCCAAACATATAGGACTCATTTGGTAAATCATCAAAATGTTTATGACTAAATTGATAAAAGTAAAAAAATTATGATTAAATTGGTTACCATATAGTAGATTAATGACTTTTTAGATTATTACTTTCCTAAAAGTCTTGCTACTTTAATCAGCTACTTATGAATTTTAAATTGTGCAAGCCAAAAAAGAAAACTAAACCACTTATAAAACTCGGAGGCATCGACAACAAAAACAGACGGAGTCCAATAGAAGTGCACAAAAAATACTGTACTTTTGCTGAACTCGAATATGCCCACCATTGGAACCCCATCTCTTCGTATTACGAGAGCATCCTAATCCTTATTCAATTCAAAATCCTATTTGATTAAGATAATAAGGTTCAATTTAAGAGGAAAGAAGAGTAAAAAACATGTTACAGAACACTTTCTTTAGCCGATCATAATAATGGAAGACAATCTAAATCAATCATTATCATTATCACAAGTGATAGAGTTGTGGAGTCTAATAGAAGAAAATAATATTCAAGAGAAGAAACAATTTATTTTAGGCAGTCATCAATCCTGTAATGGCATACATGTAATTTCCATATTAATTATGTATGTCATAGACTCCTGCTATATATAGGGCAATATTTTTTGTAGTTAAAACATTGAAATTTGTAGCTTTAGAGCTTGTAACACTGATATTGATAGTGGAAGATTGCCTAGTGCGGCACCATGGTTTTCCCTTTTCCTGATTTCGGGAAGGGTTCTTCACGTAAAAATTCTCGCTTGTTTTCTTCTCTATTTTTTTCTCTTCATATATTCACGTTCCTAACAACCAGTATCAGAGCCTAGCTTTGGCGAAATAGTGAGAGTGAATATGGATGAAGGGAAGGTGAAGATCGATTGGTTCAATGGCAAGGATTTTGGTCTCTGGAAGATGCAGATTGAGGTTCTGTTATACTAGAAGAACTTGCATCAGCCTCTGTCCGGAGAGAAACCAGAATCTGTGGGAATTGTTAGATCGACAAGCTCTGTGTTTGATTCATCTCACATTGGTGCGGAATGTTGCGTTCAACATTGCTAATGAGGTGAAAAAGGTGGATTTGATGGCGGTGTTGTCCAATATATACGAGAAGCCTTATGCATCAAACAAGGTATATTTGATGCATCATCTTTTTAATCTGAAGATGGATGAGGATGCTTCCATGATAGATCACATCAATGAATTTAACGTGATTACAACTCTGTTGAGTTCGATGGATATCAAATTCGATGACAAGGTAAAAGCTTTAATTTTATTATCTTCTCTACTTGAAAGTTGGAGTGCAACTGTGAGTGCAGTGAGTAGTTCGTCTGGAAAGAATAAAAGTTGAAGCTTCAAGCAATCTGAGATTTGATTTTTAGCGAGGATATTCGCAGAAGAGAATCGGGTGAATTTTCCGGTGTTGCCTTAAATACTGAAGGTAGAGGAAGAAGCAATTAACAAGGGCGAAACCAATATCTGAAACGAGATTGTAGAGCCCCAAAGAAGAAATTTCAGTATCAAGACCAAAATCAAGATGAAGAAAAATCTGTGAATGCAACTCTTGATGAGACGCATGATAGTGCTGCTTTAATTTTGAGTATTGACAGTCCAATTGAAAATGGAGTTTAGCTATATATAATATAAGTTGAAGAGTCAAAGAGTCACAGGTCGGTTGTTTTCGATTGATCAAGCCCCTGCGTGGCCTTAGGATTTTCGATCCCAAGTCTGCCTCGCACACACACGCACGAACACGAGGGTTGTATGAGCAAGGAGCGAGTGTATTTGCTTGTGAACTAGTTGAACACAATGAGGGGGGAGGGACCCCTATTTATACAAGTTCAGGTTTCATCTCATCCATTGATTGTCCCTCTGATCCAACGGTTGTGTTTGAATGTGTATCATCATTACAAGTCTGTACATTAGGCCACTCAATGGCTCTAGGCCTTAGGAAAGCCCATGGAGCGTGTGTCAGAAGCAAGGGGCAGGCCGCTTAACATGAGCAGGTGGGCAAGTCATGGGTTGCACATGGGCCGGTCGAGTATTGATCACGGGTCGTGCATAGGCTTTTGTTTGTATTACGCATGGGCTGATTGTGCGCTAATCGTGGATCGTTCATGGATCGGTCATGGGCTGCTCATGGACAAGTCCTTGTGCGTGACACGGCCTCATCACAGATGGTCTTGGATCATGCTTCATCCATGGGCCGTGTCAATCTCCCCCACCTAATCGGGGGATGCCCTCGTCGCGTCTATGGCATGGAAGGCATCAATGTGTTTCTTGAATTGCCATAGAGCCTCGGACGGTTCCCAACTCGCTTCACTCTTGGGAAGGCCCTTCCATCGAATGAGGTATTCCTTCTTTGGCACACAATATCTCTTCCGTATGACACGGTTTGCCATGATGCATTCAACATCCCGATCATAGGAGGTTTTCACTCCAAAGGGCGCCCATTGTGATTCGCCTCAATCCAGATCTTCCTCATCCACATGGAAAGGTTTCAGCATACTCGCATAAAGCACGGGGTGTACCTTGAGCTTGGCTGGCAAGTCTAGCTTGTATGCCACCTTCCCGATCCACTGCAACACTCGAAAGGGGCCTTCATAGTGACGGATCAGCCCTTTGTGCACATCGTGGTACCGAAGAACTAGGTGTAGCTTGGCCAAGTCCCCAACCTAAAACTCCACGTGACGTCGCTTCTTGTTGGCCCACTTCTTCATGCGATTCGAGACTCTATTTAGGCATGCCCGCGCCAAGTCCGCATGTTCATCCCATTCCTTAGCGAACGTGTATGCGGAGGGACTGCTTCCTCGATATCCCAAGGCAATCGTGCTTGGTGTAAACGGTTGTTGCTCAGTCACGATCTCGAACAAGCTTTGGTTCATGGACTCACCCCGCTGCAAGTTGTAGGATTGGGCCACATCGATAAACCATGCCCAGTTCACTCGCGTGTTACTTACATAGTGCCGGAGGTAGATTTCGAGGAGTGCATTCACCCTCTCCGTCAGCCCAGCGGTTTGGGGATGCAACCTCGTAAAGAAATTGAGGTTTGTCCCCAACAACTTGAAGAGTTCAGTCTAGAACCGTCCGATGAATCGAGGATCGTGATCGCTCACGATCGTGCGTGGTATGCCCCAGTACTTGACAACGTGCTTGAGGAATAGCTTGGCTGCTTCCTCGACTGGGCAATCTTTCATGGCTGGCACAAACGCCGCATACTTGGAGAAATGATCCACCATGACCATGAGGGTTTGACACCCTTCGGACTTCGACAAGTTCACAATGAAGTCCATGGAGACGCTCTCCCTTGAACGTTCTGGGATAGGCAACGGTTCAAGGAGCCCCGCCGATGACTGTTGCTCTATCTTGTCCTGTTAGCACACAAGACACGTCCGCACGTAGGCTTCAATGTCGTCCCACATGCGTGACCAATAGTATTGATCCTCAACGAGTGCCATGGTGCGGTGGATTCCCGGATGACCACTCATTTAGAATCGTGGCACTCGTGCAGGACTTCCTTCATGAGTTTCCCGTGGAGTGGCATATAGAGTCGCCATCCTTTGGTGTAAAGGAGATCATCCTCACACCATAATCGTCTTGTCTTGCCCTCTCGTGCATACCAAAGGAGGGCTTGGGTCGTTTGGTCGTGCTTCAGTCCCTCCTTGATACAATCGATCCATGGACAATCGGGTCGACTCATTACGTTGGACAGCTCTAGTTTCAACTTAAGGCATTAGCCACGGAATTGGATTTTCCAAGCTTGTATTCCAACACAAAATCAAACTTGATCAGGAAATCTTGCCACCAAGCTTGCTTCGGGCTAAGCTTCTTCTGGGTTTGGCAGTAGCTCGTGGCCACATTATTAGTCCTCACGACGAACCGTGATCCCAAGAGATAGTGCCTCCATGTACGAAGGCAATGTACCACTGCGGTCATCTCCTCCTCTTGGACCATGTATCGTCGCTCGGTGTCGTTCAATTTTCAAGACTCGAAGGCAACCGGATGCCCCTCCTGCATCAAGACACCGCCGATAGCAAAATCAGAAGTATTGGTTTCTACCTCGTAAGGCTTGGCATGGTCAAGCAACACGAGCACTGGTTCCTCGGTCATGGCCCGCTTCAATCGATCGAACGCCTCTTGACACCGATTCGTCCACTCTCACGGCCTTTCTTTCTTCAGCATTTCCATGAGTGGTACGGTAAGCTTGGATATCCACGGATGAAGCGCCGATAGTAATTCATGAGACCAAGGAAGGATCTTAGCTTCATCACCTTGGTCGGTGGCTCCCATTCAATAGTGGTACGGATCTTGGCCGCATCCATCCACACTCATCCACCCCCGACGATGTGCCTTAGGAAAGGGACTTTTTTTTGCGGGAAAGTCCATTTTTCATGTTTCATGTACAAATCATTTTCCCGAAGAAGCTGGAAGACTTGTCTCAAATGCTTGACGTGTTTCTCGAGCGTCTGGCTATATACAAAAACGTCATCAAGGTAAATCACAACGAATCGATCAGGGAACGGATGGAATACTTTGTTCATGAGAGTGCAGAATGTGACCGGCGTATTTGTTAAGCCAAAAGGCATGATGAGGAACTCGTATGATCCGTAACGGGTCATGCATGCAATTTTTGGCTCATCCCTTTCGGCAATCCAAACTTGGTAGTATCCCAATCGTAGATCAAGCTTTGAGAACCATCAGGCTTCCCCGAGCTGATCAAATAAGTCTGCAATGAGAGAGAGCGGATACTTGTTCTTGACAGTGAGCTTATTCAATGTCCAGTAGTTTATACACATGTGGAGAGATCTGTCATGCTTCTTTTGGAACAAGACCGGGGCACCAAATGGGGCTTTGGATGGCCGAATGTATCCCGCGTCGAGTAGCTTTTTGAGTTGTTTTTACAGCTCTTCCAACTCGGGTGGGGCCATGCGATAGGGTGCCATGGCGGAGGTCGAGCATCGGGCACAAGCTCAATCCGATGATTGACTTCTCTTCAAGGAGGCAACTTCTTGGGTAGCTCGGGCGGCATCACATCTTGGAAGGCGTCAAGGACTTGGGTCACCTCTTCGGTACCACGCCCTCCTCCTTCAACGCTACCAAGAAGGTCACCTCGCTCTTCCTTAGCCCTTTCGTTAGCTGCATGGCCGATAACATCTTCCTCTCGCGTCCCAACTCGCGGTAGATCAAGACCATGCACTAGCACCGCTTATCTATGATGCAAATACAACCCACAAAGGACATAACGCCCGTATTGATCCGGTTGAGAAATCCTAAACCAAGCACGAAATCATAATTGTCAATGGGGATTACCTCAATATCTTCTTTGCTGGTCCATAGACCAAGGTGAAGCTCTACGTCCCTAGCCACACCAATAGTTGGGACTTCCTTGGAGTTCACCGTTTTGAGCCAACCAGCTTTTCCTTTCTCGACCGGAAGATTCAGTTTCTTTGCGGCCTCTTAGGATATGAAGAGGTCGGACGCCCCGGTATCCACGAGCGCACCCATCATGGTACCACCAATCTTCACATCCACAAACATCATCCCTTTGGGTTCTTTAACTTTCTTGGTCTTGATCGATCCAAGGATCCACAACAACCCAAATCGTGCCTCCTCTCGCTGTTCATCCTCCTTGCACAAGGCTGCCAGCTTTCCTCTTTTCGGACAATCTCAGGCCATATGTGGCCCGTCGCAAAAGAAGCACTTGTAGATGCGTACCTTGTGATGATATCCTCCATTGCTCGACTCGGGTTAAGTCCTAAGAAGGACCGATGGTGGTTTGCCTCCATTTGGATGGTTGTACCAGCTCCGATCTCCCCCACCATTGGCCTTTTCTCTCGGACGAGAGTGAGGCTTAGCTGAGGACGACGGTTTGTACTCCACGAGGGATTCGGCCATGGAAGTAGCCATTGCAAGATTCGTTGCATGGCACCGTTTAAGCTCTTACTTGACCCATGGTTTTAGTCTGCTCATGAACTGATGGAATGCCTCAATCTCAATCATGGACGGAATTTGGAGCAACAGCTTCGAGAACCGCTTCATATAGTCACGGACTTCGCCTTTCTGCTCTAGGCACTTGAGTTCATCGCGAGCTTCTTCCTCCGCGTATGCGGGATAGTAGTTCCGTTGAAATTCCTTGACGAACCGGGTTATGTCGTGATAGGGTCGCCACACCTATCATATGACCGATGACGCCACCACAACAAAGCATTATCAACTAAATACATTGATGCGGCGTTTACCCGGGATGTGTCGTGGTTGATTCCCATGGCCTGGAAGTATCGTTCCATGTACCATAGGAAGTTGTCCACGTCCTTGACCACTCGCAAGCCCTTGAACTCTCTTGGCTTGGGTGCTTCAATTCGTGGATTTACATGCACGGTGACCACCCCATTCATGCGTGCAGCTTCAAGCTCGGCGAGCTTGCCTTTCAACTCGGCCATTTCTGCGCGCATGGCCACCATTGCGGCCTCCCAGGTTTCATCCCGTTGCTGTGGCTCGTGTGTGA
Organism: Eucalyptus curtisii; assembly: GCA_017140595.1. Lineage (NCBI taxonomy): Eukaryota > Viridiplantae > Streptophyta > Magnoliopsida > Myrtales > Myrtaceae > Eucalyptus > Eucalyptus curtisii. Next base: position 11,643,992 of record CM029504.1, read on the forward strand.
GGGATCCCAGCACCTTGACACAGAGCGCTCTCATACCGGCCTTGAGTTCTTGCACTTCAGCCAAGAACTCATCTCTACCTACTTCCGCTCCTTCGACGGTCTGGTTCAAGTCGTCCATCAACACCTGGACGCCCGTGATGGTCTCCTCTATGACCGTCATTTGATTCTTCATATCCCCCTTTGGATCCCTCAAGCTCGAGACAGCACGGTTTTCTTCGACCGGGTGGTCTTCTCGGCTAGTCACCCACAATCCTCTCGATCATTGCCTTGAACGACCGGGACATCAGCACGGGGACCAGCCATTGCACTTGGAACGATGGCTCTGATACCACTTGTCACGGGTCGGTTGTTTCTGATCGATCACGCCCCTGTGTGGCCTTAGGATTTTCGATCCCAAGTCAGCCTCACACACACACGCATAAACATAAGGAGCGAGTGTATTTGCTTGTGAACCAACTAAACACAATGAGGTGGAGAGACCCCTATTTATACAAGTTCGGGTCTCATCTCATCCGTTGATCGTCCCTCTGATCCAACGGCTGTGTTTGAATGTGTATCATCATTACAAGTCTGTACATTAGGTCACTCAATAGCTCTAGGCCTTGGGAAAGCCTATGGGGGCCACCTGACATGAGCAGGTGGGCAGGTCACGGATTGCACATGGGCCAATCGAGTATTGATCACAAGTTGTGCACGGGCTTTTGTTCGTATTACGCATAGGCTGATCATGCATTGATCGTTCATGGATTGGTCGTGGGCTGCTCGTGGACAAGCCCTTGTGCGTGACACGGCCTCATCATGGACGGTCTTGGATCATGCTTCGTCCGTGGGCTGTGTCACTTACATGTACCTTAATCAGAAGAACTAAGCAAACCGAGGATTGACATTATCGCTACAATCTTACCCAACATGCAAAGAAATGTGAATTCCACTCAGTGGCGCCTCGTTATAGTGGCTCTCTATGATGTGCTTTGGTGACTCGTCAACATTTTTTTCTTTTTTAAATTGAGGATTTTTTTTTTTTGTGGTAAAAGTAAGAAATATATTGAGTTTTAAACCAACTATACAAGAGGTAATCTCAGCACCAAAAAACTTACACTCAAAATGACAACAAGCCATAACAAGTGGAAGGTGCCGGGATGGAAAAGGACAGCCAACAAAGCGGCACAAACAACAACCTGCTAGACACACAAACCAAGGAACAGCCAAACATTGGCAAGAACAAGCAAACAGCAGCACCAAAGAAGGAACCAAAAGACCGAAACGGTAGACTGAGCCCCTCAAGCAACGAAGGAGGACGAAGCAACCCCCACATCGACAGCCAGGCCACCATCAGTAAGCTAATAGCACACCCTACGCGAGGCACCAACCTGCTAAAGCTTGGAAGAGCCAGCAAAATAAGAGTTCCTTCAGCCCTCACAGGACCTGCCAGAATCCTTCACGAATAGGTGAACCACCCGTAGCATCAGAACCCATTCGGAGCAGGAGTGATGCCACGAACCGCAACACCTAGCTAACTACACAAAGCCCAAGGAGAAGACAAAACAGCGGTGGACAAACCCAGCGTACAAAAGGATCGAAAGGGATAGCATCAGAAAATCCAGCTAGAGTTAAGGATGAGAGACGGACTCATGCAAAGAGAAATGACTGGGTTGATATCCCAGCTACGTTAGAGTCTCCTATTCCGATCAGTATCGGCGACATTTCTGAAGGTGAGAGCCTTGTCCTTGACGACCTTAATGAGGTGATTCTTCAATGCCCGGACCGCTACAGCTTGTTCTCTAAAATGAAATATTATTCATATTCTTTCAGATAATATGGCAAATGGCACCAAAGAAAACCAGGCAATGCACTTATAAAATTCTTTACCGGAAAGCAACCTTACTGCCTACTGAAGGTTTTCCATCCAAGATTTGTTACGCCAAGAGAGATTACACCTGGCAGCCCAAAAGAAAGCAAGGCCGGAGGTGAAGCGGCAATCAAAAAATAAGTGATCTCTAGAATTCGGCCTCATGTTGCAAAAGGCACAAACTACTCTATCGATCCTACCATAGGACAGCAAGAGAGCCTAAGTAGGCAACCTGTTTCTGGTAATAAGCCAAAGATTAAATTGGTACCGAGGGGCAATGGAAATGTTCCAAAGAAAGCCATGCCACGGAACCCAGGGCTGCTTCCTTCTAATGGTATCCCAAGCTGACGCAATTGTGAATAAACCAGAGGCATTCTCCTTCCAGTGAAACTGGTCCAAGCTTTGGGAGAGGATAGGGAGGGGAAAATCCCACGATTCTAGAGTAGTCTTAACAGCCTGTCCAGAAGCAGAAAAGAGGTTAGCCACCACCGCCTGTCTTGGTAAACCAGAGCTGTAGATGAGAAAGTCTGAGAAAGTAAGGTTCAACAGGCCCCTAGGGTGCCAATAGTCGAACCACAATGAGACGGTATGGCCATCTCCTACCCTCCAAAGGAAGGAGTTTCGGAATTCCCTTCTGAGCTGAAGGATCTTCTTCCACGCCCAGGAGCAGCAAGTCGGCTTCACAGAAACCCAGAAGTTCTTCCTTTTTAGAAAGGTGGAGTGTATCCACTTACACCATAACGATTCCTTATTCGTGAAAAGGACCCAAATATGCTTGAGCATGGCTGCTTTATTACAGTCCCACAGCCTGCGAATGCCAAGCCCTCCATCTTCTTTTGGAAGGCAAACTTCTTCCCAAGACACTTTGGCACCACCTCTACCCAACTCAGGGCCTTTCCAAAGAAACCATCTTAGGATTTGCTCGATCCGATCCAAAACAGCTCTTGATAGAATAAAGACACTAGCCCAAAAGGCTTGAATCGCATGGAGGACAGACCTGATTAATTGCAGTCGGCCGGCGAAGGAAAGGAAACGCTAAGCCCATGATTGCACCCTCGTTACAATATGGCTGATAAGAGAGGTACAATCAGCCTTATTAAGCCGTGCGGTAATAATGGGAACACCCAAATAACGAACAGGCAAATTCCCTTCTTGAAAGCCCAGAGAGGTAAGAATTTGACTTCTTAAAGATGTTGTTCCTCCTGCAAGAAAGACCTCACTTTTGTTTGTGTTTGGGAAGAGTCCACTCCAGGAAGAGAAGATATCCAGGCCTTCCTTAAGGAGGGAGACCGAAGCCATCTTTGCCTCACTGAATAGAAATACATCATCTGCAAAGAACAAGTGAGAAAGCCGAGTTGCTCTGCACCTCCAGAAGAACTTGAACTCTGGCCGACAAGAGCGGGTGTAGAGGAGTCCAGAGAGAACCTCCATAACCAAAGTAAACAAATAAGGAGACATAGGGTCCCCCTGTCAAAGCCCTCGGCCGCTAGCAAAAAAACCATGTAACTCCCCATTTAAGGCAATGAAAAATTTAGGTGTTCGCGCACAAATCATAATAAGCCATGACAAATGCTCAGGAAACCCGAAGGCCAGAAGAACAAGCTCAAGGAAATCCCAATCCACTGTGTCATATGCTTTCTGGAAGTCCACTTTGATTGCACATTTAGGCAAATATGGCTGGTGATGGAACCCGCTGAAAAGCTCCTAGGCCAGGAGGATATTGTCCTTAATCTGACGACCCTTTACAAAGGCAGTTTGGGAAGGACTAATAACTTCTTGAAGAACAGCAGCCACTCTATTCGCCAAGACCTTAGTGATACACTTGTAGATAGTATTACATCAGGCTATGGGTCTATAATTCGACACAGCAGTCGCATTAGGGACTTTAGGTACTAACACCAAAATGGTATCATTGATCTCCCTTAGAAGCCTACCGGAACTGAAGAAGTTCTTCACGGCCTCAATGACTGACTGGCCCACAGTTCCCCAGTTATACTTAAAGAATTCAACATTGAAGCCATTAGGACCAGGAGCCTTCCCTTGAGCTAAGGAGAACAAGGTATCCCGGATCTCTAATTCAGAAATAGGCCGGGACAGAGATTTAACATGTTCCTCATTGAGGGGGCACCGAATAACCTCTCTTAAAGCTTGAACCGAAGGGCGCACATGAACGGGCCGCGGTGTGAGAAGTTCCTGGAAATAAGAAACAAGCTGAAGCTGCCCGAAGCTAGGGTCAGTGATTAAATTACCAGAGGTATCCAAGACTGGGATAATTCTATTCCTTATTTGCCTTTTGTTAACTGAGTGATGAAAGAATTTGGTATTTTGGTCTCCATCTTTCAGCCATCTGATTCTAGACTTTTGTCTATAGAAGAACTCTTCATGACTTCGCAAATTAGAGAAGGTTCGACGCTGATTCTTCTCAAGCTCTGCAAGAAGAACATTGGTAGGGTCTTGCTGAAGGCCAGCCTGGGTGACCTGAAGAGCATTCCACGCCTCAGTAGTTCTTGCTGAGATATTAGAGAAAAACTCTCTATTAAGTTGCTTGAGACGAGCTTTAAGTATTTTCAGCTTACAGACTAGCCTGTACATGGGAACACCCTCTCCATGGTCCTCCCACACCTGCTTGACAATAGTGTCGAAATCTTGGTGTTTCATCCAATAGTCAAAGAACTTGAACGGTTTTCGCTGCAAGACAGGATTCAAGACTTTGACTACCATAAGGGAGTGATCATAAATACCCGGAGCTAGGAAAGCAGCTTTTGAATATGAGAAAACATGGCTCCAAATTGTGTTTATAAGAACCCTATCGATCTTTCTCAATTTCCGGTTCACTCCAGAAGAAGAAGCCCAAGTGAACCGAAAACCAACATATCTTAGATCTTCTAATTCTGCATGAGCCAAGCACTGACTAAACTCATCAAAATACGGGATCCAAATGTCTGTACCGACAAATCTATCAGTAGGGTCCTTAATAGCATTGAAATCACCAGCCACTAGCTAGGTCGAATCCTGCATTAAGGCACTCCTATGGATAAGGTCCTCCCAAAGCGGTCTCCGGGCCAGAAAGGTATGCTCAGCATAGATTACCAATATAGAACTCTCCAGGCTTGACCTAAGAAGCCTTAAACTCCCATGTATCGCCTGATCATTGATAGAAGAAGCCACAAAGCTAACAAGGGAAGGATCCCATCCGACCCAAATCCTACCTCTACGGGAACTATCATAGTTGGCTAACCAGCACCACCATTTCAATAGCCTAACAGAAATAGGAAGGAAAAGAGACTCTGGCACTTTAGTCTCCAACAAGCCAACAAAACAGAGGCCATTCGTATAGACAAGGTTGCGGACTTCCGCCTGCCTAACGGGGTGAACAAGCCCCCTTATGTTCCAAAACCCTATGTACATAAGTAAAAGAGAAGGAAGGAAAAGGGTTACCTTCGCTTGGCCGACCTACATCGACCAGTCGCCGGAGTAGGGGTGGCCGAAGGTGGAGGAACTGGGCAGAGGCTTAGTAATTTGTCCTGCATTGAATCAGCCTTCGAAATTGCAGGAGGATCTCTTGGTGAAGACAAACGAGGAGAGAGCAAGTCCTCGTCATCCGAGCTACTGATCGAACAAGCCGAGTCACCGGAGATGTCCCTTGAGTTGGATTGAGCTAGTGAGGCAGCATCGGCTGGCCTGGTAGCACCAGCGCTCAGAATGGATGAAGAGACAAAAGAGATGGGGAAATTTCGTATCGCGGACCAAATAGTCATGATCTGACGTTAATGAAAATATTTGCAAATCACAAATTATATTTATTGTGACATAAATACTCTAAACATTTTTTCATGTCACTAAAGACCCAAAACTTGCCCATATCGATGCAAATGACCCATTTTTTTTTTTTTTGTAGTAAAAAATCCCCAAATTTATACTGATGAGACATATGCACCATAGATGGAACTAAAATAGATAGTATACATATGTTTAAAACGAGAAATTATTATGTAACAGTCTTTAATCTATTGTTAGAATGACAGTATATTCCGAGACCATAGAAAATCAAATAACAAATAATTATAAATTGTTATAGAACTCACTCTTTCAAGAATTTATGACTTACAATAAATTATTATTCTCACAATATCCAAAAACTATTATTCTAACAATATCCTTAAATGTATATTTGAATGGCGTTGTTTGATATGGACAATGTATCTGCAATTGTGTGTTAAGGGTATCCACGCAAGCAACGGCCAACCCTTACTGATGGCCCCGCCAAGGTCAATGGCTCACACCAGTAAAGTTAGAATGGTTAAGCCACTCCTTAAATGCCCCGGACCATATGCAATCTCTCTCTTTCTTTCCTCATGTCTGATTTTTTTTTATTGGCCTTTTCAGTTCTCCATTTTCCTTTTAATCTTTTTTTTCATGTGGTGTCTGAGTGGTGCCACTTTTCCTTTAAAAATATTAATAATGCCACTTTGGATCCACGTCGGATTTTTAACCAAAGTCTAGATAGAATCGTGAGGGAAGGTATATATATTAGACATATACAAATTTGAGATTTTTTATAACAGAAAGATATATTATGGTATTAGTGTCGGAGTGAGTATAATTTAAGGTTTATAGCGGCACATTTCTTTTCTTTTCTTTCTTCTTTTTTTTTTTAATCGTTTGTGAGATATTTTTATAATGAAGCTCTCGTCTCTTACGTATCACCCATTGGATGCAGAAGATTCTTATTCCTTTGAAGTGCATGCGAACATGCTTTCTTATTGTGAGGTCACGGTGAGGCAAATCTCAGTCCCCACTATTTTATGTTTCATGCGCCGTTAGGTGGGCACGAAGCTGCACTTTAGGTCAAGGACAAGAAGCAAAATTGAGTTTTTCCCCCTTTCTGATAAGCTTTAAGGAAATTTTACTAAAAAGTAATGGTCATGAACAAAGCAAAGGAGAGACAGCTTTTTCTAAAATTGCAGGTTTAACCAAGGTCGGCCGATGTTCAATATAAGTGTAGCCAAAAAAACAAAGGAATACCTTTTCTTATTAGTGTACTTTTCTTGTAGGGCAAGCTGCACATAAGAATGAGAGAATCGTAGCATGTGCTTCTTTAGACGTAAGTTCCAAAGAGAAAATAAAATGGGAAAATTTGTCCAAAAAATTTATAAACCTTTTGCATTTTTGCCTATTTAGTTTTAAACATTTTCACTTTTTGCCGATGAGTCAATTTGGTCAACTTTGGCCAAAAATCGCTAATGTAAATCTCAGCTATCCTACATGGTGGGGTTGACGTTGATGTAGATAATTGTTAATCATATATTGATATATATTTTTTTTTTCCTTCCATTCTTCTTCCTCCTTTAACCGGCCACCAAGTCCTGGTGATAGATAGCCATAAGCCAGAGGTGAAGGTTGGCGAGGTTGACCTCGCCGGCATCAAGCGAGCCTTGCTTGCCCCAAGCGAGGCTACGAGGTCTAAGCCTTAGTTAGGCACGGCAAGGCCCTACCTCTCCTAGCAATGGTGAGGCTTACCAATGGTTGAGAAGGTCAACCTCGCCAAGCCTTAACTCTCGCTAATCGTTGACCATCATTGAGGCTTGGCGACCAGTTGAAGAAAGAAGAAGAGGGGTTAAAAAAAACGAAAAAAGAAAAGACAAAATAAATAAATAGATAATTTTAACAAAAAAAAATAAATTATTGTAAAAAAAATATTCACGTTAGGGCTAACCACTCCACATAAAATAATCGGCATCTACGTCAGTGAATTTCAGTCAAAATTGACCGGATTGAATTAATTGATAAATTATGACAAGGTTTAGAATTTAATTGCTAAAATTGAAAGGTTTATAATTGAGCAGTAAAAATGTAAAAAGTTTATAACTTTTTGGATAATTTTTTGAAAAGAAACTGATTCTAGAACGATATAAATGGGACCAGTTATTGAAATGAGGGTCTTTTAGGCCCACCGATAAGCTATGCAATGGAATGTTAAGCAAAGAAATTATCTCGCCCATTAAACCCAACACGTTAGACCCCATGTCTTTGCTGCCTTTTGGGCTTGCTTTGAAATGGGTTTAGTCCACACACACGCTTTTTTTAATCTTTACCAAAAGCCCATAGATCTATCTCTTGTCATTGTTTAGGCCATGAGCCCATTGCACTTTCTTTGTTCTCAGCTTGGATTGGAACCCTCGTTCTCTGTAGTGCCCATCGCTTCAAAGATGAATCTTTTTAAAAATCAATCTTAAATGCGTAAAGCATGTTATGAACATACACAGTATTCATAGCCAAGAAATCAATTTACTTTTGTTCAACACTCATATCCAAGATATTAACATATTTTTGAACATAGCAAGAACAACGATGAATCCAATAAATTTGAGCCATGTACCATAAGAATAGACATATTCAGCAAGCCTACAATGTGGTGAGTGTACAAATTCAACAAATAACACATCCTGAAATGAGTATAGTGCAGGCTAATGGTGACAACCGAGATAAACCACCATGTACCTACACGTACATCGCAAGCATGACACAAACGATACTCCAACGCGTCCAATGCATGTGAAGTGGAGTTTCAACCAAGCCCAAAACAGGGCAGCAATTAGTATGCGAAAGAAAAGCTACAACTCCAACATATAAACAATTTGCAATTATAGAGGATTTCTCTCCACTAACACCTGGACGATTATGATACGTGCACTTTGAACACTTCAAGCTCAAAAATAAATCCATAGGCTCTCAGTTTAGAGGACAATTCAGCCACGCCTTCAAAGCAGTATTTAATTCATCGAGAACAAGTAAACGGAAGCACCAAGGGAAGGAGAACTCCAGACCATCAAAGGATGAAGCATCAATTAGCAATATATGATCAGCACACTGAACAACAACATACAAATTACTCCTATGCAATCCCAACTTGATCAATTGACTCATCATTGTCATCTCCGAGGCAAAACGTCGAACGGGTGGTGAGCATGAACAGTGAGGTGTCACACAAACGGGAATTCCTATCAATTGGCGAGGAATATAACGTGAGAAACCCAGCTAAAAATTCCTAGAGAGGAATCGTCATCTCGGTCTCTGCATTGTGTTCTTGCTTCGATCGGTTCCTCAGCCCTCCCGCACGTACCAAGCTTTAGAGAGCGTGTTGTGGTTGTTTTTGTGAATGAATTCTCCAGCAGAGCGTAAAATTATCAGCTTAAAAGGAATCTCCACTGCCTTGGACGAGAGAGAGAAAGAGCATAAGTTCGATTGGTGGTGGTGGTGGTGGTGGTGGTGGTGATGGGTGTTAGATGCTTTGCTCCGTTAAGGCCGAGGCTGCGGTGGCCAACGAGGGAGATGTGACGATGACCGTTACTGATCGGAAATGGTAGACGATATAATGGATGGTGATGGAGCGGAAATATGTGTTGATTCATGCATATAAAATTTTAGCTCATATTAATTTCAGCACTTGGTTAATTTTCATAGTTCAATTTTGTGCTTAAAAAAGATATATAAAGGAATAAAAGGAAATGTAAAAAAAAAAAAAAACACAAAATAAATAAGAATAGATTGCATCTCCATCGAAAAATACATCTCGGATTGTGTTTGGGGAAATTGAAGCAGATTGCATTGCATTACATTTCGATAGCATTAGTTAGATTCTTGTTTCCATATATCATAGTTCATTTGGGGAAATAATTCGTTTAATATTCATATCGTACCTCACGGTCGTATATTTGTTTTTATTTTTTTAGTGGTGGTTTATTTTGGAGAGTTTATACTGAGTTTCCATTTATAGCTCACGCATGTCCAATTCCGAGTATTAATAACAAGGCTTTATGAATTTTTACCCCGGCTCGGTTTCTTTATTTCTTTCCACCTTTATCTATTTATTTCTTTGTTTGTTTCTTATTTATTATTGCTTGCTTGTTTAATTTTTACTTGCTCACGCAATGACTGATCATCTTTACATAATAGAGGATTTAGGGGAGCAAAATTGAAGAAATCCCGTGAAAACCTTTTTATGAATGGTACCAAAAGGGCATTCGTACCCCTTCTTGAGCAGCTCTTCAAGAAGTGCCATCCGTATCGAAGTTTCTTGAACATCACAAAAGATAAAACAAAGGAAGGATTATGTTCTCATGCTCGATTTGTGTACCAATGCCACTAAAGGTTTGAAATTCTGTGAAGAGCTCTCTTATTTTTTTGTCGGTGCATCTTCTTTAAAAGCTTAAAAAAAAAAAGGGGGAAGGATAGAAGGATAGAAGCGATTTCATTGCGCAAGTGTTGTTCCTATAAATTTCTAATCATTTTGCTACTAGGTGAATATGATTCACCTCTTTGTGAATACAAGTGTAGTTTAATTTCACAATTGTTACTGAAGTACCTACATGTGATGAAGGAAAAAATGAAAAATTATTGTTGATACCTAAATTTTGACAACCCATTTAATTATTCCTTAATTGTATATAAAATTATAAATTAATTTTAGACCCTACAGAAAATAATTTTCATTAAATTGCATCGCATTTAGGTATTAGGAGCATTTGCATTACTAGTATTAAAATTTTAAAAAATTATTATATTTCAACGTTTTAAAAAAAATTATCATTAAAAAAAAAAAGTGAGAATGGGCCGGGGCACACCGGTTCGGCCTTTTCTTCTTTTCCCACGGGGGCCAGCCCATTTCCCCTTGCTCTTGGCCCGGCCCGCGGAGCTCTTCCTTCCTCCTTCTCCCTCACGCCTCGCATGCGGTCTGCAAAAAGGAAGGAAGACGTACGGATCAGCAGAGGCAACGGAGCAGCGGAGGGGGCGTCGGTCGAGCGGGATGTTTGGTCGGGGGCAAGCCGGCAAGGCGACCTGGCGGTGGCGGGGCCATTGGCGCCTGCCGCGAGCTTAAAAGGGGGGGGGGGGCGCAGAGAGAGAGAGATTCGGAGGTGGAGAGATCGTGAGAGCAGCCGAGGGAGAGAGTTTGAGACAAGGAGTCCTCCAGCAGTCCGGCCACGCCTGACCCCGTCCGAAGACTCCCGACCGCGCTCTCGAACCCGTGGCTCCCATTCCCCGCGCCAACTCTCCGGTAGGTCACGTTTCTTTTCTTTCTTCGATTTTTCACGGGACGAGCCGTTTAAAGAGGATCCCGGCTCGGAGGCGTATGAGGCGAGGCGACCGGACGTGGGCCGATCTATCAAGCTCGCCTCCATTCGCCGTCGCCGAGCCGGGTAGGGACCCTCGGCCGACCCCCCGTTTGTGCCTTGTTTTGTGCCGTTTTGGGCTTGCCAGACCAGGCTTCTTCACTGTCCGGTTCCCACGAGCACCGGCCCCGTTCGTCTGTGCGCCGCTATTTTGGGTCACCGCTTGTTGATTATTGCGAGTCCCGGCGCGAGTTGGTCGGTTTCCCCCCTTTTAGCCAGTGCGGTTCAAATGTTCGATGAAATACCTGAACCAAATCCGTTCGGTTTAGTCTCAACTTTTGAGTTGTCGAAAGGAGCACGCGAACATTTGTGACGCTGTGTAACCTCTCTTGTGATTAGCAAGTACGTTTTCGGTCATAATTCATTTCTACCGACTTTTTTTGGCGTTGCTTTGTTTCGGGCCTTGGTATATCCCCGCGGTTGTTCTTGGTGTTTGAGGTGTGGCTGCCAACGGGAGCCTCGAGTGATTAGCGATGGAGACAAGGGTAGAAATGGGGTGGGCGTGAGGATAAGATCAATTGTGCCCTCTAGTCTAAACCGTAAGTCCAAGTTCATCCATGTTCTGGTCAGGTCCCTATTTTCGGACTACTAATTAATTGAATAAAAAAATATATTTAAAAATTAATTAAAAATTCCGATTTTATTTTTATTTTTTTATTTTTCCTAAAGTCAGAAAATGCTTAGAAATAATCTTTCAAGGTAGCCCTCTCTTAAAGTTATGAGAAAATCATTGATAAGAAAATTGTGTTAAAAAATTAAACAAGCCCTTTCAGCTCTACCATAAGGTTCCAATTATCCTTAAAATAAATGCCGTCGATTACGCATTTTTCATATGTTGATTATGGTTTCCCTTTAGCTTAGTAAGAAATGGCCGGCTCCTTATTTGATAATGCTAGATCTTGCTCTCCCAATGCAATTTATTTGATGCCACTTTAGTTGCTAATTGTCATGTTAATGATTACATGTCCGCATGGTTACCTTACATATTAGTCACCATGTCTAAAATTAGCGTAGACTACCTGATAGAAAATCTTTTTGAAATGAATAAGATTAGGTACTAAAATGGTATTAATTATTTAATTAGTCCCCAACCATAAACTCTTTAGTTGTGTAGGAGGTGAGTTACATTAAACACTTGGTTCTTAGTCAACCTCAATAGGCTAGTTGGGACTCTTTATTAGAAAATTTTTACGAACACTTCAAAGTTATGGGAGGTATGGGTTTAGGAGAGCCCGCACTAAATCATATATTTGTTTTTTAGACAATACCCCTAAAGTTATTTTCCTCCGTATGAAGGGATAGGTCGTGACAAGTAAATATAGATCTTACACTCTTCATCCGTTGGATGGGTACATATACATAAATTTATTCAGTGCTACTCTAGACTGAAAATTTGATCATTGGTAATCTGCCTTTATACACATGGAAGTGGATATTACTCATGTGAAAGCAACCCACCTGACACGTCCATGTGCAAGCACATGCACTCCTTTATAAGTGGATATTACTCGTGTGAAGGTCAATTACTCGTGTGAAAGTGACCCACTTGGCACATCCATGTACTAGTGCATGCACTCCTTTATACACATAGAAATGGATATTACTCGTGTGAAAGTGACCCACCTGGCACGTCCATGTGCTAGTGCATGCACTCCTACGGCAGGCGCATATGAAGAGTTACTTATCATTTAAAGCGTGTGCTGTTCAGATGGGAAGGGATTGAAAATAACATCTCAGTTTCCAGGACCCACACCACCCATAAGTGTTGCCATTGTTCTGTCTTGTCTTCTTCGTCCGGTGGTCACTTGCAATCATTGGTCTGGACAAGTTGGACGGACCCAAGAACAAGAAAAAAAGAAGAAGAAAGAATTGACTCATGTGGATCATCCTATGGGGGCAACAGAAAAGGTGAAGTTGGTCCTTTTTGGGTCAAAGAAAATTTTATTGAAATTGTGAACATGGTCTAAAGAGTCCCAGGCAAGGGGAACTAAACAAAGGAGAGACCGAAGGGCTTGTAGAGGAATAGAAAGCCAATTTTGTGGAATAGAGCCAATCCGTCGAGTCTTCGCAGCTTAGTTTACAAGCCCACATCAGTAGGAACAAAAAGTGTTAAAATCTATATCTATATATGTCTATGTGGAGAGAGATCATATTTTAAAGGAAAATATCTATCTAAATTTAGATTATGCCTTTTGGCAATGTAAATGGAATGGTGCAATAATTTGAATTTGATGATTAAGAGCTGAATTAGATGTAATATGTTTGTAGTTACAAATCTAACAATTGAAAGAATAATTACACTAGAAGCTCTAAAACTTATCGCGAAAGTGCTTCTAGTGCAATTGAGTTATAAAACTTTCAATAAGTACAGTCAATTCTAAGAGATTTTTGCTTTTTGGCGTTTCCTCTATTTTCTTCTCCCCAAATTTGAGCTTGCTTAAAGGTTAATTAACTTTGATTAATGGATTCTTGCAGAGTGATCCAATGGCAGCTGTGTTCTTGAGGAAAAGAGATGGGATGCTTCAGGAACTTGGGAGGATCAGAAGTTATTGTGAGTAGGTAGGATCCCTCATGGATTGAAAAGATGCATTTAGCTCATCAGTTTGACTGTTCGGCTTTTAGTTATGGATTGAAAAGAACTTATATGCTACATACTTTTACTATGGTTATAAATCGACTTAATTTTTGGTTATTTCCTGAAGATGGAATATAGAACAATAGATGCTCATCTCTTTTCTTACCTTTGATGTTGGACGATTATATGTTTGGTAGGAATTCGAATGTTATTTGGCAATTTAGTAATAATGACTTGCAATTACCCTTGCAATCAGGCTTATTGGGGAAGTATACACTAGTTCATTCAGATTACTTGGGTTTACATTTGCCTTTTAGCTATCCAATTTGAGAAAGAAGAAATGTCAATGGTATCTCTAATCGGGAGGTTTCTTTGCAGACGTCAAAGCTGATGGACCAAGACATTCCAGGAGAAGGTAATTGTGAGCGGTCTAAAGCCTTTAGCTTCCGTTAACTCTTATGACTAAAAAAGATATATGTCCATTTCTCTTAACACAACTGTTAGTGAAATCTTGAATCAGCTAATTAATGTGATACATCTATGGGAATTTTATGACATAATTATGAGGAGTGGTGATTGATAACTCCTGATTATTTAGCATGTCATCATGCCATCCAATTTTGACTGGTGCACATGATCTACTCTTTTTGATTGACCATGACCTCCTTTTGAAAATTAGGGTATTACAATTGCTCCGTTCCTTTTCACTCCAAATACCCAATGTGAGGCTTTCTTTTTGTCTCGCCTCACATGTGCACTAAATATACTCCTCTCACATGTGAGTCTATCAAACTGAGGCCAAAGGTTGTTATTTGATACACGATCTTCTCTTTTGCTCGATAGTTATGTTCTCTTGGAACAAGTGTGTGGTTAAAGTTGCTGGTGCTCTGTTTGACTATTCTTGCTCTGTTTCGATTTATTCTATCATGAACAGTATGTACTTATGTATCCTTTTAAGTAATAAATACAATTTTTCTTTTGAATTACAATAAAAAAAAGTCATATTGTGATAAATCACGAAGATGAGCCATGTTATAATAAATGTTTTAAGATGAGTCATGATGTTGTAATAAGTGTTAGAGTCCTTGTGTTGTATTAATTGTAAGTCATAGGCGTGAATCACATGTTTACAAAACACACTAGTTTTTGTCTGTCTTTCGATTTCATTGATGGTAGAAGAGCCTGACTCTATGGGGGCGCTAGCACTTGACTAATAGAATATCAAGTCAAAGGGCCTGAAAAACGTAATAGGCTGCTACCGTAGGCTTGCTTTGCTTCTTCAAGCTCCGCCCCTTATTGAAGACTAAAGTGGCATTAATATGCTTGCGTTACCAATGATGCAATCTTGCTTAGCTTTTCTTTCCCTTAAGCATAAAAAGGCAGAGTAGCCTTAAGCAATCATGTTTTTGTGTGCTTAAACCATGCAAAGTTAGTTTTCCATTTTTCTCTTCAAATTTCCATTACATATTATAAATCTTAGAATAATAATATAGGATATATCTTGATGGCATGCTCTACACTCGCCTTCATGAAGATTTTGTGCATAAGAAATTGAGGCCATAAAGCCTTATGTTCGAAGTGAGGGTGTAGATGGATGTTAAAAATCGATCCCAATATTTTTACATACCCCTTTTATGGTGGCAACTCCTGCATGAATTAAATTGCATGTTTAATTAATTAAATCAAAACCTTAAAGTTGCCATTGGTATGACGTTGTAATAGTCTATGCTAAATGTTCCTTTGAGATTCATTAGTTTTCTTTTAATGGTTCACATCTGAAAATGTCGCGATAAATCTGAAGATCCAGTTCTTGATAGACCATCGAACTACCGAAATTTAACAAACCCTTAATCACATTTTTTTTTCCTCCAACACAATTATTTGTTGCATCAAATCTCCAATGTTGGATACTAGAATAGACGACCTGTCACTATAAATTATTCGAGTTTCACACAGACACATTCCCAGAAGCTTGATCTTATTGTCCTAGGAGAAGAACGCTAACGACAACGGAAACGAAATGCTCGCAGTGTCCTATTAAAGGGAGATTTCCGCGTCAACCGGGAGAGTGATTTCTGCGTCCTCAGGACCACGACGAAAGTAGAAAAGGAAACCACAGATTACAACCGCGACGACAACTATGCCGACGATGACCCATCCCGGAGTATCCCACCACGAAATGTTCTCGTCGTCGAACGAGACCGAATTCGGGACAAATGAAGAGGGGAAGCACGGGCAACCTGAACAATTCTGTGGACAGTTATAGTTCTCCATCAAGAAAGTCTTGCTTAGTTAAATGCAAGCGATGAGTTCACAAACATATTTTGAAGCATCAATTCACACAAGAAAAGAAGTAGTTGTTCAAAAGGAGGGTGCTTTATTAGAAAAGAAATACTATTTTGATCACATAAACCCAGAAGATTATATGACGCGAGCGCGAGAACGAGATGATTGAAAATGGAATGAAGTAGGATATAGTATAAACCGAAGAGTCGAAGGAGGTGCTCGCGTGTACCTCATCAAGAAGAACCGAGGCGTGTGGTGTTATTGGTATTATTCTTATACTACCAGCAAATAAGTGCGAATTTTCATTAGGTGGCCTCTCATTATAATGGCTCTCTTCTGTCCTCCATTATTGGTGGCGTCTTTTGGTAAGGAAAACTGGTTGATGTTGACATGATGCTGGTCATTTTACGTGACACCACCGGCGTTGAAGTGGATAATTTTTATTTGTGATTTTTGTGTCCAAGTTACTATGCAAATATGGAATATATGTTGATTCAAGCATGTAAGCTTTAGTTCATGTCCATTTCGACACTTAGTTAATTTTCTTAGTTTTTCTTTTTGTGTCTTAAAATATTTAAAAAAATTAAAAAATATTTTTATGGGTGCATTTTGTTGGAGAAAACTCCTATTAGTTTTGAAGCTGACAAAACTTCTCTGGTTCTATTCTCAGTTTCATTCTGAAGTATATCAGACTTCTGATGAATTCTCTCAAAGTCTGTTCTATATCAGAAGTCCGCCCCACTCTGACGAATATCCAGACTGAACGCAAGTGAAGAACGAAGATTTAATCAGACTAAGGATTATTTTTCTTCCTTCAAGGCCTCAGTACGAACAAGATATTTATGGCTTTCTGGATGGAAATCTTACTTACCTTCTTTGGATTTTATTATCAAAATCAATCAAGAACGGTAATATCATTTTGGAATGCAAGTTTATTTGGAAAGAATCTACTTATAGAAACCTAGATCCTGATTGTATGGGCAACCAAGATCATCAGGCTTTCATCTCAATCTTCAAATGACTCGAGATTTCCTTGATTGATTCTGTCCAATGGGATGATTGGAAGAATTCCTCTGGAAAGTGTCAACGGTCGAAAAAGCATAGAGGACTATTTAAGGAGCTTTTCAAGTCAGTTGAAGTGTGCATGAAAGAAGAATTCTAAAGTCTGAAGCTTCCAATATTTCATCATACAGTGGTCAAATTTGTATACAAAGAAGAGTGAAACTCTAGAAATGACTTTGTGAGAGCAGCAGAATCTCTTCACTAAGAAGTCGAGATCATAAGGCTGTAATACTCTTTTTCGATTCATAGTGAAAACCAACCAGAAGACTGTCAGCATGGAGAGTGGACGTAGGCTTAATATAAGCCGAACCACTATAAATCTTGTGCTCATTCTTCTCTTCCCTGAACTCCTTTGTTTTATCAGTTGCGATATCTTCTGTGTTTCAAAATAGTTTTCAAAGTCTGAATTCTTTTTTAAAGTCTGTTGTTCATCAGATTCAATTTAAAAGTAAAAGTATTTTTACTTCATTTCACAAAATATGTTTTTACACATATTCACCCCTAGGTGTTTATACTAGCACTTTCACATTTTAGGTACCATGCACGCTCATAAATAGATTTGTTTTCTTAATATCGCACTGCACTTTATATTGCATTTTTTAGATTTATTTTTCACATGAGACAATTCATTTTAGGAATGTAATTTATTTAGTAGATGGTCATGACATGTCATACATTCACTTTCCTATTTGAGCATCAGGCATCTCTTGGAGAGCTTATATCGAATTTACATTTATAGCTCACGGGGCTTTGTCCGGGGCCTTAATAATCAGGTTTTGCTTAATTTTGCCCGATACCACTCGTGTCCTTTATTTTTCTTGTCATTCATTTCTTTTATTAGCTTTCTATTGTAATTGCTTGCTTGTTTATTTTTGTTACTTGAGTGACTATGCATAATCACTTTTTATACGTTTAGAGGATTTAAGGAATAAAAATTGGTGAAGTTCGCATGTAAATTGTTTGCATACTTAAAGATCTGATGCAACTAAATCGATTGGCGAATCTTTAGTTCATAAGAGTGAAATGTACTCATGCATCCTACTTGGATTGCTAATTTATTTATCATAAATTAGTGGCGTCTCCAAGACAATTGCACAATTGGATTGAAAATTCAAATTACAATTTATAGGACTTAGAAGTGCCCATGCTAAGTATAGACGATCTATCATTATGCATCATTCAATTACCACGTATGGTAAATTATTTATCTGATGACAACAACACGGATGACATGGACAGCACGGCGGCCATGGCGTATAACACGGACAGCACGGCGGCGGCACCTCCGTCGGCACCTCCATCGGCGTCTCCGTATAACACGGACAGCACGACGGCGGCACCTCCGTTGGCATCTTTGTCGGCTCCTTCGTCGGTGTCTCCGTTGGCTCCTTCGTCGGCGTCTCCGTCAGCTCCTTCGTCGGCTCCTTCGTCGGCTTCTCCGTCGGCCTCTCCGTCGGCGATGGCTGCAGCACTAGGCTTATTGTTGGAATCTTAAGCTTCCATGGGATTCTATCCCGAGGACCACGGCGATTTTTTATAACAACACCGGTGGCTACGACGGCAACAACGATGACCACGCTGACGGTGATCCACCTCGAAGTCTCCCGGCACAAAGAAATCTCGCTTTCCAAAGATACAGAAACCGGAACGTCCCCTGCCGATGGAGGAGGGAAGTACTCGAAACCCGGGCAATCTCGTGGACAGTTACTGCTCTCCATCAGGAAAATCCTCTTGCACTTCAATGCAAGCGGTGAGTCTACAAACAATTTTCGAAGCATCATTCATACCGAAAAAATTAGATGTTACCTTATTAGAAAAGAAACATTTTTTTTTTTTTCATGATAGATCGGGGAGATTATATGAGCTGAGCGCAAGATCAAGATAATTGAAGATGGAATTAGCGAGACGTAATATAATAAATTTAAGAGTCGAATAAGGTGCTTGCACGTACCTTTGCAAGAACAACTGAGCAAACTTGGGACTGATGTTATCGCTACAATCCTACACAACTTGCAAAGAAATGCGAATTCCACTGGGTGGTGGCGTCTCGTTATAAAGGCTCCCTACAGTGTGCTTGGGCCCGCTCGTCAACTACTTTTTTTGCTTTTTCAAAGTGAGGAAGGGATGATTGAAAAACATGACAAAAGAGTTGGAGAAATTATTGAAAGTTTGTTTGTAAAACAAATAAAAAGTACATACATTGTCCTGCTTTTCTTGCTTCTGCTACAGTGCTATAATACTATGCTACAGTACCAAATAGTGCCAAATAGTACATGAATAGTCGCTACAGTGCTTTGGGTGAAATTTTTTGTCTTCTTCACATGGGTCTTCTGCCTTTCTTGTTTTGTCGTGAATAATCTTTTAGCGGAGTCTTGCTTTACTTATTATGCCTATGAATAGGCTCTTCAGTATTGTTGTCCGAGTCATCCGAGTCTTCTCCATATTATGCCTTCGATATTCCTTGAGCATTCTTTCAATTTCCAAACCTTAGAGATTTTCGGTGTTTGAATCATCTAGAAACTAGTATGAGCTAGATGGGATGTCAGAAGGATTGGGAGTACATTTTTCTGGATATTGTTGCCTAAGCGTCTTGAGGTGCTATTCTACTTCAATTGTTTTGGTCAGTCTTTGTCTCTTGGATGATTGGGGAGAACCTGTACAAGAACCTGTAGGAGCAATGGCAGAACACGCTGGAATATCAGGCTGGGGTAGATACCCAACGTGGAGTGATGGATCTTTTTTGTCAAGACCTAGACTGAGTGCACATTGTAGCTCACCATTAGGCACGTCGATGAAAAACCTATTTCATTTAATTGAAACAGGGTCAAAAATCAGGATGTCACACGGTATGCATCTTTCGCAATCTCAAAACTCAGATCCAACTGGTTGCTCTTCTCATTAAATTCATCTTTTTCAGTAGCATACTGTCCATGCAAGGGCAAGATAATCATTATAAGGTGTGAGGAATCATTCATGTAAATAACTCAAAGGACTCTATAATGTGCATAAATCAGATAAAAGCACTGTTATCACTACAATTACATGTAAACAAGGTATACGGATAACTGCATGTAAAGTTGAAAGTAGGCATGAGATTTCTTTCTACCACTTTAGTTCAAGCATTTATGAACCAGCATCTTCACAGTCAAATTGAGAGAGTTTTAATTAAGGGGTGAAGCGACCAACACGAGAAAAGTTGTCAAGAAATAACCCAATCAGGAAGATCTATGAATAGTCACTTAGTTTGCTGTAGAAGGGTGTCACCAAAAGCAGTCATTTAACCCATAACCAAATGACATTCAGCAATTCCTTGAACTCAGAACCGTATGATTTAGTATTATGAGAATCATTCTGTGAGGATGACATCTAGGAAAAATAGAAAGGAAGCGAAATACACATTTCAGGAAGTAGCTCTTATATACGATCCATAAGTATGCAATATTCTAGTCATATGGATTAATCACCTGTTAAAGATGCGTACCAGAAAGACCGTCACAAGCCAGGCTATCAGCAACGGTGGAATCATCAAGCCGGGTTGAATTCTTAGAAAGCTAATTTAGCAGCAAGCTAGAGATTAGGACTCCTTTTGCCTAACTAAGGTAATCCCACGAAAAAAATACCATTCAAAATCGTGAACTCGTTTCTATTATATTTGCCTACACATTTTTATTAGCACACTTCTATCACACATCACAGAGGTTGTGTGCTCATAGTGGAAGAGGTTCAGACGACTAGTAGATAGGTTGATTACAGAAAAGTGAACAACAATAAGATCCAGTTGGCATTTATTGAACGAGGACATAAGAGATTGTGGACATAAGCTTTATCTGGAGACGAAATTGGAACGTGTTATTGCACGTCACATGTAAATATAGACTTCCCTCAACTTCGCATCTCGAAAGGTAACACTGAAAGATGGATACTTTTGAATTGGCTTTTTCAGCTTGCTATTCCTATTCATTTTGAGCATTCAATGGTCTTATGAAAACCAATGAGCTTTAAACCCATTCAAAAGAGTTTACATCATTGGAAAACGTCACAACCTAAAAAGAAATAAGGAGTGGCCATCATCCAAGCAAGGAGACAATATGGAAATAATCAATGATAAGGAGTCATATATACCGCATCACTTTGTTCAGGAAGACTTGGAGGGCCTCCCTTAGAAGGTCTCAAAAACATTTCCACTAGTTCAAGCACAGCAGTAGACCAAAGTGGTATCTCATGGAAAACTTTATCAACATTTCCTTGCAACAATTCGCTTGTAGTTTTGGCGCGCCTCACTTGTCTAACAATATCTAGAGGGATGGCAACCTACATTGTAGGCAATCAGATCACATTATGCGTCGTTCCATGTAAAGAAAAAATACACTTATGTCATTTAAGCAGGCTCTAACGCAATTACCATAGAGGAAGAGTTGTAATTTGTAATCAGGGCTTTTAAGCTGTCAAACCTTTGAGAAATTGCACCTAGAGATTGGGAAATGAATGCACAACTTAAACAAGAGAGAAATGGACTACAAGAGCAACAAGCTGGTTGAGCAGAGGATCTTAAGTCAAAAACACTAACCCCTTTTAGCACATCAAAAGCTTTCTTCCTTAGCACAGCATCCGATGTGTACATGATGGCGTTCTCAATCCCCTAGATTTTGCACTTTAATGATAAGAAGAACATACAAAATGAAATGGCATACAATCAAAGATCTTTCACTATAATACCTGCAAGGCAGCAAAATGGCTAGAAACAAATGATGAGAAATCTAGAGTTTGACTCTCACTCTCCTATGAGATATCTCCTTCTGTGATGCAAAGCAAGAAGGCAATGGCATGTTTCTTTAATCTCCAAGATAGAGTAGCTGAACAGAACATATGCCTTAGCATGCCAATTGCTTGCCGCCTTCTGGTTTGACTACCCCGAATTTCATTCTTTACCGCAGTTAAATCCTCCTCAGCATTATGAGCAACCTCGTTAGACATATCACCCCATATAAGTGTACCGGGAAGCAAACAAAATTGGCTACACTATCAATGTACTATCAATGCACTTATCTCAATAAAACTGCACGAATCTGAAAGATCTTATTGGAAACCGCAACAGATTACACTATCAATGCACTGCCAAATAATACCTGAAAGAGTTGCTTAAGCTTGATAACGGGTAAAGGAACCCAGAAACTATCTTCTTCTACGCATATGAAAAAAAAAATAAAAAAATATCACTTTAAATCCCAAAAGTGAAGAAATTCCTTCGAGCTTGTGGATTGGCAAAATAATAAAATCTATGGACGGAGCAGCATATTACCAACAGTTATGATGCTGGTCATCATGTCAATAGTAGACCCTGTTACCAAGCCAATGTAAGATAAATGGCAACATCTGAAGAAGTTTGAAAGTTCAATCACAAGGCGGTAGATTGCTGGACACATTCTCATCCACACAAATGGCTACATGAGTCTGCACATACAAAAGTTATATTAAGATGTGATTGCGTCAAAATGCCTTAATGCTGACAAATCATCTAATGCATGCACGCTCTACTTTGTGTGTGTGTGTGTTGTTGTTGGGTTGGGGGGGGGGGGGTGGGGGTAGAAGGGCCACAACCACTGGGAGAATCATCTTTAAGTTATTTTGGAAAAGGAAGTTAAATCTTTCAAGTACAGGCAAACACTACACACTCTTACATGCCCTCAAAAATAAATATACCAACCATCACCTGCAAGACATATAGACCAAGCAGAGTAGGGAGCTTCTTAGCTGATCTGCTGTCCTGTTAAACTTAAACCATTAATCTGTAATATGACAATATATTACATTAAATAATTTCATGATTACGGATCACATACCAACTTCTGATGAACAGTTTGCATCGAATTAGCAATTTTCATACCCTTGCTGAATAGATCCTCCTCCTCATTTGCATCTGTAGACACTTTCTCCCAAACATGAAGGATTGCAGGAACTACCTCCTTTATTTGCTAAAAGTGATGCCTTTTAATCATAAGGAGAACTCTAACACTGGAAATGAGGAGCAGTGGTATTATAGTTTGATGCAGACTGAAGAGTTTCTCTTTTAATTCATTAATAGAAGTATCATGTACAAATACAATACTTTCAACTACAATTTCAAGCTTCCAAAGCATGTCTACAACATGTAGAAAATCCCTGATATTATCCTACCCGAGACAGCTTGTAGATGTTAACTTTGGAGCAGTGAATATGCCATAATCGTTAATATTCAAATGGAAAGATAAGTCTGCATAAAGGGAAAATCATCGAAAAAAAATTTACCTTGGGAATATTAGAGTTTGAAGACAGGAACAAAGTATGAATATCATCAGAAGCAATAAAATACCATAAAAAATCACAAAGTATTATTTCAAAATTGATTGATAAGTATTCAAAAAGTCGATGACATTATAAAAGGAGTATTTTGTAAGCACATAAACCATCTTTATATAACTATAAATAAGTAGTTTGAAACTTGAAAGACGGGTAGGATATAGTTTCCATCAACATCCAACATAAAAAAATGTACCATTTGAGCATACTTTTATTCAACTGCTTTAGTGAAAGTCAATGGAAAAGGCTTCCAAAGATTTTAATGAGTACATGCTGCATACAGTGCAGCATGCCACCAGTTTTTCACCTCAATGCATAAAGCATTGCAGAAATGGTGTTGCATCTTGTTTATTTACACAATCAGCATGGACATCCAATCAAGATATAATGATTGCAATGGATAAACTAAAGTTTCCACACAGACAACTGTCTCGGAGTACCTTGCTATATATAAACTAAAGTCCCCCATCTTTCGCCTAACTAAAGTAATCCACGGAAAAGAAAAGGCAAAATAAAAACTGACCTTGAGAGCATTAATGGGGCCAACTCGATCCTCGTCATAGACAGCTACACAAAAAATGGAAAAGCAATCGCATCATAAGGTCGAAACAAGGTAAGATCAGTGGAACCAGAATCTTGCGAACCCTTTACGTTATGAGCAATGAGATCGGCCATGTCAAAGTAATCCTACGAGTTGCTCAAGGCAGCAGCTGAATTGGGGAGTGAGACTAGAGGAGCTTTTGGTCGGAGGGGGCAGAGGCGGAGGCGGTAGTGTGGTTTGTTGGATGAAAAGAGAGCAAACTTCGCAGTAATGGGATGCTAAAAAATAGTTAGAGGCAGAGGTGACAGCGATGGCGTCGTCCCATCCAAGAATTGTCAGTTATTTTGGCCAATTGGTATGGGTTTCTTCAGAATTGTTAGAATTGTTGAATTCTTCATTTCAGGATGTCAAAAGAGTTTGATGACTCCTATACAACAGAATACACAATTTATTTACATTTTACTAAATAACATGTCAAGATAAATATTTCTCAAAAGAGCCAAGGGTAGTGAACAACAAAAATAAAAATGCTTTATTCAGACATCGTGGTTACTCTGATATGTAGTAGGTCTATCACCAACTAGCTGTGAACGCGTAACAATTAAGCATATGATCGTGTCACTAGTCATCTTACTCTTTTCTCATCATAATAGCATAACATAGTGATCCCATCACTTTACATGAATAAGTCGCACGCATCTTTCCCATTTTAAATTCAACTCAGATCTCTAGCTTCTTCCCTAACCAATACAATTATCCATTTCATATCCCAACGACCACAAAAATTTCGTTTGTGCACTGTAAATTGGGCATTGCATTGACACGACAAATATTAAAAAATACAAAAGCCTCAAAAGACACTAACATTGCAGTTTTATTGAGATAAGATCATATGAGATGCGTCATTACTGCAAATTTCTTGATTCTAGAACTCTATACCATGCACCCGCTGACGTATGTTATGAACCATAAAAAATCGCTCCCTAACAAGAAGGTAACTTCACAGAGAAACTAAAAGTGATAAACATTACAAGTAGGTTTAAATTATGGTCCCATAAGGGAAAGCGCAAGTTATACCTGACTCAAAATGGTTCCATGAGATCTATTATAGTACTCTAATATCTATTAAAAAAAAACCATTAACAATAAATACTACAATATTAACAACAAGACGAGATAACATTGGTATCTAAATGATTTCATATTAAGCACTTGATTAGTGAATGGCAAAGATCCATTCATAATCCTTGGCGGCATCATATATGGGTAGTGCATGTACATTAAATAAACGATATGTTATATATAGTTGTAAAAAGGGACAGTCCATTATAAATAAATTAATACACCAAACTACTAAATACCTTATTAGGAAATGGGTAAAACCCATTCATATTCCCTGAAGGCATGAAGTATGGTGGCCGTTGCATGCACTTATATAAAAGAAAATTAACAAATTAGTAAGATGTAAATACAAATTGAGAACTTATAGCGACATATTTGACTGTGAAAATTTAGATTTATTAAAGGAAGACCAATGTTGCTAGGATAAAAGGCACTTCGAAATTGATTTGAATTAAATGAATAATCTAGAAAATGAGTTTCATTATGTTTTGCTTGGATAGCCGATTCTACATTACAAAGTAATAAATATGTTAATTGGCATTATATAACATAAGCGAAGAATTTAACAATCATATTAAGTAAAATAATATGTCACTTACCTCAACTTTCTATTTGCGCGGGGGTGTTCCTTTCTTAGATTTTTTCTTCTTTTTCTCACTTGAGCTTTTAAGTCTTCCATAACTTGTTCCCTCTCTTTTCTTTTGAATGAGGTCCAAAACTGAAATCTCGCAAGAATCCTCAATATCATCATCATCAGTAGCAGTAGCATCATCAATGACAACTACACTTGATTTGTATGATGCAATTTCAGCCTTTGCTTTTTTCAGGTTCTTCCTCACTATAGTCATAGTATTTACATCTTTGACTCCCAAACTCATTAGTTCAAAATATTCTTGCATTAACGTGAAAAATCGATTGAATTTAGATGGGCCGGAAGACATTTGATGACATTCATCATTCACAATTCCTTCTTTGGCACCCTTGGTCCATCTTTTCAAAATATAGGAAGATTGAATGCTCATAACCAATATGTTATTAATCAATACTTTCAAGGCATAGCGACACAACCACCCTTTTAATTCAAATAATTTGCAATCACAAAAAACTGAAAAGTCCGCATGATTATATTTGACAACATTTTCACGTTCAATCCTCAAACACTTCAAAGAATATAAGTAAACCGATCCATTGAATGTAGTACTTGAAATATGTTTGGCGAGACTTTGCAAAAATTCTACATTGAACTTTTTAAAAATGATATGAGTATACACTGAGGTAGCATGCGTCAAGATCCCATTATTAGAAACTTGCAATTTGGGCTCCCGACGAGAATTATAATCATATTGACTTTCAATTTCTCTTATGTGCTTTAGTTGTTCTTCATAGTGATGGACAAATCCTGCAAGAGACAATGTCTTGGTCGACATATGTTGGAAAATAATATTAGTGCTCTCACTCCTTTGACTAGATCTTATACCACATGTAAATGTATCACGACCAAAAGCTAAACTCCATTTATGTATAAAGTCGTATAATCTTCGAAGCCAATTATTATTCTCAGTACCCAACTCGTCTTCCATTTCCCTCCAAGTAGATTCAAATTCATTCTCCAATTTGCATCTATACAGAAGCGTCAAATAATATTTATCCTTTAAACTCGACTTACGGTAATGTTGACACCTAAATTTTTGGGTTGATATATAAAAAAATAAAAAAACACACATGGCATTTAGTTTAGAAACATTTTATTTTCATTTTGTTTTATTTTATTTTAAACTGTCGGTGAAGGGAAGATTTTTCACATATTCCATTAAGATTTTTTACATATACTATTTTGCGCGAAAAGGGAATTTTTTGGATAGAATATGTGAAAAATAAAAAGGGAATATTGCGCGAGGTGGGTATATTTCAACGATATATTTAAGGGTATCATGCGCGAACAAAAAGGAAAAAATATATACCGCAAAGATATATTTTCTAGACCTATATAATATCTCGCGTGCAATAGAATTAGGGGATTCTTTTCCGTCGGGGAAAAAGCACAAAAAAAGCAAAAAGTGAAAAAGTGAGGTAGAGAGAGCAAAAAAAGAAAAAAAAAAAGAAAACCCCCCACGCAACTGTTCATCTTCCTCGTGGGGGGTGTCCTTGCCGCACTGGTGCCGTCCCCGCTTGCCCACGCCGGCAGCCAAGCCACCGGCGACCAGTGGTCGCACCGCCGCCGAGCCACCCTTCCCGCACAGCCGCGTTGCCGTCCCGCTCGCCGCCGCAGCCGAGATCCCGCCTCTCCGATTGCAAAGCCGTCCCGTGTCCGATCGTAGAGCCGTCCCTCCTCAGCCCCCAACACGCCGCCATGCCGCCCCGACGCTTGCAGCTTGATGCCGCTCACCGCCCGCAGATATGAACAATAGGCGGCCCGGATCCGACGCCGATCTCACCTCGGCCCGCCCGAGTCCACCGTCGCGACACCTGCGCCCGGAGTCCCTTGCTTTGACGACCCAAATCTGCCTCGAAGTTCGTACCGCCACAGCCGATCCAGATCCCGACACCCCTGCTTGCGGCTCTCGACGGTGGCCGATCGAGATCCGCACGCCGGTCCCGCCCCCGCCGCTCGGAGTCCTAATGCCACCAGATCCGGCGTCCCGCAGAACCTCATCGCCGGAACCCTCGCCGAAGACCCGCGACGCCCCTCTCGCCGCTTTGCCAGCCGCCGATGCGCCCCACTTCGCCACTGGAGCTCCTCACCGCACGACCCCTCTCCCGCGCTGCTCTTCCCCCGCGACGCCCCTTGCCGTTGATCCCCTCGCCGAAGTCCGTAGCCAACGAGCTCTCCCTCACCGGACCTCCGAACCAGCCAAGCTTTTTCTTTTTTCTTTTTTTTTTCAAAAAAAAAAAGAAAAGAAAAAAAATTTATTAGGTATTTTTGCCTTACTTTATTAGGCAAGTCTAGGTTTTTCTTTATTTTTTTTAATTATTATCTCTTTATATGTTGTTTTTCTTTTGTTGAAATACCTATCTATGCATAATTGGAAATCTCAATATATCGCCCGATTCGCAACCGCGCTAGGTTTTTTATTTCATCTATAAGGCTTTAGATAAAATAATCAATCAAGTGGGAATAAAATTGATATTTTGATCTTTAAGGCTTAAGATTAATTTATCGATTTTACTAGCGAAATATTATCCCTTGATCGAACGATATGTGATATCTTTTATGGGGTAATTTTGAATGGACTTGATTGCTTTATTTATCTTGAGATATGTCCGAGTTAGAATATTGCATGTTTTAGGGTTATTTGCATATTTAGGCTAAACATTCTATTTATCATGAATTTTCGAAATTAAAAAAATAAAAAATCAAATCAGTTAATTTAGGTTGCTAGTTTTTTTTTAACTTGAATTGCATGTTAAATTTTAATTTTGGAAAAAAGGAAAAGCCACAAAAAAAATCATCATGCATATGTCATGTAGAATTAGGGGGCATATTTTGCACGTCATGGCATATTAGGGTTAAATTGCACTTGGTTTAATTTTAGATAATATTTTTCTGAATTTATTATAAGTTTAGGCTTTTTCTTAAATAGATTGCATTTTAGGATTATTTGGGTTAAGATAATATTTTAGTTTAAATTAGGATATAGCTCAACCTAATTCCTAACACAAATTGAATAGGATCTTAATCTAATTAGATAATTTTCACATTTTTCTAATTTCGAATTTTGTCTTAGAATAAATTAGTTTCAATCTCTAGGATAGATTGCATTCTTTTAAGAAAAAAAGAAAATAAAAAATGTTATGTGCACGTCATTAGGATTAGCTTCATTGAGATGCATGCCATTTAGTATTTTTGCTAGGCCCGTTTAACTAAAAATTACATGTCATTAGAATTAGGCCATTTAGTTAATATTGCATTGCATATTGCATGATTTTCATCAATTAAGTGAAAACAAAACAAAAGTTGCGTGTTAATTAGAAACCATATCTAGGGTTGTTGATGTGGATTTTAATTTAATATCGCAGATGCTTTCATTGCTTTGAGGTAAGTTTTTGCAATTTATTTATTGTTTATCTGGGTGTTAAATTGGTGGATTGCGCACCCGCATGATCATTTCACATGTTAGGGAAATAAATTTAAAATCAATCCAAACTGCTTGCCAAACATTTTTTCAAAATAAAAGAAAGGTACCGAAAAGGCATTAGAGAAATCTAGTGTAACCAAGTCCCCGTACCCATAGTCTCTGGTTCGTAGGAGTAAAGTAAATATCCCGTTACTTTACTTGGGTTTCTAATTGACCCACCAAAAATATATTAGTGGTGACTCTTAATTGAAAATCATTTGCATGTTAAGAACTTGAACCTAAGTCGCAAATTGGTATGAGCTTGGGAGAGCCCGAGTTAAGTCTAGGCTTAACAATCCATTAGACAAACCCTAGGTGGTTCACCCCCCGAAAAATTTGGTCGCGACAAGTAAAATCTAGAATGTTTTGATTGGCATTTTTCACTATATGCAAAGTGCAGAATCGGTGTTGTGTATTGAGGGACATGATTCTAATGGCTTTTTCCATAGCTTGGTCTTGATTGATGAACATAATTTTGGAGCCTAGTTTCCCATAAACTTCATAAACACCTCCAATAACCAAATAAATGATTCTGTAATCTTGTCAAGCAAAAATGCACAATTGAACAAAATATTCTTCCAATGGTGATTAACCCCAAAAAAATGTGCACATATCATGTTATATTTGTTGGTACCATACGTGGTATCGAACATAAACACATCACCAAAACAGTCGTAATCACATTTGGATAAGCTACCTCTCCAAAATAAATTTGTCAATTTACCATCTTTATCTACTTGTACAGCATAGAAAAACATTGGATTTTCCATTTGCATGCAATGAAAATGATTTAGAAGACTTTGACAATCTCCCCCACTTATGTCATTGGATCTTTTGGTCTGCAATTTGTTTTTTGACAATTGCATAAGTTGGAAACCTAAGTTTTTGCATCCTCTTGCTTTATTTGCTAAAAGCTTATATGTTGAAGTCCCCCTAATGCCAACTTTAATCATATCAACTATAACACCCTTGCAAATATCGGATATCATTTTTCCACATCTAATCAAATACTTCTAACCTTCTGGAATAAATGCATGATTATGCTTAGAAACATACTTTATGATTTCGTAGACACTATTGTCAACCTTAAATTTGATACGAGCAAGACAACCACATCTAACTTCAAACCTCTCATATTTCTTTTCTTGATCAGATGAGTTGACATAATGCTCTTTACAATTACACACGAAAGTCCATCGAGTTATTTCTCCTTTACGATTTCCTAACATATTATACTTCCTCACTCCAAATCCTTTACCAATTGCATAAGCTACATATATGTGATATGCTTTAAGTTCATTTGAAAAAACCATTCCTATTGCAAACTCATAATCTTTTTCCATATCACGCATTACATGTGCAAGATGGGAAGTTTCATGTTGCAACTAGAAAAAACAAAAAGTAACTAATGTAATGCTTTTATGAGCAAGATATCATTTGACACGTTACTTAAGAAAGCAAAATATGTTTCACATGGTATGAGTGAAGAATTACCTTTGATTCAGCCATGTGAACGTTCCTTCTTAAATAGACACCAAGCTTTCAGCCTCCTCAAAGAACCCCAATCTTGCTAGCCAAGAACCAATGTCCTTTATCTCGTCTTAAAGATTGTTGCGACTTGACATACCACAAAATAAATCTACCACCAAGGAAAAAAATGTAAGTTTTCTCATTTCGGTCTAGTAAACTTCCACAAATCATAATTGAACTTGTAATTTGTAATCGAGCACTGCATACAAATATCTCCAAATTCTAGTCCCTATATAATTCTTCCAATTGTAATTCTAATAGTTCAATAGGTTCAAGAAAAAAACGAGGTTTTATTACTCTTCAAGCCCTCATTCTTGCTCGATTTTTATATTTTTTATCCTTCGCTGCATTGAATTTGAGCTGCAATCAATGTATATGACTGGAGCATAAGACAATCACCAAATCAACTTCGGACAAAAACAAAAGTCGAGAATTGAAACCTCAAGTTTAGAAGGACTAGGGACTAAAAGTCACTAAACTAAAAACTCAACCTCTAGAGAATGGAATTGCAAATGTCACGTGACTGAATCATTTAAGTTCCAAAACCTATTGAAGATGACGCTGAAATTGATGCACCATGTGAGCCTTTCATAATAACACAAGAAGAGCCCCTAAAATGGACCTCCTTACAACCATTATACAAAAAGTAACAGACCACCCTCACCATCAAACCAACCCAGCTATGAAAAACTCTCAAGTGTCCATACCGTGGCCTTTTCATGGCACTCATGCAACTCTATAAACTAAAAAGGCCATGATAGCACAGGGACTTTGCTAGTTCTTCATCCAACCGACCTAACTCTAGGCAACACCATTAAATTTTGGGACTTGTATCGTTGAAAACTTGGTCCATCCTTTGTCTTTTTGGGTACTGTTTCATCATTGTAATGACAATCTACAAGGCATTCTCTCAAACTCAAGACAATTGCAGGTAATTCTCGACAGCAACAACAATTGCTGCAATTGTAGTATTCAATAGATACTATGTGATGGTAAAAAATTCATTCAAGCTTAACTACATTATTTATAATACACGCTGAAGCTAATATGATATCTTCAATCAGAAGGACTTGTAAGAAATTGACTATATGAGACAGAATGAATCGAAACACGATTGTATATAACCTTATCAAAAAGCATTTTTTGCAAGAACTACCCATACACTTAGTGTGGCAGAACAAAAAAAAAAAAAAAAAGATACCATCCTCATCAACACGCATCAATTTGCCATTGCGACCACGAAAAATAGATGAACATAAAAAATCCAACTTATATCTAAATCCCATCAATTATATCTAAGCATGTTAGCTTAAAATCCCATCAATTATATCTAAGGAGAAAACAAAAACCTTAAAATCCCATCAATTATATCTAAGCAAGTTAGCAATAGCTTTGTAGCACAGATAAAAAGCTCCTGAAAATATTATGACATGGCATACATCCCTCAAATAATGATTACCTCAGCTAGCGGGTTGTGTTTGAGCTCTTCGACCTGCAGAATTCAAGCCGAATTAAAGCAATGAGTTTGCAGAATTCAAAAAGTATTTTCTGCAGAGAGCATTTTCTGTCTTAGGTGCTGCAAATATAAGGTTTTTATCTGTAATATTTTCTCCCCGTCTCTGACCTATGAACCATTATATGGAAAAAGGTTCCTATTCCTTTGGAGTGCGCGCGAACATGCTCTCCTAGGGCGAGGAAAATCTCAGTCACCGCTACTTTTGGTTTCATGCCCAGCTAAGTGGGCCCCATGCTACCCAAGGTCGAGGACAGGAAGCAAAATTGAGTTTTTGCCCCTTCCTGAAAAGCTTCAAGGAAATTTTAAGAAAAAGTAATGATCATAAACGAACAAGAAAAAGAGACAACTTTTTTTTTGTAAAATTTCAGATTTAACCGAGGTCAGACAATATTCGGGAAAAAATTCTTAAACTTATTACATTAGTACCAATTCAATCGTAAACCTTTTAATTTGATCAATTTAGTCATAAATATTTTCATGTTGATACCAATTCAGTTATCCGGCTAATTTAGATCGAAGACTAATGTGGACGCCGGCCGTCTTACGTAGCACGGCCACGCGGACGTGGACATTTTAATAATTTTTTAATAATTTCTTATTTTTTGAATTTTTAAAATAATTTTTACCCTCCCTCTACTTTGCTTTTTCTTTTTGCCTATGGCCGTCACTAGCCACCAACCACAGCCATGGTTGGTGGGGGCTGGCCTTGCTTAGGTCGCCCTTGCCGACCGCAAGCAATGGTTGGCCTTGCTGAGTTGCCCTTGGGTGAGGGCGAGCATTGGCCTTCTAGGCATGGCTAGGCGAGGGGCCCTCGCCAGATCTGGCAATCGATCGTGCCCAAGCGAGGTTCATTAGGCCTTGCCCTCACCTACGTGAGCCCCAGCGAGGCTAACTCTTGCTTAGGCGAGGCATGGCAAGGGTCCTGGCCTAGGTGATGGTTGGCCTCACCAGATTTGGCGAGGGGCCCTCGAGTGGCCGTACCTAGACGACTAGTGCTTGCCCTTGCCTAGGGGCAGCCCGACGAGACTGACCATCACCTGCGCTAGTGAGGGTGACCCAGGCGAGGCTAGCCCTCATCGACCATGGCTGTGGCCGGTGGCTAGCGATGGCCACTAGCAAAATGAAAAAAAAAAAAAAAAAAAAAGGGAGAGGAAAAAAAGAAAAAAAACTATTTTAAAAATTCAAAAATATTAAAATATTATTAAAAATGTCAACGTTAGCATCGGCCGTATCACGTAGAATGGCCAGCGTCCATGTTAACGATTTCTGATATAAATTCGCCAAATGAACTGAATTGATACCAATGTGAAAATGTTTAGGATTAAATTAGTCTAATTAAAAAGTCTAGAACTGAATTGATACTAATATAATAGGTTCATGACTTTTTTTTATACTTTTTCAGATGATGTTCAGCATAAGTATAGCCACAAAACAAAGGAGTACCTTTTCTTCTTCGTGAAATTTTCTTTTAGGGAAAGCTGCACATAAGAATGATAGAATTGTAGCAAGTGCTTCTTTGGACGTAAGTTCTAAGAAGAGAAGACAAAAAGAGGAAAAAGTATCCAAAAGGTCATAAATCTTTTGAACATTTGTCAATTCAGTCTCAAGCATTTCAATTTTTCCAATTGAGTATTATACTTTTTCATCTTCTGCCAATTAGGTTCGTCAGGCCAATTCTAGCTGAAAATCGCATACATGAATGATGGTTGTCCTATTTGATAAGGCCGGCATTGACATGGATAATTTCTAATAAATTATTTTTATTATTTTTATTTATTCTATCTTTTCTTTTGTTGTTCTTCCCTTCTTCTTCCTCCTCTAGCCAACCTCGCGGTGGTTGGAAAAGGCTCCCTTAAGGCTGGCAAGGTCGTCGGCTCCCTTGAGGCTAGCTGAGGCTAGCAACCAGCTAGAGGAGAAAGTAGAAGAGAAGGAAAAAGAGGAAAAAAAAAAAGAGAAAAATCTTATAAAATTATCAATAAACTAAAAAAAATTAAATCACAAAAAAATTTGAGTGTTGTAACAAATGCAATTCTATTTTGAGAATAGAAATATTGTGCAGTTACTAAATACCTTCGAATGCTTAGAAACTCATATAGGGAACATAATCTAGAAAAAAAATTATTTCTAAATAAAAATTATTTCCGTGAACAGATAGTTATCAAACAAGCTCTTAGTATCCATCGCTTCAAAGATTAACCTTTAAAAATCAATCTTAAATGCTTAAACTCGTGTAATTGGCGAAATTTGGTACTGGATCTAGATGGCGGCGCCCCAACCTTCTGGCATTTTGATGACGGGTAACACCTATTTTAATTATCTCGCTTTATGAATTAATGTATTATTTTTCCTCTATCAAAATTCACGGTCCACCATTAAAATAAAATGTTTTCGCCAAAACTCCTGCCTCAATCTCATAGGCTAATGAGTTTTTCATTCCATAGATTGTCGGTAATAGGCTGTTAACACGGGCCATGCGTAAATCTAGCGAGGAAATATCGGCAATCATTCCATGAGATATATAATATATATTGCTTAGAAATAAGTATTTTGTAAAAGTAGAGAGTAAATGAGGTTCCTTGAATAAACCACCATCCTTATAGCGTTTACAAGTCGCAACCGTTTGCCTAACTAGGCTAACCATGAAATTTCGGAAGCTATCCAGCACCTTTGAATTTTGACTTCGGTTTCGCTCCCTGTCATACCATCCATGTTTCTCTGCCATCACTAATGCTTGTTTACAATGCATCTCCATTATTATTAGAGGAAAAACAACCAGAAACCCTAAATTATGTCTATTATGACACATTTATCTCAAAATTTATTTTGCGAAGCACAAAAAAACCCATAATTTATACTTATATAACATAATAATTTAGTAGACACATTTATGGAACACCAAAAACCTTAAATTTATATCCTACGAGACATTTATCTCAAAGCTTGGGATAAATATGTCGCATAAGTATAACTTTGGGGTTTTTGGTATCACAAAAAAATAATTTGGCCTAAAAGTGTCACACAGGTATAAATTTAGGATTTTTTGTATCATATTTAATGTAAATGTGTCACACAAAATAAGTTTGAGATTTTTTGTGTTACAAAAAAAAAATTGGGATAAATGTATCACAGTAAGCAAAATTAAGGATTTTTGGTGATTTTTTCCCTTATTATTATTGCTATTTCGAGAGATAAGTTGATGTCTAGCTAGAGATCTGGAATTAGTCGTGACCTGAAAGTCTTGCTATTATTGAATCTTTTCTTGCCGAATTTATGAAATGTAAATCGTGCATGGGGAAAAAAACAAAATTACTTATCCGAAATTCATAGTCCACTTATAAGTGCGGGAAAAAAATACCATGCTTTTACTGAAGTCGAATATGCATAAAATTGGAATCCCGTCTCTTCTTAGTACGTGAGTATCCTATTCCAATTCCAATTCAAAAACCCACTTAATTAAAATAACAAGAGTTAATTCAAGAAGAGAAGAGTATAGGGCATGTTATTTAACCCTTTTCTTTAGCCCATCATAATAATGGAGAGGCACCTTTCCCCTTTTCTAATGTGCACAAATGAACCATGACGACTTCAATTGCTACGATTTTAAATATTAGCAGATGCGTGCATTAGGTTTACTCTAACTTCTGAGGAATACAAAAACATCATCTTAGAAGGAGGAAGAGTGACATCCTACCGGGGGCAAAATAAAGAGATAATACTTGAAAAAAAGTTGAATTTTAATTTGAAGGCATCTTGGTGAACTATTTATAAAGGAATGGCTTTAACAAAAATTATGGTGGAAATTGGAGCTACCTAATTTTATCAATAGGGACTAAGAATTGGGATGCGTTTGCTAACTATTTTGTTCTCAGGAACAATTTCTTATCAGAAATGATTATTTTTTATTTTGATCCCGAGAGTAATTTCTAAGTATTCAAAGGCGTTTGGTAATTGCCCAAAATTTCTATTTTCGAAATAAAATTGCATTTGGTACCGTTTTCAAAATTTTTAATCCAAACCATTTTCTTTTAAAATAATTTTATTACTTTTTTTCTTTTCTTTCTCTTCTTCTTCAAGCTTTGGCCGGTTGCCGGCCTTGAGGTGACCAACAACTGGCCAAATGAGGGTCGGCGATGGTGAGGCCGTGCCTTGTCGAGCGAGCCTCGCTGGTAGCAGGAAGAGACTCGCCCAAGCCTTAGATGTGTGAGGAGCCTCGCCCAAATCTGGCTCAGTTGAGCTCACCCAAATCTGGCTCAGCTGAGCTTGCCCAATCGCTGGTAGGGCTTGAACTCGTTGGGCCATCGTAAGGTCGACCTCGCCTTGGCCAGGCGCTGCCGGCCTCGCAGTGGCCCGGCACGGTCGAGCCCTCCTAACAACTGGACGAGCTTAGCCTCGCCAGATTCAATAGGGCTCGACCTTGCTTTACCAAGGCTCAACTAAGCCTCGCCCAACTAGGTAAGGCTAGGTAGTGATTGGAAGAGCCTTGCCCGACTAGGCAAGCCTCTCCAATGGCTGAGGAGGCCTAGGCGAGGCTCACCTGGCCACCAGCGAGCTCACCAGACCTCGCCCAATTGGTTGCTGGTGACCAACGATGATGGCCGGCGACGACAACGGTGGAAGAAGAAGAGAGCACGAAGAAGAACAAGAAGAAAAGAAGAAGAGAAAATAGAAAAGAAAGTTGGGTTAGCTTGATTCTGAAATTGTTCTCGAGAGTAAAGAAACAATTTTTTTTTTACTCTCGATTCCATTCCAAATCTATCCTCGAAAATAAATTTGTTTCCGAGAACAAAAAATTTACCAAATAAATTTATGTTCGACATCTATTCTCGAGAACAAAAGAATAAAATTAATTACTACTTGGCAAGTTGCCAAACGCGTCCTTATAACAACACTGAGTGTGAAAAGGGTGAATTGCTTTCTCTGATAACCATTCCATTGCATGGTCCATCCGTGGGCCTTCAACATCTGAGTAACTCGGCACACAAACATATTTTTCTTTTATTTTACAAAAAGTCCATAGACCTATTTTTCTTTTTCTAGTTTGGTCCATGAGCCCAAGCACTTAGTTTGTCCTCAGATTGGATTGGAAACTTTTTTCTTTTCGTTCCCCATTGCTTCCACGATAATCCTTGAAAATCAATGTTTATAACGGAAAACCGCACACGGTTGCCGGAATTTGGTGTATCTAGGCGGCGGTGATGCCCCCCACCCTCCATAATTTCAATGAAGGGTTAACATCTATTTTAGTCAACTTGACTTTTGGATTAATGTTTTCTTTTTTCTTCATCTAAATTCTCGGTCCACCTTTTGAATAAAATATTTTCATCAAAGGTGTGGTCAGATTTTTACAGTATAATGAGTTTTTTGTTCTTTTAATAAAACTAGCGACACGAAGTCTTATATTAGCACGTGCGTCGTTTAAATCAAGCGAGAAAATATTGACAATTATTCTACGAAACACATATGTGGAAGTATCTTGTAAAAGCAGGGGATAAGGAGGCTGCTTGTTAAGCTAGGCTAACCATGAGATTTCTGAATGTGGCCTAAAGGCTTTCAAATCCAGCAGCTTTGAGTTTTGACTTCACTTTCGCTCTCTGCCGTAACCATCAAAGTTTCTATGCCATCATTTAGTCCGAGTTTACAAGGCGTTGCCATTGTTTTATTGCTTTTTTAGGAGATTACGGTGACGTCCAGTTAGAGATCTCGGATTCATCAAGATCTAAAAGTTGGAAAATTGTCAAAAAAGTACTAATTCGAATATATAGCTTTCAATTTAGTCATAAATTTTTCAATTTTACCTATTTATTTATAAATCTTTTGACTATTTGTCGATGTAATTATTCTAATAATTTTTTTGCCGAAAGTTGTTGATGTAGACACCAACCGCTTTATGTGGCACGATCGACAATGGCCATTAGGTCAGCGATTCCAACCAAAATTAGCCGGAGGGATATGTTGGCAATATTCCAAAGATTTAGGACTAAATTGGTAATTCATTAAAATGTTTAGGACTAAATTGATAAAGTTAAAAAGTTTACGATTGAATTTGTTGCCATGCAATAAGTCAATTTTTTAGACAATTATTCCCCTAAAACTCTCACTACTTTTATCAGCTATTTATGAATTTTATATTGTGCAAGTGACAAAAAAAGAGGAAAAGGAAAAAACACTAAACCACTCATTCAATTCATAGTCCGAAGTGCGCAAAAAATATCATACTTTTACTCCAATGGAGATGATTTCTTGCAAGGCCACATCAATTGCTTCGATCATTGAAGAAGCCCATCCCTTTTTTATTACGAGAGTATCCCAATCCTTATCCAATTCAAAATCTCATTTAATTAAGATAATAAGAGTCGGTATGAGTAAAGAAGAGTAAAGTGCATGTTAATTAGCCCTTCTTTAGCCGCCTCTTTTTAAAACGTGCATGAATGAATCATGACGACGACTCTAGTGAAAGAGGGCAAGTGCTACAAACTTATAAATATTAGCAGATGCATGCATTATCTTGCTCAGGTATTCAAAGTTAAATTCAGCTCCCATCCATTCGCACACACATTCACCTTTCACCTACAAACGCATCAAGGACACAAAGCGGCCCCACTATAAAAGCAAATACAGATTCAATCCACTCCATAAAGTTGCACCGCCCTTTGGATGTTTATTAATTTCTGGTGACCGTGGAAAGGCATCCCAATGTAGACATCTCTCCGCGGGGTCAACGGGCCCATGTGACATAGAAGTGGATATTACTCATGTGAAAGCGTGAAAGTGACCCACTTGACACGTCCATGTGCTAGCACATGCACTCCTTTATCTACCGATCTAATTTTTAGGGTAATTTTAGCATATTTTTATTAATTTATTTGAATTGACGATTGTGTTATGAGTTCTCAAAAAAGTTTAACAATATAGAGATACATGTTATGCTATGATATTCATATGACCTTAAATTGAAGACTACGAGGCTTTCGTTGAAAGATTTTTCACAATATTAAAAACCAAATTACGACATGATAGCCCATATTTGTGATAGATGATATTAGTGAATTGGGATGTATATATTCATTGCTACAAGAAAATTTCATCACAAAAAATTAATTTTGTGTATATTGCAAATAAGTGAATATAAGAAAATGATGAAAATAATTATTAGCAAAAGAGAAGATAGAGTTACCCACCATCGAGAAAATTTAAATTAGGAAAAAAAAAAAGATTAGATGACATGATTGCACATAATTTCTTATACAAATATGATAGCTCTTGGGATTAAATGCATAATCGTTATCACTAAAATCAAGCCATGTCCTAATACTTTCAACTGTTGAAGAATTTAGCTATGACAAATGAATTACTATACCTCCTCTAATCAACAAAGGTATTTTCAAATGTGAGCCGTCCATTGTAAGGAAGGTGGAAGTTCCTAACCACGAACCATCTATTATCGTTGTATTTTTGAAATACAGAGTAATTAATAAATAAAATTATTCAATCATGCACACAAGTATGAATAAACGGACATGGCAATGAGGAAATTATTACATAGGCTCTTTCGATTATGCTTTGTCTTCGTAAGAACCGTAGTTTAAAAAAAGAAACACTAGTCACTTTCCACACATTATGTGAGAGACAAAGGGGAATCCTATGGGGCGCATGTGAAGAGTGGCTTGTCAATCAAAGACTCTGCTTTTCAGACGGGAGGGGATTGAAAATAACATCTTGGTTTCCAGGACCCACACCACCCATAATTGTTGCCATTGTTCTGTCGTCTTCTTCGTCCGATGGTCGCTCGCAATTATTGGTCTGGACAAGTTGGACGGACCCAAGAAAAAAAAAAGAGGAAGAAGAAGAAAGAATTGACTCATGTGGATCATCCTATGGGGGCAAGAGAAAAGGTGAAGTTCTTCCTTTTTGGGTCAAAGAAAATTTTATTGAAATTGTGAACATGGTCTAAAGAGTCCATGCAAGGGGAATCTAAACAAAGGAGAGACCGAAGGGCTTGTAGAGGAATAGAAAGCCAATTTTGTGGAATGGAGCCAGTCCGTCGAGTCTTCCCAGCTTAGTTTACAAGTCCAAATCAGTAGGAACAAAAAGTGTTAAAATCTATATCTATATGTCTATGTGGAGAGAGATCATATTTTAAAGGAATATATCTATCTAAATTTAGATTATGCCTTTTGGCAATGTAAATGGAATAGTGCAATAATTTGAATTTGATGATTAAGAGTTAAATTAGATGTAATATTTTTGTAGTTACAAATCTAACAATGGAAAGAATAACTACACTAAAAGCTCTAAAACTTATCGCGAAAGTGCAAGTGTAATTTGAGTCATAAGATTTTCAAAAAGTAGAGTTAATTCTAAGACATAGTAGGCATACTTTGAAAATTTTGATATCACAAAAAAGTTCAGAATAAATGATTCATAGTGGGCATAATTTTTGTTATGAAATACATAAATGAATATTCATTATATTCATCTTATCTAATGTACTTATTATGGTACGTTTGTATCATACATTCTAAGTACATCTCCCTATACAATGAATGTTCATCTTCCTATCTAATACATGTATCATTCGATACATTGATATTAATGATAAGTACATTCTTGTTTTCTATAAATAGGAGCTTAGTTTTTGTTCTAGACAAGAACACTGATATATAACAGTGATACACTGGAAATAGAATTTTCTCCTCTGACTTTCTCTACGATCTCTGGTGTATGATTTTCTCTACTCAATCTCTCTATTCTCTTTATTATATATTTGCAATGCAATATTTTACAACAATTTTGGATTTTTTTTCACTTTTTCCCTTAAAAAAAAGGGCTCGACTTATTGAGATTCCATTTACCTCGCAACCTCACGTGATGGCTGATTATAGAGCAAATGTTGGAAAAGTCCGGTCTTTGTAGTCCACAAACATGTTTTTTCTTTTATTTTACAAAAAGCCTACAGACCAGATTTTCTTTTTCTAGTTTGGTCCGTGAGCCCATGCACTTTGTTTGTCGTCAGCTTGGATTGGAACCCTTTTCCTTTTCGTTCCCCATTGCTTCCGAGATAATCCATGAAAATCAATGTTTATCGCGTAAAGCCACACACGATTGCCAGAATTTGGTGTATCTAGGCGGCGGCGGCGGCGCCCCCCACCCTTCGGATTTTAAATGAAGGGTTAACACCCATTTTAATCACCTTGACTTTTGGATTGAGGTCAAGGCTCGTGTGACACCCTAAAACGTCATGTGCGACACTTATGCTTTCCAAAATTTATTTCATAATTATTAATAGCATGTAAAAGCATAACAAAATTTTCACAACATCCAATACAAGAAATCGCACGAGTTTTAATATACAAAACACATCTTCATCTTTATACAAACGTCAATATTTACTATCTTAACACAATAAAACACATGAGTCCTAAAAAGATGGTCGGGTCACCTAAATTATCACTCCATTCCTGTCCCAAAAAGTTGCCTGTACATGAGTCGAGTTATTCACTATGGATCGATAACCTCACCCATTGACAAACCATCACCATTGAAACCAAGAGGATCATCGAAACCCCCAAGGGGGTCCAATAAACTCCCTGTTCGCCCATACGTTGAAACTATAGTTAATTATTGCTAACGCCAATTTGAGTATAAGTACACGTTGGTATTCATAATCAAAATATATAGGAACTCCAAAATGCAGTGGTAGAGGGTGATCCATTCTATAAAACTGAAAAAATAAGGAGTGTGTTAGAATTTAGTAAATGAAATTTCTAAATTTAAGTTAGGAGATCATCTTACCACTAAACTCAGTACCAACAAATAACCTAAGTTTCAAGACAAGTACAAAATAACCATTTATGAAAAATGCAGGAGTAGATGGTGCATTACCTTTCCTATTATGATAACAACACTACATTATATTATTTCATAATGTGCATATACCACATAGTAACTCACCGACATACATAGGTGAATTCATGCTTGTCACCGGACAAGATACATTTCAATTCATGAGGCATCTTGAACACTTCCGTGGCATCCCAACTTTGTTTGGTGTGCAATTTAGTTCATTCTTACCTCATTCACCATCCTAAAAGCCTACTAGGAGTTACTCATTGTCCAATCCCTATAACCCTAGTAACCACTCTCTACGTTCATCGGACTAAGTCATTGTAGCCCATAAGCTTTCATTAAGTTTGTCCGCCAACCACACAGCTACTAAAGGAGGTCCCACTTTAGCATCTCTAGATTAGCTCACTTTAAGGCATAGTTCGATTTGGCTCGTCTCATGTCAGGCCTCATGGTTTTGTCCTTTCTCATGCAATTATTGATAAACAAATAATTACATGCACTTTAATACATATACCCTTATTCTCTTCTCATTATGCTATCATTTGATATTGCCTAACAATATCACCTAGAGGTGGATGAGTATGTGATTTCAAGAAACTTGACTTAAAATGCAGAATTAAAAGTGTCAAGTGTCAGATTAACGTGACTTGGTAAAATAAAGTGTTGAAAACCAAGATCTTGTTATATCAAGGGACAAAATGCAGTGCTTCTATCACACAATAAGTAGATATGGTCAAAGAGATAGAGAACAATGCACAATAACTTTTAGTGGTTTAACTTGGTGCAAGCTTACGTCCATTTTCCAACACTAACAATTCACTGACTTGATTCCGCTAGAGATCTTCTTAAAGTTACTATAGAATGCGCCGCTTATACTCAAGCACTTCTTCTCGAAATTGGTGTTGCTTATACCCAAACTAATTGATCTCTCTATCTCATACCTAAACACAAACTATAACGCTGTCAACACTTGTCGAAAGATTACAAGTATAATGCTCTTAGAAGACAATGTAAAGATGTAAAGCTATCTAAATTTGGATTTTATGAACTCTTGATTTACTACTTTCTTCAGTACTTGGTGCTTTTTTTTCCTTATATATATACTCCTTAGAATAGAAACTTCCCATTGGACAATCTATATAGGATCAATCTCCAAATTAGCTGTTAGATTATTGTTGAGAAGATCAATTAATCGTAGAAGTCAATCAATTAAAATTCCCGTAAATTTGGTCACCCATACAATCAAATCTTAATTTTCAAAAGTAGAGTGGCTTCACCATGGAAAGTATCGTGCCTACGGGATGATTCTCAATCAATCAAAGATATCTCGTGTGATTGAATAAGTCAAGTGGGTAATCTTTAAGATTGAGATCAATCAAAATCTTCTAATTGAGGAATCCTTACCAATTTGCAAGTTGTCAAAAATTGAGATAAAATATCTCAAAATAATAAACTTGAAGTTTGTGACAAGATTGTTGTCATACGTAATTTGTGTGTTTTGCTTATATCGACATTTATGGTTATATCCGGCTTTCCAGTTATCCAATTATATCATATTTTTTTCCAGGCTTTTGCTTCTATTAAACCTTTGTAGTAGTCTGCTTGTATCCAGCTTCCACAGTATCATGTTGATATCCACTCAGTACGTTGTTAATATTCACTTAGTATGCTTTAAATATCCGGCTCTGGTAAACTTTTGCTTATATCAAGGTTCTATCTTCTAGTCCTTCTAAGTATATTGGCAATTGTAGCTCTACTTCATTGTTCACCTATCCATGGTACCTCCAGCTTGTAGACACCTCTATGCCCAATACCTTGTTCACCATTGATGGAATAGTGTACTCATTGTCTTTAAACAATCCTATTAGGACACTATCTACATAACAACTTGGGCAATTTTCACCTGGTTTATTTAACCATTAAATACATTATTAGCCTTTGATATTATTGTCATTTTCAAAACATCATAAGGGATTTTTCAACAATCTCCCCATTTTTTATGATGATAAAACAATCGGATGTACAATCATACTTTCAAAGATATTGAAATTTGTGTACATGAAAAGTAAATGAAATTGCATATCTTATAAAAAAATAAATTAATTTGAATTTAGGAATAATATTAACATTAATATTAATATTAAATAAATTACTATGCGATAATTTTACTCTTTGTATCATCTTTTATTCAAATTAATAGTAAAGTAATTTTTAGGTTTATAACTTTGCATTAATAACCCCAAAACACTCGTGTCACATATATCCCAAACTAATTTTTCTGTCATAAAAACTTTTAAACTAATAAACCCTGCCATATTTACCCCAAACTAACTTTTGTATCATAAAAAAAAAAAAAAAATCTCAAATTGATATGCTCGTGCCAAATGTATCCTTACAAAAACCGTAGATTTATCAAAATGTGAGGTAAGTGAGACATGTTTATATAATTTTGGGTAAATGTGACACGAATATACCAATTTAAAATTTTTTATGACACAAAAGTTAGTTTAGGATATATGCAGTACATGTGTACTGGTTCAGAGTAAATGTGGGTTTGCATATGATATCTAGGTTGAACTATGTAGAGTAACATATAAGTGGACATCTGTTTTGGAAAGTTTCGTTTTTTTGCCACAATTTTGGAAGTAGCATGATAAGAGAAAGGAAAATGATTATTTGACGGCACCGAAACTATTTCAAGATAAATGGCGCCGTCACCACCACTAATTTTCTCGTGGAACCGCGAAACTTGCATACAATGAAATAATAGACAACTACAAGCAAAAATATATCAGCAATGAGAATATTTTATTAATGTTAATGCGGTGATCTGTTAAATTAAAAAGAAGAAAAGCAATTAAAAATAGGTTAGTTTGCGAGAATAATCAAGAGATCACTGAGCATTACAAATTACAATGGCTCCTTATTCTTTGTGACCAAGTTAA
Organism: Eucalyptus curtisii; assembly: GCA_017140595.1. Lineage (NCBI taxonomy): Eukaryota > Viridiplantae > Streptophyta > Magnoliopsida > Myrtales > Myrtaceae > Eucalyptus > Eucalyptus curtisii. The sequence goes on from CM029504.1 coordinate 11,688,885, forward strand.
GTAGGTCCGAAGTGCTCCCAAATTTACGTACCCGCAATACGAAATAAAAAAATAAAATAAGAAAAGACTATAGTGTCGATAGTGGACTACTGGCAGGACAACTAGTGTCAAGAAGATATCCACTACCTCTTCGTTTAGTTATCCATCTTTTCTTATAGTGGTATGAACTTCATTGTCTTAAAGGGATGCATGTCAAATAGTTGATTTTCTTGCGATCTGTTCTGCCGTTATCCATGTTAATGGATTCCAAGACTCTAAAATGATTGGAAGTTTACAATATACCGTATATATCTTTAAGCACTTAAATTTTTTTGTCATTTGATGTTGGAGCAATATATTTATCATTTAGAAGTTGCACTTCTGTTTCCAATAATTTTCATTAATTGAACATTATCGATTGGATTTCATTTCTTTAAATAAACTAGAAGGATCCCATTTCACGGCGCTTTCGCTCTTTCGGTTTCCCACCCCTTAGAAATGGAAGCCCGTGGCCCCAATAGTATCGTCACAGATCAATGAACCGTCAAGCTAACCAGATCTTACAAGAAACAATTGATGTTAATTTCCAACGCAAGTTATTCTTATTTTTTGCTATTCTGTTACACGGGGTGCTTCTAAGAATCTTTGAGAACTAATCCCCAATCTCACGATGACAGTCAAAGAAGGCAAAAATAAATCTCGTCCATTGATCATTAAACTATAAAGATTTTGTGTATCGCAACATGATGCATAGGAGTCACGAAGAAATGCAAATAGTTATAATTCATATTAATCCGAAGATCCATGATCATAGAACTGCCGGAATTTAACAAACCCTTCATCACTAATTTTTTTTTTTCATCCAACACAATTATTTACCGCATCAAATATCCAATATTGGACACTAGAGTAGACGATCTGTCATCATGCATCATTCAAGTTTCACACAGAAGCATGCACAAAAGCTTCCACATTATTGTCCTTCGCAGAAGATCCCTTACAACGACGACTAGCTTCCGCCGTCCATATCTAGGGGGATTTTCGGTTTTATCGAAAGGGTGATCCCTTTGCCATTAGGACCACCATAATTGTAGAAGAGGAAACCACAGATTATGACGATGACGACTACTATGCCAACGATGACCCATCCCGGAGCATCCCACCATGAAATGTTGTTGTCGTCAGACGATGCCTGATTTGGAACAAATGAAGGGGGGAAGTACCGGTAGCCCGGACAGTTTTGTGGACAGTTATTGTTCTCCATCGAGAAAACTCTCTGTAATTCCATGCAAGCGATGAGTTTACAAACATACTTTGAAGCATCAATTCATATTAGAAAAAGAAGTATTTCTTCGAAAAGAGGATGGTACTTTATCAGACAAGAAACACTTTTTGATCACATAGATCGAGAAGATTGTATAACCAGCGCGAGAGTGAGATGAATGAACAGTATAAATCGAAGACTCGAAGGAGGAGCTGGCGCATACCTTATCAAAAAGAACTGAGCAAACCAGTGCGTGATGTTCTTGATATGATTTTCACAACCTCCAAAGAAGTGCGAATTTTCATTAGGTGGCCTCTCATTATAAGGGGGCCTGTTTTGGTCAACTCGTCAACAGTTTTTTTTTAAAGTGAGGATGTACGTAAGAAGGAAGGATGGAAAATCAGGAGAGAGTTGGGAACATGATTATAAACATAACATCACAATTTATTGTGGAACGAGTCTTTTGTCCCATACCCCACTACCAAGTAAAAGAAACCCTAATGCACTTTCAAACTGGCAACGTGAATAAAATAACAACATAGAAAAAGAACACTCTTGGCAGGCTCTTCTCCGTGGCAAATGGAGGGGCAATACTAAGACCGGTATGCAAATACTTAACTGGAAGCATGGGCATTTTATTTTTAGGAAAAATACTATGGAAAAATCAAAATTATACTCATTAGGACACTAATTATTCCAAGCTTCTTCTTTATCACGGAAACTTCAAATTTGTACCCATATAATAGATATATCCTCTATCACAATTCTGTCCTAAGATTGTCCTTTAAAAATCTGAGGTCCTATTATTAATTTTTTTTCGAGGACAAGTGAAAAAACATAAGAAGAAAATTCAAACCAAAGTACAGAGAGAGATTGCAGATGGTCAGGGGTGGTTGAAGTAGGTCGCCGCTGCATTTTCATCTTTGTTGGCAACGGCTGTCGATCCCCGTGGGCCCTCAAAGAGGGTTGGTTGACGCTAGGGGTGAGCACGGTTCCTGGATAGAAGTGGGAACCAGCGAACCGACCGGAGGGTCCAGTTCGGTTCCCAGTTTTAAAGAAACCGGTTCCTGTTCTCGGTTCCCTTTTTCTGGGAACCGGAACTGGAACCGGTCACAGTGCAAAAAAATAAAAAACCCTAGCACGTCACTTCCCCCACGTGATTCTCCCTCCCCCCCCCTTCTGCCGATTCTTCCCCCTTCCCCTTTTTTTTTTTCTCTCTCTCTCTTTCTTTTCTCCCCTTTTTCCTCCTCACATCACTTCCTGCCCCCCCCAACTTTTTTCTTTTCTTCTCTCTCTCTCTCTCTCTCTCTCTCTCTCTCTTCTCTTTCCCCCTCTCTCGGCCGAAACCCCCCTTCTTCTCTTCTTCTTCTTCTTCTTCCTTCCTCTTGCTGGCTGCTGCTTCACCCACCACCACACCGCCGCCCCACGCCCTACTCACCACCACCTCTTGGCCACCGAACCACCACCACCCACCGCTTGTCCGACGAGCCATCTCGCCGTTGAGCCCGACGAGCTGTCACACCGTTCGTGCCGCCCCTCGCCTCCGTGAGCCACCGCAGCCGTCCCCAAGCCACCATCACCACCTCTTGCCGCCGCTCGCTCGACCGTCCGGGCCATCGTTGCTTCGAACTGCCATTGCCTCCGCCAAAACCGAGCTTTTCTCCCCTTGGCCGTGGGTTGAGCCGCAATTGCCGCCGTCTTCGCCGCGCCGTTGGTGCCGTGAGACTCGTGTCTTCGTCGCCGTCGTGCTACCGTCGCCGTGTGCTCGCCGTCGTCGGACCTCCTCGACACCGCCACTGAACGCCGTCACCCCTTGCTCGCCTCGCCGCTCAACCGCTTGCCGTCGACACCGCCGTTGGACGCCGTTCGTCCCCTCAGTGGAGGCTGCTCGCTCGCCCAGCCGCCCAATCAGCCTTAACTCCACACCCCTTCACCTCCGCCTCCACCTCCACCTCCACCTCCACCTCCAACTCAGTCGCACCCCCACTCTCTCTCTCCTTCTACCTATCCGGTCGGGGGCGACGCGAGATGCCCTTGGAGACTCCGGCGGGGGCCTACCGGCCGATCGACGACAAGACGGTAGGTTTTCCTCCGCATTTTTGCTCTTTTCAGTTTTCAGAATAGCTTTTCCTCCACATTTTTGCTCAAGTGACAGATTGCTCCTTTGCCTAACTAAGATGAGCAAAACCAATAGTTGCTCAACCTTCATTATTATGCAACCGTAGTTATTATTTTGAAACACATTAACCATAAGGAATCACCAAATTATACATTAGACAATGTTTTCTCTAGAAAACTATGAATTTAGTTGTCTATTCGGATGTAAAAGATTCACATTGCTGTGTATTGGTAGGTACTGAAAATGGAGGGCCAACTATTGAATTATTTCGGCTTCCGGATATTCGCGCCGACTACGAAAAATTTCCTTAGGTTCTGCAACTTATTGAACTCTCATTTGCTTTACTTTCATTGGAGTTATTTGCATTCTAAAAGAATAAAATATTTTGATTCTCAGGAGATTTATTTGAGCAGCACAGGCAATGTATGCAGTAAGGGGCATTGATCTACTCCATGCTAGCCTAAGCTTAGGAAAATACCACGTTCCTTGATCTTAAGAAATTTAACCATTTGTCCATCAAGTGCTTGAAAAATCTCCAGAGCCATAGTCTTGAATTGGAGTACTTGGCGGATTACCTTGCGGAGCTGACATTGGTCGAGTATGAGTTCCTGAGTTTTCTTCCTTCTCTAGTTGCTGCATCAGCCATATTTCTTGCTAGATGGACGCTGGATGACTCACGCCACCTTGGGTCAGTTCTCTATCTTGCATTTCTTTCATCGCCACAAGCTTACAATTTGATTATTTGGGTATTAACTTACTTTTACTTTCTACATAATCCAATTTTGGAATTCTACACGTCTTCTAAGGCATCTGACCTGAAGACTATGGTATCTGCATTGCAAGACCTGCAATCAAATGCAAAAGAATGCCCACTAAGTGCTATACGTATCAAGTATTGGTAGCAGAAGGTACACTAGTACGAGAGCTCAACAATTGGAACAAATTAAAATAAAAACCACTCATGCTTGGTCGAAGTTTGTTGCTTGCATTAGTGATTTTCTTGTGTTTCTCACAACAAAAGTTGCTAAGTTGCCATCCTTTTTTTTTTTTATCTTGGCTTGACCTGATATAGTCTCTTTCCCTCCTCGTTATAGTTCAAATCTGAAAATGAAAAAAAAAAAAAAAAGAACCCGGGGTCGGTTCCAGGTTTTCGGTTCTGACGGGTAGGTTCCAGGTTCTAAAAATTGAGAAACCTATACCCGAGGGTAGGTTCCAGGTTCCAGACGGAACCGAACCGGAACCGGGAACCGCTCACCCCTAGTTGACGCTCACATGATTATTTATAACCCAGATGTAGACATCTTGCCCATATTTGGACGTGCCCAAATCAGATAAAGGCCTCCACAGTAAGCCCCGGCAACCTATTACCGCCTCTTCATCTTTCCTTCTTCCGAGCCTCTCTACACCCTTTGAGCTCGACACCATAGAGGAGCTCCATCGAAAATATGAGGTCGAGCTCAATGTAGGGTAAAGCTTTACCCCTAGATATAAGTTTGATCTCCTTGCCACGAACATAGACCCAAATCCAAGGTTGACCTTGAAGCCGCAAGCGACGCTCAACCTTCATGGCGTTGAAGCTAGATGTCGGCTTGAGCTTGACACCACAATAGAAATTGTGGTCCTTGAGCTCGACGGCTATCGATGTGAGATTATGTGGAACCATAGCCAACTGTTTTAAAAGTTTAAGTTATCAGATGAAAACGTTATTTAATATTCAATTATTTCAACACTCACCATCACACTTAATTTGGTCTTTTTTGCTTAGAACTAATTGTGGATATATTTAATTGCGGAGGCAAATGGAGCCTAAAAGATTTGAATCCAACTTTAATATCAAATAAGATTTTATGGAACCACAACTAACTGATCTAAAAGTTTTAATTATTAGATGAAGAGATGATTTAATATTTAATTATTCCAACAATGGTCAATAGAGAATAGAGAAACAAGCTGTAGAGATACAGAAAACAAAGAACAAAGAGGGAGAGACGAGTATCATCGGCTTGCCTTTGACCAAAGAGGGGGTGGGCAAGCGACCCCTTTTTTTTTTTTTTTTCGGGGTTGCGCGGGGGGGGGGGGGGGGGGGGCTGCTGGGCTTGGGAGGGGCGGGGGCGGGGGCCTAACGACAACGGCAGGGGAGGCGGGAGTCGTGGGGTGTGGCGTCTGAGGGCGTTATAGCGAATGTGATGCTACATGCACTTGCAATGGAGTTGTGTCTACTCTTTCTAAAGAGAAATACTACGTTTGTCACAAATTGTGAGCATGTTCGAGTTGTTGGAAACTGGTTTTTTTGTTCAACGTCAGCACACATTGCTCTCCTCTGTCCTGTGCCAACTTTTTCATCTGCTTTGCTCTAACCATAGACAACAAGTGTTGAGGGCATCAATGCAAGCGTTGGCCGATCCTCACCAATGGCCTGAAGGATCCGACTGCTCTCACCGGCAAAGTCAGAATGGTGGCAGAGCCCCTTAAACACCCCTAACTGTCATCTCTCCCTCCCTCCCTCCGATTCGAATTTTCTATTTTTTTGGGTTGGTTTTTTTTAGTTCTACATTTTATTTTTAATCTTTTTTGGATGCAGTGTTTGCATGACACCACATCAGCACCACTTTCATTTGAAAAAACATTGATAAATTTATATCTGATCCATGCAAATTTTTAATGATAATCTTGGGCGAAAGTGTAATGATATACAAATAAAATTTTAGGAATTTTTACCATACAAAATAGAGAGTTTTGCTAGCATAACAGTTTTTGAAATACTGCAAAAGTAATAGTTTGTTGTAAGTTACAAATTCTTAAAGGAGTAAGCCCCACAATAATTTATAATTATTCATTATTTGATTTTTTATGATTTGGAATAAACTGTTATTCTAACATTAGATTAAAGATTTTCACATAATTATTTATAAAAAAATAGAGGTATTAGCATCATGAGGAGCATAATTTGAGATTTCTATTGATATTTTCCTTTTCTTAATTTGCGAGATTTGCGTTGCTGACGCACGGCCCAATGCGTGCAAAAGATTCCTCGTATTCCTTTGGACCGCATGCGAAAATGCTCCCTCACTATGTGTATATTCGCTAAGATTTTGGCGCAAGGTAGATAGACATCAATGACCTCGTGGTGGTGAGGCTAGGCGACCTCACCGGGGTCATTTTGGAGAACACAGCCGAAGGGTGATGCCACTTTTGCTTATTGCTCGGAAAAAGAAATTTAAAGCGCCGTCCTGTAAACGGGAGAAAAGGCAAAAGTGATTCGGATAGTTTAAGGTCCCTATTGATTCGGGTAACTTAGATCCCTATCCCACTAAAGAGATTAGATTAGAGGATTTACACCTAGAAAAATAAGAATGTCCCACAAAAAGGGTATGTCCCACAGAAAAGTTCTCATCAATCGAACCAATTACTTAATGAATTTTAGAGAAAAGTGGACGTGCCTTTGGGTCAATGAAGTTGAGGCGGCAGTGATGGATTTTTAAGGCACAAATTTCCCGATTGCATCAGAATATTTCCTGGGTCATGTCTAATGAGATCCAAATTTCATCATAATTCCAAATTAAAGGTTAATATTACGAAAAGTCCAAATTAATATATATATATATGATAAATTTATTTCAAATTAATTTTTTAATCACAAAACTCAAATTAAAACGAAAGGTAATCAAACCACGCACCACGAGAACAAGAGTCACGGCAGCCACTACAGCTAGACGGCACCTATTATGGTGGGGAGACCGGAGCAGCCAACTTGCGGTTTTAACCTCCAGTTTCCGTAATCATGGTCCCATAACAAATGTCGAGCCACTCACTGTCCTAAAGTAAAGATTCCTCTCGCACGAATCGATTAAGCGGGTTTTCGGTAGCCATTGAGTACGGTGATAATCATTATTTGTCCGCAAGGAGGTTTAAATTATCAAATACTTTATGTGTCGTTGCCCTGGCCTTTCTTCGAGTGTTTAGCCTCCTATTGGCCTTTTTGCTTTGTTTTCTATTTCCATCGTACTTATTGCTAATCGATGTTGTTGCATGTTTGAATAAACTCATGTTGACTCTTCATCGGATTGGCTTGGATCGCGTGCCTGGATTTGCGACTATGTGCTGAACGCTTCCGTTCGATCTATGTATGGATTGTAGGAACTCGGCCATGTTTTGCCACATTATGTATCCCGGGTCTACTCCTACTCTTTCTCGCAGCGTGTAGTCATGTCGTCTTGCATGTTTAATTCATAATTATCTTATCTTCGCTTTAATTTCCTCCACTCTTCTATAATTATTTTCGTCACTTTTCGTTGTGTCAAGAGGTAAGCAATTCTGAATTCTATCCAAATTCTGCTTAAAATCTACCCATCATATAACCGATTTATCATTTTTTTTCGAACTTGGAATTCACCTTGCATACCCGAAAACCCAACCTCTCATAAATTTCAGGACCAATTCCAGGATTTACACGAAAACCATGCTGACCTCTCATTAAATCTCTTGTAATAAAAAATAAAAATAAAAAGTCGGGATCATCATTTCACCTTACCATTCGTTGGCTGGTACAGAGAGAGAGAGAGAGAGAGAGAGAGAGAGAGAGAGAGAGAGAGAGAGAGAGAATTTGAAGAAAGAATCTATCATCCCTGTGATTACTCAAAGTTAGTTCAAAACCTTAGACCTTCAATATTATACAAAGGGTTTTGTCAGCATAATAGTTTGTGAATAATTATGATAATAATAACTTATTGTGAGTTACAAATTTTTGAAAGAGTGAGTCACATATAACATTTTCTGTTATCTGATTTATATAATTTATAATAGACTGTTATTGTCATAATAATTTAAAGACTGCATCTAATCATTGCTTTGGAACAATATTACTCATGTATGCAAATACTCTAATTGACATTGCTTCTTTTCTTGCAAGCGACACCTTATTCTGATTCCACCATCGTTTTCTCCACATACCTTCTACAAAAAAAAAATTTACCTACTACAGTAACGGATGTTCTGGGCTCTTTCATGTAAGCCACACTATTAGCGCTACATATATTTTAATGCTAGGAGTATCAAGTTCTCTTTAAACCATGCATTTAACTACCCCTTGTCGCGACCAAAATTTCGGGTGTGAACCAGGGTTTGGCTAATGAATTGTTAAGCTTAGACTTAACTCGGGCTCTCCCAAGCCCATACCAATTCACGACTTAAGTTCAAGTTCTTGACATGCAAATGATTTTCAATTAGGAGTCGCCACTAATCTATTTTTGGTGGGTTGATTAGAAACCCAAGTAAAGCAACGGGAGGTAAAGCAACGGGAGGTTTACTTTACTCCTACGAACCAGAGATTATGAGTACAGGGACTTGGTTACACTAGAATTCCCTAATGCCCTTTCGATACCATTCTTTTATTTTTTTTTAAAAATGTTTGGCAAGCAGCTTGAATTGATTTTAAATCTATTTCCCTAACATGTGATGTGATCATGTAGATGCGCAATCCACCAATTTAACACCTAGATAAATAATAAATAAATTGCAAAAAAAAAAAACTTACCTCAAAGCGACGAAAGCATCTGCAATGTTAAATTAAAATTCACATCAACATCCCTAGATACGGTTTCTAATTAACACGCAATTTCATTTTTTCTTTTCACTTAATTAATGAAAATCATGCAATATGCAATGCAATAGTAACTAAATGACCTAATTCTAATGACATGTAATTTCTAATTAAATGGGCCTAGCAAAAATATTAAATGACATGCATCTTAATGAATCTAACCCTAATGACGTACATATGATATTTTTTCTTTTTCCTAAAAGAATGCATTCTATCCTAAATAATGAAACTAATTTAGCCTAAGGCATTTTTGTATTTTTTTTTTTATGAAATTCGGAATTAAAACAAAATGTGAAAATTATCTAGCTAGATTAAGATCCTATTCAATTTATATTAGGAATTAGGTTAAACTAAATCATAATTTAAACTAAAATATTATCTTAACCCAAATAATCCTAGAATGCAATCTATCTAAAAAAATCTATCTAAACTTAAAATTAATTAGGAAGTAAAATTAAACATGCAATCTTATCCTAATATGCAGTAACGTGCAAAAGATGCCCTAATCCTACATGATATATACATGATTTTTTTGTTTTTTTATTAATTTCGAAATTAAAATTTAACATGCAAATCAAATAATAATAAAACTAATATTCTAAATGAATATGCAAGATAATAAAAAAAAAAACAAACCTAATCCTAATTCAGATTTTTTTTGGATTTTTTTCTTTTACTAAGATAAAATTAATTCAAACACCACCACAGCAAATCAAACAAGATAAGATTGATATTCAAAAATTGACGAACCATATCTCGCACATAAAATCGGGTTGGCCAATTTCACATAAATCGCAGATCGAATCTCGGGCGTGAGATAGGATTGGCGATTTTTCAAGCAATTGCGAGTCGGATTTCGGGCGTGAAATTGGACTGCCAATCGTATTCTCGGGCGTGAGATCGAATTGGCGATTTTTCAAGCAATTGCGAGTCGGATTTCGGGCATGAAATTGGACTGCCAATCGTATTCTCGGGCGTGAGATCGGATTGGCGATTTTTCAAGCAATTGCGAGTCGGATTTCAGGCGTGAAATTGGACTGTCAATCGTATGCACGTTGTGACGGCTATTCGAGATTATGATAACATCATTCGAGAGTTCAATCAAGAATGCAATAATTTGAGCAAGGCAACGAAATATATGAATTTTGACTAAGATAAAATTATTACCTTGTTCAAACACTTGCTTGTCAAAATTGGACAGACTTGACACGGTGACGAGGTGGTTGGGACTCTCGGTTACGACTAGCTCGTGGTGGGATCGACCAGTGTGGCGGCGGCAAGACTTGCTAATGGATGACTCGATTAACTGCCTCGTGGTAATAAGTGGACATTGGTCAGAGCCTCCACAGAGAATTGCTGACGTTAATGTGGTGCGGTGGCGCAAGGAACAGCCGCAACTTCTTGAAGGAAAACCCGCCCTACGATCCCAAAGAAAATTTTCTTTGGTCTTCTTGCTTTGACCAATAACAAGCTTTGCTGACTCCTCAGCTTTTTGACCGTGGACTTCAAGGCAAGTGAGAGGCGCGGCTTGGACGTTTAATGATCCTCGGCCAGGCGCGTCACGGACAGATACGGTTGCGGTGAGGCTCGGCTCAGTGGCTTCATGGATCATAGGTGATGGCTTGGCCTTTAGGGACGTCGCTAGGGGTGGCAACAACTGCAAGCTTGATGTCGAGACCTCAAACGTCACTGAAAAACCAGCAAGAAAGTGAAGCAAAATTGGCAGAGCAAGGCCTGCGAGCGCTGGGATCACCGGAAACCTGCAAATAAGGGACAGGCGACTGGACGGCGACTTGATTTGGGACTGAGGCTCGTCGGGTTAATTGATCTCGCTTGACTTTCTTTTCGGATGGTGTGCTTTCTTTAATGAATGACTCCTCTCCACGTTTCCTCCTTTGACATTCTCAGTGCGTCCTCTTCAATGTGCAGAATATGTGTCGCCTTTTTTATTCTCCTCTCTCTCTCTCTCTCTCCTTCTCTCTAAAAGCATCCGTATTAACCCAGAGAAACAAAAGACCTCCCACGATTTTTCCTCTCACAATTCTCTGTAGCCCTCCCTTCTCTTTTGCGGAGAACGTGTGTTCTTTGTGGTGCTGCCGTGACTCCCCTTTGTCTCTATTGCACTTTTCTTGATGAGGCAGTGTATATCAATATGCGTGGCCGTCTCAATCTTCGCGTGTGGAGGGTACTGCAGAGAAGAAAGCCAAGTGCTGCAGATTGACTGCACCAACTTATTTGCCGATGGAGGGGATTTGTCGTCGTTGTGGATCCCAGTCAGGTCAGCCCTCATCAATGCAATGGAAAACAGGAGCAGCGACGTCCATGGGCGGTGGACTGCAACATCGTCAAGGTCGTCATCGATCTAACAGGGGCAAATCAGAACAACTTGTCCTTCGGAAGCTGCAGCTTGTCACGAGGCTACTGGTGGTATCAATGGGCTTGGCGAACCTGGCTTTTCATATGGGACTCCTCAATCGGCAGTAGGTGGTGTTGCGATTCCTGATGCTTCACGAGCACTCTGTACAGAAGCTCCCCCTCACGATTTTTCCCTCAATTCAGTGTATGGCCATGTCTATAATTGTGTGGCCTCATTTTTGAAACCCTACGCTATTTTCTTTTTATAGACTACGAATTAGGATTTTAATCTTCCCAAATCGAAATCCACGAAGATTCTTTTTCTAAACGCAATATTCGCTTTGCCAAACGCAATATTTGCTTTTTCACTTGCCCTATCCAAAAAATTCCATCATATCCCGAAAAATTTCAAATTTCTATTTTAACATGAGATAATTTTTATCATTAAAAAAAAAAAAAAAAAAACGGGCTTAGGCCGATTGGCCCGCTTCGTGGGCTTAGTCCGGCCTGCCAAGTTAAAGCTCAGAACCACTAATTAGAACCCATCTGTCACCGACCCGATGTAAATGCAAATTAAAATAAATGCACCTAAGACTATATGCTATGCAATTAATTAATTAACTAATATTTTTTTAGGGGTTAAAATTAATCCCTAATTTTTTAATGCGATAAATGACTAAACGGGTCGCCAAAATTTAGGTGTCAACACCCCTCAAAGAGACGCATTGTCGTAAAGCACTAAACCACAAGGATATCTGCAAACATTACTATGGATAAATGGTCTTGGTTTTGAGATTCCAGTTCTCAAATCTCAACTCCTAGTTCGGTTTTGCATAATACAGGTTCCTCGAAATGGGGAACCAGGAATTAGAACAAGTTTCTCCGGAACTTGAAACTGAATCGATTCCCACCGATTCGCATAATGTCGATGGGAATCTATTCGGCTATCGAGTTTTTGATTCTATTCTGAAACAATACTCATTCCTAATGTGCACTAGCCTCATCTTCGTAGGAAGTCAAAATTCGAAAAGTCCTAAATCTACATCGATGGCTTATCAGTGTGAATTTTCATAAATGCATGAGTCACATCGCAAAGTGTGATTTGAGGCCCAAATTACTGTGCATATGGAATGTAGGTGGATTCACACACGTTAGATTTAGTTCATATTTATTTCCACACTTAGTTAATGTTCTTAATTTTGTATCTTTGAAAATTTTAAAATAAAATAAATTTTAAGGAGTGCGTTTTAGGAACAATGCACTTTCACAAATTGATTTTCATTCTTAATATTGCATTGCACTTTAGATTGCATTAATTAGGTTTCATTTTCACCTGCAATTATTCAATTTAGGAAGGTAGTTTATTGAGTAGAGAGTTATGACATATCATACATTTACTTTCCTTATTGAGCGGCAAGCATATCTTGGAGAGTTTATATTGAATTTACATTTATAGTTCACAAGGTCTTGTCTTGAGCCTTAATAACAAGTTTTGTTTAATCTTGCCCGATACGATTCGTGTCCTTTATTTTTCTTGTCATTTATATATTTACTTAGCTTTTTATTTTTATTGCTTTGTCGTTTATTTTTATTGCTTGAGTAACTATGCATAGTTATTTTTTTGTTTTATAGGTTCAAAGGATTTAAGGAATAAAAATTTAAGAAAATCACAAATGAATCGTTTTCTTACAGAGAAAAGGCAATGGGACTTTAGATTAATTTAGTGTAACTAAATCGACCTTTGAATCTCTAGTTTACAAAAGTGAAATGCATTCTCGCATCCTATTTGAGTTCCTAACTCCAAGATCATTTGAATTGCATAATTAAATTGAAACAACAAGTTGCGATTGATAGAATTTAGGAGGGCCCATGCTAAGTATAGACGCTAACTTGCAAGAGAAACGGCTCATGTCTGCTTAGTAATCCATCCGTTTACGTCAGGAATTTATTTCGCCCTTGGAAGGGTTGTGGCAACAAGTGATGTCGTTTTTCAACACTAGGTGGAAATGTGAAGTTGTTTTGGGCCTTTTTCTTTAATTATCTTTTGTCGCTTTTTTATAAGGGGTGTTATGAATAATTTTTTAGAACGGATGATCCTTAATCCCTCCTTGATGACCACTGGATAAAGAAAAAATAAATCTCATCCGTTGATTGTAAAATCTTCAAGATATTGTGTATTACAACATTTTGTATAGGAGTTACGAAAAAAAATACAGAGACATAATTTGTTATGAGACGAGAATTCATTCCTTCATAAACCATAAAACTACCGAAATAATTTAAGTTCCAACGCAAACATTATTTCCACCAACAAAAAAAATGATTTATTGTACCCAATTTCGAATTCGATGCAATAGAGTAGACGATCTATCGTTACGCATCAGTCAATGACCACCCACGGATATTCTATCATCCGATAACAACACGGACAACATGGACAACAAGGACAACACGACGGCAGTGACGGCAACAGCATCGGACAACATGGACAATATCGCGGCAGCGACGGTAACGTCTTTGGCATCTGTAGCAACTCCACCTTCAGAGGCTTCCGTGGCGACTCCCGCTTTGGCGACTTCGGTGGCAACTCTCGCTTTGGAAACGACTCCTGCTTCAGGGACTTCGTCGGCGACTCCCGCTTCGGTGACTGCGGTGTGATCATTATCTCTGAAATATTAACCTTCCGTTTCGATTTGCGATGATTTTTTTTATAATAACACCACCAGCTACGGCGATGACAATGACTATGCTGATGCTTATCCACCTTGTATTGACCCAGCATGGAGTGTTGCTTTTGAAAGATACCGAAACTGGAACGTTCCATGCCGAGGGAGGAGGGAAGTACTGAAAACTCGGACAATTTTGTAGACAGTTATTGTTCTCCATCAGGATACTCTCTGTAGCTCAATGCAAGCGAGGCGTCTGCAAACATTTTTTGAAGCATCATTCATACAAAAAAAGAAAAAAAAAAGAAAAGAAGTGGTCTCTTATTAAAAAAGAAACACTTCTTTTTATCACGATAGATTGGGAAGATTATATGAACCGTGAGATCAAGATAATTGAAAATGAAATTAAGCAAGATATAATATAAGTCGAAGAGTCGAAGGAGGTGCTTGCACGTACCTCAGCGAGAAGAACTGAGCAAACCAGGGACTGATGTCATCGCTACAATCTTACTTAACTTTCAGAGAAATGTGAATTCCACTAGGTGGCCTCTCGTTATAATGGCTCTCTACAGTGTGCTTTGGTCAACTCGTCAACAATTTTTTTTTTTTTTTAAGTGAGGATGACAGAGTTTGGGAACTTTCATTTCACGTACCAAATAAGCATGATCTGATGTTAATGACATTATTTGCAGGCACAAACAAGAGTAAATACTACAAAAAATCACAAACTATACTCAATGCGACACAAATACCCTGAACTTTTTACGTGTCACATAAAACTCTAAACTTATCAATTATGACACAAATATCTAAATAATTTTTTTTGGTGCCATAAAATTCCTTAAACTTATACTAAAGTGACAAATATACCATAGATAAAACTGAAATAGAGTATACATGGATTTAGGACGTAAAATTAAGTTGCGATGTTTGATCTGGATAATGTATTTGCAATTTTGTGTTAAGGGTATCCATGCGAGCATTGACCGACCCATACCGATGGCCCACCATGGTCGACGGCTCGCGCCAGCAAAGTCGGAATGGCCAGGGCACCCCTTAAACACCCCGGACCATATGCAATCTCTATTTCTTCCCTCAGGTCTAATTTTTCTTTTATTGGCTTTTTTAGTTCTCCGTTTTCCTTTTAATCATTTTCACATGTGGTGTTTGCGTTGCACTACTTTTCCTCCAAAAATATTAATAATGCCACTTTGGATCCACGTTGGATTTTTAACAAGGTCTTAAATAGAACCATGACAGAAGGTATATATATCACACATATACAAATTTGGGGTTTTTTATAACATAAAGAAAGTTTAGGGTATAAGTGTTGCTGTGAGTATAAATTAAGGTTTATAGTGGCATATTTCTTTTCTTTTTTTAGTGTGTAAGATTTTTTTATAATCAAGGGTGACCTACGACCCATTGTACGCAAAAGATTCCTATTCCTTTGGAGTGCATGCGAACATGCTTTCTTACTGTGAGGCAAATCTCGGTCCCCACTAATTTATGTTTCATCTTCGTTAGGTGGTCACAAAGCTACACTTGGACAAGAAGCAAAATTGAGTTTTTTTCCCCTTTTTTATACGCTTTAAGGAAATTTTTCAAAAAGTAATGGTCCTAAACAAAGCAAAAGGAGGGACAACTTTTCTAAATTTCAGGTTTAACCGAGGTCGGCCGATGGTCGACATAAGGATAAGCCAAAAAACAAAGGAGTACCTTTTCTCATTGGTGTTCTGTTCTTGTAGAGAAAGCTGCACATAAAAATGAGGGAATTGTAGCATGTGCTTCTTTGGACCCAATTTCGAATTAATTCAGGTTTAACCGAGGTCTCCCGATGTTCAATATAAGTATAGCCAAAAAACAAAGGAGTACCTTTTCTTATTAGTTTACTTTTCTTGTGAGGAAAGTTGTACATAAGAATGGAGAGCCGAACACTTGAAATGCCGAAACTTGGCGTTGGGGGACACTCGAGTACCCAAAATTTGGAAAGATGCATTTAAATACCGAAATTAGAGCAATAGATCAATTAAGTATCAACGGCAAGAAAATCCGATCAAAAAACTGACGTGGCATTTTTCCGGAGAGATAAGTAGAAAACAACATCGTTTTGAACGCTGATGTGGCTATATAAGACAAAAACGATGTTGTTTCACCTTGGATTTGAATTTTAATATCAATATTAATTAAAATAAGTTTAAAACTAAATTTATAATAATAATAATAATAATTTTAAAAAAAATGAGGATAGGAGTTGCAGAATGATGAGGGCTATGCAAAACATCATCGCCACTGCCCCATCGTCACCAAGAACGGTCAGCAATGATGGGGGGGAGGTCAACTTGTGTTGTTGGGCCCTAGCCAGGGGTTAGCAACCCTAGCCAACCAGTGGCAAGGGTCGCAAACCTCCCCTAAATTCGATGACCCTCACTCCAGATCTAGGCGAGGGCTTGTAGGCCCTCGCCACCAAACAAGGGTCCCGGCCCCCGGCTAAGGCTCAGCAACCTCGACTGACCCTTCCCGCACCATCGCTAGCTTTTCTTGGTGACCGGTGGTGTAGCGATGGCAAGGACTTGCACAACCCTATATATATATATAGTTTTAAATTTAATTTAAGTAATATTTATATAAAAATTAAAATAAGAGGCAAAACAACATCGTTTTGCCTCTTCTTTGTTGACTCAACTCTCCAACAAGCCACTTAAGCGAGCTATATTAATAAAAGATTGCCATGAAAAATTTCTAGTCAATATCATCGGACTTGGTATTCAAGTGTCATATTTTTCAAAGAAAGTGTCACTTATGTATACATTTCATAACTTTTGACATTAAAGTATCCCTCGTGTCAAGTTTTGGCACTCTTACTATACTTTTGCTGATAGGAATGAGAATTGTAGCACATCCTTCTTTGGATTCAATTTCGAATTAGGCCATAGATCCCCCGTCTTTGTAAATTATATTTTACACAAAATTAATATACACCTAGAAAAATAAAAATGTCCCACAAAAAAGTTCTCATAATATAAGTTTAGCCAAAAAACAAAGGAGTACCTTTTCTTAGTAGTGCATTTTTCTTGTAGGGAAAGCTACGCATAAGAATGAGAGAACTGTAGCATGTGCTTCTTTGACCATAAGTTCTTAGAAGATAAAATAAAAAAGAGAAAATTTATCTAAAAAATCATAAATCTTTTGCACTTTTGCCAATTTAATTATAAAATTTTTCATATTTTGACAATTAAGTCCATTTAATCAACATTGGTTGGGAATCACTGATATAAATGTCGGTCATCCTACATGATAGAGCTAGCGTTGACGTAGACAATTATTAAGAATATTTCGATACATTTTTCAATTTTTTTATTATTCTATTTTTTTTTCTTTCATTCTTTTTCATCCTCTAACCAGTCGGTCGCCAATCCTTGGTAATAGATGATGATTGTCTAGAGATGAAGGTCGGCGAGGTTGACCTCCCCAGCATTGAGCAAGCCTTGCTCGCCCTTGGCAAGGCTACAGGGTTTGAGCCTCGCCTAGGCACAACGAGGCCCTACCTCTCCTAGCGATGGCAAGGCTCACCAACGGTCAATGAGGTCGACCTTGCCAAGCCTCGACTCTTGCCGATCGTTGACCCTCAATGAGGCCTCGTGACTGATTGGAGGAAGAAGAAGAAGGTAGTGGGGAAAAAGACAAAATAAATAAATAATTCAAAAAAATATTAAATTATCATAAAAAATTATTCACATCAACGTTGGACACATCATGTAAGATGATTGACGTCCACCTTAGCAAATTTCAGCTAAAATTAGCCAGATTAAGTCAATTGGCACAATATTAAAATATTCAGGACTTAACTAGTAAAGTTGAAAAGTTTATGACTGAATTGATAAAGTGCAAAAGGTTTATGATTCTTTAGACAATTTTTCCCGGAAAAAAACTTATTCCAGGACGATATAAATGGCCCCAAGTTATTTTCTTTTTTTCTTTTTTTGTCGTATGGGCCCAAGTTATTGAAATGAGTCTTTTTCAGGCCCACCGATAAACTGTGCAATTGAATGTTAAGCAAAGAAATTATCTCACCCATTAAACCCAACACGTTAGACCCCATGTCTTTGCTGCCTTTTGGGCTTGCTTTGAAATGGGTTTAGTCCACACATGCTTTTTTTGGTTCTTTACCAAAAGCCCATAGACCTGTTTCTTGTCCTTGTTTAGGCCATGAGCCCATTGCACTTTCTTTGTTGTCAGCTTGGAATGGAACGCTCGTTCTATGTAGTGCCCATCGCTTCAAAGATGAATCTTTTTAAAAATCAATCTTAAATGCGTAAAATGCACATAGTGGAATTTGGTAGGATGGCAAGGGCAGCGGAGGCGGCAGTTGTGGGGTGTGGCGTCTGAGGGCACTATATCGAATGTGATGCCACATGCACTTGCAATGGAGTTGCGTCTACTCTTTCTAAAGAGAAATACTACGTTCTTTCCAAATTGAAAGCATGTTTGAGTTGTAAGAAACGGGTTTTTCTGTTCGACATCAGCACATATTGTTCTCCCCTGTCCCGTGCCGACTTTTTCATCTGCTTTGCTTCAACCATAGACAACGAATGTCAAGGTATCCAAGCAAGCGCTGGCTGACCCTCACCGACAGCCCGATGGGGCCAGCGGCTCTCACCGGAGAAGTTGGAATGGTGGTGGAGCCCCTTCAACACCCCTGACCGTCAGCAATCTCTCTCTCTCCTCTGGTTCGAATTTTCTATTTTTGTTTTGGTTGGTTTTTTTAGTTCTTGATTTTCCTTTTAATCTTTTTTCTGATGCGGTGTTCACATGGCTTCACATTCGTGCCACTTTTTCTTGAAAAAATCCATAATGTTATATTGGATCCATGCGAATTTTTAACAGTGATCTTGGGTGGAATTGTGATAAAGGGTACATGTGCTAAACAACTGAAATGTTAGGATTTTTTACCACAGAAGGAAAAAAAAAATGAGGTATTAGCATCACCCGGAGCATAATTTGAGATTTCTATTTTTGCGAGATTCGTGATAATCGAGCTCGCGTCGCTGATGTATGACCCATTGCATGCAAAAGATTCCTCCCATTCCTTTGGACTGCATGCGAAACTTCTCTCTTCCTACGAAGCAATCGTCGTCTCTGCTGCTTTCTGTTTCATGCGCTGTCTAGTGGGCCTGGAGCTGCTCTCTTGGTCGAGGACAAGGAGCAAAGTTGAGAATATTCGCTAAGGCCTTTCCGCGAGGTAGATGGACATCAATGACCTTGGCGCACGACGAAGCGGTGCTGAGCCTTAGTGACGTCATCAGGGTCATTTTGGAGAACACGGGAAGAGGGCGGTGCCACTTTTGCTTATTGCTCGGAAAAAGAAATTTAAAGCGCCGTTCCGCAAAGTAAGACGACCCAAAAGTGGTTCGGATAATTTAAGATCCCTATCGATTCGAATAATTTAGATCCCTATTCCACTAGAGAGAGATTAGAGACCATAGATTCCCCGTCTTTATAAATTAAAGCCTACACATAATTTACACCTAGAAAAATAAGAATGTCCTACAAAAAGATTCTCATATTACATAGCGAATTTTATAGACAAGTGGACTTGCCTTTGGGTCAATGGAGTCGAGGCAGCGGTGATGGATGTTAAAGGCAAAAATTTCGCGGTTCCTTCGGAAGATTCATGGGTCATGACCAGCAAGATCCAAATTCCATCGTAATTCCAAATTAAGGATTGATACCACAAAAATACCAAATTAACACACACGTGACAATTACCTTTTTCTGCATATCTTTCTTATTTTTCAACTTGGTATTGGAGTCTTCAATTGTGTAAAAAACTAAGTGCACCGGGTGCAACAAGTTAAATGTAAGAATGTGAAAAAAAGGAATGGTGTATATTTTGATACATCATAATGAAAATTACATCAACCTATTTATAGGCTTTATGAGAGACTATCAAAGGTAACATATATCAATTAGGATATGTACAATCAAATGAGATATTTGTGTAATCTTAATTGATATAGATAGTCGACAATAATATCATAGTTGTCTCTAACATATGATAATATTCTATAGAAAATAAGAATCTCTAATATGATATCACCGACAATTAGAATGTAATAATAAAAAAGAGATTGCTCTTATTCAAAATGCCTCGTGATCTTCAATAACTCTTGCGCTTCAGTATAATTATTAGGAGTAAACGCTATACCTTGTTTCCAATACTTTTTATTACTGTCACAATGTGATGGAGCTTGAGATGAGAGTAATTTTACCTTGCCCATCATGAAAAGTTTGGCTTGAAGGGGAAGGAGGTCAAAAGTGGACTTTGGCGTCACTCTTAACTTGTCTAAACAACCGATGATATGGAGCTGGTCCAGCTTCTCTACGTAATAAATTATGCATTTTTACTACCAAGTTAGCTAGGAACACTTGTTTATATATACACTAGGAGATTGGTCATGCCGTATCCACAAGCAGTTCAGACTACATCCACAAGTTTTCTCAACTTTTACACCCATCTGTTTCCTCTGCTCTGCTAAAAGAGAAGTGAGGTTGAGCAGAGAGAAAATGGGTGCTTCTTTCCTCCAGTCATGTCCCCTCGCCGGTTTCTTTCTCGTCGCATTATTTGCCTCATGCTTCTTTCCAGATCCTGCTCTTGTCGCCAGTGAAGGCGTGACCAGACATTACAAGTTCAAGGTATGCACAAATCGTCACTGAAACTATTTTTGAAATGAGATTGTATTCTACACTCAAACTATGTATACGATATGTACATGGACCTGCGCGATGACAATTCCTATTGTGATTTTTTCTTTCTAAACACATCAAAGCAGGTCATGTTGCAAAATGTAACGCGTTTATGCCATACCAAAAGTGTGGTCACTATAAATGGGAAATTTCCGGGCCCACGAGTCATTGCCAGAGAAGGCGACCGACTTCTAATTGAAGTGGTTAACCATGTCCCAAACAACATCTCAATTCACTGGTATGACAAATTGCACTGAGTTGATAGCCTACAAACCATCGTCGATTGATGTAGTCAATAGAGAGATACTCTCATAGTCTAGTCCTAGGCTGGTGTTCAACTGAGAGAATTAATTTCCTTTGATGTTTTCTACGCCAAATAGGCATGGAGCTCGACAACTTCAGTCGGGATGGGCAGATGGTCCTGCATACGTGACTCAATGCCCGATACAAACTGACCAAAGTTATGTGTACAACTACACCATTGTAGGCCAAAGAGGCACTCTTTGGTGGCATGCGCATATATCATGGTTACGGTCAACTATCTATGGTTCTCTAATCATCCTTCCCAAACATAATGATTCTTACCCATTCGCCAAGCCTCACAAAGAAATCCCCATCATCTTTGGTAACGTATTAGAGATGAGACTAATCCAAGCTCAACGGTGCTTTAATATTAATTTTTTGTGTACCGAGAATCTAACTAAGGTTACAAAATTTCAGGTGAATGGTTTAATTCAGATACCGAGGCAATCATTTGTCAAGCCCTGCAAACTGGTGGTGGACCTAATGTTTCTGATGCCTATACCATCAATGGACTTCCAGGACCATTATATAATTGCTCTGCCAAAGGTATCACATCTTGCATCGTGGATTATGTGAAACTCCCATTTCCATAGAAATTCTAGAAACATCCAAATGAAAACTGGAGCAAAAATTTTCACCAAATGAATTCTTGCAGATACATACCGGCTCAAAGTGAAGCCAAGAAAGACTTACCTTCTTCGCTTAATCAATGCTGTACTCAATGATGAGCTCTTCTTTAGCATTGCAAACCACACACTTACTGTGGTCGAAGCAGATGCTACTTATTTGAAACCCTTTGAGACTGAGACACTCCTAATAGCCCCTGGACAGACCACAAATGTCCTTCTTAAGACAAAACCCTACTACCCAAAAGCCACTTTCCTCATGACTGCAAGGCCTTATGTGACTGGTCTAGGTACATTCGACAACTCTACCGTTGCCGGCATTTTAGAATATGAACCACTACTTAACGAACCTCATCAACCTCCTTCAATTAAGCAACTTCCGCTTTTTAGACCGACTCTCCCACCTTTAAACGACACAGCCTTTGCGACAAATTTTACAAATAAGCTCCGGAGTCTAGCAACCCCACAATTTCCCGCCAATGTTCCTCTAAAGGTTGACCAGAGGTTCTTCTTCACAGTCAGTCTCGGAACTATTCCATGTCAGGGCAACCAAACTTGCCAAGGACCATATGGGACAATGTTGAGTGCTTCTATTAACAATGTATCTTTTATAATGCCGACCACTGCCCTCCTTCAAGCACACTACGCTGGTCAATCGAACGGAGTCTACAGCCCGGACTTCCCGAGCCACCCGAAATCCATATTCAACTTTACTGGGACCCCTCCCAACAACACAAATGTGGGCAATGGAACAAAACTGGTGGTCTTGCCTTTTAATACCAGTGTTGAGCTTATTATGCAGGACACGAGCATCCTTGGTGCTGAAGGCCATCCCCTTCACTTGCATGGGTTCAACTTCTTTGTTGTGGGACAAGGATTTGGCAATTTTGACCCAAATAAGGACCCTGCAAACTTCAATCTTGTTGACCCAGTTGAGAGGAACACTGTGGGTGTGCCTTCTGGGGGTTGGGTTGCCACAAGGTTTATAGCTGATAACCCAGGTGAGAAAAAAATCTGAAGAAAAACATACATAAAGCAATAGCAAGTCCTTTGTCATTTTTATGTTTCTAAAGAGCATGGTAAAATCTTATGGGGTCCGTTATTGTGTCTAACTTTGCAATTTCTTTTTTAATGATGGATGCTAATGAAAGTGATCATCATATAGGGGTGTGGTTCATGCACTGCCACTTGGAAGTTCACAGCAGTTGGGGCTTGAAGATGGCATGGCTTGTCTTAGATGGGAAGCTACCCCATCAGAAGTTGCTTCCTCCACCTGCGGATCTTCCCAAGTGTTGATTGACGTCTCATTCTCTCTTTGGGATTGACTTTACGGAATGCTTTTCCTTCTTCTCTTTTTTCGGTTTGGGTGATTGTATTTCGTGATATTTCTATGGCCCTCTTAACTGGCTACGTAATCGGGATAGGCCAATCCTTCAGTAACTTTGGGTTTTCCTGGGGTGGTATGGGCAAAGCAAAGCGATGAAATGTTGAGCCACTTAATGTCCTAAAGTAAAAATTCTTCCCAGACGAATTAATAAAGCGTGCTTTCGGTAGCCATTGAGTACAGTGCTAATCGTTATTTGAATCCGCAAGGAGGTTTAAACTATCAGTCCTCCATGCGTTGTTGCCCTGCCTTTCTTCGAGTGTTTAGCCTCCTGTTGGTCTTTTTGCTTGTTTTCTATTTTCATTGTACTTATTAGTAATCGATTTAGTTGCATGTATGATTAAACCCATGTTGATTCTTCATCGTATTGGCTTGGTTTGCGTGCCTGAATTTGTGATTATGTGCTGAATGCTTCTGTTCGATCTATGCATGGATCGTAGGAACTTGGCCATGTTTTGCACACATAATGCATCCCGGATCTCTTCCAACTCCCGTTCGCATGTAGTCATGTTGCCTTCCATGTTCAATTCATGGTTATCTTATCTTCGCTTCAATTTCCTCCATTGTTCTGTATTTGTTTTCGTCACTTCTATGCACATCAAGAGGCAAGCAATTTTAGTTCTATTCAAGTTCTGCCTGAAACCTACTTATTGGAACCTATTTAAAACCTACACTGCAAACCTTGAAAGCCATCCTGGCATAAGTTCTAAGGTCAGTTTCAGGGTCTATCCGAAAATCATATGGACCTCTCATTAAATCTCTTGTAACAAGAAAAAGATGGGCCATCATTTTCCCTTACCATTTGTTGGCTAAAAAGAAGAGAATTAGAAGAAAGAATCTAACATCCCTGTGATTACCCAAAGCTGGTTCAAAACCTTAAACTTTCAGTATGTACAAAATTACTCATTAATGCAAATACTCTGATTGACATTGATTCTTTTCTTGCAAACGGCCCCCTATTTTATTTCCACCATGGTTTTCCCCACATAATAACGGATGTTTTGGGTTCTTTCATGTAAGCCACACTATTAGTACTACATATATTTCTTAATGCTAGGAGTATTCACTTCTCTTCAAATCATGTACTCAACTACCCCTCAAAGACATGCATTGTCATAAAACACTAAACCACAAGGATATTTGCAGGGGTCAATGTGGATAAATAGTCTCAATTTTAGGCTCTCGGTCCAGTTTCTAGTTCCTAATTTGGTTCTCTAGGAAATCAGGAACCGAACTGCATCATATAGGTTCCTAAGAATAGGAACCAGGAACCGGACCAACTCTCCCTAAAACTTGGAACCAGTTCGATTATCCAATTTCTAATTCTACCTTGAAACCATGTTTACCCCTAGTGTACACTAACCTCAACAAGAAGTCTAAATTTGAAAAGTCCTAAATTTAAATTGATGATTTATTAGTGCAAATTTTCGTTAATGCACAAGTCTCGTTGCAAAGTGTGAGTGTGATTTAGGATCCAAATTATTGTGCATATGGAATATAGGTTGATTCAAGCAAATGAGATTTAGTTCATATTTATTTCCACGTTTAGTTAATCTAGGAGAGAGTCATGACATATCATAGATTCACTTTCCTCATTGAGCATTAAGCATATCTTCGAGAGTTTATATCGAACTTACATTTATAGCTCACAGGGTCTTGTCCTGAGCATTTATAAAAAGTTTTTTTTTTGCTCGATACAACTCTTGTCCTCTATTTTTCTTGTCATTTATTTATTTAGCTTTTTATTATTATTGCCTGGTCGTTTATTTATTTATTTGATTGAATAAGTATGCGTAGTCACTTTTTATATGTTTATAGGATTTAAGGAATAAAAATTGAAGAAAATCGCATATAAATCGTTTTCTTATAAAGAAAAGGTTTTGGGCTTTAGATTTATCCAGCATAATTAAATCAACTTGCGAATCTCTAATTCACAAGAGTGAAATGCATTCCCATATCCTATTCGAGTTCTTAATCGACTCATAACAGGTTAGTGGTAGTTCCAAGATAATTTGAATTGCATAATTGGATTGAAATATCAAGTTGCGATTGATAGGATTTAGGAGGGCTCGTGCTCAGTATAGACGCTACCTCATAAGAGAAACGGCTCTTGTTGACTTCGTAATCCCTCATCAACTTACCTCGGGAATTTATTTGGCCCTTGGAAAGGTTGTGACAACAATCGATGTCTTTTTTCAACACTAGGTGGGGATGTTAAGTTGTTTTGAGCCTTTTTCTTTAATTATCTTTTGTCCTTTTTTTTATAAGGGGTTTTATGAAAAAAATTATAGAACGGATGATCCATCATCCCTCCTTGATGACTATTGGATAAAGAAAAAATGAATTTCGTTTGTTGATTGTAAAATCTTCAAGATTTTGTTTATTACAACATTTTGTTAAAAGTTACAAAAAAGAGACATAATTTCTTATGATACGAGGATTCGTTTTTCCATGGACCATAAAACTACTGAATTCAATAAACCCTCCAACACAGAGATTATTTCCACCAATAAAAAAATTATTTATTATACCGAATCTCGAATATGATACAATAGAATAGACGATATGTCATTATGCATAATTTAATGACCACCCACGGTAATTCTATCATCTAATAACAACACGGACAAAACGGCAGCAACGACGGCAACGTCTTCGGTATCAGACAACATGGACAACACGGACAATACGGCAGCAGCCATGGCAACGTGATTGGCATCAGTGGCAACTCCCACTTTGGCGGCGGCGGCCGCAACTGCCGTGTGATCGTTATCTTTGAAATATTAACCTTCTGTTTCAATTCACGACGATTTTCGAAAATAACACCGCCGGTTGTAGCGATGACAATGACTATGCTGACACATATCCACCTCAGAGTGGCCCAGCATGAATTGTCGTTGCTTTTGAAAGATACCAAAACTGGAACATTCCCTGCCATTGGAGGAGGGAAGTACTGAAAACCCGGACAATTTGTGGACAATTATTGCTCTCCATCAGGAAAACTCTCTGAGAATGTACGTGAGAAGGGATGATTGAAAAACATGACGAGGAGTAGGGAAATTTCATATCACGTACCACATAGTCATGATTTGATGTTAATGACATTCTTTCCAGATAATAATGAGGATTCATACCAAAAAAAATCACAAACTATACCAACAGAGATATCCAAAACTTTTTTTTGGTCACAAAAAACACTTGACTTGCCTTTTGTGACACAAATACCTTATATTTTTTTTTATATAATAATACATAAACTTATATCAATGTGACAAATATATCTTAAATAAAACCGAAATAAAATGTATACAAAGGGTTTAGGACATAGATTTAATTGGCATTGTTTGATCTGGACTATGTACTTGCATGTGCGTGTTTAGCGTATCCACATGAGCGTTGGCCTTACTAATGGCCTCGCCAGAGTTGACAGCTCACGCCAGTAAAGTCAGAATATTTGGAGCACCCCTTAAACACCCTGGACCATATGCAATCTCTCTCTTTCTTCCCTTTGGTCCTTTTTTTTTTTTTTTTTGGCTTTTTTAGTTCTCCATTTTCCCATTTATCTTTTTCTCAAGTGGTGTTTGCATGGTGCCGATGTGGTGCTACATTTTCTCAAAAAATATTAACAGTGCCACTTTGGATCCATGTTGGATTTTTAACGGAGGTCTAGGATATAATCGTGACAAAAGGTATATGTATCACACATACAAATTTGAAGTTCTTCTTCTTCTACTTCTTCTTTAGTTTGTGACCTTTTTTTTATGATCAAGCTCCCGTCTATGACCTACGACCCATTGTATGCACCAGATTCTTATTCCTTTAGAGTGCATGTGAACATGTTCTCTTAGGCGGACATGATAACTATCATATTTTTCTGTTTGTTGTATTTTTATGTTTCTGGGAATAGGTTTGGAATAGATTCCGTTTGGTAACACAATTATTTTTCTATTTTTGGAATAAATTTTTAGTTCAGAAAATGATTTGGAATAGAAATGAAAAGTAAAATTTTTTCCTATTTCTAGAAAAAAAAAGAAATTTAAAATTTTCTCATCACTCACTCTCGCTATTACATGGCTACCCACCTGCTTCTGTCGCTGGCCGCCTGCCAGCCACCAAAGTGGGAGAAATTATATATCATGCGCTGTTATGTGGGCCTGAAGCTACAACACTCTATTACGAGGATAGGAAGCAAAATTGAATTTTTTTTCCCCTTCCTGATAAGCTTTAAGGAAATTTAAAAAAAAAAGTTATGGTCATACAAAAAGCAAAAGGAGAGACAACTTTTTGTAAATTTTAGGTTTGATGAAGGTCGGCCGATGTTCAACATAAGTATAGCTAAAAAGCAAAGGAGTACCTTTTTTATTCGTGTACTTTTCTTGTAGTGAAAGCTGCACATAAGAATGAGAGAATTGTAGCAAGTGAGTCCTGAGGACATAAGTTCTAAGAGGAGATGAAAAAAAGGAGAAAAATTATTTAAAAAGTCTTGAATTTTCTAAACTTTTGCCAATTCAACTATAAACTCTTCAATTTTACTAATGGAATCATAAATATTTTCACATGTTGTCAATTGAGTCCATCCGGTCAATTTTGGGCGAAAATCTCCAATATGGACACTGACTGACTTTAATGTTGACAATTTTTAATAATATTTTCATATTTTTTCAATTTATTATCATTTTTTCCTTTTTTTCATTTTTTTTCCTTCCCTTCTTCTTCCTCCCCTAGCCTGTCTCTAGGCCTGTCGCGACTTATCCCTTGGGGGGAGGGAACAGGTTTAGGGGTATTGCCTAAAGGACAGACCTAAGACCCATGATTAGGTGTGGGCTCGCCCAAGCACATACCTTGCGTGACATTGGGGTATTTTCAAGAATTTTGCAATAAGGAGTCACCACTAGCCTATTAGGGTTGGCTAGAAACCAAGTAGGGCATGGGAGTATGCCTCGCTTCCTATGCAACCAGAGAATCTAAAGTCGGGGACTTGATTACACTAATTGATCAATTAGTGCCATTTTGGTACCTACTATTATTCATTTTAAGAGAAAAGATTTTTGTCAAGCAGTTTAGATTGATTTTATACATATCCACTAACATGTGAGGTGATCATGCAGGTGCGCAATCATTAAAATAATAATCACTGCTACCAAAATCCTAATTGCAGTAAAATTGAACAAGTGCAATTAAACATAATTAAATATGCAAATTAAACACGCGATATAATCAACGTGCAAGCAAATAAAGAAGGCAAAACATGGCAATTTCCAACCAAACCCTACATTTTTTATTTTTTTATTTTTTTAATTTTTTTAAAATATTTTTTTATATTTTTATATTTTCATTTTTTAAAATATTATTATAATATTATATTAAAAATGACCTGGGTTGGATCCCCGGGTTGGGTCCAACTTGGTGCGTTGAAAAGGGCCCAAGCCCGAATCGGATCGGGCTAGACGGCCCAAACTTGGATCGAGTCGAGCCGCGCAACCCAAACCGGCAGAAACCAGCCAAGCTGAGCCTAATGTGCAGGCCCAATCTAGTCTAATTTTTTTTTAAAATAAAGACCACAAGCCCACTATCTAAACTAGCCCAAACCCGGCCCTAGTAATCGGCCCAATTCGCCCAAAAAGCTACCCCGTTGATTGGACTCGGCTCGGCTCTTTTGACTGGCTCGTACCTCCTCTCTCTCCTGCTCTTCCACGACGCCAAAGGAGGACGTTCAGGAAGCCGGCAACTCGGTGGTGGCGACGCGGTGGGCGGCAGGCAACTCGGCGGCGGGGGCTCAGCGGCCGACTCAGGCGGCCTGGTAGAGCACTGCGAGTGAGGCAAACGCGCGGCAACTAGCTTAGGATCTGCCGGCGTCGGGGGGCAGCGACAGTGGTGCTCGGAGATGGCGAGCGAGCGCTCAGCTGTTGCAGGTTGCACGGCGAGGGGACTCGGCGACCGGCTCAGGCTACTGGCGTCATGGGTTCAGGCAGAGGGAAGCACGGCAGCAGGCGCGCGGAGGTGCAGCATCGGCGACAGAGCTGATTGCAGGAGCAACGGTGGCACGGTGAATAGGGGCAAAGCTTCAGCTGCTGACTACAGGAGCAGCGGTGCTTGGGCGAGCTGCTATGGCGGTTCCTATGGCATCGACAACAGAAGATGGAGGCGGCTGCGGGTCGCGGGCGAAGCCGAAGCAGCGGCAGCAAGCGGAGGCGCCGGTGATTAGAGCTCTGGCGACGACGGCGACTGAGGCAGCAGCGGAGGCAATAAACCCTGTTTCTTCTTCTTCTTCCTTTTCGTTTTTCTTTTCTTTCTTTTTTTTCTCTCCCGTCACTCTCTCGTCCCCTCTCTCTGCTCTTTCTGCCTCTCTCTCAAGCTCTCTCCCTCCAACTCTCTCTCTCTCTGGGTTCCCCGTTTTCGTTCTACCCCCTCCTCTGCTTTTTGCTTTTTACCCCCCCTTTCTTCTCCACTCCTCTCTTGCCTTTTTGCTTTCTCTTCTTTTTGTCTTTTTCTCCTCTACAGGTGCACGTGCGAGTTGGAGGAGGGAGAAGGCTGGTGTGGGTCGGGCCAAAGGGGAAACGGGCCTAGGCCGCGCAGGGGAAAAAGAGGTGGGCAGTGGGCCGGGCCAATGCCGGATTCGGCCCGACCCGACCTCTAGGTGTTTGTTTTCCTCTTTTTCTCTTCCCTTTTTTTTTAGTGACTAATTCCTAATTTTGTATGTAATTGAGTCATAAATAAAATAGTAAAATTTAGGTGTCAATAGCTGCCCATCTTTGAATGGGAGCTTGAAGATGTTGCATTCAAAGATAGAAGACATCTAAATTATTTCAACGAAAAAGCGACCCTAGGTGCATAGGCACGCACCAGGTCGATGGAAAGGATTCAGGGCTATGGAAGTGCATCGTGTTGATAAGAGGAAGAAAGACCCCGGTTTACAGAAGCACACCGTGTCATAGGAAAAAAGAAAAACTCCGAGCTATAGAAGCACGTCGTGTCATAAGAATAAGAAAGAAATGAGGTCTCACGGTGTAACAACGGGTTTCGACCGAGTTGAAAATGCATGATTTGAGGAAAACCACTAAATCTTTGTAGATGACATAGTTTAAGGTTGACCATGAACCTTTTGAAAAATCGCAGTTAAAAGATAGACTCATGAACATTTTAAAAGCGTGGTTTAATTATAGACCCACGAACCATGTAGTTTAAGGATTACCCATGAACCGTGTGGTTCAAGGATAGACCCACGAATCTTGTGGTTTAAAAAAGATCCACGAAACCCATGGTTTAAGGATGACCCACCAATCTTGTGGTTTAAGGATGACCCACAAACCCCGTGGTTTAAGGATGACCCACAAACCCCGTGGTTTAAGGATGACCCACCAACCTTGTGGTTTAAGGATAGACCCACGAACCGTGTGGTTTAAGGATGACTCACGAACCCCGTGGTTTAAGGATAAACCCACCGACCATGTGGTTTAAGGATAGACCCACTAACCGTATGGTTTAAGGATCGATCCACCAACCGTGTGGTTTAAGGATTGACCCACAAACCCTGTGGCTTAGACTGGAACAAAGGTCTCACCGTGTAAAAATGGGTTTCGACTAGATATGATAGTCTCACCGTGTAGAAACCGGTTTTGACTGGATGTGATAGTCTCACCGTGTAAAAACGGGTTTCGACTGGATGTGATAGTCTCACCATGTAAAAACGGGTTTCAACTGGAAGAAATGTCTCGCCATGTAAAAACGGGTTTCGACTGGATGTGATAGTCTCACCGTATAAAAACAGGTTTCGACTGGATATAATAGTCTCACCGTGTAAAAACGGGTTTCGACTGGAAGAAATGTCTCATCATGTAAAAACGGGTTTCGACTGAATGTGATAGTCTCACTATATAAAAATGGGTTTCGACTAGATATGATAGTCTCACCGTATAAAAACGAGTTTCGACCGGATGTGATAGTCTAACTGTGTAAAAACGGGTTTCGACTGGAAGAAATGTCTCACCGTGTAAAAACGGGTTTCGACTGGAAGAAATGTCTCACCGTGTAAAAACGGGTTTCGATTAGATGTGATGGTCTCACCGTGTAAAAACGGGTTTCAACTGGAAAAAAAGTCTCACTGTGTAAAAATGAGTTTCGATTGGATATGGACAAGCGTGGTTTACGGATGAACCCACAAGCCGTGTGGTTTAGGAAAAGCCATCAACCCTGTGGTTTAGGGATGACCCACGAACCGTGTGGTTTAGGAAAATCCACCAACCTTATGGTTTAAGGATAAACCCACCAACTTTGGAAATGGCATGATTTAAGGCTGACCATGAACCTTTGGAAATGGCATGGTTTAAGGCTAACCATGAACCTTGTAGATGACATGGTTTGAGGCTGACCATGAACCTTTGGAGATGACATGGTTTAAAGTTGACCATAAACCTTTGGAGATGACATGGTTTAAGGCTGACCATGAACCTTTGGAGATGACATGGTTTAAGGCTGACCATGAACCTTTGGAGATGGCATGGTTTAAGGCTGACCATGAACCTTATAGATGACATGGTTTGAGGCTGACCATGAACCTTTGGAGATGGCATGGTTTAAGGCTGACCATGAACCTTTGGTTTTTAGGGAAGCACCCGCTAACCCCTTGAAAACTACATGGCTTCATTGAGAAATCATGTCAAACTCAACTTGAGCAAATGTCATTAGAGATGTCATCAAGAGACGCATTGGCACTATTGCAACATTAATTGAACAAGTTAATCAAACTAAATCCGACTACTTTAGAAGAACATTCAATGCCAATCAGCATCATGTGGCGCAAAACTGTCATCTTGCTCGGGGATATATCATTAATCATCAAATTCTCCGGGAGTCAAGTTCTTATTAGAACGGCTACGACTTGTGAAAAATGCTCATTAAGCATGCCAAACTAGAGCTTCTTAGTCAGAAAGGGTTTCTTACACACTCTTGATAAAATGGCTGCTTGATCTCATCTATTCGTGTGGGAAGTAACTGATTGCTAAGGGTATCTCACATAACCCATGTCAAAGGCCTTCAGAAACATTCGCGATGAGCACAATCTAATCGATCAAAAGGGTCTTTTGAAAGGACCGCAATATAGGCTCGGTTAGGGCTTACACAAAGGAATTATTGCTTTGAGGCTAATAAAAGAACATTTGTCGCTATCTTCATCAGGTTTACAAGTCGAGAACTTGGAAGATAAGATAAGATAGAATTACCTCCACTCCTTCAAGCATTAGCTTCTTTGTGGCATTCTCATTTTCACTCAAACCATCCCAATCAAAAGAGACTTCGAAAGAGGGTTGTAATGTTGGCTTAGGAGAGGCTCAAAAGGCTTAAAATTTTCAAGATGATTTTTAAGAGTAGTGATCATCATGGCATCGTGACCAGGTCACTCGATCTTTCGAAATCATTTGGCTTTCAAAAGACAGCGCATCTCGAAAGTCTCTTGACTAATCATTTCTACATGGGAGCTTTGCTCCTTTTTCTAATTTCCTTTGCACTTGCGATGATTTTTTTACGCAAGCACTTAGACTTTGATAATTTTTTTCACATAAGATGTAGCCTTTTGGCTCTTTTTCTTGACGGGCATTGGCCTTGCTTTTACCAGGCACACTGTTTTTTCATGCCCCCTAATTTGTTAAACTTTTTGCTCTTTGAACTTTTGTAACTCTTATGACTTTCGAGATACCTTTCACATTTTCTCGTAACTGTCAATTGTATTTGGTCAATTCTTATGTCTTGCCCCAGTGAAGGGAGATGATCACCGCTCGGGGTTCATAAATGAATAATCAGGCCCAAATTGGTTAAAGCAATAGGTATTAGTGTTTGGTAGAGAAGGAAATGTTCTTCTTCACCTTGGGATGAGTCAAGCTCTAATGAGAATTCCTCTGAAACTATCACCAGAAGATTGATGCAAGTGAAAATAATAGAATATTTTTCAATCTTTCGCTCTACAACACAACCATAACCTCCTATGCTACCCCAAAATAGGGTCGTTCTCGACAGGGGTACTTTGAATGATCATCTTTATTTGGCGCAAAGGGGTAGCAAGATGTCAGCTCGGTGCTTAGGATTGACGAAGAAAACGCCTTTATCATTTCAATCTTTGCGCTCAATGCGAATGAATCCTTCGTCCTAAGAGAATATGACCTTTCACTCAACTCTCAAAAGTGTTTAAAGGATGTGTTTGGAAATGGCTTGCCTTTCCTCATCCTAAGTATCCTTTGCTTGGCATGGTTAACATCTCCATTTCACTCTGCTGAGATCGTCTGAGTAGATTAATCTCCATAGGAAATTTTGATTCAAAATGAATAATCCTCAAAACGAGAAAACAATTTTGAGATGAAAATAATGTTCAAAAAGCTTGTAGAAAGTTTTTTTTCTCAATTAATCATTTTTTGTGCTTGTCTCTAGGAAAGCGCAAAATGTTCTCTTTTTGGTAATGGAAATTCTCTGTTTTTTTTTTTTTAATTTTTGAGAATGATGGTACTTACCTGCGGCATGGTGACCCAATAACCCTGTAAAGAATGTGAAAGAATATGTTAGTGTAAAAATCTTTTGGGATTAAAATGTTGGAAACGATATATTATTACCATTCACTCGCTTTTATTCTTTGGGTGCTAACATTTCTTGGATTCACCCTCGTGATATTTGGTAACTCGACATTACCCTTCACTTACATTTACCTTTAAGTGTCTAATGTCTTCTTATCAAAGGAAAGAAAGGATCATGTCAGAGACGCTATCAAAATGAGCAATCGGAATCAACACCATTTACCCTTCACGTGTTTCCGTTATGAAATTTGCTTAAAGTTGCTAGAATTGATTGAAAAATGGCTATATGGCCCTAATTTTATCCATGAAAAGCACCTCTTTATTGTATACAACAATTTACAAAGTTCAATTCCTTTTTTTTTCAAATGCTCTTTTTGAAGATTGAAAATTTTATATACGGATCATGAGATGTGTTTTTCAAGATCTTGCTTTGAAAGGAGAGTGGGTGCTCCCTGTTTCCACACTTGGGGACATTGTTCTTTGAATGCTTTGCCCCATTTATTGCCCGTAAAGAAAAGAGTGGACTTGTTTTTTCCACACTCGATTGGAAATCATTTAGGAACTATCTACATCCTTTTATGCCAAATGGATGGTCAAGTCTCAGCATGCTTTCTTGTTAGAAGGCGATACTTCTACAGTCAAGGTACACATTTTCCCCCATTTATCACCTTGTAAGAAGAGGAGATGAAACGAGTTATCTCCATACTTAATTAGGTTCAATTTAGGAACGATACATACTTTCTTGATGAATTTAATAATTTTGTTCCAGCACACTTCATTGATGGGGGAATGAGAGATTTTTCTCTATATCAAACGTAGCTCTCCCACTCTTTATTTGACAAACATTTGTTTTGTTTGAGTCTATCATGTACTAAAGAAGATTATATGTCACTTTTTATGCTAAAAAGAATCAATTTTAGGAACGAAATACATCATTTTCCAAAGTTGGGCGATCAACATCCCAAGGTATCTCTCATGGAGGAAGGGATAATAGTGCCCCTCTGTTTCATTTGAATCTTTCTTCTTCTTCTTTTTTAAAGATGAACGGGACTTAATAATGCTCCATCGCATTTGTTGGAGCGTTACAAAACTTGGTACTCTTGATGTCTCATTGACAATGAAAAGAAAGTCATGTCAGAAACGGTATCAGAAATGGATAATTGGAATCGATACAGTTTACTCTTCCTTCGAATTCGCTTTTTTGGATGCTTGGCAACTTCCTTCATTTGTCTCATCATGCAAAGTGAACGAGATCGATGGGCTATTTTGGCTCCTAAGGCATTTGCGAATAAAGAAACTTCCCAAAACGGAATTCAACTTTATTCCGCCTCTATGGAAGATTGGCGCTGACGAAACATCGACGTATGCTTACTCCTCGAGTTCCATGAGCCTACACTTTTATCATTTAAAAGGGGCCGATGTTGATCTCAAATAAATTCCTCATTCTACTCTAAAATTCACTTCACTATGTGGTCCAACACGAGAATGTCAAAGAGCATCACGAATATCCTGCAAAAAAGACGACAATGTCAGTATGTGGAGTATGTGAATGAGAAACTGATCTCTCAATGTGGTCGCTTCTTACAACAAAATCGAGGCAACGATACATGCCCCATAGTCTTTATTATGGGGTTTTAGTATTTTCACCAAGATTAGTCATAAGAGCCGGGGAATCATTAAAAGATCGATCGACGGCTATCAATCGAATGTCTACTCTACTCCAAAAGTTTCTCATGCAAAAGTGACATTGATTTTTGAAAGAAGTGACTTCTATTTTGAGGAATTTGTACATCAAATGTGATTTGCATTTCAGTCCCAAAATGTGAGAATGAGAGAATTGTATTAAAAATGCAATTTCAATTCTTGTGCTCCAATATATAATCGCAACTTGAAAGCTTTTTTTTTCTTTTTTCTTTTTTTTCAAAATGTGATTTTGACCCCATAACTAGAAATTTAAAAAAAAAACCATGTGTTCAACAGGGCCAAATCAAAGTATTTAAAACTTGCATTCAATGTTCACTTATCAAGAGTGATTGCTATTTTTTCTCAATTATAAGCCTACATAACTGAGGACATTCGATTGGTCTCCGTGTATTTTTAGATGAAATTCAATTGAAAAAAAAAAGTGAATAAAAAGAAGAATGATACTTATAGTGGGGGATGACTTTCCTCTCTCTTTTTTTTTAAAAAAAATTGTATAGACATACACATGGGATGTGGTTCAATTTTTAATCTATATGGCTCAAAATGGAGCCATAGGATCACCGGACCGAACCAATAAGACCGCGGCTAGGTCGTGTTACCCATGACTCCGACTTTGTCAAAGAACCGACCCATGTCGCGTGGTTGCAGACTAGGGTGGGGACCTTTGACATCAAGAAAGAAATTTCGGGGTTGAGATGGGTGACTCATATTACATGGTTGTAGTTGGAGTGTTATCCACCTCAACACCATCCTAGGTGATCTTATAAGCTCAGGTCCTGCGGCAGGTAGTGTGTGCCATGGTGTAGTGCAATGCAAGAAGCGCAAGCATGACAATTTATAGACAAGCAACACTTCATAAATTCAAAACATGAACATTCATTCACAATTCCACACCTGCAAGACAATGGGTTAATAATCACTCCTCCCCTTATAACTCCTAACTGCAAAAATATTTAACACCCATGTTAGAGACGTACCTGATATCCTCGCTGCCAAACAAAACTTATTTTTGAACAAGATAAATTTAGGCCTAAGTCCTCTAAGGTCTAAAACCAAGTCCCCAGTGGAGTTGCCACGCTATCGCGACCTATCTCTCGGGGGGAGGGAACAAGTTTAGGGGTATTGCCTAAAGAACGGATCAAAGGCCCATAATTATGCGTGGGCTCTCCCAAGCCCATACCTCGCATGACATTGGGGTATTTTCAAGAATTTTGCAATAAGGAGTGACCACTAGTCTATTGGGGTTGGCTAGAAACCAAGCAAGGCATGGGAGTATGCCTCGCTTCCTACGCAACTAGAGAATCTAGGGTCGGGAAGTTGATTACACTAATTGACCAATTAGTGCCCTTTCGGTACCTAATCTTGTTCATTTTAAAAGAAAAGATTTTTGTCAGGCAGTTTAGATTGATTTTATACATATCCACTAACATGTGAGGTGATCATGCGGGTGCACAATCATTAAAATAATAATCACTGCTACCAAAATCCTAATTGCAGTAAAATTGAACAAGTGCAATTAAACATAATTAAATATGCAAATTAAACACGCGATATAATCAATGTGCAAGTAAATAAAGACCTCATTATACTAAGAAGGCAAAACATGGCAATTTCCAACCAAACCCTACATTTTTTTAATTTTCGAAATTTTTAATTTTTAAATATTTTTTAAAAATATTTTATATATTTTTAAATATTATTTTAATATTATAATATATTAAAAACGACCCGAGTCGGATCTCGGGTTGGGTCCGACCTGGTTCATTGAAAAGGGCCCGAGCCCGGACCGGATCGGGTCAAACGGCCCAAACTCGGACCGAGCCGGGCCGCGCGACCCAAATTGACAAAAACCAGCCGAGCTAGGCCTAATGTGCAGGCCCATTCTTGTCTAATTTTTTTAAAATTAAAGCCCACTACCTAAACCAGCCTAAACCTGGCCCTAGTACTCGGCCCAATTCACCCAAAACCCTACCTGGTTGACTGGACCGAGCCCGGCTCGTACCTCCTGTCTCTCCTGCTCTTCCGTGGCGCCAAAGGAGGATGTTCGGGACGATGACTCGGCGACGGCGACGCGGTGGGTGGCGAGCAACTCGGCGATGGGGGCTTAGTGGCCGACTCAGGTGGCCTGGCGGAGCGCTGCGAGTGAGGCAAATGTACGGCAATCGGCTCAAGATCTACTGGCGTCGGGGGGTAGTGGCAATGGTGCTCGGAGATGGCAAGCAGGGGCTCGGCTGCTGCAGGTTGCATGGCGAGGGGACTCGGTGACCGGCTCGAGCTGCTGGCGTTGCGGGTTCAAGCAAAGGGAAGCACGGCAGCAGGCGCGCGGAGGTTTAGCATCAGCAACAGAGCTGGTTGCAGGAGCGACGATGGCACGGCGAACAGGGGCGGAGCTTCGGCTGCTGGCTGTAGGAGCAACGGTGCTTGGGTGAGCTGCTGCGGCGGTTCCTGCGACGTCAGTGACGAAAGATGGAGGCAGCGGCGGGTCGCGGGCGAAGCCAAAGTAGTGGTGGCAAGCGAAGGCACCAGTGATCGGAGCTCTGGCGGCGACGGCGACCGAGGCAGCAGCAGGTGCAATGAACCTTGTTCCTTCTTCTTCTTCCTTTTCGTTTTTCTTTTCTTTTTTTTCTCTCCCGTCACTCTCTCATCCCCTTTCTCTACTCTTTCTACCTCTCTCTCTCTCAAGCTCTCTCCCTCCAGCTCTCTCTCTCTCTGGGTTCCCCGTTTTCTTTTTGCCCCCTCCTCTGTTTTTTGCTTTTTGCCCCCCTTTCTTCTCCGCTCCTCTCTTGCCCTTTTGCTTTCTCTTCTTTTTGTCTTTTTCTCCTCTGCAGGTGCGCACGCGAGTTGGAGGGAGAAGGCTGGCACAGGCCGGGCCAAAGGGGAAACAGGCCTGGGCCGCGTAGGGGAAAGAGAGGCGGCGATGGGCCAGGCCAATGCCGAATCCGGCCCGACCTGACCTCTAGGCATTTTTTTTCTTTTTTTGTTGTTTGTTTTTTTTTTCTCTTTTTCTCTTCTCTTTTTTTTTTTAGTGACTAATTCCTAATTTTGTATACGATTGAGTCATAAATAAAATAGTAAAATTTAGGTGTCAACAAGGCCTTGGCGATTGCTAGCGATTGCCTAGAGATGAGGGCCAGCGAGGTCAATCTCACCAACATCAAGTGAGCCACACTCGCCCCTAGTGAGGCTATGAGGTTTGAGTTTCACCTTGGCACAACAAGGCTCGACCTCTCCCAGCAATAGTAAGGTCAAAACTTGCTAGTGGCCAGCAGGAACAAGCTCGCTAGAGGCCGGTGAGGTTGACCTTGCTAGCCCTCAACTCTGGCCGGTCGTTAGCTATCGTCGAAGCTGGACGACTAGCTGGAGGAAGAAGAAGAAGAATGGAAAAAAAGAGGAAAAATAAATAAAAAATTTGCTAAAATATCAAACATTGTTCAATTAGCATTAGCCGCACCACGTAGGACAACTAGCATTCATGTCGGGAATTCAATTCAAAATTGACCATATGGACTCGATTGACAAAATGTGAAAATGTTCAAGATTTAATTGGCAAAATTTAAAGGTTTCTTACTTAATTAGTAAAAATGCAGTAGGTTTAGAATTTGTTAGACAATTTTCCTAAAAAGACTATTTCAAGGATGATGTGAGTTGGCCCAATTATTGAGATCCTCAGGCCCACCAATAAACTATGCAATGG
Source organism: Eucalyptus curtisii (assembly GCA_017140595.1). Taxonomy (NCBI): domain Eukaryota; kingdom Viridiplantae; phylum Streptophyta; class Magnoliopsida; order Myrtales; family Myrtaceae; genus Eucalyptus; species Eucalyptus curtisii. The sequence goes on from CM029504.1 coordinate 11,727,881, forward strand.
AATGTTTAGCAAATAAATTATCTCACCCTTTCAAGATCTCTAATTGGACATCAACTTAATCTCCTAAATTCTATATAAGCATTTTTTAGATAAGTACACTAAGAGTGCCACAAATTTTGTACGAAGCCCACTTGAGGACCAAAGTTGAAAATGCGAAAACTTAAGTACCATTGGCGATTTGTCTCATCAAAAAATCCGACATGGACACCGATCATCCTATATGACATCGCTAGTGCTAACAATGCCGACGTGGACATTTAATAAAAAAATTCAATTTAAAATAAAATCAATATCAGAATGGGAAATTAATAATAAAAAAATCCACATAGGATGATTAGCCAGAAGTGGCATTCAAATGATTGATTTTACTCTGATGTGGCACTTAAGTGAGCAAAAAAAAGTTGTGGCGCTCACTTGAGCGTCATAAGAAAGTTATGGCACTCTTGCTATTCTTACATAGAAAATTGGGAGACTAATCTTTAGACTTTATATTAGCATAAGCGTCATTTGAATCAAGCAAGGAAATATCAACAATTATTGAGAGAATGACACCTCAACTGTCAAAACTTGGCACATGTGAACAGATAAGTACCAAAACTCTCAAAAGATACACTTAAGTGCCACTTTTTTTAAAAACTGGATACTTAAGTGCCAACACCGGCAATGCTTGTCGGAAACAAGATGTAGCATTATTTTATTAATAAAATCGATTTACATGGATAGTTGGAGTGTTTACTCAACAATCCTTGTCCCAAAATGATGTTAGTTTACCTCAAATTTTGATTTTTAACATAACTATTAATTACATTAAATTTAATAACTAAATTAAAAAAAAATGCAACAAATAAGTGACGGCCTCCACGGCCCTTGTCACCAACGCCCCACCATTGTTAGAAAGGGCCGGCAATGATTTTGCGGTGAGGACCCTCACCCAAATCTTGGGGAGGGGTCATGGCCCTCCCCTAGATTGGGTGAGGGTCCCTGGCCCTTGCCTGGAATGGGCCAAGGGCCACCGTTGGTTGGGCAAGGTCGCCGCCTAGCCCCACCACAACCAACAGCGGCCCCTAGCTCGATATAAGCAAGGACTCGCTCAATCGGGGGAGGGTCACGATCCCTCACCCTAGATCTAGGCGAGAGCCTATAGGTCCTTCCCTACGATCAACTATTGGGGCATAGTGACTCTAGTTGGCCCTCGCCCCACTGTCATCAGCTCTTTTCGGCGATGGTGGGGCCGTGGTGGCAGCGAGGGCCATGGAGGCCCTCAATGATTTGCTATCTTTTTCTTTAAAAATTTAGTTAAATTATTATTCAAAATTAAAATCAAATTTGGATCAAAACAATGTTGTCTTGGGCTTATCTAGCCACGTCAACACCACGTGAATAATTTCTTTTAAAGAATTGCCATATCATTTTAAAATCTCGTCGGAAAAAGTCACATTAGCTGTTTGGCTGGAAATTTTTGCCGTTCGCACTTAAGTATTCATTTCTTTTTCGATTTTGGCACTTAAGTATACCTTTTGAAAGTTTTGACACTCATATATCCACCCATGCCAAGTTTGGCACTTGTGGTGTCCTTCTTGCGACAATTATTCTACGAAATACATCTATGGAAGTATCATGTAAAAGCAGGGGATAAGGAGGCTGCTTGTTAAGCTAGACTAACCATGATATTTCTAAGTATGACCTAAAGGCTTTTAAATCCGGCAATTTTGAGTTTTGACTTCGCTTTTTCTCTCTGCGGTAGCATCAAAGTTTCTCTGCCATCATTTAATCCTAGTTTCCAAGGTGTTGCTATTGTTTTTAATGCTATTTAAGTTGATGTTCGGTTAGAGATCTCGAATTAGTCACGATCTATAAGTCAAAAAAATTGTCCAAAAGGTATTAAATCCGTTGTCCGGCTGTCAATCTAGTTAAAGACTTTTTAATTTTACCAATTAGTTATAAAATTTTTAACGATTTTGCAATGTAGTTCTTCTAATCAATTTTGGCAAGAGATCGCTGACGTAGACATCGGCCGTCGTATATGGCACGGCTGATGATAGCCATTATGTCTACAATTTCCGACCAAATATATCTGAGAGTATATATTGGCAATTAGTCCAAAGGTTTAGGAATAAATTGGTAAATCGTTACAATGTTTAAGACTAAAGTGACAAAATTAAGAGCTTTATAATTAAATTGGTTGCCATACAATAGACTTATTAGTTTTTAGACAATTATTTCCATAAAAGTCTTGTTACTTCTATTAGCTATTTACAAATTGTAAATTGTGCAAGCAAAAAAAGTGAAAGAAAAGAAAACTAAACCACTTATTCAAAATTCGGAGTGCAAAAGAAGTGCGGAAAAAATACGATACTTTTGCTAAAGTCGAATATGCCCAACATTGAAATCCCATCTCGTCTTATTACAAGAGTATCCCATTCCTTTTCCAATTCAAAATCCCATTTAACAGAGAGAATAATTGTCAATACAAGGAAAGAAGAGTACAGAGCATTTTTTTTTTCCTTTTACTCTGTTCAAAAGAGAAAAGAGCATGTATTTTTTGGTCGATAAAAGAGCATGTTACTGAGCACTTCCTTTGCCCGATCACAATGATGGATATGCTAGTGAAAGAGTGCAATTGCTATATCCTTATAAGTAATGGCACTTGCGCGCATTATCTTGCTCTAACTTCGAAGGCATACAAAGTTAAGTTCAGCACACACATTCCCCTTTCACCTCCAAACGCATTAAAGTCACACTAAAAAAAAAAAAAAAGTAAATACAAGCACGAGCCACTCAACGAAGTTGCCCACGACACCTTTGGATGTTTATTAATTTCTGGGAAAGGGATCCCAACTCAAGAGTTCTCTCTACGGGTTCAGAGAGTCCATGTTGAGAGAATCACATTGGCCGGCTTACGTTTCAGTTTCAGAAAGCACATGCTCGCATGATGATCATAGCAAATCATTCTAAAGAAACCGGGAAATTCTTTTTATTGTTGTTTGTTAATTTTTAATCTCACCCATTACCGGATCACATGACAAGAAATTCCACATAAACTTTCCATAACTTGTTCCATGTATTGAGTGGGTTCCTCTATGCAGGTTCTCCTTCGTGGCAAATGCAGGGAAAATAATACTAAAAGCAATAGGTAAATCCTTAAATGGAAGCATGTGCTATCTTATTTTATTTTTTATTACAATTTGCGAGATTCATGATAATCAGGCCCGTGTTGTTGACCTACTACTGCATGCGAAGATGCCCTCTAACTATGAAGCAATTGTCGTCTTCAATGCTTTTTGAGTCGTGCGCTTTTAGGTGGGCCCGAAGCTGCACTCTAGGTCTGGTACAGGAAGCCAGATTGAGTTTTTCTTATTCCTTCCTCATAAGCTTAAGGCAAATTTAAAAGTTGTAATGTACACGTTTCTTATTTGTTTTCTTTATTGGTTTGGCGAATATAAAGTGGTTGATTACATAAAATGTCGCCTAACAACTAGACAAAGCATGGAATCAAGAAAGTAATGCACATAAACAATAAAAAGGAACTTACTGCTCTTTCTAAAAATTCATTGTGTACTCGTTGTCAGCTAATGTTTGATATAGGTATAGCCAAAATAGAAGCTATTCGATTTGTTTTAATCTCGATGTATTGTAACAAATCAATCTTTTCAGCTCCACCAAAAAATAAAAACAAGAGTACAGTGCCCATCATTGTCGTGTCCAAAGTGACAAATTGATGTACCTTTTCTTCTTCGTGTGTTCTTTTTGTAGTGAAAGCTTTCTATAGGTAATAGATGTGCATAACTAAATTTAAAGGGAATGAGAGGATTATAGCAAGTGATTCTTGTCCCTTGCAGACTTTGGAGTAAATTTTAAGAAGAGAAGAAAACACAGATTCTAGGACGATATAAGTGGGCCTAAGTTATTCAGACCAGTGTTCTTTCAGGCCCATGCACGTACTTTGTTGTCAGCTTGGATTGAACCTACTTGTCCTTTTATTCCCCGATGCTTCTAAGATGATCTTTGAAAATCAATATTTATTGTGGAAGCAGCACATAGTTGCAGAAAATTGGTGGCCGATTTAGATGGTGCCCCTGCCCTCCAGATTTTTTATGAAGATTGAAGAGTAACATCTATTTAGGCTTCACTGGTCTTGCAAAAGACATTTTCTGGAAAAACTTAATTCTCGTTTTCCAGCATTTGAATCACTTAGGAAAGTAAATTAACGAAAAATATTTTCTTAATCAATGAAAATTCATACTTAAATTCTAGAAAATAATTTCCTCTTTAACAAACCGAAAATTATTTATAAAATATGACTATAAATAAGATGTTGAACTAGAAACTATATGCTATGGCATGGAAACCCAAACTCTGGTTCTCAGGTCAGTGGCATTTAGGAGCAGGTCTCCCACTTGGGCCTAGGCTCAGGTCCATAGAGGCTGGGGACATGATTTCAATGCACAATCCATTGAGGCTAGGCCTGAGGTCCTAGTGCCCATGCCCAAGCCTCGGCACCGGGGCTTGGGGCCTAGGTCAACAAAGGACGAGCGTGGGATCTTGGCACCTGTGCCCAAATCTATAGCACCTAGGTGTAGGTCCACAAAGTCTATGCCCAAGTCCTTGTAGCTTGAGCTAGGGTCCCTAGTGCCCAAGCTAGTGTCTATTGAGGTCAAGGCTCGTGTGACACCCTAAAACATCATGTGCGACACTTATGCTTTCCAAAATTTATTTGATAATTATTGATAGCATGCAAAAGCATCATAAAATTTTCACAACATCCAGTACAAGAAATCGCACGAGTTTAATAAATACACATCTTCATCTTTATACAAATGTCAATATTTACAATCTTAACACAATAAAACACATGAGTCCTAAGAAGAAGGTCGGGTCACCTAAATTATCACTCCATTCCTGCCCCAAAAAGTTGCTTGTACATGAGTCGAGTTATTCAGTATGGATCGATAACCTCACCCATTGACAAACCATCGCCATTGAAACCAAGAGGATCATCAAAACCCCCAAGGAGTCCAACAAACTCCCTGTTGGCCCATACATTGAAACTATAGTTAATTATTGCTAACGTGGATTTGAGTATAAGTACACGTTGGTATTCATAATCAAAATATACAGGAACTCCAAAATGCAGTGGCAAAGGGTGATCCATTCTATAAAACTCAAAAAATAAGGAGTGAGTTAGAATTTAGTAAATGAATTTCTAAATTTAAGTTAGGAGATCATCTTACCACTAAACTCAATACCAACAAATAACCTGAGTTTCAAGACAAGTACAAAATAACCATTTATGAAAAATGCAGGAGTAGACAGCGTGTTACCTTTCCTATTATGATAACAACACTACATTATATTATTTCATAATGTGCATATACCACATAGTAACTCACTAACATACATAGGTGAATTCATGCTTGTCACCGGACAAGATATATCTCGATTCACAAGGCATCTTGAACACTTCCGTGGCATTCCAACTTTGTTTGGTGTGCAATTTAGTTCATTCTTACCTCATTCACCATCCCAAAAGCCTACTAGGAGTTACTCATTATCCAAGCCCTCTAGCCCCGGTAACCACTCTCTACCTTTATCGGACTAAGTCATTGCAGCCCATCAGCTTTCACCAGGTTTGTCCACCAACCACACGGCTACTAAAGGAGGTCCCACTTTGGCATCTGTGGGTTAGTTGACTTAAGGCATAGTTCATTTTGGCTCCTCTCATGCTGGGCCTCATGGTTTTGTCCTTTCTCATGCAATTATTGATAAACAAATAATTACATGCACTTTAACACATAGACCCTTATTCTCTTCTCAATATGCTATCATTTGATATTGGCTAACAATATCACCTAGAGGTGGGTGAATATGTGATTTCAAGAAACTTGACTTAAAATGTAGAATTAAAAGTATTAAGTGTGAGATTAACGTAACCTGGGAAAATAGAGTGTTGAAAATCAGGATCTAGTTATATCAAGGGACAAAATGCAGTGCTTCTATCACATAATAAGTAGATATGGTCAGAAAGATAGAGAACAATGCACAAGAACTTTTAGTGGTTCAGCTTGATGTAAGCTTACATCCATTATCCCACGCTAACAATTCACTGACTAGATTCCACTAGAGATCTTCTTAAAGTTACTATAAAATGCGCCGCTTATACTCAAGCACTTCTTCTCGAAGTTGGTGCTGCTTATACCCAAACTAATTGATCTCTCTATCTCATACCTAAACACAAACTATAACGCTGTCAACACTTGTCGAAAGATTACAAATATAATGCTCTTAGAAGACAATGTAAAGATGTAAAGCTATCTAAATTTGGATTTTATGAACTCTTGATTTTTCTACTTTCTTCAATACTTGGTCCAAAACTCCTTAGCATCCAAACTTCCCATTGGACAATCTATACAGGATCAATCTCCAAATTAACTATTAGATAATTGTTGAGAAGATCAATTAATTGTAGAAGTCAATCAATTATAATTCCCATAAATTTGGTCGCCCATACAATGAACTCTTAATTTTCAAAAGTAGAGTGGCTTCACTATGGAAAGTATGGGGGTGCATGACAAACCAGAATTTCTATTCCAGAAACAAATTTTCTATTCCAGAAACAAATTTTCTATTCCAGACTTGTTTCTGGAAATCCGTTTGATAAACTTATTTCATTTTTTTATTTCCGGAATAGATTTATATTCCAGAAATAGGTTTGGAATAGAAATCAGAAATATAAATTTTCTATTTCTCTATTTCTGAAACAAAAATGAGAAATAAAAAAATTTCTCATCGTTCGTCAACCGGTCCTTCATCCGTTGCCATCGACCACCGTCCATCGGTCGGCCGCCGCCGCCGTCCGAAAGGAAGAAATTTTGTGTCGCTATCAAACGAATTTATATTTTTAGAGTAGAAATTTTGTGTCGTTATCAAATGATTATTTTTGCTTAGAAACTCTTCTAGAAATAGAAATAGAAAAATATATTTCTGTTCCAGAAACTATTTCTAGAACAGAATGGTTGTCATGCGCGCCCTATCTTGCCTGCGGGACGATTGTCAATCAATCAGAGATATCTTATGTGATTGAATAAGTCAAGTGGGTAATCTTTAAGATTGTGATCAATCAAAATCTTCTAATTTAGGAATCCCTACCAATTTGCAAGTTGTCAAAGGTTGAGATAAAATATCTCAAAATAATAAATTTGAAGTTTGTGACAAGATTGTTGTCATACGTAATTTGAGTGTTTTGCTTATATCGACATTTATGGTTATATCCGGCTTTCCAGTTATCCGATTATATCGGACTTTTTCCAGGCTTTTGTAATGGTCTACTTGTATCCAGCTTCCATAATATTATGTTGATATCCACTCAGTACGTTGTTAATATTCACTCAGTATGCTGCAAATATCCAGCTCCCATAAACTTTTGCTTATATCTAGGTTCTCTCTTCTAGTCCTTCCAAGTATATTGGCAATTGTAGCCCTACTTCAACGTTCACCTATCCATGGTACCTATAGCTTGTAGACACCTTTATGCCCAATGCCTTGTTCACTATTGATGGAACAATGTACTCATCGTCTTTAAACAATCCTGTTAGGACACTATCTACATAACAACTTGGGCATTTTTCACCTTATTTATTTAACCATTAAATACATTAGTAGCCTTTGATATTATTGTCATTTTCAAAACATAGGATTTTCCAACAATCTCCCCATTTTTTATGATGATAAAACAATCGAATGTACAATCATACTTTCAAAGATATTGAAATTTGTGTAGATGAATAGTAAATGAAATTGCATATCTTATAAAAAATAAATTAATTTGAATTAAGAAAAAAATATTAATATTAATATTAAATAAATTACTATGCGATAAATTTACTCTTTGTATCATCGTTTATTCAAATTAAGCACACTTATATAGTAAAATATTTTCAAGGTTTATAAACTTTGCATTAATAACCCCAAATACACTCGTGCCACATATATCCCAAACTAATTTTTCTGTCATAAAAACTCTTAAACTAGTAAACCCTGTCACATTTACCCCAAACTAACTTTTGTATCACAAAAAAACTCCCAAACTGAGATCCTTAGAAAAACTCTAGATTTATCACAATGTGAGGTAAATGAGACACGATTATATCAATTTTGGGTAAATGTGACACGAATATACCGGTTTAAGGTTTTTTACGACACAAAAGTTGGTTTAGGATATATGCAGTACATGTGTACTGGTTTAGAGTAAATGTGGGTTTGCAGTTGATATCTAGGTTGAACTATGTAGAGTAACATATAAGTGCACATCTGTTTTGGAAAGTTTCGTTTTTTTGCCACAATTTTGGAAGTAGCATGATAAGAGAAAGGAAAATGATTATTTGACGGCACCGAAACTATTTCAAGATTAATGGCGCCGTCACCACCACTAATTTTCTCGTGGAACCGGGAAACTTGCATACAATGAAATAATAGACAACTACAAGCAAAAAAATATCAGCAGTGAGAAGATTTTATTAATGTTAATGTAGTGATCTGCTAAATTAAAAAGAAGAAAAGCAATCAAAAATAGGTTAGTTTGCGAGAATAATTAAGAGATCATTAAGCATTACAAATTACAATGGCTCCTTATTCTTTGTGACCAAGTTAAGTAGGTCCGAAGTGCTCCCAAATTTACGTATCCACTATACGAAATTAAAAATAAAATAAGAAAATATTATAGTGTCGATAGTGGACTAGTGGCAGGACTACATGTGTCAAGAAGATATCACTACCTCTTCGTTTAGTCATCCATCTTTTCTTATAGTGGTATGAACTCCATTGTCTTAAAGGGATGCATGTCAAATATTTGATTTTCTTGCGATCTGTTCTGCCGTTATCCATGCTAATGGATTCCAAGACTCTAAAATGATTGGAAGTTTACAATATAACGTATATATTTTTAAGCACTTCAATTTTTTTGTCATTTGATGTTGGAGCAATATATTTATCATTTAGAAGTTGCACTTCTGTTTCTTATAATTTTCATTAATTGAACATTATCGATTGGATTTCATTTCTTTAAATAAACTAGAAGGATCCCATTCCACGGCACTTTCGCTCTTTCGGTTTCCACCCCTTAAAAATCGAAGTCCGTGGCCCCAACAGTATCGTCACAGATTAATGAACCGTCAAGCTAGCCAGATCTTACGAGAAACAATTGATGTTAATTTCCAACGCAAGTTATTCTTATCTTTTGCTATTCTGTTACACGGGGTGCTTCTAAGAATCTTTGAGAACTAATCCCCAATCTCACGATGACAGTCAAAGAAAGCGAAAATAAATCTCGTCAATTGATCATTAAACTATAAAGATTTTGTGTATCGCAACATAATGCATAGGAGTCACGAAGAAATGCAAATAGTTATAATTCATATTAATTTGAAGATCCATGATCATAGAACTGCCGAAATTTAATAAACCCTTCATCACTATTATTTTTTTTCATCCAACACAATTATTTACCGCATCAAATATCCAATATTAGACACTAGAGTAGACGATCTGTCATTCTACATCATTCAAGTTTCACACAGAAACATGCACAAAAGCTTCCACATTATTGTCCTTCGGAGAAGATCCCTTACGACAACGACTAGCTTCCGCCGTCCACATCTAGGGAGATTTTCGGTTTTATCGAAAGGGTGACCCCTTTGCCATTAGGACCACGATAATTGTAGAAGAGGAAACCACAGATTATGACGACGACGACTACTATGCCAACGATGACCCATCCCGGAGCATCCCACCATGAAATGTTGTTGTCGTCGGACGATGCCGGATTTGGAACAAATGAAGGGGGGAAGTACCGGTAGCCCGGACAATTTTGTGGACAGTTATTGTTCTCCATCGAGAAAACTCTCTGTAGTTCTATGCAAGTGATGAGTTTACAAACATACTTTGAAGCATCAATTCATACTAGAAAAAGAAGTAGTTCTTCAAAAAGAGGGTGGTACTTTGTTAGAAAAGAAACACTTTTTGATCACATAAATCGAGAAAATTGTATAACCAGAGCGCGAGAGCGTGATGATTGAACAATATAAATCGAAGAGTCAAAGGAGGAGCCGGCACATACCTTATCAAGAAGAACTGAGCAAACCAGTGCGTGATGTTCTTGGTATGATTCTCCCACAACCTCCAAAGAAGTGCGAATTTTCATTAGGTGGCCTCTCATTATAAGGGGGGCCTGTTTTGGTCAACTCGTCAACAGTTTTTTTTTTCTTTTTTTTAAGTGAGGATGTACGTAAGAAGGAAGGATTGAAAATCAGGAGAAAGAGTTGGGAACATGATTATAACATAACATCACAATTTATCGTGGAACGAGTCTTTTGTCCCATACCCCATTCCCAAGTAAAAGAAACCCTAATGCACTTTCAAACTGGCAACGTGAATAAAATAACAATATAGAAAAGAACACTCTTGGAAGGCTCTTCTCCGTAAATGGAGGGGCAATACTAAGACCAGTATGCAAATAATTAACTGGAAGCATGGGCATTTTATTTTTAGGAAAAATACTACGGAAAAATCAAAATTTTACTCACTAGGACCCTAATTATTCCAAGCTTCTTCTTTTTCTATCACCGAATCTTCAAATTTATACCCATATAATACATATATCCTCTATCACAATTCTGTCCTAAGATTGCCCTTTAAAAATCTGAGGTCCTATTATTAATTTTTTGTCGAGGAGAAGTGACTCTGATGTGGCGCAACTAAAAAAAAAACAGAAGAAAATTCAAACCAGAGGACAGAGAGAGATTGCAGATGGTCGGGGGTGGTTAAAGGACGTCGCTGCCGCCGTTTCGGTTTTGTTGGCAAGGGCTGTCGACCCCCGTGGCCCCTCAATGAGGGTTGGCTGACGCTTACATGATTATTGTTACCCAAATGTAGACATCTTGCCCAGTTTTGGATGTGCCCAGATGAGATAAAGGCCTCCACAGTAAGCCCCAGCAACTTGTTACCGCCTCTTCATCTTCCCTTATTCCGGGCCTCTCTGCACTCTTTGAGCTCGACACCATAAAGGAGCTCAATCGCAAATATGAGGTCGAGCTCAATGTAGGGTAAAGCTTTACCCCCCAGATATAAGTTTGAACTCCTTGCCACGAGCATATCTTGACCCAGATCCAAGGTTGACCTTGAAGCGAAGCTCATCAACCTAGATGGTGTTGAAGCTAGATGCCAGCTCAAGCTTGACACTGCAGCAGAATTGGCGGTCCTTGAGCTCGACGGCCATGGATGTGAGATTTTGTGGAACTATAGTCAACTGTTCTAAAAGTTCAAGCTATGTGATAAAGACGTTGTTTAATATTTAATTATTTCAACACTCTCTCTCACGCTTAGTCTGATCTTTTTTCTTAGAACTAAGCATGGATATATTTAATTAGAGGAGCAAATAGGACCTGATAAGATTTGAACTCAAGACCTCCAACATTAATACCATATAAAAATTTATGGAATCACGGCCAACTTTTCTAAAAGCTTTAGTTATTAGATGAAGAAGTGATTTAATATTTAATTATTTCAATAATGGTCAATAGAAAATAGAGAAACAAGCTGTAAAGATACAGAAAACAAAGAACAAAGAGGGAGAGACGAGTATCATCGGGTTGCCTTTGACCGAAGAGGGGGTGGGCAAGCGACCCTTTTTTGGGGGGGGGGGGGTGATAGGAGGGGGCTCGGCAACGGCAGGGGAGGCGGGAGTTGTGGGGTGTGGCGTCTGAGGGCGTTATAGCAAATGCGATGCTACACGCACTTGCAATGGAGTTGTGTCTACTCTTTCTAAAGAGACATACTACGTTTGTCACAAATTGTGAGCATGTTCGAGTTGTTGGAAACCGGTTTTTCTGTTCAACGTCAGCACATATTGCTCTTCCCTGTCCTGTGCCAACTTTTTCATCTGCTTTGCTCTAACCATAGACAACAAGTGTCAAGGGCATCCATGCAAGCGTTGGCCGATCCTCACCAATGGCCTGAAGGAGCCAACGACTCTCACCGGCAAAGTCGGAATGGTGGCGGAGCCCCTTAAAGACCCCTAACTGTCATCTCTCTCTCCCTCTCCCCCCCCCCCCCCCCCCCCCTTCCTTCCAATTCGAATTTTCTATTTTTTTTTTTTTTTTTTTGTTGTTGGTTTTTTTAGTTCTCCATTTTCTTTTTAATCTTTTTTGAAAGCAGTGTTTGCATGGCACCACATCAGCACCACTTTCTTTCGAAAAAACATTGAAAATATTACATGTAATCCATGCAAATTTTTAACGATGATCTTGGGCGAAAGCGTAATGATATACAAATAAAATTTTAGGAATTTTTACCATACAAAAAAGAGAGTTTTGCTAGCATAACAATTTTTGAACTACTGTGAAAATAATAGTTTATTATAAGTTACAAATTATTGAAGGAGTAAACCCCACAACAATTTATAATTATTCATTATTTGATTTTTTATTATTCAGAATAAACTGTTATTCTAACAACAGATTAAAGATTGTCACACAATCATTTATAATAAAAAAAAAATTGATTTATTAGCATCATGAGGAGCATAATTTGGGATTTCTATCGGTGTTTTCCCTTTCTTAATTTGCGAGATTCGCGTCACTGACGCACGGCCCAATGCGTGCAAAAGATTTTTTGTATTCCTTTGGACCGCATGTGAAAATGCTCCCTCACTATGAGTATATTCGCTAAGATTTTGGCGCGAGGTAGATAGACATCAATGACCTCGGCGCATGACCTCGTGGTGCTGAGGCTAGGCGACGTCGCCGCGGTCATTTTGGAGAGCACGGCCGAAGGGTGACGCCACTTTTGCTTATTGCTCGGAAAAATAAATTTAAAGCGCCGTCCCGTAAACGCGGGAAAAGGCAAAAGTGATTCGGATAATTTAAGATCCCCAACTTACATCCCTATCCCACTAAAGAGATTAGATTAGAGGCCATAGATCCCCCGTTCAACACAGAATTAATTTACACCTAGAAAAATAAGAATGTCCCACAGAAAAGTCATGTGCCACAAAAAAGTTCTCATCAATCGAACCAATTACTTAATGAATTTTAGAGAAAAGTGGACGTGCCTTGGGGTCAATGAAGTTGAGGCGGCGGTGATGGATTTTTAAGGCACAAATTTCCCGATTGCATCAGAATATTTCCTGGGTCATGTCTAATGAGATCCAAATTCCATCATAATTCCAAATTAAAGGTTAATATTATGAAAAAATCTAAATTAATGTATATAATAAATTTACTTCAAATTAATTTTTTAATCATAAAAAATTTCAAATTAAAACGAAAGGTAATCAAACCAGGCACCACGACAACCAGAGTCATGGCAGCCGCTACAGCTAGACGGCACCTTTATGGAGGGGAGACCGGAGCAGCCAACTTGCGGTTTTAACCCCCAGTCCCCGTAATCATTGTCCCATAACTAATGTCGAGCCACTCACTGTCCTAAAGTAAAGATTCCTCTCGCGCGAATCGCTTAAGCGTGCTTTCGGTAGCCATTGACTACGGTGATAATCATTATTTGTGTCCGCGAGGATGTTTAAATTATCAAATACTTTATGTGTCGTTGCCCTGGCCTTTCTTTAAGTGTTTAGCCTCCCACTGGCCTTTTTGCTTTGTTTTCTATTTCCATCGTACTTATTGCTAATCGATGTTGTTGCATGTGGTGAATAAACTCATGTCGACTCTTCATCATATTGGCTTGGATCGCATGCCTGGATTCGCGACCATGTGCTGAACACTTCTGTTCGATCTATGTATGGATTGTAGGAACTCGGCCATGTTTTGACACATTATGTATCTCAGGTCTATTCCTACTCTTGCTCGCAGCACGTAGTCATGTTGTCTTGCATGTTTAATTCATAATTATCTCATCTTCGCTTCAATTTCCTCCGTTCTTCTGTAATTGTTTTCATCGCTTTTTGATGTGTCAAGAGGTAAGCGATTTTGAGTTCTATCCAAGTTCTACTTGAAATCTACCCATCATAACCGATTTATCATTTTTTTTTTAACTCAGAATTAACCTTACATATCCTAAAACCCAACCTATCATAAATTTCAAGATCAATTCAAGGATTTACTCAGAAACCATGCCGACCTCTCATTAAATCTCTTGTAATAAGAAAAAGTCGGGATCAACCATTTGTTGGCTAGTAGAGAGAGAGAGAGAGAGAATTTGAAGAGAGAATCTGTTGGGAATTTCGGATCCCCAAAAACCGGATTCGACACTAAATCGAACCCTAAAACGAATGCGGAAGACAAGCCCGGGAAAATCACGTATCACCGATCCTAAAGCACACCACGGATTCGAGCGTACCTTGTTAGCCACAGATTAAACACCAATGCCAATAAGAGGAAGAGAATTTGGCCCTGTTCGATCCGATCACGTTGATTAGCCTTGAAGGGAAGATCGATTCGCCTTTTGCGTTTGTTTTCTTTTTTGGTGGGAGAGAGTGAGAGGAACGTACGTTCGTTATGCCAATAGGTGTGTTCCTCCCTCTCTCTTTCTCCTTTTATACGTTCCCTCCAACAAAGGAACGTACCCCTTCATCCATGGGCCCTAATCCTGTGGGCCGGGCTTTCAAGCCCAACATGGGCGGACGGGCCATAAGCCCATCACATAAAACCATCAGAATCTATCATCGTTGTTATTACTCAAAGTTGGTTCAAAACCTTAGACCTTCAACATTATATAAAGGGTTTTGTCAGAATAACAATTTGTGGGCTATAATAAGAATAACAACTTATTACGAATCACAAATTTTTGAAAGAGTGGGTCACATATAACAAATTATAATTATTTTTTATTTGATTTATATAATTTAGAATAGACTGTTATTATCATAGTAATTTAAAGACTGCCATCTAATCATTCATTTTGTACAATATTACTCATGTATGCAAATTCTCTAATTTACATAGCTTTTTTTCCTTGCAAACGACGCCCTATTCTGATTCCACCATCGTTTTCTCCACATACCTTCTACAAAAGATTTTTACCTACTACAATATTCCCTAGATACCTAAGTTGTGATATTTTATTTCACAATTGAATCAGTAACGGATGTTCTGGGCTCTTTCATTTAAGCCACACTATTAGTGCTACATATATTTCTTAATGCTGGGAGTATCAACTTCTCTTCAAACCATGTATTCAACTATCCCTCAAAGAGACGCATTGTCGTAAAGCACTGAACCACAAGGATATCTGCAGACATTACTGTAGATAAAAGGTCTTGGTTTTGAGCTCCCAGTTCTCAAATCTCAACTCCCAGTTCGATTCTGCATAATACAAGTTCCTAGAAATGCGGAACCAGGAATTAGAATAAGTTTCTCCAGAACCTGAAACTGAACCAATTCCCACCAATCCGCATAATATCGATGGGAATCGGTCTGGTTATCGGGTTTTATATTATATTCTAGAACAATGCTCACTCCTAATACACACTAGCCTCATCTTCGTAGGAAGTCAAAATTCGAAAAGTCCTAAATTTACATTGATGGTTTATTGGTGTGAATTTCCATAAATGTATGAGTCACATCGCAAAGTGTGATTTGAGGTCCAAATTACTGTGCATATGGAATATAGGTGGATTCACACATGTTAGATTTAGTTCATATTTATTTCCACACTTAGTTAATTTTCTTAATTTTGTATCTTTAAAAAATTTAAAATAAAATAATTTTAAGGAGTGCGTTTTATGAACAATGCACTTTCACAAATTGATTTTCTTTCTTAATATTGCATTGCACTTTAGATTGCATTAATTAGGTTTCATTTTCACCTGCAATTATTCATTTTAGGAAGGTAATTTTTTTTTTTTTTGGTCGGTCCTATTCTACTCCTATTCTAACTCTCACTTTTAGACTTTTGTCATGCCACCTTGTAGGGCGTGGGAGTCGAAACCCACACTTGAAACTAATTTATCCCCACCCCAACCTCCCGGGGATTCGAAACCCCCCACCTCCCCCTTCCATGTTGGAAGGGTGGCCCCTGGGGCACCCCAATGGTTAGGAAGATAATTTATAAAGTAGAGAATTATGACATATCAACATTTACTTTCCTTATTTAGCGTCAAGCATATCTTGGAGAATTTATATTGAATTTACATTTATAGTTCACAGGGTCTTGTGTTCAGCCTTAATAACAAGTTTTGTTTAATCTTGCCCGATACGATTCGTGTCCTTTATCTTTCTTGTCATTTATATATTTACTTAGCTTTTTATTTTTATTGCCTTGTCGTTTATTTTTATTGCTCGAGTAAATATGCATAGTTATTTTTTGTTTTATATGTTCAGAGGATTTAAGGAATAAAAATTTAAGAAAATCACATATGAATCGTTTTCTTATAGAGAAAAGGCCATGGGACTTTAGATTAATTTAGTGTAACTAAATTGATATGTGAATCTCTGGTTTACAAAAGTGAAATGCATTCTCGCATCCTATTTGAGTTCCTAACTCCAAGATAATTTGAATTACATAATTAAATTGAAATACCAAGTTGCGATTGATAGAATTCAAGAGGGCCCATGCTAAGTATAGACGCTAACTTGCAAGAGAAACGGCTCATGTCTGGTTAGTAATCGATCCGTTTATGTCAGGAATTTATTTCGCCCTTGGAAGTGTTGTGACAACAATTGATGTCGTTTTTCAACACTAGGTGGAAATGTGAAGTTGTTTTGGGCCTTTTTCTTTAATTATATTTTGTCGCTTTTTTATAAGAGGTGTTATGAATAATTTTTTAGAACGGATGACCCATAATCCCTCCTTGATGACCACTGGATAAAGAAAAAATAAATCTCATCCGTTGATTGTAAAATCTTCAAGATATTGTGTATTACAACATTTTGTATAGCAGTTACGAAAAAGAATACAGAGAGACATAATTTGTTATGAGACGAGAATTCATTCCTCTATAAACCATAAAACTACCGAAATAATTTAAGTTCCAACACAAACATTATTTCCACCAACAAAAAAAAGAAAATGATTTATTGTACCCAATTTCGAATTCGATGCAATACAGTAGACGATCTATCGTTATGCATCATTCAATGACCACCCACGGATATTCTATCATCTGATGACAACACGGACACAATGGACAACAAGGACAACACGACGGCAGTGACGGCAACAGCATCGGACGACATGGACAACATGGACAACATGGCGGCAGCGACGGTGACGTCTTTGGCATCTGTAGCAACTCCACCTTCAGAGGCTTCCGTGGCGACCGTGGCGACTCCCGGTTTGGCGACTTCGTCGGCGACTCCCGCTTTGGCGACTTCGTCGACGACTCTTGCTTTGGCGACTCCCACTTTGGCGACTTCGTCGGCGACTCCCGCTTCGGCGACTGCGGTGTGATTATTATCTCTGAAATATTAATCTTCTGTTTCGATTCGCGACGATTTTTTATAATGACACCACCAGCTACGGCAATGACAATGACTATGCTGATGCTTATCCACCTTGGATTGGCCCAGCATGGAGTGTTGCTTTTGAAAGATACCGAAACTGGAACGTTCCATGCCGAGGGAGGAGGGAAGTACTGAAAACTCGGACAATTTTGTAGACAGTTATTGTTCTCCATCAGGAAAACTCTCTGTAGCTCAATGCAAGCGGGGGCGTCTGCAAACATTTTTTGAAGCATCATTCATACAACAAAAAAAAGTGGTTTCTTATTAGAAAAGAAACACTTCTTTTTATCACGATAGATTGGGAAGATTATATGAATTGAGTGCGAGATCAAGATAAATGAAAATGAAATTAAGCAAGATATAATATAAGTCGAAGAGTCGAAGGAGGTGCTTGCACGTACCTCAACGAGAAGAACTGAGCAAACCAGGGACTGATGTTATCGCTACAATCTTACGCAACTTGCAGAGAAATGTGAATTCCACTAGGTGGCCTCTCGTTATAATGGCTCTCTACAGTGTGCTTTGGTCAACTCGTCAACAATTTTTTATTTTTTAAAGTGAGGACGTACGTAAGAAGGGACGATTGAATAACATGACAAAGAGTTGGGAACTTTCAATTCACGTACCAAACAAGCATGATCTGATGTTAATGACACTATTTGTAGATACAAACAAGAGTAAATACCACAAAAAATCATAAAATATACTCACTGCCACACAAATACCCTGAACTTTTTTACCTGTCACTTAAAACCCTAAACTTATCAATTATGACACAAATATCTAAATATTTTTTTTTTGGTGCTATAAAACTTCTTAAGCTTATACTGATGTGACAAATATATCATAGATAAAACTAAAATAGAGAGTATACATGGGTTTAAGACATAAAGCTAAGTTGCGTTGTTTGATCTAGATAATGTATCTGCAATTGCATGTTAAGGGTATCCATGCGAGCATTGATCAACCCATACCGATGGTCCACCACCATGGTCGACGGCTCGAGCCAGCAAAGTCGGAATGGCCAGGGCACCCCTTAAACACCCCAGACCATATGCAATCTCTCTATTTCTTCCCTCAAGTCTGATTTTTCTTTTATTGGCTTTTTAGTTCTCCATTTTCCTTTTAATCATTTTCACATTTGGTGTTTGCGTTGCACCACTTTTCCTCCAAAAATATTAATAATGCCACTTTGGATCCACGTTGAATTTTAACAAGGTCTTAAATAAAACCATGACAGAAGGTATATATATCACACATATACAAAATTGGGGGTTTTTTATAACATAAAGAAAGTTTAGGGTATAAGTGTTGCAGTGAGTATTAATTAAGGTTTATAGTGGCATATTTCCTTTCTTTTTTTAGTGTGTGAGATTTTTTTATAATCAAGCTCCCGCCGGTGACCTACGACCCATTGTACGCAAAAGATTCTTATTCCTTTGGAGTGCATGCGAACATGCTCTCTTACTGTGAGGCAAGTCTCGGTCCCCACTACTTTATGTTTCATGCTTCGTTAGGTGGTCACAAAGCTACAATTGGACAAGAAGCAAAATTGAGTTTTTTTTTCCCCTTTTTTATAAGCTTTAAGGAAATTTTTCAAAAAGTAATGGTCATAAACAAAGCAAAAGGAGGGACAACTTTTCTAAAATTTCAGGTTTAACCGAGGTCGGCCGATGGTCGACATAAGGATAAGCCAAAAAAACAAAGGAGTACCTTTTCTAATTAATGTACTTTTATTGTAGAAAAAGCTGCACATAAAAATGAGGGAATTGTATCATGTGCTTCTTTGGACCCAATTTCGAATTAATTTAGGTTTAACCAAGGTCACCCGATGTTCAATATAAGTATAGCCAAAAAACAAAGGAGTACCTTTTCTTATTAGTTTGCTTTTCTTGTAAGGAAAGCTGCACATGAGAATGAGGAGCTGGACACTTGAAATGTCAATCCTTGGTAATAGATGATGATTGGCTAGAGATGAGGGTCGGCGAAGTTGACTTCCCCAGCATTGAGCAAGCCTTGCTCGCCCTTGGCAAGGCTACAAGGCCTGAGCCTTGCCTAGGCACAACGAGGCTCTACCTCTCCTAGCAATGGCAAGGCTTGCCAATGGTCAATGAAGTCGACCTCGCCAATAGGGGTGTGCATGGTCCGAACAGGTAGTTCCCAACCTAGAATCGGGAACCGCCCGTTAAGGACCGGTTTGAAAAAATGGAATCGGGATCCACCCTAGTTTGTTGCATAATCCACTCGGGAATCGGACTGCCGATCCGGTCCGATTCCGGGTGGATCAATGGAACCGGTCTCACAATAATAATAATATCACTTTCTAAATCCCACAATAAGAACTCTTCATATCGAGTAATATAGTAGAAAGTTGAGTAAACTCATGGTCTAAGAAAAAGAAATCACTGAATGTGGTTAACTTGGAGGAGGATGAAAGTGACCTTTTGCCTCTCAGTGGAATTAGGGGAAAGAAGAACCACCAAAGGGAGGATTTAGAATTTGAAGATGAGAGGAGTAACAAGCAGACAGCATTGTATGTTGATGACATCGACACCGAGCTATCCGAGATGATGGATACAATGCTACTCTTTAAAATTAAAAGTAGGAGTCGAGATTCAAATGCTGATGAATTCTCTGAAAAAGAAGTAAATGAATCTTTACAACAAAGTAGACGGACACATGCTGCTGATGGTGGGAAGTTTCATGATAACACACCAACCCCAACCAGCAATGAATGTGAGAGATGGTGGATCTTAGAACTTTGTTGATCCTTTTGATGCTAGGTTTGTTAATTAGTAATTTCAATTTTTTTTAATATTAAAAATTAATTGGTCTAATTCGGGTGGGCGGGTGACGATCCACCCATGGAACAGGAACTGGACGGTACCCACCGGTTCCCATAATTGGGAAGGGAACCGGACCGGTTCCTCAAGAACCACCGATTCCAGGTGGTTCCAGTCCGATTCTAGGCGGTCCAAGGGGATCTCGGTTCTTTTGCACACCCCTACTCGCCAAGCCTCAACTCTAGCCGATCATTGACCATCAATGAGACCTCGTGATTGATTGGAGGAAGAAGAATAAGGGTTAGGGGGAAAAAGACAAAATAAATAAATAATTCAAAAAAATATTAAATTATTATAAAAAAATTATTTAGATCAACGTTGGACACACCATGTAAGATGACTGACATCCATCTCAGCAAATTTTAGCTAAAATTAGACAGATTGAGTCAATTGGCACAATATGAAAATATTTATGACTCAATTGATAAAATTGAAATATTTATGACTGAATTTGATAAAGTGCAAAAGGTTTATGATTCTTTAGATAATTTTTCCCATAAAAAACTTATTCCAGCAGGTTATTTTCTTTTTTTTCTTTTTGATCGTATGGGCCCAAGTTATTGAAATGAGTGTCTCTCAGGCCCACCGATAAACTGTGTAATGGAATGTTAAGCAAAGAAATTATCTCACCCATTAAACCCAACACGTTAGACCCATGTCTTTGCTGCCTTTTGGGATTGCTTTGAAATGGGTTCAGTCCACAAACATGCCTTTTTTTTGTTCTTTACCAAAAGCCCATAGACCTGTTTCTTGTCCTTGTTTAGGCCACAAGCCCATTTCACTTTCTTTGTTGTCAGCTTGGATTGGAACCCTCGTTCTTTGTACTGCCCATCGCCTCAAAGATGAATCTTTTTAAAAATCAATCTTGAATGCGTAAAATCACATGGTTAGTGGAATTTGGTGGCGGATTTAGGCAGCGGCGCCCCTGCCTTCCAAAGTTTTGACGAAGGGTGAAATCTATTTTAATCATTTTAGTCTGTGGATTAATGTGTTCTTTTTTCTTTATTGAAATTCACAATTTTCCATTAGAATAAAATGTTTTCGTCAAAAGTGCTGCATCAATCTCGTAGTATAATAAGTTTTTCATTCCATCAAAAAATGAGTAATATAATTACTTTTTTGTTGTCTGTGCTAGGATGTGTAAATCTAGCGAGGAAATATCAACAATCATGAAATATTAATATATATTGCTTAGAAAGAAGTATTTTGTAAAAGTAAAGAGTAAAGGAGGTTCCTTGACTAATAAAACCACCATTCATGTAGCTTTTAGCCTTTTACAAGCCGCAACCGTTTGCCAAGCTAGGCTAACCATGACATTTCGGAAAATGGCCCAAGGGCTACCCAGCACCTTTAAATTTCGACTTCGGTTTCGCTCTCCGCTATACCATCCAAGTTTCTCTGTCATCACATATCCTTGTTTACAAAGCATCGCCACTGTTATTAGGAATAAAACAACCCAAAATCCTAAATTATATTCATTATGACACATTTACCTCAAAATTTTTAAAATTTTTTACATAAGTACAAGTTTAGAGTTTTTTATGTTATAGAAAAATAACTTGGGGTAAATTTTCATACAGATATAAATTTGAAGTTTTTTGTATCACAAAAAAAAGTTTTAAGGTAAATATGTTACATAAGTAAAATTTTGGGGTTTTTTTGTGTCACGGAAAAAAGTTTAAGGTAAATGTGTCATATAATATAAACTTAGGATTCTTTGTGTTACTTAAAAAGTTTAAGGGTAAATGTATCACAGTATGTATAATTTAGAATTCTTGGTGATTTTTTCCTTTGTTATTATTACTATTTCAAGTGACAAGTTGATGTCTGTTTAGAGATCTTGAATAAGTCGTGATCTTGCTATTATTGAATCTTTCCTGCTGAAATTATGAATTTTTAATTACGCGAGGGGAAAAAAAAAACGAAACCACTCATGCAGAATTCGGAGTCCAATAGAAGTACAGGAAAAAAAATAGTATACTTCAGCTGAAGTCGAATATGCCCAATATTGGAATCCCATCTCTATTCATTGCTAGAGCATCCTATTCCAATTCTAATTCAAACACCCACTTACTTGGATAATAAGAGTCAATTCAAGAGGAAAGAAGAGTTAAGAGCATGTTGCTTAGCCCTTTCTTTAGCCGATCATAATAATGGAGAGGCTCTTTTCCCCCCTTTTCTAATGTGCACGAACGGACCATGACGACTCGATCGCAGTGCTTTTATATATTAGCAGATGCGTGCATCACCTTTACTGACTTCAATGGCATTCCAAGTTAAATTCAGCTCCCACATGCCACCAATCCATTCGCGCGCACATTCACCTTTCACCTACAAAAGCATTAGAGCACCATACCGACCGCACTATAAAAAGCAAATACAGGGACAAACCCCTCCATAAAGTTGCGCACGACACC
Source organism: Eucalyptus curtisii (assembly GCA_017140595.1). Lineage (NCBI taxonomy): Eukaryota > Viridiplantae > Streptophyta > Magnoliopsida > Myrtales > Myrtaceae > Eucalyptus > Eucalyptus curtisii. Next base: position 11,750,591 of record CM029504.1, read on the forward strand.
TTTGGAAACACTCCCCATGGCAGCCTCCACCTGCATGACAAATTGCATTGTGGACGGTGCCGCCCAGGCAGGGCAGGCATACATGAGCCTCCGCAAGGGGCCGGAGCCGTACGGTGATCATTTTCCTGCGGGGCGCGGGGGGCGGTGTCACCCTAGAGTGGTGGATGGGATATCTTGTAGGCAAATGTACCTGAGGAGCTACACTTTCTCCAGGAAGGAGAGCGTGCCCGAGAGGACCAAGAAGTGCTTGGCGAGAGTCAAGAAGAGAGTGTTTCGCGGGAAATTGGTGGTCCGGAGGGCTAAAGAAGTGTCTTGCTCTGCTCTCTTGGCGATATTTCAACGCCTTCTCTCTTGCACGGCCAAAATCGATGTAGCTGATTATCATCTCTCCCAGAAAGACCACTGATTATACCTGACTGTTACTCTTCACCTTGAATCTTTGTCTTTCTTTATCTTCTGGGATTTATGTGCTTCATATAGGGTGAATTGCGTGTTATATCTGTGATATGATGGTGGGTCGAATGCAAAGATCAGTGCAGAAGGGTGGAAGCTGTGAGAGGATGATAAGTGTCATTTGCTATGAATTTCTTCTCTTCTCTATTTTTGGAAGAGGAAATTACATTTTTGTGAACTTATTACTTCTCAGACTACTTCACAGGGGTTCTTTCATTTTCGTTTCTAGCTTGTGTCGGAATTTAAGGCAAGGGAGAAGTACCGCTACTTCCAATATTCAACGGGGAAAGCAAGATTTGTCCTTGCAATGAGTAGAAAACTGATAAATATGCTCTCATAGTCAGCTAGATCGCATTCGACGACAACACTTAGTTTTGCAAACCAATACCAAGTCTAATTCAAATACAAGCGTGAAGAGAGAGAAGTGCAATGGAGCAGAGTTTTGTTTGAATATAGTGAATTTGGATATAAATGCACACATGGCATAATTTTAATAGAAGGCCCGTGTAAAATTAGGTGATCTTAGAACCATGCAAATTTTTGTCTTCAAGAATAAATTGCTATCTATCACGATAAAAGTGATCACAATTTAGCTTCTACGTTTTTAAATTCTTGGGCGAGCATTAAAATGGTTAGAAAGAAAAGTCAAGACTCGTCACTTGAACTTTCATTGAAGAACATTGCACGCGATCTCATGATTTGGCTTAAACTCTTTTGAATTTTCCGGTGAGCATTAAAAAAGTTTAAAAGAAAAGTCAAGACCCATCACTCGAATTGTCCTTGAAGAACATTGCACATGACACATGAGCATGCCAAGGATGTTAGACTCACACTAGGAAAAAGTTCTTCATCTTTCATTGAAGTATTGTATCGAAATAGTGCCCATCAATCACCATATGAGTTCGACCAAAAAAAAAAAAATCACCATTTGAGGAAAGTGTACTGTCAAATGATCACCATGAAATCCTAAGAGGGCATAATCGAGCAACATTTCCATGACCAGCACGCAGAAACATTACGAAAGACTGAAGTTTTAGCCCACACATTTCATTGAATTGAAAAGAGAAGTTCAGCTACAAAGGTGGGACATAGCTCCCCGAAAGCTCATGCCTGCAGTTTTTAATAAATCCTGCCGACTAGCCAAAGAGAGAATGACAGAGAGGTGGGCACTGGGCAGTTGTAAGTTGGGAGGGGTAGGCTGAAGTTTGAAGGTGGGGGATTCTCGCATTGGTTTCTGTCTCAAGCTTTCATGCGTCATTGTCATTTGATTAATGTTTCTGTCAACAGAAACTTGCACGCAGGAACGATGGTGAACAAGACAATGCGTCATTATAAAGCTCGCCAAACGCATGTTCGAGTATGTACACGCCGTGACGAGACACGGCGCAGCGTTGGGTGTGTCAACCATGAGCTTCTCGTTCCGGGTCTTATGTCTTCTTAATTATTATGTAATATCTATTTAATGGGAAAATTACCAAAAAAGTCATAAACATATTGCAATTGTGTCAATTCAGTCCTAAACATTTTTTTTTTTGCCAATTTAGTCTTAAACCTTTCGCTTTTATTCCAGTTCAGTCCATCCGGCTAAAATTAGCCGGCCGTACGACGTGGCTGACGTTAGATCGGCCGGTGCCGACAAGCTTTTTTTAATAATATTTTATATTTTAAAATTTTTTATTAATTTTTTTTTCCTTTTTCCTCTTTTTTTCCCTCCTCCCTCCTCCTTCCTTTGGCTCCGGTGACCGGCCAAGCTGGCCGGTCTGCCGGACTAAGGCAATCCGACGAGGCGAGCCCTTGCCGGATCCGGTGAGGCTCGCCTCACTGTCGCCGGGCAAGGCGAGCCCTCGCTAGATCCGGCGAGGAGGCCTCGCCAAACGCGACATCGAGCCCCCCTCGCCAGATCGCCTCAGTCCGATGACCGGCCAGCCTGGCTGATCGTCGGAGCCAAAGGAAGAAGGAGGGAGGAGGGAGGAAAAGGGAGGAGGAAAAAAAAAAAAAAAAGAGGAAAAAGGAAAAAAAATTAATAAAAAATTTAAAAAAAATAAAATAATATTAAAAAAAGCTCGCCGGTGCCGGCCACCGGTGCCACATCAAGACCGGCCGGCCAATTTTGGCCGAATGGACTGAACTAGAACAAAAGCAAAAGGTTTATGACTAAATTGGCAAAAAAAAAAAACGTTTATGACTGAATTGGCACAATTGCAATAGGTTTAGGACTTTTTTTATAATTTCCCCTCTATTTAATACGTCCTTGAAGTGGGTGGATGTTATCTCTACCCCCTACCAGCAATTAGTGCCCACACGGTTGGTTTGATTAATTAATTAATCGATTGATTGATTAGCATGATGATGAATTCATTCCACTTAAAGCAGGTGTAATTTGTGGACCTAATTCAAAGGCTTTTCAAATCTGGCGGAACTGATCTTGCCGAATCCTACCCGCACCAGCTTCTTTTCGGTGCACATGAGATATAGCTCAAGTTACGGTATGTAATTAAGGCTAGATTACCGGTGAGCATGGATTATCTGTGCCTGAGCTGGTGTTGATAGACATCAATCCGGATAGGAATTTCGACAGAGAGGATAAGTTGACCTTAGCTTAAGATTACTTAATTCGTTCATTGTCCGTCGAAACCAAATTCACATTTGTGGAAGACATGGTCACCCCATAATAAAATTTGGGTTTGACGTAATATTGGTGGCTCTAATGGAATCAATCATTAGAAATGGATTGACAAGTTCCCGTCTCCATGTGCTAATCCAAGGAAGTCTTGATCTGGAAATAATTGGTCAACTTCGCACCCAGTCTTGAAGGCCAAGCAATGGCGCAATTTCAGCATTTGAGTAATCGAGGTTACGGGCCACGTAATTATAAGTTACTGAATTTAAGGGCCGGTCCAATCACGGCACAAATTAGCTGCAAATCGCCTAGTGATTCTCTCACTGTGTATTTGTAGATTCGATCACACACCTCTCTAAGGTCCTTGAAGGTCCACGATCACATGTTGTCCTCGATCTGAGGTCGGGGACCTTAAAATCGCTCCATAACAGGACATATAGAGGGTGATCATGCGCGTAGGGAGGAAGGGATGGCTGAGAACGATTTTGGTGGTGGTCGAGACAATGAATGGGGGCAGCGGTAAGGCTTTCCATGTTGGCTGTATCAAGTTGTCCGCGCGCAGAGAGAGAGAGAGAGAGAGTGTAGGATAGTTTCAAATTTCCACTGATGAAAATGGTGGGCAGCAGCCAATCTGTGCCCCTCCAACTATTAAAACATCTTCAACGTCATGATCTTGAACAGAGGCCAGCAACTGATAATTTACAAAATGACAACGCGTTGTGAAGATGAAGAGTACCTAAAAGCAAAACTCAAGCAGCATCCAACAATCCTCCTGTTGCTTCTCAAACTGTTTCGTTACATATTTAAGCCAAAGGTTCATGTGATTGAAGCAGAAACAAAAATTTAGGGAATCAATGTCATTTGCGACAGAGGACAATAAAAGGGCAGATTCACAATTCAAACCCAGCCAATCGATTCAAAGAAAGGTGAAATAAATGGAACTTATAAACATTCCTGTGAAGAGTGGACACAGAAAGGAACAAGTAAACATTACAAGAAAACGATTCAGATTCAACAGCTTTTATCAGTAATCAGATTCTTCACTATCAGTTACCTAAAACACAAACTGGTATTCCTTCTGTTCAAAGTCAGGTCTGTCCATAAGTAGTGAGACATCAATGACACATGAAACTAGGTGCTTTCCTCCTCTTCTCCTGGCCCCCTGACTCAACCAAAGTTGCACCGCGGCACACCCGAATGGTCCATTAGCAGCACTAGCACACCAAACTTATCGATGAAACTAAAAGTGAATCCCGCCTTATCATGGTTGATTGGAGAAAGAATCAGAACAAGAGGTCAGCAAGATGAATGCTCATCTACCCTCGGAGTTCACAAGCTGTGAGAACACTTTACTCATCGAGAGGTCGTCCACACTAGATACTTCAAACTGTGCAGTGGAAATCATCGGATCGGCATTGCTGAAATTGTGAACTTGAGGAGATAGCTCACCGATCACGTTAGTGCTGTTTTCTTCAGGGTCTCCTTGCACAACCGCCTCTTGAAGTTGAAGGGCATATTCCAGATTCCACAGCACATCTCCCATTGAAGGCCGATCGACGCCAAAGTCGGCCAAGCATTTCTCAGCCGTTTCCCCAAACTTCCGAAGAGAATCGGGTCTGATTTTACCAACAAGAGAAGGGTCTATGATCTGATCCAATTGCCCTTTCTTTTGCCACTTCATTGCCCATTCCGCCAAGTTCACCTTTTCCCTAGGGAGTGATGGATCGATAACGGGTCTTGCACAGAGGACTTCGAGTAAGACCACCCCAAATGAATACACATCAGATTTTTCAGTAAGTTGTTGCCTTCTGAAGTATTCTGGATCAAGGTATCCAAAACTTCCTTTCACCGCTGTACTCACATGGGTCTGATCAATTTCCGGCCCTGTCTTGGAAAGCCCAAAATCAGCAACTTTTGCCATGAGGTTCTCATCAAGCAAAATATTTGCAGACTTCACATCGCGATGGATGACCGCTTTTGCATAGCCAGTGTGAAGGTAGTGGAGCCCTCTAGCAGCACCAATGCATATCTCAAGCCTCTGCTTCCAGCTCACGCTAGGAAGGCCAGAGCCATAAAGATGGCTCTTCAGCGTGCCGTTCTCCATGTATTCATAAATCAAAATCATCTCACTCTTTTCATCACAATACCCAATCAAAGAAACCAGATGGCGGTGGCGAAACTGTGAAAGCATCTCAATTTCGGTTTGGAATTCTGCAAGTCCCTGTTGGGACCGAGGATTACCCCTCTTAACAGCTACTCTTGTTCCGTCATTCAATTCTCCCCGGTACACTTTTCCAAAACCACCAATACCAATGACCCAACTCTCATCAAAGTTGTTTGTGGCCTCTTGAACAGCCACAAAGGGAAAGCGATACCCAAGATTGGAAGCAACGCTAAGGGTTGTTCCATTAGAGTATTTACTCCCCATGGTGTGAGAAGTGCCTCCATTAGTGGAGAACGGAATCCATGTCTTGGAAAGCCCCTGCTTTGCAAGTCGTTGTCGCCTTCTTCGGCACCACAAAAAGAGAACTCCAGCCAAAAGTGCTGCAATAAGTGCCCCGATAGTTGTACCCACTATGACACTGACATTTTTGCTGGAACCAGAAGTTCCCGCTGCCCCGTTGTTGTTCAATTTCATGATCTCTAACCCATTCAAAATGGCATTGGGGTAAGCGCCATTTGCTGTGTATGGACCAACACTTACACGAAGCTTGTTGCTCACTGACAACCCTGAAACTATATCAAAGAAATAGGGAACAGCCAAAGCATTGATCGAGATGATACTCAAATCAACATCACTAAAAACAGTAGATGAGTCAAGATAGACACTGAAGTAGAGCTCGTTAAGCGACGTGCTCACTATATCACAGAAGTGAAAGCGAATAAGGTGTCTAGATCCAACATCTATATCAAACTCCCAGGTGACATTGAAATTGCTATTAGGATCACTTCCCGAGTTCATCTCAGTTGCAGTGCCATAGACTGAAGCAGGAGCAGTATCCTCAGTCGCCCCACCTGATCTATAGTTAACTGCTCCAATCTTGGATATATTGTTCGCCAGATTAGGTTGGACTAGAAAACCATAGTCGGGATCCCAATTTCTCCCGAGAGTATCATTCATAGCAGAAACTTTTGGTCCACCCATGTTCAATCTCCAGATTGTCTCAAGAGCCTGCCCTGGGAGACCTTGAAACTTCCATGTAGGAAGAATAGAGGAATCCTGAATTAAAGTGTCGGGCATGGAGACAACTTCAATTGCATTCAGAAATGCGAATGAGTTATTGGAGGGGGTAATGGTGACGACAAGGTTACTTGACGTTACGTTAAGGGAAAACTCTTTCATGACGCTGCCACTGGCACTAAAATTACTGAGAAGACCAAAGTTTTGGGCTGAAACAGCAAATTTAGCAGTGCTCATATTGTAAGATTGGTAATCAAAAGGAGAGAAATAGAGCCGAATCCAGTGCCTACCACTCTGGTTGATGGGAAATGTGTATTTGGTGGAACCAGTAAAGACTCTCGCGGTTTGATAGAGCTGGGAAACATCAGAAGAATTAACAGAGTTCGATGCACTGGCCAGAACATTTTGTGGGGTGGAAACGAACTTTGAGGCCAAGCTATCGGCGAGAAAAACGCGGTTACCTACAGTGGTATTGGTTGAGGATCCACAATCTATGAGGTAATTATCTGGAGGAGAATACCCATCTGAAGACCGAGCCAAACACAAGATTGACAAAGCCCACAAAAACAATTCCAAGCTTCTATTACACTTCATCTACGATCTTTAAGGTAAGGAGCTCAGCAAATCAAGCTATCTTTGAGCTAGGCAAAGCTCAACTCTTGATCTCTCGTACAGGGAGAAGCGAACGACAGGGGAAGTACAGGGTTTGAATCACAACGGGCAAGCACTCACAATCAAGAACTAACCGAAAAACAGTACAAAGATGGCAACTTCAAGATCTTATCTCGAAGAGACGAGATTTGTAAAGAATAAAAAAGGAGAAAAGGAGCAACCGATCCCAATCAGGGAGACGATCAAGATCCAAACCCAATTGACAGAACTCAGCAGGAAGCGTTAAAGATGGCACCTTTATAGCGGAAAGAGCACCAACAGAGAGAGCCAGAGAGAGAAACGCACAAGCCCAGCTTTGAATGAAAAATCGGACGAACACGCTGGGAACGTTCAAGAGTCCCAAAACACCAAACAAGACTTTAAGAGGGAACCCAAAAGACCGCGTAGAGAGAGAGAGAGAGAGAGCACCGGAAAACTGCGAGGCGCTAGCTGGTTTCTACTCGGTGACAACCCCAGAGAAGAGAAGGGACAGATTCATAGATTTGTTTATGCTTTATACAATTAAGAAAAGAAAAATGCAACGCGGAGGAAAAACTTTAAACAAGTGGGGAGTCAAAAGGGGTTGGGGACCGAGCTGGAGCAAAAATATTCTTTAAAAAACAAAAAACATGAAGGCAACCCAGCTGAACGCTCAGCATTAGGTAGAGAGCTGACCTCGTCTTTAAATGGGAACCGACGCTTTTATGAGAAGCTTTGCAAAGGAATTATGTTAGCGGAGATAGCGGCAGAGATATTTCGAGGTGGTGATGGGGATGGGAGAAAAAGAAGAGTTACATGTGAGAATTTACTTCTAATCATGCATGATAACAGATGTGACCACTTCTGCCGTTTTTGGAGCATGTTAGGTGGAGAGTTTCTTTCTACTTTCTTTGCGGTTTTAACCTTTCGTAAGTTGAAGCAGTGCTATCTATCTTTTCTCACTACCAGCGAATCACGTGACATTTCTTTCTTTTCGGGTTTAATTCTTCAACCTACTAATTGCTTGTCACGTCGCAAGGGTTTTTCTTTTCTTACTTAAGGTAGTTCCATGATCCCGCACGATGGACTCTCCAACCATGACTTATTTGCAGTTTTTTGTAATTCTAATACAAAACATTGAGATATTCACAGGCTTAAGAGGTTTCATGATTAACTGGTAAGATATACTCTTTTTCTTTATCCCACCGACACTGAGGGATTGAGATCCGTTTTCCAAAAATTCTTAAATCACTTAAAGAAAAAAGAAAAAGAGAGTAAAGAAGATGACTAACAGAGTTTCCCATAAACAATTTGTATTTTAGGGGTTGGTTTTCGTCAAAACTCTATAAGAAGTAGGATTCACTTGGATTAATCATTTCTTTCCACTAACACGGTATTCAATATTCAAGAAATACATCAAGTTAATATACGGAAATGGAGCATGGGAACTTCAATTTGAGTTCTAGAGTTCTAGAGAATAATGACCCAAAATCGGAAACTTTAATTTCTATCATTTTGCAGTCAATAAAAGAGGAAGCAAGCTAACATTGAAACCGAAGAAGACCCCATGATAAGTTGATAACATGAGCTAAAGATTGACGAGTCCTATGTGTCTCTTTTTTCAAAATGAAGATGGGAATGGAGACAGAGAGAGGGAGGATAAAAACAAGCAGGTACTTCTAGTGCCGGTCATTCTAAATTATTATCTGCATTGTCAATCGTTTTTTTCTCTCTTAATTAAATGGTGCGATTGCAACACTAGCTAACAAGTGGAAGCATCGTGACCTTTTCTAAGCATGACTTGATTGTTGGGACATTGTGGGCATTCAACATAGAAAAATTTTAAAACCTCAACCCACATCATTGTTGTTGAGGAAAATTTTTAAATGCCATGAAGCGGAAATCTCGCTCATGACTAATAAATTGATGGAGGTACTTTCTTCAATCGCATCACTTGGTCAAGTAAAGTATTTATTGTGTTTTGATCGTATCCATTCAATATCATTCTTCTTATAAAAAGATGAATGCGGAATTTATGTTCTTAACTAGAGAATATACGAGAATATCATCTTTTTCAATAAGAGTGCTACATCTGTATAGGAGTACAACAAATGATTGAGATCAGAGACTCTTGGAAAAAACGTTGATTTAGATTCCCAACTTTCACTTTCAAAGCGCCATCCATTTGAGTGCTGCCACACAAAGCTCATCATGACCACGTCTAATACCAATTAACTCCATAAATTAAGGCGACGGAACGAAAGGGACTCCGAATTGACAAAGACTAGCCAAGACGGGTAGTGTTTGTTGCGTATGAATGGAGAATTTACTTGTACATCAAAGCTTTCCACATCACAAGAATCGTTGGAGCGGCGAGGTGAGGAAAAATTTGGCCCCGTTTGTTATGCTGGCAAATCTGCCATCCACTTGGGGAATTTACAACGGGAAAAGAAAGATAGTGGAGACTTTCGCCACCGGCAAATTCGTTTGCACTCCCCATTCAAAGAGTTCGCATTTTCCTTTTTTTGTTCAAATAAGGTGAAATCCTATGTCTATCGAGAAATATCCAATGTGATTTTTTAACAAATGTCGTTAGGGGGTTAAGTTAATTTAAAGTGAAAAGATAATACTTTTCACAAACAGTATAAATGGAAGAATTGTTCGTTTTAATATAGTTGCTAACATGAAATAGTAAAATTAATATTTTCAAAGCACGTTATATGAAAATTAACAAGTGCCACAAGGGTATTATTTAACATTTCTCATTCTACAGTTATATTAATCCTCTCTATTCTTGTGACGTCTATAAAACACGAATTAAAATCTCAAAAGTGGCGCGAAAATCAATAATCTATACTTCGTGATGCCAAATTGATCTCTTGCCGCGTGCCCAATCAAACTCGGCAGGCAAATCACTCCTACTTTTTTTTTTTTTTTTTTTTGCTTTTTTCTCTTGTCCATTTTTAAATCTGGGAAATGAGGAGAGATCCTAGCCAAATATAATTTCAAAGACTTCACTTTCGAGAGTAATAAAGGAAATATAATTATCGTTTTAGCGAAAATTTCAATAGTTTTTTTTTTCTTTTTCGTACTTCTCCGCAGAGTTGGCAGAAAAGGCTCCCGGCCCTTCAATCAACTCAAGTCCCACGAGACAATTCAGCACGAAATTTCTAGCGTCATGATTCATAAGAATGATGTGAGTTATAATGAAACGCTAGTTGAGTTGAGGGCCCGTGCGATGCGCGGGCATCATCTCCAAAACGTATAATTAATTAAAACTATAATTAAGATGGTAATCAATTTTTTTCCATGCGCGGGCATCATCTCCAAAACGTATAATTGATTAAAACTATAATTAAGATGGTAATTAATTTTTTTATTGGAAACAAATTGTATTCATGGCTAAAAAAGATACATAAAAAATACATAAACTTTCATAGTAAAGCAAATCAAAGTAAAGCAAATGTCAGAATACTACAAAACAAAGCAAATCCATAAAATAAAGAGAACCAACAAAGTACCGATAGGGTTAAGCATACATTCGTTTCAAAAGAACGAATTTGTCTAGTAAAATAATTGGTGCCTAATCACTGGATCTCATATTATTGTCAATAGTGTACACATGCCAAAAAAATTTTCTCAAATAACTACAGCATTGCCAATTGATGTGTGAGCCTAAGTTTAGCTTCCTTTATATCATCATCATACAGCACGAATTTAACCTTTGGAAGAGCATCATAATTTAGTGAGATACCATAACTACTATGATTAGCATTGAATCTAGAGGCAGATAACTTGTATATAGATAGAGCACATGGATATCGAATTCCCGAAAATATGATTAAACTCCTAGACCCAAATCAAGAAAGAAAAACTCCTAAGCCTACAACTAGATTTGGAGAGTTCTCTCAAATCTATAATTAGATTGGGAGAGCACAGCTCCTAAATCTAGATCATGAGAGAAAAGAGGAAAATACAAAAAAGCTCCAAGAAAATCAAAACATTGAAATTAGATGCACATCTCCTAAATCTAGATCAAGAAAGAAAAAAGAGGAAAAGTACAAAAAAGCTCAAAGAAAATCAAAACATTGAAACTAGTAGTAGATGACTTGTACATGAGCAGAGCATGTGGGTATTATATCTCCGAAAACATTTTTAAACTCCTAATCAAATTAGGAGAAAAGAACTCCTAGGTCTATAACTAGATTTGGAGAATTCAAACTCTCAAATCTATACCAAGATTGGCAAAGAACAACTTCAAAATCTAGATTAGGAGAGAAAAAAGAGGAAAAATACTAAAAAGCTCAAAAAAAAAAATCAAAACAAATGAATGGGGAGTGAGACTAGCTCAAATCCTCCCTAGTGGTAATTGATTTATATAATGAAATAAACATAGTAAAATTCATTAGCTCTTTCATGGAACCTATCTTGTAAATATGACACAAAATAACCTTAAATCGTATGTCAATAAATCTTTCGAAAATTTTAATAAGCTAAAGCGTAATGCATTAATATCTCAAATTCAAAAATCACATTACTAAGATGCCCTTAGGGTGTAGGAAATGGAAAGTAGCAAGAAAAAGCATTGTTAGGAATTAACCATTCCCATATTTTGTTATGACTAACAAATTTGGCAGCATATCAATCGCAACTCCATGTATGGCAACCACTGGTGTCACGTGTCCGGACATGAACCTCAAGTTCCAAGATCCTAGGGTCTTGGCCTAATCTTCCTCTACTTTTTTTTTTCTCTCATGTCACAATTAGTCAACGTGGTCAATCTGAAATATGTGGGTTCTTTTGCGGGTTAAACCTACATCAGTCATAACATGATAATTTAATGAAAAAATAACCTTTAGAAAAAATATAGCAAAGGAGAAAGCTCGATTCACTTATGTGCCGAAACTCTTCAAATTCAATTTAGTTCCTCATTTGTTATTTTTAAGTAATTTGGGAACTCTTTCTACGTTGAATGGGAATCACGGCACTAATTCTCGATCCCTAATTATCGGGAGGGAGAGGTGCAGGCTGGGTCCCACCACGTGGGGCCCATTGGAAAATGAGAAGAGAGAATGACACGCAAACCGACATGAAAGGCTGGTAAACTAACGCCGAAACGTCAATTACCAGTCTGCCACCAAGGGTTCCTACGAGTCGGTCCTGGGCCTCGTTGGATTCCATTCGGAAGAGAGCCCAATGGGCCGATGTATGGGCCTGGCGAGTCACGTGCTTTTGGCAAACCCGAAAGCAACGCGAGGCGATCTAGGCATCTCTCCTGGGATTCTGAACCGGACACAATAATATATTAATAATCGGAAATGCACATGCCTTTTTTGGTTCTCCCTTTTTAACATTTCCCCTTGCTTTAATTTGGAAAAATAGAAGTAAGGAAAGCTGAACACGAACCGGGTTCGTTGGATTAGTTCGGACCTCGATTATATGGTTTTGAGCGGGACGCGCTTCAGGCCATGGCCAGAAGAAGAGCAAAACCCTTGTCATCGTAGTTGTGTGGTCCCCGTCGCATGTTTCATTCTGTTTCTGGGCTCCAATGGCGACTCTTATCTAAACGTGCCACTGGAGAAGAAAGGCCGCGTGTAAGCTAGTTATTCAGCTTTTAATTTTAGCTAGACCTAATCATGCGTGTAGCCGGGTTGCTTGATGACCGCCCTAAGAAGGGCTGGTTTGGCTCAAACTTTTGATTTAAAGATGAGGAATATGGTAGGGTTTGGGTAGATCGTAGGTGCTCCTTCACCAAATGAGAAATTTTGATTGTAAGATGTGAGATTTTCAGACCTCCCCCTCCTTTCTAAAGTAGAATTTTCAATATATCCATGTTATTTGTTTTGATTTTCAGATTTTTGTACTGATTTTGGATCTTCGTATGTTTTTTTTTTTGTTTTTTTTTTTCAAAGTTGCTTGCCTTCTTGTGCTTCTTTTTCTACCTCCAACAGTTGATCAAATGACCAGGGCTACCGACACAACATCGGGCGGAGCTACAGTGCGGTGGCAATACAAAATCAATAGCTCGAGAGGAATGTTTAACTGATAAGAACAAACCATGCCATCCTTCTGTAAATTCTCACATTCCTTGGCGAGATAGCAAGCCTCGATCTTCTAACAAACATTTTGTACCATTCATTTTCATGCGTAAGTGAGCATATATACTGCGAGAACACATCAATGTCAACGAGCATAACAGAACAACACGAAGCAAATCATAGTCTCAGTATCGGTTGGATTACTCGACAGAACATGATTCGTAGATCAAGAAATGCATATGCATATTTGCAGTGGTCAATGCCTAACTTACAGCTCTGCGTTTGATCATACGGACAATAAAGCATACATGGAGAAAGGAACGTGAGTGCACGTGGAGGGTTGAAACCCCGATCGATATTGCTAGGCATACTTTTGTTTAATTTGCACTAAATAACAAAACATGTTCGGCGTTGAGAATGAATAGGCGCCAGTTGAGAAACATTAGGCAGGGACACAATTATTTGAGTGGTTAGAGGGACAAAATACTTTAGGTAATAGAGAGTAAATTATTTGATTGGTCAAAGGAAGAGAGATATTCCCGATGATGGAGAAAAGCTGGAAACACCCTTGTATTGGAAGCAACTCTACTTTTATGTAGTGGGGTAGATAGATCAATATGTGTGTGTCTATGTATACAAATATATGCATATATGTGACATATTTTTGCTCTTAAACTTTGCAATTTCAAACCTCATCACCTCATTATAAGTGGCAAGCACATTGTAGGCTAGAATTTTTTCATCGAAAACATATTATGAAGATGATGAAGATGACTGTGCGAATGAATTGTCAATGTCAGGGTCCTTGGTCGACAATATTAGCTGGTTGACACTTGACTTGCAAATTGTCCTTTATTTTTCCAGAAAAACCAGAAAAATAAAATTTCATGATTATTCTTTAAGAAGGTCGGGTTGAAGTCAACTCCGGGCCGAGGATTGCATTATACTTTCCGAGGTCAATTGGCATTTCTCAGCTGAAAATACGACCACCATCATTTGCATAATCTCTTCCTGTCAAAATTAAACATTCTTATAAATGTCTGATTTTTCTTCAATTTCTACCAAATGATTGTGGTCTATCAAGTAGGGCAAAGATTTCCGTGTGTATTGCTTATAATATGTTGAATCATAAGTTAAATTATCACTGTGTTATTCATCGTTCAGGTGCTTTTGTTGCTTAAGAATCATTTAAGAATCATTTACATAGCAAGTATTATGATTCATTAGTGGTTGCATTTAAAAATTGTATGTGCTATTTGGGGAGTTCAACTTGCTCAAAGATCATATAATTCTTGATTATATTGCATCTAAACGTTGTTTTATCTCATTTCTAAGTGAAAATATTAGTTGAAATTGGCACTTTGGTTTTAGGTGAAATCACAGTAATTAATTGACTCAATTCGCACACGCATGATGCATGTAGGAGCCGATGGTGAAGATTATCTAGAGCAAACAAGAGGTTTCCACTAATAATAGTAACTCATATTTTAAAGTAAGAGAAAAAGCGAATGATAATTAGTGCATGGTGAATGGTATAAACTATAAGGTTTAACACACAAGTGGGAGGAAGGATTTGAAGCCTCATCTCATCGCTTGTTCAACAAGGACTGCTGATACAAGTAGACCTACCAATGGAAATATGCACAGTTTTGATGCACAATATATTGCACAAATTGACATGACTTGCGGCTAATTCTTTTACTATTGATAGTGGGAATAAATTAGCCTAATTCATTGTTACTGTAAAGAAAACTTTGTAACTAGGCAAAAGAACAGAAATGATTCTTTAAATGGAGATGAAGTGCTGAACTTGATTGCTTAAAGTAGCAATTATTGTCACTCATCTTTCCAATTTGTCATATTATCATTAATTACAACCACAAAGTTTGCAGCTTCATTCAGCACGGCATTCTTACGGCCGTACTCGGCAAACTCTTGCTCGATAGGGATAGGCGAATGAGCTGCCAAGTGCAGGATCAAGTCTATTGGTCAACAAACATAAATCATAACTTGAGGGAAAATATAATGTAACCCGCATTTTATTTGATCTATAAGATTTGAAATACTTTATGAGGTCAACATTTACCGGTTTAAGTGCGCTTTTCAAGAAAATTGTCCAAAAAAAAAAAATAATCTTAAATTTATTGTACGATTGCCAATTCAATCTTAAATTTTACAAATTGACCAATATAATCTTAAACATTTTGATAATTTTCTAGTTTAATTCACATGGTCAATTTAGGTCAGAAAATGGCTTACATGGTAGTCTATGTGGCACAATCCCCGTTGGATGTGGACGATCTTATTTTTATTTTTTGTCAAAGGATGATCTTCAATGAAATGACATAGTTTTAAGTTTAGTTTTTCAATTTTTTTTTTGCTATTCTTTCCTTCTATACTATTCATCTTCTTCCTTTTGCTGAGGCCTTGACGATGGTTGGTGACCTCGTCCATATTTAAGCAACGGCCAGGTGAGGGTGGCAAGGGCTTTGAGCAACAACCACAAGCAAGGGTTGTTGGCGAAGATCTGTTGGTTAGATACATGATCATCACTCACAAGGCAAGGGCGTGCAACGAGGCATGTGGGATCATGGCTTGCCTATGGCCAAATCTGGGATTGTCGCTTCCTTGTGGTTGACATGGATCACTAGCCATTGCCAAGGCCCTGATGACCCTACTATATGGGAAGATAAATATTGAGGAAAAGGGAAAAAAAAATAAACAATTTATAAAATTTCTCAAAACGATGTCATTTTGAGTGGAGTTGAATACGTTAGATTGTCAACCATGCCATATAAGATACTTAGGTTGATTGGATCGCCATGTCTATGAGTTTTAGTCCAACTTTGGTTAAATATACTACATTGAAAAATGATGAAAATATTTAGAATTACATCAGTCAAATTGGAAAGTTTAAGAGTGAATTCACGACTATATAGTAAGTTTAAAACAAATTTCTCGTTTTTTTTTTTTAATTATGTAATGATCATGATTCATTTTCCTTTGTTAACTTGATCCTAATGGAAATCGTAGATTATTCACAACGATATCATGACCAATATTCCCTAGGATCAAATAGTTGATTGGCGTATTGGGAGATCTCAAGCTTAAAAAGTATAGATTACTTGTTCAAATCCCACTAGTTGCATATAAATGCACTGTTTGGTAACTATTCAAACAGTGCTTGATTATGATTTTTTTGTTCCTGAGATCAGTTTGGGAACATAATCGTGTTTGGTAAAATTTTTGTTCTCGGGAACAAATTTCTATATTTTTGTTCCCGGAAATAGATTTGGAACGAGAATAAAAAAAAGTTGATTTTTGTTTCAAGAATGAATCTAAGAATCAAAATCAACTCTTCTTCTTCTACTTCATCGACCGCCATCCCGCGGCTCTTGTCCGCGTCGTCCACCGCCATACGCCGTCGTTTGCCACCATACGCCGCCAGTCTCTGGCACCCGATTCGACAAGCTCGTTGGAGGCAAGTCCAGCCACTGGCGAGCTCGCCAAAGGCAAGCCCAATCACCGGCAAGGCTCGCCCAGCCTCGCTAGTGGCCAAGCTGGTCTCACCCAGCCTCGGCGAGGCTCGCCCAGCCCCGCCGATAGTCAGGCGAGCCTTGCCCAGCCCCGGCGAGGCCGGCCTGACCACCGGTGAGGCTAGGTGAGCCTTGCTGGTGGCCAGGCGAGCCTCGCCGAGGGTTAGCGACGCTCCGGTGAGGTTGCCGGCCCTCGTTTGGTCGGTTGCCGGATCGACGACTAGCCACCGGAAGAAGAAGAACATGTGAGAGAAAGGAAAAAAGAAAAAAGAAAAAAGAAAACAAAATTATTTAAAAATTAAAAGAAATTGATTTGGAACAGAATCAATGAGTACGGTACTAAACGCAATTCTATTCAAGAATCAGAAATTTTGGACAGTTACCAAACTGCTTAAAATGCTTAGAAATTATTCTCGAGAACAAAATAAAAAAGATTAATTTCTGATCAGAATATGTTTCCGGGAATATAATCGTTACCAAACGCGCCCAAATTGGGATCATGGAGTTTGCAGTTTTTTTAATGGCCTCTGAATAGTTGAGCCTCCGCATTTTAGATTATAATAAAAGTAAATATGTATGATGATCAAATTAAATAAGTAAATTTTGTTCTCCCACGCTGGCATGTGTATTTAATCGCGTAATGCCATCTAAACGGCATTTGTTGACAATTGATAATGGGGCAAAATAAAATTAAGTATGAAAGCGTCTACTTCAAAATATTCTCATCTGTATTTCGAGTTTTTCATTGACCATTGACTGACTAATTTAGCTCAACCGGGTCAACCATAACTCTCGCATACTCAAGTTGTTGGCCGTGGGATTCTCGAATTCTGACTTTCTAATTGGATTTGTGCGAGCAATTTACTTGCTAATTCGATCCGCAAAATCAGGGCTTGACGATAGAGGCCCCGAAGTCAAAGTCAACTGCCTAAGCTCAAGTGGCATTTTACAGCGAATAGCCAATCCCAGACCAATTGGACCCTCGTACAAAAGTCATACATTTTTCGAAGAGGTGATGAAGAAGTGAACTATTGCAACACTTGATCAACCGATAAATAAAAGAAAACGTATTCTCCTATAAAGATGTAAATAGGCGGATAAATTGCATATGATTAGGAGTATAATTTGAAAAATTACTATTCAATTAAAGGAGAACCCAATTTAAATTGAAGTTCAAGTAGGGAAATTAGGGTATCGAGATTCAATCTCACTTCAACCATCAAGCAAGTCATCAAAAGAGAGAGAAAGTCGAATATGAAATCCCCGTTTTGTTGAGTTCCATTTACATTTCCTCATGATGAGGAGCTTCTGACCTATGTAGGTAAGTCCTAGGTTTGTGAATTATATGATCAATCATAAGATGCAGAATTGGATACGACGCAAACCGAAATCCATTTATATGGCCTAAACATGATCTCGACACCAACTCGTAGTTTATGCAGTTTCATCTAAGCAAATACTAACATTAAACTTTCTAGCCAGACCCTTCAAATGGAGACCTCATTTCCACGTTGACATTGTTACCTATTCATGCACTGGAAATGACAAGGAAAGGGACAAATTAGAAAATCTAAATGTACAAAACACGTAGGAAAGTCAAACTTCATCCTTATAAATGAAATACCCAAAGTCACGTCTCTTTGCCCACCACCTCCTCTAGTGCTCAGCCACACCATGGCAACTTCCCATCTCTCTCTCTTTCTAGTCGCTCTCTCTGCCATTTCTGCTTCTGCTGATGGTATGAGCTTTTTCCCTCTCTTTTACATAACTTACACTTAATCACAATTATCGTGCTTAGCTCCGATTGATCTTTCTATTCTTTAATTTGGTGCTATTCATTTCGTTATTTCAATCATTTCTTTTTCTTCTGTTCGCGGCAGTGCTTTGGAACATCGACTGTGGGTCATCCGACACCTACATCGATGGTAACTTCATCGGGTGGATAGGGGACAACGACCTCATACAGAACGGGCAATCCGAGGTAGTCCAGTCCAGCAACTCGGTCGACCACGTGATGAGCACGTTGAGAGTGTTCACGACCAGGAAGAAGAACTGCTACTCTCTCAAGGTCGAGAAGGGAGGCCAGATATACGCACGGGCAAGCTTCTACTACGGGAACTACGACAAGAAATCGGCTCCCCCGACCTTCGATTTGCACTACGACGGGAATTACTGGAACACGGTCGAGACCTCGAACGACCAAGTCGTTTACTACGAGACCACCTACGTTGTCAAGGGAGACTACATGAGCGTCTGTGTTGCGCAGACGCAGCCTAACCAGTACCCCTTCATGTCGGCTCTCGAAGTGCGCAGCTTGGGCGCCAACATGTACAAGCACGTCGATTCCAACTACGCTTTGTACTTAAAAGCTAGGGTTGCTTACGGAACAACTAAAGATGTTAGGTACGTAATCTACACTTCCCTTTGCATTCAAACTTTCTATATGACCCGAAAAAGAAATTATAGCTATTGCGATGGAATGGATTGCACGTTCAATATTCGAATTCATCTCAAATTTACTGACAATAGTTTTACACTTTGACGGTGAATTTAATGAAATTTCAAAATAAGTACTATAGTCGAGATCTATCCGGGAGATCGATGATAGATTTTTCAATTATGCACAAACGAATCGAGTAGAAAAGTTTTTGCAGCTCCCTTGGTCATGCATCGGTTTTAACTCGATCTCATTTTAGGGAGGGTTATGACCCTGAGTATGACGAACTGATTTTTGTTATTAGATTTCGTGTAGTCTCTTGCATGCATGCAATCAAGGAAATTACCAAAAATGTTAATTCAGTTATACATATTTTAATTGTATCAATTTAATTCAAAACTTTTTCATATTTTGCCAATTAAATTCATTTAGCCAATTTTGGTCGGAAATCATTGACATAGACGCAAGTAATCCTAGATGGCACAACATTGACATTGCATAGTTATTTTAAAAAAAGATTTCTTAATTATTATTTTTTTCCTTTTTTGCCTTTCATTTTGGCCAAAGAATCTCTCAGGCCACAAGGTGAGGGTCAATAAGCCATTGCTGGATCATCTAGGTGAGGGTTGCCTTGCCCGCGGCTGGTGGGGCTACGAAGGCCTTAACGTATCACATAGAATGTTCAGCATCTATTTAGCGATTTCTAGTCAAAATTGACCAGGCAAAATGTTAAAACAGTTATGACTAAATTTGTATAATTGAAAGGTTTGGAATTGAATTAACACAATTACAATACGTTTATGACTTTTTTTTGTGTAATTGTCCCCATGCGATCACATCACATCGAACAATTTGTGCTAATTATATTATATCCATTTTAATTGACAATGATGGTATACACACGGGCTCGTAGGTACTCAGCTGATGCTTATGACCGGATCTGGCAACCCGCGGCCATAGGGACCGGATTGACTGTGGTCACTAGCGATGCATCATTCATAGACATAACAAGCATCGATGATAATCCTCCGCAAGCAGTGATGCAGAATGCAGTCACCACCTCTAAAGCATCGGAGTCCATTCAATTGACCATGGGTTTTCCGGCAAAAGCAGTCCCCATCTACATGAACTTGTTCTTCTCTGAGGTCACTCAGCTTGGCACGACTCAAAAGAGATCGTTTGAGCTTTATGCTGATGACAAGCCTCTCCCGAACCCGGAAATTATCATCCCACCTTATGGGACTGTCACCGAGATGTGGCTCACGAACTTTAGCGCGTCTTCCAACACTTCATTTTCCTTGGTGGCAACCTCGGATTCTACTCTTCCTCCGCTCATAAATGCCATGGAAGTGTTCTATGTTGATGCTCTCACTGATGGAACGAACAGCAAAGACGGTCTGTATTCTTCAACTGGTTAAGGATTCTATGAGCTATTATACTCTAGAAATTTCAGTTCATTGAATGTTAGAAGCTTGGGCCATAATCAATTTACCTGTTGCTAATAACCAAATCACCCCTAGGATGAGTCAGTTCACATTATTACCTTTTGCCTTGAATATCTAATCTCATGTGTTCTTCTCGTGGCTGCATCAGTGGATGGATTATCTTCTCTTCAAACTGAATTTACCAACTTACAAGACTGGTCTGGTGATCCTTGCCTCCCTTCTCCATACACCTGGGATTGGCTCAACTGCAGCAGCGATGCCACGCCTCGTGTGACAGCATTGTAATTCTTCTTAATGTTTCTTTTAATTGTAATTACTTATGGAGCGCTTTTTGTTCTTCCCTAACTTTGTGCTATAAAAGGATTTCTAAGATATATAAACAAGGTAAAGCAATGATTCAGTGAAGATTCCTGGATTCTCAGGTATCTGAGCGGATATGATCTATTGGGACAGCTTCCAGATTTCAGTTCCATGGACGCACTTGTGACGATGTGAGTCAAGCCGAGAATTCTAATATAACATGCTGTCGTTATCTTTTTCCATAGAGTATCACTAACAGCCTGTGCTATTTTGCTGATGGTGTTTCCAGAGATCTGCACAATAATAGCTTGAGTGGATCCATTCCAGATTTTCTCGGCACATTACCGAATCTCAAAGAATTGTGAGACTCAAGAAAAACTAAGCAATTTTTCACATAGTTTATTTGATTTGTTTGAGGTAATATCAACTGAAGATTGACGTATTTCTTTCTAGGAACTTGGCCGATAATAAGTTGACTGGGCAGATCCCTTCCTCGCTGTCCAAAAACAACAAAATTAAATTAACGTAAGTCAACTCTATCTATACGTTTGTCATTTTGAACGGGCAATTGCTACATCAGAGCAAGCAAAACGTTTTTGGTGGAAACTTCCTGAGTTTTTGTTAGATAAAAAACTGATCACTTACTCTGTTTGCTAACTTAATTATTAGGGTATCGGGTAATCCGGAGCTCTGTGTCTTGGGCAAGTCTTGCAAAACGGATGTGACAACTACCAGCGGTGGATCGTTAAACACGCCATCGACATCCTCAGGCAAGAAGACTAGCAAGCTCCCCGCAATTCTTGGTGGCACTATTCCTGCTTTCTTCGTCATCTGGATTATTGCTGGGGTCGTGCTTGTCCTACACCAGAAACGCAAAAGAGCAGCTATCACTGCAATGAGTGCAGGTATAATCACGAGTTGAAACTTTATATTTAAGACCAGACACATTAATTTTATTGACACTCATTCATTATCTTGAACCTTTAATGAGTTCTCAATAGTTGAATCACATGTCTAATTAGTATGTACTGTACACTGCCGATTCATATCCTCACCATCGTTCAAGTACATGGCACTTCAAGAATCAACATCTATAAATAAACCTTCATTTATAAGGACACTGCATATCGAATAATTTACAGTTAGCGCATGATGATGATAATTAGCACATTTTTCATATGTAAATAGAACCATTTTATTAGTGCAAATTGATCCTCATCAGCTCATGTTGGTCTCTCCTGTTCAAACTTAGGGCAAACAGGAGGAGCAAACACAAGTAATGGTGGACCGCATGCAATGGCAAACAATGGCCAGATGGGAGAGAAATTAGGGCAAGTGGCAATGAATGAGTTCAGAGTCAACATGGAACAACAAATGAACAACGAAATCAGCGAGTTGATCCATGAACAACTTCAAGACGATGACAACCGTGGCGTCAGAAACGACTGAGTTTAAATCCACTTTTCTTTACCAGTTTCAGTTGTAGTACTTGTTCCATTTTTTGTCATAGTTCCAACCAAAGAACGTATTTAAGTTTGTGGTTATGTTAAGCTCTCTCGAGCATACAGCAAAGCTGTATGCCTGCAGGCCTTCCTCTCCGTTTTTTTTTTTCTTTTTCATTTTTTACTTGCTATTTCTTCGGATATGTACTCAAAAATAATTAGTTGCTACTGCAGCTCGTGATGCATCGGCATTCCTCTGTTTTCCTATATTTGCTTTTTATTATTGCTGGTTGATATGTGCACTATGAGAGCAATGATCGATCCTTACTCTTGTGGAAAGTAACCTGAATTTGTAAAAATGGCTTAACCTTGGATATGTGAATCGAAATTCTGGAGAGCTTCTCATTGAAGATTATTATCCCTCTTATTGGAGTTCAGATTGCCCATTATAACATTTATAACTTTTTCAGCACTGTACAACATCTGTTGTATCCAGATACCTCAAGTATGCTTCCTCACATAGGGGGTTGCAGTGATCAGGCCTGGGCAATTGTCAAAAACATGGGTCTCCGCAAAGTCGTAAGACCATGTATGGGGGCTGACACCTGCCTAGTGCTGGAAGGTCAAGGAAGTTGGTGATCTGATGGCAGGGGAAAATTAGAATTGTTAAAATAGGAATAATACTTGATATTATTAGAAATGCCCAGAAAATATCATATTTGTACATCCATACTATAGAAAAGCATTAACCTTAAAGTATGCATGACGTTATTTGGAGATCCAGGAGATGTCCAACTCCTGAGGTCTGAGACAGCAGATGATTCTGATGGTTACAAAAGCTTCAGCAAAGTTATCATGATCTTGTTCTAATACGAAGATCAAGTAGTTCATCAAGCTCATCCCTGTCAAATCCCTGAAACCGGTTGCCATTTCCTATGGTATTGGTTGACAATGGCACCAAATGGTCGTTTCCTTGGTTTGCTTGACTCATGCTTGAGGAGAACGGAGGTCATGCAACATTTCGTTGGTTCAAAATTGGCTCAGCCAGTGTGATAGGTGTGATAGGTGTCTGTACTTCAAGAAGGGCTTTGTCCTGGATGAATCCCCTGAATTTTCATTTTCTGAAGCCTATTCAGCTCAGCCAGTGTGAGTTGTCCTTGGGTGGGTGGCGGCGGATGTCTTCGCATTACGAAAAGCCAGGGGCAATCACTAAGCTTAGGCTGACAGGTAAGCTCACACGGAAACCAACAATCAGAGCCAGGTTTTTCTTTTCTGGACGATGCAAGTCGGGGTTCCCTTCGACACTGCCCAAGCAGTTGTATGGAGAAGCGAACTATGTCATAACATCAATATTACAAGAAAAAGATCCAGAGTATGAAATCACAAAATTGCCTACTTACTTGTAGGTGATCTTCTTGTTCTGAGTTATGGTCTTTGGGGTTTTGCCAGAAAAGTTATTGTTTTGGAGATCACTGTAGAGAAGCAATATCAGGAAAAGCATACGAGATAAGACATGGGTCTGCAATATATGCTGACTATACTTACAGTTACTTTAAATTGGGAAGTGTCCCGAGGAACCTTGGGATTTGTCCATTGAGGCTGTTGTTTCTAAGATTTCTGAAGAAGCGAGCACGTGGAAATCATTAACAACAAGGCAAAGAGAAGAATTTTCAGGGCTAAATGAAGCTAAGGTTGATTTACATAGTCTCGAGAGCTTGCATTTGGCCGAATTCTGGTAGAGGACCATTTAGATTGTATCCTGAGAGATCTCTGCAACATTACCAGACTTGTCAGTATTGTGAATAAATTGTTTGCTTCTACTTTCACCATCTTCATCGACTCTTGAGGATCTTAAATTTTGCTTACTCTTGGCGTGTCATTGCCGTTGCAACCCAACCATTCCCATATGGTGTTGTTTGGAAGACAGGGATCTCCACTCCATCCGCTTAGCTGCTCAAAGGCGTTGATCAGGACCTGAAGTCCATCCACCGCTCCAAAAAGGTAAATTAGAACTGCATCATGTACGAGACCACTAATGATATGTGTTCAAGCATATGTGCTGCTAGAGCTGAACCAATCATCTTGCAAAGTTGTGCTAGTGACAAGCGGCTCGCCAGCTGTGCACACTTTGATTGCGCTGATCACTGGAGGTAATGTAGAACTATCATTTTGGCACAGTTGAACGTTTAGGGGACCATGTGACTGTTTCCTGACCCATGCCCCAGTACAGATCCCAATCTCAGGCTCAGCTGTTAACATGGAATTATTTTCCACAAAGATATCGATCAATCTTGTCTTGTTATCAAAAAAATTACGAGGCTCGATGAAATAAGCCACTAAGTAGTTGAGGTTGGTGGTTGTGGTGAGCGTGAGCAAGTTGATTGCGTCTGCTGGATCTGCTGCTTCAATTACTGCGAGGATTGCGTCTTCAGGTGGATCATTGACGTTGTTTTGGGTCAACAGGGGGGCTGTGACAACATTGGTGCCCGGGGGATCATATAGTTGCCATACTCTGTCGTAGTCATCCGTCGGAAATGTGTACATCAACATAAGAACAGCCATCAGAACTAAACCTTAAACTTCTTCTTTATTTATTGCAAAGGAGTTCGAGTTTCATACCTGAGGATCCAATTTTTCAAATCATTTGAACTGCCGCCATAGTTATATAGTGGTAGCTTCTGAGCCATGCAAGATCTCCGCTCATACGCTCGTACATATTGTCGTCCAAAGGCGAGATCTCCAATATGGAAATGAAAGGAAATTGCTTGTCCTGCGTTCTGGCTAAACACACGCTGACGCTGTCTCGTTTGGGCGTGGAGATACAGCTCGTGAATTTGGAACTGTGTCGCCCAAGTAACGACACTAGTCCATTTGTTCCCATCAAACTCCAGGTCGAAGGTTGGCGGCTTCGACTGGCAATCGTAGTCGCCGTAGTAGAAAACGCCTCTGTTGAAGTACTTGGCTTGAGTCGGGGTCGGTAACGTGTAGCACTTCTTGTTTTGTTCTGTAAAGGCGCGGAGACTGTTGAATTGTTCTATAGGCCGTAGGCTGCTGGTTGAGACCTTTCTGTCGGTGCCCATTTTGACGTAATTCTTGTCAGCTTGCCAATAGCTTCCAACCGCAGTGTCTATATAGCTTGATTCGGTTACACAATCGACTCTCAATAGGGTCGTTTCATCTGTTATGTTAAAGCGCGGAGTGAACAGATGAGCCTGTCAGATAATTAGACAAGGACTAGAAAGCATTGTTCGACTTTGTACTAGCTACGTGATTTCCTTGAGATAGAGCTTTTACAACAAAAGGAAGCCGCTCGCCGGGGAAAAGGTTCCCTCAACAAATATCTTTTACCGAAGGGACAAAGCTTCAACTTTATTGTTTGATATGGATTCTGTGTCGTTTCGGAAAGGAAACGACTTGTCTCTAAGTTAGGATAAACGAAATACAAGAAAAAAGGAGAAAAGTAAATGTGCAATTGAAAATATAAAAGTGTAATAAAGGAAAAGATAACTAGTCGAATATGTTGTTGATTTTGGCAAAAAGGTTTTTTACACGATTGCCTCTTTGGCTATTTATGATTATATTCTATGTGTAACTGCTCTTTGGTGGTTACCACTTCGATTTCAAATTATTCCGGAAGCTTTGGCTCCATATCGATAATTGCTCGGCCTTATCAATGTCCTCGTTGGTGCCGATTCCCTGTGAGCTCTTATCTCGTCATTTGTGACGGGTTTTCTAATGTCGCAACCTCCAACATCCTTGTTGCTGATTGCAGTCCTTTCAGCCCATTGTTTACGGGTTCTCACACGCTGAGCCTATTTTACTCTTGTTTACTTACAAAGCCCAATTGGCCAATTTTGACGCCAACAAAAGCAAAAACACCAACATACGCGTGCCCACTGACATCTTGTGTTGTCTACTTAATCAGTGGAAGATAGATCTTAATACCGTTTAAGATTTGACCTGACATGCTTTTTATAGGTCCAGTTTGTAGTTGTCTCAGAAATTGGGCGTGTGCATATAATATGGTGTGTCTTTCATATATGGGTCTCACACGCTTAGCTGAGAACGACTAACGAGTAAAAATCTTTTGCAGTTTAATGTTTGTCTCTTTCAATCTTCCCCAACGTTATCACAATCCTATCGTTCACATAAAACAATAGCATCATGATCATTGCCTTCACAATCGGTTCAATGGCCAAGGTATTAACTAATAACAATTCATGGAAGCGATGCGAAATTGTCAGGTACCTTCTTCTCAGATTAAGTACTCTCGCGGTGCCGCATAGGGGACACTACACCAAGACCACCTATTTATTCATTTGTTCTCTTTCCGTTTGCCAGGACATGAACATATGATTTGACTGATGTGCATTCATACTGATACAACATCTGATGGGAATCAATTATCATTGACTCGACGGCGAAATTTTTGATTTGTACAAGACTTGATATTGCTCATGCAGTTGGTATTGTGGGTAAATTTCTCTCTAATTCAAGTAAGGAGTATTGGATTGCTGTTAAATAGATTTTGAGATATCTTAAAGGTACTTCTACACTTTGCTTGTGTTATGAAAATGCAAAGCCTGAGTTGAGTGGCTACTCGGATGCAGATTGTGCCGGTGATGATGATTCTTGGAAATCCACATTAGGTTACATAATAATCTTTGCAAAGGAAGCTGTTTCATGGCAATTGAGATTGCAAAAATGTATTGCTTTATCTATAACTGAAGCGGAGTATATTGCTATTACCGAAGGGGTGAAGAACTCTTATGGATGCAAAAATTCCTATAAGAGTTAGGCTTGAAATGAAAGAAGTTTGTTCTATATTGCGATAGCATGAGTGTTATCTATCTTAGCAGGAGTCCAGTGGTACATTCATGATCGAAGCATGTTGATGTAAAGTATCATTGGATCTGAAAGAAGTTAGAAAAGAAGCTTTTCCTACTTGAAAAAGTCCACACCAACAACAATAGATGCCGAACGTTGCCCATGGTGAAGCTTGACGCTTGTTGAAGAAAAGCGGGCATTACAGAACTTCCCACATTAGATGGAGGGGGAGATTTATTGGCTGGGTCCACCTTCATGTGGGGCTCGGCTAGCATTAAATAAAAGAAAAAGAAAAGAAAAGAACAAAAGAAATGGAAGTGGTGGTCGTGCACTGGTGTGCGCCCAAAGCTAGGAGAGAGAGAGAAAACAATAACTATCGAAACAAGGGAGAAGAGAAGGAAAAGAAAATGGCTGCAATTTTGTGGTCTCGATTTGAAGGCCAAACGTTAATAGAATCGGCTCAAATTTGAGTATGTTATTCGTGAGACTAAGGGCTATAAGTTGATGGTTTTCGTTCATTGAGAACTGCCTCCGAATTCTCTCATTATGGTTAGGGTTTTCTTATTCCGAATTTGTTTATTCACCTATATGGTGATGAAATGAGACTGTAATATTGATGTTGAGCCTTTAGTGTGTGACTAAAGAAGAACATGTTGTGTATTATTCTATTTTTGGTAATTAGTTGATGTTTTTGGACAATCTGTATTTTTTCTCTCATTGGGTTTTCCACATTAAATCCTTGGTCTCCTAATTTGCTTTGTCTACTTACATTTCAGCATTATATTTGCATATTGTGAGGCTATATATTGCTGGTTCTTGTTAGGACTTAAGAAAATTTCAGTTGATTTAGTTTCGGGGGAGAAATTGATCTTGAATTGTGCTAAGTTCATGGTGAATTATTATCCCCGGGTCTCCCCAACAACTTGTTCTATCTCTAATATGGTAAACAGAGTCAATCATGGTAGTTCAACAAATGTAGCAGGGTCCAATGTGGGTCTATTTGTTGTTAGGGTGAGTTTTAGGGGAAAAAAAAATTCTCTTTCCTAGATGCATTCATTCAACTATGAAGGGGAGATTAGCCCTCGACAAACACAGATACGTTGAAAGTCAACCATGAATGAAAACGAAGTACCTTGAGACGGACTGAAGAAAACCAGGCAGAACAACACTCCAATGTCCATTTACGCTCCTCTTGTTCTAGTCCATCAGATTATTGTGGTTCGGGAGCAGGCTTTTATAGAGTAATAGACAGCGAAAAGAAAACAAAATTCGGTCCATCTGAAGTCACTCTGGCAGATGCTTTAGTTTAGTAAATTCCAAAGAAGATTTGAGGCTTCTCTTTTACCAGTATGGTTCCCTGATACATTTCCTTTAAAACTTTTTCTGTTTCGTCACTCCCAAATCTCAAACAATGATCGCCTCGTTAGCCCACTTCCAAACGAACAGGGTGGGCATAGACACTGAGCTTCAAGCAAGCATTACATTGATCACAATCATTTCGGCTCTGTCATTGCTCCTATCAAATTGAAGGAATTCGGGCTTCCTTTGAGGCTCTCATGCATCGCAAAGCTGGGAATGATTTATCAACAAATTGAGACAACATTGTTTGAGACTAGTGTACCAGATGACCGAAAAACACACAATTATTCGGTTTCAAGCTTTCGGATTTTTCAGTACGGTCAAGCTGTACAAGTCAAATCTTTTGAGATCAACTTCAAATGGACAAGCCAAAATGCAACCTGTATGCAGGATTTGGGATGAATACTCATTTTATAATGCAGGAAAACATAGTCCTCAGTTTACTTCTAGCATTGGCCTCCTCGCCTAATTCTGTCTATTTTTTTCATTCACAATGCCATGCTTCTTTTTAAGAATATGCAAGAAGATGCAACTCTACGTCGAAGGAAAAATTCATGGCTTGAGTTACACTAGGGAACAAAAGAAAACATCTTTAATTGAATTTTTTGTAGGAAAAGGTTGTTCAGTGAAAGGGGTCCATTTCTATGGTGAATTGTGTGTATGATCAAATCATGCCAGTATTATTGGCACATTATGGGCATGAGTAATAGTAAATAAGCAGTAATTGCATAGAAGCAGTTCTTTGCTAAATGCAAGATCAATTTAAAGCCATTGATGCTGAATCCAGAGAGTTGTGCCATAGCAAGTATGTACACTGAAATAGACAACTTTACATCTCAAGAAAAGAGGATGCCTCCAGGATCCCATTAAGCTGAACACTTGCATTTAGTAAATTTTTATGTCGACAGCCAAAACTTTCTGGAGCGAATCGGAGCAAAAGCTCTCAGCCTCCAGCACATGTTCATTCGTGGTATTTCCAAAGGAAAGAGACATGCTATCTTCCCGAGCTGAGAAGATCTCAGGGCTTTTTTATCTGCCTGATCAATTTATTTATATCGCGTACATCTTCTTGTATTCGTTGGTGAGGATCTCCGAATCCGACATCGCTGAAACCGACCAAGACCTTGACCTACTTCCCAACGAGGACCTCCTTATGTTCCTCATGTTGGAGGCCTCGATACGATGCATAATGACCCAATAAATCATCGTGCCGAGAGTAGTGGCCATAATGGTTGTCCCTATGATGGTCACCCCTATTGCCAGCCACCTTTCTTTCTGACCAACCACGACAAATGAGAGTGCCAAAAATGCAACCGAGACCAGCACGCAGGCCAGCCACATTAACTTGTTGATAATCGCCATCATCTGCTTCTTGGCCTTGCTCTCGATGACCACGACGGATGTTTGGACCACCACCACAGCCAGGGATATGAAGAGAGCAACCGAGTCAAAAATAAAGAAAATTACAAATGGAACTTGCGGAGCAATGTTCGCTTCCCCGAGAGATTGACCCGGGGGGATATCAGTAGGGTCATCCACGTATTGACCTGGGACAGTGAAGATGGCTGCGAAAGCGACAGTAGCGATGAGGACAGCTACCACGGTGGTGGAGTTGATGGCATTGTTGAGGCCTTCAGCGTGCATTTTGTTGAGGCGCTTGGCGATGCCCTGGACACGTTTTCTTGTTTGACGGGTGTGCTCGAGCTGGTAGTGGACTTCGTGTTTTATGTCGCTCACGGTTTGTTTCAGCTCACGAGCAGCACTGGTTGCTTGTGGCTGGATGGCCTTGGCACTCTGCACGCCATTCTCCTGGAGGATGATCGCAACATTGGAGTGACCCATTTTTTCTGCTGTATCAAGGGCAGTCTCGCCAGACCGGTTAATGAGTTCAGTGTTAGTTTCACTGCAACCGAGCAGCAACCGAACAATCTGCAGGTAAGTAAGATTTAAGCTGTTAGGATGCTTGTCTTTCTATATGCTCAGACATGGAAAGGGTACCATCTGGCAGTTAAAGATGGAGATGTGGAAGCGATAGTTTAAGGATCGAAAGATTTGTCAAAATGCTAGCCCAACGACTTAATTCCACAAGTAGGATGGTCATATATTCTAATTTTCTATCACCATGAAAGGCAGGCTTGGTTTTTCCTTCATCTGACAATATTGCAGATACTTGTCCAAAAGCAATGCAGCATGAAAAAATAAAACATCTACCGAATCAAGATAAAAAATGGGTTCGTTTCCATTATCTAGCTTTGATTTGCCACCGAGACAATCAACCTGTCTGCTTATTAGATGAGTTGGTAATTTAGAAGATTTAATCAAATATTTTTGGCAGAAGTAATGAGCAGTTAAACCCTGAACCAACCCACATAAGTATCATCAATCAATGAAATTAAAGTGCTATTAGCAAACCATTGCAATTGGGGGGCTTTAGTCCCTTTATTGGGGGACTAGTAACAAGTGTTTACAGCTAGCATTTCCATTGTCATTAACAGAGGGAGCGTCAAAGTTGGCTCTTTGGATCAATGGAAGGCTTTACGGTATAATCTCAAGTCAATCCTAATAATAGATGAACCGCCTAATCTAGTCTTGCCTAACATGTATATCTGAAACGACTGGATGACATCTTCCAAAATCCATGTATTTACTTGCAATTTGTAAGTTACATTCTTTTTCTATATCAAGACTTCAAGAGCAAACTGGATCATAAATGCAGCAGCTCAAAAAATTTGAAGTTGTGCTGTTAGAGCTTAGACAATTCATCCTGCTTTAGCTCACCATGCCTTCTTACTTTAAAGCAGAAACATACTTTGTCACGACCAGTTGTGATGTTTGGATCAGCAAAACGTAGTAGAAGCAGTAAAATTTACCTGGTCTCTGCCCTTCCTGCTTGCTATATGCAATGAGGTGTTGCCCTTAGTATCTACCATGTTGATTGAGGATGGATCTGCTCTTATCAACTCATCCACAACTACGACACTCTGACCCTTAACAGCCATGTGCAATGCCGTCTGCCCCTTTTTATCAACACGAGTCACAATACTAGGCTCTCTATCAAGAAGTGACTTCACCACCTCCAAATGCCCATTTCTTGCGGCTGAATGCAATGCTGTTTTCCCATTACTTTTCGCTATTGTTGCCAACCCACTTCCAGCCTCCAACAACACATTCACCACATCAATATGGCCTTGTGTTGCGGCCGTGTGAAGTGCCGTCGTATTTGACGTGTCCACCGTCATTGCCAATTCCGGATGCACCTCCAAGAGTACCTTTAGTATTTCTGAGAGAAGGTAAAAATCAATCAATTCCAATATGCCTTACAATGACAAACCAAATGCCCCAGATAGCTAAAAGATCATTACACAGCAGACACATACCCAAATCCCCTTGTTTGGCAGCAATGTGTAGCGCATCAAAACCATTTCTTGCCTTGATTCCTGCATCGGCTAGATCATAGTGCTTGATCATTTCCCTCACAACATCAACATAGCCATATTCGGCGGCAACGTAAAGGGCAGTTTCGCCGGCTTGATTTTGCTTCTCCAGCAATTCCTTCAACTCTGCCTCTGCCTCACCGGCTTTAGAAATGATTTCCATTATCACAGCCAGATTACCTGCTCTCGCCGCGGAATGCAGGGCCGTATCATCCCGCTTCCCCGTTAACTGCTTGGTCATCTTCTTCCTCGGCTGGCTTGGCTGCCCAGCTGGTGACTCCATGCCTACTTAATTGCGCAAAAATCCCTGTCCTCAGTTGGTTCTGCTCAGCAATATAGATTTCCCTCTCCTTCCATCAAACACGACAACAATCGCGCTTTCAACCCGCAAAGCAGGGTAATCCGCATCCAGCAGTCCGAGCTCAGAATGGGTAATGAGAACTTCTAAGGAGCACCGTGACGACACAAGAAACCTTCCCTTTTTCTCTCACTTCTTGATCTCACAACATCTTGGTTCTGGCATATCTCGCATCCTCATCAACATCCTGTTCATCCATAAACACCCCCAGATTAGATTGGCCCCCACAACATCATGACCAAAGCTCTCATTGATCCATTTTTCTCCATCGAACACGACCAAACTCGCATTAAAAGAACCATTTACGCTTATCTTAATGCTCATTAAAAAAATGAAAAAGAAAAGAAAAAGAAAAGGGAGAGACAAAGAAGAACCCAGAAACCGGAAGAGCTGAAAAAACCTGCTTCATTCTTGATCAAGAACATGAATTCAGGAAAAAGAACCATGAAAAAGAAAAAGGGTCTTCCTTTTTATACCTGGGTCAGACACAAGCGAGCTCCCCGCTTCTCGTTTCCCCTTGCAGCTGACGCCGAGAGAAACTCACGCGGCTCAGGGGAGGATCATCAAAACACACCCCCTGCGCAAAAGGAATTTCTCGGGAGAAGGAGGAACCACACCGCCAGAAAGAAAACCTTTTCAAGCGTCCTTTCCTACGGATTCAAAAGACGGAACAGGGAATAAACAACGTATGTGCAACACATGCTCCCAACGGCTTTTGTTGTGGATCGCTTGGGTTTTTATATGAATTGCATCTCCAGGAGCCAATGAAAAAAAAAAAGGCGAGGCCTCTGTTTAAATGTGCGAGTGATGATGACCACGATTGCTACAGGAATGAATTCACGGGCCAAATGGGAAAAAAGGAAAATCAGGAAATGAAAACGAGGGAAAAAAAGAAAAAGAAAAAGATGATTTGCAGAGGAAACAGCAAGAAGAGAGGGAGAAGGAAGAGAGGTAAAAAAAAAGAAAAACCAGAGGTTGGTGTGAGGTTAAAGAAAAACTAACAGAAATAACAGAACCACGCGCCTTCGCAACTGGCGGGCGCGTGCAGGTCAACGGCTCTGGTTTAACCGTGGCTTGACGTAAGAGCAAGCATGCGGAAATTCAAGGCCTCAAATTCGTCCGCGTAAATACGAATCCCGTGCTCAACGTGTGTTGATGTAACGTGACAGAGACGAAAATCCAAATCCCCCTTTTTCTTTCTTTGTCTATATGTTCATACGTTGTTGAAAGTCGATCTTTCACATATTCATCAAATCTTCATACTTAATGTGCGAGAGCGTGAGATACTCTACTGTAAAAATTTCTATAAGAATTGGTTAATACTTGTCGTGTTATTACGTGCGATATAACCATTATCCTTTGAATATGTATATGCATAACTACCCTTACTTAGAACATTTTTATTAGATCCATGACATGACGTTGAAAAGATAATCTTTGCACGTTCCAAAAAGGAGCACCGTTCTCTTCCACCTCCATTGCCATGGATCAACATGTACAATTTTTTCAAGTCTCAAGTGATGTCACGACAAACCCTCCCCACTTTACAAAAACGTTGAAATATTGTCACTCCTAGGATGGTGACGATAACTATTTAGGGTTAGCTTTCGCCCTGTCTTTATCCAAGGCGCCATTTACTTTTTCAATCAACTAGACGAAGAATTCTGGATGCATCTAGATGGTGTGAACGCTTGAATCAGCCGAGTTGAAAAATTGAAGAATTCATGGTACGTCCCACCATCAAAGAGCCAATGGGGAGTGATCGCGAGATGGGGCACCAAAAGGTTTCATAATCGCAATTATTGCCTGCTTTTCAACTCTCCCACCTTAAAGCGAAAAAGCTAAGGAAGAGAAAAGCCAAAAGAGAATGATGGAGGGTTATAAATAGTGGACGGAGATGAAATTGAGGACGGCCAGAAAGCACCGCGTCGATATTTTTAGTGGGTCACAGCTATGACACCATGTATGCACAAAGCCAAAGGAAAAAAAAAAAAAAAAAAAAAACCTAAGTTCAACTACCCATAATTCACCTACGCAAAAGCAAGGCCCGTTCCAACGATTCGTCCACTTAGATGGATAATTGAAAAGCGATTTTCATTCTTACATGCTTTATTTATATATATATATATATATATATATATATATATATATATATATATATATATATATATAAGGCTTACAAAGAGATTGGTCTCGGAGTCGAATAAAGATAGAAGAAAAAGGGTATTGATTAGGATCTTTATTAGTGCGCCATTTTTGTGACAAAAAGAGGTTTGGTCGTGGTGGGTGCAATGATGGGATCAGTGGAACTTAATAGATTTTACTCTTCAACCCTAACGAAGCATTTTATCGACCAGCAAAATTACCTTGGTAATTTTAAAGTCGACGTATATCGAGTTTCGTTTTTCAAATCCTTTGTTCTTATAAATTAGGATTAATATCTTAAAAAATCCAAAATCGGTATGCTTGTAATAAATTTAATCCAAAATAATTTTTTGATCACAAAAAATTTCAAATCTGATACACCTATGATAAATTTACCCAAATAATCACAAAAAACCTCAAACCGATACATATGTGATAAATTTATCCTAAATTAATTTGTTCGACGGCCACAAACCACAAACTGATATATTTGTTGTTAAATTAGATTAATAACACAAAAAACCATGAAAATGGTACAACTATGACAAGTATATTATTTTTATTGTCGCGGGTATCTACCAGGTTGAGGTAAATTTGTTAGAGATATATTAGTTTGGAGTTTTTGGTAGTTGAAAAATTAATTTATGATAAATTTATCACG
The DNA here is from genome assembly GCA_017140595.1 of Eucalyptus curtisii. NCBI lineage: Eukaryota > Viridiplantae > Streptophyta > Magnoliopsida > Myrtales > Myrtaceae > Eucalyptus > Eucalyptus curtisii. Next base: position 11,785,457 of record CM029504.1, read on the forward strand.
GGTGTACCAGTTTATGATTTTTTAGAATATTAGTCCTATAAATTATATGAGAAGAAGAAGAGGAGGAAAAATACGAAAAATATGGAAGATAATAAATATAACCAGAAATGAAACGTGTTCGCAAGCTTCTAAGGGCCCCGCGTCCACGCAAGTGGACCGCGAGTGGCTTTTGGACGGACACGCGGACGCCCCCACGTTGATCTCCACGTCCGGACAAAAGCCGGGACGGTCCGGGCCGGGCCCCACGCGAATCCTTCCAATTCGCCGATAATCGACCGCCTCCCGCCCCGGAGAGTGCGCTCCACGCGCTCGCGGCTGGGTCCCCGCCCAGATGATGTGAATCATGTGATGATGACTCGGGCGGGACGGGCTGGCCGACAGGACAAGCGCCGATCCCGCGCGCGTGGACGAACGCCGTTTTTACCCGGCAACTGATGACGAGGACTCCGCAGAGATCCAACAAAATCAACGACCCGAAAAACTAACGGGATTGCCTGAATCCCCGGGCCTCGAGAGCCCTTTTTACTTTAATCGGAAATACGGTCGTCGGCGATGATGATCGTGGCCTCTCGAAAGAATCGATAACTGCAGCTTTAGTACAGTTCCTAGCATTAGTAACTCTGGCTACGTTTTATGACCATATTATTACAAACGGGGAATGAGTGAAATGTAAAATTATGAGATTTTAGAAAGGAGTGAAATGTGATGAGTGAACATATTATTACATCTCCAAAATAAATGAAACGGGATTTGACAAGTGCTATGATGCATCAAACTGACAAAACCCACTTCGAATTTTAAGCAAATTAGGTTTGTTTACTAATCGGGATTCCCTAAAATATATATGTCCTTGGAATCAATAGGAGAGACCAAAGCTAGAGGACCTGACTGGTATGATTGGGGTCTTGTGATGCATCATGCTGATGGAGGATTCTGAATAAGATATGGAGAGCTAGCCGACGGAGACCATTGACTTATGTGGATAATTTGGATGAGAGATTTTTTAATTTTTGTGCCAATTTCCCATGGTGCCTGCACACCATACTTATATGTCTTCATCCGGAATTATTCACAATCCTCAGACACAACCGCACGCATCGTCTAAACCGTGCTTGATTGACAACTTCTTATATTCTTAGAATAATGTTTGCCAATGCGTCAGACTAAATTGATTGTGTTATAAGAGTTGGATTAACTTATAGGACCTCGACAAGTCATTCTTAGTGTGCTTGATACAAAGGCTGGCCATGCTTCATCTACATATTGGCCATTATACAACTTTCGTGGGGGGCAAAATAATTATGTCTAAGGTCAGTTGGTTCTGCGAAAAATAAATTATTTAGAAAATATTTTTCTTAAAATTGATCACTTACGTCGCTTATAAAAAAATTGATGTACAAATAATACTTTGTTGCCCATGGAGTTGTTTAGACATAAATTTCTGTCGATACTGTCTACACCCATAATTGATCTGGTTGATACGTGTTTGGAACAAAGGTAAGAAATATACAACATTTGGGTAAAAATAAGTTGCAATCACATGCATAACATATGGATGCCATCTTATATATATTGGACCATCAAAGCAAATGCACGGTGATCGACGATAAATTAAAGAAATGCCATATGTCCAGTTTTTGAAATGCAATGACAAACGATTGGTAGTCACTTGTATGAACACTAATGGCAATTTCTGATTAGAGGCGCTTTAGATATTACTCCAAGCGCCAAGAGAGTTGGCATCGAAGACGCATGTAGTAGAAAGAACAGCTGCTATTCGAAGACCTAGCTATGTAATGGTCATCGATAATTGCGCAATTCTCGAAACACGATGAGGAAGAATATGCAAAGCATGAGCGAAATGGGTTTACAAGAATAAAGGAATATTGGCAAAGCCAATAGCGGATACTGGAGAAGATGCAACGGCTGAGTGATTATCACATCTTCACAATCACCTGACAACCTTGACAAATCACTCAAATATTATATTTTATCTTTACTTTTCCTATACTACACTTTAATTTAGTTATAGCTTTCAGATTCTCGTCTTCAATTAGATTCTGACATGTTTCTTTATCCTAATACCTCGTCGTTGATTAAATTTCAGCATTGTATCTTACTATCTTCAACTTGTGTTGTTGATTAAATTCCAACATAGTTGAAGACTGATATTGTAATTTTTGGGTCTTGTCGTTGATTAAATTCTAACTTGATCTAAGATTGTATAGTGCTCTTTGGATTAAAGAAGTTTGATTCCTTATTGCATGAGATATCCTCTGTCCGAAATTGGCGCAATACTTTTGTCTATTTTAATAAAACCGAAGAACGACTTTCAGTGAAAAATATTTCATGGTGAGAGCAATTCCGGTGAAATAGATGTGAAAACATTTTTTATTGGCTAGTTATGTCGAGCGACACAAGAGATCATTTTCTATAAAATATTTTTTAAATCATTCATTTTCCACTAAATAAATGGAACGCTAATCTCTCATGGCACGTAATTAATCAATTGAAATTAGTCCTTCAGTGGTCTGCTTTTAACTATAATATGCGTGTTGGTGCAGTTTAATATAGCTAGGAACATGCAGACGCACTCGTTTGTCCCCCTTGATTTAAGCAAACTCCCGTTTGTGATTGGAGATCACTGATACCCCTCGAGAACAGATATTATTGGGAGAAGATCAAGAGGGCTAAGGCAGACAGGCAGGCATGGATTAGATAGCCCTAAATTTAATCGAATGATGAAGATGCCATGAAGAAAGTTTGGATTCTACTTCACAAGAAAAAGGAGGTACTTAGCGTTGAAGGAAGCTTATTTATATGAGGAAAACTAAAGCTGGGGGGTCTAAAGAAGTCGTAGATCCAACTTTCACAGAATCGCTTTCTCCTGCAAAGTTGCGGTCGCAGTCTTCGGGATTCTCATTGCCTCTGCATGAACAAAAGCATTCAAATCTCCTTTTACAAAGTCCAACTGAAGATGCCAGCACCGGCTCACATGTAGACAATTTAACTCGACAAAAACATGTCGTGGTAAATAAGATGAAGACACTAACCTAAGTAGATAAAAAGTCCCGAGCTCTTAAAATGCTCCACTAAAACATGGGTTAAGGTAGGAGAGTGCTAAAACTTGAACGGGTTAACTCGATGTGAGATTTTTCTTTTTTTGACAATTAATATAAACATGCTCGTTTCTTTTGCGCTAATTTAATTTTTACGTGATTTTAAAGGGGCAAAGAAAGGAATTTATGGTGTTTGATAGGGGCAGGAATCTCCAAGGCACGTGCTGCTTCACATATTGTAAGGCCTCTAATGTCCCTCTCACAATTACTTCCTCGAGTGTAATGTAATTTATATGGTTTCAATGAGGAGTAGGCAATGTAACAAAGACTAGTGTCAATTTACTTCTTGAGAATGGAGTCGAAATTGACCAGTCGTTCAAGCGAATTATATGCAGCTTTTGCTGACCGAAGGATTTTAAAAAAAAAATGAAAAAGGACCAAGTGTCCCTATGACGATTTACAGAATCGAGGAAAGAGAAGCCCCCAATAGTTTAAAGGTTTCGGTCACGACCATTAACTGGAAATTTTGGTTGACATAACTTTATTGCAGCTTTTTCTCACTGACATATTATCCACCGTGGACAACGCTACTATTCCATTTTGATATTTTCTTTTTCAATGCGGGTAAATATTTTGAAGAATTGGTAAATTTCTAAAATAATTGGTAAATATAAAAGAAAGAACCATTGGTAAAACTTATCGACCACTAGATTTCCCTGTAACTTTATATTAGTAACCACCGTCAGTCTTTTAGAATTTCAAATTTTTTTGTAGAAAAAAAATTATCATTTTGTCTTCCCTTTTATTAATTTTTATTTGCCTTTCTTACTAATTCTTTTACACTTGACGATGTTTCTTGAAATTCACCAGAGTAGAAAAGGTCAGTATTTTTCACACGAATCAATAGAATTCATCAACCATAGTGCACGAATTTCAAAGTACATAAAAAATTCCTTGATTCGAAGTCTTAGTTAATAGGGGCACAACTTGTCAGTCAAGAATTCGAGCTACAATCGACACTCTCCAAGAAGAAACATACAATTCTAAAGGTTAGGTCTTGTTTGTTTCATAAAAAATGAATAATTTGAAAAATATTTTCCTGAAAATAATCACTTGTATCACTTATAGAAATGAATGACAAAATTTGTTTTAATTGTCCATGAAAATGTTTAGACATACATTGTTGTCTGCAATAAACATATATTTCATTAATTATTTTAAGTGACGTGAGTAATTATTTTTAAGAAAAATTGTTCTCCATAACATTCATTTTCCGCGATATAAATGGAGCCTAAAAATAATGTATACTCTAGTTTAGCCATACCTGGCTAAAACCAAGATTAATGAGAATATCAATATAAGTAAGCATAGATTTATTATAAGAAAAATACTTAGAAAGTCTTAAATATATTACACTTACACCAATTCAGTCTTTAAACCTTTTAATTTAGCTAATATAATCTTAATCATTTTGACCATTTAGCAATATAGTCGATCTAGCTAATTTTAACAAAAAATCACTAACATGGACACAAGGCATCTTATGTAATATGATCGGTGTTGACTTGGATAATTTTTGAATTTTTAAAATTTTTTTCTGAATTTTTCTTTCTTTTCATTGTTTTGCCTTTTTTTTTTTTTTTTCTCTTTTTTTTTTTCCACTAGCTGATCATGGGCGTCGATCATAGGCAATGGCCAAAAAAGCCTCATTTGGGTTCTCAAGGGTTAGCCTTACCAGATTTGGAGAGGTGGGCCCTTGCTGGTGCTTGCTCTCACCCAAGCAAGGCTAGCCATTGATTGTGGCTGACATCCAATGATCTACCTTGGTGAAAAGAAAAGGGAAAAACAAAGATAAAAAATAAGAAAATTTTGAAAAATTATAAAACATATAAGAAAATAATCCACGTTAACATTGGTTGTGTTAGGTAACACGGCTAACATTTACATTAGCAATTTTCAGCTAAAATTGGTCGAATGAACTATATTGGCAAACCGTAAAAAATTTATGATTGAATTGACAAAATTAAAAGATTGAAGACTAAATTAGCACAATAGGTATAGGACTTTCATGGTAATATCCTCGATTTAGTGGAAGAATGGTTAAGAATGACTACTTGCTCTAATTTTGTCGCCTAAGCATAATCAAGAATCTGAGAAGGATTAAGCCTAGGTTATTCTTTAAAACAAATCTCCCCCCGTGGTGCACATGAAAGGGTCCAAACCTACCCCGACATGGACAAAGCTGCTAAACAGTTCCTTGTCTTCACAAGGAGACAATCGTTAGCCTTAATTCTTAGTTTAAAAATATTCTCCAACGCTTATCTAGATATTAATTAGATAATGACCATAATGGTTATCAATAGTTAAGGCTACAAAATTTGATGAAAAAATGTGAAATGCTTCCTAATCCCGCGACCCGAGTCAGCGCATATCTCTCCGGCTCTCGAAAGTAGCAGACTAATCTTGCGTCTTAATTTTTGAGTAACTAATCACTATATTCAAGATGCATTGTTCGCTGCATTTAGCGAAAAATGTAGAGTAAACTTCTAGTGTCCATTGATGATTATTCGAAAAATTACCAAAAAAGTCATAAATCTATTACAATTATGTCAATTTAATTATAAATTTATTTTTTAGCCAATAAAGTCCTAAATGTTTTGCAATTGTACCAATTTAGTTCATCCGGCCAAATTTGGTCTGCCCACTGGCATAGATGCCGGCCGATGCATATAGATAATTTTTTAATAGTTTTTTTTTTGAATTTTTAATTAACTTTTTTTATCTTTTCTTCTTCTTTTTCCTCTCTCTCTCTCCTCCTTCCTCCCCCCTCCTCCCTTCTTCTTTCAACGATTGGCCAGAGGGGAGGGTTGGTTGTCAGATTTAGGCAGCCGAACAATGGCAAGCTCGCCTCGCCGTCACTAGGTGAGGGTGAGCTCGATCTCGCCAAATCTGGGTGAGAGTGAGCTTGCTAGTCACTGGCGAGGGTGAGCCTTGCTATCGCTGGGCAAGACACGAAGAAGAAGACAAAGAAGGAGCGAGGAGTACCCATCAATGGATCCGTGGACGGCATTGCTGAACATGGACAGTAGGGGTGTGCATGGTCCGGGCGGGCGGTTCCCGACCTAGAACCGGGAACTGCCCGCTAAGGACCGGTTCCGAAAAATTGGAACCGGGATCCACACGTTTGTTGCATGGATCTACCCGGGAACCGGACCGCCGGTCCGGTCCGGTTCCTGGGTGGATCCATGGAACCGATCTTGACGCGAAACAATTTTGGTTTTCAATATAAAACGGTCGGGTCTATGAGTTGGGAAGGAGGGGAGGAGGTCTATGGTCGGGTTTTCAACATAGAACGGTCGCGAAACAATTTTCCGCGGGCGTGGCGGGTGGTGGCCGACGCGAGGGGGCAAATAGTAGCGGCGGAGGAGCGGCGGTGACGGCGTCGATGCTCGGGGAGGAATCGAAATGGCGATAGGATTAGGAGGAACCGAGGAAGAGACAAAGAGAGAGAGAACCGAAGACGAAGGGAGTGAGGAGATGAGATCTAATCTAGGGTTTCTTTTTAGTAATTTTTTTTTTTTAATATTAAAAAGGTTCCGGTCCGGTCGGGTGGATGGATCCGCCCATGGAACCGGGAACCGGACCGGTACCCACCTGTTCCGAAAAATTGGAACCGGGAACCGGACCGGTTCCCTCAAGAATCGCCGGTTTCGGGCGGTTCCGGTCCGGTTCCGAGAGGTCCGGGCGGTTCCCGGGTATTTTGCACACCTCTAATGGACAGCCTTGAGCTCATGACAATGAAGAAGCCCTTGTTTTGACTCTTCTTTGGACTCCCCATCCCTCTCTTTGTAGCTCACCTAGCGATGGCAAGGCTCGCCCTTGCTGGATCCAAGCAAGGGTGGTTAGGCGAGCCCCTACTAGATTCGGTGAGGGTGAGCTCGCCATTGGCCAACCACCAGAGTCGAGTGACCGACCCCTCTCCTACGGCCAGTCGCCGAAAGAAGGAGCAGAGAGAAGAGAGAGAGAGATAAGATAAAAAAAATTAATTGAAAATTAAAATAAAAAATAAAAAATAATATTGAAAATTCAAAAAATTCAAAAAATGATAAAAAAAAAAAAAAAATTGTCCACCGATGTCACGTTAGTCTTGGTCAGTCCAAATTTGGTCGGATTGACTGAATCGGCACCATTGCTAAAAGTTTTGGATTGAAATGACAAAAAATTAAGTTTATAATTAAATCAGCATAATTATAATAGGTTTATGACTTTTTTGGGTAATTTTCTCGATGATTATACAAGCTATCAAAATATGTTATTGCAATCAATTTTTATCTTTTTGTACTCATTAAATGCAATTCATGATTAAATGCGGTCAGAAACTAACAACTCTCTTTTGTTGAATTCACCAGCCATATAAAACTTTTAATGACCTTAGCTAGATCACCAAGATTGAAATGTGGTTCTTCGCGGGGATAATGTTGTTTTATCTTCCCAAGAAAGATAAAACTCCACTGATGTCCCTGTGATGGTCAATGGAAATCAGCTGGAATGAAAGCGAGGGAACGTTTGTTCTCTTTCTTAGAAACAAGTTAATTCTAACACGTTAATCAATATCCGAACGATTTTTTGCTCTTCATCATTGGGTTTTAGAGCGTGATTTCCTAAAACTGATTTGCTATGCGATCCCGAGAGTTATTTCTTTCGCGCTTTGATCTCTTTTCATGCTGAGAATTCACTATCCACGGCAGCACACTAAGTGACTAGGGAACCTAAAACCAGTGGAGATCGTTATTAGGCCATGGTCAACCATAAACAACAACGCTAATTCAGTTCCCTCCACGGACTTGCGATGGCCCATGGGTCACGATCATGGACTAAACAAACCTTATTCTATTCAACAGGAGTAGCAGCATTGCGTTCATAATCTTCATTATTGTCAGGGATCGTTAGGATGTAGTTTTCGAGACGAAAGTGATTACCGAAAGGTGATGATCATATCTGGTTGAAGCTCATGCGTTTCTTCGTCGCAATTTACACCAACTATATTTATTGCCGAGCCAATGACCTGTAAAGATATATCTCACGCTTTGGACACGATAATGTTGGTCGGACTGTGGTCATACGTTTCTTCCACGCAATTTACATTAACTTTATCTATTTCTGAGTTAATGATTAAGTGTCCATCCACTCGAGAGACGACATCGTTTTAACCACAACTTACCAAGTCGCTAACTTGTAGCTTAGAACGAACTGAACATGCACGTTTGTTGTACTTCAATTATTAGAGTTTTCGACTGTTGAATGGCAAGTCCATGTAAATTTGTTTGCACCAAAAAAGTGGCTGGGTTGTCGATACTTAAATAAAGCAGTAAGTGTTATTAGACACATGACCACTCGATATCGATGATAGTGTATATAAATAATTGTCACAAATTTGTTGTCAATATACAATGACGAACGGATAAGGATAATCGATAAAAATACCGATTGACAAAGATCAATGAGCTATCAAAATATTGGAAAGAATGCATTGAGTAAAGGTTGTAAGTTTGAAACCATCGGAGAATGGAGCAACTATGATCATGGATCAAATAGCATGTGTTTTGAGATAGAAGAACTTGGGCATAACCACTGAATAATAGTTTGAGAGCAGTTATGGCACCACCACTATAAATACTGGCCTATCTATTAAAACCCTCTACACAAATCAAACAAATTTATTATCTTTCAGTTATTTTTACATTCTTGCACTATACTTTTATTTTCCATACTCACTTCGTCGATTAATTTCGGATGTGTACTTTATCCTAAGTGTTGCGTCGTTATAGAGTTTGTATTTTCCAAGTCTTGTCGCTTGTACAATCCCATTTGAATTCAAGTTGGTATCCTTCTTTACTTGGATTTCTTTTTTCCGGAGTTGCCATAGAACCCATTCCCCTCAATTAAAAATCAAAGAACAACTTTCGACAAAGGATATCTCGTCGTAGGAGAAATTTCTGTAAAACAAAGTTAATTAGTTCGGTTACATAGTGTCTAAAACATGTCACATTACCATGATATCACAGATCGGTTTGAGTATCCTTACGTAGTCATGTCCGAGTACGCCTACGCCCATGAGTCTCCATCGCAATAAAGAAGGGAAGCCGACTTTTCTTCATTTTTCTTCATTTCACCGGGTTCGGAACCTTCCGCCAATTAAACTCCGGTCCCCGTCTCTGACACGGTACATATGTCCCCCCCTACACATTAAAAGATTCAGGTAGTTGAACGATAATAAGATGGATCTATTGTCCATTTATTGCGTGCGTAATTAAAGAGGCAATACTATGGACCAACACAAGAGACGCAAATTAAGGAGCGAGTGCTCCGACCAGCCAGCCAAATGCTCGTTCGTCCCAGTCGTTTTCCTTTGACGGCGACCGAACAGAGTCGGCCCATCAACTCATGTACGGGCTCGTGGTGGGCCCCATTTTTGCGATAGAGAAAGGCTTCAATCGCCCCCAGGACGCCCATTTCTCTTATTGGGCCCCTTCCATTAATCATCCTATCCATGTTTTACTGCTACTATCTTATTTCCTTTTTAATTTAAAAAAATTATTTTCCTGTCCTACTTTTTTTTTTTTTTTTTGTCCCTTTCGTCGGTAGATCCGAGACGCCGCTTCTAAAACTGAACCTCAACCAACGGGCCCAGGTGCCTATTGGCGACACAAATTGTACGAGTCTATGCAAATAATTTCTTTCTTTAAGCACCGGAAAGTCCGCTTGCTCGGGCCGCCTCAAACCTGATAATTTCGTGAATAAGATTAAAGTGTTGCTGTAAAATTGGGCGAGACTGGATGGGACTTGATCAAGGACTTTGAGGCCCAATAGGAAGTACGCAGTCCGGCTCGCTCAAGCCCGCCTGCTCTGATCGGTTCTCTATTGGGAGTAACAAAAGGTCCTTAGGGTTTAATCATGCAGAATTCACATGGAGGGACTTCTTTTTCTTGAAACGCAAAAAGAACCTGTATTATAGCAAACACGAACCCAGGAAAAAAAAAAAAGAAAACACTTGTACCTGTTTTCTAGTATTGGCCACTCGATACAACATGTTCCGATTTAACGTGTATGGTAACTTATCGATACAACATGTCCCGATCTGGTGTGTATGGTAACTTATTTATTGAATGAACATTACATTTTTTTTTCTCTAAAATTCTCTTTCATATTTTGGTATTACAAACAACTCTTTCAAATTTGATTGTCCATATGGAAAAATAAAAAACGTCCAAGAAGAATAGAACGTTATACCAGGAATAGAGTTAGAGCAAAGCGACATTGAAGAAAGAACATATGGAAAGTTTCAGGACGACCATAGGACTTCGACATCACCAAGGCATCTTGAAGGTGCTTGGATCTTCGTCCCTGATCCAGCCGAACTTCTCCAGGAAAGGATTGACAATGGACTCCGGTGGGTAACTATCGATGCAATCACTCCACACGTTACCATCTCCTAAATCTCTCACCACTTCCCATAGGCAACTGTTGCATTTAAATCCAGCACCAAAGCTTATCATGAACACCTTATCACCCTTTTTCAGCCTCTTCTTTGCTTCCATGTATCCAAGGACATACCACAAGCTACTCGCCGATGTGTTCCCAAACCTATGGAGCGTCATCCTAGCCGGCTCAAGATCGTACTCGCTCAGATTGAGGTTTACCCCGATGCCGTCGATCACGGCCTTCCCACCTGTGTGTACGCAAAAGTGGTCCACCCCCGTCTTGAAGTTCAGCACTGGCCTTGGCCCTGATCCTTTGGTCGGGTTCTGGTTCATCATTTTTCGGTACATAGAGACCGCCGCGAAGCGGACAAGCTCTCTGATCGGCAGTATCTTGGGGGAGATCGCCTTGAGATTGTCAATGAGTGCCCGGGTTGCCGCCTTCGGGAGGGTCTTCCCGAGGTGGAACCCTATGCGTCCTTGCGAGTCCTCCTGCTGGATGCAACACTCGTACGAATCGTCCCTCGCCCCGTGGTGGGTCCTCACCAAGCACTTGAGCTTGAACATGGCCTGATCTGCCAAGGCCCTATCGTTCGATAACAGGATCGCGCACCCACCAGACCGGAACAAGCAATTGGCTAGGATCATTGACCGGTCGTTGCCCGAGTACCAGTTGGGGCTCAATGACTCCGATGTGACGACTAGAGCATACCTATTCTTTTGGGACTTAAAGACGTTCCTAACGATATCAACCGATATTAGGCTGGCGCTACACCCCATTCCAGTGAGATTAAACACTTTAATGTCCTCCCTCATTTTGTAGTGATTCACAATCCTAGCAGATAAAGAAGGGACTGTAGAGAGCATGGACACATTGACCACAAGCACATCAATTTGGGTGGGAGATAGGCCTGACCTCTCCAAGAGCTTGCCGATGCTATCGTGGAAGAACTCTTCCATCTCGGAGATGCCGTCGTCCAGCGTTGGGTTGTCTTCGCGGCCCGAGAACATGATCCTCGGGGCATAGGTCTGTTCGCCAATGCCCGCGCTCACAATGGCTTTCAAGAGGAATTGGTACTCGAGGAGGCCAAGGTTCTTGGTCCTCTTGATAATCTCGCCACAGCACTCGGTGTCTAGCATCCGGTCGCTGGTTGGCTTGTAGCATTGGTAATCTAGTATGTAGCACTCTCTGTCCCTCCTCTCATCAATCTTTCTCCATAAGATGAGCAAGGAGAAGAAAATAGGGACAAGATAAAGCATCAAGAGAAGCTCCATCTTCACTCACACAACCAGAGGGAGAGAGATACAGAGAGAGAGAGATGCAGAAGGCCAAAGGAGAGAGAAGACGTACGAATTGTCAGGTGAGAATTTAAAGGAAGCACTTAATGAGGAAGACGAAAGTGGAAAAGCAATCGCGTTACTTTTGTCAGAATGGCGAGAAATCAAAGTGCGTGTGAGAGCACACTGGTCAACGAGCCAGTGCACTTCACATTAACCCCATCAAAGGTCACACAGCTTTCTCGAGCGCTTCAAGAGAAATCACGATGCGGACCGCGGCTTCGATCTTTTTCAATAAAATCATCACGTAGTAAATCAACAAAGCCCAAAGTAATGTATGCTTGGGCAAGATAAGCAAGAAAGCTTGCCCATATATATAGAGCGCAAGCCTAAGATACCCTCTTCTCAACTTGAAGAACAGAACACTAATGTGCATAATTGGAGCCTCCATAAAAAGAACATAATCTGAATTCGCTGATGACTTCCTTATGATACTTCTTTTTCATTGGGGGGCCCGAAAACAGTGCGGGTCAGTTTTCCACACAATAGACAGTTCGAAGCCAAATATAACTTAAATAGCAAGTCATTATGGTTCACAGTTAGCGTCTTATCCAGAAGTGGTATCCTCATTTATTGGAAGATGGAGGTAGGTGTTGCAATCGCAAAGTTAGCTCCCGTGTACGCATTATTTAGGAGGACATAAAGTTCGGCAAAAGCAGCTGCCACTGCGATTTGCATGTTGCCCAGAGTACCCAAACGCTCTGGAAATTAGGTTCTGTGGGTGGACATGCGCCAACTTTTCTTTTGATCATTATGCTAACTGATTGTACCATATTGCGAAAGTTAATTACTGCAGATTTTTCATTGAGAATTTACGGTAAATATCTCTACTTGAGGTTATTAAAGTTTGCAGTTTATATCTAGGGGAAAGGCTAAATAGCAACGGTATCCTTAAGAAAAATACGCAACTTGGTCGGACTGCTGCAAATGCACAGCTGAATGTGGGACTGGGTTTCACTTCGATTGAATTTAGTATTGAAGAGACCTGCGAATTCTACAAACTGAGTCTTCCCGCTACTTGATTCATTAGGTCAATTCAAGTAGGAACTTAGTTTGATAATATCCACGATACTCATGTTAATGTACTGAAGTGATCGAGGAACTGCAACGAGCACAAAAACTTTCTTGATTGATGCTAGCTGATGCCGAGGTTGGTTTTGCGAAACCTACTTACCTACCAGAGCAAATATTATTATCGGATTTCTGAACATGCGACTCACTTTGTCTAAATAGCTTATGACGTTGCTTTGTATTCTTAGCCGCTCAAGACCGGATTTATTCATGAAATTTGAGTTATCCCTAGCTTTCAAACGGAACTGATATTGATCTGATCACGTAAGTGTGAGTCGCTTGAATCTGGATTGTGCGTTGCTTGTTCTATTATCAGCTTCGGGTTTCAGTTCTTTCATTCGTCTTTTTCCTACGTTTTTTTTTTTTCTTTTTGGACGGAGTCTTTGTCCTGGCTCAGTGGGGTTTACGTTGACAAAAGCAGATTTCCGCAGGCAAAATGGATTGACGTAGACTCGCTATCAAATTGGAGAATCAGTCAGATTATGACAGAGTGCTGACTGGCCGAGTCCACGGCTTGACTTGTCTTGTTGACGAATATAATATTTCAATACACTGAAATTGAATCATAGAAATTTCTCCTCTTTATAACCGACTTCTTTGGTCCAACCTATGAAACTCCAAACTTTGGATCCAATTCCAAGTCTTGAATTATTTTTTTATGCCACAAAAAATTCTTAACTTTCACTCTTATCTCAAATCTATCTATACGTCCAAAAATTACCGCTAATTCATTTAAAATTATTGACATGGAAACCAATTAGAAGTTGATCATCAGAACTCGCATTTATTGTTTAGTTTGAATTAAAAATGCCATCTCCTTCATGCCAATTCCATCGCCTAATAAAAAGTTGAACAGCCAAATTTATAAAAAGTTCTTGACAAAGCATGAATTAATCTCTTACATATACTTAACATGCACTATTATAAGGTGTGTGAAGAAACGATTTTAAATTGATCACAACACCACATGACATGAGTCAAGGATTAAATAATTCGACTCAAATCATTTCAGTTTACGTTATAGATCATGTTTGTGTCACAAATGTGTCAACCAACTAAACACTATCGAAAACTAACTGGCTCAACACTATAAAAAACTAATCATGCTTACTTTATTAAGGCGGATTTAAATTAATATAATAATGAACTATATATGACAGTCATTTATTAGACGTTGCATATGATTTTATTTAAGTATCAAAGTATCAGTTATGACATCACTTAATATGTAAATTCAGGAAATCAAACATAGTATTCCTATCTTTGCTCATCAAGTAAAGAAGTCATCTCAGTTCAACTAACTAGGAGTAATCGGTTCTAAGGTGGATAGTTCCCACTCTAGAATTGGGAATCGCCCATTGGTGATTCGGTTCCCAGGTGGGTCAATGAAACCAATCGAAATGTCCCCACTTCGAAAGAAGCATGAGATTTGAGAGCAAGCAATGAGATTGGAGGCTGAAGACAACTGAGAGCAAGGGTGATTGAGGGATTGACCAGGCCAAAGGTGATCCAAAGCAAGGGTGAGGAAGGGATCGATGAGGCCAAAGGCCACCGAGAGCAAGAGTTACAAAGGGAGGCGAGGGCATGAGATGAGTGAAGTAAGAGGCGGAGAGAGATGAAGAGGAAAACTAGAATTTTGTTATGAAAAATTAAAACTTTAAAATGAGAAAAATATATATATATACCGGTTCAGTTCAGGTGGATGGGTGGTTCCACACCTAGAATAGGAAATTAGACCAGTCCTTATGGGAATCGTCATTTTTGGTAGGGTTTAGTTTGGTTCCAAGTGATCTGGGCGATTCCTGACTCTTTTGCACATCCCTACAATCAATGAAACATGCTAGATCCTCTGGCAAAATAAAAAGTGAAAAATAATGTGACAAACTATGAACTAAGACTAAAGAAGAAGCTGCACTATTTAATGTTGTCGAGTACAGATGACCAGCGGGTAATTTCACCCCCGCCGAAGGCCCCCCGTGGTTTGGGTGGTTGTTGTACGCACGAATTATTGAAGCTCTTCCCTCCACAAGAAATGGTAGGCTGCTGCTGGCCATAGAATGATAAGCGGGACCTCAATCAATGTTGGAAGTATGGTTGACTCCACTGAATTATTCTAGATGGAACCGAACAAGCCGAGCCAATCACATGATACCATTAATGCTATAAATAAACTCATGGAAGCATAATCAATGCCACTGCTTTGCTATCTCCTCGTTAACGAAACGTGGTTGGTCTACACATATGTAGGATGGAATAATTCCATGTACGAGCATAATCAGCTAGTGAAGTTATGCCAGATAAAATTTCCGAATGGCACTGGTTAACAAATTAGATGCTGAACAAGTGTTGGTTCTCTCACTCTGAAACACCTTCACTATATCAACCGGGCATTCAACTAGATATATTTTATGAAAAAAAGGCGTGCCAAGATATATAATCTATATAATAAGTAAAGTCTCAGGTGACTTCGTGTTCAGATGCTTCTTAACAATTGTGTGCACTGTGCCTATCCCGGTTCTCTCGTGCTTAATTACTGTTCATGCACGCATGGAATTGGAAAAAGATTGTGATCGGAACAAGGCACTTGATAACTCTTGGGGAATTGACCCACTTGGCCAAACCCTACGTAGAAGAACATCTCTCCATCTTCGACGAGATTCATGCATTTCTTCGACTCTATCTACACAGAATTATGTCTCTAATGACATCCCATCAAATCATAAGCTGTTCTTGATAAGAGTCACGAAATCTGAGCTTCTTCTGCAAGTGGATTCTACGCTTCTTGAGTCCAGTTGTTTCTCCATTATACATGTGAATGCACTGAATGAGGGAGGATCGCCCGCAGAAACGTTGAGTTAGGTTGAAGGGCATAATTAAGATGGATCTTAGTGGATATGGCGTGACGATCTCCTGTCATGTCGTCAACTAACTTGAAGGTTCACGAGCGTGGAGTCAACTTTGCCCGGCTTTATATATCATTATGTCTCTTCCGTTGGCCGGCAAAACAAAAGAACCTTTATTTCATCCCTTATCGGTAGACGTATCATCGTCTCTGTACAGGAAAAAGAATGCGTGAGGGCTATTAATGATGCGCGAAAGAGGTTGTGTCAACTAACACCAATAAAGGTGCACGCCAATGCCAATCACACAACCCAAACGATGGCCATGCAAAGTCAAAAGATCACCTTTCATCATAGAACGCTCTGCCAAGATATGAGCCGAGGTATAATGTTGTTTAGAATAAGGCTTCCAACCAGATTAATCACGTGATAAAAGATAGTGAGACTCTAGATGTACCAGAAAGATTAAAGTTCTTTACTGTGCGATTGGCTCTATTCACCGTATTATCCAAATAATAAGTCCTTGTAATAATTTTCTATGGACATCAATTTTCTTAGCCTCCTGCTCCTTTAGTGTATTTTGACCCTCTTTTCTCCTCGTCAAGCAACAATCGAGCTACAGCTTTAAATCTACCCGTTTGGCTTCCAAAGAAGACAATAATCAATGAGCTGGCCAGCTTTCAAAGCACAAGAGCTGCAAAACTTATAGGGAGCAAGTAGCTGGAAAAGTTGCTCGACGAAGAGATCAAGGCCACCCTCGCCAGACCGGCAAGGGGCCTTGTCAAGCAAAACCGGCGAGGGTGTTCCCATGCTCGCCAACCCTCGCCAAGTTTGGCAAGAGGTGACCTTGCCCAACCCTCGCCAACTATCCTTGAGGTTGGCAGGGGACAATAAGGAAGAAAGAAAATAAATGAAATGAAAGAAAATAAGGAAATAAGGAAAATAGGAAAAAAAAAAAGGGAAAGAAAAATTTAATAGAAAACTTAAAAAAAAGTTAAATATTAAATAAAATGTCTATGTCAGCGCCGGTCATGCCATGTAAAATGACTAGCGTCCATATCAGCAATTTCTAGCATAAATTGGTCGGATGGACTTAATATGTGCCAATATAAAAAAATTTAAGACGAAATTAGTTCAATTGAAATGTTTAGGACTAAATTGGTACTAATGTAATAGGTTTATGACTATTTTGAAATTATAGATGGATGGAATAATTTTGAAGTTACATAACAAACTTAACTTCGAGGAAAGAAATATTCTTGCACATTTAGGACGCAAATGATAACTATTCTATTTTTTTATTCTTGAAAATATGTTTGGAACATAAATCCGTTTGGTAACGCACGCAATTTCATTTTCTATTTTTGAGACAAATTTTTAGCTTAGAAATAGGTTTGGAATAGAATAGAGAAGTAGAAATTTTCTACTATTCTATTTATGGATCATAAATAAAAAATGAAAATTGTTCTCATTATTCGCTCTTATTATTGCTAGTCAGCCACCCGCCCATTGCCTGCTGTCCACCACCCACCCAAGAGGGAGATATTAAGAAGGTCTATCAAATGAATTTCTATTCAAAATAGAAATTTAATGTCGTTATCAAATGTATATTTTTGCTCAAAAACCCATCCATTGAATAAAAATAGAAAAATCTATTTTTGGCCATGAATAGAACTCGGAAATAAAATGGTTATTATCCGCACCCTTATTTTCCACACCAATTTTTTGAATGAATTGGATACTCCTTTCTTGGGAGGGAAAATTATTTGACACGTTGTGTTATATCAACTAGGGTTTGTGTACTTAAGCTTAAATTCCAACTTAATTTTCGTACAATTCCGGTTGGTTCATCAGACTAAGTTTAGAGGAGATGAATTCCCTATAATACCTATACAGACCCGATAACATTCAAAACGAAACTGATCCTTGACTAGTAAGAGCAACTTCAACGCATTGGATTATGAACACCGACTATTCGAGCAGGACGGATTCATCTGCACAATTATAGTTAAGTTGATTAAGGGACGGCAACCATCGCTTGGGACATTTGCACGCTAGGGCACGAGCTACTTGCTGAAGCTTTGTCCATTGAATCATCACGTAAATGGATGGAAATAAATGTGCACTCAAAAATAGTATTCAACCACCCAAACGGTTAATTAAAATGGATGGAATAATGTGGTCACCTTAGTTTAATTTCCTTATTACATGGTTATTAAATGATGAATTAATATAGTCACCTCATTGTCATACATGTCTATTTATTTTATCTTCTCACAGTTTTCTCTTTCTTGGTAAGCTTTCTTCTCTTCTCCATCCTTCCGTTGTTTTTTCACTTTCCTACAAAAGATCAATGAAATGTCACCAACAGCATTAATATTCTAAGAACGCAATCTTAGATGATGTCAACGGATCGACTGACTTTTATTGTTCCGTGTCCAAAAAGGTACTTTTTTTTTTACGCTGTTAAATTTCAATCGATATTGATAAGTATTAGATAACTATTAGTAAAAAAAAACAAAATGTTTGATGAGTTAGACATTTTCCTTGTAGTTTGCAAATTATCAACTTTTTTACTAACTTACCAGCTTTTATTTGCATGACTTACTACTACTTCAAATTTATTATCTCTCATAAGAAATGATAGATTAACTTTGGTAAGCAATAAGAAAGCTGATAAACAAAAGTATCATATAAAAATTGAAGCAACTTACACAAAAGTTGATAACCGAAAAGTTAGATGGTAATTTAATAGAAAACTTGTTGGTAAATCATTTAAATAAAGATCGGTAAATTCATATAATAATTGCTAATTTTAAGCTGTAATGAGAAAAGTAAACAAAAATTGATAGAATATAAGACAAGTTGATACTCTACAAACTATCAAAAAGAGCTGGTAATTTGCTAAATTTGTCAATGAGTTATCGACAAATTACTGGAAAGTTAAATGGTTACTTTTTTTTAAACGACAGTTTTTGATACTTAATAACTCTTTCACAATATACCAACACAGAAAGCAACCTTTCTTCTTTGGGAAATAGCCCAGTGGAATCATCTCATTTGAATATCTAGACTAGACATCATAAACTTGAATAACAAATTTCAGTCTTCTTAATAGAGAAATGATTGTACACTCTATCACAACTATAATAATAAAAAAGGAAAATGACTATGACATTGTTCGATTTTGTCCTTCACAAATATAAGAGATTCTTATATTAAAAGCATTTCTTCTTTCACATGAGAGAGAGAAAGAGAGACGCAAGATAAATCATATGGCAGGTCAAATAACCAATGTCACTATCCCAACAAATGGGTTGATGCAAAAAAACTTGACTGAACTAATGTATAAATATAATGGAAGTGATCTAGCTGAGAATTTAGATATTATGGTGATAAAAATTAAGAATAGTTTTCAACGACAAGGAAGAATATGGATAGGTGTTGAGATTAACAAATATTATCTGAGCATGTTGGGCCTGGTTTTCCTTGGGAGCCCATCCATCACTCAAAATGCACAAGACCCACAAAAATGACAAAACCACAAGCTCGTTGGCCCAGATAAATAACAGATTCTCTAGTTTTCTTCAGCCTCATGATTCCGGAAACCTGAAGGGACTGTATGACGTGCCCTTGCATACTCGCCTGGATCATACTCTGCGCTAATCAAATCCACCGCCACTGCAAAAGATGACAGACTCTTTACGGACGTCAGGTAATCTAACACCGAGTTCGTGGAATTGATACAACTTTCAGTAGAATATTTACCTACTGATTGGAAAGAGATCTTCGAGTTCGGGACCTCTTAACGGATCCTTCCACAAATTTCCCACATGAATTAGATTAGATGGCCGGGCTTTCTTCGAAGATTAGCCTAATATCTAGAACAGTTTAACGAAAGTGGGAGAAAAAAAAGATTGTCCGCTTGCTGATCCTTTATGCCGGAAGGCTCATTTGACTCGGTACTATTCTGCGGATGATTTGCTGATATTTCCTAATGGTGACAAGCAGTCGATGCTTTCTTTATGATTCGTATTTGACAAGTTCAGATCTCTTTCTGGTTTCAAATTCTGAATCCTGCCATGACCGAGATCCATTTCTCTAGTGTTTTTGATGAGTCACCTCTGGAAAAATTGACTGAAAAGGAATGTAGGCCTATGATAGACAGACTAGTAACATGTTTAAAACCTGGATTACTAGGAAACTGTCTTTTGCTGCTAGACTTCCGTTACCCAAAGCATTACGAATTTCTAGTGCAATGTCTTCAATTTGCCTGGAAAAATTCATCAAGATAATTGAGTAGAAAATACAAGCCTTTACAGGTGATAGTACATCTGCCGAAGGAGTTAAGGTGTGTCTTACCACTATCTATCTTCCTAAAGAAAGGAGATTTGGGTCTTCAAAGGATCATTTGGTGGAATGAAACTTGTTTTATATTGGCTAATTTTGGCTTGAGCTGGTGGGTGTATATGGGTTGCTTGGTTGGAAATTTACAGACAGCAGGGCAAAATCATTTTAGACTCTGCCAATTTCAGCTGACTCATCATCCTTCATTTGGAGGAAAATCTCGATGCTTAGAGATCCTTACGAACTTATAAAGCATGTAATCGGGGGTGCTAAATGTTCCTTTCTTTGGCATGCTAATTGCATCCCTTAGGGCCTCTTCTCAATCACTGAGATGGCTAGCCTTTGTCATGTTCGGCAGCCTATTCCTCTGTTCCTGACAGAGTGCTCTTGATTTTGATACCCATTGGAGTTCTCTGGTGCAAGTGCTTGGGATGAGCTTAGAGACAAGGCTGTGAGAGCCCTTGTGTCCTGCGGCATTTTTCTCATCTTCCTTGGCACTGCATAACGGGTTTGCGACGAAAGTACAGAATGCTCAAGTGGAAAATCCAGGTTTCCCCAACTGCTGTTTTGAAGCTTCATCGGTTATATTCTGGGTCCCTTTGGAAAAGGAGTTCCCACCAAAGCTCATTGGGCCAAAATTTGAGTGTTGGGGAAGACTTTTTAAAAAAAAATAATCTCGGACAAAAGTGAACTTTGAAAAAGTTTCAAATCCAAAACACAAATTCTAAGGTGCTTTGAGTTTTTTTGCTTTCCTGGCATGCAACTTCGCAAGTTAATAAAGTATTGTTAATTGTCTTTGTTGCCCTCAAAATTTTATTAAAATTTCAACTTAACCTTTTTAAGAATTAGAAACCTTGATCTACCTTAAGCAACGGCTCCCTATATCTTAAAAGAAAGAACCATACCGGCCTCTCTCTTCAATTAGTGTACATTGATTTATACATAAATTTCATGTTGGAATTGGGGATTTAGTAGTTATATGTGATTCGTTGAGCATGTAATTTGAATTGCTCTCTCCCTTTTTGGGTATTTTGTTAATAAAACCGACTCATTGAAAAAAAAAAAAAAAAGAAAAGGAAACTGGGAAGATAGGAAATCCGAGTGATCGATGAATCGAAGAATAACATTTTTTTTCAACTTCACAAATTATTCCGTCTCTATACATCTCAAACGTCTGTATACACGTGAGAACAATGGATCAATGACTCCGCCCTTTCTTCGACGAGCCCGTTGAGGCCGAGGACGAGGAGGAGTGCCCGGACGAAAAGCTCCCCGAGCCCTCGCTCCCGTGAAATAGGTCCGAGAGGTAATTCCCCAAATCGTCGGGGGCAAACCTGACAATCCCCTCCCTGAACGTGTCCCTCCTCAGCGGCGCCGCGTGCGTCTCGTAGAACTCGCGATATCTCGGCAGCAGCTTCTTCGCGAGCGACACCTTCATCTCGTCCCTCAGTTTCCGGTCGGCCACGACCCACCCGACCTGCTTCTTGTACGCCTCCTCGAAGGCCGCGTTGAACCCGCGGAGCGTGTCCTTCGCGTGGTCCGCCGGCATCTCCGCCGCCGCCGGTGGAGCCTCCGGCAGCGAGGCCAGCACCTTGCTCCACCCCATCTTCTCGTAGTTCGCAGCGTACTGCTTCACCTTCGCCTCTTGCTTCGCCACCCATTCCTCCCCGAGCAGGTACCGGAGCCTCGACTGCCGGACCTTGACGACGACGTACTGGAGGTTGTTGGCCAAGAACAGGTACGACAGAGCCACGTCCTTGTACCGCTCGACCTTCGCGTTGACCTTGCACAGCACCACGAGCACCAGCCACGCGAACCGCGCCGAGATCGGCGACGTGTCGCTGCCGAGGTCGGGGACGGCCGCCTCGACTGGCCAGTCGGCGACTATGTCGCTGAGGATCTCGCTGTAGTCGGCCAGGAGGTTGAGGTAGTTCATGACGTAGCGCGTGAGCGGGTGGACCCCGCCGCCGGGGACGGCGGCCTTGGAGGCGTCCTTCTGGATGGCCACCTCGAAGTCGGCGAGCATCAGGCGCGCGGCGTCGCCGAGCGTCACGAGGGCGTTGACGGCGTGGGATCGGACGGCGGAGGACGAGTCGTACGAGAAGATGGACTCGATCACGGGCCAGAGGTTGGCGATGGCCTCGTACAAGTCGAGCGCGCGGAACATCTTCTCCGGGGATTTCTTGCACTTGCCCACGCTCTCCGCGAAACCGAACAGGGCGATCGCGTTCTCGCGCGTGATCTCGCCGAAGCAGGACTCTCGTATGGGGAGCGAGGAAGCGAACACGTGGTCGCAGAGGATTCGCTCGCCGTAGAACACCGTGGTCACCGCGTATCTGACCGATCGCAGCCAGCACTTGACCTTCGTCTCCAGAGCCTCCCAGTCCATCTTCTGTATCTGCGAGTGAGTCAGCGTCCGGTCTAGCCCGAGGCGGTACAGAGCCTCGTCCACCACCGACTTCCGAACGATCTTGTACACCTTGACGCACTCTTTGCCGTAGCCCGAAGAGATCATGCAATCGGCGATGGCCTTCAAGTCCGCCATCACCGTCGCCGACGAGAACGTCCTCTCCGGCGTCCCCGCCGACTCCGAGCAGTCGCCGGCGAAGTTCAGGTCGTCTTCCGAATCATCTTCGTAGCCCTCGGAGACGCTCGAGGAGCGGGCCGAGACCGACTCGTGGTCCAGGTACTGGCGGTTGGTGGAGAGGATGAGGTAGAACTCCTTCTCGAGCCGCTTCATGGCGGTCTGCATGAGGGACTGGGGGCGGACGAGCTTGTCGGAGGCGGAGTCCTGGTTGACGAAGAAGTGCATGGCGGCCTGCAAGTCCCTGACGGACTTGAGGAACTGCTTGGCCTCCGGGCGGCAGTCGCGGTAGAGGGAGGAGGAGGAGGAGGGGGAGTGGCGGGAAAGGTCCCACTTGGCGATGAGGGACTCGGCGTTGCCGATGTTCTCCTCGACGAGGGACTCGGACAAGGTGTGTCGCATGGGGGAGGAGGCTGGGGTGAATCTGAGAGGAGAGGGGGAAGGGGAAGGTGAGGGATTGAAGAAGGGACTCCTCATGGTTTCTGTCCTTGTCCTCGCTGTCGAAAGGCGATTGCGTCAAGCTGAGCTTCCGATTTTCGTTTCTGAGCAAACGATGTTATTAGGGCAGGTCAGGGATGTCCAGCAAATCTGAATCTTCTCTCGCCGGAGAGAGGGAGAGAGATAGAGAGAGAGAAGAGCTTTGGGAGTGTCGACTGTGGGGAAGAATGGTGATGAGATGGGGCGGGTTTTATAATGGGGGGGGAGGAGATGACGTAGTCACGTGAGCGCGTGAGAGGGAATTCTTGCAAGCCTCCTCTCCGAAAAGGTTGACTAAGTCCGTCTGAACGTGGGAGACCGCAGGAGTCGCACGACAACAAGGAACACGGTGTTCAGCTTGTGGTTGGGCTGACGACACCCCCGGTTTGTGAAAATCACGAAGTCGTAGCGACCAAGGTTTTTACGGGCGGACAGTGAAATGAATTTTGTACGCATCTAGGAAGCACCCTAGGGAACCGCCTTTTTCTGGTCGAAGGTAGTAGAATCGAACTGCTTGGCCCGAAATGAAGATTTTTCCGCGCAACATTGAAGAGCATGCCCGTCATAGTATTTGGCCCCGACTGTCTAGATAGAATTTGAGCATCCGACCCAAAAAAACACAAACCCTGGCATAGATTTGACATCACGGCTGATTCGATCCACCACATCATCGTCTGGAATTCTTTACTCCATCGGCATCATATATGAGATAGCTTGACCATCTCAACATCTGGTCTTCTAGATAATTAGAAAAGGAAAATTTTCATCTGCTTCCATCTCATTCCCTGTCGCTTCTAGCTAAAACCGCCACAAGGGACGGTGATAAATTCCATATTCCATAAACAACTGTAGAACTTACTTTGTGAACAAGTAAAACATATCATGGCGCGTTAGTTGTTGACTGCCCTGGGAATGTATTGAGATCTCTGCAATTTGATTATTTATCTCCAGGTCAAGACTGCGGATTTGGCTAATATTGCGACTGAGCAAACGGTCGAGAGCAAGAACGATATAAAAAAATTTATGTCCGGCTCTCGAATTACGTTAATGCACCAAGGACTCTCGCACCTTTACTTTGCGTGTACAGTATTAATTACTAACTCTGTTGTCAGATCGCACCTTATAATAATTCAATATGGGATAGATTATGATTTCCATGCGTGAGGACCGTTTCAGGAATCAATGTCAATGGAAGCATTCGTGACTCGTTCCACTCAGTTCAGACGCGGGTCTTGGGATCCGATGATGCTCTTTATCTTCTTGTTGCTACGTGCGCACATAATATTAAGAATCGCCTTTTAGGTTTTCGAATTCGTTGATGCTGCATCTCAGATCAAAATCCGGGAGACACATTGATTGAGAAAGTTCGGGTACACAAGTTTAGAATACAGGGTCAGGTTTTTGGATGCATTTCTAAGTTTCCATTAAGAGTATAATTCTAGCTACTGAATGCCAAATCGCTGTAAATTTTAATTTGTGTTGGTGAATGTCACCGAGTAAATATACTCACATCATTCATTAATTACAGGAAATAACACCAGCAATAATTCAACCATTCAAAGTAAGTGTATCTCATGCACATGACATTCATTGTAGGTGGAGCCTATGAATATGCCACATCTATTGAAGACATCGTTTCAGTAGAGTTTTGTGAGATCATAGTTCATTATTTTGAAAAATTCTAAATGATCAACCATAGAGAGATTGAGAGCACAATTACCCTATTCAACAACCTAAGCTTACGACAGTGGACACTAAACGGTTTTATTAGGACATTTTGACCATTTCTACGAAGCATAAGCACACAGTCTTCATTGTTTCGGACATAATCTACACCTCTGTATCGAAAATATTAATTTAACACATAAAGGTCGTCTTTATTTTCGCCAATGCTCCTCCATAGACCAGCCGAAAGTGGGTCAATGACTTGGCGAGCTAATCCTTTCGACTAATTAATCAATTAATCAGTCTTTAATTAGTAATCTGTCCGTGGAATGGGACCTCCTTTTGAATTCAAGCTGTTGGAGCCTTTCGAAATGACCCGGTCAGCCATCGAACTATACATAGTGATACAAATGAAAACTAGCCCGTAGGAGTGGGTGGCATGCAGGTTTGTCCCCTGCGCTCTTTCCTTACTTGTGTATGGCCTAGTTATTATCCCAAATCATCGTATGGTTTCAAGTAAGCAAAATCTAACCCGTACACCACTTGCCCTCTATAACAAAAAGCAACGGAAGAAGAACTTTAACCAGGTATGTCTCTAGCTCTTTTGTCTTTTGCTCAAAGCAGCTCATAGATCATACCCATTGCCCTGTGAATCGAGCTTTACTCTCGTTACACGCATGGAAAATAAATGGGCGAAAGATTGAATTACTTTGTATTGTGATTAAACAAGCAGCTCTTCCAGTGTCGAAATAACAATAGATTGATCTTTGCCCATCGAATTGTTCTAAATTAAACACATCATTTTCAAAGATTCAGATACTAATCTTTATTTATGAGTAAATATGGCAACTAACTTTACCTCCTCCAAGTAAAAGATGAGCTAATGGTCCAAGTTGAAGTACTTTGCCAAACTATCGTTAACAATTTATTTAATGGTTCAATTTGAGCTACACAATCCAATTAAAACTTGATACTAAAAGGAAATTGATAGATATGCTAAGACCGATTTTCAATTATCAATTTACTAAATGACATGTGAAATTATTATTGGTTCTTGAGCACTGTCGCCTTGTATAAAGAGTCACTCACGGTCCGACTCGCGACTTGACAAGTCAAGTTGTGAGTTAGTCTTACGAAACGTAGTGTCGCTTGTAATAAAATACATGCATGTGCATCTTTTACAAGGACCAATCGTTCCAAGCCTCTTTTCCATTGTCCTTATGTCATTTCCCATTTGTTTTTAGCTCCCTTTGCTGCAGCGTCAACTCCCAGGATTGATGGAATCGGACTCCTCTCATCGCGTGTATTGAGATTGCACAAAAAGTGTTGGCCCTTCCGCTCCCTGAAAAGAACCACAAAATCAATGTGTTTATCAAGGTCGTTTTCGTCAATGTATTCAGCGTTTGGGACAAGGCGACTACAACTCCGAAGAGCCGGTAAAACACTTTGCCAAATTCAACCCCTAAATAAAGACTTGTTTCGCCTTGCGATGTTCTTTCGCCTAACTTACATGTCAAAAGGCCGGTCTAGGAATTTTTTATTGAGTTGATCAAAGCGGGTCTAGGAATATTTTATTGAGTTGATCAAGTCCATTGAATTATATTATATCATCGATGACATCAAGTCCCGTTACATGATATTATATCTTCAATGACATCTATGCCCCTATATTAGCTCTCTCTCTCTCACCGCATATTTGACTTCTTTTTCTGTTGGAGATTCTTGGATCGTGAAGATTAATTAGCTCTGGCCTAATAGTCAAAGGAGAGAACGTCATTTTCGAATGAAGTTTGAACTAGGAACGTGCATATATAAAACATGATCGTTTCGTGCTGGGCTAGACTATCATGAACCGTTCGTGCACTAATGACAAAATCCCTCTTGCCGTGTGCCCTAATCCAACACTCGTGTGGACCTGCGGTTACCTCAAATGATGGAGTGAATCACCATAAAAAAATGAGGAATGAAGAAGCATGCTTCTAAACCATATATACTGATTTTTCATTAGTATGGCGAATTGTATACCGGTAGTGATTGAAAATATTTATTCAGCAAAAGAAGGGAAAAAGGAAATGTCAACTTTAGAAGTTGGACAAGCGTCTTGTGGGGGAGTTTCGTGATTGTCGAGTACACTTGTTCCGTATTCTTTTTGGTTGCTACGGTATACTTCAGACTCATTCTTCAATATACGGCATGAACTTGACCAGACATAGAGAAGATTAGTATGCAGAGAAGATAAGTATGCAGAATTTTTTAATATCCTCCATAATTATACATTTGATGTTTGTTTATTTCTTGATTTTTTTTATAAGAAAAAACAGGTAAAACGACATATGGGTAAACTAGCATGGTTACTCTCTCTAGGCATCATCATGATATAACACTCGTTATGAAATATTTGACAAAGATTATAACTAGCCACCGCATTTATTACCTAAAGGTTTGAGACTAGGAGGTCGGCGTACTGCCAACGCCACAGCAAGGGTGTCGGTGCATCTGATTTAGTTTCTTTCCGAATGGACATGTTCTTGATTTAAAATTACGGGGCATTAATGAGCCACTACCTCCACAGAAAAGGGAGAAAAGTACCTTAATTTTTTTTTTAAGCTATTATATTTGTGTCAATTCAATCATAATTTTTTTTAATTGGACCAATTTAGTGTTAAATCTTTTACATTTGTGACAATTGAATTCATCACCCAATTTCAGCTAGAAATCGCTGATAAGAACATCAACAATCAAATGTGGCATGACCTATGTTGACATTAATATTTTTAATAATATTTTAATAATTTGTTTGTTCCTTTCTTTTCTTTATTTTCTTTTTTCCTTGATTTTGGCTGGCAAGGGTTGTGGCCCTTGCCTAGGGCCTTCATGGCTCTCACAGTTGTAGGCAGGTGGCCCTCGCCTAGATTCGATGAGGGCCTTACCCTCCCAATAGTTGGCTAGGGCTTACGGACCCTCTCAACTAAAATGAAAGGAAAAAAAAAAGAAAAACACAAATAAATTTCAATTTTTAAAAAAATTATTCTCATCAATGCCGACTGTGCCACGTAAAACAACTATAATCCACGTTGGCGATTTCCGGCCAAAATTAGTCGAATGAAGTAAATTGACACTAATACTAAAAGGTTGATGATTAAATTGGTTCAATTAAAACGTTTAAAATTGAATTGACACTACTACGATAGATTTAGGACTTTTTTTATACTTATTTCCAGAAAAAAAAAAAAAAAGATAACAAATTCTAAAGATATAGTTAAGCCCTTAGTTTACTCATGGCATAGCTTGAATTTGCCGCTCCGTGGAACTCAAGCAACCTCTTTATCCCGAGCTACCATTATTATGGTCTTTTTTTTTCTTAATTTATTAATGGAGACTATCTGCAAAAGAGGGGACGCGCGAGTTCCAAGTTTTTAATTAGTGAAAAAGCCGTATAACTTCCAACCTATCATCGCCATCCAATTATGGCCCGAAAGGTCACTTGAGATGTATGGCCTAAATCTGGCCTCTTAATCACGAGCTAATAATAATGTTTAGCTTCCGGCGTGCAAGCCGGTGAAAAGTCAATTGTCTATAATGAGGTTCACGAATCTCATGCTTCACCACGTGAAATTTGCTTACGCAAAGGCTTCTGTGTGTCTCCAAATCACGGTGCCCGCCATTTGACATTGACGTGGAACAGAGGATGCTTCGACTTCGACAAGAGTTAATAGCGCGTGGACTCTTCTGGGTAAAAGCCAGACATCCCCATGCGGTTGGGTGTTGGGTTTTCTTTCGATGTCAATCAATACAAAGTCAACGTATGACCCACTTTTCAAAACTGAACTTTTGAAAAGTAACACGGATTGAGTTGAAATAGTGGACCTTTATTCCATGATTGCTTGCATTTGTAGTAGTACTGATCAAAGGCTGGGATTTATGGTGGGGTAACCAAGAATATTATTATTTGATAAAAAGAGAACTACTTGCATGCGACTCATGTCTTAATAATTACTTCGGACAAGTTCATTGCACATAAGATGTAACCATTATATCTTACAAGACGCAAGTCCTAAAAGTTAAGTTGAGATTTGTACACTTTTGAAACATCGTGCAATTGCATTTGCCTCACATATTGGATGTATCTAAAAGCAAATGGAAACATCATATGATGCTGAGTTTACCACAAGGATAGGTTCGTAGTTTCCCAAGATATCCAAGGTTGGCATCGTTACAATGGTTTGTGATGTGCGATCATTACCTAGTTATGGTCTTGTTTATCTTGTGCAATGGAGCAGTCAATTCGATGGAGTTCCCATGGTATATTCCCCAGGGTTTTTGAAAAGTTCCTTGAGCACTGTTATAGGGAGTACCGTCCAACCTTGGAGAATGCAATAATTTATTTTTTCTTCTTTTGCTAATAGGGGATGAAATGCTCTATTTTTTATTTATTTAAAAGATACAATTTTTAATGCCGTCAGTATAGAGACAAATAAATATTATAATTTTTGTTGGTTCAGTTGGACATTTACGTTTTGATCCGCCGGCAACTGGAGGCAAATCCACCGGCCACCGTGTTGTTAATAACTTTTCTCACGCTTACTTTGACTTTATCTATTTCGTGCTTTGCTTCTCCCCATTAGACCATTTCTCAAGTGTTTTTTTTGTTAGGATAAATTGTTCAAAACCCCTTGAACTTTGGCAATGTTTTTACACCTAAATTTTGACGATCCAATCATTTATTTATTGCATAAAAATTAGGGATTAATTTTTAACCCTTAAAAAAATTAATTAATTGCATAGCATATAATTTTAGGTGCATTTATTTTTAATTTACATTTGCATTGGACTGATGACAGATGAGTTCGAATTGGTAGTTCTGAGCTTTAAATTGATAGGTTGAACTAAGCCCATGAAGAGAGCAAATTAGCTCAAGCTTGTTTTCTTTTATGATAAAAAATTATCTTGTGAGAAATAGTGATTTGAAATTTTCCGGGATATGATGGGGGGTTTTTCAATATCATCGGATATGGCAAGTGTGACAAAAAATATTGCGAGCTCATTTTTGCAAGATTTGGGATTTAAGGAAAATTTTATCACAATCTTGAATCTTTCGGTGAAGGAATATTGCATTTGGAAAAATCCTCATGGATGTTGATCTAAAACCCTAGTCCACTCACTTATAAATAGGTTGTTACACTACAGAAAGAAGGCCACACATTGAATACACGGTCGCATAAGAGGGGAATCTAATTTTCGAGGCTTTTCCTTCGTTTCTTTAGTTCAAAATTCAATAAAAAGGGGGCCTTGATTTCCAAAGTGTGCAGAATGGGTACAGTGAAGAGGATGTGAGGGGCGATCGAAAAAAAAAAAAAAAAAAGGGAAAAGAGAGTAGAGAGAGAATTCATTGAAGAGAGGCCACCCAAAAATTGAGATAAAGACACAATTCTGAGAGAGCGTTCAGAAGAAAAAGAGAAAAAAATCGTGAGAAAGAGAGAGAGATAGGGGGAGAGAGAAGGCCATTTTCTTCCTTAGGCGTGTTGTCGCGCAGCCACAACCGAACTCCCCAACTCCACGGCCTGGCATTGCTTCTTTGCGGCCATTTAGATGATGGTTCTAACGTCGTGGCTTTGACCTGAGACGTCTCTGCCCTCGATGGTGAGTTTCAGCCCTCGACGACGTCGCTGCCTTATTCCTTGCCCCACCAAGAGCGCGACGATCATCAGTCCAGGTTGCACGGTTTAGCTTTTCATAACAAGCTTCTCATCAAGCCAACTAGTGGTATCAACGTGTCTGGAGCGGCAAGCTAGGTCCCAACTCCTCCGGTTCGGACAGCCCAGTTTTGCAAATTTGTTGAAGGTCTCTCTCACGGCCAGGAAGCTTTTTGTCTTCTCTGGTGAACATCGAAGCGTCTATCCCACACTGCGACACCCATCAATGGCCGAGAATTGGTAGAAGAGAAGAAGACAAAAGTCAAGTGGTGGATTGAAGATTAAAATAAAGAAGTCCAAGAGCATTCCATCGCCCGTAGATTTGCTGAAGTTCTCTCCTGCACTCATCTCTTTCGTGGACCTTTCGAGAGGAAGAAATAAATAGAAAGATTTTCCAATCTCGATAGCTTACCCACGGCACCTCGTTGACCCCGCCATCACCAATCATCAATCTAGTGCCAGGTGGGGGAAAGACTCGGTCGGGATTGCAAAGTGCGGAGGTTAAGAACAAAAGCCGCCAAAGTGAAGAAGATGAATCCACTTGGGAGGTTCTGAAATTCTTTTTGTCCACATGGAACCGAGTACAGTGCCCTCGATGACTTGCCACCCGCCTTGGCCCACGTCAGCCGCCGGCCATCCACAGTTTTCAAAAGATCTTGCCACAGTCCAGCGAACTCCGGTCAACATTCAAAGCCAGTCGTGGTCCAACATCGGCGGGAGTCCCCTGCGACAATTTTATAGCGGTTCAGGCCTGCTGCCGTGACGTCGCCGTTGCTCTTTCGTGACTAAGCTGCTTTCCTCGACGACCGGCCGTGAAACCGTCGAGCACAGCAAACCATCTCCGTTCACTGTCAAAGAGCGGATTGTGATCCCGATCCGATTGCGCAAAGTCCAAATTTGAAAGCCAATATTTGGATTAGGTAAAATTTTTGTCTAATTTGATTTTCGAATATTCCGTTTCTTTATTTAAAATATCTCGATGCACATGATCGGAGTTCAAGATATATAGTTCTATCCGTAATCTAGAGTAGCCTTTTAAATTGGGAAATTTTCCCAATTTCACAACTTGCATATGATTAATAGTCCGATTTCATGCTTGAAATACGACTCATAATCGCACGGACAAATCGCCAATCCGATCTCACACTCAAGATAGGATTTGTGATTTTGTTTAAAATTGGCCAAATCCGGTCTCATGCGCGAGATACGATTTGTCAATCTATGGATATCAATCTTATCTTGCTGGATTTGTTGTCGTGTTATTTGAATCGATTTTATTTTTGTTAAAAAATCCAAAAAAAATCTGAGTTAGATTAGGTTCTTTGCTTGTTTTAGGGTTATCTTGCATTTAGGTTAGGGATTAACAAGTTAAGATAACATTCAAGTTTAAATTAGGGTTTAGCCTAACCTAATCATTAATGTAAGTTGGATGATATCTTAATCCGGATAGATATTTTTTTGCGATTTTCTAATTTCGAATTTCATGGAAAATACCAAAAAAAAAAAACGTCATAGAATAAATTAATTTCATTCTCTAGGATAGATTGCATGCTCATTAAGAAAACACAAAATATATAACTTTCATCATATAGCTTAGGTCATATTGTCATGTCATATCATTTCATGTTAGATTAGTAGCATGCATTTCATAAAGCATGATTCTCATTAAATATGTGAAAACAAAAAAAAAGAAGTAATTGCGTGTTAATTAGAAATCATATCTAGGATTGTTGATGTGAATTTTGATCTAATATTGCAGATACTTTCGTTGCTATGATGTAAGTCTTGCAATTTATTTATTGTTTTATCTGGGTGTTAAATTGGTGGTTTGCGCACCCGCATGATCGCCTCACATGTTAAGGAGGTAAATTAAAATTAATTCAAGTTGCCTACAAAACATTTTTTCGAAATAAAAAAGAAAGGTACAAAAATGGCGTTAGTGAAAGCTAGCGTAATCGAGTTCCCAAACTCACAAATCTTTGGTTTGTAGAAGTAAAGTAAATCTCCCGTTATTTTTATTGGGTTTCTAATCGACCTACCAAATTGAAAAAGCAATTATATGTTAAGAACTTGAACCTGAGTCGCGAATTGGTATGGGCTTGGGAGAGCCGGGCTAAGTTTAGACTTAGTAGTCCACTAACCTACCCGAAATTTAGGTCGCGACACAACGTTGCATAATTTATTCCAAAATTTGAAAAGTTACAATTATGCGGTCTTGAACTTTGATTTTGCATTTGCTAGTTCTTTCGTTTTGCATAATCATTAGGTGTTACCTGAAAATGATTCAACTCATATTTCTTGAGCCAAATAATCTCCACTAGGTTTCCTCAGCTTCATCAACCATTGCATCCTTTCTTTTTCTTTTTAATTTATGTGGCTTCATTAACCATGTAATAGAAATTATTCTGAAAAAAAAAAAAAAGAAGGTGGATCAGTCTATCTTTCGGGTAAGACTCGACGGTTATGCAGACAAAAAACTAGGGACTGCAACAAACATAAAAATTAAGAGGCAATTTGTAACTTTCAAAAGTTCGGGAGCAACTGTACACTGATGCTAATGTCGAGGGAGACAGCTTGTAACTTTTCAAAATTTGCAGGGCATTTGTGCGGCCAAGGTTCTGAAGGATTTTGAGCAATTATATGTATTTTGAAGGAAAAGGTTGCCGATGGCATTTTGAGGGGAAAATAAAAGAAAGAGATTCCTCTAAAAAAGGGCGATCCATATCTCTTCCATAATATGATAGATTAATTCAATTTCAACATAATCCGATCCACTTTCATGGTGATGCTCCCAAAATATTATTGGAAAGGTGGGATACATTTCCTTAAGTAATTACACAAAACTTAGTATTATGTGTTGGAAGCTTTCCAAATCTCGATCTTTCAAGACCGTTAATTGCCCTTCTTATTACATATTTCAACGCTTAAAGTTTAGGTCAAAGTCCAGTTTACACGTGAGAGAAAATATTAGAATATTTAAGTTAGTGGTCCCACAAATATTCACATTATTTATAAAGAAAAGTTGTAGTTTCTCAAATAATAATGGTAGTCCTAATAAAGTCCGATGGTCAATGGGTGGGAAACTTCCGTAGGCGCAAGTTGGGATTAAGGAGTTCTTATTATCCCAAAGTCCCATCCCAACCTAACCTAGAATACAATCTATATAGGTCGAACCTAAGCGACCGCGGACTCTTGTGAGACTCTCTCTCTCTCAAAACAACTCGAAGCTCAGAGATCAATGTCAAAAAAAAAAAGGTTACCAAAAAAAAAAAACGTCACATAAAGGCCAAAAATCGATAAAAGGACACGCTGATCTGGACTGGGATTGCGCGGATCAATAAGCTAGGACCCCATCTGGAAGCTCAGTTCTCCTCGAATCATCCCGCGTCGCTGCTTTTTGTGGAACACATGCCGTTTGGGCTTCAGTTCAAAAGTCGGACCACACATACTCACCGTGCAAATGCATGCTGTCAACCCTATGAATCCGAGGTTCGATCCGATGCATGCAATTCAGTAGGTCGGCATGAGGTATGAAAACTGAAAACACGCTTCAACTCTTCAATTTGTTCGAATGTTAGACACTGGAAATTATTCAAAAAAGTCTTAAACATTTCAAATTTATCAATTAAGTTCTAAATATTTTAACAATTTGTCAATTAAGTCTATCCGATCTATTTCATCTGAAAATTACTAACGTGTACAGCGCAATCCTATATGTCATGGATAACATTAACGTTGATTTTTATTTATTATTTTTTTGTTTTTTCTTTTCTTCCTTTTTTTAACTTTCTAATATTTTTTTGGATTGAGGGTTAGCGAGGGGTTGACGGCCCTCGCCCGATGCCCTTGCCAACCACAGTGAGGGCGTCATGTAGCTGTTGAGTAAATGTGCATCTTTGTTTCATGTCACTTTCTTCTTTCTTTTTTGGGTTGGTTGTTCCATGTCACTTTCACTTTGAAAAATTGTCTGCTTGCCTCGGAAGCATCCGCTTATGAATAATGGCAGCGTTTGGCACCGATACTATCTAAAGATCCGGGACTTTCCTAATTTTCCCACATAGATTTAGCATGGTCTAATGAAAAGAGAATTCAACAACTTATCAAAAAAGAAGAAATTCCCTCCATAGGCAAAAGAAAAACAAAGGTCTAAAATTCCACGGAAGCTAGGACAATGTTGTCTATATACAATAAGAACGTTTACATGATTAATATGTCAAGCCACATGACAGGTTGCAAATGGACATTTAGCAAATGAGTAATATCGGTGTTTGTTTTGGCGTTATATCTAAACTAAAATTGTTCAGTTCTTTCATGAATTGATTAAAAGAACGATTGTAAAACATAAATCAGTAAAAGAAGCGAAATGAACGTTTCTCTCACTTTGTTTTTCATTTTTCTTTACAACTCTAGCTGGCAATGGTCCACCTAGCCGGCCAATAGGTGAGGGTGTCAGATCTAGGTGCGGAGGCCCTCCCCGTGGCCGGCAAGGGTCGGGAAAAAAAAAAAAAAAAAAAACTAAAAAAATATAAAATAAAACAAATAAATAAAATTTATAAAATTTATAAAATATTAAAATATTTTTAAAAATTGTCACGTCGATCTTGTGTCATGTGAGACTACCGACATCTACATCAACAATTTTCAGTCAAAATTGACCAGAATGACTTAATTGACAAAACAAGGGCTTAGGACTCAATTGACATAATTAAAATATTCCAGACTTAATTGGCAAAAATGTTTTAATAGGCTTAGGACGTTTTGAATAATCACTGATTAAAGGTTGATATTTACGATGGGGTTGAAATATGGAATTAGCAAGTTGATTGGATACCAAATGCGATTGTTGTATCTTGCAAGTTGCAAGCCCTAGGAGTTGGGGTTCTAGTTTGTACACTTTTAAACGTTGTGAAATTCCGTTTGCCACTCATAATTGATTTATATTTACGCAAATTTAAAATAAAATAAAATAAAATAAAAAGTGAACATGTGATGCTAAGTTCAATACATGGATGTTTTTGTAGTTTTCCATAAAATACAGGGTTGGAATGTTACTATAGTTTGTACTTTGTGACGTGTGATCGTCTAAATAGCATCAACACTGACACGCGACACGCGACACGACACGACACGACACGACACGACATGCTGACTCGTCATTTTAAAAAAAAAAAAAAAACAGAGAATTCCGACACGTTGGGACATGTTGTATATTAAATATATATTTTTATATATACATAACAAATAAATAAATAATTAAAAAAGCTTAGAATGAATATACACTAAAAACATTAATTCGTCATTTATTAATATCATTTATTATTTCAATTTGATAAATTCAAATCTATTTCAATAATTTATAAAACTTGGAGAAAAAAAAAATCGATCCATATTCTAGACTCGCGTGTTAGATATGTTGGAAGAGGAGAAAAAAACTTAAGGTATGAATTGTGTATTACAAGAAGTAGGATTCAAAATAGAAGAAAAAACTAGGTTTTTTTCTTCTTTTTCCATTTATTATTTTTATTATTGTATTTTATTTTTTCATATATATATATATATATATAGATATTGACCTTTCATTTATTGAATTTTTAAATTGACCTCGATATCAGAATTATGTGTCGGAAACTCATATGTCAGAATTCCGACTTGAGTGTCGGAGAGTGTCGAAAAAGTTGACTAGGTGTTGGATTTTCCGACACGTGTTAACCGAGTGTCGAGAGAGTGTCGGACACGTGTTGAAGTGTCCGACACGACACGAAGGCTCCTAGAGACTGTTGGTGCTTTATAGGTGATCGTTACCTAGTAGTCTTGTTCTTCTTGTGCAATGAAGCAATTAATTCAATGGGTTCCACACGGGATGTTCTCTAGGTTTTCTCACTTTTTTTTTTTTTTTTTTTTTTTTTTTTTGTACAACTCTAGCCGGTGATGGTCTACCTCGCTGGCCAATAAGTGAGGGTGTCAAATCTAGGCGAGGAGGCGCTCACCCGTGGCCAGCGAGGGTCATGAAAAAAATAGAGAAGAGAAAAGAAAAGAACTTGAAATAATTAAATAAAACAAATAAATAAATCCAAAAAATATTAAAATATTATTAAAAATCATTAACATCAACATTAATCATACCATGTGGGATTGCCAGTATCTACGTTAGCAATTTTCAGCCAAATAACTAGATTGACTCAATTGACAAAATGTAAAAAAGCTTAGAACTTAATTAACATAACTTTAAAATTTATAACTAAATTAACAAAAATGTTGTAATAGGTTTAGGATATTTTGAACAACCATTGATTAAAGGCCGATATTTATGGTGGGGTTGAAATATGGAATTAGCAAGACTATTGTTGTTAGATGAAAAAAAAAGATGCTCGTACGTAACCAGTATCTTAGTAGTTCTTAGCAAGTTGATTGGATACATAATGCGATTGTTGCATCTTGCAAGTTGCAAGCCCTATGAGTTGGGGTTCTAGTTTGTATACTTTTAAACATTGTGCAATTGCGTTTGCCACCCATATTTGATTTATATTCACACAAATTTAAAATAAAATATGTAAAAAGTGAACATGTGATGCTAAGTTCAGTGCATAGATGTTTTTGTAGTTTTCCATAAAAATACAGGGTTGGAATGTTACTATAGTTTGTACTTTGTGATGTGTGATCGTTACCTAGTAGAGTCTCATTCTTCTTGTGCAATGAAGCAATTAATTCGTGGGTTCCACACGGGATGTTCTCCGGGTTTTTTTTTTGGTAAATTCCGTGAGATATATATATATATATATATATATATATATATATATATATATATATATATATATATATATATATTTGAATCCAGAAGAGAGAACTCTAGTCTATGTTGGTTCTGTTGGACACTTACGTTTTGATCCGCCAGCGACTAGGGGGCAAATCCACCGGCCACGGCATTGTTGTTGAATTATCTCACGTTTACATTGACTTATCTATTTCGTGCTTTGCTCTTTTTCTCCCCATTTGACCATATCTCAAATGCCTTTTTTTTTTAAGGATAGGTTGCTCGGAACCCCTTGAACTTTGCCAACATTGCACAATTGATCCCGAACTTTGTAAAGTCACAAATTATGCATTCGTGAACTTTGATTTTTGTAGGTGCTAGTTTTTTAACCTGTACAGGTGTTGCTTGAAAATGATCTAACTCATTTTTCTTAATCTAAATAATCTCAACTAGGTTTTCTTAGCTTCATCAATCATTCCATCCTCTCTCTCTCTCTCTCTCTCTCTCTCTCTCTCTCTCCTTTTTTCTTTTGTTGCTTCATCAACCAAGTAATAGAGATAATTTTGGTAAAACAAATTAATAAGTCTAATTGTCAGGTGAAACTTAATGGCTATATAAATAGAAAAACTAGCGACTGCAACAAATGTCAAAATTCAGGGGTAATTGTAATTTTTAAAAGTTCGGGAGCTACTGTGTGATGATGCCAATGTAGAGGGGGATAATTTGCAATTTTTCAATGTTAGAGGGTACTTGTGCTGCCAAAGTCCTAAGTGGGTTTTGAGCAATTATTCGTTCCTCTTTGTCCATTTTGAGGGGAAACAAAAGAAAGAGATTCCTTTCAAATAGGATTATCATAATCTCTTTCCAAATATGATGTGTTAATTTAGTTTAAATATGATTGGGAAAATGACATAAAGAACCCATGAACTTTGGCCCATTGTACAATATATTTATTGAATTTTTAATTTATTCAATGTGTTTTTTGAACTTTAATGCAATGTGCAATGTGATCTCTAAACTTTCAATTTGTTCGATGTAGTCCCTCACTAGTCCTTGAGCTATATAAAATATTTAGTGTTGTCCCTAAATTTGAACTTGTACCAAAAGTTTATGAATCTTATTAAACAAATTGATAGTTCAGGAACCACATTACACATTGCGTCAACGTTATAAATTATATTGAACAAATGAATAGTTTGAAGACCACATTATAAATTAAACAAAGTTCATGAATTTTTTGTATCGTTATCCCAACGTAGTTTGATTCACTTTTGTGGTGAAACTCTGGACATATTATCATAAAGGCGGGATGCATTTCCTTAGGCAACTGCACGGAACTTAGTATTATATATAGAAAAATGCTCTGATTTAGAATAATGATACCACTTATAAGTCTGGTGCTCAGTAGGTGGGAAGCTTCTGTAGGCCCAACTTGAGATTAAGGAGTTCTGATTATCCCAAGTCCCAACCCAACCCAACCTAAAATGGCAGATCGAATGCAGAATCTACGTAGGTCGAACCTAAGCGACCGTGAACTCTCTCTTTCACACACAAAATCAACTCGAAGCACAAAGACCATGAAAACATAAAGGCCGACAATCGATGGGAGGGCACACTGATCCGGACTACGATTACGCGGATCAAGATGAACACGCTCTATTGCCCCATCTGGAAGCTCTAACGCATGGGATCACACTGCGTCATTGGTGCTACTTTTCGTGTGACCGCATGCAATTTAAACTTCACTTGAAAAAGACCACACATGCTCGCCGTGCAGATGCATGCATTCAAGTCAACCATAAGACCCCAGGTTCCTCCCGATGCATGCAAATTCCGTGGGTTGACTTGAGGCATGAAAACTTAGACGACGATCCGATTCTTCCGTTTGCTCGAATGTTGGACCTTTCAACGTTAGAGGAGATGTTAGAAAGAAAATTCGGACAAGCAAAGCAAAGCAAAAGTGCGTCTTCGTTCCACGTCACTTTCACTCTGATTGATTTTCGTGTGGCTCGGAAGCATCCGCTGGTAACTGAAAGTGATCGCCGCGTTTGGGACCGATACCCCCTGAAAGTCTGACTTTTCCAATTTTCCCACACAGATATAGCATGGCAAAAATTAGAAGACAATTCAACAACTCGTCAAAAAAAAAAAAAAAAAAAAAAAGCAAGAAGAAATTTCTCTCATGGGCGAAAGAAAAAGAGGTCTAGAATTCCACGCAAGATTATTCTGCGATTCTTCACACCGCGTAACTAGTCAACGAATGAGGATCATAATACTAGAGCGATGCTAGCGCTATGTACATTAAGACCTGTTCACATAATTAATGTGTCAAAGTAGCAAATGGGCATCTAACAAATGGGAAATATTGGGAACCTAATAGAAGTTTGCAGCACCATATGGTATCTCGATACTATAAATCAATCTTACTATTCGTAACATCATAAGTTCATTTAAAGTAATCATGCAACATATCTATCACTTGCCTTAAGACACGAAAAAAAAAAACAGTTTCACCATAGTCACGACTTCTATATTATTATCCAACTCTTCTACACCACACGGATTGAGATTACTGGATACATATCTCAATTTAAAAGAATAATCAAATGGTTGAATTTGATTACTGCCAACTCACTTTTTTTATTCGATCCCAAGTTAATATCGATCTTTGGGCTAGGAGCATAAAAAAGACAGCCTTTTGAATTAGAAGTAACATGATGGGCTCAAGATCATCCAACAAGATCACGAGTCCATAACATCTGGCCCCGAGTCAACAGTGGGCTCTCGGATCTTTCAAGTTGGAGAATAGCAAAGTCCAACCCAACACAAATAAATAAGGATTTTTCACACTGTCAATGCATTAAATAAAAATAAATTAAGGGGATTTTACTTGATGATTGCAGATATGTGAGCAAAGATGGACAACAGCCTACAGGTTTCGCGAGAAAGATTATATTCAACCGATGTTCTATTTTTGCATTCATCATTTCTGTATCATTGCTTCCAGAGAATGGAGATACAAGGTGCAAGACATTAGTAGACCATAAAGATAAAGTGGACAAAGTACAATTTAAAGTTCTGTAAAGGATAAGCTTAGGAATGCCTTTTGTCTGAACAGCTTTATGAGAGGAAGGAAGTATTACATGACTTGATCAACATGGTGCAATGCATCCATATAGTACCGGTTTTCCATCTAAATTTTGAAGACTCTTGTCTTTAGTGACTCGCTTCTCTAGATGTTAAATTGCCAATTTACTAATGCCAAATTAAGATTAAGATAAAGAATGTCAGAGGAGAAGTTGACATATGTCGATGATCTACTTTAAGGTTGCGTGAGAGAGAGAGAGAGAGAGCATTGTTTATGTGGAAAAACTTAAAGAGAATTAGTTCCACCTAATCAAAGAATTAATAACTTCAAAAAAAGGGGATATAAACGCCTTTAGAAAAAAGGAGTAAGGTTGAGAATCCTTTGGCTAATGAAAGCCCCACATCTTTAAACGCGTGATCATAAAACAAATTATTGCAAACAGACCCACAACTTTCTTTAATGTATTTTAATTTAAAGACTGGATAAAAGTTGCTGTAGAGTTGGTAGTTAGAGAAAGATAGATAAGAGGATTTAAGGAAGTTTTCCAGGTGATTGATTATGTGAATTCATCAATAATTCAACCAAAGCTTTTAGGAAAAAAAATAAAAATAAAAGGGCTAATGGCTATTTCTGTAGAATTTAATACTTTTTACTAAGGCTCCGTTTGTTTCTCAAAAAATGAACATTTTTTAGAAAAAAAATTGCTCCTATTGCTCACGAAAATGAATGAATGAAAAATATTTTCATCTTCATGAAAATGTTTGTACGTAAATTATTGTCAATAATAAAAATATTTTCCATTAACTAATTATTCTAAGCACAAACGGTCATTTTAATGAAAATATCTTTCAAATTATTTATTTCTCGTTAAGCAAACGAAGCCTAAATGTAAGGAGGGTAATCCATTTCGTGTCATTATGTTATTGCCGGAATAATTTAAATTTTATATGATATAAGGAAAAAAAAAAAAAAAAAAAAGAGGATACTTTTTAAAGGGGCCATACATGTCCAATCGGTCATATTTGTATGCGCCTCATGTTGTATCCTTATTTAGGAAAAAATTATCTAATTAGTCCTAACATATGTCAATCAAATCCTAAATATTTTAATTTTATCGATTCAATTTTAAATCTTTCTAGAAATTCCAATGCAACTCTTTTAAACAATTTTCCATTGAAATCTCTAACGATGCGGTCCAGTTATCAGCAGCCCACTCTACATAGCACACCACCATGTTTGGGAATTCCAAACTGAATTGGAATCTGTATCATATTTGTCTTGCCTCAAATTTAGCATCCAATTCAAAAAGAAGATATTATCCTTGTTTTAAAAATTGGCATTTGATGAGAAAAACAAACTTGATTAATGGTGTTCCGGGTAAATTAGGCAAAGATACCTTGTTGACAGCAATGGAGTTATGTCGATTGCTGAGCAGGACAACAACTATGGTCAATGAGCGAGAGTGATCATTAAGAGGACATTTTCATGTCGAGTAAGCTTGTGAAAGGAGATTAATTACTAGTGACTGTTGAGGGCAGTTGAGATTAGTTGGCTTTTATCACGCTTTTATTACTGTCAAAAAGTCTGGCGCAATGAGTCACCAGTAATGAGTGAGCAATCGATTGAGTTGTGTCTTTGCTATCTCATGGACCTGGGAAAAAACAAACGAACGAATAGTTAACACACATTTAAATATAAAATAAGAGAATATTGATTTTAACCCTTATAGATAAAAATTAAGGTGAGCATGACCATACATATGAGAACTAGACCGATTTCGAGTTTTAGAATATGCAGAATAGATATTAAGTACCAAAAATTGAGGAACTTGAAAAAAGTCTTCGTGTTTTTTGTTGTTCTATGTGTTCGCGTAATCTTGCAGTATTCCATGACATCCAATTATGAATGTGTACTCTTGAATCAATAGTCTAAGCCTTCATTTTCGGCATATCCATGACTTAGACTTTTACTTTATTAATATTTCATATTCTTGATGTGTCTAAATATAAATCGTGGTTAGTGAATTGTAATAACAAATAGTAGACATTAAAAATGATGATTTACTACAATCATTCAATTAAGAATACAAGTAAAACCTAGGTAGACTCTGGGATTCGTGATAGAATAGGTTTCAAATTCCAAACCATGTAAGGTGGGTTCTAGATTTCAAAAATTTGGGAATCAATTCTAACAAATAGGTTCTATGTGAAATATAGATTGGCCCTAAAACCGCTGGCCCCTAATGTAAATTGCATGTACAATATTTTAGATCAACTTACATCTTGACCCTTATTCTAATGTTGTTTCTCAATAGCAAAGGCGTTATTAAGCGTTTTTCAATATATTGAAAGTCTAAGATGAATTACGAGGATCACATTCATGTCGCTTCTTCGAGTATTATAATTACGGCTCATCATGAGTATAACAGCTCACTCAAGTGGCTCGTTATGCCCTATGTCTAAATGTACAAAGTTGTGGAAGTTGCTTCCTTTTTTTAGAAATTTTTGAGCTCAGTATCTAACTAGGTTTATCGATCAATTGGATTTTACTGTAATATTAGTCTCATAATGGCCAGTGCAAAATCACTTGCCCATCTAATGGTAAGCAATAGGGGTGATCAGTTCCTAGTCTAGTCCAATGGTACCAATCACTTCTCTTTTTTTTTCCTATTACCTGATGCTTCCTGTTATGAAGAACTTTTAAAAATTGTCACTTTTATTTTTTTGAAGAAATTTAAAATATACATATGTAATCAGTCCTACTCTTTCTTAGAATCAGGAACCGGACCGTCCAAACATAAGTTCCATCTTTTTTGGACCGACACTCGTAGGAATCAGATCGACTCGGCCAGTTCAGTCAGGTCTGGTTGGTTTCTGACTCCGGTGGTCCTTTTTGCACACCCCTAGTAAGCAAGAGTAAGAGACATTTTTCAATCCATCTGCAGAATTTCAAGTTGGTTTTAATCTCTATGCAACTCCAAAATTTATCAAATATATGGTGCTTGTATCTACAAATAACTAAATGATCGGTACGTAAAATATCATAGTGAAATTATACATCGTGTTCTCCATATCAGTGCATGGGAAGCTTAATTGTAGGGAAGCACGCGACATAATCATCAATTCGTGAATCTGAAATATCTCAAACTTTGACATGAAAATCTTGAAGATCTGCTAAAGTCAGCAGCTTGCTAATGACAGTAAACAGATCTAAAAATGGAGTCGTCAGCTGCAGGAGCACATGGCCTCGTTCCACCATCTTGGATCATTGCTCTTGCAGTTCTCGCGCCAATTAAAACCGCCTGAATGTGCTCGCAATCAGCCCCCCACTCGGGTCATTCCTACACAGGTTTTTGTCCTGATTCAAGGCCCGATCAATTTAATTATCTCCGTAAATGTAATGAATGCGACCAAGTTGGTGAGTTGTGCCTCTGATCTTCTTGCCCGTTGCTTTGTCTCATCTCCAAATCGCATCGCGGCTTCCACCGCTCAGCCAATGTCGATCTCCTTCCAACGCATTTCTTGGGTTACCATCCGCAGGACGATCAGACAAGAAACGTTTCGGTTCTCTGTACAGATTCACATGGGTCGTGCAATATTAATCTCATGCAGACTGTACGATCGAGTAGCTATTTACTGGATGATCTGCTGAGAATTAGGAGCTAGGCCATGGGGTCACTGCGACCTATGAAATAATCGTCTCGGCGTTTGGTAAGACAATGATGCGCCAATAATAAGATAGGTACAGCGCTACAACGGGTCCTCCTTCCTTGACCTTGTGAACTGCTTGTGCTCGATGCGGCTCTTGCTAGTGCCTGTAATCATTCCACACCCAAAAAGACGATGGCCCAACCCAACTTGTCATATCCCTTTCATTTAAAATAACAAAAGGAACTTCTCTCCCTTTTTTTTCCAGGAAAAGTTTGTCACAACTTTGAAGGTCGAGATTGATCCTACGATCTTCCAAGGTGATCTTTTTCCCACACCCAGGTGGGTCTATTCTCTCTCCATCTCTTTCCTTCTTTTACTTTACCCTTTCTTTTAATTTCATGACCTGAATTTTACATGTTAGATTGATGGTGTAAAAAGTTTATCCACAAACAGGATTAAATATAACTATTGTACTCAGTTTGATTTAGTTAGATAGAAGTTTCTTCCATTTACCAGAAAAAAGAAAAAGCATTTTACATTGACAATCCTTTTAACGCAAATCATTATGTAATATCAGAATTTTTTGATGAGATTTAACTTGCAAATGCACATAAATCTTTTGATGCACATATATTGTGTAAGATTTCGATCTTATAAAAATCAGCACGGCCTCATTTTA
The DNA here is from genome assembly GCA_017140595.1 of Eucalyptus curtisii. Taxonomy (NCBI): domain Eukaryota; kingdom Viridiplantae; phylum Streptophyta; class Magnoliopsida; order Myrtales; family Myrtaceae; genus Eucalyptus; species Eucalyptus curtisii. Next base: position 11,830,177 of record CM029504.1, read on the forward strand.
CTCTTTTACCGTGGGGGAGAGGGACTACGATTTAAATAAAGAAAAAAAGAAAAGGTTGAAACTCACTCTCTCTCTCTCTCTCTCTCTCTCTCTCTCTCTCTCTCACGCATCCACCAACTTTAAAAGCAAGAGTGCCTACCCTCACCAAGAAGTTCTTTCTCTCATCCTAGTATCACTTATCTCACATGCTTATCTGAAGCCACATTTCATCATCTTCTTCCCCACCAAAAGCTCATATACACACCCAAGAGAGAAAAAATGAAGAAAATGGATCTTTTCTGTGCATCGCCAGCGTCCACTGCGATATGCACGAGCTTGGAACAACGTTCGATGGTCCGACACGGAACCACTAGGCCCATCGACCGCCACAGCCACCATCACCACCACCACCACCAGCTTCGAGATCGCCGGAAACACCACCTGATCACCGGACACGTCCCTTGTTCCTCCCACCAACTGCCCTTCACTCCCAGGCCTTACTCCGAAAAGCCTAGGAAGAGCACTTGCTCGTCGTCCACGAAGCTAATCACCAGTAGCGATCACCACGAGTACTTCCGCAGGAGAAGCTCAGCTGACGTTTATGACCTTGCGAGCGGCACCCCTTATGGTTCGGCCAGGTATTTACTGAGCGACAAGCCCTTCGTCGACTGGGTTTCCGAGTCGGGTCGGGTCTCGTCCGCGTTGGTACCCGTTCCACAAGTCGATAACAAAACAAAGTGCCAGGTCGGGTTCAATAATTCTCCATCGCTCAAAGCCTCTTATTCGGCTCGCTCTTCCGACCAGGTTCGTATGCCATTTTGGTTCGTCTTATAGTCTCCCTTCTGTTCTTGCGTAATCTTGTTGTGGTGGAAGGGCTTAATTCAAAATCTCCTGGACAATTGCTTATAGAAAGAACTACTTAGTGAATTATGTAAAGTGTTGCTCATTTTGGAAGTATTCTTGGTTTGCAGGTTGTGGTTTTGAGAGTGTCACTGCACTGCAAAGGATGTGAGAGCAAAGTGAGGAGACACTTGTCAAAAATGGAAGGTGGGTTTTCCCAACGCATGTCGAACAGTGAACTCCGAGTATAAATATATTATCCATCTCATTTCATCAGTGAAGCCCACAAATTCTAATGGGTTCATGCGGTGGCGTTGGCCGGTTTCTGTGCAGGAGTGACGTCGTTCAGCATCGACATGGAGACGAAGAAAGTGACGGTGAAAGGAGACGTGACACCTTCAGGTGTTCTGACCAGCGTTTCTCGGGTGAAGAATGCTGAGCTTTGGCCATCTTCAACAGCCTCTTCTTCGCCTTCATGGTCCACCTGACTTAGTCAATCGACTGCTGTAGTCTATAATGATATTTCCCTTTCTGTCTGAATGGATTCCCAGGTTAGAGTTCCAAGAGCCCCGTGTGTGTATCTTTCATAATCGCAAACATGTATGGCTGTGCTTTGTAAATTATATTTGAAAGAAACGTTTTGCGTCCACATGAGCAGAATCTTGATCTATGTACATGTTTGAATTAAAGATAGTTAAAAAGACGGAGAGTTCTGTTGGGTATTGGCGTGATCCGATATCTTATTTTTCTCGAAATGAACAACGATGTCCTTTTCCTGCAGCATCTTATTTTTCATTTCCTTTTCCTTACTCGAATTTTAAAGTCCCTGCTCAGCTGGCGATTCCGAACAATGTATTCTCGTGTTCAGTCTTGTCGATGGCTAAAGAATACTTGTCAGAATTTTTTACGCACATAATTCCGGTCCGTCGCTTTTTTGCAAGATGATCGCGCGATCAAAAACCCTCGGCCCGGACCCAACGGAAAAAGAAACTTGTGAACGCCACCTCCACCAGCAATTGTCTGCACACTTCGTCATTCTTAATCCGGTCTCGAATAAACCCACTAAGCTACAGTTAAGCGATTTAATGAAATAATTCCAATTAAATCATTAAAATTCCTGGCTTAATCAGTTGAATAGGATGGAAAAGATGGATTTAATTGGTTCTAAAATTTTGCCTAATGGCAAAGCCTGAGGCGCTCCATCATTTTGTTGATGAGCCAGAGCCTGAAGCTCTCCATGCGGATCTGTAGAGCATACATGAGCCATGTATGATCATGATGTAGACGATGGAGGTGGTCACTGATCATGACTGAGGCGGTCACATGTGTATCCGTAGACAAGAACACTTTTTCCTGTCTGCAAATCTGTTGGGCGTGCCCTTCAGTGATATGAGTAGTTCCTACGTTTGGGAGAAAGAGATAAAAAAAAATCACCAACTTATATTATACGCCTAACATTGAGCGCAGCGTGGAGATTAATGAAGGAGTTTTCTCGTATTCACTCCAAGTCGTAATAGTTCTTGATTTCCACAAAGAATGTGCGTGTGGATATGCATCGCAGCCATATGAAATGCAAAGTATATATCCTTAAATTCCACTGCACGCGTGCATCAATACAATTTGAATTTACTAAGGACAGTCTACAAAATAAGACCCTAGATTAAGGAGCTTCTCCATCAAGCTTCTCCCATTGAAATAGTAATTAATTAGGAAAACCCAGGTTAATTTGTTTGAGTTTTGCCTTGAGTGATTATTATTGATGAAGAAGAGCGCGTGAAACAACATTTATCGAAGCCCTGACCACAGCTTGATTGACCCAATCTTGTGGTAAGAGATTGCAAGTCCAACTTAAGATTTATTTTTTCCTTGAAGGATATATTTTGCGACCATAAAAGAATGTGCAAAGTCAATAGGAAATTAGTTTTTAGCTTGGGAAAAATATCTTGAGTTGATTCGCGCTTGCTTGACTCAATGTTAACCGGTAATCTTCTGGGACCATATGCTAATTTTTTCCACGAACATCAAATGCGTTTTGGGTGCGACTCAATTCTAAATAATGGAGGGGATGGTGGGGGCTACATGCATGTCGTTCTGTTTCTCCCTTCCTTTCTTTTATCATCATAATCATCATCATCATCATCATCTTTCTTGCCATCTTTCTGTTTCTTCTTTTACTTCCTGCTTTTTGAAACTTGGGTCATCTTTAACCAAATTCAGGATTCAAATGAGACACGAAACCCCTGAGTTGGTCGGTAAAGAACAAAAAGGCAGCAATTCAAGTATCTCTCTCTTTCTCTCTCAACTCATTGATGAGTCTCAAGGTTTTTTTCAAGGTTTTTTTTCTGCCTTCTTTGGTTTTGTTTTATTTCTCACTTGCCTATCCTTTATTTCTTTGACTATGACGTTGGCGGCTGGAAGAAAAGAGGGAAAGAACCAGAAAAGGGGGAGAGATCCACCCCTCAATTGATCTTATTGATAATACTGGTCGGATCAGAAAATTAGGGTTTCTTTTGATTTCTTGTTTTTTTGTTTTTTTGGTCGGCGCACTATGTATGGTGATTTGGTTTGGAGCTGATGCTTTGTGGCTGAGTGACCCAATTTGGACATCTTCAATTTTTCTCTTTTTTTGCCCTTTGGCCAAAAAGGATTATTTCAAAGTTATAAGTAGCTAATCTGTTTCCTCTTTTCAAAATTCGAGGGATATTTTCCTTGCTTATGCTGAGTTACGATTTGGCATAATAAATATGTCGGTACTATGATTAAAAAATTTTGCTATGATTACACGCATCGCACGAGTCAACCTAGTGATTTTCTTGCGTTTGATTGTGTTGGAAATGACATGGAAGAAAAAGTTAACCGGTGTTTGATAAAAAGAATGAAATTGATTAGAGAATCCATTACACAATCGCCTTAAGAACAACAAACCAGCCATGTTTAGAACCAAATCACAAGCTTCAAAGCTCAAACGAAGCCTTCTGGATAGCGCTCCTCGTGCGGATCAATGAAATGAATCTGTGAAATGAATCTTAATTGAAGAACGGCCATTGTTGCACCCTGGAATTGCATCTATCCATATTTTTTATTTTATTTTTTGTTTGGGGGGGTGTTGGTCAAAAAGAAACCACAGGTATGCGACGTCCAAACCAGCCAAATAAAGTAAAAATCAAAAGGGAAAGGCGAACGCGAGGGTCCAAAGAAAAAACTTCTTCCCGAGGGTTTCAATTTCAAGATAAGACAACGAAATATGATTGAAAAAGCTTTTTGTCGGGTTCCTCCGCTTTTGCGGACAAATAAGAAACACGCCTATCCCATCATGCGCTTTACTAATTACCGTTGATGTTAAGGACGATGTGAATTAATCTCATTATGATTGGAAACCTTTTTGAAAAAAAAAAAAGGAACTCTACATAACAACCGGAGCCATGAAGATGAGCATAGTATTTGTGACAGCCCACCCACTATGGTCGCCTACCATGGATGGACCTTCTTGAACATATGCGACACTTTGAAGATTCGCATCCCTATGTTTCTGCTTATACTTATAAAATGTGGCTCAAAAAGAATATTATAACAAGAGGTAATACAAGCCGATCATCTCGTCTTGGATAGTTCAGCCTAAAACTTTAAGCCACTAAACTAGAAAAGAGAATACATAATGAAACTTTATATTTAAGCGATGTAAGTAGGACTTTTTGTTTGCCGATTGATATGTAAAGAGGGCTTAATTCAATCTCGACTTTCCATGATCATTCCCTATTATTGACATAACATTGTAAGTTGATTGAATAGATTCACGGTGCTATTGAAACACAAACTCATCCCCTTCTCGACATTAATTATTACTGCTATTGCTCATCTATTTTCTCTTCTTTTTTTATTTTTCCTTAGGGAAAGATTGTGATATCTGTCAAGTCTAGGATTGGGGGATAAGTTAGGGGTCAATTGGCATATTGATCACGTGAATTGTCTTGTCTCGAGGTAACGACGGGAGAGAATCCTAAAAACTATGATTTGCATTATTTAATACTCCAATAACTACTCAATTATTGGTTTACCACCAGAGAGGAAAAAAACACTTTTTACAAATTATTGTTATCTCTTTGCTTCTACGGACAAGCAAACCAGTTTGTTCAATGCATTCATTCGTCCATGCCACAAACAGAGCCAGATCGCTCGAAGCTTTCTCTAATTCATGGCGATTCTCAACTCTATATACCACTAGTTGAGAGGAACGGGCTCTCTGTTGGTCTATATCTTGTAAACATACTAAGGTAAAAATTAGCAAAGTTTGGACCGAATTCCAAACGAGCAGCAGACAACTTGAAAATGTAAACAAAAAAGGAATTGGGCCCGCGATGAGACCCAATTGCTAAACCTGAGCAGGGGCCCCAGGAGCAGTCAATCCCAGCCGTTCATCTATGTCGAGCTTGACCGCTCTCACGTCCACTCCGGTCCATCTCGACCGTACACCTTCCGGTGGATGCAGGCCATGGCCCATACGTTCACAAGCACAAAGCCTGTTTCAGGAGAACCAGTTGAAGGGAAACACCATATAGACTGATTTTCGGGTATAACGTAATTGACGAAATTAATTATTATGATTTAAAAGATTCACAACATATACTTTCTCAGGAGTCAGGTGTATATATATATCTTTTAATAGGTCATTGGTTTCATGTGGAGTGTGATTAGGCCATTATTTTCTTGTGCGGTATATAAGCCTTCACACATTACCAAACTTGCATATTTATCCTTTATAGCCTGCACTTTTCCTTGTGGATATAGCGCAGATTGACCTGTTCACCTAGGACTACATATCACATTCCACTCACCTCAAATGGTTTAAGGAAAAAAAAAAAAAAAAAAAAAAGCCAGCATTTGAGCATGGCTTTTAACTCTATAAGAGAAGAAAGATGGGATTGGATTTTATGCTAGGTGCATAGATTCTCCTCTTACATAGTTTTGAGCATACAGGGAGCATAGCCAATATGAGGGCGCTCCAAGATAATCCTAGGCGGACCGCTGGTTTAAAATACGATCGAGAGAATTAAAGTTTCTCAAATTCTCTGATTTAATTTCCTTAAAATTTATCCTCTCTCTCTCTCTCTCTCTCTCTCTCTCTAATGGTCTTGCATTTCTTGTCCTTTCTATTTAGTGATGTGGACTCCAATTGGAAGGTCTGTTGAATCACGAAGGACATTGCCATTCTATCTTCTACAATCTCAGAAAGGCTGGAAATGATTCATTCAATATGGTAACTGGGATTAATTTACAACATGAAAATCCAAGAACTTCAAATCAAAAGAAAATGGACAACCTTATATTTATTTGATTCGAGAAAGCCCAATCATGGCATTTTGGGCCCAATTGCTGACCCTTTGGGCTACTAGCTGCCGCCCAAGTACTGTAGAGAGCCCAAACGCGACACGGGCACACAAAACAGTTCATCGGCCCTAGGACAGGTCAATCCGGGCCGTTCGTCCATGTTGACTGCTTTGACTTCCCCTCCGTCCTGATCGCACGGCTTCCAATCGAAGCACTGGATCATCGCCGCCAGCACCGTCGGCAACTCCAGCATCGCGAGCGCAATCCCTGGACAGCCCCTCCGACCGGACCCGAAAGGCAACAACTCAAAATGCTGGCCCTTCACGTCGATGACCCCAGTCGCGTTCCCGTTGGCGGGCTCAAGAAACCTCTCCGGGCTGAACTGCAGGGGATTGGCCCACACCTTTGGGTCTCTAGCTATGGCCCAAATGTTCACAAACAGCAAGGTGTCTTTGGGGATGGCGTACCCTCTGATGTGGCATTCTTGGACCGACTTCCGGGCGACCATCGGAATCGGAGGGTGGAGACGGAGCGCCTCCTTTATGATGGCTTGGATGTACGGCAGCGATTTCACGTCGGATTCATTTACTAACCTTTGATCGCCCACGACAGAACTTATTTCGTCCCTTGCTTTCTTGAGCACCATCGGATTGTTGATGAGCTCAGCCAGTGCCCATTCCACTGAGGTGGCCGATGTGTCCGTACCAGCGGTGAATATATCCTAGGGTGAGAGCAAAATTCATGAAATTGTGTTTCCTAAAAAGGGGAAGAAAAGTGACTAGACTTTAATCAGTGACTAGATTTTAGACATCTTTTTTATTCTTTTACGGGTTGTACCAAGAAAATGACTTAGATTCTAGGCAACTCTATCTAATATGGTTCAGATGATAGTCTCAATTTATTGTCAAGTCAAGCATGAAACGAGGTTACTACATAATTTTCATTGATAATTCCCTTTATCAAATTGAGCGATGTTGCCTCACAATTATATTTGTATCTTTGTGTGCTATTTCTATTTTTCCGAAATTTATGTTCATACAAATACATTTTTCTCTCTGTTGACTTAGCGCTACAAGGCCAAATTGGCAGCTGGAATGATTTTTTTTTTTGTCTCGAATAGACGTTTAGAAACTATATAATGTGATTTTTCTTTAATGTCAAAATCTCAAAATTTTTCTAAACCTGCAAAAATATTTCACTTTTTGTTAGTTCAAAATGATTTCTTCTTATAGGTAAACTGTATGGTTCAAACAAGTACATGATTTTTCTAATCAGTTTCGTTTTTCCTAGAACAGTCTGATGGCTTCCATCTGTTGCATTAAACTCAGCTACGCATGAAATCAAGATGGCCACCCAGTTCTGAATATGCTACATGCATTCCGTGCTTCGCAAAATGCTCCCCGCAATACATGCGAAGTTAGCTCAAAACGCAAAAGAAGCTTCGTTACTTATCGGCATATCTAAGGACGTCCTAGGGACTCAGCAAATGACGCATGCCATCTGCTTTCTCACTAGAAAAAGTCATTTCCTGAAACTACTTTACTTTCGCCATCCTAGGTTTAGATTTCTAGTAAAGCTTTTTCTTTGATGTTGTTGCTCATTTTATGACCAAAACCCTAAACTATCTAGACCGAATCGTCTAGGACGCCTTCCTTCCATCTCAAAGCTCGAGAAATATGGGGAAAAGGACATCAATAATTCTATAAGTTTTATGTAAAGATAGGCTAAACACTTTTTTCTCATGAAGCGAGCATGCTGACGTGATGTCACTCATCTAATCGAGCATTCTAAAAAAAAACCCAAAAGATAATATAGTTGATAAATCAAAGAATATCGCCATAGTATGTCATGTAAAGACATTGCGTTGACTTTCTCACGAGTTCAACATGTGCAGTATCATATTCCCATGAAAACTGACTTGTCAAAAAAATTATGAGCTCGTCATATAATTGGGTTAGTAATTAAAAAAAAAAAAAGACGAGTTCAATTAAGTCTTGGCTTTTCGAATCCAAGAGAGTTAATTATGAGCTAATTAAGGAATGAGTTTGCCCTTACCAAAACTAGTGCCTTGATGTGCTCTCTGGTCAACTTCATCTCCGAGTTCTCATCCTCGTAGATGTCAAGCATCATGTCCAGAAAATCCTTCACTTCATCTTTCCCTCCTCCTTCCTCCGCTCTTTGCATCCTCTTCTTCCTTCTCAGCTCCTCCCTATCTCTGATGATCTTCTCCAACAGCGCATCGTATCTGCTCATCGATCGCAAGATACGCATACAAAATTATACATGTGTAGGCATGTACGAGTATTTGTCGATAAGATAAATTTAAGTCGAACAGTGCGTCATCGTACCTCCTGTGAATGTCCTCGAACCGCTTCTTATAGCCCTGGAAATCAACGTTCTTGCAAAACCAGATGAAGTCGGACACGTTAAATTCGCCGAAGATCTGAGTGACCTCCCTTATGAGGGTCCTCGCCTCGTCGGCCTGGCTGTCCGCACCTGAGCTCCGAATGCTCAGCATCATCTGAGAGATGATGTTGTTCGCATACTTCACCAGCTCTTGCGTGACGTTGACGCTCTCGCGGCGTAGAGATTTATCATGCAAGACCCTGATGAAATGCTGGAGCTCGCTGGTGCGGATGGGGAGGAACTGGTTGAGGGTGCGAGCCCCAAGGAGCTCGGTCTGGCTCAGCTTCTTGATGAACTTCCAGTACGGCCCATAGGGCGCGAACGCAAAGGCCGACTGGTAGGTCAGGTGGTCGATGGCCGCGTTGTGCTTGCGCGCCGAGAACATCAGCTCGTGCGTCTTGAGGAGCTCCCGCGCAAGGTCGGGGGTCGAGGCCACGACACACAGCACCGACCCGAGGTGGAGGCTGAACAGCGGGCCGAGGCGGGCCGCGAAGTCCCGGAAGGAGCAGTGGATGAGGGGGCCGAGGAGGTGGAGGTGGCCGAGGACCGGCAATGCCTTGGGGCTGGGAGGGAGATTGGGCCTCCGCTTGAGGGCGATCATGAAGAGGAGGGCGGTGGCGACGAAGACGGGGGCGATGAAATAGAACGGGGAAGTTGCCTCGAGGGATGTCGCCATGCCTTTCTATAGCGAGATATTCGAAGGAAATCTTAAGTTGAGAGAAGACTTCTACGGTGAGTCTTTTTATAGTGCGCAAAGGCTCGGATTGAAGCGTGGTTTTTTCGTGGAAACGTGAATGTTTCGGGTGGGGAGGTAATACTCGGTGACTCATTCATCGATCAAGTAATGTGATGCGGGGAAGGGTTGAGAAGCGCTCGATAGTTTGAACGATTATATTGTTCAGCAAGTTCTAAATATATTGTACGGTGTTAAATTTAATCATAAACATTTTAATCTAGTCATTTTAGTCCTCAACTTTTTTTATGACTTGGCAATTTATTTCATTAGCCTTTTTTGTTTAAAATTTACTAAGGTAGACGATATTTGTAATTTTTTTAAGTAATCTGATTTTTCTTCTTCTTATTCTTTTATATTTTATTTTATTTTTTCGGCAGCCAGCGACAAGCGAAAAAAGGAAAAAGAAAGGAAAAAAGGAAACGAAAGAAAAGAAAAGTAAAAAAAAGATTGAAAAAAAATTCAGAAAATTTACAAAGAAAATTGCAATCATTTTTTTGCTAGTGTCTTAAGAATTTAATGCATCTTTAAATCCATTTATTTTATAGAAAATGAACGATTTAAAATTATTTTTCTTAGAAAAACTGGCTACATGCTCAATCACTTTTCTACCCTCATATATTTTTCCAACCACCGATGATGTCATGGAGTATCGCTAGTTACCTCCCTCTTACTTCTAACGAACCCACACCATCGACATCGGAATGATCGCGTTTTCGGAGATAAACACAGTTTTTTTTTTTTTTTTTTTTGTCTATAAATCTATTGATATCTTAATTAACTAAATGCACCGGCATCAAGCTTAAAACGCTTTTGTTTCATAGACTGGTTGTCCTGTTTAAATCTTAATATTGACTTTGTCAACTTGAATTGATCCTTTGAACTCATTCACAGCACACTTGAACACGTTTAATGATGCATTTTAATTTATTAGCCACATCAACATGACATGTTTAGGTACATTACACGTTTTCACAAACGTCTAAATTAAGTACGGGTTGCGTCGTGTAACTTGCTTAATAATTGTGTGGTGTTTCAGATTCCAAACCCCTAGTGGTCAAGTTGGACATTTGGTAGTTGAGACTTTCGCACTGCACTTCAACGGGTAAAGGGCAGAAACGTAATTGGGGGAGCTGCCAACTTACTCGTAATGGTCTTTCGGTTAAAATATGCATTGTCCTTCGGTTAGGCCGTACATAAAAGAAAGGCCTTGGAGTTTGACGGCTTCAGATCTGAGGAACAATGAATCATCCTATGCAACAACCCGGAGCATGTTCTCCTGAAACTGCCTAAATCCGATTCTCTTTGGGTCCGGTGTCGTAGTCATCCTCCTAATCATCGATTTATATTTTGACATTGTTAGGTTTAGCAAACTCTTTTGAATTCCCTCTTTCCGTATGTTTTTGTGGGGTCAGGTCATATTTTCTGAAACCATACATTTCGTTGAAAGGTCGCGAGTTGATAACATCCTCCATATACAAATTCGACAAGTTTTCAAAGCGGTTGACATCGGCGTTTTCCTCCATCTCCGGGTGGGAGGACTTCCAACTAATCTTCCGATTGCAATTTCTTATGACATCCGAGGATCGACACTATTCCTTTCGATGATGGATCCAGTCTCTGAAGTTTAATTAATTGATCAATCCTGAAGTACCAAGTACAACTAACAATTTAATGTGAAATTCTGCCTGCCCCTATGCTAACCGGTAGCCCTTCATCAACTGGGGTAGTGCCGGGCAAATGTAGATTGGAAGATATTGTAAAGAATCAACAATTTCTAGGTTGGCGTTAGTGGTTGTTAGCATTAATCAACTTTGTTCTGATGGAGCGGCCATGTGAAACAAAGTTGACAATGTTGCATTATTATATCCGTTTAAATTTTTATTTGCTATTTTAAATTCGATCTTATTCATGTAAATTAAAGAAGTGCAATGATGAAACTTCTTTTTGATGAAAGTTTTGAATAATATATCTAGCTAATAAGACATTGATACATATAAAATTATTACCCCATATGGTTATTACATTCTCCTTTAAACTTCTCAAAAGTAAGGATTAGCGGTATCTAGCAAGAAAGAGATGCTATATTCAAATCTTATACATGCACATAACAACAACTTAAGAGAATCTATTGAAACGGTCTTTTCTCATAGCTATCGGATGCATAAATCGTCCCCTCGAAATTAGATAGCTCCAATAAATAGAAACCCAACAGCTAAGCTATCTTATTTTCAAATCACACTCGTCTTAAGTTTGAAAAGAAGAAAATAAGTAGGGATAAGTGCAATAGAAGTCCTAAAATTTGTCACGAAAATGCAATTGAGTCCTAAAATTTGTAAAAAGTGCAATCAAATTCTAAAACTTGTCAAATTGTTTCAATCGTGTCCCAAAGTTAACACCGTCAACATTTTTAACGGAAAATGCTGACATGGCGCGGACGTGACATTTAAAATGAATTTTTATTTCTATGTGGATTTTTTAAAATTATTTTTTATTTAAATTAGATTTAAAAACTAGAAAAGAAAAGTTAAAATTTATTTTAAAAACAAAACAGTTAAAAGAAAAAAAAATGGCCAGTGCTTCCTTCGCCGCCACCCATCGCCGCCCTAGGCGGGGGTGGCCAGCCCTCGCCCGGGCGACCCTCGCCAAGCTCGGGCGAGGGTGCCCAAATCGGGCACGCCGGTCCTTGCGGAGTACGCCGGTCCTTGCGGAGGGCTCGCCTACTCGCTCGCCCGCCGGGTGAGGCTAGGGTCGACGACTACTCGCCCAAGGCGTCGAGTCATCGCCCTCGACTAGGGGTAGTTTAGGGCTCCGTCGGGGAGGCATTTTTTCGCCGGACCTACCCGTCGATCAGAATCCACGGAACCTACCGGGTGAGGCTAGGGTTCTTCTTTTTTTTTTTTTTTTTTTCATTTTCAGATTTGAAAAGCTCTTTTCAAACAATTGACAATTAGGCTCACAGGATTAAAACAACGCGACAACATGCATCATCAAGCACCGTTCAAAAAATTCCACCATTCCCCGGAAGAAGCGATATCCCGAGATTGAGATCAAGACCACGGTCACCATCTCGCATCAATTGCATCGAGAATACTTCATCAACCTTTTGTACTTGACCGGAAACCAATCAATCTTTAGCCGTGAGGGAAATAAACAGCTGCAGTCGAAAGACTCGAGAAAAGAACCCAAGATCTAAAATGGATATACTTAAATCTTCTAAAACCATGACAACACTTCAAAAAGAGACAATCTGAGGTTTACTTTCACTGGCAATATCAAACCACAGTATGAAAACAAATAACATGAATAAAAAAGATAAGTGCAACTCTCAGACGATGGCATTGGCTACACTGGCAATTCTTGGCCACAGGTCTGCACACTCTTTCCCGATCAGACCAGTAATGGCAGAACCTGAAAATTATTAGAAGAGGATGAGATACAAGGATCATGGAGAAACATTGTCCACAATAGCGACTCGATCTAAAAGTCGGGTCAAAAGCTTTCATCAGTCAAATTCGTCTTGCCTCTAAAACCACACTATTTGTATCGGGAAGCCTAGTCCTATGAAAGTATCACGCTTTCCTTTCTATGGATATGTCAATACTTGCTCAATAACTCTCCACTTCGTTCATTGAATCAAAGCATGTAAATTCATGAAAACCTTTGCACGTTATGAAGAGAACTATACCTTTCATTTCTCCTTTTGGATTCACAATGACCCTGGCATTATCTGCAAATGTAATTACTTACAGAGTCAGAAAACAAAATATACTGCCAGCACACAAGAAACGGGGGTTACCTTGGGAACAAATCAGGTCCTTTTCCTTGACTGTCAATGAGACGACGTTGACAAAAAGGGCCAAGGATCACCCATCAACATGTGCTGGCTCATCTACTTCTTGTCGTGATTAGTTGATCGAAAGATCGTCGCTCCACCTTTTGGCTCCCGAGGGAGTGACTCTTCACCCTGGTTTCGGTTCATGTTCTAGACACGCCCCCGGCGGAGGCGAAGGTTCCTCGAAGGATCCCTAAAGCGGACTTGCGCTAGATGGCGTCCGTCAATGTTTCCTCCTCCTCCATCCCCCATCAGCTCAGACTATGTTGCTTGACCCTTTCCACGACTCGTACTACTGATGCAACATAACAAATGCATCTAATGTGCAATCACTTAATAGAGTGATCCAGAAAACGAAAATAAAAACAAGTGAAAAGATGTCGTCGGTAGAGTTTGTCGAGCCCAGATGGAGCAGATGTCACAATAGAAGCAACGAGACATCTTTAACGAAGGACACTCTCACTTTTCTAGACTCGTAATTGTATCAACCACAGATGTATGGTGGATACCTGACTAATGTATGGCACGGACAGCGCGGCGAATACGGCGGCGGTCGTGGCTCAACCCACGGCCAAGGGGGGAAGAGCTCGGTTCTGGCGAAGGCGGTGGCGGTTCGGGGCAACGACGGCCCGAACGGCCGAGCGAGCGGCGGCAAGAGGTGGTGACGGTGGCTTGGGGCTCACGGCAGCGAGGGGGCGTGGACGGCGTGACAGCTCGTCGAGCTCAATGGCGAGACGGCTCGTCGGACGAGTGGTGGGTGGTGGTGGTTCGGTGGCCAAGAGGTGGTGGTGAGTAGGGCGGGGGCGGCGATGTGGTGGTGGGTGAAGCAGCAGCCAGCAAGAGGAAGGAAGAAGAAGAAGAGAAGAAGGGGGGTTTTGGCCGGCCGAGAGAGGGGGAAAGAGAAGAGAAAGAGAGAGAGAAGAAAAGAAAAAGGTTGGGGGCAGGAAGTGACGTGAGGAGGAAAAAGGGGAGAAAAGAAAGAGAGAGAGAGAAAAAGAAAGGGAAAGGGGGAGAATCGGCGTAAGGAGGGGGAAATCACGTGGGGGAAGTGAGGGTTTTTTTTTTAAAACTCGGCCGGTTCCGGTTCCGGTTCTCATGGGAACCCGAACCGGAACCGGAACCGGGAACGCCTCCGGAACCGGTCTTTTTGGAACCGGGAACCGAGCCGGAACCTCCGGTTCGGTTCTCCGGTTCCGGTTCTACCCGGGAACCGTGCTCACCCCTAGCAAGGATTGACGGGCCCAGATCTAGGCACCCTCGCCCGAGCTTGGCAAGGGTCGCCGACCCTCGCCTAAGGCCGACAAGGGCCAACCACCCCGCCTAGGGCCGGCGACCGTTGCCGACCCTTCTAGCAATGGGGGCGGGCGGGGAGGAACCGCCATTTTGTCTTCTTTTTTTTTTTTTAACAATTTTTAAAAATAATTTTTAGCTTTTCTTTTTTAGTTTTTAAATTTAATTTAAAAAATGTATAAAAAATAATTAAAAAAGTCATGTGGAAAATGAAAAATTATTTAAAATGCTACGTCCGTGCCACGTCGGCATTGTCTATTAAAAAGGTTGACGGTGTTAAGTTTAGGACTCGATTAAAACAATTTAACAAGTTTTAGAACTTGATTGCACTTTTTGCAAGTTTTAGGACTCAATTGCATTTTCGTGACAAGTTTTAGGATTTCTATTATACTTATCCCAAATAAGTAAATTGCCAAATGCACTAAAGACAATATCCAAAACCTTTTTGTTCCTCTTGACCGCAATCCAAAATTTGGGCCAAAACATTTAAGAGTAAATGGCTAAAATTAGGTTATGATAATACACTTACCTAACGAATGGAATGTTTGACAAGCTTATCAATCTTGAAGGCCACGATAATATAGTATACCCTTGAGACTCGTCCATGGAATATTTGATAAACTCATCAATCATGAGTTTTCAGCATGTTGGAATAGTGCACAAGACAAGACAATCAAGGATTCTTGCGAAGATAAATATTGAAATACATAATGAAATGGTCCATTTAAAGATTCAGGAAGAATCATGGAAAAACAATCATCAACAATCAAGACATCACAAAATCACAACACATTAGACATGAAGATAAGAAGATCATTCATAACAAATTTGTTTAGATTATATTAGACTTTGCCTAAAGTTTGAATTTGAAATTCAATTCAGGTTAAGTTCCTAATTAAAATTGATGAATAGAAGTGGGCGAAACTATCTATAGAGCTAACCGAATTGTTATGACATGATAATACACTTACCTAACCAGTGGAATGTTTGACGAGCTTATTAATCTTGAAGGCCACGATAATACGGTATTCCCTCGGGACTCGTCCGTGGAATATTTGATGAACTCATCAATCATGAGTTTTCAGCATGCGCATCCATGGAATATTTGATGTACTCATCAATCATGAGTTTTCAGGATGCTAGAGTAGCGCATAAAACAAGACAGTCAAGGATTCTTGCGAAGATAAATATTGAAATGCATAATGAAATGGTTCATTTAAAGATTCTGGAAGAATCATGGAAGAACAATCATCAACAATCAATACATCACAAAATCACAACACATTAGCCATGATGATAAGAAGATCATAACAAATCGGTTTAGATTATATTAGACTTTGCCTAAAGTTTGAATTTGAAATTCAATTCAAGTTAAGTTTCCTAATTAAAAGTAATGAATAGAAATGGGCGAGACTATAGTAGGGCTCTCTTCTTTGATACTCCATTTATTTTGTGAAAAATAAATGGTTTGGTAATATTTTCCTAAAAATAATTATTTGTATTGTCTAGAATAATGAATGAACAAAATATTTTTTTATCATCCGCATACATGTTTAGGCAAGAGTTACTGTCGATACTAAAAATATTTTTAATGGACTAATTACTTAGAACGATTATTTTAAATTTAATATTTTTTAAAATGATATTCTTCGCAAAGTAAGCGGATTGTTTAATCTCGTCGGCCTTTTTTTCCCTTCACGACATCATCACAAAAGCCCGTCTCTCTGCCTGGCTCGTGCGGCTCAAGAGTCATGACCTCAACTTCAAAGTTCTTGTGTTAATTCTTTTCCATTAAATGCAACAAGCACGACAGAGCTTAGCTGCAGGAACTCCAACCCCAGACGTGCCGCCGGATCACTGGCTACGGCCACTGGGTCACCTTATAGTTGATGCATATTTGTTAGTTAAATTAACCTAATCCACCACAATCAAGGCTTGACCTCAATTGCCACATTTTGGTGTCGAATTGTTCCAATATGTGTTTCGTTGGGATCTTTTCTGCGATCAAATGTATTTCACCAAAAGTTAATCTAATTTTTATTTTAAAAAAAAATCAAAGTTCTACACCAACTTCAGACAAGAAATATCACAGACAAAAAGAATCAACAACTTGAATAAGAATAAGACTGTACAAACACAAACCGTATTGAAATTAATTAATGACAAGATCTGGAAGATATAAACTCGTTGAAGAAACTAGATGCAAATAAACTGAGCCGGAATTCAATTAACAACACAGCCTGAGAACACAAAGATGCTATACCTAAATTTAATCGACAACACAACACCTGAAATAAAAATGCACGTTGGAATTTAATTGACAATTTGAATATGAAAATTACAACTAAGAAAATAAAATGTAATATAGGAAGATAAAAGTACCAAAAAGATAGTAAATTTGTTTGATTTATGCAGGGAGGCTTCTAAGTAGTCAACTAGTGATATTAATAATGGTTGCGTGGTAATCGCTTTCTAGCGGTTGCATTTTCTTGAACGGTTTCCATCAATTGCCTCCAGGTCGTTCTATTTCCGCGAATTTAATGCCCATGTTCTTATAAAGGGATGCTTCTGTCTCTAAATGATTACTCCTCCTAGACGGTGTGTTAACTGCCTCGTAATCTTACTTTTGCATGACCGTTATCTATCTCATGATCCGCTCATAAATGGTAAATGTTCCCCTCCAAAAAGGGACACTCGAATCCCTAGAGTGTCAAAAGTTAGCACGAATGGACACTTAAGTGCCAAAAGTTACGAAAGTGACACTTAAGTGCCAAAATCATAGCAAATTATATCACTTAAGTGCCACCGGCGTGAAAATCTGGTCAAATTGCATACGTGGCATTTTCTGGCGACATCTTTACTCAGGTGGCAAACGTTTAAAAAAAAAAAGGTACACGTGGACAACAAAAACAACGTCGTCCATCCACGCTAGCTGAGTTGACTTAAACGACGTCGTTTTTCCTTGGTGCTAAACGATGTCGTTTAGATGATTTTGGCTTAAGCATACCTGGCCGTCAATGTTCCTCCCCGTTCACTTGCGTTCACACTAGATCTCAGGCCCTTCTCTCCGTCGTCATTCATGCCCAAAGGTGGTCATCGGTCGCCGTCGTTGGTTGTCGTCACCGCTCACCATCGTCGCTCCTTTAGGTTGGCCCCTTCTCCCCCTCCCCTGTGATGAAATTAGGGCTCAAATTCTTTTATTAGGGATCCGATAGAAAATTTGGGACTCGACAGGGAAATGTGAAAGTCAGCTTGGATGGTACTTTGATGTAGGGTTCAACGAGGGGAAAATTAGATCATATAAGCGGTACTAGAACCCTAATGGGGGTTCGGATTGGCAATTTAGGGATTGGCCTCAAAATGTAGGGTTCGACGATGGGAAAATTAGGGCTCGATCTCGAAAATTTGGTGTTATTGTGATGTGTGATTTAGAATGGTGCTACTATGATGTGTGTTTAGAGCTTGGATGTGGTATTGTGATGTGCGAGGACAATTTTTAAGGGTTAGATATGAAATGTGATGTGCGACAACGATTTTGACTGCTCGGAGTGGTTGTTGCGGGGACGTTTAATCACTTTTTTTAAATTGAAGTATTGAAATGAGTGTCGTAAGGACCTGTGCTTGTTATGTGGACCTCTGTTTTTTGGCTAATATTTTAAGGGAAGGGAAGGCAAATAATCAAAATGGCGACCTCTTTTTTAGCTGTCATGTACGGGTATATTGTCAGTGTGGGAACCTCTCTTTATCGTGGATGGTATCTTTCTAGTAAATGGCCTAACGTGTGCATCTCTTCCCCCTTTCTTTTTCTTTAATAAAGTCCATGAGAGTGGGGGGACTCCCATATGTAATTGTCTGTTGTTTTTTGTGGATGTGGTCCCAAAAACTAATTATTCTTTTTCTTGGTGTAGATATGGCTTATGACAAAGATTATGTTGCCGTCATAGTTTGCTATGATGGAGATTTTGTAATTGGGAAGGATGAGTGAGAGTATGAGGGTAGAAATGAGGGCACCATCTTTGTCGATATAAAAAAAGCATATTTTATAGGATTTGTTAAGGATATAGTGACTTATTTGCCTTGTAAAGTTCATAAGTTGCTATATTGTTCTTGGGAAAAGCTTAAGAGATGATTTGAGAAGCTTAGAAGATTATAATGATTTTAGGGATGTTCTATACCATTAACTTCATGGCAAATAGGTTAAAATATATGTCGAGTACGATAGTGAAAATGAGGACGAAGATGATGATGGAGAGAGCGCCCGAGTATGATAAGAAGGAGATGGTATTCGAGGTAATTCTGAGGTTAGGGATGAAGGAGGGCAAGATAGACATGATGGAGAGGAGAGAAGCGCAGATGCAGTTCACTAAAGTGATGATGACATAGGTGATGTCACAATAACTGGATTAGATTGGGAAGTAGCTGAATCAAGTGATGATGATGATGAAGGGTTGCTTGCTGAAAATTTCATAAGTGATAACGACGAGGATGAGCTTGTACAGTCAAGAAAAAAGCAAAGAGATTTTTTTACAAATAAGTTTGTAGCTTTGCATGTAGCCGATGAAGTTCCAAGCAGGGCCAAAGGCCTGCAGATGCTAGTGCTATTGGTGAGGAGATTGATTATGAAGAAAGCGTCGAGAATGCTACTTCCCATGATGAGCTTGAAGAAGATCAATGAGCTGTGTCCATCCATTACCTCTCCTACTTCGTCGGAAGATATGAAATTTCAAGATGCGAAACAATTTAGAGAAACTATACTGAAGAACTCCATTGCTGCACAGAAGAATATTAACTTCATTAGAAACACTAAGACCTTTATAAGAGCTAGGTATTCGCAACAAAATTATCCATGGAATATTAATGGTGCATTTGTTAGGAGAAGTGAATCCTTCCAGATTAGAGTTTACCAAAAGGAACATACTTGTTCCATTAATTTTGAAAATAAAATAGTTTCAAGTACATGGTTGTCCAAGCACTTCTTTGATCTAATTAAGCTGATGCCTCTAATGAATAGTATTGAGTTCAGGATGCCGGTGGAAGAGCAGGTATGCATCAATATATCTAGGAATCAATGCAAAAGATCGAAGCAAAATGTGATGAAGATACTCATTGGTCAGTACAGTAGCGAATATGGACAGTTGTGCAATTATGCTTGGAAGTGTAGGCTGCAAAATCCTTCAAGTAGAGTGTATATAGAGGTTGTGGAGAGACCACTTCCTAATAATGGGACCAAGTTCAATAAGTTCTATGTTTGCTTCGATGCATGCAAACGATGATTTTTATCTGGTTGTAGATGGATTATAGGATTGGACGGCTGTTTTTTGAAGAGCTTATGCAAGGGAGAATTGCTTGCCGTAATTGGAAGATATGCAAATAATTAAATGTTTATACTGGCTTGGGCTGTTGTGAGGGTAGAGAACAAGGACAGTTGGTCATGGTTCCTAAAAAACTTAATGACTGATTTGGAGATAACAAATGGGGAAGGGTGGGTGTTCATGAGTGACCAACAAAAGGTAATGTTTGCTTTTTGAAAATTTTGGTTTATTGTTTGCTTTTTTATATCAACATGTCATTTTCTTACATTTCTTATTTTAAATTATTGTAGGGACTGGTTCCGGCAGTAGTTGAGTTGTTGCCTTATGCCAAATATCGAATGTGTGCGCGGCACATATACCACATTGGGCAAAGACCTATAAAGGGGACAAGTTGTAGTTGCAATTTTGACAGCTAGTAAAGAGCACGAATATGGCTGACTTTAGGATGGCTAAAGAAGAACCGCTTCAATTGACAAAGGAATATTATGATGCACTATTCCCAACAGAACCGAAGTACTGGTGTAGGGCGTTCTTCAACGAGAAATTCAAGTGCAATAACATCGATAACAACATCTGCGAAGCATTCGATTGGAGGATAATATATGCCAGATGCAAACCAATCATCTCGATACTTGAAAACATACGGGTTATGGTCATGACTCGGCTGCACAGACAAAGAGATGATGTTGCAAAGTGGACTAGGCAATGTGGTTCTAGGATTGCTAAGAAATTGGATGAGAACTTGGCTGCAAGTAGGTATTGTAATCCCATTTGGAATGGGGATAAAGGATATGAGATAATGAAGGGTTCCGATAGGTATGTTGCCCATTTAGGTACGAGGAAGTGTTCATGTAGAGCATGACAACTAAGTGGAATTCCTTGTGCACATGCCATATGTGCCATCCAATTGAAGGGCCACAATATAGAGGACTACATTGATTATTGGTACAAGAAACCGAAATATCTTGCTTCGTACCAATTCATGATGTAGCCAATAAGAAGTAGCAAGTTCTGGGAGCCAATAGATCGCGAAACACCTCAACCTTTGCCACTAAAGAAGAAAATGGGAAGACCAAAGCGAAAATGAAGAATGACGGAGGGAGAGATCTCATGTCGGTATAGGATGAGTAGGACAAATGTAAAGATGAGGTGCTCATTTTGCCATATAGCAGGGCACAATACTAAAGTTTGTCAATTAAGGAAGCAGCAAAAACAATTAAGGCCACTGAAGGGCCTAGTGAATAGATAGTTAGAGAAAGACAAACAGAAAGGCGAAGTGAGTCAACTGTTCTTCAGTCAACGACAATAAACCTAGTAAGTCATGACATTTGTGTTTATGTTGTTTTATGGTTTATTACGAATATGTACATAGATACAATTGACATGTATGTAATATTTTTGTTTTTGTCAGGTCACGAGAATGACACGTGAAGGATTGGTCGAAGCCCCTGCTATACCTGAAACTGAAGGGCCTGTTCAAAGAAGGCAAGGTAGAAGACAGCCAGTTGAAGGATTGATCAAAGCAACTAAAGGGCCAGTTAAGTCGACCATTCTTCAACAGCAGTAGAGAAAAAATACCCAGTAAGTTCAATAATTTGTGTTTAGTTTTCATTTACGTTGTTATATGGCATGATATTATATGTATGATGTCATTTGCCTCTTTCTCGAAGAAGGCAAGCTAGAGCTCAGCTACCAATAGAGGGCACAATTGAAGGGCCACCACAAGATCCATCACCAAGGTCACCACAAAGGCCACTAGAAGGATCATCATAAGGGCCACCACAAAAGCCAACAGAATGTATCATTGAAACTAAATGGCTAAATAGAAAAACAACCAGAAGAAAGTTAAATCAAGGGCCAACTAAAAGAAGACTATCTAGAAGACGCCTAGCTGAAGAATTGGCCGAAGAAGCCCCTACTGTAGTTGAACAGCCACAACAAGAGCCCAAAAGATCACAGGCGAGAAAAAGGATCAACCAATCACAAGTACTTGAAAGTGACGTTCCCCTTCAGACAAGAGGAGCGCTTGGGAAGAGGCTAAAACAATATGGTTATGACCTTTATACAAACGAGTGTACTAGAACAGTCATTATTAATATAAGTTTTATGGGCTGCATTTAATTTAATTTATTGTGCAAAATTTTGTTGATAATTGAGTTTTCTTTTTTAAGCTTGGGAGAAGTTCGAAGATTCTTATCTCTCAAGGCCCAACTCAAGAATCAACGGTTGCGCCAACAAAGAAGAAGACATTTGTTGCGCCAACAAGAAAGAAGAGTAAGAAGAACCCAGTTGCAGGTCCATCTAAATCAATTCAGCCTACGATAGTTGCAGCTCCTTCTGAATCAGTTCAGCTTAGGACAATTGCATCTCCATCAGAATCAATGCATCTCGAGACAATTGAAGAAGAAGTCGCACATCCAATTAGAAAAAATGCAAGGATTATGAATCAAGTGAAAAGTCAATCAAAAGGAGCACAAACATGAGGCATTGTGCATATTGATTGATGAAATGGAATGAGATATGATTTGTAGGGCTGAGGAGTCAGTTGTTTTACTGTGGAGGTTTTTTTTTTTTTTTAATAGTTTGTCATTGAGTTTGTGAAACTTAATTTCAATATCAATGGAACGATATTGTTGCTTATCATTTTTGCCTTTTTCATTTTTTTGATTATGTTTTTACTTTTAATTACTGCTTCTTGTGGTGGATCTATTGTAGTGGCGGGGTGCTCGTGTGGCTGGTGGTGGCAGTTGGTAAAGCCTGGTGGTGGGGGTCCATTGTGGGGGTTGGGTTGGGGGCTCTTGCTGCAGCTAGTACTAGTGCAAGTGTGCAGTGTGCATAATTTAGCTTGCACAAGCCCCTTTTGCAACAGACCCACCACCCACCACCAATAGTAGCTGCTAATAGTGGATCTATGGTGGTGACTACGTGTTGGTGTGGTAACTGGGATGCTAGTGTTGCTAGTGGTGGTGGCTACTGATGCCTAGTGATGATGGGTCTATTATAAGGGTTGGGTTGGGGGCTTGTGCTGCATCTAGTGCAAGATGCAAGTGTGCAATATGCACATCTTACATGCAAGCTGGTGCAGGGCACCTTGCATTAGCAACTTTTGCAACAGCATACCACCAATACAGTGGTGGCTCAAGCAGGTGCTCGGGATGCCTGGTGTGGCTGGTGATAATGGCTGGAGGCCGATTGTGGCCAGTGGTGAGCGGTGGTGGTGGCTGGTGGTAGCTGATGGCTAGTGCAATTTATAGAGGAAGCGTACAAAAAAAATTAGCACTTAACTAATCACATTCTAAAAAACTTGGCATTTAAGCATTCACTTTCAACCACAAGTGCCACTTAAGTGATCACTTTTATTAATAATTTGACACTTAAATTATTCTTTTTTTTTATCATGACCGGCACTTAAGTGATCATTAAATACAACTTATAGCACTCGAGTAATCACTCGTGTCTATCCTATGTAATTGCTGGTTTGCAGCAAACTAGAGAAGCTGCCGGTTTATATATACGGTTCAACTTATAGTAACTCCATTCAATTCAATGTTTGCTGCTAGTTTACATTCAGTTCAAATAAAGAAGTCACCAGAACACATTGACTCAATATACATTCCATCATCACCGATTTATATTAAAGAATAAGCAAAAATATAATACAAACAGTATTTCATTCATTCATTCATTCCCTTTCCTTGACCTCCCCACAAGCATAAGAAGTAACACATAATACATATAACAGCACAAAAAAAAAAAAAAAAAAAAAAACCCACAACGATTTTGTAGACAACACAAAACTTCTTCTTATCTTCCAAAAAAATAAGTTACATTTCATTCAAAACAAGTACATTTGTCTACTCATTTACAACTGGCAGTCGGAGAAACTTATTCTCATCTTCTAGTACTTTACATTTCATCATAAAGTAGGATAGACAAAAAAAACAGCAACACAATAAATGCTTGGTAACACTTCCGTTCAATTTTCATCTTTGAAACTTCATTCTTCAAATGGTTAGTAGAATATGCTTGAGCTTGCATTGAGTCAACATCGTCCAAGTCGTCCACAAGCATAGATTGAGGTTGATGACATCTATCAAGTAGGTCCAATATCACCTCTGTGGCTTGATGAAAGAATTTCGCATCAACCCATTTGAAATATTTGCACTTCGACATTTCTCTGTATCGAGCACTTCCACAGAATTTTATCCCGGGATTCATTCGAGTCCACAATATTCTTCTTGGACTTGGTAACCCACAAAAACATAAACGCTCGCCTTCTCATTCATTTCGGCGAGAGGAATTTGAGTCACTGTTGAAAGTTGCTCTCCATTTTCAATATTCGACTGTAGAATTTGAGGTAAATCGAATTAGGATTCGGGATTAGGGCTCTAGTGCTTCAATGGGATTTTGCCCGATTTAGGGTTTTAGATTTAAGACAATTGGGGAGACGACGTCGTTTTGGCCTATTTAAGGGTTTTATTTTGGCTAACTATAGAAATGACATCGTTTTAGGTGAATTAAAGTTGAGTCAACTCTTCGGCGAGCCACGTAGGCAAGTAATATTAATATTTAATTGACACGTATGATTTCCAGCCGGCTTCATCGGAGGTGGCACTCAGGTGTCCCACTTTTAAAAAAATGTGACACTTAAGTATAACTTTCGTAACTTTTAGCACTTAAAGTGTCCCTTTGTACCAACTTTTAGCACTTGAAGCGTTCTTTTGCTCCCAAAAAGGCATGCTCATTTCTCATTGATTTCAAGAGCTTTGCAGATTTCGTAATCATGCTTAAACTCCTACCAGTTCATCCATTACCTCAATTGCTTTGTCTTGGATTAATAACCACATTCTTATGTTTTTCAAGCTTTCCAAAGAACTTCAATGGTATGCTGCTCTTCATCCACGGGTAGTTATGTCAGTACTCACACTAATATTTAGTAATCATTCTTTGTCATATATCAACAATACCACTAATATATATCAATATTGTCAACATTTATGATCGCTCACAAAATGTCACATGTATGGTAATGCTCACTTGTTATTCATGTGACTGTCCATGTTTCACGTGTCAAGCTCGTGTTTTTGGATGACTTTATTATTTTTGGAGTAAGTAATATGAAATCGCGATACGCTGGGCGTATCCGACAATTTAATTGTGCAAGCCTAAAATACAATGGAGGAAGGCCCAAATCGGAGCCTATCAAACGACCAAATCGTCGCCAATACGCTCGGCAGAATTGTTCTGGCACGCGTTTCCTATGTGGTCAGGCGTTCGGAGTTCATACGCAAAGGTCAAAAATTTATAGAAAATTATCCCTCCATTTACAAAGCAAGCCAACTGACCTATTATTTTAAACTTTAATCGGAAGATCCTATGAAAGTCTATATCTGTTGATCACGATGAACTATAGCCGAAAGTAATTGTACACTGGATAGTACTGTAGCCTAAAAGTGCAGTAATAAGTCTCAATACTATCCTATCGTGAACATATGTAGTCTCTTATTTCATAGTAATTTGAAATGATTTTCCTAAAACTGATCGAATATACAGTCATCTCTCTTTTTCTATACATGTAAAAATGCCAACCCCGATTCTTCTCGGCCCAATCGGAATCAAGATAAGCTCTCAAGTGTCGTTGACTTGAAGCCAAAATTGATGCAATTGACTTTCTCGCGCGGTTTGTACTGGATAAGGACCTCCGTATCACATTATTTCCACGGTGGGCGTCATTGTCATAGTCATCTCAATCATTTATCTATGCTTTGACTTTGGTGAGTTTACCAAATCCTTAAAATTTCTTTCCATATTTGTTCTTGAGGAAGGGCCAGATCCTCCAAAATCACAACTTTAATTAGTGGATTACAAGTTGTTAATACCATCCACACGCAAATTTAATTAGGTTTAAAAGGTGGAATATCCACGTTTTACAAGAATTGACACTGCACCGTTCAATGATCGATCCAATTTAAAAGCGTGAAATTAAATTAATTAATTTTAAGAAGTACGAAAACAAATGTTAACAAAATAATAGGAAATTCCGAGGATAATGTCTAGTTGATTGCGTCGTTTTTAAATTTCCATTTCAGTTGAATTTTTTTTTTCCAACATGAATTTTTCATATCGATTTTTATAGTGGAAATTGTGGCTCTTAGCATTATCCAAATTAGCTCTGGAAGCCAGAGTTGACGATGTTGCGTTCCTGCGCGACCGTTTACAGGTTGACTTGGTAAGCATTACAATTATTTAGCAAGTGTCTGGTAAGTTTCATTAGAAAGAATCTACAAGTATAAGATATTATGGCTACCAAAGTCGCAAGCACGTTAGGCGGGCCTAGTTGCTTGTGAAAAGAAAAAAAGGGGAAATGCTAAATAATTCTCAAGTTGCATTTTTCTCTTATGCGAGTATTAAATTTACCAATTGAAATTGTCAATTCAATGTATTGCGAAGCTGTTGCCCGTGAAAATCTATTGTTTTCTTGAGCTCCATTCGTTTTGTGAAAAAGAATGATTTCTATAATATTTTCCTAAAAATGATTATTTGTATGACTTAAAATGATTACTTAATAAAGAATAGTTTCGTTACCAATAACAATTCGTATCTAAATATTTCCATGGACAATAAAAAATATTTTTAGTTCATTTACTTTTACAAATGATGCTAGAGATAATTTTAGAAAAATATTTTCTGAATCCTTAATTTTATACGAAATAAATGGAGCCTTAAATTCAATTTCCGTCATGTAAATTGAAGAACTATAATAGGAAAGATATTTTCGGATAAAAATGTTGAATAATATATTTAACTAATCATAACACCTAAAAAAAAACTTTTATTATATATGGTTATTAAATTCTCCTTAAATTTTTTAAAAGTACGGATTAATGTTATCTTGCAAGAAAGAAACGCTATATTCAAGTCTTATGGATACACATCCCAACAACTTAAAGAATCTTTTGAAAGAGTCTTTTTTTCAGAGAGTCGGATAGATAAATCTTCCACTAGTTCCCCTGGCAAGACAAATGAAACAGCTCCAATAAACCGAGACCCACCAGCTAAGCTATCCCGTTTACAAATGAGACTCATCTTAAGTTTCAAAAGAAAAATAATAATAATAAATTGCCAAATGTATTAAAGACGATATCCAAAACCTTTTTATACCTCTTGACTCGGGTACAAAATTTGGGCCGAAACATTAAAAAAAAAAAAAAAGTCAAATGGAGTCGACGATGCAATTGACCCCCAAGGCCCATCGAACGAATACTTGATTGATGAGTTCTCGATGGTAGAGTTTAGATGAAGCACATGACAAGTGGTGAGGACTAATTGACTGGAAGCATCCACGATCGAGAAATAATAATTAAGGAATTGGGAACAATTCAAACTATCCTTAATTAAAATTATTGAAGGGGTTCCGTTTTAAAATCATATCACAAAAAAAAAAAAAAAAAGTCAAATAGACTCAATCATCATCCCCAGGCATTTGTCCCAAATGAGATCTCGATGCAAATCGGCCCCCTCACCTCGCATCCAATGAAGGAAAAGGCCATACCCACACGTTCTCTCTCCCGTCGCGTATCACATCGACCCACAAAAAGCAAAAAGCAATGGGAGGAGTACATCATCATGTGCATCGTCCCTTTCCATCCCCCCAATTGTTACCCCGAAACCAATTTTTTATTCTACTACTCGACCCATCAGAAACGGGCCCCGCTTACTATCCATTGAAATGACGCCTCATTAGCAATTTCTCTAGCAAATTATTCTCTTTCTCCTTTCCACATGATTTCCACTAGCTTCCCATGACAAACCTATTGGAGAGGTCCCACTTTGAAATCATATCGCGGCATTCCCGAATTCACTGACTTGATATATTGTTCATGTTGGCCCGTCACATATCAAAAATCATCGTTTTATCCTTTTGGCATACAAACAAATACTTTCTTAAGAGGTTCTCTATCTTGGTAGTTCTCTAATTCGAGCACACTTAACTTTGGAGTTCCAAATCTAAGTATGTCGTTATATAAAAAGGCGCATTCAAAAGTTAATTCTAGTGTTCACACACAATCCAAGCACATTCTTTCCCCGTTCGATGTAAAATTTGGTTTATTGTTGTCCCTTTTGCCATCCTAGACACCTGCTAGGACTCGTTCCTTGTCCAAGCTCTCTTGTTCCAATAACCACTCCCTACGCTTATTGGACCGAGTCATTACATATTAGATTTTGCCTATAGTTTTAATTTGAATTTCAATTCAAGTTAAGTTTTTTAATTCCAATCTACATAGTTGTTTCAAATTATGAAAGCTACTTTTAAACAGAATGTAGAGATATATATTCACATTTGTTTATGAAATCTCCACAATTATTATATTTAATTCTAGATCTGCCTTTATGATTGATTTTAGCAACTAAAAAAATTAATTATATGTACTTGAAAAATGTTAAAGAATGTCTTTAGGGCACTTGTTAAGCCTTGTTAATTGTGCTCTATAAGCATAATTAGGTAAAATAATTGTGTTTTATAAACATAAGAATTTCCATTTGAAGTGGGTGATTTATTCGAAATGTGTTATATCTCTCAATTTCCAAAATGCACCGATATGCTTTGTTGTATGACACTTGTTAACAAAATACTTGGGATGCATTTAGTAAGTATTCTGTCCTTGGGAATAATTTCTGCTTAAAAATAGTTTTTATTTTTTATCTAAGTATTCGAACCAAACAACATCCAAATTATATTCCTTGAATAGAAAAAGGAACGTGAATGTGTTTGGTATAATTCTCAAATTTTTTTATGACGTATAATCTATTTTCTTTTTTAATAATTTTTTTCTTTTTTCTTTTCTTTTTCCTCTCTTCTTCTTTCTCCTCTCGCCATTCACCGAGCCTCAAGGTAGACTCGCGAGCCCCTGGCAAGGCTTTGGCATGGTCATCGAACCTCATCTGTGGCCAGTCGTTGACCATTGTCCGAGCCAGGCAACCAACTAGAGAAGGAAGAGAAGAAAAGCACAAGAGAGAGAGAGAGAGAGAGAGAGAAAATAACTTGGTTTCATAAATTATTCTCAAGAATAGAGAAATAATTTTTTTCTACTTCTTGTTATTTTTCTCAAATCTATTCTCGGGTCACTAATCTACTCTCGATGATAGAAAAATTAGTTAACGTTACAAAACGGATTTTTTTTTTTTTTTTTTTGGGAACAAGTGAACATAAGTAATCAAGAATTCTTACCAAAAAAATAATAATAATAATCAAGAATTGACGGATTACCAAACAAAACTTTAGTATAATTTTACCGGAAGGGACTTCTCTATTGAAAATAGTATTGATCTATATCTCTATAGAGACAGTTTTTTTTAGATCTATTTATTCAAACAATTTTTTTTTTTTTTTGGCATTTAATTACTTCGTTACTAATCAAGAGGATCTTCTTTACTAAGAAAGATAGTGTGACCTTAGATTGTAGCTTCCAATCTGTTATTGAAACCGTTGGACAAATGGTCGCTTATTTTTTATTTTTTGTGTTTGTTTTGACATGTTTTCTATGATAATTTCATTACAAAAAAGGATTTTGTGACTTTTATAAGATACTTAGTGGGCACCTTAGAATCGTAACACCTCCATATCTTTTAAGTGGTGCAGATTTAAATATTTATTACCAAACACATAATGCACAATAGAGCTTATGGCTGTACCGAATGGGTTATAGTCTTGTTTGCATATGTGTAATAAATCTGCTAATTAGATTCCCATGAAGATTTGTGCTTTGAATTGGATGGCTTCATCCCAACCCCTTTCCTTTCTTAATTGTTTGAGACGGAGCATATCAAAGTCCAATTCTTCTTGGTCTATAAATTTTGAGAAAACGAAAAGACCTCTCCAATAGGAGGAGTACATCATCATGCGCATCGTCCCTTTCCATTCCCCCAATTTTCACCCTGAAATCAGTCTTTTCTTCCACTACTTGACCCATCAGAAACGGTCCGCTTACTACCCACCGAAACGACGCCCCATTAGCAATTTTTTCTAGCAAATTAATCCCTCTCTCCTTTCCACATGACGTATCAAAGAGGTCTCACTTTGATATCATATTATGGCATTCCTGAATTAAGTCACTCGATATATTATTCATTTTGTTCCGTCCTATATCAAATCTCGCAGTTTTATCCTTTTGACATAAAGACAAACACTTTTTTAAGAGGTTCTCTATTCTAGTAGTGCTCTAATTCGAGCACGCTTAATTTTGGAGTTCCAAATCTAAGTATGATGTTATATAAAAGGTGCATTCGTAAGTTAATTCCAGTTTTTCCACACAGCCCATGCACGCTATTTTCCCGTTCAGTGTGAAATTTGGTTCATCATTGTCCCTTTTGCCATCCTAGATGCCTGCTAGGACTCTTTCCTTTGCAAGCTCTTTGGTTCCAATAACCACTCCCTAGCCTCAATGGACCAAGTCATTACATATTATATTTTGCCTACAATTTGAATTTGAATTTCAATTCAAGTTAAGCTTTCTAATTCCAATCCTCATATTTGTTTGTGGTTAGACTTTCATTATAAAAGCTACTTCTAAACAGAATGTAGAGATATAATCATATTTATCTATGAAATCTTATGTCCACAATGATTATATTTAATTCTAGATCTGCCTTTATGACGACTTTAGCAATAAAAAAAAATTAATTATTTGTATCAGAAAAATCTTAAAGAATGCCTTTAAGGGGCTTGTTAAGCCTCGTTAATTGTGCTTTATAAGCATAATTAGGCAAAAAAAAAATTGTGCTTTATAAACATAAGAATTACCATTTGAAGTGGGTGATTTCTTCAAAATGTGTTATATCTCTCAATATCCAAAACACATTGATATGCTTTATTGTATTCTCAATGGCCTCCGTGACACTTGTTAACAAAATACTTAGAGTGCATGTGGTAAGCATTATGTTTCCATAAACAATTTCTACTCAAAAGTAGATTTTATTATTCTATCCGAGTATTCGAACACATTTGACAAATGTATATAATTTATATTTCCCAAATAGAAAAGAAATAATAATGTGTTTGGTACGACTCTTAAATTTTTTGTGACGTATAATTTCTTTTATTTTTTAATAATTTTTTGAGATTTTTTTTTTCCTCTTCTCCTTTTTCCTCTCTTCTTCTACTTCCTCTCGCCATTTGCCAAGCCTCAAGGTAGCCTCCCGAGCCCCCGACAAGGCTTTGGTGAGGTCGTCGAACCTCGTCTCTGGCTAGTTGTCAGCCATTACCGAGGCCAACAATCGACTAGACGAGGAAGAGAAGAAAAGAAGAACAATGAGAGAGAGAGAGAGAGAGAGAGAGAGAGAGAGAGAGAGAGAGAGAGAGAGAAACTTAGTTTCAAAAATTATTCTCGGGATTAAAGAAGTATTTTTTTTTAGTTATTGTTATTTTTTAAAATTTATTCCCAGGTCACTAATTTGCTTCCGAGAATAGAAAAATTAGCTAACATTATTGAACGGATTTTATTCTTTTTTTCAGGGGGACAAAAGAACATAAATAATCAAGAATTGGCTAGTTACCCAACAAGACTTTAGTATAATTTTACCATAAGGGACTTCTCTATTGAAAATAGTATTGATCTATATCTCTATTGAGACATTGTTTTAAGGTCTATTTATTCAAACAAAGTTTTTTTTGGCATTTAATTACTCTGTTACTAATCAAGAGGATCTTCTTTACTAAGAAAGATACTGTCACCTAAGATTGGAGCTTCCAATCTATTATTGAAATTGTTGGACAAATGGTTCCCTATTTTTTATTTTTTATGTTTGTTTTGACAATATTTTCGTTACGAAAAAGGATGTTGTAACTTTTATAAGATAGTGAGCGCCTTAGAACCGTAACACCTCCATAGCTTCTAAGTGGTGCAGATTTAAACATGTATTACCAAACACATCATGCACAATAGAGCTTAAGGCTATATCGAACGGGCTATAGTCTTGTTTGCGCATGTGTAATAAATCTGCCAATTAGATTCCCAGGAAGATTTTGCTTTGAATTGGATGGCTTCATCCCAACCCCTTTCCTTTCTTGATTGTTTGAAATGGAGCATATCAAAGTCCAATCCTTCTTGGTTTATAAATATCGAGAAAACGAAAAGTCCTCTAAGAAATGCTGCTAGTTCTTAATAGCTAGCATGTCCTGGCCATTTAAGAGCAATGTCACGAAGCATCTAAAATCACGAACAATCAGCGACATGAAATGCTGTAGAAAAGTATTTCAAAAAATCTCCTCCTCTTACCTTCTTTTTTTCATCCGGGTTAATTGAGAAGCTCTCTCTTGTTCATTTATTAATATGTTCAATTTACTAACTTGATAAGGAAAAAAGAAAAAAAAAAGAGTATTGAGTTCGCCCGGATGAAATTGCACCATACTAAGGGTAAAGTAGGATTTCGCCTATTAGGCTACGTTTGGTCGTCCGGATTTATGATCGGGATATAATTAGATAGGATATGATATGAAATCCTAGGATTTTTTTATATCATGTCCATTGTTTGGTGAATCACAATATTAAAGTCAGATATATTCACATTATATCATGTACATTTATATATATATATATATATATATATTTTTTTTTATATAAATGGCATATTATTATAAATGAACCTAAATGTTCATAAACGGAGATGGTAAAAATCTCTTGTAACACTATTCCTTAATTTTTTTTAAAATTTTTTTCCTCTTTTTTATATTATTTTCTTTATTATTTCTTTTTTCCCCTTTCATCATTCTTTAATAAAATTTTATCAAATAGTAAACTATACTAACATACCTAAAATATATAATAAATATAAATATTTAATTTATAGATTGAATGTTTATTATAAGATAGAATTAAAGTTGAATATATAAATTAAAATAAAATTAATTAAAAATATTTATCTCTTAATTTAGAATTCAAATATTATTTATATTGAAATATAATTTCAATTTTGTTAATTTAATACGTTTGTTATTCGAGAAAAATAACTTTCCTATTATGGACATTAGAAATCCTATCAACTTTTATCCCATCTCCCCCGTGGGATAATTTTATTCTGCCTGTATCTTCATTATATCCGACTTTATCCTGTCCTAAGCGAGCACCAAACATAGGATAGGATAAATCATAT
Organism: Eucalyptus curtisii; assembly: GCA_017140595.1. Taxonomy (NCBI): domain Eukaryota; kingdom Viridiplantae; phylum Streptophyta; class Magnoliopsida; order Myrtales; family Myrtaceae; genus Eucalyptus; species Eucalyptus curtisii. The sequence continues at coordinate 11,863,046 of CM029504.1, forward strand.
CTTATCCCGAATTTTATCCCGACTGCCAAACGCAGCCTTAGCGTGCAAAATCAGTCGAACTAGCTATTGTTATATTTGATCCATCGACCATTTTCACATACATTCTCATATCCATCACTTAATATTTCCAGCTTTCTGTCAACCTATTTATCCTATAAATATCCTGTTTTTGCCCGAGCAGTTATACCTTGTGTACTCCCTGAAGAGCAAAAATTATTCATTTGGTGGTACTCAGAATGTTCAAATGACATCCAAAAAATGCAAGGATTACACAAAATGCGAAACTTAATCTAATCGAACTTCAGATCCAAAGAAATTGGACAAGCCTAACATTCATTTGTGTCGAAAAAGCCCAACCATGTCATTTTGGACCCAATTGCTAAACTTATGGATTTTCTAGCTGGCAGCGGCTCAAGAAGTCTAGAGAACCCAAACGCGACGACGCACGCAAACGGAATAGCGCATTTAGCCCTGGGATCGGTCAATCTGGGCCCTCCGTCCTGACTGCACGGTGGCCAATCGAAGCATTGGATCATCGCCACCGGCGTCGTTGGCGACTCCCGCATCGCAAACGAAATCCCTGGACACCCCCTCCGACCGGACCCGAATGACAACAGGGTCACGATATCGGCCCTTCACGCTGATGACCCCCCGTTCGTGTGCTCGAGAAACCTCTCTGGGCTGAACTACAGGGTTGGCCCACACTTTTGGTTCTCTAGCTCCGGCCCAAATGTTCACAAACAGCAAGGTGTCTTTGGGGATCACGTACCCTCTGATGCGGCAATCCCGGACCAACTTTTGCGCGACCGATCGACATCGTAGGGTGGAGACAGAGCGCCTCCTTTTGTGACGGGTTGGACGTACGGTAGCAATTCCGCGTTGGATTCATCCGGTGTTATCACCGGCGACGGGACTTATCTCGTCCCTCGCCTTTTCAGGCATCCTCGGATTGTTGATTAGCTTGGCCAGGGCCCATTGAATTACGGTGGCCAGTGAGTCCGAACCGTCAGTGAATATATCCCAGGATCAGAGAAATTCAAGAAATGGTGTCTTCTAGATAATAATAATATGAAGAGAAATACTGACTAGACTTTTACACATTTTTTATTTATTTGTTTGTTTTACTACGAAAATGTTTTAGATTGTAGTCAGTTCTATTTAATATAGATCAAACAATGGTCTCAATTTATCGACGAGTCACATTTGAGATAAGATTACTATTTTAATTATGTTGATTGAGTTCTAAATATTTTCTCATTTTATCATTATAATCCATAGGGCCATTTTTTTTTTCTAGAAATAACTAATGTTGATGTTGACTCTCTTACATGGCACCGCCGATGATGACATAAACTAATTTTATTAATTTTTCATAATATTTTTTATATTTTTAATTAATTTTTGCATTTTCTTTTCTTTTCTTTTCTTTTTTTTCTTTTTCTCCCCTTCTTTCTCTGTTGGCCTTCGGGAGTAGCCGATGGGTGGCGACTGGCCACAGCGGATGAGCAGTGAAAGGCGATCTCACTAGAGGCTAAGGGTCAATAAGTGGCGACCTCGCTGGACTGGTGCAAGGCTCATCCTTGCCATATCCAATGAAGTCGAGCCTCACTTAAAGCTAGTGAGGGGCGACCTCAGTAGCCCCAAGGGAGGTCACCCTTCTCTACATCTTGTCGAGGTCGCCCCTCACCAATCGTCACCTGTGACCAATCACTGGCCATTGTCGAAGCCCAACAATTGGCATAATTAAAGAAAAAGAAAAGAAAAAATAATAATAATAATTCGAAAAAAAACATTAAAAATTAATAAAAAAATCTGTTCACATTAACGTCAGCTATGCCATATAAGACGATCAATGTTTACATCAGGAATTCTCGGCAAAAATTGATCGAATAAACTCAATTGATAAAATGTGAAAAGATTTTGGACTCATTTGACAGAATTAAATGGTTAGAATTAAATTGGTAAAAGTGTAATAAATTTATGACTTTTTGGATAATTTTCTCGGTGTATTGTAGAATCCTTAATTTTCATATCCTAAGTGTATTGCTGATCCGTCCTCCCTTCTCAACCTTTTTTATCTGGTGCATCCTCGATGCGACTACGGGGGCTAGCATGATAATTTGATTGATGAAGGGAAAAGAGAAAATCTGAAACACAAATTCTTCGCGGTTGTGTCAATTGCACAATGTACAGCGCATGGGTCCTTCCCCTACCGGCACAATGTCTCGCAATTAGGAAGTAAATTTTCTGCCTCAATCTCAAAAGCCGTCCCGTCCTTCATCTCTCCGATCAAGTCCCGCCGTTCTCTGCTTCTACAGCTTGAGGGCGTGCCTCTCTGATCACATTCTATACATTTTCAGGAGTTGGGTTCGCTAGCGCGTCTCTCGCCATTGCCGAGTTCTCCAGGATCTGAGACCACAGGCTCTGGTAGTGGCTTTGGCTACTTGCCCTCTCATTGACGAAGTCTTCTCTATCGAGCGTGTCCATCTGACTCCGCACACACACGACGCTCTCGCTCTGGATGTTGAAGTGGCACACAACTTGAGCTCTGCACAGCGGACAATTAGAGAGGAGCCGAAACCAAGTGTCGATGCAAGCAACATGGAATTTGTAAGCGCAGTTCGGCAAATGCTTCAACCAGTCCCCTTCCTCGAACTCACCCAAGCAAACCGCGCACTCAGTGCCGGTGCTTGGCTTCGTCATCTCCACTTCCTTCTTGCTGAACCGAGCGGTCGGCAGGTTGTGCAAGGTGAAGGAGTCCAAGCCGTGGCTGTGGCACTGAAGGGATGGATCGTCCGGGTTGACGTCATTCAGGAGCTGCCGCCTTGGGGCCCGGTTTCTTGAGAAGGTGGGGAGACGAAGCGTTGCAAGATCGGGGAGTAGCTGAAGAGGAAGAAGACGGTGCATAAGAACACAACCGGGAAGATCACCAGTGGATTCCTGTGAGGAGGGTAGCTGCCATCAAGTGCCGTGGGTGAGATTGAACCAGGACTTGAAGGCATCTTCTGCTGGTGAAGTTTGAATCAATTGTATCAATTGCTGCATTATCATGCTCAGATGGCTTACGGATGGTCATCTTCCTGGCTCGCCTTCATTGCGTCGGAATTATTTGTCCCAAGTTCTCTATGCCGGGGAACATTCTCTGAAGCAATGAAGGTTTTCATTTTTTGGCCAAGAGTGAACTCACGATGAGTTGATTGCACTGAGGTAACAACAACGCAATTTGAGTCGTGATTATGAAAATCGGTGCATGCATTTGTTTGACTTCGGTGTAGATGATATCAAGATACAATTTATAACAATCCAAAATAATGTAAATCATACCCTTTTATCAGTTCAGGTGAACATCAACAAACATCAGACATTTGTATTGGCCATATCGCCTGTCATCGTTTAGACATGAACGGTGCACACTCACCGCTTGGCTTCTTATTTCTAGAAGCGAAGAGTGACCACGAGATCTTCGGAGAGTGACGCGTACTAAACAAACTCATGAGACAAGGAAGTTCTAGGAAAAAATGGCAAACTTTAACATCCAACCTTCGTCATCTGTTCTATCTTGACAAGTATTCATTTAAGCAATGTCAAGTAAAAGACCAAGAAATCGGAGCAGCTTTCTGGTCTAAATTCAGAACTATGTCAGCCAGAATCAGATGCATGAGAGTTTGATATACTAAGGACACCTCCATATGCACAAACTAACTAGTAGGAAACTACATACCATTCACACCGGGACAAAAAAACAGCGCTATGCATTTACACCTTATACCAGGATTTGCCTAAACAAAAGAAAGAAAAGCCTCCTGTCATTGGAACCTCTGCCTCTTTCCCGCTGGAATCTGATTGCCGACACCACCAACTGAAGGCAATAGCCACCCATGACCCTGATACAAGCCAGCCCCACCAGTAAAGTTCAGTACCGAGGCCGAGCACATATGTGACGACACACGAGAGACATCAGGATGTGGGGATTGGTTCATAGTTGTCAGCAGGTAGTTGCTAGCATTTGCACCAGGTTTGAGACAAGCATTTGCCAGGTCACAACTTTTCACTGAAACAGGTGGGATTTTGAATGGTTGGAGAGGAGGAGGATTCCGCCACCGAGGGAGCGGCCCTGCCACGAGGAGCGTCTGGAGTAGAGGACCAGCCCCAATCACGGCCTGCAAGAGCCTGCCCTTCTGGGGCAGGGCTTTTCCCTTGACAAGGTCATCGATAATGACTGATGCTCGGTCGAATTTAGCATTCACAAAGGAGATCGAACCACTAGTCATAGCACCGCTATATTCCTGACCATAAGGCTGATTGATGAAGCCCATGTTACCAGAATCGACCACGTTAATGTTCGACAAGTCAGGTGAAGAAACCGCATCCAGGAACGAATTCACAGGGGATGAGCCATGCGAGCGGTGATTGTTATAGGTATCAGAGAGGCTGCTAGATTCAGTTAAGCCCGAGTTCGCTTTCACCGGCATGAGAAAGCCATCAGGGTGTTTTTGTTGAGAGAACAAGGATGATATGTCATTGATGCTTTGAGAGGTGAGCTTGTTGGTCAGCTTCTGAAGCTGATCTCTGGCTTCATCTCTTTCTTGGTAAGCAGTCTTTAGGAGGTTGAGCAGGTGCTTCACATTCTCCTTGTACTTTCCCAGGTCTTCGCTCGCTTCCATTTTCACTGCCTCAAGCTCCAGGCTAGTGCATAGGATCTTCTGCTTCAACTCCTCCATGTTCTGTCGGTTCGAAATGAATTCTTTTAACACGAAACCGAAAGTACAGAAAAAAGAAACAGAAAAACCAGCTCTTCCAGAGAATAGAACGAAGAGAAGAAAGATGCATCTAGAGGACTTTGAATGAAAGACTACGAAGCTATACATCAATAATTGCGGTGAATCAATACCTTTTAGACAAAGGTAGTTACACCGACCTCATGAAAATTTTTTGGATTTGCACCAGAAAAACTGTTCAAAAGTCTTCGTTGGCACATACATTTAAAATCATGAAATGGGCCGGCCATAATATATTTGGATTCTATCTATCGAGGCTTCATCCATTCGCAGGAAATACAGAAAAGATAAAAGCATTGATATTTGAAGGGGAAAAAATGTGGGGTGGGCTCTACTAGGCTATAGCCTAAAAATATCTCTAGTATACATCAAAGCCAACATGGCTCTTATTAATAGCTATTAAACACTTGTTCAATTCGCAACCAAAAAGGGCCAACGGCAGATCTTCAGGAGAACGAATCACTTCCAATTCCAAGCTCACTACACAGGGAAACATATGCAAGCGCAAGCATTTTGTGTTCATGGAAAACCCAAGAAAAAAGAACGCAAATCATTCCCACGAGCTGTCTCAAAGCGACCTTGGAAAGCATTTGAAGCCAAAATTCAATTAAAGGTCGAGAATTCAGATTATCCCAGTTTTAAATCAAAGGCTTTCACTCATCCGGGGATCCAAAAGAAAGCAGTTTGACATGGCGATGGAGTGCACTCATGAATCAAAGACAAGTCTTTGAATTCCTAAAAGCAAGGACTGGAGGAAACACAAACCTCTTGACAACTCCACAAGGAACCCAACTCATCCATGTCTTCCACTGCGACCTTTCTCCTATGTGACCCTTTTCCTTCTCCTATGCAGACAGAGACTTGCAGAGAAGTATGAAGGAAGGAAGGATGGAAGGATGGAGGAAATTCGAGGAATTTGGGGAGTTAAAACAAAGGTGACCAGTGACTCATTTATAAGAAGATGAGGCACATAAGACAAGCGGCGGAGGTGGCTTTACCATAAAGGTCCAGGGAACCAAGTCCACATCCAAGCATGAAATTAAATTAAATAAGGAATGCCCAAAACCTTCCCATTGAATAAGAGATGGGGAAAGAAAATTCCCAGATTCCATTTTCCACTCTCTGTGAAACATGGAATTTCATTGGAAACCACCCCACTTATTAAGGACTCTTGTCTCTTATTGCCATAAAAAAGACAAATCATGCCCATAAATGTAGTGTAATCGTGTATACGCAGCTTGTGTATAATGGGTCAATGACCAAATCCTGTTAGATTTTCCTTGTGTATGTTTTCTCTTCACTTCTTTTCTTTTCTTTTCTTTTTTTTTTTTTCCTTTTTTGTGTTTTGTGTGGAAATGCCATTAGAAAACGTAACGGCCGGTTCGGTCAAAAGAGCCTCTCCTAAGAGAGCTTAGCTGTTCTCTCGCTATGCGGTTTTGTTACAGTAAGTTTCCACCAATAACCAATTTTTTCAAATTTTATTTCCTTTCGGCGACTTTTTGCAAGAACTTTCATGATCGGTCCTGTATGTGGATTGCTTTGAATTCCACGTCTATAGTTGAATGTAGACGATCCAAATTTTGTTTTAATGGCTTGTAATGATTTTATAGGAAAATCTATATGTTTAGGCAAAGCATTGAGTCAAAAGAAAGAGTAAAGCATTCATAAGCTCGATCCATCATTAGGGTTTGGTTTTGGACCAATTGAATTGAAGCATCGAGATTCTTTTTAAAGATGAAAAGTACTTAGAGATTGACAATTTTTAATTAGAAGTCTGGACCCATTTGTTTATACTTGTTAATTCATCTAGGGCGGGGCTAGATTGCCTGTGAACTGCCCAAGAAAACTGATCTCAACCGTATAAATGGTTGACTTATTAGACCTTATTACACAATATATATTGCTATCCTACTCCATTCCATAACTCTTTCCCATGCGTCTTCCCTTTCTTTGTAGCCTTTTTTACCTCGAGAAATTTCCACTTGGAGTTGACCGCTGTAAAAAAGAAGTTGAAAATTCATTTTGTGAGTCAGAAATTTATGATGACTTGGAGAATACTTTAGTTTCTTGGCTACACCAAGTCATTATATCAATCTATCCATCTGTTCATTAAAAAAAAAAAAAAAAAAAAAAAAGGAAACGAAGATACAGATGTATCTTGGCAGTGGCGAATGCTTTAGAATTTTTTTTTTCTTTTTTAATGAGCTTATGCCATCTTTTTGGCCATTTATAAGGTGGCTGCAATCCACATGTCGCGAGAGAAATTTTCCTCTGGCTCTCTTAGATCAGCGCTTTATCTTCATCCTTAATATAATTATTCTTTAACTATAAAATAAGAGCCCTAAACCTCGTCCCGAGACGGACAATGAACAGGAATCCTGACACAGACCATGAAAATGAATCAAGAATTCCATACACAAAGAAAAAAAGAAGAAGAAAAAACAGAACATTTATTTATTTATTTATTTAATCCACCACGAGCGGCTTCGGAACTTTGCATGCTAATCCTGTTATCTCTGTTTACACATGGGAGGCAAAACGACAACTCGAAGTGTCGTTACAAGTACAGCGACAGCCTCAACCTCCGTCGTATTGATATCCTAATAATGCTGTTATATATGCATTAGAAAATTACGTAACTATTCCTTAATAGTAGTAGCATGCATCTACCCCCACAACCTTGCGTTTAAAGAATATATATAGGCTCTTTAGCATTATAATAGTTTCCCAACATATATAATTGCTGGTTCTCTTCTGAGTAGGAAGCGGACAAGGCCGCTAAATTTTTAAATGGCGGCCTCATAAACGACAAAAGCTGCTTATTGGGAATAAAATAAATCATTAATGCTCTCTAAGAGTTCAATGTATCTAACAGCTTATATAAGTTTGTACGAGTGCAATAATAATGGCATGTTCGACTTCTTTCTACATAATCTAATGATTTAGGCATTAATCAAGTTGGTGAGTGCATGTTCTCCTATCTTTTGCTTTATACCGTGGTCACATTGACAAAGCTACATACTTTGTCTTCGTTTCTTTTCTTTTTTTTTTTTCTTTTTTCCAATTTCACGAGAATTTAATCAAATAATGTCATTTTTAAATATGTGCCGGATACCTATGATCGTGATATATGCACCTCAGGTCCAAAACCTAGAGCCCGTGATTGGTTGCGTGGCTTGTAAATCTAAGTTGATCTTTTGGCAATGGCGCAATAAGCTTTTATAAAGTTGCGGGCCGACAGTTGAGGGACATGCAATATTTATTCGAATAGACACAACACATGATTAAAGATAAACTCACACCTCACACTACTAGCATAATTTAAGTCTCTCTTGAAGCAGCTTTGATATTTTGTGCATGCATCCATTTTCAGTTTAGGTAGAGAAGTTAGAAAACAAAATATGTCCAAGAGTGTGTTTATTTCAAGGAAAATACTTTTTCAAAAATCATTTTTCAAAAAAATGTTTTCCTCTCAAGGATTTTTTTTTTTTTGTAATATAAACATTTCATTCATTTTTATGGATATACAATAGAGAAACACAATCCAATTGCAAACCAAGACAATTCATAGACAAATTCAAAATAAACAAGTTCTAGATAATAAGATAAATCATCATAATAAGGTTAGGGATTATATGCTCAAAAAGTAAATATGTGACTTGACTTTCTTAACTTTAAATATGCATATTTTTTATAACGTGAATGATTTTCCGTTAACTAATCATTTTCTTCAAATTAAATGCATGAAAATCTAAAATACTAATTTGCAAACAACTCTTTTTCTCAAACAAACACTCCCTAAAAAAGATGTCCATGCAACACAAGCCTTGAGAAGCAACAATCTAAGATAAGATTTAATCTGACGTGGCACGCATCGGTCCTTTCTCGATTAACGAGTTGTGCTTCACAAAGTCCCAGCAGCATCCAGGATCAAGAAGTGCATGTGCGGCGTCCCCTCAATTCTTCCCGTGTCGTCCAATGCTCGTCTTGATCAAGACTCGTTCATCACAACATTAGCAAGAAAACGGAGACATTCGTGTCTGTCTAATGCGCCCTAAAGACGCACATGCAGACGGCCACACGATCCACACTTAATTCTCACTGTAGGACCATGTGCTGAGGCCTAGGCACGAAGTCCAAAGGCGAAAGCATAGATGAGGACGTGAAAACTGAAAAAAGCTCGCTCGTCGAATTCGTCCATTATTCCGCACCGTCGTTATGCTATGCTGGTAGGGGGAGATGGTGGCTAAAAAGGCAGCCGCAAGGTAGGGGCATTGCGGTAAATACGAGGCCGACGGCCATTGAAGAACGGTCCATAAAAGTGGAGACCAGTTACCCCTATTACCTCCTGAGCTTCCTAACTTGTAACGACTTTACCTGTCCGCCTAATCATGCGAGCTCGTGCAAAAGAAAAATGGGTGGGTGCCACGTGGCTCTCACCAGCTCTTGCCTGGGGTTCTTCCGCAACTCCTGTTTTCTGTGTTTATCTCCTTGTTTTGGTCCTAGTGAGGGGGTTTAGATTGGCGTAAGTTGCTGTTCTGGAATTGGTCGCATGCTAGAATATAGTAGGAGACGCATGAACTTTCGATAGGCGATGAGATCAGTGATTTCATGGACTTTGCTCCAAAGAGAATCTACCCCACTTTCCTTATCTATTTTTTTGAAAAAGAATTTTCTTAAAATGGTTGACATGACAATTACATCGACATTTTTCATTGGAATACAGCTTGCACGACGGTATATGCTCAAATTGTAACAATGAGCTTTTGACCACAATTCTTACATTATGTTATATGGGCAACAAGATTATATAGAAGGAAAGATGAGCCGGCTAAAGACCACATTAGATAAATAGGATATTTGAAAGACCGAGGGATTATTTAAAGAAATAAATCTAAGTAAATAATATTCAAACAGTAAATAATATATAAAGGATTCTATCGCAACTTTTAAAGATAATATAATATTGTTTGGCGGCCAAAATGTGAAAACTATTTCATTACCCTTTAAACAATATCAAGTTTTCAAGTCAAAATGTTCTTTTTATTTTTGGGGGTTTCTTTATTGTATGCGAAGTTGTGTCTAAAGTCTCTTTCTTGCTCGCCCAATTTGTGTACTGCCTAGTTACGTACAAATTACAAAATTTAACTAATTCTTCAGGTCAAATTTCTTTTTGTAACCATATGCTAAAATCATGCATAAAGTCTCATTTTTTGTTGGCCAAAAAATCATATTTGTGATTACCTGAATTTTGACCATTAATAGTTTTAGACTTTTTTCCCTTTAAACTTACTTTTAGCAAAATTTCGTTATTTTATGTGGGATTTTATTGCCCAAGGGAAACTGAACAAAAAGGTCATCCAGTTTCCGTAGCAAATTGTGGGATGCAGATCGCACCATCACTCTAGGCAATGAAATCTTCAGAACTCCAAAACTGAAAAACGGAGCGGGCTGCTTTTGAGAGAACTAGTGCCAAAATAAATAAATAAATAAATAAATAAATAAATACGGTTGTTAGATTGTTACATCAACATGACAAGGTCAGTAAAAACAAAAAAACAAAAAAACTCATCGAGAAATATGAATGCTTTCCCCTTTTCTCTTCTCTCGAGCTAGCGGCCACTAGAGTGCTTCAAGTTCCTAAAAAAAACACTTTATTCGCGAACAGAACTCGCTAATGAACGGTGTTGGTCGGACAGGACGTAGGCGGTGTAGGCTTTAGGCGATCCGTTTGAATAGTACAGCCAAAAACTCGTTGCAAAAACAAACACGAAACGGAAGACCGAAGCGGACGTTCCCAGGAAGCAAACAACGCATTGTCAGCACGTCGATGTTCAATGTCCCCGCCGGGGCCGAACGGGGTCTTGTCCCGTTGCGGAGCCGCACATGGGGGGCGATTCGGCGCGAGTCACATGCGGGAGCGGTCGAGGTCGCGGGACACGTGGAGGAAATCTAGCGCCCCGGCCAAGTCCCACACGTGTCGCGCGTCGCATCCCCCCCCTCTCCCCTCCTCGCTGCGCGACACTTGTCCCCAGGGGAGCGAGAGGCGGTGCGGCGGAGGCACATGGGCGATGCGCTCTCGCGCGCATGTGCCGGGAGGTAAGGCCGCACGTGCTCCGGGTCTCACGTCGTTCCCACGCCCGGCGACGAAGAACGTTGACTCCTCCTCCTCCTCCTCCTCCTGCCGAGGCAAAAAAGAAAATTTATACACGGCCTCCTTGTCCCCCCGAGGATTATTTTCGCTTTACCTTATTGTCTATCTTAGATACGTGACCTCATGCTTCGCGTTTGCTGATTTCATCGATGAGATAAGACGCATGCGTTGGAATCTAAGTGAACGGATCGGAATATAAAGTCAAACCGAAGCTGGCGAATACGATACGAGCGCATGTCTTGAAGCGACCGTACTCCTAATCCACTTCTGAAATACGCCTATTCGGATGGCGCCGCGCCGTTTAGCGTTTTACTCTTGATGTGGTATGCTCAGCATTGCTCCACCGCTTTTCCTTGCACATGCAATTCGCTTTTCAATTTCGTAATTTAAGGCAAACGCTGCTCATGGATTAAAGTTCTTTCAAACGATTGATTCAACCTAGCTCTCCTGGAGCTAAGAGGATTCATGTTGTCCACACTCTGGTGTACTTCAATTGAATCTGTCTCATGACGCGACAATTTTCATTTCGAACTAAAATGTGGACCCAGTATGCTCAACTAAATGAGAAGGATCCGAGTCCGGCTAATAAATTCGCGAAACCAAAAAGATTCTGAAAGGTGCGGGGACCTGCACCACGATTTTCAGAGAGAACACGGCGACAAGAATGGCACAACAACATATTCTTCGGCAGGGACTATTTGACTCTGAATGAAACAGAAGCCGCTCGACGGTTTGGCAACTTTAGGGTTTGAAAAGTTTGTCAACACCATGCATGCCATTAGGGGCATCTACAAAATTCATTTTGGCAGTTGAGGTGTTTGAATTGTACGTATGGGAGTTGATGTATGTCTTGACCTATACGCCAGGCCAAACTTGTGATCCTCTAGAGGGATCCTGGGACCGTGTTTCTTCCGCTTTCCTCTTATTTCAGTTTGAGTCGTTCTTTACTTTGCGCTTACTCCAATGCTTCTCCAATCCCCTACTTCTCCCTTATTTTTCCGCTCCCTGTAGCGCTACCCATCCTTAAATACAGGCCCTAGTAGTTACGTCTTCTAACGTAGCCATAGCCAGTAGCATGTGCGATTATAATTGGTGTTTTGAGGGTTACTCAAATGACCGAATCATTCAAATAATGGACTGAATCTTGGATTTGGCAGTTCATTCACTCGGTCTTTGGCTATGTCTAGGTACTGATTAGGGTTATAGCATTTTTAAAACGATGATTTCATACTTCCATTTTGATTGACTTTATCCAAAAAGAAAATAATGAATCACTAATTGAGATGTTCTGTTCACATAATTAATATGAAGAGTTGGATATATGCAAGTGCAATCTTAAAGCATTCATATACCCTACTCTCACAATTCAATTCACTAAGGAATTCATGAAGTCTATTCTCTTAAACAATGATGAGTGATTTTAAACTAATACGTCTACTAAAATTTATCAAATTATGTGATATTGCATATTCATCAATTTAGGTGGATCTCACATGAGACTTGCCATTTTAAAATCACATGTTTATCATATTATGTCATGTTTAAGAAGCTCCTGGAGACGAGTGTGGTCGTGTATAGCTATTGCTGTAGTGGTAATAGACGGTTTTGGTGATTCAACACATTAGACATGAAAAATGAAGTTCGACAAGACATACACCCCACTTTCAAACCCCAGTTAGGGTCAGATATGCAGGTGAAATACAGCTGAAAAATGTCGGCAAAGGTCAAGTCATGTCTCCTAGACACGCAGTAAAATCACTAATATAATAACTGGAATTAATCATAGGATCCCTCTCTTTGAAATTTAACCCTTCACCATAAACGAGACTCGAGTGAAGCTATCAATGATCGATGTATAATGTCGTGCTTGAAGCGACCTCCCTTTTCAAGATGAATTTGCTTTGACCGGTCATAAAAGGTCGTTGGAGTTCGCTGAGACCCCTTAATTATTAGCAGATCGAAAAGAAGCTTGGTCCAAAAGTTTGAACAGGAGTTCCTGTTGCCGCAGGCAAGAGCTCTTTCACAATAAAAGTCGTGGAGGGCGATTCAGTTTATTAGGGTTAGGTGTGTGGCGGCAAAAGAGAAAGAGAAATGAGGGATGGGTGGAGTTGTTGTCTCTTTCCTCGCAAAAGATAAAAGGTTTTTTCAAAGAAAGCTAGACACACTCGACAGTTTGTATGAAGTTATCACCTAACTTGGACATTATTTATTCAATGAGAACGAAAAGGGGGTCTTTCGAGAGGACCCTCAGAGGAACTTTTTACTCTTTGGTCAGCAAAATTCAAGTCGTGTCTCTTTCAGCGGGATCATCATCGCCATAATGATACCAGCAGGTACTTAGTTGAACAGAGCGCTCACTCACAGCTTAAGATTGTACATGCGAGTGGTTAAACTGAAGCTTCTTGTTTTTTTCTATGTGTGTAAAACGTACCATTAAATTTAATGAGATCTGAAGCTCAAGTCATGACCTATTGATAGTAGGATTTTAGTGGCTATACCCATTAGTGACCACTGGAATTCGCAAAAGGCCAAAAAGATAACGAAGCCTGTACATACATGCGTGCAAGGAGGGAGAGAGAGCAAAAAGGACAACAGTCTTCTCATACTCAATTCGATTGTTCTTTGTTTCATAGCCATGATCGCTGCTAAGGTTAAATTACTCTGCCATCGTATCAACTCGAAATAGGAAAGTTAATACTTCGAGCATATATTGATCATATGCCTTTTGGTATATCGATGGGCACTTAGTAACGTGCTCATTGGCCTCAAACCTATATTTGGAATGGACTGAAATTAGCTGTGGCTCTAATTAAGCATCCTACTTTGGCACTAGCCTGTCTTTTTCACTAACTTCACTGGGCCAAGATCGGAGAAGAAAAGACGTACGGGCTCTCATGCGTTCCTTTCTCAACCTAAAGAAATCATTTGTGAAGGCAGACCATAGACTTAATAGGCTCGGCCTTGTCTTGAGGTAGCAAAAGGAATAAACAAAAGCTGTCTGTCATGGAGAATGAATGGGCTTAGTTCAGCCTAAACCGGGCTTCATTACTTGGGCCATTTCCGTATAGGATGGTTTGACTTTCAATTTTTTTTTTTTGGGGGGGGGTTGTTGCTGTCTTCTGAACGGGGTGCTTAATCAGTCAAGCTGCTCAGGAGTCGCCTGAACTCATTCCATTACAGTGCTTGCACTCACCAATCGAGCTTACACACTAATTTCTTTCGAGTCCAAGGAACATAAAAGCACAAAGATCCCGATTTTGCCCAAAAGTTTATCACTTTTTTTCCTGGAAAATCCCGACTTACTTGCTAAATGTTTAGAAAGAGAGAGAGCATATAACAAAAATAGATCATTTTATTTATAGGCTTTATTAGATAACTATTCTAAAATAATATCTCAATTAAGATATGCACAATAAAATAGAGATAAACATGCAATACACGTGCAATCTTGAAAGATACATATAATTAATAAAATTACCAAAAGATCGGGAAAATTGTCCAAAAAATCCTAAACATATTGCACTTTTGGCAATTCAATCCTAAACCTTTTAATTTTGCCAATTGAGTCCTAAACCTTTCCACTTCTTGTCGATTAAGTCAATCCGGCCAATTTTGGCCGAAAAATGCTTACATGGACGTCGGCGGTGTCCGGCGCTAACGTGGACAATTTTTAATAATATTTTAATATTTTTTTTGAATTTTTTTTTCCTTTTTTTTTTTTTGACCTTTTCCGATTGCCGACCACCGGCCACAGCCAGTCGGCTGGCCTCGCCCGCCACGGGCGAGGCCCGGCCGGCGCGGAGGAGCCCCGGCGAGGGGAGCCCTCGCCAGTGCGGCCCGGCAAGGGTCGCCTGGGCGAGGCCGACCCTCCCCTAGGCCAAGGTAGCCTCGCCAAGCCTCGGCCGAGCGATGGCGACGCCGGGCGAGGCCACCACGGCACGGGCAAGGGCCGGCCTCACCAGATCTAGCGAGGAGAGCCCTCGCCCGGGCCAAGGCAGCCTCGCCGACGTCGTCGTCGCCCGACCGACGCCCGACGAGGTCGCCCGGCACGGGGGAGGGTCTACCTCACCCAAGCAACCCTTGCCGGGCAGGTGCTTGGGCGAGGGCTCCCCTTGCCGGGGCTCCTCCTCGCCCAACCGAGCCTCGCCTGTGGCAGGCGAGGCTAGCCGGTTGGCTATGGCCAATGGCCGGCCATCGGAAAAGGCCAAGAAAAAAGGCAAAAAAAAAAAAAAAAAAGAAGGAAAAAATAGAAAAAAAAAACTCAAAAAAATTCAAAAAAAATATTAAAATATTATTAAAAATTGTTAACGTCGCGCCGACGTCCTACGTGGCACCGTCAGCATCCACGTCAACATTTTCTGGCCAAAATTGGCCGGATGGACTGAATTGGCAAAAAGTAAAAAGGTTTATGACTCAATTGGCAAAGTTAAAAGGTTTAGGACTGAATCGACAAAAGTACAATAGATTTAGGACTTTTTGGATAGAAATTTATTTGTGAGAAATCCCTAATTATCTCTAACATCCCTCAAGTCAACTAGCATCCAGTAGTTGAGACATGGCGGATAAGGTGGCCTTCAATGTCTATTCTTGGCAGAACTTCCAAATATAGCTAGTTTGAGAGCGACAAGTCTGATGGTGGTGTTGGCTTCTCGAAACAACATGCGAAAGGTCGAGAATAATAGGGCAAACAGCAAGAAGCTAGTGCAACTAGTTTGCGTGGCTAGTTTGCAAGATAGTAATCAAGCATGCAGCCTATACAGCCGACATCATAGCATCAAGCAATCTATACGGCTGACTGAGCAATGTAGACTGTGAAGCTAGCGTCAAAAGAAACAACATCCCTGAAATTTTTTTTGTTAAAAAAAAAAAAAAAAAACCTCGACTAGGCGATGCGATTTGTGTGGAAACATGACCATCGTGGAATAGACTCAATTAAGCCCATCCTCAAAGGCTAGTGTGCATGGAGTAAAACTTGTTGAGCGGAGGGGATGGAGTGCTTGGATGCACCAAGCACTTACCGTTTCTTAAGAATAATGGCTTTATATTATGTAAGATTTTGTGAGATCACAACTCTAAAAATTCAAGTTGATAGATGAAAACATGACTTATTATTTAAATATGTTAACACTCCCCTTGCCGCATGGGTTGGACTTTGGCCTTAGCCTAAAGCATGGAAATATGCATTTGGGAGGCAAATAAGGGTTTGGAAGAATTAAACTTAGGACCCCTGCTTTATTAGGAAAGTCCATCCCAAAAACTTAAGCTATTAAATGAAAATATGATTTATTATTTAAATATTCAAACACTCTCCTTCATGCGTACGCTGGACTTAAGCCTAAATCTAAAACATGGATATATATAATTGGGGAGGTAAATAAAGGCACATTTATGAAAAGGAATAACATTAGCTCTTAAACTAATGAGATTTTATAAAACAACCACTAATTGATCTAAATTTAAGTTATTAGATAAAGACATGATTTATTATTTGTATGTTCTAACATACGGAGAACACAGAAGTTCAAACGTAGTAGTTTAAACCAAGATTTTCAAATAGCAAACTCAAGACAGTCCATTGTGGGTTTAAAGCGCGCGATAAGTATCTATTCCCAATTCAACGATTCAATTTTAATTGATTGAGTGGATTTGTTGAATGCGCAATTCATGCAGTCGCATTCTCTATTGCAGTCCGCCCAAGATAATACCTTGAAATAGGAAGAGAATAAGGTGTATCTTCAATAAGAAATAATTGCCAGGGAGTCAGTTCAGCCGTCCAAAATTTAATATGAAAAGACAAGGACAAATTGCGTAATCGAGAGAGAGAGAAACAAAGTGAGGGGGAAAGGAAAGAGAGAAAATTAATGTATCGGACTTTTATAATTTGATAAAGAAATGGTGCTTGATCAACTATTGTCAGATAAGGAGTAATACAAAATGCAATAAAACATTGACAAACGCCGAAAAGTCACGTTCTTAAATTGAATGAAAAGGGAGACAATGCTTTGGTTAAATGGTCGGTCATGAGAGTCCACGTAAGCTTATCTAATCCGATCTAAGAATACTAACATCCAGCTCTGCTTCCTCACCTAATACACTTTAAAGTTATGTTATCAAACTTGGTAAGAGCTTTGGCCCAAAACATTATTGTTCTAGATAATTTCGACCACGAGAAGAGTACGTATGTTATCGCTCAGTTAGGTCCGTCATCACCGGCCCTTTCGTAAAATAAGTACGTAGAATAAGTACGTGCAAAATGAAATTTACTTTATTAGGTTAAGTTAAAGACATTCCTTTTTCAATCTTAATGAAATTGATTGGCTGGTGTCATTCGGTTTTGACTTGTCATCACCAAGATCATAATCAATAAAAGTCAGTCCATTGAATTGCTATTTTCGTCCTGAAGAATTTGCATCGCCTTTGTTGGAATGCCCCCCTCTCTCTTTCACCAATCATTGCACGACAAAGATAGTAATTTCAGTAGCAATAAAAATCCTTCAAGGGCAATGCCTACGCACCGGCAGTGACAAAAGATGCCAAAGAGGAAAAAGAAGGCAACTCCATATCACTTCATTCACTAATCGTGCATGAAGGTTATTTCCATGAACACAAATAGCATACCGAACATTCGACGCAGTAACATTGGATTGAATGGCGGTGGGGATAGGAAGCGTGCTGGTCAAATCATATTTATTAAGTCATATGCTATAAATGCATAGTTTATCTGCTTTTTAGTAACTTAAGTTTTAAAGAAATGATTTGTCGAACGTAGTATCAAAGAACATGTTGAGAGTTTAGAATTCTAGCACTCCCTCTAAATTTTCTTCTGCCCGTTTTCTTATACTGCAGATTATTCTGTCAATGCGATTCTATTCATGACTTGTCTTGCATGTATAGGGACTGCTATCATGAGCGAGAGAGTGTTAACTCATATGTTATAAATATGTTATTGACCCGCTTCCTAACAACTTAAAATTTTAGGAGAAACAATTTGTCTAATGATATTGCACGATAAATTGACAATATAAATAACTTATGGACTGAAATGATGCTTTATCTGATTAATCAAAGGTTTCTCATGCGATTTACAGAATTATATATTTGAATTGCCAGGAAGCAAAAGAATCGGAACATGTATGTCCTTGGGCACTTCATTTCATGTATCTTTTTATTTTATATGTGTGTTACTTTGGCCTTGTAAGTATTAATGTGAGCTTTGTGTGTCGGATGCAACACATCACATGACCCTAATACGTAGAGAAAAAAGCCTAATGCATGTGAAAGAGCCACTAGCTCGTCAAGGGTTCTCGTCTCATAGGAAATAGGAAATCTTCACGTCTAAATAGCAAGAACGAGAATCCCATGCTGGTCGGTCCACCAGCCACTGTAAAATCACGGGGTTGTAAATTAAGACCCTCGCAACGTCGCCCGTGCTGGATCTCGTCACCGTGCGTGATCTCCACTAAGCAAAATGCAAATTTCAATCACAATTTAATTGCATTTGGTCTGTGCAGGATGATGAGGCCAGCCCAGAAGCTAACCACCCTCCGTTCCCACATTTGTCATAAACAATTCCATGGTCGGTCAGCCGACGAAGCTTAGATTATCATTGGAGTTGGACCCACCTGCACACCCATCGGGTCGGTGATGAGGGGAATTCGTAGCCCTTGGATTGGCCCATCGGAGCTGCATCCGCCGGCCACGTGTCGTGTGGGGACGGCTGGGGGCCCACGAAAGAGCCCTTCGTCGACAGCGACAAGTGGATTGCCAAAGGGGATGCTGATGTTTCATAGATGCAAAAAAATTATGGGCTTCATGGGTTACCGGAGAGGATTTGGCTATTCTGGTCGCGTATTAACCTTATTTTGGTGTCCCTATATATAGTTCTCTAAACACCATGCAAATAGCAAGAAAACAGCGACATTTCTTCCAAGCTCCTGAGTTCAGAGCTCAGAAAGAAACAAAAAAGTCTCTCTCTCTCTCTCTCTCTCTCTCTCTCTCTCTCACACACACATTGCATAAACAATGCCGATTTCTAGGATCGCCATTGGATCTCCGGCCGAAGTCGGCCAAGTCGATGCTCTCAAGGCTGGTCTGGCTGAGTTCATTTCAATGCTCATCTTTGTTTTCGCTGGAGAAGGCTCTGGCATGGCATTCAGTAAGAAACTGACTTTAGTTTTAGTATCACAACTTCAATTCAGAAATGTCATTTGTTTAGCATGTTCTACATTTTTCAAAAACAAAGTCCTGAGGGCTTCCCGAAACAGACCATCCTCACTAAGCTTTGTTAGTTTTTTAAATTCGACATTTCTTATGGTTCGAAAAGTCATGACAAGCTCGTTTGGGGTTCATATGCGATCTATAATGATATGGGAAGCATAGTATATACAACAAGGTGAAGCTTGCCAAGTGAGATGTTTTTGGTGTCTTGACAGATAAGCTCACGGATGATGGCTCGACGACTCCAGCAGGCCTCGTGGCGGCGGCCCTTGCTCATGCTTTTGCACTTTTTGTCGCTGTTTCAGTGGGTGCAAACATTTCCGGTGGACACGTCAACCCGGCGGTCACATTCGGAGCCTTTGTTGGCGGGCATATCACACTATCTCGGAGTGTCTTGTATTGGGTCGCTCAGTTGCTTGGTTCGGTAGTGGCCTGCTTGCTTCTTAAGTTCTCAACCGGGGGAATGGTAAGACATAAGAGCATAGAAGCAAACATTTCGCAGAAACAGAGAAGCGACTTACTAAGAAGAAAGTATAACTTACACGTCTCAATTATGATGCAGGAAACATCAGCATTTTCGCTTTCATCCGATGTCAGTGTGTGGAATGCACTGGTCTTTGAAATAGTGATGACATTCGGCCTCGTCTACACAGTCTATGCAACTGCCGTTGACCCAAAGAAGGGGAATATAGGGATCGTTGCGCCAATTGCGATTGGGTTCATTGTGGGTGCCAACATCTTAGCAGGTGGAGCCTTCGATGGAGCATCCATGAACCCAGCAGTCTCATTCGGGCCTGCTGTCGTGAGCTGGTCTTGGGACAGCCACTGGGTGTACTGGCTTGGCCCCTTCGTCGGCGCCGGTATTGCCGCAGTTGTCTATGACACCTTCTTCATCAACCAAAGCACACATGAGCAGCTCCCATCAGCAGACTTCTGAAGTATATTACTTTCCTTTTAAGCAGTGAAAAGTGGCCTGCAGGTCATTGGGTTCCGTTGGTGTTCTGGGTGTTAATTTATGTCTTTCCATCGTCAATTGTACCTTTGTGCAGCTATTCCACTTCCTGTTCAGTTGACAAGTCACAGGATTGAACAAGCACTTCTTTTCATGAATTTATGGGCTCTTCAACAACTCCACCGATATTATAACAAAAATTGCAAGAAATTTAAGATAAAAGGGACAAGCCGCTGCTCTTTTGTGACGCCATTCTTTAAACAAAAGAAAGGACAGATGAAAACAAGAATATCACAATATAAACATCAAATGGATCGTGTACGTTATGTAGCACCAACACGGATATGCGACATGACACGCCGAAACGTTATTTCTTAAAAATAGAGAATTTCGACATGTTCCGACATTTTATATATTAAATATATTTTTTTTATATGAATAAATAAATAAATAATAAAAAGAGCTTAGAATTAGTTTACATTAAAAATATTAACTCAACATTTGTTAATACCATTCATTATTTTAATTCAACAAATTCAATTGCATTCCATTACACTAATACATAAAACTTAGAGGGAAAAAACATTGTTTAAAGGAAGATGCTAAAGTGGTATTTTTAAATTTATTTATTTATCCTATGTGGTATTTTTTATTACTTTTTTCATAGTAAAAAACTTTTTAAAAAGCTAAAATAATTCTTTAAAAAAAAAAAGAGGCACGGTCATGGTTGGGCATGCCACTGCTCTCGTCAGCGGCATCCCTAGCCACCGTTTGGGGGGCGGGGTGGGGCGAGGCCCGGGCAAGGCTCGCCCAAATCTAGGCGATGCGTCAACTGGGGTCGGTGACCCTCACTAGGCCCAAGCGAGGGCGCGGCGTTGCCCAGATCTGGGTGAGCCTCACTGGCCCTTGCCCAGGTCGACAAGGGCTAAACCCTTCATCGCTTGGGGCTAGCGAGGTCGTCGACCCCCTCCGACAATGGCAATGGTAGTGGCAGCGGGCGCGAGGCCACCAACCCTCCTCTTCTTCCTTTTTTTTCTTTTTTTTTTTTTGTATATTTATATTTTGACTCATCAAGTATTGAAAATTTTAAAAATTGACTCCATATTTGTCGGAATCGCGAGTTGAAATTTTAGACTCGCATGTCAGAAAGAGTTAATCACATGTCAGTTTTTTCGACTCTCATTGATTACGTGTCAGAGTATCAGAGAGGACATGAAAACTCCTAGAGAGTATCAATGCTACATAGTACATAGATTCCCTAGTGTTTTGCTTTAGCCTCAACTCTCAACCAAAAGTCAATGCTATATAATATATGCTCAAGCTGGAAAAGTTTCAGGCCCCAAAGGAGACATCTCTCGAAAGACTACATTGTCAAAGGGTAGGTGTGCTGGCTTACAACAACCATTCTCCATCTACTGCAATTTTTCCATTCTAATACTCCATGTAAGAATTGAAATGGCAAATTACACTCACATAAGTAAATTCATTCGTACCTGATTCAGGAGAAATACAGGCATTTGAGTTTCCCTAAAGAAGAAACTATACAAAATTGTGCACACATAATAATAAACCCCCACAGTTAGGAAGGATGATCAAATAGGCCACAGTGACAAATGGTAAGAGACGAATGGGATTCTTGAGGACAACGAATGGCTTAGCTAGCATAGCCAAAAGTAAGGATTTACAACTACCGGGTGTCGGAAGGAGGAATTAGCTTCAGTTCTTTTTCTTCTCATGACGCTTCCCCAGTTTTGACCGCCTTTGCTTAAACAAATGCAGATAAAGCTTGAACCATAGGAACGGGTAGAAAAGAAGAAGAACCTGACATGACATTCAGATGGAACGTTTCATAAGCTTCGTGAGAAAATAACCCCATAATTGATTTATATATGCTTCCACTGTAATTTAATGCCACACAACGGAAGGTGCAAAAATAGACTATGCAAAAAAAAAAAAAATAATAATAAATAAATAAATAAAAAATACTCCCAGAATGACTAAAGTAGCAAAATCAAGCAATACCAACCAGGAAAAGGTTGATAGTGATTTACCTAAAGATGCTAGAGAATGTTCTTGTCTAGCAAAATTTCAAAGATATTTTAAATGATTCTTTAGGTGGACACAAGGTAAAATAGAACGTTTCACAACACCCATATTAATTCTTTTTGGCCATCGACTCCCATATGAAGAGGACAGGTAATCTGGACAATGACAGGTTTAGCAAAGGCTCCAGTTGAACCATCAACTTTTGTCTCTTTCTCAGTGGAAAAACATAAAAAAACCTGGTTTAACTTGGGTTTAACATATCCCGGAGACATGATATCACATCAACAAACACATATGTCCCTCTATCCCCGCAAAGGATTGGAAGCAACTAGACACTTTTTGGTCAAAAAGCAACCAGACACTCACAAGGCAACATAATGCACTTCTTTGTCATTTATGTAGAGACTGAAAATTATATGAAATGGGAAGGTAGAGTCACAGACATGATTAAAATGTTCCAACCATACCCGGACGAAATCATAATAGTTGAAGGGAATGCTGGAAAAGAAACCCGCATAGAGGCCAGTCTTCTTAATGAAAGGAAGTGCCTGGAACATGAGCCACACTGCATCATAACAGAAGAACAATGAAAATGCATAAGCATGAGCACATCTGACTTTTGCTTTTGTGGACAATGGAATCCAATATTACTCCAGCGGAGAATTATAAGATCTTTATGCAGAAATTTACACTCACTTTCACCAGGAGCCACTCCTAATGGATAGAGAACAATAAATGTGGTGTACCTAGTGAAATGCACAAGCAGTTAGAATCACCAGCATGAGTGCCAAAGCAGTAGATATTTTTTTTAATGCAGACAAAAAGATAACCTGAGATAGGTAATCCAAGGTGGACAACATTTCAAGCAATTCAAAGCATACTGCAGGTACCTGATCACCTGCATGCATAATTATGATTGCCAATTACCCTCCAAGGTCCGAACTATATATAGGTGAAACTGTGAAAGTGCAAAATGGATCGTACATAGTAAAGTAATAAATTATAACTGACGAATAAATGTCAAATCCATTAGTATCTTACAGTAGGCAAAATTTAAAAGCATGTGATTCTGGAATATAATCACAGGGAATTGGACCAAAAAATGAAGTGGTAACAAACCTTATCCCCTGTCTGTAAGCCAAATAGAATGGATATGATAACGATAATAACTGACACAGAGTTCAATTATGTCTAGATACATCTTTCCGTGTCTCTAAAAAAGGAAAGTACGTGCTCAGATTCCAAGAAGATTTGCTATCATCATTATACATAAGCTTAATATTACTCTCAACCTTAGATCAACCCATGACATCATTCCATTCCATTAGTCAGTCAACATCTACAGAAATGGACAGTTTGCAAGGACTCATGGCAAGTTGCAGATGTTCATTCTGGTGTACATAGTATGTAGAATGGGAAATGAGGGTTAAACGGAATAATATAGGTTTGGTTTGTATTCGATCCATTCAATCTCGCCATTCTCATCCGAGTTCCACCTTTAAGCATATGGCATGAAGATCTAATACTTCTTCTTTAGTAACAGCATGGTAAAACCCATTTAAGTTTTCAAACTCTTGACAATCTAATAATATGAGATTAATACAATTGAAGTTCTCAATTTCCCATGTCAGGTAACTTATATAAGGAGCCTATCAGATTTTTTATGTAGCAAAACAAAGATGTCTGCGAGCTTACATCACTTAGACACCAGGCAATGAAGGTTATGAAAACTGATGGTGATTCTTGGATCTGCAGATGACAAGAGGAATAGAAAAGCAGGATTAGTTAAGGTACGCAGTTTTCCCATCAGCAACTAATTAGACGAAAATCAGCAATGTTTAATTCATTGATCCAGGTTTGCCAGGCTTGGAGGATGTAGTTGAGCAATAGAAGTATGCAGCTGACCTCACTGATTCGACGAACAATTGCCAGCAGAAAATGTGCTCTTCCAGCCCATTGCATCAGAGGAAACAACACCCCGCTCGGAACAATTCCTTAAATTTTAGTTTTTTAAGATGCACAGACCAATATGTATGAGCAATGACAAAAGGCAAAAAGGGTGATAACGCAAAATACAAATTTTACAAATGACCTACCTAGCTAAAGACCCATTTTCAGATTGCCTCTCAAACTTCTAATAACTCACAAACAACCCACTTCAGCTTTGCTTCGATGCAAAATGTTTACATTTTCAGCGATTTTGGCCAGAGATATCAAGTGCTTTTCACATGGAATTTATCAATGTGAAAAGCACATTGATACGCATAACACGGGAAAAATTTTGCGGAATTCCACGATTAAAATTTCAAAACTTTCTATTTAAACATGAAGACAAAATGAGAAAGGAGGCCCCAACCAATTCGTGAATTTCACGAAAACAAATTACCTAATGCTCCGTGGAGGACTTCAAGGAACGCAGCAGCCTGAAGCAGACCTAGAAGGAAGAAGCGCAAAACACTTCAAAACGCATCTCATTACCGAAATCTAAGAAAGAAAAACCAAGCTATTAATTAACAATTCCCGCCACTCCCCGCCCCTGCCCTTTGCTCATCCATATCCCCCGACCCATAATCACGAACCGAACAGCACAGTCGAGAAAGAACGGGAGCAACTGAAATCTCACAGATGAGATCTCCGGCAGCGGCGTAAGCGCCGTCGACGGACTTGGTGACGACCACGCTTCTCAGAATCCGGAAAAGGGAAACCGACCTGCATTTCGCATTGAACGAAGTGAACCGGAGCGACGGTTGCATCCATTGAGGCACGCGAGGAGGGAGAGAGAGAGAGAGAGAGGGATCGGCAGTAGGTATTACCATCCGAAGGCTTGAAGGGAGTTGTAAGCGAAGAGGTAGAGATTCGACAGCTGAGACGTTCGGGAATTGCGGCGCTCGGCCGCCATGCTTCTTCTGCTCCCCCTTCGCGCGCTATCCTCCATGTCCGTTCCTCGACCCTTCGTTTTTTTTTTGGCTTTAGGCGCTCCCTCTTTGCTACGGGCACGCCCTTCGTGATCCCGCGGGCCTGGGCTTTCGGCCCACGCAGGTTGGGCCTCCCGCCTCGCCACCGAAGCGAGAGATTAATTTCGAATCTGGTAATTATCACCGCATAAATTTGCGCGTCTCTGATAATCTCGGGGCGTACAGATGCAGAAGCACAAGGCCTAGGGACAATCGAAGGAGCATTGTGGAGTTTGGAAAATGGCAAACATGCCAGGTTTGAACGGAAAGTAGTCGCCCCATAATTTTAGGTATGTATACAGTTTAGGTATGTATATGTTAAGTGGAAGCTGAAATTTTCGAAAAAAAAAATTTTATCAGATTATATAACATTTTGAATTCGGGTCATCAGGCCTCATTTAGCCTTTCATGAAGCAAATATATTTTTTGAACAAATATTGAAAGTGGTTCTTTCTCTATTAAATCAACGTACAAGGTGATCAACAGGATAGATAATTCATAACTTGATATTATATTAAAGTGAAAAGCCCCTAAACACATTTCCTTTGACTTGCCTTTCCCGGGCGACTTTTGACTTATAATTCGAAGACATCTTGCGACTTGGGAGTATTGCTTGAAATGTGAGTTTTATGTGGAAACAATGTTATGTGCTCTAAGAAATTTTTGAATTATTCATAAGATATGACTTCAGTTTGTCACATAGCATTATCTAATGAATTCATCTTAGCAATGAATTCAAATCTTGTTAGTAAAGGGCCATCGAAATTTCATGGAGCATAACATTTGGAAAACAAGTCATCTCTCCAGGACAATTTAATTATCCTTATCCAATACAAGCAATTCGGTCACACAAGTTACAAAAAAAAAAGGACTAGAATGGATAAGGTCAAGGTCCGGCTAAGTATTTCCCCGTCAGGACGGGAGGACGCTCGCCCTTTCTGGCTCGTCGTTTAAATTCCTGCTGGGCTAGCGCGGGAAAGATTCTGAAAATGGAAATGCTGATCCCACGATTGCTCCTCGTTGATCGAGCGTGCTGCTATCAGGTCGGAAGTTGCAGATTCTCTCGTTTGACGCCAGGCAGTTTGCGCACGCACACTAGCCAAACGATCGCACTTCTTATGCTCGTTCTATCCTGCAATGAATCAAAGGAGAGCCTACAGGATCGACGGAGGTTCACCGTCTTCCCCCGATGGATCAGGCTGTCAGGGATCTGAGTGTACTTCGAGGGGGATACGCAGGTGACGTATTTCAGCCATGGATTCTAGCTGCTGTTTTAGGTGACTTCGACAGAACCTTGGCATGATCGATCTGTTCGTTTGATTCGACACGTTTGCCTATAGCGTGATTCCAGGATTTTTTATCTGGCTCTTATCTGGCATGAAACACACGAAGAGTTTCTAAACGAGGATTGTCCTGCTGATGGAGAGGCGGATGAAATTCATGGTCGTGATCGACGTGATCAATGATCCGCAATCTGGTTATTAAGGATGGGAAGGGTTTAGCTATGACGATACCTCAGAAACTACTGTGTGAGGACTGAGTAGTCGGATAACACCTGTGCTGGTCAGTTGCATTGTCGGTGGCAACTGAAAATGAAATTCTGCTGAGGAGATGCGCTCATGAAAATCATTCCAAAAATATAGAGTAGTATGCCAGCAATTCTTTTACCGGCAGATTAGCGAGGAGAAAAAGCAATGGTATGGAGGAGAGGAGACGTGCGAGGACTACGTGCGAGATCAAGGAAGGATGCTTGGTTTGTGCTGTAAGTTTCAGAAAATTGAAAATGATGGAGATATGTTACTTATAAATGGGTATGCTTACTGTGGATAAATTTGATATTGGCATCTTAGATATTTGGAATTTATTTCAGAAAATTTGATATATTACCGGCTTATGGAGACTGGTTTGCTGGTAGTTGAGGGATCCTCCGATAACCCTGTTTGATAAAGATAGAGAGACGACATCACCTCATAGATCATGCTTAAGTTGACCTCAGCATAGTGTGCGTTTTAGCAGCTAGTGCTTCCCTGTTCCAGTTATTGTATTACGGGAGTTTAGGACAACAATGCTCGACGAACTCTCCTTAAAGTAAACTTCTCAAGCTTCTCAAGTATGTGACTCTCCTGGATAACTCGTTCACTAGGGTTAACTGTTCTTACATGTAAGGAAACTAAATTATTCAGTTGTAGATCATGTTTTATCGATGTCAAGTGATTAATTAACTGAGCTGAGATTAAAGACCCAGATGTTTGCACAATTGTGGAAGAGACAAATAAAAGTTTCCTTAGAGGATGAGAAGAACCAATAATCAGGCAGCTTCGTTAATTTCTTAGTTCCGGAACTCCCATTCTGTTCAGAACTCGGACAAGTCATAAGTTGGACTGAAACAACATCATGAATTGTCAAGCTAGGTCAATCTTCATTGATACAAGTTATGTATTTATGACTCGATGTGATCAACGACTTCCTTCTCTGAAGCTGTTCACAATGTCGAGGTTCATAATTGAGTCTTCAAATAACCGTCATGGTGCATTTTTATGGAGCTTTGTACCATCATCACTCTCGTTGCTAAGAACGTGCCGCCCAACTTCTGTCAGAATCTGAATTCAAGATTTTAATGTGTTTCAGCTGAGAAGTAACGGAGTTTCTTCTGAATGGTTGGAACTAAAATTTTATAGCTTGGCCTACATCGTAGGTTAGCAATGACCATGTGCAGATTCGTGCCTCAAACTTAAATGTATTAAAAGTTCTAATGTGAGTTAAATAGAAGTTCCTTCAATGAGATGCATCTGGTAGAATATTCGTCCAGTCCTTTTGAATCGAATGCGACATATTAATAAGAAATACATTTTGGGCGGCTATCCACTAGTTTATTTTACTTCCATGTCACTAAAGATTTTCTTCTAAAGCGCGACACCTTTGAAAAGCAGAGGCCTTCCAACTTTAATAAGAGCGTGCCACTCGTTTGTTTTAGATAAACAACCATACGCCTTGTTGAAATGTTTTAACCTATACATGATCGATTTTTTAAACTTTTAGGTGACGTGTGTCCCTTACTTTCCAGTACCCAACAACCATAGCTATAGTCTCTCCTCCAATGGCTTTTCCTTAGACTCTAATTTACGAATAAACTTTGAAGATCTTACGAAATCATTTGAAAATAATGGCTGATTGATATAGTGAATAAGAATGGTGCATGATTTTTTTTCTTTTTCCCAGTTTATCGCCTTGAGATAGTGTGGAGGATGCACCTTGATTGAAGAGTGTTTTTCATCTTAGCCGTGTAGTATCTATAGATTAAAATTTCAATTCAGAGTAACATGAGTTGATCGCTGGCTCATTCCCTATTGTGCAGACCGTTATACATGAGCTGCTAGAACATTAAGAAGAGCAGACTCCTAGGCTTTGCCTGAACTCTGTTGACCATTGAAGACTTAGTTTCTGAAGCCAAATTGGTGGCTAAAGCTTGGCCACTGAATACCTCTAGCTCAGGCGCAGCCTTTGTAACTTCCCTTTTAACTTTATGTTTGCAGTACTTCGTCCTTCTATGATCTTTCCTTTCTTGTTTCCTCTGTGGTTGGGTTTTGGGGACACTTTTGTAAATGTGGAATGATCATACAGAGAAACAAACTGCAAGACTGATATTCATAAACACGTTGTTTACACAGATTCCACACACAAACTAGTCTCGTCACTAGATACCTTGTCTTCTTTTCCTGTTTTGTTGAGAAGTAAAAGCACACGTTACAAGGAGCATGGAGTGGCTGCAGCGGTTTCTGGGTCACTAAGTGCCCTAGAGTTATAAGAGAATTCCTGGATGTTACAGCGTCCTTGGAAATGCAGTACATATATGAACAAATGATAAAGAATGAATATTTGGTCAACCAGTTATGTAAGCTCCTCCATGCTCATAATCGGGAATAAACTGATTGACGGGAAACATCTTGGATTCTTCTTCGTCAGTCAGCCACAGTGGATCGGAGCTGTATTCCATTGTCGGCGAAGCCATGGGAGGACAAGAGAAATTGCAGCTTTCTTCACTGTAGCCATCATAAACGGGTAGTATTCCATAACCGTCTGCCAAAGCAATTTCTTTCCATATGTCATCAAATGAACAGGCACTCTCACTTTTCCCCTGTTCTTCAATATTCTTTTCAGTTGAAGTTAACATATCACCAGGACCTCCTGTATCGTAGAAGCTTTCTTTTCCAGTCTCTTGAGTTGTTAACGAATCCACTGTGGGGTTGTTCGATGAGGAAGAAGAGATATTCGAAGACGCTGATGATGAGGAAAGGGCATGTTTCCTTTCTTGAGCTTTTTTCCTCATATGAGTCCTCCAATAGTTCTTTATCTCATTGTCCGTTCGCCCTGGTAGCTTGCGAGCAATTCTCGACCATCTGCATGTAATAATTCCTTGTGAATAGGCCAATAAAAGCAGGTTATGTGGAAAGACTATTGGCTAGCAAAATCACTTCTCTACTTAAATGTTAACAAAAGTTAACAAACCTATTTCCCCATTTGGAATGAAGTTCGAGCACCAGTTTCTCTTCTTGAGGTGTCATCTTCCCTCGTTTTAGGCCAGGATGCAGGTAGTTAACCCAGCGTAGTCTGCAGCTTTTTCCTGTTCTATTCAATCCTGGAATAAAGCTGGGCGGTTAGAAGTAGCTCCTTCCGAAAAACCCCCAGGCTTTAAAACGAACATACCTAGTATTTTCTCCCGCCACCTTCAAACCTGATACCTTCGCTATAAAATCCCATCGGCGATCTCCAAAAAGTCCAACAAAGCACACCAGTTGGAAATCTTCTTGTTCTGTCCATGGACCCTTTCGGACTTCTTGCACCATTTTCAATTCCTCTACAGCTCTTTGCTTTCTCCTGAAAGGGAAACTCAAGACCACCTACTTACTAGAACTTGAAGACCTATGTGTACTCTTGCAATTTATATATAAGCCAGTGCCTGTTGTTGAATGACCATTTGATAACTCCTTATCATTATGAAAAGGTTGCTTTTCTTTACCACCATACAGATGGTGGACACATGCTCATCTCTTGATAGGCACCTTAGGCATATGACATCAGGCATTACGCTGAAATAGCTAAATTAAGGGATTTGATCTGTAGATGTAATTTTCAGCATGGTTCTCTTTACGATAGTGTTAATCACAAAGGTATAATCTAGAGAATATCACGAATAAAGTTGAGTGAACAGTTGTTCTTCATGTTTTCTGTTCCTAAAAATAAATAATCCTCAATTCACTACTTCCATTTGTTAGGATGATTGTTTGATCCTACCTGAGATAGTTGTTGATATTTACTTTAAAGAGGAGATTAACTAAATAGTGTTACTTCAAAGTTTAAAGTGCTACGGTGGATCCATTCACATAAAATACAGTGTCAATAGTAATGTATTATTTTGTCCATTATCTTGGCAAAAGAGTGCAATAATTGGCTTCAGGACATAACATGGGCCCATAACAAACTGGACCACAGCGAAGTTCAGAAATGGAAGTCACCTCTCACAAGATGTTCATCCCTTGCAATTATGTGGAAAAATATACGGTTTGTCCTTGGCGTGTTTAAAGGCCGTTATAGAAGGTAAATGAAAGAAAAGGGAAGATGAAACAAAAAAAAAAAGATTTGAAAACCAGGGATAGGGAGGGAACCTTTAGATTGTACGTAAAGTGACTTTTGACTCTATAAAAAATGAGAAGATGGCGTAAGAATTTGTTCCACTAACTTTATGTTCAAAAGCTGGCTAGACAAATTTCCTACATACACTGGCAGGTTAAGAGAGCTATTTCCTAATTTGAGTTCTCTGTGGATTTAAGTAAGTCATATAGGCCATTTCAAATCTGTTTGATTTGACCATGTTCTCTGTTACAATTGCTATTAGCACAACAAGCCAACTTCTCAGACTGAATGGGGAAGCTGTCGACAGGGAACTGGTTTTTCTCCCTCACCTACTTGCTAAATTGGCCTCGAAACCATGTGAATTTCTCATCGGAGTATAAATGCTTGGAGATATACTTCAACCATGGAACAACTGCAAAATGGAGTTCTATTTGATCTAACTTCTTCTATCTGTTTTGGGATTGGGAGTATCTCGTTTGCATCAAAGGGCCATGCCTCCAAGAAAAAGGAAATAGCGACTATAAGCTGGATCTACCCGACAATCTGCAACTCTGAAGGATGAGTAGATATTAATTCTCAGGATTCTTTTCTCTACTGTTCAAGCTGTTAAAGTTTAGACTTATAATCTTTCAAAAAATAATCTGTATCTTCCTACAAATGGTTTAGTTGTCCTTGAGCTAATTCTAGTGATTACTCGGTTTTGCAGGTTACCGTCTCTCCCTTGCAATGGTGAGAAAATGAGTTACAGATACATTGGGTGGCCAGATACCTCTCATGTTTGAGGCTGGAACGATAACTGCGCTGTTTCCGTGTCATGCTATAAGTTGAC
The DNA here is from genome assembly GCA_017140595.1 of Eucalyptus curtisii. Classification (NCBI taxonomy): domain Eukaryota; kingdom Viridiplantae; phylum Streptophyta; class Magnoliopsida; order Myrtales; family Myrtaceae; genus Eucalyptus; species Eucalyptus curtisii. The sequence goes on from CM029504.1 coordinate 11,894,607, forward strand.
AGGATTGCAGAGCCACAAATCCATTGAGCTACTGCTACTTTCTATCTTCAGTGATGTGATTCCTCTATATGGCTAAAGCAGGACTTAGTTGCTGCAGCACTAGTGGTGCTTAGTTACTGTGCCACTAGGAATAGTATAATAACATATCTGCACAAAATGAGATGTGATGTCACATGCTCCTATTAAAGCGAAGAGCAATTTAGTCGTGGCCTTGGTGTTAATGATATCCTGCGTGAATATGATCTATACCACAAGGAGCATTTTGTGTAGAAAATGAACGGCTCGGTGACTTTAGGATTCAAGAGCTCTTTATAGTGGAGGATACAGTCTAATCTGCAAGATTAGAGATAAAGATATACCACTATGACGTGGATGCCACTAATTTCTGGCCATCCACTCCACTCTCTCTCTCTCTCTCTCTCTCTCTCTCTAAATAATTTATATAAGGCTACGTAATTGTATAATATACTACCCAGTCAGGAAGGGCAAAAAGCTTTCTCACTGAAGATTATTAAATAGAGATTTAGTGGAGAGTCGGTCAGTACCCATCCTACAAAACATGAGGCATCTCCATGAATACCTGCATAACCAATATAATGTGGTGGTCGTCTTGCATGGATGTGATCCTAGGAGATGTTTATCTGGTGGGTTGAGTCATTCTCAGTGATATATCTTTTTCCAGGGCAGATCAATTTGACAAATGGTGGATTTGTGTCCTTTGCTTTTTCTCCTTCTAGATGCTGATCGATACGCTACGGATGCACGCGGGCCTCAGACTACTGCTCAAATTTGTTTTACAGACCCCGACTTTTCGTCCACTTGCGGTAGTCATGTGTCACTCGTTTGTCTTAATCTTTCGGCAGTAGAGTTGGACTAAATGGTTCTAGGTGCCATTATATTATATGATACGATAAGATCTTATGATTTTTTTTTATAAAAAAAAAAGATTAATTTACTGGTCACTTTATATCCCTATGACCTCAATGGGAGGACTAGAAGGACCGATTTTTGATGTTCCCTTTTTGGTGGTGGGAGTGGAGGTGCTCGCAACATTTATCCAATGGCATGGAGAGTATAGGCTCCATTTTCTGGTCTGCTCATGCATTGCTTTGATTGTGGCCCATCCGTTTCCCTTTACAAAGTAGGTCGTTCTTATTAAAAAAAGGAAGGGTAGGTCATAGGGTTCCAAAATGAGGAAGGAATCGGTCTTTTCCGGTACGATTGTGCCATGAACGTGCAAAGTCCTCCAATGCAATGGCTTTCGCTTTAGGACAAAGTAAGTTTATACCAGAAGCAGTACTGGAAAGCGCATAAATCCTCATTGCTTTTCCTACTTTATTGTCTGAGCAGCTACCGGAAGAGGAAGGAGATATGCATCCATCTCGTGTTTTGGATTAGAGAAGCTCACCCATTCAGCTCATTATTTATACTAGCTTTGCAGCCTTGCCGTTGTTGAAATCCATGATCGTGGCTTGTTGCCAATTAATCAACCTTTGACCTGTGATTTTCAATATTTGGCTCTTTAGTGCCGGGAACTGTCCGAAACAAAATGATAAAAAGGGTTTAAATCCACTTTTATTAGATAATTGTTTGAACAAAAGCATTTCCGTTCGGAAAGTTTATGTCTCCGGAAGTAGTTTCACCTCGGCAGTTTCTGTGATGGATCAGCTTCATAAATGAGTTCCTATGTTCATTCGGAATAATATGATAATCGTTATAGTAATGAGATTATGAGGTGTGTTAGAACGTTTTTGAAAAAAAGTACAAGAAAAGTCTTAAATCCAAACTTTTCAATTGTGCTAATTGAGTTCTAAATCTTGCGATAATTTGCCAATGTAATTTATTCGGTTAATTTTAGTCAGAAATCACTAACTTAGATATTGGTTGTCCTACATGACACCGTCAATATCCATGAGGATAATTTTTTCAATTTGTTAGCATTTTGTATTACACTTTTTGTTTTTCTTTTATGCTTCTTCTTTTCTATTCCTTTGTTAGTTTCTCCAACTACGGGTTAGCGAGGTCACTAGCTGACCCTCACCTGCAACAAGTAAGGTGTGAGCAGGAGCTTTCGCCCTTCGCCGATCACAACTGGGGTCAAGGCAAGGGTGATCACAACTGGGGTCAAGGCAAAGGTGTTCGCCCCATGCCTACCATGGGTAAGGGCCTTCGCACCCAAGTCCAAGGAGAGGATTGTGATGCCCTCACCTAGTTTGGTCGAGGGCTGCCAGCCCCTTGCCCATGCCCATCAACGGAGTTGTGACCCTTGCCTGGATCTGGGTGGGGCCCAACACCCTAGATGGATCTTGACGAGGATGCAGAGGCCTTTGTTGGCCAATAGGTGACGATGTCAGCCATTGCTTGGATCTAGGTGAAGATGTGGAGGCTCTCGCCCATGACACCCTTGCTCAGAATAAGCGACCCTCGCCTATGGCTAGCAATAGTCGGGTGGCAACCTTGTGTGATTCAGAGTTGTAAAAATAAAAAAATAATAATAATAAAACAAAACAAAACAAAAATAAGAAAAACTCATTAATTTTTTTTTAAATGTAAAATTTGTCTACATTAGCTCTAGTTGAGTCACGTGGCTAATGTCTATATCAATAATTTTCGACTAAAATTGGTTAGATAAACTGTTGGGTGGTTTTGGGCTTCTCTTACTCTAAAAACTAGCTAAAACGGTAGGACTTTCCCTCATATTTATAAACCAACCACTAGCCCATTTCACAATCGTTGTGGGAGAACCTCAATAATCTCTCCCTCACACATGGGGCCCTAAGTTGGAAGCACAACAACCTGTAATTCTCCAATTGTTAGATCCAAACTTGTGGGCAAACCCAAGCTCTAATACTAGTGTTGAGTGGTCTTAATTCTTTCTCTCCTCAACAACTAGCTCAAAAGATAAGACTTTCCTTCAGACTTCAAATCGATCACCAATCTCTTTTACAATCGATGCAGGACAACCTCAACATGAACTTCATTAGCAAATCGTCAAAAAATATGGAATTCAATTGGTACGGTTAAAAAATTTAAGATTAAATCGATATAATTACAATTTGCGAACGTTTCTAGATGACTCAATTTTCGGAGAATCTGATTTTATCTTTAGTGAGGATCGTAATCATGAAAGCGGAGGACGGGTGGCCCGTGCGACATTGATGCCTGTGAAATCAGACATCTTTTATAGTCATGATAACCTTTTACTGTCGAGTAGTGGGTGCGCTTCCATTCACTAATTCTCTTAAAGAGTACCCTTGAAATTGTTCTTTAGCGAAATGGCTCTATCTTTTCATCTTTTCCTTTCCCGTGACTGTTGAGAATAAAAGCTCGAATCGGCTTAAGCTAGATGGAGGAAGTCCTTCGTCCTTCGTTGGCGTACTACTCTCTAGATTCCCATTCAAGCATTATCAGAAAATGCACTTCGTTGGCGTACTGCTCTCAAGATTCCCATTCAAGCATTATCAGAAAATGCACTTCGGTGCGCGATAGTGGGACCTGATGGGCATTTCCTTGTCTGCCTCATTATCGTGATGATTGTCAATTCTTGCATTTGTAGATTCCTCGTGTAATCGGATGGTACTCTATGCTTGTCCTTTTAGAAGAAAAAGAATCCCCCCTAAAGTTCAATTCAAAGTCGTGTTCCGTCACCCCAAAACAAGGAGACAATTCAAAGCCACAAAAAAAAAAAAAAAAAAAAAAACATAAGAAACAAAGAGAATTTTGCTACAAAAGCCGGCTGGCAAGAACTTGTGCTGGTTTCGACCAAAAAAGAGAACTTGTGGAGCACTACGTCGTAGCATAACTTCTTTTAGAGAGCAACGGAAGAGAAGTCGAAACCTGAAATCGGATAAGCAAAACAACCAGGAGAAAAAGGAGAAAATTCAAGGGGAAGTACTAGGGCGCGGGACAAAAGTACTCCTTTCTACTTCTAGGATGCTCCGTCTTTCGAATCAGCAACCAAAAGGAAAAGCGGAAAAAGGAAAGGAAAGAAAAAAAAAAAAAAGAATGGTTCGAAAGAGATACTAAGCTCGAAAACGACGTGGCTTGAGCCGTGCGACCGGCCCATAATGAAGCCCGGTTGATGTGGCGCTTCTGGATCGGCCCACTTCTGCTACGAGGAAGAGAAATGAGCCCCTCGCGTTTTTGGGCCGCAGTGGAAATGGAACCCGAGTCCTATGGAGAGAACAGGCTTCGAGAGGACATGACATCTTGACATTAGTTTTTACATTAGTCTTTAGATTAGTAAAGTACGGAAGAAGGGGCGGGGGGGTCCCAGATGACCAAAGTCTACTGATGATCAAAGCTCATGTAAAGCATCGCACATGTGGTTGGCAAAGGCAGTGCCCCCCACCACCAGGCACACGGCTCAATGGTACGGGAATCGGGAGATGGGGACGTTAGTATTATAAGTACAGAGTTCGACTCCGATGCTCTATAACGAGACAAAACAAAAATATGAAAGTTAAATGAGAATTAGGATACATTCATTTCGTGAAAAATGAATGATTTGGAAAAATAATGAAATTTTTTTTTATCACCCACGAAAATAGTTAGGTATAAATTGTAATCGATGATAAAAATACTTTCCATTAATTAATTTTTCTAAACCACGTGAGTAATCATTTTTCAAAAAATATTTTCCACATTATATGTTTTTTTTTTTAAACGAACGCATAGGATTGGGAAAAAAAAAAAACCGGTGCCCCCACGCATTTACTTCTCTTTGGACGGCGTTCTTCCTTTGGGGTCAAACTTAATGAAAGTTGGGGTTTCTCGAATCGAGGTGGGGCATTGTCCGTGCTCGCGGCGACAACGACTCGAGCTTGCTCACCGGCCCGGGAAGTCCACTCCGCACATAAGCTGCGAAAGTTCCGCATGGAATTCAACTTACAAATAATAAACAAAACCCCCATTTCACTAGATTTTTCCAAACTTCTCTGTCATTGCTAGTTTCGTAAGAGGTTTTCCATCGTCTGGTCTTGCTATAGGACGAGGATTAGGTACTCCTGATACTCTACTTGAATTGGTCATTCGATTCACTTAAAAAAAAAAAAAATTACGAATTGTTGAGTTGAAAACTTGCCGAACAAAATATCCATTTTTATATTTTGCGACCTTCCCATAAGGGCTCGTGCGTCCGCTGTAAAGCAACTCTAAATGTCTTAACTTAATACAAAACATCATTAGTTTTTGTTGAATCATTTAGGTTTTATTTGATTGCATGAATTTCTAATCATGATAGGATTTTATTTTATAAGATATAAAATTTATAGAATTTACTATATCCAATATACTTTTTGATGATTCGCAATATTAAAATCGAATACTTTCACGTCATATCACGTTCATTATTTTATATGAATGTCATATCGGTGTAAACAAACCTTAAAATTGCACAAACGAAGATGATAAGAGTTTCTCACGACACTCTTACTTATTTCATTTTTTTTTGCTTATTTTCCCCCTTTTTTATTTCTTTTTTCTCTTTCCATCATTCTCTAATACAAACTTATTAAATATTAAACGATATTAATATGCCTAAAATACTAAAATGCGCAAAATACGCGATGAATATAAATACTAAATATATATCTTGATACATATTGAATAAGTATTATGAGATAAAAAGAAATTCAAATATACCAATAAAAACAGGAATAAATAAATAAATAAGAAATTGATCTTTTTTATTATTTTGGATATTCTTTTTATATTAGAATTCAAATATTTATTTAAGTTCAAATATTATTTTAATTTTATTCATTTAAGAAATTTTTTTCTCAAAAAATAACTATTATATAATGAAAATTAGAAATTACATCTACTTTTATACCACACCTGCTATGATATATTTTTATACGGATTATAGTCCTCTTATATTCGACTTTATATCGTCTTAGGTAGGAACTAAATATTAGACATGATAAATATCTTCTCCTAAAATTTGTCCTGATTACCAAACATAACCCTATTGTTTTTAATCTCACACTATTCTACGAAGGCCTACCGTGTTCTGTTGTAACTCGACATAAAACACCATATATATGATACCCTAATTATTATTATCATCATCATCATCATCATCATTATTATTATTTTTTATTTTTTTTTTGTGACCGAGGAATCGCCGAAAACCCCTTTGGGGTCACACCGCCCTCCGATGCCCAGTGGCACCATTGGAACGTCGTCGCAAGCCACTATTTAGACGTAAATATTGGGGGAGACTGGCTTAACAATCCACCGCCGGGACCCTCCACTTAAATCACGGAACTGCTCTGGGAGTTGTGGCAGACGTGAGTCAAACCCCTGACCTGCGAGATCAGGAAGTCACCCTCAACTAGCGCATCCATTCGTGGGTGGGATACCCTAATGGTTGATAACCTATTGCGACCGAAAACAAAACACTCGCGATAATCTAGGACACTTCACAAAGTCTCGTGAGATTTCGTCGTGATAGTCGGATTCATCTGATCCATCAGATCAAGCAGTGACTACAGCATTGAGATTCGTCACGGTCCAGCGTTTACTCCACATGGACCCCGTGCGCGGTGAAGGAATTCGGGGCGACGTGCGATCGAGGGCGGCACGCCACGTGCTCGTCCACCTTCCCCCATTCCAGATCGCGCGTTCATACAGACACCATGTGAACACGGGAGGGAAATGGCGGGCGATTCCCTCTCTCCGCGGACCGGATCGCCGATATTTTGGACTACCGACTCCTCCGAAAGAATCAAGACACGGGAACTTTGTCAGAGTTAGGTCTCGGGATGCAGAAAGAAAAACGGAGGCCCATGTCGCTCGATGGGCCTCTCTTTGCTTTTGCCGCTTTTGGACCCCTGACGACCTTTCAACTCTTTTCGTTCCGCCCCTCTCGCTTTTACCCCTTTTCACGTTTCGCTCACGCCACAAGGCTGTGGAGCCACTTTTCTGCCGCTTTGCGACATGGGAATGGAACCGTGCAGATCTCCCCAAGCAAAAGATTTCGTCCCGTACCTGATTGGACGACGACGTATAATCTCCCTGCACCTGCACTGGGGGTAACTCTCTCTCTCTCCCCCCTTGTCTTATCTTTGTCCAAGCTGTCATGGGTCAGTCTCGAGGTGGAAAAGGAAGAATGGGATATCTGATTGATGGCGGGGGAACGGGAGGGGAGGGGAGGGGAGGGGAGTGATGTGGTCAACGATGTTTTGTTTTTTTATTTGCAGGCTTTCCACATTGACTGTAGGGGTCCACCCCCTCTTTTTATTTTTTTTCCCCCTTAGTTCGAAATCTCTCCTTTTTAGTTTAAAAAGTTGAAGCTGTAGAAAAAGGGGGATTTCGAGCCGAGAGAGGGAGAGAGAGAAAGGACGCAATCATCGCAAATTTAGGGGGTCAGAAGTTAGGTGTTGAGTGCTTGACGTGTTGAGACAAACCGCGGTCAACTCTTCTTGATAGCGTTTGAATTTAGGGGGAAAGACATCACGGCCAGCTTAGCTGCTAAACCCCACAAGGAAGCGACGATATTCTTCCCTTTCAAATAGGTATTGATTTTCATAAAAAAATGCGGAGCATTTTGAATTAAGACGCGATCCTACTACGGTCCATTCCACCTGCGTGCGCAACAGTTTTGAATGTTGGGACTTTGAGAATCTTCTCTTGGTTTAAACTTCTCGATCTCCCCGAACCATAAGTGAAGAGTCAAAACTAAGACCCGTTCTATTTGGGGCGACTCCCTCTACCATGAAACTCCAGTGACGGGCGATGACTTTTATTTCGTGCGAATTGGATCGCTGTTTCCCATGCTTTTCTCTGTCCCTAACCTTGAAAGTAGACGTGTCTAGTGGCTCATCTTACTCCCTCTATTCAGCAACCATACGTCATAACTAAGATTAATCTTATGGAAACATTTAACCACACAGTATCCATGATTGATGACACATTGATAGCAATTATCACATGGTGAAACTTTCATGGACGCAATTTATTTGCACTTAAGTCAATGCACAATTTGAAAAAAAAGATGCAGTTACTAAAAATCATTGAAAGCATTTGTCAAAAAGTATCGACATATTGAATAATTAAGTTTGACAACATGGTACGTTTTAATGTGGCTACTTTTGAATAATATATGTAATCTGATATTTTAAAAATTAAAATGCTTACCTTGCGAAATATTTTCACAAAAGTGTCCCGAATATTTTGCTTGCAAGAGCCTAAAAATTAAAAAGATGAAGCGAGTATATACAAACTAGGTTTAGGATCTTAGGACAGAGCGAGTGCTGAAAACCAAAATAACCATTCTTTTGTTCGGTAGCTGTTGTCTGCCGCATCCCCATTTTGAATTCCCCTGTCCTCCCCCTTCTCTCCTTCCTCGTTCACATCTCTCTCTCTCTCTCTCTCTCTCTCTGAATCTGACTATAAAACCAAAACCCTTTCTGCCCCTCTTTTCCCGTCCTTCCTCTTCACTGTTCTCCCTGGGTGGGTACATGACTTTTTCTCTGCATTTTTCTGGCTCACTTTCTTGTAACAGAGCGTAGAATTTACACTACCCACACAAGGTCCTCGGGTCTCAAGTCTCGACTCCTCTTATAGCGACCTTACTCTGCGCTTTCTGTTCCTTCTTTCCTCAACATGCAGAGAAAAGCAATGGCCGTCACTTCCAGGGCAACAAGAACGACGGGGACGACACCGCCGTCAGAGCTTCAGATCCCCAAGAGATGGAAGGACAGAGAGACCAGCCCGGAGAGAACCAAGGTCTGGGCCGAACCCTCCAAGCCCAGCAAGGGCAGCGCCGAGAGAAGAGTCCCCGTCGTGTACTACCTCTCCAGGAACGGCCAGCTCGAGCAACCCCACTTCATGGAAGTTCCTCTCTCTTCCCCTGAAGGACTCTTTCTCTCTGGTAATTTACCTGGTTTCTTTATTGTCTCCTTTCGCTTGTCCTTTAGTCATCGCTTTGATTGCGGATGTTATTGGAAGAGAAACGAGAATTCGAAAGCATTTGAGTGTCTGAGGCTCTGAGCAGCGGCGGCAGCTTTTGGCTCTTACAGTTTGTTTGTCTACATTCACTTGGCAATTGCAAATGTTTTTGAACTTTCGACATTCGCGAGGGAAACACACAAAACATAGGCGCTTACCCAGTTTCTATTTTCTGTGGAAGTTTTACATCGGCGATACAAGCGCTTCTTTAACTGAAATTTTCTCTTCGGTTTGTTCATCTGGAGCTATTTTGTCGGTAATCGAGCGGGATTTTCCCTCCGCTTTAGTTCAGTTTAGAAACGTGCATGATAAGGATACGCTCACGATGTCTGTTTCTCTGTTTCGTTTCTCAGATGTGATTAATCGCTTGAACCTCCTCCGTGGCAAAGGCATGGCCGCCATGTATTCCTGGTCTTCCAAACGGTGAGTTTTCTCGAGAAAATATGCAGTACAACATCGACTGATCTTCTCTTCATGTTTTGTTCCATCGATCCTGGCGGACTCGTTACAAACTTGAAATTCCCCGAAATGCAATTTGCAGGAGCTACAAGAACGGCTTCGTGTGGCACGATCTGGCTGACAACGATTTCATCTACCCATCGCACGGCAACGAGTACGTGCTCAAGGGATCGGAGCTCCTCGAATCGCCTTCTCCGTCGTCGTCTTCTTCGACCGCGAGGCCTCTCGAGTCGGTGTCGTTCCGCTCCCCGAAGCCGATCAACACGCCGAAATCGAGCGACGAGTCGGACTTCCCGGTCGTCGCTCGTCGGCGGAACCAGTCGTGGAGCTCGATCGACCTCCACGAGTACAAGGTCTACAAGGCCGACTCCAACAGCGAGTCGACGCCGAAAGCGGCGGCGGACGCGTCGACTCAGACGGACGACAAGAGGAGGCGAAGGCGCCACGTCAAAGAGAGGGAGAGCGAGATTCGCGAGCTCCACGGAGATGGAGCCGACGAGGCGGGTCTCAGTCAAAGTCAAAATCCAGGTCAAAATCAGACGACGGAGCTGAACAGGGACGAGATCTCACCGCCACCGTCGGATTCGAGCCCCGAGACGCTGGAGACCCTGATGAAGGCCGATGGACGGCTGATATTAGGCTCGGGCGGAGGCAAAGAGGACGGACCGGATCGGGCGGCGGGGAAGATCAAGGCGTCGTCGGTGCTGATGCAGCTGATATCGTGCGGCTCCCTCTCGTTCAAGGACTGCGGAGCGACGTACATAAAAGATCAAGGGCTGTCGCTGATCGGGCACTACAAGACAAGATTGCCCCGCGGAGGAGCAGCCGATAACGGCCGCAAGCAGGCGGCGGGGGGCTCGGCGAGAATCCCGGACTTGGCGGGGGTAAGATTGGAAGATAAGGAGTACTTCAGCGGCAGCGTGATCGAGACCAAGACGAAAGAGGAGGCGGTCGGTCCGGCATTGAAGAGATCGTCTTCTTACAATGCCGATCGGTGAGGAGCTGAGGAGCTTTCGTGTTCATATTTTTACTGTTCTTTTTCTTCTTCCTTATCTTTCCGAGCAAACTCGATTAGAATTACAGCTTAAAGCATTTTGGTCAGGGCCCTTGTCATGTGTATGTAGCTTCAGTTGTTTTTGTTAATCTTAGGGTCGTGTAACTCTTCGGAACTCTATGAGTAAACGCACGTTTACGGTGCTACAATGTGTCGTTTTGGGCTCATTTACATTGTCGTTTTCTATTGCAAGAAATACTAACTTATGTGTATATTTACATGATGATAGATAGCAATTACTAATGGCATGTGAAGAGGAGGATCTGCGCAGGCCTCCGATCAAGAATCTGGAAAATGGTTTTATTATTGCGGGAGCATGTTGTCTGAAGTTCGGCTTTTATTGTTGAAGTCAGCATTAGGACAGAGAACTGTAGGAATTATCCAAGGCTACACTGTGCAGTCACGACGCCTTTCTCCTGCTTCGCCCTTGGTTGTCGAGCAAGTGTAGTTCCTTTTCGCATCAAATGAGCTATGAATCGAGAGACCCTTTTGTCCTCTGCTTTGGACTCTAATCGTTTCGATGCCGGGTTAGTACTAAGGGGTCTCACATCGTGCCAGCTATTGGCTTTACTGCATTGCCAAATCTTGGACCGAGAATGTACTGTGCCTGTTGCGTTGGTGCGGTCACATTACCTTTTCGACTTGTCTTTTATACGATTAACAGGCCAATAAATGATGGCCGTCATGATGCCATCCCTCTTTAATGACGCAGATCTAATGTTCCTCGCTTGCTGCTCCCTGGAGGAATCTAAAAGTTGATATTTTCTTTTAACTTGATAAGAAAAGTGCTGGTTATATTAACATACCGCACTGGATTTTATGTCTTTAGTTGATATCTTTCTTCTTTAACTTCGTTGTCCACTCTCATTTCGGATATTCTCATGTGTTTTGAACATACACGCCCTTTAAGACTTCCGATCGATAGGGGATCTTGCAAATGCAAATGACTGAAACAGGGTTAAATGAAAGTGGAGGCGAAATGCATGGCGAGGCTTACAAACCATTGAGAAAGAGCTGGATTGCTCTGTCTAGATTTCCTCTCGGCCACAAACAAGTGCGAAACAGGAATAGTAGATTTTGAGGAAAGCGAAAACCAGTAAAATGTAATAATTGTCGCTATATGTCATCGGTGTGCGTTAGTCTGCACCTCATCACAAGATATATCTGTATAATTAAATAGTTGCCTAAACTGAAACTGGACAGTGGACACAGGTAAAGAGATCAAGGACACTTGTGATGGATGCACTGACATTTTTTGGCATAAAATCCATATTAAAGTACAAGGAAAAACGAAGAGAAGGGAATGTAACCCTAGAAACCAAGGCGAAATATAAGGGTTGACCAAGGCTGGGCGTTGCGCATTGCAATTTGCAAGGCACGGCGAGCACAGCAGGCTCGTGTACAGAGGAGCAAAAGTTGGTGACGGTGCTAAGGACTCTGATAAAGAAAAGAGTCTCTCTCTCTCTCTCTCTCTCTCTCTCTCTCTCTCTCTCTCTATATATATATATATATCTATCTGTCTGTCTATCGCTTGTCCGTTTTCAACTTGTAACTTTTGGTCATCGCTAACCTTTGCTCTCTTGGTACCTTAATTTTTGGCGTTTAGTCTCGTTTTGTTAGCTTTTCTCTAAGCAAATGCCATCAAAGCTTTGATGATAGGATTGATGATTTGACTTTGCAACGTGGGTGCGTCTAGGGTTTATCACCCCCCTCTTGACTTTTAACGGGCTTTGAGCACTCACGTGCGAGGTTAAAGAAAGCAAAGAATGGAAAGAATGCTGTGCTAATTTCCATGTATAGCGCCTGAAAATCGAGGAAGAGAGCTCGGAGAAGGAGAAGTTCACCGTCCCAAGAGAACTGAGTTTCCATGACAAATTTTGAGTATCAAGATATCATGTGTCTCTTCAAGAAACATTATCTTGCACTCATCTCGCCCGGAGTCAGTTTTATGAGGATCGAGGAATGGCCGGGACCGTGATAATCCTCTGAGCAGTGGTACCATTGTTGAAAAGACCTATTGATACAGAGCGTGCACTCTTATCAATGCTTAATAATTCTTTTAAGCGGTAAAATTATAGGGGACCACCGTTATAATGAAGATGTGCGTTTAAATATTCTGACGATTTCCTTATACTAAACCGGGATTTTGACCTATGAAAACATGTAATAGAAGAAGTAAATAAGGGTATGGAAAAATTTGAACTTACGAAATTTTACTCTAATACCATGTTGAGATTTTATGCACAATTTTCATGTAGAATTATGTAATTAAGGAGACAAACAGAGACCTACAAATATTTGAACTAGGAACCTTGGCTCTATTGCCATGTGAGAGTGTGATTTTCTTGAATTATTTATCATGCAATATAAATATTTATACAAGGTATTGCTTGATAAAAAGGGAAAAAGGAAGAACTAATCAAATATCTCTGACTAATTATAAGAGATTTACAAAATGTTATTCTAACTAAGAATCAAAAAGTAAATCCTAATAAACGATAAGAAAGACGCCAACTATTAAAAAAAAAAAAAACAAAGTGATTCTTCACCATGTATAAATATTTGTATTGTACAATGAGCAATACAAGCAAATCATGATTTCTCACATAGTATTAAAGCATGAGATCTTGGCTTCACTTCACTTAACTACCTTTTTGTGATTTTGATTGGGTGAGTTATCCAATCACTTGGCGGTCAATTACTTGTCACTCTGCCGAAGCTAAATATTGCACTATGTCAATATGGCGATTGAGCACTTTACTTGCATCCCTTGGGATATTGCACAACAAAGCAATGCCCTATTATCGAGACAATCGGGTTGCCTTATACACTTCACAAACGAAGAAAACACATCAAAATTGATTATCGCTATTTTGAAAAACATGTGCAGTCCATTGTCATTAGAATCGGGTACATATCTATTTGACTTCAATCGATAGACCTTCTTACCAAGGCGTTTGGTCGAGGTCAGTTTACATTTTTGGCTACACAAGTTGGGCTTTCATGACCTCCATGTGTCAACTTGAGGGAGAGTATTAGGGAAGATTTAATGAAGATTTACTTTGTGTGTGTGTGTGTGTGTTTTTTTTTTTTAATATTTGGAGTATCTTTTATCATTAGTTAAGATTTGCTTTTTATTTGTTAATTAAATAATATTCGGTATATCTCTATAATTAGCCAAATATTTGCTAGATTCTTCCTTTCCCTTTTCTGTTAAGCAGTACCTTATACAAATTTTTTTATTGTACAATGAGCTATACAAGCAAATTACATTGTAATATGGTATAATAGCATGATGTCCCAAATTCAAATATTTTTGCAGACTCCTATTTGCTTTCTTTAGTTATATATTTCCACGCTTTGAGCTTAGATCAAAATCTAGCCTACACATGAGGTAGAATGTTATATGTTTGATAATTGATACGTAACATTTTGCTCCATTTGAATTTTGTGGACATATGTTGACTTCCTTAAAATTCAAACATTTGATAATTTGGCACGCATATATACATACATGTGATGTTTATACATTAACTTTTAGGAAGCACCTTTTCAAAATATTTATAAATGTAGGTAATAATATATTTTTTGCCATAAAAGGGAAAAAGTACCTTTTGCTTTTGTCGGATAATAAACAAATAGGGCTAAAATTCTAGCTATTTGAGATGACACCAGCAAAAATTAATGCTTGCGACTTTCTTGCTGAAACAAATTTTCTTTTTTCTTTTTTAAATTTACTGAAGAAATCCATTGTGACTTTACTTTTTTTTTTTTTTTTTTTGGTCGAAAAATCCATGTGACTTTAGATGTTAGGTGACAGGATTTTCTATTTGGTAGGTCATGACAAGGTGATCATATCTATTTTAAGTGCTATAGCGGGTGATGTAAAATTGGGGACCCGGCCCAGGTCCACCACCGAATAAATTCGTTTCGTCAATTGTCACAAGCTGGTCCACTACGGCCCAACCGACGTGCTTTGCACGTTTGACCGCGGGCCCTCCCATGGGGTGCTTGTCACGTAAAATCTTTCCATTCCAATTCAACCCCATCAGCATGCCTACGTACACACACACACACAAACACACGCACATGATCGTTGTTCATATATCTAGGGATTTTTATTTTTTAACATTCATTTTACAGTAATTTACGTATTGGTTCAATATGACGTTTTGAATTACTTAATTTCAATCGCTCCTCCGTTGCCTCGGAAGGACCCCTTAATTCTTAAAAAAGTGAAGAAACTCAAAAATAAGATGTAAATGAATCGATTGCATAGATTATGATAGCCGACACAGTTTTTAATGCTTGAAAAGTTAATCAGACAAGTATTACATTTGATCGATAGCATTTGTATTGCTGCAATAATATCATTTCTTAATTACGTTTTCTTTGTTTGGAGGAACCTGCAAAAGTGCGTCTGCCATACCTCCTTTTGTTTTGTTCATATTTAGAAATTCGTGGGAGCACATAAACGGAGAGCTTTGTTGATAAATTTGAAGAATATACAATGATATTCTGCATACAAGTTATTTCGGAGAAATTGCCCGAGAAATTGCCCTGAACAATCAATATGTAATTCTGGCTCTATAATTTATTTATTTGATCTATTAGAATGAGCCTAGCCAATAACCTTTTCGCTTTCGAAATTAGTTCAATCGCCGGATCTTTATTATAAATTAATCCGATTGAAAACATGTGATACCTTGAAATTTTACCTTGGATTAAGATTTTCAGGGAGCCTAAGATTAGGAGTGGAACAACGCGGAATCGTTGACTATCATACTTTCTTCCCGTTGTTTTGACCCGTCAAGTCTCTCTCCCTCTCCCTCACCCTCGATTTGGTTCCACGAAGGTAAGCTGTACGGGGCTCCGACCATCTTCACGTGTATCTTGCACAAACGTTTTGAGCTTCAGAAACCTCGTTGTCCTCCTACTCTTTAGGCTTCTCTTTCTGCGAAACTGCTGGGAGTTGTTACTCCTTTTCTGGTCTGAAGCTACATAAGAAAAGTTAGGATAACTTTTCTGATTGGTCCAACCTCAGACCTTGTCCAGGACTCCGACAGTTTGGATGCGAAAGTGCAGAGCGCGCATCATGACTAAAATATACAAACCGCGTGTTATGTTTATCCTGAACATGGAAGCCTCTGCCACTCGGAGGTTGACTTGCTCCAGATAATTAAGATCTGTTCGATGAGATGGACTCGGGCATTCGGCATAACGGGAAGAATGTAAAAGCACGACCGTGGTAGGAAGCTGCCGTCCGTTGCGGGTGAAAGGTAAACACGCGAGAGACTTGCGTTCGGGTCTCAGCAAAAGCAATTTTCTTGGTTTGAACACCAGGGGGCCAAGTAAACGAAAAGTAACACCGCAGAAAACACGGGTGAGAGTCTCGGTGAAAGGTGACGTTCTTGGGATCGCAACGGTGGACGTAACATGGGATTAGTCTCGTGTCTTAAGCGACCCAATGTGTTTTGAGTGATTCTGCAGTGGTCTCGTTTCAGTGATTCGGGCGCGCTGCCAAAAGAGCGGCAAATGCCCTTGCCAAAGGGGCACTCCGGATGGCTCTTTCTACACTTGCTTGTATTTTTTCGTCCCCACCTTTCGTTGCTGATGTAATTCTCATGTTTACAACGGGCCGGCTTAAGACTAGTTGGACTCATAGGTTGGGCCTAATATATTGTCCAAGTTTGCACGTGACAAAAAATTTATTATAGGATTGAACCGCCAGACTCATGATCAGGTCTACTTGTGAAGTACTTTATATATGATGTCGAATTTAAGTTTGGCAATATAGAAGATAGATTGTGGGTTAGGTACGCTGTTGCAAGTTAGTTGCACGATCTTGACCAGGTTTATTTAATTACTTATGCGCACGCGTACATTTAAATTTTAATTAAAGGTTTAATAATTGGTTGAGTTAACCAAGAGGAGGAAGAATGATGTTTTCCTTCTGAAATGTTACAAGTAGACAACCAAAAGCCCTCAGGTGGTTTGGCAATTGGGAAGAAGTTTCCCTCCCCAACCCCAAACGACCATACAACGAGAGGAAGTTATATCCGCGTTTCAAACAATAAGACTCAAGAAGAAAAGGAACACGAGTGGAGGAAGCACCCCAAACATTCCTCGGTTTAGTTTCCTGAGTTCAGTCGCTCGTGGAAAGTGTTGGGTAAGTGAGAAGCAAAAGTATATTATGCGGCGATGACCCGGACATTCACCTTTTTCTAATTTATCCATTATTTATTAATATTCTTGCATTTCAAAATTGAAATTTGTTATGGTGATCATCACGTCAGCGAAGTAGGGAAATTCAATTGGTCGACTCATATCACCGTTACACTATATTTTTTGTAAAGTAAAAAGTTGTCTCCAAAATAATTAGTCAAGTAATTAAGTGCTTACTTTATTTTTTATCACGATTATCTTGGTTTGGATGCGGTGGATTTCTAATTCAATTTACAGCTCGCATATTGAGAATAATTTAGAAGGTCACGCCTAAGGCCGTGCCCCGGGCCTAGTTGATATTTTTTGTATGGTTCCTGAAATATGGTTGCTGAAATAATTAGAAATGTCAATTAGTTTAGCACCGCCTTAGATAATGCAACGCTATCATTTCCCTAGTCAGGATCTAGTCTAATAAGCTAAATCTAGTTTGCAATAGTATTTTTTTCTACGTATGGTGCAGGTGCTACTGCATTTACTCGTTCATGTAAGACGCTCCGCTAGTTTTATGGTCCTATTACCATACTTGGGTGGGCTCAATACGTTATATCCACAGGACTTGAGAACCAAGAGTTAGAGGTACTCTACATGACACAAGAAATGCAAATTGAGAACTTCTTCTAGATGCAAGAACGAGGTGGAATTCCACATACAAGATGTCAAAGAAGCTGTGTGATGAGATAGTTGTGCCGACACAGCGAAAGTCTAAACTGTGATTTATTGTTTCAATGATGTCGATCATATTAGTAAATAAGAAGGGTGCTTTCTTCTTCGATGAAGTGAAATTGGCCTTCCTCAATTTATAACTTTATGTCCAAAAAAGTGCCCCAGCCAACTATGTGGGATCCGACGAGCCCATGTGTTGATATGTGCGGTGGCAATCTTTAGCTCAAGAGGTAAAACCTTTCCTCATACTTATAAACCGATCATTAATTTCTTTCAAAATCGATATAGGACAATCTCGACAAATTTACCATAGATCTATAGAGATTAATCGGAGTCAAAGGATCTCGGATACGTGGGAAACAGGAAGCAGGTGAGCCGTACATTCAATTTTCTAGCAATTGACCATTGAGATTTCAAGTTTGTCCATTTAAAAAAGTGCAGTCACGTCATAGCTTACGCTCCACCGTGTCTTCTACTGAATTCGCTTTCGCTAGGCTGCTGTCGCTAAAACGTTGGGAATCTTTTGATTTGTCAATCGTTCCCATAGCGGCGCATCGGCCACGTTCTTCCATAACGCGTGACTGCAGCTTCCTCGGGCCCGCCCTCGTATGGACCACCTTTTGGTATTTTACCTTACTTTATAAGCTTTTTGGACCGAGTAGGAAACGCGAGCCTGTTCTTAGAAGCTTTGATATACCCGTGTTCTTAGGTTCTGGCCTCGGATGCCATCATCAATTCAGTCCTGACGAGCCCTCCTCCTACTTTCTCCACATCCTTCAACGGCTTAAGTTTTCAAAACACCTAATGATGACCTCACCAAATTTTGCTTGACATTAGAGTGTGAAATCCTGATTTCAAATCTTGTCAGACTTCTTATTCGTCTTATCTATTAAATATATTTATGATTAGTCTTACATCGAAGTTTGATCTACCATGTAAGAAGGGGAATTACAATATTTGGATATTAAATCATATATTTATCTAATAGTTGAAGTATTCAGAATCGGTTGAAAATGCCTCCACCACTCAATACGCAAGTCCGGTCCTATCCTTCCTAGTTTGTTGCATTGTCAGTTGATTTGAAAAATCCTATGCAAAACATGTGACATCTTGAGATAAACCTTGTATTAAGGTTTTTACGGTGGACTCTATCCTCCCCACCTGAAGGGCCCTCTAATTCCTAAGTGTAAATTTTTTTTTCTGCACCCAGAAAGGAATACTCCCGATGTTTTACGTCCCATAATTCAAACGAAATAGTTTTAGGACAGTAGCCGCTTGCGCCGGTGAAGGTGGAGGAGTGGGTGAAACATGCATTCCAAGGTCGACTTATATTTTGTACAATGTCTCTCAACCGATTTGTCGGTCTTTGGTTTTGAGCTTTCTTCCCGTTGTTTTGAGCCTTCAAAACCTGTTTCTTTTATTTGTATACGTAGGCTGCCAGTTGGTCATCCAAGTCTTTACATTTGCCAATGAAGGTTCCACGAAGGTAAAGATGCTGTACCAGCCTCCGAACATTTTCACGAGTATCTAACACCAAACATTGAGCTTCAGAAGCCTCGTTATCCTAATCCTTTAGGCTTCACTTTCTGCGAAACTGCCATGAGTTATTGCCCTTTCCTAAAGCTACATAAGAAAAGTCAGGCTCAACGTTTCGACTGGTCCAAGTATAATCCCGAAGAAAACATGTTCTTTTCCATCTAGAACTTGCCGAACACAGTTTGGATGCAAACTGCAGACCGCGCATTATTTCCAAAGCTAGTCTATTACATAATAGAGAACGTTTTCACCCAACGCAGTGGGTCCGACAATAATTAAAATGCGTGAACCATGTATTATGTGGAAAATGCATGTTGACATATTTGGCACTCGTAAGATTTGTTCCATAAGATCTTGGACATGGGCATTCAGCAATGCAAGAAGAATGTGAAAGCACGACGGGCATAATTATCAAAAAGATCTAATCTATTGCACGGATGACAATTTGGTCTCAGTCTTTTCATTTGGCCAAATTAATTATAAATCTCTTTGACAATTTGCCAAAGTAGTTATTTTGGTTAATTTTAGTTGGATATTATTGACATGGAAAGAAAAAAAAAAGAAAAAAAAAGAAAAAAATTTCAGAAAATTTAAAAACAAATTGCAAAAATCATCTATGTCAATGACTGTTGGCCAAAATTGGCCGAAGATTTCACCGATAAATTGTTAAAAGGTTTAAGATTAAATTTGCCAAATTGAAAAGTTTAGATTTGAATTGACATTCGTACAATATATTCAAGACATTTTTTGGTAATTTTTCCAGCGCAATGTATGAATCAAAATTTCATGCTTGGATGTTGTTGAAAACGAAATTGGAATGTGTGAAGTTACACTTTCGTTGATGAGGTTTAACTTCTCTCCAACCCCCATACATCCGAGTCAAAATTACGTGCTTGGATGTTGTTGGAATCAGAATCAGATATTAAAGCTTTATTTGTTAGTTGAATTAACCTAGAGGAAGGAACATAGCTTTTCCTCCTGAATTGTTTGACGTAGAAAGACCATGTCACGTCGAGGATAATAAGGCTAAGGTGGATAAAACACGCATAGCCAGAGAGAGAGAGAGAGAGAGAGAGAGAGGCGTTATGTTTCAGAGAGCGAAAAGAACCTCACATTTCATTTGCACTTTCTCCGAAAGGTAAAAGTGGTAAAAGTCATTCCCGTTGAAAAATACACATCAGCAGTTTCATCATTTCGCGTTTAAAAGAACACCAAGAAATGAGATCCATATGAAAAGGCCATATGCTTTTTGAACGAGGAAGGCCAAATCAGAGCCAAAGAAAAGACTAGTCCAAGTCGCTGTCACAGAGAGATAGAGAGAGTTGAAGGGTCGGTGTTAGGCGGCGCTCGCAGCATGTGCATACAAAGGTCGATCAACCATTTTTCTTGAAGCTACGCGCATAAGAACAGTCTCCTGCCAAGAAAACACAAGAGAGTTTCCTTCCCTCTTAAGTATGGACTCGATAAAGACGAAAGCATTATAGGTGGCCGTCTACCAGAAACATTCAAACACCAAAACGCAAGGTGGCATCCAATGCATCACATGGGGGGATCTCATCTGATTTGAGTTGTAAAACACAAGCAAATTAAGCAATCGCGTGCACGAACCTTCCATCTCATTATTCTGTCTTTCCGCTCCTCCAAAAGTGACTGGGAATGCATTTGCCACTAGCCGCGACCTGATTCTGTTCGTGGGACCCAATCGATGCCTTGGATACGTTAACTTCCGAGTGATCGAATAGTCGTACCATATTCGTTTTGACGAGGTATAAAGTGACAGTGGCAGTGGGAAACCAAAATCTCATAAGGCGGTTTGGCAGCTGGGGAGAAGTTTCGCTCCCCGGCTCCATCCGACCAGACAGTGAGGAGAAGTTATATCCGCGTTTCAAACAACAAGACTTAAGGAGGAAAGGAGCACGAGTGAGGAAGCCCCACAAACATTCATCTATTAAGTTTCTTGACCTCAATCGTTGCTTGTGGAAAATGTTGGGTGAGTAAAAAGAAGAGAAAATGTCACAAATGGTGCTTAGACTTTTACTTAATGTACAATCTCGTCCCTGAACTTTTGATTTGCTCAATTTGATCCATAAACTATCGATAAATGTCCGATCTAATATCTGATTATTTGAAAATTGACCAATTTCGTCATTCCATTAGTTAAAAGTTAACGGAAATGGGCATTTTGGTCTTTTTTTTTTTCTTCTTCTCTCTCTTCCCTTTGCCGGTGTCCGGCGAGGGTCGCCCTCCCCAGATATGGCGAGGGCCGCCCCTGCCCCCTCGCCTAAGTTCGGCGAGGGCCTACGTCTAGCGAGGACGGCCCTCGTCGGACACTGGCGAGGGCGGCCCTAGCTTGCCCAGGCGAGGGTGACCCTCACCGGACGCCGGCTTCCCTCCGACGGCTCCGCCATGGCCGGCGAAGGGAAGAGAGAAGAAGAAGAAGAAGAAGAAGAAGAAGAAGAAGAAGAAGAAGAAGAAAAGAAAAAGGAAAAACAGTTAATTTTTAATGGAATGACTAGATCGGACAATTATTGATAGTTTAGGACTAAATTGAGCCAATCGAAAGTTCAGGGACGAGATTGCATATTAAGTAAAAGTTCAGAGACCATTTGTGACATTTTCCCTAAAAAGAAACCAAAGTATTTCACACGGCCATGACCCAAAATTTCGCACTTCTTGAATTTCAAACTGCAAAAGGGCAATCATCAGTGGAGCGAATTGAGGAAGTTTGGTTGGTTGAATTAGATCACATCAATGACACCCGTGATATCATTATTTGCTAGATTTTTTTTTTGTAAAAATTCCGAAAGTTTTGGTTAAGTGATTAAGTGCTTCATTAGTTTCTTTTTATCATGATTATGATTAGTTTGGATGCGGTAGATCTTTAATTCAAATTACAGCTCACCCGTTGAGAATTATTTAGAAGGTCGCATCTAGGCCTAGCATCACGCTAAGCACAATCTAGTTAATAGTCCCATATGGTTACTGAAATGCGGCAGCTGAAATAACGAGAAATGTCAATGAATTTGGTAACTCTGAAAAAGTCATTAGCGTCCCCTGGTATGAATCTGATCTAACAACAAAATCCCGTTTGCAATAGGACTTTCTTTCCGTGTATGGTGCGTGGGCTATTGCATTAACTTGTGTGTGTAAAACGCTCGCCACCAGTTTTATCACTCTCGCTGCCTCTCGTATCTAACCTAATCCGTGGGCAATTTCCGTACATCTATGGAGATTAATCTGACTTAAATGATTTTCGATACGTGTGAATCAGGAAGCAGGTGAGCCGTACTATGAATCGAACACTAATTTCAAGTTTATCCATACAACGAGTGCGGGCGACGTCGCAACTTACGCTCCACGTTTCCCCCTATTGGATCGGTTTGCCCCGCTGCTGCTGTCATGTTTACGTCTCTGGTGACTCGTTCCCCTCGCGAAGCGTCGTGATTTGTTGTTGATCGATTCGTGGTGACGCAATCATGGCGCGTGCGTGACTCCTTCCCAGTACCCACCCCTCGTGTCGAATGGTCCGCCCCTTTTTTTTTTTTGTTGATTTTAGCTCTTACTTGTTACGAGCTTTTTGGAACGAGTAAAAGATGAACGCCGGTCATCACGAGTTTGGTGTTACCGTGTTCTTAGGTCTCGGCCTCGGATGCCATCATCATCATCAATTCGGGCGAACCCTCCTTCCACTTTCTCTACGGTCTTCCGAAATGTATTGGATGGTTTCGTCCCATTGCAGTGGTTGACAAACGGTTGACCTAATTTCATCTTCGTCAGTGTATTTCACTGAAATTGATTCGCGAGTATCATTGAGAAAGTGGGGTGCGTTAGCATATTCGAATGCTAAATCATGCATTCATTTTAATAACTTAAGTTTTTCAGAATAGATGATAGATGCCCCATAAAATGTTACGTAGTATTAAAGTCAAGAGTTCCTATTTTAAAATTTAAATATTCTCAAACTCTTTGTTTGTCTCACTTATAATATATTTTTATGGTTAGTTTTAGATCGAAATCAATCGAGAGTGAAGAGGAGTATTATAATACTCGAATATTACATCACTAAATTGTCTTCCGACCAGTTGGAATTGCTCACACAAATTCTACGGAATAAAAAGAGTTAAAATATCCGGGTACTTTTGAACACACGCCTGGACAACTCCAATGGTGCAAGGGAAATGCTTCTAGAAAAGCCAAAGAAACTACGGCATCGCTCCCTTGTGAGTTGACGACTTCCCAGTTTAACAAGCGGTGACGCGCTATCCTCGCTCTCCCATTGGCGGCCCACATTGACATTGCCATATTTGCCCTTCACATTCACGCAAAAGCCACCACAATGATCCCCCCCCTACTTGCTCCCCACGAAACTCCAAGGGCCCTTTCGCCACTTGGCGTGAGCGTACGCGTCATCGCTCGCCCCTTGCTTCTCGTCCTCTATATAAGAGGGTCGCCCTCCAACCCCCACTGTCAGACTAGTCATCCCGGCTCCGCAAGCAAAAGAGGAAACCGGAAAAGAGCAGACACCTCGGTTTCGCGTTCTCTACTACAGAATTCCAGAGATGTGAAGAGAGAGAGAGAGGACACGGAGGTCGAAGCCCTGGCCCTGGCCAACTGCTTGATGCTCCTCTCCCGAGTCGGCGAGATCACCGACTCGTCATGGCCGAACCGCATATCCCGGCCTACAGAGCGGATGTTCGCGTGCAAGACATGCAACCGCGAGTTCTCATCCTTCCAGGCGCTCGGAGGGCACAGAGCCAGCCACAAGAAGCCGAAGCTGTCCAGCGACCTCTTCCACCCAGGCCGCGCCGCGGATTCCTCGCCGGCCAAGCCGAAGACGCATGAGTGCTCGATATGTGGCCTCGAGTTCCCGCTCGGCCAAGCCCTTGGCGGTCACATGAGGAGGCACAGGGCCGCCATGGCGGAGAGCTTGGCGACGGCCGAAAAGCCTGTGCCGGTGTTAAAGAAATCAAACAGTAAGAGAGTCATGTGTTTGGATTTGAACTCGTCACCGACGGAGGACGACTTGACCTTGCGTTTAGGAAAGGCCGCGCCACCTTTGGTGCTAGATCTCGTTTTGTAGGCCTTAGAGAACGTAGATTGTGTACAAAGCAGTTTTTAGTGGATGCCGGATTCCTTTTTTTTTTTTTTTTGGGTATTCATCGATTGATATTTTGAACCTGAGTCACTGTATTTTGCATGGACAGTTTTTTGTTTCATGAACACATATTATGTCTGAACGAGATGAGTGAGAGGATGATTACGTTCTGCAGTTTTCGTGGTGCCAGCGAGCATATATGCGGCTATAGTTTTCTTTGTTGGGCTCTTTGTTTTATCCGAAGATGATTCGCATCTGGGGTGTGCTCGATGTAATGACAACGGCAATTCAGAGCTGATGTTAGCGATGCGACTGCGTACGATCGCTTCTTCAGAGTCATGTCGCAACGAATATTTGGAACGGAGGCAGATTTTTTTCTGTTCACATGGATATACTGCATAAGGAATTGTACAGTGGCACTGATGATAAAAGGGTAATCAAAAGCGAACCAAAAATACTTGACGCGGAATCGTTTCAAGAAACGGACGAGTCTTGGAAGACGGGCGATCGTTGGTCCCATTTCCGTTTACCTTCTATTGAGCTGTTAGATTCGCGCCTCATGTGAAAGGGGAAAATTCTCGCCTCATTCTCAGTCTCTATAATCCTCTCCGTTGCTTCTGGCTAGCTCGCCTCGTCTGGCGCTGAAGCACATGGCAACCCGTCGTTAATTTTCTCCGGCCACCCAGCATCTTGCCACCTACCTTTATCGTCTTTTCTTGTGGCGTACTCCAATCAGTCTTCTTCATGTCTCCGTATTGGACTGGGTTCACTTTCATGCATAATCCATGTGGAGAATTAATGAGAGGCTATATTTGGCCTAAATTAATAGGGCTTCTCTCAATTTTTATGTGATAGCTGCAAAAGAATGATTAGACTGATGTAGTAGCAAGAGAGAAAGAGGGTGTTGTCTGGTTTTCATTAAGCTGATGATTGAACGTCGATTTATGCTCCAAGCATAAGGGTTTTCGTGGGTTGAACCGAACTTGCGTTTTAATGAGATTTGTCATTGATCCCTTGTGAAGTTCGTGTGTATTGCTAATAATGGTATTCTTGATATTGTTGTTGCTATGTACCTTTAGTATTAGCTAGAGAAAAATTTTGTTCACCCGATTTTGTTGATAGTGAAGATTTTGGATGGAGTCCAGTTTCGTGATCAGGGAGGTTTTTCGCATAAAATTACCTTCCATTTGCATACTCGGTAATTGCTTTATCACATTGTCACTTATTAGATTTGCACAAAATAGGAGATTGTTTTGTTTTGTTGCGCTAATATGATATTGTTAAGGTTGTTATCGTACTCATCACCCCCTTTGGCTGCATTCCTTCACTGATGGTTCTTGGTTGGGGGAGGCTTTGAGGTCAGCTACCATTGGCGTGATTTGAGGTCTATGACATGTAACTTGCTACAATTTGAGAGAGAGAGAGAGAGAGAGAGAGAGAGAGAGAGATCACCCCCTTTGGCTGCATTCCTTCACTGATGGTTCTTGGTTGGGGGAGGCTTTGAGGTCAGCTACCATTGGCGTGATTTGTGGTCTATGACATGTAACTTGCTACAATTTGAGAGAGAGAGGTCAAAATGGGTCTTTGACCCATATTTGATCCATTTAAATCATAAATGGATTAAATATGGGTCATTTACATTTTGAAGTAGGTTATATATGGGTCATTTATATTTTGCAAAGACTAGTTAAATGGTTCTTAAATGAGTTAAACTTAAAAATCCATTTCCAATCCAAGTCTCACACTCTCTCTTTTCCCCTTTAACTTTATAAAAATGTTTTTCATAAAAATCGAAATTAGAATTATTTTTTATATTTCATTTTTCTTTTCTTTTTTCTTTCCTTTTTTTTCCTTTCTTCTTCCTCTTTCGTTAGCTGGTGGCCAGCACAGTGATAGCCGATGACCGACCAAGCGAGGCTTGAGCTTGCTAACCTCAGGTGAGCTCAAGGTCATCGACGATTGGCAAGGCTCAAGCCTCGTCGATCAAGTGAGACTCAGGGCTTGGGCCGATCACTGTCGGCGCAAGAACAAGGGGGAAGAAGAAGGAAGAAGAAGAAAGACAAGAGAAAAGAAGAAAAAGAAAAGAAATAATAATAAAAAATTCAAAATTTTAAAAATAATTACAAATTCTATTTTTTTAAAAATATTTTTGGTAGATATATATCATATACATACCGGAGAAGTATTTTTAGAGAAAGCTTGATGTTGTCCACATCAAAATTCAATCAATATTGAAGTAGAAATTCTAAACATTACAATATAATTTTTAATTTGATAAATCACAATTAAGAAGTTACGCATTCTTGCATCGAGAAGATTTATTACAAAAAGAAATTATTTTTCATGTCAATCATTAACTAATCAAACTTTTTCTTATCAAGAATTTTTTGAAAGTATTTTTAATTTAAGGTTTTTCTCATTTTTTTAATTTTATTTACTAATTTTTATTTTTTAATTTACATTTTTAATTTGATGTCAAGTTTTTATTCAAGTAACGTGCATGTGTGCGTGCGTGCGTGAAGAGCTTAAAGTGGATTAAATAGGTGTGAGTGGGCTTTTCTTGATGGAGTTAAATATTATTGTGTCTCGATAATATGGGTCGGGTTGGGTATGGTCATCAAATTTACACTACATGAAAATAGGTTAAAACGGGTTTAATGGGTCAATATTGATCGGACCATTTTTGACCCGACCCAAACCGAACCGAACCCACCCATTTGATGACCCTAGTTGTCGTTACCGTTGGCAAGGGCTTGTCCTCAAGACTTTGTCAATTGTGGTGGCTGTAAAACAGACATATTAGAGAGAGAAAGTTGCCGTTGGTAAGGAATATGTTTAGGTTGGTAGTAATTTCATAAACTTGGAGTCATGTAGAACTGTGACACGAATTCAACTCTATACAAAATGGTAGATGGGAATCAGGCCTTCAATTCCCTAAAATCGGCATAAAAAGTTCGCTTTGTCAAAAACACTACAGTGTTTCCTTTCCTTTGAAGTAGGGACTCAATAAAAGACTTGAAAACATTATAGGTGACGGTGACAATACATTGCACAAGTTCGATCAGAACCTACAAAAGCAAAACAAGAAAGCGACTTACAATGTATTAAAGGTCAATGTACAGATTTGAGGGATCCTATCTGATTGAGTTGTAACACACAAGTATGCGCGTGCACGAAGTTTCCCTCCATTTTTCTTGTTTTCCGCTCCTCTAGAAGTGGCTGGGAATGCATAGCCACGACCCATGAGCTCATCAATAGTTTAGGTAGACTTTAATCCATGTGATGTGATCTAACATTCATACAATATTGTTTCTGACAAGGTATAGAGTGAGAGTGGCAGTGGGAAACCAAATGCTCGAAGGCGGTTTGGCAGTTGCGAAGAAGTTTCGCTCCCCAACTCCATATGACCGGACCACACGAGGAACTTATATCCGCGTTTCGGAAACAAGACTAAAGAAGAAAAGGAACACAGGTGAGGAAGCAACGTAAGATTCCTTAGCTAAGGTCCGTTCGTTTAGGGGAAAATGACTTTCGGGAAAACGTTTTCCGGATTTTCCAGCGTTCGTTTCACGGAAAATGAAGTAGTCAAGGAAAATGTTTTCCATCATTGAAAAAAATTACCTTTAAAAGTGAGGAAAATGTTTTCACTTTTGAGAAATGGAAAACATTTTCCATAACTTCTTCCATCTTACTTCTTTTTACCAATATATTTTCGTTTTATTTTTATGCTTTCTTTTTTTTTTTTTCTTCTCGCCGTTGCGCTCTCTTTCTCTCTCTCTATCCTACCTTCGTCCTCTCCACCGTAGTTTCCCCCGTTCCGTCTGCCGTCCCGCCCGGAGTGGCGGTGCGCTCCTTCGCGACCGGGGGGGGGGACTGGGAATGGGGGCGACCGACAGATGCCGAGCCAATTCTGGATCCGCCGGAGCGATTTCTAGGGTTTCTAGAGGCTGCCTTGCGAGAAATGCCTGTTCACAAGTCAAAGTCGGAGAAGCACGATACGGTGAGGCAGATCCGGCGGATACGAGGTCCTCAGCGTTGCCAGATTCGGCGAGTTGGGCGGGGCTTGGGCCTCGCCCGAGCTCGCTAGAGGTTCGCAAGGCTGCGCGAGCGGAAGCTCGATGGATCTAGCGGCGGAGCTCGGGCTCTCGATCCAAGCGAGCCCGAGCTCCGCCGCGCATTCGGCGAGCTCGCGGCTCGCCAGAGCTCGGGCGAGATTGGTCGAGCCTCAAGCTCACCGAATCTGGCGATTGGGTCTTGGTCTGCCGCCGGGCAGCCGGCCATCGTCAAGCATGCGGCGGCGGAGGAAGGAGGAGGAAGAAGGAGGAGGAAGGAGGAAGGAAAAGAAAAAGGAAAAAAGAAAAAGAAAAAGAAAGAAAAAATAAAAAATAATAAAAATTTCCATTTTTTGAAAAATACAAATAATTAAAAATTCATTTTTTAAAAAAAAATAAAAAATAAAACTAATTTTTTGGTCAATTAAAAATATTAAAATTCAATTTTTGATAATTTTTCCCAAACAATTAAATTAGCTAACGAATGGTGAAAAATATTTTTCACTTAAAGTTTAGGTTTTTGCCGAACACCGGAAAATAGTCATTTTCCTGGAAAATGGCTTCTAGGAAAATGTTTTTTGGAAACATGATATTTTCCGCGAAACGAACGGACCCTAAGTTTCGTAAAGCTTAGTTGCTTGTGGAAAATGTTGAGTACACGTAAAAGAAACAAACTATTTTATATGGCGATGACCCAGATATTGCCATTTCTCGAATTTCAAATTTCAAACAAAAAGGGCGATCATCTCATTTCAGCGAAGCGGGGGAATGTAATGGGTGTAGCACACATGATATTGTTGTCATACAATAGAGGTCCTCTACATGATACTAGGAAGGCAGGAAAATTGTCCAAAAAAGGCTAAATCTTTTTATATTAAGTCAATTGAGTCTATTTAGTCAATTTTGATCGGAATTCGCTAAGATGGATGCCAGCCACCCTATATGGCACGATCAGTTTTGATATGCGCAAATTTTGATGATATTTTATTTTTATTATTTCTTCTTTAATTTTCCCTTTCTTCTTTCTTTTATTGATGGGCAACCACTAGCCATGGCAAAGGCGGGCTGGCCTCACTCGCCACAAGTGAGGCCTGATTGGGCTAGCCCACACCCAAGCCAAGGCAACCTCGCTAGGTGTCACCTTTGCCTAGGCAACGCTCAGAGAAAATGCCCTAGCATAGGCGATAGCCAACCTTGCTAGATCTATTGAGGGGAGCCCTTGCCAAGGCTCTCCCTCGCTCAAGTGAGACTTGGCAAGGGTCGGTTGTGCCGAGGCTAGCCCTTGCCCAAGTGAGGGTGGCCTTGCTTGGCGTTGCCTTTGACCGACTAGGCCAGCCTAAGCAAGGGCCGACCTCGCTAGATTTAGCTTTGACGAGGCCCGACCCTTCTTTGCGTCTTGCTTGGGTGAGGGCGAGTATCGTTGAGCCACGCATCGCCTATTGCTAGTGGCCGGCGATGGGCAAAAGTCGGGAGAAAGAATAAAAGGAAAGAAAAAAAAAATTCAAAAAAAAAATAAATTTTTTGAAAAAATTAAAATATTATTAGAAATTGTCCATGTACTATGTGGTAATGTTGGCTTTCACATGAGCGATTTTCGATTAAAATTGGATAGACTGACTTAATTGATAAAAAGTGAAAATGTTTATGATTAAATTGGTAAAATTGAAATATTTATGATTAAATTGTTAAAAGTGCAATAAGTTTAAAATTTTTTGAACAAATTTCTCTTAGGAAGGCATGTTAGGAAATTCCCTTTAGATGCAAGAATGAAGTCGAATTCCACGAACAAGATGTGGAAGAAGGTATGTAGTGAGAAATACAGGAGGGTTGCTAAAATGTCGAGACTTCTGGTAGGTTTTCAGAAATGCAACGCATGCTTTATCGTTTTAAATGCAAAAGTATTTTCTTATATATCTTATATATTATTATATTTCCATTTCTTGTGATCTTTATTGAGTGTTGCAATTTACAAATTAAACTCTTCTTAATTTTTTTCTTTGGAAAAATTAAGTTTCACAGTAAAGAAGGGTCAAGCCAACCATGCTTGGCCCGACACGGGTGGCCAACCCTAGTCGCGCATGTCGCCTTTTGTCAAGAACCCATCAATACGCAATTATGTACATCCGTAGAGATTAGTCCGATTCAAAATGTTCTCGGATACGTGTGAATGAGGACGCCGATGAGGTGAACGCCGTGCATTCAATGTTTTCTAGAGGAAATGGACCATTTGATTGTAAGTATGTCGATTCAACAAGTGTCATGCGGGTGACGTCACAACTCACGCTCCACCGTTTCCTCTATTGCATCGCTTTCGCCCCGCTCCCCTCGCTTTCCTTTCCGAGCTTTTCGGAAGTTTGACATTAGCCGCGTCCTTTGGCCTTGGCCTCGGTTGCCATCGTCGTCGACGATTCGGGTGAACCCTCCTCCTACTTTCTTCACATCCTTCCAAATGAATCGGTTAGTTCATCCCATTGCAATGGTCGACAAATCGTTGGCCCAATTTTATATATTTCGCCAGAATCAATCGGCAAGTAGCATTGAGAAAGTAGAATAAGTCGGTCTATTTGAATACTAAATCACTATTTTAATTTAAAGTTTAAAATAATCGACAATAATCCTTACGTAGAATTGAAAATGAGGGTTCCGATTTCAAAATTCAAAATTTTCTAAATCCCTTTTTTACGCCTCTCATAATATATCCACGAGTATTTTAATGGAGTATTAAAATGCTTCAGAACAAAATCAATTGGAATTGCTCTTACAAAATTCTACGGAATAAAAGGAGTTAAAAAATGTCCAGATATTGTTGAACACGCGCCTCGACAACTCCGACAGTGCAAGCGAAAGCTTCTGGAAAATTCGGAGCAACTACCGCCACGCTCAGCTGTGACGACTGACGACTTCCCGCATTACACTTCACGCGGTCACGCCATCCTCGCTTCGCTTTGGTGGCCAGCAGTTGCCACGTTTGTCCTTCACATTAACGCGTCCTCCCTACTTACTCGCCAAGGAACATAGGGGCCTTTTCGTCACTTTCACTTGGCGTGGGCACACACGTCACCGCTCTCGTCCTATATAAGAGACTCGCACTCCGCCGCACGCTCTCCATCCCCAGACATCCCGACTCAGCAAAGCCAAAGAAAGAAACCAGAAACAGCAGACCAGGCCAGGCCATTCCATTTCGCATTCCCTACTACAGACTTGCAGAGATGGTGAAGAGAGACAGAGAGGACGGGGAGGTCGAAGCCCTGGCCAGGGCCAATTGCTTGATGCTCCTCCCCCGCGTCGGCGAGAGCACCGACCCGAACCGCAGATCCCGGCCCACAGAGCGGATGTTCGCGTGCAAGACGTGCAACCGCGAGTTCTCCTCATTCCAGGCGCTCGGTGGGCACAGAACCAGCCACAAGAAGCAGAAGCTGATCCCCGGCGGCCTCCTCCACCTCGGCTGCACCGCGGATTCCTCGCCGGCCAAGCCGAAGACGCACGAGTGCCCGATATGCGGCCTCGATTTCCCGATGGGCCAAGCCCTTGGCGGTCACATGAGGAGGCACAGGGCCGCCATGGCGGAGAGCTTGGCGGCAGAGGCGACGAAGCCTGTGCCGGTGTTGAAGAAATCGAATAGCAAGAGAGTCATGTGCTTGGATTTGAACTCGTCGCTGATGGAGGACGACTTGACCTTGCGTTTAGGAAAGGTTGCGCCGCCTTTGGTGCTAGATCTCCTTCTGTAGGCCTAAGAGAACGTGGATTGTGTACAGAGCAGTTCTTAGTCGGTGCCTTACTGTTCTTCTTTTTTTGCTATTTAGTATTCATTGATAGATATTTTGAATCAGACACTGCATTTTGCCAGCTGGTACATATGCGGCTATACTTTTTCCTGTTGGCCTCTTTGTTTGATCCGAACATGATCGACATCTGAGTGTAATGACAAAGGCAATTTCGAACTGAACGTAAACGATGCGACTGCATACTAGTGCTTCTTCGGAGTCCTGTCGCGACGAATATGCGTAATGAAAGCGTGATTCTCTTCTATTCACATTCATGTACTGCGTAAGGAATTGTACATGGCAGTGGCACTGATGATGAAAGCGTAATCTAAAGCCAACCGTAAATACTTGATGGGAGATCGTTTTCGAGGAAACGGACAGGTCATGAAAGGCGTGCGATCATGGGTCCCATGCCCGCTTACATTCTATTGAGCTGTTAGAAACGCGCCCTATGTCCATGAAAGGGCAAAATTTTAGCCTCCTCAGTCTCGACTCTCTATTATCCTCTCGGTTGCTTCTGGCTAGCTCGCTTCATCAGGCGCCGAAGCACGCGGCCACCATGTTGTTGATTTTCTCCGGCCACCCGGCGTGTTGCCACCAATCTTTATCGTCTTTTGTTGTGTCTATGCTAGTCTATATTCTTTATGTCTCCCTGTTGGGCTGAGTTCACTTTCATATGAAGGAAGCCCAAAGGCTCTGAGCCCAAATAATAATACATATTGAGAAATAATGGGAGGCTATATTTGGATTAAATAAACAGGGTTTCTCTCTATTTTTATGTGGTAGCTAGAAAGGAATGATTGAAGTAAGGCAGCAGTAAGAGAGAGAGAGAGAGAGAGAGAGAGAGTAGAAAATCTAGAAATAAGGATGTTCTCTAGTTTTCATCAAGTTGATGATTGGAGGTCGATTCATGTTTCCTGCATCAGGTTTTTCATGGGTTGAATCAAACTTGTGTTTTAGTGAGATTTATCCTCGATCTCTTGTGAAGTTTATGTGTATTGCCAAGAATGGTGTTCTTGATGTTGTTATTGCTATGTACCTCTAGTATTAGCTAGAGAAGAACATTGTTCACCTAATTTTGTTGACAGTGAATATTTTGGATGGAGTCGGGTCTTGTGGTTTTGATTTCATCGTATCGAGGAGGTTTTCCATGTAAAATTACCTTCTATTTGCATGCTTGGTAATTGCTCTACTACATTGTTTCCTATTAGGTTTACACAAAAGAAGTGATTATTTTATTTCGTTGAGTTAATATGATATTGTCAGGGTTGTCATTGTTCTCCTAACCCCCCCTTTGGCTGCATTCCTTCATTGATGGGTCTCGGTTCAGGAAGGCTCCAAGGTCGGTTGCCATTGGCGTGATTCGAGGTATATGACACGTAATCTACTACAATTTGAGACAGAGTTGTCAGCGTTGGCAAGGGCTTACCCTCAAGTCCTTATCAATTCTGGTGGCTACGAAACACACATAATAAAGAGAGAAAGTTGCCGGTGGTACAAGAAGGAAGATGTTTAGGTTGGCAGTAATTTTCATAAGCATGAAGTCATGTAGAATTGTGACGCAAAATTCATCTTTATGCAAAATGAAAAATGGGGATTAGGCCTTCTCTTAAAATCAATATAAAAAGTTGATTTATAAAATTTGTCGAATTCTTACCAAACCACTTACTTATGACCAATCTTCATATCGCTTCCCAAATCAAGTTGTTTTGGGTAAATTGAGGATTTCACTCAAGACTAATCAGAAGCATAAAGTCCAACTATAACATAGTAGTACAAAGGGCCAATGTAGTAATAACCCTATTCTAGGAAAAGTGTAAAAAAAGTTCTAAACATCTTTCATTTGTACCAATTTAGTCATAAACCTTTCATTGGTGCCAATTTAGTCTTAAACATTTTCACCTAATGTCAATTTAGTTCTAAATCTTTTGACTTGTTACCAATTTACCAATTTAGTCTTTTTCAGCTAATTTTAACTGGATTTTGTTGACTGGATACTAGTTGGCGGACGTGGCATATCAGCGCTGATGTGAATAATTTTTAATATATTTTAATACTTTTTTTATTTTTTTATTTTATTTTATTTTATCGACCGGCTGGAGGAAGGAGGAGGATAAGGGACAAAAGAAAAATAAAATAAAAATAAAAAATTCAAAAAAATATTAAAATATTATTAAAAGTTATTCATCCTCTCCCGAATGTTCATCATCTTTCCAACATTTCATCCATTGGTTCTACCATCACTCTCTAAATACCAACGATTTCTACCCACTTTTAAGCCTGGATTTTGCCTCTGTCTTAGGTTGGGCCAAATCTTAATTTAAACTAAGATGCTATCTCAACTTGGTAATCCTTAACCTAAAATGTAACCTATCTAGGAAAAAATACCTAAACTTATAATTAATTAGAAAATAAAAATTGAAAAAGAGGGACAAACCAGCTTAATTTCCCCCTTTTCTTCAAACCCTAATTCAGACCAAGATATTTTGGGTTAGTACTGGCCGTGTCACGTCTGCCGACCGGCGCACAATTAGCAAAATACGATTAAAATTAGCCGAAATGATTGAATTAACACCAAATCAAAATATTTAGGACTAAATTAACAACAATGAAAGGTTTAGGACTAAATTGGCATAATTACAAAAGGTTTATGATTTTTTTTTCACTTTTCCCGTCCTATTCTTATCAGCTAAGAGCACAATTTTTTATTTTATCGGGTATATAATGGAGAAAAAACAACTTTTTGAGGAGTTTCAATCTCCATCTTAGCAGGCCTATTCATATATTGATTGGCTTCTCTCTATATACGATCGGCTTATAATCCTCTAGCAGATTTAACAACTCCTTGCATTCATGCAAAGAAAGGGATTATAAGGAGCCTACAAAAGAAATGGACGATGAGAACATTGAAAAAAAGGGAGACAAGTGAGATTCGGCAAGAAGCTAAAGTTGCTGAGGAGGAAATGGAACCAGAGGTACAACCGCCAGAAGAAGAGATGGCAGAAGATACTGAGATGACAGAAGCTGCAGAGATGGCAGAACAAACGGTCAATCAATCCGAGGTTGACAGAATTATGAAGGAGATAGAGGAAGAAATGGGAAAAGAGAGAAGAAGAAAAAAATAGAACTGATAAGGTTCTTAATGGTGAGTAGAAAAAGAAGAGACAAAAGATGAGAACATGGCTCAGACTTAGGGGGAGTCAGGCAAGCAGGAGCTGGAGCCAGTGCCCAACCCCGTTGTTGATGAGATTCAAATATCTCTAAACTGGTCAATTTGATGAGCGAAGTGCCTGCAAATCAGAAGGAGCTGAAGGGAGAAGTTCAAACCTTGAATGAAGGCATGACCAACTTGCAAGATTTGTAAGATGGAATGGCCACCTTGCAAGACTTGAAGGATGGATTGGCCACTCTACAAGAAGTCGGAAATTACTTGATGACGATTGAACAGAGGCTCCCCGCTCTGAAGTGCTATGATCCCACCATAGCCAACTTGGACCCTTCATTCTTTACAAAGAAATCTTCCTCATTAAAATGATTTTAAAACATCCTTCCTAGCAACACTCGGAATCAATGGATCTTATTTAAGGATGGACCATGCCAAGTGCCCTCCCACATGATTGTATGACAATGCTGGATCTGCAAATATGATGAGACCGGCCTTTGGCCGGTGAGGTCATATTGACAATAGCCCATGGTTGTCCTCTGCAATTAGAGGGAATTGCTCCAAATCCCCAGGAGAAAGCGATAATTCGGGAATCATCTATATATCACACTGGGAAAATGGCTACGCCAACTAATGCATGGGTAAATCTTTCAGGCTATGGACCAAATCGCTTCAGCATGGATGGCTCATACTAAGCTCAATCGCCCTAAATCTAAAGATGGGTAATGCAACAGGCCTCCAATATGAGAGAGAGAAAGGGATTCAATAACTATTTGCACGTTCCATATGTGCACTATATTATCTCAAGATTACTCAACAAGCGCCAATGCAGAATACTGAAGGTCTGCAATGATAACTTTTGCTTACTTCGATCGTGCAATGAATAAAGTGCCGGTGATTTTAGACTGAAAAATTCTATATATTCCAGAAAATCTATATAAATCTCTTTTGCTAAGAATCCAGTAATCAATTGTCAGATCTAAAATCAAATCGGATCCATGCATGATTAATTTCTTTAAGCAGACGGTGAAATATTACTAACCTTACCAGGCAAAAATATTTCCAAAACGCACATTTGGCGTCGCCCGGGTTCGAACCGGAGACCTTCAGTGTGTTAGACTGACGTGATAACCAACTACACCACGACACCATTCGATGATGCGTGGCACATTCGATTATATTAACACGCTGTCTATTAACTTGGGTCGCCTTATTAAATCGTTTCCTCTTGTCGCTGGAAACCCTCTCTCCACCCCGAGATGACATGTCAAGCGCTCTCGACATGTCTCTCGACGACTTCATCCAGAGCAACAAAAAGTCCGGATCCGGCAACACTAGAGGTCACGGCCGCGGTTCTGGACCATGCTGCCAACCGCACGAACCCTATGTAGCCGCAAAGGTCAGCTCGCCGTTTCCAATCCGCTCCTACTGTTTCAAGACTCGCAATTTCTGCGTGACGAATCAGTCGTTGATTCGATCCTGTCAAAGCTTCGGTGCCACGTAGAAATTGCAATTTCTTCTTCTCACAACGGAACCTGAAGAGCTGATGCTAAGCTTGAAATCAGAGTGACCAGATAACTGAAGAGCGATAGAGTTTTGAGTTACACGATGATAAGTAATGAGTTTGTGGCCACCGTTCGTAGCTCTACTGAAGACGATTTCGGAAGAAACGAACTCTCTGTTCATAATATGGTAATTTGTGAATGTTGGACTTCGAAATATCATGAGGAAGAAGCTATGGGTAAGATGATGAGGAAAGCATCTTGTTCCAATACCTGCAATGCCAATGCGATATCTGCTTCACCAACTTTTCATGCTATTCTTCGTAGTTTATCTTCTCGAGATTGACCTACTTCGAGAGGGCCCAGCAATTTCAGTGGTGGCCATCAATTGAGCTTGTAATATTTGAATTGAAGACCAATCTCCAAGGTAAGGACAAAAGAAAGATTGCGCATTCGGCGATGGCGTACTACCTGATCATTAAGGACTCTGCACATACTAGAACACTCTAGAAATCCAGCTGCAGGTATGTGCATTGAACTGCACACATCCAGGTCACTTCTGTAAAACTGTATTTCTATACCAAGTTAGTTAGCAATAGCAACTGCACAATACTTCTGCAGTCAGAAGTCGAAAATGAGACGCACCTCTCCAACAGTTGTATCCTTCTGCCGAGCACATAATATTTTTCACAGCAGAGCAAAGTATAATCTGCAGTCCGGTTGTTAAGAAAGTGAAAAAGTGTCAATAGTGTGGCCAGACAATGAACAATAAGGAAGAAATGAAAAGCCATGGATAAAAATGGCTAAAGCATTGAAAACATCAAGAATGCTCGTGAGTGTCGATTTTTATACCTATATATCGAGCTGCTAGAAATACGATGTAATTTGATGCTACTCGTTATTTACTTCCTGCGTACGGATCGCTTTCTCGACGTCTCCACTCCCTACGTACGGACTGGTGAGTGAAGTGATCCCCTCAGCTCTACATGAATCGCTTTCTCGACGTGCTCGATCTGCCTATTTCCGTTTTCGCCCTCAGTTATCTCCGATGGATCGCGCGCTTGGATAGTCTCATCTCAGCTTGCTCTCCTGTAATCTGGTTCGATGATTTTTCCGATCAACTCCGTGCCCTCCGCGGCCAGTTGGGAGAACGAAATAAGGATGATGATTAGAGGGGAGGAATTAGAGATTCTCCAGATTTCCAGATTTTTGCGATTCGATGAGTTTCGTCATGTGTTGAGGTTGATTGAATTGTGGCTGGTTCATTGTTAATGATGTTACTTAATGTAGATATGACTATGTGTTTCTTTTTCCAATTCCAATCTCAGACTATTATTAGCAAGCTGATGTGATGCTATTCGATGAGTTTCGTTGTGTGTGGAGGTTGATTGAATCGTGGCTGGTTCATTGTTAATGATGTTCCTTAATGTAGATATGACTATGTGTTTCTTTTTCCTATTCCAATCTCAGACTGTTATAAGCAAGCTGATATGATGTTCACGAAGGTTTTACGTGCTTATTGTATTGGGATAAGTGCAGCGGAAGTCCTAAAACTTGTCACGAAAATGCATTTGAGTCCTAAAACTTGCAAAAAGTGTAAATAAGTCCTAAAACTTGTCAAAATATTTTATTTGAGTCCTAAAATCAACGCAATTAAACTTTTCCGTTAAAAAAGCTAACGTGGCATTTAAAATTAATTTTATTTTCCACGTGATTTTTTTTAATGATTTTTTATTCATTTAAAAAAAATAGATTTAAAAACTTAAAAAATAGATTAATTCATTTTATCTTATTTTCAACAAAAAAAAAAAAGAAAAGTGAAAATTTATTTAAAAAAGAAAATAGTTAAAAAAAAAAGGCAGCCTCGCCCAGACGGGCCAGTGACGGTCACTGGCCCTCACCCGCCAAGGCGAGGCCTCGCCGGCCCTAGGCGAGGGTTGGCGACCCTCGCCAACCCTAGGCGATGCCTCGTTGGCCCTCGCTAGGGGCCGGCGAGGCTCGCCGATCGGGCGAGGGCGACGAGGCGTCGCCCGGGCCGGGCGGCGTCGCTAGCCCCGTGAACGACTCGCCTAGATCTAGCGAGCCTCACCCCGGCCGGGCGAGGGCCGGCCACCCGCGCCCGGGGCGCGGCGTTGGCAGCCCCTCCGGCGAGGCTGCCATTTTTTTTTTTTTTGAAATGTTCTATTTTTTAAATAAATTTTCACTTTTTTTAATTTTTAAATCTAATTTATATAAAAAAATTAAAAAAAAAACCACATGGAAAATAAAAAATTAATTTTAAATGCCACGTCAGCATTTTTAACGGAAAATGCTAACGACGTCGATTTTAGGACTCAAATAAAACATTTTGACAAGTTTTAGGACTTATTTGCATTTTTTGCAAGTTTTAGTACTCAAATGCATTTTCGTGACAAGTTTTAGGACTTCTGCAGCACTTATCCCTATTGTATTCTATAAAGCTGGTCGGTTGAAGATTGATGCTCTAGTTATTTTTGGTTAAGACTTGGTGATTTTAAATTTTCCTTTCAAGGTATATAAGTTGTCGTTTGTGCATATATGGTATTGTGCCAATTGTTCTGGGAGATTTGGTGGCCATATCTTAGGTTCTCACGATGTGGGAGGGACATAATTTGTTTGTTGGACATACCCTGTTATTTTCATATCACCGCACATTGGTTGTAAAGGTGATGGCTCTTAAGGTTTCGGACATTTTCATCTAAACACATTTTTTTCTTGTCGAGAGTCCTTCAAGCTGCTTGTTTAATTATATATGAGAAATTAGTTCTCCCGGTGGGTTTGTAAATAGCAACTAATTTGCAAGTCAGTGACAACATGACAGAAATATTTATGACGTAGCTCGAGAAGCGTGGTGGTAATTAGATTTGTTCCCTTTAGCTAGGAAATATTTGTGCTTTTCAAAACTGTGACTTGATCACAATAACCATATTTGGTATGCATATATGTGTAAAAAACCCTCCAAGAGCAAGCAATGGAGCATAAGGTGGTCATAGTCCTTTCCATGGAGCTACGCAATCACCTAGGGTAGGCTCTCTCTTTCATTTTGTTTCATTTCGTTTGTAGATGTTGCTTTATTAGGTAGAATTTATGTAATCAATTACTCTATCGTCTCAATTTCGACAGCTCGTATCTCTTCGTTGTCAAAGAGATCGAAGACGAAAGGAAGCACAGGCAGCTCTCCTTCATTGAGAAAGCCTAATCCCATAGCTTTTTCCCTTTTCCTGTGAGTGCGTTGGATTGATTTTAATATATCGATTTCTCTTTTAATTTTTGTGTGTGTTTTAAGTGGCCATTTGTCCTTAAATATATGAAGGATTTTAGGAAGCGTTTTATGGAGGAGTTCGAATCTACGGTGAGTTTCGGAACTCTAATTTTTCTTAGCTCTCAATCACTGAATTGAGTAACTCTAATTTTTCTTAGCTCTCAATCACTGAATTGAGTCGATCTAATCAAGCCTCAATTCTCAATGTCATGCAGCTCCAAAAAGCTGCTGCAAAGGAGTGGGATTCCATACTTAAAGAGATAAGATACTGTTTGTAGCAACTAATTTGCAGGCCAGTGACAACATGATAGAAATATTTGTGACGTAGGTTGAGAAGCGTGGTGATAATTGGATTTGTTCAGTTTAGCTAGGAACAATTTGTGCTTTTCAAAACTGTGACTTGATCACTACAACCATATTTAGTGTGCAGATCAGTGCAAAAAACACTTCAAGAGCAAGAAATGGAACGTAAGGTGGTCATGGTCCCTCCCATGGAGCTACATAATCACCCAGGGTAGGCTCTCTCTTTCGTTTAGTTTCATTTCGTTTCGTTTGTAAATGTTGCTTTATTAGGTAGAATTTATGTGATCAATTACTCTGTCATCTCAATTTCGATCGTTCGTATCTCTTCGTTGTCAAGGAGATTGAAGACGAAAGGAAGAACAGGCAGCTTTCCTTCATTGAGAAAGCCTAATTCCATAGCTTTTTACCTTTTTCCTGTGAGTGCGCTGGATTTATTTTAATTGATCGATTTCAATTGATCGATTTCTCTTTTAATTTTTGTGTGTGTTTTAAGTGGCCATTTGTCCTTAAATATAGGGAGGATTTTAGAAAGCGTTTTATGGAGGAGTTCGAAACGACGGTGAGTTTTGAAACTCTAATTTTTCTTAGCTCTCAATCACTGAATTGAGTCGATCTAATCAAGCCTCAATTCTCAGTGACATGCGTCTCCAAAAAGCTGCTGTAAAGGAGTGGGATTCCATGCTTGAAGAGGTAAGATACTGTTTGTAGCAGCTAATTTGCAATTCCTCTAATATGGGAATTGTAAAATCGGTATCTCCCTCTAGATTGAAAGTGATGCTATTAATGCTCTAGGGAAGCATTGTTTGCATCTCACTGATCTAGAGTTGTACGATTGCTTGAGAGTTGATGGATTGGCTTTGGGAAATATGACATCTCTTAAGTTACTCTCAGTTGCCGGCATATATGCGAAGTTTTGGGGGTGTGGTTTTAAATATTTGACATAAGCTTCCCAAGTCAGTCGGGTTGGATGTTACCCCAGATGTTGGTTCGGGGATTGTTTCAACATTGCTGAGGTCCTTCTCGAGAGCTTTGCATCAAGATGAACAATAGATGAGCGTCTTGCCCCAGCCAGAAATCATATAATCCCACTCGATCGCTCTTCGCACTTCGTAAAAGCTTAAGTGACATAATCTCCTCAAGCCAACGCATGAACTCATCCGCGCTCTTATGATTTTATCTGAGTTTCTGTAGTCCCCAAAATATATTATTCTCTTTAATATCAGGGGATTAGAGAAGCTATTTGTCTAGAAATATCTGTAAAAATGACGAGTAAAGATTTTCCTCTAATCATGGGAATTGTAAAATCGGTATCTCCCTCCAGATTGGACAATCCAACACACATATAATCCTCAAACTTTGGGATGGCCTTAGCAATGTTGAAACAACTGCTTAACCAACATCTGTTCGAGAAACGTCCAACCCGACTAACTTGGGAAACTTATGCCAAACATCTAAAACCACACCCCCAAAACTCCACATGTATGCCGGCAACTAAGAGGAACTTAAGAGATGACACATTTTCCAAACCAATTCATCAACTCTCAGGCAATCGAACAACCTAGGTCAATGAGATGCAGACAATGATTCCCTAGAACATTAATAGAATCACTTTCAATATCCCTAATTCCTAAAAGCCAAAGCTTACTCAACCTACTAGTAATTCTCTCGCAATGTAGGTTGAGAAGCGTGGTAGTAATTGGATTTGTTTCGTTTAGTTAGGAAATATTTGTGTCTTTCAAAACTGTGACTTGATCACAACAACCATATTTGGTGTGCAGAATTATGCAAAAAACCCTCCAAGAGCAAGCAATGGAGCGTAAGGTGGTCATGGTTCCTCCCATGGAGCTACGTAATCACGCAGGGTAGGCTCTATCTTTTGTTTAGTTTCGTTTCGTTTCATTTGTAGATGCTGCTTTATTAGGTAGAATTTCTGCCATCAATTACTCTGTCGTCACAATTTTGATCGCTCGTATCTCTTCGTTGTCAAGGAGATCGAAGACGAAAGGAAGCACAGGCAGCTCTCCTTCATTGAGAAAGCCTAATCCCATAGCTTTTTCCCATTTTCTTGTGAGTGTGCTCGATTGATTTTAATAGATTGATATCTTTTTTAATTTTTGTGTGTGTTTTAAGTTGCCATTTGTCTTTAAATATAGGGAGAATTTTAGGAAGCGTTTTATGGAGGAGTTCGAATCTACAGTGAGTTTCGGATTTCAAATTTTTCTTAGCTCTCAATCACTGAATTGAGCCGATTTGATCAAGCCTCAATTCTCAGTGACATGCAGCTCCAAAAAGCTGCCACGAAGGAGTGGGATACCATGCTTGAAGAGGTAAGATACTGTTTGTAGCAGCTAATTTGCAATTCCTCTAATATGAGAATTGTAAATTTGGAATCTTCCTCGAGATTGGAAGTGATGATATTAATGCTTTAGGGAAGTATTGTTCGCATCTCACTGACCTAGGGTTGTTCAATTGTTTGAGAGTTGATGAATTGGCTTTGGGAAATGTGTCACCTCTTAAGTTACTCTCAATTGCCGACACATATGCGGAGTTTTGGGGTGTGGTTTTAAATGTTTGGCATAAGCTTCCTAAGTCAGTCGGGTTGGATGTTACCCAAATGTTGGTTCGGCGGATGTTTCAACAGTACTGAGGTCCTTCTCGAGAGCTCTGCATCAAGATGAACAATAGAGGAGCGTCTTGCCCCAGCCAGAAATCATATAATCTCACTCGATCGCTCTTCGCACTTCGAAAAATCTCAAGTGACAGAATCCCTTCAAGCCAACGTATGTACTCATCCGCACTCTCATGATTTTATCTGAGTTTCTCCAGTCCCCAAAATATTTTATACTCTTTAATATCATGGGATTAGAGAAGCTATTTATTTAGAAATATTTGTAAAAATGGCAAGTAAAGATTTTCCTCTAATCATGGAAATTGTAAAATCGGTATCTCCCTCCAGATTGGACAATCCAATGCACATATAATCCTCAAACTTTGGGATGACCTTAGCAATGTTGAAACAACCACCGAACCAACATTTGTTCGGGAAACATCCAACCCGACTGACTTGAGAAGCTTATGCCAAACATCTAAAACCACACCCCAAAACTCCACATGTGTGCTGACAACTGAGAGGAACTTAAGAGATGTCACATTTCCCAAACTAATTCATCAACTCTCAAGCAATCAAACAACCTAGGTTAGTGAAACGCGGACAATGCTTCCCTAGAGCA
This sequence comes from Eucalyptus curtisii, assembly GCA_017140595.1. Classification (NCBI taxonomy): domain Eukaryota; kingdom Viridiplantae; phylum Streptophyta; class Magnoliopsida; order Myrtales; family Myrtaceae; genus Eucalyptus; species Eucalyptus curtisii. The sequence goes on from CM029504.1 coordinate 11,937,888, forward strand.
TTAATAGCATCACTTTCAACATCCCTAATTTCTGAAAGCCGAAGCTTACTCAACCTACTAGTAATTCTCTCGCAATGTAGGTTGAGAAATGTGGTGGTAATTGGATTTGTTCCGTTTAGCTAGGAAATATTTGTGCTTTTCAAAACTGTGACTTGATCACAACAACCATATTTGGTGTGTAGATCTGTGCAAAAAACCCTCCAAGAACAAGCAATGGAGCGTAAGGTGGTCATAGTCCCTCCCATGAAGCTATGTAATCACCTAGGGTAAGCTCTCTGTTTCGTTTAGTTTCGTTTGTAGATGTTGCTTTATTAAGTAGAATTTATGTGATCAATTACTCTGTTGTCTCAATTTCAATAGCTCGTATCTCTTCGTTGTCAAGGAGATCAAAGACGAAAGGAAGCACATGCAGCTCTGCTTCATTCAGAAAAACGTAATCCCATAGCTTTTTCCCATATTCCTGTGAGTGCACTGGATTGATTTTAATAGATTGATTTTTCTTTTAATTTTTGTGTGTGTGTTTTAAGTGGCCATTTGTCCTTAAATATACGGAGGATTTTAGGAAGTGTTTTGTGGAGGAGTTTAAATCTACGGTGAGTTTCGGATTTCAAATTTTTCTTAGCTCTCAATCACTGAGTTGAGTCGATCTGATCAAGCCTCAATTCACAGTGACATGCAGCTCCAAAAAGCTGTTGCAAAGGAGTGGGATTCCATGCTTGAAGAGGTAAAATATTGTTTGTAGTAGCTAATTTACAGTTCCTCTAATATGGGAATTGTAAAATCGGTATCTCCCTCTAGATTGGAAGTGATGCTATTAATGTCTAGCATTGTTCGCATCTCACTGACCTCGGGTTGTTCGATTGCTTGAGAGTTGATGAATTGCCTTTGGAAACGTGCCATCTCTTAAGTTACTCTCAGTTGCTGGCACATATGCGGAGTTTTCGGGTGTGGTTTTAAATGTTTGGCATAAGCTTCCTTAGTCAGTTGGGGTGGATGTTACCCCAGATGTTGGTTCGGCGGTTGTTTCAGCATTGCTGAGGTCCTTCTCGAGAGCTCTGCATCAAGTTGAACAATAGAGAAGCATCTTGCCTCAGCCAGAAATCATATAATTTCACTTGATCGCTCTTCGCACTTCATAAAAGCTTAAGTGACAGAATCCCCTCAAGCCAACGCATGAACTCATCAGTGCTCTTATGATTTTATCTTTGTTTCTCAAGCACCCAAAATATATAGTTCTCTTTTTTATCAGGAGATTAGAGAAGCTATTTGTCTAGAAATATCTGTAAAAATGGCGAGTAAAGATTTTCCTCTAATCATGGGAATTGTAAAATCGGTATCTCCCTTCAGATTGGACAATCCGATGCACATATAATCCTCAAACTTTGGGATGACCTTAGCAATGTTAAAACAACCGCTTAACCAACATCTGTTCAGGAAACATCCAACCCGACTGACTTGGGAAGCTTATGCCAAACATCTAAAACCACACCCTAAAACTCCACATATGTGCCGGCAACTGACGGGAACTTAAGAGATGGCGCATTTCCCAAACCAATTCATCAACTCTCAAGCAATCGAACAACCCTAGGTCAGTGAGATGCGGACAATGCTTCCCTAGAGTATTAATAGCATCATTTTCAACAACCCTAATTCCTGAAAGCCGAAGCTTACTCAACCTACTAGTGATTCTCTTGCAACGTAGGTTGAGAAGCGTGATGGTAATTGGATTTGTTCCGTTTAGATAGGAAATATTTGTGTTTTTCAAAACTGTGACTTAATCACAACAACCATATTTGGTGTGCAGATCTGTACAAAAAACCCACCAAGAGCAAGCAATGGAGCGTAAGGTGGTCATGGTCCCTCCCATGAAGCTACGTAATCACCCAGGGTAGGCTCTCTCTTTCGTTTAGTTTAGTTTCATTTCGTTTGTAGATATTGCTTTACTAGATAGAATTTATGTGATCAATCACTCTATCGTCTTAATTTCGATCGCTCGTATCTCTTTGTTGTCAAGGAGATCGAAGACAAAAGGAAGCACATACAGCTCTCCTTCATTGAGAAAGCCTAATCCCATAACTTTTTCCCTTATTCCTGTGAGTGCGCTCGATTGATTTTAATAGATCGATTTTTCTTTTAATTTTTGTGTGTTTTAAGTGGCTATATGTCCTTAAATATATGGAGGATTTTAGGAAGCGTTTTATGGAGGAGTTTGAATCTACGGTGAGTTTCGGAACTCTAATTTTTCTTAGCTCTCAATCACTGAATTGAGTCGATCTGATCAAGCCTTAATTCTCAGTGACATGCAGCTCCAAAAAGTTGCTGCAAAAGAGTGGGATTCCATGCTTGAAGAGGTAAGATACTGTTTGTAGCAGCTAATTTGCAGTTCCTCTAATATGAGAATTGTAAAATCGGCATCTCCCTCTAGTTTGGAAGTGATGTTATTAATGCTCTAGGGAAGCATTGTTCGCATCTCACTAACCTAGGGTTGTTCGATTGCTTGAGAGTTGATGAATTGGATTCGTGAAATGTGCTATCTCTTAAGTTACTCTCATTTGCCGGACATATGCGGAGTTTTGGGATGTGGTTTTTGAAGTTTGGCATAAGTTTCCCAAGTCAGTCGAGTTGGATGTTACCCAGATGTTGGTTTGGCAGTTGTTTCCATATTGTTGAGGTCCTCCTTGAGAGCTCTACATCAAGATGAACAACAGAGGAGCGTCTTGCCCCAGCTAGAAATCATATAATCTCACTCGATCGCTCTTCGCACTTCGTAAAAGCTTAAGTAACAGAATTCCCTCAAGCTAACGCATGTACTCATCCGCGCTCTTATGATTTTATTTGAGTTTCTCCAGTCCCCAAAATATATTATTCTCTTTAATATAAGAGGATTAGAGAAGTTATTTGTCTAGAAATATCTATAAAAATGACAAGTAAAGATTTTCCTTTAATCATGGGAATTGTAAAATCGCTATCTCCCTCCAGATTGGACAATCCAACGCACTTATAATCCTCAAAATTTCAGATGACTTTAGCAATGTTGAAACAACCGCTTAACCAACATCTGTTCAGAAAACATCCAACCCGACGAACTTAGGAAGCTTATGCCAAACATCTAAAACCACACCCCAAAACTCCACATGTGTGCCGACAACTGAGAGGAACTTAAGAGATGGAGCATTTCCCAAACCAATTCATCAACTCTCAAGCAATCGAATAACGCTAGGTCAGTGAGATGCGAACAATGCTTCCCTAGAGAATTAATAGCATTACTTTCAACATCCCTAATTTCTGAAAGCCGAAGCTTACTCAACCTACTAGTGATTCTCTCGTAACGTAGGTTGAGAAGCGTGGTGGTAATTGGATTTGTTTCGTTTAGCTAGGAAATGTTTGTGTTTTTCAAAACTGTGACTTGATCACAACAACCATATTTGGTGTGCAGAATTATGCAAAAAACCCTCCAAGAGCAAGCAATGGAGCGTAAGGTGGTCATGGTCCCTCCCATGGAGTTACGCAATCACTTAGGGTAGGCTCTCTCTTCCGTTTTGTTTCGTTTCGTTTCATTTGTAGATGTTGCTTTATTAGGTAGAATTTATGTGATCAATTACTCTGTCGTCTCATTTTTTATCGCTCATATCTCTTCATTGTCAAGGAGATCGAAGACGAAAGGAAGCACAGGCAACTCTCCTTCATTGAGAAAGCCTAATCCTATAGCTTTTTCCCTTCTTCCTGTGAGTGTGTTGGATTGATTTTAATAGATCGATTTCTTTTTTAATTTTTGTGTGTGTTTTAAGTGGCCATTTGTCTTTAAATATAGGGAGAATTTTAGGAAGCATTTTATGGAGGAGTTCGAATCTACGGTGAGTTTCGGATTTCAAATTTTTCTTAGCTCTCAATCACTGAATTGAGTCGATCTGATCAAGCCTCAATTCTCAGTGACATGCAGCTCCAAAAAGCTGCTGCAAAGGAGTGGGATTCAATGCTTGAAGAGGTAAATACTGTTTGTAGCCGCTAATTTGCAATTCCTCTAATATGGGAATTGTAAAATCGGTATCGCCCTATAAATTGGAAGTGATGCTATTAATGTTTTAGGGAAGCATTGTTCGCATCTCACTGACCTAGGGTTGTTCGAATGCTTGAGAGTTGATGAATTGGCTTTAGAAAATGTGCCATCTCTTAAGTTACTCTCAGTTGTCGGCACATATGCGGAGTTTTGGGGCATGGTTTTAAATGTTTGGCATAAGCTTCCCAAGTCAGTCGGGTTGGATGTTACCCCAGATGTTGGTTCGGGGATTGTTTCAACATTGCTGAGGTCCTTCTCGAGAGCTTTGCATCAAGATGAACAATAGATGAGCGTCTTGTCCCAGCCAGAAATCATATAATCCCACTCGATCGCTCTTCGCACTTCGTAAAAGTGACATAATCTCCTCAAGCCAACGCATGAACTCATCCGTGCTCTTATGACTTTATCTGAGTTTCTGTAGTCCCCAAAATATATTATTCTCTTTAATATCAGGATTAGAGAAGCTATTTGTCTAGAAATATCTATAAAAATGACGAGTAAAGATTTTCCTCTAATCATGGGAATTGTAAAATCGGTATCTCCCTCCAGATTGGACAATCCAACGCACATATAATCCTCAAACTTTGGGATGGCCTTAGCAATGTTGAAACAACCGCTTAACCAACATCTGTTCGAGAAACGTCCAACCCGACTGACTTGGGAAACTTATGCCAAACATCTAAAACCACACCCCAAAACTCCACGTGTGCCGGCAACTGAGAGGAACTTAAGAGATGTCACATTTCACAAACCAATTCATCAACTCTCAAGCAATCGAACAACCTAGGTTAGTGAGATGCGGACAATGCTTCCCTAGAGCATTAATAACATCACTTTCAACATCCCTAATTTCTGAAAGACGAAGTTTACTCAACCTACTAGTAATTCTCTCGCAACATAGGTTGAGAAGTGTGGTGGTAATTGGATTTGTTCCGTTTAGCTAGGAAATATTTGTGCTTTTCAAAACTGTGACTTGATCACAACAACCATATTTGGTGTGTAGATCTGTGCAAAAAACCTTCCAAGAGCAAGCAATGGAGCGTAAGGTGGTCATGGTCCCTCCCATGAAGCTACGTAATCACCTATGGTAGGCTCTCTTTTTCGTTTAGTTTTGTTTAGTTTCGTTTGTAGATGTTGCTTTATTAGGTAGAATTTATGTAATTAATTACTCCGTTGTCTCAATTTCGATCGCTCATATCTCTTCGTTGTCAAGGAGATCGAAGACGAAAGGAAGCACATGCAGCTCTTCTTCATTGAGAAAGCCTAATCCCATAGCTTTTCCCTTTTTCTTGTGAGTGTGCTGGATTGATTTTAATAGATTGGTTTCTTTTTTAATTTTTATGTGTGTTTTAAGTGGCCATTTGTCCTTACATATATGGAGGATTTTAGGAAGCGTTTTATGGAGGAGTTCAAATTTACGGTGAGTTTTGGAACTCTAATTTTTCTTAGCTCTCAATCACTAAATTGAGTCGATCTGATCAAGCCTCAATTCTCAATGACATGCAGCTTCAGAAAGCTGTTGCGAATGAGTGGGATTTCATGCTTGAAGAGGTAAGATATTGTTTGTAGCAGCTAATTTGCAGTTCTTCTAATATGAGAATTGTAAAATTGGTATATTCCTCTAGTTTGGAAGTGATGCTATTAATGCTCTAGGGAAGCATTGTTCGCATCTCACTGACCTAGGGTTGTTCGATTGCTTGAGAGTTGATGAATTGGCTTTGGAAAATGTACCAAATCTTAAGTTACTCTCATTTGCCGGACATATGCGGAGTTTTGGGATGTGGTTTTTGATGTTTGGCATAAGTTTCCCAAGTCAGTCGGGTTGGATGTTACCCCAGATGTTGGTTCGGCAGTTGTTTCAATATTGCTGAGGTCCTTCTTGAAAGCTCTGCATTAAGATGAACAACATAAGAGCGTTTTGCCTCAGCCATAAATCATATAAACCCACTCGATCGCTCTTCGCACTTCGTAAAAGCTTAAGTGACAGAATCCTCTCAAGCCAACGCATGAACTCATCCTCGCTCTTATGATTTTATTTGAGTTTCTCCAGTCCCCAAAATATATTATTCTCTTTAATATCAGTGGATTAGAGAAGCTATTTGTCTAGAAATATCTGTAAAAATGGCGACGAAAGATTTTCCTCTAATAATGGGAATTGTAAAATCGGTATTTCCCACTAGATTGGATAATTTAACGCGCATATAATCCTCAAACTTTGGGATAACCTCAGCAATGTTGAAACAACCGCCGAACCAACATATGTTCGGGAAACATCCAACCCGACTAACTTGAGAAGCTTATGCCAAACATCTAAAACCACACCCTAAAACTCCACATGTGTGTCGGCAACTGAAAGAAACTTAAGAGATTGCACATTTCCCAAACCAATTCATCAACTCTCAAGCAAAGGTTAGTGAGATGCAGACAATGCTTCCCTAGAGCATTAATAGCATCACTTTCAACATCCCTAATTCCTGAAAGCCGAAACTTACTCAACATACCAGTAATTCTCTCGCAACATAGGTTGAGAAGCGTGGTGGTAATTGGATTAATTCCGTTTAGGTAGGAAATATTTGTGCTTTTCAAAACTGTGACTTGATCACAACAACCATATTTGGTATGCAGATCTATGCAAAGAACCCTCCAAGAGGAAGCAATGGAGCGTAAGGTGGTCATGGTCCCTCCCATGGAGCTACGCAATCACCCAGGTCGGCTCTCTCTGTCGTTTCGTTTGTAGATGTTGTTTTATTAGGTAGAATTTATGTGATCAATTACTTTGTCGTCTCAATTTCGATCGCTCGTATCTCTTCGTTGTTAAGGAGATCGAAGACGAGAGGAAGCACATGCAGCTCTCCTTCATTGAGAAAAGCTTAATCCCATAGTTTTTTCCATTTTCCTGTGAGTGCACTGGATTGATTTTAATAGATTGATTTCTCTTTTAATTTTTGTGTGTGTTTTAAGTGGCCATTTGTCCTTAAATATATGGAGGATTTTAGGAAGTGTTTTATGGAGGAGTTCGAATCTATGGTGAGTTTCGGAACTCAAATTTTTCTTAGCTCTCAATCACTAAATTGAGTCGATATGATCAAATCTCAATTCTCAGTGACATGCAGCTCCAAAAAGCTGCTGCAAAGGAGTGGGATTCCATGCTTGAAGAGGTAAGATATTGTTTGTTAATGCAGCATTAGCTCGCAAAAGCTGTAAACCCAAGAAAAAAACCAATTCCATTGAATACAATCAATATTGATTCACCTTATTGTTTATACAAGAGAAGATGACATATGAAAAGAAAGCCATGGAGACATTTGCAACCACGGAGCAAGGTCTGGAGGTATATAACAAGCTGAGGGCTGACGAAGAAGCAGCTGTTGCGGACTTAGAAGCAGCCAGATGATCCTGCTGCAATAGTAGCAGCAGACTCAGAAGTAATAAGAATTTTTCACATATTTTTAGTGAGAATTTTTATCTAATGTCAAAGTACAAGGATTTGGCCTGTGGATATATCAACATACAAGAGATTGATGATTGAACACAGTATCAATCGGCATAGTTTGCCTTTTGCAAGCACTAATTTTCTCCACGCTTGATTGGAATTCTTCGCCACCAAGAGTCCCTTTATTATATCATCAACTATCTTGTCATTGCTCACAAACATCGCTCTATAAGGAATTAGGATAGGTGTCTCGAACCTAGCTCCGTGCAGGCAGTCAAGCACTTAACTTGCTTGGGTTTGAGAGATTCATCTCCAGCTATGGCAACGGCAATGGCAAATGGTCGGAGGATCACGAGTTCAAGACTCATCATCAGATCAATCGTCGTCCATCTCATGGTCCTCCAACTGCCATGAGCCGTCCTCCATCTGAACCATCCCTTTGTTCTTCATCACCCATCAGTTGTCCAGCACCAGATACTCATCCCTAAGGAACGAGTGGTGCTTGTTCACCAATGCCACGTCCCTTTTCACTTCCAGTTTGAATCCTCCTTTCGTCCCTTGCATCCCCGACAACCCATGCAAATACGCCTCCGCCCGTCATTGGCCCCTCTGGTGATGGGCGGGGTGGTGGCAGAGCTGCCATTTTCTTTTTCTTTTTTTAAGTTTTTTAAAATAAAATTTAGCTTTTCTTTTTTAGTTTTTAAATCTAATTTTGAATAAAAAATAATTTAAAAAAGCCATGTGGAAAATAAAAAAAAATCATTTAAACTGCTACGTTAGCATTTTCCTTTAGTAAGTTTGACTGTGTTAGCTTTAGGACTCAATTGAACCAATTTGACAAGTTTAAGGACTTGATTGCACTTTTTGTAAGTTTTAGAAGTCAATTGTATTTTCGTAACAAGTTTTAGGACTTCTATTGCACTTATCCCTTTTTATTCCGTAGAAATTTGTGAGAGCAGTTCAAACTATTCCGAAAACCTTCTAGTCTAATGTCATAGGAGGAAATTTAATTCCTCCTCAACTTGGCTAGATTTTGATCTAAAACTACTCATGAGAATATATTATTAGAGACAAAAAAAAAAGGGACTTGGAAAATAATGAATTCAAGACATTTTGGTCTAAAGTCATGTAAAATTTTGTGAGACTTCTATTAATTATTTCATTTCGCAGGTTTTGATCTTTATGAAAAATCTTTTACCAAACGCTACGTTGTAGTTTTTTTTTATAGGAGACTTGGATTCTGTCTTGAGTTTGGACAGAGAATGCCAAATGTAAGAGAAAATTTTATTTATCAACTTGTACATACAATCATGACAATTGATATTTGAATGGCTCAAAGACTAACTATTTATGGGTACAAATTACACTAGAATCCAATCAATGGTGTAATTTGGACACTAGTAATTGGATAGTTTATGCTTTGAACTCAAACTATGTCGGAATTTAATTTATGACATAGCTTTTTTTAGGCGTAAAGCTAAAATCTAATCAATAGAAATACTCCTAGATATAAAACACAATTTCGGAATTTAATTAATAATGTCGGGCTTGTGGAACAACACTTGAATTCATTTAACGATGCTGGACCAAATAGAGACGCACGTTGGAATTTAATCAAAGACAGAAATCTTGAAAACTATTGTTAAAATGTGATAAAGTAAATATAAAGTAAATATAGTTGATGTGTTGATCGATGGGCTTCTTCGTTGAACAAGCTGTGCTATTTATAAAACTAGCTGGTAACCATCAGTCGGTTTCTTTTTCTCGAGCACCACTCTTAACATTCTCCACGTTTTCCAATCCCTTTTAACACCCTTACCCATAAGCAACTGCTTCTTGACCTGTCGACGATGCTTGCATAATTTGCTCATCAAGTAAATAACCGCTTCCTATTTTTATTCGCATTTCTTGCAACAGTTATTCCCACTTGAGTTCTAATGTTAATTTCACTTAATCTTCAAATCTAGTGCATTATTCCCATAATCTGACATGTGGTAATTAATTGCTTGGTCATCGACTCTAGAATTTGCTTCTAGAGTTTCGTCAAGGCTCATCTTAATTTACCTCCACGAAAGCTATTTGCTCTTTATTTTATGAACCAAAATGGGGCGTTTCATCTATTATTCCCTCATGGTTAGCACGTGATACTAGAGGTAATTTTGGATGTCAATATATGCCCCCTTCAAAAGAAATAAATTTGAATTTATTTCTTTTAAAGAAATATCTCATTTTCACACAGCTTTCTAAGGTGATCATGCCTTTTTGTCTTCTGACATCTTTTCCCCGATACGGATTTTCATTCCCTATATTATATCGACACATCTCCTCTAATTTCGTAGGTAACTATTTTCCTTTTTTTCTCCGAGACATCGTCTTCTATCAGTATCTCTTCAAGGATTCCATTGCCGTATTTCATCTTTTTACCCTATTTCCAGATTCTCTTTGCGATTTCCTTTTGTCTCCACTTCATCATCCACCATGGCACTAAAGAAAGCTTCCAACTTTGACTCATCAAGCTACCTCAGCAATTTAGTTGCTTTAGGGGAACATGCCAAAGATTGTTGCTTTAACCTGTTGGATGCCGTGGAAGGTATAATTGGCTACTTCCTCCTGTGTCCTAGTCTTATTGATCAAGGTCCCACCTCCACTCAAGGTATGCTTTCCTTCTAAGCATGAGAACTTGGCCTTCCAAAATCGCCCTTTCCGAGACATCTGGTCTTCAACTTCTCCTAAATTTCGAGGGTTTCCTCATTCGAAGTAGATTTTCATAAATGGTATCTTCGACTAAAAGATGATAAACCAACACAAACTCCTTTGGGTAGGTGCTAGAATTAAGAAGGTGTTTGCAATCAGCATGTTTTCTTATGACATAAACTGGGGATTGATTGGGTTCGCAATAAGCTTTTGGTCCCCCTCAACTAATTGTTCTTTTTCCCTTGGGGACACATGACTGTCATTTTGCTAGACATGTATACCGTAGTAGGTTTTCAGTTGATTGGCCATTATCTTGAGGAGTTGCCTATAGTTGATCTCTCTTTTATAATCCCGAATGGAATTCTTGCTTACAATAAGTTCCTTGAGTGGTATGATAGAGCAATTGGTTCCGTCAATGAAAATAAACGTATCACGTTCTTGTTATACTGGCTATCAAGATACGTGTTCTACCGTCCCACGCTTAAGGTTAATAAGGATTATCTCTAGTTAGCTACAAATCTCAAATAGGGTAGACGCATTGTCCTTGCTCCAATTATTTTAGCTTCTTTGTATAGAAGGTTTGCCCACGCTTTACTAGTTATCAGGGCTGAAAAGAATGGTGCCATATTTGGTCCTTTCTAGATTTTACAAGCTTGGATGGCTCTTTATCTTGAGTGTCTTTTTTATCTAGGTTCTCATAATCTTCGTCACTACCCCTGTTAGGCGCAATACTTGGGAGGCGTCATTTAGGCTATTGACTCTTAAATTGCCTAGCCAAGAAGGTTCCTTCAAGTACCTCTCATTTTCTTTATTACTTCAAAGTCATCTTGGAAATTGATCATAGGGATATTGAATTTTTTCCATATGACAATGAGGAGCACTACTACCTTTCAATCCTGATCGTCTAAACCCTTTCCAAGACTTTTGGGTTTGTGTGTTGTCCCCAGTAGATCTTCGATTATGGTTTTCTATGAAGGGTTGATATTACCCAAGCTTTGAAGCATATTCTTCTCATTACTATGCAAGGCAATTCGGTTTCTTTGAAGCCATTCCCATGCTTATTCCTTACCTAATGGACTTTTCTTGGACAAAGAAGAAGAAATATAATCTAGAAGATCGCAGCGCTTAGCTTGTTGTTCAAAGATAACCAAGGCCATGTACACTAGGTACTTTCAAGATCTGGACAGAGACTTCCAACCTCATCTTGGTCACAGTCCTGAGTGGATGACATGGTGGGTTAGCTTTACCCATGAAGGCCCTTACAAAGATGATATGGCAACAGCAGTCAATCGAGCTCAACATAAAAGAAAAACAAAACAAGGCCATACAATCATCAATCCCAACCCTTTTCTACTCTAGTTGCACTTAATGACAATATTTTGCTTGCTAATCTTTTACCTGAAATAAGTAACTTTCTCCCTAAGCTTTTACCTAGTCCCTGTGAGCTTGAAAGACCCAACAATGACACCATCAACCTTCCTGATGACTCGGATTAAGGTACCTTATCTTTGTCTGTAATTTTTTTTTTTATGTTTCTTCTACTGTGTATATATCTTTTGCTTACAAGAGGTTGTATATTTCAAATTCAGATAGAGAACAGTCCAAATTCATATAGAGAACCAGAGGCATGGCTATCGCAACCTACCCCTTGGGGGAAGGAATATGTTTAGGGGTATTACCTAAAAGACAGGCTTATAGCCTATGATCAGGCACGAGCTCTCCCAAGCACATACCTCACACGACATTGGGTATTTAAATTGACGCTACAAAAATTTTCTAAAGAAAGAGTCGCCACTAGCCTCTTAAGGTCGGTTAGAAACCAAGTGAGGTATGAGAGTATGCTTCACTTCCTATGAACCAGAGAATGTAGGGTCGGGGACTTGATTACACTAATTAACCAGTTAGTGCCCTTTCGGTACCTAATCTTATTCATTTTATCAAGTAGTTTGGATTAATTTTAGACGTATCAACTAACACGTGAGGTAGTCATGCAGGTACACAATCATTAATGTATAGTCGGCAACCAAGGAAAGCATTAAATACATTTCATGGGATAACAAAGACTTAACATTAAGAAAAAGATAAATCTTAATCCTAACTAGACTAAAGGGAAACCAAAATAAACATATTAATATTACGCAATCAAAGGCATTTGTCTCTAAGGATAATTGTAACCCTAAGATTGAATCCTAAGGGCTTGGTCAACTTTGAACATAATTCTAAATTGAAAAACTTCCACTTTTCATGAGAAAATAACCCAAAATATTAATTTTAACCTTTTGAAGGATTTTTTTTTTAAAAAAAAAATTAGAAATTTTTTGGATTTTTCAAAAAAATTGAATTTTTGAAGTTTCCAAAAAAATTCTGATTTTATAATCTTTTTGGATTTTTCTCTATTTTTGTAATCACTACTGAAATTTTTAAACATTTTCCGAGTTTTGGAATTTTCTTAAAATTTTTGAATTTTTCTTCTAATATATATATATATATATATTTAAATTGAATCTTTTAGCCTTTTTTGAAAAGTTTTTTGAATTTTTACTTTTTTGCAAGATTTTGAATTTTGAAATTTTTATATATTTTTAATATTTAATGATATTATATTCATGAAAACAGGTTCGAATCGAGTAAAACCCGATCCAACCCATTGACTCGATCGAAACCCAAATCCGACCCTTGTCGGATTAAAAATGATTCTTTATATTCTCATATTATTATTTACTAAAATTTTTGGGTTTTCTAATTTTTTTTTTCCTTCCCTCCTCCCTTTTTGTCCTCTTCCTGATTTTGTCCTGTTCTCTTCATCTTTAACCTCCAGACGTTCTTCCTCCAACCCGAAGAACCCACCACCCGCAACTTGTTCACCGCCGACCAGGAACACTCAACGCCACCATCACATCTGCCGCCGATCTCCATGCTATGCCATTGTAGAACTAGTACCAACCACTTGCCCCTACTCTGGCTGACGCCCACAACTCGGACAACCATAAATTTTAACAAAATAAGACCCTATCGATCCGAAACTTCTAAAACCAGCAACCCAGTAAACAAACAAGCGTGAATGCATAAGCATGGGGAAGAATAACCTAACTAGTGCGACCTCGAACGGCTAGCTTCGCCGATAGGGGGAACATAACTCCGGCGGGAAGAAAGGACACGTGGCCGACTCGACGACAAGCGAAAATTTCCGAAAATCACATAACAAAACTGTTGGAGGTTATGGGTTTGAGAGAGAATAAGCGGTTGCTTGAAGTATTACACCAAGAGACGTCAAGTTTGGAACGCTCAACAGTGTTACCTCCAGCGTAGGGAAATCCTAGAGTTTATATATGCAAGCTATTGGGCTCCGGCCCATATGGACCCAAATAACCGTGCTTTTACCTATTGGGCTTGTATGTGAACATATTATTTTTGGATTATATTAACAATATATCCAACAATCTCCTCCTATGTTCACCATACAGCACAATCCAATAAGGTAGTCAGTGTAATGTTCAAACAAACATGAATCATCCACATACAGTCCAAGACAATTAACTCGGATCTGTCAAAGAGTTTTCAGCAGTAAAGTATTAAACTCAATTATCATTTGCAATCTAAATAAGTGAATCATACTTATCATGAATCTGTTCTGAGATCAACAAATCAAAAGCAAGTATTAGGAGTTTTAGATTCAATCTAAACTCATTCAAATCCCCAAAATAAATCTTAGACTCAGTTCACAACCAATATATGCATAATATGTTCACAAAATAGAAATAGCAAAATATAAGTCTCAAGTATATGGACATCATCAAAATAGGCAATAGCAGGTAAACTGTCAAGTCCCCACATGCTTTAAATGATATATATTCATTCATCAAGTAGGTCATCTTGGTCGGGATCCCACTCATTAAGCTCTCCTCCATCTCGCCATCCCCCGTAAAATGTCAAATATGAATTTCATATTATCATGAATTCAATCATTTGAATTAAAACCTTAGTACCATTCTATCAGGCAAAGAAGAACATATATTGATGTCATAAAGTATCATAATATCATGTTCATAAGCATCAAGCCAGTTTCATAAATTATGAACAAGACCTATATAATGTAATTTACAAAGAGCCATCAACTTAAGTTTATTTGTAAGAGAATAACTATTGTCTAGTTTCAAAGAACATGACCAATAGTCAAGTCACTTACAATAACCTAGTCATGTAATATCAAGTTTCAATTAAGAACAAGACTAGCAGGCTTCTTAAGTAACAGTTGTTTCTATGTTTTAATTTGGAATGTCACAGTTAAAGATTCCTTAAAGTCAAATAATCTAGCATCAAGTTTGGAATGAGATCATTTAACCAAAGGGATAGTCCAATCTAGTTGAATTGTATCATCAAGTTTGGAATGACACAAGTTTCCCGATAGAACATTTGAATTAGGTTAAAGTCATCTTCATCAAATTTGGAATGAGACAACTCACCATTTTCAAATTAGTCAGCAATTGTGAACATCGATGAAACATATAAACTGTGAATTCGATAATTCAAAACACACAATTGGAAAATGGTAGTTAAGACTTGCCTATATAGTCTTTAACCCCAATTCCCCCACTGTTTTGAATAATCGATCTTTAGGCATACCTTTGGTGAGAGTATCGCCTATGTTATCCTTCGATCTCACATCGATCAAGGTGATAACCCCTTGTTCTCTCAGATAATTCAACAACGCATGTCTCAGTCTCACATGTCTTCTCTTTGAATTAAAGAGAGCATTCTTGACGACTTGGACAGCTGCTCGATTATCACAGAATAGGTTCAAAGAATTAATCTTTAGTCGAGTTAAAGGAATATCCATAATCAGATTCTTTATCCACTCTGCCTCTTCGTCGGCTGAGGCTAAAGCAAAAAGTTCTGATTCCATAGACGACAATGCAATACAAGTCTGTCGTTTGGATTTCCAAGTAATAGCAGCTCCACCCAAAGTGAATACATATCCACTAGTGGACTTACTATTTCCAATATCTGAACACCACGAGGCATCAGAATATCCATCCACAGTTGGAGGATAACCAGAATAATAGAGAGCATAATCTTTAGTACATTTAAGGTATCTCATCAGCCTATCAAGGGCATCCCAATGCTCTTTACTAGGATTACTAGTAAAACGACTCAGCATACCAACTGTAAAGGCTATGTCTGGTCTAGTGCAACTCATCGCATACATGAGACTACCAAGCAGTTTCGAGTACTTTAACTGATCTACGTTGGTCCCTTCATTAGGACTCAGTCTATTATTATAATCACACGGTGTCTCACTCGGTTTACACTTATCATATCCCCAAGTAGAAAGTAGCTGCTCAATATAATGAGTCTGGCTAAGGGAGATAACTTGCCGTTTAAAGCTTACTTTCATACCAAGAATGGTATTAGCAACACCAAGATCTTTCATGTCAAATTCTTTAGCTAAAGTAGCTTTCACGTCACTCACTACTGAGAATGATCGGAACCAAGAATTAACATGTCATCAACATACAAGCAAATGATGACTATCTTATTTGACATAGAACGATGGTAAAGGCATTTATCTGAATAACTAGACTGAAAGCCATAACTCTTTACCACTTTGTCAAATTTAAGATGCCACATCTTATGTGCTTGTTTAAGACCATACAAGGATTTATTCAATTTACAAACTTTGTCCTCAAGACCTTTCATAACATATCCTTCCGGTTGTTCCATATAAATTTCCTCATTTAATTCCCTATTTAAGAAAGCTGTTTTTACATCCATTTGATGCACTACAAAGTGTTCAATAGATGCCAAGGCAAGAAGAATTCTTATAGTTGATAGATGACACACAGGTGAATAAACATCAAAATAGTCTATTCCACTCTGCTGTTTATAGCCTTTAGCTACTAAACGTGCTTTGTATTCACTATTCAGTTTCTTCTTCAACACCCATTTACAGCCTATAGCTTTAGCCCCTTTTGGCAAATTTACTAGCTGCCAAGTGTGGTTCTGCAGCAGAGAGCTCATTTCATCATCTATGGCTTCTGCCCACAGTAGAGATTCCCTAGATCTCATTGCTTCCGGATAGGAGAATGGATCATCCTCAAGGTGGTAAGCAACAAAATCCTCACCAAAACTTTTGGGAATTCTCTCTCTTGTAGATACTCTTACTGGAATTGGTTCAATAGCCAGCTGTGTGGAATTAGTGTCAGAAGGGCCTGCTTCAGATTCTACAGGAGATTCTGAAATCATATCCGTAGATCCAGAAGCATTCAAGCCTTGATCTCTAAGAAACTTGTTTTCGAAGAACACTGCATCTCTAGATTCTATCACTGTGTTAGTAGATAGATTTAAAAACCTATTTGCAGCACTATCTTCTGCACTACCTAGATATACACAAGTAATGGTTCTAGATCCCACCTTAGGTTTCTTAGGATCTGGTATGCTTACATATGCAATACAACCCCAAGTCTTAAGAGTATCATATCTACAAGGGTGCTTATGCCATATCTCATAAGGTGTCATAGACAACTTAGAGTGCGGCAACTGTTCAAGATGTGATTAGCGTTAGAACTCGCTTCTCCCCGAGAGGAGGAAGGCATGCCAGCTGTAAGTAAAATAGAGTTTAACATTTCAGTTAATGTTCTATTCTTACGCTACGCAACACCATTTGATTGGGTGAATAAGGAGCAGTGGTTTCAAGTATTATACCTTCTGAAGCACAAAATTCCTTGAACCTTGACATAGTATATTCTCCTCCTCTATCACTCCTAAACCTCTTAATTTTCAAGTTAAGTTGATTTTCTACTCTAGACTTGAAAATCTTAAATTTTTGAAAAGCCTCATCTTTTGATTTCAATAAATAGACATGACAATATCTAGAAAAATCATCTATGAATGTTATTAGATACTTTCGACCACCTTTAGTAATGTAATTTCTAAAATCACAAATGTCAGAATGTATTAACTCAAGAAGTTGTGCGCTTTTAGAAACCAACTTAAAGGGTTTTCTAGTGATTTTAGCCTGTGCACACACTTCACACTTGTCAAATCGAATATAAGTATCTAATGGAATGTTGTGAGTTTTAGCTAGATGTTGCATTTTCCTGTAATTCACATGTCCAAGTCTATTGTGTAGTAACTTTGGATCAATCAAAGTAGAATTCACATGGTTTATGCTATCAGTATTTAAACTCAACCTATACATACCATTAACCATGAATGCACAACCAAAATAATATGAGTTAACAGATAAAGTTACTCTACCATTCATAGTTGAAAAAGACATACCGGCTTTATCAAGTAAACTCATAGATATCAAATTCTTTTTAAGTAAAGGTACTACTCTAACATGTTTTAGAGTTAGTAATTTACCTGAAGAAAGCACCAAATTTGCAGTTCCAGCATGAGTCACCTTTGCCTCACCACCATTGCAATTTTCCATAGTGTCTTTCACTTTTGTGACCTCAGTGAGTAAGTTCTTGTCATTTGTAGCATGACAAGTAGCGCCATTGTCCAACCACCACTTAGAAGAGACACTAGCCTTTCCATTATTCATCATTCCAATGAAGGCTTGAGGCTTAGATCCTCTAATTAGCATATTGGCCTCATTCTGTGGTGTGTCATTCTTTGGCTTCTTTGGTAACTTACACTCTGTTGCCCAGTGACCCCACTTTCCACAGTTATGGCACTTGCCCCTCTTCTTCTTTTGGGAGATAATCTTTTTGGCCTCTGACTCGTAAAGAGGATTCACCTTTTGGTGACTTGAATTTTTTCGAGGTTTATTGGAGTGTGAAACTAAGTTGGCAACTGACTTTTGTTGTCCTACTTGTTCCAAACTCTTCCTAGTAATATTTTGATCATCAATGTGAATATACCTCTTTAATTCATCAAGTCCCATCTGTACCTTCAGTCTGTGCATTTCAGTCTTGAAAGAACTCCATTCAGTTGGTAGTTTGCTTAACACAAGACCAACAAAGAGATTATCGGACATATCAGAGTTATCATCTTTCAACTTGTTCCTCATGTTCTCAAATTCAACTAAGCGAGAGGTGATGCTTGAATTCGAGTGAATTTAAAATCAAAGAATTTCTCTCGCTAGGAGAGTTTTAGAGAGTCCCTCTTGCTTTTGGAACTAAGCGTTCAAGTGATCCCATATCTCTTTCGCCGTCTTATACTCACTATAAGTCATAGCCAGATTAGGATTTAGAGAGTTCAACAAGTAATCTCTACAAAAATCCTCATCTTTGTTCCATTGATATTCATCCACATCTTCAGTGGTAGATGCAAAATCAATTAATACAGTATAGAATATGTCACGTTCTTTCATGCCAAACTGAACATGTAATTTCCAGCCATGAAATTCAGTAACATCAAACGATTGCAGCTTTATAATATCATAGGAACTACGCTTTACCATTTTAATCAGAGCAAAGTGTTAGAAAGAGTGCACCTTGGAGTCCTCGGAGCCACAAAGTCGAATAACTCTCCTAACCTTGATCAAACCGCTATGTAGAGATGGAATTTGCCAAAAACAAACCCCAAAAACAGATCAAGAGCACCCAAAAACCTTAAGATGGACTGCCCTTGTCGACGAAACTTGCTGGAAATTTCCGTCGCCGAAATTCACTGGAAATCCCGAAATTCGCTAGAAATTCAGATGAAACTTCAGGATGCTGTAACTTCTTCGTCCGACCTCCGATCGATGCGAGTGGCCACTCAAAACGTTCGTATCGACGAGTAGAACAAAGCCCAAGTGGTTTCACTCTCTAAAATTGGCCATAATGTTTTTTTTTTTTGGTTTTGAATCAAAGATTTCGGTCACCCGAATCTTCAAACTCAGATCCGGCCAATACCACCGTCGAAATCGAAAGTAAAATACACCAGTGAGTTCGTCTTGACAAAATCTTCAAGAAGACACCTTACTCGCTCAAATCCAACACACGAACATAATACTTCAAGATTGTTGGAGGTTATGGGTCTGAGAGAGAAGAAGCGGTTGCTTGAAGTATTACACCAAGAGACGTCAAGTTTGGAACGCTCAACAGTGTTACCTCCAGCGTAGGGAAATCCTAGAGTTTATATATGCAAGCTATTGGGCTCCGGCCCATATGGACCCAAATAACCGTGCTTTTACCTATTGGGCTTGTATGTGAACATATTATTTTTGGATTATATTAACAATATATCCAACAAAAACAAGAAAAACACAAATAGCAAGTACGATTCAACATATACGGAATAAAAAAATGAGTCAATCTTAAGCTTTGACAATGAAAGCGATTCGACTCTCTCTCAGGATTTTGTCAAGCATACGATGTGCACTAAAGAAACAATAGATTTTTGCTCAACCGAAACTCAAACGCGGGCCTAGGTTCCTAACCGAACATGCCAGAACACATAGAAACATCCATAAAGAAACGAAGCTCGCGCGAACTGGTTGGTCGCGAGCTTTGGCCCGACACCTCTTAAACAGGACACCTACAGTTCAGAAGGCCTAGCTGGTTCAAACGGCGAGCAATGGGCGGATCTCAGGCGATGGCGACACTCTCGATCTCATTCTCTTCCTCTGCCTCGCCCTCCGCTCTCCCTAGCTCTCTCTCTCTCTCTCTCTCTCTCTCTCTCTCTCTCTCTCTCTCTCTCTCTCTCTCTCTCTCTCTCTCTCACTCTCTCTCTCAACTCACCCTCCTTTCTCTTTTGCTCTCTTTATTTTAAGCTCGGCCAGTGACAATCGCACATGGCTTTTGCCACCGTTAGCCTGTCGCCGCCGACTTGATCTCTGACCCTAGGATCATGTTGCCACTTGCTGTGCCTCCATCACTCTTACTTTTTGAAAAAGGCGTGAAGGGAGGAAGAAGAGAAAGCACGCAGGCTGGGCCAAGAAAGGAAAATGAGGCTGGGCTTGGGCCCAAGCGAAAAGAGATACAAAAAAGACAAGGACAGAAAAGGACTTGGCCTAACCCAGTCCTTTCCCTTTTTTACAAATTTTTTTTTCTATTTTTATTGATTTTTTTCAATAATTAGTGATAGTAATGTAAATACTCCTATTATCTACGTGCAATGCATTTTAATGGAAACACACGCATGCATTTTAATAAAAAATATTTTATTTTGCCCTCCTTTTTTTAGAAACTAATCCCTGATTTTCCATGCAGTTAACTCCTAATTAAAAACATAAAATTTAGGTGTCAACAACGGCTACTGAAAAAAAGGAAAATAACTTCACTTGTTCCTACAAAGAAGCAACTCAAAATACTCTGTGACATATTCATTTCAACTGCTTTTGCTTCTTTAAAAAGATCTTTCGTAATTAATACTCCACCTATCTATATTTCTTTGAAAAAGACTCCTGTAGATGATGTTCCAGCCACTCCTGCTCCTTCGACAGAGCTTTCTAGCATGTCGACGATACTATTTCTTGCAATCCCATCATCCGCTCTCCATCACAATCAAAGCATGACAATCCTAATCCTTTTGCACTAGTCATTTACTGTAAGTTCTATTTTGATTATAACTCAGCCATAAATATATTATGTATTCCACAATAACCTTCTTTTTATGGACGACAGATGAACCTATCATGGCAACTAGCAACATTGAATGTGTTGAAGTTGAACCCACCATTGCAGCTGGTGGCATTGAACATGCTGAAGCTCCTGTTACTTCAAAACCTACATCAGCTCTATCTTCAAGCCCTAGTATTTACTTCACTTTGTTCTTGTTAATCATTCTATTAACTGCCTAGTATGACAACCAATGCCGTACTTCCAACTGATTCTGTACCCGCTGGCCCTACCATTGAACCATGTGGCCCTATTCCTACTGTCCTTGCTATTGAGGCTCCTATTGTCCCTGTCACTAAGCCTTCTAATCCTATTTCCACTATCCCTGCTATTGAGACTCCTTCATCAGCTTCTCAAATTGACACTCGAATTGACACATCTTCTCAAATTGAGTCTCAAGCATACACCACTTCTCCAGTACTGGAAGCATTGAATAAGGCGATGATTGTTTTAGGTGTCAACCCCTATGATTTGTCCCCTGGTCATATTTCCTAGTTCTTTAAATAGGGACAAGATAAGGCTTGAACTATCAAAGTTCATAGACCTTTTAATGGGAGGAATTTGCAGAATTCTACTTAACCAGGAGACTTTTCATCAACTTGAGGCTATCCAAACAACTTGGTGATAACACTATGGAATCGCAACGTTAAGTGAGGTCAGCGAGTCATCCAAGACGTCACAATTTTTTTTCTTGTCGAGAGTCCTTCAAGCTGCTTGTTTAATTATATGTGAGAAATCAGTTCTCTCAGTGGGTTTGTAAATAGCAGCTAATTTGCAGGTCAGTGACAACATGATAGAAATATTTGTGACATAGGTTGAGAAGCGTGGTGGTAATTGGATTTGTTCCCTTTAGCTAGGATATATTTGTGCTTTTCAAAACTGTGACTTGAACACAATAACCATAGTTGGTGTGCAGATCTGTGCAAAAAACCCTCCAAGAGCAAGCAATGGAGCGTAAGGTGGTCATGGTCCTTCCCAGGATAGGCTCTCTCTTTTGTTTCGTTTATTTTCGTTTGAAGATGTTGCTTTATTAGGTAGAATTTATGTGATCAATTACTCTGTCGTCTCAATTTCGATTGCTCGTAACTCTTCGTTGTCAAGGAAATTGAAGACGGAAGGAAGCACAGGCAGCTCTCCTTCATTAAGAAAGCCTAATCCCATAGCTTTTTTCCTTTTCCTGAGTGCATTGGATTGATTTTAATAGATCAATTTCTTTTTTAATTTTTGTGTGTGTTTTAAGTGGCCATTTGTCCTTAAATATAGGTAGGATTTTAGGAAGCGTTTTATGGAGAAGTTTGAATCTGTGGTGAGTTTCAGAACTCTAATTTTTCTTACCTCTCAATCACTAAATTGAGTCGATCTGATTAAGCCTCAATTATCGGTGACATGCAGCTCCAAAAAACTGCTACAAAGGAGTGGGATTCCATGCTTGAAGAGGTACGATACTGCTTGTCAATGCAACATTAGCTCGCAAAAGCTGTAAACCCAAGAAAAAAACCAATTCCATTGAATACAATCAATATTGATTCACCTTATTGTTTATGCAGGAGAAGATGACATATGAAAAGAAAGCCATGGAGACATTTGTAGCCACGGAGCAAGGTCTGGAAGTATATAACAAGCTAAAGGCTAACGAAGAAGCAGAAGTTGCTGTGGACTTAGGGCCCGTTTGGTTCAACTTTGGGGAAATGCAAAGCCATTTCCCCAAGTATCTTTAGAAGAATGGGCATTTGGTGAATGCTGAAGTGTTTGGGAACTCTTATTTTGATGTAGCATTTTGCAAAGTAGCTTTGAGGTGAAAAGAAAAAGAAAAAAAAAAAGGAAAGGAAAAAGGAGGAGGAGATGTTGACGCAGAGGAGGGGAACGATTGAGAGGAATCGGAGCTGGTGGGGGAGGCGGCCGGTGGCCGTGGTGGGGGAGGCGGTTGGTGGCGGTGGTGGTGGGGAGGTGGCGGGTCGTGCGACCAATGCACCGCCGTCGCGTGGGTCGCAGCCTCAGGCGGTGTCGCCTGGGTCGCGCGACCCACGCACCGCCATCCCGTGGGTCGCACGCCCTCGGGCGACGCCGCCTAGGGCCACGCGACCCACGCACCTCCGTCGTGCGGCCTCGGGCAACGCCGCCTGGGGCCGCGCAACCCACGCATTGCCGGTGCATGGCGACGGCGGTGCGTGGCGACCGGATTTGGCCGACCGAGCACCGCTCGCCCAATCGTGTGGGTCGCGCGACGCCGCCTGAGGCCGCGACCCACGCGAAGGCAATGCGTGGCGACCGGATCGGCCGCTCAGCCCGTCGCGTGGGTCGCACGACGCCGCCGAGGCCGCGACCCACACGACGGTGGTGCGTGGCGACTGGATCTGGCCGGCTGAGCATCGCTCAGCCCGTCGCGTGGGTCGTGCGACCCAGGCGACACCGCCTGAGGTCGCGACCCACGCGACGGTGGTGCGTGGCGACGGCGGTGTGTAGCGACGGCGGTGCGTGGGCGACCAGCTCCGGCCGGTTGAGCTCCGCCAGCTCAGCTTCGGTCTTGAAGAAACAAGGAATACGAGGAAGACGATGAACAATTGTTTTTGAGGGTAAAACAGAAAACACAATTATTAGTGAGGGCAATAGTGGAAGAAAAAAAAATTCATTAAACCGCTCTTCAGCATTCCACAGCATTCCAAATGCTAGCATTCCCCCAAGTATACCTCCAAATGCTGAACCAAACGCCTGAAATTTTTCTCAAGGGGCTTTCGAGGCTGAAAGCCCCTTGGGAATGCTAAACCAAACAGGGCCTTAGATGCAGCCAAATGATCCTACTACAACAATAGCAACGGACTTGGAAGCAATATGAATTTTTAACACATTTTCAATGAGAATTTTTATCTAATGTCAAAGTACAAGGATTTGGCCTGTGGATATTGATGATTGAACATATAAGAGATTGATGATTGAGCACCGTGTCAATCGGCATAGTTTGCCTTTTGCAAGCACCAATTTTCTCCACGCTTGATTGGAATTCTTCGCCACTAAGAGTCCCTTTATTGTATCATCAATATCTTGTCATTGCTCACAAACATTGCTCTATAAGGAATTAGGATAGGTGTCTCGAACCTAGCTCCGTGCAGGCAGTCAAGCACTTAACTTGCCTGGGTTTGAGAGATTCATCTCCGGCTACGGCAACGGCAATGGCAAATGGTCGGAGGATCATGAGTTCAAGACTCATCATCGGATCAATCATCGTCCATCTCATGGTCCTCCAGCTGCCACGAGCCGTCCTCCATCTGAACCATCCCTTTGTTCTTCATCACCCACCACTTGTCCGGCACCAAATACTCATCCCTAAGGAACGAGTGGTGCTTGTTCACCAGTGCCACGTCCCTTTTCACTTCCAGCTTGAATCCTCCTTTCGTCCCTTGCGTCCCCGCCAACCCATGCAAATACGCCTCTATTGAATGCCAATTCTAAATGTTCCCGGTGTATTTCAGGTACCTGGACAGTTGAGTGATGATAAGCAACTCTTGTCCGGCGTTGGAGTACCCTGTCATTCGGACCTTTGGGACGATGTTGGGCAAGTTGGCAGTGTGCAGGAGGCGCAGGCTTAAGATGGAGTTGGCAATATTGCAGAACTTGAGATTTCCTACGCGGGGGCTTACATAGACAAAGCCAGTCATGGGGCAGGGTTGTTGTGATTGGATGCCGCACGACCTGCTGTAGCCGTTCCAGGCTATGTTGACAGCGTTCAGCGAAGCGAGTGCTGCTCTTAGGCTGTGGGCCGCAACACTTATGCTGATTTCCTCGTCCTTGTATTGGTCAACTAGCCGCTGCTCTCCCATCAGGTACTGGAATTTTGGATGAAGAAAACATCAGAAACACGCGACTGTGAGTGCAACGCCAAGAAACACAGTAGAGAAAACATGAGTTACATGAGGTATGATGATTTTGCACCGAATTCTCTCTTCAATGCTTTGACGAGGACGACATTTACCTGTTCCCTGGCATTAGTTTTATTGAACTCGTTGTTCTCGCTAAACGTTGCGATTCCATAGTGACAGCACCGTCCACGTTCTTTCGTATCGTGAGTAACTCCTTCCCGGTACCTTGTGCTCGTATGGACTGCCTTTTGGGGTTTTAGATGAACCCTCCGATTTTCTCCACGTCCTTCCAAAATATATTGGTTAGTTCATCTCATTGCAACTGGTGATAAATATTGTTCAAGTTTTCACATTCCTTAATATATTTCGCCTGTTGACCCAAAAAAAAATAAAATGTATTTCGCCTAAATTAATGGGTGATAAGTAGAGCGTGTTAGCATATTTTAAATTTTAAAGTATGACTTCCCATTTATCAGTTTAAATTTTTAGAACATATTGACACCCAAAATTACCCCTGGTATCATGTGCTGGCCACAATAGATTAATAGGTGAAACGTTCCATTTTGGTTCATAAAGTTAAGAGCAAACAGATTTCGTGTAGACAACTTAAGCTGAGCCTCCTTCTAGAGTCGATGGCCAAGCAAATAATTGCCAAGTGTCAGGATTTGGGGATAGTGCACTCGATTTGAAGATTAAGTGAAATTATTATTAGAACTCAAGTGAGAATAATTTCCATGAGAAATGTGTATAAAAATAAAGAGCGGTTATTTACTTGATAAGGGTGCTAAGAGGGACCGGAAAACGTGGAGAATGTTAAGAGTGGCGCCTAAGGAAAAGAAATCGATTGATGGTTACTAGCTAGTCTTATAAATACCACAGCTTGTTCAACTAAGAAGTCCCCTCGATTAATACAACAACTATCTTTGCTTTATCTTTATTTCATTGCATTTTAACTGTAGTTTTCAAGATTCCCGTCGTTGATTAAATTATGGCGTGCGTCTTTATCCAGTCCAACATCGTTGATTGAATTCCGGTGTTGCTCCACGAGCCCAGCATAATTGATTAAATTATGACGTTGCGTTTTCTATCCAGGAATATTGCTGTTGAT
Organism: Eucalyptus curtisii; assembly: GCA_017140595.1. NCBI lineage: Eukaryota > Viridiplantae > Streptophyta > Magnoliopsida > Myrtales > Myrtaceae > Eucalyptus > Eucalyptus curtisii. Next base: position 11,963,587 of record CM029504.1, read on the forward strand.
TAAATTCCAGTTTTACACCTAAAACAAGCTGTGTCGTAGATTAAATTCCGGCATAGTTTGAGTTCGAAGCATAGACTATCCAATTGCTACAATGTATTTGATAAATATCGCTACGATTTGGATGAAGTAGAGAAGTTGACTCTTCTCAAGAGTAGTGATGTAAAGCCTAACAATGCCCTGGTGGAGCTCAGTCTGAGTGTATTTGAATGCAACAAATCCTTTGAGACGGTAGTAGGAGAGATAGCTGAGCTTAATGAAGAAGAAGCTCGTCTCATGAAAACACTCCAAGAGGTCCACTAGAAAAGAGAGATGAAGCTCAGACAGCAAACAAAAATAGAGGCCAAATTGAATTCCCAAGTATCGATGCTCCAAGAGTTGAAGAAGAAATAACATCTCTAGGTGATGGATTGAAAAGTATAGCATAGAATTCGCAAGAATGAGCATATTTCGTAGATGAGTGATCTTGAATCCTGAATATTCCGCCTTCTGAATAATATAACATCTTTCTTGTACCCCAAGAAACGGTACAAGAAACAATCCAATAAATAAAATGAGTTTTTTTTATCACCCCACTTCTGATGAAATTCGCGTCATTTATGTCAAGTGGATTCCTATTTCCATGCACCCACATTCGCAGGACATCTTTGAAACGTGGCAAACAGTTATTGGACTAAACCTATATATATCTGGCCTCTATACTTTGACGCTCACAACATTTTGATCCATCATGGTCAACTCTTGCTCTTCCGCAATTAGTGCCCAAGCCGCTCTTTGTATTCATCGCTTAAAGAGTCTTTAACCATATGAGGCTCAAGGGCGACTTTCCCTTCCGTTCATGATCACCTTGATACACAACGTGTTATCTTGGGTCCACAGTTCAAGTCGATGCCTCCACCACACACCGTTACTGAGCACTTCACTCGTCATTATAAAGATCGTCATTATAAAGAAATTCTTCCCATCAACCAATCACATATTTGTATGCATGCGTGGTCGTCACCCAACTCTCGCTTCAGCTCAAACATTTCCTTTGACAAACGTTTCTTTAAGTGGTACAAGAGGTTGAAACGAGAAATGTCGAATGTATAGGAAAAAGCCAAAATTGGAGAAGCGCTTTCCTTTAGTTGTATAGCGATCAATACAGTCGAGTATGCGTTCATTGGGAGTTTTTGCTGCTTTTAGTCTCCATCAACCAATTGTTTCTTCTTGCCAACCAGTCCAGTAACGATTACTCTATTTGATATTTGGCCTTTGACTAGCATCTCTATAGTCAATGACTGTATACTTGTCTAAATTTTTATGGTACTGCATTTACTAACCTGTCATTTGATGACTTTATGGACAAATTTGCCAAGTGAACTGGGCTTATTTCCTCTCAAGAGCATGTGGCATTCCTTCTATATTGGCTTTCCCATTATATCTTCTGTTTGCCCACTACTTCTGTGTCTTAGGATTTTGTTGACATAGCATATGCCCTTTCTAACGGCATTGATGTGGGTCTTGGCCGTATGGCACTCAGTACACCATACAAAGGCCTCACCGATGCACAATCTTCCCTATTTAGTGCTCACCTTACACCATTTTTTGAATCTTTATGGATCGTGCATGGGTGGTTGCACACATACTTTCCTCAGTTGTTCTCTGAGGACAAGACCCCTCCAACTCATTAGCATGAGGCGCATAGGATTCCAGCTGAGAATCAATTTGGGCTTAAGAAATTTTGTAGCACATTTCTACCAGCCCGAGGGATTCTCTATCTTTGAGTGTTTACTTAGCTACCTGCTTTCTTTGGAAAGCTTTACCTTTTACAGGTTTGGTATCGATTTCTTATATAGCCTTGACTCACTCCATCATGATATGTTAGCATTTTGAATGAGTGTTCTTGTCTTTATTGACCTCATGCTGGACTCCCACTTAGAGGAGCAACGTACCTCAAGCTTTGAAGCATATAATCCCCACTTTTGCTCTCACCAATTTAGGTTAACACAAGGTATACCTATGCCAATAGTATATTCCATGAATTTTCCTCCCATCTTAGTTGAACAAAAGACTGCCGCCATATGTTATAATGAGATCACCCAACATATCTTAAAGAGGTTCAAATTCTTTAATTGTTTTAGGGTTCCTCATAATGCTGAAGCTTTTGATCAATGGTGGAAAGACTATAGGACTTTCATCTTTCCTTGGAACCCGAGCTTACTAATGTCAAGAATGATTCAGTGTCCGAGGGTAATGTTACATCCTTTTAGAAGGTTTCGGATAGCCAACCTTAGATATACCATCGACATCGGTAGGGAATTCACCTTCACCCAGTGAACACTTTGACGACTCAATGGGTGAATTGCAATTTCCTTACAATACTCATTCTTCGGGTATACTATCTATCAACGACGTTTATACTTTTGGGATGAGCAATCCCCTAGCTGAGAAGACTCTCCCATCCATCGATGATAGCGACATCCAGAGCAAATAGGTCAGGTTATATAATTTGTTGCAAGAAGGGTATGAGGCCATCTGCGAGACTCCCGAGATTGAGCATGAGATCAAATATTTGCTTGCATATTTAACCAATTTGCCTTACCCCCTGCTGTGTCATGCATTGGAATTTGCCATTAATGAAATTTTTACTTCCTTCGACTTTGCCCTGGAAGCTTACAAGACAAATGTGAAGTCCATCAAGGCCATCAAGGAGTGAGAGGAAGCATTATTTTTGAAGGAGAAGGAGCAGGTGCAGTCCTATAAGCTTCTTGAGATGTATCGTGATAACACTAGCATTTCATCATAAGTTCTGGTCAACTTATGCCAATTAATTTCCAATCTCGAGGCTACATGTGAATCGATGACGCGGACCCTTTCTGATGACCGTGTCCAATAAGACAAGCTCTACAAAGCTAATTGCAACCAATAATTAAAGCTCCATAACTTCACTTTGGGGCTTCGGCAGCACTTTATGTAACTTTGCAGGCTACACGTTATCCATTTTTATGTTTTCTTTTCCAATGAATAATCACTAATGTATATACCTTTGATGTATGGCTTTCCTTTTGATATGTTGCTTGATGATGTCATCTACTGTGCATCTAATCCATAGCCATAATATCTTCATTTATGATCCTCAGCAAACAACTCTCACGGTATCTAAGGCATATCTCATGATGATTGGGAACTCAATCTCGGTGAATTGTACCGGCGTTCTGATTCACACTTTGTCTTGGTACTTTTCATCATAATAAAGATTTTAAGACACGTGTAAAACAGTAAATATATATTGCTATTGACTGGCGGCTACTCATCATCATTTTGCTCCCATAATAACTCCACGCATTACTTGTGACGCTTCACTTTTCATTTGGCCACGATCTCATACGTTTCCACCATCAACTTTCAACCTTTGAAGTTCCTTTTCTCCATTATATAAACCCTAGTAAGTGTTTGCGAAACTCTTCATCCGTTCAAAATTTGATCGCTGAGAGTGTTAACTAGAGCTGGTTGAAGACTTCCTAACTTCAACACCCATGGCAAACTCCTCTTCCTTTTCCTCTAGCACTGCGTCTTCCAGGGATGCTTGCTTGAACCTCTAGAGGAAGTTGATCGCAAAGCTTGCTCTAACCTTCACATTCTTGATTGACCACCTTACAAAACCTCGGGGAGGTCATCACGCTCGTCTATGATGGCGAGCCTACGCACCTTCCTCCCACGCATCGCTTCAGGGAAGACTTCCACGAGTTCTGCCTTTTTTTTCTACAAGGCGCTAGACTCGTTTATCAAGAATTGGAGTACCATCTCCTTTTCATAAGTTGGAAGAATAGCTTAAAAGGGGTGTCGACTACAATCGACACCTTCAAAAGATTCGTAATGGGTGGCGCCAGGTCAAGGATGACATCCAAAAGATGATGGAGTGGATACTAGTTTATAGGGACAATGGAGCTAGTGAGTAGCGAGAATCCAAGCATTGGGTCCTGACCACACTGTGCCTCATGGGATACCCAGTTTGCTGACTATTCTTGAAGAGGATATCGTTATTTGCCAACAGATAATGATGAGCCTTGGAAAGAGGGTCCAGACATATTAAGATGTCCTGTGGACTTGGACGAGATCAATGCTAGAACAGAGTCAATTTTGGAGGGCAAACATCTCGCCTATCACCATGCCACCGAGGAGAATAGGGACATAAAAAGACTCCTGGCTGATTTTGTTTCAAAGTTCAGATGTCACTTAGGCTTAGATAGATAGACCTCCGTCTGTAATATTCTCTTGTAAATATGATGAAAAATGAATGGCATCTTCGATGGATCGATCCCTGCACAGTGCATATCGATCGTAGAAAATAATTTTAAAAAGCTATGTGGAAAATAAAAAATCATTTAAAATACCACGTCGGCATTTTCTGTTAGTAAATCTGACGGTGTTAACTTTAGGATTCAATTGAACCAATTTGACAAGTTTTAGGACTTGATTACACGTTTTGCAAGTTTTAAGGCTCAATTATATTTTCGTAACAAGTTTTAGGATTTCTATTGCACTTATCCCGAATAAAAAAGAGTTCAAATGTCCGGATATTCTTGTACACACGCCTTGACTGCGTGTACAACTCCAACAGTGCAGTCTGAAAGCTTCTAGAGAAGTCGAAGCAACTACCGCCTTGTCACCTGGGACGACTTCCCCAGTTTTCACACGCGTTCACACGGTATGCTCGCTCTTCCTTTGGCGGCTCACGTTGCCATGTTTGCCCTTCATCTTCACGCAAAGCCGCCACAATATCATTATCCTCCCTACTTATTCCCCAAGAAACTCGAGGGCCTTTTCGCCACTTCAGTTAGCGTAAGCGAATAGGTCATCGCCCGCCCCTCACTTTCGTCCTATATGTAAGACTCGCACTCCACCGGACACCGTCATACCAGTCGTCCCGACTCAGCAAGCAACAACAGACTTCCAGAGATGGTGAAGAGAGACAGAGAAGACACGGAGGTCGAACCCCTGGCTGTGGCCAACAGCTTGATGCTCCTCTCCCGAGTCGGCCAGAGCACCGACTCGAACCACAAATCATGGCCTACAGAGCGGATCTTCGCGTGCAAGACGTGCAACCGCGAGTTTTCATCCTTCCAGGCGCTCGGAGGGCACAGAGCCAGCCACAAGAAGCCGAAGCTGATCTCCGGCGACCTCTTACACCTCGGCCACACAGCGGATTCCTCGCTGGACAAGCCGAAGACGCACAAGTGCTCGATATGTGGCCTCGAGTTCCCGCTAGGCCAAGCCCTTGGCGGTCATATGAGGAGGCACAGGGCTGCCATACTGGAGAGCTTGGCTGCGGCAGCTGCGACCGCAAAGCCTGTGCCGGTGTTGAAGAAATCAAATAGCAAGAGAGTCACGGGCTTGGATTTGAACTCGTTGCCGATGGAGGACGACTTGACCTTGCGTTTAGGAAAGGTTGCGCCGCCTTTGGTGCTGGATCTCGTTTTGTAGGGCTTAGAGAACGTAGATTGTGTACAGAGCAGTTTTCAGTCGGTGCCTGACCGTTCCTTTTTTTTTTCCTCGATTGATATTTTGAATCAGAGACTGGGTTTCGCATGGATATTCATTTGTTTCATGCACGCATGTTGTAATTGAACGAGACGAGTGAGGGGATGATTACGTTCTCCAGTTTTCGTGGTGCTGAGTCTTATATGCCAGCGAGTACGTTTGCGGCTGCACTTTTTCTTGTTGGCCTCTTCGTTTGATCCAAGATGATTAACATCTGAAGTGTGTGCTCTATGTAACAAATGTTTTAATAGTGTGGCCAGCTAAGGAACTGTAAGGAAGAAATGAAAAGCCATGGATATAAATGGCTAAAGCACTGAAAACATCAAAATACAAACACCTTTATATCGAGCTGCTAGATATACGATGTAATTTGATGCTACTCGTTATTTGCTTAACTATACTTGTTGATGTTGTGGAAGAATTTATATGATGTCCACCACGGGTGATCTGAATGTTCTAGACAATGGAAAAACCATTAAGTTCTAGAAGTTAGAAATGACTAAAGAGGAGATGGACAAAAATATTCTTTAGCGATTTTAGATAATATAGCATTTCAACTTGGAAAAGTAAAAGATGATAAAATGACGTAGCAGCAATTATATGAGATAAAAACAATCTTATCCGCACCTTTTTGGGTGAGGCTTTTAATATTTGAATCTCCAATGTTAGTTCAAGTGTCATAATCTGCTGAAGAGATTTTGTAAGGTATGCTTTGTAGGCTTAGTTAATGGGTTGAAAAATGAAAGGACTTGTTAACTAAAAGATTTGTTCATTGTGAGGTTTGAAACTAGTAATCATTTTGGCATCTTTACCAATCTTTTCCTTCACAAGGGATTGTCTTCTCGTGTAGATGCTAGGGGTGAGCGATTCTAGATTTTGTATAGGCTTCATTAGAAGAAAGTTACGCATTTTTTGAAACTTGAAATCTACCTTGTATACCTTGAAACCTAGAACTTACCTTATCACATTTATCATAGGTTCCGAAGTTGGTTTCAAGATATACCCAGGTTCCACCTATATCATTAATTTGAATGATTATACTGAATTATCACATTCTTTAATGACCATCATTTATTGTTATAATTCATAGATAATAACTTAAATTTAGACACGCGAAGAATATGAAACATTAATAAAATAAAAGTATCAGTCATAAGATTGAAGCTTAGACTAGTGGTTCCTAATTATATGTTAAATTATTGAAAATTATTCTAACATGACATGCATTTTAAATTAAATGACCCTAATCATGCAATCACTAAATGACATAGAAATTATGACATGAAAATATGATGACGTGGCATAAATAAAATGGTATAGATGATGTGTGGCATGAAAAGGATGACGTGGTAATGACATGAAATTGATGCAACAATGATGACTTGGCAATGACATGGCATGAGATGACATATCAACAATGATGACCTACTTAGTGATAACATGAAATTGATGCAACTAGTTCTATATGACATTTTTATGCTTTGTGGTTTTCTTTAGAGCTAAAATATGAAAATACTTACAATATATGATTACTAAATTCAAATTTATGAAATAATTCATATTAAATCCTATTCTATATTAGATAATTTTCTAATTTTTTTGGTCTGTAATTTTCTAATAAACTACATGGTTCCTAAAAATGAGTGCAATCTATCCTATTATGCAATGCAATTTTTTGTATATTCAAAGTAGAAAAAATTTCCTAAATAAAAATATGCAATATAATATGCCCGTATAAACCATATATTGACCCTATCCAAATTTGGAAACAAAGGCAATCGGAATAATACTACTCAGTCAATTATGTTCCACTTAATCCCTATTTCATGGCCACATATTTTTCCGGCTAAGTAATGGGAAATCTCGCAACTCGAAATTTTGATTATTAAGGTTTTCAACATAGGAATTTTTCTAATTGGGCATGCCTAAAAATCTCAATAATATCATGTAAGATTTCAATAATTTAAAATTAGGCAATTCGAAAGTTCAACTAAGCAAAAGAATTAGGAAACTATTTATATCGGTGTGGACTCCCCGGGGGTGCTCTCGAAGGACACGTTGGAGGCTACCTCGGTGGTGCTTGCCTGAAAACAACAAATTGCTCCTCCACTTGTTTTCTTTTCTCTTTTACCACTCTTCCACTTTCTCGTAAGACCCACCTCTTTGACCCTTGACTCCATTTGGATTCCGTGCCTTGTGTCCCTCCCTTTTTGGCTCTTCCCGTGGAGCTGAGAGCGAGAGAGGGACCAATCAGGTGTGTGAGCTTCATTGTGGTGTGGTCAAGCTCGAGATGTCAGAATAGAGACGTCCCCAGAATCACGGGAAGTGATCAAGGCACGACAGTGTGGCGGCGTACGCGGTGGTTGGACGGGTGGGCATCATCTGAACTCGTCGGGATTAATAATGCTGTCGAGAATTGATGGGCATATATATTGGTCTCCGGGAAACCTGCAAAAACAAGTTCAGATGCAGCAGAGAGATAGATTGAGCACGGCAAGGATTCGTTGGACACGGCGCTGAAAGCAGCTGGAGGTTGTTTGGACGTGACCGAAAGCTGCTGGTGTTGTGGAATCGATGCGAGAGGATCATCGGGAAACCTGAAGGCTGCCTGGACGTCGCTAGAAGACGGCGGTTGGACTGAAGACTGGAGTTGCTAGAGTCGCCTAAACCAGCAAGCAAAACTCGGCAAAGGCGAGGTGACTGGTGCAGTTCACGACGGCAGGACTGCCGTGGGCACCTATAGACATTGAGGGACGCTTGAGGAACTGGACGAAAGCACCAGAAAGTCTGAAAAAACGCTGGGGTTGCAGGAAACTCGCTGGGTCCACCTGGACGTATAACGCTATTGCATTAAAAGACATTCTCCACCATATGTGAGTGGTTATAAATTCCTTATAGGTTCCACCGAAATCTGAAACCTATATGTTAGAATAAGTTTCTCATTTTTTGGAATCTAGAACCTACCCATTTGAATAAGTTTCTCATTTCTTTGAAACCTAGAACTACTTTGCATATCCTGAAATCTGGAACCTACTCTATCATAGCTTCTAAGATTTACTCAGGTTCCACCTATAATATTAATCAAATGACTATTGTGAATCATTTTTAATGATTATCACTTGTTGCTACAATATACTGATCACAACTTATATTTAAACATACGAAGAATATGAAAAATTAACAACGTAAAAGCCTCGGTCTTAAAATGGAAGTTTATATTAGTGGTTTCAGATTATATACTCGTCATTGAATGCCAAAGAATACTGCAGGATTGTGTGAAGATATAGAGAAAGTAAAATACAAAAACTTGTTTGAGATTCTATATCCTAGAAATTAGTGTCTATCTCTTGAAACGTGTTTTCCAATTTTTGAAATCTAGAACCTATATTGTATACATTGAAACCTGAACCAAACAGGTCTCCATTGGTCCATCTTCAATTCCAGGTTCTACTTTGGAACTATGCTCACCCCCATTCTCCACTAGTTTTATTATTCTATTGCCACCATACGTGGGTGGTTCAATAAGTTGAATCCATCATAAGTGGGAATTAATAGTTAGAGGTCCTTTACATGACCCAAGAAAGGCAAATTGAGGACTTCCTCTAGACGCAAGAACGAGGTGGAATGCCCCATACAAAATGTTGAAGAAGCCATGCAATGAGATGAGTGCGCCGACGCCGTACTCTACTACTCATGGTGGAAGCTGCTGGTTTCTTACCATTCACGCTACGAGATTGGAGATTTACTAAAGTGTTGGGGGACTTCTTGCGTGTTTTCAATAATGTAATTTATGCTTTGTGTTGGATGATCTCGGATACGTGTGAATTTGGAAGCAAGTGAGCCTTACATTCAATTTTTATAGCAACGGACTATTTAATCGCAAGTTTGTCTATTAAAAAAGTGCGGTGACGTTATGACTTATGCTTCCCGTTCCTCGCTATTTCATCCATTCGCCTGCCTGCTGTCGTGTGATGTCTCTATGACTCGCTCCCACCGCTAGACGCTGCGATTCCATAGCGGCAGTATTGTCCACGTTCTTTTGTAGCACGTGAGTCAACACCTTCCCAATACCCCGCACTAGTATGGACCACCTTTTGGGGTTTTTAGCTACTTCATTAGCTTTTTTATATCACCGTGTTCTTAGGTCTTGGCCTCGGATGCCCATCATACTTTCTCCGCGTCCTTCCAAAATACATAGAGCGTGCTAGTACATTTAAATATTAAATTACGCTTTCATTAAGCCTGAATTTTTAAAACAATTAACAGTAATCTCGCAAAATTTTACATGATTTTAGACTAAAAAGTCTTGGATTCAAAATTGTTCAAATCCCTTATTTCTCCCTCTTATAATATATTTCCACGAGCAGATTTAAATCAATATCCAACCTACTTGCAGGAGTTAAATTTCCTCAAATATTAGAATAGAGGGTCTTCGGAACTGGAGGAATTGGTCACACAAATTTCTATGGAATAAAAAAGAGTTCAAACGTCCGGATATTCTCGTGCACACGCTTTGACGGCGTGTAGTTGTACAACTCCGACAGTGCCGGCAACAAGCTTCCAGAAAAGTCAAAGCAAGTACCGCCTCGCTCACCTGTGACGACTTTTCCAGTTTTCACACGCGTTCACACGATGTCCTCGCTCTCCCTTTGGCAGCTCACGTTGCCGTGTTTGCCCTTCATATTCACGCACAGCCGCCACGATATCACCGTCCTGCCTACTTATTCCGCAAGAAACTCGAGGGCCTTTTTGTCAATCCAGTTAGCGTAAGCGAGTAGGTCATCATCGCTCGCCGCTCGCTTCTCGTCCTATGTATAAAACTCGCACTCCGCCGCACGCTGTCATACCATTCATCCCGACTCAGCAGCGAAAGAAGAAGAAAGAAGAAACCAGAAAAATCAGACACTTCCATTTCACATTCTCTACTACAGAATTCCAGAGATGGTGAAGAGAGACAGAGAGGACATGGAGGTCGAAGCCCTGGCCGTGGCCAACAGCTTGATGCTCCTCTCCCGAGTTGGCCAGAGCACCGACTCAAACTGCAAATGGCGGTCAACAGAGCGGATGTTCGCGTGCAAGACGTGCAACCGCGAGTTCTCATCCTTCCAGGCGCTCGGAGGGCACAGAGCCAGCCACAAGAAGCCGAAGCTGATCTCCGGCGACCTCTTGCGCCTTGGCCACGAAGCGGATTCCTCGCCAGCCAAGCCGAAGACGCACGAGTGCTCGATATGCGGCCTCGATTTCCCGATCGGCCAAGCCCTTGGTGGTCACATGAGGAGGCACAGGGCCGCCATGCTGGAGAGCTTGGCGGCAGCAGCTGCAAAGCCTGTGCCGGTGTTGAAGAAATCGAACAGCAAGAGAGTCACGGGCTTGGATTTGAACTCGTCGCCGATGGAAGACGACTTGACCTTGTGTTTAGGAAAGGTTGCGCCGCCTTTGGTGCTAGATCTCGTTTTGTAGGGCTTAGAGAACGTAGATTGTGTACAGAGCAGTTTTTAGTCGGTGCCTGACCGTTCCTTCTTTTTTCCTTCTTTTTTGTATTCATTGATTGATATTTTGAATCAGAGAATGTATTTCGCATGGATATTCATTTGTTTCATGAACGCAAATTGTATTTGAACGAGATGAGGGAGACGATGGTTACGTTCTGCAGTTTTCGTGGTGCTGAGGTCTAAGATGCCAGCGAGTACGATTGCGGCCGCACTTTTCGCTTTGTCAACCTCTTTGTTTGTTCCGAAGATGATTAATATCTGAAGTGCGTGCTTTATGTAACAAATGTTTTAAATAGTGTAGCCAGCTAAGGAACAGTAAGGAAGAAATGAAAAAGACATGGATATAAGGGCGTATTTGGTAATGCTTCTGTTTTCGAGAATAATTTATGATAAAAAATTATTCTTTTTTATTCTGTTCCCGGAACACTTTCTAAAAATTTTAAACTGTTTAGCAATTGTCCAAAATTTCAATTGCCGAAATACAATTGCATTTGGCACCGTCATCAAAATTTTTACTTCAAATCATTTTCTTTTAATTTTTAAATAATCTTATTAATTTTTTCCTTTTTTTTCTTCTTTTTTTTTTCCCTTTCTTTCTCTTCTTCTTCTTCTTCTTCAAGGTTGCTGATCGCTAGCCTTGGGATGATTGGCAACTAGCCAGACTAGGGTCGGGGACCTCATCGGAGCGTCGCTAGCCCTCAGTGAGGCCGTGCCTCATTGACCGAGCCTCGCCTAGTTGCCGGTGTGGCTCGACCGAGCCATGGCTGGGTGAGAAGCCTCACCCAGACCTGGCGAGGTTGAGCCCTGCCGGCCATTGGGTGAACTCGGCCTCGCCAGATCTAGGCGAGGCTCGCCATGGCTCAATCGAGCCTCGCCAGTGGCCGGGGGAGGCTCGGGCGAGGCCCGCCTAGCCACCGGCAAAGCTTAGCCTCGCCGATGGCTGGGTGAGCTCGCCGGACTGGTTGCCGGTGATCGGCGGCGAATGACAGAGGCGGCAATGGAGGGCGGCAGCAATGGCGGCAATTAAAGAAGAAGAGAGAGGGAAGAAGAACAAGAAGAAAGAAGAGAAAATAGAAAAAAAAAAATAGGTTGGCTTAATTCTGGAATTGTTCCCGAGAACAAATAATCAATTTTTTTTAATTTCTCGATTCTACTCTAAATCTATTCCCGGAAACAAAAAATTTACCAAACAAATTTATGTTCCAAATCTACTCCTGAGAACAAAAGAGTAGAAATTTTCATTGTTTGACAAGTTGCCAAACAGACCCTAAATGGCCGAAGCACTGAAAACATCAAAATCCAAAAACCTTTATGGAGCTGCTAGATATACGATGAAATTTGATGCTACTCGTTATTTGCTTGATTATACTTGTTAATGTTATGGAAGAATTTGAATGGTGTCCACTACTGGGGATATGAATGCTCTAGATAATGCAAAAACCATTAAGTTTTGGAAGTTAGAAATGGCTATAGAGGAGATGGACAAAAATAGTCTTTACCGATTTTAGATAATATAGTATTTCAACTTGCAAAAGTTAAAGATGATAAAATGACATAGCAACAATTATATGAGATAAAAACGAGAAAAGTACCAAAAAAGTCATAAACCTATTGCATTGATACCAATTCAGTCATAAACCTTTTAATTGGACTAATTTAGTCCTAAATCTTTCTACATCGTTACCAACTCAGTCCATCCAACCAACTTAGGCTAGAAATTGTTGATATGGACGCCGATTGTCTGACGTGGCACAATTGATGTTGACATGGATAATTTTAATAATATTTTAACATTTTTTTTGAATTTATTGAATTTTTAAATATTTTTTTGATTTTTTTTTCCTTCTCCCTTTCTCTTCCTTTTCTTTTTCCAGTGGCCAGTGTCGGCCATCAACTACATCCATGGCCGATGGGGGCTAGCCACGCTTGGGTGAGGTCTCATTTATTGGCCATAGGTGAGGATTAGCCTTGTCGAGCCGAGGGTGAGTGCCTAGGCGAGCAATTGAGGGTGCGGCTATGGCTGCGACTGTGCCTATTGTTGCTATTTCCAAGGGTAATGAGGCAAAGGAGGGGATGAGATATGAGGGTGAGGAGTGAGAGAGTGGTGATTGGGACTGGTTTTAGGATTCAGTGATGGATTTTGGGGACTTGACACCATTGAGGTCAATGGATCCATCGGGTTTGGAGATTGAGGCTTCAACGATGAGGTTGGGTCATTCACCATGGCTCAGGTGTGTCGGTAGTGATTCGCTATGGTTCGCTGACCTTTGTGTAGGCAAAGGTGAGGCTCGTCGGGCTTCGCCCTTGCCGAGGCAAGGCCGAGCAAGGCCAACCCTTGCTCAAGTGAGGCGTGGCAAGGCCGCTAGCCACTCTAGCCTAAGTGAGAGTCGACTTTGCTAGATCTGGTGAGGGGGGCCTTGCGTGGCCACGTGGCCGCGCTTAGATGGCTGGCGCTCGCCCTCAGCCAAATGAGGCTGACCCTTGTTGGCCATGGTTGTGGCTAGCGCTAGTCACAAGAAAAAGAAAAGCAAGAGAAGGGGAAAGGGAAAAAAAAATCAACAAATTATTTTAAAAATCAATAAATTTAAAAAAAATTATTAAAATTATTATCGTCAATGTTGGACTTGCCACGTCAGCCAGCCAAAGTCCACGTTAGCAATTTTTAGCTTAAATTAGTCGGATGGATTGAATTAATACCAATGTGAAAAGGTTTAGGATTAAATTAATCGAATTAAAAGGTTTATGACTAAAGTTATACCAATCTTATCCGTATATTTTTGGGTGAGGCTTTAATATTTGAATCTCTTATGTTAATTCAAGTGTCACGATCTACCAAAGAGATTTTATAAGGTACATTTTGTAAGCTTAGTTAATGGGTTGAAAAACAAAAGGATCATTTGCTCAAAGATTTTTTCATTGTAGGGTTGGAAGATAGTAATCATTTTTGGCATCATTACCAATCTTCTCCTTCACTAGGGATTGTCTTCTCATGTAGATGCCAGGGGTGAGCAGTTCTAGATTCTGTACAAATTCTATTTGAACTTGGAACTTACCCTTAGAACGTTGAAACTTGAAATCTATCTTGCATATCCAATAACATAAAACTTACCCTATCACAGGTTCTAGAATCGATTCCAAGATATACCCAAGTTCCACCTATATAATTAATTGAATGATTATACTAAATTATCATTTTCTTTAATGATCACAACTTATTGTTATGATACATTGATCACAACTTATATTTATACACATGAAGAATATGAAACATTAACAAAATAAAAGTGTCATACATTTAGATTGAAGCTTAGACTAGTGGTTTTAAATTATACAATCATCATCGGACATTATGAAATACGATCACATGAAGACATAGATTATAAAAAATAAAAATAAAAAACACAAAAGCTTATTCTAAGTTCTAAGTTTTAGGTTCCAAGTTCTACTTAGCTGGAACCCGGAACCTACCTACAAGGTTTCTCAATTTTTGTAACTCATAACCTATCTTGCATACTTTGAAACTTGAAATTAGACAAATTCCCACTAATCCAGTTTTTCAATTCTAGATTCAATCCTAGAACCGTACCCCTTAGGGGTGAGCATGCCCCTAACCCTAGGACCAACCCGCACAGTGCTGGTCCTTAATTTTTAGGACCAAGGACCGACCCTATTGAGCTTAGGACCGAGGACCGGACCGACCCAATGGGTTTGGTCCCATTCCAGGGTCAACCCAAGACCAACCGATAATTTTTTATTTCATTTTTATACTCCTTAAAAAAGCGATTGAAGACCGGACTGACCTAATGGGTTCGGTCCGGTTTCAAGGTCAACCTAGGACCAACCAATAATTTTTTATTTCATTCTTTGTATTCTTTGAAAGGCTAACCGAGGATCGTATCGACCCAATGGGTTTGATGATGAGCGATGTCAGCTAAGAAAGGCAAGCGATGAGGGTCAAGTGGGGTGAGTGTCGAATAGAATGAGTATCGAATGTCGAGCGGGGAGCAACAAGCCAAGCGAGCATCGAGCGGCGAGCGGCACAAGTGACCCAAAGCCAGCGAGGCGAGTGTTGAGTGCCGAGCGGAGAAATTATTTCTTTCGATTTTGGAAAATTGAAGCTAAGATGACAAATAAGATAGAAGAGAACGAATATTAGAGGAGGATGCCATAAGGTGCATTTTTGGACACCGTGAGGACTCCTCACAAAAATATTTTCTTCATTCATAAATTATGACTATTGACGCCGTAAAAGACATTAAAAACCTAAGTTATTAAAGAACATTGTAAAATTACTTGAACTCCTCACTAAAGAGCTATTTAATGTTGTTGACGCTGTTTATTTTAAGGTTTTCTCTTTATAAAAAAATTATAAATATATAGTCAGGGTTGGTCCGGGTTAGACCAACCCGGAACTCTCAGTACCAAGGATCGACCCGCACAGTGCTGGTCCAAGAATTCTAGGGACCAATGACCGACCCAGTCTCTCTAGGAACCGGACCAGAATTGGCAGGGTTAGGCCGATCCAAGATCGGTCTAGGGTTTGACCCTGGACCGATGCTCACCCCTAGTACCCCTAATAGATGCTCTATTGGCTATGAGAATCCAACACTTGCCTTTTGCGATTGGGGAGATCATTGCTTCTCCGTTGGGGATGATTTTTACAGGCTTGGCCTTCGTCAACATCTTTCATTCTTTTCCAATAATTGGGCCTTTGTCCAATTTTTTTTTCCGTGAATTTTTTTTTTTTCAATACACTCATGGACTAGTCAAACTTGGGCTTTATGGTGCCATAAGCTCTTGAAAGATTCAACGTTACTAGACTCTCAAGGTCTTCATCTTCAGTCCATGCTGCCTCAATGCAGTAACTCAAGTACTCTACCCCAATGTAGGGAATGATAATCAATTGGGTTTAAAGATTAATTCGTGAGGTCAATTGAGCTATGCAATGAATAAAAGTGCATATGATAGCGAAAGAAATGCTATTCACCATCATAAGGCAATTGAATTTTTGTCTGAGTTCATCTCCAATAAGGCATTTGAAGATTTATGCAAGTGAGAAAAAGAAAGTTTTATCCATTTTTCTCACCTCGTAACATCAACTTTAACTAAATTCTACCCCAACATTGAGTGGTTCTTGACGAGGTTAAGTCAAAAGAAATTCTCCAAATTATTTAGGCTTAAAGGGTTAAAGAATGGATTAATTGCAATGTTTAAGATAGAGAAGTGAAATGCCTCTCTCCCAAAGACATAGCATGGACTCTTCCAAACCCATACCAAATGTAATTTTTGGCTTTTAATTTAATTAGGTTAATATGTTAATAAGTTTATTCAAGAGTCGCTACTAATCACTTATCGGTATCGCCACTAATCAACTTGGGAGAGCACTTTATTTATGTGATCCAAAGATTCATGGATATGAGGATTTTGTTATGCTAGATTAATCTTACGTCATTTCAATGTCTTTCCTCTTTATTTCAAAAATATTGTGTACGCACTGTTGGCCAGTTTGAGTTCTAAGCCACTAACATGCAATGGGTAATCATATGGGTGCATAATTAACAAATCAAAGTAATAAATAAATACTAGATATATAACAAACACAAATACCTTAAGCAAGCAAAATCATAACATTGTGCAATTTTAATTAATTCTTTTTTTTTCACTTTTTATTGTTTATGGAAACTAACAATGCATGAGATGCAATTCTATCTATAAGTAACATCATTGAAAATTATTCTAACATGACATGCATTTTAAATTAAATGACCCTAATCATGCAATCACTAAATACCGTAGAAATTATGAGATGAAAATATGATGACGTGGCATAAAGGACATCACATGAGTGATGTGTGGCATGAGATGGATGATGTGGTAATGACACGAAATTGATGCAGCAATAATGACGTGGCAATAACATGGCATGATATGACATAGCAACAATGATAACGTAGTAAGTGATAATATGAAATTGATGCAACTATTTCTATATGACATTTTTATGCTTTGTGGTTTTCTTTAAAGCTAAAATATGAAAATACTTAAAATATGTGATTACCTAATTCAAATTTACGAAATAATTTATATTAAATCCTATTCTATATCAGATAACTTTATAATTTTTTTGGTCGGTAATTTTCTGATTAACTACATGGTTCCTAAATATGAGTACATTCTATCCAATTATGCAATGCAATTTTTTTGTATTTCCAAAGTAGAAAAAATTTCTTAAATAAAAATATGCAATATAATATGCCCATACAAACCATATATTCACCCTATCCAAATTAGGAAACAAAGGCAATCGGAATAATTAAAATTCCAATCTTATGTCTCACAACTCCAAATTTTGATTATTAAGATTTTCGATACGGGAATTTTTTTAATTGGGGCATGCCTAAAAATCTCAAGAATATCATGTTAGATTTCAATAATTCAAAATTAGGCAATTTGAAAATTCAACTAAGCAAAAGAATTAGGAAACTATTGAGATCGGTGTGGACTCCCCGGGGTTGCTCTCGAAGGACACGTTGGAGGCTACCTCGGTGGTGCTTGAGAAGATATTGGGTGGTCCGGGACCGCCACGTCAGCGTGGTCCCGACCACTCACGCCGTGCCACGTGTGCGGGGAGGGGACAAAGGACCGGAACCGGGCCCACCTCTCTGACGCTCTCTCTCCTCTTTCTCTCTTTTGTCCCTCTCCCCTCACACGTGGCACCGCGTGAGTGGTCCGGGACCACGCTGACGTGGCGGTCCCGGACCACCCAATATTTTCTCGTGGTGCTTGGTTTGTTGACTGGAAGACCGCCTGAAAACAACAAATTGCTCCTCCACTTGTTTTCTTTTCTCTTTTACCACTCTTCCACTTTCTCGTAAGACCCACCTCTTTGACCCTTGACTCCATTTGGATTTTGTGCTGCGTGTTCCTCCCTTTTAGGCTCTTCCCCTGGAGATGAGAGTGAGAGAGGGACCAATCAGGTATGTAAGCTTCATTGTGGTGTGGTCAAGCTCGAGATGTCAGAATAGAGATTTCCCCAGAATCACGGGAAGTGATCAAGGCACGACGGTGTGGCAGCGTACGCGGTGGTTGGACGGGTGGGCATTGTCGGAATTAATAATGCCGTCGAGAATTGATGGGCGGATATATTGGTCTCTGGTTAACCTGCAAAAACAAGTTCAGATGCAGCAGAGAGATAGATTGAGCACGGCAAGGATTCGTTAGACGCGGCGCTGAAAGCAGCTGGCCGAACGTTCACCTGAAAGTTGTTTGGACGTGACCTAAAGCTGCTGGTGTTGGGGAATCGATGCAGGAGGATCATCAGGAAACCTGAAGACTGCCTGGACGTCGCTGGAAGACCAGCGGTTGGACTGAAGACTGGAGTTGTTGGAGTCGCCTAAACCAGCAAGGAAAACTCGGCAAAAGGCTCGGTGACTGGTGCTGGTCACGACGGCAGGACCGATGTGGGCACCTATGGACGTTGAGAGACCCTTCGGGAACTGGACGAAAGCACCAGAAGGTCTGGAAAAACGTCGTGGTCGCAGGAAACTCGCTGGTTCAACCAGGATAACTAACGCTTATAACACTATTGCATTAACTTGTGCATGTAAGACATTCTCCACTAGGGGTGATCGAGTCCAGGGTGGGTAGGGTCTAGAGGCGGGGACTGCTCGTCCCGACCCCGTTATAACCGGGATTCTCTTTTTTGGACCTTGTTCCCGACCGTTTACATTGGACTGTTCCCGACCCACCCCTTTTTTTCCGGTCGGGAGCAGGGTCAACCTTGTTTATATTGGAACCTGTTTTGCAAAAATTGATGTACATCACTCATATTTAAAATAAAGCGTTTAACACTCATATCGATCAGCATAAGCACATCCACCATTGTAGCAAATAATTTGTACCTCATAACATCACTAGAAAAGGAAAAGAAAGAGAGTAGAACTTGTCTCTCCAAGATTCTCGAGCAAAATGTTATATTCGAGGATATGTACCTACGAGATAATGTAATGAAGTATACATATTAGATGCGAAAATTCTTGCACACAAACAATTTAAAAGTAGAACTTGCGATAGTAGTATTCTGTTGAATATGCCAGTATGTCAAACCTGCCAAGTGATTACCTTAGTCTAAAAAAAGTACCTCAGGGGCTAAAATAAGGGGGATTGTCACACCAACCCATGTGTGCAACACATATATTCTCGCTTCAGATTTGATGAAACCGAGATTGTCGCTATCCTAGGTCCAAATTCATGTTATGTTTAGAACATCGTTACTATCCTGCCCCCAAAATCAGAGTATCTGGACTGAAAAAAGGTATGCAATCTGATGCATGCTCCAAGAATAATTTAATCTAAATGCTTCTAAACAATACCTAGTGAAGACTTTATTTCTTCTACTGGGTATTCAGGTAAGTCAAGCGGGCTCTTGACGGACGAGAAAAGTATGAATGATAAGATCTCGAATGATAAGAAAGCAACAGCCAGATCAAAGAGTACCAGAAATACCCTAAACTTCGGAGGCTTCTTCTGGCCTAATCTCGTGTGATTTGGCGGTGGATGGAGTGTTCGATTAGGGAAAGAATGAAGGACCAACAGAGGGTCGCCGAGGAAGGACTCTATCTCAAACGTACCTAACTGCCATGTCGCAGGGATCACGCCAGATATCAATGGATTAAAGAAAACATTGAACTTGCTCAGCTCAGTCAAGTTGTTACCGTGAGGCGGTGGTGCGAGCGCGAGGGGTGCGACAAGAGCGCAGAGGCGGCGTCGGATGGAACCGGATCGCGCTCGGGCGGGGAGAGGAGGCACAAAGCGAGCGAGAGGTGGGGCTGCGGGTGCAAAGGCGTCGGCGGAGGAGTCTCGGCTGCATTCGCGGATAGAAGGCGGGCGGGCGGCGACGCCGAGGACGGGGCGCATCTCGTGGGTGAGGACGGAAGGCGGGGGGGGAGACGCCGGAGTTGCTTTGCGCAGGCGAAGCGGGGGGCTCTCGTGGGTGAGCAAGGGGCTCGGACGAACGGGGCGAGGACGGGCAGAAGCAGGGGCTCGGCTTCTGGCGGTGGCGCCCAGCTTCGCGAAGGACGGGGCTCAGGCGGAGAAGCAGCAGCAGCTTCGCGAAGGACGGGGCTCAAGCGGAGAAGCAACAGCAGCTTCGCGAAGGGACGGGGCTCGGGCGGAGAAGTAGCGGCGATGGCGCCCAGCTTCGCGAAGGACGGGGCTCGGGCGAGCGGCGGCAGCGGCCTTCGCGAAGGGGTGAGACTCGTGAGAGAGAGGTAAAGATAGAAATTAGGGTTACACGTTTTGTTTTTTGGGGGTGGCTTAACCGATTCTCCAACCGGTTCCCAAACCGGTCCGGTCGAACCGGTTCGCGGGTGGGTAATCCCTCGGAACCGATTCCCGGACCGGTTCAAACAGGGTCTAAGTTGTTGGAACCGGTTCCCGGACCGGTTTCAACCGGAACCGGTTCCCGACCCTGTTTTCCGGGTGGGCCGATCCGGGAACCGGGTTGACCCGGTCCGGTTGCACACCCCTATTCTCCACTAGGGATGAATGGTTACACGTTCCTTATATGTTCCACCGGAGCCTGAAACCTACCTATTAAAACAAGTTTCATATTTTTTGGAACCTAAAGCCTATCTATATGGACAAGTTTCTCATTTTGTTAGAACCTAGAACTACTTTGCATATCCTGAAATCTGAAACCTACCTTATCACAGCTTCTAAGGTCTACTTGGATTCCACATATGTTATTAATTGAACAATTGTTGTAAATCATTTTTAATGACTGTCATTTATTATTACAATCCACTGATCACAACTTATATTTAGTCACACGAAGAATATGAAAAATTAACAAAATAAAAGTCTCAGTCTTAAAATGAAAGTTTATATTAGTAGTTCCAAATCATACACTCATTATCGAATGCTAAGGAATACCGCAATATTGCGCAAAGATAGAAATCAAGAAAAATACAAAAATTTGTTCCACGTTTTATATCCTAGAAATTGGTATCTCTATCCATCGAAACAGGTTCCCCAATTTTTGAAATATGAAACCTATCTTATATGCATTGAAACATGAACCAGATAGGTCTCCATCGGTCCATCTTCAATTTCAGGTTTTACTCTAAAACCATGCTCACACATTTTCCACTAGTTTTATCATTCTATTGCCACCATATATAGGTGGGTTCAATACGATGAATCCAGCATAAGTGGGAATCAAGAGTTAGGGGTCCTCTACATGACACAAGGAAGGCAAATTGAGGACTTTCTCCATACGCAGGAACAGGGTGGAATTGCTTATGCAAGATGTTAAAGAAGCTAGGCGATGAGATGAGTGTGCCGACGCTTAGAGGTGTCAAACGGGTGGGTCGGGTCATTAATAGGTCAACCCAAATTGACCCATTAACCCATTTATGACTCATTTAAGTCTAATGTAAATTTTCCGACCCATACCCCCAACCCATACCCGACCCAACCCATATTAATAATATTTAACCAAATCTAGAAAAACTTATTCCTATGTTTTTTTTTAAGATTATATTACCGAAATACTTCCAAGCTTATTTCTTATATATATATATATATATATATATATATATATATATATATATATTTTAAAAATGGTATTGCTAAAATATTTTTATACAACAAAAATTTAATGGACAATTTTTACAATTTTTAAAATAATTATTTTTAAAAAAATCATTTTAAATTTTTTTATTTTTTAAAAAATAAATTTTTAATTATTTTTATTTTAGTTTTTAAATATCATTTTTCTTTTTTTTCTTTTTCTTTTTCTTTTTTCTTTTTTCTTTTTTCTTTGGCCGCCGCCACAACGACCGGCGACTGCCACAGCGAGCCTCGCCTAACGTCGGTGAGGCCTCCGCCTCGCTAGATTCGGCGAGCTCGAGCTCGCCCCTCGCCGGATCCGGGCGAGGCTCGAGCCTCGCCGAACGTCGGCGAGACCTCCGCCTCACCGGATCGGTGAGATCGAGGCTCGCCGGCGTCGGCGAGCTCGAGCTCGCCCTCGCCGGATCTCGGCGAGGCTCGAGCCTCGCCCGACGCCGGTGAGTTCGAGTCTCGCCAGATCCGGCGAGCTCGAGGCTCGCCTGGCCGGTCGCCGACCATCGCCGTGTCGGCGACCGGAGGAAGAAGAAAGAAAAAAAAAAGGCAAGAAAAAAGAAAATTAAAATAAAATTAAAATAAAGAATAGCTATAATTTCGGTTTTTAAAAAAAAAAATATTTTTGTAAAGTTAAAGAGAGAAGAGAGAGGTTGTGAGGTTTTGGGTGAAAATAAATTGATTCATTTTTAATGGGTTGATAAATGGGTTTTAAATGAGTTAGAGAGCTGACCCATTTAAGACCCATATATCTCAGTCTTGACCTATTAAAACCCATTATGGGTGCTTTAAGCAAATGATGCTTGACCCATTAACGACCTATTTAAACATAAATTGGTCAATGACCCATTTTGACACTTCTACCGACGACGCTGCACTCTACTACTCATGGCGGAAGATGTTGGGCTCTTACCGTTCGCGCTACGAGATTGGAGATTTGCTAAAGTGTTGAGGGACTTCTTGCGTGTCTTCAATAATGTAATTCATGCTTTGCGTTGAATGATCTCGGACACGTGGGAATTTGGAAGCAAGATAGCCTTACATTCAATTTTGAGGCAACGGACTATTTAATCGCAGATTTGTCCATTGAATAAGTGCCGTGACGTCACGACTTACGCTCCGCGTTGCCCTTTATTTCATCGATTCGCCTGGCTGCTGTCGTGTGACGTCCCTGATGACTCGCTCCCACCGCTAAACGCTGCGATTCCATAGCGACAGCATTGTCCATTTTCTTTCATAGCGCGTGAGTCAACTCCTTCCCAGTACCCCGCACTAGTATGGACCACCTTTTGGGGTTTTTAGCTGCTTCAATAGCTTTTTTATATCACCGTGTTCTTAGGCCTTGGCCTCGGACGCCCATCATACGTTCTCCACGTCCTTCCAAAATACATTGGTCAGTCCATCTCATTTAAATATTGGCCTAGTTTCATGTTCTTTAATATATTTCACCGGAATCAATGGATGAGAAGTATAGTGCATTAATATATTTAAATATTAAATCACACTTTCATTTAACTGCATGAATTTTTAGAATAAGTAGTAGTGATCTCGCAAAATTTTTCATGATTTTAGAATAAAAAGTCATGAATTTAAAATTATCCAAATCTCTCATTTCTCTCTCTTATAATATATTTCCACGAGTTGATTTAGATCAAAATCCAACCTATGTTCAGGAGTTAAATTTCCGCAAAATATAAGAGTAGAAGATTTTCGGGACGGTTGGAATTGCCGTCGCAAATTTCTATGGAATGAAAAAGAGTTCAAATGTCCGGATATTCCTGTACACGCGCCTTGACTGCGCGTACAACTCCGACAGTGCAGGCGATAAGCTTCTAGAAAAGTCAAAGCAAGTGCCGCCTCGCTCACTCGCTCACGTGTGACGACTTCCCTAGTTTTCACACGCGTTCACACGGTATTCTCACTCGTCAGTCCAGTTAGCGTAAGCGATTAGGTCATCGCTCGCCCATCGCTTCTCGTCCTATATATAAGACTCGCACTCCACCGCTTGCTTTCATCCCGACTCAGCAAGCAAAGGAAGAAACCAGAAGAAATCAGGCGCTTCAATTTCACATTCTCTACTACAGAATACCAGAGATGGTGAAGAGAGACAGAGAGGACATGGAGGTCGAAGCCCTGGCCGTGTCCAACAGCTTGATGCTCCTCTCCCGAGTCGGCCAGAGCACCGACTCAAACCGCCAATCGCGGCCTACAGAGCGGATGTTCGCTTGCAAGACGTGCAACCGCGAGTTCTCCTCCTTTCAGGCGCTCGGAGGGCACAGAGCCAGCCACAAGAAGCCGAAGCTGATCTCCGGCGACCTCTTGTGCCTCGGCCGCACGGCAGATTCCTCGCCGGCCAAGCCGAAGACGCATGAGTGCTCAATATGCGGCCTCGATTTCCCGATTGGCCAGGCCCTTGGCGGTCACATGAGGAGGCACAGGGCCGCCATGCTGGAGAGCTTGGCGGCCGCGGCCGCAAAGCCTGTGCCGGTGTTGAAGAAATCGAACAGCAAGAGAGTCACGGGCTTGGATTTGAACTCGTTGCCGATGGAGGACGACTTAACCTTGCGTTTAGGAAAGGTTGCGGCGCTTTTAGTGCCAGATCTCGTTTTGTAGAGAACGTAGATTGTGTACAGAGCAGTTTTTTGTCGGTGCCTGACCGTTCCTTTTTTTCCTTCTTTTTTGTATTCATTGATTGATATTTTGAGTCAGAGACTGGGTTTCGTATGGATATTCATTTGTAATTTGATGCTACTCGTTATTTGCTTAACTATACTTGTTGATGTTGTGGAAGAGCCTGTCCACGACGGGTGATTTGCTTAACCATTAAGTTTTAGAAGTTAGAAATGGCTAAAGAGGAGATAGACAAAAATATCCTTTAGCGATATTAGATAATCTAGTATTTCAACTTGGAAAAGTCAAAAGATGATAAAATGACACAGCAATAATTATATAAGACAAAAATAATTTTATCTATACTTTTTGGGTGAGGCTCTTAATATTTGAATCTCCTATATTACTTCAAATAGATTTTGTAAGGTACAATTAGCTCAAAGGTTTTTTCATTGTAGGGTCCATAGCTAGTAATCATTTTGGCATTGTTATTAATCTTCTCATTCATTGGGGATTGTCTTCTCGTGTAGATGCCAAGGGTGATTGGTTTCATGTTTCGTACAGGTTTCGCTTGAAATCCGGAACCTATCCGTTAGAATAAGTTCCTCATTTTTTAGAACCTAGAACCTACTTGCATACCCTGAAATTTAGAACATACTTTATCACAAGTTCCAAGATTTACCTAAATTCTACCTATATTAATAATTAAATAATTATAGTGAATTATCAACTTTTTTAATGACTATCATTTATTACTATAATCTATTAATCACAACTTATATTTGGACACGTGAAGAATATGAAATATTAACAAATAAAAGTCTCAGTCATAAAATTAAAGTTTAGACTAGTGATTCCAAATTATATACTCATCATCGGACGCTATGGAATAGGATCATGCGAAGACATAGATAAACACACAAACACACACACACACACACACACAAAACTTGTTCCAAGTTCTAAGTTTAAGGTTCTAGGTTCTACCTACCTAGAATTTAGAACTTACCTGTCAAGACAAGTTTCCTAATTTTTAGAATTAGGAACCTACCCTGTGCACCTTGGAACCTAGATAGAACTTAGAACCTACCTGTCGAGACAAGTTTCCTAATTTTTGGAATCTGGAACCTACCTTACGTACCTTAGAACTCGGTATTGGACATATTCCCACTAGTCTTCTTTAGTTTCAAGTTCTATCCTGAAATCATACTCACCCCCAGTAGATGCTCTATTGGCTATGAGAATCCAACACTTGCTTTTTGCAATTAGGGAGATCACTGCTTCTCCGGTGGGGATGATTTTTACAAACTTGGCCTTCGAGCACATCCTTCATTCTTTTCCAATAATTGGGGCTTTCGCCGATCTTTTTTGTTTTTGAATTTTTATTTTTATTTTTTAACACATTTTTTTAATGTACTCAATGACTAGTCAGACTTAGACTTTTACGATGCCATAAGCTCTTGAACAATTCGACGTTTCTAGACCCTCAGAGTCTTCATCTTCAGTCGACACTTCGGACCATGCCGTCTCAATGCAGTAACTCTACTACTCTGCCCTAGTGTGGGGAATGATCACCAATTGGGTTTAAATAGGAATTTGCAAGATCAATTGAGCTATGCAATGGATAAAAGTATATATGATAGTGAAAGAAATGTTCTTCTTCATCATAAGGCAATTAAATTTTTATTTGAGTTCATCTGCTATAAGGCATTCGAAGATTTATGCAAGTGAGAAAAAGAAAGTTTTATTTATTTTTCTCACCTTGTAATGTCAACTTTAACGAAATTCTGCCTCAATGTGAGGTAGTTCTTGACAGGGTTAAGTTCAAAGAAATTATTCAAATTATTTAGGCTCAAAGTGTTAAACAATGGATTACTACACTATTTAAGATAGAGAAGTGAAATTAGGGTTGATCAGTTCCTAGGCAATTCGATTCCCACTTGAAACTGGGGACCGGACTAGTTCCCCATTTTCAGACTCGAGGATCAGACCGAAAGAAGTTGGAACCGAATGAAACTAGACCAATCATTCGATTTGGTTCCCAAGTGGTCCAATGGAACCAATTGCATGTGTTTGAAACACATGTTCCCACGTGCAAAAAAATCTTACTCTACTTGTGTGAGCATCGATCACACTTCATATATTTCACGCTCAATCTTGGCTAAGAAGGCCGTTGACAACACATTTAAAGGTGTTGCCTGGCTTGGGTTTTATAGACAATATCTCTTATGCTCTCTGAGTGTTTGCTCGATGTGGAGCTCTTGAAGGCTTGAAGGGCCTTGTCTCTTGCAGGTGAGGGAGGGAGAGAAAGAGAGAGAGGGTCAGGAACGAGGGTGTGGCTCTTGAAGCCATAGTACCATATCAAGTGGAAAAAGAAACTAATAAGTAGGCTTCCTCTTTAAATAGTGAGGAACGAGGAAGGGTTTCGGTGGTCTCTTGGCCACATGTGAGATTGTTGTCTCAATAGTACCGAGGAAGGCCTTGAATCAGAGCACTTTTCCATTTCATGAAGATTTTAGTTTAAATTAGATCTTTATATGAATTTAAGAAAAAAATTTAACATTTAAAAATTAATCATCGATCCGGTTAGTCGATTCTACTCCTGAAATCGAGAACCGAATAAAAAATCACCAGTGTCTCTCGGAACTAGACCCAATTGCTCGATTCGGTTTGGTTCAGGTGGTTCCTGGTTCGGGTCGTTCTTTTTGCTCGCCCCTAAGTGAAATGCCTCTCTCCTAAAGACATAGCATGAACTCTTCCAAACCCATACCAAATGCAACTTTCGACTTTTAATGCAATTAGCTTATCATGTTAATCAATTTATTCAAAAGTCACCACTAATTAGTTATCAGTATCAATGTGGGAGAGCACTTTACTTATGTGAATCAAAGATTCATGGATATAGGGATTTGGTTATGCTAGATTAATCAAACGTCATGTCAGTGTCTATCCTCTTTTAGTTCTAACCCACTAACATGCAATGGATAATCATGTGAGTGTGTAATCAATAATGTAACACTCAACAAATCATAGTAATAAATGAATACTAGAGATATGACCAACACAAATACCTCAAGCAAGCAAAATCATAAGCTTACCATGATTAATTTTCAAATATTTACAAATTTAGGTGTCAACACTACCACATTAACTTTTGTGTGTAAGCTAGTTATATTATTCTATTGCCACCATACATGGGCAGGTTCGATACGTTGAATCCACCATATTTGGGAATCGAGAGTTAGGGGTCCTCTACATGACACGAGGCAGGCAAATTGGGAACTTCCTCTAGATGCACGAACGAGGTGGAATTCCCCGTACAAGATGTTGAAGAAGCCATGCGATGAGATGAGTGTGCTGACGTCGTACTCTACTACTCATGGCGGAAAGTGCCAATCTCTTGCCGTTCACGCTACAAGATTGAATATCTGCTAAGGTGTTTAGGGAATTGTTGCGCGTTTTCGATAATGGAACCCATGCTTTGTGTTAAATGATCTCGGATACGTGTGAATTTGGAAGCAAGTGAGCCTTACATCCAATTTTTGTAGCTGTGGACCATTTAATCGCAGGTATGTCTCTTGAATAAACGCGGTGACGTCACGATTTACGCTCCCCAGTTTCCTCTATTTCATCGATTCGCCTGGTTGCTGTCGGGTGACGTTGACTCGCTCCCCTAGCTGAAGGTTGCGATTCCATGGCGACTGCACGGTCCACGCCTTTTGGGGTTTCTAGCTAGTTCATTAGTTTTTTGATATTTACCGTGTTCTATAGGTCTTGGCCTCGGATGCCCATCATACTTTCTCCACGTCCTTCCAAAATACATTGGTCAGTTCATCCCATTGCAACGGTAGAGAATTATTGACCTAATTTCATGTTCCCAAATGTATATTGCGGAAATCAATAGATAAGAAGTAGAGTACGTTAGTATGTTTAATTATTAAATCACAACTTTCATTTGAATTAGAACAATCAATAGCGGTCTTATAAAATTTTACATGATTTTATATTAGAATGTTTTGAATTCATAATTTTGCAAGTCCCTTTTTTTTTTATCTCTTATGCCTACGAGTTAAATTTCCTTTTGTGATATTGGACTAGAAGGTCTTCGGAACAGTCTGAATTCGTCTCACAAATTTCTACGGAATAAAGAAGAGTTCAATTGTCCGGATATTCTTGTACACACGCCTCGACGGCGTGTCCAAGTCCAACAGTGCAGGCGAAAAGCTTCTAGAAAAGTCAAAGCAAGTACCGCCTCGCTCACCTGTGACGACATGCTCAGTTTTCACACGCGTTCACACGGTATCCTCGCTGTCCCTTTGGCGGCTCACGCTGCCATGTTTGCCCTTCATCTTCGCGCAAAGCCGCCACGATATCACCGTCCTCCCTACTCATTCCCCAAGAAACTCGAGGGCCTTTTCGCCACTTCAGTTAGCGTAAGCGAGTAGGTCATCCCTCGCCCCTCGCTTCTCGTCCTATATATAGAAGACTCGCCCACACTCCACCGCACACTGTCTGTTGTACCAGTCATTACGACTCAGCAAGCAAAAGAAGAAACCAGAAAAATCAGACACTCCGATTTCTCATTCTCTACTACAGACTTCAAGAGATGGTGAAGAGAGACAGAGAGGACGCGGGGGTCGAAGCCCTGGCCAGGGCCAATTGCTTGATGCTCCTCTCCCAAGTCGGCGAGAGCACCAACTCGTCGTCGCCGAATCACAAATCGCGGCCTACAGAGCGGATGTTCACGTGCAAGACGTGCAACCGCGAGTTCTCGTCCTCCCAGGCGCTCGGAGGGCACAGAGCCAGCCACAAGAAGCCGAAGCTGATCTCCGGCGATCTCTTCCACCTCGGCCACGCAGCAGATTCCTTGCGGGCCAAGCCGAAGACGCACGAGTGCTCGATATGCGGCCTCGATTTCCCGATGGGCCAAGCCCTCGGCGGTCACATGAGGAGGCACAGGGCGGCCATGCTGGAAAGCTTGGCGGCGGTGGCCGCAAAGCCTGTGCCAGTGTTGAAGAAATCAAACAGCAAGAGAGTCGCGGGCTTGGATTTGAACCCGTCGCCAATGGAGGACGACTTGACCTTGCGTTTAGGAAAGGTTGCGCCGCCTTTGGTGCTAGATCTCGTTTTGTAGGCCTTAGAGAACGTAGACTGTGTACAGAGCAGCTTTTAGTCGGTGCCTGACCGTTTCTTTTTTTTCCTTCTTTTTTGTATTCATTGATTGATATTTTGAATCAGAGACTGGGTTTGGATATTAATTTGTTTCATGCGCGCATATTGTATTTGAACGAGAGGAGTGAGGGGTAGATTACGTTCTCCAGTTTTCGTGGTGCTGAGTCTTAGATGCCAGCGAGTCCGTTTGCGGCTGCACTTTTTCTTGTTAGCCTCTTTGTTTGATCCGAAGGTGATTAACATCAGAAGTGTGTGCTCTAAGTAACAAATGTTTTGATAGTGTGGCCAGCTAAGGAACATTAAGGAAGAAATGAAAAGCCATGGATATAAAAGGCTAAAGCACTGAAAACATCAAAATACAGAAACCTTTATATTAAGCTGCTAAACATACGATGTGATTTGACGCTATTCGTTCTTTTTCACAATTATACCAATTGATGTTGTGGAAGAATCTGAATGGCGTCGAAACTATGGGTGATCTGAATGTTCTGGATAATGCAAAAACCATTAAGTTTTAGAAGTTAGAAATGGCTAAAGAGGAGATGGAAAAAAAAAATATCCTTTAGCAATTTTAGATAATATAGTATTTCAACTTGGAAAAGTTTATCTTTACCAAAAAAAAAAACTTGGAAAAGTTAAAGAAGACAAAATGACATAGCAACAATTATATGAGATAAAAACAATTTTATCCGTACTTTTTCTGGTGAGGCTTTTGATAGTTGAATCTCCTATGTTAATTCAAGTGTCATAATCCGCTAAAGAGATTTTGTAAGGTACGTTTTGTAGGCTTAGTTAATGCCTAATGGATTGAAAAACGAAAGGACTTGTTAGCTCAAAGATTTTTTTCATTGTAGGGTTTGAAGCTAGTAATCATTTTGGCATCGTTACCAATCTTCTCCTTCATTGAGGATTATTTTCTCATATAGATGCTAAGGATGAGCGGTTTCAAGTTTCATACAAATTTCACTTGGAATTTGAAATCTACTCATTAAAACAAGTTCCTCATTTTTCGGAACCTAAAACCTATCTTGCATACCCTGAAACCTAAAACCTACCCTATCATAGATTCCAAGGTCGGTTCCAAAATTTATCCAAATTCCATATATATCATTAATTGAACGATTACAATAAATTATCACCTTCTTTAATGATCATTGCTTATTGCTACAATTCACTGATCACAACTTATTTTTGGACACGCGAAGAAACATTAGCAAAATAAAAGTCTCGGTCATAAAATTGAAACTTTGATTAATGGTTTTATATTATACACTCAAAATTGGACGACATTGAATAGGATCACGCGAAGACATACCAAAAAAAAAACACACACACACACACACACACACACACACACACACACACACACACACACACACAAAAACTTGTTCCAAGTTCTAAGTTTTAGGTTTCATATTCCACTTACCTAAAATCTAGAACCTACCGGTCGAGATAGGTTTTTAAATTTTTGAAACTTGGAACCTACCTTATATATTTTGAAACCTAAAACTGAACATATTCCAACTAGTTCGATTCCTCAGTTCTAAGTTCTACCCTAGAACCGTGTTCACCCTTAGTAGATGCTCTATCGGCTATGAGAATCCAACACTTGCTTTTTGCAACTGGGCAGATCATTGCTTCTCCGTTGGGAATGATTTTTACAAACTTGGCCTTCGACCACATCTATCATTCTTTTCCAATAATTAGGCCTTTGGCCAATCGATTTTTTCTGTGAATTTCTTTTTTCGACTTTTTCAACACATTTTTTCAATATACTCAATGCCTAGTTAGACTTGGGCTTTCACGGTGCCATAAGCTCTTGAACAAGTCAATGTTCTAAACTCTCATGGTCTTCATCTTCGGTCGACCCTTCAGAGCATGGTGTCTCAATGCAATAACTCAACTACTCTGCCCTAATGTGGGGAATAATCACCAATTGGGTTTAAAAATGAATTTCCAGGCTCAATTGAGCTATGCAATGGATAAAAGTGTATATGATAGCGAAGGAAATGCTATTCATCATCATAAGGCAATTGGATTTTCGTCGAAGTTCATTTGCAAAAAGTCATTTGAAGATTTATGCAAGTGAGAAAAAGAAAGTGTTATCCATTTTTCTCACCTAGTAAAGTTAACTTTAACTAAATTCTACCCCAACATGGGGTGGTTCTTAACAGAGTTAAGTCAAAAGAAATTCTCCAAATTATTTAGGTTCAAGGGGGTTAAACAATGGATTAATTGCATTGTTTAACTGTTTAAGATAGAGAAGTGAAATACCTCTCTCCCACAGACATAGCATGGTCTCTTCCAAACCCATACCAAACACAACTTTCATCTTTTAATTTAATTAGCTTAACATGTTAATCAGTTTATTCATAAGTCACCATTAATCAGTTATTGGTACTGTCACTAATCAACATGGGAGAGCACTTTACCTATGTGAGCCAAAGATTCATGGATACGGGGATTTGGCTATGCCAAAATTAATTAAATATCATGTCAATGTCTTTCCTTTTTATTTCAAAAATATTTTGTAGGCGGTGTTGGCCAGTTTTCGCTCTAAGCCATTAACATGCAATGGGTAATCGTGTGAGTACGCAATTAATAAATACACCTCAAGCAAGCAAAATCATAACCTTGCCATGATTAATTTCTAAATAATTGCAAATTTAGGTGCCAAGACTACTGCGGTAATTTGTGCATGTAAGCTAGTTTTATTATTCTATTGCCACCATACGTGGCCAGGTTCAATATGTTGAATCCACCATATTTGGGGATCAAGAGTTAGGGATCCTCTACATGACTCAAGGAAGGCAAATTGGGAATTCCTCTAGATGCACAGACAAGGTGGAATTCCCTGTACAGGATATTGAATAAGCCATGTAACGAGAAGCGTGTTCTGACGCTGTACTCAACTACTCACGGTGGAAAGTGTCAGTCTCTTACCGTTCACACAACAAAAGTGGAGATTTGCTAAAGTGTTTTGGGGACTTGTGTTAAGTGATCTCGGATGCGTGTGAATTTAGCCTTGCATTCTATTTTTATAGCAATTGACCATCTAATCGCAGGTTTGTCTATTGAATAAGTGCAGTGACGTCACGACTTACGCTCTCCCGTTCCCTCTATGTCATCGATTCGCCTGGCTGCTGTCGGATGACGTCTCGGATGACTAGCCCCCTCGTAAACGTTGCGATTCCAAAGCAACAGCACCGTCCACGTTCTATCTTGGCGCGTGAGTTAATTCCTTCCTAGTACCCCGCGCTCGTTTGGACTGCCTTCTAAGGTTTTTAGCTACTTAATTAGCTTTTTGATACATACCGTGTTCTTTAGGTCTTGGCCTCAGATGCCCATCATACTTTCTTCACGTCCTTCCAAAACACATTGGTTAGTTCATCTCATCGCAATGGCGGAGAAATATTGGCCTAGTTTCATGTTCCTTAGTGTATTTCGTGAGAATCAATGAGTGAGAAGTAGAATGCATTATTATGTTTAAATATTAATCACAATTTTCATTTAACAATTTAAGTTTTTAGAATAATTAATAATAATCTCACAAATTTTTTACATGATTTTAGACTAGAAGGTCTTGAATTCATAATTTTCCAACTTCCATTTTTTATCTTTTATAATATATTTTTATAAGTAGTTTTAGATCAGAATCCAGTCAATGCTGAGGGGAGGAAATAATTTCCTCCCGTCATATTAGACTAGAAGACCCTAGAAGGTCTTCGGAATAGTCTGATTTGCTGTCACAAAATTTTAGGGAAAGAAAAAGAGTTAAAGTTCCCGATATTCTTGCACACGCGCCTTGATTGGTCGTACAACACCAACAGTGCGAGCTAAAAAGCTTCTAGAAAAGACAAAGAAACTTCAGCCTCGTTCACTCGTCACGACTTTCCCCAGTTTCACACGCGTTCACACGCTATCCTCGCTCTCCCTCCTTCGGCGGCTCACATTGCCATGTTTGCCCTTCATCTTCAAGCAAAACCGCCACACTATCCCCCATCCTTCCTACTTATTCCGCGAGAAACTCGAGGGCCTTTTCGTCACTTTAGCAAAGCGTAAGCGGATAGGCATCATCCGCCCCTCGCTTCTCGTCCTATATATAAGACTCGCACTCCTCCACACGCTGTCAGACCATTCATCCCGACTCAGCAAACGAAAGAAGAAACCAGAAAAATCAGACGCTACGATTTCACATTCTCTACTACAGACTTCCAGAGATGGTGAAGAGAGACAGAGAGGACACGGAGGTCGAAGCCCTGGCCAGGGTCAATTGTTTGATGCTCCTCTCCCGAGTTGGCGAGAGCACCGACTCGGCGTCGCCGGACCGCAAATCGCGGCCTACAGAGCGAATGTTCTCGTGCAAGGCTTGCAACCGCGAGTTCTCCTCGTTCCAGGCGCTCGGAGGGCACAAAGCCAGCCACAAGAAGCCGAAGCTGATCTCTGGTGACCTCTTCCACCTCGGCCACGCAGCAGATTCCTCGCCGGCCAAGCCGAAGACGCACGAGTGCTCGATATGCGGCCTCGATTTCCCGATGGGCCAAGCCCTCGGCGGTCACATGAGGAGGCACAGGGCGGCCATGCTGGAAAGCTTGGCGGCGGCGGCCGCAAAGCCTGTGCCAGTGTTGAAGAAATCAAACAGCAAGAGAGTCATGGGCTTGGATTTGAACTCGTTGCCGATGGAGGACGACTTGACCTTGCGTTTAGGAAAGGTTGCGCCGCCTTTGGTGCTTGATCTCGTTTTGTAGGCCTTGGAGAACGTAGACTGTGTACAGAGCAGTTTTTAGTCGGTGCCTGACCGTTTCTTTTTTTTCCTTCTTTTTTGTATTCATTGATTGATATTTTGAATCAGAGACTGGGTTTCGCATGGATATTAATTTGTTTCGTGAGCGCATATCGTATTTGAACGAGAGGAGTGAGGGGTAGATTACGTTCTCCAGTTTTCGTGGTGCTGAGTCTTAGATGCCAGCGAGTCCGTTTGCGGCTGCACTTTTTCTTGTTGGCCTCTTTGTTTGATCCGAAGGTGATTAACATCAGAAGTGTGTGCTCTATGTAACAAATGTTTTGATAGTGTGGCCAGCTAAGGAACATTAAGGAAGAAATGAAAAAAGCCATGGATATAAAAGGCTAAAGCACTGAAAACATCAAAATACAGAAACCTTTATATTAAGCTGCTAAACATACGATGTGATTTGACGCTATTCGTTCTTTTCTTAATTATACCAATCGATGTTGTAGAAGAATCTAAATAGCGTCCATGATTGGTGATCTGAATGTTTTGGATAATGCAAAAACCATTAAGTTTTAGAAGTTAGAAATGGCTAAAGAGGAGATGGAAAAAAAATATCCTTTAGCGATTTTAGATAATATAGTATTTTAACTTGGAAAAGTTAAAGAAGACAAAATGACATAGCAACAATTATATGAGATAAAAACAATTTTATCCGTACTTTTTCTAGTGAGGCTTTTGATATTTGAATCTCCTATGTTAATTCAAGTATTATAATCCGCTGAAGAGATTTTGTAAGGTACATTTTGTAGGCTTAGTTAATGCCTAATGGATTGAAAAACAAAAGGACTTGTTAGCTCAAAGATTTTTTTCATTGTAGGGTTTGAAGCTAGTAATTATTTTAGCATCGTTACCAATCTTCTCCTTCATTGAGGATTATCTTCTCCTGTAGATGCTAAGGATGAGTGGTTTCAAGTTTCATACAAATTTCACTTGGAACTTGAAACCTACTCATTAAAACAAGTTCCTCATTTTTCGGAATCTGAAACTTATTTTGCATACCCTGAAATCTAAAACCTACCCTATCATAGATTCCAAGGTTGGTTCCAAAATTTACCCAGATTCCATATATATTATTAATTGAACGATTACAATAATTATCACATTCTTTAATGATCATTGCTTATTGCTACAATTCACTGATCACAACTTATTTTTGGACACACGAAGAAATATTAAAATAAAAGTCTCAGTCATAAAATTGAAACTTTGACTAATGATTTTATATTATACACTCATCATTGGACGCCATTGAATAGTATCACGCGAAGACATAAAAAAAAAAAAAAAACACACACACACACACAAAAACTTGTTCCAAGTTCTAAGCTTTAGGTTCAGATTCCACTTACCTAAAATTCAGAATCTACCCGTCGAGATAGGTTTTTTAATTTTTAAAACCTGGAACCTACCTTATATATTTTGAAACCTAAAACTAAACATATTCCAACTGGTTCGATTGGCCAGATCATTGCTTCTTCGTTGGGGATGATTTTACAAACTTGGCCTTTGACCACATCTATCATTCTTTTCCAATAATTGGGCCTTTGGCCAATCATTTTTTTCAGTAAATTTCTTTTTTCGACTTTTTCAAATCATTTTTTCAATATACTCAATGACTAGTTAGACCCGAGCTTTCACGGTGCCATAAGCTCTTGAACAATTCAATGTTTCTGAACTCTCATGGTCTTCATCTTCGGTCAATCCTTTAGAGCATGGTGTCTCAATGCGGTAACTCAACTACTCTGCCTTAATGTGGGGAATAATCACCAATTAGGTTTAAAAATGAATTTCCGGGCTCAATTGAGCTATGTAATGGATAAAAGTGTGGCGCCTTGGATCTCAAACCAAATTACATGACTTGCTTTATAATTTAGGGGAGATATTAATTTTAGATCATAAAATAAATTTCATTCTAAGCTGAGTCATAAGAAACTGAACTACACTCGACTATATTTACCAAAAACTTTGTTTCCGTACACATTAGGAGATAAGGCTAAGGAGGGGGATTTCTACAAAAAAAAAAAAAAAAAAACACTAGGAGCCACAAACACTAAATATCATGCCTCCTGTCGAGCATGTACATACTGTCATAACAACAAAAAAACAAAACTCTCTCACACGTTGAGCGCTCCTCGATCACCTTCTAATCTAAAGAAAAGACACAATAAACAAGTGTGAGTTTTTATAATAAAAACTCAGCAAGTGGGTGATTAGTTCTAACTTGGAGTTGGCCGATAGCAAGACAAATAAATAAACAAACTATCAATTTGCAAAATCTATGGAAGTCTAGCTACAACAATCACCCAGGGGGAGACAACACTCCGCCCTGAACCCCTCGCACCCAACCTGGCATCACGAGGTCCCTTGAGAAGATATTCAACCCTTCTCAGTCTTCTGGAGAGAATACCATTACCCCTCGTCACCCCTCTCTAGGCATCCCGACACCCGGGGTCTTACATTGGCTCCTTAGCCAACTACACGCATTCATAGTTCCGCCTTGTTGCAGCACTAACAATTCCAGTTTACCAACAACCATACCATGGTCTAACATACATTATTAGATATTTCAAGGTATATAGGAACCTTCATTAGAGGCGACAAAGTAAGAGCCCAACATTTTCCTGTAGAAAACTCAGAATCTGCCAACATGGACAGAACAAAGCAAAATAGAGTAATCTCAGTATTTAGAGCCAAAACCATAGTAAACCTTCATAGAAAATTCTCAAATTTTAATATGTGATAGCAAGGCCCTAAATGAACACTTTTCATGAAGGAAACCAAGTTCGGTTCCTTCTATAAAGAGAGCAGCAATGTGGTCCATGCAGCTCAAAATTCCTTCCGCCGAGCAGAACCAGCAACCGTGGTGTTTAATCCATTTCGAAGTTCAAAACTCAGTAAAATTCTTTGAAATTTTTATATGTTCTACACCTACATGTCTTCTACTACTCTTATGAAGGAAGCAAGTCCATATTCTAACTCAATAATTTTATAAAAATTCAAAAGCACGCTGAGGTCGTGATTTCACGGTTCTGGACAGCTCACAAACAATATAAAATCAAGCCTTCATGAGGATCAATTTAACTCAGAAAAATCTCAATTAATTATACGTCATAGATCAGGATGTATTGCACAACTCTCCAGAAGGTAAGTCCATCCAATTCTCAATGCAACTCTCCAAAAGGTAAGTCCATCTAATTCTCAATGCATTTGATGACGGAAAATCGGCAAATCAGCATCCTCAGCTGGCTTTTCTTCTCGGACAGATCAACTATGGACTCTAACATCTGCACTCAACTATTCCTAGCTATTTAGTCCGCTCACGAACCCACAGCTTTCACTACTTCATTGACCCATCTATGGAACCCAAACCAATTCACTCAACTATTCCTAGCTATTTAGTCCGCTCACGAACCCACAGCTTTCACTACTTCATTAACCCATCTATGGAACCCAAACCAATTAACGAAACTCACGTCTTTATGAACTGTAGACTTCATACGAATCACCTAAGTTCACAGCTCACCACTTGTAGAGCTCAGTGTTTTGGTCGCACTGCACGGCCAAATTCCTTTTTGTTCTTGCTCACGCTCTTTGTCTCACCTTCACCCGACCACACCTACTCGTCCGAACTCAAACCCATTCGACAACTATGCTAAAACGGACTTTAGTGACCTCATCGACTCACCTCAGAACCTAGTAGATCAAACCAGACTTGCGACTCTTTCTCGCTATCCTCCTAACTCGCGGCTCACACTCTTCTGCCTCGCCCGCGGTTCCATCTCATGAAGAAGACCAACAACCAGCAATCAATTCTCAAAATCTAAGCATAATAAAAACCGCACTTCATCATGCATGTGGGAAATCTCGAAGATGGAGGGGCGAGCCTGTTGGTAGTTTGTTTATAAAACAAATGAAGAGGTGCCTTGTCCCACATCGAAAAGATGTGGGGGTTCGCACGTGGACGAGATTTAGCACTAATCGACGATCATTATTTTCATTTATTGAAAATTCGGATTTATTTTTATAAAAATTAACTATAAATCTTGTTAAAACAATATGACTGTTCATGAAAAGTTACAATTATTTATTTATTTATTATTTATTTGATTCCGAATTTTTTTATGTATTTTCAACATAACCTTTGAGACGTACTTGTTTATTTTGTAACATTTCCCGAAAGGTTGCCTTTGTTCTTTTGTAACCTTTTGAAGGGTTGCCTCTATTCGAAAGACAAAGATAAGTACGTTTGTTTTGAGATCAAACACACATCTTCTTCCATTTTTTCGTTTTCTTTCGAGAGAAACCACAGCCATTGTTTCTAATTGTTTCCCATGAGAGATCCTGAAGAAATACTAAAATTGCTATCTAGTATTCTCATTTGAGACTTTGTTGTATCCTGGAAGAAATTTGCCGGTGACCATTAGCAACTTTGTGGGGCAAATAAATCCTTAAAGAAAGTGATATCACGCCTCAATATAACAATCTTTATTGTGATCTTCTGTCTCAGGGAATGGAAAGTGAGTACTTTCTCCAAGTTATACAATTTCTTGAAAACTCTATACGGTTGATCTTTTGAGTTGAGCCCACTTCCCATAGACTTATTGTAGGGTCCCATTGGCGTCTTTGGAAGATCTATCTCGTGTCTGGTACTGCATGGTTCCACTCTGCAAGAACTCCGAATCATTCTCTTGAAGCTCCTCCTTTTCATCATAAATGATCCGCTTGCCCCGAAATGACCTGGCCTAGTAGGGAAAGTCTGACTTGAGTACTCTAAAGATCCGACTTCATTATTCTACCCAATTTGAAGCCATATTTTTCCCAGCACCACTTGGCTGCAACGTGGGGAAAGAAGAAAAAATTTCTTCTCATAAATAATCCCCCTACTCCCACGTACGAAGTGGGTCATGGCTGGATTATTATCATTATTTTTTTTTCGAATTTAGTCTCAAATATGCTTAATCTAACTAACAAGGAACGAAACAAGAAAGTCACAAAAAGTGTATATGATAGCGAAAGAAATGCTATTCATCATCATAAGACAATTGAATTTTCGTCGGAGTTCATCTGCAATAAGGCATTTGAAGATTTATGCAAGTGAGAAAAAGAAAGTTTTATCCATTTTTCTCACCTGGTAAAGTTAACTTTAACTGAATTCTACCCCAACATGGGTGGTTCTTAACAAAGTTAAGTCAAAAGAAATTCTCCAAATTATTTAGGATCATAGGGGTTAAACAATGGATTAATTGCATTGTTTAACTGTTTAAGATAGAGAAGTGAAATGCCTCTCTCCCACAAACATAGCATGGTCTCTTCCAAACCCATATCAAACAAAACTTTCATCTTTTAATTTCATTAGCTTAACATATTAATCAGTTTATTCAGAAGTCGTCATTAATCAGTTATTGGTACTGTCACTAATCAACATGGGAGAGCACTTTACCTATGTGAGCCAAAGATTCATGGATACGGGTATTTGGCTATGCCAAGATTAATCAAACATCATGTCAATGTGTTTCCTTTTTATTTTGAAAATATCTTGTAGGTAGCGTTGGCCAATTTTCGTTCTAAGTCATTAACATGCAATGGGAAATCGTGTGAGTACACAATTAATAATGTAACACTCGACAAATCAAAGTAATAAATAAATACTAGAGATATGGCGAACACAAACACCTCAAGCAAGCAAAATCATGACCTTGCCATGATTAATTTCTAAATAATTGCAATTTTAGGTGCCAACACTACTACGGTAATTTGTGCATGTAAGCTAGTTTTATTATTCTATTGCCACCATACGTGGCCAGGTTCAATATGTTGAATCCACCATATTTGGGGATCAAGAGTTAGGGATCCTCTACGTGACACAAGGAAGGCAAATTGGGAATTCCTCTAGATGCACAGACAAGGTGGAATTCCCTGTAGAAGATATTGAATAAGCCATGTAACGAGAAGAGTGTTCTGACGCTGTACTCAACTACTCACGGTGGAAAGTGTCAGTGTCTTACCGTTCACACAACAAAAGTGGAGAATTGCTAA
The DNA here is from genome assembly GCA_017140595.1 of Eucalyptus curtisii. Lineage (NCBI taxonomy): Eukaryota > Viridiplantae > Streptophyta > Magnoliopsida > Myrtales > Myrtaceae > Eucalyptus > Eucalyptus curtisii. The sequence goes on from CM029504.1 coordinate 12,003,832, forward strand.
AGTGTTTGGGGACTTGTGTTAAGTGATCTTGGATGCGTGTGAATTTAGCCTTGCATTCTATTTTTGTAGCACTTGACCATCTAATCGCAGGTTTGTCTATTGAATAAGTGCAGTGACGTCACGACTTACGCTCTCCCGTTCCCTCTATGTCATCGATTCGGCTCTTTGGATGACGTCTCGGATGACTAGCCCCTCGTAAACGTTGCGATTCCAAAGCAACAAGACCGTCCACGTTCTTTCTTGGCGCGTGAGTTAATTCCTTCCCCGGTACCCCGCGCTCGTTGGGACTGCCTTCTAAGGTTTTTAGCTACTTAATTAGCTTTTTGATATATACCGTGTTCTTTAGGTCATGGCCTCAGATGCCCATCATACTTTCTTCACGTCCTTCCAAAACACATTGGTTAGTTCATCTCATCGCAATGGCGGAGAAATATTGGTCTAGTTTCATGTTCCTTAGTGTATTTCGTGAGAATCAATGAGTGAGAAGTAGAATGCATTATTATGTTTAAATATTAAGCACAATTTTCATTTAACAATTTAAGTTTTTAAAATAATTAATAATAATCTCACAAATTTTTAACATGATTTTAGACTAGAAGGTCTTGAATTCATAATTTTCCAAGTTCCATTTTTTATCTTTTATAATATATTTTTATAAGTAGTTTTAGATCAGAATCCAGTCAATGCTGAGGGGAGGAAATAATTTCCTCCGGTCGTATGAGACTAGAAGACTCTAGAAGGTCTTCGGAATAGTCTGATTTGCTGTCACAAAATTTTAGGGAAAGAAAAAGAGTTAAAGTTCCCGATATTCTTGCACACGCGCCTTGATTGGTCGTACAACACCAACGGTGCGAGCTAAAAAGCTTCTAGAAAAGACAAAGAAACTTCAGCCTCGTTCACTCGTCACGACTTTCCCCAGTTTCACACGCGTTCACACGCTATCCTCGCTCTCCCTCCTTCGGCGGCTCACATTGCCATGTTTGCCCTTCATCTTCAAGCAAAACCGCCACACTGTCCCCCATCCTTCCTACTTATTCCGCGAGAAACTCGAGGGCTTTTTCGTCACTTTAGCAAAGCGTAAGCGGATAGGTCATCATCCGCCCTTCGCTTCTCGTCCTATATATAAGACTCGCACTCCTCCACACACTGTCAGACCATTCATCCCGACTCAGCAAGCGAAAGAAGAAACCAGAAAAATCAGACACTCCGATTTCACATTCTCTACTACAGACTTCCAGAGATGGTGAAGAGAGACAGAGAGGACACGGAGGTCGAAGCCCTGGCCAGGGCCAATTGCTTGATGCTCCTCTCCCGAGTTGGCGAGAGCACCGACTCGGCGTCGCCGGACCGCAAATCGCGGCCTACAGAGCGAATGTTCTCGTGCAAGGCTTGCAACCGCGAGTTCTCCTCGTTCCAGGCGCTCGGAGGGCACAAAGCCAGCCACAAGAAGCCGAAGCTGATCTCTGGTGACCTCTTCCACCTCGGCCACGCAGCAGATTCCTCGCCGGCCAAGCCGAAGACGCACGAGTGCTCGATATGCGGCCTCGATTTCCCGATGGGCCAAGCCCTCGGCGGTCACATGAGGAGGCACAGGGAGGCCATGCTGGAAAGCTTGGCGGCGACGGCCGCAAAGCCTGTGCCAGTGTTGAAGAAATCAAACAGCAAGAGAGTCATGGGCTTGGATTTGAACTCGTTGCCGATGGAGGACGACTTGACCTTGCGTTTAGGAAAGGTTGCGCCGCCTTTGGTGCTAGATCTCGTTTTGTAGGCCTTAGAGAACGTAGGCTGTGTACAGAGCAGTTTTTAGTCGGTGCCCAACTGTTCCTTTTTTTTTCCCTATTTTGTATTCATTGATTGATATTTTGAATCAGAGACTGTATTTCGCAACGATATTCATTTGTTTCATGAACGCATATTGTATTTGAACGAGATGAGGGAGTTCTGCAGTTTTAGTGGTCCTGAGTCTTAGAGGCCAGCGAGTACGTATGCGGCCGCACTTTTTCTTGTTGGCCTCTTCGTTTGAACCGAAGATGATTAACATCCAAAGTGCATGCTCTGTGTAATGACAACGGCAATTTGGAACTGAACGTAAGCGATACGACTGCGTACGAGGGCTTCGAAGGCAAGATTTTCTTCTATTTACATTCATATACTGCAGAAGAAATTGAACATGATAAAAGTGCAATAAAAAGCCAACCACAAAAACTTGATGGAAGATCTTTTTCGAGGAACGGATAAGTCATAAAAGTCGTGCGATCATTGGTCCATTTTCCTTTTTCCCTATATTGAGCTATTAGATACGCGCCTTACGTCCATGAAAGGAAAAAATTCTAGCCTCGCACTCAGTATATATCATCCTCTCAGATTCTTGTGGCTAGCTCGCCTCGTCAAGCGCTGAAGCACGCGGCACCCCTGTTGTTGATTTTCTCCGGCCACCCGGCTTGCTGCCACGCACCCCCATCGTTTTCTCGTGTCGGACGCTAGTCTGTCTTGTTCATTTCCCCCTTTTGGCTGCATCCCTTCACCAATGGGTCTCGATTTGGGGAGGCTCCGATGTCGACTGCCGTCGACGTGATTCGATGTCTATGACATGTAATCTGCTACAATTTGAGATGAGAGAGAGAGAGAGAGAGAGAAAGAGAGTTGTCGTCGGCGTTGGCAAGGCCCCATCTTCAAGTGCTTGTCAATTGTGGGGACGGTGAAACACACATAATAGAAGGAGAAAGTTGCCGGTGGTATAGAGAGGAAGATGTTTAGGTCGGTAGTAATTTCAGGAACATGGATTCACGCAGTACTATAGCACGAATTCAACTCTACGCAACATGGTAGATGCGCATCAAAGCCCTCTCTTCCTAAATCGGTATAAAATTTGTCAAATTCTTACCGAGCCACTTATTTATGACCAATCTTCAAATCGCTTTACAAATCATCTTTTTGGGTAAATAGAGGATTTCATCCAGAGATTAAAGGGTCCGTTCGTTTCGCGAAAAATAATTCCGGGAAAACGTTTTCCGGATTTTCCGGCGTTCATGTCACGGAAAATAAATTCCTTGAGGAAAATGTTTTACATCAAAGGAAAAAAGTCTTCTAAAGTAGTGGAAATGTTTTCCACTTTTGAAAAGTGGAAAACATTTTCCTCACTTGATCTTTCTTATCTCACACCTCTACAAATCTTGACTTCCTCCTTCCCTTTCTTTTTCTTCTTTTCTTTTTTCATTCGAATTATTTTTTAATTTTCTTTTTCTTTTTTTAATTCGAATTATTTTTAATTTCCTTTTTCTTTCCTTTTTTTTTTTTTTTTTTTTTTTTCCCGTCTTCTTCTTTCTTGGCTAGACGTCAGACTAGGTGAACCTCAAGCTCGTCGATTTCAAACTCGTGCTCATCGATCTAGCGAGCCTCGAGCTTGACACTCATGCTCGCCAATCTGGTGGGCGGAAAATATTTTCCTTACCGAACACCAGAAAATATTTTCCGAAACATTTTCAGGTTTTAGCCGAACAACTGAAAATATTGTCATTTTCTTGGAAAATGACTTTTGGGAAAATATTTTCTAGAAATGACTCATTTTCCGCGAAACGAACGGACCCTAAGGCTCCGTTTGTTTTATGGAAAATAATTTTCAGAAAAACGTTTTCGGGATTTTCCGACGTTCGTTTCACGGAAAATGAATTCATTGGGAAAATATTTTCCATGAAAGGAAAAAAGTCTTCTAAATTAAAAGTGGAAAACATTTTCCTCACTTAATCTTTCTTATCTCACACCTCTACAAATCTTCACTTCCTCCTCCCATTTCTTCTTTTCTTTTCTTTTTTTAATTCGAATTATTTTTTAATTTTCTTTTTCTTTTTTAATTCGAATTATTTTAAATTTTCTTTTTCTTTTCTATTTCTTTTTTTTTCCTTTTTGTTTTCCTATCTTCTTCTTTCTTGGCTAGTCGTCGGTCATCACCGGGTGAACCTCAAGCTCGTTGATCTCAAGCTCGCCAATTTGGTGAGCGAAAATTATTTTCCTTATTGAACACCGGAAAATATTTTCCAAAACATTTTCAGGTTTTAGCTGTACACCAGAAAATATTGTCATTTTCTTGGAAAATGATTTCTGGGAAAATATTTTCCGGAAATGGCCCATTTTCCACGAAACAAATGAACCCTAATAAGAAGCCCAAATTCCAACTATAAGATGGTACTTCCTAGGGCTATGCAGTAATGGCCCTATTCTTATAATCTAATGAAACCGTTTCATCATCATCGGGTATATGATCGAGAAAAACAACTTCTGGAGGTCGTTCAATCCTCGTCTTAGCCGGATTATCCGCACTCTGATTGACTTCACTGTAGATGTGATTGGCTCTATAATCTTCTAGTAGATTTTGCAACTCTTTGCATTCATGCAAAGTGAATTTTAGTTTCTGTTCAAGCTCTTTTCATCATGTGAGGCTTTCATTGAAACGACAGTATCTAATTCCATTTCAAGGGCTATTGGTGTCGTTTTTTTTTGGGTAAAGGACACCAAAAATCCTTAGATCTCTCTCTCTCTCTCTCTCTCTCTCTCTCTCTCTCTCTCAATGTTGTCCTTAAATTTTTTTTTCTTGTGTTCAACGTGATTCTAAAGATTTGATGTGATCTACAAACTTACTAAATTATCAATTTCATTCTCTATGCTCCTTTATATTTTGATCCTTTCTCTACAGCAGTCTCCATATGAAAATGTTGAGAGTCATCAACTATTAGTCAAGATAAACCTCGATGACCCTTATGAAGGATCAGTAATTTTCGAAACAAACCCCTTGACGGTGCTTACACACTACAAGTGTTGATGTGTTTATATAAGCTTGATCGTGGTGAATAATAAACATGTTGGGGGTGAGTTGACCCTTTTTCCTTACTTACAACCTGCCTACACTCGTTTAGTATGAAATTTAAAATGTTTCTTATGTTAACATGACATGTTTAGACATATAGAAATACTTGCAACATATAATCACAAGTAAGCATTATATGTATAAGGATTCATATCTTAAATGTTTCATGTAGTGTAATCCATTTAATTAATGTGATGTGTTTGGGTTTTAACATTGAGACATGATTAATAAAGATTTTGTGGTGGGATTAAATCTAAATTTGAAACAGTGTAATTGAGAGGAGAGAATAAAAAACAAAAAGGGATGAAATTGAACAAAACAATAATAAGTCATAAACTAAACAAAATATATATTCATGTCAACAAATTCTAGCTATGATTTCATCAATAACGAACACATTGATCTGGCTTTTAAAAAGTTCGGGAATCATGTTGAATAATAAAAAAATCAATAATGATGGCAGATAATTAGCCAAAGTTGTATGAACTCCAGGTGTGTTGCGCTATTATTTTAATAGCCATTGATTTTTATGTTTTGAAATCCGAGACGATATGATTGGGGTAGAATGAGAATGCATCAAGATGAGAGAAGAAATTACCATTTCACATGATAATTTGGACAAACCTCCGTATGGTTGCTTTAGTCTTTGTCCTAAAGATTGGGTAACTTTTCCGTCGCGAGAGAATCTGCCGATGATTTTCATGTGTGTTTATAATTTCCTTGGAGGCAAAATCCTCATGTGCACTTAGTGGAAAAGCACATGAAGTTAAAATACTTTCTCGAGCAATAGTGGAAATCGAGCTGTCCTTGATTTGTCTACAACTCTATCTTCCTTCGTGTTTAGCTGGAGCATCGGATGCCCACTTGCTCATGATCACGACATCACATTTTTCACCGCACAGGCTCTATTATTTAATTCCGCATCAATGAACGTATCAAATCCTTATAAAAATTAACTTTCTTTTCCTCGGAGGTATACTCGTTCGGACAAGAATTCAATAGAAGAGTTAGGATTGAGCAGTATAATTGAAAATGGACGACAGAACATTCCGAATTTCGCACCAACTTGAAACTGAAATCATCATTAGTAGGATTTAACAGTATAATGGCAGAATTCAGATGACAGCCAAAAAAAAAAAATACCCACTCGTGAAATCAACGAGTGACACTGTAACAGGCTCCATTGACGAGAATGAAAATTGATCAAGCTAAGATAAGCTTGTCGGTAATGGAGAGAGTTGACAGCACGGTATGAATCATCGACAAGAGCCTTTGAGATATTAAGTTGATCGCCAGATCATTAACACCAAGCAATCCCAGACTTTGGGTCGAGCACTAAATCGGTGCTATCAATGAATAGAGTGAAGGTCTGCCGGGTTGTTGATTGAGGATAGAGATGGAAGATTGACATCGGTCAATAATAAGAACACGATTCTGCGAGTAACCGTTTGTAAGAAACCATTGACTAGGAGCGATACAAACCCATAATGTATTCATTGCAAAGGTTCGCTCAGTGAATCAACAAACACTCAATTTTGTATATCTTCCATAATCCTTTATTTTCTAGTAGCATTTACTTTGTTGATAGCATTTCGTTCTAGTATTAAGACACGCATGATAACCATTTTATTTCTGACTAAAACTATATTTTTGTTCTCGGGAATATGTTTGGAACAAAAATCCATTTGGTAACGCAATTTTATTTTTCTATTTTTAAAACTAAAATGAGAATAAAACTCTTCTCATCGCTCATCCTCATTACTAGTTGGCTGCCCACCCATTGCTACTTGCCTGCTGCCACCCGTCAATCGCTGTCCACCGTCCTCGTTCGCCACTACCACCCAAAAGGGAGAAATTTTGTTGTTATCAAACAAATTCCAATTCTGAAAACAGAAAATTTGTGTCATTATTAAACACCTATTTTTGCTCAAAAACTCGTCAGAATATAAATAGAAAAATCTATTCCCGAAATAGAAAAAGATATCTAGAATATAATGGTTATCATTCGCGCCATTTGTATATTCAAATTCTTTTTCATTTACTATCATATCCAAAATCAATAAAGGAGCCTTCTCAAACATTGTTAATTCGCTCAATCCATCAATGTAATGATGATTCACGTTTTCGGTGAAACAGATCTAGTAAATGTCCATTACTTTTCTTTTTAGTGAATTAAGTAGCCACTTCCTTACTAGATCAAGTAAATTTTTCACTCAATCGAATTTCCTAAGGCAATACTGATAGGGTTATCAAACAAACTAAAAATATTTAAGTGAAGAATTTTTAATTTTCAACACTTAATGAAATTATCAACTATATCCTCATTTAAATTAATGAGCAAGAGAGTTCTTCTCTTGATCAAAAGAAAATTTCATTCATCCATCATAATCAAACATGAAAGGAATTTAGAAAGCTTCCAAATAGTGCAAATTCCAAAAGAGCTGCAAAACAAAACAAACCCTAGAAAACAAAATAGCCAAACCTAAAGCTAGTAATGGACATATGCCGAGATCTTTCCCTCTTTAAACTATGGCTTGTCGCGCGTGCCTAAATTCGGTGTTCTAAACACCATCGCCATATGGAGACAACAGCATGTTGAACAACCACATATTGAAGAAGTCATGACCATGTCTTGGGCATCCTGTTGGTTGGACTGTTGATGACTTTCTCACAAAATTTTCAATTACAAGCAGATTTATTCATCATGACAAGTAAAGAAAAACAATAACAATGAGCGAAAGAAAGAAGCTAAATGAGGCGAAGATATTTTGGAAAACCCCTCTAACTTAAAATCATTTACATTTTCTCAAAGTTTTCCCAAAAATCTAACTAAACGCACCTAATGTCAAATGCAAGGGTGAATGGAAACTATTTTTTATTTTTAAGTCTCATAAATATGCACGTGAAATGAAAATTCTTGAATATCATTGTTTTTATTTTTATTTTTAAGGTTTCGGTCCTTGGGTAGAAAACGTGCAATCTGTGAGATGGATCATTGAGTAGAGATTGGTGCTAAAAGAAGACGTGTCCCTGCAATCATAATCGACTTCCGACATTCTAATGCGTGCGATGTACAGTCTGCAAATCCTTTAGGCTTTGCTCAAGATCTTGATTAGTTAGTCACAAAACATCAAGAGTTCAAAGTAGTTATAGCCTTACGCGCGACTTGTGAGGGATTCCGAAAGTGCATGTTCTGACAAGTTCTTACCCCTTAACTCGCAAAGTCTCGCTCACCGACAGCTGATGTTTCCAATAAAGTGGCAAAGATTAATCTCCGTTTGATGAAGAGAGGTCACAGATTAGTGCAAATACGTGATTACGTTTTATCCGTAAGCTTATATTAAATGGTGAAATGATATAATTTAAGTATAAAATTCATATAAATCCACAGAAAACACTAAATGGGAAATTTTAACATTCCTTCTTAGATGCAAATCAAATTGAGAACAGCGTGTAGAGTTGATGAACAATTAGTTCCACACGCGAAATAAAATATGGAGCGAAACCTTATCATGACAACATGCAAGAAATACCAAGTAAAATGCTTAAACGTGCATTGAGGAAGACAACATAAAGATAAGACCTAAAAAAACTCCATAGGGGCAGAATCGAAAGTTGCAAAATCGATGGCAACCACGTTTAGTTACCAAATAAAATAATGAAAAGTACAGGCGAGAGAGAATGGATCGAGCAAAGATAATGCTCCGAGTATATGCTTGGAAGATACTCTCTCCATTATCGTCAAATCCCTCCTCCTTTCTTTATTTGGAAACTCCCGGTCTCTCTCTCTCTCTCTCTCTCTCTCTCTCTCTCTCTCTCTACTTTTTCGTGGCTTCAGTTTTGGTGATAGAAGCTGCATCTGCAACTGCAATGGAGTCTTTTGGCACTCGGGCTGGCGATGAAGGAGGCAGTGATGATTGGATAGATCGTGGCCGTTGACCTTTGTCGGGTTTATATAGATTGGGCAACCGGGGACCCTTTGGCAGTGCGTATTGAGGAGCATGTAAGCTCAAGCATCATCATACGAGTATTGAACTTCAGGACTATTTATGTTTCATAGGACCACAGTTGTCTTTTTACAGTATTTTGCCTATTCGTCTTGATTCCAATCGTTTTCTTCCTTTTTTGGTGACGCTTCCGATTCTTCTGATCAGTACAAATATCCAGAGCCATCCATTGAGCATGTTTGCTCGGTCTCAATCACCGATTCAATGGCTGACTGGTTCACATAGCACATTTTAGATCTGATGTGATAACGTCGTTTCTATGAGATTCATAGTTGTTCTTCGCAGCATCGACTTGTAGCCCACAAGGGACTGTTCTTCAATTTTATGTGCTTCACATCAATTGCTCGTAAAATCCGAGTTCAAGGCATGAGCCATCAGGGGATCAGCTCGCTGCTTACAGATAAAGCATTCTCGTTTCGAAGCCAATCTCCTTCCTGGCAGCGCTCGGAATGGATGAATCTTATTAGAGGAGGGACCGTGCCCAGTACCTTCCAAATGATCGTATTATAACCACTAGACCTGCTCATATGATGAGACAGGCCTTCGGCCCATGCTAGGCCGACGATCGGATCTAGTTTTTTGAGGTCATATTGACAATAGCCCACGGTTGTCCTCTGCACATAGAGAGGAATAGCTCCAAAACCCCAGCAGAAAACCAAAATTCGGGATTTCATCGTTGCAAAAACACACCGGGAAAGTAGCTATGCCAAATAATGCGTGTGTATATCTTTTAGGCTACAAGCCAAAGTGCACTGGCATGGATGGCTCGTAAGAAGTTCATTTGCTCTGAGTCTAAAGCTAAGCTAAAGATGGGTCATTCAATAGGCCGCAAATATGAGAGAGAGAGAGAGAGAGAGAGAGAGAGAGAGAGAGAGAGAGAGACTTGCAGGTTTGGCAAAACATTCTGCAGTTCCATATGTAGGGTGAAACTCCAAATTCATATTAAGGGTGTGAGACTATATTATCTCAAGATGACTCAGTGAGGGCCAATGTAGAACAAATCACATATTGAGGGCTGTAAGGATAAGTGTCGAGTATTTGCCTTGATCATACAGAGGCGCTGGTGATTTTAGCTCAAGGAATTCTATATATCCTACAGAATATCAACAAGCGTTCTAATACAAAAGACAAGATTGCTAACACAGTAATACCCAAAGCAACCCTCTGGCCCATTCATTTTGGCTTTGGCAATTTAGTCCGCGACCTTGCTGTCTCTGCTACACTAAGCCAATTTCATATTCGTGAAGCCCGTAAGCAACTCTTTTGGCCTCGGTGCTGAGGGCATCTGCTTCCCAAATAAAGTGATTTGCTTCTTGAAGTATCCTTGTCAAGATTCCAGACTAAGTGATCTGACTCAACTGAAAGGCTTCCTTCAGTTCGTGCGGCCAGAAACTTTAATGTTTCGACCATGGCTACTGCTTCCATCTACGCAGCTAAACTTTGCGAAAACATCCACTAATCCTTAATTGCTGTTGTGTTGGATTTAATGTGCCCGATTCCGTGTGGAAAACTTGCTCCTTTTTTTTTTTTTCCCAAAGAGATCATAAATGAGTTGAGAATAAATAAAGCCTAAAAAAAAAGTCATGAATAGATCATTTTTTTGGCCAGAATAAATGGGTCACTTTAGTGACCCATTATTTAACCCATTTTCAAAAGTTCACACCCACATCCACAGTTTAAATGACTTAATAGTTAAGACTCTCGACGCTGCATTCGTCACTCTTCTTCGAGATACAAATTGTGTCGATTTTATTATCCTCCGAGTCCAGAAGCCGAGGCCAGATCAGTCTGGCCGTCTCGATGGCTTCCTACCGATGATTTAACGGCATGATTGGCCAAATAGACTTCTGAAGACTCTGTACTCAAATCAAATCCCAACCTTAAACTTTTATTTTGATCCCAAAATTTCCTTCCTAGGCATCGACCTCGCACGGATCATGAATACAAGGGGGAGGGGGAGGATCATGCTAAGTGAAAAGCATGACTCGGGATCAACAATTGAGCTCAACTAATTTAGTGCAGAAGCACGACAAGGAGATCAAGGTTGAAGAAATGGAGGGAAAAAAGAAGGGCGAGAGAATGATTGGAAGAAGCGGAGGAAAACAATGGAGCTCTAAGGCCCTGTTTGGTAACCGGCCAAATAGTAAAAAAATTTATTTTTCTGTTCCCGGAAGTAGTTTTGAAACAGAATCGTGTTTGGTAAAATTTTTGTTCCCGAGAACAAATTTCTATTTTTTTTTGTTCCGGAAGTAGATTTGGAACAGAATCAAGAATAAAAAAAAAATTGATTCTTATTCCCGGAAACAATTCTAAAATCAAGCCCATATTATCTCTTTTTATTTTCTTTTTTCTTGTTCTTCTTCCATTTTATTCTTCTTCATCTACGCCACCGCCACGGTTGCCATCTGCCGCCGTTCGTTACCCACCACCGCTAGTCGTCGGCAACCAGTCCAGCAAGCTCGCCAGAGGCAAGCCCAACCACCGGCAAGGCTCGGCCTCGCCAAATCTAGCGAGGCCAAGCCTCAACGGGGCTAGGCGAGGCCCGCGACCACCGGCGAGGCTGGGCGAGCCTTGCCAGATCGGTGGCCAAGTGGGCCTCGCCCAGCCACGGCGAAGCTTGCCTAGCCCTGCTGTGGCTCGACCGACGAGGGTCGGCCTCGCCAAGGGTCAGCGATGCCTAATGAGGTCGCCAGCCACTTGAAGAAGAAGAACATGATAAAGAAAGGGAAAAAATAAAATAAGAAAAATGAAAAAAAATGAAAAATTTAATAAAATTATTTAAAAATTAAAAAAAATGATTTGGAGTAAAAATTTTGAACACGGTACCAAACACAATTCTATTCCGGGAATTGAAATTTTGGACAATTATCAAATGGCTTAAAATGCTCAGAAATTGTTCTAGGGAAAAAAATAAAAAAAAATCATTTCTGATTAGAAATTGTTTCCGAGAATATAAGCGTTACCAAACACGCCCTAAGAAACTATCAAGTGCAGCTTGCGAACAAGAGAGAGAGCGAGCTGTGAATTCTTTCGGCGTTCAAAAGCGGACCCATCAAAAAGGGGATTTTCCTTTTCTTTTAAATGAGTTTTTATTAGGGAATAATAAACTATGTCTTTCCTCAAATTCATTAGGGGATAATAATACAGTACTTGAGAGGTGTAGAATCGCTTCGCACTGAGGTTTGTTCGCTGGGCAATGTGAACGAGTGCGCATTGAGGTTATCTTTTGACCTGTAGCTAATAATTGACTCTAAATTATCATGTTGATGGCTAAATCATTAATCACCTGTTTGAATGGATGTGGGAGTGGGCTTTTGACCCATTTTGACCCTTTTTTCTTCTCAATCCATTTATAAAAAAAAATGAGCTAGTTGTACGAAATTGGACACACGAAGTTTGAGTCACGCGATGGATATGGAACCCATTTTGTCAGCCTTAAGTTTTTTATAAGCATTTCAGTTTATGGTTTTTTACGTTCTTTATTTATTTACTAATTTTTGTATTATTTAATTTGTTTTTTTTTAATTTGATGTGAAATTTTTATTCAAGTAACATACATATGTGAAAAGCTTCAAGTGGGTTCAATAAGTAGGTATAAAATTTCCTAATATCAGCTTAATTATTAGTTAAAATGGGTTAGTCAATGTGGATAGTAAATATGGATTGGATCATTTACGATCAAACCCAACCCATTCACTTGATGGCCCTAGTCGGGGCAAACACAACTAATGACTCCAGTCGTCAATCCCTCCACAAATGAATAGACAATCTTTTATCGGGTAAAAAAATAAATGGAATCTATGAACTAAATGATAAATTCCTTAAGCAATAAGTAAACATCTTATTTAGCAGAAGAATTTTTTAAGAAGAATTTAACAAGTGGGCCCCACAAAATCAAGGCAAGCAATTTTCCGTATTAAGATGCTAAAGCGAGCGAACAATGGTCGAGTTAATTTATCGAAAAGCGAAAAAAAAAAATAGAAAAAAGCGATGGAAATGGCGTCGCCCGGGTTCGAACCGGAGACCTTCAGTGTGTTAGACTGACGTGATAACCAACTACACCACGACACCTCAGCTGCATGAAACTGGCACGTTTTTTTACTAAAATGTTTGCAGTTGACTCCGGTCCTCCTATAAAATCGTCTCCCTCTCGTCGCTCGAAACCCTTCCTCCTCCCCGAGTAAAAATCCGTCACTTCCTCCTCTTTCTCTCTCCTCCGTCGCTCCGCGAGCTCTCTGTGTCCACCCCTTAGGGTTTCGATCTCGATCCGAATCCGGGAACCATGTCCAGCGCCCTCGACATGTCTCTTGATGACATCATCAAGAGCAACAAAAAGTCCGGATCCGGCGCCCCCAGAGGCGGGGGCGGAGGCAGCCGCGGCCGCGGCGCTGGCGCAGCCGCCTCCGGGCCCGGCCCCACCCGCCGCCCTCCGAACCGCGCCGCCGCCCGCGCGAACCCTTACGCCGCCCCGAAGGTCAGCTCACGGTCCCTCCCCCCTCGGATCCGCTCTCCCCTACTGTTTTAGAACTCTGCGAAATTTCTGTTGTTGCCGAGAATCTCGGCCGTCGATTCCGTCCCCGTCCCTGTCGAAGCCCCCGGCTCGGTGCCTCGTAACGATTCTGAAGGGCGTATTTTGGTTGTTTTTTGGGGGTTTAGGCGCCGGAGACGACGTGGCAGCACGACATGTTCGCCGATCAGGGACTGGCGTTCCAGGGGCAGGCCGGCAGGGCCTCCGCCATAGAGACCGGGACGAAGCTGTATATATCTAACCTGGATTATGGCGTCTCGAACGAAGATATCAAGGTAACGGCTTTCAATTTCTGTTTTTTTTCCTGCTTCTTGAAGCTGAAGCCGTTTGTTATCTCGTCGTTTATGGCCGTTTCTCTGTCGAGCTTGTCGCAAATCTGGGAGAATTATGACGCTTGCTAGTTGAAATTGTGTGGATCTACTGTTGCGGTTGCGTGTCAGAGTGTTTTTTCACTCTAATTTCGACGCTTTCGTGCTTAGATTTGGTACGAGAGATGTGTAGTTTATCATCTGGCCCTAGTTAATTGAAGTATATTGCCGGTGCGTATTGATTAAACCAAGGTTAACGTGCTTCATTGCTAAAGAAGTATGATTTAATCCATGTAGTTGATATGATGTGTTGGTCCATGTATGTCGTTCGTTCTCTCATGGAAAGAATGTTCTTGCTGTGGCTTGCTGTTGTGTGATTATTGCATTCATTTCAGCTGGTCAGTTTAACCTGTGGTGTTTTACTGAGAGCCAGAGAAACTCAACCCAAATTAGCAATCTAATTCTTATTTTTCTTTCTTGCTCGCATGCTTTTCTCCTATGGAATTTTTTTAATAGTTTGAGGTGTAACTTGTCCGTGTCTAGCTTCCAGTGCCTAGCAGTTACGAAATTTGCATTTTAGTCTGTGCGAGGCAATCTGTTTCTCTTCTCTGTCATGTTCTGTAAAATATTACATAACTTAAGAGTGCAGTTAAGTCCATTTATGTGCTCTTTGGTGAGCAATTATGGGAATTTTGCGGTAATGTTAATTACTTTCCTTTTCTGTTGGGATTTTCTCATGCAGGAACTATTCTCCGAGGTCGGTGATCTAAAGCGTCATGCGGTACATTACGATAGGAGTGGAAGATCCAAGGTATTGTTGTCAAGCTATTGCCTGACTGTTGCTGTAATATATATATATATATATATTTCTCCTGGTTTATTCTAAGAAAGCCTTTTCTTCATTCAGGGAACGGCAGAAGTTGTTTTTTCACGCCGTACTGATGCCTTGGCAGCTGTTAAGAGATACAACAATGTTCAGCTTGATGGAAAGCCAATGAAAATAGAGATTGTGGGAACAAACATTGCAACTCCTGCTGTTACTCCTGTCATTTCAAATGGTTCTTTCGGAAACCCGAATGGATTTCCAAGAGGGTATGTTCTAAAAATTATGACTTGCCCTCTGAACAGATAATTTTTCTGTGGTGTCTAAACCAAGGGCGGGTACTTCATATCATCCTATGGAGCTTGCATTAGATTTAAGAGATAGCACAGTTTTCAAATATGCTCGGGTCCTTGAACTTAGATGTATTGTGTCTTTTGTGCCCATCAATAGGGTTCTTGGTTGTTTCTACCCTTGATATATTTTCCATTGGATTTGTTCGTTTGTTATTAAATTATTTATTTTTAATGAACGGCAAAATTGATTTAACTTTTGTTTGATTCATTTAAATGTTTCTTATGTGAAAGTGAGATTTGGTTACTTCAATATGCTTGTGTATCCATCTATACTTTAAGAAGAGATTTCTTTTGGTCTCTGGTTAAATTTTGGACAATGCTTTACCATCTTTCTTATCAATTCCAAGGCTGAAATTGTTAACATGTTGGTAGCAAGAGACTACTTGGTTACTTTTCTCTCTTGGGTCAGTGTGGGATGGTAGGAATTTGGCTTGCCTCTCTTGTAATGCATTGTACTTCTAATTTCAAGTCTTCTGATGTGTTTGCGTAAGCAATGCTTCTTTGTGATGCTGATTCAATTTCCTTGATAACATCACTTTTGCATGGATGATGGAAAGTATGGATTGCATGTTATACTGGTGGCATGTTGTCGCAATCCCTCTGTAACATTACAGCATTCTGTTCGTGTTTGCAACCTTTGCACTTGTTAATGCTTATTGAACTTGCTTATGCCTATAAGTTGTAACAACAGAATTTCGTCTAGTGTTGCTCGTCAATCATTTTGCTGATACAGTGGTCTTCATAATGTATGTAATCAGGGGACAAGCTAGGGGAGGTGCTATTGGACGACCACGCGGTGGTGCCAGTGGCAGTGGCCGTAGGCCTGCTGCAAGGGGTCGTGGAAGGGGAAGAGGTCGCAGTGAGAAAGTATCAGCTGAAGATCTTGACGCCGATTTAGAGAAGTACCATTCAGAAGCGATGGAGACAAATTGAGTGCCATTCTACTTATCTGGTGTCTTTTATGTTCTCAGTGATATGTCTGTGATGATGCGACCACTTTGCCTATTAAGTGTGTCTAGAGGAGGATAAAGTGAATTCTTGAACCTTAGTTTATGGAGTTTGGGGTTTTATTCTGTGACTTGGAGACATAAGTTATGAGGGTTTATGGACAGCTTCAGTATGTACTCTGCAATTATTCCTTTCGGTTCCTTCAGCTTCTTTAGTGTGACCAATGCCGTTCTCCCTATGCAACATTCGTATGTCACTCTTGCCCAAGCATATGGAAAGGAGGTTGCTGTGAGATGCGGAGTTAGTAAACTTGCATGAAAATCAACTGCAGCGGCTGTTTTTCTTAGCTCTACTGCATCACATTAAGAGCTGGACATTAAAGGTAGGTTTCACTGTGACTTTGTTTTTTCCCTTGCTTTTGGTGTCTAGAGTTTTAGGACCAGAAATGTTGTCCTGCTTATTTTCTTATATGCCTTTCTGGGAGAAATTTGTTGCGGTAATCTTTTCTGTATTAAGGATTGGGCTCGAGGATTTGGTTGACTGTTAGTTATACTGAATCTGTGGACTTGTTTCAAGTTGGAATTGTCAATTATTAGTTGTCTTTATCAACTATAATCGATTAGCACCAAGCAGCTTAGTGATTTGAGGATACTGCTTTATATTGTAATTTTTTTGTTTTGTAGTTCATTGAAAGTTGATTGATGACTGATTTGAGGATCTTAAATGGTTTTAACTTGTTACTGTCAAAGTTATGTCATGGTTATCTGGCATGCACTTCTCTCTGAGGATAGTGACTTGTAGCTTACGGTAGCTTGCTCTCTGTCTTCTTCCAAGTATTGCCAAATCTAATTGGTGAAATAGGGAGAGTTGGCTGTATCGTGTTGGCGTTTAAGGCATGGAGCTAAAAGGTTTTTCCTTCATGAGGCAGGAGATTGTTCATGTGTTCTCTCCATTGACTCGGTTGAATGGTCGCCTGTTAGGTCTCCAGTGCACAACCTTGTGGTTTACTGCATGAGTACTCGACAAACTTAATTTCCTTATGATCCGAAATGAGCAGATAAGTTACTAACATGGCAGCATGGAAAGGTCCTGGCCATCTATAGCCTGAACTTTGACCAGGGGCCTCGGATTTTCTGGTGCATGGATTGGTTCGTTTTCCAGTGTTGACCCATTGATCTTGAGGTACAAGGAATTTCCTGTGGTTCCAACAGACCTTGAGACTGGTTAACGCTGATGGTGTTTTGACATGTCATTGGGGAATATGCTGATATGTTTCTAGCACCTTTTCCTCATCCAACGGACCATGCTGCGAAGCTGGATGTTTCAAAGCTTCCATGTGAGTCTTCTTGCAGTTATCTTGATGACAGCTTGCCGTGGGAATAATGCCTAAGCAGGATCTACGTCCAACAAATATTACACGCACATTGTTTTTTCCCTTGTCCTCTCATTTCCCCGTTGTATGATGTAAATGTGCCTTCCCCGCCCCCCTTCCCTTTTCAGTTGGGGTTTGATTAGTGTTGCTGTTTGGGTAGGAGGTGAAAAGAAGGGGAAAAAAAACGGACTCGATAGAACTCTCTGGGAATCTGCAGGGTATCTGGCTTTCGTTTAGAAGTGTCTGCTGTTGATGTTGTGTTACTTATTGTCTTGTGCATTGCTTGGGCTTGATCAAAAGGTGGCAGGGCTTGGGTGGCATAATATCAGAATATGGTAATTGTGTAATAAGCTTATGATGCTGGCGAGTTGTGGCATGCATCGATTACGTGTTTGCCACTTACGAAGGCATCGTGTGTCCATAGTGGTACTTCCCATTGGGTAACTCTTTTTTCTTTGCTTCTCTCCAATTTCTATCCCCACGGATTTGTCAGCCCATTGTTACTTTAAACTGAAGTGTGTCCCCTCCCGTACAATAATTTTTTATTTTTGTTTTTTGGATAAGACGTCTCTCCAATTAAATGAGTGAGAACAACGACGAAAAGTGAAAATGCCGACGTTGACATAAGAAACGGGGGAGTACGTGGGATTTATAGGCTACGTCGGAGGCACTAGCGTACGTCAGGAATGCTCCCGACTGACTGGATGTTCTGTTGACGTGGCTGCACACCGCAGTCCCGCAGGTCGCAGCTTTAACTCTTTTTTGCTATTTTGCAGCATTGTCACCGCTGCCGGTAGGAAGAATTGGTTGCAGCTGTTAGTTGCCCCATGTATATAACCGCCAGACCTCCCGCCGAATAACAGCATTTAAGCTCAGCATACCGTCTACGTGACTGGAGACGATAGATTTTGTGCGCTTCTCAGTAGCAGATATTAGACACATGAAAATAACTATTGTAAATTGTCCCTTAAAGGAAATTTAACGATCATAACATCATAACCACGGGAGGTATCACTGGAGGTTGTTCTAATGATCATCTCTCCCACTTGAGAAAAGTAAGGTCGGAATTTGATTTCTCACTTTCGAGGGGTTGAAATAGAAACACTTAAGCGATGGAATAGGGTTTTGTAGCCTCTATCATTGTGACGGCTACGCCACTTGACCATATTTAAAAGCGTTTTAGCATCTTTTACATTAGACTCGATTGTGTTGATGCGTTAAAACTCAGAACGGTTAAGAAACATCAGGCTCAGATACCCTTGGGGTCCTAAGGCAGGCTCAAATGGCGCGCAACCCTCGACCAGCTGTCCTCATCTCTTAATTAGCCCGTAGTCCCTCTTTTGCTCCGGCTGGCTCGGGGCACAAACAGATGAACGGAACATTTTTGGTGCATGACATGCTCTATATTCAAACGATTCTATCTCAGCATTTCTTCAAATTACAACCGAAAAGACAAGGGTAAAACGGAACTGATCCATCTACCAGTTGCAACACACATTTAATGAAGCAAAAGCCATCAGGCCCTCTAGCCTTCGAGCATCAGCAGGAAGAGCTCCTGTGTTCTTTGGCCTTCCACCTACGTTGGGCAGGAAGGGAGAGACATTCGAATGGAAGCACCATTTGTTAAAACAATACGTGCAGTCGACATGGCTTTTGGGGTGACCATGACTTCAGATTTGGGCGGTTACATGAACGGAGCAGAGCTTTGAATTTGACACTGATAATGGACACTCACAACTCATTCGGATGGAGAGGATACAAATGGAAAAGGTCAGCAAATGCACAACACTATGATCTAGAGAAGATGATCCCTTCAACCTTTTCATATAAACCTAATGCACAACTTAAGCCATTTTTGGCCTCTTCATCCTTTCCCAGCTAGAATGCACAAACCCCAAGAGAGCATACAGAAGTCCCTTAATGCACGAGACTAGAAAGTGCCAACATGAAGAAGGCCAATACCATGGATATAGCAACCGGAAAAATAGACTAATGAGATGTCGAGGGTACCGGCCCACCTGTGAAACGATATAGTGGCAAATCTTAGAACACATCTATAATATAACTGAGAGAAAGAACCAGACGTTCTGTTTTCCATGTGCACATGCATTTGTATATGTGATCTAATATATTGTCAATTTGTTAACCTATACTCCAAAAACAACTTAAAAATGACAGAACCTTCTGAAGATTGGTCGTGTACTGTAATCTTTTAAAGCACAAAGTGAGCAAATTTTGAGAACAAATCAATTGCTATTCTGGGTATTTAAAATTACCTAAAAGCGGATTCAGGTAAGACAAATATCAGCTGAAGTTTTCACTGTTTGCTTTTACGAGTCCCAGAGGAATCTAACTATATGAAAGTACATGGTTTGGCGGAACTATTACTGTGACATGGAGCTTTTAATTGGATAAACTAAAATGCTTACTGGAAAAAGCAGATCTAGTGCATCCCAAGCGGCATGGCGAACAGCTCTTGTGGGATACATTGGACCTCCAGGAGAGGTGAAGCTATACAAACAAGCTTTTAACCTTGTAATAGTAGCCATTCGCAATTCCATGCCTGCATAAATTAAATTATACAACATCAGTATCCAACCAAAGATAACCAGTACACAGGTTTAGTAGTGATTACCCTGAAGATACTTGAGTTGCGATAGATAATGGATAAGCACAGGCTCCACCTTCAATTTCTGAAGCTGATCAAATTTAAAAAAGTTTTAATACTATGGAAAAGCATTAAAGGCAATACAGGCTTCAAAATTTCCCTCTTAGGTTACAATGCTAAGTTTTACCTGGTCTGCAAGTTCAATGACAAATACATCTGCCGGACCACCAACCAGGAAAGCATTTGGAAAAGCAGGGCAATGCTTCAAGAAGCTTTTGAGTTTATCAGCTGCATGGACAACATATGGAGAATAACTACACAAATGAATAGTATATAAGCTACTGCATCATAATTGCAAGAATCAGATTCACTAAAAAGCAAGCCTACCTGAGTTGTAGAAGAACATGAATCTTGAAAGTAACAGATACAGATCACGCTGGGCCTGAAATAACATGAAGAGGCTTCTGTATTAAAATCAAGCCTTAGTGGAGTAAACGAAACCTATCATGAGGACACTACTTTAGTATCACTGTGAAGTATTGTCTAATAACATACAAAGTATTCGTGCAATGGTTCCTCACCTGCACAGCAATTCTATTTAGCCGTGTTGGCTCCAATACAACTTCTTCAAGTAGATACTGCACATCCAACCAACATGGACGACCATCAAATCATTGCCAATCTAAACACCAGCTTTAAACTGAACTTAAATGGATTATGCTGATTGAATGAGATAAATTACTGAGGGAATTGATTCTTACACAAAAGAGGGTCTGAAACCGCCTGGTATTTGTCTGGATATCAATCCTGTGGAAATGCCAAATCCATCAGCAAGACAAAGCCTTGTTTTCTTAATCTAACTAGTAGGTATCCTACCACCCACAGCCAAACGTTTACAGATATTATCACTAGTGAAATTAAGAAAACTTAGACTTGCTATCATGTCGTTGCAACTATCTTTCTCTCTCATGGGCACAGGTCTAATCTGAGCTTCAATATCCAAATGTAAATCTCCCACTAGGCACTAATTCACAGATAAAATGGCAAATCTTGAAAGACAGACCATTACAAACATTGGAAGAAATCATCAAAAGGATGTAGAAATTCGAAACTGAAAAAATAGTTTTAATGATTTTTTTTTTTTTTTGGCTAACCATGTAAAAACAAACAACTAAGGTTATAAACCACACAAACTAAAAACTTGCAAGAAATTCAAGAACAATTTTCACTTTGTTTTCGTCATTCTGATTTGACAATTCATTCTACGATTACAACTATGGTGACACCCTTCCTATGTAGAACAGCAAATCCAATAACCACTCAATACCAACTGGCAAGTAATTGCTATTTTTCATACCAGAAAACATTTGTAGCACCTTCAACAAGAGCTGATGAGTAACGCAGTAGCACCTCCGGATTCTCAACTTCAGCTTCAAAAAGCTTCATAAATGAAGGTAAAATTAAATGAAGGTAAAATTACACTTCAAAAAGATATTCAACAAGATTAGGCATAAGATAATTCAAGACATGTCATAGAGTCGAGAACATTTCTTAGAAAAGCTCATTGACGCTGCTTCAAGAACTAATTTAAAAACACATACAGAATGCGTTCCTATGAACTACTTAGCCTGGGTTATTCTCAAAATGGCATCCTCTTTAGCCTAGCTTTTATCAGGAACCGGAAAAGCATCTGAGCCTCTGAGTGAGTAGCGGAAAAGCTGAAAATAAATAACCATGACACTGTGTAAAAATTTAAAGGGTGGCATAGATTTCTTAAGATCCCCTTGTCAATGAAGAGAATTGATGTAAACGAATGCTATCAAACACCACCTATTTTTCTTCAAGTCCCCTACCACCTCTAAGATGTACATCCCCTATTCCCAGGCAATCATTATATTCAAGGTTTAACATTAAAAGAAAGGCTGACTAATGCCGCAAACCCATCAAAAAAGTTTTTGCCAGTAATAAAACATGCAAATATTAAACCATTTTCCCACTGAGGACAGTGTCGAAAAAGATATATAATAGCACAATAAAAGCAAGGAAGGAACTCAAAGCACGCCAAATGCTTCATCAAAACTCTCATCGGAGAGAACTGGTTTGTGAGAAATATGCTTTGAAGGAAGCAAGACAGTATGATTACTTATGCATTGAAAACCGAGAGCAGGTACCAGTAGTAATATATAGGATTGATGAATTTAGGTTTCACCAATGGGAAGATGAGTCAGAAAACACAAGCATCATTATTTCTTCAAATATTTAATCTATTCAACTTGCTGTCCTATCCAATCAAAAGCATTATGATTACAATGTCATAAGACTTCATGGAGATAGTAGAAGAGCAGAGGACAAGATCTTTTACCCATTTGTGGAACAAAAGGGAGAAAATATGAGATGCGAATGACTGACTCCAGAGCTGCACAATCAAATCAAGAATTGGTTTTCCACTCTCCGGCGAGCGAACATAGTAATCGGCAAGGATGTCAAAGTAGCATAGTTGATCATAAACGCCATCATCAGCAGGCAATATCAAATCTTCTTCCCTGCTGAGAATTATATCTGTTTTCAATATCAATTAAGGAAAATGAGAAGCTAGGACATTTGTATGCCAGAAACAGGAATGTAAGATCTTGAGCTGCCGAAACATGTATTGATCCATTTTCACATGATGCTTAATTATGAGTAGGTAACCTATCAATGTTGGGTTACATGCATTGTGTGTTCTAAGTTCTAACAGACTGCTCCCAGAAACAAAGTCACGATAAATTCATGCCACGTGAATTCATAATCACTGATTTTTCCCGAGGCAAACTTGTCACTGGTCACACCGTATTTCTGATGATATCATCAATTATTGTGATCCTTACACTGCCATATTAGGATTGTATTGTACTATGCATCCCCAAGATTGTCAAGTTAGGCATTAGCAAAATCTTCAGACAGGTTTTGGCAAATTAAACCAATGTAGAAGACACCATAACCTATAGTTATCACTGAATAGTGACGATGATAGTTATAGGTTCTAATTTTTGACCTTTGCTCTGACGTTTAAGTTGAACATGAAACCAGACTCAAATTCAGCGCAGCTCACCTTTTGCTCTATCGTCAACCTCCAATGCTATATCGGCAAACAGCTCTTGCAACAAGTTGCGCCTCTGTGACGCGGAAGCTAGAGCCTGGAGAGGAATGTAAACGCATGAATCTCCAAGGCAAAAGCTTAAACACCGAAAACAACAATCTAAACCTGGAATTAGCAACTCAAAGCACAACATAGTACTTGCAGACTCCACAGTTAAACCACAGCTTAGATGTCAGATCAACCGATGCATCGCCACATTAAGCAAGTTCTCAAAATCCCAGCGAAATCGTCATCGTGCAGCATCGGTGCTACCGAAAAGGAAAGCTAATCCAACTATCTAGGCGAAGTTCAGATGCAGAATCCCGGCGCAAAATTAAGTGATCGGACTACTTCGAAGAGGCCAAATCGAACGAAGAACGAACCCGCTGGAGCTTTTTCTCGATCTCTTGAGACAGGGCGCTGAGGTAAGCAGAGCTCCGAGGCGTCGAGGAAGCTTCCGGCATTTTCCCTCCGACGGCGACACCTCCAATCTCATAGCAATGGAGTCGCGACGCGAGGCTCCGAATCCGTAACCCTAGGCACGCTCTCCACTCGAGGAAGAAGGAAACCGAGCCCGAAGCAGCTCCAGTTCCTCGCCGTCCCTGCGGCGGCGGCGGCGGCGACGGCGAGGATTTTGGGGGATCACGGCGTGGCGTACCGACGATCTTCGGATCCGGAGGGAGGCGACGCGAGCTCGCCGGAGCGATCGGACGGTGAGTAACGGAGGAGAGGTCGGAAACGGCGTGCGGGGGGAAGGCGACGGGGGAGGGGGAGGAGGAGGAGGGGACGGCGGCGGTCGTGGATGGGCGGGGTGGAGAGAAATAGGAATTTGGCTCGATGGCGTGGAAGGGAGATGCGGAACGCGTGTTGCTGACACTTTCCACGTGTTAATCGTTTCTGGATTGGATCGGATTGGATTGAAGACAAGGACGCCCGAATGATTTTGATTTGTTTCACCACGTGATGTTCACGCGTAATCAGCAACCCCGAAAATAAAACTACTTCACATCATGTGATAAAAATAAAAAAATAAAAAAACGTTTCCATATTATATGTGAACATTCGAATATTGTGTAGCACGCCTTCCATTGAATTTTTATTTTTATTTTTATTTTTTGGTCCTACAATCGTCATGTCGCGCTTCATTTTAGATTGATTCGACTTTGCTACTCACAGAAGATGTGAACGTGCCGACACGACCAGATGCGTTGCAAAAGATCGCTGCTTACTGCAAAACCAATCTCCCTATGCTTTTACCCATCAAGAAAGAGTGATCAGCACTAGCCAGAAGCACACGGGCTCATTGATTTGCTGATGTATATGATATTTGCAGTGTATAGGGTGCGTTTGGCACCAGCTTTGCCAAGTACTTTTGGGTGTCCAAACCCCATTTGCCTAATATTGGGTGTCTGGGAACATTTTTTACCCAAGACAGGTCCTAAGCTGCCTTGGGCTTTCGACATTTTCGGAAGGCCCGATGCACTATTCAATTTTCCTCATCGTCGGATTCTCAGATGTCGGCTGGCGAGGTGGTGACTCAGCCGGCGAGGTGGCGATGGGTCGGCAACGGGTTGGAGAGAGGCCGGCGTGGTCGCGGCACCCCGGCAATCGTTGCCGACCAGTCGCGCGACTCAGATTTGGGTCACGTCGGTTGCCTAGGTCGTGGCGAGGTCGGTCGCCGCGACCTCCAGCGACCCACGACCTCACCGTGACCCAGATCTGGGTCATGGAGGTCGCCTGGGTCGCGGCGACACCTCGCGCGACCTCTGACGACTCGCGACCTCTGGCAACCCACGACCTCACCGCGGCCCAAATTTGGGTCGCGGAGGTCACCGGAGGTCGCGGCGACCTAGGTAACCCACGACCTCGCTACGACCTAGATTTGGGTCGCAAAGATTGCCTGGGTTGCGGCGCGCGACCTCCACGACCTTGTCGCGACCCAGATCTGGGTCGCGGATTGTTGCCTGGGTCGCCGGCGAACTCCCGGCGCGCTAGGTGGGTCGCGCGACGAGGGTCGCCACGCCGCCTCCCCTCGCTCATTTGGATCGCCTACCCTTCGCCGGCGGTGACCGGTGAAGCCATTGGCCGATGATAACCGGCGAAACCTTGGCCGGCCAACTTTCTTTTTTTCTTTTTTTTTTTTTTAATAATAAAAGTCTTTTGCAAATTTAACTTACCCAAACACTATTTTGCACAAAGATACTTCATAATAGACTTTCGCAAATAAATTTACCAAACACACTTTGCATTTTGAAAAACATCCTTAATTCAAAGGCTTTACATTTTCTCAAGGACTTTTCTCAAAAATCTTCCCAAACGCACCCATAGCTACTGCATACTCCGATCACGCAAAGCAAGGGCAAATCCAACACACGCAGGCAAATGCAGAAAGAAATCACTTCATTGAGCAGATTGTCCACAACTTTCCGAGAAAATTAGCAAATAAAACAATGCCAATTCATCGTTGTAGCCCAATGAAAGATCGAGAAACTTATATATCCTAAGACAATCAGTGCAACAAACCCTCAAGAAACTGAAAGAGGCAAGACAAAGAAACTGCGATAAAGATGAAGCTTCTTTTCAGGCACGTGTGTACGTAGTTAGCACATGACAGTGGATACACTACTTTCTTTATTTCATATTGCATCTCTACCGGTCATCTGATGGCATGTAGAAAGAAGAGACTGCAGTCAATGCACTTTGAAGCAAAATGACTAATCATTCACATAGATCCGCTTTATCAAAGAACATGTAGTAAAACATCTGAAAAAAGCGGCATAAAAGAAGCTACCGGTCAAAAGAGCATCATCTATTTCCGGGCCAACCTGAAGTTAAGTTAGATAGGGTTAACCGGTCAGCTACAGCAGACCCAACTGCAAATTGGTTTCTGTACACCTTACCGGTTCTGAGGAATGCAATCAGGTTTAACCTGTTGCCGACACCTCTGTCTGTGATTTTTTTTTTTTCTCTATCCAGTTGGTTCTGGAAATTGCAATTTAGTTCGTACACTTCATTGCTTTACTAGACAAGTACGCTATGGCTAGCCTCGGACGCTATCCAATGACTAGACACCATAAGCCAACAAAGAGGCAATCAAGTTACTTTATCATTAGTCAAGAAACTAGCCAACTTGCCCACTAATGGCATCTTCTCTACAATGAAGTGATGCTTGGCATACGAGAATTGGCAGACAGAGAAGGACAAAGCAATAATACAAGCCTGTGCCATAAAGAAATGCACTGTATAAACAAGTTATACATACTATATGCTAGAAGGCAAATGGGGGTGACAGACGAAATGGAAAGACTGAGGGTGCAGATGTGGAGGCACAGAGGTCAATGATATAATCACCATCCCATCAATGTTTTTCTAACTCTATCCACAATCTGATTTTTAGCCATTGCGTTTGTGAACTGGAATTCACCACTCGCTTCCAAGAGAAATTTGTATACTTCCCACTCTCGGTCTGATGCAAAATGCCTTCCAATTTCAGCCTGACAAAGCAAATTGTCAGCTCTACAATCTGAACAATCTAGAAAAGTGGTTTTACAATACGAGAACCAAAATAGGATGAATGTAAGCTGGTGATCATCCATCACAAGAACAAACCTTGTACTTAAATTGTCCAGATACACTTGCTTGTATTTATTCACCAGGTATTTGTATATTTGTCCTCCTTGATGAAGGATAATATTTGTCTTTTACCAGAGATAAACTTTATTTCATAAACAATTACAGAAGTACTCATATGCTCGTGAATTATTCATATATTGCATTGCAGTCATGCTTACCGAGAAAATACAGATGCCCAACATTTTTAGTGCCAGGGTAACATCATAGAAAACTCGTGGTCTTCCCTTGCCAGATAACTCAACAGGATTAGCTACTAGTAACTCGGTGTCCGGCCCACGGCTGGAAATGATAACTCGCAGTGGATGGAGCATCTCCAATTTCAACCTAGAAATAAGTCCACTCTGCTTTTCAGGATCAACAATCTTTTTCCCACCCGTTTGCTGGATAAAAAGGTCTAAATCCCGATGCCCGTTGACATTTGGCGAGAATCGACCATAGGCTACCTGTATCAGGGGAATAATTATTACAGCATTAAGTCATTACTAATAGAAAAGAGTTAACCAATGACATTTTACCATGGACTTAAAACAATTGACCAATGTAATTTATGAAGCTGCAACTTTCAGGCATCAGAGGCCTTAACACAGGGTAATATGACATGAAAGAACATACAGGCAATTGTGCATAGACATTCTGACCGAAACTTTATGCAACTTGACATCTTTAAGCACAAATGTTTCATGCACTTGATAAGGATTCTGGACAATCTATTGGCAGAAACAAAGCACCGAAAGAATTACTGATCTAGATAGGCTCGCTTCTCTTGCTCCAAAGAAGTAGGAATAACAATTGGATTTTGCCAAATGGTGTCTCTTGTGTTATATGCAATCAATACATTGAAAATTGAAACATTTCCTCATTAAGTATATTTAACAGTGCTCCAGTCCATTCATTAACTAGGACTCTGTAGACTTTAGCCCAGACATAACCAACTCAAATACTCAATGATGAAGTGTTTTTTCTTTCTCTCTTTTGTGCTTTCAGAAAGGATGAATGGATAAGCTAGGGGGATCAATACATCTTCCTAGAATTGCTAGTATACAACCTAGGTAGGTTGACAAGCAGAAGTTCAGGCTGCATCACAAAAACGTGCCAGAAACAACATTAAGGGCAACAGCATAGACAAATTATCAAAAATGTACCTGAATACTGAAGTCTTTCAAGGTTCTCATAATGTCATACAGCAGTCCCTTGTGATCGACAGAGTGGATCTGGAGCAGTGTATGAGCTGGGCTCAGAGAATTGTCTGCAGTGATAGCGGTCTTCTTCAATTTTGTCAAGTCTGGAGTAAGGGCTTGTGAACAAGTCTCATCAGTAAGTGGTTCGCATCTGAAAAGTTCTTCAGCGACTGCAGGAGAGAGTGTTAAAATAGCCTGATGGCCCCCATACTCAGGGCCCGCCAACTGGAGTTCACAGCTGATACATGATTCACCTAAAACTGCATACAATTGTTCACATGTCTGATCTTGCCGTTTTTTTGTGTGTAGAAGGTCCCTGCAAAAAAATAGAAAAAAAAGAACCTACTACAGTCAACTGATCTTGCCATTTGTTGTCATTGCTGGATAATCTTTTAATGTCCTCACAAAAACACTACAGAAAGTCATCAAAAGGGAGCACATATGGTTGCATTAAAAAAATTAAAAAGAAAGCCTCTGCAAGTAATGACCATCCTGTATTAACAAGCTGTATATCTACATGCATGGAAAATCTGCACAACTTACTACATTAAAGACTCAAATATAATTTAGTCAGATATTCTTACATGTTATCAGTGATAAAGAAGAGGTCCAGGACTCTCCCATCTGGGGTTGTCATCACTTTCACCCTTTGAATTGTGAGTTCAAGCTCACAGAGAACTCGAGTAACATCTGAAACAAACTCAAATTCATTCCGATACAGTTTTAAAAGATAAATCAAACAGCAATCTTATATTACATAGTATCTGAGATTACCATGTAACAAACCCTTGCGATCAAGAGAGAGAAACTTCAATAGATACACTGGAGATGATGTAGAATGTGCTGGCTGATGGTCGAGGTAAAATTGCACTGAGGATGACGGGCACGCGGACATAAGACGGTCTTTCAAATTCGACCATTTCACAATGAGCGTGCTGGTATGTGGAAGCACCCATAATACAATGTAGCACCAGATTCCATCAGTCGAAATATCTGCATGCAGAAATAGCTCTCCCACATCAGTAAATCCACTTTGCTCACGAAAATAAAAGGTGCATCATATGCGACGAAAATAAAGCCCCATCACTCCACCACCAAATTGGCAAACCATAGAGGAGCCAAACAGCAGGATTCACCTCACTTTTCTATTGAGAAATCACAAGTTTGAAGCATTAAACACACCACTTCTGTTCTGACCAATAAAGGAAAAACACACGACTTTTATGACTCAATTTCTAACTGCCTCAAGCATCTGAGTCAAACCCCCTTCCATATCTTACTGCTACCAAAGAATGACAGAACAAGGACAAAAATGCAAATCGCTAGCTACACATTACCCAGATTCTGAGGAAACTCCTGCTAAATTTTTCTCTGAGCTAAATTGTAAAGACAACAGCAGACGCAAGCTGCAGCCACCTCGAAAGGATTAACGATGGCAGCAAAAAGAATCTCAGCAGACGTAAAACCAACCAATTCAGTAAGCAATTCTCATGGCTGAAGGTAAAAACAACCACCAGGAGTGAAAAAAAAAATCATATATTGCGAGTTCGTACATACCTCCTTTGGTGATGCAAAGGCCGAAGTCGAGAATAGTCCTGCAGACATCGCATCCGAGGCCGGTCTTGTCGGGGCAATTCACGGTGATGACGCGGGGCTCTCCAGGCTTCTTCGGCTTCTGGATTAGCACGGCGTCGTGGCTCGGGACCCCCATCGCCGCGGACCGCCGATTGCCGGTCGGAATCTGCTCTCGCCGCCCAGCGGCGCTCGCATGAAGCTCGGAGTCTCCGGCGAGTGTTCCCGCGATGTAGCGCCGAGAGAAATCTCTGCAGCTTTCTACACAAATCGAGAGAGAGAGAGAGAGAGAGAGATGCAGAGAAGACGGACACGATAAAAAGAAGTGGTGGTCGGAGGGGGCGACAGAACAAGGCATCTGTTGGATCCGATGGTGGCGGTGACGGGGAAGGCGGGGGGGGGGGGGTGAGTATCGGGTGCATCCGAATCACGTGAGCCCGGCTTATGTACGCCGTTAGATCATGTAGATCCCACCTGAGGCCTGCTTCATCGGACGATAAGTTATGTTAGGTTCGTGTGCATCCGGGTGCAGCTAATGCTTGCCGGTGGGGGACTGTCAGTAAAACCCCAGGTCGGGCGATCGGAGGGTGGAGATCTTTACACGTGGCGTCCGTGGGGCCGGCCTTCGAAAGCTTGTCTTTTTTCTGGCAAGTACGTCGTTCGGTCGGGCTGCCGGCAAAATAGTTGCTTCTGCTACGTGCGCACAGTTTCTTGGCCACAGGATAAAGGATCTTCCAATTATATTCTCTTGGAGGTAGAGAAAAAAAATGATAGAATTTTTATCGGAATTTTTATCGGCATTGTCTTTCAGCACCGAAATGCAAATCTCGCCGGATGGGACGATCTCCCTCGCCCTGAAACACTCGATAATGGGTTGAAAATATCAGGTGCCTATTTTCAAGATCGCCTCCAAAGCAACCTTGCAAATAATAATTCGAATATAATTTGAGCAAAATCTCAAAACATGTTAGTTGAGCAGAAACCAAATTCGCATTATATTTTTCCCTTTTCCAGCTTCACAACGTGTGCCGAAAACGAATGGTGGTGGTGCTCTTGCACGGCCAAGTGGATGAATGAAGAGCAGGTCATTTTGGTGGAACATAATGTGTAGACGTGAAGAGCAGGACCTCTCGAACTAAAGCACTCCTTACAGAACGAGAGAGAGAGAGAGAGAGAGAGAGAGAGAGAAACTGAACGCTGCTTCGCCCGGAAAAGACTGTAGTTTATCTGACCGTCTCGCCGATGCTGTGTGGGCACCGCTGAAGAGGTGGGTTCGGCCGTACCAAGACGATTAGGCCAAAAACGAGTACGGCCATGGAGCAGGACAAGAATCTAACATCAGCACTAGGAGCACAGGAGCAGCCCTTAGGCGAGGCCGAAGGCTGTATCAAAATGTATTCTCTATCCGGACAAAGTACCGACGGGACTCTTCGTAATCATGGCTGCTTGGGACAAAAGATCCTCTTCGCTTTTGATATTTATCTTCTTTGTATTGTTTCCACTAGAGCTGCGAGAATTCGGTCCGTCAAAAGTGTTTGGAAGCTCTTGTCTATTCATAATCATCAACGAAAAGAAATATCTGGAGCCCTTTAGCCAATAGCTAACAAAAGCTAATCAATCATCATCATATTGCAGCCGACAACTTCCGATTATTGTGTCAAATCATTTATTTCTGAAAGCACCTTATCAATAATTGCTTGATACAGGATCGTATGCTAAATGACTAACACATCTAACGAGAGTTATTCAAACATTTAAATGGCCCTAGATACTACAGTATCTAAACCTACCGGAGCTACAATTTTAGCGTTCCTATTGAATTCCCTCCAGAATTTGTCATCCTCAAAGGGGGAAATTCTTATGTCAATCTCTAGAAGTATCTTCAGAGAAAAGTTAAATAGAATTAAAAGTCAGAGTCATGCTGACGAACCCCTAGAACGAGGCCGTGAGCGAGCCAAGCGGGCCAACAGGATGGGCTCGACCTTTTAGCGAGGCCCCATGGGCCCATTTCAACCGAACCCATTCTCCCCGATCCAACGGCCAACAGCCAAGCAAATCCAACGGCTGCAAGGGGCCGCAGAGTAGGGGTATTCACTTCCATCGAGCATAGAATCCATCACCGAGCAAAGGGCAAAAAGCTGCAGAGAGAGAGAGAGAGAGAGAGAGAGATGAGGAAGTTCGATCCATGGCCGGTCTTCTTCAAGAGGGAATTCAGCAGGACGTGGCCGTTCCTCGTCGGCTTCGCCGTGACCGGATCCATCATCACCAAGTTCTCTCTCGGCCTCTCCGGTAATCCCTTTTTCCTCCTCCTCCTTCTTCTTCTCCGATCTCCTCCGATTCTCTCGTTTCAATCCTTCGCCGCTGCCCTCATCAATCCCGCGATTTGTGTCTTTTTTCGCAGAGGAAGACGCCAAGAAATCGCCTTTCGTTCAGCAGCACAAGAGGTAACGGTCGATCTCGATAACCCTAATCACCATTTCTGGATTTTGGGTTTTTTTCTTTTCTTTTTTCTTTTTATTTTGTTCTCTCGAGTCCATTGGGATGTAATCTTGGTTAAAGTATGCTTAATTACTGCGTCTCTGGTGTCCGTTGCATAATGTATGACATGCCTTGATTTTTGGCATTGGCATTGCTTCTTGAATAAACCTGAGACGCGAACGAAGAGGTTCTTGTGATCTGTGAGATATAAATTGTATCGAAACGCTTGGGGTGTCAATGTTCGTGCGTTTACCATTATCAAGTAATGTTATGACATCGTTTGGGCAAAGAAAGGGGGGAAAAAGAAAGAAAAAGGATTAAAGCTAAAGTCAATATAATTGGATGTCCGCTGTTGTCGATTGATTTGAGCATTAAGACGTGAGATTCTCATTACGGAACTTGCTGATTGATTTGAGACGAGCCAAAAAGCTGTAGTTTGACTTGTATTAGCTCCATGTACGAAAAAAAGGGTCTCATTTGTCTTCCTATTGCTAGCAAGCAACTGTGTTTAAGGTGTTTGGCATCCGCCTTGCCATCTTTATGAGTGATCTTTGCATGCTGTTTGCTTGAGGCACTTATGTTGTGTCTTTCTCTTGTACAATTTTAAGCGGGCTCTCGCTAAATTCTTTGAATTGGGTGAGGATTCAGTTGCATCCTTGTCCATTTTCCACCGTTGCTCCTTCCTTGTCATCATGATCCTTGCTGACAGCTGATTATCAGATGTGTCGGGGGTAGGGGATGACATTAACCTGCTCACTTTCAGTATGATATGATGATTTTATTTCTAAATACATACCTAGATGGAGACGATGCATTATCACAAGAACATCTACAATTAACTTGATAAAATATATGAAAATCGAGTTTACATGACCTGAATATAGAGAATTAAACAAGTGAGAACAGTGATGATTCACGACAAGTTATGAAATATAAATATCTTACAGGCTGATTTCTTTATGGGGACTTCATCAATCTTAGGAAACCCATCGAGAATAATTGATTTCCGAAATGGGTCAGTGGTCATGTATGATATAAACCCAAGACTTCCTATGACCTTATTAGGATTGGGGATGACACCACCACTTTTGATCTTTAAGTAAGATATAGTGAGTGCCGTTCCTAGATCGTGATGCATGCAAGAGGTCAACTTGTTTTATTTCCATAATCTTTGATTAAGGGAGCAGTGTTGTTGCTCATTTTCTATATTGCTGATTGGTTGGCCATAGTGGATGCTAAAGCTGTGAAATGCTTCTAAATAGATATGGCATTGATTCTGTTTTCAGCTCTATATCTGAGAGAGCTATTTGCAATTGGGACTGCTAGTTACATGGTTCTATTGCTGTTCATGACCTGAATCACTGCTGGTTTTGTCATGAAATACGTGTGTCATGGTCGTATAGTTGTGTCTTTACTGTTTTGTTTGTCTTGCATGATAATATTAATTTTGTGCAGCCCGGAAAACGACATGGAAATAGAAGATTAACGTGGCAACTGCATATTACTCATCTTCTTGTTGTTTTCTTATAATTATAGTTTGTAAATTTTGCATCTATGGTGTTGACCAAATCCCCACACCCTTGTTACTTTGAGAGTAATAATGTGGATGCTGCTTATGCTTTGTAGGTGAATTCTTGGATGGTAATTGCGTTGCCCCCTTTGCACCTGAGCATTATGGGAGGAGAGATTTGCTTCCTTTGTTCGAATTGACAAAATAACAGGAGAAAGATGTTTGGGATTCTCTGTGTTTTTGCTTCTTTTGGATACTGTGGATTTCATATACTTCTGATATGAAGCAATCGAGCATCCATTTTCGTTGAATAAAC
Organism: Eucalyptus curtisii; assembly: GCA_017140595.1. Taxonomy (NCBI): domain Eukaryota; kingdom Viridiplantae; phylum Streptophyta; class Magnoliopsida; order Myrtales; family Myrtaceae; genus Eucalyptus; species Eucalyptus curtisii. The sequence goes on from CM029504.1 coordinate 12,037,445, forward strand.
CCTGTTTTGGGAGTTCTTTTGTGTTACAAAAACGTGGAGGATTTGGTTGAGCCTAGACCGCTTTGAATTCTTACAAGGGTTCTAGGGCTTTGAAACAGGAAATTAGATTATTTAATTGGTCAATATAGACACCAATTTCCCTTCTAGTTGCCAATTTTAGCGATGGGAAAACTGGGGACAAGGAACAAGTACTTAGTATTGAAAGATCTTTAAGTTAATTTGGTATAAACAATTTTTGCCAGGGTTAGGAAGGTTTAAGAGTCTACTCGCTCAATAAGCGGAAGAAAGATTTACAAGGCATTTGCAGCAAAATATTAATGGATTCCTGTGAGATGGAAGTATTATTGTGAACGGAGGTTGTTATTGAAGGTGATTCCATGGGTCATCTCTTCGTGTTGTTTTTCATGGACTATTAGGATCCCGCCGGAAGTGGGGAAGTAATGGTGAAAATGATAGGAGAGTAGGAATCAGGATTTTGTATAGGCGTAGGCCATACGGTATGCTAATGCTTTTGTCCGTCCAGAATGGCATTGGCATTGACAACTTATCTGTGGCCTGTAGACCATTTATCTGCCAGAAGCTGGTTCATCAAGAGCAATTCTAAGCACGAGCTGCCTATGAATGATTGTACTTTGCTTACGCGATCAATGGAGATGCGCCATGTCCATGAGCCTGTTGAAGATGGAATGCGGACAGGATTTTATTGGCTTAGGCTGCGTTTTGCCAAACAGTAGAAATTTCTATTATTTTGTCAAATAGTAGAAATTCTATTATTTTGTTTCCTAGATTTGAAATAAAAATTCATTTGGTAAATTTTTTATTCTCGGGAATAGATTTGGAACAGTATCAAAGAGAAAAAAAAAAAAAAAAATTGATTCTGTATTCTTAGAAACAATTTCAAAATTAACCCAACTCATTTCTTCTTTCTCTTCTTTTCTTCTTGTTCTTCTTCCTTCTTTGGTCTTCTTCAACTGCTGCCGCCATCAGCTAGCGCCATCGTCGATTGCTGGCGACTAGTTGGGCAACATCCGACGAGCTTACTAGGCCAGGCGAGGCTTGTCGATGGTTGAGTCATGGCTAGGCGAGGCCAAGCTTGTCCAACCGCCGATGAGGCTCGGTCGACAAGGCGCGGCCTCGCCAAGGGCCAGAGATGCTCCTACGGGGTCGCCAGCCCTTATCTAGCTAGTCACTGGTCATCTCGAGGTCATCCCGAGGTCGGCAAGTGGCAAAGCTTGAAGAAGAAGAAGAGAAAGAAAAGAAAAAAAGAAAAAAAAACATTAAAAAATGAAAAGAAAATAATTTGGATTATACACGTAGAAGCAAATACGATTACTTTTCTCTGGTTAATTGCTACCGATCTACTTTACGCCAACCTATGAAATAATATAGTGATGTAGCATAACTTCGTAAATCATACACGATTAGCACAGAAGTTAGAGCAAATCTGCCGAAGGCACCAATGTAGTAGCGGTGTTTTGAACAACAATTACATGGCGTTTAATGCTGAATATCATAACGTTGCACTTGTCATCCAGAAAACGACAAAATTATATTGCACTTTCTCGGTTCGGGTAATCATAGACAGAAAAAGTATACAATTTCAAGAGAGAAACAAGAGACAACATCCACTTACTGTCTATAACAGGAAGACAGCTTCAGCAAAGCAGAGAAGAAGTGTATTAAATTGGCATCACGCCAACAACTCAATGCAAAAACTTAGGCAGGGACAACTCCTGCTCATTGATAACTTTCTTCAGCAACGAATCAAATCTTTTTGGCGATGCCAAGCCTGGTTCGGAAGTCATTCTCCATTAGAGGAAGGCCATCTCGCAACTTGACCTTCGGTTCCCATCCCAGCAGTTCTGTGGCCTTTGTGATGTCTGGTTTTCTCTGCCGTGGATCGTCGGGTGTGTTCTCCACCATCTTTATCTCCACCTCGGGGTTAATGAGCTGCAATAGATCATTAAAAAAAGGCAAATGACTGACAGTAACTGCAACAGCTCAAGAACGTGCATAGAAACTTTAAGCGAACGCAGTACATTCAAGAATATAAGAAAAAGCACTTGGTGTCCCCACCAAGTAGGCATTGTAACATTCGGTACGCTCCAACTCTTGAGCTACAGGTGCACTTTTCGCAATTTTTCTAAGATATTTTGCATTCTTCGCAAGAATATCTTCCTAACTGAGCAGAAAATATTAAAAGGAGTTAATCCAGTATCAAGAGGTCACCTCTTTCACTGTCTTGGCAAGTTCCAGCACAGTAAATTCCCCTGAAAGAAGAATAAATAAGCATCAAGGTCAGTAACTTCCCGTCTGATTGATGAAGATGTAAATGCAGGTTCATGGCAGCCCATTGTGAGCAGTATTGAACAGTAAATATTCCGTTATTAACCTGGGTTCCCAAGATTGATAGGTCCAGTATTTTCTCCTTCCATGAGCCTAATGAGCCCATCAACCTTCAGCATTCAAACATATAGTCAGTGTGGTATTCAAAGGGGGAATACCTAATGTTGCAATAAGACGATCAATATGTATGTATACATGTAACTTACCAAATCAGCGACGTAACAGAAACTGCGGGTTTGTGTTCCAGGCAACTGAACTGTCAATGGTTCACCTCTGCATGTAAAGATATAAAATGAAATGTACATCTACACTGAAGTGGCCCGAACATATGTCAGTACATTTAGATGAGCCAAAAACCGCCTAAGTTCACTGCATGGGCATGATGACATGGTCAATTTGTAATACATCTTTCATGATTAATTCATCTCTAAAGTCAATATTCAGTTCCTAGACAGCTAGTAGAACTGAAGTACTGTGGACTTACCGAAGTGCTTGAGCAATGAAATTGCTGACAACACGTCCATCGTCAATATTCATTCGTGGTCCATATGTGTTAAAGATTCTAGCAACGCGGATCTCTGCTTAAAAGGTAAAAATGAATCAACTTTCAAAAATTACAATAGACAACGTTCTATAAATAAGTGAGCATTTACCAATGCCATGCTGTCTGTGATAGTCAAACATCAAAGTTTCAGCAACACGTTTTCCCTCATCATAACAGCTCCTAACTCCTGCAACACAAAATGACATCCTTACTGAGGTTAAATTTTATCAGATTTGTCAGGGAATAGCCTTAGAGCTTTATTATAGATAATTCTCACTCTTCCACATGTCTCCAGTGCATGACACAATAAACAGCAGCCGAGCATTGTACTTAGCACGAACAGTCAATGTGTCTCATATACTTTGTGCAATCATTTCCTTCCTTTGTACAAGCGCGTGCATATTACAAAGGATGGTAAATAATAGAATACTGTACATTGATTAAAATAAGGCAGATAGAAATTTTTATTGGCTGTGTGGATTGAAGCAGTCTATGACAACACCTGTAAAATTTCATAGAATGTGCAAGAGAAATGACGGGCATCCATGAAATTAACTAAGAAATGCTAGACAGACAAAGTATGCAGCCTCTCTTATTTTTCTCTCCATATAAAGGAGTGAGTTAGCGCACACAGCCCATAGAGATATCGTTAATCAAGGCAAGATGAACAGAACTTTTCAGTAGTTACAAACTGCAAATTTAGGTGACTCACCAATTGGGTTGACATTGCCCCAGTAACTCTCAGGCTGGGGATGTACAAGAGGATCACCATACACCTCTGATGTTGAAGTGAGTAAAATCCTGTTTATGCACAATCAAATTTTAGTAATTACACTGAAGTTTATAGACTTATAGTTACAAGGTTGAATAAACTAACCTTGCTCCCACTCGTTTGGCAAGTCCTAGCATGTTCAGTGTGCCAATCACATTAGTCTTGATTGTCTGCCAATTTATACCGTTAAACATTATAAATAGCTCAAATTGCATAACTATGTTATGCCAACTAATATGTGGAAATATGCCCATGTATTAAATTTCATATCATTTAATATTTCGTATGTTTAATAAGTGATGAATGAAAATTGAACGAAATACTATATTTTAAACATCAAATGAGTGATTTTTTTAATAGAGAATGCTTCCAATCAAAAGTTGATAATAATCTATATGTGTCCAAAGGGTTTATTGTTCAAACATTCATCAAATCATGAACATGCATTCTGCCGAAAAGATGCAACAAACAACGATATTGCCAAACAATTTAGCCAGAGCAGGAAATCTCAGGGAATACAATGCAAGATGTGCACCAAATAAGATGATCCTCGCAAAGGATGGTAGATCTTCTCTTGGCGACCATAAATTGAAGAACAAAGGTTCTTTAACATAAAGAAAGTGGGAGGGACAATAACGTGCTGCAATAAATAGCTATTCTAATTAATATGCAAGACCTGCAATAGACTGACTGATTGCTTGATTTTGAAGGGAAAAATGAGAGATTTGGCGCACAGCTTGATGAACTAATGCATTCAAAGTAAAGGCCCTTAATAGTTATGTTGCCAAACTGAATAAAGAGCACATCCCAAAAGTAATCACCTTGACAGGATTGTACTTATAAAAGATTGGAGAAGCAGGGCATGCAAGATGATATATTTGGTCAACTTCTACCAACAATGGCTCTGTGACATCTGTAGAGAGAAAAACAGTAGTTTGATTCACAAGACCATCGCGCGCGTGCGCAGAGGGCTGAAGATCATGAAATCTACAAATCAAAAGTACCATGTCGAATAAGTTCGAATCTTGGATGTCCCATCCATTTGCTAAGATTGTCCTTTGACCCGGTGAAGTAATTATCTGCCACAATTACCTGACATACAAAACCAATGAGGTTAAGAAAACATGAATTCTAAGGATAGAAAGTTAAACATGCCAGTGCCTGGTGCTAGTCCTAAGTAAATTCTTTTGACACGAAATGACAAAACTAGGGAAGGCACCCACCTCATTCTTCTCATTCTCCATCAGCCTGTCCACTAAGTGAGAGCCTATGAACCCAGCCCCTCCAGTGACCAGGATTCTCATGTTGGACTGCCATCATCAACAGTAGCAAAAAATTTTTGACAACAAGAAGAGTAGAGAGACGGTGAACTTATAGTGACCATGGTCCTCATGATTGACGAAATCCAGGTGCTGAGAAATAATGCTAGATATGAATTGGGTCCATACAAAACAAGGAAGCACAATTCCTTGTCAAAGAAAAAAAAATCAAGACAACATGAGAGGGACTAATCTTGGCTCTACATAAAACAGGGGAGCACATTTGTATCCTCCTTAGATGAAAGAAAATAAAGAGCAAAGCAAGAAAACCATAGGTACGAGTGGGGATGGGAATGAGAAATGAGGACGATCGTAGAGCAGGAACAAGAATGAGAGATCCAAGTAGATAAATCAGACGGTTGGATCAACTAAGTCAGATCTATCGCTCACAGATCGTACGGGATGAATTACATAACCTTCTGGCGACACAATACCTCCGGCAAAATGGCCCATCGCATCACCGAACAAAAATTGGCAACGAAAAGACGCATGAAGAGAAGGGAGTCCATGCATGCCAATACGATACAAGAACAGCTCCCCAGTTACCACTGTATTTGCAGCTCCTCAAAAGCATGATTTATGTCAATTTTTCATCACTATCCAAAGACTTAGCTAGTATAAACCCCAGATAATCATATCACGAGTAAGCAAAAGGGGAAACAGCCTCCTACCTGAAAAAACTTGGAATTGCGCAAAGGCGAAGGGCTCGGGGGTGGTTTTGTCGTCTGGTGCTCCCCGTTGGACACATTCTTGGCCATCGTGTCCCCCTAGTTTAGGAATCTGCAAAGATTTCGACACAGAAAGCCCCCACTCATAAGTGCCAGCATTAAATACTTTTCCAGCTAAAATCACGCCAGACGTTAGATCGCGCTTCACCGAACATCGATCGCAATCCCTCGCGCGCGCACTGACGACGCGAACGCTCAGTTTTCCCCAGACGACACGTGCAAAAACACTAAATCGCATGACTCCCAGTCAAAACGCAGAGGACCGGAGGTCGCACATCAAGCAAGAGCAGCTGACCATTCCAAGTCAAATCAAAGACCGGCGAAAACCGAAGCGAGAAGAAAGGAAGGCACGACGCTACTTACAGATCGAGCAAAAACACCGAGATCAACGAGACGCTCGCGACGCGATGCCTTAGTACTCACTCGATCCACGAAACTCGGACATCGGTCACTCGGTATATATACAGCCAGCTAGCCAAAAGAATATTTTCAGGCATCGAAGCTTCTACTACCAGACTGACCATTTAAAAAAAGAAAAAAAAAAGGAGGAGGAAAAAGGGAGGAAGAGAGAGCGAGGGACGGAAAACAATGATTAAAGAACGAAAAGGAGACTTCGCGATCAAGCAAAAGAGGCGAAGCGACCGCTGACAGGCGCCATCGCGCCAACAACCGAAGCCCGACCGATCTCACCAAACGGACAGCTACGACATTCCCATCACGGAATCGTTAGCTCGAAGCTTGAGAGGACACCTGCGGGACGCGCGCTCGATCGCCTCTCCAGCTGGTCTCCGGATTCGGACTTTCGCCGGTTCCTGCTCGGCGATTCCCTCGCGAGAGGTTCGAGAGAACGAGGGGCGCGGCGTGCGTCAGCGGGAACGCGTCACGAGGGAATTTATACGGGAGAGGAGGAGAGGGGGCATATGCATCGGAATCAAACTTCCACTGGAGTGGGGGAAGTGGAGGAGAAGGTTCGCTCCTCCCTCCCTCCTCCTCTTCCTCCTCGTCGTCCGTCTTCTTCGAGCTCGTCAAAAAAAATGAAAAATCCTAATTTCTTTATTAAAAAAGAGAAAATAAAATAAAAAAGAAAAGAAAGAAAGATGCTGTCGATTGCAGATGTTGCATGGGATTGGGTCTCCCGTCCGGGTCCGGGTCGCTGTCGCTCGTGCGACGACGTGCGCGTGATGGGAGGCGGGTGGGGCCCACTTGCCGTTTTGACTGCGATGCGAGGGAAGGGGACGGGGACGGGGGGACGGACGGACGGCCCTTTTTCCCTGTTTTTCTGTTTTATTTGTTTCTTCTTCGTGGAAAAAAAAAATGGAAATTATATAAATGGCAAAAAAAAATTCGACACGTTTCTGTTTTCTATACGTCATCGCGCACCGTCTCGCCCTTGGCTACGTTGGCGAGAAAATAAAGAAAGCGATCTCGTCAGTTTGCGTCGCGTGTTTGGATTGGGAGCTCCAATTCCAACTAACAATGAAATAAATTTTCGAAGGAACAAGAGGCAACACGGTGGCTGTAGTTTAGTGGTAAGAATTCCACGTTGTGGCCGTGGAGACCTGGGCTCGAATCCCAGCAGCCACACTTCTCCCCTTTTTATATATATATATTTTATATATATACATACATTTACATTTTTCCTTTGTGGGATATATGAATTTGAAGCGTTACAACTATTTGAAGTTAAATTCGTTCGATATAGAAGACGGCAATCCGTTTTATGCTACAAACAGGAATTCCCCTTGCTAGTCTTGCCTTGTACTCCGCGATGGGAACAAAACTTTTTTATATGAATGATTCAGCATTTATACACAGATAATGTCCTCAAGTCTCCCAGCCGCGCAAGGCCAGAATCTTGCAAGAAAAGTCGTGCAAGTTCGCTATTTGGCTAGTCGGATTATGCCACTGCACGAGTTCTTTCATGGCCTTCTCGATCTCTCTCACTTCCCTTAGCAAGCTACTCATGCAGAATCCTAGAGCACCCAAACTGAGGACCATTTCGCTTTTGATCGCATTCTCGGCTTCGACGCCATCACCGCCATGGCTGATTTTATGGAGCACCTCTTGAGAATGCTGGAGATAAGAGCCCACCATCTTCTCGACGTCACCTTCATCAAAACGAGGCCTTAGCAGGTTGGATTTTGTTGCTTTCCCCAACTCGAGATCACAAGAAACGCTGGTCTCTTGAAGCTGCTTCTCGAGAAGCGAGACTGATTTGATTGAGTTGATCTCCTCGAAGCATTTCAGCGAAGAGCTCGCGAGATCTCTGTAAAGTTCAAGGTCGCTGTGAAGCTTATTCAGGGCCTCTTCTGAAGAAGCAGCCGCAGCCTCGAGTGCTGACAATTCTTGTTCGAGGAACTTCCGCGCATGGCCACAGAAATGCAAGAGGTCCACCATCTTTGACAAAGACCCCAAGAGCCTACCATAGCAAGCACTGTGGAAGGGCACGAACCAGAAATTCGGCTCTACGTCGGCTTCCTCGATGAACTTACCGAGCTCAAGCACGCTCATCTTGACCCTCTTTTGTTTCTCTTCGAGATTAGACATCTTGGTGTTGTCGAGTCCACCCAGTGTTGTGACCGTGGCAATGCACTCACGTAATGCCATGAAACAATCGGTGAGCTGACGCTTAGCCAGAGAAGAAGCTCTCGTGGGCTGCATCAGAAGTTCCACCGCTACCAAACCAAAAAACCCAATGAAGGTCTCGACTATTCTTGCGATAGCGAATTCGCTCGGCGGGCCAAAGTTCTTCCTACCCAGTATCAACACGGCTCCGATCACAGCCGAGATGCCGCCTGCTTGGCCGTACATCTTGCTCTTCCTAAGAAAGCTACAGAAGACGAACCAAGGGACGAGAGAAAGGACTCTCACGGGCAAGAACCTCTGAAAAAGAAAGCAACCTATGACTCCATAAACGGATCCTAGTACCGTGCCCTGCGCCTTGACGTTGGCCACCTTGAAAGTAGCCTCTCTGGCTGAGGAATAGCTGACGGCTAACGGAAGCCCGGCCCAATAACCGTCCTCCTTGCTGTACATAAGCCCAAACAGCACCGCTAGGCCCAGCGAGAGCGAGCACTTGAGCGCGGGGACGAGCCTTTTGGGGCTCATTTTGAAGCCCCACTCGTTCCAGACTCTTCTGAAACAGTGAGAAAGCCCGCTTTCTTTACCTGTTGACTGTTCGTCTTTCCTAAGAGGATCGTCTTGGGGTGATGTCAATGCTGTGGTCTTGCCGTGGAGGAGTTTCATGCAGAAGAGGAAGAAGATGGAAGGCAAGTGCTCGGGCGAGGTCGGTACTTTGCGAATAGAGTCGAAGAAGCCAATTATGTTTTCGGAAACTGATTCAGGGACGGTTGAAGTAGAATCACCCGGGGAAAGCCAGCTCTTAGATTGCCTCATGATCAGAGCAATGTGTTCGTCTAAAGCGAGTTTACAATTTTTGAGCGGTCCATCATCATCGGGCAATGTGATTGGGAACGAAGTGACGCTCGTTAATGCCGTCTCCATCCCACGCAATTGTATTTCTAAACTTTCCTGCAATCTGTCTCCTGGGCTCATGTGGTATGGTTTCGAGGACGTGAACGGAACTCTCTCCCAAAGCGCACTTTCCTGTGGTTCAAACGGAGTCGTTTAGCTTCCACTATTGGAGAAGGAGATTCAGCGGTGAGCTTCATATATTAAGTTATCGCAGAATGATCGTGCAAGTGCTTGGTTTGCTATTTTTGGAGTAAGATTTTTGTTGGTATTCCAAGACAAGTATCAAAATAATCAAATATGCAATAATGAAGCGGTTAGGGGACCGGACGGGTTGTGATTGATCACTGTATATTTTCAAAATCATCACCTGATGGCGTTTGATATTCCGAAGAAGTATGTTCGCAGCACGGGACAAGCATTTGGCTCGAGAGATAAGGGCGAGGGCGGATTCTTCGTCCTCGGCGAGGAACGCCTCGGCAAAGAGCTTCAACCTGTTCGAGGCATTCTCGGCGTAGGCCTTGCAGTTCTCTTTTATCTGCATGCAGAATTCTCCATCGTCAATTAATTTATGAGGGCATGCTTATGTCAAGCTTACTGAAAAAAAAAAAAAAAAAAAAAAAAAAAAAGAAAGAAAGAGAGCTCCACGGTTCCAGAAAATCCACGTGGTAGAAAACCTACTGCAATGGATAAAAGTCCACCAACAGGCTCGGTAGAGTGAACTTCACGTGGTTGACGTAATCTGCGTACGCAGAGCGTCATGCAAACCCAAATCTATGTGAACTTTCATGTGAAGAGTACGTAGATTTCAGAACATTTCCCGTATAAAAATACTCTTTCTTTAACTGCGGTTGACCGGGGGGAACAACAAGCACCACAGAGCCAGATTCAGGACAAATAAAATGGATGTCATCGGATTTACCAGTAGTCATATGTCACGACAACCTAGAAAACATGATTAAACTATATTCTCATGATAAGGGAAGAATATCTCTCTTCATCGTCCTCCGGTCGTTTGCCAAGTAGTGCTAACTTGCAGGGATTATGGGCTAAAGTAAGATCATATCCCTACACAAGAAAGTATCTTGCATGCATTGATTTTGGCATACCTCATGACAGGCCGTCCTCGGGAAGGGGAGCAACAGGGCCAGCGGGCAAGCGAGGGCCCCGACGGCCGTGCTGGCAGCCACGTGGAGCGGGTGCATGACCGCCTCGACCCGCTCCTTCTCGATGTAACCGATCACGTACACCAGCACCACCTGCCCCAGCGCTATCCGCTTCGCCGTCCCGTGCGTGGCCCCCGGCAGCGCCACCACGAACGACGCCAGGGCCACCGCGAGCGCCGTCGTCCCGCCCGACAGCCTCGCGGGGCCGATCAGCCACAGGCTCAGTATCGCGGGCCCGATGCTCTGGGCGGTGGCGTACAGCGCCAGCCAGCACCCGCGCAGCGTGTCGCCCAGGGAGGCGTCGGTGACGACCAGGATGACCGTCACGTAGGAGAAGGCCGGGAGCGACACGGCGCGCCGCAGAGGGGCCGGCCCGTACAGGGTGGCGCACGCCACGATGGCGCAGGCGAGCGCGGTCCGGAGCGCGGACGCGAGGCACGCGCGCCACAGGGCTCGCGCTCGCTCCGGCTGAACCGAGATCCCACGCATCATGGTTAAAAACGAGCTGGTAACTGCGGTTCTTGCTTCCTTCCTCGCGCGTGCTTGTTCGAGGGAGCGATGGAGGTTATAACGAGGTTGGTTCGAGAACGTAGCGAGCGAAGGGAAAGGGCGTTTTGTAGGGAGAGGGGAGAAGGGACACGGGACGGTTCATGATGATGTGAGTGGATGTGGGGATGGGATGCATATGGGGCGGAGTGTGGTGTTGTGCATTACTGACGCAGCTCGACTTTATGCCTTGTCGAGCGTCGCTGATTAGTTCTAATTCGTAATCGGTGGATAGAAAAAGGGGCAACCTGCAAGCACAAACGTCTTCGTGAGGGGGTGCGGCTCAGCTTCGCGAGCCAATAATGTCCATGGCTCGTTATCGTTATCATTAATTTTCTTTAAGAAATGATTACGTGATAATTTTTAATATATAATAACACAAAAAATTAAAAAGAAATAATTACATGACAATCTCTTAAATATACTGTGAAAATAATAATTCATTCTAAACCAAAAAAATTAAATCATAAATAATTATAAATTGTTGTGGGAAGCTCATAATAAATTGTTGTTATCACAGTTTCTCAATGACTATTATGGTAGTAAAGTCCTTTTTTTTTTTTTAAAAAAAAATTCTAGCCCTAGGGAAACTAAGGTTTTAAAATTAGAAGCAAAAATAAATTTTGATTAAACGGGCGGTCCTAGAAGAGGAATTAGCTTAGTGGGGAACTCCACGATGTTAAAGTTACCTACCGGCCCACTCTTTATGATTAATCTATTTACGGCATATGAAAAGCTTACGCGCTCAATTTATTTATCCTTTTATCCCTTGTTCTATCCTGATCAAAGGTCGGACGCCTTTGGAGTATCTGAGGAGTCCCCATGTAAGTGCGCATCTCTATCCGACGACCATCGAGTAATCGTCGTACGGTCATCGGTCGTCACGTTGTTCTCCAATTTGGCTGTAGTAGAGATTTGAAATGATTGGAAGATGTTTTGCTCCACAGTTGAAGTTATTGTTAAAGTTTCAAAGGTTAAGATGCTTATTCCAAACAAATCAATGACTAAAATTGTATCGCCGTACGGAAAATGATACTTAATTGGTGGAATCTTGATCTTCTTTAAGTGCACTCACCAGGAAAGATGCAATATTTTACGTTGCACCAAAAAAAGTAAAGTGCATAGATATGAGCGGGAGAGATTCCCGCACATCCTATGGAACTATACTAGTTTTCTGGCCACTTATGGAAATAAAATGAGAAGCGGAGGGTCCCGTTATGTTCAAAAGGTGACAAACAGATTTTAACCATAAATTTTGTTAGAATAGTAAACAATAAAGCATGCCTTTCTTTAAACAGTTTAAATTTTTAGAATAATTCGGCAGTGATCCTATAAAATCCCGTTTAATATCAGAGCTGCCATTACTGAAGAAACCCTAAGTATTGGAGCCATTGTTTCAACTCTAAGTGCATATAGCACCCAGTGTACCTTGAGCGAACATAGCACCCAGTGCACCCCAAGCAAACCCTCAAATAAATCCAAGCATCCCACCATGCACCCAAATAGATCAATCTCCGCCACCCAATAGTGTTCACTATGTGCGCACAAATCTTATATGAGGAAGCGCTTAGTCAAGTCTATTGGCTTTTCTTTCAATGCCGGCTGCACAAGCCACCTCACTCAATAGCTATTTTCGCAAGCCAGTGGTATAGGTCTCTTAATGTTACAAGACAGTTTGTATTGGCTGCATCACTCAACTATTGTTTCGTAAGCCAACTACACCAGCCGCTTGCTATTTCTCCTATGATTCTTGCCCTTTGGCACGTTTTTCGAGAAGCCAACACTACCACCAAAACTCCTACCCTTAGACTAGCTAGATCCAGAAGTTTTGCTGCAAACAGTCGTCGAACGCCACCGAATCTGCCAAGTCTGGGCCGTTGGACATGATTTCATTTGATTTCAAACTCAAGGTGAAGCTTGAGGAGGGATGTTAGTTTAATTAAGGAATTTTCTAGGATAATTTCCTATATTATAGATACATTAATGATTTTGTTGATTATTTGTATCTCTCAAGATTACAAGTACATTTTTCTTTAATTGTGCCTATCTTGACTGAGATACAATGTTAAAATAATTATCTAATAAAATTATAAGTAGACTAATGTATTTTTATTTAATATTTACATCGAAACATACATAATTTTCTCGATTCTACTTTCCACTTTATTCTCAACATAGTACCAGAGCATGAGGAGGTCTTGAATTCAAATTTTTCCAAGCTCCATTTATCTCTTCAATTAAATTTGTCCACACATAGTACTAAGTAAAAAAACCAAACTAAGCATTAATGGGGAGTGTTAAAATGGTAAATAATAAATCATACATTCATCTAACAGCTTAAATTTTTAAAATCGTCAACAGTGATTTCACAAGTCCATAAAATTATTTATCTAAAATGGGATGACTTGCTTATTTGGTTGCCAAGGAGGTGGAGAGCTATGTCACTGTGCCCTTAAATGAAAGGAATATTAGTAGAGAGATCTGTCAATGAATTTATTAATTTGAACAGCAGCCGTTTACATATCAACTTCAATGATTTTTTGTTCTCCTTAAACAGGTATTTTTGAATGCGAAAAGACACAATTTATATATCATTCTGGGCAATATTATTTTTCTTTCGCTCGGATTGCAATCATGGTCTTCTCAATCTCAAACCTTTGCAATTCTAGTAATGATGCTTCCGACTCAAAGTCGAACGTCGAGCCCTACTTGGGGCTGGTTCCTATCCTCATCCTTTTCGAAGGAAGTCAAACGAGTTCTATTCCAAGGAACTTATTTTTCCTTTAAGACAATCAGCATATCTCATCATGTTCAAATCAACCGAAGATTTTATGCCAATTCGGACCAATTATCTAATGTCTAAACTAAAGAAAAGTAAAAAAGATGGAAAACGACATATTGTCTCGTACTCCAATTTGTCGAGCTAAAAAGAGATTACGAAGATAGACTTTTGTAAAGCACAAGGAAAGGAACCTAGCTATAGCCTATAGATCAAATTAAAGCCGCTCTTTGTGTAGAGGTTGATCTTTCATATGTTTTGGGAAACTGACATTTGCATTCCGCGCGAGATGGTTATTTTCCGCCGTTGCTCAAAAGCATGTCCGGAAAGGTGCGGTCTGGAGGTCTCGGTCAAATCCCCCTCGAAATTCCGGCGGGCCGTCGTGCTAGCATCTCCTCTCGATTCGAAAGCACATTCCTTGTCTGCACAACGAGGGAGTTTCATTCGCTGCCCTTCCTTTACCTCGGAAGATTCAGACCAGGACCTGCTCCGCCTTTAAGGACACTCCACGACGGAAGATGCAGGCTTTTTCTCCCGAGTGCTTCGGTGGGTCTACGAATGAGCTGAGAGCACGAGCACTACTAAGCTAAAAGAACATGAGATACGAATATGGGATGATGAGCCACTAAAACAAGTTTTAACAGGAGGTTCAGATCCTTTCACATGCCTCGCTTTTCCCATTGGAAATTAATCATTGGATGTCTAAGAGATCTCGACTCTACATGCGTTATAGATCTAAACTAAAATAATGATAATGACGATCAAAATTTTTAATTAAATAATAATAATATCAAACTTTCCTTTCAACAATGATATCAGTGTATATGAAAACAGTAAAAAAATCTGCGAAAACTCGTGTAGTAAAAATCTAAGTTTCTAGATCTTGCCTTGTGCCCATAGTCGTAAACTTACAGTTTCACTAGCACATGTTAATAAAGTTGTGGTCGAAGACGCTCGACCCATGATTTTAATTTCAACTAGCACGCGAAGTCCTACCTGAAACATGTACAACAAAATTCTGTTGCGGGAGCTCGAGGTGACACTAGAAAAGTTTGATTCCCTAGCACCAGATCAAGCATACAAACTGTTTCCTCGCCATAATATGACTCCAACTTTCATGATAACAAAGCTTTAGAGTCAAGGCTCAAGGTGGAGCTTACTCGTGAATGACAGCTGCATCCTCCGAAATTTCTCCGGACAAGCGTCCTAGGTCGTCGATTAAACTAATGCTCGAGACAAAGAGATTAAGTGGGATTTCCCTAGATTTCCACTTACCCAATCTCATGTCCCAAACTTTTTGTTTCTCCTAGAATCTGCTCCTTGAGAAGGAGGAAGGGTCACATGGGACGCGGTCGATGGGACGCGGTCGATCCACTCATTGAAGAAATTATATTACTCCCTCGAGTTCGTTAAAGCAGTCGCACATGCGACTCATCCTCTTCTTATTTCGCTATTATCTCTTTCCAACGAATTTAGTACATTCGATCCACAAAAGTCGGTTAAAAGCGAGGGGCACTCATCAGAATCTGCAATCACCCCCACATCGCTGCAATTGGTTCGGACAAGGACAAAATTTTGCGTTCCCAGGCACTCACAGACGCCCCCACTCCGTTCTTTCTTCGTTGATGTCATCAAAAGAAGCTCCAAAAGTTCAGTTTTGAATTCAATAGCCACTAGCTAGCCGCTCTTCTATGACCAGGAATGTTGGGTCGACGTCGGTTTAGGTCCTAGCCTTCCAAGCCAGAATAGCGGTCTTGCATTTTGACTTGTACGTTTGGCGACACTCGTTCTATAATTCCGACCCTCTTGTTGAATGGTACAAATGATGTATTTCACGAGAAGGCTTTTTCCGACTTTCCCCATCGAGACAATATGACAAGGGAGCTCTCGGGAGGGCTCTATATTGGGTGGTTCTTGTTCGGAACAGAAAAGCTCGTTCAGTTCTCTTTTCCCTCCCTTCTGTCTTTATCCATGAGCGCCAAGGATTTAACCTAACATAGAGGGAAACAAGAACGAGATGCGATAGCTCTTCTCGTTTCTGCCGGGGCAGGTGAAACACAAGTGGAGTGACTCAGCGCAATTTCACTTGATAAGCATCCCCCCACCTTCTTATCAGTTTCTCAGCCCAAATGTTGAGTGCATTCAATATCGGAACTCAATTGTCGAATTAGTTTTCGATCGTTAGGTAGATCCACCCAAGCTTGTACCGGAACTGTACTTAGTCGTGCTCATTTAGTTGCGTTAACCAGTGAAATCCGCAACATCTTTTACTGTTCTTAAGGATCTCATAATGGCCTATAGATGGCTCGAGAACCTTATTCCTGAATATAACTAATGGCAGACATGATGAACCGTTCACAAACAAAATAACCTATTGGTTTCCAACACAGGACTAGATAAGAATTACTGCATGCATTTTAAGGGAGCACTCGCAGCAAATAAGGATCTTTCCGCACAAAGCTGGTACGATACGTGTTAATTCAGAGTATGTTATTCACGAATTGAGTTATGCTGACCCTTTTCTACAAGAAGATAGCCTGTTGCCGTAGGAAGCTTCAGAGTTGCACAAAACCCGTACTTCAGCGTCCTATCCGCTCGAGATCCGAGAGGTCACCCGAGATCACTCGAAAGAGCATAAGAAATTGAAAAGTGACTCGTACCAGAAAAAGGTGACGTTGAGATCCAAGTGGTATGAAAGTTGGCCATGGCCTATCGGCGGCAATTGAGGGGCCTTCGGTGACGCAACAGCTTACCCGTGAATTTGCACCTCCAGGCCTCTTTCAAAAGGGCGGTTTGTTGGAAGTGTGAACGTGCAACTCTTATATCAGCCGCATTCTCGTTTTATACTTCTCTTCGCTTTCGAGCGTTTAAAATTTTACAGTTACTTCCAAGAATATAAAGTCAAAAATGTCACTCAATGAGCATAAGAAGAGTCAATGCTTCCCAGAAACTGGAAACGAACTATCCTGGGGTTCGCTGCTCTATAATTACACTAAAGACCATATATACTGGCAGCCCCAGAAAGAAAATATTCATGTTATATCAGGTAAATCTCAGAGGCCAAATTGGTCAAAGAGAGATTATACCACCAACCACATGACATGAAAAGGAGAGGCTTTTGCGACCATGCAGTATCATGCCCACTTTTGCACGTGTAACAACATATGTCTCTGCGAACACCACGTAAGCATCCTTAAATAATAAGTGCATGCTACCGCTCTTATTGACAGACGACTAGCCCACAACTTAATTTTCCACTTTCCCTCCCTCCTCGTTTCCTTCCTTCTTAGTGTTCTTCACTCTCTTATGCACTTTCTCTTTCTGCTTCTTTCTTTCGTCTCACCGACAAACTCTACAACCCAATTACTGCTCTGGCTCTTGTATATTTTATCTTGACACTGCAATACCATCATGGTCACATTAAAAACTCTCAAAATCCGAAGCAACAATGACCGAGAACAAACCGTTCTGACTCTGGCAATCTGCCAGAAGAAAGCACGCAGGAAATCTACAGAGACTAGGACCAAAACAAATCTCTACTGACATAAACTCTTGGCTTACAGACTCATCTCCACTAGAGGAGGCATGAATGCTAAAACAAATTTGCCTAAAGGACCTTCCCTTAGTTTCAAAAAAGTGTCCCCATATCAGAGACAACCGACTGCATATCTCATGAGAACTATAAGGGACGGTTCTCTGGGTCAGATAGCAGAGTAACTACGGCTACGAACATAAGCATGACAAGCATCGCTGTTTTCACCGCCATGTCCCAGTTAGTGTTGCCGTCTCTAAGCCTCTCATAATTATGGACATAACATTGCTCCTCTCTGTCCTCAACAACAGAAAAATCAGCCCCAGAATTTGGGCTCTCGGTCTCAGAAGGCTGAAGCACATCGCAATTGTTCATGATTCTACACTTCGTGCAATTGCAATTTCCACCTAGATACAAAGGGAGTGTGGGAAGACTCTCAGCAAGAACCTTCTGATAAATCCCTCCATAAATCCTCAGCTTCTCTCGGGTAGCAGGTCTTAGAACCTGACAGAGAAAGAGACTTACTTGAGCAAGTTTCAAAAGTATCTAAGAATAGCACAGCAGGAAAACTTGGTGCTAAAGAAACCCTCCGATATGTCAACATTACCTGTAGTAGAGTCTGGGCAATAACTCGCAAAACGGGGGAAAGTCGTATAACAAACACACAACCAAGCCGGCCTGGGTAATGATCTTGCAGAAGGGTTAAACAAGATCTCATTATTTGCATGGGAATTCTATATGGAGATAAACCGTGACAGTCAACGACAACTGTAATTCGGGTACTTTCAGAATTAACCAAGTGAAGCACTCCATATTCCACCTGAGATACTGCATGGCAACCATTTCCACCCATAAATATATCATCCGAAAAGCAAAAGTACAGTAAAGGTAAATTTGAAGTAATAATGACTGGTTTATTAAACTCAAAGTTCTGCTAATTTGAGGAAACATAAGCGCACATATCATAACTTGGCAAATTAAGATATCCTAAAGAGCAAAAAGACTGGCATATAGTGATTGACTTGCATATCCTCAGTCATAATCATGACATTTGGACAAATACTTGTGATCAGAGCAACTCTTGCATGAAATTTCAGGTTTTACAAAAGAATGTTTCGTATCTAAATTAGTATCAAAGTACGAATTACTTGCACGAGTGATTTGACGAATCTTGTTATAGTTATACTTTTCAACGTCAAGAATCCTCATCTGATAAAAATACAAAAGCAGGTCACAAAGACAATGTAGTCAAAAAAGTATGACTGACCCTTATACTTGATTTAATACACGCAACTTCAAATGAAAAAAAAAAAAAACCAAAAAGACAACTATTAATCTCATTACCGAAAGGGCTAGAAGGTAAGAAATGAACAAGCATTTAAGAGAGCAACGAAACATACTGATAGCTTGAGAGAAGCGAGGTCTCTCGTGTGATGGCAAGGTGATGAAAGCTAAGCCAAGCCGCACAATGAGACATGGTCTATGTCTCAAGTCAAATCCATGCCAAAAGAGTAAATTCGACCAAGCCCGAAGTTCTTCCTTAGTGAGGAGTCCGTAAGTTTCCCTCCAACGAACAGTCCTCTTAACTGAGGACACCAAGGATGAGAAGTCACCATTTGCGGCAACATGAAATCTATGGAGCTCATCCTCATCCATTCTACAAAAGCATTACCTTAAGTTACCATGCTTCAATCAAACCAATGATACTTTAAGCGACCCAAAATTGAGAAAGAAAGTATGAGTAATTGGAGAATCAATCAGTGACAATATAAAGAAATAACCACGAATTCCTTGCTGGACAAAAGTTGTCATCAAGTATTCATATTATAATCTGAGACTTCCAGTAAGTTCAATTAAAGTACTCTGCTGCGGTGCTGAACATAGTTAGTGAACTTACCTATCTGGCAAGGTAATCCCTTGATCTTCCAGTTCTTTATGCAAACGGACTAACCAATTTTCTGATGCTAGAATCTGAGGAGCTTCATCGCAGATACTGTAAACAAGAAAATATTCTAGTGAATGCATCAACAGCGGAGACATCACATTGACTTAGAGGAAGGGAGGATTCAGGTGGAACTTCAATAAAAACCATGAAAGTTTTTTCACCAACCTTGTAAATGCACAATTGCAACAAATTCAGAGAAAGAAGAACATAAATAGAAAGCAAAAGAAAAGCAATTTGATATTGGTGACCACAATCTTATTCTCGCTGCTAATGGGAGATCAACTAGAGGATTGAATCATTGCTTAGAGCAAGGTAGGGGTATAAGTCACGACTCAAGTCTCAACAAATTCTTTATCTCGGATATTCAGAGAGTAAATTTGATTTTCGAGATAACCTTATGAACAGGCACTAAATTCAATACAAAATTCAACACAAATAACATCCATTCATAGATTGGCACATAAGAATGAGCATGTTAATCAATATGCCTATACAAATAATTTTCCTTAACTTTCAAGCAATATCTAGAGACATTTGAAGTCAATCTCAAGTTTGGTCCCTTACGTGCACTTGGTATCTGAAGTATGCTGCAAAGTAGCCGGATCTGAACGTACATTAGAATATGCTCGGGAATCACTAACGGCATCCAAACTTTCAGTGGTAGGCTCATCTTGATCAGAGAATGCTGTAGCTACAGATAGAACTAATAGAGGCCTGGACAATGTCTGACAACATGAAATCAATTAATTGACATTTAATGAGATGAAGTGAAAACATGAGATGAAAACAATTGCACCCATTAAATTAAGCTAAATCTTTAAGTCTACGATGTTATTGTTAACAAGCTGAGACTATGCCTTCAGTGCCCATAAAGGAACTTTAGAAACCGCCCTATCGAGTTGATAAGTCAGGACTGGCCAACCATACATACATAAACAATCTCCAAGCAAATTTAGGCATCTGGAAATAATATTGCACCTTCGAAAATATGTCAATTATATCCAAATGACAACAGAATGAGCTAAAAAAAAAAAAAAAAACACAGCCACTTCTATGATTGCATCAGACTCCAAAAGAATGCATGAGTTTTTTGCAAATAAATTTCTCTACAGTCTCAGGAATATGCCTTACGTATCTTTCTTTTGAAATTTTCCATCTTAAAAAAGCAACCTAGATCAATAATGGACCATACAAACCTGCATGCCTTTTATCAAACCCCTGAAGGGAGCCCATCTCTGTAGCCACTTTAATGGTGGGTAACAGAGAAGTTGTAAAGCCTGAAGACCGCGCCAAGCAAATGGACACTTGGCCCTGGAAAACCTCCTCACAGTTTCTAGAGCTGTAACTTTGAGCAAAAAGAATGCTACATCACCAAATACACCGCTACCAATTCTGCCATGTCCCAGGGAAGCTAATTGCCTGTAACTGAATTTATCCTTAGAGAATGTTTTTGGCCTTGATGCAACCAGAGACTTCTGAGAAACCTTTTTACCAGGAACGAAACTAGCGGTTTCAGGGTTTTTGTTCAAGGTGGAATTATTCCGTGAGTCTTCCATTGAGGTGCCTCGACCAGATACCTGGCTCCAGTTAACGAGTAAGACCGAGAGTAATTCCTACATACATCACTAAACGAGCTGCCCAGTCTTGTTCAACTGCTTCACAGCTTCCGACAGAACTGTCTACTCTTGTCAACACATCAACCTGCCCAAGTCAATAAGCGACACAACTACACTGGATCATCATTCATAATATCCTCAGGGCAAAGAAAATAATCCCAAAGCTCAACCGAAAATGACACTCGATACACAGAAGACTCGGGAATGGATTCCCACGATAACATTTGAGGGACCACCTTAACAAGTCAGACGCTATGACACAACAGCTCGCATGCCTCCATTGCGAAATTCTAAAACTCTGCCAACTAGAATCAGAGATTCGTCAGTGGCATTTTCAGCAAGTGCAGGTGATTTCCAAACGTGTTATGGTAACTTCCATCGATGTGTCGGCAAATCATGGATGCGTTGAATCGGCGGCCTCCGTCGGGATCAGTCCACACGGTTCGCATCAACAATTTCCGACACCAGATAGCTCAGACCAGACCATTCAGGATAAGCAAAAAGAACAAACACGATCGTTCGCTTTCTGCAGTATCCTCTTCCGCGCGATAAACTTGCCTATTAAGCTGAAGGACCAAAGAGATGAGGTCTCGTAATGAGAGATCTCACCTCTGTCGCGAAAGTCGGACCGGATTTGGAATGCGGAACTTATCCAGGTTCAATAAGCTAGCTAGGTACGGCTACCAGATCGGACCGACGATTCGGGATCGGAGTAGGAATTCGAACGGAATCCGCGAAAAATCGAGGGAGAAGAAGCTTTACCCGGGAGAGAATCTCCGTCAAAGCGAAGCGGCCGCCTTCTGCAGGAAGCTTTTCTCGGAACGCCCTTTCGCTTCCGGCGTTCGATCGGCGCCGGTGCGGCGGCGCGGTTTCTCGCTGGGGGAGCTCGCCACCGTCAACGTCAATGGCCGAAGGAAGGCGGGGGAGGAAGACAAAGCAGGAGGAGGAGTAGGTGGAGGAAGTGGGGCCCACCTGGGAGGGTTTCGGGCACACAGTTGACAGCTCACTCCAGTCTCGCCACCAGCGCATGCCACACGTGTTCGGTCGATGTCGGTTTTGGGGTTCTATTGAACGGAGGGGATTCTAGAATTAGATGCGCAATCGCAATTAGATCTCTTAAAAAATTGATGATACGGAAAGCTAAGGCTCGGCACACGTCACTTTCTTGTCCTGTTGTCCGCCTATCAGTCTTAGTAATTTCCTTTTGCGACTTGACTCTCAAAATATGTTACTTGTGACATGTACAATCATATGACGTTTTTACTTTTTTCCACTTAAAATATTTTCGATTTACAAATTTGAAGAGAAAAATCACTCGAGTAAAACAAGAAATTTGCACCAAATATGCTTGTTTTGGGCTATCGGCTTACAAACATATTAACATCTTAATTTGAAGATATCAAATGGAATTTAATTTATGTTGTCACACTTCACATCGATAATATACCAAAGAAAAAAAGAACAGTAATGATTAAGATAAGATATTTAATTACTATCTAGTCGTTGTACAGAATTAAAAAAATCAATTCTATAGAATTTTTGTAAATCCAAAACTCAACGGATAGATCTACTTAATGAATAAGGGGGAAAGTGCAAAGTATTTATGAGAAATCAAACTGAATTTCAATAATATATTGGTGTTGCTTATAGAATTTGAAGAAGGAATTGCAAGGAATACATAGAGTCCGGTACAAACAGTCTGATTCTCTTCTTTTTTTCTTTTTGGCTTGAAAATTCTAATTATATCTATTCTAAACAAATACAACGACATTCTTATTAAAATCACTATGTTATAGGTATAGCCATAATATGATAAAAGTTAATATTACATCGTAAAATTTCTATACCTCCACGTAGCTTATTGCAAGAGAAAATAATAAAATTACGAATTTGATCACTGAAGCTCATCATAACAAAACCTTACTCTCGAATTGGGTCTCTTATCTACCGACCAAAAAAAAAAAATTGGGTCTCTTTTCTACTTATCCTTTTGAATTTGCTGTGTTCTTAAGCAAATTTTACGTATTCTTTAATGAGAATTTTAAAGCTTTTCAACCAAATATATATCATCTCAAAATATTTCACTGGTTCAGGTCTATTTTTGTTCTTGCCGCCTAAGAAGAAGTTGCTATCAGTTAACGAACACGCAAGCAGTCCACGTGCCACTTTGCCAAGACACGTGTAGCAGCTCCCATGAATTCTTCCCTCGACCTCCATAACATCCCCCTGAATCCAAGGGACGACGGAAGACCGAACAAGGAGAGCTAATCTCGATCGATCCGAGAATCGGACCCCGTTCGACACCACACTCAGCTCGTGATCAGTGAACAGAGCCACCGCCGTCGTCGCAGAAAGTTAAAGGCAGAAGCAGAAGGGAACATGAATCCGGCGCTCGCGTACGTGGTGGTGTACGTCAAGGACGTAGCCAAGTCGGTCGCTTTCTATGCTAAAGCCTTCGGCTACACCGTCCGTCGCATCGACGAGTCTCACCGGTCGGTGATCCGCGCGCTCTTAATGTTTGGTGTCGATTCGTTCTTAGATGATTTTGTGTATTGCGAACGTACATAATCCATGAAATTTCATGTTAATCTTGCTCTTGAATTAGGATGGGGTGGAGGATAAGTCTGCTTCGCCCTTTTGGATTTGCCTAACTGGGTAATTCGAATGACAGCATTTCTTTGCTTAAACAATGTGTAATTGACGTAGGTGGGGAGAGCTAGAGAGTGGGCAGACCACGATAGCGTTCACGCCGCTGCACCAACGCGAGACCGATGATCTGACCGGGGTGGTCCAAAATCCCAAGTCCGGCCACGATCGCCCCCCGGTTGAGGTTTGCTTTGCTTACAGAGATGTCGATGCCGCATACAAGGTTTTGATTGCTTTTCATTTGATTTTAGGAGCGTTTCGTTATCGATCTCAGAAACGAGATGGTTACACGCTACACTTTGTATTTTGAATGCGGTAGGATTGTTACTAGTTAACTGAATGATATCATCCAGCTTAATCAAGAAATGTGGATCCTCAAACATAGAAGTCTCCTTCTAAACCTTGTGATTACTCCATGCCCTGATCTGAAAGTTTCTATGACTATTGAGGGTCGGCTTTTGCGTTCCTAACTTCTTCCATGTGAGCCATATAATAACTGATGAGCTAATCATCCTTCACGACGTTGAATTAAATAATTTCTTTCTCATCCTTTGTTGCCTTGGATGTATGCTTGTTGGATGAACAGAGGGCAGTGGAGAGCGGGGCTGAGCCGGTGAGCAAGCCAGAGGAGAAGGAATGGGGACAGAAAGTGGGGTACGTCCGGGACATCGACGGGATCGTGATCAGGATGGGGAGCTACGTTCAAGCGCCGAAACAAGACTAAAAACTTTCGATGAGATCTGCTCCGTCCTCCTTATAGTCTCTTTTCTACGTGTTTGTATGCTCCCATATTTTGAGGACATGGGACTGAGTCTACTTTTCTGAAAAAATAAGATGCCAAATGCCGATTTTCCGCAGTTCGTTTCATGTATAAGAGCGCATGGGATGCGCGTAGATGCAGCTGCGCTTTTGGCCTCTGGTCTCATTAGGTGAATCTGATTGTACTTTGGAGATGTTTACAATTTGAAGAGAGCAGGATCGTGCATGCATGCGCTCGTCGCATCATGACTAGACACTGAGCTAGCGTTCGAGCAAGGAGGAGGAGCAATGACTTGGTATCGACCTAATATCGACGTCAAAAGTAGGTTCCTTATTAAGGGGTGTGAAAGGGAAAGGTTTTGTTGATTGTTTTGATCGAGTATGATCGATCTTTTGAGCTGAGAATTCACGAGATTTTATCACTCTCAGCACACTGCGCAGTGCTTGATAATGCGTTCTGTATTTAGAGGAAAAGTGCTCCCTCCAAAAGGTTTTTACATCAGTGATAATCATCATGTTCGGACCCCGCGGGGAAACCGTGTATGATGCGATTAGCAGGAATTATTATACGGCCATGTAGGCACTGTCGTGGGTGGGATTCGCCGAATTAAATGCTAATCATTGAGCCGAAACAAGTAGTGATCATTCCACGTTTGAATTTGGGGGGAGATCGTGGTTCATGATGCTCGCCGAACTGTAAGTCATTTCCAGTCCATTAACCTTGTCGAATAACTTTTCATCTTTCTTTTTTTGTCTCTCTCTAGAGCGAAGACCTCTCGCTGACCAGCAACAGCATGATGACAAAATATGATAAAGAGTAAACCCCGGGACGAGTAATTACCCATGGTTTCGTTGAGATGAAAGGAAAATGGTGAAGTGCGTAGGATCTGAGTGGGCTTAAACTTCAAATGAAATGATTTAGGCTATTGCGCACTCATCCTCCTTTCAAGTTTCGACCCCGTTAATGGGTCTCCTCTCGAGTTTCTGAGTTCCAATCATTAAATTTTTGGACAATAATCGAGTTTCTCGAGAGATTTTTGCCCGAGGATGTTGTTATGCTGGGAGCACTACTCGTGTTAGTATTCAGTCATTCGAATATTCACAAGAGAGTGGCGCTCATCTATTCAAAACGTATTTTCAGAGCGCATGGAGGGAAAGTGAAGTACTGCACCATGTGTGGTCGTTTATGATGTTTGGTGCGCCACGAGGGAGGAGGGTGGCCACGCGGTCATCATTCGGTTAACTAGCAGACAGAATACGACAGAATCTGACGAGAGCACTCAAGCAGAAAATAATAGAAAGTACCGGTGAGACACATATGATGGAAGTAATGATTAACGGAGGAATCATGACGTGGGAAGAAGTCAACGCGCAATGAAGTGCCAAGTCCCCGATTTCAATTATCCCTTCTAAGCTTTTTATCAGAGCCCGGTAACTAAAAAGGCATAGGATTCCCCATTCGCTTTTTAACAGACATTCGCACAAATTTTGTCAAGTTCGGCCATGATTACTGTATCACTGTGGACATGTCACATAGACATGGGCATACCCGTGCCTACTTCGAGATATATATTAAGGCACCAAGTGTCAGTGAAAGAACTTAATCTGTTCCCCCCTTGCGAAAATGTGCCGGGCCGCTCCGAGAATGAGAAGGCAGGTACAGGCAGTACCGGTACTTGTTCATCTTCTCATTGCATGCCTTCTCTGGGCATTCTCTCTACGTTCTCCCACTGTGCAGGCTCAAGCAGTTGAATCAGGCAAGTCATTGCTCTTCGCTTTCATGAACTTATTCTGTTCTGATACATTTTCAGCATGTTAACCAATGGAGCTGCACCGCAAGTCTTCTTCTCTCGTTTCAGTTCAGGATATATGCTATTATTTCATACTACACTTCGGGCAAAATGCTCTTAATCTAATTCATGTTACATCAAACATTTGGAGAAGGGAACTGCTCTTGATTAAATTATATGTTGATATCCTCATTTGGATGAAAACATTCACCACGTTATGCGTGCAGTTCGTCCAAAGGCAAGACCATCCCCAGTAGAGACAGCCCATTTGTACCCTGGAAACATGGGACCTACGTTGGTGAGTGCATGAACGTCCTTGAACCTTCATTGGCCCATGCTCGAGGCACCCAAACAGTTTTCATTGCCTTTGGGCCTCTATTCTGTTATGCATTTCATTTCTGACTCCTGATGAACAGGGCAAAGAAAAGAAGACGCGAAAAACTCCATCGGGCCCCAATCCCACCGGAAACCATCGGCCCCCGACAAGACACTGAAACCATTGATGCGCTTCTACAGCACATGAATGGAACTACAACCGCAACTTAATATGGATCGAGTAGAGGGGAGCTTGGTATAGTCAGGTAGGTTAGGAGATCAGCACGGTCAGCCTTATGTTCTTGTACAGAAGTTGCATGTTCACACGATCTGCTATTAGCCATGAGATGCACTGTTAATGGAAGCAAGAAACATGAAAGCCCCAAAGACGTTTTGCTTTTGTGGACATTTATTTTCAGTTTAAATTATTGTTTATGAAAGTGAGAATTTCTTTGGGCATGCTCATCACGATGGCGGCTTCTCACTGACCTCAAATAAGTCAACAGGGTTCCCCAAAGAATTGAGTACATGGCACATTTAGTTCTGAACTCGCTCTCGGTATAGAAGTGCTGCTGAAGCATCTAGTTGTTGACCTCTTGTTGAAAACTCACATACAAAAGGAATGGATATGTCAATGTATACAGGCAATGCAATAGTGCAACACCATTCAGATGCATCATGGGATATGAGAGTCGGTGAGTCAAGCAAGTAGCTAACTTTGTTGATGGCATTAATTCACGAGATGAACGTGTGGGCACCAGTACACAAAAAAATGGCTATAATTTAGCTAAATACAACTTCCACAGATATACAAGGACTCACTGTAGACTACAAAAATATATTGAACAGTACAAAATCATACGGCGCGTTTCCGCTTCGACCTTTTGCTTCTCCTCGGCCGATTAAGCTCTGGTGTCTGTTTGCTGCCAGTAGAAGCATAAGCTCCCTCCAAGACTTCTTCCCCCTGCAAGAAACTCTGAATTAGCTCCTATATCTCCATAATAACCATAGAGCAGAAAGTGCATTTGCAAAGTGCACTCCTCCATGAACAGATTCATTATTAGGTCCTCTAATTTGCATTTTTGCCCCAACTAAATTTTTTTATAAAAGTTCTCCAATCAGGAATTTGTTCAAACATGCATAGGTTTACATAGATTTACCTTGTCTGGAGAATCTTCATCTGAGCCACCTTCATCAGCATCTGATCCAGTCGCTACATCAATGTCTTCTGCCGGTAGTGCCTTGCTTAACTTTTCTTTCCTTCTTCCTTCAATTGCCTAAACCTGCCAATTGCAATTCCTTTCCAGTGAGACATCCATAAAATAAGGTGGTAAAGCTAGTTGCACACAACAATGACCTTTCTCCTTGCTGTGCTGGCTGAGCAGCTGATCGTTTTGCACGCCCAGCTGTGATGATGCCACTTGCATTTTCAGTCACAACAGGCTTTGCCCCTCCTAATTTGCGTAACCACACTTGTTGTGCTGTACTCAGGACATTGTTTGTAAACCTAAAACCAGTAATGCATTCCGCACAGCTCAATAGACAGAATAACTCAAAGGAGAGGAAGTGCTACTGAAGAAATGGGAAGAAAAAGCTTCTTTTAAAAAAAAAATTAAAATAATAACTATGATAGGGACATACAAACACAAAGTATTTCTGGGAAAAAAAGTCCATCTGACAAAAAATGCAATATCTAGGGGATGCCATATAGCAAACTTAAACCTCAAGAAACTTGTTTTCTCTGCATGTAATCAATACAATTGGTAGAAAATCACTGGAAAGGCCAAAAGAAAAAAAGAGAAACAAGCATCCAAATCTCAAACAACTTGCATCAGATATATCAGTTGATAAGAAACCAACCAGTAAATTGATAATCCTGATGGGACGGACAAGGAGAAGTAACCAATCATCAGAGGAAGAAATTTGAAAACAAGTAGTGTGTTCTTTTGAGCTGGATCATCCGACTGCAAAGAAAAAGTCAATAAGATTCTAATTGCTTAGGAAGTAAATAATTTGGAGAGAAGCAAGAAGAGACTCATTCTTTTACCTGAGGGGTTTCATAAGCTCCATTGACAAGTACTGAGAAACAACAAGAAGGACAGGTAAAACTAGGTATGCCGCAGTGTCACCCCAACCCAATGGAGGATGACCATCCTGCACATAAATTTTATCATCAAATTCCTTATATGGACAAGACAAGTCTGTCAAGTTAATTTTGACATCTCGATTCTAACTAATTCCATGTTAAAGAATGCTATAAGAGGAGATGCTTCATGTCGGACTCCTACTAAAGTGAAATAGTAGCATGGCATACAACTTAACTCGCATCTCAGCAAAGCCAGCTGAATTATGGTGGCTACTATTGACAATGGCTTCCCAAGTTAAAATATGGTAGACAAACTTATGCCAGCATAACTAGTATAATGTATCAATATCCAGAGAAAGTGCATATATGACTAATGACTTTTCTATACATCAATCTATTGTATCTATAATAGAGGAATGACTACTAAATATAGAATAGGTGAAGCTCATAAAATTCTGGTTACCACAAACGGGAAGAGCCAAGAAATGCCAGATCCACTTTGTCGGGCAGCAATTGTAGTAGGTCCACCCAAAGAGGGGATCCAAAAGAAACCTTCTGTTAATAATCCCTAGAATTCAAAGCATGAAAATCTCACGATCAGAAACTTGTGAATGATAAAAACAGTTATCACTGACATCTGATTGGATTTGTACAATAATTGACACTGATATAGAAAGGTTCTCCTATGTGGTTACCTCATTTGCCACATTGGAGAGAGCTTGATATAGACCTATCCAGACAGGTATGGTTGCTAGAGTTGGCAAGCATCCTGTTGATATAAAAAAAAAAAAATGTAGAGGAATAAATGTAGTAACCTCGTCAAATGCATTGTAGAATTAAGGAGCAAGGATAATGACACTAGTGACTATCAATGGAAGAAAGGAGAAAAAATAAACCTACTTTGAAATGAACATATCAGTAGTCTACACAACAGAGACAGTGAAATGAACATTTCATGACAACTGTTAATACATGGACAGATCAAAACACTGAAACCTGCTCCCAACATGAGAATTGCTTTGCTTATCATTCATCAATTCTTAGGGTAAATGAGTGACAACATGCAGTAATGCTGTACAGCCAGAATTATGTAACCGCTGAAGCCAACACAATGTCTTTGGTATATAATATGGCAACATTTTTTTTCAGCATGTGCCTTGCAGGACAAGGTAGATTTGAATATCTTGTCCCAATGTTAACATAGATGCACCAACTTAACATATACATATGTGAAAAGGTGTGTGCATATTGCTTAATTGATCTGAAAGGGGAGAAAAGTTTCCTTGTCATTCCGTACCTGCCAAAGGATTGACCCCAGCCTGCCTGTATAGTCGTGATGTCTCAAGTTGTATTCTTTCCTTAGGAGAACAACAATAAAAAAGACAAATAAGGAACCTACAAAGGGAAACTCTAATTAGATAAAGCCAAAAAGGATGCGCCTCACCTGATTCCCCGCATATCTTTGCTGGATAGCTTTGATCTTAGGTTGGAGATTTTGCATGGCCAAAGTAGATTCCACCTGCATGTCCACAAATAAAGTGAAATGCTACCATCATTTCTAGAAAGACTTGATGAAAAAACTATTTGACAACAATGTCAAGGAGACTCCTTTTCTTCACTAAGCAAAGAAACCGTTATTTCCAAAAGTCGGTCCAAAACATATAGTTAACAGTAACAAAAGGGAGAAGAGATATATACGTGATTACAGTTCATTCACATTGGACGTCCCATTTCGGTTAATTGATGAAATTCGAGATCTCTGAGATCCAACATAGGTATTCCAAATTGACAGCAGGACTTTACCTGCTGCTTCGTCAAAGGCAACGTGGCAATCTTTACAATTACAGTAAGCAATATAATTGCGAAGCCGTATGCGTAGGGGACATGCACCGCACTGAGTCCATCCTTCAACACCTGACAAAAAATAATAATAATAATAATAAAATGAGAGGAATTTGTTTATCCCTGCCTGCTTTTCTAATTGACCATATCGAAAAGGACCAAACTATCCAATTTGCCGCGAGATACGGATCATTCCTATACATATTTCCAGAGATATCCCTGCTTCTACACTTACTAAAGCACCGAAAAACCATATTTCAGTTTTATAACAGCAAAAGCTTGCGAAGTAGCGACTATCAGAGTACTGTAATGAATACGCTCCTCTTATGACAATGAAGCTGTTCACATCCACATCAAATCATTCCAAGTTAAAATGGTTACTGTAACCACAACTATTTCAGAGCACACAAAATGTAGTTCATTTCCGCAACAGCTCAAGTTTGCCAAATATTCAAGCAAAACTCTCAAATCCAACATCCTTCAGACATGTCCTCGTGCTTTTGAAATTGAACGCATCAAAATTGAACTCTGCAACCGAGTTCTCCTCAATCAACGACCGGCCCGACACAAAACAACCTCTGAGCACGCCATGAGCATTACCTTAAGAACGAATTCCATGCCATCGGATATGAACCCGAACCATCCTCCGTTCTTCTGCGCCGCGACGTCCGTCGAGCCGGAATCCGCTCCGGCGGCGGCCGAATCCGCCGCGGCGACCGCGGCGTCGGCGAGCGTGTAGAGCAAGCCCTCGGCTCGGCCGAGCGCGGAGCTCAGATCGAGAGGAGAGGAGTCGAAGGAGTGGACGACGGGAGGGATCTCGTGGAAGCTGAATCTCACTCTCGTGGCGGCGGTGCTGGGGGCGAGGCGGCGGAGGTGAGGGGGCCCGCCGAGGAGGCCGCGGCGAGGGGGCGGCGGGAGGGGCGTGCCGAGGAACTGCGGGGATGAGATTAGGGTTCTCGCCATGGAGATTTGCGGAGGCGGAGAGTCCGAAATTCAGCTTCTCATCAGGAGGTGGAGGAGGAGGAGGAGGAGGAAAGGAATGATGGAGAGGAAGGCAGTTACGTGTGTGGAGATGAGAGGCGGTGGAAGAGCGACGACGACGATGGGCTCAGGTCTGGATTCCTTTTCCGTTACGTATTTTCATTTTCCGGTATTATCCGCAGTTTTTTTTTTTTTCCCGTGTGATTCGCTGGGGAAAAATTTGGGATCGGGCCATTAGCGGGTGCGGGTGAAGATCGCTGTTCGCGTTTCGGCCAAACGATGAGCTCCTCCGCGCATATTCTTTTTCCCATTATAAGTGTTTTTCCGCTTTCGGATATTTGGGAAAAAGGGGAAACTTTGAGAAATTATGAGAAAATATCTATTTGCTTCGGTATTTTCGAGAGTTAAAATATTTGAGATATTTCGTATTGAATGAGACATAAAATATTTGGGATGTTTAGAGGTTGTTTGGCAACATTCAAACAAGTCTTGATTTTGATTTTTTGTTCATAAGATCGGTTTGGGAATATAATCGCGTTTGATAAAAATTTTATTAGAAACGGTTTTGGAGTAGAATCAAGAATATATATATATATATATATATATATATATATATAAAATTCTTGTTCCGGGAATAAGAAAAAAATAAAAAAAAAGTGGAACCTTCTCTCCCCTCCCTCGTTGCCGTTCGCCTCCGTCCCCACTACCCGTTGCCACCGTTTCGCCGCGTCCGTCGATCGCCGACAACTAGTCCGGTTCGAGGCTCGCTAGGCCAAGGCGAGGTCCCGCAAGCTCGTCGGAGGCAAGCCCGGCCACGGCGAGGCCGAGCCTCGCAGGCCGGGTGAGGCTCGTCGTGGCCAAGCGAGCCTCGCAAGGCCCCGGCGAGCCTCGCCGAGGCGGGCGAGGGCTAAGCGAGCCTCGCCTAGGACCGGCAAGGACGCTCCGGTGAGGTCGCCGGCCCTCATCTATCGCCGATCCGATCCGGCGATCGGCCTAAAGAAGAAGAAGAATAGGAGAAAAAAGAAAAAAAAAAGAAAAAAAAAAAAAAAAAAGAAGAAAAAAAGGAAAAAGTATAAAATTATTTAAAAATTAAAAGAAATTGATTTGGAATAGAATCAATGAACATGGTACCAAATGCAATTCTATTCTAGAATTAGAAATTTTAGACAGTTATCAAACAGCTTAAAATGCTTAGAATCTGTTCTCAGGAATAGAATAAAAAAAAATCATTTCTGATCAAAATCTACTCTCGGAAACAGAATCGTTACCAAACACGCCCTTAGTATTAGATGAGAATTGAATTTCAAAAGAAGAGAAAATAAGCCAAGAGAAAACGATAAGCTTGATGAAAATAGTCATTATGACATGAGCGTATATTAGTAGGAAACATGATAAAAAGGAAAAATGACATAAGTAGTTCCTAAATATTGGCTTAATGTACAATCTGTCTTGGAATTTCAATCCAAGATGAAATATAATTCATGAATTTTTGACAAATGTTCAATCTAATACCTTCATTATATGAAAATATTCAATGTTATCATTCTATCAATTCAAATTAAGGGATAATATTGAATATTCTTGTTGTGATTGTTGTTATGGACCGTTTGCTATGGCTACTTATGCTTGATCATGCCATGGATGGTTATAGGAGTGTTATATGAAGTGATCTTTGCATATAAATGTCCGTTGGTCATGGTCGAAGCTTGAGTTCCATCGAGCCGCCAAATCTAGAACATCGTTGGTTGTTGGACATGCGTGAAAGTATGTCGGGCCAAGTTATTCTCTTGGTTTGGCAATATTGAGGCATATCATTCAATCTGGATTTGACCTAGTCCAGTACTCAAGCATCACGAGTCAAGCCACAATTCTAGTTTCATACTCGACATTCTTTATTGTCGCATATACAATAGGCCATGAGTTACATATCACTTGGCACGCCCTTGGGGCACTCATACTTGGACTAATGAGAAAGATATAACCAATTGCTTGAATGCTTGATTCGTGTGGTCATACGACAAACATTGTCACTGATGGATTTTGGGACGATGCCCCCACATCAACGGAATGTCTCATTAGTGAGAAGGAGATGATGCCCCCTCGTCAACGGGATGCTCCCACACCAATGGAATGCTGTTCACGAGATGTGTTATATCGGAACGATGCCCGATAGATTTCATATGCCCGATGGATTTCATCCCTTCGAGACATCCACATGTGAATATTCTGGTTATTATTTGCACTAATTGTGACGTGGATTAGTATGCCTTTTATTAGGACTTGAGAGATTTAGGTTGAGGTTAGATCCCTTCATATTTATAGTTAAGGCAAAACTTAGGCTTTGTTATTGATATGCCATCAACATGTTTAGGTCAAGAAATCGTAAGGCTCCGATGCAAAGCATCTGCATAGACGAGGTTTAGGATATTTATTTATTGAGTTTTCAACTCACCGTTGTTGTTAAACCTTTTTCAGGACCCGAGGTATGAGTCTTCCACCCTCGCGTTTTGGATGAGACATCAAGGACACTACCACCGACATCCTCTTCTAGTGCCACATCACAACGGTGTGGCTGGATGAGTGTGTGGGGGTATCCAGTCCCCTGTCTGTTCGTGGCCTGGTTTGCTTGGGTTGATGAGGACTTCTATGGTCTTTTACATGGGTTTGACGGCCCACCCGGGGACGCTGACAGATCGGTGCTAGCCCCTCCTGATGATACCGTGGACGACCTCGAGTCTGTCCCCAACTACGATCCAGAGCCCAAGCCACATGAGGACACCAACGAAAGATGGAACCATTTTTGGTAGTTGCCTTGGTAGAAGGAGCTAGGAATATCAACCCCTTCCCCCTTTTTGATATCTTTTTGTACAAAGGGATGACTAGTTTTAGAATAGTCCTAGAAGTGAGGGCATGTAAATTGTGATCATACCGCCTAAATAAATAAAGATGAAAGTTATGCAGTACGTATGTATGTGTGTGTTTCTCCCTAACTATCCATTGATTGTTTATTGATTGATTGGGTGATGGGAGATTACACAATTTTGCTTGTGTTTAAAGTCAAAGATAAAAATCTATGGGATGGTGACGCCTTCTAGAACGTCGCAAGTTAATCCCAAAGTTGAGGACGTCGCATTACCAAGCCGAGGGGAGGGCCCAGGGGCGTGACAACCTAGCTGGCTGGTTTTTTTTTATTGATGAGGCGCATTGCGTGAGGTATGCGTAATATTTGGCATGCCTTGTACATGAAGAAAAATCATGCTAGAGTTACTTCAAAAGGAATAATTATTTGTGATGTCGCCACTGCAAAACTGTTGTCCTTGTTCCCGATAAATATAAGCAAGTTAAATTTTATATAAGCTGACTAAAACTCTTTTTCCAAACTTTTATGCATTTTCTGGGTTTCTAGCCTAATTAAATTGTCAGTATTACACTAGACCTCCAGAACCCTGTGAAGTTCTAATATAATAGAATGCAGTGTTCCTTGTTTGATGAAAAGATTTAGGTTCCGTCATTTGGGAACACTTAGTGGCATATCGTTCATTATATTGAGTAAAGAGGACAACTTAAATAAGCTCCAATGGAAATAATTTCCTAGAGTAATTGGATCCGGTGTAAGCTTGGAAAGTATCCAATCCCCTCTCTATGTTTGGTAGGATACTCACTCTCTTAAGCTGGTTCTTGTATCCCTATTTATTCTATTAACGCTTATACTTTATGTCAACAACTTGAGAAAGGCAAAGGTTCAACCATTGTGTTTCTTACAAGGTCTTAACTGGATTTGCTCTGCCAGTTTGATCTCATGAAAGGAACGTACTGCTGGTTTGAGCTTTTCTTGTACATTTGACTGATTAACATTGAAAGCTCTTTGATTGTCACTTTCGTGGTTGCCATTAATGTAGTTTAGGGGACATGATTTTCGTCCAGATTATGGATTGGTATGTCTCAAGCCTAACTTTGCGTATGACCCAGTGATGGCCTTAGCTGAAATTGTCACTCAGTCAGTTCGTAAGGTACTAAACGTATATATTAACCTCCTCATTATGTTGTAATAATATGTTCGTTCTAATTGAATTATTCATCCGTTGCAGGATATCCTAAAAACTCTTGGGATTCCCCATGCTCTTGTTCTTGAGACAAGCTTTGACAGACAATCTAAAATATGAAGTCATAGTTAAGACCAAGGAACCACTGAAGCAGCTTGGAGAGCCGCTAAAGAATTGTTTTGCTAATTTTTGTGGCATAGTATATTGCTTTTCAAAGAGTGAATGTGTTGATGTTGCGAAATACTTGGATAAGAAGTGTTGTATAAAGACAGTGTACTATCATGCTGGATTAGTAGCCCGTCAAAGAGTAGCTGTTCAAAAGAAATGGCATACTATCATTCTCTTGTTATTGAGTAGCTATGTTATAAATTATATAATCGACTTTACTTGCAACTTTTCTCGTGTTATAAATAATCAATATGCTCAAAATTAGATACTTTCGTGTTTGATATATTTAACTAATGTGTTGATTCTTTAGTGCGGCCCGCATTAAGTATGATTTAGTGCTTAAAGATTCAATCTTGGCTTTAAAAGTTCCTTGGCCTTGTCTTGAGCTCTAGAAAGTATTGAATTAAAGTTCTAGTAGACAATGAGCAAATCGAACTATATGATTATCTTGTGAGTAGCTTTTAATTTCTAAAGTTCCACCATTGTAATGTAGGATGTTGAAGAGGAACATCCGATAGTAGTGGCCCCAAAGAAATTGCTTCGATTGAAACTTGAATGCATGAACAATGACTACAATTTCGCGTAGTAGAGTCCAAGTACTAACCAAGTAGACGACCGTTCAACGGTTTGCTCTAAACCAAATGAGTATAAATTTTGGGAGGGAACTTCTCACCCTTCCAAAAATTATTCTTGACATTTTTTTTTTTTATCAGTCTTCAACTGTAGCCAATGCCGAAGAAATTTCGTTTTAGGTATGAAAATGTATGGCTGTGTCTCCTCTGCTTCAAAGATTCATGCATAAAGGAATCAATTTTGAGATTATACAATTACAGTGATTGCAAAATGCCAATGCATGAACTTCCCGAGATCCAAGAGCTGATTGTACACCAACTAACACTTTTGTGCTCAAAATTCTTCCGAATGAGAAATTACTATCTTTTGGTAACCTTTTCAGTGAAAATCTTGCCTGTGATTGACGGATTATCTGCTTTATTCCATTACATTTACCTTTTCCATGAAAAAAGTCTCTCGCACTCACAAAACTGTAGCTTGAGGTGGACATCTAGACGGTAATCTTGTTGACAAAATTGACTTCATGCTTATCTTCACATTTAGAACCACCTGCACATGCGGTCTTCCTCCAAGCATAGTGAAATTCCGCCTTTGCTAAATAAAAGCACGATGTCAAATCTTGCAAGGGACTACTGCACCACATTAGAAGAGGACCCCTTATATCAAGAATCCTATGAGGAGTATCAATAACATGAAGCACATTATAAGCCCCAGTAGCAAAGAACTTTGCAACAACTTTCCATAACATCTCATATCTCATTCTTGCCCACATCTCCATCCTGTGATGTTTGGGGATGTTCTCTGAATTTTATGAAATGCAGGTTGAATCTACACAAGAAGGATAGGATTTACTAATTATCAATAAATGAAGATAATTGAGATCGCAGCATCGCGATTTATATCGTGAAAGTTAAGGTATAAATGCACAAACATCATTTGCACCAATTTCAGTTGGACCACAATGAATAGAGACTTCATGAGCTGGCCAATGAAAAAGAAACGACAGGCTTGGGAGAAGTAAGCAATTAGCAACACTTTCCTTGTTTGCATTTAGGGACATAACAGATGTCAATAAAAATATGCCTAAAGGTGCAGTACTTAAACTACATAACAGAAAGATGAATTTATTACTTGGTTATTTTGAAATGTACCATTAGCAAAATCAGCAATACAAGATAGTTTGCCAGGAGGTGAATTTCAACTTTACAAAGTCCACGTCGCATGAGAACTGAGCTTATCAATTAAAAAAAATCAACAACCTATATAACAACATTCAAAGGATAGTATCACATTGATAAATTGATAGAAACAAAGAAGATTGTCTTCATTCATACTTTCATATTGATTTTCAGGTGAAATTCCATAGCTCATATAGTTTAAGCACACAAGTTATATTTTCATTGTTATGGTATGACTAGTAGTTCATACCTCCGTTTATAGAGCCTCATCGAGTTCAGGAGTGATAACATTAGAACGCAACGGCATCAAACACCTCTGCATCAGGGTGACATACAAAAAAAATCAGCAGCTACATATTTAACAGAGAGGTTCAACCTCATGAGCATACAAAAAGCAGACTCCACTGAAAGTACAACATTTAAAATCATTGAAGTATGTGCTGTTTAGACCAGATAAAGTGTTTTGGATCTTCACAAGCATCAAAACTTCCTCCGAACACTCCAGTTGGCCCACTAGCCTATTCCAGGTTGGCATGTAAGATGGTCCTCAGCTGTTGCTGATGCTTCCTCTACAAAATATATCTTCTTCACTTTGATCAGTCTCTGGCGTGTAATTTGAAGTTGCAAAGCTGAGTTAACCAGACTCAGATCAATCATGTGATAAAACGATTCCATGACAATAATAGGATCAATTGAGATGCAAACTTATTGGCAAATTCTTGAGCTCCTCGCCCACGCTTGTTTCACAGAAAGGGCGAAAGATTGTCCAATTATGGAAAAAGTCATCGATACAGCTCATTGAATTGAAGTCCCAAAGTAAGCCTCATCACATAGACTAACCAGACCTGTCATAAAATCAGTACCAATTTACCTTGCTTGAAAATATTTCAAAACAATAATTTGAGTACTGGTTATGAATAGGCAGTCTTCAGTCATATTTGAGAGACTAGCCAAAACTACTCTTCATTCTTTTTTCCAATCACCAGACCACAAAAACTCAAAACATTTTAATTTTTATATTAGCTCAGCTCCTTATACTTACTGGAATTGATGCTTATCTAGAAGGTTCAAGAGGAACATTAAGGGAACAATAAGAAACTTGACACGGTTCATCACGCAAAATCAAAATGTGTTTGACCCCAACGGGA
This sequence comes from Eucalyptus curtisii, assembly GCA_017140595.1. Lineage (NCBI taxonomy): Eukaryota > Viridiplantae > Streptophyta > Magnoliopsida > Myrtales > Myrtaceae > Eucalyptus > Eucalyptus curtisii. Next base: position 12,075,738 of record CM029504.1, read on the forward strand.
TATTTGCCAATAGCCATATTTGACATACAAAAGAACTTACAAAGGAACTCAAAATGGCCAAGGATTTTTTTCAAAGAAAATATGAACTTTGGATATTGGGAAATTCTGAGCGTAGTATACAATAATGAATAGCAGAAGTTCATCGGCCTCCAGATGAAAATTTCAAATCCCACGTTTACCGATAGGGCAACTGTTAATCACTAGGTAATTCTTGTCTACCTATGTTGATATTTTCATTCTTGCCTCGCAAGCTGCTATCTGTTTGCAGTCCATAGAAGCTGCCAATGGAAGGTTAAACAAAAAACTTTGTTACAAAGTAATCAACAACAATTATATTTGGGCAAAACCAGAGTTTCCAAAATTAATCAAATAGATACCCAGTGCAGAGCAAATCATTTTAAAAAAATAGAGCTTCGAGAAAAGTATTCCTCTATTCGCTCGTGCTAACCAACTCCCCCACTCCTTCAATTATGTAAGACTAGCAATTTAGGAAGGTACATAACCCTGTCATGGAAAACTTTCTTGTCAAAATAAGATAGTGATGAAAAGTAGTTCATGAGTCTTAGAAGAAAAAATGATTGTTCACTACTTATTCACCTCTGTTGAGGAAACATCACTCCATGAGTCAAGAGACAGCTCTTATTCATAATTTCTAAATAATTTTGGTATTGCTTCCAATGAGTTGCAACCAGAAATATCCAAATCAATAAAATTCAACTTTTCAAGTCCCTGAAGCTGAGTAAGTTTCTTGCGGTCTCAAACTCTTAGAGATCGTAACTTCTCACATCCCATCAAATTTGGCAAAGTCCCCATTGATTTGCATCCCGTAAAATCCAACTCTTAACAATTACGACTATATTGTCGCACCCAACAGCCACCAATTTCTTCTAACACCGTGATTCTGGATAGAGAAGCCTTTTAATGGAATTGCAGTCATATATAAATGACCTCCAAGAATGTCAAATTATCATGGCCCTGAATTTCAACTAGGCTATCGCAATGCGCAGAGCATAATTGTTTTAGACAAATCAATCATGAAAGGTCCAATCTTTCAATGAAACTGCACTTTTTTATCGAAAGCTCTTCCAAGAACGTGAATCCGTTGAGCCTAAGCAATATCAACTCATCACACTCCTCAATGCAGAGTTTCAAGGGTCTTGAGGAAAGCTTGGGATGTGTTCAAGTAGATGGCATACCTGAAGATCAAGTTATTATAATCGGGGGATTTAACAAATATCTTAACCTCAGAAGCTTTGGCGGCGATTGGAGATTGTAACAGCCGCCTAGGTCAAGGGATTCGAGAGAAGAAGGAAGCTCTGGGAGAGAACACAGATTGTAACAGTCGCTCAGGTCAAGCGATTGGAGAGAAGAAGGAAGCTTTGGCAGCGACCACAAATTGTAACAGCCCCTTAGGTCAAGCGATTGGAGAGACCAAGGAAGCTCTGGCAACGACCGCAGATTATAACAGCCCCTTAGGTCAATCGATTGGAGAGAAGAAGGAAGCTCTGGCAACGACCGGAGATTGTACCAGCCCCTTAGGTCAAGCAATTGGAGAGAAGAAGGAAGCTCTGGCAGTGACTGGAGCTTGTCACAGCCCTTTAGGTCAAGGCGTTGGAGAGAAGAAAGATTCCGAATGCTTTCTGGTAGGTCAGATATCAGTGTGTGAGCGAGATTGAGATCCTCAAGGGAAGGCAAGTCACCGATTTCATTTGGAATTGCCCCTTTCAAACGAAAGCACGATGAGAGAAGTAGAGTCCGCATATTTTTCAACCTTCCAATAGCACTAGGAAGCTTTTTGATCGCAGAATAACTCAAGTCAAGATGTTGCAAATTCTGTAAATCCACAATTGAGCTAGGGATTTCTCTCAGCGACCGACAAGACTTGGCACTCAATTTCTTTAGCTTCCTCAGAGAACCAATAAACGTAGGAATCTTTGTAATATCGGTAGTATCTAACAAAAGTTCTTCTAAATCTTTTAATTTGCCTACCTCCTCTGGTAGCTCCTTGAGACATCCACAGAAACTCAAGTCCAAGGAAACAAGGCTCATGAGTTTGCCAATAGAAGGGTGGAGATGCTCTAGTCCACCACACTTGATCAAGATGAGAATTTTCAATTGTGTGAAAGCCGAGAGATCAAGAGTACATCTTAAATTATGGCAACTTGAAAGGTCGAGAACTTGAAGCCGCTTCGACACCTAATAAAAAAGGAGAATAAGCTGTCAACAAAGGAGTTGATTGGCTAAACAACAAACAAAACCCTAAAATCACAGAGATGATGTCATTTTTCCCCAATCTTACCATGAATGAACTCCATCCTTCCCAATCCTCCGTGATGACGCTGCCCCATAACTCCAGCACTGATAATTTCGGTAGATGCAACTTGGTTGTCGAAAGAGACAAATCGCTTCCCTTGATCTCCCACTGAAGCCACCTCACTTCAGAAAGGAGTTCGTAGTTGGAGGTTCCGATTAAAGCTGCCCGCAAAATGTCGTGGAAGAAGCATCTCTGCAAATTTTTTAACTTTTAAGTTTTTGCCTTTTTTAAATCTGGATTTTGCACGATCTATACTATCCTTCCCGTGTACAAAGAACTCACATTTATTTATTTATTTATTTTGACAACCTTTCAAAAATTGAACAAGTGACGTGAAAATAAAGAAAAAAATTGGTTATTGCTGTAAAACAACTAAGGCAAATGCACCTCAATGTTTTATTTTTTATTTTTATTTTTTTTTTCAAATTTTATAGTGCGCGGGCACTATGACTTTTATCTAAGACAATATACATTAAATCATTTTACAATATACAAATGTTACTTGTAAATTTTCATATGACTTTCATATAATTTTTCAAAAGAATTTGTTAAAGAGTGCCGGAGGATTACCTGTAAGTAGCTAAGGAAGCACTTGGTTTTCATCTCATTAGTTAAATGTAATAATGGGGAAGAGGAAAAAAGGAGAATTTTCATTATATTTCGATATATAGAAAAGATTACATGGCTTGGACTATCTAAAAAATCAAAAGAAAACAAAGCAGATATATATAATCAAAATAAATATTAAAAAATCAACTGAAATATCATAAATATCTTTAGAAGATATCTTAAAATCTTGAATCATTTCTTTGAAAACTGAAACTTTATGTTTAAAAAATGACATGGTGACATTGGTTAGCAATTTTGACAGGGATTGAAAAAAAAAAAAAAAGCCGCTTTCAGAGTAACTAAAAAATGAACCGATCAACTAAAAAGTGACATGGTGACATTATTCAATCATCCTATGTCCGTTTCCATGAGAATGGCATCGTTTCTTTTTGCATCTTATAAATTAAAACATATTGTTTAACTTTCCTGCTTAAACAGATCATTTAATTAGTTGAAGATGGTGAAAAAAAAATTCCTTTTTATGGCTTTAATTGACTTTAATAATACCGCCTATATTCTCCCCCGAAAGTTCAAATGGTTAGAAATTCCCTTTTAAGGTTTGACGCGTTTGTTGTTTTCTCTGCTTAAATATTAACCAACGAAATGCAATGGGTATAATTTTTCTCAAGTCTATTCGTTGGAAAAGTCGCTAAATTGTTGTAATCATCATCCTACACTATCTTCCATAATTTTTACTCATACATTGATGTATACTGTATATTACATTAAAAAATCTACTGTATGGAAAGAGGATTTCAAACCTCAAACTTTCATCAAAGGTTTCCACGCAATTCGCATATATTTCACCAAAATGAACTAAAGAAATCAAATATAACAAAATCGACATAATAATATTTGAAATAGTCAAGACAAATGGAAATTAGTCCCATAAGTATTTCATTTTTCAAAGTTAAATGAAAATCTCTCAAATCAACAATCATTAAATTTTTCCCACACTAAATATCATCTTTCAGCAATTTTGTCTATTCAAAACAGATTTGCCCTTTTTTTTTTTTTTCATTTTTCAAAAGGCATCTCAAATGGAGAATATATAATAATAAAATAACATCAACATTGATAATTTAACTAAAAGATAAAACATAATTGAAAAAACTGGCTTCATGCTGAAAATCATATATCATGAACACAAGGGTATGGATATAATAATAAGCACGACATTTCCTCTAATTAGTCAAGTTTTCTTTTTTTTATTTAGTTCATGAATAGTCAAGTCAGTCTAGCCGTTTTTGGCACAAAAGAGGCATCGTCCCCAAAGATATTAATAACATAAAAACTTACAGCAGATAGAAATGTTTGTTATAAGAAAATCCACTTTATACCATACGCCTAACCTAATCGGTGAAATGAGCAAGGTCAACAGGATAATACCTTTAGAGAAACAGTAAGATTTTCATTATATATTTTTAAGGGGACTTTTGCTATCTTATCTATTAAGAGGAAATAAGAATGAAAAGAGATAGATATAACTAATAGAGGACCGATATCTTCAAAATCAGAATGGAGAGAAAAAATATTAAACATTGGATTCCTAAATCACAAGAGCAGCACAATACATTTGGCCATACTAGAAAGCAAGCACATGTCATAAGCGTGAAATATTTTCCAATCTCATTGTTTATAATTAATTATCAATTATTATTGGCACATACTCTCTCTCTCTTTTTCTTTTAACCCAAAAATCTTCATTTATCGATCTATGATGTTTATACTTCATCTTCATTCATTCTTGTAATCCTTCAGATTATCAATATTTTCAACTAGATATGACAATTGCTTGCTTTTAGTAAATGAGTTCTATAGGGTAAAATTGTAGTTAAAGGATCTTAAATTGATTGTCAATTAAATTTTAACATATGTAATTCATATCAAGGAAGTAGAATCAAATGATATAACTTTTTCATCCTTGAGATACTTATAATTTATTTAGCTGTCACAATTAATCTACAATGGACATAAATGGATGTTTAAATTGATTCTGTTTTCCTAGAAAGAAAGAGCATTTGTGCATGCTAGATGAGAAATTAGAATATATCATGTTAAATGTATTAAAATAAGAGGGAGAGAAAAAGAAAGGACTACGATATTTTACCTCTTTTTGTCTTAGTACTCTTGGGACTCCCTCGTAGTCATCGTCCCATGGTCCACTGCGTTTCTCAAGCGGTTGTCCGTGGCAAAAAATGCTCCTTCCAAGATCTCTCAATTGATCATGCATCTCAAACTTACCATAATCTCCGCTTTTTATTAAGCATCTCAACTTTAACTCTTCGATTCCTTGACTTGGATAAAGCCCACAACCCTCCCACATGCACATGGCAAATTTGCTATCTTCGCCGATAAAGAAACAAACAATATCAAGAAAAATCTGTTTATGTCCATCTTCTAATGCATCATAACTTATTCGCAATATCTTTTGGACATCTATATGTGGTTGGTTTTTTAATTGCTTCCGCACATCTTCCCATACATTTTGATTCTTTTTTTTATACAAGTATGAACCTACGACCTGAAGTGCCAAGGGAAGCCCACCCATGGTCGATATGATATCACGAGATATTCCCTTAAAGTCCCCCGGAGAATGGTCCATACGAAACGTGTGTCTGTTAAATAGAAGCAAAGCACACTCCCCATCCAATTCATTCAATTTATACTTGTAGTCTACCTCGAATTCAGATTGATCAAGAACTGCTTCATTTCTAGTCATAACAATGATAATACTTCCTTGCTCAAACCAATCATGTTCCCTAGCCAACACATCTAGTTGATTCTTGTCATCTATATCATCCAAAAGAAGGAGAACCTTTATTTCTTTGAATTTGGATTTGATTAAACTAATTCCATCATCAACATTCCCAACTTGATGTTCGATTTGTAGTACGTCTTTAATTAGCTGTTTTTGTAGATAAGGCATATTGTTGCGGTGAGCTGTTTCTCGAATATTAGCGAGGAAGCTACGATGCACAAAGGCATCTGATAGCTGGTTGTAGACTACCTTGGCAAGAGTCGTTTTTCCGATCCCACCCATGCCATAGATTCCAATCATTCGAGCAACATCGGCAGGAGTGTCCACCCATTTCCTGATTTTGTTCACGTGATGCCCAATTCCAACTAAGTGCTTAGTAACATCAAGCTGAAAATCTTGTCGCAACTTGCTCAGAATATTTTCAACCACTTTTTCCACTAATTCTCCTTCATGCCTGTCAAACAACAAAACTCAATGATAAGTTCTTGACTACCGACCAAAAAAAAATTCGTGATTATACTTAATCTCATCAAAAGACTGGCATATAATGAAGGATGGGGCCAATTAACTTGCAAGCTGTTTTGGTTTAACAATTAACAACGGGGGAAAGATGGTGTAGCGGTCATTTCGTTTCTCTTTCCCACTCCTTTTATGCCAATAGATGGATCTTGTTGAAAAAGAATGAGGTGGTGCACCTGGGTCATGAGTCTTTCAAACTATAATGTTCGTTATAAGCATTGAGGTTGCCTACAGTAGAAAGATAGGAGGTCAATTTTTTTTTTTTTTTTTTGGTTGGGTTAAAAAATTTTAGAAGGAGAGGAGGTTACCCCAAGATCACCTACTAATGGGGGTACTGGCATTGGAAATCAAATCTTAACATGGTAAATGTGAAGTGTCCAATTCTTATCAGCTGAGCCAACCCGTTGGCATAAGGAGGTCCATCTTATCTGGTAGTGATCAAGTTTTGGAAGACCGAGTACTGGATTCCTTTCTAGTAATGTTATTTAGTGTTTGATACTTTTGGCTGGAGGGGATGTTGTTTCTTTCTTTTTTTGGCTCTGGAATGGAGACAAATGTAAAATTCTTGGGCGATTCGGGATCTTTGGTTTAAGTTGTCGTTGGTTTAGTTTTCAGGACATCTTGGGAAGTACTAGTGTTGGTATGTCTGCGAGGCATCATTGGGACATTTTGGGGATCTTTTTTGAGCTTGTGGTGAAAGTAATAGATCTGCATTTCATCGGTTATGCATGAAGAAGAAAACTGACTTATCAAAAAAGGAAAAAGGTTCTGTGAAGTACCCGCCAGCAAATTTCTCGGACTCCCATCCATGTAAGTCACTCACTTCTGTAAGTGCTCGCAGCCCTTCCCGAATGTCCTTCTCATCAAAACGCTTCTTACGCGAATGGAAGGCCTCCCCAAAACTTCCTTTTAGATATCGCACATCCGATGGGTCCACTTTGTAAAAGATGGGCAAGACTATGTGTGATTTTTTCTTTTTGCAATCCATGATATGAATGAGCTCGCGGAGGCACCATTTGCTCGAAGCATAATTTTCCGAGATGATGGGAATCGAAATCTTAGACCGTGTGATAGCATCAAGAATCTGTGAACCAAAATCCTTACCAACTGGGATGCTGTTGTCGTCCTTGAACACGCAAACCGGTACCGTCCCTGCCTTGATCAGACTGTGATAGAGGTGATCGGTGAATGCCTTGCGGGTATCCGAGCCTCTAAAGCTCAAGAACACATCGTATTGACCGCAACATACATCTGTGGGTACCGGAGAGATGACCGAAGAAGTGGATGCTTCCTTAGTGCTCTCTTCCTTTGCTCTCTTTCTCTTTCCCTGACTCTGCCCTCTGTCCATGGTGATCTGAGGGGAAAGTTGAAATGAAAGATGCTTTTTCTACTACTTAAAAGGATCGATGAATAACCGACCGAAAAAAAAGAAGGATCGATGAATAATGAAAGACGCTTTTAGGAGCCAAGACGCAAAGAGAGGCGCGAGGTCAGAGAGAGGAGACCCTAAACAAGCCTAGACGAGAACTTTCAAGAGGGAAAAGATCAAAGAAAGTGAGTGAGGACGATTGTTTCAAATATTTCAGCAAACGAGAGGCCAAATGTGAGAGAGAGCACAATTTGGACCAGAGTACAGAATGACCAATTATGTTCATATCTACTTACAAACCATTTTGTTAAATAGATAAATGTGGCTCTTGCTAATTTTTCATTACGATATTATCAAAGACGGTCTTCCTCCTGTAAATGCTATAATCTCTCCCTTCCTAAACATGCATTAATCATATTGTCAAATCTATGATAGGTCAGAAACTTTCTACGCTATATATACGTACAAGTCACGTATTTGCTGTAAGTAGTAAAATTACATGAAAACCACACCTTGTGACAAGTTTCTCTAATTCAATCCACTAAAACAAAGTCCACCTAAAAATTGTCCACATATTAAATGTGTAAGTGCATTGAAACCGGCAGCTTTGCCCAATTTCAAGTTTCCATTGTAACAAAAAAAAAAAAAAAATAGTACAATTGTGTATAATTACCGGAAAACATTTGAATTTTCTATCATTTTCCAGAAATTACGAAAATTGCCAATATAATGGAAAATAGCTTTATGGACATTCAAAAATTCTCCAGTTGATCTGATATGTTCAGATAATTTTTTGTTGTTGACAATTATGATTCGTAGCCTTTGAAAGGTTTTGTGCGATTATTGAAGAGAATAGACCAGCACGATCGGATATTTGGAGAAAAAATCTAGTTTTAACTGTTTTCATAAAAAAAGAAAGGAATTATTTTTTCAAAAACGGAGTATTTTGGATGTTTCAGGCTTTAATGGGTCTAGAAGCGTAATTCATAATCTTAAGACGGACTTTTTGTCCTAAGGGAGTTAAGTCAACCATTAATGTTTTGCAAATGATATCAGGATAAGGGCCAACATGCAATTCCACCAAATTCAATCGGTCTAACCATTCATAACCGACTAGTTTAAATGAGAAGATTATAGTAAGAAAAATTAGCAATATATATGTGGTGATGATTTTGAAAAAGTCGAGGGAATTTCACGTGGAATATTTTGTATGCCTTGAAGGATGTCATGCGATGAGTGCACCTTCTCTCTCGAAATCTGTGATCTAATAATCAAATGTATTTTATTTTTTGCCTTATTAATTGTGATAGACTGGAGAAAGAAGGTTGGACTTACCTCGAGAAGTGATTCAGAGATGAGATTACTGTGATGGTTTCAGTGTTTGAGAAGAAGTCGTCTTTAAAGTAGATCAAGTTGTGTGCGAGTCCCAATAGGCAGTGCAATCCCGAGGATCACCTTCCCGCCTCCACCTGGACCGGCTTGGTTTGGATAGACACCGAGGTAAACTTGCAGATCATCTCAGATCAGGACAACTAGTGGCTACGAAATCACCAACAACAGGCGGTGAACTTACTATCTTTCGATAAAATCCAGAAACGACCCTCGCGTTCCGACAAAGATCCCTCCAAACCGAGGAACCCTAATCGCCTCAGCAGAGTCCATGCTCAGAAATTACAGCAAGCGGATCACTAAAAGTTCAAAACTCGACACGATTCGAGTTGATTTTACCTGCTGATTGACGCCCGCCGAAGAACCAGTCCCTCAAGAAAACTACCGATGGGTCGGTCCTTTGAAGCCTGTGGTTCGGAAGGAGCGACTACAGGTGTTCTTCGCAATGGCCTCAGGCGTACTTCTCGATGGATTCGCGATAAAAAAGATCTCTGCTTCCTCCGCCGATTCAAGCCGAAGCTCTCGCTCTGGTCGTAGAGGCTTTGATCTGCTTCAGATCTATAGGTAGAGAGAACTTGTACCTGGGCAATCGGACAATGCGGTTCTGTGTTAACTTTCCGCTGCTGGAGCATGATCACGTGCCATGATTAGGTGGAGGCGCTTTAGCGTTGGACGCGGAGCATGATCACGTGTGGGGGCACTCGCCTTGGATGCCGGAGCTCAGTTGGCTATATATCCGTGGCCCATAACCCTAAATGGCGTTGGGAATGGGATTTGTTAAATTAATATCTCGAGTTTGAATTTCGATAATAATTTATTAAATCGAATTTGTTGATAAAAAATTTTCAAATATATTTCAAATTGGATGAAGAAATTCGTTGGACTATTAAAAATTTACAAAAGAAGATTTAATAGTATAAAGAAAAAAGGAGAGCAAAGTTTTCTTCATTCGCAAGAGGAGGCCAAAAATGGTTTGTTACGTGGGGCCCAAAGTCAAGTCTTGACTTTCGGGCACACACATATAAATAAAAAGCAACGTCTCCATGTAGAAAAAAATGCCGAAACCTCTCTGCATGTGGAGCAGAAAAAAAGAGCTGGTGGGCCCAGGTCAAATATTTGACCTTTGGGCACACGAATTTCCCTTTTGGTGTGTGTGAAGCGACTTAAAAACCCTACGAAAGAAAAGGAGTTGCACGTAGAAGCCACACACGTCAAGCTGTAGAGAGCCGTGCGCATTTTGTTTCGAACTTGAACTCGCGGTAATTTTGTGTCATGAGTTTATGTCCAAGTGAGTTGTTTATTTTATAAACACTTTGTATTTAGAGTTAAATCTAGGTGTAGGAAATTCTAATTCTCCGATTATAATGGATTATTTACTGCCGGTTCTCCTCGTGGATGTAAGTACCGATACTCGGATTGAACCACATAAATTTATGATGTCCTTATTTTTCTCGTTTACTTCTCTAATAATTTCACGTTGACGTAAATTGCAAGATTACGTCGTTGTCCGCGTATTATATTCCAACAATTAGTATCAGAGCTTGGGATCAGATTTCTTGATTATGATAGGGAGCTTTTGTTTGTCTGATTATTATCTGGAAATTCTGTTATTGCAATTATGTCTGAGAGGAATCTGAAATTGAGAAGTTTAACAGGAGCAACAACTTTGTGTTATGGAGCATCAAGATACGAGCTTTATTGACAACCCAAGGTTTGGCCAAGGCACTGGATGGTGAAGATGAATTGTCTATTATAATGAAAGCCTCAGAGAGGGTAGAGCTAATGGAAAGAGCGAAGTGCACAATCCTGTTAAATTTGTCGGATGAGGTTTTAATAGAGGTTGCTGAGAAGAAGGATGCCACAACATTATAGGCAAAACTTCAAGCACTCTATGTGAAGAAATGTTTGAACAATCGCTTGTACATGTTGAAGAAGATGTTTCAATTTAGATATACTGAAAGTACGTCTATCAAAACCCACCTAAATGAATTCAATAAACTCATGATGGATCTGAAGAACGTCGGTAAGATACTTGATGATGAAGAACATGTCATGATGTTGTTAGCCTCTGAGCACTAACTGATTCACTGTTACGAGAGCATACTACAATTACCTCAGAAGAGGTAAAGTCCGCCTTATTCTCTAAGGAGTGGCAGAGAAAGTTGCGAGATGACGGTCTGGCGCAAGGAGTAGCGCAAGCACTGACAATTCGGGGTAGAGAACAATATTGAGGGCCTAGTAGCAGCAAAGGTAAAAGCATATCAAAATCACGCCATAAAAAGTCCAAGGGACGCGTGAAGTGCTTTGAGTGTCATGAGGAGGGGCACATCGGGAGAGATTATCCAAAGCGGAGAAATAAAGTTGATAAGCAGAATGCCACAAGCAGTGTGGCAAACGTTGCCGAGGGAAGCAATAGTGATGCAAAAGTTGTTTTATGTGTGACTGCTACTTCGTCAGAAGACGAATGGGTGCTGGATTCGGGGTGTTCTTATCATATGACGCCTCATAAGAACTAGTTTACTACTTACCAGATTGCAGATGGTGGTAGAGTTCTTTTGGGGAATAATGCAGTCTGTAAGGTTGTGGGGATAGGAACAATTTGGATTCGGCTGCACGATGAGGTGGTGCACACATTGACAGATGTGAGGCATGTACCAGAGTTCAAGAAGAACCTTATTTCTCTGGGGACACTTGATGATATCGGATGTAGGTACACTGCTGAAGGTGGAGTACTGAAGATCTCTCAAGGTGCCATGACAGTGATGGAGGGGAAGAAAGTGAATACTCTCTATCATCTACTGGGAGAGACCATGACTGGAACTGCTGCAGTTTCATTAGGTGAATCAGATTCTGACTTGTTACAATTATGGCATATGCATTTAGGGCATATGAACAAGGCAGGTATGACGATGCTGAGTGAAATGGGGTTGTTGAAGGATCAAAAGACAGGGAAGCTAGACTTATGTGAGCACTGCATCTTTAGGAAGCAGCATCGAGTTAATTTTACCACAGCTGTTCATTCGACCAAACGACCGATTGAATATATTCATTCAGATGTTTGGGCCCGTCTTTGGTTCCTTCGAAGGGAGGTGTTCGATATATGCTGACATTTTTGAAGCATAAATATGATGTGTTTGATCGGTTCAAGAAATTTAAGGCATTGATTGAGAAGCAGTCAGATAAACAAATCAAGTGCCTAAGAACCGATAATGGCATGAAATTCTATGATAAAGATTTTACCAAGTTCTATGAGAAAGAATGTATTGTGAGACACCGCACAGTAGATGTGTCAACGGTTTGGTTCATTTCGGTTTTTTTGAAAAACTTCAAAACTGAACCGAATGAGACCCGAACCAAACCAAAATTTCGGTTCGGTTCGGTTTTTAGGTTTTTGGTTTTCAACTTTTAGCATTTGTTTTTTTTTTCATTTTTTTTCTATTGTATGTATTTTTCATTTCCAATAAATAAGCTTTTATCGGTTTGTTGGTTCGATTCGGTTCGGTTAATGAAAAAAACCGAACCGATAACAAAAATTTCGATTTTTAATGAGAACTGAACCGAAAAAAACCGAATATTTCAGTTCGGTTCGGTTCAGTTTTTGACATTCCTACCGCACAGTACTTGGGACACCACAGCAGAATGGCGTGGCAAAACGGAAGAACAGAACTTTACTTGAGCGAGCTCGATGCATGCTTTCGCATGCAGGACTTTGCAAGGAATTTTGGGCAGAAGCGGTAAACGTGGCATGTTACCTGGTTAATCGATCTCCGTTAATTGCTATCGAGTGGAAGACTCCTGAGAAAGTATGGTCCAGGAAACCTGTTGATTACTCCAGATTACGTATATTCGGATATCTTACATATGCTCATGCGAGTGATGGTAAGCTTGAGTCGATGGCGAAAAAGTGCATATTTCTGGGTTATGCACATGGGGTGAAAGGCTACCGGCTGTGGTGCACTGATCTCAGATCACCCAGTTTTCTAATCAACAGAGACATAATCTTCGACGAGACTGCAATGCTTCAACAGAGGAGTTCTGAGACACAATCAGTAGAGAAGACAAATCATGGTGTTATTAGTGAGGTAGAGCTTCAAGTGGAGACTCCGGAGACCTCTAAGGTAACAGAAGTTGATACTACAGATGAGGCAGCAATTCCTGAAGTCGGTGATAGTGAACAATCAGTAAAGTTGCAGCATACTATAGCCGTAGATAGACAAAGAAGGCAAATTAAATCACCAGTACGTTATAATTATATAAATATTGCTTATGCATTGACTGTAGGTGCTTGAGCTCTATTGGCGTCTATAGAGAGTGAGCGCCCATCGGGCGTTGGGAGAGCAGCATAGATGATAAGCATTATAACTTGGCTTCAAACATCAAGCCAAGGTAGAGAATTGTTAAATTAATGTCTCGAGTTTGAATTCAGATAACAATTTGTTAAATCAAATTTATTGATAAAAATTTCCCAAATAGATTTCAAATTGGATGAGAAAATTCACTGGACTCTTGAAGATTTACAAAAGAGGAAATAATAGTATAAAGGAAAAAGGGGAGCAAAGTTTTCTTTATCTACGGGAGGAGACCAAATAAGGTTTGTTACGTGGGGCCCAAAGTCAAGTCTTGACTTTCGGGCACACACATAAATAAAAAGCAACATCTCCAAAAAGAAAAGCTGCCAAAACCTCTTTGCACATGAAGCAGAAAAAAGAAAAAAGAAGAGCTAGTGGGCCCAGGTCAAATATTTGACCTTTGGGCACACGAATTTCCCTTTTGGCGTGCGTGAAACGGCTTAAAAACCCTACGAAAGAAAAGGAGCTGCACGTAGAAGCCGCACACGTGAAGCTACAGAGAGCCATGCGCGTTTTTGTTTCGAACTTGAACGCGCAGTAATTTTGTGCCATGAGTTTATGTCCAAGTGAGTTATTTATTTATAAACACTTTGGGTTTGTGGTTAAATCTAGGTGTGGGAAACACTCGAGCGTGTGAGCGATTGTAAATTTTGATTCTCTAATTATAGTGAATTATTTGTTGTTGGTTCTCCTCATGAATGTAGGTACCGATACTCGGACCGAACCACGTAAATTTATGGTGTCCTTATTTTTCTTGTTTATTTCTTTTGTGATTTCGCATTGACGTAAATTGTAAGATCTTGTCGTTTTCCACATATTATATTCCAACATAAGTAAACAAAAGGACGTTGACCGACCAAAACAAAAAAACAAAAGGACGTTAACTTGTATTTATTCCATGCTAGCTCCACAAGTTATTCTCTTAAACGTTAGAAGTTTTAAGTAATTGATCGATCTATAGAGCTGTAATTTATTAGATGACACCACAAAAAGAGTGGATGCTCCCTCAATGGTATCTTTTACATGCTCTTGTTTTTTTTTTTTTTCTTAAGATGATTAAATACAAAGATAGAGGAAATTGACATAACAAGCACCTGAACGATCTGAAATGAAGTAGTGCATCTGTCGCGACCTAACCTCGGGTGAACCACATATGGTTTGGCTAAATGATTACTAAGTCTAAACTTAGCTCGGGCTCTCCCAATCACATACCAATTCACGACTTAGGTTCAAGTTCTTAACATGCAAATAATTTTTTCAATTAGAGTCACCACTAATATATTTTTGGTGGGTTGATTAGATACCCAAGTAAAGTAACGGGAGATTTACTTTACTCATGTGAACTAGAGATTGTGAGTTCGGGGATTTGATTACGCTAGATTTCTCTAACGCCCTTTCGGTACCTTTCTCTTTTATTTTGAAAAAATGTTTTGCAAGCAGCTTGAATTAATTTTAATTTACTTTCCTAACATGTGAGGTAATCATGCAGGTGCGCAAACCATCAATTTAACATACAAAAGAGTAATAAATAAATTATTGGACTTATCTCATGATCACGAAAACATCTGCAATGTTAGATCAGAATTCATATCAACAACCTTAGATATGATTTCTAATTAACACGCAATCACTCAATCTTTTTCAAGATTTTCTTTTATTTAAATGAAGCCTAGAAATTACTGCAATGCAATGCAATGACGTACAAAATTATTTTAACTAAAATGACATGCAACATGCAACCTAACATACAAACTATATGTCACGTGACATTTATTAAATAACCTAATCTAATGATAGGAAAATATTAATGCAACTATTCTAACATTTACACATTAAGATGACGTGCAATGGATGACCTAATTTTATATGACATGTGCATGATAATTTTTATGTTTTCTTTTATTTTTAATTAAATTTCGAAATAAAAATTAATCAATAATTAAACATGCAATTTAAATTAATGAAAGGAAAAACTAACATCCTAAATTAATATTTTTTGGGATTTTTATTTCCAAAATTCGAAATAAATAAATTTCCAATTCTAAACAAGCAAAATAAACCTAAAACAAACAATACTCTATCATGAACCTAATCTAACTCAAATATATTTTTTTGGGTTTTCTTTACGGAAACAAAATCAATTCAAACAACATGACAGCAAATTAGGTAAGATATGATTGATATTCATCTAATGAATAGACGAATCGTATCTCGCGCATGAGATCGGATTGACCAACTTTTAACAAAATCGCGAATTGTATCTCGAGCGTGAGATCGGATTGGCGATTTTTCCGTGCGATTGCGAGTCATATTTCGGGTGTGAAATCGGACTATCAATCATATGCACGATGTGAAATTAGGAAGATTTCCTAATTTAGAATGATACACGAGATTACGGATAGAACTATATATCATGAACTTCAATCATGTGCATCAACGGTATTTTTTTAAATAAGAAAACGGAACATTCGGAAATTAGATTAGACAAAATTTTTACCTAATCCGAATATTAGCTTCCAAATTTGGACTAGACGCAATCGGACCGGGATCGCAACCGGCTCTTCTCGGGATGGGACAGCGATGGCAACAGGGCGCAAAGCTCCGGCGAGGGGGGCGGAGACATGGGTTGCTACAGATCACGGGCTTCAGGCGGAGGGCAGCGATGGCACGGGTGCTGCAAGTCGGCATTCGGAGCTGGTTGCAAGAGCAGCAAGGCGACCGGGAGCAGCCGAAGTCGCGGGTGCTGCAGCAGGAGCACAGAGGCAGTGACCAGCAGAGGGATTGGGCTACTGCGGCGTCGGCAGCGGTGGCGACGGGTGCTGCAGCAGTTCGTCGGGGCCGGTGAACAGCGCCTGGTGGTCGTGGGTCAAAGCTCGCCGGAGGAAGGGAGACGGATCTCGTCGGATCGTCGTTGAGCAGCGCGTCAAGAGTGAGATGGCAACAAGTTCGGATTCGATGGTGCGGTTGAGTCGAGCGGCCTGGGTTGTCGTAGGTCAGCAGGCGGGCAACTCTCAGGGCTACAACATTGGTGACGTTCAAAGCAGCTTCAGGAGCAGGAGATGGTCGAAGATTGGAGAAGAAGACTTTTCCCCCCTCCCCTTTCTTTTTTTCTTTTTTTTGGTCTTTTCCTTTTGCGTGCTGCCGCCTACCTTTCCCTCTGCACCTCACGTTTTGCTTTTCCCCCTGTACTTTTGTTAGAGAAGAAAAATCCCTCCCTTTTGTTGACTATTGACCCCCTTTTTATTAAAAAAAAAAAAACTCCTCTCTTTTTCATGAACAAACTTGCTCTCTCCGAATTTATGGCCGTGTATTCTCAATTGTGTGGCCCCCTCTCTTTCTTGACTGAGCGGCATTTTATAGGTGAATGGTATGATCCCATATAAAAAAAAGAAAATTTCCGCACGGAATCTCTAATGACTATGCAATCTCTTTTGTTTGAGAAAAAAAAATATATCATTCAGTATATCCTCCAAGTGCAATATTCTCTTTGATTATTTTGATATTTCCTCCGAAATCTTCCAATCTACTGCGAAATATATTACTCAATGTAAATATCACATAAATATATAAAATATTTACTGAATATTGGAAGAATATTACAAATCTTTTCCTAAAATATCAAATCGTCATTCCTCATAAGTCAATTGTCTGTCATCAAAGAACAGCAGGCTTGGGCTAATTCCCTCTTGCCGCGGGCTTAATCCAACTCATCTAATTAAAATTTAGAATAGAGCATCTCGAGGTAATGAAAAATCCCTTGGCTTCATTTCTTTTATTAAGAAGTCAATGATCACGCCCCTCAAATAAGGATTTAAAGGACAACCCGTCCAAGCCACAATTCTAATGGCAATTGAAAGAGAAAAATGGATAGTTAGAGGAATTAAATTACGAGACTTATTTATATAGTCGAAGGAAAGATTACTGAGAGGGATTCAATTCGTTTTGAGTTTGAGTTCCCAGGCTTCTAGATCAGTGCCAGTAAAAGAGGGGTATCTAGTTGTAGTCCCTAGTAGTGTGTAAATGGATAGAGCAGCGGGAGAGACATTTTGAGTTCTCGGTGGGACTTATGTTACATCCCAGACAGCTAATGCTACTTTCTAACCATCTAGAGATCTTGTGGAAATTAGGGGTGCGTTTGTTTGTGTTTATTGTTTTTTTGTTCCAACTATTTCATTAGGGGAATAATTTTTGAACAAAAAACGCGTTTGGTAAACTTGTTCCTAGAATAAAAAAATAACAGAAACATGTTTGGTAAATTTGTGTTCTTTTTTTATTTCTTTTAATTTTTAAATATTTTTATTTTATTTTTCATTTTTTTCTTTTTTTTTTTTTTCTTTTGGCCGATCGCCGGCCTTGGCCATGGCCGACGACCGGCCCGCCGGGCGGGCCGGCGGCCTCGCCCGGCCACGGCGAGGCTCGCCGGCCCCGGTGAGGCCGAGGCTCGGCCTCGCCTTGGCCGGGCGAGCTCGGGCTCGCCCAACCTCGAGGCGCGGGTCGAGGCCGGGCGAGCTTGGGCTCGCCCGGATCCGGCGAGGCCGAGCTCGCCCAACCACCGGCGAGGCTCGGCCTCGCCGGGCCACCTCTAGGTCGACGTCGCGGGCGGTGGCCCGGCGAGGCCGAGCCTCGCCGATGGCCGGGCGAGCTCGGCCTCGCCGACCCGGGCGAGCCCGACCTCGCCGGGGGCCGGGGGCTCCGGCGAGGTCGCCGGCCCTCGGCCGGTCGCCGGCCATGGCCGAGGCCGGCGACCGGCCAAAGAAAAAGGAAGAAGAAAAGAAGAAGAAGAAGAAGAAAAGAAAAGAGTGGAGAGAGAAAATTTGTTCCCAAAAATTATTCCGAAACAAGAAACAACTTTTTTTTGTTTTTGTTTTTTTTTCTTTCTTGTTCCGGGAACAAAAAAAACAGATTTGGAACAAAAACGCAAACAAACGCGTTTTTCTTTTTTTTTTGTTCCCGGGAACAAAAAAACAAAAAATGTTCATAAACAGAAACAAGGAACATAAACAAACACACCCTAGAGTTGCGGTCGGTTGTATAGAGTACGTGGGATAGGAACGGCGGTAGTTGCAGTCTTTCTCTAGGCCTTTTTAAATTGCCTCCCAGAGTCCCAGCCAATATAGTTGCTCCTAGTCCGAATTTAGGAGTAGTTGCCAGTCATGCATTCCTAAGCGAGCCAATATGGTACGATCCAGAGTAGGTTCCAGCCCTTGAAAATGAAGTTGGGCAGAATTCTTGGGTCAAAGTTTCCAGCAAGTGATTTTCAAGGAAAGAAAATAGCACCACAGAATACCATGAGGAGTTTCTTTGGAAATATTCGTGAAGGTGCGCTTTCTTATAATAAAAGAGATCTATTTCACTTAAAAAGGGAGGACATTTGACCTCACATAGAGGACGAGGGACGCACGGGGGACAATTCCAGAGAAATCAAAGTTCTTTCTTTCAATCACTTTTTACAGACTTGAGAGGGCACCGCTTCAATATTGAGAAGTACCCATCGCCCACTTCAAGATTCTCACCCACTCATACTGGCGTTCACCAATGCCTACGTGATATTCTCTCACGCTGTAAATTCGTTCGTGGTAAAAGTCTTCTAAGGCGAAGGTCCGAAGTTCTCTTGAAGCGAGCCTCTTCTCCAGCGAAGTCTGGACTTCCCTTCGTGAAGTCGTCCGGGTCCCGGCGTTCCTTCGACAAACGTTAATCAACCTTTTGACCATCCGTCGTCGCCATCTGCTGTCCATTGCTGTTACTGCCCACGTCCGACGTGCCCAACCTTTTCTAACATCTTGCCGTTGGCAATGCCGTCATCGGACATCACCAAACCTTCCTTGATTTTCTTGCAGGTCTTTTAAGTGATCCCAGCGAATTTCCGGGAAGAAAATTATCCATAAAGTTTTGTACTTGTACCAATTCAGTCATAAATATTTTAATTATGTCGATTATGTCTTAAACTTTTTTGACAACTTACACATTTAGCATTAAACATTTTGATGATTTGTCATTTAGTTCTAAATGTTTTAACGATGCCAATTTTGGCAAAAAATTACTGACATGACAATTTAATCAGTATTGGCCCTTTTATGTGACGGACACTGTGGACAATGTTGAAAATATTTTATTAAATTTCTGAATTTTTATTCTTTTCTTCTTTTTTTCCCCTTTCCTTCTTCATGTAGTTAGTCGCCGGGCCTTATCGATGGCCAATAAGCCTCGCCAGCCTAGCAATGGCAAGGCACACTTATGGCGAGGCAAGGCTCACCCTCGCTAGCGGCAGGGTAAGGTGACCCTTGCTAGTGGCCAGAGGTGACAAGCTTCGCCCGAGGTCGGCGATACAAGCCTCACCTATGGTAAAGCTTTGCTTGCCCTCGCTAGGGGCATGGTAAGGTCACCCTTGCCAGTAGAGCTTTGCCCAAGGCTAACGACTGGCTAGAGAAAGAGGGGAAGGAAAAAAAACAAAACAAAACAAAAAAAATCATTAAAATTAGAAAATTATTTTAAAAATTCAAAATTGTCCATGTTAACTGCCATGCCGCGTAGAACAGTCGATGCTGACTAGACGACCACATTAGCAATTATCAAAAGGTTTAGGATTAGAATGGTAAGTTGTCAAAATATTTATGAATGAATCGGAACAATTGAAAGGTTTAGAACTGAAGTAGTATAGGTACCATAGTTTTAGTACTTTTTTGGTAATTTTTCCCAATTTTTGGCAAGAGCAATCTCGTCAACATCGTTTGTTCATTGCTTCCATTCTTGCCCATTGCTAAGCACTAGCAGCACTACCCCCCGATCGATCCTAATCACCTTAGCACCGAGCCAAGCCACCTCGCTGTGAGTTTGTGGATTTATTGTTGCCGTAATTAATTTCCTTGCCAGTCACTATGAACTCACCTCACCGTCAGTCCGTCGAGTTCGTGATCTAATTAAGATAATTCTAAAACCAAATTCAATTAGAATATTATAGTAACTTAATTGTGATTATTTTGATTTTACCTTTGATTTGGTGAGATGTCAGGCATTTACCAATTAGGAAAGTTCCTACATTAAAAATAGGAAAAATTCCAAAGTAGATCCATTTTTTCAAATAAGGATCCGAAGTAAACTTTGTTTCAAATAAGAACCCGAAGTAGATTTATTATCTCAAATAAGGACTCAGAATGGTTGAATCAATTTCAAATAAGAACCTGAGCTTGTTGATTAGTCAAATATTTGCCAGTTAGCAAACATGTGACATTTTCGGTGGCTAGAGTTTGGGCAATTTGTCCAAAAAAAATCTGGTGAAAATTTAACAAATCCTCAAAAGGAAACAAAAAAATCCTAGGTTTTCTACATTCTCCATGTTCCTTGTACCCATCCTCTGCAAAGTCAAAGACCCAAATTCTCCCTCTACTGAGGCACGAATTCAAAAACAAGAAGAAATCTAAATGCTTCTTTCTTTATTCGCGGAGACCTAAATCTTCTATTCGGCTTTTCTTTGTTCGCAAATCACAAAGCTTGAGCAGGCCCACCTCCCCTTCAACCGAGGTCAGTTTTCACATCTGTTTAGAATTCACTCACGTTAAACCGACAAAATGCAGACAAAGCTCATGTACAAAGCCCGATTGTCCATCGTCTTTTTACAAGTTTTTCATTTATTTCAATTTGCACTTACGTTCAACCGCGGTTAGTTTCGCTCAAGTTAATGTAGCCGATCCTTCGTTCGTCCAATAGAAAGTGATTGTGACTTATTGAAACAACATGGCAACAAGGTGTGGGCATATGGTGGAATATCACATGGATGGTAACGACGACAGTGATGGTAGGAGAGTTTTGTTTTATAGTGTTGTTTTTGCCTGTTTTGACGAATTTTTGAGTGAATATCTCCTTTTGTCCGAGTCAATGCATATGAGTTGCGTTCAAAATGAAATTTTTAATTGGATATGCTGTGTTGTGATCCTATGTGCTGGTGGCGGTGGTCTCTTTTTTGCAATGTTTAATGCTTTTCTTTTGTTTCTTTTTTATTTTTAAATGTGTACTTTATCATTAACGGCTAGAGCTCAAGGCATGTCCTAAAATCTAAATGTTAGTTTTTGATGATTTTTGAACTATAGTACATTGACCATACCAAAGATAAATCACTAATAAAAAATGTAGGTTTTTGATGATGCTCTTGCTCCGGAGGCCTAATAAACATGACCTTTAAGGTAATTGACCATACTTAAGATATGTTCCGTCACCATCGCGGTAGCACTTTCGTGCCCACATGAGTCCTAATGTATGTTACCAGATCGTTAGCACAAAAAACATTTTAAGTCAATAATGCACACTTTTTTTTTTGTGACAAATGGTATCTAATAAAATTGTGGTATGAAGTCACTGGCGTGACTAATTTCTTTCATTAATAGTAGTGTGGTACAGATGTATTGCAATTTTTTTATAGTTTTGTTTTGCTTTTCCATGGTGCATGTTATGCATGGGATATATTGATGTTATTTTTGCTTTCACTTTGACTAGTTGAGGGATGTGAAGAAGTGAATTATTCCATATATGATAGTAGGCTGGTAAGGATGCTGAGGGTGCTGAAGAAGATGGGTTTCCCTTTATTGATCTTGGATGAGTTATGGATACAAAATATAAGATGTGTAGACGATGATGGTTCAATGGAGAGGGTTATGGAGATTGGAGATATCAGTCTATATGTAGATGTATTAGCTGATAATGTAGATTTCTTGAACAAGAATAGCGAAAATGAGTATAAGCATCCTCAGTTTAATGCTGAGATTGATATGGAAAATCCTATCTTCAAGTTGGGGATGTGCTTTAGTAATACGGGGGAGTTTAGAGAGGCTGTCAGGAACCATGCCATAAAAAATGGGAGAAAGGTGAGATTTGTTAAAAATATACCTAATAAGTTGAGGGCAGTGTGTTCGAAGGACTGTGATTGGCTTATATATGCTTCCAAAGTGCAAAGGAAGCATACTTTACAAGTCAGAACCTTCAACTCAGTACATACATGTAATTGAGCACTACAGGTGTAACATCCCGATTTTCGACCTATGAGAAATGGCTATGAATCGGGTGTGCCAACGGTAAGGATAGGTCGTGGATCGTTCCAAGAATTGGCCATGTACCGATCATGGATCGATCAAGCGAACGTTCATAGCCCAATCTAATAACCACATTAATGGACCAGAGTAGTGTCAATACAACTGCCTAACCATAAGGATTGAATGAAGAATGGTCACATTGCTCACGAATCGATGGACTATCATGGATCGATCTCGTGCGGTCGTATTCCAGTTGCGGGTAATACTGCTCGGTCATGTACCAATAATGGATGACCATGATTTGACTCGGTATGACCGTGTGTCGGGTACAGATTTGACCAATCTCGAACAGCCACATGACAATCAGGAGTCGGCTTGGATGAGGCGTGGGGCCAATCCATGATCTAATTCGCTCAACCAAAACCAATCTAAGGGTCGGTCATTGAGCCCATGCCCTAGACCACTAATCTAGCTAAGAAGGTAAATTTTGTCTATGATAACCACACTGAGGATGGCTTTGTCACAAACCTCGGGTGAGTCGAAATGGTTGTTAGGGGATGTATATAAAAAGTCCTTGCCAGTTTCAGTTGCACTTCCAATGCTCTAATTCCCATGGTTACCATATTTCTTGATAATGGATGAAAGAGAAGTGTTTAGAAAACCCTAGCTTCTTCATGAAAGAGGATGACTCACCATTTTGGATAGATCCTCCTAGATTTGATAATGATTACCAAGGATTCACCTTGGAGATGAAGTAAAGAATCCATGCCAAATGTCCTAATAAAAATAAGACACCTTGGGGCAAATTATGGCTATCCTATGGCCTAGGTGCCACCTTATCTTCTTAGAGTGCCACATATTAAAATGATTTGTTCCCTAATAATGAATCAAGTACTAATGTGGCCTAATAAAAAGAAGACAAACAAGCCTTCAAATGATTACACTAGGCCAATAGATCTCCACCTCATAAGCCTAGGTATCCACTTGAAGATTTGGTAATGATGGCTTGAGATTTGACTTGGAGAAGAAGTCGGTGACTCAAAAGCTTAGATGTCCATAGAAGATATAGTCATCAGTACCATAAGATTCTTCTTAGAGAACGAGTAGGCCAAGTCATGATGGCATTGTATAAGTGGTCTAATAGGAAGGAAACTAGTAAGCCTCCAATCATTACATTTAGGCCATTAGGTGTGCCGCCTTTTGAAATAGGCATGACACCTTACAACTTAGGCTTGCCACCTCAATGTTGTAGCCGTGCCACTCCGAGAAATATGATTGGGCCATTTGGATGAGTAATAATGAGGTTGGTGTCAATAAATAAGAGGAACCCTCATTCATTTCCATCATTGGAACCCTTTTGCTATTCATACATCATTCTCTCCTTTCTTTCCTCTCTCTTGGCCTCGCACCACCACCCCGCTCTCTTGAGGATTCTTGAGGTTTATCCATATAAGTAATGTAACATCCTCGATTCCGACCTCATAAGGATTGGCCATAAGGTCCTAAAAGGATTGATCATGGGCTATTGGCCATGGATCGATTAGTTCGATCAGTAAGGAATCATGGATCGGTCACGGTCCGACTGACCGACCGATCGGTCACAAATTGGTTGAGGTGTCAGCCATGAATTTCTACCGACCATACTGATGAAATAGGATCACCGTCTCAAAAATGACTTTTTGATCACAAGGATTGGTCATGGGAAGATTTTGGATCGACGAATGGTCATGGGTCGATTCGACTGGTCGCCGTGCCCGGCCGCGGGTGATTCTACCCGACTATGCACCGATACACGAATGATCCGACTCGATCAAATGTGATCATCTTCTGACAAAAAATAAATCATTTCCAATTTAATTCTTAGTGATCAGAAAGGAATCTTGAATTGGTGATGGCCGATCGTGGATCATAATGCACCAACCACGAACCATACGGGTGGATCGGGTGCCGACCGGAATGAACTCAGGGATGGATCTGGCTATTCCATCATTAATTCTAAGGTTCATGAGTGCATTGGCTTAGTGCTAGGCCATGGGTAGCCTTAGGATTAGCCTTGAACCAACCGAAGAACAACCGACCCTTTAGGCCGATTGACCATCCAAAGGAACGGTTTGGGCAAGCATGGGGCGTGATGGCCGAACCTCAGGTGTACGTGATTCATTTTTTGAGGTATACCTAATGATCCATTCTACGGCCCCGAAACCAACTTGGATGATAGAATTCTCTAGATTGCCTTCTTAATGAAGAAAATGACAAAAATAGAAGAAA
The DNA here is from genome assembly GCA_017140595.1 of Eucalyptus curtisii. NCBI lineage: Eukaryota > Viridiplantae > Streptophyta > Magnoliopsida > Myrtales > Myrtaceae > Eucalyptus > Eucalyptus curtisii. The sequence continues at coordinate 12,100,336 of CM029504.1, forward strand.
ATTCTAGAACCCCTCTCATTAAATGAAGGGGTGATGTGTCTTTTGAAAATTCAAACGTCATGATGGTAGCCCAAAATATCTTTGAATTTCTAGAAAAAAGGTAGTATATATGTGGACCAATTAGAGAGCGATACACGGGCCCTCATTAATGACCGAAGATTCTAGGTTTGTCGAGTTGGCAAGTATGACACCCTTATTGTCAAACTTCATTAAATGCTCATTAAATGCGGGACTTAGGTGGACCAATGGAAGAGTGAAAAGCGGGCCATCATCAATGACGCCTAAGAGCTAGATTGCTAAGCAAAGCCTTTTAGCCATTACAACTCACTTTTTAGGTGCATTCATGAGGCAAGTTGTCATGCCCCGAACCTCAAGCGTGTACCCATCCCTCGGTGGTCAATAAAATTTGCGACGTCCCAGGACGCGTCGCCGACCCATTCATTTTATTGCACATGCGGAAGCGAATAAGTATCCCCTGACAGTAAACAGCTTGGGATAGAAAAGCAGGAAACAGATTCACAAGCATAACGCTCTTTTATATACACACTGAGTCATAAACAAAAGTCTATCAAAAGACCTATGTATAGAAGTCTAGATCAAAAAGGGACTACGGAGATTCTAAACTCCAAGCCCCCTAGTCCTCGGCTCCGGGTACTCCACTCTACGGTCCTGAAAAGAATTGAGCCCACGACGAGGTGAGATATAAATCTCAGCAAGTTCACGCTCTAAACCCTGATTAGGAGGGTAATATGCCTAGAGGCGTCCTAACCACACAACCACACAACCATAGAAACTTACCTCGTCTTAGATCCTCCCTACATGTCAGCACAATTCATATCACAGACAGCCACAAAAGCATGAGCAACAAATAAGCTCATCAACTAGAACGCCATCCTCAAATTCAACCCAACACAGAGGTCCTAATTATAGGGCCAAATCATTATGACACGTCCATACTGTGCCACACAATTTTGTCCCATAATCCGGCACGTTTAACTCAATTTATCATGCATTCCTAGTTTTACTCTTGGCTTAGAGCACGGCTTACTCGATATTCGGTGGTCTTCTAGCGTAGCCAGGTATCGTCTCACCCCATTGAATGAGGCAATGTCTCTACTATACGGCTTTCCAGAATAAGCATAAGTCCAGAATCTACTGCGACCGGCTTCCGTTGCCCAGGGGCATCCCATATAGGGGCACGTCCACCCGACTCATTTTGGGGACGAGTTCTCTTAACCAACACACGACCATTCAATTTTGGCCTAGGACACCATGCATTGCACTCAAATGCCTCAATTAAAATGGTGAACCTGGCCTATTTCTTCGTATTAAAAATACACGGTAAAATAGTCGTTTGTGGGTACACGGTCAGATTGAACTTAAAAATTTGATACCATTCTTTTTAAAAACCCACTATTTGATATAGTTTTTAAAACCATTTTCGGTGTCAAAACCCGACACCCGATAATTTCTAAATAATTACCAAAATTTCAATCACCACTCAATTTGCATAAATTAACACTCAATTAAATAAACTAAGCATACCAATGTAATCAGCGCGAAATTCCGGTCACCGGCTATCCCAGTATAATTTCCGAAAAATATTAAATAATTAAATAATTACCAAAATTAATTAAATAATTCAATTTAAATACCAAAAATGCTAACTTAGGCCAAAAATGCTTAATTAACCGCCTAAACGGGCTCAAAAAATTCCTGAACCAATCTAGATAAATAGTACAACTTACCTAGTCTCTAATTAAGCCATTCTAACCACATAACATGCATAAACAAATAATTAAATCACTAATCTAATCTAACTAACCACATAATCCCTAATTAACTTAAACTAAACACCCCTTAAGCATAATTAACTCTCTAAGCAAAGTTTAGAGAGTAAACTCACCCGTTTAGTGTTCCGGGGAGTCCACGACGATAGCGACGCGAAGACGAGCGACAAACCACCATGCGCCGACACCAAGCAAGGTCCGGAAAGGCTCGGAAAAGCCACACGAAGTCTCAACTTGGCTGAGCTCTTCGGCTTCGCTATTGTATTGCAAGGGCTGAACCGGTGGCTGGTTGGGGCCGAAACAGCCGAGGACGGAGGTGGACGATAGCAGCAGTGCTACAGCGGCTCGGGGGCGGAGAACGACGGCAAAGGCGTTGTTGGACGATCAGAGGCAGCGACGAACAGGGGCTCGGGATGCGGCTGGACGGCGAACAACGTGCATGGGCGAAAGGGCGAGCGAAGGGCAGTCCGGTGGCTTCGGCTGCTCGGACGGGGCACGGCAGCGGTCAGACGGCAAGGAGAGGTGGCTGGCGGTTTCTTCTTGTTTTTAGGAACTTCAAATGGTCTCTAATGGAGAAAGCAAGTGGATTGAGGAAGAAGAAGAGGCTGAAGGCTTGGAGGGGCCCAAATGGCCACAAAAGTCCACCTTCTATCCTCTAAACACTCATGGCATGCCCCCACCACATGGGCTGTTTTCCTCAGCCACTTTGCAATCCTCAAGGCTTCCCTTAGAAGCTTCATTGATGCCTCAAATGTTGCACACCATGGGGGCTACGAATTTTGGAACATTTTCCCCCCAAATCCACTCCAATTTATTCTTAAATTGATTCAATTTGGCCCCCATAAATCCAACTAAGATGCCCACACTTCAATTCACATTTTTCCTCGCCAATAGAACCAACTTGCATCCCAAAAACGCGATAAAAAACGGTCCCCTGAATTTTTAGAACAAAAACGGCCCTATATTGAATTTTCGCCAAAAATCTCGATTTGCAGAAAAATCTTCGGAAGGTGAGTCGACGTTCCTAAAATGAGTCATGACATAAAAGGACTTTCAATTTCTGAAATCGGGTTCAAATTCGCGGTTAATTTCAATCTAGCGTGACCTAACCTACCAGATAGCTTTTGGGAATTTTTAGTACAATTGACCCGTGGTCGATTATTTTTTATGTACATCTTTGACCTATTGGCGACTCTCGATTGTCGTGAAAATCTCGAGATTTCAAATACATGCACAGGGTATGGAAACGACAGAAAAATCAGTCCAATGCCGTTCAGCGAGAATTTTGCAATCATGTGGAATCACCCATACAATAATCACATATCTCAGTCAAATCGACCTATCTCTGATCTCTGATCGATTTTGACGGTGTCGTAATGACCCTTGTAGATTAGCACAGTTGAGCAATCGTTTCCTAGTCGAATTCTCAAGTCTATTGTGTTAAAACCCCTTGACGGCTTCACCTAATAGACTAGTTATCCCGTGAGTGATCAGCTCAGGGAAAAGAACTATAGGCGCATCGACGAAAAGCCCAACTTATTCAATCGAAAACAGAATCTGAAATTCAGGATGTCAGACAAGTAGACTTGCCACCTAAGAAATTTAGGTGGACCACATGGACACTTAAGATTGAATCGTGTGGCTCAGTAATGATGGCATCAAGGGTTATAAATAGGAGGAGCCCTCTTCATTTCCTCACCTTGCCTCCCATTTTCCTCCTCCCTCCTCCTCCTCACGCCCCTCTCTCTCTCTTTCGGCCTCCAAGCAAAGGCACCCAACCTTAGTAGTTCACATCTTAGTTTGAGGTTCATCCAGGTAAGTGTAGTTTCTCCCTTCTTTTAGTAATATTTGGGATGTCTTTGACTCTAGGAAATCCTCTCTCGAACAAGCTGATGGTAGGTCAATTGATTCTTGGATATTTGATGTACACTATGACTTGTTCATGTTCTTGAATTTCTTGTAAGACTAGAATGAAGTCATGGTTCATAGCTTTCATTCAGTACAAGTCGAGGTTCACCCATAACCATAAGATGTGATTCGATATTGAGGTGTATCGAGTTCATGTCTTGGGTTCCTTTATACTTGTTACTCGAACGGGGCTTTGGGCTTAGGCTTGTTCGTGATGTTGTGATGAGGAAATTCACGATTTCATGACACGTGCATTATGTTTTAGCATAGAATGCATAATTCATGGCACATGCATAAGACTTGAGTACACCCACAAGAAGGGATTAGTGCTTGAGCAAAGATAAGAAAAGATAAGAATGGGGTTTGAGTCCCCAAATTCCTGGCAATAACTGGGTTCAAGTTCCAAAGGCTGACAAGAGACTTGGGTTCGAGTCCTGAGCATATTAACTAGGTTTGAGTCCTAAAAGCCAGCAAAAAGCCAAAAGCCCATATAAAGGCCTGAATTGAATTGGGTTCGAGTCCCAAGACAACTCCAGGAAGACTTGGGTTCGAGTCTCGAGCACAAGAGAAAAGCTTAATAAGCATAACATGCATGAGCAAGAAAGAAAGACTAGAAGTGCATAAGCTCAGGGCATGCATCATGTTCACAAATGATTGCAAGAATCGTCACTCATATGTGCCTGAAGCTTGGTTGTATTTCTGCAATTGATTTGCCATCGACACGGTTTGCATGAGATGTTTGATTAGTGTCGATGATGAATCGATGTTCTACTCGAAAGTAATAAGCTATACTTACTGAGTATTCCAAGTATTCACCCTTGTTTCTTTTATGGGTACTTAGAATTATGGCCACTGTGCATTTTGGTTGCCCTATAAAGATATATATAACTACTACGAACATAGTAGATATAGAAACTGATACTACTTATTATAAAGTGTCATCCGATGTGTGGATAGAAAAAGGACTGTGTGAGCTTATCCCGATGCACTTTGAAGCCTGGTATAGGCGATACGAGGACATTTGGATAAGACATTTTCGAGGATTCGACAATCCAAACCCGATTCTTAGTGATATGGATGAACCGTCCAAGGATTCAGACTAAGTCTAGGCGTACTGACCCTATATAGTAAAACAAGGGTTCCCGATTTTGGTTAGTACCCACCGTAGTGGAGACAGGGATACCCCAAGCCTCTTTTGTGTGTGTGAAATAGGCTTGTAATCATCACCACTCATGTAATATACAAAGTGTTTTAGTGATGTTTGTATCTCACATTCCCATGTTATTTGTGTCAGGGATTGTATGTTCACGCTTCCGCATGTGCATAAATGAGAAACAAAAAATTGAGACAGCGACAAAGCCTGGGATGTCGCAAAATAACCCGCAGCTCGACCTCTGAGTAAAGAGGGTGTGACAAGTAAGATCCATATTTCTCCTCCAGGACGGTAGTCTCTAATGTTGAATCTAGCTAGGTGCTCACCCGTCAAACCGTGGGTAGGATGTTGGATACTTTATATGGTTTTGCTCATGATTGTGCTTGAAAGTGTGCTTGAGTCGTTCACACTCGGAATGAAGCCGAGGTTGGCTTGGGTTGAGTTCAATGCAAAGCAAGGTTGGCCAAGGCCACAAGGCCTTAAATCGGCATTAAAGCGTGCTGGTTCTAAATCTTGTCCAGTGCAAGGATCGCCAAAGGCCGCAAGGCCTTGGATCGGCATTGAGGCGTGCCAATTATAAGTCTTGATCGGTAAGGGGATAACCAAGCTCATGAGGTCTTGATAAGGCACTAAAGCATGCCGATTCTATGTCTTGAATGGTGTGGGGACTTTGCATTTGGTGTTTGAATCAAGCCACGAACCAAGAGTCATTCATGGCATGAAGTATGTTCATGCCGAGTCGAGGCCAAGGTCCATGGAACTTAGGATCTTCACGAAAGCGAGGTGTACCCAAGCCTCAAGGTCTTAGATTGGCATTGAGGTGTGTTGTTTCCAATTCTTGTTCGTGCAGCGATCAATGCTACATGTTTGATTCAAGTCACGAATCTAGGATCATTCCCAACATGTTGTATAGTGCAATATTATGATTCATGGCACACACATATGAATAAGCATGCCTTTGGGCCATGCATGTGTCGACTAAGAAGAAAATAAGAACTGACTTTTATGATGCACTTATGTGTGTGCCCTTAAAGAGGAAAAAATGCCCGTCGTCATATAGTGTGGTAGCGATGCCACGTGCATTAAACGGGATGCTCTAGTAGAGCCGGGATGCTTGCGTTTTGAACTAGGAAGCCTCGGGAAGCTAGCCTCAAGAAGCTAGCCTCGAGAAACCTCGGTAGAGCCAAGATGCCCTGGTCGAGTCAAAAAGCCTAGCAAGAAGCTAGAAGCCCTGGTCAAGCCGGTAGGCCCTAACCGAGCCAGGATAACGATAAATGAATTTGCATGGGTGTTGGTTATGCATAAGCATGATATGTTGATATGTTTATTGATAAGCCAAAGGTAAGCATGCATTGAAGTTTGTTGTGATGGACATCCGCATATAATCGAGGTGTAGTAATAAGTTTGCTATTGATCTACCATCAACATTGTTTACAAGTGTTGTACTTGCTAGGCTTCGATCATGAGATGCTTTCCAAGTAGAGAATTAGGAATTTTACTTATTAAGTTCCCAAGACTCACTCCCTCATCTTTCAGTCTTATAGGTATGGAAGTCTCATGTTAGTTTTGGAAGCTACAGTCATTCTAGTGGAGATAGGAATTTCCCTAGCCTATGTGAAAACTTGTAGTATGATGTAAAAAGGAAAAATGGCTCGTAGCAAAAGCGCTTGCAAAAGTACGGTTATAATATAAATTAGTATGTTTTGTATGATATATGTCCCAATCTTGCAGTTGTTGTTTGTATAGGGATTTGTTTATTCACGTTTTCGCATGTGCATGATAACAAGATAAAAAGAATCAGGACGGCGACGAGCCTGGGACATCATTAAAATAACCCTCACCGCTCAAGACCTTGGAGATGGAGTTGGGGTTATGATGGTTTTTGGTATCAGAGTAGGGTTTATTATCGAGAGTCATATGGTGCGCTGGGAGTCGTGGGATAGTTAGTTTGGCAAAACATTCCATGCATGTGATTTCCTTCTTTGATAGATTTTCCTAGATAAATCAGAATTACTAATCTTTTCTTGTGCTTATAGAGAAAGCAACCCTTGTCCTATTTAATAGACAACATGAATGCTTGGGATCAGGTGACTTCGAAAGGAAAGTTGAAAGAGGACCCCAACTAGACAGAATCCGCAAGCATTAGTGACCATTGGAAGTATAATGGAGTAGCAAGAGTAACATCAATTAGCCTCTACTTCCGCCAATGCCTCTACATCTGATAATGAGAATAGCAATGGTGACTGTCCTACGCAAGGATTGGTCGAGCAATTCTTGAAGTTACGGCCCCTCGAGATTCGCTGGGATAGGAAATCCTGAGGAGGCTGAATCTTGGATCAAAGAAATAGAAAAGATATCCGCGCTCTTTAGGTGCTTGGACAAGGACAAGGTGACATTGGCAATATACCAGCTGCAGGATAATGCTAGTCACTAGTGGGATGTGATAAAAGGAAGAGTTTTTCCTGACAAAACTCCCATAACCTAGGACGCCTTCCTCCAAGCTTTTAACGGAAAATATATTTTCGAGTACCCTCGTGACAAGAAGATGGTAGAATTCCTACAACTCTGGCAAAGGAAAATGACCGTTGATCAATATAAGGAAAATTTGCCAAGCTGTCGAGGTACACCTCCAAACTGGTCGAAGATCTTGTGGATGGAGCAAAAAGATTTTGAGATGGCTTAAAGCCCGATATTCGAAATCAGCTGGTGCCATTGAATCTTAAAGATTACAATGAGTTATATGAATGAGCCCATCTATTAGAGAAAGATTTGCTGGAGCGAGCTGCCATGGCAACTTACTAAGGAAAGTCTTGTCCTTCAGCCTCTCAAGTCAACCAATGTCATGGCAAGAGGCTGATGCAAGATGGAGAACATCCCTACAAGAAGAATAAGAAATTAAGACTGATTTTTGCTCTAGATGAGATATGCCGCAATTGTAGGAAGCGGCACAATAATGCCCCTTGTTTGGCTCGAACAGGAGCTTGTTATGGCTGTGGTCAATAAGGCCACATGATAAGAAATTGTCCACAATGACAACAAATGATATCGTTGTAGCAGCCACAAACGACACCATCAAATGGAGTCCCACCGCAAGACAATTGTCCTCTGGCCCAAGAAAGAATATACATACTCACTCGAGAGGAAGTGGGAAACTTTAAGATCATGGAATGAAGTACTATCCAATGTTAGATGTGGAGAGTATAGGGTTGTTATATATAATAAGAGAAAGCAGTAGATCTAGCCGTGTCGGCTATGTATGACTTTGACATTATGATAAGAAAAATAATAATTAGAGTGCGCAGCAGAACTATCATTAGTTGGGAGTGCTATAGAAAATTTAGGCACTGCCTATAGACTAATGGTCAAATAGAGAAGACCATCCAGACATTGGAAGATATTTTAAGAGCTTGTGTTGTGTTATCAACTTTAAGAGAAGTCGGAATGAGCACCTACATCTTGTTGAATTTGCTTATAATAGCAGTTGCCAACAAAGTATTGGCATGGCTCCATTTGAGGCATTATGGTTAAGCTTGCAAACTCCAATCTATTGGAATAAGGTCAAGGAAAGGAAGGTCACTAGTCCAGAGCTAGCCTTACTTACGACAGATGCCTTACAGGTAAGTAGGAATAGGCATTAGGACTGCTTAAAGTAGACAGAAAAGTTATAGAGATAAACGATGGAAACCTCTAGAGTTTCAGGTAGATGATCATGTTTTCCTCAAGTATCACCCATGAAGGATGTGTCCCGCTTTGGGCAAAAAAAAAAAAAAAACTAAGTCTCAAGTACCTAGGATCGTTTGAAATCCTAGAAAAGATTGGGAATTTGACCTATTGGTCGGCACTACTACCAAAACTTGCTCAAATCTATGATGTGTTTCGTGTATCTATGTTGAGAAAGTATGAGCCCGATCCGAGACACGTGCTGAACTTCGATGAGATTGAATTAGGTGATAAAGGGCCATCTATTGAAGAGTCGATGTAGATCATGGACCGAAGAGAGCAAGTGATAAGAAGTAAGGTCCTTCCCTTAGTAAAAGTCCTATACCAACACCATGTTATGGAAGAAAGGACATGAGAAAGTGAGGAGGCCATGAAGCACAAGTACTTGTATCTATTCCAAGGATCAAGTATGTTTTGAAATTTCAAGGACGAAATTTTTTTGGGGGGAAAAGTTGTAGCATCCCGATTTCCGACCTCAAGAAGTGGCTATGAATCGGGTGTGCCAGTGGTAAGGATGGGTCATAGATCGTTCCAAGAATTGGTCATGTACTGATCATGGATCGATCAAGGGAACTGTCGTGGGCCAATCTAATGACCATGTTAATGCACTTGAGTAGTTCGATCGATGGACGACTGCCCGACTATAAGGGTTGATCGAAGAATGGTCACGTTCCACCACGGATCAATGGATAATCATGGATCGATCCTATGTAGTCATGTTCCAATCGCGGGTGATTCCGCTCGGTCGTGTGCCAATCATGGACGATCATGATTCAACTCGGTATGACCATGTTTCAAGTATGGATTTGACTAATCTCGAATGGCCACATGACAATCGGGAGTCGACTTGGATGAGGCCTAGGGCCGATCCAAGATCCAATTCGCTCCACTAGAGCCAATCTAAAGGCCAGTCATTGAGCCCATGCCCTAGACCACCGATCTAGCTAAGAAGGTAAATTTTGCCTATGACAACCACACCGAGGATGGCTTTGCCATGAACCTCGGGTATGTCGAAATGGTCACTAAGAGATGTACACAAAAAGCCTTTGCTCGGTCCCGATTACACTTCTAATGTCCCATATCCCATGGTTGCCATATTTCTTGGTAATGGACGAAAGAGAAGTTTCTAGAACACCCTAGCTTCTTCATGAAGGAAGATGACTCACCATTTTGGATAGATCCTTCTAGATTTGGTAATGATTACCAAGGATTCACCTTGAAGATTAAGTAAAGAATCCATGCCAAATGTCCCAATAAACATAAGACACCGTGGGGTAAATTATGGCTATCCTATGGCCTAGGTACCACCTTATCTTTTTAGAGTGCCACATATTATGATCACTTGTTCCTTTATAATGAGTCAAGTACTTATGTGACCCAATAAATAGAAGACGAACACATTAGGCCACCGGATCTCCACCACATAAACCTAGGTATCCACTTGAATTTTGGTAATGATGGCTTGAGATTTGCCTTGGAGAAGAAGTTAGTGACTCATAAGCTTAGGAGTCCATGAAAGATATGGTCATCATTACCATAAGATTCTCCTTAGAGAACAAGTAGGCCAAGTCATGATGGCATTGTATAAGTGGTCCAATAGGAAGGAAACAAGCAAGCCTCCAATCATTACATTAGGTCATTAGGTGTGCCACCTTTCGAAATAGGCATGACAACTTGCAACTTAGGCTTGCCACCTCAATGTCGTAGCCGTGTCACTCCAAGAAATATGATAGGTCCATTTGAATAAGTAATGATAAGGTTGGTGCCTATAAATAGGAGGAGCTCCCATTCATTTCCATTATTGGAACTATTTTGCCATTCACACACCATTCTCTCCTTTCTTTCCTTTCTCTCAGCCTTGTACCGCCGCCCCTCGTCAAGCCACTCTCTCTAGGATTCATGAGGTTGATCCAGGTAAGTAAAATCCTTATTTCTCCTCTAGGGCATTAATCCCCATTGTTGAATCTAGTTAAGCGCTCACCCGTCAAGCCGTGGATAGGATATTGGATCCTTTGTATGGTTTTGCTCATGATTGTGCTTGAACGTGTGCTTGAGTCGTTTATGCCCGAAATGAAGTCGAGGTTGGCTCGGGTTGAGTTCAATGCGAAGCAAGGTCATCTAAGGCCATAAGGCCTTAGATCAACATTAAAGCGTGCTAGTTCCAAGTCTCCTCGGGTGTGAGGATCGCCCAAGGCCGCAAGGTCTTGGCTTGGCATTGAGGCGTGTTGATTCTAAGTTTTAATTGGTATGGGGATCACCTAAGCCCACAAGATCTTGATAAGGCATTAAAGTGTGCGGATTCTATGTCTTGATCGGTGCGGGGACTTTGTGTTTGGCATTTGAATCAAGCCACGAACCAAGGGTCATTCATGGCATGAACATTGGTTTATTCACGACATGAAGTATGCTCACGTCGGGTCAAGGCCAAGGTCTGTAGAGCTTAGGATCTTCATGAAAGCGAGGTGTACCCAATCCCTAAGGTCTTAGATCGGCATTAAGGCATGCCATTTCTGATTCTTGTTCGGTGCGGAGATCACACTACGTGTTTGGTTCAAGTCATAGATCAAGAATCGTTCCCGACGTGTTGTATAGTGCAATACTGGGATTCATGGCACACACATATGAATTAGCACGCCTTTGGGCCATGCATGTGTCGGTTAAAAAGACAATAAGAACCGGCTTGTATGATGCAATTATATGTGTGCACTTAAAGAAGAAAAAACGCCTGTCATCACATAGTGTGGCGGTGATACCTTGTTCATTGAAGACAATACCCTGGTTGAGGCAGGACGCTTGGGTCTTGAACCCGGAAACCTCGAGAAGCTACCCCTGAGAAGCCTCGATTAAGCTAAGATGCTTTGATGGAGCCAAGAACCCAACAAGAAGTTGGAAGCCCCGGTCGAGCCGAGAGGGCTTGGTCAAGCCAGGACAAATATAAATGAATTTACATAGGTGCTGGTTATGCATAAGCATGATATGTTGATAGGTTTTTTTGATAAGTCAAAGGTAAGCATGCATTGAAATATATTGTGATGGACATCTGCATATAGTCGAGGTGTAGCAGTAAGTTTGCTATTGATCTACCATCGACACTGTTTACAAGTTTTGTACTTGCTAGGCTTCAATAATGAGATGTTTTCCTAGTAGAGAATTAAGAATTTTACCTACTAAGTTCTCAAGACTCACTCCATCATCTTTCAGTCATGTAGGCATAGAAGTCTCACGTTAGTTTTGGAAGCTCCAATCACACTAGAGAAGATAGGAATTCCCCGGGCTTATGTGAAAACTTATAGTATGATGTAAAAAGAAAAAATGGCCCGTAAAAAAAAAAAAAAAAAAGCTTGTAAAAGTACGGTTATAACATGAATTAGTGTGTTCTATGTAATGTATGTCATAGTCTTCTAGCTATTGTTTGTCTGGGGAGTTGTTTGTTCATGTTTCGGCATGTGCATGGTAACAAGATAAAAAGAATCAAGATGGTGACGAGCCTAGGATATTGCAAAAATAACCCTTGCCACTCAAGACCCTAGAGATGGAATTGGGGTTGTGACAATAGGTTCCTCAAATAAGCACTAAATGGCTAGCAAATAAGTATTGTGATGGATTGAAAAACAATCCTACATGGTTGGATGCTTCAATAAAAATGGAGTCTGAGAATGTTTTGAAGTTGTCAAGGACAATGGTTTATAGAGCTAGGGCAACAGTAATGAGTATGATCACAGGGAATGAGAATGACCAATTTTGGATGCTTAGAAGCTATTGCCGAGCACTTCTTGACACCAACCTAGGATCCACATGTATAATCAAAACTGAGCAATGTCAAGACTAATTCAAGTTCAAGGGAGTGTACATTTGTCTGGATGCATTAAGGAGGGGCTTTTGTAGAAGGATATAGGTGCTTTGTGCGATTCCATGATTGCCATTTGTCATCAGGCTACAGGGGATACTTCTAGCAGCAATGGGGGTAGATGGCAACAATCATATGTATCCCTTTGCATGGGCAATTATCGGACAAGAAAAATACAAACCTTGGCACTAGTTTATTAGTTTGATTGCAAAAGTCTTGGGAATTACGGATCCTAAAAATTCAAAATACTAGACTTTCTTGTGTGACAAACAGAAGGGATTGGTGCAAGCACTAGCCCATCTAATGCCCAAAGCAGAACATAGATTTTACTTAAGGCATCTTTATGAAAACTTTAAACTGCATCACAAGAAAGTAAAATTTAAAAAGCTTCTTTGGAAGGTTGCCATGGTAACTAAAGCATGTGATTTTGACTTAGCAATGGCACAGCTAAAGGCATTTGATTAAAAAGCTTATGATTGATTATCCCAGAGGCCTCCAGTGCAATTGAGCAAGTCTTACTTTAGGACAAGCTCAAATTGTGATATTTCCTTGAACAACTGGTGTGAAAATTTCAACAAAAGCATCATTGATGCGAAGGACAAACCTATCATCAGAATGCTTGAAACTATAAGAGTGCAGCTCATGAAGAAACTTCATAAGCAAAGGGATGGGATGACCAAATACACTGGTGTAATTTGTCTTAATATCCAAAAGATATTAGATCTTCAAAAACGGTTTTCGACATCATGTATTCCAACCTGGAATGGAGAGGATGAATTTGAATTAAGTGGGCCATATGGAGACAAAAGAGCTATTAATGTTAGACATAGACCTTGTAGCTGTAGAAAATGGGACATCAGCGCAATTTCTTATTGTCATGCTGTGGTGGCTCTTATATTCATGATGGAAGACCCTAAAAAATGAGTTCACACAAGTTTTGGTAAGGAAACATTCATGCATATTTATAGCCATGTTGTGCATGTTGTAGATTCGAAGGACACGTGGCTTGCTAAAGAGCCATTACTTCCACCAAATGTGCCCAAGCAAGTTGGCAGAAAGAAAAAACAAAGAACAAAGTCAATGAATGAAACAATTGACAAAAATTTGAAAACAAGAAAGAAAAAAGTTGTGCAAGAGCCAATGGGAACAAAGTTGAAAAGACAAAATACCACAATCACTTGTGGAAAATGTGATGGGTCAGGCTAGAAAAGGTACCATTGTAAGAACCCATCAATAGCATTAGCAGTAGTAGCATCAACCCTAGTAGATTTTATTGTTGCTTCATGTTCACAAGATGTGGTAAAAAGCACTCCCTCAAGGCCAACATTTTAACCTGAGACGGTGGAATTGCTTGCATCAATTTTTGGCAACATCTCAAGCTCAATATCATCTGTGGGAAGAGAGAAGATACATGTAGTTATTTGTGCTTGACTTTGTCATAAAACTATTCTTACTTATACTTGACTTTGTTTTGACTAATGGTTTATTTTGTGATTTAAGTGTAGGTAAAGAGGAGGATGTAAGGACCTCAACTTACAAGTGGTCAAAAATGAGATACTTTTTTGAGATGCACAAGAGCAACAAGATCAACAAACACAAACTCTTTTTGTTTTACTGTTAGTTGATATGGATGGATCTATTTTGGAAGCATCTTAAAGTTAAAGTATGTATAGATAAATATTATTGTGAAGATTTCTTGTGTTGAGATGTCTCAATTCAAGTTTCATGAATTGCATGGAACAAATTAAAAATCCAAAGACATCCTTACACGTTGGACTAAAATTCATGGACCATGTTAAACAAATCAAAAGTTGAAGAATGACATTGCATATTGAATCAAAAAGTATGGAATATTTTTGTCATTTTCCCTAGTAAAAAAGAAAAATTCTCCATTGGTCATTAGGTGGGTTTTTAGAATTTCTTCTGTCATTTGTTCCAATATTTTTTCTTTTTATCGAGAAGCTAATTATTCAACTTCTCGTGAACAACAAAAAGTCTTTTTTAATGTTTAAAAGCTGTGATAAAATTAACACAATTCAAAATGGATTTAATTGTCCACATATGTAGGTTTATGATCATTTAAAGTGCTTGATGTTAAATAGAATTTAAATCAAGACTTAATGAGGGTAATTGGACTTTTCTTTGTGAGTTAATGTCGTAAAAAAGGGGGAAAAAGCCGGAAATCTCAGCTACGAGAAATTCAAAACAACTTAGCCATCTTAAAAATAAATGGATTGTTCTTAACTATGCAGTTTAATAATCTTCGCTTGTCTATCTTTCAAGACACTAAAATGGTGTTCCAACGGACAAAAGCTCAGAAATCTATCATGTTTTGGCACACATCAAAGGGTGATTGGTAATACACACACACATATATATATATGGAACGGAGCATTAGCATTCCACAAGGGCTTTTGGGTTTTTCCTCTTTTTCATTTTCTTTTTTCTTTCAATTTAATTAAAGATAATTTTATTTTATTTTTCTATAGTGCTTTGAGTTAAGATAAAATCTATATTTTCCATCATTTTGCATTTTGTCTTTGTTTCTCTTTGTTTGCTTTTTTTAATTAATTAAATTCAATTTTACTTTGTTCTATTTCTTCAATTTAACCGTTGAAGCTATCGCTGTGCTTTGTTATTTTGTATTTCCTAATTAACCTACTCATATGGGTTTTATGATTATCATTTTTTAATTTTTTAAAAAAAATTTCAACGGCTTGATTAATTTTGCAATAACTATTCAAGTTCCAAAAAAATCCTTGTATATTTCTCGTATCTTATTTAAAAAGTATTGCTTGGATGTAATTGAGGAGTGCCTTTATATTTACGCTTTTTTCGTTATTTATCTTCCTCGAGTTTTCTTTGATTTTTCAAATTTTCCCTTTTCTTTGATTTTTCTCCGTTGTGTAAGTGTTTTCTTACTCTACATTTATTGATAGATGAACCAAAATAATTCTATTATCATCATCTTATCGTTTCTGTCAATTTTTTTAAAAATAATTTAGATTTGAAAGTAGGATTTTTATTAGGTCCATTACTGGTGTGAAAGATAAGTTATGCACTTGCTGTTAGATGTGGTTGGCATGTGGACCTAATTCAATTATAAAGCTAACTCCAAGCATAACTGTCACTTTTTTTTCTCTTGTTCTTTTCCTTCTGTTAGACTTTTATTTCATCTAATAGACATTATAATCGAACTAGTAGTTACACAATAGTATCCAAAGGCCACGAATACTTTTATGTCTATTACAGTTAGGTTAACTTATCAAATATTTTATACCCAACATGGTTGTTTGAATTTGTTTGATATTCGGGCAACATGACATTCCATAATGCGCCAGATCTAGCTTCTTCAAATACAGATAAAGTAAATAAATGTCTTGCCAATGTTATTTAGCGAATAAAATCATACTGAAAATTTCATGAAGTTTCGCAGCACCACACTGCCCATTTCCGACAAAAATATATTGTCCGGTCCATTACGCCTTCAACCACTAGTTTGGCCCAAAAAACAACGTCAAGAAATTGCTGCACGTTGTACCTTACATTCTTCTTTTCTTGGCTGTAATATCACATAACCAATAATCTCGTACTTCTCTAGCCTTATTCACCAAACAAACTAAGCCCTTTACGTACTCAATCACTTACGCAAGTTTGGCCCAAAAAACAACGTCAAGAAATTGCTGCACGTTGTACCTTACATTCTTCTTTTCTTGGCTGTAATATCACATAACCACTAATCTCGTACTTCTTTAGCCTTATTCACCAAAGAAACTAAGCCCTTTACGTAATCAATCACTTACACAAGTTAGCATTTACATGTGGAGACGAACGGTGCTTTTAGGATACCGATGCTCGGGAGTCTATAGATGAACGTATATCCCTCGAATTTCACGAAGATTCAGAACTTTGAATTGACGAATAGAGAATTGCGCCAATGCCATGCTTACTTCTCAGCAATCTGGCGCCCTTTGTCTCTGCGTGCTACGTACTTACTCAACTCAACGGATCGCCAATCACACAAGCATGTCGAAAACCTGCATTGCACTTGCACTTGCACTTGTACCGAAACATTGCGAATAAAGTAAACAAAGACACGCAGATAACGACTGAGTAGTCCATCTCTACATTCGCACCCGAGGCAGTATGTTAATGTTTCAACATTCCCAAAATTAAAAATGAGAAAAGGAGACATTGTTGATGACTTTCCTCTCATAAGAACCCTCTTTATCCATCAAAACCTCCTCGCCATCATACTGGCCTTTAAAGAAGAATAAGAACGCCAATCGGACTAACGCCCATCTTTACCATCCACCATTCGGATGATCTTAGTCTCTCTCGCAGAAGCATCCGTTTGCTGAGAAGAAATCAAAGAAAGGCTGGTCACCGTTGTTACCACCATCTCGAGCCTCCGAAGAAGAAGAAGTGGAGGTCGTAGCCGAACAGTCTTGATCAGCACGAGAACAGTCGTGATCAGCTTCAGAACACTTTGACGTATCTTGTACCGCCCTGCCTGTTGGGTGCAAAGGAAAGAGGTCCAAAGTTTCTTGATTTCTCTCGACGGTGCTGTCGTTGTTGCTCTCAGCTGTTTGGTGGAATGTCACGTCATGATGATGTCCTTGGGGGTGCGCGGGGTACGCAAAACCTGTACGACAGAATGTTTTTGTTCTCTCCGCGAAGTCAGTCCTCTGTCTCCTCTTGATGCCACAAGGAAGAAGCACCTTCGGGCATTGTGGGTACATCGTCCCTATGTCACTCTGCGACACGAAGTACGGTCCACAAACAGCTGACACCAAAACAAGCAAAACCTAATCAAACTCAGTAAACTTTGTGACCAGAAAACCTCAGTGGCCTTGACGCCGTTAGCAAGATATGCGTGAAAGGGAATAAAAAAAATAAAAGAACTTTGCATGTCCACACGCATGTGTCAGATACAATGCCAAAGACAGAAATGAAAATGGAGGGTTGTGGCACGATCGATAAGGTTGATAGAATATCGTTCGACATCAAAACGAGGGACCCCACGTGTATGTTGCCGCAGAAGTACAAAAAAAGTGAGTTCGCTAGCAAAGAAGGCCGTATACAATGCAAAGAAGGTACAACACAATACTAGGAGGAGGAATTGCGATATGAAGCTCGAGTTCCAAAGGGCTAGCAAGCCTCGCATGAGAGAGACCGACTCGGAATGCGAACAGCGTTATTACTTCATGACATTCTCTTTTTGCTGGTAACGAAATGTTGAGAAACAGATACCAAACAGGCCAATCGTATAAATAGAGAAATTTGTCTATGCAATGCAAAAAGAAATGTATTAGGACGGACCATTTGGGCAAGGAGGATGGAAGGCGGTACGAGCAGACTTGTGGAAGTAGCGGTTGAGGTAAGCCAGGCTCTCCTGCTTCTCCTTCTGCCTCTGGCGGGCCTTGTGGTTCTGGAACCAGTAGAACACGTTCTTGCCCTCGATGTGGCCGTACGCCTTGAGCCTCCCCGTTATCTGCTGTATCTGATCCGCCGTCGGCGTCCTTATCCCTTGCCTGTACAGGCTCTCCAGTATGCCGATCTGCTCCTTCGTCGGGTTCCACCGCGAGCTCGCCGGCGAGCCCCCTCCGGAGCCGCCCACGGCTTCCGCGTGATGATGGTCCTCAGTACCGATCTCCATGATGAACTCGCAAGTCCTTTTTGCGTTTCCCTTCAGCCTTTGTATGGAGGTCTAGGGTTCATACGAACGGACCCTTCGCAAGCTAGAGATGTGCTGTTGCGCAGGAGAATGTGAACCTTTAATGAGAGTGAATAATGAGAGGGAGAGGCGTGTCACATGCTCGTTGCATGGTTCTTGTACTCTTGCGCAGCGAACAAAGAGATAAATAAGAACGAGGGGGGGGGGGGGGGGGAGGGGAGAGAGAGTCAAACAAAAGGGCGAGAGAGAGAAAGGTAGGGCATTGACATGCGTATTGTATTTTGTGCAGAAAATCTCTGAAAACATGGCGGGTAGCGGCTGGAGGAGGAGGCTCTCTACGTAGGAGGTTTCGTGATTTTGGGAGAAAAATATGAATGTGTTAAAGAGAGAGAGAATTATTAACAAATTACGGGTTTTGTTTCTTTGGGTAAAGTAGTTTGGGAGGTAGTGGTAGTGTGGGATCGTTCCATGTAAATGTAGGTCTCGGGAATGACAGAGGGACAGAGAGGGAACATAGGTTACGCCATTGAAGGAAAGCAAGGGCAAGAGGGTAAATACCGGGGGAAAAGGACAGCCGGTTGGGCGGTAAGGAAGTAGGGCTAGGGCTAGGGCTAGGGCTTTGGGAATTGAAGAAGTTGGAGCAGAGAGACAGAGATGGAGATGAAGTTGAAACGTCTTCCTGGGTCCAGCTGCTTGTCTTTGACATCGGCTCTTTCTGGGCGCCTCTTGGCCTTCTCCTCGTCCTTCTCTAAGTTCTTGACAGCAACTCTGTCAAGTTCAACCACCACTCTTGAGCTGCCTTTTTCAGCTCTCAAAACTTCTTTGTCGCTCGTCGGTTCGAACTATGAAGATATTCGATGGTACAGTTCATTTCCATATGCCTTCGAAGAAGAAGATAAAAAACGCAGAGCTGCAAGCATGGCAACTCTTCTCAACTATTTGCCATTATTCGATACTGTAGCTCTTTCGGTTTCCTATGGTAGATCAATTCATGCGAAAGATTTTTTCTATGCATAAGGTTGCATTAAAGTGACTTCTCTTCGATCTTCTTTCGGAAATAAAAATCATCCGAATTCAGATGAGCAATGCTGTCTAGTTCCCAGGTACATTAGCAGTAATTTTGAGCGCAGATTAGGCTACTTTTGGCAAAGATACATTGCAGTACCTTCATATTGTAGATTCGGATTACTTGCTGGAATTACTTAAACGGTCAATCTGAAATCACAATGAATCTATATCAGTACATAAAAAATAACCTAGGATTAGAGAAAAATTGGCCCGACTCGTGCTAACATTGATAGACAAATTTGAATGAAAACCTAGAGTATTTGTTTTGATGGTTCAACTGCGTATAATAACATATTAGCATCCCACACCTCCTTTCATGATCAAGATTACACTCATTTCAATCTTAAGATACAAAAAAACTATGTTATTTTACAGTGTAAGCATGAATTCCATGTATGGCGGTTGTTGTTTATAGTGAAGCATCACCACAACCACTATCCTAAGCAAACAAAATTGCAGGTTTAGTAAGTACGGATTGAGAAGACATTTAAGCAATCAATGTGAAATGCTTGAAGAACGAGTGAAGAGAATATTTCAAACTTAGCCTCCAAGGAAATATTTGAAAATATATGGGTTTGCACCCTAAGCAACTTCCAGAGTAAATATAGAGTACACAAAACGGAACGATTGTCTTATCACTTTTTCTACCAGTGTAGTCGGGTTAAGTTCAATTTATCTGAGTTTGGTAAAGAAGTTCATTCAGGCTCCGTTTATGCGATGCAAATGACTTTGTTTATACGACTAAAATTGACTTTCATCGCCCGTTAGAGACATTGGTGTTCCATAGCTCCCCTCAAAAAGAGGAGAACATTCCATGATTTTTCTCGTCCATTTGCAGTTTACTTTACGTGCAATCAAATGCGCCACAAGCGAATGAAATCGGCAGTCGTGCTCGGAACGGAGGATGTCATCAAACCGCCGTCGCGTGGAGAAGAGAACGGAGGTGGAGTGGGTGAGCCACCGCGATTCCGACGCGGAAGGCGCCGTTACACGCGAGCTCAAACGCTCCGTCGCCAGTGTTTCTGCCTCTCCCTTCTTTTCTCTTTTGGAAAAATGCGAAAAAGCAAAAATCATTTGCCTCTCAGTCAATGAATAATGCAAGGAGGGAAGGAGGGTGGTGGGTGGTGAGCGGGCGGGCTTGAGGTTTTGGTCGTAGCCTTGTCGTGTTGCTACGGCGTTATGAATACGATCAGGTGCCGCCACCTATCAGCGCCGCCTTGTTCGGCGCGACCTCCAAATCGCAGCCCCAATTTCCCGCACCGAATAAGATGCAGATGAGACGCTCCCCCCAATTTTTTAATCGATTTGAAATCGATTAAATAGTGCTTCCCAATTATCTCCTCTTTTTCAATTTGGTCAGCACACGACAAATTCCATTTTTGACATGACGTGCTTGGCCAAAAGCGGTGAAAAGAGAGTGCCATGCAGACGCAATCGGGATTCTCAGTTTCGTAATTGGAGCAGGTTTAATGGTGGGAAAAAAGTATTTGATCTTGGTCTTATTTCTTAAAATGATCCTCATATTTAGGTTCAATTCAATTCTATTTCTTTTTTTTTTGTCTAAAATGAAATCGCTAACTCTTACTTTAGCTTCAAATTTGCTCCCGTCACCCTCCATCCAAAATTTATATGAAATCCTCTTTAATTTAGATGTGGGGTCCATAAAGTGGGTCATTAGCGAAGAAACAACGTAGCTAAAACTGACCTTTGGATTTTTTAATAGAGAGTTGATAGACAGATTTATGATTAAAGTGAAGAAATAATTTTTTATAAAGAAAAGTTTGGAACAAAATCCGTATTAGGTTTGAAGTTTTGAGGATTTTTAGAAAACTAGGCTGATTTTTGTCATTATATGATCTTCGGGTTAAGCATATAATGTTTGTTCCATCATAAAAAAGATATACACATACGACACAACACAAGTACGTATAAATTACTATTAGTCAATCTTATTGTAACCAGAAGCCGACGACTAAATACATAAAGAAGTTTTGACCAGGCCAACCTTTTTATTTTATTTTTTTGGCATTCATGGCGCATTTTGTTCGCAACTTTTTACCATTAGTTCACTTCACTCACTGTGATCGGATATCATCAGACTGGGGTTCTCGTCATAACGAATGTGCATCTCTATTCACTGTTGAACGGATGCCATTCCTTTAACATGACATGACCTTCGATTCGTAACTCTAGAATATGAATGAATGCCAACTTGATAAAAAGTGGTGGAAATGTATGCCCAGTAAATAGACGATGGGCCTAAAAACAATAATAAGGTTTCTCGGATTTTCTTTTTTTTTTTTTTGGTCGGTAAGGTTTCTCGGATTAGAAACTCCATCTTTGCCTGGGGGGGCAGGATTCTTCCACAGAGCCCAGGCGGACTCGAAGACCAGGGACCTCGGCTCCGTCGGCGGCTCATGCAGCGGTCGGCCTTTATCCTTGGACGGCGTCCATCTATCCATTCCAAATGGCACGACAGGAAGATCTCCCTGCTCGACCAAAACTCCATTTTACTTTTTTCACATGATTTTCCTCGAGAAGTATCGACATTCTCTCCGAAAACTTTCGTATCGTATCGGACATTCCGACACATATCTAACATTATCCGATACTCGATCAACGGGTGCTAGAAAATTTGACAACTAATTAATTCTCTCGATAATCTCCGACACGTGAGTCTAGAATTCAAATATACAAGTTCGGAATTCTGACAAGTATGATGTCAATTTTAAAAATTTCAATAAATAAAGAGTTAAAATGTTAGTTTAAAAAAAATAATAATAATAATAAATTGGGAAAGAATAAAAACCTAATTTTCTCTTTTATTTTGACTCTCACTTCCTATGATATACAATTCACTCGCCAAAATTTTTTTTTTCTCCTCTTCCAACACGCTCTGATAACAAGTTCAAAATGTGAATTACTTGTTTTTTTCCAAGTTTTATGGATTTTTGGAATTTTGTTGAATTTGTCAAATTAAAAAATAATAAATAATATTAACAAATGATGCATTAATTTTTTTAGTATAAATTCATTCTAAACTCTTTTTGTTTATTTATTTATTTGTAAATTTGAATCAAATTAATTTAATATCATATACATATAAAAACATATATTTAATATATAATGTGTTTCAACATGCTGAAATTCTCTATTTTTTTAGGAATAAGGCAATAGAGTGTTTTGTTATGCCACATGTCACCTGTTGGTACTACGTAGATATTCCCCTTTCCACATGCCACCGCAAAAGAAATACAAATTCTGTGTGAAGGAATAACATCTGAATACACATCTCTTCCATTCAAAAAGGCAGAGGATGATCACAATTTTACATCTTAAATAGTACACTTGCATCAATTTCGGAGACATTAAAACTCGCGGCTTTTCTTCCACCATCCATTCGTTGAACAAGCCCTACATTGGTCAAGACGACAATGACCGATGAATTACTCGCTGCACCAGTGGGCAGGTGATCTTCCACCTTCCCCTTCGACGTGAAACACTTCCGAATAAGTTAAATAAGACCAAAATCACGAAGAAAAAGCATAGAAGAGGCAGCAAAAAGCTTCAATTATCGTTATCAACTGCATTTGCAGTCAAAGGCAGATCTGAAGGCTGAGCGTCAGCCTCAGCCTCGGTCTCAGCCCGTTCCTCAACCTCAACCTCAGTCTCAGACTGTACCTGAACCTCGACCTCGTTCTCATTCGGTACCTGAACCTCGACCTCGGTCTCAGACTGTACCTGAACCTCAACCTCAGCATCGGACTGTACCTGAACCTCAACCTCAGCCTCAGCTTCGGCCTGTGCCTGAGCCTCCTGCTGCCGCTCAATGAAACGGCTCAATCGCTCAAGCAATTGAGCAGCCTTTCGCTTCCCCCTGTCCGTTCCATTTTGTGCCAATTCCACCAGTGGCTCCATGATTCCAATTTCATTTGCCTCTAATAGATGATGCTGATCTCCAGAACAAAGATGCACCAAAACAGCAGCTGCATTCTCCTTGTTCCTAGGAGAACCAATGCGAATAAATTCTACAAGAACTGGCACTGCCTTTGCAGCACCAATGGTGGCCCTCCCTTCAGTATGACTGGCTAATATTGCCAGTACAGCCAGTGCCTCATCCACCATACCACCACCAGGTTCAGTTAGAAGCTGCATCAGTGTGGGTACAATGCCAGCCCTAACGGCTTTCCCTTTGTTACCTTGATAAATGCACAAATTGAAAAGAGCTGTTGCAGCATCCTTCTTCCCCCTTTGGGTTCCCTCATTGAGCAGCAACACGAGTGGAGGAATTGCACCAGATGCACCAATTATCACTTTATACTCATCTACAACTGAGAGGCTGAAGAGAGTGGCCGCTGCATTTTCCCGTGCTTCCATACTCCCAATCCTCAGAACATGGACTATGCCTGGAACGGCTCCAGAGGAGACAATATTACCTTTGTTCTCATCACATATTGAAAGGTTGAGAAGTGCGGTGACAGCATGCTCTTGGATGCGTGAGTCTCGAGTTGAAAGGAGGCGTACGAGGAAGGGAATCGCACCTGCTTCAGCGATGGCAATACGATTATCTGCATTACGCTTCGCAAGAAGGCGAATCTCACCTGCAGCTGTCCGCTGTTCCTCAGGATTCTCAGAAACAAGCTTGCGCAGAAGTTGTTCAATCTTAGCGCATTCAGCAGGGAAGGCAGCTGATTTAGATTTAGTGGGTCGAGAGCTGCTGGGTGGTTTGGGTGGCTCAATGCCATTAAGCTCACACCATTGAGCTATGAGGCTGCGAAGGACGTAGTTGGGCGTAAGAGTTGTGCTCAAAAGGGTTTGCTGTGTCTTTGGACATGTCTTATGACCCGAGTCCAGCCATTTCTCAATGCATGAGCGTTCATAGGTCTGCAGGCAGGAAAAACAGTGATCAGTACATAAGGACTGTGATCAGTGCCCGGTGCATGCCAGCATGGCTGGGGTGGGCGGGAAAATCTCTGTCTATATAGTTCTGTGTTAGCCTGCTCAAAAGTAGAAGTTTTTGCATTTTGTCGGTTTTAAGATATGCTAACACAAGATCTGAGAGTTGCTAAGGATTATATGCTAATACAAAAAGTCTAGAATGCTACATGCTGGGGCCAAAAAGGACTCTTGGTCCATAGTTAGATACAATCTCCCATCAGACTCAGAATAGATCAGTTTGTTATGTCCATGAGATATAGCTGCATTCCCATGATAGTGTAACTGCAACCTAGTCATGACCCCACAATGCAGGAAGAACCATTAATACACTTACTTGGCCTGTTGACACAATAACAGGATCCTTCATCAACTCCAAGGATATTGGGCAACGGAAATCATCTGGGATGACTGGTGTTTTTTGATTGTTATCAACTAATGATTGCCCGCTGGAACTGGGAAGAAAATTATTTTCGCTGGCAGGCAGATCCATGTCAAGGTTCTCCGTCTGCACAAAGTCTTTAATTTTCTTCAGCAACATTGATATCCTCTCAATGCTCTCACCAGGATCTCCGCCACTTGCACAAACCATCTCATGTAAAGCCAGTGACTCCTGTTTAAGGTCAGCTATCTTCATTAACTCCAGCTTTTCGGCCAATCTCCTTAATACAGCTGGATCTGAGGTTGTGTCACTACTCTGGTTATAAAGGCCAAAAAGCTCTTCATACAACTCGACATCAGGTGAATCAACTCTTCCTTTGGCTCTTCTAAATTGTCCAAGGACGAGCTCAACCTGGAAGTCAAAAGGTTAGATACTCTTCATGAAACTAAAAACTCAAAGTTAAGAGTTCAAATACCTTCCAAGAGAAGGATTCTTAATGTATTGGGGATAAAGAAGGTTTGGAATAGATGAAGACTCTTGTGTGGCCAATTTTCTAGTCAGTTATATTTTTAACAGTACTAACTGGCATATATAAGGGTCTATGCAACAAGTAGATTCCACAAAAATCATGTCAACATCACCAAGAAATTAACACAGTACACAGTTTAACCGTAACCACATCCCAACAACTGAACAGGACATGCTTTCAAGGATGAAATCTTACCTGTTCCTTGACTTCATCAGATATGTCCAGGTTTTCATAGGAAATGCCACTTAGAGCTTGTTCCAGTTGCGAGGTCACCTCATGACATTTATTCATAATCTGCTCCCTTTCTAAGACCTGTAAGAGAGTGGAACAAGAAGAATATAGTCTAAGAAATGAAAATTAAACAGATTTAATCCATGGAAAGAGCCATGCTTTACACTTAACTAATGGCGCTTCTTTGTTTATTCCTCCAGAGAAATCAAATGACTAATTTAGCAGCAGATAAGTGTAATACTGTGTATGCAAGCCCTGTTGTAGTGCAATTAGAAAAGTCACATTTGGTTGACACTTCGCATCACCGGTTGAATAAGAGAGAGAGACACACACACAGAGACAGAGAGAGGGAATAGAGTGGTTTTATGGGGCTGCACTGGTACCAACGCAAAATGTGGTTGCCCTCCATTCAGTAAGAGACTTAATAAAATTTACAGAGGCAACACAATTCAGTGATGGATACTCCAACTACCAACCCTGCGATCCTCCTTTCCTAAATGCCAATTCACTATAAGTTAAACATGCATATAGTGTTCAGACACAATGACTGAAAAGCAGCTTAAATCTTTGCAAAATTTTACAACAAGCAGGATATCATCATGCAGTAGAGGCATAAGGCATAAGGCATCAAAAGAAGCAAAGCTACGGAAAATGCAAGGAGAATCAACTTCTTCCTTCCTCTTGGTCTTTCAATGCCAAACGCCAAAGAACCATAAATCAACCTCAGCCACTAAGAGCAGTCAGCAATTTCTACTATCATCAGAAGCTACTAAGCTCATAGATGTCGACAACAAATCTATAATACGCTCCTCTTGGCAATTCGATGCTACTGACAATATCAAGACCATTGCTCTGGTTTTGCATCTTCCGTCCTCAGACAGTACGACACCTTCGGTCGATATGCGCCTAACTACTTTTTTACAAAAAATGTATTAAATACCAATTGAATTTTTTTCACAGAATTGACCCCAGAAAAGGCAAAACTCCACTAAAATTTCACATCAAACCAGTATGAATGGGGGTGTAAGAGTGACCTGCAAACCACTCAAAATGACTTTGATATCTGAAAGTTCCCCGGAAAGAAAAATCAAAACTTTAAGCGAGGGGAGCCACGGAATCCAATAGACCCCAAAAAAGGGGGCGAATTACCGAAGGAGCACATAGAAACTGGGAGCGCGAAATGAACGGCACGCACCAGGTAAATTTTGCTGCCTTCCGTCCCGAACCTCAGCAGCTCCCTGGCGGAGCCCAGGGCATCCAGGAGCGAGGCCAGAGCTCCGATCGTCCCTTCGGGCATCGACTCCTTGCTGTCCTTAATCTCCTCGAACAGCGGGATCAACAGCTTCAGTCGCCGGGCCAGGTTGCAGTACTGCTTCTTGATCGCGCTCCTGTAGCCGGAGATGGAAGCTATCTCGTTCACCGCGTCGATCACCCTCTGAGCCAGCGGCCCCCTGTCCTCCTCCGCCCCCCCCCCGCCCCCGCCCCCGCCCCCCCGCGTCGCCGTCGCCGCCGCCATCATGGCTCGCTCTCCGAATCGGGCGGAGATGAGAGAGCGCGCTTCCGGCGAGGGTCCTCGAGGGATGATGATGGTGAACGCCTGTTGACTTTAAGTTTGGAGCGACGGGCTGTCGCAGGCCATGCCGGAGAAGGTGAAGTAGCCAAGCTCCTGCGGTGTGAAAGTTGAAAAAATTGGCAAAATGAAGCGAGACCTGCCTTTTGGCCCCCAAAAAGAGAAAATAAAATAAAATAAAATAAAAGGTAAGCGCTCCCCGCCGAGTGCGGAGCTGACGACTGCAGTCGGTCGGCTCGGCTCGCTCGGCTCGGCTGAGGTTAGGTTATTACGTGCGTTAGGACTCGGAAGGGGAACGGAGTTGGGCTGGGTTAGTTGGACGGGTTAAACTAATCGGGGGAAGAAGGGTGAGAGTGAGTGCTGAGCGACTCGAGTACGGAAATTTCTCCGGCGTGCTGTCCGGAGGTGGGCCCACCCACGCCTGTTTAAAGACTATACCGACCCCCCAAAAAAAAAAAAAAAAAAACAAGACTATTTTGTCTTGCACTTCATTTAGGCAAAGAGCATTCTCGTATATAATATTTGGGCCATATTTATTTCGCTAAAAAATAAAAAATATTAACAAATTATTATCCTCAAAATTATCATTTGTATTGCTTGTCAATAAAAAAATATTTTTCATTTTGAACAACAATTTATGTTTCATTTATTTTTTTTTAAGAAAATATTTTCAAAATCATTCAATTTTCATGAAATTTAGCGAAATCTTTATATCTTTTAAAATCATAGACGGGTTTGGGCATGGACTTCTACGTCCGGCCTCAAGTTCGATCTAGTATGTCAAACTAACACTATGATTGACTCTAGCACCTTTGGATGCATTTTCTTCTAGATTTACTTAAAGTTTAGCAATGGCTTTTGGGATATCGACAACTTTGCATATGCTTTCATAGCATACTTGGAACCAAATGTCATTAACAATAATCATCCAATAAGTTCCTTAGAGCGGAGTTACAACGAACATGTTGAGTGTGTTACTTTTTCATAATACATTGGTTCGTTCGCTCAACCGAATGAAATATCGTCAATGTTGTGCTAAGAGAGAGAGAGTTTTCAAGGTTTAGATTCCAAATAGAAAAGATCTATATTCAAGTGATAATATTCTTTGCTTAGGGAAATTTTAGGACTTTCACATCTTATGTGACAATAAGAGTCTTACTACATACACCTTGGCATAATAATTTGCATGTATACGTGAAATTAGTTTGGTAGAAATTTGGAATACTTCATGTCATTATTTTCACCATTGCATGCGTTATGCTCCGAATGAATAAAAAATGGTTTCGGGAGGCATAAGAATCATGGCAAGCAAAAAGCATATAAATGTAGTACTTTTTTCTCGACTATCTTTTGCATCCTTGAATTTTATAATAGAACTTTACAAATTCTCTTTTAAGAATATTTGATTTAATATCCTCCACATTAGATATCAAGCATGATAACTCAATGATACATGGTTGAACTATATTTAAAATGTGCAAATCAATCAAGAAGATATTTGATGAAAGTGACCTAGTTAATTCATGGCATGATTTTTAAAGATTGGTCAACATCATATAATTTGCAAACTTATTTCGTAGACGTTGCGGAAGATGCGGCGCAATGAGCAAATTTTTGAAAAGATCACCATGCGAAGTATAAATTTTTGAATTCCAAATCGAAAGTATATAGTTTTGGTAATAGAATATCAAATTTTAATCCAAAGTATCATGATTTTAAAGTGGTTTTGTTGAGATTTTAAGAAGTCAAGCATGTAGAACATAGGATATTATTAAAAAAGAAAAAAAAATTCGTGCTCTTGCCTTGCGATTTTGTATTGATGTAAAAAACTATGGCTTCCAAGCACAAGCTTCCCTCGTGTCGCGCATGCGCATTAAACAGGCAAGCAAAGATAATTCAAACGCGAGTGGCCGTCCCACGCGTTCACGGATTTCACGCCGCGGGAATCGAGTAGACACCATACACGTGGAACCAGGAGACACGCGAGGCGCCAACTATAGTGCGCCATGGTGGCCCACACCTTGTCGACACGTGGCCCGCATTGGCCCGAGTATGTGGTGGGTTAACAGCCCCGTCTTTCGGTCTTCGTCCGTCTGACCCTAGACTCGGAGTCAGCATGACTCGGTCCGCTCGACTCGGCTCGGCTCGGCTCGGCTCCTTCCAGCTTAGCCGGCGCCGGCTTGATTAGCCACTTTGGACTGTGGTCTCCGTACGGTTTTAAATTCGAAAAGTACAGTAAAGAAGACGTCATTATTATAATCAATATTTTGGACTATAACATTTTTTTTCCGATTATTTATACTTGAAAAGTCCTCTACGAGTAACGTTGGCAATGATTCGTCGGTCACCGGTCCGCCCTATATTTGACCGGGAAATTAACTGGAAAAGTACTAAGAAGAGGATAGCACACCGACCATAAAACATAAAAAAGAGCACGTGCATTATTGGAGATTCAAAACTACAGGAGCAAAAGTAACCAAAACTTTTGATATGACGCGTTTTCTTTGAACTCTTTTTGGACACAATAACATTTTTACCTCCATTAAAATTATTTTGATGAGAATGGTTAAAGATGTGCCCACATAAACATCATAAAACAAACAATGTTGATATGATATACACATGACTTAAGTGAAAAACGACCTTATTTAAACTGAAAAATCATCAAATGAAAGTTAAGGTAAAGCCATAGGAAAGATAGTTTGGAGTTTTTTATTTAAACTGAAAAATCATCTAAAGAAGTTTTGGATAAAGAAGGGTTTATTTGGATAGGTTAACCACAAATTTTATTAGTCAACAAGAGGATACGATTAACCTATTAAGCTCATCATTTCGATTGATTTTCCAAACTTATAAATTGAATAAGCTAATATAAATACTCAGATTGAAATCAAAAGCTAACTAGTTGACACTTTCAATAGTCAACACTTCCAATTTTGATTATTATCAATTTTTTTACGACACTTTCAACACGGCACCATTTGCAACATGAGCACTAGAAGTTTCGCTTGATTAGTCTAGCATATACATGCAAAGTTGCTATGTATATGAAATAGCTTGCTAAAAAATGATCAATTTTCACTCGAATAAAATAATTCTATCTAACACAAAATGACTCATGTCGAACTAAATATTGATACACGGTAGGCTAGATTATTTTAACTATTCAAAGAAAAAAGTTACCTTGTACTTCATTTTTGTCAAAAGTTAAAATATTAATTAAATGTTAGAAAGACATTGAAATATTATATAGGAAATTGATGTCATACGTTACTCTTTATTATATTAGGAAACCTCATCTGCTTTGATTAAAATTTAATTTGTGTAAGCACTGCGAAAAGGTGTGAAAGCGAGTCTTCTCTTTTCCACCTAACCGGAACACGAGAAGTCTCATTTCTCATCCCCTTTGGCTGCGTTTGGTCGATCGGATAAAAATCAGGATAGGATACGTTTTATCCTATCCCGTGTTTGGTAGCTGTCTAGGATAGGATAAGGTCGGATATAGACCGGTTATAGACCGGATAAAAACATCCGAGGGGAGGGGGTGGGATAAGATCGGATAGGATTTCTTTTATCCGAAACATAAAACCCTATGCTTTTTTTCTTTCTCCATCGTTCATCCACAGACGACTCTCTGTTTTCAAAGTATCGACGTTGAAGCCTTCTCATCAATAGCTCTCGGATCCTCATCGAAATTTTATGAAAGCCTTCTTCCTCCACCAAGGTAAGACCCTCCCGTCCGCCGGCGATCGCCCGCTAGTCGCCCTCCCGATTGATTCCCCCCACCGCGATGTTTTCCCCGCTTCGATCGCACCCTGGCCGCCGAGGCGCAATCGAAGCGGGATGCTCGATTAGTGGGTACATATATAGGAGCACACGGAACAAGGTCAACCGGAGTGAGCCACATTGCGCTTGAAGGAAGCAAGCTCCTCTCTGAGCTGCGTTGGGGAGTCAGTGCGAGCCTCTGCTTTTCTCTGTGCTTTCGTCTACTTTTGCAATGGCTCTGGTTGGAGCAACCGCAGCACCCCCGCCACTCAAGCTCTTTGTTCCTTTACTCCTCCTCGTTTGCCTCTGCTTGCTTTCTCCTTGTTAGGGTACATTTTTTGCCTTCTTTTTCCCTTCAAATTTCCTCTCTCTCTCTCTCTCTCTCTCTCTGCGAGTTTGTTTTATTTGTCCTGGTCTCTTGTTGCTTTTTGACTTGGAAGGAAAGTTGGTGTACTGTTTGTTGTGACGTTTGGTTAGCTTCTCTATCTCTCGAGGAGTATCCTGGTTTTCTCTTCCATGTCCTCAGGGTTTGCCATCCTTGCAATCACAGCCTTCTCAGATAAGAGCTTATTTGATCAGTGCCTTTGTTGGGTCTAATTGTTTCTGATCGAGACAAAGAAATATTTGCATTTCTGGGGGTGTTATGTTTAATGGGTCACTTCTTCTTTGTGATTTTTCTAGGCTGTCCTTCTTGGTCTGTTTGGTTCATTGAAGGATAGCAAGGTTTTTTACGAGAAAAAATAATCATGTTTGTGCCTCATCTCTCAATCTTCCATTGTCTTTGATCTTTTCTTCTCCGTAGTTCACCAAACAGTAGATTGGATATGATATGAGGACATCCGACTTTAAATCCGTAGTTCACCAAACAATTGATGGGATATGAAGAAATCTATGGATTTCTTATCCTATCCTATCTAGTCCTATCTCGTTTAGAAATCCGGACGACTAAACGCAGCCTTTAGGTCTCTCTCTCTCAGTGTGCATAGTTTGGATTTTGTGGTGATTCTCTTCTTCATTTTGTAAAATAAGCTCCACATAGCTTCAAGAGAGCAGAGTTATAGGGTGCGCATGACAACGCTTTTTGGCTGGGAAATAATTTTTTTTTTTTTCAGAAATAGTTCTTTTCTATTTCTATTCCGGGGAACAATTTTTGAGTAAAAGAACGCGTTTGGTAACTACATAAAATTTCTGGGAGAATTACCAAAAATGTCCTAAACCTATTGCAATTATGCCAATTCAATCCTAAACTTTTTTTTGGCCAATTTAGTCCTAAACATTTTACAATTGTGCCAATTTAGTCCATCCAGCCAAAATTGGCCGGGCGGCGCTGACGTGAAGCTGGCCGGTGAGCGATTTTTTAATTTTTTTTTTATACCCAGGGAACCACGTACAGCTGACAGCCGGCGGGTAAACCATGGGGCGACGCTAGCGGAGGACCCACCACCCCGACGTCACGCTTAAGATCTCGTGCGGCCAGCAGGATTCGAACTCCTCCGTCCTTGGTGAACATCATGGGAGCACTTATCCAACTAGCCACCCGTAGGTGGTGGTATTTTTAATAATAATTTTTTTTTTTCTAATTTTTTTAATTTTTTTCCCCTATCTTCTTCTTCCTTTGGTCGGCGCCGACCGGCCGGCCAAAGGCGAGGGCCGCGAGGCTCGCCCCCGCCGACCACGGCGAAGGCGAGCCGCCCAACGACGCCGAGGTCGCCATCGCCCGGCCAAGGCGAGGCTCGGCCTCGCCCAACCATGGCGAGGTCGAGCCTCGCCAGATCGCAACCGCGGCCTTGCCGTCGGCCGGGCGAGGCTCGCCTTCTCTAGTGGCCGGCGGGGCGAGCCTCGCCCGGCCAAGGCGAGGCTCGGCCTCACCGGATCCGGCGGCGACGCCGGCCTCGCCGGTGGTTGGCGAGGCCGCCGTCGCGGACGAGGCTTGCCTTCGCTAGTGGCCGGCGGGGCAAGCCTCGCCAGTGGCCGGCCGGCGCCGACCAGAGGAAGAAGAAGATAGGGAAAAAAATTTTAAAAATTAAAAAATTCGAAAAAAAATTAAAAAAATCGTTCACCGGCCGGCCAGCGTCCACGTCAACGCTGGCCGGCCAATTTTGGCCGGATGGACTGAATTGATACAATTATAAAAGGTTTAGAACTAAATTGGCCAAAAAAAGTTTATGACTAAATTGGCACAATTGCAATCGGTTTAGATTTTTTTGGTAAATAGAAAAAGAATAGAAATGCGTTTGGTAACGTAACGGTTTCTTTTTTGTATTTATTTATTTTTTATTCTTGTGCACGGATCGCTGCCAGCCGGTAGACCTGGCAATATGGGTCAAAAACCCATATTATGACCCATTTTTAGTTAAATGGGTCATATATGGGTCAAGTGAAAGTTAAATATGGGTCAGAAATGGGTCAAGTGAATGTTAAATATGGGTCAGAAATGGGTCAAGTGAAAGTTAAATATGGGTCGGAAATGGGTCGTGAATGTAAAACACAAAAAGAAATAGTCTAAATGGGTTATAAGGAAATCCATTTTAAAGTTTAAACCATTAGCCTTTTTTAAATTTATGAACATATTTTTTAATAAAAAATCGAAATTATAATTATTTTTCATATTTCAATTTTTTTCTTTTTCCTTTTCTTTTTTCTTTCTTTTTCTTCATTTCTTACCGGTGGCCGGCAGTGGCGACGGCCGCCGGCGGCGGCCGGCGAGCCTCGCCGTCTGGCGAGATCGAGCCTCGCCGACGCCGGCGAGCTCGAGTCTCGCCAGATCCGACGAGTCTCGGCCTCGTCGACGATCGGCGAGGCTCGAGACTCGCCGGATCGGGCGAGACTCGAGCTCGCCGATGTCGGGCGAGGCTTGATCTCGCTTTGTGGCCGGTCGCCGCGTCGTCGTGGCCGGCGGTAAATGGCGGAAGGAAAAGGAAAAAAAAAAAAAAGAGAAAAGAGAAAAGAGAAAAATAAAAATTATAAAAATTATATTTTTAAAAATAAAAATAATTAAAAATTATATTTTTTAAAAAAAATTAAAAATTATATTTAAAAAAATTAAAAAATCGATTTTTTAAAATTAT
Organism: Eucalyptus curtisii; assembly: GCA_017140595.1. Lineage (NCBI taxonomy): Eukaryota > Viridiplantae > Streptophyta > Magnoliopsida > Myrtales > Myrtaceae > Eucalyptus > Eucalyptus curtisii. The sequence goes on from CM029504.1 coordinate 12,133,979, forward strand.
TTTAAAAAGAATTATAAAAATTTTCCATTAAATTTGTATTGCATAAAAATTGTTAAAAAATTTGTATTACATAAAAATGTTTTAACAATAAATAGGTTTTAGCAATACGGGTCGGGTCGGGTATGGGTCGGATACGGGTCGGGTCGGGTATGAGTCACTAGATTTACATTACAAGAATATGGGTCAAAACGGATTAAATGGGTCAAATATGGGTCGACCCATTTTCGACCCGACCCATACCCGACCCGACCCACCCATTTGCCACCTCTACCCCGGCGGCAATGGCGATGGCTCGGGCGGTTGGAGGTGGCCATCACAAGAGAGATGAATAAAAAAAAAAAAAAAAAAAATTAGCTTATTTTTAGAAATTATTCCCGAGAATGAGAAACAAATTTTTTTTTCTCGTTTCTGCTTTAAATCTATTTCTGGACTAACTTAAACAATTTGGCGTTACCAAATAGGTTTCTGTTCTTTTTTTATTCCAGGGAACAAAAGAACAGAAATTGGGAGAAACAGAAATGTTACCATGTGCAGCCATAGTTTCCGCCAGCAGTTAATGTATGTGCTCTTTAATTCGATTACTATTCTATGCTCCATCTAGGAGAGTCGGAGCAGTGTTCAACTTTCCCCCTTTCCACACGCCACCGCAAAAAGAATACAATTTCCGCGTGAAGAAATTTGAATTGAATAATGTGACGGGTCTTCCACTTAAGAAGGCAGTGGATGACAAGAATTTTTTACATCTTCAATAGTACATCTCTTCCATTCAGAGAAATTTGTATCGTACCTCGCCGGCGCCGCTTTTCTTTCACGGCCCATTCAGACCGACGAATTACTTGCTTCGCAGGTGGGCAGGCTATTGTCCGCCTTCCCTTTCCATGCCGAACGCTTCTGAACAAGCCAAATCAAAACAAAAAACACAAATAGAAAGCACCAAGGAGGTGGCGAAAAGCTTCAGCTATCATTATCGACAACATATGCAGCCGAGGGCGGCCCTTTTGGCTGAACCTCAGCCTCGGTTGCGGCCTGTACCTGAACCTCAACCTCGGCTTCGGCCTGTGCCCGAGCCTTCCTGCTGCTGCTCAACGAAAAGGCTCAATTGCTCAAGCAATTGAGCAGCCTTTCGTTTCCCTTTGTCTGTGCCGTTTTGTGCCAAATCCACCAGTGGCTCCACGATTTCGAGTTCCTTTGCCTCTGACAGATGATGCTGCTCTCCAGCACAAAGATGCACCAATATAGCTGCAGCGTTCTCCTTGTTCCAAGGAAAACCAACACGAATAATCTCTACAAGAACCGGCACTGCCTTTGCAGCACCGATGGCGACCCTCCCTTTTGTATGACTGGCTATTATTGCCAGTACAGCCAGTGCCTCATCAGCCATATCGCCACCGGGTTCAGTTAGAAGCTGCATCAGTGTAGGTACGATGCCAGCCCTCACAGCTTTCCCTTTGTTACCTCGATAAATGCACAAGTTGAAAAGAGCTGCTGCAGCATCCTTCTTCCCCCTTTGGGTTCCCTCGTCGAGAAGCAACACGAGTGGAGGAATTGCACCAGATGCACCAATTGTCACTTTATGCTCATCTACAGCGGAGAGGCTGAAGAGAGTGGCCGCTGCATTTTCCCGTGCTTCCATACTCCCATTCCTCAGAACATGGACTATGCCTGGAACAGCTCCAGAGGAGACAATATTACCTTTGTTCTCATAGCATATCGAAAGGTTGAGAAGTGCGGTGACGGCATGCTCTTGGATGCGCAAGTCATGAGCTGAAAGGAGGCGTGCAAGGAAGGGAATCGCACCAGCTTCAGCGATGGCAACACGATTATGTGCATTACGCTTCGCAAGAAGGCGAATCTCACCTGCAGCTGACCGCTGTTCCTCAGGATTCCCAGAACCAAGCTTGCGCAAAAGTTGTTCAATCTTAGCGCATTTGGCACGGAAGGCGGCTGAGATAGTTTTGGTGGGTCGAGAGCTGCTTGGTGGTCTTGGTGGCTGAATGCCGTTTGCCTCACGCCATTGAGCTACAAGGCTCCGAAGGACACCGTTGGGTGCAAGAGTTGTGCTGGAAAGGGTTTGCTGTGTCCTTGGACATGTCCTATGGCCCGCTTCCAGCCACTTCTCAATGGATGAGCGTTCACAGGTCTGCAGCAGGGAAAAGAATGATCAGTACATAAGGACCAAACAAACGTATCCAGGCATTTGCCCACAGGGGGGAGGGAAGGGGGGCGCAACAGGTATCTTTGTATTACTATAAAAAATTTGTGTTAGCCTTCTCAAAGGAGGAAGTTTTTGCATTTTTTAACATATGCTAAAGAGCCTAGAATACTAAGGATTATAAGCTAATGAATGCAATATGCTGCGGCAACAAAGGACTCTTTGTCCAGAGTTAACCATCTCCCTGTCAGACTTAGAATACCTTGGTTTGTTATGTCCATAAGATACGGTTGGATTCCCATAATAGTGCAACTACAACCTAGTTACCTAAGTCATGACCCCACGGCACAGGAAGAACCAGTAATGCACATACCTGGCCTGTTGACACAACAACGGGATCCTTCATCAGCTTCAAGGATATTGGGCAACGGAAAAGATCTGGGATGACCGGTGTTTCTTTATTGCCATCGACCGATGACCCACTGGAACTGGGAAGGACATTCTTTTTGCCAGGAGGCGGATCCATGTCAAGGTTCTCTGTCTTCACAAAGTCCTTCATTTTCTTCAGCAACATTGATATCCTCTCAATGCTCTCACCAGGATCTCCACCACTTGCACAAAGGGCAAAGATCTCTAGCTTTTCAGCCAGTGACTCCTGCTTAATCTTCAGTAACTCTAGTTCTTCAGCCAATCTCCTTAAGACAGCTCGATCTGGAGCTGTGTCACTACTCTGGTTATAAAGGGCAAAGAGCTCTTCATTTGAGTCGACATCAGGTGAATCAACTCCTCCTTTCGCTCCTCTAAGTTGCCCAAGCACGAGTTCAACCTGGAAGCCAAAATGTTAGACAATCTTGATTGAAGTATTGAAACTAAAAACTCAAGGTTGAGGTTTCCAATGCCTTAGAAGAGAAGTATTATTAACATGTACGAATTGGGGATGAACAAGGTTTGAAATAGATGAAAGTCCACTCGTACGTGGCTAATTTTTCAGTCAGGTATTTTTGGCGGTGCATTTTCACCGGTACTGGCCGGCGTGTGTAATAAGGGTCCATGCAACAACTATATTGCACAAAAATTATGTCAGCATCACCAAGAAAATAAACAAACTCCATGCGGTCAAACCGTAAACATGCCCGGATAACCAGAAAGAACAAGCTTTCAAAGATTTCATCTTACCTGTCCCTTGACTTCATCAGATATGTGCAGGTTTTCATGGGAAATTCCATTTAGAGCTTGTTCCAGTTGGGAGGTGACCTCATGATATTTATTCATAATCTGTTCCCTTTCTGAGACCTGCAGGAAGAGCGGAAGAAAAAAATTATATAGTTTAAGAAATAAAGATGAAACAGCCCAAATTCATGAAAAGCATCATGCGTCTTTCAATGCTACTGAAGAATAATCAATTTCTTCCTTCCCCTCGTCTTTCAATGCCAAACACCAAGAACCATAAATCAGCAAATCAAACTCAGCCAAATGTATGATAAATAAGAACAAGAATATGTTTGGTGACTATTCTATTTCCGATAACAATTTTTTATCAAAAATGACTTTTCCTGATTCTGTTCCATGGATAAGTTTCTAAACATTTGAAGGTGTTAGATAACTATCCAAAATTTCTAGTCCTAAGATAGAAATGCATTTGATAAAAATTCTTCTTCTTTTTTTTTTTTTTTGTAAATTAGAGTTTCTTTTAATTTTTTAATACATTTATTATATTTTTCTCCTTTTTTTTTTTTTCCTTTTTTTTTTTTTCATCCTCTCCTCCTCCTCCTCCTCTAACCACGCTGGCCATGACAATGGCTGGCAATAGACCGCTTGGCCACCGATGAGGCTCAACCTCGCCCAATTGGCGTGAGGTTGGGGTGAAGCTGACTTCGGTGGCCAGGCGAGCTCACCCGGCCATCGATGAGGCTCCACCTCACCTAGATCTAGCGAGGTTTAGCCTCACCCTACCTTGGCAAAAGCTCCGACGAGCTCGCTAGACCTCGCCCAACTGGTTGCTGGCCATGGCGGGTTCGGACGAGCTCACCGGACCTCGCCTAGCCAATCGCTAGCCATCGCCATGGCCGGCGACTAACAATGAGGAAGAAGAAGAGAGAAGGAAAGAAAAGGAAAATAAGAAAAGAAAAGAGAAAAGAAGAAAATTTGGCTTGATTCCATAATTTATTTCTAGAAACAAGAAGCAACTTTTTTTCTATTTGTTGATTATGTTCTAAATCTATCTTTAGGAACAAAAAAATAGATTTTCATTATGGAGAATAAAAAATTTATCAAACGGATTTCTGTTTTGTTCTGGGAAACAAAAGAATAGAATCAGACACTGTTTGGAATGTTACTAAACATGCCCCAAGACCAATGCTCTGTTTTTTGCATAGTCCGTCGTCAAGACAGTACGATGCCATTTTCTTCTATGTGTGCCTGGGTGCTTTGTTTTGCAAAAATGTATCAAATACCATTTATTCTACCTCTAGGATCTCCCTCTTCAAGCTAAATAGCAAGACTCCGCTCCTATTCCAGACTCTCGATTCATTTTTTTCACGGAATTTGACTTTAGCTTCTCGTTTATCATAAGCCGACCCGGAAAAGCAATAACACTGAAATTTAACGTCAAAAAGTGTGAATGGGGATGCGAGGGTAACCTGCAAACCACTCATTGATACCTGAAAGTTCCTCGGAAACAAAAACCAAAAAAACTCTAAGAGAGGAGCACGCAGAAACTGCAAGCGCGAAATTGAACGGCACGCACCAGGTGATAAATTTTGCTGCCCACGGTGCCGAACCTCAGCAGCTCGTTTGCGGAACTCAAGGCTTCCACGAGCGAGGCAAGAGCTCCGATCGTCCCTTCGGGCATGGACTCCTTGCTGTCCTTAATCTCTTCGAACAATGGGGTCAACAGCCTCAATCTTCTGGCCATATTGCCGCACTGCCTCCTGGTGGTGCCCCTGTAACCCGAAATGGAAGCTATCTCGTGGACTGCATCGATCATGCTCTGAGCCAATGCTCCTTTGCCTTCCTCCATGACTCGCTCTCCCGATCGGGCAGAGAAGTAGACGCACTTCTTCGTAGCATTTACTTTCTAACATTGACGTCGGAACGCTGAAGAATTTGGTGACGCGCTTGAAACAAAAGACGAAAAAATGGTCCAGAGAGTACTAGGATGCTTCCTGGTTGAGACCACGCATAAAGATGACGGTGCCATAAATTAACAAAATAATATTTTCCTTTACTCATAACAATAAAAAAAAAAAAAAAATTAGGCGCAATAATAATTATTCTATTTCTAGCAAAAACTAATTTTCTGTTCTTGAGAATATATTTGGAATCGAAATTTATTTGATAACCCAATTATATTTTTTTATTTCTGAAACAAATTTTTACTTCAGAAATAGATTTGGAATAGAAATGATAAGTAAAAATTATCTACTTTTCTATTTCTAGAATAAAAATGAAAATAATTTTTTTCCTTATTGCTCACTCTTATTACTAGCCGTCTGTCCACCTGTTGCTGCGCCCACCACCCTACGCCCACCACTGCTCGTCGGCCAATAGGTTGTTGTTTATCGTGTGTGCTCTAAGCCAATAGGTTATTGTTTTTTTATATAATAAATGTTAGGGAAATTCCAAATAAGAGAATGAAGTGTGGCCGTTTTTTTTGAAAGAGAGTTCAAGGTGAACTTTATCTCAAATAAAGTTTAAAGTGTCCAACATAGTCTCAAATAAGGATCTCTTGAGCACATGCTACTTTTCAAGTTATGATTGGGGCATTTTTGTCCAAAATGGTTTTTTTTTTTGCCAATTTTATTTTCCTTCTTCTTCCTCCGTTCTCCTTTTTTATTCGTTCAATCAACCATAATTAGGACTTCATTTAGAAAAGAAAAAAAATGGAAGGAGAGATTCACTTGCAAGTCCTAGGCAGGACTTTAAAAGGCCTCGTAGGGGAACCCCTAAGGGAGGGGCCCTACGTACAGAGTGGTTGCCTTAAGCAACCCCCGCATCAGGCAGCGGGGCCCCCATGCCTCCACGGATGGGGGTGCTGGGCCCTGGACGGGGTTTCAATCTTTAGGGTTCCCCACAAAAGCCCAAGGAACAGAGCTGGCCGGCCCCCTAAGGGCTGAGCGCCAACTTCAAGTTTTTTAGTCCTAGGCAGGACTTTAAAAGGCCTCGTAGGGGAACCCCTAAGGGAGGGGCCCTACGTACGAGTGGTTGCCTTAAGCAACCCCCGCATCGAGCAATGGGACCCCCATGCCTCCACGGATGGGTCTTTGGCCCAGACGGGGTTTCAATCTTTAGGGTTCCCCACAAAAGCCCAAGGAACAGAGCTGGCCGGCCCCCTAAGGGCTGAGCGCCAACTTCAAGTTTTGGTCCTGAGCAAGACCTAAAAAGGCTAAGTCAATACTTGCAGGAGCACCCTGCCTGCAAGTGGCGACTTAAAAACAGGCGACAGCCAAAAGTGGGGAGACAAAGGGGGAATTCCCAGGGTTACCCCCCGCGTCTATAAAACTGATCGCAGGTAGAGCCCCACGCCCGAAAAATATAATTTTGGGCCTAAAAGCCCGTAAGACATGGATGGTCCTGAGCAAGACCTAAAAAGGCTAAGTCAAAACTTGCGGGAGCACCCTGCCTGCAATTTTATTCGTTCAATCAACCATAATTAGGACTTCATTTAGAAAAGAAAAAAAAATGGAAGGAGAGATTCACTTGCAGTCTCCCCTTGAAAAGTAACAAAGCACGAAGTAACCTTCACAATAGCCGAAGCTTTGAAACTTCTCGCTCACAGCTCACAAGATCACAGCTCACAAGATTGCGACTTGGGGCAATCTTGTAAGCCGGGGCAATATTGGAAGCCTCAAAGTTGCTTCTCGTTGGAAAAAGCTGGTGCAGAGAAAAATCACTCCTACCTGCCGAAATTCTTGACCTTTTCAAGCCAAAGATGGATTGGGACGGAGACAAATTATTGCACCGCTTTACGCTTAAAATAAGAAAAAAAATAAAATTAAACTTATGGACCTGCATTATTTAAAATCAAAGATGTGAAAGGGCAATGTCTATCGATAGATGATGGGATACATGTAGACGTGTTAGAACCAAATTGAAAATTGAAACCGAAATGGAAATCGAATCAAAATTTCTTACATTTTTTATTCGGTTCGGTTTTCAATTTGAATGAGAAAAAATAATCTTTTATTTTGCTAGTTCAAACTTTTTCGGTTCAATTCAGTTTATAAACCAATCAAAACCACTAAAACTTAATACCCCGAACTAAAATGGATCTTTCTTTGCTCGCTCGACTCTAAGCCAGAGACTTGGAGAGAGAGGGAGGGGGAAGCAAGATTGAGAGATGGCGATTGGATTGTACGTGACCATAGAGGCAAGGCTGAGCCACGGCATGTGAATGATGGATTTGAGGATTGGCTCTTTGATTCTTGACATGGGTAGGCGACAGTGACCAGATTGCGTGCCATAACCTTATCTTCGTCATTTTTAAGTCAGCCTCTTGGTAAGTTCAAATCTTTTTGTACATTCGTATATATTTTGATGGGAGAACGGTAACAATTCGAACAATATCGAATTAACGCAGCGGAATAAAATAATCTCCCCTCTTGTGTAAACCTAATAGGAATCGATATAGTAGAGTAAAATAAATATCAAGCACGCGAACACAATACGATTTTTTACGTGGAAAACCTCCTCAATGCGAGGAGATCAAAAGCCACGGAATCGGAATCCACCCGAAAATCTTCACTATCACCAAAATTGGGTGAACAATATTCTTCTCTAGCAAATACTAGAGGTACATAGCAGCAAAGACCTCAAGAACATAATTCTTGGCAATACACATGAATTTCACAAGAGATCAAGGATAAATCTGACCAAAAACGCAGGTTTTGATCAATCCACAAAAAACCTGATGGAGGAAGCTTCAAACGAAAATCAAACTGTTCAGATTCGAGAAGATTGTGCCACGAACATGCTGACAAAATTTCAACTCAATCGGACCACGAATCGACCTCCGATGCCAGCTTGATGTAAATCAGATATTGCATCAATCCTCAGATTTTCTGCTTTCTCTTTTTCTCTTGTTACTATTTCCTTTTGCGACTACAACTCTAAAGATAGTGAGAAACCCTATTTCTCCATATAACTTATTATATGAGCTCAAACCCTTTTTGGGCTTGCAACTCATTGGGCTTCCTCCACATAGGAGTGAACCCAGCTAACAAATCTCTCCCTCATGACAAAGTGGAGGGATTCACCATCCCTGCTATCAATTGACAATATTCAAGCTTCTCTCTTGGTAGAGTCTTCGTCATCATATCAGAGCCATTATGATCCGTATGAATTTTCTCAAGTTTCAACAACTTTTCATCTAAAACATCCCTTATCCAATGATATCTAACATCAATATGTTTCGATCTAGAATGAAAAGATGAATTTTTACCAAGATGAATTGCGCTTTGATTATCACAAAATAGCACATACATCTTTTTGCTTGAACCCAAGTTCTTCTAAGAACTTCTTCATCCATATCATCTCTTTACTAGTTTCAGTCACTGCAATAAATTTAGCTTCGGTTGTAGAAAGTGCAACACACTTCGCAATCTTGACTTCCATGACACCGCTCCACCAAAGAAAGGAAATCAAATAACCAGAAGTAGATTTACGAGTATCAATATCTCCTGCCAAGTCGGAATCTATGTATCCAACTAACTCAAGTTTCCCGGTCTCGAAACTGAGTTTCAAATTTGAAGTTCCCCGAAGATACCTCATAATCCACTTCACAAAGCATTCCAGTGCTCTCTCCCTGGATTTGACAAATAGCGACTAACAACCCCAACTGCGTGCGCCAAGTTTGGGCGTGTACATACCATCGCATACATTAAGCTTCCTACAGTTGAGGCATATGGAACACTTTCCATATCTTTCTTTTCTTTATCAGTTATAGGACTTTGCATCATATATAACTTAAAGTGGGCAGCAAGAGGAGTACTAACCACTTTAGCTATCTTCTCGATATATTTCTCTTGCGACAAAAACAACTGTTTAGCATCTCTGTTTCGAGTAATTCTAATGCCAAGAATCTACTTCGCCAAGCCCAAGTCTTTCATGGCAAAAGACTTGCTCAATTGTTTCTTCAATAACTCAATTCTTGAAGCATTCCTGCCAACAATCAGCATATCATCAACATAAAACAAGAGAATAATAAAGTCATCATCAGAAATTTTTTGGACAAACACATAGTTATCCGAGGAAGTCTTCTTATAGCCATAATCTGTCATAACTGACGCAAATTTCTTATACCACTGCCTCGGTGCTTGTTTTAGGCCATAGAGACTTTTCTTCAATTTGCACACATAATCCTCTTTCCCTTTCACTTTAAAACCTCTCGGGTTGTTCCATGTATATCTCTTCCTCCAAGTCACCATGTAGGAAGGCTGTTTTAACATCCATTTGCTCAATTTCCAAATCTAGGCTAGCTGCCAAGCCTAGTACCACACGAATAGAAGACATTTTCACTACCGGAGAAAATATATCATCAAAATCAATACCTTTTCTCTGACCGAATCCCTTAACAACCAATCTAGCTTTGTACCGTGGTTGTGAAGTATGTTCATCTTACTTCAACCTATATACCCACTTGTTCTTCAAAGCTCTTTTACCTTTAGGTAACTTCACCAACTCAAAAGTATGATTATCATAAAGTGACTACATCTCATCTCGCATAGCATCAAACCAATTGCTTTTGTTCTCATCTTCTATTGCGCTAGCATAGCACTCTGATTCACCTGCATCAGTCAATAATACATACCCATCTTCAGAATACCCGGTGGAAGGTCGTCGGTCTCTAACGGATCTCCGGACTGGAACATCCAGTGGAACATTTAATTGAGCATCTGGTTCAGGAATAGTATTATCTGTTTCAACATGTTCACGAACATGTGCGTTATTTGGAACATTGACTTCCTGCTGCTCTTCATCAACCTATGTTGGAATATTTGTCAGAGGAACTGGATCCAAATCAACCAAATTATCACTAACCTGTGGTGCTGAAATCATCTCTACTTTCTCAATATCCTCTATTGTTTGATCTTCCATAAACACAACGTCTCTGCTTCTTACAATTTTCTTTTCAACCGGATCATAAAATTTGTAGCCAAGCATATCATGTCCATAACCGATAAATATGCACTGTCGTGTTTTCACATCAAGTTTAGACCTCTCATCTTTGGGAATATGCACAAATGCTTTGCACCCAAAGACACACAAAAAATCATAAGAAACATCTTTGCCTGTCCAAACTCTATTAGGAACATCAAACTCTAAAGGAACGCATGGAGTAAGATTTAATACGTGTACAACTGTACTTAAAGCCTCACCTCAAAAGGATCCAGGTAACTTTGACTGTGAAAGTAAGCATCTTACCCTTTCAACAAGCGTTCTGTTCATTCTCTCAGCTAAGCCATTTAACCGAGACGTCTTGGGAGGTGTCTTTTGATGTCGAATACCTTGTTGTCTACAATATTCATCAAAAGGTCCAATATACTCTCCTCCGTTATCAGTTCTAATACATTTCAATTTCTTTCCAGTCTGTCTCTCAACCGAAGCCTGAAATTGCTTAAAAGCATCTAATACTTGATCTTTAGTAATCAAGGTATGAATTCAAATTTTCCTTGAAAAATCATCTATGAAGGTAACAAAATAAAGAGAGCCACCAAGTGATTTTATTTTCATAGGACCGCAAACATCAGAATGCACTAAATCCAATATACCTGACTTTCTTGAAAGAAGGGAGCTTTTAAATGCAACTATGTTCTGTTTTCCTGCTAAACAGTGAGCACACTTCTTTAGCGCCAAACTTTTCATTCCTGAAAGAAGCTTCTTCTTGGCCAATATTGACAAACCCTTCTCACTAATGTGACTGAGCCTCTTATGCCACAACTCACCGCATCTTCGCTGTCATTGCATTAATTTTGTCTCGTGGACAACTTTGCCCGCATAATGTACAACGAAGAATATTTTTCACCTCTAGCCACAACAAGAGAACCTTTGCTTGAGCTTCCACGACCATTACCGAAGGTGCTGCAATACCCCTCATCATCCAACTTGCCTATAGAAATCAAATTCAAGCGGATATCAGGTATATGTTTAACATTATTCAATACTAACCTTGTGCCATTGCTGGTTTCTAGGCACACATCATCGATGCCTATAGCTTGAGCTAGCCCGTTGTTTCCCATCTTCACAGATCCGAAGTCACATGACCTGTATGATGTAAAGAAATCCCTATGAGACGTAGCATGAACAGATGCACCACTATCAATTACCCAACTGGTCTCATGAGATACAAAATTCACCACATCACCATCAAACATAATGAGAAAGTCTTCTTTAAGTGCAGCGACGCGATTGTCATCGTTTGTCATTATCACTTTTCTTCTCTTTACCTTTCTCCTTTTGTTTCTCCCTTTTTAATCGGCGACAAAGCCTCCGAATATGTCCCTTCGATGACAATAATGGCACTCAACATTATCAAATTTATTATACTTACCTCTCGCTTTTATCTCGACTTTTATCTCTATTTCTCGGACCTCGAGACTCACTTTTTCCCATTTTTCTCAACAACCAAGGCATCGAATGTGAAGAGGACGATCCTTCGTCTTCCTTCTCATCTCTTCATTCAAAATACTACTCTTGGCCAAATCCATGGTAATCGTACCATCCGGGGCAGAATTAAACAAAGATGTTCGGAACGTCTCCCATGAGTCCGCAAAGTACCAAGCAACCATAGTGCTTGTATCTCATCATCAAACTTGATTCCCATCGCAGCCAACTGATTTATAATTCCTTGAAAAGAATTTAAATGATCAATCAAACGAGTACCATCTTGATATCTCAGAGTTATCATATGTTTTATCAAAAATAACTTATTATTCCCAGTCTTTCGAGCATATAACTGTTCGAGCTTATCCCATAAACTGCGTGCATGTTTTTCCTCAATAATATGGTTCAAAACATTATCATCTACCCATTGCATGATATAACCACACACTTGACGATGAAATATAGACCATTCAAAGATCGGTTTTATTCTCGATTTCTCCTTAGCAAATACGGGTAAATAAAAATCTTTCACATATAAAAGGTCTTCCATCTTCCCTTTCCAAATATGATAATTCGAACCATTCAGTGTAATCATTCTACTCGTATTCATTTCCATTGTTTAACACAAGATAGAAAAATCAAGCAATAACCAGAAGCTCTGATACCACTCTGATGGGAGAACGGTAACAATTCGAATAATATCGAATTAACGCAGCGGAATAAAATAATCTCTCCTCTTGAGTAAACTTAATAGGAATCGATATAGTAGAGTAAAATAAATACCAAGCACGCGAACACAATACGATTTTTTACGTGGAAAACCTCCTCGATGTGAGGAGATCAAAAACCACAGGACCGGAATCCACCCGAAAATCTTCACTATCACCAAAATTGGGTGAACAATATTCTTCTCTAGCAAATACTAGAGGTACATAGCAGCAAATACCTCAAGAACATAATTCTTGGCAATACACATGAATTTCGCAAGAGATCAAGGATAAATCTGACCAAAAACGCATGTTTTGATCAATCCACAAAAAACCTGATGGAGGCAGCTTCAAACGAAAATCAAACCATTCAGATTCGAGAAGATTGCGCCACGAACATGATGACAAAATTTCAGCTCAATCGGACCACGAATCGACCTCCGATGCCGTTTGATGTAAATCATATATCGCTCTCAACCCCGCATTTTCTCGCTTTTTTTTTTTTGTTACTATTATTTCCTTTTGCGCTATCACTCTAAAGATAGTGAGTAAAACCCTATTTCTCCATATAACTTATTATATACGCTCAAACCCTTTTGCCAGAACTCATCGCTTCCTCCACATGAGCGAACCCAAATTAACATATTTCAATCAATTCCTATATATATATCGCCCCTAAAATATGGATTGGTCAATAATCTGATTGAATTTTGTCGTGATTGTGGACTGAGTTTCATACCTTCCTCTATACGCCGATGAGTTTCATACCTTCCTCTATACGCCGATTTCAAATTGAATGCCACACGTTTGACAAAATTGTAGAACGAGATCCATCTAGATTTGCCTCTTTTTATTGGTCACATTGGTCTGAATCAACCCACTTTATATCATAGTGATTGTTTTGTTAATTGTTGCATGTAATTTCTAATATATTGAGCAATTGTGGAATGCCTCCTTGAATATGTTTTTCTTTGTTATTGGTTTTGTTAATTCCTTTGGCATTTAATTGTGGTTGCTGGCAAGTAAAAGGTTGCGAGTTTATGTCACGTATGTAAAAATGACTAATCGTAGAAATAATTGAAGTTGTGGAACTTACATTATGGGGAAATCTTTTGTGCCTTTGTTTGTCTTTCAGTCAATTCTCAAATCGAATCAAATCGGGGTTTTGATTAGGTTTGTATTTGGTTCAAGTCGTATTTGGTTCGGTTTAGTTTATCAATTTTCTTTAACAGTTTGATTCGGTTTTTCCCAATTTCGTTCGGTTCATATTCGGTTCGAGTCGCATTTGGTTCAATTCAATTCGACAATTTTCCTTAACAGTTCGGTTAGGTTTTTCCAAATAAACCAAACCAAACCATTATCACATGCACGTTGACAAACAACTACTTCTTGTGTCGTGGTTCTCACCGCCGAAAGCCTTTGACAGCTCGCCGCTGGTCTAATGCGTCCTCCGCGGGAACATGATGGAGTCGGAGGCAATGGCAACGACTCGAAGGGTTTCGCCGACAAATGGTGTAGATCCTGCCACCCACAATTGTTTAGGCCCGATCAACAAAAGTATAAAGTGGGTGGGTTTAGAAAAGATTTTTTTTTATAATAAAAAATTATCAAATCAATTCAATTAAATCAATCGTTAATTATACTTTTTAAAAATTGTAGAACTCAATTTAACTTTTATGATAATTTTTATAATTTAATTGTGCTTTTAAAATTTTAAATTCAGTTGAAAATTTTGATGTGCTTATCTTTTTTTTTATTATTTCAAGAAAAATCGTCTCCTTAAATAAAATTTGATTTGCGCAAGCGCTATAAGAAGGTCGGGGAGCCGAGTCTCAATTTTTCCGCGAGTGAAAAAGGAGGGTCGTTTGCTCGTTTGCCCTCCGCTGCTCGACTTCCTTATCCGACCTTAGCTTTGTTGAAATGGCGTCTGAGCCGATCCGGCGCGAGTAGTTGCGCGAGGGATGAAGGATCGGGAGCAGAAGATGGCGGAAATCGACGACCAGAGGACGCCGCGCGAAGCTCGCACGAGCTCAATCGGACGTTGCATCGCGTCCTGCGTCTCCGTCTTCCTCACTCAGTTCGCCCTCGCTCTGATCCCTCGCTTCTTCTACGCCTCTCCACTCCTCATCCAGCTCGCCCTCTCAGGTTTCTCTCTCTCTCTCTCTTCTCTGTGCATAGTTCGAATTCCGCGAGATGCGAATCGCATGCTGGCTTGTCCCGTGCAGCTCTGGTGCTCGTGGCGGTCGTGGGATTGGCAGGGAGGTGCAGGCGAGCTCTCGGAGTCTACGCATCGGCCCCTGCCTTCGTTGTCCTAAGTATCGTATACGTTTGGGTCGTCTACGTGGCCGTCGTCAGAGAAGGTGATTCTCTTCTTCATTCCGTAAAATAATCGCCCGCGTAGCGTCGACATTTATGGACTCTTTAATTCGATAATTATACGCCGGTGATCGTCCACTGTTCACCGAGGATTTGTTCGTCCTGATCGTAATATGGCCGGCAGCCGGTGAGTATGGTCGAGCGGTGCACGGTGCGACTCTCCATTGCGATTAGCAGTTATCGTATCCATCAGGCTGTAAAGAGTTTCTATGAGCTTCTTCTAAATCGATGCCGAGTTCGTTACTGACTCGCCTCTTTGTTGGGGTGAGATTCCGTGCTTCCGATGGAATAGAGTTGCTTCGCCATTAAATCAAACAGACATAGGCGAAATAGTCGCTCTCTTAATCCAAAGGAAGGCGTTTTAGTTCGTATTGTCCACTCATTCACCATGGATTTTCTTCAATCTAAATTAGGTAGGAACGTGAAAGAAACCAACATCCTGGCTCATTGTTGTTTACTTTCCATCGCAGCGGTTCCGCTGTTGATGGATGTTTTGTTCCATGGAGAGGTTGCCATGCTTATAATTGGTCTTTGCAGGTTGGTCCTCTCCTCTCCATTCCTCCAACTTTCGATTTTTTCACCTGCGTAAATCCATTCATCCTGACCTGTTTTTATTTAGATGCTTTTGCTGATATCTCTGTGGTGACTAGTTCTATGCTAATACTCATGTATATGGTTGCAGTATTTTTAAAAGAGATCCCGGTCGTGTAACCCCTGGACCTTCCTCGTCAAGCGAACTTTGTGATGGTTCTGTCTCTGAAGTCAGTGAGGTACTGAATATTGGGAAGTGACTAAACATGTCGTTATCACTTAATTGGCAGTCCCATACGTGCAGAGGGCTTAAAAGAATCATTTATTCAAATGTCGTCTGCCCTTCTTATCTTTCAGACTAGCTCTTTGATGGGAAGAGTCAGATATTGTAGAATTTGCGAGGCATATATCAAAGGGTTCGACCACCATTGCCCTGCATTTGGAAATTGTATAGGTAATGATAAGCTCTACTTGGCAACTGAACTTTAAAGAGACTCCTTATTACAATTAGTTTAATTCTTCATCAGTCTTACTCGTAACCATCAAGCATGTTTCCTCTGCATCACATTTGTGTTGGCATCACTATGCAGGTCAGAATAACTATTTCCTTTTCATGGCTCTTTTGGCTGGATTTCTTATCACTGAGTCTTCTTTTGTGGCCTGCTCATCTAAGTGTAAGTTTGGCTTATGCTGCCTGACTTCATCCAACTCTTTATAAGCATTAAATTAGCACTGGGACAATCCCCCTGGAGTTTGAGCGGGGGTCAGAATGATTTTGCAGGTGGGGTGAGCCTAGATTATGAAACAAAAAATCTTTGATATTCGACCAAACTATATGGCATTAAATTTCCCAAGCTAATCATTTGCATCCATGTATCTGCTAATGCTACTCCATATAACTGCTGGCACTGCTTGTTATTTGGCAGATATGCAATAATTATCTGCAGATGAATTGATGAACAGACAGAGAAATTGGTCATTGAATGCTGAGATAGTCTTAAATGAATTAGGGTATTTGAGGAGGCATCCATCTTCATCCAATCAAGGTTTAATTAATGTATAGGTTCCTGAAGGACAATTGTAACTTTTCTGTTTGTATCTTAGAGATTGGATAAATGACACAGCAAACTGTAATTACTCATGTTTCCATGTTAGAAATGTTCCAAAGCTGTGATCAGTGTGTAGGAAAACTAGAAGTTGACTGCTAGATACATTTTAAGAATTGGATAAATAGTTCCGCATGCTGTATTCTTTACTTTGGTCAAAGAGCAAAGGTCGTTCCTTTGTTTTACCTTCCAGGCTTGGAGCTGATCTTTATCTCCGCTATTCATGCTTTACATGTTAGAAATGATTCATCTTCTGGCCTTTCACATGTTCTTTTTCCTGTCGTGTGCATCTGTCTGCTGACTGTCAGTTGCTTCTAAATCTTCAATTCTTTACCAAACTAGATTGGAGGTTAGTAATTGCAGTTTGAACATCATTTGAAGTATATAAAGTCCAATTGGGTCGTCAATTGACCTATTGACCTTCTAAAACCATCTTTTTTATGGCTTCAGAGTAATATGGCTGCAGACTTGGTCATTGGTGGATTGCTGTTTTCTCTGCTTCAATTGCTATGGCAGGTCTTTAACTTCTTTCTTGTTTACAAGTTTTCTATAAGTTACTTACTGTAACATATAGTGGCATTGTGCGAGCATAAAATTTGTCTCTGTCGTGCAGGGTATATTTTTCATGTGGCACATATATTGCATATGTTTCAACATTAGAACTGATGAGTGGGTAAGTGCACAATCAGTTGGGCACCTTCCCTTGAACATATATATATTTATTTTATTTTAATTGGATAAATCCTGGAGTATGCATCATCCTGGCATGCATCTTTTTCAGATAAACTGGAAGAAGTATCCAGAGTTTCAACACCAGGTTAAATCAGAACAAGGTAAATTTACTTGCTTTTCTTATTCCATCAGCTCGATGGTTATTCCCAATTTTATAGACAGATTCTTTCTGTCTTAACTGCTTCGTCATTTGGTTATCTAGGGCAAAGTTCCACTAATTTGACGTTCTGGAACCCATATGACAAGGGCATCCTGGGGAACATTAGAGAGTTCCTATCATAAAAAGAACCAATCTATGCTTCCCCCGACGTTGGAAGCACAGCAACGTAAGTGATCTGAATTTGTTGCTCTTTCTGTGATTCTGATACATAAGGAGCTGTGCCTGCTTATTACGATGCCATCACTGCGACCGATAGCGAAGGATATTTATTCGAGGTTCACCTTCTGATCTCTCAGATCATTTAGCATAGAGTGAAAGTAAATTTACACTCTTCTAGAGTTTTGTTGGTGTCTTATCTATTTATTAGAGTTTTGAAGTAAGAAGGAAGACCTGATGCGGAGATTTTTTTTTTCTTTTATTTAGGGTCTGACCCATCTATATATGAACTTAAGAACAGCAAGCTGAAGGCAAGAAAAGAAATTTCCAACAATCCTCTGAACATATAGAACCTCCTTTTTCCAATTTCTCCCCTATTCCATTTACTTTTGTCTGTTTTATGGAGCTTGCATATTTGCATTAATACTAAATAATTGAGAAAGATATGACGAACTTTCTAAGAAGTCAAACAATTCAGCTTGAATTATTTTCACCGAAGAAGCGAGAGCTGATACATATTTTCGGATACACTGGAACACAAAAGCACACAACGACACAAACAGAAGCAAACCATTTATTCACAACTCATAGAGTTGTATTCTGGGAATTGCGTATTGCATTTCATCATCAGAACAGACTCCGAGATTAACCAGAGATATCAATGGACTTCACCTCCGGCTTCTTCTCCTCTTCCTTAGGCACAGTAACAGTGAGCACCCCATTCTCCATACTTGCCTTGATCTGGTCCATCTTTACATTCTCTGGAAGGCGGAACCGCCTCAGGAACTTTCCACTGCTCCTCTCAACCCGGTGCCACTTATCATTCTTTTCCTCCTTCTCCTTGCTTCTCTCCCCACTGATCTGAAGGATTCTTCCCTCTTCCACCTCAACTTTCACTTCCTCCCTCTTCAGCCCCGGCACATCTGCTTTGAACACATGGGCCTCTGGAGTTTCTTTCCAATCAATTCGCGCATTGGCGAATGCCGAAGTTTCGCGAGCCGAGGTGGGCACATTGGCGAGTGAGGAGGTGGAGAAGCCATCAAAAGGGTCCCAAATGTCTAGTGAGAAAGGGTCGAAGACGTCAGTTCGGCGGCCTCCAAAGATGCTGGGAATGAGCGACATTGTGATCACTGATCAGGGAATTCGGGAAAACTGAGATGATCTGCAATGTGTGAATGGACGTTGTAGGATGATTTCTGGTGAGAGCTGAGTTAAGACCCGTAGACTATATATAGAGCTGGTAAGAGTATTCTGGGTCTTGTTGGAAAGATGGAAAGAGACATTGGAGAACTCTGGCGTCTTCTAGTCGCTTTTTCTCTTACCTTATCAACAAATTAAAGTAGTGCTAATGATGGACCCTCCAGACTCTCTAACCTTCCACCATATTCGCGATGCCTCTTTTCTTTTCCTAGTCCTGATCCATATCGAGTGAAACATTCTGCACAGGACTTGGACGAATTCTCTTATTTACTTTGTATCTTATATTTAATTATTTACTTTTACTGCAGCAGATGGCGTCGATTTCTTCACTTGCATCTCACCTGCTCCTCTTCATCTTCCAGATACACGCCCAGCAGTCGTCGAGAGGCTGGGGAAGCAGAGCTAGAATCGGAGGGGGGGACGGCCAGGTCAGTGACCTGTTTGGGTTACCGGAACCCCCGGGTGATCATTAGCCCGGTTTTACGCCTCGGGCTTGATTACGACGGGGCGGCCTTTGTTTAACGTCCTTAGGCTGGACGTATCTCAGATGATATACATTGTTGGACCGCTTGTTATTTGGCTATCTGTTGCTTTTGCCAATCGCTAGTACTATTGCCACTTTATATACTGTAAAATGCGGAAATTGAGTCTAAAGATGTTACGTTCATTTGGGCAAATAAAATGTTTGATCAACCGTTCTTTGTCAAGAACTTAAGCATTAGCCAGGACATACAGAGTGCGAAGAAAAGCAGTTTCAATTGAACAAAGTCGGGAGCATGTCAGAATTCGAATTGCTGGCTTACGAGCCGATATCATGTTACACGAAGTTTATATGTTGCAATTTTCTAACATAAGCGAAAAGTTCATCTTGATTCTAACTTAAAAAGGTTGTTAGAGCTGCACAAAGTTCTTCCAGGAAATTATAAAGTTAACGGATTTTTTCCATTTTCTTCTTCCGGAAATGAAACCGTTCTTGTGGGTTTTCTTGTTAATTACATCGGAGCATGAAGCAACGATATTAATATTGCCTAGATAACACTTCGGGCAAATCAAATGGGCCCAATCAATAGGCGGGGTTGTGATAGGCCCCTGAAAATAATGGATCAATGGATAGTTTGGGCTCAGTGTCAGGTCTTAAATCCTTTCTCGAGCCTAATTAAGAACCATGAAGTTACCATCTATTGCTCTTAGTGGGTCTTGATGGGCCTGCCGGTCAACTATTTCTCCGTGCCTGCCCAATTGGACCTGTTAAAAGGCTCAAGGCCCATTTAATAATCCATATTTGATGGGCTAGTTGTTTTATGGGTTAGTTATTTTCAGTAAATAAATTATAAATGTTTTTAGAATGATAAAGTCCAAAATTTTGTGGATGTTAAATGAATTGATAACTTATTTAGATAACGCATCTCTATAACTCTCTTCTCACTCTCGTCCTCATTCAATTTCGTACTTGCTTACTCTGCGCTTTTACCTCATTTTTTGATTAAATGTGGAAGTATATTAGTAATGTAGGTTGGGTAGAGTATGAGTCCCCGAATACGAGTCACTAGATTTGTATTGCATAAAATCAATTTTGACTCGACTCTACTCGCCCATTTGATGATCTATTGTCCATATGACGGGTTTGCTTATAGCGTGTCATCAAGGTCATATTGACCAATACACTCAATCTTGCAACCCAGTGGCTACTTCCTCTCTCTGTCTGTCTCTCTCGTAGCTGAGTGAGCGAATGAGCGAACCACTTTTTTTGTGGGTTGAGTTCAGATTTGATCCTCGGATCTTTTCAGGCTTTTATGATGGAGTTCTCTCTAACTCGCTTATGTTAAATAAAAAAACTGATGATCTGCTGCTAAAAGCTCCATGAACATGGATTGAAAAGAGAAGTCCCAGCTGCATAACCTTTCGAAATTTTGTGATGGGACTTATAAACCTACCCAAACCTGAGAAAGCGATCTGACTCACCAATTATGGGCGCAACTGGCAAAATTTTATGTTTTCTCTGCGAGGAAACGTGTTCGACCATCGCTCCTCATGGCTGCAATCAGCAGATTCAGCACGCAATCGAGAATGTTTCGCTTAAAATGGCTGCGTGAGATGGGGACAGCGTAGGTTCCACAAGGAATCACTCGATTATATTAAAGATTCCGCGTAAAAAAGACAATAAGATGCGTATCTAAGCTGAATCATCGTGACAAGCACTCGCGGGATTCCTAATCTGTCACTCCAACCGTGGGTCCATTTCTTCTCTCGCCGCCGGGAACAATCCATCGCTCGCTGCAGCTTCCACGGACACTCCACCAGATCTTTCCTTCCCCATCCTTCTTTCCCTCCATTCGTTTCGGCGCAATTACTGTCAATAACACCTGTTCAGTCATGAAGAGCTAACAAAATTATGATATGCGGAAGCTCACCATTCGATTGATAAATACGTACCGATTCAGGCTGCACGGATTAATTCAGCCGACCGAGTCTTTTTGGAGCTCATTCAATGCACGCGTACGAGTTAGCGGCTGAGTTTCTTAGTTGCCCACTTGTGACCTTTACCTGTCCCATGCTCTGTTGGAATGTTACGAATCGGACACTAAACACCAACTCTCAAAAGCTTAGTTCGCACTCTTGGATGTAAGATCGCATTGGTGGCTTTTTATGTCTCTTTCATCAGTCAATTCATCAACGTACAGTAAGCTCTTGCTTGAAGAAATATGCAAATGAATCCCACTTTAACGCGAAACTTGCATAAATTAATTATAGCTTCCGCTGTCCGGCTATCTCGAAACGGAATCGGTTGCGTCTTCAATCTCTCCCTTCGCCATGCAAGGAAACTTTAGAACTTTGCCCCTCCGGTTCGATTTTTAAGGCAATCGATCCAGAACCGTCTTATGGGAAGGAGGGAAAATAACAGCTTTTAGATTTCAAGCAAAGATCATTCCGTCCAGAAAATTGAGACGACTGAATAGAATGTCTCAACTCGATATTGCTCGTTAGAATGGCAAAATTCAAAATACAAGTGAGCTTGCGAAGGGATTCATGAGTAAAAACCACAAAAATTCACGATGGCTGCAACATGTGCTCTTTCCAAGGAATTTATGCTCATGTTAATCGAGTTAAACCGTTGCAAAACGGTACCCTTTACTCGGTATATAGTTTGACGACAAACCAGGCACTAAATCTATTTTCACAAGCGATAGTCGGGCCAAAATTGGCTTGTACAAGATATAACTCAAACTACAAGAATGTGACTTCTTTGAGGGAATAAGCTTTTAACTACTTAAGTGACAAATCATTCGGTTCGGTCGCTAAAGAAAATTTCATGGTGCTTGAATATGGCTTATCTATTTAAGTGTTTGTTTAAATTTGGTACCTAGGATTAGAAGGGTGCCTTCGTTTGGTAAAATTAATAGGGTGATTATGTCATTAGGTATTAGGTGAATATGATAGATTTAACGTTATATAAAATTTACAATCAAGCTGGCCTCTTTCAGATGCTAGAAGCAACTATGAACTTGCACGAAGCAGGTTGTTCCACGATGGCGTCACGGGTATTAAAAAGAAAGATCGAATTATAATGGTTTTTGTTGGGATATGTTCAACCGTGTTTTAACATGAAAGGAGTGTTTTGTCATCATCGTAGGAATGGGAAGATTCAGACACGTACAATTGCTCCGCGTCCCGGGTAGATCTAACATCCCTAGCGCATGCCTTATTTTCAGACTTGTTATTTTGATAATCGATTTTTTTATTCTATAGAATTACCTAGTCTATCACTTCACGTCACCTTTGCGTTTACATATAGTCATGCAATGTACCTCTATAAGTTTATAATTCGGCGGAAAAGTATAAAATATTAAAAGATTACATAGTCAAACTAGTTTTTCTTTTTTGGTCGCTGACGTGTAATTTTTCTTGCCATGCTTGGTAGGTAGAGCGTCGGAATCCCACAAATAATTCAACACAAAAAGACTTATCATATCCTTAACGGCAAAATATCTACTTGGATATCTAAAGCATGGAAGTAGGTGTTTATCAGCTAGCTAATGATCTAATTAGCGAATATTATAAAGGCCAAGTTAGAACCGGAACCCATTAGGTTTGATCAGACATTTTCAATCCAAGCAATTATAAGAGGCTACGAAGGCTTTGGTGCGAGCCACGAGGTACTAAATTGCCCACCAAAGCACCTAACGTGTTTGATGTGAGTTGGTATGTTATGGGTGATTCTTCGAGTTGAAATAAAAATTTAAGATGCGCAAATTTAAAAATTTCAATCATGAATACACAACGTTGTGCCTTGACTAGAATAGTTTGTATTGAGATCAATAACATCTCTCGTTTTTAAGGAAAATAATTAATATGTAATTCGAAAGTCATGAATGAAAACTACTTTGAATATGGCATAGTTAAAAAGATTGCTCACCACTCTAGATGTATTTACATTGATTCCCGCGCATTCAGTTCGAAGTAATTCGAATTTGCTTTCACTAACATATTGCTTTAGGAAAAAGGTCAAAAAAATCCTCAAATTTTAACCAAAGTGATATATTTACTTTATATTATTTTTTGTTATACAAAAAACCCTAAACTTTTCTCGTTGTGATACATTTATCTTAAACTTTTTTTTGTGACATTAAAAACCCTAAACTCTTACCCGTGTAATATATTTACCCCAAAATTTTTTGTGAGATCAAAAATCCCAATCTTTTTTCTGTAATACAACTTTTTTTAGATAAATATGTCACACAGATAAAAGTTTAGGATTTTTTTGATATAATTGAAAAAAGTTAGGGATTTTTGGTGTCACAAAAAATAAGTTCAAGTAATTATATTATACTGTATAAGTTTGGAATAAATATGTCACATGGGTATAAGTTTAAGATTTTTTGTGTTACAAAAATAATTTGGGATAAATGTATCATGATATGTAAAGTTTGGGGTTTTTTTGTGACTTTTATCCATTTAGAAAAATTTACCCTTGATTTCATGGTACTATCTTTCATGTTTGGTTCATTTAAGAATGTGATTTTTCATCATTTGAACCTAATGGGCTCTATAGACACACTCGCCTTTGGAAAATGACAACCAAACCCATTCTAGGATTGAGCCATCTTCATTCTTCAGGACGTTCAACACTTTCGGCTGCAGGTTCGATTCCTGCCTGGAGAACACAAATTTAACTAGAGAAGCAATGACGGTGGGTTGTTGTGCTGATTTTCCTTTAGGTAGCTTCTTAATTATAGTCTCTCACCTTACATCATTAAAGAAAAAGAGAAAAATAATGACCAAAAGAGATAAAAGGCTGCCCAAGATGGACCTACAAAATAGCTTCTAAGATATTTTCCACCATTTTCTCTCCTCCTCAGACCTCTCTCGGTGCGATAGCAAATTCACGTCGCATCGTCATCCCATCATTTCCTCGTGAGCATTGCGACTTTGCTTTTCTCTGCTTCTTTGTTGGAGAATCTGCCACAGAATTGCAGCCTAACTACAGTATAAACTTGCTGGACCAAACCAAGATGGTTCCAAAGATATTTGTACTTACAATGATCGCGATACTTAACCTAAGCTCGCAGCATCGGTTTAACACATTCAATCCATAATCTCCGAGCATTAGGACTGCTAACCTTTTCTTCGGGTACATTCAGTGGACCTGGATGGGTACACTTACAGCCAAAAGAAAACAACAAAAAGATGCTCTTTCTGAATCCTCACAGCAGCCTCAACTGCACTGGGTATTGGGTAAGGACGAGATTCTTGTTGACATGTCCGAACCCTGGCAGAAACTCACTCGTCTTCTTAAATAAACTCATCAAAGGCAACAAGAAAAGATGAAAACTCATCTGATCTTCTCTAACATCTATACGCTGCAGTACGGCGCTGCCACCGACACCTTGTCCCCTAGTGAAATTATCTTTAAGTCTAGCCTCGATTGACCCGCTATCTGAATATCCCTCCCGGTTTATCTAGGAAATGAAAACTGAGAAGAAAATTCAAGACATATTAAATGAAGTTACAGAATAATTAAACACCCAGCCGTACTCGCAGTCGCGTGGCCAGATTCACACAAATTCACCTAAACACTGTCACATAATATTTACTTTAATTAGATGATCAGTGTTCATTCACCCTTACGATTTATTTCTCTTTGGTTAATCGTAAAAATGCTTGTTAACCATTGGACTACTATGTTTCCCAAGAACGTCGGAGTCTGCTTAAATGTACCATAGGTCCAGCAAAATAGTGCAGGGCTGGATCACTATAGTAGGATCACGAGTTGATCTTCTAAGGCTGATGAATTGACATGCACACAAGGAACTCCGGGAGACGTGAAATGGGAAGTTAATTATCAGCCCATCTTCCCTTTATTAAAGGACATGACACCTAAAGTGACATTATAAAATGGGAAGTTAACTATAAGCTGTCTTAACTTTATTAAAAGACACAACGCACGAAAGGAAGCTCGATCGTACGGAGAAGTTAATCATAAGCCGTCTAAAAGTGAGATGACAGCGTAATAAAAGACAAAATTCCCAAGCAAAGCGTTTGCTTAGACGATAATGCTTCCAGCCGATTCCCCAGAAAAGCTGGTAGATGACATTTACTTGAATTTGAAGTCCGTTCGAAAAAAAAATAAGGGGGGAAAAAGAGGAGATGAAAGGGCTGAAACACAAGCGTTAGGCCGGACTGAAAAGGCAAATTTTTTGACCCCAAGAAAGCGCCAACCGTTGTCAAGATCGCCGACGTCGGGTTGGGATATTATGCTTTGCTTGCGGTGTGATTCCAAGGGCTTGAAAAATCCATTTCCCACTTCCTTTTCGACGTGTTTTCCTTTGTCTGCAGGCTTCCTCAGGCCCCTCCTATGTTTAACTCATCTCATGGGGTCAAACTCCAACCATCCACGTGCATCACTCTTGGGCCAGGGCAAAATAATGTCGGATGCAATAATTCGTCCACCGATACAAAGATCAGTATACCGAGCGACAAGGATGTTGCTGATGAGGGAAGTTGTGCCGTTGCGTATACTGTGCTTCTATAGTGTTGCGACGGTTGACTAGTTCTCCGACTGACGTCCAGTTTATGACATCATTTTTATGCATTGAATCTTTTATGTTACTGGGATAATTTACTAATTCTCAAGCTCTTCTTCGGCACGCGCAAGGAAGAAAAAAAAAATGAAATTGGGTCATCTAAAGGAGGAGAAACTGAGGCGCCACCGTGAGCTTTGACATGTGAAAACCAACCCCTCAGCAGCCGCCGCCGCCGCCCGCCGCCGCGACCAGCCAAGGCGGAAGTTCTTCAAAAGGCGCGTCCTCGTTAGCCAATCAGACATCCGAGAAACACGCGTTCAAATTTGAATAAACGAATTAAATTCAGTGTAGCAGAGCCGCCGAAATCCCATTTCTACCCTTTCCACCGGCAGATGCCCCGAATAAAATAGCCAGGGTTTTTTATGCCGCTCCTGCACCGATTTATCCGATCCCCACTAATCCGAATATATTTTTGATGCCCATGAAATAATTAATGAAGAAAAATACCTATAGAGATGCGTTCGCACGTGTGGACCGAGAAACTGAGGAATAAAGGAAGAGATCAGTGAAGAATAAGATGAAAGAAGCACTTTAGTTTCTCTATTTTGGTCGTGTGGAGAAATTTATCTTATTATAAAAGCATTATCATTATATGTCAAACGAAAGGAAGAAGCAAGGGCAAATTTAGGTAGGTTTGTTTCGTAAAAAATTAATAATTTGAATAATGATCATTTGTATCTCTTAGAAAAAATAAATGAACGAAAAACATTACCATAATACTTGAAAATATTTAGATATAAATTGTTGTAGGTAATAAATTTTAAGCGACATGAATGACAATTTTTTAGGAGAATATCTTCCACGTTTGTTATTTTTTTGTGGAATAAATGAAGTCTCAGAAATAAAATTGTATTCACAAAATTTTGTAGGACGATCTCAACTAAGCATGAACATATTTATTAGGGGAGACGGACAAGGGGACTAAAAGTTTAATACTTGACCTCATGTTTCGATAATCTTGCAAGATTTCGTGTGGTATCAGATCGCCGCCAACTGTTTGAAAGTTTGAAAATATGATAATACAAATGCGTGTTTTGATAGAGTGAAATTCCGCCATCACATCCCGTTGACAAACGAAACAGGGTTCCTTCGCATGCCAATTTCATGGAGTTGCATATGCTCATTCTTATTATTAAAGTTTCTATCGTCCCCAAAAAGAAAACCCAAGTCCATTGAAAACACATAAATGGTATTTTTTTTAAAACAAAAGAGGGAAAGAAGGAGAGAAAACTAGTCGTGGAAAACCAGTTAGAGCACGGTCCGATTTTCGGACAAGGACTGGCAATAGTAAATTAGACCGGGGGGCCTTGGACTTAATCGTGAAGAGTTGGCGCAATAACGCGGAATCGAGGAGGGGAATTCACCCAACTGCCCCCGAAAAAATATCTGACTCGCTGCCCAGAACAGTAAATCGTTCGCCTCCTCTCTGAATTTTCTCTAAATCCCTGCGAATTAACTAATAATCGTGATTGATCAGCATTCGAATTCTATCTTAGGCTAAAGTAAGGATCATTTAATTTTAAGGGTGAATTTCAACTCTTCAAAGAGATAGGATAAAAGTACGAGGGTGCGATATAAAGTAGAAATATAGTAGAATCGATAAAAAAAAAATTAATAGCGATTGTCGACCAAAAAAAAAACTAATCGCGATTTAATCGAAAGTCCTTGCCTTTCTCTCTCCTTCTTCCTCTGTCCCTGCGAGTTTTCTCACGGAGTAGAGCACCTATATATATATACGGGAGCCACTTTTACGGGACGCGCAATGAGCACTCCCTGGCCACCACCTCTCCTCCGTGCATAGAGGTGGAAGCGCGCCCCCACCGGTGGCGGCGGCGGCGGCGGCGACGGCGGCGGGTGAAGCGAGGAGATGGGTCAGGGGCTGAGCTGCGGGGCGAGCCAGGAGCACGGGCTCTTCACCGCCGTGCAGTTTGGGGATGCGGAGATCGTGGGCGCGCTCCTGGACAGAGATGCGAGCCTCCTCCACCAGACCACTGCCTACGATCGCCAGTCCGTCCTTCATATCGCCGCTGCGAATGGTCAGATCGAGGTGATTCCCCTGCCAAAAGTCCTTCCTTTTCGCCTCTGTCCCGTGTCGTCTTTCTGAAGTCTCTCTCTTTCTTGGTGGGCAGTGGGCACCGGTAGTTTAATCTGATTACATTTGTGGTTTTCTGTTGACTTGGCTCGCATTTCGTCTTCAATGAAAGTTGGGTCTTGTGAGTTTGGGTTGTGAGCTCTGGTGTGTGTTTTGTTTTTTTGCAGATTCTATCCATGCTTCTGGATCGGTCCCTGAATCCTGATTTATTGAACCGGCACAAGCAGGTGAAGTTCGTATAATGTCTGCCTTTTGTTTAATGGTCTAAAGCTGTTCGATCTAGTGGGCTCTGCTTCTTCTTCCCGATCTGGGATTCACTCTTTTGTTTTCCTTCCTTCTTTGGGTTGCGATATGGTCTCAGACTCCGCTTATGTTAGCCGCAATGCATGGCAAAATCGCCTGCGTGGAAAAGCTGCTTGAAGCTGGAGCTAATGTAAGGCGAATTCTGACTCTTTCCTTTTTACTATTTTTTGGGTTTGCCGAGTTGTTACGTGGATTGCTAATCGGAGATGATGTTGTTGTTAATCAGGTATTGAAGTTTGATTCGCTCAATGGAAGAACTTGCCTGCACTATGCTGCTTATTACGGTCATTCAAATTGTCTCAAAGCCATTCTTTCTGCTGCTCAATCTAGTCCAGTTGCTGTCTCTTGGTGGTCTCTCTCTCTCTCTCTCTCTCTCTCTCTCTGGGGCTTGCCATCAGTGGATAACCTGTGAGTCATTTGATGGATTTTAGGGGATACGCACGATTTGTGAATATCCGGGACGGCAGGGGCGCCACACCATTGCACCTAGCAGCCCGTCAAAGACGGCCTGATTGTGTGCACATTCTTCTGGATAATGGAGCTCTAGTTTGCGCATCAACCGGTGGATATGGGTAATTCTTCTTTAAATTCCACGAGGGATTGATAGTTTAAGTTCTCAGCTGTCCAAGAGATTGATTTTTGTTGTCTATAGGTATCCGGGAAGCACTCCTCTTCATCTGGCTGCAAGAGGAGGATCTCTCGATTGCATTCGTGAGTTGCTGGCATGGGGTGCGGATCGTCTTCAAAGAGACGCGTCTGGGTAGAATCTCTCGCTCTCACCTTTGATTTTGCATATCCACCATCTTATTAGAATGTGACGAATGGTTGATCTTAAATGGGAAAATTTTAAAGAATGCCTTGAAAACGTCTTTGGAATTCACGTAAAAGTAGATTTAGGAAGAAAGTGGGAAAAAAAATCAAATAAAGAAAGTGGAAACCTTGAAGGGAAGAGGAGGAACGCAATTGGATTGTGTGAGTTCCTTTTGCCTCATATATCGTGTCCTCAACTTGTTATATTTTCTAGATTCACTTAGCAAAAAAAGAAAATAAGAACTTTGTAGATTCAGCTTAGCTCTAGCAGTTTAACGGGAAAGAAGTTTCACATTCTGGAAGAATTATTATATTGACTCCATCTGAGTGTCAAATTCATCTAAAAAATTTTGGTTTCACTTGTGTCGCATTTGTTGAAGTTTACTGTTAACTTGGTTTCCTTTCTGATTCTGGGTTTCCTGATCTTCTAATGATGCAGGAGAATCCCATACATGGTTGCTTTCAAGCACAAGCATGGAGCGTGTGCCGCTCTGCTAAATCCGTCATCTGCAGAGCCGCTTGTCTGGCCATCACCTTTGAAATTCATTAGTGAGCTGGATCAAGATGCAAAACTTCTACTGGAGCGAGCCTTGATGGAGGCAAATAAGGAGAGGGAGAAAAGCATTTTAAAGGGAACTATATACTTGCTTCCATCACCATCACATTCTGACATGGGGATCGACGATGATATTTCAGAGGTACTGGTTCCTATTATAAGAACGGCAGGATTTCTGATGTCTCCTATTTGTCTTGCGCTCAGAAGTTTTTCACGTTCTTCAAGTTTGTGAACTGTAGATTGGCTTTGTTATGAGAGCATTGGTTCGTTAGCTAATCTCAGTTTCACAGACAGTAGACCAGTTTAGTGAATTAAGTTAACAAATGACTCACGGCAAGTGGGAACTAAGCCTGCAGGATGTTGAGTATCCGAGATCCATTGTAACTTTCCCATGATATTTGGGACCTACGATGGAAAACTCTGCAGGTCCTGATGACAGTTGAAGCATTTGATCATGTCATTTGATGTTATTGTCTCGATTGTTTTTGATCAACTGCCAGATTGCGACCATTTGGTTTATGTAGACGCTTGGTACACTGCTGGGTTTAATGCTAGTGAAAACTCTAATGGGGCAATCTTGCATGCAGGCCAGCGACACCGAGTTATGCTGCATATGCTTCGAGCAGGTGTGCACCATTGAAGTCCAAGACTGCGGTCACCAAATGTGTGCGCATTGCACGCTGGCTCTTTGCTGCCACAACAAGCCCAACCCCACAACCTCATCCCTAACTCCTCCAGTCTGCCCCTTTTGCCGAAGCAGCATAGCACGGCTAGCCGTTGCCAA
The DNA here is from genome assembly GCA_017140595.1 of Eucalyptus curtisii. Lineage (NCBI taxonomy): Eukaryota > Viridiplantae > Streptophyta > Magnoliopsida > Myrtales > Myrtaceae > Eucalyptus > Eucalyptus curtisii. The sequence continues at coordinate 12,164,326 of CM029504.1, forward strand.
GAGCAAGGGCTTTGATGAAGCTGATCATGAGGTTGGCGACATCAGTTCCTCAAAATTGCGAAGGTCGAGGAAGTCACGGAACTTTAGTGAGGGCAGCAGCAGCTTCAAGGGCTTATCGGCCGTCGGAACATTGGGGAAGATGGGCGGCCGTGGATCTGGAAGGATCGCGGCCGATACTGAGTGGGTTGATAAGCTTTGAGACTATGAGCGGCTGTGGTCGGTGATCAAAAAGATTATTTTGAAGCCAAGAGGGGGATTACGAAGGAGAAATTTCTTTGTCTGCGCGGGGCTGCGGTGGTATGTATAGATAGCCAAAAGAATCTGCTGCTGTTGCCAATTTGGGGAATAAGCAAGAATTGAGTTGCAGGCTTGGATTGGTAAGTTTGTCATCTCAGTTCAAAAAAAATTTGTTGTAGTCTTTATGTTTGTACTCTAGAATGAAGCTGGATTGCTGATTTTTGAGCCTTGTTAGTTGTCTGTACTGGGAAAAAGAAAAAGGAAACTATTTGATCTTTCAAAGGGAAGAAATGGTCAATATTCATGAGCGGCTGCTACTTTAGATTGTTGTGTGTCAAAGACCTTTGGAAAGAGTCAAAAAAGGATTTGTGAGACCCCCACCTGGTCTCTCCTCTTTCCCCTTTATTAAAAAGGAAGAAAAGGGGAAAGAGTGGCAGCGATATGTAATTAGTAATTTACTTCTTTTATTCTTGCTCATGTAAGAAAAGATGGAATTGGATGAAGAAAATGAAGGGGAAGTCCTGTTTACTAGGGCATCATATCGATCTTGCTTGTCTTGTTTCAGATGGGTCTCGATAATTCGGGAGAAACTTAAAAGGAGCTTCGTTCGTGGACTCAAAGATCTGACCGACGCGATGAACGGACGAATGAAAATGAATGAATCATCATCATCATCAAGTGGGGTGGGGCCAAGGTAAAGTGATGATTGATCTGACAAGATGCTGACGCGTGGACTGTATGGGGGTGCGTGGTTTCTCTGACAGAGACGATGAAGCCCCCACAGGAGACGGGCCCCCGAACCGGTTGGCAGTTTGTTTCCGTGTATTTGGTGCTTATTGTAATTGGCTTCGGACCCCTCTATCCCATCCTACCCTATCTGAAGAGGACCGACTGAGTCATGTTCTATCTTTTATACAATTGCGACTTTCTGTGGAAATGAAATGAAAACAGGAGAGGTGGGTCACGGCCAGATTCAGGATGGGGGCCTTTTTTCTACACCGCTCCCCTCACGTCGACACGCCTCTTTAGACTTTAGTGTGTTCTCGGTGCCCCACGGCCCGGATTTAGGGGAAAAGCATATGAAAGATTTCGGTGCCTAAATGATTACATCACGTCCTGGCCTACGGGTAATCGTCCTTTAGGTCGGAATTAATGATTCTAACTCGAGGCATGAAGAGGGTAATTTCCTTCCTTTTGGGTCTTTCTTCATGCATGACTTGGCCCCCATGGGTTGTTCAAACTCCTAGAACATGAAATTGGCATTGGAAAGATTGTGACCTCTTCGTCTCGAGAACTACTTACTTAGATACCGGTCCATTGATCTCCTTTTCACATGAAACCTACACATGGGGGAACTTGCATAACTGATGACTCCGATGAATGTGGTCCATTTGGACCAAGAGTCCAGACTGATTATCAAGGGTCGCCAAGCCCCGTGTTATTCTAACAACATCGGGATTCAAAACCTGAATTAAAGCGTGTTTAGGATCACGGGCTGATTTCATGCCTTTCCATGTTGTTTTCCTGTTGCGTGAGAAGTTTTGATCAGCCATGTGCGATAATTTCAAATCTAGTGCCTAATAGAGAGTGAATCTTTGTTTTCTACCACTGATGTGATGAATATTCCACATTTACAAACGTGAATGGAAGTAGCTTTCAGTCAATATTATGAATAAATCATATCATCAAACGAGAAAATATATAGCAGAAGGGGTCGTTCCGTGGAATTATTGGAGACAAGAAGTAAACCAATAAATCACATAATCAAGGATTCTCATAAATGGCTCCAACCACATGAATCTGGATGAAGAGGAACGGGTCATACACGATAAGCACAAGCAAACAAGCAAACACCCTCCACTTATCAAATCAACAACGGTATATCCCTCAGCTAATCGATTGAATATCATCCCAAGAGACGTCAAAGCACGACCGAGTCCCGTCATTCCGTCTGACTCCGCACTAATTCCTGCCCACTTGTCGATTTCGATGAATGATATTACTTCTTTCATCGGGTCAAATCATGAGAGGGAGGGCAAGTCGGCAACGTGCAGACTGCAGTGGACGAGACACCAATCTCCATACGACGAATAATCCTCGTTTCCACACACGGGTTCAAAAAGGCCAGTCGTCGCGATGAATCTTCCGGTAACATTTCCCATACGCTATGAACTTTCGAAAAATACATTTGAATACTCCTCACTTTCTCCATCTCCAATATAAGCACGTAATCTCTTGCTGATTGCGTTGAAGCCTTGTTTTTTTCAATTCTAAATCTTGATTTCCTTTTTCTTCTCTCCCTTTATAATAGTAAAAACGACCTATTCTTCTACACCATGTCATCTTGATCTCACTGTAGTCCTATGACTTAGTCAAGCAATTTTGACGATCTAGAAGTAATGCCACATAAAATTCTGTACAAGATCCAATAATTTCTTTTTGGATGTGCATGGTTCAACATGAATGATACGACCTAATTGTATTGATATTTTTGTCTTCACAAGTTAAATCACGACTTTATTGGAAGATATTTCAATCAAGAAATGGCATAATGCCTTCTAAAGATATATAGTGTCAGCGGTAAACAAGCACTATTCTCACATGTCACCGGAATAATTCTAGACGCACAAAAACTGATTTATGAATTTGATGAAAGATGGTATGCACGTGGAGATTCCACCAACACCGTGTGTAAGGGCATTTCTGCGGATAGAAAAGGAACACCGTTGCTTCAAGAAAATGTTCATGGAAACTCTCACGTCAGTCCTCGGACGGTACAGGCACATCGAAAGGAAAGAAACAAGCCCTCGTATTGTATCTTGGGAACGGAGCAATGCTAGATATTTTGCCAAAAGAAAGTCCAAAGAGAAAAAGGGCAAGTGCAGGGCCAATTATGACGCTCACCCGGCCAAAATCTCCCTCTGTTTCGCCAATAACATGATTGATTGATTGATCTTTTCTGGGTACACGAAGAAGATGACCAATGAGGGTTAACTGGTACTGCCTCATCTTCAGGTACCACGTGTTTGGACGGTGCGTCGTCAGTCGATTTCCTCAGCACTGTCTAGTCTGTGTCCCATGATGAACTGCTTTTGTAGTACCTCGTACAGATGTTCTATTTTAATCCTGATGCCATGCGACTCTCTCTACAGCGCTTATTTACGGGAGTAGCGCAAACCTAAGTTCTGATTTGAGCCCACAAATTATGGACCTTCGGCTTAAAAAATGCCATTGGAGGCCCGGCAAGAGACCGATGGTTAAGTCCATCAAGAGGTGCTGGGCAGGAATCCGAATGCTGTTGAGCGAGTAAATGGGCCTGACGCACAAAAAAGGTTTTCTATGTCTACCGTGCATCGTGTCTGATCTGATCAATAGTGGATGTGTACGTTACTTTGTCATAACACATTCAAGTTGATCGATTCGGTGAAGAATTTGATGTTCTGGGTCTCAAACAAGACCGAATCATGCAACATATAGCGCAAAATGGTTTCCTGAAAAGTTACCGTCTGCTGCCCAGACGGGTAAAGTTCATGAACAAAACGTAAAAGAAAAACATACTTTGCAATGCTTGTTCAACATTCTCTAAACACCGTAGCATCTGAAAAAAATTGAGTTCATTCATCGTATCTACTGAATACCGGTCATGGTTCATAAATATGACCAAATTTAATGGTCCAGGACCACCAAATTATGGACAAACCTGTCAAGCCACAATGCCTCGATCATTTCTATAGCTATAGCTTGAATGCTATGACACCATCATAAATCTTCTTAAAGAGATCCTGCAACTGCGTGTATGCTGAAGTTTAACTCTAGACAGGTTGGTGAATTGGATCGTCGGCCACTTCTCAGCCAGTTTCTGCGAATCTGCGACTCATTAATGGTTGTTATGGTGTGTTTGAGCGTGTGCACGTGTTTGTAGTTTTGTGTAAAGACTCTTGAATCAACTAGTTAAACCAATGCGCCTAACCTTCCGCACAAACCTAGGTAGAACTAACAGTTCAGTTTTCTTTTCTTCTTCTGCTCTTTCTAGTTTCAAGTGCACTTGGTATGTCCTTTATCCACTTCATCACGCCATGGACCAACAATCAAATTGCAGGAGATCAAAGGGGTCGCAAAGTATATTGTGCAGATTCTTGGATATAGGAATGCCTTTTGCTTGCTGCTCAATACATGACATGTTGTTGCGAAGTATATTGCCGAGGGTCAGTTTTCGTTTTCCAGTTGACCAATGTGAATTCTACGTGCACAATGCAGTATATGAAGTACATGCAGTATATAGCTAAATCTGTACGTACATGTAAATCAAGACTGAATTAGGTTCGAGTAATAAGTCGGTTATAATTTGCCCGTTCGAAAGGAGAACAATTAATCAATGCTTGACATCTGTGCACCTGCAAGGCTAAAATCTTCAATGCTTATGAATTGTCTACAAGCGCTGATGCACGCATTAAGTTAGTGAAGATGATCCATAAGAGGACCGAGGAAAACATCGATCCGTGTGGGGACTCGTTTCGATCATAAGAAACCAAATTGTATGTCGTATTGCACTAAGGGAATGAGTTGAGTTGTCCTCGGCTCACTCCTTGCACAGCTCAGTTCAAGATCTTCAAAATCTTGTAACTAGTCACGCCACAATCCACCGCACGCTTATAACAATGGAAAGACAAAACTGATCTCCTGTATTGCCACGATTCCATATCTTTCCTAATTTAATCATGCGTATCAAAGAAGAACTCATACTTCGCTCGTCGGTGCTGCATCCCCTTCCTTGGGTCTCCGGTTTATCTTCCCGCCAAAATTCGTCAACAGAGGAGGTGCGAGGGAAGACTGAATCTCGCTCGACAGATCGAGCAAGACTCGCCGGCACTTGGCCAGCGCTTTGGGTGGCGTCTTCGAGTCGAGAATCTCCTCTGACCTGCGCTTCCTCGGCGCCGGTGGACACTCGGCAAGTGGCGGTATCTTGCTCTCCGCGGACGTAGGAGTCTTGAAGCCACTTTCGTCATCTTCTCCGTCCACCTTGAATTCTTCGGCGACGCTAGACGGCAGTTTGATCACCAAGGAGGGCACATCGATCACGACAGGATTGCGCCCTTCGGGGTTCGTTCCATCCTCAGAAGGCGCAGTTTCCGAGGAGTTGGAGGAGGTTCTCGCGCCGTCCAGATCGCCCTCGGGAAGACCAGAAGACACTTGGGAAGTGGACATGCCCGTGAATGGGGGAAGATCTTCTTGAAGTGCGTGAAACAGGGAGAAAAGGAAACAAGAAAAGGCACGCTTTGAGAGAGCGAGAGTGGCCAAAGAAGGCGGAAGCGAACGAAGGGGAAGACGGAGTTGACAGTGAAATAGTAAGAGGGGTCTTGCAGTGCAGGGAGGTGGGAAAGAGAATCATCACATCACCTACATTCTTCCTTCTTTGGACTTTACCCACTTATGAAGCTATAATCGAGAGGGAGAGGGGGCCATAGATACAGGTCCACCATGAGAGAAGGATCCGATGCAGGTATATCAGGGAACTTCCTACCTAAGCTTTTTATACGGATCTCAAGTGTATCTCGATCTTCAGGTTTAGGGTTTGGGATAGTTTGGAGTTTGGCCATCGCTAGATACGGTCGTATAATGATATAGTTGCGGAAAGGGAAACCTTATATTAGGAGACATAACAAAAAGAATTCCACAATGTCTTCTATTTGGTGGCGAAACAAAGAAATTTCACGCGAAAGATTTTGTGGATCAACATGAAAGTACTCAATATTACATCACGCACCTAATGGGTTAACTAGTTGTGAAGTGTCAAGTCGTGCGATATTCATTATGTAATTTACATGTTACTTCCACCAGTGGCGTCTGTATATAGTCATTATTTTGCTCGAGCCAAATACGTCAGTTGAATCTTTTTTTTTTTTTCTCAAACAAAAGTTATTGATAACAATATCGGAGGCGTTCCTATCGAGACTAATGCTAAATTGAGTGACAAAGACTAATGCTAAATTGAGTGACACGGATGAGACTCCAAACTTGAGATGTGATTCAAACACACACAAATCTGGATGATAGAATGATAGATACGAAGTATTTGTACGTAGAGATACATTAATTTCAAGGCTCTAATGGTAGATTAGATATGGCAATCGAGACTTGAATCGCTTGTCCTAGAGAAATAAGACACACTCACATGTCCCCTGTCTAAAGTTGAATGAATGCCCCCGTGAGTCAAGCTTTTGGGGACCCAATTGGGATTGCTTGGATGTTACACCTTCACAGACATTATGAAGATCTATTAACGACGGAGGACCACAAGCTTGCTGGCTCACTTTTCAGCATACTTTCGTCCTATTATCTTCTCACGAATCGAAAGAAGACTAGGAGCAAGAGAGAAGAAGGGAAGAATGGTAAAAGGAGGAGAAAAATTATAGGAGAATTTTTTTGTGTTCTATTCGATTCCTTTACTGCGTACAAAATGTGTAAATATAGTACAAGAGGTGTACAAAAGAAAGGAAAATATATTCAATGAATCAATCTAATATTTGATTAATCCAATCTAATCCTTGATTAATTAATGAATCAATCTCAATCAATAAAGATTTTGTCCAGATTGAGTATATCTTCCAACACTCTCCCTCAAGTTGATGGCCTGTAGATGTCCAAGACGTCTAGCTTGCTCAATAGATATGCGTGTTGTCTCTGACAAAGAGGTTTGGTAAACACATCTGCAGGTTATTCAATGGTTCTAATTCTTCTTATTTCAATCACTCATTCTTGAATCTTGTCTCGAGTGAAATGGCAATCCACTTTTATATGTTTTGTTCTTTCATGCACTATGGGATTTGCTGCAAGTTTGAGAGCCGCATCATTGTTGCAAAACAATTTTGTTGGTCCCTTCACTTGTATTCGAAGGTCTTGAAGTAAGTCTAGTATCCAGAATATCTCGCAAGTGGTCTTTTCCATGGCTCGGTATTCCGCTTCAGCTGAGGATAGTGAAGTAGTTGCTTGTTTCTATCTTCCATGAAAGTAGAAATTCTCCTAGCTTAATGTAGAAACCATTGATGGATCTTCGACTCATGGGACAAGTTGCATACTTTGTATCGCAATAAGTTGTCATCTCCATGTTACATTTTCTGGAGAGAAGAATCCCAAGTCCTGGGCATTTTTTCAAGTATTTTATGACCTTAAGAGAATCATTCATATGAGATTATTTTGGATTGTGCATAAACTAGCTCAGCATCTGTATTGCATAACATATATCAAGCATGATAATAGTCAAGTATATGAGTTTCCCAACGAGCTTCTAATAACTTGACGGATCTCTAAGTATAGGATCTTCATTTTGAGATGACCTCGTATCATGTTTTGCTTTAGTTAATTTGATGTTCTGCTCGATTGGAATAACAACATGTTTGCATCCTGATAGTCTGGCTTCTGATATGATTTCCAGGACAAATTTTTGCTGGTTGAGGGAGATTCCTTGGCCGGATCAAGCAATTTCAATTCCAAGAAAATACTTCGGTGATCCCAAGTCCTTAATATGTAATGTGGAATTCAAATACTCCTTAAGGCTCTCTATGGCAGCTTTGTGGTTCTCCATAATGAGAATGTCATCAACATATATTATCAAGTAATTAGATGACATACCTTTTGTCCACGTGAATAGGGTGTGATCATACCTAGATTGCTTGAAACCTACTGTTGTGAAAGCATGAGCAAACTTGGCGTACCACTGCTTAGAAGCTTGTTTGAGGCCATACAGAGATTTGCGGAGACGATACACTTTATTTTCCCCCTATCTCCGTAAACCCTGAGGAATATCCATGTAGAATTCTTCATCTTGGTCCCCATGAAGAAATGCATTGTGTTCGTCCATTTGGTGTAGTGGCCAATCACATAGAGTAGCTATTGACAAGAAAGAATGAACGGTCACATCTTTGGCTACTGGAGAGAAGGTTTCATGGTAGTCAAAACATTTTTGCTGTGTAAATCCCTTAGCCACTAATCAAGCCTTGTATCGTTCAATTGACCCGTATGCTTGATACTTGATTTTATACACCAATTTGCAGCCAATTGGTTTTTGATTTGGAGGTGGCGTCACAAGCTCCCATGTATGATTTTCTATTAAAGCATGCAATTCAGCTTCCATAGCTTTTTGCTATCGTGGATCAGTAGATGCTTCATCATAACTAGGTGGTTCTCGCTCTTCTGAGACACGGCTAATGCAACATCTATGTTCCGGAGAGATTGATGGAAGGAAACATAAGATTATATAGGATAAGTGATACCTGGAGCATTGAGTGTTGCACAAACGTAATCGTTGGTCCATGTTGGTGGATGGGAGATTGGACTTGATCGTCGTGGAGGATCCTGTTGTGGTAGAGATGATAATAATTCTTCCACAGTGGCATTTGGCAAAGAACTATACTTCAATGGGCATAATATTGGAAGATAGTTCCTCAGTTGTTGCTGGAGCAAAAACCTCATTTAAAGTTGGAGCTAACGTTGGAGCGAAATTTTAAGTCTTCGGAGGTGCCGTAAGTATATATTCAAAATCTGAAGATAATACTTTCTCATATAAGAAATGGCGTGAATTATCCATAGTATCCAAATCTTCCTTTAAGAACCCATCCGCATGGAATGGAAATACTTCTTCATGAAAAACAACATCTTTACTTATGAAAAATTCACTTGTGGAAATTTCAAGGAGACGATATCCTTTCTTAAATTCGAGTAGCCATAAATACACAACGTTAGGCATGGGGACCCATCTTGTCCCGAGGACCCATTGTGGTGACATAACATAAACAATCAAACACTATTAAGTGTTCTAACTCTACTTTCTTCCCATAAAGCAATTCAAATGGAGTTCGTTTGCCAAGAATTCGAGTGGGCATACAATTTATTAGATTAACTACCGTGATCACATAGGGGGTGCATGACAACCTCGATTTCATTCCAGAAATAATTTTTCTATTCCGACACTGCTTTCTCGGAATAGAAATCCGTTTGATAAATTTATTCCATTTTTCTATTTCGGAATAGATTTCTATTCCGAAATAGGTTTGGAATATAAATCGAAGTAAAAATTTTTTACTTCTCTACTTTTGGAATAGAAATGAGAAATAAAAATTTTTCTCATTGTTCATCAATCGGTCCTTCATTTGTTGCCGACCATCGTCCGTCGGTTGCGGTTGTCGGCCCCCCGCCCCGCCGTTATCGCGTCTTGTCGCTGCTGCGGCCGCCGCCGGCCGCCGCAGTTGTCGGTCGCGCCGCTCATTGTCATCGCCGCCCTTGATCGCCATCGCCGCCGGTCGCCTATCCGCCTTGTCGCCGCTATCCGCTGATCGCCGTCGCCACATCGTTGGTCGCCGATAACCCGACGCAGCCAAGACCGGTCGTCGGTAGCCACCGCCGTCCGAAAGGAATAAATTTTGTGTCGTTATCAAACGGTTATTTTTGCTTAGAAAATATTTTAGAAATAGAAATAGAAAAATCTATTTATGTTCCAGAAACTATTTTTGAAACAGAATGGTTGTCATGCGCGCCCATAATCACCCCGAAAATTTTCTAGAATAGTCGCTTGGAATTTTAGTGCACGCGCTAATTCCAGAAGATGCGATGCTTACGTTTCACCATCCCATTCTGTTGTGGGGTATAGGTGCATGAGAGAAGAAGGGAAGAATGGTAAAAAGGAAGATTAAAACTTTGGGAGAATTTTTTTGTGTTCTATTTAATTCCTTTACTGTATACAAAACATGTAAATATAGTACAGAAGATGTACAAAAGAAAGGAAAATATATTCAATGAATCAATCTAATATTTGATTAATCCAATCTAATCCTTGATTAATTTAATGAATCAATCTCAATAAGCAAAGATTTAATCCAGCTCGAGTACATCTTTCAACACAAATCACCTCTCTCCCCCACGATCTTCCCATATTCGCGATATGCTTCGGACATCAGAATCTAGGCCGTATCATTGCAGAACTTAACTTTTATCTTGTGAAGGATTCCCCGATGTTAAACCACGACAAAAAAGAGGGGGCTATAGGTACATACGTGAAATTGTCAATTAGATGTTCACTGTTGCCGCGTTGATCTCAGATGACGACGCGTTCTTGGGATGTTTGTCTCGCGATTGTTTTGGAGCTGCCGGCCTAAGTTGAAAAGATTCTGATGTATGAATTTTGAGGGTTAGACAAGAAGAGGTGAAGATGGGTACGGAATGATGAAGGTGGCCCCCTCCCCTCCCCTACTTTTTTCACTCCTTGATAATGAAACGCATAGGTGGTTAAAAGGGCAAAAGGTGGGCGGGGGGAGATGAAAAGGAAAGAGTTGAGGACACAAACACTCACGCGCACGAACTCCGATGGCAAAATTGTATGTGCTGCCTCTCCATGCTCGATGAAAGCTTAATGATTTCGGTCCCCCTTGAATTGGGGGCCAATCATGCCCAATGATCGCCACCAACAATCATCTCGGCACTCGGCACTTGCCGTATGCTTCACTTCATGTCCTTCCCGCTTCTTCCTCTCCCCACTCAAGCAAGCCTGCGTACATCTACCTAATTCCGGAATATAACCTACTCAACCAATGAGCATTAAGGGTGAATAATTTTTTATTCCATACAAATTTCACTTAGAAATTGAAACCTATCCATTTAAAAAAACTCCTCATTTTTTTAAACGTGAAATATACGAGGCATGCTCACACCTAATGCACACGCTAAATCCAAGTAGGTGAATTCCCAGCGAAGTCAACGCGGCACAGTGTGTTTTGGGCGGTCCAGGCTCGGTTCGTCGATCTTCGTTACGTATGGACCGGACAAAGGCAGATACGGAACGGATATTCCCGGGCAGTGGGCCCCGCACCCATACATAGTACGCTCCTCATCATGTACGGTCCTAAAGGTCGGAGCTGCCGTTGACGTTGGGGGCCGATTTTAGATTGCTTTCGATACTGCAGTTTGAAGGTGTGCCAGAGGTGATACGCCGCCACGTGGCATTCCCCACCTTATTTTATTCATTTTGAAGTAGGGACGTCTGACGAGTGCGGGCCTGTTTGGTTCGGCTTTTGGGGAATGTATTTGTAGAAATGCAAATATCTTTGGGTGAAGGGGGTTTTCCGAAATGCAAATGTCGTTTGGTAAAATTTGTTGAGAAACAACTTTGGCTAAAATACCGTTTGGTAAAATATACATTTGTAATTAATTTTTATTAAATTAAAAAAGCAAAAATATGTTTATATTTTTTTTTTTTTGAAGTCGACCACCGGATCAGGATCCGGAAATTTGAACCGCCTAAATAAAAAATGTTTATATTTTTTATATAAACATATTTTTATATAAAAATATAAAAAAATATATAAACATAAAATATAAAAAAAATAGATATGTTTATATAAATATATATTTATATAAAAACAATCGGAGAAAAAAAAATAGATATGTTTATATATATATATTTATATATATATATATATATCTATCTATCTATCTATTTTTTCAAATATATATTTATTAAACATAAAATATTAGATATGTTTAAATAGATAAATATATATTTATTAAACATAAAATATAAAAAAATAGATATGTTTATATTTTTATATAAAAAATAAACATAAAATATATGTTTATATTTTTATATGAAATATATTTTATATAAAATATATGTTTATATATAAAATATTTTTTATAAATATATATTTTATATTTATTTTTATTCGGGCGGTTCGCGCGACCCTTGGCCGGCGGTTGTCGGCCTCCGATCGGCTTCTCCACCAAAGAGATGAACAATATCGGAAATTGCATTCCGAAAATGCAACTTCCCAGTGGACCTCTACCCCTCCATTCCCCTAAAGCCCTTTGAAGCCTCTTGGAGATGCAATTGCATCTCCCAAAAGTCCCCAAAAACTTGAACCAAACACCACAAAGATTTGGCCAAACCCCTTTAGAGCCCCAAAGAAAGATTTCAAATCTTTGAACCAAAGCAGGCTGTCGTGTTTGCGCTTGCTTCACATAGGAACTCTTTGTTAGCGTTTTCTGAGACATCCCTCTCTTCTTTTCAACAAAGACGGGGGTGGGCAGTCGCCTGTCTTAATGCACGCAAGTAGGCCCCGCCATGCGGTTTAGACGGGAGGGGGACACGGTGAAAATTTTACGGTGACGTTCATTTCAAGAAAACCTTAATATGGAGAATATTTTTGTGAAAATTAATCCCTTGCATCGCTTACAGAACTGAATTAATTAATAATCTTTTCATCACCTATGAAAATAATCGATGATGAATTGTTATCTATGATGAAAAGAGTTTTTATTCACTAATTTTTCTAAGCTATATAATTAAAATGCTTTTTAAATTTTGAGTTTTTCGTCAAACAAACACATCCTCGATATCTAAAAACTTTTTAAGGAAGTTGTCAAATTGCCTTTGCATCGAGATAGTGTTAATCAACGCCTAAAGTCGCCTATTAAATGCCTTACAGTTTATGGTATGATTCATTCCTTATATTTTGGAAAATCAATAATTTCGAAAGTGGCGACATCTTTAATTATTTAAGTTAGCCTGACAATTGGCTTGGGCACTGTTAGACGAGAGCCCTTTAATTTTCGGAACAGATGATGACACCCCGAAGGTTGGTAACCAGAGTTAGCTGGTCTTGGTGGGTTTTTTTTTTTTTCCTCAATCGTGTATTTAATCGCTAAAAGGAATTGCGATCTTAGGGAGTTTTCCACACAGTTGCAGCGTTGATTACGTTTTATTTTTTGGGTCAAAATTGTTGATTGGTTTTGACGGTCGGTATCTTGATGACGTTCTAAATAATGAATAACCACAGAAAACAACGTAACCTAACTTGTCGCTAAGTTCGACCTAGCATCGGATGTACATTATCAAAAGGGAGTACCAGGTGGTCCTATTTTGTCTCATTCCAGCAAAATTGCTCTCCACACGTTATTCAAGTGTTGACCGTGAAAGGTTATTCTATCCTAAAGGAAGATTCCGTTTTCCGTAAGGAATAAATTATTTAAAAAATATTTTATCAAAAATGATTATCAATATCCCTTAGAAAAATTAGTAAATGAATTATTTTTTTATTATTAGTAACAATTTAGGACTAAATATATTTGTGAACAATAAAAATATTTTTCGTTGATTAATTTTTGTAAGAAACATTAATGATATTTTTAACAAAATATTTTTACATTTTCGCGTAACAAACTTACCTGAAAATATGTGACTTTTTTCTTCCTATTTTCATATGATCTGCATTTAAAATGGGTTTAGGACAAAAGGCACGGTCGAGGTCGAATGCCGCCTCGGAAAGCCGCCTCAACTACTCCTGCCTTTTCCTCTTCCTTTCTTCACGACTTTATATTATAAAGTCATTTAAATAAAGCAGTGAAATAGGTCCAACTCATGACCTTAAACTGAGTCGTTTATCGGAGTCAACCCCAAACGTAAAATGGGGTAATGATAACTGGTCGGGGGAAATTTCACCAAGTAAAGGTTAACCCCGGGCTTAATTCCCGCGATGAAGCCACCGGGCCCACCCGGACGCTTTACATGAAAATGAAGGCAGCTTGGTGAAATGGGGAGAAAGGAAAGCCTCGTTGCCGTTTCTGCTTTTTGACAATAATTAGCGGCCATTTTATTTATTTATTTATTATCTTAAGGGCAAAAAAATACTGTGCTAGTGTGTTCAGGTAACCGTGATGTCAGGCTGGAGTATGCAAATGGGAAAACGCACGTCATCTTTGGACGGCAAGGGAAGCAGAAAATGTGGAAAATGAAATATCGTAAGAAATATGGACCAACTTGTAATTACCGTTTTTTTTTTTTTTTTGTCAAACTCAAATCCCATGCCTATTTTATTAGACTTGTGCCTATTTTATTAGACTTGTAAAAAGAATAAATCGAATCAAAGATGATCTGCCTCAAATTGGCAAGTTTCTATATAAGACAAATTTAGTGACCTACTGATACCCAACCAAATTCATATTACTAAAATACTTTCATATTCAACCCTACATGAGAAAGCCCAAGTAAAAATGCGAAGGGAGAGTGAAGATAGAGTCATAGATGTGAGTTTTGTATAAATAAGTTGTGAACTTATTTAACATATATATTATTTTGGGTTTTCACATTTTTAAACCTATTTATAATCTATTTCCTAAAAAATTGGTCTATAATGGTGCATTTAGCGAAAACAATTTTTGCTCAGAAATAATTTTTTTGATTTTGTTCTCTATACGAATTTCTGAACATTTGAAGTTGTTTAGTAATTACTCAAAATTTCTATCCGGAATAAAAATACATTTGGCAAAATCCTTAAATTTTTTTGTGAATTAAAATTTCTTTTAATTTTTAATAATTTTATTATATAAATTTATTATATTTTTTAAAATTTATTATATAATCTTATCTTATTTTTAATATAATTTTGTTATGTATTTTTATTATATTTTTAATATAATTTTTTTGATAATTTTATTACATTTTTTAATATTTTTTAATTTTTTTGATAATTTTTTATTTTTTATATTTTAATAATTTTATTATATTTTTGCAACCGATTAAAGGAAGAAGAAAAAAAAAAAACATGATTTTACTTAATTCTAGAGTTGTTCCCAAAAATAAATAAGTAACTTTTTTTTTTTACTTCTTGATTTGTTCCAAATTTATTATGGAAAATACAAAAGTTACCAAACAAATTTCTTTTTTCATTTTTATTTCGAGGAACAAAATAGTAGAATTAGGTATCGTTTAGCATGTTACCAAACAAACCTTAAGCCGTTTTGATAAATTTACTATTTAAGATTTCGGTTGCGATTTTGATTTCTTCTCAATTACTATAATATGTATCGGAAACAATCTTGGGTATCGAAATTGCTTTCCCACTATCTAACCATGAAAATTTCCCATAAAAGAAGAAGAAGAAGAAGAAGAAGAAAAAACCGTGAAATTTGTTATTTCATGTACTAGCAAGAACAAAGAAAAAAATACTTCCCCCTACTTCCCACTTGTTTCTCAAAATCAATATAATAGGCTTTTACATTACCAATTACTTTCTAACCATTTCATCGCAAAGAATAAAATTAATATCGCACAATATATATTCAAGTCTCCCAAAAAAAAAATTAGCTTCGGTAGAGAGCGACTCCTCAAGTCTAAGAGTTCCTCGCCATCGGAGCCGGTCACATCTTTGAGGGGGTGTGGGATTCCCGATTGCCCCCCCGTGCCTCCCCACATCAAACAAAACAAAAACAAATAAAATAAAATAAAGATTCAAATACGAAATAAAAAGAGGGGAGGTGCGGTTTGCATCTCGAAAAAGGATATAGGCATATTCCTTCCCGCTCTGCCGATTCCGTTACAAAGAAGGGCAATATGTCTCGCCCCCTCGTCGCGGTCTCCTTCAGGTCTCGACGAAAGTCAAGCCCTCCTCGAGCCCCCTCCGCCTTCCCCTTCCGCGATCGGAGAAGAAGATCCCCCTCTCCAGCAGCTCCTCCTCCGCCCTCCGCCGCCGCATGACCTGGCGGCCTGCCGCCGGATCCCGCCGCGATGGAGCTCCTGACGCCCTGCCACCCCATGAACGGCCTCGCCAGGGGCCGCCTCACCCGGCTCTCGTCGCTGGATGGCCTCAGTTGCGCGCTGGAACAGTTGTCCACCTCGTCACGCTCCTCGTCGGCGGAGATGGCCGCGGGCCCCGAGAGGGTGTATGTGGCGGTCGGCAAGTCGACGGAGAAGGCGAAGGACTTGATACTGTGGAGCCTGCGGCGGTTCGCCGGCGCGGAGATTTGTATCTTCCACGTTCATCAGCCTTCGCCGTTGATTCCGACTCTATGTAAGTCGCGCGAATTCCCGTGGTTCCCTCTCAGCTTCGGTTCTCTTTGATCGCTTACAGGTCCGCAGCGTCGTGTTTTATTTCTCAATTGAGAAAGGGAGAAGCTCGTTCGTTTTACGGAAAATTAACCATTTTCGAAAAATATTTTTTCAGAAGTTATTTTTTAAAAAAATGATAATATTTTTTGATATTTGGCTAAAATCTGAAAATGTTTCAAAAAATATTTTTCGACATTTGATTAGGAAAATATTTTTTAAGATTTCATCAGATAATTTTTCAGTTGAGTGGTCTATTCTCCCCCTGTTTTTTTTTTTTTGATGATTCAGAGAAGTTTCGTGCGCCACGGGTGGCTAGAGTAAACTCTGAGCCCCATGGGAGGATCTACCACCCTGTGGAATGGGTAAGACGCCAAGTGTCTCCGCGGTGAGTCGAACTCTCGTCCTTCTAGAAAGGGTAAGTGGATCCCCGATGGGGAAGACTTACCAACGGAGCCATCGCGGTCGGTGGTCCCCCTGCTTCTTTTGTGTTCTAATAAATAAAAAAAACAAAGCATGTAAAATCATTTGCTTGAGTAATATACAAGGTAAAGTAAATAAAGAAAATGATAAGCAAAAGTGCAGAGCGCGAGCTTGAGATTGACGAACTCGAGGTTCGCCTGGCAATAATAACAACTAGCCAAGAAAGAAGCATATGGGAAACAAAGAAAAGAAAAAGAAAAAAAAAAAGAAAGAGGAAAGAAATAGAAAAGAAAGAGGAAATTAAAAATAATTCGAATTAAAAAAGAAAAAGAAAATTAAAAAATAAGTCAAATAAAAAAAGAAAATAATAAAAAGAAAGGGAAGGAAAAAGTGAGAATTTGTAGAGGTGTGAGAAAAGAGAGATCAAGTGAGGAAAATATTTTTACTTTTGAAAAGTGAAAAATATTTTCCTCTAATTTAGAAGACTTTTTTACTTTTATAAAAAATATTTTTCCTAAAAAATTTATTTTTCGTAAAACGAACGCGGAAAAATTCGAAAATCTTTTTTGAAAATTATTTTTCGCGAAACGAACAACGCGCCTTAGCTTTAAGAGGAGTTCAGATTCTTCCCGCAATTCATGTTTGTCAACTTGCTAGGTGACTGACGCGAGTCGTAATTATCTCTTGTTTCGCTGGAGCTTTAAATGCTTTAAGTGGCATTTGATTTTGGATTATTTTAAAAAATTCATTCCATGTTGCCGGCGAGGACAAATCCGAGATCCAATATTCCCCTGCTTTTTTCCCTCAATTCTCCTGAGGAGGTAACTCGCTCACGATATAATCCTCGGGATCATGTGCAGTGGGAAAATTACCTGCCAGACGCGCTGGCGTCGAGGTGGTTGCTGCTTATAGAAGGGAGGAAAGGGAGCGGACAGACAAGCTCTTGCAACAGTACTTGACCATCTGCGCTACTACTTCTGAGGTGCGTGTATTATGCCCATCGCTGCCATGCTGTGCCACTACCAAATCTTCATATTGATTGTGTTAACCTCTTATCATACGGAACGATGACTGTCCCTGAATATATGTGAATTCGGAATCGATTCGTCCGCTTGTCTACTTACTGGATTGTAGAGCTTTCACCTGTGGGAGGTTTTTCCTTCTCTGAATTGCAAATGTGTAGTGACTACATCCTTTTATTTGTGCGGTGCCAACACGTACTCCTCATTACCAATCTGTTGACTACCCTATATTTTTTCGACTTAAGTGATTGACCAACCATTTAATTTTAGCGATCTAATTAAGTGGCCATGCCTCCTGACCAGCACCACAACCCTGGCAGGAACTCACTGTTTTTTGTTGCCACGCATTTTAGATTGTCATCTGTGTAGTTGTGATCTTGCGACCTTTCTTATGGAGATCATTCTTATTGATCAATCTAAGTCCTGGCAACGACGTATGATTTTTCTGGCCACAATCAAAGCTCACATTTCTTCATTTGATTGGGTTGCCTGATTTCAGTATATGAGGGTATTTCCTTTATCGCCGATTGCCCTGGAGTAATTTTTTGGACTTGTAGATTTGGAGAAGCTAGATAGTTAAGGGGCATCTTTATTGGTTATCAATGGTGTGTTTAATTGCTTGATGGGATATTTCAGCTTCAGCCATTTACGATATGTTTTCCTTATGTAAATCTAGCAAAACATCCAGTCTGAACATGAGGTATCTGAAAGCCTGAAGAAATATGGAGCTTTACAATTTAAATTGGAATTTCTTCACTCCAAAAAAACTGGCATGAATTTCTTTTAGCACCCTAAATTGCATGGAGCCATTATAAATTCATTTTGAGAGGGGCCAGAGAGACGGTAGCACTATCAAAGGTTAGGTTATATGTAGGTGCGGTGGATCCCCTCTTCACCTTATCGTAGGAACGATGTCAATCTGCTTGCAGGCTATTCATGTCTTGCTATTTGTGAGCTAATTGAACTTTGTTGAGTCAGAAATATAGTTCCACTATTTAAATTATCCAGATTAGTCAAGCTTTCTTTTTCTTACGAGTAGAAAATTTTTTGCAATATCGAAACCCAAGTTCTTGAATTAGGTTAAGTTCTCAACATGAATGACTGGCCACCTGCCCCGCACTTGAGAGGGTAGAAAAGCAGAAATGAAACAGAAATTCTCTGTTCCTCATCTTCAAAGTTCTCAAGTTATTTAAATTAAAGTTGTGGCCTCCACTTTGTGGCCTAAGTATATTTGGAGTTAATGGCGATGTGTATCTTTCATGATGCTTGCCTCCTAGTAGGCATAGACATGTTTGGGTTGATTGTTGAAGTAGGTGTTAATTATCTACATAAATGAAGTGAAATTCTTGAGTTTTCTATTTTCTTTTACTAAACTATAAGTTGTCATGTCCTTTTTAGGTGAGAGCCACTGTTCTCAGCACTGAAGCAGAGCAGGTCCAAAAGGGCATTGTTGAGATGGTTATCAGATATGGCATTAGGAGGCTTGTTATGGGGGCTGTGCCTGAAAAGTAAGTGGTCCCTTAAAACATAGCAAATTCAGTTGTTATTTCTTGTTTAAGTGATATATCTGAAGAGTTTATGGAGTTTTGTCGTGTCGTTATCAAATCTTTTGCTAGACAGCCATGCTTAGTTTCCATATGAACCAAAGCGACGCAAAGTCTGTCAGAAGAGTGGTGCGTAGTTGTGCACACTGTTGCTCGGATTGATTGGTCATTCCTCTAGACAAGGATCATCAATAGTGAGATGAGATGCATGTTCTTAGAACCATATATTCCTCCTCAGCTGTCAAAAGATGGTGATGACCTTAATTGACAGGCATTGTATGATGTGCTTTCTGTTGTGAGTTGAGAACTTGACTACTTGATGTCTCCTTATCTTGATAGAGATAAATGTGCCAGTTGTTTATCCTAATCTCCTACCTCCTACATTGTTTGTATGCAGTTGTATGAAGGTTAAAAAGAGCTCCAGCAAAGCAAATTATGCCGCAAAAAATGCACCGGGTTTCTGTGAGATATCATTTGTGAACAATGGTAGACGCATATGGACTAGAGATGCCTATGGAGACCCCATTCCCTTGGACTCCTTAAGTCAACCACAAACATCTGCAAGAGTAATAAGTTGTGAACCATCCCAAGAAAGTCCGAGACTGCGAGTATTAACCATCCCAGAAAGTCGTTGGTCCACATTTAGTTCGAGTGGTAGTTGCAGCAAGGTTATAGACTGGCTTCATGATGAATCAGTTTCTCCACGAGAGGCTTTAACTGGTTCTCCCAGCAGATCCCGACATTCTGGTAGTTTGTTTAGTTCTACAAGTACTAGTGGTTGCTCTGGACGTATCCATTCTGAAATAAGGGTTTCTTTAGATTCTGATGTGAGGGGCAATGAAGAGTTTTTATATAGTCAATTGCAAGAAATAAAGATACAAGTTGAGACAATGAAGGAGGCAGCACTTAAGGAGTCAATAAAGCGCGAAAAGTGGGAAGCACGAGCTCTCAAAGTGATCAGCAAGGTGCTTATAACCTTCCTGTCAACCTTTTTTCTTTTTTCTTTTTTCTGTTTTGGGGCTCCCCATTAGCTGTCAGCTTTCATTTTCTCTGCTTTGATTATCATTTAGGATAACTATTTTGGGATTATTTGGCTCGATTCAAGCACAAAACATCATCCTTTTTGTGATTGGGGAAGCAGTGGAAGGAAAAGGAGTAATTTCTAATATAAATTCGTAGATGTATTTTGTGCAGATAAACATGTGCTGCTTAAAGATATTGCTTTTTGGTTTTTCCTCAGACAGTTTTGTTCCATAAATGTTTTCACAAACACGTGGCCAGTAGTTTTGGTCTTCATTTGTTTAATGGTATTAGCATAAGTAATCTGACTCACTCTACTTATTGTATGCCGTTTCTGATTTATCACGTGAAGAGATGGTGAGTAAAAATTCTGCCTGTTTTACTTAGGTGAAAGTAAGGGAGACTGCATACGCACATGAAGCTAGACTTAGAAATCAAGCAGAGGACGCATTAAGAACTGCGGTGCAGAAGCAAGAGAAGCTCTTGGAAGAAAGAGAAGAGATAGTCAGAAAGCTGCAGAAGACCATGAGAAGCGTTACTCTTCTCGAAAGTCGTGCTCAAGAAGCTAGCCGTAGGCATGATGTAGCAGCTGGAGATTTACTTGAAATTGAAGCATCTATTACTACCCTTGGGCAGGAAAAGCAGCAGATGCAGAGACACAAAGGGGAAGCTGTTGGTTGGCTCGAACGGTGGAAAGGGCATGGGAGAGCTGGAGCTCCAAGATGTGTTGAGTTTGTTGGTTGTCTCAATGAAGATATGCCTGGTGTAGCTGAATTTTCATTATCAGAAGTCCAATCTGCGACATGTGATTTCTCTGAAAGTTTCAAAATTGGGCAGAGTAGATATGGTTGTGTATACAAGGGGGAAATGCTGGGTAGAACTGTTGCAATAAAAAAGCTGTATCCACATAACATGCAAGGGCAATTTGAGTTTCAACGAGAGGTAGGCATCTCTCTCTCTCTCTCTCTCTCTGTGCACGTGCGCCTGTTCTTGTGCATGAGCACACACACAAGCACTCTCCTGTTGCGATATCTACAGTAGTGAGATATTCTCACGTTTTAGTTCTGCTGCCTTTTCTTTTTAAGTTTCCTCTGCGGTTTATGCTATTTGATTGTCTCTAATACTAGCAGTATTTTCCTTCTTTGAAGTGCTTAAATTTTTATGTTTAGTGCTGGAGTTCTATTTACTAGCTAGTCCAAATTTCAACTGTATTTCTGATCATGTTGTCGTGATTACTATACTCATTGGACCTCAAAAGTGTACACTCCTTTTCAGTTATAAAACCTTAATCCCTTGGTAACTTTCTCAACTGTGCCTGGATCTGTAAATATAGGTTTTTGTGCATGATAAAACATTGCAATTCTTCAAGCATATCTTTGCCTAATCTTTTGGAGTTCTCTAGTGCTTCAATTATTCTCGGAAGTCTGTTTATTTCAGTTAATATAACTTATATGCTTTTACTGCTTCACTATATGCATTGAACTTCGAATTCTTTACCTTCTTTTATTTTATTTTGGGAGAGGGGGCATGGCGTGTTGGGTGGGGTTTGGGGGCCCCCGGGAGAGGGGGGCGGGTGGGGGTGAGATTAGATCCAACTGTTATACCAAGCCTTTGGCACTTTAGGGGTATCCTTATGTACTATCTGTCCTATCCTTTTTTTAATGCTCTTTAAAATGCTAACTTCGCTTCTAAATCTGTATGCATTCTCGGAGTGTTCTTCATGCTTATTTGTCTCATCTGCCTTATCCATACCCATACTGATTTAGGATATGCTTCGGTGTCTTTACTGGATTTATAACAGCCTCGTGTTATTTACCAGTTTACTCAAAGTTTTGTTTGAATGGTACAGGTTCAAGCTCTTAGCAAATTACAGCATCCACATCTGGTTACCTTGCTTGGTTCATGCCCAGAAGCCTGGTCTCTTGTATACGAGTACCTCCCTAATGGAAGTCTCCAAGATTGCCTTTTCCGGAAAGGCAACAGTTCCTCCTTATTATGGGATGCTCGAGTTCGAATCATTGCTGAGATCGCGACTGCTCTTTGCTTCTTGCACTCTTCTAAACCTGAAAGGATTGTTCACGGTGATTTGAAACCTGAAAACGTCCTTCTTGATTCTGATCTTAGCTGCAAGATATATGATTTCGGGATTTCTAGGCTTGTAGTGGAGGACACTCTTCGCTGCCCAAATTTCCGCCGAATCACAGAGCCAAAGCGTGCTTTTCCTCATACAGATCCAGAGTTCTACAGGGATGGAAACTTGACGCCTAAATCTGATGTTTACTCTTTTGGTCTGATCATCCTACAATTACTCACTGGTGGACCACCTACTGGGTTAGTCCGTGAGGTGCATAAAGCAAAATCATCCAACAAATTGGAGTCGGTTTTGGATCATTCAGCTGGACAATGGCCGTCGTTTGTAGCACAGCGATTAGTGGACCTGGGTCTTCAATGCTGTGATTCTAACGGTAGGGAACGACCCAAATTAACACCCGCGTTTGTGAGGGAATTGGAACAGCTGCATACCTCTGAAGAGCGACCAGTGCCCCCATTTTGCTTGTGCCCCATCCTTCAGGTGAGTAATACTTTTTGGCGAATTGCTGAATTTGCGTCCAGGTCTTGTCGGACCATCCTCAGAAGGCGCAGTTTCCGAGGAGTTGGAGGAGGGTCTCGCGCCGTCCAGGTCGCCCTCGGGAAGACCAGAAGACACTTGGGAAGTGGACATGCCCGCGGATGGGGGAAGATATTCTCGAAGTGCGTGAAACAGGAGAAGAGGAAACAAGAAAAGGGACGCTTTGAGAGAGCGAGAAGGGCCAAAGAAGGCGGGAGCGAAGGAAGGGGAAGACGGGGTTGACAGTGAAATAGTAAGAGGGGTCTTGCAGTGCAGGGAGGTGGGAAAGAGAATCATCACATCACCCTCATTCTTCCTTCTTTGGAATTTACCCACTTATGAAGCTATAATCGAGAGGGAGAGGGGGGCCATAGATACAGGTCCATCATGAGAGAAGGATCCGATGCAGGTATATCAGGGAACTTCCTACCTAAGCTTTTTATACGGATCTCAATTGTATCTCGATCTTCAGGTTTAGGGTTTGGGATAGTCTGGAGTTTGGCCGTCGCTAGATACGGTCGAATAATGATATAGTTGCGGAAAGGGAAACTTTATATTAGGAGACATAACTAAAAGAATTCCACAATATCTTCTATTTGGTGGCGAAACAAAGAAATTTCATGCGAAATATTTTGTGGATCGACATGAAAGTACTCAATATTACATCACGCACCTAATGGGTTAACTAGTTGTGAAGTGTCAAGTCGTGCGATATTCATTATGTAATTTACATGTTACTTCCTCCAATGGTGTCTGTATATAGTCATTATTTTGCTCGAGCCAAATATGCCAGTTGAGTCTTTTTTTTTTTCTCTCAAGCAAAAGTTACCGATAACAATATCGGAGGCGCTCCTATCGAGACTAATGCTAAATTGAGTGACACGGATAAGACTCCAAACTCGAGATGTGATTCAAACACACACAAATCTGGATGATAGAATGATAGATACGAAGTATTTGTACGTAGAGATACATTAATTTCAAGGCTCTAATGGTAGATTAGATATGGCAATCGAGACTTGAATCGCTTGTCCTAGAGAAATAAGACACACTCACATGTTCCCTGTCTAAAGTTGAATGAATGCCCCCCGTGAGTCAAGCTTTCGGGGACCCAATTGGGATTGCTTGGATGTTACACCTTCACAGACATTATGAAGATCTATTAACGACGGAGGACCACAAGCTTGCTGGCTCACTTTTCAGCATACTTTCGTCCTATTATCTTCTCACGAATCAAAAGAAGACTAGGAGCAAGAGAGAAGAAGGGAAGAATGGTAAAAGGAGGAGAAAAACTATAGGAGAATTTTTTTGTGTTCTATTCGATTCCTTTACTGCGTACAAAACATGTAAATATAGTACATGAGGTGTACAAAAGAAAGGAAAATATATTCAATGAATCAATCTAATATTTGATTAATCCAATCTAATCCTTGATTAATTTAATGAATTAATCTCAATCAGTAAAGATTTTGTCCAGCTCGAGTATATCTTCCAACACTCCCCCTCAAGCTGATGGCTTGTAGATGTCCAAGACGCCTAGCTTGCTCAATAAATATGCGTGTTGTCTCTGACAAAGAGGTTTGGTGAACACATCTGCAGGTTGTTCAATGGTTCTAATTCCTCTTATTTCAATCACTCCTCCTTGATTTTTTGTCTTGAGTGAAATGACAATCCACTTTTATATATTTTGTTCTTTCATGCACTATGGGATTTGCTGCAACTTTGAGAGCCACATCATTGTCGCAAAACAATTTTGTTGGTCCCTTCACTTGTATTCGAAGGTCTTGAAGTGAGTCTCGTATCCAGACTATCTCGCAAGTGGTCTTTTCCATGGCTCGGTATTCCGCTTCAGCTGAGGATAGTGAAATAGTTGTTTGTTTCTTTGTCTTCCATGAAAGTAGAGATTCTCCTAGCTTAATGCATAAACCAGTGATGGATCTTCGACTCATGGGACAAGTTGTATCGCAATAAGCTGTCATCTCCATGTTACATTTTCTAGAGAGAAAAATCCCAAGTCCTGGGCATTTTTTCAAGTATTTGACGACCTTCAGAGCAGTATTCATATGAGATTGTTTTGGATTGTGCATAAACTAACTCAGCATCTGTACTGCATAACATATATCAAGCATGGTAATAGTCAAGTATATGAGTTTCTCAACGAGCTTCTAATAACTTGACGAATCTCTAAGTATAGGATCTTCATTTTGAGATGACCCCGTATCATGTTATGGTGTAGTTAATTTGATGTTTTGCTCGATTGGAATAACAACAGGTTTGCATCCTAATAGTCTGGCTTCTGATATGATTTCCAGTACAAATTTCCGTTGGTTGAGGGAGATTCCTTGGTCGGATCAAGCAATTTCAATTCCAAGAAAATAGTTCGGTGATCCCAAGTCCTTCATATGTAATGTGGAATTCAAATACTCCTTAAGGCTCTCTATGGCAGCTTTGTCGTTCTCCATAATGAGAATGTCATCAACATATATTATCAAGTAATTAGATGACATACCTTTTGTTCACGTGAATAGGGTGTGATCATACCTAGATTGCTTGAAACCTATTGTTGTGAAAGCATGAGCAAACTTGGCCTACCACTACCTAGAAGCTTGTTTGAGGCCATACAGAGATTTGCG
This sequence comes from Eucalyptus curtisii, assembly GCA_017140595.1. NCBI lineage: Eukaryota > Viridiplantae > Streptophyta > Magnoliopsida > Myrtales > Myrtaceae > Eucalyptus > Eucalyptus curtisii. The sequence continues at coordinate 12,189,681 of CM029504.1, forward strand.
GAGACGATATATTTTATTTTTCCCCTATCTCCGTAAACCCTGAGGAATATCCATATAGATTTCTTCATCTTGGTCCCAATGAAGAAATGCATTGTGTTCGTCTATTTGGTGTAGTGGCCAATCGCAGAGAGTAGCTATTGACAAGAAAGAATGAACTGTCACATCTTTGGCTACTGGAGAGAAGGTTTCATGGTAGTCAAAACATTTTTGCTGTGTAAATCCCTTAGCCACTAATCGAGCCTTGTATCGTTCAATTGACCCGTATGCTCGATACTTGATTTTATACGCCCATTTGCAGCCAATTGGTTTTTTATTTAGAGGTGGCGTCACAAGCTCCCATGTATGATTTTCTATTAAAGCATGCAATTCAGCTTCCATAGCTTTTTGCTATCGTGGATCAGTAGATGCTTCATCATAACTAGGTGGTTCTCGCTCTTCTGAGACACGGCTTATGCAACATCTATGTTCCGGAGAGATTGATGGAAGGAAACATAAGATTATATAGGATAAGTGATACCTGGAGCATTGAGTGTTGCACAAACGTAATCGTTGGTCCATGTTGGTGGATGGGAGATTGGACTTGATCGTCGTGGAGGATCCTGTTGTGGTAGAGATGATAATGATTCTTCCACAGTGGCATTTGGCAAAGAACTAGACTTCAATGGGCATAATATTGGAAGATAGTTCCTCAGTTGTTGCTGGAGCGAAAACTTGGAGCTAACGTTGGAGCGAAATTTTAAGTCTTCGGAGGTGCCGTAAGTATATATTCAAAATCTGAAGATAATACTTCCTCATATAAGAAATGGCGTGAATTATCCATAGTATCCAGATCTTCCTTTAAGAACCCATCCGCATGGAATGGAAATACTTCTTCATGAAAAACAACATCTTTACTTATGAAAAATTCACTTGTGAAAATTTCAAGGAGACGATATCCTTTCTTAAATTCGAGTAGCCATAAATACACAACGTCAGGCATGGGGACCCATCTTGTCCCAAGGACCCATTGTGGTGACATAACATAGACAACCAAACACTATTAAGTGTTCTAGCTCTAGTTTCTTCCCATAAAGCAGTTCAAATGGAGTTCGTTCGCCAAGTATTCGAGTGGGCATACAATTTATTAGATTAACTACCATGATCACATAATCACCTCAAAAATTTTCTAGAATAGTCGCTTGGAATTTTAGTGCACGCGCTAATTCCAGAAGATGCGATGCTTACGTTTCACCACCCCATTCTGTTGTGGGGTATAGGTGCATGAGAGAAGAAGGGAAGAACGGTAAAAAGGAAGAGAAAAACTTTGGGAGAATTTTTTTGTGTTCTATTTAATTCCTTTACTGTATACAAAACATGTAAATATAGTACAAAAGATGTACAAAAGAAAGGAAAATATATTCAATGAATCAATCTAATATTTGATTAATCCAATCTAATCCTTGATTAATTTAATGAATCAATCTCAATCGGCAAAGATTTAATCCAGTTCCAGCACATCTTCCAACACGAATCACCTCTCTCTCCCCCACGATCTTCCCATATTCGCGATCTGCTTCGGACATCAGAATCTAGGCCGTATCATTGCAGAACTTAACTTTTATCTTGTGAAGGATTCCGCGATGTTAAACCACGACAAAAAAGGAGGGGGGGGGGGGGGGGGCGGGGGCCTATAGATTTCCCGTACATACGTGAAATTGTCAATTAGATGTTCACTGTTACCGCGTTGATCTCAGATGATGACGCGTTCTTGGGATGTTTGTCTCGCGATTGTTTTGGAGCTGCCGGCCTAAGTTGAAAAGATTCTGATGTATGAATTTTGAGGGTTAGACAAGAAGAGGTGAAGATGGGTATGGAATGATGGAGGTGGCCCCCCCCCCCCCCCCTACTTTTTTCACTCCTTGATAATGAAACGCATCGGTGGTTAGAAGGGCAAAAGGTGGGCGGGCGGAGATGAAAAGGAAAGAGTTGAGGACACAAACACTCGCGAGCACAAACTCCGATGGCAAAATTGTCTGTGCTGCCTCTCCATGCTCGATGAAAGCTTAATGATTTCGGTCCCCCTTGAATTGGGGGCCAATCATTCCCAATGATCGCCACCAACAATCATCTCGGCACTCGGCACTTGCCGTATGCTTCACTTCATGTCCTTCCAGCTTCTTCCTCTCCCCACTCAAGCAAGCCTGCGTACATCTACCTAATTCCGGAATATAACCTACTCACCAATGAGCATTAAGGGTGAATAATTTTTTATTCTATATAAATTTCACTTAGAACTTAAAATCTATCCTTTAAACAGATTCCTCACACCTAATGCACACGCTAAATCTAAGTAGGTGAATTTCCAGCGAAGTCAACGCGGCACAGTGTGTTTTGGGCGGTCCAGGCTCGGTTCGTCGATCTTCGTTACGTATGGACCGGACAAAGGCAGATACGGAACGGATATTCCCGGGCGGTGGGCCCCGCATCCATACGTAGTGCGCTCCTCATCGTGTACGGTCCTAGAGGTCGGAGCTGCCGTTGACGTCTCGGGGCCGATTTTCAAAACCATAGATTGCCTTCGATACTGCAGCTTGAAGGTGTGCCAGAGGTGAAACGCCGCCACGTGGCATTCCCCCACCTTATTTTATTCATTTTAAAATAGGGACGTCTGACGAGTGCGTTTGCGCCTGCTTCACATGGGAACTCTTTGTTAGCGTTTTCTGAGACACCCTCTCTTCTTTTCAACAAAGACGGGCGTGGGCAGTCGCTGTCTCAATGCGCGCAGGTAGGCCCCGTGATGCGGTTTAGACGGGAGGGGGACGCGGTGAAAATTTTACGGTGACGTCATTTCAAGGAAACCTTAATATGAAGAATATTTTTGTAAAAATTAATCCCTTGCATAGCTTACAAAACTGAATTAATTAATAATATTTTCTTCACCTATGAAAATAATCGATGATGAATTGTTATTTATGATGCAAAGAGTTTTTATTCACTAATTTATTTAAGCTATATAATTTATTAAATTTTGAAAAATACTTTTTAAATCTTGAGTTTTTCGTCAAACAAACACATCCTCGATATCTAAAAAACATTTTAAGAAAGTTGTCAAATTGCCTTTGCATCGAGATAGTGTTAATCAATGCCTAAAGTGACCTGTTAAATGCCTTACAGTTTATGGTATGATTCGTTCCTTATATTGTGGAAAATCAGTAATTTCGAAAGTGGCAACATCTTTAATTATTTAAGTTAGCCTGACAATTGGTTTGGGCCCTGTTAGACGAGATCCCTTTAATTTTCGGAACAGATGATGACACCTCGAAGGTTGGTAACCAGAGTTAGCTGGTCTTGGTGGGATTTTTTTTTTTCCCCTCAATCGTGTATTTAATCGCTAAAAGGGATTGCGATCTTAGGGAGTTTTCCACACAGTTGCAGCGTTGATTACGTTTTATTTTTTTTTTTTGGGTCAAAATTGTTGATTGGTTTTGACGGTCGGTATCTCGATGACGTTCTAAATAATGAATAACCACAGAAAACAACGTAACCTAACTTGTCTTTAAGTTCGACCTAGCACCGGATGTACATTATCAAAAGGGATTACCAAGTGGTCCTATTTTGTCTCATTCCAGCAAAATTGCTCTCCACACGTTATTCAAGTGTTGACCGTGAAAGGTTATTCTATCCTAAAGGAAGATTCCGTTTTCCTTAAGGAATAAATAATTTGAAAAATATTTTATCAAAAATGATTATCAATATCCCTTAGAAAAATTAGTAAATGAATTATTTTTTTATTATCAGTAACAATTTAGGACTAAATATATTTGTGAACAATAAAAATATTTTTCATTGATTAATTTTTGTAAGAAATATTAATGATATTTTTAACAAAATATTTTTAATTTTTTGCGTAACAAACTTACCTGAAAATATATGACTTTTTTCTTCCTATTTTCATATGATCTCATTTGAAATGGGTTTAGGACAAAAGGCACGGTCGAGGTCGAATGCCGCCTCGGAAAGCCGCCTCAACTGCTCCTGCCTTTTCCTCTTCCTTTCTTCACGACTTTATATTATAAAGTCATTTAAATAAAGCAGTGAAATGGGGAGAAAGGAAAGCCTCGTTGCCGTTTCTGCTTTTTGACAATAATTAGCGGCCATTTTATTTATTTATTTTTTATCTTAAGGGCAAAAAAATACTGTGCTAGGATGTTCAGGTAACCGTGATGTCAGGCTGGAGTATGCAAATGGGAAAACGCACGTCATCTTTGGACGGCAAGAGAAGCAGAAAATGTGGAAAATGAAAAATCGTAAGAATTATGGACCGACTTGTAATTACCTTCAAATCCCGTGCCTATTTTATTCGACTTGTGCCTATTTTATTAGACTTGTTAAAAGAATGAATTGAATCAAAGATGATCTGACTCAAATTGGCAAGTTTCTATATAAGACAAATTTAGTGACCTACTGATACCCAATCAAATTCATATTGCTAAAATACTTTCATATTCAACCCTACATGAGAAAGCCCAAGTGAAAATGCGAGATAGAGTGAGGACAAGGGAGAGTGAAGATAGAGTCATAGATGTGAGTTTTGTATAAATAAGTTGTGAACTTATTTAACAGATATATTATTTTGGGTTTTCACATTTTTAAACCTATTTATAATCTATTTCCTAAAAAATTGGTCTATAATGGTGCATTTAGCGAAAACAATTTTTGCTCAGAAATAATTTTTTTGATTTTGTTCTCTATACGAATTTCTAAACATTTGAAGTTGTTTAGTAATTACTCAAAATTTCTATTCCGGAATAAAAATACGTTTGGCACAATCCTTAAATTTTTTTGTGAATTAAAATTTCTTTTAATTTTTAATACTTTTATTATATAAAGTTATTATATGTTTAAAAATTTATTATATAATCTTATCTTATTTTTAATATATTTTTGTTATGTATTTTTATTATATTTTTAATATAATTTTATTACATTTTTTAATATTTTTAATATTTTTGATCATTTTATTTTATATTTTAATAATTTTATTATATTTTTGCAACCGATTAAAGGAAGAAGAAGAGAAAAAAAAAACATGATTTTACTTAATTCTAGAGTTGTTCCCGAAAATAAATAAGTAACTTTTTTTTTTTTTACTTCTTGATTTGTTCCAAATTTATTATCGGGAATACAAAAGTTACCAAACGAATTTCTTTTTTTTCATTTTTATTTCGAGGAACAAAATAGTAGAATTAGGTATCGTTTAGCATGTTACCAAACAAACCTTAAGCCGTTTTGATAAATTTACTATTTAAGATTTCAGTTGCGATTTTGTTTTCTTCTCAATTACTATAACATGTATCGGAAATAACCTTGGGTATCGAAATTGCTTTCCCATATTCAACCATGAAATTTCCCATAAAAGAAGAAGAAGAAGAAGAAAAAACCGTGAAATCTGTTATTTCATGTACTAGCAAGAACAAAGAAAAAAAATACTTCCCCCTACTTCCCACTTGTTTCTCAAAATCAATCTAATGGGCTTTTACATTAGCAATTACTTTCTAACCATTTCATCGCACAATATATATTCAAGTCTCCCAAAAGAAATTTCGCTTCGGTAGAGAGCGACTCCTCAAGTCAAGAGTTGCTCGTCATCGGAGCCGGTCACGTCTTCGAGGGGGTGTGGGATTCCGATTGCCCCCCCGTGCCTCCCCACATCAAACAAAATAAAATAAAGATTCAAATACGAAATAAAAGGACGGGAGGTGCGGTTTGCATCTCGAAAAAGGATATAGGCATATTCCTTCCCGCTCTGCCGATTCCGTTACAAAGAAGCGCAAGATGTCTCGCCCCCTCGTCGCGGTCTCCTTCAGGTCTCGACGAAAGTCAAGCCCTCCTCGAGCCCCCTTCGCCTTCCCCTTCCCCGATCGGAGAAGAAGATCCCCCTCTCCAGCAGCTCCTCCTCCGCCCTCCGCCGCCGCATGAACTGGCGGCCCGCCGCCGGATCCCGCCGCGATGGAGCTCCTGACGCCCTGCCACCCCACGAACGGCCTCGCCAGGGGCCGCCTCACTCGGCTCTCGTCGCTGGATAGCCTCCGTTGCGCGCTGGAACAGCTGTCCACCTCGTCCCGCTCCTCGTCGGCGGAGATGGCCACGGGCCCCGAGAGGGTGTACGTGGCGGTCGGCAAGTCGGCGGAGAAGGCAAAGGACCTGATACTGTGGAGCCTGCGGCGGTTCGCCGGCGCGGAGATTTGTATCTTCCACGTTCATCAGCCTTCGCCGGTTATTCCGACTCTATGTAAGTCGCGCGAATTCCCGTGGTTCCCTATTAGCTTCGGTTCTCTTCTAGTTCGTGCCGCGTGCTTGATCGCTTACAGGTCCGCAGCGTCGTGTTTTGTTTCTCAATTGAGAAAGGGAGAAGCTCGTGACCGGTTGTCTTTCCAGACATAGGTGTTTTCCTCCGGCGAGAGCAATGGTGATTTAGCTTTATTCCTCTCTAGGAGTTCAGATTCTTCCGGCAATTCATGTTTGTCAACTTGTTTGTTGACTGACGCGAGTCGTAATTGTCTCTTGTTTTGCTGGAGCTTTTAATGCTTTAAGTGGCATTTGATTTTGGATTATATAAAAAATAAAAAAAAATCATTGCACGTTGCCGGCGAGGACAAATCCGAGATCCGATATTCCCCTGCTTTTTTCCCTCAATTCTCCTGAGGAGGTAACTCGCTCACGATATAATCCTCGGGATCATGTGCAGTGGGAAAATTACCTGCCAGAAGCGCTAGCGTCGAGGTGGTTGCTGCTTATAGAAGGGAGGAAAGGGACCAGACAGACAAGCTCTTGCAACAGTACTTGGCCATCTGCGCTACTACTTCTGAGGTGCGTGTATATTGCCCATCGCTGCCATGCTGTGCCACTACCAAATCTTCATATTGATTGTGTTAACCTCTTATCATACGGAACGATGACTCTCCCTGAATATATGTGAATTCGGAATCGATTCGTCCGCTTGTCTACTTGCTGGATTGTAGAACTTTCACCTGTGGGAGGTTTTTCCTTCTCTGAATTGCAAATGTGTTGTGACTACATCCTTTTATTTGTGCGGTGCCAACACGTAATCCTCATTACCAATCTGTTGACTACCCTATATTTTTTCGACTTAAGTGATTGACCAACCATTTAATTTTAGCGATCTAATTAAGTGGCCATGCCTCCTGACCAGCACCACAACCCTGGCAGGAACTCACTGTTTTTTGTTGCCACGCATTTTAGATTGTCATCTGTGTAGTTGTGATCTTGCGACCTTTCTTATGGAGATCATTCTTATTGATCAATCTAAGTCCTGGCAACGACGTATGATTTTTCTGGCCACAATCAAAGCTCACATTTCTTCATTTGATTGGGTTGCCTGATTTCAGTATATGAAGGTATTTCCTTTATCGCCGATTGCCCTGGAGTAACTTTTTGGACTTGTAGATTTGGAGAAGCTAGAAAGTTAACGGGCATCTTTATTGGTTATCAATGGTGTGTTTAATTGCTTGATGGGATATTTCAGCTTCAGCCATTTACGATATGTTTTCCTTATGTAAATCTAGCAAAACATCCAGTCTGAACATGAGGTATCTGAAAGCCTGAAGAAATATGGAGCTTTACAATTTAAATTGAAATTTCTTCGCTCCGAAAAAACTGGCATGAATTTCTTTTAGCACCCTAAATTGCATGGAGCCATTATAAATTCATTTTGAGAGGGGCCCGAGAGATGGTAGCACTATCAAAGGTTAGGTTATATGTAGGTGCAGTGGATCCCCTCTTCACCTTATCGTAGGAACGATGTCAATCTGCTTGCAGGTTATTCATGTCTTGCTATTTGTGAGCTAATTGAACTTTGTTGAGTCAGAAATATAGTTCCACTATTTAAATTATCCAGATTAGTCAAGCTTTCTTTTTCTTATGAGTAGAAAATTTTTTGGAATATCGAAACCCAAGTTCTTGAATTAGGTTAAGTTCTCAACATGAATGACTGGCCACCTGCCCCGCACTTGAGAGGGTAGAAAAGCAGAAATGAAACAGAAATTCTCTGTTCCTCATCTTCAAAGTTCTCAAGTTATTTAAATTAAAGTTGTGGCCTCCACTTTGTGGCCTAAGTATATTTGGAGTTAATGGCGATGTGTATCTTTCATGATGCTTGCCTCCTAGTAGGCATAGACATGTTTCGGTTGATTGTTGAAGTAGGTGTTAATTATCTACATAAATGAAGTGAAATTCTTGAGTTTTCTATTTTCTTTTACTAAACTATAAGTTGTCATGTCCTTTTTAGGTGAGAGCCACTGTTCTCAGCACTGAAGCAGAGCAGGTCCAAAAGGGCATTGTTGAGATGGTTATCAGATATGGCATTAGGAGGCTTGTTATGGGGTCTGTGCCTGAAAAGTAAGTGGTCCCTCAAAACATAGCAAATTCAGTTGTTATTTCTTGTTTAAGTGATATATCTGAAGAGTTTATGGAGTTTTGTCGTGTCGTTATCAAATCTTTTGCTAGATGACCATGCTTAGTTTCCATATGAACCAAAGCGACGCAAAGTCTGTCAGAAGAGTGGTGCGTAGCATGTTGTGCACACTGTTGCTCGGATTGATTGGTCATTCCTCTAGACAAGGATCATCAATAGTGAGATGAGATGCATGTTCTTAGAACCATATATTCCCATATATTCCTCTTCAGCTGTCAAAAGATGGTGATGACCTTAATTGACAGGCATTGTATGATGTGCTTTCTGTTGTGAGTTGAGAACTTGACTACTTGATGTCTCCTTATCTTGATAGAGATAAATGTGCCAGTTGTTTATCCTAATCTCCTACCTCCTACATTGTTTGTATGCAGTTGTATGAAGGTTAAAAAGAGCTCCAGCAAAGCAAATTATGCCGCAAAAAATGCACCGGGTTTCTGTGAGATATCATTTGTGAACAAGGGTAGACGCATATGGACTAGAGATGCCTATGGAGACCCCATTCCCTTGGACTCATTAAGTCAACCACAAACATCTGCAAGAGTAATAAGTTGTGAACCATCCCAAGAAAGTGCGAGACTGTCAGTATTGACCATCCCAGAATATCGTTGGTCCACATCTAGTTCGAGTGGTAGTTGCAGCAAGGTTATAGACTGGCTTCATGATGAATCAGTTTCTCCACGAGAGGCTTTAACTGGTTCTCCCAGCAGATCCCGACATTCTGGCAGTTTGTTTAGCTCTACAAGTACTAGTGGTTGCTCTGGACGTATCCATTCTGAAATAAGGGTTTCTTTAGATTCTGATGTGAGGGGCAATGAAGAGTTTTTATATAGTCAATTGCAAGAAATAAAGATACAAGTTGAGACAATGAAGGAGGCAGCACTTAAGGAGTCAATAAAGCGCGAAAAGTGGGAAGCACAAGCTCTCAAATTGATCAGCAAGGTGCTTATAACCTTCCTGTCAACCTTTTTTCCTTTGCTTTTTTTTTTTAGGCTCCCCATTAGCTGTCAGCTTTCATTTTCTCTGCTTTGATTATCATTTAGGATAACTATTTTGGGATTATTTGGCTCGATTCAAGCACAAAACATCATCCTTTTTGTGATTGGGGAAGCAGTGGAAGGAAAAGAAGTAATTTCTAATATAAATTCGTAGATGTAGTTTGTGCAGATAAACATGTGCTGCTTAAAGATATTGCTTTTTGGTTTTTCCTCAGACAGTTTTGTTCCATAAATGTTTTCACAAACACGTGGCCAGTAGTTTTGGTCTTCATTTGTTTAATGGTATTAGCATAAGTAATCTGACTCACTCTACTTATTGTATGCCGTTTCTGATTTATCACGTGAAGAGATGGTGAGTAAAAATTCTGCCTGTTTTGTTTAGGTGAAAGTAAGGGAGACTGCATACGCACATGAAGCTAGACTTAGAAATCAAGCAGAGGACGCATTAAGAACTGCGGTGCAGAATCAAGAGAAGCTCTTGGAAGAAAGAGAAGAGATAGTCAGAAAGCTGCAGAAGACCATGAGAAGCGTCACTCTTCTCGAAAGTCGTGCTCAAGAAGCTAGCCGTAGGCATGATGTAGCAGCTGGAGATTTACATGAAATTGAAGCATCTATTGCTACCCTTAGGCAGGAAAAGCAGCAGATTCAGAGACACAAAGGGGAAGCTGTTGGCTGGCTTGAACGGTGGAAAGGGCATGGGAGAGCTGGAGCTCCAAGATGTGTTGGGTTTGTTGGTTGTCTCAATGAAGATATGCCTGGTGTAGCTGAATTTTCATTATCAGAAGTCCAATCTGCGACATGTGATTTCTCTGAAAGTTTCAAAATTGGGCAGAGTGGATATGGTTGTGTATACAAGGGGGAAATGCTGGGTAGAACTGTTGCAATAAAAAAGCTGCATCCACATAACATGCAAGGGCAATTTGAGTTTCAACGAGAGGTAGGCATCTCTCTCTCTCTCTCTGTGTGCACGTGCGTTGTTCTTGTGCATGAGCACGCACACAAGCACTCTCCTGTTGCGATATCTACAGTAGTGAGGTATTCTCACATTTTAGTTCTGCTGCCTTTTCTTTTTAAGTTTCCTCTTCGGTTTATGCAATTGGATCGTCTCTAATACTAGAAGTCTTTTCCTTCTTTGAAGTGCTTAAATTTTTATGTTTAGTGCTGGAGTTCTATTTACTAGCTAGTCCAAATTTCAACTGTATTTCTGATCATGTTGTCGTGATTACTATATTCATTGGACCTCAAAAGTGTCCACTCCTTTTCAGTTATAAAACCTTAATCCCTTGGTAACTTTCTCAACTGTGCCTGGATCTGTAATTATAGGTTTTTGTGCATGATAAAACATTGCAATTCTTCAAGCATGTCTTTGCCTAATCTTTTGGAGTGCTCTAGTGCTTCAACTATTCTCGGAAGTCTCTGGTTATTTCAGTTAATATAACTTATATGCTTTTACTGCTTCACTATATGCATTGAACTTCGAATTATTTACCTTCTTTTATTTTGGGAGAGGGGGCATGGCGTGTTGGGTGGGGTTTGGGGGGCCCCCGGGAGAGGGGGGGGGGGGGGTGGGGGGTGGCAATGAGATTAGATCCAACTGTTATACCAAGCCTTTGGCACTTAAGGGGCATCCTTATGTGCTCTCTGTCCTATCCTTTTTTTAAAGCTCTTTAAAATGCTAACTTCGCTTCTAAAGCTGTATGCATTCTCGGAGTGTTCTTCATGCTTATTTGTCTCGTCTGCCTTATCCATACCCATACTGATTTAGGATATGCTTCGGTGTCTTTACTGGATTTATAACAGCCTCGTGTTATTTACCAGTTTACTCAAAGTTTTGTTTGGATGGTACAGGTTCAAGCTCTTAGCAAACTACAGCATCCACATCTGGTTACCTTGCTTGGTTCATGCCCAGAAGCCTGGTCTCTTGTATATGAGTACCTCCCTAATGGAAGTCTCCAAGATTGCCTTTTCCGGAAAGGCAACAGTTCCTCCTTATTATGGGATGCTCGAGTTCGAATCATTGCTGAGATCGCGACTGCTCTTTGCTTCTTGCACTCTTCTAAACCTGAAAGGATTGTTCACGGTGATCTGAAACCTGAAAACGTCCTTCTTGATTCTGATCTTAGCTGCAAGATATGTGATTTCGGGATTTCTAGGCTTGTAGTGGAGGACACTCTTCGCTGCCCAAGTTTCCGCCGAATCACAGAGCCAAAGCGTGCTTTTCCTTATACAGATCCAGAGTTCTACAGGGATGGAAACTTGACGCCTAAATCTGACGTTTACTCTTTTGGTCTGATCATCCTACAATTACTCACTGGTGGACCACCTACTGGGTTAGTCCGTGAGGTGCATAAAGCAGTGTCATCCAACAAATTGGAGTCGGTTTTGGATCATTCAGCTGGACAATGGCCGTCGTTTGTAGCAGAGCGATTAGTGGACCTGGGTCTTCAATGCTGTGATTCTAACGGTAGGGAACGACCCAAATTAACACCCGCGTTTGTGAGGGAATTGGAGCAGCTGCATACCTCTGAAGAGCGACCAGTGCCCCCATTTTACTTGTGCCCCATCCTTCAGGTGAGTTATACTTTTTGGCGAATTGTTGAATTTGCGTCCAGGTCTTGTCGGACCATCTCTTCTCCTAAGATTCTGTTCTGTTTTAAGAGATTTGGGTTAATTTTCCCATTTTAGGGGCGCATGTTTGGGCTTCGGGAATGGTGTAGTTTGAGCATATCTAGACATTAAGGTTGTGTCTGTTTCGCCAAAAATATCACGAATCCAGAAAATGCTTTTCATGGAGTCATTTTTAAGGAAAATAACGATATTTTGTGGTATTTAGTTAAAACTTGAAAATGAAATAGAAAATATTTTCTATCAACATTTGATATCTGATTTGATTTTCTGAAAAACAAATTTACCAAAAAATCAACTTTTTAATTTTTAATTGACAAAAAAAATTAATTTTAAAATTTTAATTTTTAAAAAAGTGATCTTTAATTATTTTTTATTTTAAAAATCCATTTTTTTATTTTTTCTTTCTTTCTCTTTTCCTTCTCGTTCTTCTTTCTTCCTCCTCCTTCGTTTGCCACCGTGTGCCTCGACAATGGCCAATTGCCCAGCTACTGGCCAAGAGGGTCAGCGAGCTCGAGCATCGCCGGCCTATGGCAACGCTTAAGTTGCCTGGTGGCAAGGAAGAAGAAAAAGAAAAAGAAAAAAAAATAATTAAAAACTTTATTTAAAAAGAAAAAGAAAAAGACCATAAAAATAAAAGGAAAATGTGTTTGGTGAAAGAAAGTGAGGCGAAAGAAGTTATGGAAAATTTTCCTCACTTTTGAAGGTGTTTTTTCCAACGTGGAAAATATTTTCCTTGATTAGCTTATTTTACACGAACTAAATGTTGGACAGTCCGGAAAACGTTTTCCAAGAAATTATTTTTCGCGAAATGAACGGAGTCTAAGAGCTTGAACTTTGTAATGGTGTCACCATTTGCCTAAGCCTGATTTTTCTTGGCATTTTGTTGGAGTGTCTCAAATTGAGATGTTAACCTAGCATTTATTTTTGTTTAGCGGAGCTTCGTTGTTCCCCACTGAAAAGTGTGAGCTTGAGATGTGCTAGTTGATCATGATCCTTCGCATGTCTTTCAGTGTCATGTTGTGGCTTACCTGTTGAATATTTGCTTCCAGGAAATAATGCATGATCCTCAGATTGCGGCGGATGGTTTCACATATGAAGGAGAAGCTATGCGGGAATGGTTGGACAGCGACCACGATACATCGCCAATGACCAACTTGAAGCTTAGTCATTTGCATCTCACTCCCAACCACGCGTTACGGTCGGCAATTCAAGAGTGGCTCTGCTATCCCTGAGATTTTTTTAGATTTTGCGTATGTTTGTAAGTATTCTGTAATTATACAGATAAATCTATGTAAGGAGCCGCAAAGGGGCTTTGCCTTGTATTATTTAAGTTGCAATTCATTATTCCATGCACTCTACATCGGATAATAAGGGTGTGCAATAGGAACCGCCCGAACCGGGAATCAGCTGGACCAAATCGGATTGGTCGGTTGTGGGTAGTTCTAAAGGGTCTCAGTCTAGTCTCAAGTTCCTAATTTTGAAACTGGTGACTGGTCGGTCTGGTTCTCGGTTCCAGGGTCGGAACTGGACCAATCGTACCGGACCGACCATTTATAATGGGTCCTTTGCAGAGACTTGTCTCTACAGTACCAAGGATGGATTCATCATAGTTTAAAAGACGTGAATCACGTAAGACTAAGAGAATGGAAGTATTAAGGCCTTCTTTAGTAAGAGGTTTGATTCCTACTTGGACTAGTCCTATATGAATGTAGTTGTATTTTTGTTTATGCTTTAGAATGGACTCTTTGTTCAAAAGATGTATTTTTTCATAAGAATTAGAAAGAGGAACATCTCTTTCTTCAGTAGTTATGACATAGTCTGATTTTTTTAAAAACTTCAATTTTGATTGCTTGTATATTTCCTTAACCCTTTGAAAGAAAAGCTCTTTGTATTTTCTAAATCTTCCTAAGGATTTGCAACGCATATTGGAAAGAAGATCTTGGTTTCTATCTCTAATATGTGAAGGATCTCCTACGAAGTGTTGTGAAATGGAATAGATAAGGGTATTAACAGCATCTTGGATGAGATGTCCTTGATCATCATCCATGCGTTGACCAAAATCATCTACCTTATAAGCAGTTAAAATTTGTGTTTTTTGTTCATCTGTCAAGTAATTATCCCACCAACCTTTTAGTTGTCCAAGAATCCGGCTACTAGAAGATTAGCAACAAGCATGGTCGAAACATCTTGCTGGGTTTTGTAGGCATTAGCAAGCATAACCATGTTGTTAAGAAGGTTCATAATATTGGTTTCAGCAACACCATCAATATTCCATTCATAGATGGCGTCGGGAGAGTATTTATTCTGTATTTTTTGCGATGATTCTTCTTGGGCAATGTCGGTGGGGTAGCTGCTATAATAAAGCTTCTGAGGTTGTCTCCAATTGAGTCTGTTAATCTCAGTGACTGACTCAGTATCGGAATTACTAGAGTGTTTGGTCAGGGTGCTAATAGTGGGTTGGTCAGGAGTGTCTCTAATGATAAGATTCTGGAATTTAGGAGTGTCTAGTATAGGATCGGGTTCTAACTTTGATTTTCCTAAGAGTTTTTTCTTTTGTTCTATAGCTTTGGCAAACTCGGGCTAAGATTTTTGGAAATTCAAAGGCTTTAAAAATGGGTTTTTTGAGAGTGTCAATTTGTGGCGTAATAAGCTGAGTAGGATTCTGGATGGTGGATTCTATCCTATTCAATTGTTTTCCTAAGGTTACTAAATGTTGATTAGTAAAATTGTTTTGTTAAATAACTTTGTGGGTGTATAGAGAGTCTCCTTTGTGCGGAAGCCTAAAAGGAGTGGCTGTAACCTCGCTATCTCCATGCTGAATTTTTATTCTCCTAAGGGGTGGATGATTGGATTCTATGGTTTCGCCATTATCAAGTTTCCACTTGTAATGATGATCTAAAACAATTATTTCTTTTGGTTCGAGATAATGGCGAAACCATAGAATCCAATCATCCACCCCTTAGGAGAATAAAAATTCAGCATGGAGATAGCGAGGTTACAGCCACTCCTTTTAGGCTTCCAAACAAAAGAGACTCTCTATACACCCACAAAGTTATTGAACAAAACAATTTTCCTAATCAACATTTAGTAACCTTAGGAAAACAATTGAATAGGATATAATCCACCATCCAGAATCCTACTCAGCTTATTACGCCACAAATTGACACTCTCAAAAAACCCATTTTGATCTAATTTTATGGTTTTTTGACACTCTCAAAAAACCCATTTCTTTTTTACACTCTCTCAGGAGGACAAGTTCCCCTACATTTTGTTTTTGTTTTTTCATTATAAGAGGGGTCATATTGGGCACAAAAATCTCCTAGACTCCTATTGGTGAGGGATTGTTCTTCCTTGAGTTGTCTTTGTAATTTGATAGTATTACACATTTGTGTTCCTTGTCTATAAACATAAGAGACTATTTCTCCATAAGAAAGGATATCATAAGGAATTTGACCGCTGTATTCTTCTCTAATTTTATCTCTAACTTGGTCTCCTATGATCCGGGGTAAACCGCTAAGAATTTTTCTTTCCAAAAGGGTTGATTGCGAGTCGGGTCTAATAAGAACCCTTTGAAAGAAAAGCTCTTTGTATTCTCTAAATCTTCCTAAGGATTTGCAACGCATATTGGAAAGAAGATCTTGGTTTCTATCTCACTTTGTCTTTTTTGGATCTTGGCATATTGGTATCCCCTGTAAAAATTCTCTTGTGAGAAAATCAGGCAATGAATTTGAAGAACCATTTATAAATTCAATGTCAAAATCGAATACTGAAAGTATGGCTTGCCATCTGGCAAAAATTTGTTTTGATGCAATATTTAAAACATCTTTTTGTAAAATGTCTTTGGCTGATTTGCAATCAATTCTCAAGAGAAATTTTTGATTTAATAAATCTCCTTGGAATTTTGAAATAGATAAAACTATATCAAGTATTTCTTTTATATATATATATATATATATATATATAATTTTTTTTTCTTTTTTTTGTAGTTTCTGAACTAACCTATGGTATCCATCAGTTTCCCTTTTCCAAATCCTGTAATCCAATTCTCACTTTCTATTTCTCTCTCGTAACCCTAACCCCTCCCTCTTGCTCTCTTGATGCCTCGCCTCATGCCTCGCTCACTCCAACGCTTGGCTCTTTTCTTCCTCTGAGCGCCTCGTCGCAACATCTTGCCTCACGCCTCATTCGCTCGGACGCTCGGCTCTCTTCCTCATCCGAGCATCTCCTCACGCCTTGCTTGCTCTGACGCTCAGCGAGTGCCTTGCCTTGACACCTCGCCTTATGCCTTGCTCACTTTGATGCTTGGCTCTCTTCCTCCTCCGCTTCGCCTGAGATCTATGCATTTAGGCTCGACTCTGCTTTGCCTGAGATCTATGCATTTAGGCTCGACTCTCTTCCTCCTCCGCTTTGCCTGAGATCTGCGCATTCCTGCTCTTTAGAGTGACGTTTGCTTCTTGATTGACACAGGTGCGTTTCTCGGCTTCACTTCTATTTGAAGCGTTTGTTTCAGTATGATCTCGCTTGCTATAGGTGCTACGGTCCGTTAGAGTGTGCTTGGTTGTTCAGTCTCTAAATATGTCTGTTTATGGGTCGTGTGAGGCATGTAGTAGTGAGTCACAGCCTCCTGCAGTCGCAGCCTCGATGTTGATGCCTTCCCCTCTCACAGCCTTGCCTCCGGCCTTGCTCGATGCTCAAACGCCTTTCCGTCGTCAAAATCAGTACCTTTTCTCTTTCTCCACAAGTTGTGAAAATTTAAATTGCCAATTGATTGATTCCAATATCATCTTGCTTTCATTTTTTTTTTCACATTTTCGAAGTAAACTTTTAATTTGATAAATAAGCTAATTAGCTGCGGTATTTTTTTGCCCACGCATCTTTTAAGACATGCCCCTGCAGTTCTGACCAATCCTATGATGGTCAGGAATGAGTTTGGTTCAGGGGCATTAAGGTTCACGTTGTCATGTCAGATCTCTCTAGTCTGCTGATGTGAATTGCGGATGGTATTTTGATTCGAGGATTTTGATTGGAATTGCTTGTATGCTTTGACTGGTTATGAATTGATGGAAGTGTTCAATTTTCCTTTTTCGAGCAAGTTTGTGTTGGAGGAGTTGTAGTTTTGGACTGTTCATTCAACCATTTTTCATTAGCATTCTCTATTTGATCAATTTAAGCATATGAAATTCTGTTTTTGATCTATTTATGGTCCATTTTGGAGAAAAAAGTATCACTTTGGCTGCTGGAAATCTGCACTTGCTCGAGTTGCAACTTATTATATATTTAATTTTTTAGTATCTATTTTGGTAGTTATAGTTATATGGTAAATATGGACATGACAATAAGAAGTGAGGCTGCAATCATATCTTTGATATCCCTATTACTGTAAATGAATATGATGGTTTGATGGCTTATTATAATGTTTTGCTTGATTCAAATGATCTATTTATATGTCAATGGAAGTGGATTAATCGAATGATGATATAAATCCTATGCTGGACTCACTAGAATATGAAGGTGAAGAAATTGAAAACCTCGAAGTGGCATCCAACACAAACAAGGTATCTAATACTTGTCTTCTTAGTTCTGGTAAACAAACATCAGCAGTCTGGCTTCATTTTTTTTTTTTTTTGGGTGAAAAGGCTGGCTTCATTTTCGTAAGGGCAAAATCGAGAATCAGAAAACTATGGTGATTTGCAATTATTGTGGGGCTAAGTATACATACTTTGTTGATAATGGTGCTTCTGTTATGTTGAAGTACTTGAAAAGGTGCAATAAGCATCCTCGCAACATAGATAAGAAGCAAAAAAATTTCACCGCACGTAGAGCATATGGGATAACAATGGGGCATACTAGTACTAATGGTAGTGCAAATGTCTTGTCGGCATGAAAATTCGATCAAAATCATTGTAGAGAAATGCTTGTTCGAATGATCATAACGGATAAACTACCTTTTTCGATGATTGAGTGTGTTGGATTTCGTGATTTTATTGATTAGTTACAACCTCTCTTTCATTACATCTTACGATTTACAATAGCTAGATATTGCATGAAGTTATATCTTTGTAAGAAAACAAGTTTGAAGACTTACTTTCGCAAGCTTAAGTCTAGGATTGCACTCACAATCGATATATGGAGTTCCATTCAGAACTAGCATTATCCACATTGATTGTGGACAATTTTAAACTTGATTGTGAGGGACGGATTGACCGAGGTACGTGATTCCATTGCACGTATTCGAAACGTGGTTAAGTATGTAAGAAGTTCTCCCATGAGAGCTAAAACATTCTAAGGTTGCATCAAAAGTGTGAGGATCACTTATAAGGGTTCAGTTTGTCTTGATGTCATAATTAGGTGGAACTCCACTTATCTCATGTTGGACACTGCCTTAAAATTCAAAAAAGCTTTTAAAACGGTGGAAGAATATGATCATTATTTCTTAATTGAGCTTGACTATGACACTCCTAAACATGAGGATTGGTAATATGCCAGAATTCTTTTAGTATTTTTGAAGAAGTTTTATGATGTCACCAACAAGATATTCAGGACTCTGTATATCACCGCGAATGATTATTTTAATGAGATAGCAACTTTATATAAAACTTTGAAACAAGCAGAGAAGGCTTCGGATCTTAGTTTGAAAGTTATATGTGTAAAGATGAAGGAGAAATTTGACAAATACTACAGGAGTTTTGAAAAAGTGAATATGATGGTGTTGATCGCGGTAATATTAAATCCAACAAGAAAGATGAGCTATGTGCAGTATTGTTATAGACTAATCTATAATGATAGTGCGAAAGTTGATGAAATGTATGATAATGTGAGAATTACCCTGGAAAAATTGTTTCATTTTTATGAAAAATCTTATCTTAGTTCTTGTGATAAAAATTTGGGTGGTCAATTTTTTATTAATATTGATAGTAGTTGATATCCTGATAGCTATGAGGAGGGTAAGAAAGATGATCTTGATTTGGTTGAGGATTTCAATTCAGACAAGACATTTGATATCCTTCTTCACGAGAAGAAAAAAGTGTCAGGTAAGCTATCTGAGCTCGATAAGTATCTTAAAGCCGAACGTTAAGAAAGTTGTGATCTTGACCTATTGATGTGGTGGAAAACTGCTGGCTAAAAGTTTGAAATGATTTCTTTGATGATTCGAGATATTTTATCTATTTCAGTAACAACCATTACTTCGGAGTCAACTTTTAATACATCCGGTTGTGTGTTTGATGGCTTTCAAAATTCTTTAACTCCTACAATGGTGGAAGTTTTAGTTTGCACTTAAGATTGGTTAAGAGAGGTTACCATGCCAATTAATGTTGAAGAGTGCATTGAGAATGTAGAAAGATTTGAATGGGGTAAGTCATCGATGTATCTTTTTATTTTATAATTCTTTTGTATATGTAATAAGTGAATGCTCTATTTAATATTTTGTTTTTGTTAGATATGAATGATGTTCATTTGGAACTTATCGGCAAATAGAGTTTGCAAGTTCAAGTGGAAGAAATATATGTGGTGAGATTTTTCATTAATTATTTGAGTTCGATTAAAAGTAATTATAGTTTAAAAGTAATGTTGAGTTATCATATATACTTATTGCAAGACTATTAGCAAGTTTAGCCATGGCTTTTGGGCTCTCGGCTTTGATCATATTTTGCTTGCTTAAACAAAAAATCTATTCCCCTTGGGCCATGCAACATTGAGTAATTTGACGAGATGTATGGAGTTTGGTAGTTTAATGTTGAATGTCTTTCTCTTGTGTTAATTTGGAATTTGATTTTGTTTTTTATTCCATGGAAAGTTTGTTCTAGATTAGTTATGACCCCTAATGGATGGTATTGAACAATGGCCATGCTATGTGTTGAATTTTTGTTGACTTGGGATTCTGTTTTTTCTTTTTTCTTTTTTTGCCTCTCTAATAACATTTGTGTTCATGATCTTTACCAAAAAAAAAAAACATTTGTGTTCATGAGAATGAAGATGAGTGCGTAAAGTATGTTTGGAAAGAAAAACTTCTATGATATTTCAAATTTATGTGGATCTTTGGCTTGTTTTTTTGTTTCATAACAATGCAAGGACATAGGGTATAATGCAGGATTTTAATTTTTGTCTCCATAAAGTGGACGTGTATAATTTGACAGGACGTCACTTTGCTGGTCGCAAAGTGAATAAGGAAACTTGACTAGACCAGAAGCTCGTGCGTCACTTTGCTGGTCATTACTATATATATATTTTTGTTAAATGAAATGAAAACAAGTGATGGTCCATTGGAATCAGACCGGGAACTGATCACCCCTATCATATAATGAAGCGTGACATTTTTTCATGTGAATCAACTTATAGAATGAATATCTGATAAATATGTATGGGGATAAGAACACAAATGATGCGTTTGACAACTTGTTAAATAGTGTTTGATTCTGTTCTTTTGTTCCCAAGAATAGATTTGGAATATAAATTTGTTTGGTAAATTTTTTGTTTTCAGGAATAAATTTGTTTCCGAGAATAGATTTGAAAGATAATCAATAAGTAAAAAAAAGTTGTTTTTTTGTTCTTGGAAATAATTTTAGAATCAAGCCAATACTTTTTATTTTTCTTTTTTCTCTTCTTCTTGTTCTCCTTCCTACCCTCTTCTTCTTCCACCATCGTCGTCATTGTCCATCGTTGTTGATTGCCGGTGATCAGTTGGTCGAGTTTCGGTGAGGTTGCCCGGCCCAGGCGAGATCCGATGAGCTCGTCGAAGGCTAGGC
Source organism: Eucalyptus curtisii (assembly GCA_017140595.1). Taxonomy (NCBI): domain Eukaryota; kingdom Viridiplantae; phylum Streptophyta; class Magnoliopsida; order Myrtales; family Myrtaceae; genus Eucalyptus; species Eucalyptus curtisii. The sequence continues at coordinate 12,210,521 of CM029504.1, forward strand.
GGGCCTCACCTCAACCTCTCTCGGCTATTGGCTAGCCTCGCTTGCCCATCGGCTAAGCCTCAACCTCGCCGGGCTACCACGAGGTCGGTGTCGCCTAGCCAAAGTGAGGCTGACCTCACGGTGGCCCAGCGAAGTTGAGCCTTACCGATGGCTAGGCGAGCTCAACCTTGCCAGATCTAAGTGAGGCTCCTCGCTCAGTCAAGGCTCGGCTGACAAGGTGCGGGCAATCGACCAAAGCTTGAAGAAGAAGAGAAAGGAAGGAAAAAAAAAAAAAGAAGAGAAAAAAGTAATAAAATTATTAAAAAATTCAAAGAAAATTGTTTGTATTAGAAATTTAAGAACGGTACCAAATGCAATTTTATTCGAGTATTAGAAATTTGAGACAGTTACCAAACGCCTTAAAATGTTTGAAAATTATATCCGTGAACAAAATAAAAATAAAAATCAGTTCTGATAAGAAATTATTTCCGGGAACAGAATAGTTATCAAACGCACCATAAAAATACCATAAGGGCTTACTCTTTATGCTTATATGAGTGGCACATTGGTGTGAATTGTTCAATTGAGTACTTATTTTGACAATTCATTTCATGTGACATTTTAAATCATATTTTTTTAAGTCAATCTGGCTTTTTAGAAGAAATTAAAGTTTTACGTGGACAATTTTTTGTCCTATGTGACAAGAGCTAACAAAATGGCAGACGTTTTTTAAGAAGTCTCTCTCTATGAAAATAGTAGACTCCATAGGAAAGTTTTTACTGAACTTCTTGTCTCCCTCTATCGCTCATTCTCGCCTTGTTTTCAGTTGCTTTGGGGCAAAATAACACCCCAAGTGCCAAAACTTAGCACAATGGGACACTTAAGTGCCAAAAGTTACAAAATGATACTTAAATGCCACATTTTTTGAAAAATGAGACACTTGAGTACCATCTCCGACGAAGCCCGTTGGAAATCCTACGTGGCAATTAAATATTAATATTGATCGCCTACGTGGCTCGCCGGAGAGCTGACTCAGCTCTGATTCACCAAAAACGACGTCGTTTTTATAGTTGGCCAAAATAAAGCCATTAAATCGGCCAAAACGACGTCGTCTCCCCAATTGCCCTAAATCTAAAACCTTAAATCGAGCAAAATCCCATTGAAGCGCTGGAGCCCTAATCCCAAACCCTAATTCGATTTGCCCCAAATTCTACAATCGAATGTTGGAAATTGAGAGCAGGACTTTCAATAGCAGCTCAAATTCCTCTCGCCGAAGTGAAGGAGAAGGTGAACGTTTCTGTTTTGTGGATTACCAAGTCCAAGAAGAATATTATGGACTCAATGAATTCCGAGAGAAGATTCTATGGATGTGTCTGATATAGAGAAGGGCCGAAGTGCAATGAGTCGATGCGAAATTCTCTCACCGAGCCACAGAGGCGATATTAGACCTACTTGATGGACGACATCAACCTCCGTCTACGCTTGTTGACAACTTGAACGATGTTGACTCAATGCAAGCTCAAGCATCTTCTGCTAACCATTTGAAGAATGAAGTTTCAATGATAAAAATTGAACGAAAGTGTTACCAAGCGTTTATTGTGTTGCTGTTTTTTTTGTCTATCCTATGTTATGATGAAATGTAAAATACTGGAAGATGAGAAGAAGTTTCTCCGACTGCCATAGTTGTAAATGAGTGGACAAATGTATTTGTTTTGGATGAAATGTAACTTATTTTTTTGGAAGATGAGAAGAAGTTTTGTGCTATCATATTTATTATGTGTTACTTCTTGTGCTTGTAAGGAGGTCAAGGAAATAGAATGAATGAATAAATGGGATATTGTTTGTACTATATTTTTGCTTATTCTTGAATATAAACCGGTAATGATGGAATGTATATTGGGTCAATGTGTTGTAGTGATTTCTTTACTTGAATTGAATATAAACTAGCAACAAACATTGAATTGAATGGAGTTGCCATAAATTGAACTGAATATATAAACCACCAGCTTAAGTTGTATCTAGTAATCACTTAAGTGCCGGTCATGATAAAAAATAAGTGTCAAGTTATTATTAAAAGTAATCACTTAGGTGCTACTTGTGGTTAAAAGTGAACACGCAAGTGTCAAGTTTTTTAGAATGTGATCAGTTAAGTGTCAATTTTTTTTTTTTTTTTTTATGTTTCCTCTATAAATTGCACCAGCCACCACCGCCGCCCACCACTGGCCATCATCGGCCTCTAGCTATCACCACTAGCCATACCAAACATCCCAGGCACCCACTTGAGCCACCACTAGCCACCACTGTGCTGGTGGTGTGCTGCTGCAAAAGTTGTTGGTGCAAGATGTGCATATTGCACACTTGCATCTTGCACCAGGTGCAGCACAAGCCCCCAACCCAACCCCTATAATAGACTCATCATCACTAGGCATCAACAACCACCACTAGCCACCACCACTAGCAACACCAGCATCCCAGCTACCACCATAGACCCACCATTAGCAGCCACTGCTGGTGGTGGGTGGTGGGTCTGTTGCAAAAGGGGCTTGTGCAAGATATGCACATTGTACACTTGCACCAGTACTAGGTGCAGCAAGAATCCCCAACCTAACTCCCACAATAGACCCACCACCACCGGGCTTCACCGGTCACCGCCACCAATCACACGAGCACCCCAGCCACCATCACAGATCCACCACCAAAAGCAGTAAGTAAAAGCAAAATCAAAAAAATGAAAAAGGCAAAAATGACAAGCAACAAGATCATTCCATTGATATTGAAATGACGTCTCACAAATTCAATGACAAAAAAAAAACAAAACAAAAAACAAACATCCACAGCAAATGATAAATAAAACAACTGACTCTTTAGCCCCCACAAACCATATCCCGTCCCATTTCATCAATCAATATGCATAATGCCTCATGTTCGTGCTTCTTTTGATGAATCTTTCACTTGATTCATAATCCTTACACTTTTTTCTAATTAGACACGTGACTTCTTCTTCAATTGTCTCGGGATGCATTGATTCTGATGGAGCTGAAATTGTCCTAGGCTGAACTGATTCAAAAGGAGCTGCAATTGTCGTAGGCTGAACAAATTCAGATGGACCTGCAACTGGGTTCTTCTTACTCATATTTCTTGTTGGCGTAACCGATGTTTTCTTCTTTGTTGGCGCAGCCATTAATTCTTGAGTTGGGCCTTGAGAGATAAGAACCTCCGAACTTCTCTCGGACTATAAAAAGAAAACTCAATTATTAACAAAATTTGCACCATAAATTAAATTAAATGCAGCATATAAAGCTTATATTAAGAATGACTGTTCGAGTACGCTCATCTGTATAAATGACATAACCATATTGTTTTAGCCTCTTCCCAAGAGTCCCTCTTGTTCGAAGGGGAGCGTCACTTTCAAGTACTTGTGATTAGGGGTGAGCGTGATTCCCAGGTAGAACCGGGAACCGGAGGTTCCGGTTCTGTTCCCGGTTCTAAAGGGACCGGTTCCGGTTCCCCTTTTCTGGGAACCGGAACCAGAACTGGCACTGGGAACCGGAACCGGTCCGGTTAGGGCTCAAAAAACCCCAAAATAAAAAATTCACTCACTTCTTCCACACGACACTTTTAGTTTTCACTCACGGTTCTCTCTTCGCCCGTCCGTTCTCCACCTCTGCTCGACGCCACCGCTACTCGCCCTCGACGCCACCGCTACTCGCCCTCGACGCCACCGCCGGTTGCCCTTAACGCCACCGCCGCTGATCTCTGCTCGAGGGTCGAGGCCACCTCTGCTCGCCCTCGACGGCACCGCGGCGACCTCTGGCTCGCCGTTTGCCCTCGACGGCACCGTCACTCGCCCTCGACGCCACCGCTCGCGATCCCTACTCTAGGCCACCTCCTCTTGCCCTCGACGGCACCACCGCTGACCTCTGGCTCGCCGCTTGCCCTCGACGCCACCGTTGCTCACCCTCGACGCCACCGCCGGTCCGCCGCTCACCCTCGACGCCACCACTCGCTGACCCTTGCTCGAGGCCACCTCCACTCTCCCTCGACGGCACCGCCGCTGACCTCTGGCTCGCTGCTTGCCCTTGACGCCACCGTCGCTCGCCGACCTTTGCTCGACGCCACCATCACTCGCCAACCTCTGCTCGACGCCACCGCCACTCGCCCTCGCCACCGATGACCTTTACTCGGCGAGCCACTGGTGAGTGATGACCTCTGCTCGAGCCACTTCTTGATTGACATGGGATCATTCTGCATGCCTGTTGTTCGTAACTGTTGTTCAGCGTCTTCTGTTCTTTTTTGTCCCGTTTCACTAGTCAACGTCCCCCCTCCCTTTCTTCCTCTCTTCTATTGTGTCTCTATTGTTCGTAACTGTTGTTCAAAAGGCTTGAATGGTTGAATTGAGGTAGCAGCATTCAATTGAATATCACAGTGGGCAATCTAACTACTTGAAAAGCACAAGGAGATGATTGCTATGGTCTATAGGAATGAGAGGGTAACCCAAAAATTTTAAGGATCGATAGATTTGGAATTTAGAACTCACAACAATAATCTTGCTGTTATTGTCCTTTTGCTATCCTTGTGGTGATAATCTTTCAGGTGTATTGTCGAGGGTTGGATGTTTTGTATTTCTTACTTATCGAAAAAAAGAAAAACATTCTTGGAGTGTTTCGCTGAAATAGTGGATATTCTCTTCAGGAGGCATTTCTTTTGTCAATGTGATTAATGTGATGTACGGTGATGGAGAAGTATAGTGGGGGAACTTGTGGTATGTTTTTATGAAGTGGTGGCAGTCTGGCAGCTTGACATAAATGGTCGTGGTCGATTGCAGTTATTGGTTCACAGCACATGTTAGCTGTGGTTTGGAATGGATAGCAACTAATGTACAAGACAAAGATTGTGCAATTGGATGAACTTGACCGTGATTCATTTGAAAAGAGTGATTGGCATGAGAGTAGCATTTTATGTTCACCGTTGCCTGGTGGCATTAAATATTTGGTGGCAAGATGTGATGAAGTATGTGTTGGTGATTGAGGTAGATAGGTAGGTTCATCTGCCAGACAAGTTTCTCTTTGGAATTTCTAGTTATACATTGAACATTTTCTCTTGAGGATTTCTCCCTTTGGCTAGAGAAACAAAGAGTTTGGTTGCACTCCTCAGTTTACTTATTCACTTTTTTTTTAATGTGTTATGCTGTACTTGGTGGCAAAGGCCAAGTGGAGGTTTGCAAATGAGGGCAACTTTGATCTTGTTATATATTAATAGTGAAATCCTAAAAAAGTTTCGAGTCTGAAACTAGATCAAACTTTTGGGTGAGTAGCCAGCCTAAAACAGCTTAAGAAAAGCTTTAATGATGCAGAAATTGCTCAATAGCTTCGTTCTCACCATATGTGTTGCTTGGCTGTTGTACTGTATTTCAATGATGATAACTATTTTCACCTATCAAGTGTCATTCTTGCTTGAAATAAGTGGTTTTGGGTTCTGCATATTGTTTAAAAAAAATACACACACACTAGAAATATGAATAATGGCTTTCTTTCACCTGGTTAAATGAATTTTCGTTGATGTTCTCATGCTGCCTCTTTATCTTCTGGTAATGATGGAGTCTTGGGCTAAACATTTTATAATAGAGACAATCAAAAGGTTCATCAGGTAGAAACATCATTGCTTTTAAAATATGTTTTCTTAATACTTTTTTTAATCTTTTATGCATGTAATAGATTTATATAAATGAAATAGCATGATTGTTCGTTTAGTTTTGTTCAATAGACATACCATCTCTTTTGGTTTTTTCCGCACCTCTCTCTTCCTCAACATAACGAGTGAACTTTCTTGCGGTGGCAGCTCGCCCAAATTGTTTTTTCTTCTTTTGACAAAAGGAATTCTGTTTGTAGTATACTCATTATGCATATGTACTTAAGTAAGTGCTGATCATCACTTTGTTATAGGAGTTCACATCTATTATTTTCTGTGAAACTTTGTCAGGTATCTAGATCTATAGGAGATGCGTACTTGAAGAAGCCCGAGTTCTCTCTTGATCCTTCTTTTCCACAGTTTCACCTTGCTGAGCCCCTTCGTAGGCCTGTGCTTACAGCCAAACCGAATTTCAACATCAGTCCCAGAGCTGTCAGTCAGGGGCTTTCTCGACACTGTCTGACCATCAAATTTCAACATCACCTGTAGATTTTAGTGAGACAGCTTTGCAATCTTTCTGGTTCAAAGGTAGGTGATGAAATGAACAGACTGAAATTGGTCTACTTTCCCATGGTTCGTGCTGTATTATGTTTCTATACAGCATTGGTATGCTGTATTTCAACATAATAGACTTAGCTTATGTATAAAAGTGATGTATTATGTTTCTATACAACATTGGTATGCTGTATTATATTGTGTTAACATTGTTATCAACTAAATTAATTATATTCCGTTATTGTTGTGTAGTGCGAAGTTAATGTATCAAGATAACACATTAATGGAGGTGGAGGGACATGAGGAGATGACTCCGATCACGGAATTGGAGTTTTCTGGCCATGAAAATGAAGAAGAGGCACCCCCTATCATGAGTGCCACGAGTAAGGTACCTGGTTCTCATCTTCCTCAGGATAAGAAATATACATCCAAATGTTGGAATCATTATACGAGAATTAATGATAAGGATGGAAAACCAAATCAAGTGAAGTGCATTCATTGTGGGACAATGCTTAAGTATCATGTTGCTAACAGTACTTCTGCGATGAGGAAGCACTTGACCACATGCAGGAGGTTTCCCCGTAATGTAGATAAGAGACAGAAATTCTTTGCACCACGTAATGTAGACATGGTTGGCAAGTCAGGAGGTGATTCTAATACTGGTAGTATCTTATCGACACGGTCGTTTAATCAAGAACGTTGTAGGCGAATGCTTGCTCGGTTCATCATCATTGATGAGCAACCTTTTTCCTTGGTTGAGCGTGTTGGATTTCGTGAATTTGTCAGTGAGTTACAACCTCTCTTCAAACATATATCACGTTTCACAATGGCAAAAGATTGTATGAAGTTGTATTTAGATGAACGAACTTCTTTGAAGAATTATTTTCGACAGATTAATTCTAGGATCGCACTCACGACCGAGACATGGAGTTCCATTAAAAATCTGAATTATTTGTGTCTCACTGCACATTTTATTGATGAAAATTGGAAGTTGCATAAAAGAATCATCAACTTTGTGGTGATGCATAGTCACAGGGGTAGGGAGATTGGGAAAATGGTGGAGAAATGCATTCAAGAGTGGGGAATTGAAAAAAATGTGTCCACAATCATTGTGGATAATGCTAGCTCGAATGATGTTGCAATTAACTATTTGAGGGATAAATTTTCCAAAGAAAAGTCGTTGATATTGGATGGTAGTGTTTTGCACATGAGGTGCATAGCTCATATATTGAATTTGATTGTGAGAGATAGCTTGACTACGATACGTGACTCCATTGCACGTATCCGGAATGTGGTTAGGTATGTAAAGAGTTCTTCCACGAGAGCCAATGCATTTCAGTCTTGCATTAAGAGTGAAAAGATCACTTATAAGGGTTCGGTAGTTCTTGACGTTGCCACTAGATGGAATTCCACTTATCTCATGTTAGACACCGCCATCAAGTTCAGAAAAGCTTTCCAAAGAATGGAAGACGACAATTTATCTTTTGCAAGTGAGCTGAATCATGAAACTCCTAGTGATGATGATTGGGAAAATGCTATTATTCTTTCAGATTTTCTAAAAGTATTATATGATGCCACCAATCGGATGTCGGGGAGTTCATATGTTACTTCAAATGATTATTTTGAAGGAATAGCTCTTTTGTATTGATATTTGAAAGATGCGGTCAATGCTTCGGATCCTAGGCTTCAAGATATGGGTGTGAAAATGAAAGAAAATTTTGATAAATATTATGGAAGCTTGGATAAAGTGAATATGATGGTGTTGATTGCGGTTGTGTTAGATCCTAAAGCCAAGTTGAATTATGTGACTTTCTTGTATGGACAAATTTATGATGATGAATTGAAAGTTAAAGAGATGCATTACAAGGTGAAGGATGCATTGGAGCGTTTATATGAATTTTATGAGCAATCTTCTCTTATTTCAAGTGATCAAAATTTTGGTGGCCATAGTTCGGGTGCAAGTGGTAGTGCTTCCAATGTCGATTCGGGTGGTAGTGAAGGAATAAAGAAGTATGACGCCCAAGCTTGGAAGAAAATGTTTTTATACTCGAATGAACAAGGGTGTGATGACAATAAGTCCGAGCTTGATCAGTATCTTCAAGAAAAAAATGAAAAGGATCTTGATCTTGACCTTTTGATGTGGTGGAAGACTAATGGCTCAAAATATAAGATCCTTTCTTTGATGGCTCGAGATATTTTGTCAATTCCGTAACTACCGTTGCTTCCAAGTCAACTTTTAGTACATCGAGTCGTGTGCTTGATGGCTTTCGAAGTTCTTTAACTCTCAAAGTAGTGGAAGCTTTGATTTGCACTCAAGATTGATTGAGAGCCGTTCGTGTACCGATTGATGTTGAGGAGGGCATCGAGAATGCAGAAAAATTTGAGTTGGGTAAGTGACATTGTTTATATCTTTATATATTGTAATTCTTTTTGTATATCTATAAGTGAATATTTTATTTAATCTCTTCTTCTTCTTCTTCTTCTTTTTATAGATATGGATGGTCTTAATTCGGAGATTATCGCCGGTAAATAGAGTTTATCACTGGGAGGATGCCTTGCATTGAAAAGTAAAACGTAGCTTTTATTTCAGCTTTCAAGAGATAATATGAACCAAATATAACTGTGTTGTATATCTTTTTTATGTTTCAGGAGCAGTAGGTCTTATGCGGGCCAAGTGAAGGTGCTGGTGTGGAATCAGATTTCGTCTTATTTACAGCATTACTTTTTTATCTGATGAAATCACCTTGGGATTGTATTATTATGAAGGCAAGTATGGACCATACTGTATGGTTTCTTAAGATTGTTTGATCACGTTCCCTTTTACGTAACAAAAGTGTATAAATGTTGAAGTGCTGCAGTATACTTACATGAGTGTTAAGTGTAGCCTATCATCTCATATAGCATTGCAATTTTGTAATATTCTTGTACTGAGCTCTACTTATTGATTGGGTTGTTAACCAAGATACTCTTTTGGCAGATTGAGAAAGGTGACACTAGAGCAGATATCATGGCACCTTTTTCTTATTGTGCTGATAGATGTCGAGATGTGACTGCCAGTTTCTGTTGTAAATTTTCTGTATATATAAATGACATAGCTACTGAAAAGGTATCTACTTGACATAGCTTTTCTCGTCCAGCAGTTGCCCTTGCTTCATTGTATTCACCATTGCTTTCGAAAGTTTCCTGCCTTGCTAATGGATATTCATTTTAAATGGCAGGTTTCAATGCCTATAGTTTGATTTTGAAGCTTTATGCTCTTGGTCTGTATATACTTGATGGCAAGGTTAAACCAAAAGACGGTGGTTCGAGAACTTCCACAGTTGAGGAAGATGGCTCTACAATGTCAATACTCTTAGGCAATGGGCACAGACTCAACTCTTTACCATCTTTATTCAGTTTATTGAGAAGTTACTTCCACATCGAGTCCAAAAGAAATTATTCATCATCCAATGATCTATTCGAGGATTCTTTTAGCCTTACATGTTCAAGGATAGATCTTGATTCTGGCACTTTTATATCCTCTGAGGAGAGAGGCGATGAGACTTATTTTGTGTCTTACTTAAGGGCATTGAAATTTTTGTGTCAGCTGCTTGCTGAATTGATAAACTCAAAAAGGAAACACATAATTGCTGGAAGTGATGTCGATTCTGCTTCTCCCCGTTTGTGCCATGCGGGATGCTTGCAATCATTTCTTGGATGTTTTTGTTTTCTTTAAAAGGTATGTAAATCTTGCTTATATCATTTGAAACATGGGTGTTGAATTCCTTGGTGATTATTCTAGCCTTAGCTTCTTGGTTTCTTCTAAGCTAATGGTGTCACAAAATGGTAGATTGTTAAGTTTCTAAAGAATCAGTAGTATCATATACGAGTTCTGGCTATGAAGATAGCATTTACAGCACAAGTTGAACTTTTCTCTGCAGAACTTATGGAGTCATGGATCCATTTTTATCTTCTCTGGTTTTTTTCTTTCATTGTGTCATGATGGGTTACTTGTTGACAAGATCTCGTCCATTAAAGCCATTGTTTGATGCACCTTTCGCTTTTATGCTTTAGTGGATTTGTCGTAGGTCAGATCACTGTGGAAGATGATTTATGATCTTCATCTTTGTTTTGTTAGTATTGTCTTTCAAGTCTAGTACATCATACTTTCATAAAAGGGGGCCTTTGACAGTTGAGGCTTTTTTGTGCAATAGCAAATATGGGAAGGACATGGGTAGATATGAAGAATACAGTAAAGCAGTACCAGCAATATTGGTGGCTGCTTTCACTCTCTCTTTTGTGACGAAGCTCAACTTGCAGGTTATGCCTTTCCCATGTAATGCTGCCATTCCATTTTCTTTGTGACTCATGATGCTTCTTGGTCCAACATATTGGCATTATACATGTGGCAATGGGATTGACACGTTTTCTTTTTCTTATCAGGAGAATATACACTTGATAGATTATGTCATTGCAAGCGAATAGGTTCAACCTCAGTGGCTGAAATTTTTGTTTGCCTCACTTTATAACCTCAGCATCCTCTTTTACAGGAATAAGCAAGTAGAAGAGGTCAGTGGAAAAATGTCTTTGAAAAATTGATAACTGAAAATGACAATTTACTTGCTTTGCCCATAACATGTTGAAATGTGATTGAGCGACAAACATGTAATTTCTCTATGACGCTTGGATTGGCTTTGCTTATCATGATGATTTTACCCCATGACTTCATAATTACTCATTCTCTTTCCATAAGAGTCATGTATGCGATTCTGACTTGTTTGGAAGTTTTTGTTTTCTTTTTAATCTCAAGTTGAGGAACGTTTATATTAGGAACCATCTTAAAGGCAATAAGTGCCCTTAAAGTTGCTTATAAGTAGAAATATATTATGTGAGAGGAGCCAAGATGTCTGTGTTTAACAACAAGGACATCAATTTTTGAGGCAGACATATTAACAAAGCATCCTATTGTTTAATCAACGCTTGAACTTTGTTGAGCATAATGCACTGATTAGCTGCAAAGAAGCTAATTGTGAATGAAACTAAGGGCAATGTTGTACAAGCTAACAAGTTGATCAGTTATGCCTATGTTCTTTTGTTTAATGATCACTTCGTAAACTTCGTATGGTTACTTTCTTGCAACTTACAGTTGTGTCTCGAATGATTTGTCAATAATCTATCCACATCCATTATATTACAAGGTATCTAAAAGACGTGATTTTTCTGAATGCAGGAGCAAGGATTTGTAAGGAATGGACATGCTGATAAATGGGAAAGGGTTCACTAAATTCGAGATAAGTTTGAATATGATAGAGAGATGTGCAAAAAGATGGCTCCTCCTCTTGTTACATTACTCTCTGCAAAACCAGAGATACAGTATGTTGCCTTAAGAAATATAAACCTCATTGTCCAAAGGCGGCCTACTATTCTCGCCCATGAAATTAAGGTTGGTCCATTTAGTCTTGCCAACTCTAAGTGACCCATATTGGGTGCATTATGAGTAAGAAAGGCATGCTTATTGATCTCTCGTCATTGCCAGGTGTTTTTCTGCAAGTACAATGACTCAATTTATGTGAAGATGGAGAAGTTAGAAATCATGATAAAGCTTGCTTCGGACAGAAATATTGACCAGGCATGGAAACTGAAGAGCATTTAACCTATTGAATTTGCTTCTTTACTAAAAATGGTTAATTTTATGTTGTCTTATTAACTAAATGCTGCAGGTTCTGCTGGAATTCAAGGATATGCTACAGAAGTAGATGTCGATTTTGTTAGAAAGGCAGTCCGTGCTATTGGTCGTTGTGCAATCAATTTGGAGAGAGCAGCAGAGCGATGCATCAGTGTTTTGCTGGAGCTTATTAAGATTAAAGTCAATTATGTGGTTCAAGAAGCCATTATAGTTATTAAAGACATATTCAGAAGATATCCTAACACGTTAGTCTCGATATCGTAATTTTTGGAGTACGTGAACGAAAAGCAGTTCCATTCATCTCTTAATTCTGTTTTCAACTTTTTTTATGTTCTACAACTATGAGTCCATTATTGCTACCCTATGTGAGAGCTTAGACACTCTCGATGAGCCAGAGGCCAAGGTACTCTTTAAAGTATCATTACTCTTTTAGTGTAACAACCATGTTATATGGACACTGTACATTTAAGCTTCCTTGATTCAGTCTACTCAAACTTTAACCACCTTGTGCCTCTCCTTTTTGCACTTGGCAAGCATCAATGATTTGGATTATTGGCGAATATGCAGAAAGAATTGACAATGCTGATGAGCTGCTAGAGAGCTTTCTGGAGAGTTTCCCTGAAGAGCCTTTACAAGTCCAGTTGCAATCATTGGTAATTATTGCTTCCTTGCTATTCTGCTGGCTTCTAGCTTCTGGCTTCAGCATGCTCTGTAGTCTGTACTGTATCCCTGACTTAGTGTTTTGTCGTCTTTTATCAGATTGGTTATCTCAAATGCAGCAAGCAACGAGGTTTTGCAAGCTGCTTTATCTGGGCATGCCCTCCTCTGAAAGGGGAAGATTACTTGTTTTATTGTCATCCTGAAAATCATAAAACACCACATAATCAGAAACTGCAGAAATGGTTTGTCCCATTTACCTTTCTCCTTATGCAGTTATCTGTTCATCAATTTGTTCATGTACATGCCTTCTCAAAAGACTATGCCCATCTTTTTCCCACTAATTATTCTGTTATTCTTTCTTCTTCTTTTTTTATGCTTTTGCTCCCAAGGAACTATTTTTGGCAATTTATGGACATAGAAGCTTTGGTTCGTCTCTTTCCTTCTTCGTTATATTTCAAATCTAAAAATGAAAAAAAAAAAAAAAAAAAAAAAAAAAAAAAAAAAAAAAACTGTTGGAACACGGGAACCGACCTTGGAAACCGTGACGGGGTAGGTTCCAGGTTCTTGGTTCTGACGGGTAGGTTCCAGGTTCCAAAAAATGAGGAACCTGTACCCGAGGGTAGGTTCCAGGTTCCAACCGGAACCTGTAAGGAACCGGGAACCGCTCACCCCTACTTGTGATTGGTTGGCCCTTCTTCTTGCATGTAATTTCTTGGACTCTTATTTTAGCTATTCAACTACAACAGGGGCTTCTTTGGTCAATTCTTCAGCTAGGCGTCTTCTAGATGGCCTTCTTGTAGCTGGCCCTTGATATGGCTTTCTTTTGGTTGTTCTTCTATTTAGCTATTCAACTTCAGTGGCATCTTCTATTGGCTTTTGTGGTGGCCCTTGTGATGACCATTCTAGTGGCCTTTGTGATGGATCTTGTGGTGGCCCTTCAGTTGGACCCTCTATTGGCAGCTGAGCTCTAGCTTGCCTTCTTTGAATTTGAGAAAGACGCAAATGACATTATAAATATAACATCATACCATATAACAACGTAAAGGAAAACTAAACACAAATTATTGAACTTTTTTTTTTTTTACGAGCAAATTACTTGGTATTTTTTTCTCTGATGTTGAAGAACATTCGACTTAATTGGCCCTTTAGTTGTTTCGGCCAATCCTTTAGCTGGCTGTTTTCTATCTTGCCTTCTTCGAATAGGCCCTTCAGTTTCAAGTACAGTAGGGGCTTCGGCCAATCCTTCACGTGTCATTCTCGTGACCTGACAAAGACAAAAACATTACATTCATGTCAATTGTATCTATGTACATATTTGTAATAAACCATAAAAAAACATAAACACAAATGTCATGACTTACTAGGTTTCTTGTCGTCGACTGAAGAACAGTCGACTCACTTCGCTTTTCTGTTTGTACTTCTCCAACTGTTCATTCACTAGGCCCTTTGGCTCGCCTCAACTGTTCCTGTTGCTTCCTTAATTGACAACCTTTAGTATTGTGCCCTGTTATGTGGCAATAAGAGCACGTCATCTTTACACATGTCCTACTCATCCTACGTTGACTTGAGACCTCTCCCTCCGTCATTTTTCGTTTTCACTTTGGCCTTCCCATTTTCTTCTTTAGTGGCAAAGGTTGAGGTGCTTCGAGATCTATTGGCTCCCAAAACTTGCTACTTCTTATTGGCTGCATCATGAATTTATACGAAGTAAGATATTTCGGTTTCTTGTACTAATCATCAATGTAGTTCTCTGTTTTGTGGCCCTTCAATTGGATGGCACATATGGCATGTGTACAATAAATTCTACTTAGTTCCCATGCTCTATATGAACACTTCCTCATACCTAAATGGACAACATACTTATTGGAAACATTCATTATCTCATATCCTTCATCCCCATTCCAAATGGGATGACAATACCTACTTGCAGCCAAGTTCGCATCTAATTTCTTAGCAATCCTAGGACCACATTGCCTAGTCCACTTTGCAGCCTCGTCTCTTTGTCTGTGCAGCCGAGTCATGATCATAACCCGTATGTCTTCAAGTATCGAGATGATTGGTTTACATCTGGCATCTATTATCCTCCCATTGAATGCTTCGCGGATGTTGTTATCAATATTATCGCACTTGAATTCCTCGTTGAAGAATGCCCTACACCCACACTTCGGTTATGTTTGGAATAGTGCATCATAACATTCCTTTGTCAATTGAAACGGTTCTTCTTTGGACATCCTAAAGTCAGCCATATTTGTACTATTTGCTACCTGCTAAAATTGCGATTGCAGCTTGTCCCATTTATAGGTCTTTGCCCAATTTGCGTATATGTACCGCACACACATTCGATGTTCGGCATAAGGCAACAACTCAGCTATTGCCAGAATCAATCCCTGCAATAATCTAAAATAAGAAATGTAAGCAAATGGCATGTTGATATCAAAAAGCAAACAATTGACCAAATTTTTCAAAAAGCAAACATTACCTTTTGTTGGTCGCTCATGAACGTCCACCCTTCCCCATTTGTTATCTCCAAATCAGTCATCAGTTTTTTTAGGAACTAGCACAAATTGTCCTTGTTCTCTACCTTCACAATAGCCCAAGCCAGTAGAATTATTTGATTATTCGCATCTCTTCCAATTGCGGCTAGCAATTCTCCTTTGCACAAGCATTTCAAAAACTAGCCGTCCAATCCTACAATTTGTCTACAACCAGATAAAAATCCTCGTTTGCATGCATCGAAATAAACATAGAACTTATCGAACTTAATCCCACTATCAAGAAGTTGTCTCTCCACGACCTCTACATACACACTATTTGAAGGATTTTGCAGCCTACACTCCCAAGTATAATCCCACAACTGTCCATATTCGCTGATGTACTGATCAATGAGTATTTTCATTACCTTTTGCATTGATTCCTGGATACATTAATGCTTACATGCTCTTTCACTAGCATCCTAAACTCAGTACTCTTTATATGGGGAATCAGCTCAATCAGATCAAAGAAGTGCTTGGACAACCATGCATTTGTTATCATTTTATTTTCAAAATTAATGAAACAAGTATGTTTCTCTTAGTATACCCTAATCTAGAAGGATCCACTTCTCTTAACAAATGCGCCATAGATTTTCCATGGACAATTTTACAGCAAACACCTAGCTCTTACAAAGGTCTTAGTGTTTCTAATGAAGTTAATATTCATTTGTGCAGCAATGGAGTTCTTTAGTATAGCTTCCCTAAATTGTTCACATCTTGAAATTTCACACCTACCGACAAAGTATGAGAGGCAACGAATGGATCATAAGAATGAAACTTACTTTTCCTTCTATGCACAGCTCCTTAATCTTCTTCAAGCTCATCTTAGGAAGTAGCATTCTCGACGCTTTCTTCATAATCAGTCTCCTCGCCAGCAGCACCAACATCTGCAGAGCCTTCGACCCTGTTTGGAACTTCATCAGTTACCTACAAAGCTGCAAACTTATTTGTCAAAAAATCCCTTTGTTTTTTTCTTGACTGTACAAGCTCCTCATCGTCGTCATCACTTATGAAATTTTCAGTAGGCAACCCTTCATCGTCATCATCACTGAATTCAGCTACTTCCCAATCTAATCTAGTGATTGTGACATCACCTATGTCATCATCACTTCGGTGAATTGCATTTGCGCCCCTCTCCTCTCCATCGTGTCTATCCTGCCCTCCTTCATCCCTAACTTCAGTACTATCTTGAATATCATCTCCTTCTTGTCCTACTTGGGCTCTCTCTCCATCATCATCTTCGTCCTCACTACCATTATCGTACTTAACGTATATTTTTACCTCTTCGCCATGAAGATAATGGTATAGAACATCTCTAAAACCATTATCATCTTCTAAGCTTCTCAAACCATCTCTTAAGCCTTTTTCAAGAACACAATACAACAACTTTTGAACTTTACAAGGCAAATAAGTCACTATATCTCTAACAAATCCTATATAAGATGTCTTCTTTATATCGACAAAGATGATGCCCTCATTTCCACCCTCATACTCCCACTCATCCTCCCCAATTACAAAATTCCCACCGTAGCAAACTATGACAGCGACATAATTCTTATCATAAGCCATTTCTGCACCAAGAAAAAAAGAATTACCTTTTGGGACCACATCCACAAAGAACAACAGACAATTGCACATGGAAGTCTCCCCATTCTCATGGACTTTATTAAAGAAAAGGGAAAAGGGAAGATATGCACATGTTAGGCCATTTATTAGAAATATACCATCCACGACAAAAAGAGCTCCCCACACTGACAATATACCCCTACACGACAGCCAAAAAAGAGGTCGCCACTTTGATTATTTGCCTTCCCTTCCCTTAAAATATTAACCAAAAACAGAGGTCCCCACAACAAGCATAGGTCCTCACGACATCCATTTCAACACTTCGTTAAAAAAAGTAACCAGACATCCCCACAACAACCACTCCAAGCAGTCGAGGTCACACATCACATTTCACATCTAACCCCTAAAAATCACCCTTGCACATCACAATACCACATCCAACCTCTAAACACACATCACAGTAGCACCGTTCTAAGTCACACATCACAATAACAGCATATCTTCGAGGTCGAGCCCTAATTTTCCCCTCGTCGAACCCTACATTTTGAGGCCGAGCCCTAAATTGCCAATCCAAACCCCCATTAGGGTTCTAGTACCATTTCTAACCCCTAAATCGCACATCAAAGTACCATCCGAGCCGACCTCCACATTTCCCCGCCAAGCCCCAAAATTTCCATTGAAGCCCTAATAAATGAATTCGAGCCCTAATTTCATCACAGGGGAGGGGAAGAAGGAGCCGAACCTAGAGAAGAGACGATGGCGAGAGGCGACGATGACCAACGACGACGACCGACGATGGCAACCAATGACCACCTCTGGGCGTGAACAGCGACAGAGAGAAGGGCCTCAGATCTAGTGTGAATGAGTGTGAACGGGGGGGAACGGCGATGGCCAGGTCTGGTTAAGCCAAAATAACCTAAATGACGTCATTTAGCACCAAGGAAAAACAACGTCGTTTAGGTTGGCTAAGCCAGCGTGGATGGACGACATTGTTTTTGTTGTTCACATGTGCTTTTTTTTTTTTAAACATTTGCCACCTCAGTAAAAGATGTCGCCGGAAAATGCCACGTATGCAATTTGGCCGGATTTTCTTGCCGATGACACTTAAGTGATCAATTTTGCTTTAATTTTGGCACTTAAGTGTCACTTTCGTAACTTTTGACACTTAAGTGTCTCTTCGTGCCAAGTTTTGGCACTCCGGGTATCCCGATGTCCTTGCTTTGGCTTGGACACGTAGTCTCGGGACTTCGACGCCACCCCTCACCCGTTGTCCATTGTTGCTCTCTCTTCTCTATCCTTGCGCTTCCTCTGAGAGCCCAAAATCTGTTGGTAAACGAAATAAAGAAATGGCGATGGTGACTCCTAAAGAGAATGTGTAAGATAATCTCTTTTCAAGGTAGGGTTCTTCACACGAACAAATGCCCCCCTCCCTCTCCCTCACTTGTTCTGAGAACCCCAATTTTGGGTTGGAAGTAGCGAGATTTCTTTACCTACATTGTCAATTTGGTTTGAATTGAATTTGGCTTATTAATATTCTTTAAATAATTTGATATTCGCTCTATTTTCATTTTCTATTAAAAAAATTCATTTTAAATTCATGTCGAACGCTGTTATATAGTAAATTAATGTCATGGGCACTCAAGTGAATGATTTTTATATAGTAAAATTAAAATTACTGTATAATAGTTATGTCGCTTATAACGTTCATATTCCAATATGCATCAGCTATTGCAGTCTTCATTGGTAATTGGGTCAAGTTGATGTTAGATATATCTCCGGACGAGCAGCGACACAAAGCAGAAAGAAATTCACGAGCTATGGAAGAAATTTCATCAGAGATGCTGTTGAAGTCATAGCAACTGGTTTTTTTACATTATCAAAAGCAGAACAACTTACACTAGCGATGACATCAAGCCAAGATGACAAGAAATGCACGACCTTCACCCACTTCATTTAGTTGACATCGCAGGCACGAAACTACGGTGCCTATTACCTCAAAATCTCAGTAGCTTTCCCTGCCCAATTCAGTTTCCCACAGGAATAAGGGAGTCTGAGCACTCATGCTCGGCGTGATTGAAAGGGTGATCACCACCCTCTGCATCAACCGCATTGTAGAAATAATCACCTTTACCATCCAGAAGTGGTCTGGACTCCTTAATGCAGCTCCATTTGTGTTTCTGCACCGCATTCGCTTCCTTGCTCGGCTCCATGTTCTCTTTGAAACTCGTCCCTGATTGGTAAATCTCGAGCGAAGCATCATCGCCACTCGAATTCTCCATTGCTTTGGCAGAACGAGGAAATACTCTCCCATTGTCAGTGTTTTGCTCGGAAGCTCCAGCATTCTTTGTCAGCTCTCCCTCTGGGGCCTCGTTTTCCTGGTTTTCAGGCTGAGAATTGCATCTTCCATAGGGTTTAAATGAAAACTCTTCAAGGGTGCTCTGCGTCGAACAAGTCCGCTGGCAGAAACTTCCGAATCCTTGGATCCCCCGGGTCAGTTTCCGAGCTCGCTCCCTCTCCTCTTTGAGAAGAGGCCCTTTCTCTAGAAACTTGAGTACTCTCTCAGATTTCTTTCGGACAGCTAGACCCCAGTTGAATCTACACATTCATGGAAACAGCTTATGGCGCATGCCATCAAAAGAAGAAAAAAAGCACATCTTGGAATAAAACAATAGAAAGAACCAAATTGAACTCAATCTGCATCTCAGATAATGAAAACCCCATTAAAAAAAAAAAAAAGCCTAATTCGCATCTTTATTGTGCCTTAGCGTAAGCTTCCTGTGTATTTTCTAGTTCCTATTGCATGTCCTGAGCCTGCCAAAAGGTCATTTTTCCTTTCGGTTCACGACGGAGAGGCAAAAGTAGATGCACTAGTGGGGAAAACCCACCCCTTTTCATCAATGTATTGGAAGCTCCCAGCCTGCGCGATGACGTCTTTATCGCTCTGAAATTCCTCTGCCACGCTCTCTGGTCCATGGGTCAGTAAGTGCTCGAGCACAATCAGAGAGTTGTAGGAGATCCTCCAGTCCTTCTTGTCAAATCTGGACAACCTGATTCATAACCCAAGTTTACACGAGCGAAATTTCAATTCGTCATTCTCGTTAATGAGGACGATCTAGGATCTTTCGTATGGGTAAAAGAACATGGCAAGATAGAAAAGAAAAAAAAAAAAAGAAAGGCAAACCTGTCGTGCAATATATCCACAATCCTCCAGTAATCATCGACTTCAAAAGCTGCCTTTGAGATCCTACCTAGCGTCCTTGTGTCCGGTGAACTCCATGAATTTCCATTGATAGCGTCCTCGGTCAACCTTCAGAATTCAAAATCCGACGATACAAGAACCAAACGGGAGATCAAGCTCCGAAACATTCCAACAAAACATAAGCAGAGTGATCACCAAAAAGTGGGAAAAGGAGAAGGAAAGAAACTCACAGCTGTGCCGGCGTGACATCCGTGAGGACTAATCTGGCGGTCTTGATCTTCTCCTTCAGAAAGAAGGAAGCTTGCTTCTTGAATTCGTGGAACAATGGGTTGCCCTTGTTGGGATCGCTTCTGCTCAAGATCGACATGCTCACTTCGGATCGAAGACGACGAGGGAAATGAGATCTTCAGATCAGATTTTCGGGAGATGGAGTTAGTGCCTACCCCAAGTTAAAAGCACAACTAATCCACCAGTGACATCAGATGTGGAAATTGTCAATGATGAATGACAACGAAGACACAAAGTGGCAATTTTTCTTTGGAAGAAGGGTGTCCTTGGATGACGAATTCAAAGAAGGAATCGCTATTGAGAAAAGTGGGGCGTGCGTAGATCTCGCCACATGTAAGCTGCTGAAGGTGACGAGGTCAACATCTTGATCTATATGGAAGTGTTTATATAGTCCTTAGGCTTCTGTTCGGTTTGAAATTGAATTTGAATTTTGGACAATGTGGCATTGCTGCCTCCCCCAACTCGGGTCGCTAGTGGAAACCGAGTCGAAAACGAGCGAACTCGCTACTCCATGGTGGGTTTCCAATGGTAACATCGGTGAGTCTTTGACTCTTTGCCCCCAAAGAAAAGCTTCGATTTTCTAAGTTTGATTATCGGTCGCAAGGTTCCTAAGATAAAAGTCGAGTCATGAGAAAGTAATTCGTCACCGGATCTTTCCATTAATATGAGGATTTATTTTTATTTTTTTTAAACGAGAAGAGATGGACGGTTTGATGAATAAAAGCCGATCTACGATCCCCTCTAGTGCAAAATTCAGAGTTGGAGAGCCAAAATATCCGGTTGACCTTCGGATGAATTGGTTACACTTCGCATCCACTCGTGTGTGGGAAGACGGAGGAGAAATGAAATTGAGAAAGGACCATCGCTGGGTCTAGCCTAGGCAAGGGTGAGCCTCATTGGGACTTGCCTCGCTTGGCTGCGCCTCACCTATGGTAGGCCACCTAGGCGAGGCCAATTGACCCAGCCATGGGTGGTGGTCGGTGGCCAGCCATTGTCAAAAGGGAGAAGAAAGAAAAAAGAGAAAAAATCATAAAAAAAAATTCAAAAAATAGTACAATCTTATTAAAAATTCTCTCCATCGACACTAGCCATCCTACGTAACACTATTGACGTCCACTCTAGCAATTTTTAATCAAAATTGACTGGATGAACTCAAATGACAAAATATGAAAATGTTTAGAACTTAATTGGTAAGGTTTGAGACTGAATTGATAAATCTACCGTAGGTTTAGAACTTTTTAGACAATTTTCTCGATTTTCGGTGAAAGGTCACATTGACTATATTAGAATATTACGTAAAAGTTTAGAATTAATTTGGTAATGTTAGAAAGTTTAGAATTAAATTGACATCCGTAAATTAATTGGACAATTTTCCCAAGGACATTACTTAATGTCAAAATGCACAATATCTTTGTCCATCCTCTGATGGTTTAAATTTTGAGGACAAATGTCTACATACTCAAACTTGAGATGGCATTAGAGCCAAATACTTTTGGGTTGGCAAGCATATGCATTATTAATATATCTCATTTCGCTTAATTATAGAATTTATATGCTATTCATATATATGCGGTCCCTTGAAGCTTTTGGATTGGGACTTTCTAACACGCGTCATATTTTGTCCATCAGCCTCGATGCAAGGATGCTTCTAAAATGTGAAACATAATTCTTGCCATTCTCCAATGATTTGGAACAAACTATTTTGGGGGAAAGTATTTAAAAAAGTTCACAATTTCATTTATAATTGTATCAATTTAGTCATAAATCCCTCAACTAAACCAATTTAGTCCTAAACATTTTATATATGTACCGATTGAGTCCATCTTGCCAATTTTGATCAGAAATCACTACTATGAATGCCAGCTGTCCTATGTAGATAAAAAAACAAAATTGGAGAGATGGACTTAATTAGTACAATGTTTGAATATTATAAAATTTATCCACGTTAATGCTAGTTGTATCAAGTAAGTCAGTTGGTATCTATGTTAGCGATTTCCGGTCAATATTGGCCAAATGGATTGAATTGGTAATTATGTAAAAATGTTTGAGATTATATTGGTCTAATTGAAAGATTTGGACTGAATTAATATCAATGGAATAAGTTTAGTAGTTTTTTATACTGTCCCCAATAAATGTGGAACGCTTCTGCAACAATCGGAGCAAAGGAGCACCAAAAGATGTGTTAAATGCAAGCCTGCACAATTAATAAAGGGATCAGCCCGCTCGAAGCCGAGGGCTTTTTCTGGGTTTTGGTCCCTGTAAATTAGGCCCAAGGTTATGCACAAATCTAAAACAAGATATTGGACCGACGAGAATGTGGAATGCTTGCTGTACTGGTATCACGTTTGTCTTCCTTCGACGAAGAAACATCGCATCCGATTACTAATTCGGATTATCTAAAGAAATTAATTTAACTTGATTAAGAAAGTGGTAGATTTAACTCGAGTTTAGATATTTATCATATTTAAACTTACGTGATAAATATTTTTATGACCCTGTAAAATGTACCATAGAATTTCCGAGAAGGATAAACTTCTTTTTCGATCTTCTCCTAAAAGTTCTTAGTGATTTTCCGGAACCACATGAAAGTCTTCGCTGACTCCTAGGTTGACCTGGGTTGCGCAGGATTCTTGTGAAGTACGAAAGTGCTTAGAAAGAAGATCGAAGATTAATCGAAAGCGCAGAAGAAAAGGGCAAAACCATGTCGAGTAGATGCGGAGTTGGGTTGACGGAAGCTCTAACTCAAAGACTAAAACTATGTCGAGTGGGTAGTGATTGTACACATATATGATGTCATTCGCAGTCTAGTATTCAAGCGATCTGAGATATATTTTGAGATGGATATTTACATATACACGCATATATGACTTTCATTATTAAGTGACATTCATCGTCTATAGGGAAAAGAAAAGAAAAGCATGTTATAATGATCCCAATTGCTCATTTAAATCTTAGGTGTCGGCAGAACGCACACCAACGTGGGAACAGACACTTTCACATGCTCGCACGACATAGACATTCGGGGAATATTTTTCGCAAAAGTCCATGCCTGCGAATGTCGGCACCAAGCACATGTATTATTGTAAACTGTTTTTTCCTTGGATGATACCTCCATAAAATGACTGGCCGGCCCCTATAATGAAAAGGAAATTTCTTTTAGCGTTTATGATATGCTCATCATCGACTACGGCGTCACGTAGTTACTTGATTATGCATGCTCTCTTTCTGTTCCTTTTTACATGATTTATCTTAGCATTCCTACACCATATCAGCTAATGACAGGCGATAACCAATTAAAAGATTCCAGCTCGTTGAGTATTCTTCCGATTCGATCTCTTAATTTCATATGACTAAAACTTCATTTCAGCAGCTATACATGCCTCTGTTAGCCAACTCTTGTTCTTACTTTGTACCCACAAAATAGAAGGATGAGGAAATGCTCTCTTGGAAGAGACACGGTAACCGGAGGAGGAGTTAATGGATGTAGAACAGAAAGAAGAGGAATCATCACTATCTCCTGGCGCCATTCTTGGGGTAACTGCGGATTAATCACTTAGAAAATTAGAAAAGGAAGAGAACCTGACATACCTGGTGGCAGATAATTGGCCTTGCCCTGAGCGCATTAAGAAAAGTCGGTGGAATGGGATTCATAAGTGTTCCGTACACTATCTATATGCACTCGACTAGACACCTATCTTTTTCGAAATGGAGGATGACCTAATGGTTACTGTGTTTTACAGAAACTTCTGTCTGTCAAGTTTTCAGTTGGCAATGTAAAGCGTGGAGAAAGCATGTCATCTTAGCTGAGCTAGGAGCAAACGTGAGAAGCGTTTTGACTTGCCAAATCAATGCAAATCGCTTCTGAAATGGAGTTAGGCGATCGGGTTTGAATCTCAGGCAAGGTCCTGTTACCCTTAGCACAGGTATTGGAGCTACGATAGATCACAATGGATGAAACACGTGAATATTTCACAATTGGAGGAGCCACACTCGAACCACGAAATGCTTAGGACTAGCCGCGATTGTCTAGTTCCAGACACTTATGGCCCAATATAAGCAGGACCACTAAAGATGCATTCAACCTGAACTTGGAAAAATATCATTCGAGGTTCTTTCACTCTGTGTACCGTGAAATTTCGCGTGAGGCATGATGTTGATGGACTTCAACGGAAAATAGCTAGGTTCGGTCACCGCAAGTTGTACAAAAGAGTTTTAGTTTAATGTCCCTCCGTGTGAGTAAAGGAACTGACATGACTGGCTGAGAGTTGCAAGAAATTGACTGGTTTTCTTGGCCTGAGATTTTAATAACGAAAGGCCAGGCCTTTATTACCTGATGACTCTCATATCTGCCTCTACTCAACTGCAATTTGCATTTACTATATCAATTCCATAGTAGTTAGCAGTCAGGAGAAATTATTACCAGACCAACCAGGAGGGCCCCGAGTATCTTGCCTTCATCACAAGGTCTGGCCTTTCGCTACGTAGCAGGCTCTGAGGACTCATATGGCGGTCAGGTGGTCTTTTTCAAAATATGAACTTTTCGATATTTCGGTGAATTTGCATTTTGCACTATCTGGTAAGCAAGATTTTGATCAGCATAAGCCATCAGGCAAAACCCACGCGTTGCACACGGTAATTGGACCTCTCAGCAGGAAAGGAGGTGGCAAAGAACAAAGAACACTAAAAGAGAGCAAAATGTGTTTATTTTCTTGACTTAGTATTGTGAAGAGAGAAGAATACACAAATAATTCATTTAGATCAGGCATATCTGAATTGGTTTTACAGATGTGACCTGGGAGAAGGAACAGCAAAAAGGAGATACCTCAGGTTCTTTTAGTAGATCGTGTCTCTCTATCTTCCTATATGCAGCTCTGTTTTATACACTAGATCTCCAAATCATTCCCTCTAACGAGATAATTATGATGGAAATGTCGTCATGATACCGCCGCCTTGGATCTCCATGTGGTATTTCAAGCAAATCATGAAACTCGATGCCTGCAACAAAGCGAAAGCCAAATTTTGATTATCATTCTGTCATCCTGGATGAAAGTAAACGATTTCCTACCAAATTTGTTTTGGCTATGTCAACACGTACCAGCTTTCTTTGCTGCACGAAATAGCACTTCCTCAATGAGGTGTTGGGCAGGGTCTCCTTCAGGTTGCAAGTCAATGAAAAGCTCAACCTCAGAAACTGCTTCTTCATTCGTAAAGTATTGATAGAGTCCATCAGAAGACAATATCAGAAACCTGTCTTTGGGACCTAACTTGTGGTGGTAGAGAGATGGTGAGCAAGTGATGTATGGGGAGCTTCCTACATAATCGATTCTGAACCTCTTCAGAAGTGCATCATTCCACTTAGGCTGCAAGCCATGAAAAAAAATCTCACGTAAGAAACCAAAAAAGAAATTGGTGCTTTTATATGAACTGAAAATGGCCTAAGAATTTTCGCAACAACTGGTTGAGAATAATAGGCAAATAGATCTCATCTGAGATCTCCTGGCCCTAAAATACTTTGAATCCGATAAAAACAATGTACTTATAAAAATGGTAAGTTCCTGATAAGAATGTGTCTTGCTAGCAAGAATCATTTAGGGTTCATTATAGCTACATTAAGTTCTCACCATCATGTATTGCTTCAATGCACCAGGGATCATATTATCTATATCAGGACTCACCTTACCACCACAAGGAGATCCTTTGAGGACATCTGACACACAAGTTCTGCCCTAAACAAGAAAAAATATCGTTCGTTCTAGTTGTTACAATTTCTAGAAAGAGTCATCATAGTGCATAATCTCTCTACCAGTCCAACTACTGCGACATCTTGCTTCTTCTTTCCCCATGTCCATGATCTTGATCCTAACAAGTCCCAGCATCTATTCTTCTTACCCATCAAATGGGTAGGCAATACATGGAACAACTTTCATAGGAGATTAAAAAAGTGAATCCACAACCTAGATGCTCAATGGAAAGATGAAAATAGTGGCAAAAGAGGCCAAATAATGTCATGAATCCAAGAATGTCCATCCTCACCTGTTTGAGATAGCCAGCACCAAAAGCGCGAGTGACTGTCAAGGAGCCCTTAACTCGATCGTTCACCAATGCAGAAGCATCGTCAGGGTGCTCCTTTTTTATTCTCTGAACTTCCTGCAATGTAAAACATGTCAAAATGAGCAAATAGACAGTATACATTGAAATTCCCCAACAATTAATCAGCTGATCTATCGCCCATGAAGCCAATCGATGGTTAAGAAAACTGACCTCTTCCACACTGGTGCTGTGATCCACACTAAGCTGAAATGCATTCAAACTGAACACTCCACTAGGTTGGTCCCAATCGGAAGCTTCGATGTCATATAAAGTTTCTTCCTTAATCTTTTCAAGGTCTTGCTGGACCTTGCCGATCCTATAGTCCGGCCCCGCCTTTTGAGCCAACACTGCTCGGCTATCGCCCACGTTCATCACATAAACATCTTCCCCTTTCATCAACATCACAAGTACACAAGAGCCCATTAATGCCAATTCAGGATTTTCCACAGCCATCTTATCTGCAATATCCAAAAAGTTCTCCTCTGTCTTGTTGAGAGCTTGAGAGAGCGCTTTCAACACGTCACAGTGATTGATCGATCTGCCATCATGCGATCCCGATCGACTCAACTGTTCCTTTAGCCTCCGATCGAGCTCTAACCGCTCCCGGTCCCACTCGCACTTCCACTTCCTCTGGTTCTCCTCCCACTTCTTTCCCGGTCCTCTGTGCTTGCTCCGTGAATTCGAGTTCTTCTTCCTCTTTGACGACCAATCAGAACTCACATCTACGTTTGTGCAAGGGTAGTTCTCCTGCTCAAAGCACGAAGAACACGCGTCTCCATCCCGATTCCTCTTTAGATCATACTCATCCCGAGAAAGCGACTCCTTCACGTCTGGTCTAGAATCTTCAGAAGCCAGAACAGGGTTGAGATCATACTTATCATCATCCCACAACAATCCCCTGAGCTCCTTGTGAATGGCACGGTACAGATTGGACAAAAGATAATCGGGAGCATCGGGGCCATTGAACCCGTCATAGATCCCGACGAAGATCCACCCATGTTCCTCCGACACGACGACGTGGACCCGATCCTCCCCTGCTTTCCCTTGCGCCCACTGAACGCTCTGCTGCCCCTCCAACGTATCATAATCCTCCAAGCTCCCGTCGCTGCTCAAGAAAAGACTACTGATCGTGGAGTTCTCATTGCGAAGCTGGTTATGCTGCTTCTCTGCAGCCGACATCCAATAGGGATCTTTACCGGCCTTGATCGGAGCGAC
Organism: Eucalyptus curtisii; assembly: GCA_017140595.1. Classification (NCBI taxonomy): domain Eukaryota; kingdom Viridiplantae; phylum Streptophyta; class Magnoliopsida; order Myrtales; family Myrtaceae; genus Eucalyptus; species Eucalyptus curtisii. The sequence goes on from CM029504.1 coordinate 12,237,897, forward strand.
GAGCGAGTTCTGCCCGCGAGAAATCCTCTTCGAGATCGCCTTCCTGATCCCCCGAATCAGCGACCCTTTTCTTGATCTGTGCCTGAACGCAGAATCCGCATGCGAGAAGCTCCGCTTGAACTGATCGGAGCCCCCGTTGTCCAGAGGACCCGAGAAGATGCCCCGATCCAACGGCCCGGACAAGAACCCCCTCTCAATCGGGCCCGACAGGAACCCCCTCTCCAGGGGACCCGACCCGGGGACCCGATCGGAGTTGCCCGACAGCGGGCCCGAGCCGACGGAGCACCGAGGAATCGGCTGGAGTGGGATCGAAGAGAAAGACGTGGAGCTCTCGAAAGTCGAGGACTTGTCGATGCATCCGTAGGCGTAGAAATCGAGGATCGAAGTCGACAGCGGCGTCGACGCGTTGGCGCTCACGGAGGCCCCGGAAATCGCGCGGAAGGTGGTGGTCTCCTCCTCCGAATGGACCTTGGAGGAGGATATCCGGGTCGGGTCGGGTCGGACGTAGCAGAAGGAGTGGCCCAGCCCCTCGTCGAGAGGCTCCGCCACGAGCACCGTCATGTCGTGCCGCCCGCCGGAGCCCTCGTCGCCGGTGAAGCAGGCGCTGAGCTTGCCGACCCCGTTACCCATATCCGAGGGGCCAAAAGATAAAAAAGAATAAAAATCGAAGGAATCAAATAACCAACAAATTCAGAAGCCCGGCCACATAAAGAGGAACCGGATGGAGAAGGAGGAGGAGGAGATTCGATGGTTTGCTTCACGCTTCTCTCAGCTCAAGCGGTGGATGACAAGGGATAAACCATTCATTCATGCTCAACCGGAAATCCGCTGATGAAGAAGAATGAAGAAGAAGAAGAAGAAGAAGAAGAAGAGGAGGTGAAGTAGAGAAGAGGGGAGAAAGAGAGAGGCGTTGACTTCTAGGATAGGGGGGTTTTTGAAATTGGGGAACCCAAAAGAAAAGCGATTTCGATTTCGACTTCTTCTTCTTCTTCTTAATTTTTATGTCTTTCGGGTTTAGGTGGTCGTGGTTTTTCGGAACGAAAGAAATGTGTTGTGGGTGGGGCGTTGACTAAGGTTACGGGTTTAAGTAAACTCGCGGGTGGAGGAATTAAAGAACTTCAGCGCGCAGACTGAAAAAGAGGAACCGAAACAGCCGACCTCGTGCGCGCGTGGACCTCACGCGCACGGACCAGAACAGGATGTCTTGTCTTCCCCATTTTCGGAAGTGAAGGCACGCGCCGAGGGTGGGCACGTGGCCGGCGGATGAGGACGGGTCGGGGAGGGTGGCGGGGGAGAAGTCAATAAATTCTGGGTAAAACCTCGGAAAGTCAAATATCAAAGCTTCCCCCTTCTACCCCCTGACCATTAATGCGCCCTCGGAAAAGCGTGCCACAATCGCCGTTGGATCTTGCGGAGGCCGGGATTGATTCGCGAGGACAGGGTTGACCGACGCGTGGCGGTCGCCCATTGCCTCCGGAGCACCCATTGTCAACTCGAGGTTTCCCGGAGCACTCAAAGTTGTGGCTCTGTCTTTCTCTGTCTTTCTCTCTCTTTCTGGCGTGAATGAGATTGAATTCGTGGGTTTGTGTTTATTGGGCAGTTTTCCTTTTTATCTTTTAGATTTTATTTCCGAATTATAAATATTTTGGAATTATTTAATGAGGTTAGTGGAGGTGACGGGTGGCTGCAGATTTCTCATTACACTACATTTAGTACAGTGCGAGGGTTTTAGGTGAACCTGACTATTTAAAGCGCTAGCCTTCAAAAGTTGACTAGGATTCGGTTGACCATTTATTTTTATTTTTATTTTGCTTTTAAAGGGAATGTGCACAAATTGATAGATGGGGAGCCTAAATAGAATGGCCTCCCCCTTTGGCAATGCAAGAAAGTCGGCCTCTAATCGCGTACCGATTAAAGTTTATGAAAGTCAAGATCAATCCAAAGAGCATTCGGGCTATTTTTTTTCCATTGAGAAATACTTTTGATATTTGTTGAGCCAGCAAAAATTTATTTCATCGCTAGAGGTTTGAATACTTAATTTGGAAAGACATCGGTACAGTTGCATCGCATTGAGAGATTGTGTATATAGAGAGATAAAATCTCGAGATTTGAGATTTTCTTAGAGAGGTTGTCGTGTGATAGAGAAGATTCGGATTTTATTGTTGAAGTGCATAAGAGATGGGATAGAATTATTAACTTATGCATTTGTCCACGAATATATTAGAATATACTTGAGGAAAAAAGAAAAATATTTGAGCCTTGCAAAGTCAAAGGTTCGTTTTACTTCATATAAAAGTATAGATTTATTTCTAGTCGTACTTCTTATGTCACCTAACAAATTTGATTCAAGGAAATTGATGATATAAACATAAGCGGTAGAGAGTACGTCATTTCCCCTCTCTTTATTTCTTTGGTATTTCTTTTACCTTTTCCCCTCTCTTTTCTTTCTTTCTTTCCCTTTTTCTTAGAAAAGTTTTTGCATGCCAAGAAGGTGGCCTTCTAATTAGCTTCACTCTGTCCTTTTCACGATCAAGCAAGCAAACTTCATCTTGCCTTCCCTCGCCATTTTCGAAAAAGCCCGACACGCGTTGACGAAGCTGCCTGGACCCATGGGGAGCTCGAAGCCTCCGGCGGCATTAACCCCTACGCGAGACCGGAACATTGATAAAATCTCTTAGGTACGCATTGATGATGATGTCCAACGCCACCAATTTCAATTAGCAAACCTCGCACACCACGCTTGTAGACAGAAAAAAAAAAAAAAAAAAAAAGGATGAAATTATTCGAGGGTCCTGAAGATTACCTTAATTCGGAATAAACAAAAAACTGAAGAGGAGCTCAAATTTCCACTCGCATAATAATTATTATATATAAGGCGATTTGGAGGAATTCAAAGCAGCCATCATTTAATAAAGGGGCGAGTGGAGAAACCTTGCTCAGCCACCACCTTCGTCCATGCCCACCACTTCTTTTCCGCTTGACCCACCTCGCACTCCGCAATTTCCCCCCCCCCTCTTGTCTTCTTTTAACCACCCCTTATTAACTTAATCAGTTTTCCCACATTATTTACAAGGATCTAGCACAAGACCGCGAGACGGTCAAGCCACTAAGCATGTGCGTTAGCAAGCCAATAGAAAAATTGGAGGAAATTGATCAGATCGTTGCCCATCGTTGTTAACTCAAAAGTCGACGTTAAATTTATTCAGTACTTATCATCACGGTTACTTTATATTTGAAATTCAATTCGAATTTTAGAGTTTGACATGCTTTTATGGAGCGACTTCTAGGGATTTCCTTCGTTAGTACATTTTTTTATTTTTGGTTGACTCGATAACATTTTATTTATTAAATATTTGGTTAGCTCGTCATCTCCCATCCATCCATTTTGGACATCTTAGTGGGCTTTTCACGATAACCTGATGGACCTGTGGCTTCGCTGGCACTACATGCGTTTGGTTGACTTATAATGCTGTCCAGCTCAGCATCACTATTGCAGCTCCTGTACTAAAATCAAAGCATATGAACATGATACGAGAATCATCAAGTAAGAGGGGGAAAAGGTACGAAAAGAATTAGTCCCGTGTACTCATCGGTCGTTGGAAAAGCTGCTGCGCGAGACTTAAGTACAAAAACGCACGTACCGTTTAATCTTTGATTCCACGAAGTGTACTACACATGATAGATTGGCAAAAGATTAATTTTCCTTTATTTCCCATCAGCTCAGAGCGATAGGCTAAAGACCTATATTTCGGATCTCTAATTAGCATCGGCATTCTGATTCATGTCTTATGAGGCAGATTAGATTAAATTGAACAGTTTTTTCCCCAAATGAAAGCTCGAGATGCAAGAATATAAGTAAAGGAAAAGGAAGGGCGGGGGGAAGTCGAACTTTCCCATGGAAAACCGATGCTAACCAATGAACGCTGTTCGTCCTCGGAATAGAATGTCAGCCATTGAGCATACACGCAATTGCAGAGTGTTTGACTCGGACGGATTGCAGCCACCACATTCCCCATACTAAATTTGTCAATTAGGCCATCCACACCACGACCTAAATCCTCTCGTGCTTATGTGCAGCTTTGACTTGAGATGGCTCTACCTTTGAAAAAAAGGAAATCAAGAAACCAACTCGCATTTTCAGATTGAATAGTGGTGTGGGCGAAAATGAGGTCTTGTTTTCTGACGAGGGCGAGTGAGTTGTTATTGCTGGACTCGAGTTGTCTCAACCGTGCCTTCCTTTTACGTTTGAGCCCGGCAAAGAAAGTCCAATGCATCGGCACTGATTTTCATGGTCAACACATCATACGTTGTACGATCTCGCATTTCCTCCATTTGATCCGGGGTTTGAATTCCGCCCCATCTCTGTCGAACTATTATCATGTGGACGTCGTCCAGCTAAAGTAGAAGCTGGTCGTGTCGTTATCCTTTTTGCTCGGTCAAACCGCGCCCTGCTTCTGCAATCCGCCAAAATTGGTTCGTTGCTTGCTAGACCGGGCAACCCGTTTCTTTAAAGCTCGCGGCGACTGAATTGATTGAATCCGGTTTGCGAGTTGGAGGGAGGACTTCGTGTGAATATTACAGTGAAGGTGACCGATGAACAAGAACCTGGGGATAGCATCTTCTCCGCAAATCATGAACGGACATATATAAACGAGAGTTCCCCCAATCGAGGAGACACATTTGTATGGATCGGGTTCGTGGGTTCGGGCGTTTCTGTGAAGTCATCGAGTTTGAATGCTCCATCTGATAAACAAATAGTATAAAAACGAAAATCGACTGGAGATGTTCAGCGAAGATGGAGCGCGGGGGGAGAGAGATCGTGGGCTGACAAAAGCCCATGAATCATATCGCGGGCCGCAAAATTTCAGGTCACGAGCTGGAAACTACACTAATGCGAAAGACATAAATATTGGGTCGGGTCGTGTTAGGTCACGAACGGAACTATAGGAGCTTTAGGGTCACATGAAAGTATAGCATCCAATAAATTATATTATCTCGTGTGCTGTACCAAAAAAGGAAAAGACCCCTAAGATGGGACTACCTATATTTCTGGGCTAATTTCATTAATAGGTACGAGGGGGGACAATTACATTATACACGGTCCTGAAATAATGAAAAATGACATCATCGCACACGTCGAGCGCCTTCCTCCTCGTCCGATCGGACGTTTAGCGCACTAGAGATTATTCCCCTCCCCCCCCCCCCCGAGAGCCTCCTCCTTTGTCCTAAGCCGAAAGAGATCCAACGGCGGAGAAGACGGGCCTCCGAGTTCCACCGCATCACCAACCGTCCGAGTTTGTAGGGTCGTTTAGCTGGCTTTTTGTCCTCCCCTTTTGGCGAGTGTCTTGACTCCTTCAATCAGACCGGGCCCATGTCATCAAAACAGAGCGAGAGGATCGTGTCTTCTTTGTCAAGATTATTACAATAATTACCTCTTTTTATAATTAATTAGAATAAAGCTTTTATCATTCGCGCACGGAAAAAAAAAAAACACCCAACGAAAGGGAAGCACTTTTATATGCATGTGGTCATGCATGCATGCACGCATGCTTCTAAATCTAATCGAAATGTCTTCGTCATCCATAGACATGGCAAGATCTGAAGTGCTGTCAAAAAAACGCATCTGTCAAGAGAATTCCAAACTCGAATTCTCCTTTTTCAGCAAAAAAGAATATATTTTTATAGTCCTTTTTAACAAAGCAGGATGAAAAAAGAAATTGCGCCCATGATTTTAAAGAAAATAAACTAATGAATGGACTGCCGACCTGCCACGGATTGTTTTCTCCATCCTCAATTTTTTATTCGATTTTCCAGCTACACGAGCGAATGAACAGCGACTACTGTCCAGAGACTCACCCAAGAAGCAAGATCATAAGTACACGGCGCCAGAACAAACGTAGGGTCACAACCTTCTTGAACGAGAGTCCGCACGATCTGAACGCAAGAACTGGATATGTACATTATGACAGTTCTTGATACAACATTTTTGTACGTCGAGACGACATTGCCATCATCCTCGAAAGGCGCCGTAAAAAGTATTCTACACGAACTCAAAACACAACAGACCGGCAAACATGATGATCTTATCTTCACGGTTTCGGATAGATATTTAGACCACGAGAAAATGAACAGTATCCAAGCAAATTGAGCTGGAATTGTCCTGTGCACGCAAGGTCCGATTATTTTTTTCCACTTGATGGGGCCGATCACAACATATCAGGGACCATAGCAGAAGAAAAAACCCAACAATTATTTTCTAGCATTTTCTCAGCAGCCAAACCGAACAGACAGAGAAAGAAAAGGAATGTGTGGTTCCATCTAAAGCACGGACGTTGCCGAAAAAATGCAGATCTTTAAGGAAGGGGGTGAGAAAGGATAAGGAGTGATGATGGGGCTTTGTTTCTTTAAAAAGAAGGAGGCGATGGCAGTACTACTAACTTGCATCTCCCCCATTCAATCCGCTGCTCTTTATCCACAAGGGCTTCACGTGATCGCTTCAACTTCGTTCTCCCTCACGATTCCAGCTGCTGCTGGAGGAGCTTCCGGGTTTCATCTGGGTGTTCAAAAGAAGTCCCGAGGCTTTTCCTCTTCAGTTTCTGCAGAGAAAGCACGGCAGAAGAAAAGGGAGAAACGCTGAAGGGACGATAAAGAGACCTCGAGCTCGTTCAAAGAAGGGGGCGAAAGGATTGCAGATCTCTCAGAACCCCTTTTGATTTCCTTCTCAATTTAGGCACTTTGCAATGAGTGCATGACAGGTAGCATCAGTCCGACAACAGAATGCAGATCGCAGGAATAAAAAATTGGTGCTCCTTATTGCAACATTTTCAACACAGAATTCCACTTCTCCTTTTCTTCAGCAGAGAAGAAAAAATCGTCAGCTTTCACAAGCCGAATTCAGTCCACCGTGTAAGAAGAACAAAAAAGAATTATCAAAATCAACAATAATTAACAGGCTTAGCAAGAAAAAAATTTATAGGAAGATAAGAATGAGCAAAAAAATGGGTGTTTAATCTCACACAGCTAAATACACTACTATACAACACAAAACCAGCATCAGTCTCTGCACGCCGGCCACAGAGCTCCCCGACCGAATCTCTTCCCTGGATACCGGCGGCGGCCCGTCGAAACCCCCGGGCGAATTCTCGGGCGAGAGTGTGATGTCGGGCGGCGGAGCCGCGGTCATGATCGCGCCGCCGGACTTCGAACCCGCCGACGGATTCTTCCCGAAGATCTCCCTTGGCAATAGAACCCTCGAGACACCGAAAATCGCCACTGGGTTCTCGTCGAAGACGGTCTGCGTCACCGAGGCCTGAACAATCCCTGTGTCGATCGCGACCGATCCGTTGACCCGGGAGATGTTGAGAGTGTAGCTCCCAGCTCCCATGTCCTCCGTCGCCAATGTGGGTTGCAACGGATTCACGATCGATTCCAGAGAGCCGAGAGGGTAATAAGAATGCAAGACGTGAAACTTGAGCACGACGGCCTTCTTGTCCGCGGGCAGGGACTGCAAGCTCAGGCTGGAAGGCAATTCGGTGAAGGCACTGTCGGTGGGGACGAAGAGGGTGATCCCGGCGCCGCCCTCGTCGGCCTCGAATTCCTCAACGACGCCGGAGGCGGCGAGCATCGAGGCGGCGACGTTGAAGTTGTGGCCGTCGATTAGGGCTTTGGTGATGTTGAGGCCCAGCGAAGGGCGAGTCTCGGAGGCCATGAGGTCGAAGCCGTAAGGGAGGAGGAGGGAATTGACGGTGAAGATGGAGAGGTTGTAAGGGACAGCCTTGATGGGCTCGAGGAGGGAGGCGTTGGAGGGGGAGTAAGGGGCCGGGGAGCGGACGGAGACGGCGCCGGAGGAGGGGTCACGCGTTATGTTGACGGAGCCGAAGTTGCTGGTGGCGCGGCCGGTGGTCTGGAAGAGGGTGGTGAAGAGGGCTCCGGAGGGGGGGATCTGGTGGAGGTCGTCGGAGGAGAGGAACTGGAGGAGGACGTGGTAGCGGAGGACGTCGGCGAGGGAGGTCTGGGAGAGGTGGCGCGTGAGGTCGGAGGAGGCGAGGTAGGCGTTGGGGACGGCGAGGACGGTGACGGCGGAGCGCTGGGCCAGATCCGAGGCGATGGTGGAGGAGAGGAGGGCGGTGAAGGCGGAGAGCTCCGGGAAGGTGGAGAGGAGGGCGGTGACGTTGAGGGAGGCCGTGGGGGCGGCGGGGAGGGTGAGGAGGAGCACGTACAGGAGGGTCGCGGGGGTAATTTTGGGAATGGAGATCCGTACGGCCATTGCGGCGGCGCGGGCGGCGGCGGCGGAGGCGGAAGCGGAGGCGGCGGCGACTCTCTGCGAGGAGGAGAGGCAGAGAGTGCGCGTGGGAGTGGGTGGGGGTTGAGTGAGTGGAGTGAGTTGAGCGTTCGAGTGCAGTGACTGTGTCTCTCAGACTGAGGAGATAGAGAGCGAAGGGCGTGAGTGATGGGCAGTACTGATGATGATGATGTTGATGATGGTGATGGTGATGGTGATGATGGTGAGGGAAATGGCATGGTGTCGTTTGCTTGATGGGTGGAGCATGATGATGATGGTGATGCCAGCTGAAGCTGATGTCGATGCGTTTGATGCGCGCTCCCCCCACCCACTTGCGCTATCCGGAGGTTGGATCGCACAGCCGCGTCACGGCGGCACGGCCGGAATTTCCCGACTTTGAGATCCGGAATTCAGACGAACTCCACCTGATACAAAAACTTGAGCTAAACGCGTGGATGTATTTGGTATCTGATCATCTCTAGATTTGGCAGTCGTTTACACTTGAGGACTTAAGCTTTACTGAGTTTATTTATGACATTGACTTTATTGTTAGTGTGATGTCTCGAAGCTTAGCTCTCCCTAATCTCTCGGTGATGCCTATTTAGTTTGTTTAATAGTTACAAGCTATTGATTTATATTTATACATTATATGATGACCCTTTTGTACCTACCTAATCATGAAAATTATGTTATGATTACATTTGCATCGTTAGATTTACTCGTGTAAATACACTATTATTAAGAAGAAGATGGAGCTTCTCCACTTTTACTTACCCAAAATGCCTTTATGATGACTTTTTAACACGCGCCGTTTGTTGCATTTTGCGATAGTATACCTCTCTTAGCGTGATTATTTTATCGGCTTTTATTTTTTTGCCACATTCTATGTCGGGCATTTCACAAACACATTTTTTTATAGATAAACCCCCTAAATGTTCTTTCAAATCTTTCGTATAGGCGCACGTGTGGAAACCCGGTTATCTAAAGGCACATGAATCCTTTGCAAGCATTATGAACCAATTAAGTTCAAACATTTGATAAGTACAAGTGACTCTGAACTAGAGCAAGTCATTACTAGTTTCTGGGATTCGAACACTGACCTCAAGCACCACGGCTTTGCTTGATCGATCGCACTTCTATCCTTTTTGGCTTCTTGGCATGTGCCGACCATTTGTTTTGTCTCAAAATAATTTGATAGGATGCGGAAGATACAAATCGAGTGAGAAGTGGCAGGAAAAACTCTGGTGTACTGCCTCATCTAATAAAAGAGCATACAAATTAGTGGCAAGCACCACGGCTTTGCACATGAATCTACTTCGTCGTCTAACAAGGCCAAAACGACATTCTCGCTTTTCAAGTCCGGCGTGGCAAAATTTGTACCCGTTGTCGTCTTGCTTCGCTTTTCGACCCTATGGTGGGCATGGGACCGACAGACTTGTTTCGTCCCATTATTTATCATTCTAGTATCGTTCCGCCCAAAACCAACTCGGCCAAAATTTTACAAATTCTCGACCTAAAATGACGAAATACTGATCTATAATCCATATACACGATTGCTGCTGCTAAAGTTGATAATGATGGTAATGTGGTCATTTGTGATTAGAAAGAACGGTGGTTAATTATGCTAGTGGGGATTGATATAGCGTCATTTGTGTCAGAAGATGTACTAAATTAAAGGGACTTGATATGCTTAACCTGAAAATCAACCCGAACTTGTTTTCATGATTAGTGACCAAGCACATTCTACTGCTTTAGGATAGGTACCATTCCAAATTCGATTTTTATCGAATACACTCTTCCATTCTATATATTTAATAAACTGCTATAATTTAATTTTTAAATAAAGAATTAATACAATGCAAAACCTTAAGTAATTTTTGTGAGAAATTTACTCCGAATAAATTTTTGGTCACTAAAAATTTCAAATTAGTATACCTATAATAAATTCACCCTAAACTAATATGAAATTAAGTAATTGTTATGTGTTATCAAGTTTAGTAATTTCATTAAATGTTTTGACAAAAGTTAACTAAGGGAATATGTCACGAGTATATTGATTTAGTTTTTTAGTGATTCAAAAATTAGCTTGTGATAAATTTATTGCAAGTATATTATTCTTATAGTAACCTAATTTTTTTTTTCTTTTGGTGACCCAGGAACCCGTACAGCCGACAGCCGGAAGAGTAAACCCTGGGGCGACACGGAAGAACCCACCACCCTCATGCCGTGGGGTAAGTCCACCTACGACGCCTGGGATTCGAACGCTCAACCTTTTGTGAGAGGAAGAGCGATCGCTCCAGCAACGCCAATGCGGTGGTTAATTTCGGATAAATTTATCATAAGTAAACAAAAAAAGATTTGTGGTACTAATCCTTAAAAAAGGAGTCACGTACAATATTAGCTGAAATACAGAGTCAAAATTCTTTATCGCACCAACATCGTCAAACATGTTTCAAGGTGCCAAATATGTAAAATTTAGGCAAAGCCAGTAATATAGAACGGGCGTGTGTGACCTTCGACGGGCTTCCTCCACTCCCACTTATTAAACCCCGTCAGCGTTCAACCCTCTTCCCCGCTCAATCTCAACCGTCGCCGCCGTCGTCGCCGTCAAAGGCAAGCTTCTGCTTTCGTTCCTCATTTTTTGCCTCTTCTTATTGAGATCCATCGGTTCCTTTTTTCTTCTTTTTTCCCTCCTTGGGCCATGTACGCAACTTTATCGACTTTTTGGCGGTACAAAATGCTGCTACGGTGGTTCGACGGCGGTGATTAGTGCCGCGAAGGAAGCATCGCGCGGAGGAAAAAATCCCCGCCCACCATGTGTTTGATGGAAGTTTCGGCACAAACACCATCGTTTTCCAGGGGTGTCGTAAGTCCCCAGAATCCCATCCGCAGATTATTCGACTTCTTGTTTGGGTAAATGGAGGAAAGCGATACGGTAGGAACGTCAGTTCGTTTTGCGAACCCAACCACGCCGTAGCTAAATTGTTAGTTCCTGCTCTGTTATGTGCTTGTTCCCATGCGATAGATGGTCTCTACTCTATCCAACTTCACCCCATTCTGCGACCCAAACATGCTATTCGTCGGTCGGCATCGACAAAGCGTCTTTGAAGAAATCTTGTATGTCAAACGCGTCATAGACACGAGGCTGGACCCGGGCCGAAGAAGAAAAGAATGAGTATTCGGTTTGCCACCGAAATGCTTGTTTGTCGGTTTATCGCCTTCTCTTGATCATGACTGCATTCACGGTGCTCGATGAATTGCTCCAAAGACACTTAGTTTTTTTGTCCCACGTCGTTTGTCTATGTAATGCCTTTCACTCTCATTTGCATCGTGTTAGGGTCCCCGAAAATCCATATGGCACGTGCAAAGGGTCTGAAACGTCCCTTTTGTGTTGCATTCAAATTGGTTATATAATGAAGTTCTGTCGTAATAATTTCTTTTCCCTGTCAAATTGCTAGTCCTCTGGTTTCCCTAGAAAGTGGGGCACAAAGATTCGTTCACTGGTTTGAAGACCTTCGTGATGATTTTCCTGAGTCAATTTTTCCTACTCTTAACAAAAGTTACACAACTGATCTTTTAGTGCAGATCTCGCAGCATGGGGTATGATTTAATGTAGCTGCCTTCCATATGTTGGGAAAACAAAATTTAAGAGGATAGATACAACTTGTTATGTTGGAAAATTCCCCAATATAAGAGATAAGCATAAGAGACATCATGTGGGCACGCCGTGTAAAACTCCTGTGGCAACCGGAAGGGTTGAGGACAACTTCAGAGGCATCATGGCTCTTGTTATCTTTGTCTTCTTATTCAGACTCTCCTGACAAGAAGTCTAAACCTGCTCCTTTGCAGGTACCCTTTCCCTTCTTTTCTCTTTCTCCAATTCACTTGAATATGTCATTTAAGGGTGGAAAAACTTCAATAAGTCGTGTAAGTTAGTGACTTGACAATGGATGGGAGCAACTTCCATATTTTTCCATCTTGTAAGTTTTTCTTGGTGCACTGTTCCATTGATGTGTGCATGTAGATTTCAAATTTGAATTTTCTCCAAGGGTGATCCAATTATGAAAACCTAACGATTCTCCAGTAGGAAGCTGAAGGATTCAGCTGCTTAGGGTCCTAAAACCATCTTTCTAAAAGACTTTTCTGTGGCTGTGGCTCTATAACTGGGTTGGCATTCTGTTGGGGCTGTGTGGGCTATATGCTTTTCAGGAAGAACAAGTCATCATAAGACATTTTGTTGGCTGGTGTAGAATTTTCTTTGTCTGGAGAGGCTTAGGGGCATTGGTTCTATCAGCTGTTCGAACAAGAAACTGTTAGCAGATGATATGAACATTATAATAATTGCAGGAGAAATTTCATATACTGCAAACTTCATTCGGGTTTCGAAACGAGTTTAAGTAATCTTATTGCACAAATCCATGTGATTTGCCTAGCCTCAACAATCATGGCATTCTTTTTCTGTAGGAAAGGAAAATGAGAGACAGGATTAAGCTCTTTGCTAAGGGAGGTGATGGTGGCAATGGTTGTTCCAGTATTCGTCGAAGTCGACGTGATTCTCGAGGCCAACCTGATGGTATGTCTCCATACCATGGGATGTCTACAATTTTCATTGTTATACCATGTCATGTTTATGGATTCCGACATTCTTTTCATCATCAAGGAATGTACACGTTTGTATCAACATGAGAGATGCAAAATTAGGTTGGCGACTTCAGGAATTTGCTTTGTCACCACTGTTCTTTTTCATATATTGAACTGCAGGAGGGAATGGTGGGAGAGGTGGAGATGTCATTCTAGAATGCTCTCGGGCAATTTGGGACTTCAGAAGTGTGCAGCACCACGCAGTTTGTGGCCCTTGCTTCTACTTACTCTTTCTAGTGAAGTTCTTTTAATTTTATGAAACAGATATTTCATATACAGCTCTGGGAAATTTTAGTGATATTCCTATTGCTACATGCAGCATGGAGGTAGAGGGGGCCAAGGATCCTCAAAGAACATGATAGGTACCCGGGGAAAAGATAAGGTTTAACCTTCATCATCTCTTTGACTGAAAGAGCTCTTAATTTTCTTCCCTCTGGACATTTATTTAAGCAAGTACATGCAAGTATGAGCAGCTCTTTTGTTTCCCAGGTTGTCTATGTACCTCTAGGCACTGTTATTCATCTGGTGGAGGGGGAAATTCCCTGCACGGTTGAAAAGTGTTCTTCAGAATTAGATCCATGGGAGCTTCCAGGTTCACTTGATGTTCCATCTGAATCTAACAGCCAACCTGCTTTAGATGATCAGAGTGGAGCAAAAGAAGATGAATCAGCACACACCTCTGTTGGCACTTCATATCGTACTGCAGCTTTAGAAAAGAGAGAAAACGTAGAACAATCTGCTCAAGATGCAGCGACTGGTGCTGAATGTCATCTTGCTGATTCTAGCTCATCAGGGAACAGCATGGAAGAGGAGATGGTGGAAGAGGAGCAAATAAAGTACAACGTAGCAGAACTAAAAAAGCAGGGAGAGCGAATAGTCATTGCTTGTGGAGGAGCAGGTGGACTGGGTAATGTTTCTACCCCAAAAATCCCTCGAAAGTCTAACCTAATACATCAGTCGCATAGGGATGGTGCCTCTGATCTTGACCAAAAGGAATGCTCGTTAAATCTTGGTTTGCCTGGTTCCCAGGCCATCCTCATATTAGAGCTCAAGAGTATTGCCGATGTGGGCCTTGTAGGGATGCCAAATGCTGGTAAGAGTACTCTTTTGGGAGCCATATCAAGAGCTAAACCAAGAATAGGCCATTATGCATTCACAACGCTCCGCCCTAGTTTAGGAAATCTGAGCTACGACGACTTGTCAATAAAGGTGGCCGATATTCCAGGACTCATAAAGGGCGCACATGAGAATCGTGGACTTGGGCACGCATTCTTGCGCCACATAGAGCGTACAAAGGTTCTGGCTTTTGTATTAGATTTAGCAGCAGGGTTGGATGGTAGAGTAGGAATTCCACCGTGGGAACAGCTGAGGGATTTGATGTTAGAGCTCGAGCACCATCAGGAGGGATTATCTTCTCGCCCCTCCTTGATAGTGGCAAACAAGATTGATGAAGCAGGGGCGGAGGAAGTGTACGAGGAGCTGACAAGGAGGGTGCAAGGTGTGCCTATCTATCCAGTCTGCGCTGTCCTGGAGGAAGGAGTAGAAGAACTAAAAGACGGTCTTAGGATGCTTGTGAGTGGCGAAGCATCAAACCGACTCAACATGCATGATATTATGCTCGAGTAGCTTGCCATCAACCGGCGTGGTTATCCATTGTTCTAGGCTTCTCCGAAGCACAGTTTTCCTTACAATAGAGCTTAGGCCTCAGAAAGGAAAATAACTTTTAGTGCCTTTCATACTTCTATTCTTCTGTGAACATATATAGAAATGTATCGTAAACGACAACAGTTCACCTCGAGGCACTTATATCGATTAGAGGTGTTCCTTTCATTTTTACTCGAGTTAATCTATCATTCTTGGAAAAATGCCATCAAACCAGCGTTACTGAAGATCGTTCCTTCAATGTAGTCTCTGTTGGATTGATTTCTCCAGTGGAGCTTTCAACCAGGCAAGTCGTCTTGCCCAGTTTTTCTGGAAAAGAAATGCTGATTACTTATATTGAATGCGTAAGTCAATTTATGTATTAGATGATAATTAAACAGGCCATTAGAATTTCCTTTCATTGGTACTCGAGTTAATCTATCATTCTTGGAAAAATGCCATCAAACCAGCGTTACTGATCCTTCAATGTAGCCTGTGCTGGATTGATTTCTCCAGTGGAGCGTTCCACCAGGCAAGTCGTCTTGCCTAGTTTTTTTGGAAAAGAAATGGTGATTACTTATAATGAATGCATAAGTCAATTTACGTATTAGATGATAATTAATCAGGCCATTAGAATTTTCAAGCTCGCAACCCGTGGCCGATCTGCCACGATCTGCCAAAAGTCAAAGTCATTATTATTCATTAAAATATTAGAAGTTTGGATATTTGCGTTCGTCATTAGATATTTATTAGATATTTATCAGCGATTGTAAAGGACTTTCTTCACGCCTCTGCATAAAGAAGCTGGAAAAATGGAGATAACTCCAGCAGGTTCTACGGCATCCGTGAGGTCTCTACGTGAAATGGTTGGCCCAACGCTTCGATTGAATATGCATGAACTGAAAATGACCCTCTCAAAGTCCACCTCTCGATCTGAACTTTAATATCGCATGCTCGCATAACGTATTTTATAGCATGAGTTTAAATGGGAGGATTTGTTTAAAAATTGGAATACGGAAATAGATAAGAACCGGCGGGGGCTTTAAAGAAAAGGATACATCGCTTTCCTGATTAACATACAGATTGGCATGATTCATCCGTCATCACCAGCCCGATCCGAAGACAAAATCAGCCGGTATATCATAATTAGCAAAGTCTGGACAAGTTCTGCGAAGTAAGGCGGCCAATTCTCGGAAGAAATTACCACCTATTCTGATTCTTTTCCCCTCCTTATTTAGTCAATTCTCATTAAATCATACCGGGCAATTACAAAGGAAACAGCCATCGGCCTTCCCTGGACGTGGACGTGCGAATCCCAATTGGCTGAATGACGTGGAAGAGACCAACGAAATGGTCCTAGGCCATCGAGGGAGACGTAACCATCTCGAGATTCAACCACGTGTGCGGCCGATATTCTTCGCCGTTTCCCCCACCGAGATTATAAATGGAGGCAACCATGGCCCTTAGATTCACACGCTCGGTCCTAATATAGTGAATCCCATAAGCACAGAGGAACTCTTGTTGTTGCACTCCTCAGTTCTCTGATCGAAAGATGTCTTCCTGCGGTGGAAACTGCAACTGCGGCAGCGGGTAAATATCATTTCCTATGTGCCTATGCATACATCTGCTCATAGTTATATACAATATACATGTACATAAAGCATGCAAATCGGCACCGTAGTTCATCGTAGATGCATATGAGATGAATCGATGCCTTAGATGTGTTTGTTATCGATTGTCTTATGTGCAGATGCAAGAGGAACCCAAGCTTGGGTCTCTCAGAGACCACCACCTCGTCTCAGACCATCATCGTTGGGGTTGCTCCTGTGAAAACGTGAGTATCACATAGGGCAAGACTGCCAGCAGCATCTACTTGTGCTTATAGGGGTTATTGAAATGTTCGATGTTGATCGTGTGAACTCCAAAATATGGCTCATATGTCTTTCGCATGTGTCTCAGGATCCAAAGTGAGGCGCCAGAGATGAGCACTGAGGGCGGCCATGGCTGCAAGTGCGGATCAAACTGCTCGTGCGATCCATGCAAATGCTGATCTACTTTGATAAGAAAAAAGCTCTTAAATGTTAAAGTCTATTATGTCGTAAATGGTGTGCGTGTGCATCGAGTGGATCTGTGTGGTGAATAACGCCGGCCTGGGTTTCGGCCGCACATAAACATCCCTTCTCTCCTGAGTTAGGGGTGTGCTAATGATGATGATGAATCCCAGGCCAGGCAACTGTTGTGCAAGATTATATGTGTAAGAAGTTGAATGGATTTGGATGGGTTGTGAACCCTTTTCTTGTTTTTTCCTTTTCTAAAGTTGTCATCTTCATCAATGACGTGGAGTTAAGAGTTTCAACGTTCTCCTCAATAATAGAGCTCTTGTCAAGAAAGTCGGCTGCTTGAATATTTTTCTTTGCTAATTATAATGGCACGTAAAGCGACGCTATTGAACCGGGTTTTATTTGGTGGTTGGGCAATAGCGGCCGGCACGTCCTGGGAGGCCACTCGATTGGTCGTTCTAAAAGCCAAAGACGTTTTTCCACGCTCTCCGATGCCGTGGTGTGCGAGGCTTCACCAGCTCTCCCTAAAATACAATAGCTTTAGCCCAAAAAGTCAGTTGCTTGAATACCTGTCGCTGTTAGTTACAACGACAGGTGAAAATGACGTTTTGAGCCGGGGTTTATCTGGTGGATACACTGAACTAGCCAAGTTCGTTCTTCCATGTTACTAATCTATCACCGGCGGCCAGGAATGATTTGAATTCCTTCATCGAGGCTAGCGGATCAGAAAGATAAGTGAGAAATGGCCGACCAAGCTTTTTGATCATCCAATCCCCTAAACGTTACCTATATTATGGCGTTAATGGGATTGTCAAAACAATAATTTACCAGAAAATGGAATACTAAAGAGTTGAAAAAAAACGACAACCAACTCACAGAATTACTTTTAACATTAAACTGCAACCATCATTCATCATTTACTTTTCTAATGTACAAATTTTCTTTTTCATCATGTGTAGCTGAAGATGAGTGCTTCAAGTTAGGGAAAATTGTCCAAAAGCTCTTAAACCTATTACTCTTTTATCAATTTAGTTATGAACTTTTTAATTTAACCTATTCAATCCTAAATCTTTTCATTTATTGTTAAATGAGTCTATCTAGTCAATTTTGATTGGAAAACGCTAATATGGATTGGTGATGTCACGTAGGACCAAGGTGGCATTAACATAGATAATTTTTAATAATTTTTTGAATTTTTATTATTTTTTCTATTTTTCTTTTTTTTTTTTTTTTTTGTTGGCTTTCTTCTTTTCCTTTTGCAAATGGTTAGCCTTTCCCGTCACAGGAGAGGCTCGGCTAGGCGAGGACAACCCCCAATGAGGGGAGCCCTCGCCTAGGCCAGGGTGGCCTCGCCGAGCTATGGCGACATTAGGTGAGGTTGCTTGACCTCGGCAGATTTGGCTTGGGTGAGATCGACCCTCATTGGGTTGCGCTTGGGCAAGGGCTCCCCTTGTCCCTCGCCCGGCCGGGCCTATCCTATGGTGGGCAAGGCCAGCCATCGCAAAAAGAATTAAAAAAAAAAAGCCAAAAAGAAAAAAAATCAGAAAAAATTAATAAAATATTAACAAATATTAAAATTTTATTAAAGTTTGTCTACGTTAGTGCGGCGGTCCTACGTGGCATTGCTGGCATTCATGTTAGCATTTTCTGACCAAAATTGCTCAAATAGACTCAATTAGGAAAAAATGAAAAGATTTAGGATTGAATTAACAAAATTAAAAGGTTTAAAACTGAAATGGCAAAAGTATAATAGGTTTATAATTTTTTGAATAATTTTCCCCTTCAAGTTACGTAGAAGAGGGTCACTTTACGCAAAGTTGCTCAGCCTTAGGTGACTGGAAACAGAACCTCAAATGATGATGCATCAAATAACTGTGTTTTCAGGGCACTCCTATATCCAACCACAAAACATCGTCAACCATCACCGACTTGAGCTCACTAAAGTTGTTGGATACGCGCCCACTGACATTATCATTCGATATATGCAAACATCAATGACGAGACGAGCCTTACTTGCCATCAGGAAAGTCGAGAATCGGTCTAGAAATGCACCTGACAGCTTCTTGTTTAGTAGAGGTGATCGAAGACCTTTCCAGGACGCTTAAATTCAAGCTGGAGCAGATGTCATTCCAGTTTGAGAAACGATCTCCTCGGTTTTTCCTCCTTCTGTCGATGACATTTGCGAAATAAGACGTCACGGACCAGGGCATCACCGAGAGCAATTTGGACTTTACATGGGTCATAGACTCATCACCGAAAACAAACTGCGAACATGACGCTCCACTGCAAGCATAAACGCATCCACACTAAACAGCTCAAGCAATTTAAACATGACCATATCAATCCTGAAGTTGCCAAGCTAACGCATATCAACCTCATCGGAACAGCCTCCAGGAATCTAGGAGATTGGCCAATAATATGACGCCGTCCTTCCTGGACAGTATGACAATCTACACATCAAATCCTTTTGGTAAATAATGTGGACCTGTTTAGCTGCATCCGACCCAAGTTGCTTACAAGCTTAAGCACCGAGTGACGGAGGAAGTTGTTATGAAAAGATCCTCGGGTAAGTGACTACCTCGCCGGTTATTCTTGACCGTTTTGATCCATGAATGTGCACGGCCTTTCATCTGAGAGCCCAAGTCTTGGATAGTGAAGGTTAACTTCAATCCTTCAAATTTGCAAGAGATCCATGAACAATTAGTTTTGGATTCCGAGAGGGCTCCGGCCCGAATGAAAGCGAGAGGTCTGGCCCGAAAACTAACCCGAAAATCCAGGCTTTTTTGTGCACCCGTAGTCTGAGGATTTCTTATAATCAAGGCGGGGGCTAATTCCAATATCATTAAAAAAAAAAAAAAAAAAAAACCAACTTAGGTTTAATTTCTATCCTTTTTGTTTAGAAAAGATCCTCAACTTTCACTCTACTCTCTAATCTACCCACATGTCCAAAAATCTCCCTTGCTTTTTTGAAGATTATCGACATCAAGAGGCTGTCACTGTTCCAATTTAATACGGGGGTATTAATTAAATGGTGGGTTCGGATAGTGGATCTCTAACTAGCCTTGATGTTGATAATTATAAAGAAACTACCCCTATTTTTGTATGGATAGGCAAATTTGGGATTGAAATGGAAGTTGGGGAATTTTTTTTTTCACACCAAAAAATGTTCCAAGGCAAAATTGAAATTGGACGTAAAACTAAAGTTTTTTTAAGGAAGTAGACTAATCAATGTGATTTATAAATTCTTTTGAATCTATTAAACGTATCATTTGGTTGAGATCGTAAACGATAAGAGGACCCATTAACTTAATGGCATCAAGGTGTGACCCGTATCAAAAGTGAGACAATTACAGTCAACTAATTATGGAAAAATGTCACAAATGGTCCTTGTACTATTACTTAATATGCAATCTCGTCCATGAACTTTCAATTTACTCAATTTGGTCCCTGAACTATTGATAAATGTCCGATTTAGTCCCTGAACTTTTGATTTGCTCAATTTGGTCCCTGAACTATTGATAAATGTCTAATTTAGTCTTTCGGTTACTTTTTTTTTTCCTTCTTCTTCTCTATTCCCTCCGCCGGCCACTGGCAGAGGGAAGCCGGCGTTCGGCGAGGGTCACCCTCGCCGGCGTCGGGCGAGGGGCTCCCTTGCAGATCTGGCGAGGGAGCCCTTGCCCGACGCCGGAGCGGCCTGAGGCTTCCCTTCGCCCCCTTCGCCATGGCCGGCGGAGGGAAGAGAAAAGAAGAAAGAAAAAAAAAAAATAATAAAAAGAAAAAAAAAAAAAAAAAAAAAAAAAAGTAACCGAATGATTAAATCGGACATTTATCAATAGTTCAAGAACTAAATTGAGCAAATTAAAAGTTCAGGGATTAGATCGGACATTTATCAATAGTTTAGGGACCAAATTGAGCAAATTGAAAGTTCACGGACGAAATTACATATTAAGTAATAGTACATGGACCATTTGTGACATTTTCCCACTAATTATTCAGCCCCTGCTTTGTGCGGGACATCATTATATGTATGTAGTTCACTCGTTAATGATGTGATGTAAGAGAAAAGTATTGAGATTTGTATGATTATAATATTTTAGAATATCATGTTTTATGAAGGCCCAAGATCAGTACATGGCAAGAAAGAATACGCTATAATGTTAAATTTTCTTACGTGCATCAAATATATTGAAAATAGAAAAATTCTAGTATAAAATAATGAAGTCTATATTTGAAATAAGCTTAACTGAATATTAACCATCTATATTAACAAATAGATGACAAATCACTAAACCAAAAACTCATCGATTGAATACGGATCGCGCCATAAAAGTTAAGGTAAACACGATGAGCATTGAAGCGAACACTTTTAACTCCGATTCAAACTTATATATAACGCGACGACGATAAAAAATAAAAGCGTGAACTCCGCATCCCATGAAGTGTTTTGCAATTCAGACTCTGGGAGCGCAATCTATTCAATTGGAGGATGGCCCAATCATAACTTTTAGCCGGTTTGACCCGACTCAAGCGGGTATCGTCATAGATCCGAATTTTTTTGAAATCGCCGAACATATCCGTTAGAGAAAAAGTGGGGTTAGTTGCGTGATCCCAAAAAAAGATGAAGAGGGGATCGATTGTCAATTGCAAACCCCCAATCCACGTTACCTAAAAAGCCAAAAATACGTAATTTAAAGCCGCGATTTGCTCCCATCACAAAAAGAGAGAGGCTAACGTTCGAATTCCCTTTACTTTTCTTTTCCCTTCAAATTAACATAAAGTAGGCCAACAAAAAGCAAGAACCTCCCATGAACAACTCCTTCGATTTCCTCCTCGCATCTCCCGTCACCGACGACGTCTTCTTCTCTTCTAACCTCACGCTCGCCGCGCCCTCCGGATACGTGCACGCCTCGTAACCTGCCACGTCCCCACGTTTTTTTTTTATAATCATTATTATCGGGCGGCGTGGTGGGTATTTTCTCCGTCGTCAGCCCAAACGCCGTCGTGGTTTATCATCTCTTTAAAAGCAGGGGATCGAGGAGGACGTACTGGGATCGACGGCCGTGACCACCCCGGTCTTGTCGAAGTCGCAGTCGTAGTCGTGCTGCCCCATGGCCTGGTAGTACGCGTTCATGGCGTACGCCGCATGGGACCGCACCGTGTCCGGGTTGAAGCAGGCCCCGCCCGCCTGTATCGGCTTGCAGTCCACCTGGGCGCTGCACACGTAGTCTATGTTCGCCTGCAGCGCCTGGTCGCTTGTGTCCGACCTCGGCACGCACCACTTCTTGCCCGAGCTCGTCGGCGGTGCCGTCGGGCTGGGCGGTGCCGTCGGGCCGGGCGATGCCGGAGCAGGCCCACCAGCCTATCAACAAAATGAAAAAATTATTAATTGAAATGGCCGGCTCAGATCTCGAAGCAAATGTACGCGTGCCGTATTTTCAGTTGATTATGTTGTGTTCCTGTCTTTGTCAGAAACGTCTTTTTGACAAATGGCCCAAGATTCTCTCACTTTTTTTTTTTCTATTAAAACTTGAATTAATACCTTAAAAATCCTAAACTAAATTTATCCAAAATTATTTTTTTATCATAAAAAATTCCAAACTGATATACATGTGATTAATTTACCCAATCTAACCATAAAAAATCATAAACTGATACATTTATGACAAATTTACCAAAAACTAATTTATTCGACCACAAAAAATCTCAAATTGGTAAATTTATGACAAATATACAATCCACTAAATTGGATTAATACTATATAAAATCAAAAAAATTGTAAACTGTGACAAACTGAGCGTAAAATCCCAAATTGATATACCAATCAACTATCACGTGTCATTTAACTTAATCATTTGACGGTAAAATTTAACGAAAATTAACATATGATAAATTTATCACAAGTGTATCAATTTAGATAAATTTATTAAAGATATATATTAGTTTGAAATTTTTAATAATATAAAAAATAATTTAAGATAAATTTGTCACACAAATGTACGTACATTAACCTCCGCTGAATTAGATCAGATCCAGGTATGAAACGAAATATTGTCACGGACCGACCACAATACGAGCAAAAGAAAAGCCGAAGCAAAAGAGCCAACGTCTCTTTCTGCGGCAGACACGTGCTTCGAAGCAAAAGCTGTCTTAATTGTCAGAGCTCGCTGCCGGCCCCAAAAATAAATTATCGCTTCACACACGAAAAAAGAGAACAAATTCCGACACGCAACGCAATCTCTAAACGCGTCGAAGGTCGAAACACCGAAGAAGACAATGGTCAAATTTTCCAAGGTTAAAAAACAAATCTTTTAAGAGGTCGGTCAATAAAAAACACGTTCGCATTCCCTCCAGAATCCTGATCCAGAAAACGTACCATTGATTGTCGGAGTTAATTAATGCGATTATCAAAATCAGCCCTGATACTAACAGTTTAAGCGTATTAACTCTTGGTAATTTCTCTAATCGCGTGCCTAAGTCCCAGTTTAATAAACGAGATTCGCAAAAGGGTTTAAAGGAACGGCATTTACCGGTTCGTTTCTCAGGATGCCGACGTCGTAAACCGGGGTCAGATCCGGCTTGAACAGCCCGTAATTCCGCTCCGAGGTCGACGGTTTCAGATCCTCGTTGAACAGCGCGAAGACGTAGGTCTCGAACTTCCGGTTCGGCATCAGCGGCGTTCCCTTCCCGGCGTTCACGTGCCTCACGAGGTTCCCGTTGTACGACACCGCATTCGCCATGTTCACGTCCGGCTGATTGGCGTCGCCCACCGAGGGCCACCCGGTCTCTCCCACCACGATCTCCACGTCCTCGTAGCCCACCTTCTTCATCGCCGAGTAGACCGCGTCCATCTGGGCGTCGAACATGTTCGTGTAGTTCTTCCCCGTCGCCGCGTCGAAAATGCCGGCGTTCGGCCTGAACAGCGCGTAGTTCAGGGTCTTGGCGGTGAACCCGAAGAAGGGGTACGGGTTCACCATGAAGGCGGACTTCGTCTGGCGGTGGTATTCCAGGATCGGAGCGAATATGGCCCGGTCGTACCCGCGGCGGAACCGGCCGGTGCTCGGGGGCTCCGACGACGAGAGTATCCCGAGCGAGTGCGGCGTCGTGACCTGGACGTTGGTGACGTTCGCGAGCTGGAGGGCCGAGTGGAGGGCTTTCATGGCGGGCAAGAGGCGCGCGATGAGGGTCTTGTCGGAGGTGGCGAGGATCTCATTGCCGACGGCGATGCGGTTGATGAGGGTCTTGGGGTGGAACGGCAGGATGTTGGCGGAGACCCAGGCCTGGGCCGCGGGGAGCTTGGAGAGGGAGATGATGTCGCCGTTGCCGACGCTGACGGTGACGGCAATACCGGTGCCGGCGAAGGCGCGGAGGATGTCGGGGTTGGCGTCGAAGAGCTTGACCCGGTCGATGGCGGTCTTGGTCTTGAGGAAGGTGGCGACTTGGGACGGCGGGGGGAGGTTGTCGGCGACGGTGCCGTAGTTGACGCCGATGGTGTACGCGGCGCGCGAGAGATGGGGACAGGCGACCGAGAGGAAGAAGACGGCTGTGGCGAGGGGGAAGAGATTGGCCATGATCAGCCCGTGTTGCGTTTCGTGGAGGAAATGAAGAGACAGAGAGAGAGAGCGATGTGGGGAGAGATGGGGTTTAAAGTGACGCAGAAGAAGAGCAGAGAGAGTAAAGCTGAGATCTGCGGGATGGGATGTGATCGGAGCAAGTGTACGGGGGAGATGGAGCCGTGGGCTGAACGTGCTCGTCTTGCGATTTGGCGCGTGGTGTGGGGTAACGTGGGTTAGAAGCTCTAAGCTCAAGGTGAAGAACTTAAATTTGGTTTTCGTGGGTCGTGCGTTTATGTTTGAAATGACGGTGATTGGGAAGCGGTCCGACGTGGTATTTTGTTGTTCTTGTTTCCAGTTCGTTGTTGCGCGGGTTCGTGCTCGGGGACACTTTTTTTTTTATCTAAATATATTTTCATCTTTTCTTTTTAATCTTTACATAAAATATCGTAAAATACAGAACTTTAAATTATATATAATAACTCAAGTATTCTTAAAATATCCCGACCTTTAAAATTTACTAATATAGTATTTTTTTTTTTTGGAGTTTTAAATGATTCATCGAGAGGCTGATGGATGTGCCATTTTAAAAATGTCATTTCATTCAAGAAGGGTGGAGATTTGATATCTTATAATGTAACGGTCGGTTTTTCAAGAAACTAAACTCGATGGGTTTGGAAAAGTGGCTCCCGTCCACTTTTGAGCTGGGCAAGCGAATCAGCACCAGCCCACCGAAAGAATCCGTGAAAAGCAAAAGCATGTGATTCTCAATCGCCAAAGAAACAAAGGAGTAAATCCTAATGGAGATCTTCGGCCCTTATCGTGGCTCCCATGCGGCCACCGCTGGCGCTGTCGGATTTGAAAACGTGTTTTCCGTTTCCGGTGACGCAGGTTTTATTTCCAGGGCCGATTTCTCTCGCTTTTGAATTGCTTTCTGGCGATGGCCCGTCAGCGTTCCGAATTAGGGCCCGATGTAGACACGATCTAGTTCTGCTCCTGGGACACCCGTACTGCGGGTTAATAACGATATGTACTTGCGCTAAACGTAGATTAATCTATTGGCCTAGCCTGTGCAAATTGTATTTCTCACTTTTACAAAAGACTTATGAGATAAAAGAAAAAGGAGACAACTATCTAAATATTTTTACAAGATAACTCGTAGAGAGTATAAGGTGGGTAGGACCCCGAATCCTGGAACCTACGTGTACTCGCCGGTTGCAATTTTTTTTTTCAAAGCTCGAAATTGGTCGCGCGCCAAGACCTACTGGGTCATGATGGTTCTACAAGGTTTGCAGATTCTATGAGTTGAGCCTATTCTATAAAGAATTACCATTTTTCAACATCCTAGTTTAGTTGGAAGGCCATCTTTCAACTCTATAGGAAACTTTCCAGACGGCATTTCAATTGTGTAATCTCTTAACTATGGTGGATTTCATGATGGGCTCACATGGTTAAATGAGTTGAGTACACTGAGCGCACGCATACACTTTACCCTTATGACCCCTTGTCGATTAGCTAGTGTCCCTAACAATTATTCTCTTCCTTCTTCGATGACTTTCATGTACAGGTTAGTTGAGTTATCTACATTTCTTTTGTAACTTCCAAAATCGTACATTCTTTCTTCTGTTTTCCAAAATTTAACAAGAAAATAAAGTTGCTTTTCAGAAGATAAATACAAGGACCCTTTGCAATTTCTTTTTTTTGCCATGCGAAATTCTTCCGGTTGCTCTAATATCTAAAGGAACATTTAATTTGGAAGAAAGATTTCATCTTTTCATCTTAAGCGAGTAGGATTAACTCTCAGATAAAATCTTTAATTCTTAAACAAAGAAGTAGCTACGTCAACAATTGAAGTCGGTTAGTTTCCCCGTCTCATTTCAAACCAAGAAATCTTTCTAGTGGTGTGAGCAAGGGTGCGTTTGGTAACATCTCTATTGCAGGAAATAAATTTTTTTGAGAAATAATTCTTTTCTATTTTTATTTCTTGAAATAATTTATGAGTAAAACAACACGTTTGGTAATTATACAAAATTTCTATTCTCAAAATAGAAAATAGAATAGGAATACGTTTGGTACTATCCACAAATATTTTTTATGCCTTAGGATTTCTTTTAAGTTTTTAATAACTTTTTTAGATTTTTCTTTTCTTTTTTTCCCTTTTTTCCCTCTCTTCTTTCTCCTCTTTTGGCGGTGGCGACGACCGGCGGGCAATGACCGTGGCGGAAGGCGGCGAGTGATGAGTCTCCACCGATCGGTTAGAAGAAGAAGAAGGAAAAAAAAAAGAAAAAAAGAAAAATGACTTATTTCTAGAAATTGTGCTTAGGAATAAGAACCTACTTTCTTCTACTTCTTATTTATGTTCTTAATATATTCCCTAGCCACTTTTCTATTATGGAGAATAGAAAAATTACCTGATATTATCAAACAAATTTTTATTCTTTCGGGGATAACATATCTATTGCAACTAACCTGCTCATCCTTGGTTTTAAGCATAGATCCTCTCATTGATATTAACGTCATGTTTTCATTTTGTAACTTAGTCTATTCCATGCGCTTAGATGATGAATCCAGTGCTGAGAAGATTTCTTTATCATAATGACTGATTTAGAAACCCTCAATGCTCCTGTTACCCTTACTCCATCGTCATCTTCTTCTTCTCTTTAAGACTTTTGTGTGTCAAATACTTCTAAGATTAACTATCTTTATGAAGTCTCTTTTAGTGATGATACAAAAATATCTGAAACTTAGCTTCCTCTTATGAACTCATATTCTGTTTTTGCTAAACCATTTTTATCATTTTCTCCCATATGTTCAATTCGACATCTTATTTGCCAAACTCCTAAAGAAGTGAAAAAGTACGTGCAGTCCTCCAAATTTGATCAACATCCTATTCCAGCCATCGAAAATGAGTATTTTGTTACTCTTCAGATCCCTTTAGAGTTTCCTAAACAGTGGACCTAACAGGGATATTCTCATAGTCCGTTTTGCACTTACTTTCCATGGTCGAAAATGTTTGCCAGTTGTAGCTCGGATAGCCCTATTAGATACTCGATTTCTAGAATATCGGCATGCTTGTATTGGTACTGTCCAGACCACATAAATGTTGGGATAGTCTTTGTAATCTTGTATCCAAACTTTAATGTTGCTCTTTCAGACCCCCAGCTGCTTTCCTTCTTGAAGATTTAACTTTAGTTTACTAGAGCAATCCAAACTACTAATTCCATAGCAGCAACCCTCCACTACCAGATAGTCTACAGAGTGCAGAATCACGCCCTTGATCTTAATTTCTAGAATGGAAATGCAGACGCTCTGTTCATCTCCATGCAAAATGACCAAGCATCATGTATCCATGTTCCCAGATAAATTCCTAAAGAAAAGTTGGCCAAATTTTTTCCGGAAACTTGGATACCAATTATGAAAAACTGCACCAAGACAATAAGCCTCTCTAGTCCTCATATTCTGAATTTGTGAGGAAAAATGATGGTACTGTTACCATCAAATTCGGCAAAGAAAATGAAGAAAACCCTACGATCTTCCAAATCTTGTTTATGATTGAATCTTGCGTTCCATATTCGATCTCTGAGCTAGATCCAAAAAAGCTTATCAAATATTTCTAAAGTAATGGAAATCCTGTCAATTACTACAAAGATCGTTATGGTCATTATTTTTTTGATCATTTCAATCAATGCTCTTATTGTACAAATTCTCCTGATGAGGTGGACCCGACTACAAGGCCCAGGAGAAAGCCCCGAAAAGCAAAAGATGGTGTGTACCAAAGGTATTTAAATGGAGATCCCTCTGTTGATACTCTTGGAGAAAGCGATAAATTTTAGCTTATGATTTCCTATGCTCCATCTTCACCACTTTCATATACAATGTCATCACCAGCTTTGCCACCTTCGCCTCCTCTTTCACCCCCGCATAAAAAATCAGATGTTTCCCCATTTTACAAGTTAATCTTTAAGTGGGCAAAAAGTGGGCAAAATAACACTCATGCACACTTGCACCTTCAAATGAAATACCACCCAGCCAGGAAAAGAAGGTTAACCCATTTATTTCTATGTCCCAAGAGGCAGATTTTCCTCCTATTGTCCGTGAAAGTTCTAGATTTTTTTCCCAACCACTAAAGAATTTATTGATCCATAGGGAAGATATCGTCATGTTCCAAAGATTCCTACTCTAACTGATAAGGATGAACATGGAAGGCAAAAGAGAACTTTTGTTGCCGAAACTGTTTTGAATTGGCAATCGGAAACTCTTTTGACACACAATAATGCTTTCAAAACGATTGACTCCAAAACCGTTGAAATACAAAAAGGTCTCAAGAGATATGATGAAACTATTAAGAAAATGCTTTCAAATTTCCAAAAAAGGCTTCACACCTTGAAATCTGGACAGCCCCTGAGATATCATCATCTTGAAAGCCCAAAGACCGAAATAGAGAAACTCAAAAGGCAAAGTCAATTTTTTGAAGAAGGAAGATTCAAACCTTCCGATCCATTCTCTACCTTGCTAAAAACTGAGTATTCTCTTCCATCCCCAAATACTTTAATCTTTGCTACAATCACAAAAACTTATTCCAGATGGAATATCATTGATATGGTAAAGATGAGAAATCACCTCAAAGAAATGAATAAGCTAAAGAAAGAAAAAAGGAAAGAATAATTTTCTCGAGAAATCCTCGACTTCTACAAGGGAGAAGTCAGATCAAATGATGCTATCTAACTCGTTAGAATCATCCTTGAGAGATCTGAGAAATCACAGGGAAAGATAACTTGATCCTACTATCCTAAAAGATAAGATTCGGCCTTCTCCAAGTTCGATTCTTCCGATCGATTCAGATTTAGACTTAGAACCAAATTCGGTATCTCTTTCATCATTCTCCTCTTTTTCCATCCCTGCCCTTGAATCCTTTCCCATTGTACCAGCGACTTCTTCGTTATTTATGGTTGACCTGCTAGATCAAGAAATAGAATCAAGTCCTTATGAATCAAATGTTATTTAGCTAAATAACCCATCCTACTTTCTCCAAATAGTTCTTTACCCTTGATGATATCACCTATTCCAAATGGCCAGAAAGATTTGAAGAATTCTATTCTTGGCTAAACACTAAAGCTCTCACCAATCAAGACAAGTATAATGTCTTTTCTAAATTTGTCACAAGGTTTATAGGTAATCTTAAACATTAGTGTCAATCAATTCCAGAGTAAGATTAAGTTCAATTTTTGCTCTTGACAGATTTTGGTCTAACTATTGCCTTCATTTAACACTTTTTCGTTGGCAAACCCATTGATTTCCATGAGCTCAAAAGGAGAGAGTGTTTTGAAAGAAAATGCTACTCTCTTGAAAAAAAGGCATCTTGACATATATTATCGAGAAATGATCAAACTCTTTTATGGCCTTGGAACTAAT
The DNA here is from genome assembly GCA_017140595.1 of Eucalyptus curtisii. Classification (NCBI taxonomy): domain Eukaryota; kingdom Viridiplantae; phylum Streptophyta; class Magnoliopsida; order Myrtales; family Myrtaceae; genus Eucalyptus; species Eucalyptus curtisii. Next base: position 12,267,482 of record CM029504.1, read on the forward strand.
GCAAACCTGAAGTAGGTTTTCCTAGCCTCTATTCCTAGAGAGCTCTCCTGGCAAGTTAAGAGATCATTTCTAACAAACAAATGAGAATTGCGGATATTCCCTTTGGAAAAATACAACAAGAAATCCATCTCTGCCTCTGTGATCTATGCCTCAGATACTAGATGACGAAAACTTACATAAGAGACAATTGAGAGCTTGATGGTGCCTACTCACACTAGCATCTAAAGATCAAATGTTCTAAAAAAGATTGTGATAGCACCTGTGGAAAATATTCCGAAAAAAGAAGAAGAAGCATTTCAAGAAGTACAAAGTTGGAAGGTCGAAACATGGACCTAAGCACTTCCGGAGAAAGAAGAAATGACGATTCCTACAAAAAAAGAAAGATCGCTCAGACCGCAAGAAATCAACTCGATACTTCATTTGCAATAAAAATGGTCATTTCATCAAAGATTGCTCTCAGGCGAGAAAATTTTAGGACCATTTGATACACCACATTGAAATTGAAATTAGTGTTTCGCTTGAAGATGATGATGTTGAATCATTGTTTTTCATTAATAAAGACCCATATGAGAAAAATTTTTGTGTCATTCCTTACTACCAAACCCCTAGTGAAATATATTCTAATTCACATTCTGAAGATTTTTTTCATATATCCCTCGCCTCTTTAGACCAAGACTCTATTATATATTCTAGTCAAGTTCATTGTCCTCGTTGTCCTATAAAACTCTTCACCTCAAAGTTTGCTAAATCAATCACCGTTGTTGCTCTTATAGATGCTGGTGCTAGTTTTTCAATTCTAGACACTAAAATTCTTCATGAAGAATACTAGACTTCTTATGCTCGGTATTTTAATTCTACACCATGAGACACTTTTTCTATAAATATGCGTACTACACTAGTAACCATTAAGTTCTTCCCCTATTATTCTATAACCACTAAAATCTTTGGATCTAGTCTTTCTAACAAAAACATGATCATTGGTTCTGACGTCATGACCTAAATTCCCAAACGTCGAATTATTCCTAGAAAAATGGCTTAAGTATGAGGACCAATTCTCTAAATTTGTCAATATCCAAAGGTTTTTCTCTATTCAAATGAGTTTGTTAGATCTAATTATGCAAAAATGATTGGAATCCCGTTCGAAATTTCACTTTGGCTTCTCTTAAAAGTATCCTCATCCTTTGAGGAATAATTTAGAGTTTTTTGTTCGCCTCCTATTAAAAAGAATGAAGACATAAATCTCACCGAAGCGAGTCATATTAGAATGAACCCAGAATATCTTATTTTTATTTAGAAGGAATGCTCAAAGTTACCACAATAAGATCTTATTGAAATCTCAAATTTGCAATTGGCTTGCGAAGCTTTTTATGTTAATAAATGAGCCTAGCAAAACCGAGGAAAGATGCGACTAGTGATCAACTACCAACCCCTCAATCTCTTCCTCTAAGATGATAAATTCCCTTTACTCTCTCGAAATTCTCTTTTTGTTGGATTATCCAAAGCCCACATCTACTCCAAATTTGACCTCATAGCTGAATTATGGCAACTAGACATTCATCTTGAAAATAGACTCAAAATTGGATTATGTATTCCAAACCAGCATTTCCAATAAAAAGTTCTTCCTGTTGGCCTCAAAGCAGCTCTTTCTTTTTTCGGGAAGGCTATGTGCTGCATTTTTCACCCAATCCTGTCTAATGTAGTGATTTCGATTAATGACATATTACTTTACATCCCTAATGAAGAATCTCACTGCCGACTCGTCAAACAATTTGTAGATATTGTAAAAAAAAATGAAATCATGCTTTCTCAAAGAAATATGAACATTGCCCAGACAGAAAATGAATTTTTTGGTATGCACCTTAACAAAGGCATATACTATCCATGACCACACATTACCTAGGAATTGTTGAAATTTCCGGAAGAAAATTTCACAACAAAGCAAGTTCAGCAATTTATCAAGATAATCAATTATCTTAGAGATTTTGTTCTCAACATTACAAAACTGTTGATCCCGTTGCAGTTGATGCTGAAAAAGAATCATCCACCTTAGAGTAAGACTTAAACCAATGCAATGGCAAAACTAAAGGAAGTTATGTAGACTCTTTCCCCATTGCAAATACCATCTACTGGGGAAAGAGTCCTCTAGACTGCTGTTAGTGATGAGTACTGGGTAGCCATACTGTTTAAAGAAATTGAGGGCAAGCGACACCTTTGCGCTTATACAAATGAAAAGTTTTCTCAAGCTAAAATGCATTATCATTCTATGTTCAAAGAAATATTGACAGTAAAGAATGGAATATTCCATCCCATTGGCCATCATTTCTTAGTAGAATTGGATACGGCATCTTTTTCCTAGATGACCAAATTCGAGTAGAAACATATTCCTCATTCCCAGCTACTATGATAGGCCAAACATATTGCAGGAAAGAAGAATGTGCTTGCTGACTTTCTCTCTAGATCAAAGGCTCTAGCCGAAATTAACATGTACATTTTGAAGCATCATTTTCCTCAGGAAGAATAATACAAGATCGAAAGAATGCGAGATTGGCCAAGCCTGAAGTATCCCTAGAAGGTTGTTGAACAAATCCAGAACAAAGTCTTATTAAAGATCTTGATAAACTCACGTGCCAATGTCATACAGACTTCTCGAGATACCATAGAGGCTCAATTATTTATCCCTACAGATTAAACTCTAGGTATCCATTCATACATCCGATAATCTAGAAGGAAGATGATTTCCCTGACCAACTTCTATGGCTATTTTGGTACTAAGTACTTAATAACTATTGAGTTCCCCACTAGAAAGTTCATTGTCAAGTTAATCAAGCTGATTGCGCTTTGGTGAAACGAGGGAAATGAAAGCAACATGAACCTCCTGAATATTTAATTAATTAGTTTTATCCTCCGACTTATTGGAAATGCCTCTTCCTCCAAGAACTAAGAGATGCTCCTCAAGCGAGAGCGAGTTACACAGTGGTATTTTCCTATGACCATGGAATTTTGTGCGAAATAATGATACCCTCACCAATGCACCAAAAAGAATAGGAACCACCACCTACAAGCCTCAATCACATCTTTAGGAAGCTCGTATCTTCAAAAAATTTCCTAATTGTGTCGGATCCGTCGAATACAATTATAGAGAACTCCATAAAGTCCTATGCCAAGAAAATCACACCATTCTTGAAGAAACATGGGATTACTCAACACTCGTCCCATTGGACCACTATTATCTTGCACTTGAAGCTAAACAAGCACTCGCGAAATTCAATCAAGCACAAAACCAAGCAAGAACACCTCCTCAGTCATAAGAGCAAGGAATGGCGAACATGGATGTCTTGCACAATCCTCTCAAGAATCTTAAGCTCAAGCATCCCATGATCAATGGGGAGGGCCTCTCTCTAGAGACCACTATGATGAGGGACCTTTGTCCTTATCCCTTGGAATTGACCCCAACATAGTCTCCCATTATGCTCAAATAGCAAATTGGCCCCAACCAATTATGCCTAAAAGACTGGATCAAGACAATGTTCCAGGACCCTCTAGGACTCATGAAGAAGAATGCGCCTCAAGCAGTTTAAACATGTGGAATGCCCTGATATCACAAAGAGAATCCACTCACAACACATACAATCCTCTTGCTTCTGATGATGGACTTGACCTTGAGCAACTTCACATGGAAGAACAGCTAGCATGACATACATCTGATGATTCAGACTATTACTACAACTCTCGAAATGGTAGATAAACCTATTGCAAAAGTTACCGTAGCATAAGCCAACAAAGTACTGTAGCAATATACTAAAGAAATCACTGTTCATAGTCACTATTCATATAACATAAAATAATTTCCTGATCAGAATGAGTTTGGTAGTCGGGATAAAATTCGGGATAAGATATGATTTATCCCATCTTACGTTTGGTGCTCGCTCAGAACATGATAAAGTCAAATATAAGGGGGATATAGGCAAGATATTATTATCCCATGGGAGAGGAGGAATAAAAGTGGATATGATTTCTAATATCCATAATAGGAAAGTTATTTTTCTCGAATAACAAATTTATTAAATTAACAAAATTGAAATTATATTTCAATATAAATAATATTTGAATTCTAATTTAAGAAATTAAAAATAAACAAAATAATTTTTTAATTAATCTTATTTTAATTTATATATTCAATTTTAATTCTATCTTATAACAAACATTCAATCTATAAATTAAATATTTATATTTATTATATATTTTAGGTCTTTTTGTATTTTTGTATTTTTGTATTTTAGGTATGTTAGTACAATTTATTATTTGATAAAATTTTATTAAAGAATGATGAAAGGGGAAAAAAGAAATAATAAAGAAAATCATATAAAAAAGAGGAAAAATTAAATTAAATTAAATTAAGGAATAGTGGTATGAGAGAATTTCACCATCTCCGTTTATGAACATTTATGTTCATTTATAATGATATGATGTTTATATAAAAAAAAATATGCATGATATGATGTGGATATATCCGACTTTAATACTACAATTCACCAAATAATTGATAGGATATAAAAAAATCTTAGGATTTCATATCATATCCTATCCGTCTATCCTAATTAGAAATTCGGACGACCAAATCCGTGACACTATGCCTTAATTTTTTTAAAATTGTATTTTTCCTATTTTTTAAATTATTTTCTTTATTATTTCTTTTTTCCCCTTTCATCATTCTTCAATAAAATTTTATCAAATAGTAAACTATACTAACATACCTAAAATACAAAAATACCTAAAATACATATAGTAAATATAAATATATAATTTATAGATTGAATATTTATTGTAAGATAGAATTAAAGTTGAATATCTAAAAAAAATTAAATTAAAAAATATTATAAATATTGAAATATAATTTTAATTTTTTTAATTTAAGAAATTTATTATTCGAGAAAAATAACTTTCCTATTATGGACATTATAAATCATATCCACATTTATCTTACCTCCCTCATGGGATAATTTTATTCAGCCTATATCCCACTTATATCCGACTTTATCCTATCCTAAGCAAGCATCAAACATAGGGTAAGATAAATCATATCCTATCTTGAATTTTATCCTGACTGTCAAACGCAACCTTAATGTACTAGATCTCATATATGCCTTTTGGACTAGATAGTTAATCTTAGGGGTGAGCGGTTCCAGGTTCCGGTTCGGTTCCGTCTGGAACCTGGAACCTACCCTCGCACAGTTCCGAGAAAATTTGGAACCCGGAACCTACCCGTCGAACTAAGAACCGAAACCTACCCCCGTCACGGGTTCCAACAGGTTTTTTTTTTTTTTTTTTTTTTTTTTCAGATTTGAATTATAATCTACGCGCATATTATCGAAATCTTCACGGTCGGGATCTTTGGCTGTCACCGATCTTTCTTCTCAAACCATATGTTTTTATCAAAACATGGAAATCCTTTTTGTAAGTCCGTGAAGAATTTCTGCTATGCTTAACCTGTTAACAGCAGGTTCATATTAGGAGCAAATCTACCAAAAATCATGCTGGTGCATATTTCTGTTTTCAAGCACTTAAATATCCCTATGAACACAAAAAAACCTAATCCAATCCTTAGAACAAAAGAAAACAACAAACTCACAGAAAAACGTAGATTGGAGTGGTAGAATGATGTAAGAACAATCTTTGTCTCCTTTTTACATGCAAAGGCACCAAATAAAATCTTCTCGAACACGGTTAGTAGCGAGCTTGATCAAAGCCATCGTGGGATGTCAAATTTCAAGAACTTCATCTTGGAGGTGCTGAAGTTCTCTCTTAACACGAGATAATTTCTGAAACATGAAAAAACTTTGATCAGGAAAGAATCCTTACCATAATCTTTAATCATCATAATTGTCCCCTCTATCAACCAGGATAATTAACATGCAAAGCTGAACCAATGGTCAAAGTCATGGTAAATAACCGAGCAACAGGTAAGAAAAAGAGAGAAGAAATGAATGATCGAAGAAATGACCGTAACGAAAATCAAATTTTATTACAGAAATGAAAGATAGAAATATATGAGGTAAAATGACAGGTTTACCATCGTGTCTATGATTAACATATGTGACACTTTTAGCAAGTCAGGTCTAAGATGGTTAATCACCTGCCAGACAAATTAGGTAGTGCACAGAGAAAGATCGGATCAGAAATGATAAGTAAGGACCATTTGTTCTATCTTCAAGCTATTATCAATCACAATATGGAGTAGGCTTTTTGGGCTTTGCTCTTCTTTTTCTTTTGTTTGGGTGGTTGAAGGACAACTCTTATGGCTTGATCAAACACTACCTTCACGTTATGCAGTCACAAAGCGTGGCCATGTCAAGACACGATTGACAAAGGCATTGCAGAAAAAGATGCTAAGTTCTACTTTACATGCACAAGTACCTGCTGTGTCTTTGAGCTGCACTCAATATAAGCAGGTGAACCAATCAGCTTTCTCAACTCCTCTCCCTTGAAGAAAGGATAAATCAATTATTAGGACTCAGAAAGGGGACAAAAGTTGGAAAAAGAAGTCACTTGTGAGAAAAAAAATCCAGCATTTACAAGTACATGAGCCGTAGTAATTGGCACTGCACCAGGATGATCTATAAAAAACTGTTCATCATCTCGAAGATCGGCAAGATTTCATTCAAAACCCAAAACAACCAAGTTATTTACGATTGAGAAGCAAATTAGATCAGCCCACGAGCGGCTCGATTCCGGGCACGGCTCAAGCTACTCGGTCACCCAACATAGAATAACGTCTTTGCCGATACAAGACCTCAACACCGGTAACATTGTAAACAGAACAACTAGAGCTACGCCCCGCCTCAAGCTTCTCTTCTCTCGCCAACAGCACTAATTTGCTTCTCAATCGATAACACCAAACCAAAATGGTATTTCTCATCAGAACGACGAAGAAAATCACCGCCGAAACAAAAGGGTCTCGAAGAATTCTCCACCACTTTCCCATCATCAACAAGGCAAGAATGAAACGAAAAAAGTGACTCGCATCGAGACATAAAAAAGGGAAAAAAAGGAAAAAAAAAAAGGCGTCACCTTGTCTTCGAAATCGGACTCGAGATTTGGGCGCGGCGGGTGTCGAGCGGCGTCGGCCACTGGCGTCCGACGGCGTTCGTCGGCGGCAGCCTCGAGGGCGAGCGGCGTCCGGCGGCGAGACTCAGAGCGGCATCTGGACTTCGAAATCGGACTCCTGAGATTTGGGCAGCGACTGGCGTCGAGCGGCGAGGGTTCGGGCGAGCGGCGTCGGCGACTGGCGAGGGTTCGGGCTCAACGGCGAGACGGCTCGTCGGACGAGCCGTGGGTGTTGGTGGTTCGGTGGCCAAGAGATGGTGGTGAGTAGGGCGTGGGGCGGCGGTGTGGTGGTGGGTGAAGCGGCGAGGGGCGGCGAAGAAGAAGAAGAAGAAGAGGAGAAGAATGGGTGGGGTTTCGGCCGAGAGAGGGGGAAAGAGGAGAGAGAAGAAAAGAAAAAGGTTGGGGGGCAGGAAGTGACGTGTGAGGAGGAAAAAGGGGAGAAAAGAAAGAGAGAGAAAAAGGAAGGGGAAGGGGGGAAGAAACGTAGGGGAAATCGTAGGGGGAAGCAACTAGATTTTTTTTTTTTTTTTTTTTTTTTGAATTTTGACCGGTTTCCGGTTCCGGTTCGGGAAAAGGGAACCGGGAACCGGAACCGGTCTCTTAAGAATCGGGAACCGAACCGGACCCTCCGGTCCAGTTCTCCGGTTCCCGGTTCTACCCGGGAACCGTGCTCACCCCTAGTTAATCTCATATCTACATTCAATTTTCCGCAATTAAAATGGCGATGAGAGGCTTTTTGACATTGATAACTTTGAAAAAACTGTCGGTAAAAAAGAATAACTTGTGGCTTTTTTCTCTGCGTAATATGTTGGTAATTTATCAAGATTTTTCTGAAATCATCAATTTTTTACGGTTGGCAAATTATCAATTTTTGTACTAACTTACCAACTTTAATTTGCATAGCTTACTAACATTTCAAATTTACTAACTATTACATGAAATTTTTAATATAAATTAGAGTAATTTACCAATTGTCCATTAAATTATGAATTTTCATTTGAATTGCCAACGTTTACTAGTTCTTTTTTAATTTATTTAATTTTTTATTTATTTTTTAAAATTTATTTGCTCTGATTAGCTATCCCTTTATGTTGCTGACTCTTTTTTAGAGATCGCTAGCCCAAGTTGGCATGGCTCGTCAACAGAGCTAATTTTCTGACATCTAGAGAGTAGTGTTGAAGAATGAGGACCACGGTGACATTATATCATTTGAATGATGGTGAGGAGCACAGCTCCAAAGACACTAAATTTATCAAACATTCCATTCTGATGTAATTTGTGTGTTATAGTTACAAGGACACCAATATGTGCAATTTGTTTTTTTTTTTTTTTCAAATTATGTGAAGAGCTACTTGTATTTTAATTGGTTTAACTGAATAAGAGTTTTTCATTAATTTTCTTCAAGTATCTTTTTTATTATTTGACAAAAAATAGTTTCATGTGTTTAACTATTTTTATTTGGAAAAATATAAATCAATTTCTACGAAAAACCTGCCCCAGGTCTGGCATGTGGGCCAGCACGACCTAGCGCCCAACTCAACTGCTGTGTGGATTTCTATCTCCGCCAATTCTTTCTTTTCATAAATGATCAATAAGTTGGAAGCGTGAATCTTCAACCAGACAGAATTGCCCACCCTACAACGACAGTTTCGAGTGAGGATGTTCATATGGCTAAGTCATAATTACCGTGAATTTAAGTTTATGAGCAGATTATAAGACATACATTGTACATAGGTTATTCCGTGTTCAATGAAAGGAAGCCATGAACATCATGATCAAAGTGCGATATGTGTCATGGACTTTAGTCAAAAAGGGGAAGAGATTAACATGGTGATCAAGCAAAGTTATTCGCACGTTCTGTTTTATCGATCGAAGTGCAATTTGTGTTTAATTAAATGGTTAGGAGCATCACAAGAATTGACTGGGGAGATAATGGCACCAAAACAAGACATTCCAGTAGAAAATCTGATTCAGCTTCAAGCGCTTTCCCAAGAATAAAGATTCTTAATGCAAATAAGCACGGAACTACAAAATGAAAAGAAAACAAGAAATCTGCATTTACCAGGATTACAACATCACTTTATGTAACTGTTTAGGACACATATCTAAATTTTGATGGAGTACTCTTATGAGAGAAGCATTCAAATAAAAAAAAAGTAATCAGAATCCCCACAAGCCCTAGTCGGATTACTAAAGCAACATCCCCAACTGGCAAATTTGATAAATGTTGAACGCGTGAAGGACCACATTGGAATTTCATCAAAAAGTTTTAGACTAAATTGGCAAAATTAAAATATTTATGATCGAATTGATATTCATACAATAGGTTTAGGATTAGTTTTGTAATTTTTCATAATACACACGCATGTATGATCACGAAGTTGAGTCGCATGGCATGCTTATACGCGAATCCAATAATTTGTTTAAAATGGTCACTCTAACAAATCTCTAAATCTGAATCTCACCCATAAAAGTGCACAAAGTTCATGCAAGGTTCACTCTCGTGACACGCTTACGTGCAAGCTTTCCAAGAATTTATTTTTGATGATCACTTGAGCAAATCTACTGCGATTCTAATTCATATGCATATTTTATCTCAAGTAAGGTACGTAGTTTGTTTCAGGTCAAGTGTGATGAGTTTCCTCTACTTTTGTCAATAGCTTACAAGGCTAAAGGAAGAACTACGACGGGATAGAATCATCGACAACTTTTGAGTGAAATCTCGACAAGCTAGAAGACAAATTCTGAACGGAAACAGTCCTCAAATAACATCGTGCTTTCTATCAGGCTATCGTCGACGAAAGCACCGCAATCTCTGTAGAAATACAAATACTTGAAGCACAGCTCGCAGATGCCCGATGCTAACTTGTGCTTAAACAGGGGAATCAAAAGCAAAAGGGAATTCTTTGAAGCAGCACTTTCTGGAGGTTGATAAAATTGGAGGAGAACAATCAACGGTAGGCAGAGGTTGACAGACATCAATCCATCAACAAGTGTATTGAGAATAATGAAATGTTGGATCCACGCCGGTCCACTTTTAGGAGAAATATAAAAAAAATAAAAATTGTTGTACAAATTGTAAAACATCAAAATTCTAACAAGCTTGAAAATTATTTCCTCTTTAAAAATCGAAAATTAGGCATCGCCGTTTGGACTAGACACTTTGTGCTTGGGCACAGGAACCCCAACGCTTGTACCCAAGCCCTTGGTAGTTGGGCGAGGTCCCTAGCACTTGAGCCCGAGTTCATTGAGGCTAGGCTTGGGACTTCAATGCCCCGGCCCGGGTCCATCTAGGCCGTGCGCAAGACCCCAGTCGTCATGCCAGGGTCCATTGAGTTCGGGTCTAGTCCTCGGCATTTATGCCTGAGTCCATCAAGGCTGGCCCCAGACCTCGATGCCTATGCCTAAGTTCTCGACTTCCAAGCCCAAGTTCATTGAGGTCATGCCCTGGACACCCGCACCTATGCCCGCACCCCAGTCCATCAATGCGGGGCCCGTGTTCGAGAGCTAGGGATTGGGGTGTGGCCTGGATGGACTCAAGCATGGGCGCCAAGATGTCAAGCCCCACCTCAATGGACTTGGGTCTCCGCACAAGGACTAGATCTTGGGCACTCAAGTGTGGGCCTCATCCTCGATTAACCCATGCCTAGGCGTTGGGGTCCTAGACTTGGGAGCTTGTGTCATGGTTTAGAGCTTTCTATTGATGAAGGGCCGTAAATATCAATGAAGACTGGGCAAACCTCTTTCGAGTTGTCGAGAATATTCAAGGGGAGACATTATTGTAAATGTACACTATTCTAGAGTGTTCTTATAATAAAGGTGGGTAGTTGGTGGAATGGGAGATATAATCTCCACCATCTGATTGATGAGAGATGTACGGCTATGGTTAGACCTATATTTGTATATATAGGATTATCCTCTCCCTCATTTGTATATCTTACAAGATATTCAAAGTTTCCCTCTCTAAAATGATAACATAAGTTGATATACATTTCTACACAAAGACTGCTCCCCATTTCTATTGGCTATTTTAGCTTCAAACATGGATATTTAATTTAGACCGCATCCCTCCATTTCCCAACTTATACTTATGATGAGTTACACTGCCTTCATGAAATGTAGATCTGAAGCCTGCAAGAGAGAAAATTTAAATATTAATATACATATAAAGCTTAAGCCAATTAGTTATAATAGGCAATTTCGAAGACCCACGTACCAGCAAATATATCTTCACTCAAATTGATAACCTTTGAAGCCTTACTTGCACCACCTCAAGTGAAAAGAAATAGCTGATCGAAGACATCGGGATGACCATAAAGGAAATGAAGCTTCAACACCAACTCTAGTGAGGAGAATTAGCTTATCGAAGACATCGGGATGACCATAAAGGAAATGAACTCTTCATGACTTTGCGTTTTCAAAACTATGGTCTTTGTTTTTTGTAACCTCTTAATGCCTATAAAAGGCAAAGAGAATGTAATGTGTTGGACAGAATTCCTTTGAGTAAAGTGTGTGCTTGTGAAAATTCTCTGTCTTTCTAAACACTTTTTCTCCAGCCTAGTAGGATCCTCTAAGAAATACAGCTCAGCTAAGTTAAAAATGTTACTATCCTGACATCCTTGAGTATCTCTATATTCTAAACTAAATTTCCGAGTAGTTGCAGCTAAAAAGTAGTCCCTTGAAGACTTGCAAGGTTCGCCTCATTGTGGGGATAACATATCTATTGAAACTAACCTAGTCTACCTTAGTTTTAAGCATAGATCCCCTCATTGGTAAATAAAAGAACAAAAAAAATTGAAATGTTACTTTGCAGACCCTAAGCAGCGGAAAAGAGTTTCTTAGTCAATGGAAGACTCACTAAAGCTATTTAAGTTATAGTTCAGTTACGTTTTGGAAAAAAAGTTAGCCCAGCAAAAGCAAAACTTGCCAACAAGAATAGCTTTTCTCTTTTGACTGCAAATTTCTAACCATAGCAAGAGAGGTTTTATTGAAAACCTTGTGTAATAATCTCTCGCAGAGAATTACTTTTGAGTTCACTTATGCACGGCATAGGTTTATTCAAGGAGGACCTTTGATATTTTGGGTGAAATCATTTTATTTTCTTTCCGTAACAAGACGAACGCATTATTTGATCATTCACGTTGAAGTCGGAGCAAAAACGTTCAAAGCACCTCTCAAAAAGAAAACGCCAAGGATGTGCGTTGTTAAGAAGCGGTTATGATTTAAAGACTCAATCATAGAACTGCTATCGATAATCAAGAATTGCCAAAACACGAACAGAGCAGTCGAAAAGGAAATGGACAGAAGAGTTGCGACTAGAAAGGGATGTGGACTGAGTTGAAAGCGGTTACTAAGAAATTTACAACTGCTAAACGGTTACCAAATTCCTCTATAAATATCACCAGACATCTGAAGAGAAGCCCTCCCGATAAATCAATCAAATGTTATTTCTTTATCTTTACTTTTTTGCACTTTAATTTCTCTAGTTATAGCTTCGGATTCCTGTCATTGATTAAATTTCAGCGTGTGTCTATACGTTAGTGCAACATCGTTGTATCTTCTATCGTGGTGCATTATTGTTGATTAAATTCCGATGTATCCCACTATCCTAGGACAGTGTGGTCGAATTCCAATACAATGCCAAATTGTGTCGCTGATAAAATTCCGACATAATTTGAGTTGATCTCAAGTCCAAAAGGCCGTGCTGTTAATTGATTTCCAACTTAGCCTAGTGTTGTACATTGTTGATTGGATCAGAAAGTTAATGTTCATATTGCATTTGATATCCTTTATCCAAAATTGGTTTAGAACCTTTGTCCCTTATTAAATAAATAGCAAAGGACAATTCTCGGTAAAAGATATCTTGTTATGGGAACAAAACCAGTGAAACATCTTAGGTTTTCCTCCTCCAGTTGGCCACGTTTGCAAAATAAGACTTCCACGGACCAGGCATCACCTAGAGCAATTTTGACCATACCCAAGTCATAGACACATCACTGGAAACAAACTATTAACATGACGCTCCACTGCGAGCATAGATCCACTCCACACTAAACGGCTCAAGCAATGTGTATGTATGATCAAAGCAATCCTAAAGTTGCCAAGCTAACACAACTCAACCTCAACGGAACAGCATCCAGGAACCTAGAAGATTAGTTAATAGTATTTTATGGTACGACAATGTCCTTCCTGGACAGTATGGCAATCTACACATCAAATCCGAGTGATGGAGGAAGTTGGAATGGAACCAAACTAGAAAAGAACCCGGTCCTCGTGGTTTTAAGCATCGGTTTAGCGACTACCTCGCTGGCTATTCTTTACGGTGTCGATCCATGAAGGCGCACGGCCGCCTCTGTGAGAGCCGGAGCCCAAGTCTGGATGGCGAAGATTAACTTCAAATCTTTCAATATTTTCAAGAGATCCATGAACAGTTGGGTTTTGGGTTCAGAGAGTGCTCCGGCCTGAATGAAAACAAATGGCCTGGACCGAAAACTAACCCGAAAATCCAGGCTTTTTCGTGCACCCGTATTCTGAGGATTTCTTACAATCAAGGCAAGGCTAATTCCAAAAAAAAAAAAAAATTAGTTGAGATTTAATCTCAATTCTGTCCTTTTTTTTATTAAAAAATATCTTTAACTTTTGTTCTAGTCTCGAATCTGCACATGCGTCTAAAAATGTTTCTTTAAGATCATGGACATCAAGAGATTCCAAACGAAGAGGAAAGTGTTGATGAAGACGCGGGTTTCAATAATAAATCTCTAACAGGCCTTGGTGTTGATAATTTTGAAAAAATTATTGGATATTTTTGGACAGATAGGCAAAAATGGATTGAGATGAAAGTTGGGGATTATATTTTACACAAAAGAAGGATTGAAGCAGAATTGAAATTAGAAGTAAAGTTACGGTTTTTTTTAGGGGGTTAGACCAAATAAGGTGATTCATAAAATCTTTTTAATCTTCTAAACTTATTGATTGGTCAAGATGGTAAACAATAAGGGGAGCCATTAAGGCGTGCCGGATCAAAAGCGAGACAATTACAGTCCACTAATTATTCGGCCCGTGATTTGTGCAGACATCATTATATGTATGTAGTTTACTCGTTAATGAAGTGATGCAAGAGAAAAGTATGACATTATAATATTTTAAAACATCATATGAAGGCCTAAGATCAGTATAGGGCAAAAAAAAACCGCTATAATGATAAATTTTCTTAAGTACATAGGATTTACTGAAAATTGACACTTTTCTAGTATACAGTAATAAAATATACATTTAAAATAAGCCTAACCGAATAGGAACTATCTATGTTGACCAATAGATGACAAATCGCTAAACTAAAAACTTATTGACTGAATAAGGACCGTGTGACAAAAGTTATGCTACATTGTATAATGTGACAATTCATGAAGGTAAAACACACGATGAACACTGAAACAAGCATTCTTTCAACTCCCACTCAAACTATGTATAACAACAATACATGATAAACGTGGGAACTTCCCAACCCATGAAGTGCTTCGTAATTCAGAATGTAGGTACTCAATCTTATTCAATTGGAGGATGGCTCCATCAAAATTTTTAGCCGTTTGACCCGGCTCAACCTTCTATAAAAGCCATATCGGATAGAGAAAAGTGGATCAGTCGCGTGATCCCCAAAAAAGATAGAAAAAAGGGGGATCAGTAGCAACCCCCCAATCTATGTTGCTGAAAAGCCAATAATACAACCTTATATAAAAGCCGCGATCTGCTCCCACCACAAAAAGAGAAGGGAGGCTGACGTTCGAATTCCCTTCTCTTTCTTTCCTTCAAATTAACAGAAAGTATGCGAACAAAAAACAAGAACCTCCTAGGATCAACTCCTTCGATCTTGGCACGCACCACTTCTTCATTGAGCTCGTCGACGGGGCTGGCGGACTGGGGGCTGAGGGAATGGACGGATTGGGGGCCGACGGACTGGGGGCCGATGGACTGGAGGGAGACGGAGTGGGGGCCGACGGACTGGAGGGCGACGGACCGGGGGCCGATGTCGGACTGGGTCCCTCAGCCTATGATCAACACCAACAAAAAATAATAATAAAAGATTAATCGAAATGGTCGGCTTAGATCTCGAAGCAAGTACATGGGCTGTTGCTGATAAATGGTATGAGAATTTTTTTTTTTTTTTCGATTAAAACTTTTCATGGACTGATATTGCCCTCCACTAGGGTGGACCCAGGGGCATAAATTTTGCCACGGAACGAGGACGGTCTGAGCAAAGTGAAGCTGAAGCAAAGGAGCCAATGTCTCTTTCCATGGCAGACGCGTGCTTAGAAGCAAGAGCTATATGAGGAGGGTGTTTTTAATAATCATTTTTTTCCTAAAAATAATTTATACTAAAATATAATTTTTTTTATTTTATTTCCTGAACAAGTTTCTGAATATTAGAAAACGTTTGATAATTATCAAAAATTTCTATTCCCGAAATATAAATGCATTTAGTACAATCCTTAATTTTTTAATACTTTTATTATATTTTTCTCTTTTAATTTTTTAATAAATTTATTTTAAATTATTTCATTATATATTTTAATTTTATCATATTTTTGCAATCGGCTAGAGGAAGAAGAAGAAAAAAGAAAAAGGAAAAGAAGAAAAAAAAAAGACAGGAAAAAAAAAGCATAATATGGCTTGATTGCAGAGTTGTTCTCAGAAACAAATAAGCAATTTTTTTTTTTTATACTCTTTGATTCTATTCCAAATCTATTTCTAGTAACAAGAACAAAAAAAAAAATTATCAAATGGATTTATTTATATATATATATATATATATATAAGGAAAATAAAGGAATAGAATCAAGTATGGTTTGGTACATTACTAAACAAGCCCTTAAATGCCAAAGCTCGGTCATAGCCTAAAAAAAAATTATTCCTTCATACAGATAAAAAGAGAACAAATTTTGGATGTGCAATATAGTCTCTAAACTCGTCGAAGGTTTGAAAACCACCGAAGACGACAATGGCCAAATTTTCCAAGGTCAAAAAGCAAATCATTTACAAGCTCGATCAATAAAAAAAAAAACACTTCCTCATTCCCTCCTAAACTTGATCGAGAAAATGTCCCATCAATTGTTGAAGTTAATTAATGCCATAATCTAAATCAACCTCGATATTATCGGTTTCGACATACTTAACTCTTAGTTATTTTCTGTATTCGTGTACATAAGTCCCAGTTTTAATAAACGACATTAATCTATTGTCTTTAATTTACCTTAAGAATAAAGGTATGTTCTAGATGACAAAAAATAAATAATAAATAATTATAAATTGTTGCGAAGTCCACTCTTTCAAGAATTTGTGGCTCACATCATGGTAGCCCAAAGATTGTTATGCTAACAAAGCCCGCTTTAAGAAATGATTGAGTGATTGTCTTTAATTTATTGTAAGAACAACAATTTGTTCTGGACCACAAAAAATAAATAACAAATAATTATAAATTGTTATAGGGTCCATAACAAGCTATTATGCTAATAAAGCCCAATTTGAGAAATGATTGGACGACAATCTTTAATTTGCCTTGACAATAACAGTATGTTCTGAATCATAAAAAAAAAAATCAAATAACAAATAATTATAAATTATTGTTGGGACTACTTTATCAAGAATTTGTGGCTCACAACAAGCCATTATTCTTACCGTCGCCCAAAAGTTGTTATACTAGCAAAGGCCGATTTAAAAAATAATTGGGTGTGTCTTTAATCTCTTTGTGAGAATAAAGCACAAAATCAAATACTAAATAATTATAAATTGGATTCATTTAATAATTTGTGGTTCACAACAAGTTATTATTCTCTCAGTAGCCTAGCAAAGCTTGGTTTGAGAAATAATTGAGTAATAGTCTTTAATCTAAGAATTATAAAAAATCAAATAACAAATAATTATAAATTATTGTGGGATCTACTTTACAATAATTTGTGATTCACAACAAATTATAATTCTATTATACTAGCAAAGCCCATAAATTATTATGAGGTTTACTCTTTTAAAATTTTGTGATTCATAGTAAATTATTATTTTCAGGATAACAAAAGGCTGTTATGCTAGTAAAACCTAAAAGATTTAAAGGAACGGCATTTACCGAATTTCTCAGGATGCCAACGTCGTAAACTGGGGTCAGATCCGGCTTGAACAGCCCGTAATTCCGCTCTGAGGTCGACGGTTTCTTGTTCTCGTTGAACAGCGCAAAGATGTAGGTCTCGAACTTCCGGTTCGGCATCAGCGGCGTTCCCTTCCCGGAGTTCACGTGCCTCACGAGGTTACTGTTGTACGACTCCGCGTTTGCCATGCTCACGCCCAGCTGGTTGGGGTCGCCCACCGAAGGCCACCCGGTCTCGCCCACCACGATCTCCACGTCCTCGTAACCCACCTTCTTCATCGCCGAGTACACCGCATCCATCTGGGCGTCGAACATGTTCGTGTAGTTTTTCCCCGTCGTATTGTCGAAAGTGCTGCTGGGGATCGGCTTGAACAACGAGTAGTTCAGAATGGAGTTCAGGTTCTCGGCGGAGATCGCGAAGAACGGGTACGGGTTCACCATGAAGGAGGACTTCGTCTGGCGGTGGAATTCCAGGATCGGAGCGAATATGGTCCGGTCGAAGCCGCGGCGGAACTGGCCGGTGCTCGGGGGATACGACGACGCGAGTATCCCGAGCGAGTTAGGTGTCGTGACCTGGACGTTGGTGACGTTCGCGAGCTGGAGGGCCGAGTGGATGGCTTTCATGGCGGGCAAGAGGCTCGCGATGAGGGTCTTGTCGGAGGTGGCAAGGATCTCATTGCCCATGGCGATGCGGTTGATGAGGGTCTTGGGGTAGAACGGCAAGATGTGGGCGGAGACCCAGGACTTGGCTGCGGGGAGCTTGGAGAGGGAGACGATGTCTTCGTTCCTGACGGTGACGGTGACGGCTATTCCGGTGCCGGCGAAGGCCCGGAGGATGTCGGGGTCGGTGCTGAAGATCTTGACCCGGTCGATGGTGGTCTTGGTCTTGAGGAATGTGGCAACTTGGGACGGCGGGGGGAGGTTGTCGGCGACAGTGCCGTAGTTGATGCCGATGGTGTACGCGGCGCGCGAGAGATGGGGACAAGCGACCGAGAGGAAGAAGACGGCTGCGCTGAGGGGGAAGAGGCTGGCCATGATCAGTCCGTAGCGCGTTTCGTGGAGGAGATGAAGAGAGGGAGGGAGACGGAGATGGGATTTAAAGCGACGCAGAAGCAGAGCAGAGGGACCAAAGTGTACGGGGGCGATGGAGCCGTGGGATGATCGCGCTCGTCTTGCGATTTGTCGTGCGGTGGAGGGTAACGTCAGTGAGAAGGTCTAAGTCAAGCTGAAGAAGCCAAAATTGGTTTTCGTGGAATGGACTTGGACTGTGCGTGCGTTTGAGTTTGTTCGCACTGACGGGAGAAAATATTAAGCAGATGAAACACTCCACGTAGCCGAAATGGAAAATCATACAAAAATCGACATATGTCGTTCACGTGTGATTCGGGTTCCACTTTCAGCAATTTTTGCTCTCCCCCCTCCTCTGTTCTCTCTTCCATAGACCTTGGCCCACCTCTCTGCACAGGGTCGCTCTCTCTCCTTTGCTCTCCTCTGTAGACCGTCTCCCTCCTCTCTCTCCTGTCTCTCCCCGTCCTCCACTCCGTTGCGGTGAGAACAAAATCGCGGAGGGTTCAGAGAAAAAAATAAGGGTTTAGCCCCTCCGCCGGTTGCGTCCGTCTCCCCCCGACCCTGACGTCGACGCCACCGACGCTGCTCCGCCTCCCTCTAACCACCTCCGCTCCGCTCTCTCTCTCCCTCCCCCCTCCGCGAAGTCGTGCCTCTCTTCCAGCGAAGCGCGACACCAACGCCCCTCCACCTGCGCCTCCACCTCCGCAGGTTGCCTCCGTCGCCCCGACTCCGACACCGACGCCGACACCGCCGACGCCTCCGAGTCCGCCTCCATCCTACGCCCCCGAACTCGACGCCTCCGCCTCCCCCCTCGACCCCGACGCAGCCTGTAGGCCGGGATTTGGAGTTCGAGGACCGTGAGCACATGAAAGACGATGGTGATACTCCCAAACGACGGAGGGAAGGCGATTCTGTGAGGGACACAACAGAAGAGAGCGACTGCTCGGGGAATTAATTACATGTGCGACTTGGTTAGAGGCGGTCGGGATCAACGGGCGAGTTAAGCTTCTTCATTAGCATGACCAACATGTGCTCTGCGGTCATCAAATGAATTGTTGGACCAGGGATTGATTCCTGGGGAAATCAAGGAGGAAGGAACAGAAGGGAAGGAGTAATCAGTGATACCTCCGATTCTAGAATGAAGAAAAAGTGCCGGCATATGCTGCCGGCCACTTCACTCGGTAGGTCAGCACAATTCCAGTTTATTGCGCCCGCAAACATATCATTCTTTATTTCTAACCAAGTCATGCTCCTTGTTCAAGTCGTCAATTGCGATATTTGACTTGGTCAAATAAAGAGATAAATAAAAAAAAGGAAAAATTTTTTTGTCAGAAGAAAAGGAAGATTGACTTGGTCAAAAAGGGCCAACGGCTATGTAAAGGAAAAGAAGGGTACGTACAGAGAGGAAAAAGAAGGAAGGAGGAAGAAGGAAGAGAAAAAATAAAAAATAAAAAGGGGAAAATAAAAGAGAAAGGGGTACGCCGGATCGAATGGTACTTTCGACTTTCTTTGACGTTGGATCGAATGGCACTTTCGACTCTATTTTTCATTTTTACTTTCAACTTATCAAGGATAGGAAAGATTCTAGGCAATGAAGCTTAGAAAATTGTAATTTTATTAATGACATCTAAAAGAAGACGGATCCTTATAGAGTACGTTTTATTTATTAGTGCCCAGTGGAGCACACAACATCCTATCCCAATATTATTCAATCCATACAGAATTTGTCGAACACATTTGAAATCTCCTCCAATCATGACGAACAGTGACATTTAATTGGGCAACTGCATGACCTTGTGAAAATGAGATAGTCTCGAACGTCGTGTAGCCTCGTGCAAATCGGAACTTCCCGGTCCCCCCCCCACCACCGCAAACTCGAGGACCTTCTGGAGCTGCTTGCCTGCGCCTTGGAGCTCTAGGGTGCTCCCGTTGTAGGCTTGGTTGGTGAACACAATCGAGAACACCGTTTGAACATTCGACCCGTCCAATGACGAGATCACATACATGCCCTGTGCCCGCCCGACCATGGCTGAGTTGGGGTCCGGCGTCTCGGTTATTGAATCATTAGCAACGAACACCGTCCCGAACTGGCTAAATGACCAGAGCTTCCCGGGGATGCCCATGACGGGGATGTCATTGGCATTGGGCCCGGCAATGATGTCCTGGAAATACAACACCAGCTTAGTGGTGTGTGGAGGGTGGACGGTTGCCTCTGATGAATAGGAATGCATGAGAATTGAGTAAGTGGATAGGAGAAGAAGTTGTGAGAACGTCGTGGCCGTGAGCATTTTGGGAGCTGAGATTGGTGCCATTTGATGAAGAAGAAATGGTGAGCTAAAGAAGGGTGATGCTGTTTTTCCTGGCTAAAATGTGGGTCCCTCTTGCCTATTTATTTAGGAAGGGATTGGATCATTTGTCCATTGTCCTATCCTATGAAGCACGAAGTGTCGTGTCCGACACGTTGACACTATTGGACACGGTCAGACATGCGATCAACGCGTATCTGGAAGATGGAGGGTGGAGGTGAGGGCGGGGGAGTAGAGACGAGACTGTGAGAGACAGCGAGCCCGCGACGAGGCTACGAGTGACGGCGAGCCCATGACGGCGAGAGACAGAAGAGGAGAGGAAGGTGGTCGTGCGGCGAGGAGGAGGAGAAGGATCGAGAGGAAGAGGAGAGGGAAGGGGGTTGTGCAGCGAGCGGCGAGGAGGAGGAGGAAAAGGAGGGCTGGCTAGGGTTTTTGATAAGAAAACTCAAAAATAATAAAAAGGGGGATCTGATGGTGTGACTTTTAATTTTGGGGGATGGGAAGTGACAGCCTATCTGTCTGTCAAGTGGTGGGGGAGGGAAATAAAAGTGTAATAACTTTGGGGGTGGGGGGAAATGGACGAGGGAAAGAAGGGAGTGGGGGTGCGGGGACTTTTTTCTTAAATGGAAGAATAAATAAATGAGATTGAAAAATAATTTTGAAAAATAAAAGTACTAAATTTTGAATAATGATAAATTTTGGTCATTTGTAGAAGATCATGAATTTATTTAAATAAATTGATTCTAATTTCTTATTAATCATTAGTTTCATCAATAACTTTTGTTAAAGTTAAAAACATGTTTCCAAACATGGATACACATTAACTATGAATATGTTTTTCGAATTTTCAATGAATTGATTTACTAATATTATTAGTGTAAATTCATTGTAGGCTCTTTTTTAATTAATTAATTATTTATGAATTTAAATCAAATTAATTGAAAATAAAAATATTCATTTATTATACAACGTGTCCCAATATGTCGGAATTCTTTATTTTTGAGAAATGATGTGTCGACGTGTCACGTTGTGTTGTGTCGTATGTCCGTGTTGCGTGTCGATGCTACTTAGGACGCCGTCGCCCCTTCACCTCTCTCTCACGACCTTTGCTCCACTCTCTCTCTCTTTTCTCTGCGGAGTGCCCTTGCTGGCCAACCCCGACGCCGACGACCCCCTGCTTACTGTAGAGGAGAGCAAAGGAGAGAGAACGTCAGAGCGTGTGCAAAGAGGTGGGCTAAAGTCTATGGAAGAGAGGACAGAGGAAGGGGGAGAACAAAATTTTGAATTGCTGATGTGGACAACACATGTCGACTTTTGTATGAAAACCTGTTTCACAATCTCCCGTAGAAGATTACCTTTGAGTTCGCTTATGCACGGCATAGGTTTGTACAAGGAGGACCTTTGATCTATTCAGCGAAATCATTTTATTTTCTTTCCGTAACAAGACGAACGCGTTTTTTTTATCACCCATGTCGAAGTCCCCCCAATAACCCCTTTCGGGTCCCAACTCTTGTTTATGAAGACCACAAACTTCATCACCCGTCTTTGACCCGCGTCTTGAGCCATATCGAAGCCGTCGTCGTCGTAGTCTTCGTCCACGCAACAAAAGCCAAAAACAAAATTGACAAGTCGTCTATAATGATGTTACTTATTTCGTTTCGTTTTATGGTTCTTGTGCTTGGACTTCTAGCAAGAAGGATGAATTAGTCCTCTTAAGAAAATTAGGTACCGTAAAGCCAGTTGCATGTTAACTCAAAACTCCGGGGGATGTGTTTGGCCGCTAGTATGTCTTGTCGGCCGGGCATGCGACTACTTTTCTCTGTCTTTAGGCACCGTCGACAGCGTATCCCGATGGCTCAAGAAGTTGCCCGCAAAGTCGAGTCTTGACAGGAGTGGGGCAACGTTCGCGGGTGGACCACGGGGGGTGGGGGTGGGGACTCTTCCGTTTCGGCTCCGTCCCGGAAGTCTCGGCAGCGGACAAAGTCGCAAGTTGGCTAAGGTCACGTCCATGACCAGTTCGTTTGTCGGGTGCTGCAACGTCACAAGATACCGCTGCTGCACCCGCGGCGCACGCCAAGGCCAATTTACGCGAACTTCAATTCCCGCGTACCGTGGAATTGGAAATTTCCCACGTCGAGGGGGACTTCCATTGACGCGTAACGAAGAATAGTATTCGTCCGCACTTGTCGCGGATGAGTGTAACGTGTTGGAAAATATATAGAGAAGGAGAAGAAGAAGAAAAAAAAAAACATACTATGAAAGAAAACTTAACACTGTCTATTGTAACTAGAAAACAATAAATTCGAGAAAGTGATAATAAAAAGAAATTGTAATTGGAGGTGAGATAAACCGAATCTCCTTAAGGTAATTAATTTTTGTTAATAGTGTTAAGCAATTTCACGAATTTCGCCTCTCGAAATACAACACCTTGAATCTGTTGGTATCGGCATTATACAAACAACACTCTATCAAACACTTCTTGAAACCAACATGCTTAGAGAAACTCGAAAGAAGAGATGTAGGTGTTTGTGCTTCTTTTTTTGAATAAGGAATTTCAAATCTATTTATAGAGTTTTGCAATTTATGTACAGAAACGATATGTGAGACATGAATTAAATAGATACAAGAATTTAAGAGATTCATGAATTAAGTAGATACACGAATCCAAGAGCTCTAGAGATACATGAATTAATAAGATTCATGAACAAAAATAACGTCTCTCGTTTTGCTCACTTTCATTTTGAACCTTTTTTAGTGAAAGCTTATTGGACATACTTAACCAATCGATGGACTAAACCTTGAACCGCTAGTCGTTGGTGTAACCCCAGATAATAGACCTCACACAGAGTATATCTAAATCAAGATTGATTCTCGGTTGTGTTCATCTTTCAGGCCTTAAACCTCTCAAGATTCATGCATGCTTTAGAAAATCTAGCATTCAGGGATTTTCATAGAGTTGACTAACTCCACACATATAAGTGTATTCCTATTAAAAATATCCTACCTACCATACCTTATTAACATGTTGAAATCTAAGCTATAGGAATCATTAAACGCATACAGTACCCTTAAAATGTTGTAGGAAGCATGTTGGGAGACAATGCACTTGCTAGAGTTTTCAAAATTTGCATTATCCTATTGAACCTAGTCCATGGGATCTCTAATTGCCAGATTAGATTTTCACCTTAGAATCTCTTTATTGGGTTAAGGCTTTTAACCCAATCCCCCTCGATGCGTAGTTTACCTGCTCTCTCAATGGACCTTTTGTTAGTGGATATGCAATATTTTCCTTTGACTTCACAAAATCTAAAAAAATTATTCCATTCGAGAGCAACTATCTTATGGTATTATGTCCATGACGATACCATTATACATCACATTATGTGGCCTTGCAATCACTACTTGATTATCATAATGAATGCATATCAGAGGCACAGGCTTTTGTTACAACAGAATATCCTCAAAAAATTGCCGAAACCACTCTACTTGTTCAACAGTTTTATTCAAAGCAACGAACTCTGATTCCATTATGGAGCATACTATTAGAGTTTGTTTTGAGGATTTCTACGATACAGTGGCACCTCCTAGCCCGAAAACATATTTGCTAGTCAATTTTGTTTGGTCTTAATCCAAAATCAAGTTGGCAACATAATAGCCTTCTAAAACAATTGGATATTTGCTATATTGTATAACATACTATTTGGTTCTTTGCAAAAACCCAACACTCTCAAAAGCGCATTCCAATGCTCATAACCAGGAATACTTGTATACCGGCTCAATTGTGCGCAATATTTAGTCTAGTGCAGTTCATGATTTACATGATACATCCGATCACTTGAGAGTACTTCAGCTGCATGATATTATTTCCAATATTCTTTCTTAAAGTCAAGTGTGGAAGAAAATTATTAATCACATCTTTAATGTTATACCCTTTAAACCTCTTAACTACCTTTTCAATATAATGAGATTGTGTTAAACCCAAACCATTAGAATTCTTTAGAATTTTGATGCCAAATATAACATCTGCAACACCTAAGTCATTCATCTCAAAGTTCTTCTTGAGAACATTCTTGGTGATTTTGATAACCTTAGCGTTATCTCCAAAAATCAACGAGTCATCAACAAATAGACAACTGACATGGATTTAGTGTACATACACTTGTCACACTCATTGATTCTATACCATTTTGAATCGTTACACGGTCAAATTTCTCATACGATTGTTTAGGAGCTTGTCTAAATCCATACAATAATTTGACAAATTAGTGTTCTGGTCCTTTGACTTTAAACCCTTCAGGCTATTCCATGTAAATCTCCTTGTCGAGATCACCATTCAAGAATGTAATTTTCACATCCTTCTGATGTACCTGCAAATTGTATAGCAAAGCTATGGTAATTAACATCCTAATTGTTGAGAAATATTGTGAGTAATAAAGGTAAAATAGTAACTTAGTTATGAGTAGGATTAAGCGCGCGCGCACACACGCGCGCACACACACACACACACACACACACACACACACACACACACACATATATATATATATATTTGTAACCCTTTTTCATTTTGATTATTAGAAAACAATTATCCTTCACATGGTATTAGAGCCGCACTTTAAAAAAATAAAAATAAAAACCCTAGCCACCAGATTACCGGAGACCACTGTTCCGTCACCCGAAAAGGCTGCGCCTCCGGCCGGCAACCTACAACGTTGATCAGTGACCCCCGCTGTCATCATTCGAGTCCCGCCTTGGGAACGCATCGATCAGCCTTGTGGTTGCTGCTCGATTCCCCATCATCACAAATCCTTTTGTCAAACCTTGCTGATCAGTTCCATATGAGAGTCCTCCGACGAAAATCTTAGAAGACGACATGCATCTTATGGTCTGGCCATGATGATGACCTTTGCGAACGGCTTCCTCTGCTAAAACCCTATTTCGATTTTGCCGCCTCGTGTGGCTCGTGTGAAGGGAATCGAGGCCCTATCTGTGCGCGTGAAGATCTATGGAGTATTGATCAGATCGGGTTGAGTTTCGGAGGAAGTTGGGGGCTTGATATATCGTCCCCGATCGTTGTCGCGGAGATCAGAGTTTCAATGTCTATCGAGCTCGACGCTCCGACTTGAGGATTCGTGCGGAGGGCATCGATTCCGGGTGCTGCCCACATCAATTTCCTCCACAAAGAACGCGTGACTAGAGGAACTGAGTTCGTCGTCGATGCTGCTGCTTTGGATATGTTTTTCAAGTTCACGTTTGTGATGTGAGGACTTATTAGGTGGGTCCGGTGTCGTGGTTTCTATGGTCATGGTGGTGATGTTATGGTTTTACCCGATAAGGACAAGATGTTGCACCCAAAACTCGCAAGCATCAAATTGGTTTTCTGAGAATTGAAGGCCCCCACAACCTCGGTCCGCCATTCTTTTTGGTATAGGTCATGTGCATACTCGTCAAGTTGCTGAAAAGCTATCTGTCGTCTGATTCATTACAATCCTCGGAAGCTATAATTGGCTTTGCAGTGTAAATTTCTCCTTTGCTTTATTGAGGTTTAGATGCACGGGGACTCGGGTCTACTGTGTGAAAGCTAGATATCCTAACTGCTGGACATGATGGGATATCTTCTTATGGTTAACGGTAACCCACTTTATTATGTGTACTGCACAAAATTTTAGAAGTGGCCATTGTGGATGATAGATTTACTAGTTATTACAGAGGATAGAGTTGTTGTTCTGCACTTGAAAGTGATTTGCATTGATAAGTATACTGGTGCTTTGGTGATTCGTATGGTGATTCGATTGAAGCCTTTCTGTTTGGAATTTTTTTTTTTTTTTTTTTTTTTTTTTGTGTATTTGATTGAATTATTGGAATTAAGTATTGGCAACTGTGAAGTTCATTTCTTGGGCTCAATCATTCTTTATTCACTAATGGCGACCAATGGATCGACTTCTGGATCTCCTTTTGGTCATTTTCAATTAACATCTGTCAAGTTAGATGGAACTAATTATCCATCTTGGTCTAAAGCGGTCGAGGTCTATCTTACCGCCACCAGACAACTGGACTATCTCACGTCTACAATACCGTCTGACATGAGTAAAACTGCAGATTGGATTGCAAGAGATGCGATGATTCGAACCCTATTGTGGAATACCATGGACCCTAAGGTCAGTCCTCACTTTATTCAATGTGACTACGCTAAAGCAGTTTGGGATAAGTGTGCATTACTCTATTCGGGGCAAAATAATATGATGCGAGTATGTGACACGTGGGAAAAGTTATTTGATATTCAACTTGGAGATCAATCCTTGTCTGATCATTATGCTTGGTTCACCACTCTCTGTCAACGATTGGATACTTATCTTCCTGCCTCGAATGATCCAGATGTTTTGACTAAACGCCAAGAGGATCTGAGGGTAATATTATATCTCAAGTCATTGGGGCCTGAGTATTCATCTCTTCGTCAGCATATTACATCTCAGAGTTCTCTTCCCATAGTAGATGAAGTCTTCTCCCAGGCTCTCCGTTCTACAATTCCTGAGAAGAGTTCTTCCACGCCGGCAGTGGAGATTAGTGCTATGCTTTCTCATGGTTCTAGTGGACGTGGAGCTCGAGGTCGTGGTTATCGAGGTCGTGGACACGGTGTTGTTCATGGTGGAAGTCGTGGAGGCCGTGAAGGGGGAGTTGGGACTCGTGGTACCATCAATTCTGGGAATAGTCGTGGTTCCCGCTATTGCCATCATTGTCAAAGAGTTGGACATACAGAAGCTTATTGCTATACACTATTGCTGCATATGCAGAAGTTGAGGATTCTCTTGGTCCTCTCTCAATGGCTCCACCAAGTTCAACTCGAGTTCTTAAGACAAGCAATTCAGTTACATTAACACGTGCTGAGTATGATACATTGGTTCGCTCCCAACAAGTGACAGGATCTTCAGCTCCTACTGCTACTCTGGCACAAACCTCTAAAGGTAGTTCATCATGTTTGTTGTCTGCATCGTCTGATTCTTGGGTTATAGACTCTGGAGCTACCAATCACATGACTGGTAACTCTAACTTACTGTCTTCTTTTCACTCTACATCTCATTCATTATCGAATTCAGTTACATTATCAACTGGTTCACAGTCTCAAGTTATTGGTATGGGAGTTGCTCATTTGAGTCCCTCTCTTTCTTTGTCATATGTCCTTCACCTATCAAAATCTCCTTATAATTTGATTTATGTTAGCTCGTTAACCAAAGAACTAAATTGTTCTGTGACCTTTTACTCTTCCTGTTGTGTTTTTCAGGATTTGAGGACTAGACAGATGATTAGTGGGGGACATGAATCCAATGGCTTGTACTACCTTGATAAGAAGGTGTTAGTTGCCGCAGCGGTGAAACAGACATCCACTGATGTCTATCGGATGCATTGCCGTGCTGGTCATCCACCACCAAACCTACTTCGACGTTTATTTCCTGAATCTAAGTTTGTGAGTTCCTTTCAGTGTGAAGCTTGTCAGTTTGGTAAACATCATAGAGCTTCTTTTCCTTCCCATATTCAGAGTCGTGTGTCTAGTCCATTTGAGTTGGTTCACTCAGATGTATGGGGTCCATGTCGTGTGTTTGGTGTCTATGGATTCAGATATTTTGTTACATTCGTGGATGATTTTTCCCGAATGACTTGGTTATTCTTAATAAAAGATCGTACAAAGATTTTTTATTGTTTTCAATTGTTCTATTTCGAAGTGTTGAATCAATATAATATCTTTGTCAAACATTTACGGTCAGATAATGCTAGAGGAATATCTTGCTACAACTTCTGGTTTCCAGCCTTTTCTAGAATCTCATGGTATTATTCATCAGACGTCTTGCTCATACACTCCACAACAAAATGGCGTAGCTGAACGTAAAAACCGCCATCTTCTTAATGTCGCCCGCTACCTCATGTTTCATATGCATCTATCTAAACATTTTTGGGGCCATGCTGTTCTTACGGCATGTTATTTAATTAATAGGCTTCCAACTTCTGTTCTTCAAGGGAAGACAACATTCTTAATTTTACATCCAAATCGTCCTCTCTTTTCCTTACCTCTTCGGGTGTTTGGGTGTGTCTGTTTTGTACATAGTCTTACTCCAGGTCTTGATAAACTGGATCCTCGTACTGAAAAATGTGTCTCTATGGGATACTCTCGAACTCAGAAGGGATACAAATGTTACAGTCCTACTCGTCGTCATATGTTCGTGTCTACATATGTGACGTTCTTTGAAGATCAGTCATATTTTTCCTCTCAGAATGTTCCACAGACACCTGGTGATAGTGATGATTGTGTACTACCAATGCTTCCACTGCCTTCCATCTCTCCAGCTACCTCCAGAAAAATTTCAGTTTGCTGACCGCACCTATCATCGACGGCGTACAGTTCCAACTATGACAGTACAACCTTCATCAGCACCTAATTCATCTGTTCTCCCATTAGTTGCAGTGCCAGCCTCTGATCCTGATCTGCCCATTGCTTCTCGAAAAGGTACACGTTCTTGTGTTGGCCGTCCTGTTGATCGTTATTCTGGTCTTTTTGATTGTGTTAGTACGCATCATCCTATTTCCAATTTTTTGTCCTATGATTGTTTATCTCCTACCTTCACTGCCTTTGTCTCGTCGTTGTCTTCTATTTCTGTGCCTAGCAATGTTGCTGAAGCTCTTGCTCATCCGGGTTGGCGTCG
Source organism: Eucalyptus curtisii (assembly GCA_017140595.1). Classification (NCBI taxonomy): domain Eukaryota; kingdom Viridiplantae; phylum Streptophyta; class Magnoliopsida; order Myrtales; family Myrtaceae; genus Eucalyptus; species Eucalyptus curtisii. Next base: position 12,296,785 of record CM029504.1, read on the forward strand.
TGCCATGGAAGATGAAATGCAGGCACTAATTCAGAACAAAACTTGGCAGCTTACTTCCTTACCTACTGATAAGCAACATGTTGGTTGTCATTGGATTTTCACTGTTAAAGTTCACCCGGATGGTACTCTTGATCGATTGAAGGCACGATTAGTTGCGAAGGGGTATACTCAAACTTATGGTGTCAACCATAATGACACATTTTCTCCCGTGGCCAAAATTCCCTCTATCCGTGTCTTCATTTCATTGGCTGTGCAATTTGGCTGGATCCTTCATCAATTGGATGTCAAAAATGTCTTTTTACATGGTGATCTGGCTGAAGAGGTCTACATGGAACAACCACCTGGGTTTATTGCTTAGGGGGAGAATGTGGTATGTCGTTTACACAAAGCTTTGTATAGACTTAAATCTCCCCGTGCTTGGTTTGGTAGATTTAGTGATGCAGTTATCAAATTTGGATTAAAGTGGTGTCAAGTAGATCATTCAGTTTTTAGCTCTGTGTCTTCGAGTCTTCGACTGGTTGTATCCTTCTAGTTGTATATGTGGATGATATCATCATTACTGGCAGTGATTCAGGTGGTATTAAAAAACTTAAGCAATTTCTACATAAAGAATTCAGTACTAAAGATCTGGGATGTCTTCGATACTTTCTTGGTATTGAAGTATTCTATTCACAAGCTGGTATCAATTTATCGCAACGAAAGTATGTATTGGACATCCTTGGCGAGGTTGGATTTCTTGGAGTAAAGCCGGGAGAAGTACACTATCAGTGCCATAAGTTGTGTACGGCGCTCACTTTGGTGCCAAAAGTTTCCATCGGATCACTTAAGTACCAAATCAGAGGAAAAACGATCACTTTGGTGCCACCGGCGAAAGATTCCGGCCAAAATGATTACGTGGCTTTTTTTAAAAAAAAAATCGATAAGGCCTTTAAACAACGTCGTTTTCGGTCCTCCTTAAGAAAATGACGTTGTTTTGCTGTCCTACATGGATGGCCTCACAAAAATGACGCCGTTTAACTCATTTGGGGATTTTTTTTTATATTTGGGATTGAAATTTTCGCCGTCTTGCTCGACCTCCGCCGTCGCTCACTCAGCCACCATTGCTCGGCGCTGTTCGGACGCCATCGATGGCACACGAGGGAGCACCAGCCCTAGTCGCCAGAGCCTAAGTACTGGAAGACATAGGCCAGGCACTCGTCGGGGAGATCAGAGATGGAGAGGGAGACATCAATGGTGGCGCACTCGTCAGCGGCCTCCCCGAGCACCGGCTAGATCACGGCCTTCGACTTGGCCGCCGAGTGGCCGTCGTCGGGGTTGGGGTCGGAGCTGCAGCCGCCGAGTGGCCATCGCCGGGGTCGGGGTCGGACCCGCGGCTACCGAGTGGCCATCGTCGGGGTCGGGGTCGGGGTCGGAGCCGCGATCGCCGAGTGGCCATCGTTACAGTCGGGGTCGAGGTCGGGGTCGGGGTCGGAGCTGTGGCCACCGAGTGGCCATCGTCGGGGTTGGGGTCGGAGCGGGAGCCGCTGCCGCCGAGTGGCCACCGTCAGGGTCGGGGTTGGGGTCGGGGTTGAGGTCGGAGCCGCGGCCGCCGAGCGTAGGGGCCATTGAGGACGGCGACTGGCCAGAGATCTAGGGTTTTGAATTGGGGGAGACACCAAACGGCGTCGTTTTGGTGTTAGAATGCTGACTGTGCTCTCCGACGAGCCACATCAGCTTCAAAAATTAATAAAAAAGTGCCACGTCAGATTTCCGGCCAACCGGATCGGAGTTGGCACCAAAGTGAGCGTTTTTCAAACTTTTTGGCACTTAAGTGATCCGACAGAAACTTTTGGCACCAAAGTGAGCGACGTACACAACTTATGGCACTGATAGTGTACTTATCCCGAGTAAAGCCAGTCGATACCGCTATGGATCTCAATATGAAACTTGATGCAGAACATGGAGAACTTAATGTGGAACATGGAGAATTATTACATGATCCAGCAAAGTATCGAAGATTAGTTGGTAAGTTAAACTATCTTACTATTACAAGACTTGATATATCCTTCGCAGTTAATGTAGTATGTCAGTTCATGAGTTCTCCTTGTACCACTCATTGGGATGTTGTACTTCGGATCGTCAAATATTTGAAGGGAGCGCCAGGTAAAGGACTACAGTTCAAGAATTATGGCCATCTAAACGCTGCAGGCTTTTCTGATGCCGACTGGGCTGGATGTCCTGTGGATAGGAGATCTACTTCAGGCTATTGTGTGTTTCTTGGGGATAATTTAGTTGCATGGAAAAGCAAGAAACGGCATATAGTTTCCCGATCAAGCGCTGAAGCTGAATATCGTGCTATGGCACATGTGACAAGTGAATTACTATGGTTGAGAATGTTACTATCAGAGATTGGAATGTCACCGTCAAATCCATCAGTGTTGTATTGTGATAATCAATCCGCTATTCATATTGCATCTAATCCAGTCTTCCACGAGCGAACTAAGCACATTGAGGTTGATTGTCATTTTGTGCGAGAAAAAGTTTAGAAAGGTGACGTTATTCTTCAACACACAAAGTCAGAGGATCAACTCGCAGACATTTTTACGAAATCTCTACAAGGGAATAGAGTGAGTGTCTTATGTAACAAGTTGGGATTATTTGATATCTATATCCCAACTTGAGGGGGAATGTTGAGAAATATTGTGAGTAATAAGGGTAAAATAGTAACTTAGTTATGAGTAGGATTAAGCGCACGCACACGCGCGAGCGCACACACACAGATATATATATATATATATATATATATATATATATATATATTTGTAACCCTTTTTTATTTTGATTATCATAAAACAATTATCCTTCACACTAATTTATGCCATTCTTGTTATAGGTAAATAAGTATTAAAGTAGTCTAAACCCTCTTTTTATCTAAACATTTTGGCAACAAGTCGTGCTTTATACTTATCTATGGAGCTGTTAGCTTTACACTTCTTTTTGAAGATCCATTTACATCCAATTGGTTTATTTCTTAACAAAAAATCAACCAATTCCCAAGCGTGATTATTTAGGATAGAATCAATCTTACTATCAATAGCTTCTGTCCAGTAAGGAACATACGGAGTTGACATTGCCTCTTGAAATGTTTGAGGCTCACATTCTCATATATAGATTAGAAAATCTTGAAATATTTTTCAATTTGTGACCTCTTAAGCTGTGTTTGCTCGTCTGAATTTCTTAACAAGATAGAACTAGATAGAATTTGATAAGAAATCCAGGGATTTCTTCATATTCTATTAATTATTTAGTGAACTACGATTTTAAAGTCGGATATTCTCATATCTTATTATATCCACTGTCTGATGAACTATGGATTTAGAGTTGAATATTTTCATGAACAATTATATTCTTGAAAAAAATAATAAAATTAGTAAAGCACAAACTAACATATTAGATTATAGCATAATCATCCAAAATGGATTTTTTTTTTTCGAATCAACAGATTCTCACAAAATCTCATAAAATCAATCCAAGATTATGCATCATCTATGAAATGCATAAAGAAGCAAAAAGCGATATTGCGTATGCTAATATGAGATGAGTCAATTCAGATTGATACGAGAGCATTAGAAATATGAATGGATGAGAAACCAAATTGCATCATAGCATATTCGAACAACAAATGCTAATATGTAATATTCACAATAAGTTGCGCAAAAAAAAAAAGGTAACAAAAAGTGTGAGGCCGACTTTAATAATTGTGGTCAATGTCCTCAAACATGTGTATATCTACCTAGATTGCAGATGGTTGTCAGTAGAGGAAGTATGGGCAAAAGATGACCTAAGGAAACCTATGTCCTCAAGCTTATTATCATCATTGAATGTGCATTGCACTGATCCTATATTGCATGCTTTGGTTGTTGGTGTGATTGTTTTCATGCACTTCTTTATGCGATTTTTTAAAGTCATTTCATATTGTTTAAGTACTCTATGGATTGTGCTCTCGAGTTTTAATTTCAGGAGATTTACGATGCTCATGGTATTTCAAATTTATACATGACAAATATATGTAGTGCTCATAGTAAGTTGCATAAGGAAAAGTAACAAAAAGTTTGACTACAGTCATGAGATTTGATTTTAAGATTTTGTGGATGGAAAGTCTATCTCGAAAGTAGCAAAAGCATTACCAGAGCACTCCATCAACAAACATATCAAGGAACAATACATTATTGAATTGAATTTAACCACCATCAGAGACAAACTTTAGCATAAGAATAGCAACACACTCTCAAGTTCAAGATGTTTCATGTACCTGAAGGTCACAAACAAGACCCAATATAACTACAGAGGGATTGCACAAGAAACAAAACCTTAAAAAAACATACGATTCCAATAAACATAAAAAAAAAAAAAACATTGTTTGATGTTCTGAATCTATTGTGACTCATCGCTCCAAGTCATCACACATTCTCTTCTCTCATCTCTTGGAGAAGTAGTTTCACAATTGCCTTCCTGTCATCTCCTTGAAATCCCAAAAAAAGATGAATATTCTTGGGATTCTTCACAATTTTTCCACATAATTTCATTCTATCCATTGTACATAAAGACATTTGAAGAAGCTCCTCATTGATTTTTTGCTTACTATCTCCACTAGCCCAGCAGCCCATTTGTCACTTGCTCTAGCCTTTTTTCTTCTTGAAGAATCAGAAACCTTGTGTGTTTGAAAAGATGATAGCAGTGGTAAATTTGACTTACCCATTAGTTTCCACGACATCACTATTTTCACCTTGTTCATGATCTACAGCCGCATGAGCTTCTGAAGGGTATTCATTAAGATTTCCCTTGGCACAATTTCCAAATACGGTTGCTAGTCTATCATACTGAGGGAAAGACTTCCCTCTCAAAGAAGCAGCTCCTAGATAAACCTACAAAGAAAATATGTTGTTTTGTTAAAAATGAAATAAGTATTAAAGAAGAAAAATGAGAAGAGATGACACAGACCTTGCAATATTTTTGCCAACTATCTTCCGAATGGATATTAATACGATGTTTTTCATGATCCCACCCAAAGCCACTTTGATCCTTCAAATCATATATCCGATTGTATAATTTTTTCAAGTTTTTCATCTTCAACTTTATGTGAGGATTACCCTTGATGCCGGGACTAGGGAACTTTTCTTCAAACCACTACTCTAATACAATCATGTAATCACTTTTGAAGCCGTTATCGGCTTTCATTCCTCATGTAACTAGTTCTTCAAGACCATTTTGAAGTGCATTTTCTTCATCTATTGTCCATACACGTCAATTGCTCTTTGTTCCCTTTCCTTGACTTTGATTGAAATCACTATCTTCCGTTCCTAAACATCTTGTATAAATTGAAGAAAATTTAACGATAGAGAATAGCATGGTAGAGAAAATATAATGATAGAGACAACAGAATACTAAATATTTAAAATGTTAAAGCCATAAAGCAAATGAAAAATATGTCTCAATAATGAGAAACCGGCATCATATTACACACGTCTAAAAGAAATGGAGAACTAAAAACATATTACAACACAAGTCTTGCAACAATGGGAAAAAATGAATTTATTTAATAATATCAAATCATACGACTCCTCCATGTCCTTTACTTGCATTCCACTCATTAAACATTTGTACTAGTCAATTTTGCCTCCATGTCGTTCAATGATCTGACGACTTAACAACATCGATTCTTTCCCCATCCTCAATAGTGTTAGCAACTTCATCTAGCTATGCCTCGATTAGATCAATAGCCATTTCACTTCTTATCAAGTTATGTATGAGGCAATAAGCTGTGATTATTTGACCTGGCGTTCTAATTGAGTAAAAAGATGGACTCCTAAGAGTAGTCCATCGTAACTTAAGTAGACCAAAGTATCTTTCTATAACATTTCTAGCTTGAGAATGCTTCATGTTGAAGTACTCCTCAAGGAAATTTGGCATACAACTTTTTGTCCACTCGAATAGGTGGTATCGAGTTCCTCCATAAAGAGCTAAAAAGCCCTCCCCATCTGTGTATCTGGCATCTACAATATAATAATTATCTAATAAGAAATGATAACATTATTAATTGTCTTAGAATCATCAAACCTACATGACAAAGAATGCAACATATTGATAAAGGCTTATCTTACTAACATGAAGTTTCAAACCATTAGGTTTAACTAAAGCATCTCGAAGCACTTTAGGATCCACTTCTGAGCCTTTCCCTCCTAGTAAAACATAAACAAATCACATGTCACGAGAGCAAACCTTTAAGACATTAGTTGCTATCTCTCCATTTCTATTTCGGTACCTTGGTTTATCAACCTCTAGAACACGTACCCTAATATATCTACGATCTAATGCTCCTAAGCAACCCTAAAAACAAGAAATTAATGAAATAACATTATCTTTAAAGTATTAAATTAATCCATGTGATAGCATAGCAAACATACCTTAAACCATTTCCATCTCTCGCCAATACATTCGTCCGGAACTGGTTCAAGTGAGACAAGAAGTGCACTATACATTCTTATCACTGCACTTAAAACTAAGTTAAAATACCTACTTATTGTCCCCCTAGTCTGAACTTGATGACACGAGTTTTCACATGATGAGCAAGTATATGCAGGAACATTGCCATTTGTTATTCTATAGTCACAAGTCCATCTTCTTTTAACTCACCAACTGCACGTGCCAACTCACATAGTAGAGTAAATGTACGTCTATCCATTCTAAGTCGTTCCACACAACTCAAGTCAGTACTGTTAAATATGTGATCAAGTTGATCTAAATGAGCTTGTCTTCTAACAGATGTGCGATCCTTAATAAATGATTACGGTAGTGCCTTTCAGTAGTAGTGCACACCACAATCATATACATTATATAAAAGCAACAGCTGTAGATTCATCTCCTTTAATGTCAAAATGCTAAAAATTTCCTCTCTATCATCACGATCCATTTCTAATGAAGGAAACAAACAATGACATTAGGCAAGTACAAATTGACAGGTTATGTGATAGCAAAATCATCAAACACAATATCTTTTTCGAATCAACATATTATAATAAAAAGTTGAGCATGAACAAATGAGGAAACACATGAATCTATGATGACAAGAGGGACGAAATTAGGAAATAAATGAATCTATGATGACAATTCACTAATGAATCAATGATGACATTCACCACATGAATAAAATTGCAGATATGCAATCACAACAACACATGAACCAACAGCAGCACGGTTTTAGCATTTACTTCTAATTTATATAGTTTAGGATTAACCTGTTTCAATAATCCATACAAATGCATTTTATGAGGAGTTCTCATTTAATGTATGAGGCTCATGTTAGGGCACGTTTGGTAACGATTCTGTTCCTGGGAACAAATTCTGATCAGAAATGATTCTTTTTTATTCTGTTCCCGGAAACAATTTCTAAGCATTTTAAGCCGTTTGGTAACTGCCCAAAATTTTTGAGTCTGGAATAGAATTGTGTTTGGTATTGTGCTCATTGATTCTGTTCCAAATCAATTTCTTTTAATTTTTAAATTTTTTTACTTTTTTTTCTCTTCTTTTTTCCTTTTTTCCTTTTTTTCTTTTCTTTTTTTCTCTTTTTTTCCTATTCTTCTTCTTCTTCTTCTTGTGGCCGGTCGTCGGACCAGCGACCGACCAGACGAGGGCCGGCGACCTCACCGGAGCGTCGCCGGCCCTCGGCGAGGTTGGCCCTCGTCGCCCGAGCCTCGCCGGTGGCCGGGCTTGCCTCCGACAAGCTTGCTAGACCTGTTGTCAGCGACTGGCGAACGATGGCAGGCAGCGGAGAACAACGGCGGTGGACAGTGGCAAACAACAACCACGAGATGGCGATCGATGAAGAAGAAGAATTGGTTTTAATTCTTAGATTTGTTCCCGGAACAGGAATCAACTTTTTTTTTTATTCTTGATTCTGTTCCAAATCTACTTCCGGGAACAAAAAAATAGAAATTTGTTCGCGGGAACAAAAATTTTATCAAATGCGATTCTGTTCCCAAACTGTTCCCGAGAACAAAAATTCAGATCAGTTACTATTGGGATGGTTACCAAATAGGTACTTAGCATCTCGTCTGAATCTAAAAGGATATTTATGAAAGTGATATAGAGCTATAATGAAGTACAGTTTTAAAAAGTTAGGAGTAAGGTCTACGATGGCTTCTTTGTAAAGCTTCTTTAGGGCAAGTTGGGGGTTAACCTATACCACACGAACTCTTACCAGGAGCTGATTTTGTACTTGTAATCACAAATAAGGACGGACAATTGTAGACTTTATCCTACAAGATGGGAGTTGTATATATGTCAGTCTCCTAGATGATTCTAGTATGTTAATATCCAAGTCTATATCTATGTAACTGAAGAGAGTAGGAGTGAAAGAGACCACTTTGCACCATCTATATATATCTTCCTAATCAGCAAGTGCAATTCCTTGTTACATGTCATGCAATTTTTCCCCTTGTTATTTATCCACATCCGATTTACTGTTGTTAATGAAAAAATGTGTTTCCTCTCCTTGTACTCCTTTACACTAGCAATAGCATATGTTCTTTATATAGTTGGCTTCTTCCTCTGATTTGATGGAGCAAACTTTATGATCCTCTTTAATAAGTAGCCTCTTTTGGACTTGAAAAATATGGTTAAGTATATGTGCTTCCTTTAGTCTTTGTTGGACTATTTGGTGACATTATTACTTTGATCTTTGTTTTGTATATTAGAAACATCCACTTACCTGTCTCCCTTGTTTTTTACAGGTTGAAGCTAAGAAGCAAACATATAAATCTTTTGATGATCTGTTGGCCAAATCTGAGAAACCACTATTAGTTGATTTTTATGCTGTTGGGTAATGTACATCCTCCATAGATTTGGGGCAATGATACCTGTTTAAATAAATCTTTGAGCAACTTGATTGGGCAAATCTAATCATTCGAGCTTTTGTGCCCAAGTGTGGTCGTTGTCAATTTATGGTTCCCATCCTTAATGAGGTTAGCATTAGACTTAAAGATACAATTCAGGTTGTGAAGATTGATACTGAGAAATACCCCAACATTGCTGATAAATATAAGATAGAAGCATCACCTACCTTTTTCATATTTAAAGATGGGAAGCCTTTTGAGCATTTTGTAAGTTTTATCTTTTTCACTCTTGACAATATGTCATTCGGTATTGACTTGTTCCCTTAAATTTCAGCAATGAGGAAAAAGGTCGAATCATTATGAAAAGAAAAGGTTACCAAGTGATGTAATTTGTGGAAAAACAAAAGTAGGCCACTGTAGAGCAGGATTTCATGGAAAAAGAGTCGCCAAACTTGAGCCATAATTGACTGCAACCATGAAAGTTAAACCAAGGAAGAAGTTCACAAACCTTGTAAAGTGCGAAAATCAATGCACAGAGAGAGACGACACCTCGTGAGAAAGTAGAATCGTCATGGCTCCTCACCAAAGATGGTGCTTAAATTCATCAAATTGGAGCTACTAAGAAAAAGACGTTTCGACTGGTGTTTTCATGAGAGGAGTCGTGCGTGTGAGAGAAGGAGAAGGAAAATGAGAGCGTACGGTTTTTTTTTTTTTTTTTTTTTTTTTTTTTTTTTTTTAAATAGATCAATAAGAGAAATACTACCTGAGTCTATTTTACCCCTCCTAGGATTTTTTTTTTATCCTAGCTATATCCCATCAATATCCGACCATATCCTATTCTAGACAATTACCAAACACGGAATAGGATAAACATATCAAATCCATGCTTTTATCCGATCAATAGCCTTACTCCTTCGAAGTTTGACTTCAGTTAGCCTTGACTTCATCATTCTCATATTCTAATTCTCTAAATCTTTTTTAATAAGGTTCACATTGATTTCTTTTCGCAAGATATATGTCCTCAAAGAATTCAACATCTCTTGATTTCAAGATAGTGTTCATATGGATTTCCATATTTTCAAATTTGTGAACCAAAATTCTGTATGCGTTGCTATTTGAGCATAATTGATGACTATGCAATCCACCACTTTAGGCCCCAACTGAGTTTGTTTCTAAGGAGAAATCGCCACTTTGACTAGGCACCTCCACACTTAGAGTTCCGTTCTTCTATTCAGCGACTCCATTTTGCTGCGAAGTGTAAGGTGTAATTATTTATATAATTATTCCCAAACTCGCACACAACTCTTTTAAGTTGGAAGAACTATATCCTCCTCATTTTCTAACAGATTTAAGCACTTTGATTCGTCCATCAAGTTCATTCTTGACCTCATTTTTATACTTGATAAACATGCTCATAGCTTCATCTTTGCTAGTTAATAGATAAACATAGCAAACCAAGTACAATCATCTATAAAGGTGATGGAGTACTTTTTTCCACCTCTACTTTCTACAAACTTTAAGTCACATAAATTACTATGGATTAAATTACAGAGGTTCACTCATTTTTTTAACAATTTGAAAGATTCCTTAGCAAACTTAGTCTCAACACATGTCTCACACTTGTAATGGGTGTCCAAGTCAAACTTCGAAATTAGCCCCAAGTTTGCTATCTTCTTCATTGCACTATAGTTTACATGCTCTAATCTACCATGCCGTGAATAATGAGACATAATAGTATAAACTGAAGACTTTTCTTTATCACTAGCCTTTGGGTAAAAAAATTTCGAATTTACATCTATGACAACCACATTGACTTTGAACAGATCATTGTATAAGTACCATTTCCCCACATACACACCCCTTGGAAAATACAAACTTGTTAAATTCAAATACAAATTCAAAACCTTTCTTGATAAGTATGGGATCAAAAATGAGATTCCTCTAGATCTCCAGTACATGCAACACATTTAGCATTGTGATTCCCTTGCTAGAGGTGAACTTCAGGATCACTTTTCCTCTCTCGACAATATTTGCTCATATAGAGTTAGCCACATAAAGCTTCCTTTCTTCCTTAGCCTTCTCGTAAGACGAGAACATATGTTTATCCACCGACACGTGTTCAACACCAAGGATACCTTAGACATTACCACAAAAGTCAATCTCTCATTATCTTTCTACTGCCATTGCTTAAAGCCCACGCCAATGAATTTCTTTGGTTTCTCATTCAATGTTACTAGAGGTGTTACCATCAAGCTAGCAAAGCCCGTTGAATCATCCCTCAAAAAAATTGGACCATATGTCATTTGGTCTATACTATTTTGAAAACCATTCCTAAATATATTAGTCAAGTGACTCGTACTCATATCACCATGGATAATTTCAGCCCGAAAGCTCACAACATTTTTTGCCACAACATTAGGCCACGAGATCTAAACCTCACCAGTCAAAACGACCATAGGAAATTCCAGACATCATTATTATCAACCATCTCAACTTTTAGATTTTAAGATTATTGGAAAATATATAAAGGATGAGGAGTAAGAGGAGGAGGAGGAGGAGGAGAAACATATTAGAGGAAGAATAAGTAAGACTATTTGTTGTAATCAAAAAATAAAAAATTTAAGAAAGTGATAACAAAAAGTAATAGTAATTAGAGGTGAGGTATGACTAACTGAATCTCTTTAAGACAATTAATCCCTGCTAATAGTGCTAAGCAACTTCACAAACTTCAATTCCCACGATACAACACCTCAAACTTGTTAGTATTAGCACTATACTAACAGGACTCTGTCGAACACTTCTTGAAACCGGCATACTTAGAGAAACTTAAAGAGAGGAGATGTATTTGTTTTTGCTTCTTTTTTTAACGAGGAATTTCAAATCTATTTATGGAGTTTTAGAATTCATGTACAGAAACGTTGCATGAACGATAAATTAAATAGACATAAGAATTTATGATATTCATGAATTAAATAGATACAAGAATCCAAGAGATATATGAACTTGTGAGATACATGAATTAAGGAGGTACATGAACGGAAACAACGTATCTCATTTTGGTTACTTTTGTTAATCCATTAATCCACCATAATTACAACATAACGTGTCTAAACTAAATTTGATGGGCAGATGAGCATGGACGAATTAGGTCAAACATTAGATTAAACGATACTTATTTAGATAGGCTTGAAACATAGTAAAATCTTAAATCATGCTTGCAAACTAATCGAGCCAACGAAATAAAGGGACCTAAGAAGGATGCCTAAACGGGGAATGGCTTGCTCAAACAGGAATCTGGCATCTTGATCGAAGTTTTTCAAGTAGTAATTAATGAAGAACTTATTCATGTGCGTATATGTAGATGGAGAAATGTTAGAAGAGATCGGTGCGGGGTGAGCGATGATATACGCATTCATCCATGGCTGTATTACTGAGGATATTTCGAAGAAGAAAAGGACTGTGGTCTTTATTAAAAGTAAAAAAGCGGAGGATTCTCGTACCTTATATTACATTATATATATATATAAAGGGAACAAGCTCTTCTGGGGTAAAACTAGGTTTACAAGAGAGAACTATCTTCGCCATCTTCTTTTGGTCAAGTACCCCGATCGAGATTCCGTCTCCCACATCATGACATGCCGTGTAAATAGAGGGCATTCCTTTGGCGGACCTGTCGCAGATTGAGGGGGCGAAAAGTATGATTAAAGTTGGGTAGATTTGCAAAATCTTGGCAAAGGAATACGACACGGGAGCCCCGCTTCGGGAAAGTTCACGACTTTTTCCCTACAGAACCTTTACCGAATTTTAAAAAGTAACTTACTGTTTTTAAGAATCGTATTTCGTGACGGTAAGAATAGGAAAAATTCCGGATAAAAATCTGTAACACAATTTTGCTAATGACCAGATAAGGCAATTTTGTCCCAAACAAAATCTAGATAAAAAATTAAAAGAAAATTTTGACGTTGGGCTGATGTAGCATTAGCGTGGTGCACATCAGTAAAAATTTTAAAAGGACTTATTAATTGCAAGTTACCGTTCATTCTCTTTGAAAATACCTTTATCATCTTCAACCTCACAATCGCTCGGCCAAACTCCAGCCATACACTTTCGTCGCTACCCCTTGCCACCTAGACATCGGAGAGCGTCCACCTTAGCCGCAAGCTTCAAGGTCAGACCTAGCTTTGAATCTTGCCATCGCCATGGCTGCTTGAGCTCAAAAACTTGGTCGGAGGGGTGAGCTTGCTTGCTACTCCGACGCCAAACTCGCGAGACCATTCTACTTCAAGATTCTTTCAGTCTAGATGGTGCTCAACATTTGAGGAAGATGAGAACGAAGATTGAAGATGCTTAGCAATGGAGATCTCGAGAACAAAAATGGAGGAGTTCGAGGAGGCTTGGCCAGTTACTGGAGAATCAAGCACGGTCGGAGAATGATGAACCATAGCCAAACGGAGGCGCAATTGGATTGGCCACAATTTTAAATGATGCTGATTCTCAAATTTTGGCTCTTATTTAAAACTGATTTATTCATTTTAAGCCGTTATTTGAAATTTACTTTGTTATTTTATTTTCTTATTTGAAAAAAGCATTCACTTTAAGTATTTTTTTTTTTTTTTAGAAAATGATCTCATTTTGGATCATTATTTATAATTTAACTATAGAAATATCACCGACATCATTTAAAATCGTCTGGTTAATTTCCTCAATTTGATTGGCCACTCTGAGTTTGTTGATCGGCCGTCCTTTGTGTAAGGAATCTGGCAAACGAACGTTCGAATGAGTAAAGTAATCGGCCGTACCCGATCATGAGGAATTCGGTTCTGGGTTTCTGGAAGATCATTGACAAAAAGGGTCTCCAAAACACGTGATGAATCGGGATTCCGGAAACGACGAAGGGGGTCTCCCGACGTAGCTTGCCTGTCCCTGTCTCTTGCATGGCCCCACGTGCTACTACTGCCTTGTAGCCTTTGCTTGTAAGCAAATCCGGAGAAGCTGCCTCGAAGCGCTAATCGCTCCTCGCCTTTCTCCTGCTCCCATTATCTTAAAGCTTTGAAATAGGCTCACCGCTCTTGACCCTCTTTTAGCCACGTCGAGAACAGATCTTGTTTCGAAGCAACACTCTTGCATTGTGGCAAAGGAAGAGATCCATCTCCTTTTAATTTGCGGATGTTGGAAGGCCATCGATTTCTCGTTTGCTAATGCAACTCATGGATAGGATCGAACACAATTTAGTAAGTTCGATTTAAGAGCTAGCGGCATTAAAACTGGTACCAAAATATACACTCAGAATTTCTATGAAAATTTTACATGCATGGACAATATGAGTTTGCTAATCTTCCTTTTTGTAATTGCCAAAACCAAGCTATTACATTTTTTTTATCTCTTTTAGTGTGTCAATGATACGTGAGAGGAGTAACTTTTCATATCTTAAAAAACTTAATACTTTTAAGGCATCAGGATCAACCCTACTTGTCAATTCAACTAATCAACCAACTTCATTAGTTTTTTGAATCCTTATTCTTTTTTTCCATTGCAGGTAATTTTAAAGTCTTTGTTCAACAGCTAATGACCCATTTGAGAAGATACTTATCCGAGTACCAAACCACATATGGTTGCCGATCATCCGCGATGGAGATTCAAATAAATTTCACTTCCCTATTCAGGATCGGCGATGTCTCTTTTTCTTCTTTCGGGCAAAACTATTAAAAACGTGCACGTGACCCCTTTTTATCGCGTTGAAACATTGGAAATACGTTCATAATGAGCTTTGGCTTTCCAGCTAAGGTATGGCGGAATCGATAGCTGGAAGGAGCGTTCTTTTCCACGAGGCAGGAAGGGGGGGCGGGTTGGTTCCCGTCCGTTTTATAAATTAACAAATTAACCTCTTAGTTAGGAGAACACGAAACTACTGCACTGGCTCGCGTACTGTAGTAAAGACAGAAAGGCCTTTCGAGGCTGTCGGTTATGTGTTCCCAACGCCTGTCCTTGCCCACCGCGGTCTCCATTGTTTGTTGAAGCTAATTTGGAATTTGCGAAGCGGACGTGGACGCAATTCTCGTTTTTCCTTTTTGTTTTTGGAGTGGAGAAATGAAATGGGGCGGGGGTAGAAATCGGATCGGACGGCTGAGGACGACAGGAGCCCCCGTGCATGCTTATCTGCTGTGACTTGACTCTGCTGTTCGTTCGTTCGTTCGTTGGTTCTCGAGCAAGAGCGAGCGACCGAGAGTTAAAAGGAAAAAGGCCAAAAAAAAAGGGGGGAAGTCTTGAGAGATTAGAAGGAAGCGGGGCCAGCTCCCCGCCATTAATGCTATTCTCCCCAACCCTTTCCTATCTCTCTCTCTCTCTCTCTCTCTCTCTCGCTTGAGCTGCTGCATTAATCAAAACAAGCTGGGAGGTGTAAGCTTTACTAGCTTTTCCTGCTTGATGGTCTTCTTCTCTTCTTCTTCATCTTCTTCGTCTTCTACTTCTTCTTCTTTTTCTCTCTCTGTGAAGTCCTGTTGAGCTGCAAAAGCATCATATAGTACAAGAAAGCCCACGCTTTTCTTCCTCCCGCAGCTGCTTCTGTAGTGGGTCTGCTGGTGGGAGTGGTGGGCAGTCAGTTAGAAGAGTTCTGGTGAAAAGGTTTGTCAATTTCCTCCTCCTTTCTGGCCCCTTCTCTTTTTTCGTGATGTAGTTTTCTCTCGTCTCCCGTTGTTGAGGTTTTGGTTCACTTGAGTCGAGGTGAGGTGAGAGAAGGTTTAGTTTTTTCGTTTGTCTCGTGAATTTTCGAAATTGGGTTTGCATGCGAAGCCCCCTTTCCTCTTTCAGACCTCAGATCTGCTTCGTTTCGTTCTCGAGCTTTGATGGCTATTGGTTTTTGACCTTCTCCGTGTAAAGGAATGCTTTTGTCATCTGTAGGTGGGAGGGGAAGTGATTCTCAAAATTGGGTTTTGATGGGGATTTGCTTGAGCGCTCGAATCAAGGCTGAGAGCCCATATAACACAGGTACTTGATTTTTGGGTCGCACTCTTTTGTCTTCCGTTTCTCATTTTCGTTGTCAATTGAGTGCAGATTGTGTAGCAGCTGCAAGCTGCTAGATGCAGCTGAATTCTTCTTCCTTTCCTTCTCTGGTCGTCACTTTCTATAAGACCTCTTCTTTCCTTGCTAACTAAATTTGCAGCTATGTGCTCTCCATTAATGTTATTTTATTTCGGCGTGGTGGGGATATGGTGGAATTTATGGCTATCAGTACATATGTATCCAATTTAGTTCAAGTGGGAGTAGTTGTATAGTTTGACCAGTTTCCAATTCCTCTTTCTAGGCAGGTAGTGGTATGCTGAATACTCCTTTTCACCTCATACTTCCTATAGTTTGAATGCCCTGTGGACTTAGGCAAAGTGAGCTTCGAGCCTTTAGAATATCCTATATTATCTTGAGAAGTTCTATTAGAAATAGAGCGAAACAGTAAAGTACTTGTCCGCCATCTCATGTTGAAGTGAGTTGAACCGTTGATAGGGGAAACCTCGTAGACCAATTAATCCCGTTGATTACCAAGTGGACACAACATGGATTTCTTTATGCGTTCTGGGTAAACCATAGTCCTAAAACTGTACATGTTGCTGATCGAAAATAAGATAGGGAAAATTGCTCTCCTTTCTATATCTCTTGCAGAAGAGATGAATATTTTTTATTTCGCATTTTTGCTGGGGATTGTCAATTATGCGGAAGTTGCAATGCCTGTTGAGACCTGCCGAATTCACTTCGGTAGACGGATGTGCACTTGGTAGTTCCTCCAATATCAGGGGACTTTTCTTGAAAGTTCTGCACATAGACTTTGTATTGCTTTGCATATAATGGAAAATATATCATGGCACAGGGACAAATACGAAAAGCATCGCCACCAGCGAGAATGATCTGAGCAGTAACGGGAGCAAGGCCTCATCAGTTTTGGCGCCCCCGACTCCGAGGAGTGAGTGTGAAATTTTGCAGTCGTCAAATGTGAAGATTTTTAGCTATGCTGACCTCAGAATGGCTACTAGGAACTTCCGTCCTGATAGTGTTCTTGGGGAAGGTGGTTTTGGCTCAGTTTTCAAAGGGTGGATCGATGAGAATTCTTTTTCTGCGGCAAAAGCTGGAACTGGTATGGTCATTGCAGTGAAGAAGCTCAACCAAGAAAGTTTCCAAGGTCATAGAGAGTGGTTGGTGAGTCAAGCTTTCCCTTCTTTGAGAAACTAGGTAACACGGTTGGTGATATGAATGAGGCGGACAATTTAAATACGAATTCCAACTTCATTAGAAGTGGTGGCTTTCAAGCTTCATCTCACAAACATTTTACGAGGACGATATTGTTGAGGATTTTGTTCCTCCATTTGTGTTGATCAAAGTAAGTCTCGGATCTGTTGTGCACTAATTCTGGTAATTTTGATAATGTAGGCAGAAGTTAATTATTTGGGGCAGCTTTATCATCCTCATCTGGTGAGGTTGATTGGGTTCTGCTTGGAGGACGAGCATCGACTTCTTGTGTATGAATTTATGCCTCGTGGTAGCCTGGAAAACCATTTATTTAGGAGTGAGTTATTTGTTCCCGTCCCACTTATATTACTGAGCAAATGCGGCTTTTGTTGATATTTTTTTGACACATAAACACTGATGGTATATCAGGAGGATCATACTTCCAACCTTTGTCTTGGAAACTCCGGTTAAAGGTCGCGCTTGGTGCTGCAAAGGGGCTAGCCTTTCTTCACAGCGCTCAGGCCAAAGTGATATACCGGGATTTCAAGACTTCCAATATCCTTCTCGATTCGGTAGGTGAATTTAAAATGATTGTCACTGTCTTCTTTTAGAACACTAGTAATTACCGTCTCTTGCTACTATATTCCGGGCTAATGTCTTCTTTGATATTTTATGCATGGCTGATGCCAATTGACGTTTTTGCTCCTTATTTGTGTTTTTGACGGCTTAATTGTTACTCAACATTTGAAAAGCATTATTTCATAATGGCAGAATTACAATGCAAAACTTTCTGATTTTGGTTTGGCCAAGGATGGCCCAACCGGTGATAAAAGTCACGTGTCGACCAGAGTCATGGGGACTCATGGATATGCTGCCCCTGAATATCTTGCCACAGGTAATTTTGAAAGTCATAACTCCCTTAGTAACAAATTTCGGTGTACAGTCCGAGCTTCTCGTTTTTGTCAACCTACCAAATGCAACTTGTCCGCTCTTATAGTGGATTAGTTAAACCCCACCATCACTAGCTAAGCCAATTCTGCATTTGCATGTGAATGAGTATATCAAGAAAATGTATAGACTTCAAGTCGTAAAGGTCGGTCAAATTCTCAAGCCATCCAGAATAAGCGAAGATGACGACTGTTTACCATTTTCATCTTCAATTGAGTACCTTTGCAGAATTGCTATTACTACGTCCACATCATGGGAGAGTTGGCCTTCTTAAACGTCTAATTGCATTGATTCTCTTTCAGAAACCTGTTGGGCCTTGAACCTGCTTGACAAATTTGGTCATCTAGGGAAACTTCTACCATCGTTGATTCCATGCTCTGATCTTTTTTTTCCCACTATAATTGGTTACTCTTTTCTTTTCACCTTTTTTAGGTCATCTAAGTACCAAGAGCGACGTGTATAGCTTTGGGGTGGTCCTGCTAGAGATGTTGTCTGGCAGGAGAGCAGTCGACAAGAACCGTCCATCTGGGGAGCACAACCTTGTGGAATGGGCCAAGCCCTACTTGTCCAACAAACGGAAAGTCTTCCGAGTGCTGGACAATCGCCTTCAGGGCCAGTACAGCATGGAAGGGGCCTACAAGACGGCAACTCTAGCTCTGCGATGCCTATCCATGGACGCCAAGTTCAGGCCTACCATGGACGAGGTGGTCACAGAGCTGGAACAGCTTCACGAATCCAAGGTAAGCGAAAATGCTGGTGACAGCAGATCAAGCAGCGGGCGGAGAATGCGCAGACGAAGTGCCGATGATGTGAATGCTCGGACAAGGGCTGTTGCGTACCCGAGGCCTTCCACTTCGCCTCTCTATGCATAGAAGGAAGGTCAGAGCTGGCGCAGGTGTCTTCTCTTGTGACCTTCAGAGCACCTGTCTTACGCCATCCTGTTTCTGTACAGTTTTTGGGCTAATGTATTTGTTGAATCATTTTTTGGAGCCATTTTAAACTAGAAGTGTGACACGAAGCAACTGCTAATGTTGTGTTGCTGAAAGATCAGGTCTCAGCATTAGCGTTCAGTTTGGCTGCTGACCGGTTGGTAGAAAAAGCGAAATGCCCATATATATGAAAGCTTGTTTTGATATGGCTTGAGATGAATCGATTCGATCAATCTCTTCGGGATGGGTTCGTAATGGTCTTGTAACTTGTCTTTTTTCCATATTATCTTGGAACTTTTTTATATGGAAAGAGAGAACCTCAAATGCAATGATTCCGACATTATGCTTCGTGATGTTCCATGCGAAATGCGACAGCTTGCATTTGAGGAAAACGGCCGAGTTCTCGCAAATCCTATCAGAATTAACGATGTGAATTTCTTAAGTCAATTACGGAAGGACTGATAATGCAGCAAAAGTTCAAATAATAAGCCGAAAAGGAAACATGAGACAAGCTGGCCCAAGACAACCGGCTGTGTATCTAGAGAAGCCCGGACCTGCCCAAGGTAAGAAAGACGGTATCATCCTTGAAAGTGAACAATTTTTTTCGATCTTGACGACGGCACATCTGCTTCTTGTTGGATCAGAGTCTGTCCGAGTGAAGAGATTACCGGAGCTGTCTCATCCCTAAGTCATTGTTCATATTGATATTCCGGGGATGCTATTGCTAGACAATAGTAGAGGTCATATTCAGCGGTTAACTGAGGTGATCTACAAGGGAAAAATTGAAAAATGCTGCTTGCATTTGAAGAACCGGGTTCGCCTCCAATATATATACAACTCTGATACTGCTACATCATGATCAAATTGGTCGCATCTCTCACTATCTCCAAATCCATGGGGCAGCGCAGATGCATGTGCATTTCATATCTTATGACACAAACATTGGTACGCTGAGTCACCAAGTTTTTACCAATCCAGGAGTCCAATTTCTCCAATCCAACTTCCCCATGGACTTGTTTCTCAAGTTGACTATCTCTCTAATATCAAACACTTTCCTCAACTTACTGTTTCCTTGTTTACCAGAATCGACCTCTGTCTCCCCTGCAGCCTCTCCCTTCACGTCTTCAGCTTCAGTTTCTACTGGTTCAGGAATAACATCGTCCTGTGGGGATAGTTCGCTGATGATGTTTCCAAGCATCTCGACCACATCGCTCATTTTAGGGCGTGATTTCGGCTGCTTCATCAAGCACTTATTGGCAAGATTAGCAAGTTTCTGAGCTGACTTGATGTAATCCTGTCCTTCGAGGAGGCGTGGGTCTAGAATAAGGGAGAATTTCCTTGAGTCCGAAACATAAGGTCTGACCCAATCCAAAAGCTTCTGCTCACTCCGAGGTAGATTTCTTTCCACTGCCCGTCTTCCTGTGATGAGTTCATAAAGAACCACCCCAAAGCTCCATACATCACTCTTAGCAGTCAGCCGGCCCGTATGTACGTACTCTGGAGCTGCATAACCAATTGTTCCTACAACCTTAGGGAGAACGGGTATGTCAGCGATGCAGATTGAAGTTGAGAAGTAATAGTATCTTCTCACGGTGAAAAACTTCAAATATAATGTAGCTATCCTCAAGAGTAAAAAATAATCAAGTGAAAAAGCAGTGATGGCGGCAAAGCAAAAGGTTTTTCTGAGACAAAGTGTAGGGAGAACTACAACAACTAAGAAAGCTTTCATACTCGTTGTGCTCATTGTAAAATGATAGGAACATCCCACAAACAGATGGCTCGACTTACTGATGTTGATACATGACTCAGCCCTTCAGCCGGTCCCTGCCTAGCCAATCCAAAATCTGAGAGCTTAGCGTTGAAGTCTTCATCTAATAGGATGTTTGATGTCTTAAAATCTCGGAAAATTAGCTGCACAAAGCAAGCAGCGAAATTACATGTACTTGCCAGCATAGGAAAACACTTTAACTAGGTAATGCGTTTCCCAACTATTCCTGCCCCTCTCACAGCATTCTTTCCAAGCGAACTTAAATGGAAGAAAACTGCCGTCAGAGAGCATGAACAATTGAAATTGCTCTAAGAGTCATGTACCTGAAAATCCATTTCTTCATGCAGGTATGCCAATCCACGAGCAGCATCCTGAGCGATTTTCAACCTTACTTTCCAGGCAAGAGGCGATGGCACCCGAGCCAGGAGATGATCTTCCAAGCTTTTATTGCGCATGAGTTCATAGACCAAAAGGCGCTGAATCCCCCTCTCATCGTCCTCAGCACAATAACCGACAAGCTTGACAAGATTTGGGTGCTTGACTACACCAAGAAAATTTACTTCATTAATCCACTCCTTATGCCCCTGAATATTGGATATACTTTCAGTCAAATCGTGCACTTCTTTTTCTTAGACTCTTTACGAGTTTCATAGGCATTCCGACCCCATTAAGCCCTACAGCAGGATAAAATACTCTAGACTCGACCAACTGTAAAATCAGCCAATACCCACAATTGTTGATTATTCCGGTTGCATAAAATAGCTCTAAGAGCAGAAATGTAAATCACATCCCTTCAGCATCTAGCGCTAAGCACAGTAACTGCTTTACTATTTACTTCCAACTTGGTAGCTTCAGGTACTGTACAAGATGCAGCAACTAGCGACTCTCTAATAGATTAGGACGAGATTAGTCAAATGGTTTCTACGAAAAGCGAGCGAATTCAGTTCCTAGTTTTATGTCCGGGCGGATTCGATTCGTAAAAACACGCTCTTGACATCGGCATTAAAGATCTTCATGAGCAAAATCTCAGCCAGCGAGTGAACAGACGGAGCTAAGGAATCCCAAATGCATCTAGAAATGGCATCGCCAGACAACATGGCGCATTGAAAGAGCTCAAGAAATTACAAGCGGACGAGAACAGAAAGGGGAATCCATGCCTGGAAGCCGTTGCGGTTCAGCTGCTTCACGGCGACGTCCATCCTCGCGTCGGAGCCGTCCGGCGCGCCGGCGGGGACCGCGACGACGCCCCTGTAGACGCAGCCGAACCCTCCCTCGCCGATCATGAGGGCCCTGCTGAACCCTCTGGTGGCCGATTTGAGCTCCGCGAAGGAGAAGACCCGCAGATCGTTGGCACGGCGCTGGGTCAGCAGCTCGTAGAAGGCCAGGGAGTCGCCCAAGTCCCGGGAGTCGGAGTCGCCGAACTCGGACCGCCGCGTGTCGGCGGTGCTGGAGGCGACGCTGAAGGAGCGGGCCCACGACACCCTGGAGGCCCGGGAGGAGGAGGCGGCGGCGGCGCCGTCCTCCTCCTCCCGCCGCTCGCCGTTGGTGAAGTGGAAGCACTTCATCTCCTCCCCGCTCGCTCGCGGTCGCCGGCGACGGCGCTACGCAGAAGGAAGGGAAGGGGAGAGAGAGAGAGAGAGAGAGAGAGAGAGACGGAGTCAAAGCAGGTGTGAGGGGGATGAACGAACTTCTGCTTCGAACCTTGGCAGGGTCATATGCGCCTGTCCATTAGAATTTAGAATTCTAGGCGCCCATTATTTATGCCCTTCTTGTCTTTTTTTTTTTTCTCCCTAATTATGGTCTTAATCCAATCACCAACAGTTAACATTTGAATTGTTTTTTTTTTTTTGTCACCAGCGGATCATGACGCTTAGCTCGATCTTGCTCACTATCCTTAGAGAGCTAGATCCAATGTATCTCTCCAAGGTGAACATCGAAAGACTAAAATATATTGCGCCATCATCGTGACGTTCAAAGAAGCTTGCATCAAGGCGAATGGGTTTTCTAAATTGGTTAATCTTTTGGAAGCATCGCTTGTTAATTTCAAAATCGAACATTAGGAATCGTGTCTTTAGGGGAAGCAAGAAGGAAGGAAGAGAGAGAGAGAGTAGGTGAGCGGGGGGTTCGGTAAATTTGGAGTGGTTTCTTAGCATTGGAACGTGGTTGGTTTTGGTAGCATTGAAGTCCGTCGGAAGGCTAGTAAGCGTCGTGTAGCGAAATAGGGAACAGTACTCGAGTCAGAGCGATCACGAGGAAGGGAAGTGCGCGAAATGCGACCGGGGGCCAGTGTCCGTATTGGGAGCAGAACCATGGCCCCGCCGCCCATCCTCGTCGTTCGCTCGAGGGGGCAAACCGGGCAAATTACGGGACGAGCTTTGTCCGAAGGTTTACTTAATCGACCCCGTGTCTTTGTTGGACGATGGCGCACGAAATCGACGCTGGTATAATCCTAAAAACAGTTCTCGAGTTGTTCGTGGGTCGTTCGTTCGTCGTCCCACGAATCGGACAGTGGAGCGGTCACGTCCGACCACGTAACCGCAACGCATTTTTCTTCTCCCCCCTCCCTCTTCTTTCTAGATGGCGTGCTTCAAAAGACTAGAATTCTCGTGGGGAATTAAAGAATTTCAAAAAGAGGAGGAGGAGGAAGAAGAATTTCAAATTCCGTATTCTGTCCGCGTGGGTCTGCCGAAGTGGATCGACGACGGACTCGGTCGACGCGCGATTTTGCTAAATTCAGCAGAGCGGGGCCAGTGACAATCACGTTTGAGTTCAGAACAAGCAAGCATCATCCGGGAGTCGCATGCAAAAAAAGCGGAGGATATTATTGCCGACAATTTCATACTTGATATGGTAAAAAAATAAAAATAACAAAAGGGCCCTAGCGTGAGCATCGATACCGTCCTTGCCCTGGGAGGAGCGAATCATAACTCATCGATCCATTTCATTTCGCGGTGGCCATCGGTCTTGATTTCTTGAACTTTTGTTCGTCCAAGGGGGTTATGATAGTGAGTACCGTGGATGTTTGTGGGAAAAAAAATACTTATTAAATATGCTTAAAGAAAGGTCAGTACATTAAAAACCTGTAACACTAAATTATTTGGCTACTTCATAAGCATTTCTCGAGCGGTCCTCGATGGAATTCTTACTTTAGTAACGTGAGCGCAGTGGACGGTAATAGCTTATTTCGCCTCCTCTTGCCGGTTGTTTCTTGACTTCGGTTAATAATTTGTCCTCTGAAATTTCAAAGCCAAATATATACTGTTCGAGCATCAGAAAATTATGGCCGGAAATTGTATATGATTTACATGTCCGGTTTTGAATATTTTTTGGGTGTTTCGGATTAAATTAAAAATAAATTATGGGTTTCGCAATTGAAATTTAAAGTACAAATCGTTGATGGCCCTTATGTTTTTTCTTTTCCTTTTCTTTTTGTATGGATTTTGGAGTGGTGTACATTTTGAGAAAGTAATTACGGAAAGTGAAGGTGAGGCACCGACTAAAAAAAAAGAAAAAAAGTGAGGCGAAGCTTTTTAAGGAAAGGACAGGGCTTCTGACCAAAAACATAAAAAGGAAAGGACAGGGCCGGAGGCCCAATCCGTTCCGAAGATCAAACAAAAACATCACGTGTTTAGCCCATCCAAAAAGCTGACTTGTTTATCCATCTTATCGTCCATTCATGCCTACCATAATATAAAGTATCATTTTCCCCGTTTCCATATTACACAAAAAATGAAAATTACCCTTTTTAGGGAATCGAGTCTTGTTATTCTATCGAGGAATTAGTAAAGAATCTAGAGATATACGATGGGTGCCCTCCTACCATCAACCGAAGTTTTTCACGACAAGGAAGTTTGCCTTATGTAGGAAAGTTTAGCTTATGAACTGTGACGCTAACTTCGTAATTCGCGTTTAGACTCGCAAGATATTGGTGCGTTACATAGATCTAAGACTTTATCTGTTGAAATATTTTATATGTTGGTGTCGGCATGAATCTTCGCAAGAAAACTAATATGCATAAAATTATAATAAAATAATATTCACATGAATCAAATTCACTGCCAGAGCTTACATGAAATTTTATAAACTAAATCCCAGTCCATAATGTGGTTGTATCAGTTGATTAAACGAAATTTCATTCTTATTTTTAGAATAAGAATATTTGCATAATCCTTCCTTATCCTGTGAAAATTTCATTGCCAACGTTGATTATTGATATATTATGCATTTATTAATGCTTAAAGTTAATAATTTTTCCTGACTTTGTAAAACTTAATTTGGTTTTATCATGATTAACCTTTAACTTTTTTACTTACATTACTTGATTAATATGTCATAGAAATATTCATTTCACAGAAGTGAAATATTGGCAACCTCACGCTTTAACATTTCTATAAGAACATTGATATTTAATTGAAAGGATCGCGAGATGATATTTAGAATTTGCAAACATGTGATGTCCTCGAGGTGATCCATAGTTTTAGTTTACCAATATATTTTTTTTTACATCTGAAAATTATGATGAAGTAATATACAGGATGAATATCGAATATTGTGAAGTTACTATCGCTACATGCTAATGCTATGTGGACATGAGCCCATGCTTTATTTTTATGGCCTTGCTAGTATTGAGGCTAATCTCCTAAAAGAACTCATAAACTTAGGTCCAATCTCAACTCTACTTCGATCTTCTTCTTCTTTTTGTCTAAAATGATTCTTAACTTTCACTTTAGTTTCAAATTTGTCAACGCATCAAAAAATCACTACCGTTTTTTCTTTTTTCAAAATTATGTTGTTGTAATTTCCAATAAAAGTGAGAGTGTTGATGAATACACAAGTTCTGATAATAGATCCTTAACTAATCTTGATGTGGAAAGAAACTAGTGGCAATTTTTGAATAGAGTGAAAATTGAGAATTTTCTTTAGATAAAAAATATTCAAGATAGAATTGTGATTAGACCTAAATTCGAGAGTTCTTTTCAGGGAATTAAGCCACAGTGTGATTAAAGATGAAAGTTTTTAGCTTTAAGTGAAATGAGTAATTCTATGAAACGGTGATAAACACTCCATGGACCGATCACTTGGGCGGCCGAACCATCGACGTGCCAAAGTTTTTAATCCTTCCATGGCAACACCACGAAATTATCCTTACGTTGTGCAAGAATCGGTTCCGGACGTGTTCTCGTTTTTGTGGGGAGAAGGGAGAGGGCCCCTGCAACATGCAACGACACGATCCATTCACGCTCGTGAATACGTGGAGCTGGTCCATGCGCGTTTGTACCGATGCAGCGCAGAGAAAAACGAGTGAAGGACAAGGATAACGAACCACGGTAGCAGAGGAGTGGGGCGAGAGGGGGAGCAGGGAAGGATAGGTCAAAGGATGACCGGTCGAAGAAAGCGCAGAGCGGAGCTCTTCCTCCGTACGCACGTGACATTGACACGCCTATGAAACCCCTCCAAAGAAAGAGAAAAGTTCCCCCATTTCGCTTCGCTACGTCTAATCACTCACCTAAGTTGCTACTTCCTAGCCAATGTAGCCATTGCTCAATGCTCTCTCTCTCTCTCTCTCTAAAATCTGTGTCAATTTTCATTCCCAACGCTGTCCTTCTCTGTCTCCCTTTAATAACATTCGTACCCCCCCACCCCCAAACTCTGCTGCTCCCTCTGCGTCGTCTTCAGGACTAGGGCTTCTGGTACTGCCAGTAGTAGCTCGACTGTTTTCTCTTTTTCCTCATTTCCTTTTCCGGTCATTGAACCCCCTCGGCTCTCCCCACAGCTAGCTCTTCCAAGCCTTAGGGTTTTGCTACACGTTGGCTAGCTAGGTATGAATGTGAACCAAACCCACCATCGATCTTGCTCTCTATGGTTGCGTGGTAACACCGCACATGCGATGATTAATGCTTGTTATGTATGCCGTGTTTTTTGCAAACGGGTCTTGATAGGTCAAAAATCGTATAGTAAACTGACGAATGATGATGATTGTCGGGTCATATCACATGCAAATAATCGCCTCATCGTGTGCAGGTGGGTGAGAGTAGTGGAATTTGATTAGGTATGGAATGTTTGGTGCATAATATAGCTAGCATTAATCATCGCATGTGCAATGACACGACGTGTCTCAAATTCAAGCGAGACGGTTCCATATTAATATGTGTGTCATGTTCGAGACAGTTTTATATTGGCACGTATGTCGCGTTTAGCTTTTGTTTTAGTGAGACAAACGAGTCTAAAATTTAGGAATGAATCTTTTTATGGAGTAAATTTTTTGTGGTGGACAATGATTACCATTACTGTCCCAATTTTTCATGTGCTTTTTCCGCGATGAAGTAATAGCCAAATCTCTCTTATATACGTACATAATGATTAACACCACCAATCACATTCGCTCATAGTTAGGCAGAGGCCATGCAGCTAATTATACATCATCACAAACATAAGAAAGCGTGCATGCAGACACAAACGAGCGAATGGTGACGTCAAAACGAATCACGGTCGGTCCTGTAACCATCTAGAAAACAAGAAAAGCACGTCTCGAACCCATGAAAAGTTGGCGAACCATCTACCCCGAAATAAGAACCAAGCATCAGCCCCATGCATTTCCAACCTCCAGCTTACAACACCGATGACTTTATCCATGTCCGCACATCTCTATGCCCTAAAACTGCATACAGGACACTATCAGTAAAAACACTGTGATCGAGACCGAAGGTAATAGCCCCTAACTTCCTCCTCTGTGTTCGCTACATAATTGACGTGTTTAATCCAGCTGAAAGTAATTACATGTCGCCAAGAGACTAGCTTTAGCTACTGGCTGGGGCTAAACAGATGGTTCGACATTCGCCGGGTCACGGACTTCGAAGAAGGATCGGTTCTTGACGACGATGTCATACATGTGGAGGGTCTTGAGGTTGGCGAAGTCTCTGGGGAGAGAGATAAGGTGGGCCGAGCGGTCGGACTTGTGGAATTGGATCAGGTCGGGCTTCGCGGCGGCCGCGTCGTGGTAGCGGGTCCAGCCGAGCTCGCCGAGCCGCTGCTCGAGCTCGGCGTGGGACCTGATCACGTGGTTGGCGGGGACGTAGACCAGGACGCGGGGGCGGGCGCCGGGGGCGGTCGCGGTGCCCGGGTGGTGCGGCTCCCTCCGCTCGAAGGATTCCCGCGTCGGGTTCGGGATGAGGCGAGCCACGCCGTTCTTGTTGAAGAGCCAAACGCCGGACATCTTGTGTTTTAGAGAAAGGGCGGGGGAGAGGGAGAGGGACAGGACAGCTCGTTTGTAGTGGCGAGGGAGAGGTAGGGTGTGGAGATTATTGATTTGGCCTGTTTATATAGCAAGCGAAGCTCTGAAGGCTTTCATTAATCGTACTAAGGATGTCAGAGATTGCTTTCAATGTGGGAAGGAATAGGGACGACGATCTCCGTACCACGAGAATCATGCTTAAATTTGCCGTAACAGTAAAAGATCTAACCCAAAAGTCGAGAAATATACAGTATAGGAAGTCATTGGGCAATGTCTCGTTGGATTAACATGGACACCTCATTTTCCTCCGAATGAATTAGATGCGATTTATACGTGGAGAATCTAGCAGCAGTGCTTGGTCATGCCATTTAAATTTGCTGTAATGGATGTGCACAATTTGCGCATAGGACTTCAGTTATTAAAATAAGACGCAACACCTTCATGTTTTTTTAATACCAATAATAAACATATGCTAACAGTAAAGCCGTCTTAGCTCAGCCGGTAGAGCGCATGGCTTTTAACCATGTGGTCGTGGGTTCGATTCCCACAGACGGCGGATATCCTTAAAATTTTCGCTTTTTTTTTTTTTTGGACTTTCCTGCGCGTCGATGGGATGGACCATAAAACCTCTCTCTTCCTAGAAAATATTACATCGCAGGCCCATAAAATCCATAGCATTGGGCCCACGGGCCCATTCACCCCTACGTGGCGATGGGCTGGACCACAAAACCTTTCTCTCCCGAGAAAATATCGCATCGCAGGCCCACGAAATTCTCCACGGCATGGGCCCGACGGCCCATTCGCCCCTCGCTCGGTCCATCAACTTCGCAGCGGGAGCGAGTACGGCGCTCTTAACCCAATCGCGAGAGTCGGGATTCCTGAAACGGCAAAACAGGCGGGATTTCTGCAGATTGCGAATCAGGCACGTCCGGTACCGAGGGCTATCGCAGGGAAGACCGACGATCGCGCGTTGCGTTTCTGAGCTATTCCTCCTCCGTCGTCCTCCGTCCTTCTTCCTCCGTCCTCCGTCCTTCGTCTCATCACGCCGTTCTTCGTCCTTCCGTCGTCTTCGTTATCTTCTCTTCAAGCAGCGGCGCGGCCCCTGGGACGATTTATTGCAGCTCCAGGGTACCGGGGGGTCTAGGGTTTCGCGGTTCGCTCGGCGTGGCGAGTACCTGCGTACGATCATGGACGAACGAGGTGAGATGGATTACCGTCGATGGATTTTTTGGTTATAAACCGTGTTCGGTTGGCGTGCGCTGTTTGATTCCGTAAAGAAGGAGAGGAAGCGGAAAGCTTTCTCTCCTCATGTCGATGACGGCGTGCTTAGCGTTTTTACTACCGGCTAGTGGTGGCGATCGGTTTGTATCCGGATGATATGTAGAAAGCTAGAAACTTGGACAATGCTGCCGTCGCCATGCTATTTTTTTGCCCGTGGTGGCCGTGCGAGTTTCCTTGTTACGGTTGGCCTGAACTTGTCCTTTCTTGTATTGGTTGTGTTGCTTGAAGGATTTCCAGTTCCATCTGTGCCATTATCAGGGTAATCAGTAATGGGAAAATGGAATAACCAAAGCGCAAATAGGAGTTGTTCGTTTCTCTGTTTTCTACCAAGGGAGAAAACAGGGTAAGTTATTCATTTGGGGCTATTGCACCGTAATCAGCATAAAAAAAATACTGGTGCAGATATTATCTAATCGGTAAGTTCCAATAAATGATTAGTTCGGTCAATCATAACTTGCAACTTGGAAGTGCTGTTGAAAGCATTGCCATCCGACTCTGCGCATCTCACAGTGCTCACAGTGCAGTTGTCGTTGTTGGGTATTCGATACTTCAATCCCACAGGCAAATCCTCAGTGGATGATGTTCTTGCTGTCTTCTCTTAGTTGTTGTGTCATATCTGCTTGAAATCATTTCAAGAGTTTTAGAAATGAGTGGCTCATCTTGATCTTGTCTTTTCATTTTCTCTTTCATGTGTAGGAATGAAAATGTTCCGCAGAGAAGACAAAGAAACAAGCAAAAGGAGGTCTGAGCTGGAGGAGTATGAAGATCGTTATTATCAAGAATTGAAGGGACATTATATCAGGATCAAAGTTTCAGATTCACATTATAGGTGTCCATACTGCAGAAGTGCACGTGATTATCTCTTTGAGGACCTTTTAAAGCATGCCTCACGCATATCGAAGGATTTAAAAGGGACAAGTACTAAGGAGATTGCCAAGCACTTGGCATTGGAGAGATACATAAGAAAATACTTCTCTAGGAAAGTTAATGCCGGAAATTCTTCCAACATAAGACTCTCTTCAGCTAAGGACGATCAGCAGTTAAGACTATCTTCAGCTAAAAACGATCAGCAGTTAACACTCTCTTCAGCTAAGAATGATCAGCAGTTAAGACTATCTTCAGCTAAAAACGATCAGCAGTTAACACTCTCTTCAGCAAAGAACGATCAGCAGTTTGTCTGGCCCTGGATGGGTGTAATTGCGAACATCAAGACTGAAGTTAAGGATGGAAGATATGTTGGGGAGAGTGGTACCAAAATCAGGCAGGAGTTGGAAAAGAAAGGATTCAACCCTGTGAGGGTGCAGGCCTTATGGAACTACCGGGGTCATTCGGGACTAGCAGTTGTTGAGTTTAATAAAGACTGGGTGGGCTTCTGTAACGCGATAGCTTTTGAGAAAAGCTATGAGATTGAGCGCCATGGGAAGAGGGACTTTTATGTCTCCAGGGACAGAGGAGACAAGTTGTTTGGTTGGTTGGCATATGATGATGATTACTATTCGAGAGGCATACTGGGAGACCACCTTAGAAAGAAAGGGCACTTGCGAACTTTGTCCGATAAAGAGGCAGAAGAACAACGCCAACGGTCAATGCTTGTTGCTGACTTACAGAAGACACTGGAGATCAAGAGCTCGCGACTTATGGAGATGGAGAGCGAGTATGAAAAAACAAAGCATTCCCTCGACAATTTAGTAACACAAAAGGATGAAATGCTGAGGGCTCATAATGAAGGTGTGATGTGTTTTTTGGGAAATGAGTACTGGCAACGAAATTGACTTGTGAACTGACTCTTTCTTTTCCTTTTTGCTAGAAATAAGAAAGATGCAGCAGAATGCCCGGGATCATCTTGCTAAGATATACCTGGAGCATGACAAGGTGACACAGCATTTGCAAGTTCAAAAGCACGAGCTTCAGCAGCAGGAAGAAGAGTTGGAATTGCGAGAATTTCAAAATGAAGGCAAGAGGGCAAAGCTTAGACATGATAAGGAAATGGTATGAAGTTTCATCTATATATTCTTAATCCATCTTCAGCTTGAGCACAGACTTCAGAAAGGATCAGTGCAGTTGATATTTGACCATAAATATCAAGGAATAAGATCTCATCATGTCTAAACATTGAACAACACCTAACGAAGTTTCCTCCATTATAAGCATTTCTTTTGTGTATCAGACAAGAAACTGAATGCTTCGAAAAATCCAGAAAGTACTTGTTATTGATTATATTGGTAAGGGAAGTGGGAAATTAACCATCAAAGGCTGTTATAACCTGTGATGTCTACAAATGGGAACCAGGAAATAAAAATAAAAAAAGAAAACACAACCAACCCCACTAGAAGGAATGGAGAACTAAATCTTTTGGCACTGCCACAGAAGAACTCAAGTTTAACTGGTTTCAGGTTGAAAGGGCATTTTTGGAGCAGCAGAAAGCAAACAATAATTTCTTGAGGCTGGCAGAAGATCAGAAGGTGCTTACTTGCTTTCTTTACTTCTGCATTTTTCTTTTTTCTTTTGAGCTTAAGCAATAGCTAAATCTTTATTGGCTCAATATTT
Organism: Eucalyptus curtisii; assembly: GCA_017140595.1. Classification (NCBI taxonomy): domain Eukaryota; kingdom Viridiplantae; phylum Streptophyta; class Magnoliopsida; order Myrtales; family Myrtaceae; genus Eucalyptus; species Eucalyptus curtisii. Next base: position 12,328,570 of record CM029504.1, read on the forward strand.
TCTAAACTTCCACATTGCTATTAATGGCAGAGAGAAAAGGAGAAACTTCACAGGAAAATTTTTGAGCTTGAAAGAGAACTCGATGATAAACAATCGTTGGAATTGGACATTGAGCGCTTGAGAGGTGCTCTGCAAGTCATGAAACACATGGAGGATGATGATGACGCGGACCTTAAACAGAAGATGAAGGAGATTGAGGAAAGTTTAGAGGAAAAGGAAGAACTGAGTCGAGTGCTTACTGTTAAGGACTGGAGGACCAATGTCGAATTGCAGGATGCTCGGAAGGAGCTGATTAAAGTAATTGCTTTATTTCCTTATCTTGGACCCTTTTGTGTGCATTTGTTATCACGTCAAGGCATAACTTACTGCGCTGGACATGTAAACAGTTTGAAAGCTAATGTAATACGCAATGATTGCCTGTTTCCAAAAATGTCAACCTTTTGATATGATAATGGATTTTGAGCTGTCAGAAATGATAATTCCGTTGCTCTACAGACTTTCAAGAATAATACAAGTCGTGCCCAGATTTGGGTCAAAAGAATGGGAGAACTTGACCACAGGCCATTCCTCATAGCAGCAAAAAGAAAATATGCCGCGAAAGAAGCAAATGTAATGGCGGTGACGCTCTGCTCTGAGTGGGAAAATCTTCTAAGAGATTCGGGATGGTACCCCTTTAAAGGCATAACAGAGGGAGAGAATCGCAAGGTATACTTTACGCTCAACTAATGTTACCAGGATATCTCTTACATAACATTGTTACCAATATTTATAGCAAGTTTATGTCAGTTAACATTCTTCTGCATTTTAGTACATTAATGGAAGCCATGTTCTTTAGGAGGTTTCAATCTAAATTCTGAAGAGTTCATGCAACTTTTCTGATCAACCTAATTTCACATGCCAAGAATGATCATTTGTCACCCAACAGAAGAGTTGCAATGAATAGAAGCCTCTACTACTTCATGTTTGCATTTCAGTATGATTAGTTTGATGTCATGGTTCAAGGCAAGCACTGTTATTTCACAAACGAAAGTATGCTGATGCATTTTGTATTGTGTCCGTTTCATGATAGCCAGCCATGACATGTAAATCCTTGTTAACCCGGCACGATTTTTACATATCGTGGTGTAGAAGCCTTTTCTGTCCATATCAGTGTCTCTCCTACTTCTCAAAGTCTCTTCGTCATTTGGCTTCATAGGAAATTATTGATGAAGAAGATGAAAAGCTAAAAGCCCTTAAGGATGAGTATGGTGAAGAGGTTTTCAAGGCAGTATCAAAGGCCCTCGAAGAGCTGAATGAGTACAATGGCAGTGGCAGGTACACCGTGCCTGAGCTATGGAATTCTAGAGAAGGAAGAAAAGCATCTCTCAAAGAGGGAGTTGCTTACCTTCTCAAGCTGTGGAAACCCCAGAAGAAGAAGAATTAGAGGTATTGAATTTTTTAGTAGCAATGAAGAATGGGTGTTCACGAAGCATCTGCAGCTTGAGTGTACATTGAAAGTTGTTCACCTGACATGCATGAAAGAGCTATAATACAAACAGTTAAAAAGAAGGAGATGATGTGTGTGTGTGTGTGTGGGGGGGGGGGGGGGGGGGGCTATTCACCAGATTGCCACAATTAACCCCCTATGGCGAACGTAAGTTCATTCAGATGTCAAAGCAGTGCGATATTTTTTAATATTAATCCCCCCCCCCCCAACCCCACTAAAGCTGGACACTCTTTTGGAGAATTAATGAAACACTGATTGATGATTTACGTGCCTGTTTAACACGATGTTTGGCTTGCTTAGCTTATGTGTACTGCAAGCACACACTTGTATAGGCATTGTTTTGAACATGCGGTCCATTCTAACGGTGCTTTTGCTGGATGTGGACTCTTCATGTACTCAGGTGGGCAGTCTGGCATCTTCATCCTCCTACTTGTTGCGGATACACACCTTAGGATGCAGTTGTTGAGTCCAGATACTTAATTTCTAAAGCTGACTGAATGTAGATTCTTGAAGTAGAATTAGGCCATTCGAAATAGGCGTACTTGCTGTTCCGTTCAATTAGACTAAAGGGGAAAAAGCCAAACTTTCCTTTGACTTTTGACAGGAGCTCTCATGGAGAATTTATGAGATGTATTTACAATTTGATTCTTTCATAGACGACCATAGGTAGCTGCATCCTTTGCTATGTGCAAACCCACAAAAAAAAATTCTCAGTGGATGACGTTATTGCTGTGTTCTCTTAGTTTTTGTGTCGTATCTATTCGAAACAATCTCAAGAAGTTGTCCAGAAATGAGTGGCTTCTGGCTATGGTTTTTCGGATAACGCTCATCTTGGTAGATCGCAAGGTGTGGGATTGTGAAAACTGAGTGTGGCCTGCGTAGCTCTGCTTGGGAATCCTCAAAATCCTATTTATCTTGGGTTGTCGCGTTTCTAAAATTTTATGGAGGAATTCGTCTTGGCCGATAGATTTGGAAGATGGAGGGCATGAACCCCATCCGCGAGTGGATGAAATGGAACTCCTACATGCTGATACGGGCAAATCCACTAAATGCCGTGAATGAATTTTCCCATGTCTGGTAGCGTGATATGGGCACCCTACCAGGATGGCCAGGAATCAGGATATTAAGAATGGTGGGAAGACAAAATTGACAGGAACTAGCGAGTAGCGACAAGAGTATTCGTCAATTCTGCTCCGAACATGTCGATGCGTGGGTTGCCTTGCTGGTGGTGCCGTGCCGAAGAAGAGTTACAAAAATGGTTTTTCCTCCTCTTGAAGAAGTTGGAGCGAGAATAAAATCAACCGGGGCGCATCTTCCAAGAACAATATAAGACTCGAGCTACCGAGTGTATTTGTCGGTGGTTGAAATATATGCAATGTTACCGAGCAAATGAAAAGAATGGCTGTAGTATTTGCAGGAAAATTGTTACAAAAGTATTAAACTTATTCTACAGCAACCAACTTGCTAATTTAGTCTTAAATCTTTCAATTTGACCAATTTTATCATAATTCTTTAACGATTTCGACTAATTTTTGCTAGATATTGCCAACGTGACGGTGTTGGTTGTTCTACATAGTAGGAAGTATCCCACTTTTGTATTGTGTTGAACACTCGACGATCAACTCTCCTAATACTTTACCACGCGCGAGTTCAGAATTCTAACATGTAAGTTCGGAATTTCGACGCATGATTCCAAGATGCATGAGAAATTAATTTTAAAAATTTTTAATAAATAAATGGTCAAAATGTAAACATGTAAATAATAATAATAATAATAAAGAGGAAGAAGAAAAATATAATCTTCTTTTTTTTTCTCTTCGACTCTCGCTTCCCGTGATGACACAATTCACTCTCCGAGTTTTTTTTTTCTTCTCTTTTGAAACATTCTGATACACAAGTCCATAATGTGGATTATTTGTTTGTTTTTTACTTCAAGTTTTATGGATTATTGAAATAGAGTTGACTTTATCAAATTGAAATAATAAATGATATTAACAATTTGTGGATTAATATTTTTAGTGTCATTCATTTTAAGCTCTTTTTTATTATTTATCTATTTGTGAATTTGAATCAAAATAATTTGATTAAAATAATCATAAAAATGATAATTTACCATGTATATAAAAAATATATATTTAATATACACCATGTTGGAATCTTTCTATTTTTTTAAACGATGTCTGCGACGTGTTATGTTGTGTTGTGTGTTAGTATTGGTACTACTTAACTCACATGACATGACCGACCTAATATAGACATTTTTTTTATATTTACAATTTTTTCTTCTTTTTTTTGTCCTTTATTTCACAAAGGGCTAGGCGAGGCGTTGGCCATTGAGCAAGGGTTGATAACCTCGCTGGCCCCTAGGTGTGGGCCGGCGACCCCGTTGACCCCTAGGCTTTCAAGCCTTTTGACAAATCATGCAAGGCGAGGGCGTCGCGGCCCTCGCCAATCACAGCGAAGGTGAGCAAGGGCTACTATGTGCTCACTATGGGTTGCAATGACCTAGGTGAGGGCTCATGATGCCCCTACTAGAATTAGCAAGGGCTGTGACCTTTGTTTGTGGGCAACGAGGGCATCATGGCCCTCACCTAGGGGTCAATGGAGCCAGCCCTTCGTAAAAAAAAGAGACAAGAAAGAAAATAAAAAAGAAAAAAATCATAAAAATATTTAAAAATTAAAAATTTGTGCATGTCGATGTTGAACCGTGCCACATAGGACAGTCAACGCTGACTATGTTATCACATCGGCAATATTTGGCAAAAATTAATAGGAATGATTAATTTGACAATTCATTAAAAAGTTTGGAATTAATGTGGCAAATCATTTAAAGATTTATTATTAAATTGACACAATTGAAAAAATTTATGATGAATCGGCCATTTTGTGCAATATATTTATGATTTTTTTGATAATTTTTCCGATTTTTCCATCTACTGATGAGGCCTCATTTTGTTTAGGAGAAACTGAAGCTATCACGAGGGAGCATTCTCGAAAGCCCAACATTTATATGCTTTGTAATACTGTTATATTTTGGTTGGACCCCGTATAAAGAACCTTGGACGTAATACCTAGGCTAAGTTCAGTAGCTTCAACGGGCTTCAAGTTTTTTCTTCTTCTTTCCCTTTTTCTACCTTTCTAGAGTTGATCTTGTTTTCCTCATTGTTTCCCCCTCACCTTAGCTCCATAAAGCACGTCCGGCCAACAAGGTGTCTCGTCCTAAATAGTCGGAATGGACGGGGATTATGAAATTCGTTTACACGGTACGGGGGAGCGGGCAACAAAGGTTCCTGTCTCAAACTCGTCCGTACCCTCGTCCCGAATTAGTTGGTGCGTCTTTGAGTTGGGGCACGAAAGCTGGATTCGGTTGGTTCGCCAAACCAAATTGACCGCAATAATAGGGGAAAAAAGAAGAGGCGAGGCGCGGGGGAAATAGTGGGAAAGTTGAAAAGGGGTTTACGGGGAGTTGGGGGGCATCCAATGCTTGGAATCCGAAGGTGGGCTTGTCTTCTTTTGAACGCAGAGAAAAGAGAGGAGAGGAGAGGAGGATACGGGAAGAAAATAGGGACATTTTCACATGCGAAGAAAAGCATTTAGGGAGCGACCCGGCCCCACCCACGTGCAGCCTTGGTTCCCCCATAGATGTTCTTTGGTCCTCCTCCTGATGTGACCCGTTTGGAACTTTTTCATGAAAAAATAATTATAACAAGCAATAATTCTTGAAGAAATAATTTTAGGATCCCCCGTTCTTTTATTAACTCCATATCCTTTCCTGTGCTCTAAATCTCTGAAGACCCAAGTGTTTTTCCCATATCCATCCTCATTTGTAATGTAATATCCGAGAACACTCCTAGTAACTTCTAATCCGACTTCTCCATTCGACTGAGTTGCATCGAAGGTGTGCGAACACCTGGGATGGGACAGACATTGTAGCATTAGACAGCAAATCAAAGGAAAAGAGCACTGAAAGGACAGTGGTGGAGGAGGATGACGAGGCAAACCAAATATCATTCCAAATTCAGCTATAGATTGGACTACATTACACTTGCTGGTTACATAATGTAAGAGAAATATAACATGTCACATACATATATATTAAATTATAGATATACATACTCAAACTTGCTCGAGCATTACTGTTACTGGTCTACTACTAGTACTTCATCGTAGCCATATCAGCTGCGGGCCACGTGCTTGTGCAGACGCCTCCTCAGCCCTAGGATGTCTTCTAACATTCCTCCTTCCCTACTTACCAAACAATCCCCCCCACTCAACACTTCACCCCGAAAAAGAAAAGAAATTGGAAAGCAGAAAATAGAAAAAAAGACCCACCAATCAAAAGGTCAAAAAAGAAGTCTGACGCTCCGTTCACTTTTACATTCCCCAACACCTTTCGAGTTAAAACAGCAAAACGAGAAAATAAAAAGGAACAGGGCATCTTCTGCAGGAGAGTGGGAAAATGGCGCCGCGGGGGCAAAACGGTGAATTAAAAGAGGCTTCGCTCCTCAGACCCTGAAGTTCTTGCCGGTGAAGGTCTGGCCGAACTGCCAGCCGGCGGGGACCATGTTCCAGGAGGTGGAGGAGCGACGGTCGCTGGCGGTGACGCGGAAGGAGAGCGCCTGGCCGGCCAGCACGGCGTTGGACTGCCAGTTCTGGCCCCAGTTGCGGCTCATGCTCATCCACCCGGTCCTCGCCCCCTTCACGCTCACCCGCACGATGTCCCCGGCCCCCGCCACGTTCGAGATCAGCACCAGGTTGAAGTACCGGAACCCGTTGATGGTGAACCTCATCCCGCCTCGCTTCCGGCACGGCACCCTGCGCAAATTCACGTCAGAGACAGCACGGGGCATTTCAGTCGTTTGATGGAACCCAGCTTTTCTTTTAACTTTTTTACTTTGCTGGCACTAGTCCACAAATCGCGCAACTCGTTTCGCGCAAAACCTGGCACAGCCGCAGCGCTTGTCGTTTTGACCGCGCGGTCAAACCACACTGACATGCATTATGGTCTTCGCATAGTCCATTTATAGGTGAGAACACTCATCTGAACTTTGATTCCTTTCGATACCAAAAAGGGGGGTCTTTTTTTTTTTATATTGAGGCAGAAATTTCAGACTTTGAATATTCGACAGAGAAAAGTTGCAATATAATAAGAGTCGTTTGGCTTGGATCTATCTTCGTTAAATGAAAACATGGGCTCTCAGTTTTTGCAGCCATTTACCAAATTGAAGGGACAAAAAAACAATGAAAGAGACGGGAACAGACGGAGGGGGGGTGTGTGGTCCAAAAGAAGGCATTGTGTGTATGCCCATCGGCACAAATCTCTGCAGAACATACCGAACCGTCGTCTCCAACTAACTAACTGCATGTCTCAAACGGAATGGAGTGCGTTGGATTAGGCAGACGAGGTGGTAAATGTGGGAAAGGAAGAGGGGCGTTTTGGCGAACTGAACTAAGGACGGGAACTCCGCCGACGGTCTGACAGAGCAGGCATTAAAGAAACGCTGCCAGAATCCAGCCAACCAACATGCAGAACGACCAAATCACCCTTCCCCCTAGAAAAACCGCTTAATTAAGTTAATCTAGAGTCGTTAGAATTCCCACTAACCTCGTACCCCTTTCAAACCGACGAAACGCTTGTACCGACAAACCTGCATTGTGTCGCTACTCCCGAGACACAGTAAAAGCTCGAACTCATCCCTCCGTAAATAATTATTCACTAACCTCCGACATTAATCTATCTACAGCTGTCACTATACTCCGAATGCTACTGAAGCTGGCGGTCCCGTCGCATTTTTCAACAAAGGTACAGACCTTTTGCTGTTCTACCATCCCTTTCCCTAAGAAAGTGTCACGGGCATACGATGGTGCGTCTCGACACATGCTGGTAAGTACATTGCACTAAAAGCACGCGTTCTACTCCTTTGACTTGCATAATGAAAGGTGGATTCCCCAGCGGAAAAAAACAGAGGGATGCGACGGGATCTCACCGGCGGAAAGAGACGGGGACGATGCCGGCGCGGTACTCGGCGATCTTGAGGAACATGGGCATGGCGAGGTCGAAGTGGGGGCGGGGAGGGTTGCACCACCCGCCGTTGTCGCTGGGGAGGGCGAAGTTCGGGGGGCAGAAGTTGGTGGCGGTGACGAAGATGGAGGGGCTCCCGGAGTGGCACCACGTGGGGTCGTTCGCGCACTTGATCTCGAAGCACGCCCCGCAGCTCAGCCCGTTGTTGAACAGCGCCGTGCTCAGCGCCGCCGTGTTCACGCCGTAGCCCTGGCTGTACAGGTTCCCGTACCCGCAGGCCCCACCTGCCACAAATTTTTTTCTATTTCTTTAACTCCGCGAGTGAAAAAGGCAGATCTCGAAGCGTAAAAATGAGAGCAATTTAAACAGTGTTAATATCGTCCGCGCGTTCGAATGCCGCACTAACGTCACGTATACCGCGACCCTAATGTCGCAGGCTCTCCGAAACCGGACCGGGCTTTAGTTGAACCGGCCGGTCCGGTTTCTTGACCGGTTCGATTTAACAAATCCGGTTTCCGTGCGTGATAAAGAGTTTTTGAGAGCTCTCGTGACCGGCATTGCTCGGAGGGGAACAATGCCGGAGGCGGGAAGGGTTTGTAGGGCGGGGGGGGGGGGGGGGGGTTAGAGTTTACCCATGGTGCCGGAGGCGTCGGAGCCGCCGTAGAAGGTGGCGTGGGCGGTCTGCCAAGGGCCGCCGGAGTAGACGCCGGGGATCCTGGCGTCGGCGAGCCACATTAGGGAGAATGCGATGAGGGAGGCTGCGAACACCACGCTTGCTCGAGTCATTTCTCTCTTCCTCGCTCGCTAGCAAAATGCTCGTTTCACAAGCAGAGAGAGAGAGAGAGAGAGAGAGAGAGAGTGCGAGGAGAAGTGTGGATGGGCGAAGGTGAAGAGAGGGTGGGGCTAGCTACTTATGGAGGGTCTGCGTTGGGCGGGGCTACAGGAAACCGTCCTGAATTTACGAAAGAGCCCATCTATCCTCTTCAGTCTTCCCCCTTATTTCTAGACTCCTTTTTTCAGGACTGTTGTTGAACATTAGCTAGTTTGTGTTATTGTCTCCTGCACTTATGTGAGAACAAATCAATGAGTGATGTATTTACATCAAATATAAAACCTAATATGTACATAATGCATGTAAATTTCTCTTTTTTCTAACCCTGATCCCCTCATTTTAGCTAGAGGGTCGGTGCATAAATAACATGGATATAGATTCCACAAAACACGGCTCATTTCTCGTCTTTATGTTTAATGGCTTTTGCATCGATGAATATGTTCATGGGTTAAAAGGAGTGTTAGATATGTTAAGATGCGGCTTGCAGTGGTGTGTTGGCAAAAAACATCATGTTAACACATCAGCTTAAGTGCATGTGAATTAATGTCTGAACGGATTAAGCGAGTCGATTGGGATCCACATCGGACTAATTTTTATTTTTTTCTCGGGGGAGGGGTAAATGTCATGTATTTTGCCATGGCTGGTATACTTTTCTAGATCTTTCTGACCAAAAGCCAGCGGTTACAGTCAAAGCACAGTTCGCTCGCGCGAATAAAATAACTTGTAAAGTCGCAACTTCCGCAATCGGTTTTATCAGAAGGCCCAAAAAAAAGGGAAAAGAAAAATAGAAAATAAAAGGAATAATACGGATTCAGGTGGGGCCCATAGTAAATGGAAAAGCGTCCTTCCCGCTTCCCCTAATTGAATGGGGGACCGTGTGATTCACGCTCTCCTGGCAGAGCGCAACGTGTCCTCTTCTCATCTTCATCTGTGGTAAATTTCTTTTTTCCCCTTTTTTTGCCTTTTACCGATGATAATTAATGTTGTGATTGAATTTCTGAGACTTTTAAGCTGTTGAATGCTTTGACGTGATTGCCGACCCAATAAATTTTTCTGTTCTAAGAATGAAAATGAAAAACGACCTATATTCGAATTAATAAATCATACGAGTTGAAAGACTCCCATGCACAGTTCAACACGTCCGCGGTAAATATTCGTCAAGATTCTGGCGCGAGGTAGATGGACATCAATGACCTCGGCAGATGACGAGACAGTGCAGAGGCTAAGTGACGTCGCCAGGGTCATTTTGGAGAGCACGGCAAAAGTGCGGTGCCTCTTTTGCTAATTGCTAATCGCCCGGCAAAAAGATAAAATTTAAAGCACCCGTCCCGTAAAAGAGAAACAGCAAAAAGGATTAGGGATAACTTAGATCCCTACTCCACTAAACAGAGACTATAGACCATAAATATTAGATCTCCTAGAAAAATCCTCATCAATTGAAACAATTCAAGGCTTAAAGCGAGACGCAGCCTCTGGGTCAATCGCGAGTCGTGGCGTGAACAGCGGCCGCGATGGACCATTAAAGTCGAACAAATTTTTCTGGGTCCATCAGAAGATTTCATGGGTCATGTTCAGCGAAGAAATCCGAATTTCAGTCGCGACCCCCAATTAAAACCCGAGCAAGAAGTAAAAACCAGGCGACGCCCTTCCCGACAAGTGCGTATGCCGCTGCAGCCGAACTACAGCTAGACGACACTCATTATGGGAGGAGAAGACCGGAGCAGCATCCAACGTGCGGTGTCCCGGGGCGGGGCCCAATCCCCGTAATCATCGGCCCGTAACAAATCTCGAGCCGCTCACCCGTCCTAAAGGACCCTCTCTCTCGCCCGAATCGATTAAGCGTGTTTTCGGTAAGCCATAGATGTCTTCTAACCCTGTCTTTTTTACACAGCGACGAGCTCGACAATCATTAAATGCGCACCGTAGCTGGTTCTGGGAAATAAAAAATTCGCGCGCGTTTGGGTGCGAGACAGGAGGGCATCGGATGCCGATCGCGTCCTCGTCGTCGAGGGCGAGCCCTGCGCGTTCTTTTGTCAACGACGCGCGGTTTCACGTTAAAAAGCAGAGAGTGAGAGGGGGCCTAAAGAAAGGAGGAAGCCAAAGTTGGGAATGAAAAGGAAGGGGACTAGTGGTGCAGAGAAACCGCGTCAGAACTGAGGAGGATGAGGAGAGGACTTTTCTTTATGAGGAACGAGACAAGGGTTTTGGGGAGGAGGGGAGATGATTGAGGAGGATGATGGGGGGCGTGTGTTAGCGAGCTTCACTGTTTTGAGGCGCATTTTCTTGCATCTCTAGCTGTCTCCCACTCTCTACATTGCTTGCTTTTGTTTCTCCTTTCGACATGTCTCGACTTGAATGACATTTACTCGTTGAATGGGGTAAGATTTTGCCATAAAGCATATGGTGGGCGTAGGGAGGATTGGATCGTAGTTTTAGAAGCTAAGATGCGTCACGCAATCAAACAACGAGAGTTTACAGTTTTAAGTGAGTTTTACTTATCTTGTGATACTTACGACGGGTTATCCACTCTCCCCAAAAATCCAACTTTTTTCGTAAAGTAGCATAAAGAAAAAGAGATCCTTAGAATGTTAGTAAAAAGTCGTGCCGTCCACCGACGCTTGACTTTTGTAATCCTATCGAAAAATCACATGGACAAGGAATTTTCACATTTTCGATAGTTAATGACTCTGCATTTTTTGATTTCGAATGGCTTTGGCTAATCATTGGAAAGGAAATGATACTGCTCTTCATGTGCGCACGATATAATGAACCAATCGGGAGACAAAGCAAGGGGGGCTACGAGGGCACGAGGCCTCGGCCGCATGATTGCGCTATTGTCACATCCAAAACAATGAAAACATCTATAGTTTCCTCTGCTTTCTCGTTGCCAGCCCCATCCATGTGCTCCCGCACACCACATTCGCTCGTCTTCAAGCAAGGAACAGCCCGCTCTCCGTGAATGGTCGGAAACACTGGGCAATGATTCGGATCCGAAACCCGGGTCCGATCTATTCGAACGGTCGATCGCGTGGGTGCTCCATGAAAGTTCACATCTGCTTCACAAAAGATGAACCATGCATGTGGCCGTGGCATTCCTCTAATCAAAGAATATATGCCGCCGACAAGTCAGACAAAAAAATTCACGACCATAATAGCTAATTTGAATTCAATACAAGACCGCATCATATTGCGCTCTTGAGCATGATTGGTTTTGTTCAAAATTCTTACAGCACTCAATGTGATATCACGGGTACGTCAAACACGTTCTAGTGATTAGGGCGTTGCTTCAAATATTTCTGAGATTAAAAAATTTACAAAGAATCATAAGCTTCCATGTATTAGGAGTTAGCTATGCAGATTCCTTTCCGCACGGCTTGTTTTATTATTAGTCGGTAAACGCACCCGAATGGGTACTACTCCGATCCCGTACGGGACATTCCCAAAATCAAAACTCGCCGTTCTCCTTGTCGTATCTTCTCGATCTACATTGTCCGAAGGATCGCTTAAAGCGAACCCAAATTCTTATGAAACTCCTCTTGTTGTTTGTATTGACATATGATAGACTGCGCAGATGAATAACAAAAGGCGTTTGACGTGAAATCTACCTACATGCATTTTGGATTGTTCCCGCTTGTCCATATACGCGGGCGTAGCATTTTCCGTGCAAATATCGGCCTCGCTAATCATCTTCATTTTTTCTTTCTCTTGCCCGACGCCCCTTTGATTCCGCCTATCAAGGGAGCTCATTTGACCTGATTGTTTTAGCCTCTTGCGCCTTGGTCTCTATCGCTCTGGCACCTCTCTCCGTCTCTCCAGAATGTTACCTAACAAGACCCTTTTTTTTTTTTTTTTTTTTATAATTTTGACTTTCAAGAGCATCTCTTTTGCGCAAGCATTTCCAAATGCATCCAGCCTAGGGGTCAGGTCAACTTAGTTGTTCGTTGATTGCGAGCCCCACACGTGTTTCGCAAGTGTTAATAGTCGCGATTATAATTTGTTCACGGGCGACACTTGTTAGCGTGCTTCTAGTTTTCTCCAATAGAGTCGGGAGTGATGGGGAATGAATTTCGATGACAGAGAATTTAATGGGTTGAGATCACCTTGTCCATAAGAACTTTCCCATCTCTAAATATAGATCTTTCCTGTTTGCCCCCGCTTGGGGCCTGATTGATGGTAGCATAGGGAGTAACCTAGGTCAAAGGTCAGTGAGACTCGAGAGCTTGATCGCCGATAGAGAAGTGACCTTGCCTTCCGGATAGGGCAGTGGATGTTAACCAGATGGCAGGGGCTCCCTTTGGTCCCTTTCACCGATCTCTCCCTCTTGCCAGGACATGAAAGTGGCCTAGCGCTCGTAACTCCCCCATCAATGCTCTAACTTACCCTGCCCTATAATTGTGCTCTGCTTGCCTTTCTGATGGAGTACCATGCCTGTGAAACTTCTTCTCTTAAGGAGGGCCCTTCGACGTGCAACCGTCACCTATTCGCATGTTGTTGCTTTCATTTCAAGCATTCTTCAAAATGTCTAAACTTCAAGTGGCATTATGCGTACCGCGACATCACTCATTTGAATACCTAAAAAAGTAATATACATATATATTTTTTGAGCAAGAAAAAAGGGGGGAATTTATGCGGATAGGTGATGTGTATGGTCTGTCATGAGCAGGCCTTCACCATCATGTAGTTTATCTTCAACTACTGCAACATGGGGATGCAGAAAATTGGATATAGATTGGGACTTGTTCGATCAACTTGCAATTCCTTTCCGGCCTTAAATCGACTTGATTTTGAAGGGCGGATGAGAATTGTCCGTGGACGTATCAGATCACATGCGGCTCTCGCGTCGAAATTTATCAAGATCTGCATGTGGGAGGAGGAGGAAAGATGGAGACCGGATAGACAGCAGAAGATTGCCTTGACCATAAGCATGTGAGAGCAAGAGATTTTGCTAAAAGGGCCAAATAAATCTGTCCCCACCTTGTTTTTTTGGGGAATAATGAAAAAATCTTATATTATTAATTTATTTTATCGAATTTTCTCCTTGCCTGTGGTCATCTAAGATCACCATCCATGATATACTTACATGGCATAATTTGGAATTTTTGGTTCTATTTATATCTTGGCCCCATGAATTGCCATGAGCCTAGACAATCTCTCTTGGGTGTTTTGGGTGTGTTTGGGAGAGCATTTGGAGAAAATCATTGGGAAAATGTAAAACATTTTATGTTAAAGGTATTTTATAAAATGTAAATAGTGTTAGGTAAAGTGTAATAAAAAAGTGCCGGAAAGTAATTTCGGTTTAAATATTATTTGGAAAAAAATACATGCAAAATATTTTAGTTATATTTTTAAATAATTAAAAAAACCGAAGCTTAGCAACCGGCAGTAGTGAACGGTTTTTAGAGCCCCAAAACGCATTTTCAAAGCTGCACTAAGCACAATCGTATTTTTGTATGCTATTATGAAGCTAATTTTTAAAATGGGTGTCCAACCCCAAAAGGCAACCTTTGTGGGAGTACTTGCAAAAGAATAATTTTTTTTATCAATTTCAAATTATTTTATTAATAAAAATCTCAAAAAAAAAAAAAAAAACCTTTTATTATGAAGCAATCGTTATGCTCATTTCAAAAAGCAACTCTCATGCAGTGCGTATTTGAGGTCAAGTGAAGTATTGAGCCAACAAATTTTCGGCGATTGAAAAGGAGAAAAGGAAAACAAGAAGGCAAGTTCTTGCTATAACGCTAAAGAATATCTTATCTAGAAAAAGGGATTTCATTTTCATTTCGGGCGTATCCAAGCTATTATGCGAATCTCACGTGCTCAATTTAATATTTTCTATTGCTCTCCGCATCTCTCCATGTGTACGTATCCCCTAAATGCAGCTCAATTAGGCGCCCCTCAGTCACAAAACAGGGAATGAATTTTAAAATAGTGTAGTGTAAAGGGTAAAGACCCTTCGCCACTAAGATTTGGGAGGTGGGCAAATTGATAAATATTTCTAGCCAAGTGCTGTGGCCATAATCGTCTGCAATAGGTCAATGACTGCGATTTCTCAGGAACGCCTGCCCGATCTTTATTGAACCGCTTCGGTGGGAAGAGGGAACCGAGCATCCCAAGACACGCGACCCTATTCTCTCATTAAATCGCAGCACGCCTCGGCAAAATCGGTTCCCCCGACTTTACGCAGATTCAAAAGAAAGAGAGAAAGAGAAGGAACAGCTTTTCGGGGTTTCTCTGTCTGAAAGGAAGAACGCCCACTTTCTTCCTTCCTTTTTTCATAATGCCAGCACTCCATGTTAAAAGCCATTAACACTCGATGCTAAGAGGGAAAGAGATGCTTTGAAATCTCTGGGGGGCCAACAACTGCAACAACCGCCCTTAACTACCTCTTATCATGGCCTTTGAAAAAAAAAATAAAAAGAACGACAGTAAGTTCATGATTAAATTGCGGGGTCAAAGATCAGAGGGACAAGCAATTATAACAACTAATCAATCAGGAATTTTTTTTATGTGGACCAAATGTCCGGATGAATTCTAGTTCTATATTTTGCTTTCCTTTCGTAAGATGCCGACAACTAATAATTAAGCGTCGATCGCTTTCCAACTTCTCCGCATGTAATACCATGCGCGATCAAATTAAGTTATCTATTACAATTGAGTTTGAATCTGGCGCATGAGTTCTCGCAAAGTGGATGCAAACTCGATGTTGGCATTTGCAAGTGACTAGTCACGTTTATACTATGCTCAACGATGCCATTCGACCCAGGGAAAGCCTTCCTATCCTTCTACTCTGTCTTGTTGACACTCTCAAGTGGAGTATGCTCAGTTAGACCAAATGATGTTTCAACTCATGTTGTGTCAACTCAGGACTATGTTGTTGGTAAGTAAACTCATTCGAATAATCCAATGCGTCTGTTTGCATTTTTAAAGTTGTCCAAATATAAAAATCAATTGAGATGTAGGTTGTCTATAAAATGAGATTACAAGAATATGAGATGTGTCTTAAAGTATACTAGATTTTCTAGTAAAAGAGTTTTTGTATTATAAGATCTACAAAAAGGAAAGGGCTTCGCATTAACGAGTGCCTCCAATATATTTATTAAGCATGCACATTTGGAATGAATCAATTTTTGAGACACTAATTGTACATAACCGTGTCGACCTGCAAGCCACGTGCGTAGGCCCCCCATTATGGCCTGTAGTAACTAGTTGTGACGACCGACGTACTGGGTCGGACCATGCAGTTCTCCTTACCATGCCAACCCAACCCGACCCGACCCGTTTGCAATCACTACCACAAAACCTCCCCAGTTGACTTTTGGCACAGGGAGAGTAAATGACTTAGGTGCTATTGGAGAGGGAACTTGATGAGTGCGCACATCTCGGTCACCTAACACGCGCTCGGGGAAAGGTGAGAGGAATAAACACCCCAAAAATCAAAGGGGCCCCCCCTCCCCTCGTTCTCATCTGGTCCGCGCCTTTGCATTCAATTTCGCAAATCCAATCATGATTTCGTCCATCTCGAATTTGATTACTCACCAACCATCTCGTCCATTTTCCAAATTAAGAATCGCACGCAAGCCTTTAAACCCGATCCTGACAACTTCGTACTCCCATAACGAAATCCGTATCCGGCATTAGACCAGCGTCATTATTTATCGGTCAAATGAATGAATACGTAGTAGTACGAGTTTGTTAAGGTGGGACATACAAAGATCATCTAAGTGCTCCGAGATTACATTGGTTCCTTTCTTTACACGAGATGTGAGCGTCACTAAAGTAGAATCTAGATATATGTTCAAGAGTCGGAACCATATTCTCGAATTTATAATAACATCTTCTTTGAAGGCGCTTATTTGACGTTGTTATTGATGTGCAAATTGTAATCACGAAACATTGAAATCGAGCAACGCGAGAGATTTTACATGTTAAAAAAAAAAAAAAAAAAAACAAATGCACAAGCTTTCTATATATTTCTTTTTGTGGTTTTGTTTTAAGAAAGGATATATTTTATTGGGGAAATCACAAAAAAAGTTTTAAACCTATCATCTAGTTCTAAACTTTTCAATTTAATCAATTTACCTAAAAACCTTTTGACAATTTGCAATGTAATCATTTCAACCAATTTTGTCAAGGATCGTTAACATAGACGCTGGCCATCCTACGTGACATAGACGGCTAGCGCCGATATGGACAAAATTTTGCATTTTCTTAAATATTTCATATTGTAAAAAAAAATAGAAAAGAAAAGGACAAAATGGTAAAAAGAGAAAATTTCAGAAAAATCAGCGATTGCCAGC
Source organism: Eucalyptus curtisii (assembly GCA_017140595.1). Classification (NCBI taxonomy): domain Eukaryota; kingdom Viridiplantae; phylum Streptophyta; class Magnoliopsida; order Myrtales; family Myrtaceae; genus Eucalyptus; species Eucalyptus curtisii. The sequence goes on from CM029504.1 coordinate 12,345,207, forward strand.
CCAAATTAATTATATCAGTGAATCTTCAAAAAATTTAAAGACTAAATTAACTAAATTGAAAAGTTTATCACTAAATTCACATCTTTTAAGATTTTCCTTTTGGTAATTATCCTCGTTTCGTTCAAAAGATGTGGAGCTCATCAGGGGCTGGGCTCACTTTTCTCCAACAAAAGGCTTAGCTTGTAGGGCAGAGCTTCTCGAAAGTTGGCAAGTCAATGTTCGAAGTTCAGTAAGGAGCAAATGAACAAAGTGACGGGCATTGCTCTTTCAGGCCCAAGAGAGGTACGACTTCGTTCTGGAGATGAAGGTTGTTAAGGCCGTGCTCATCGGCCCAGAGGTCTCTTCGATTAGAGCTGCGTAACGTACTCTCATCGCAGAAGATAACCTAACCGAGCGAACTGAACCGAAAGAGATTGCCCAGTCAGTTCCCCATTAAAGCCCATTTGCCAGTTTGCTTTCTAATTTCGTCTGTCTCGCCTGTTTTTCAGCCCACTCGCTCTTTTCCTTTTCCTTTTCCTTTCTTACGTGTTTTAAACCAATCACTCGATACATTCTTCTAATGCGGATCATGCACGCTTGTTGTAGGAGCTTGCGTGCAGGCTGTGAAGATGGGCTAATGTACAGCTAGAGTTTTCAACCATTTATGGCAGTAACAATCAAGCTGATGCGTATGCCTTAAGAGTTTCCTGAAATATAATTAAGTCCAGCATTAAAAAAGAAAAGAAAAAAAAGATGCGTGGATGAAAATGTTGTTATTATTCCCCTGCTACGCCCTAAAGACCGCCCCTTCGTCTTAAGCACTCCAGATTTAGCATCCTAGCTTATGCCAATGGATGGATTACCTGTCTACATCCGTAGTTCATCGTTAATCTGTCAAATGCCGGACTTTCCTCATTCCAAAGATGACGTTCCATTGCCAGAAGCGAAACCGAAACTTCTCTCTCGCTTTCATGGTTCTTATCTCAAGAATAAAGGAATTAACGGATTTCCAAGTGACGTGAACAAAGAGGTATGAACGTTTCGTCCTTTCGTCTTCTTTTTCGTTCTCCGGTTTTAATCTAGTGCGCAGCTTGTTGGCCATGCGATGCTTGATTTCCTCGTTGTCCCTTGGGGAATAAATCTCCGTCTCTCTCTGTAGATAAACGGTATACACGTTCTCCCGTTGTTTCGAGCAACACGAGTATTTTCCTTTTCTTGATTTTTGGTGCTGCGTGAGGATGATTACATCTTACATGCCGGGCAGAGCTCAAAGATAGCCAAGCGATGGAAAAAGCGCTCCTTGCTAGGTGTCGGAATCGATTGTGGTTGGTTATCTTGGCTGGCTTTCTCCTTTGGTTCGTATTGATTTTGTCGTTCCATGCAAATCCTATCCATTTTGTAAATTATAGCTCTATAGATCTTGCCGAGAATTACTCTCAGAGCAACAATGTACGGAGCGACCATGCAAAAAATAAAGGCGAGACTGGAAGACCGTTCGAGGGTATGAAGGAGACTAATAGTTCGCTTCCTAGTTTGGAGATTGCAGAAGAAAAGGCAATTAGGCAACATAGAGAAGCTGATTCGATTTCCTGCAAAGGGCGGCGTGTTTACATTCAAAAGCTGCCGAGGCAATTCAATGAAGACATGCTCAGGCACTGCGAGTCGCTTAATAATTGGACGAATATGTGCGACTCGTTATCAAACTTCGGTCTTGGTCCTCAGCTTCCTAAGTCCAATAAGGTTCTAGGAAACACTGGTTGGTATGCCACTGATCAGTTCTCATTGGAGGTCATTTTTCACAACAGGATGAGACGGTACAAGTGCTTGACCAATGATTCCTCGGTCGCTTCTGCAATTTTCGTGCCCTATTATGCGGGTCTCGATGTGGCTAGATACCTGTGGGATTCTAACAGAACCTTGAGAGATGTCGGTCCTTCCGATCTAGTCCGGTGGCTCAGAAGAAGACAGGAGTGGAAAGCCATGGGCGGAAGGGATCATTTCTTAGTCGCTGGGAGAATCGTTTGGGATTTCAGGAGGGAAAATGAGAGACCCCCCAACTGGGGTAACAATCTCGTGCTTCTGCCCGAATCGATGAACATGACCATATTAGTACTCGAGTCTTCGCTTATAGATAAAGGCAACGATTTCGCCATACCATACCCCACCTACTTCCACCCTTCGAAGGATGTCGAAGTAAGGCAATGGCAAAGCAGAATGAGAAGGCAAAAAAGGCGTTACTTGTTCTCATTTGCAGGTGCTCCGAGGAAAGACCTGTATAACTCTATCCGTGACAAGATCATCAGCCAATGCCGTGCTTCGAGAAGGAAATGCAAGCTATTGGAATGCGATTCCAGGGGACACCGGTGTCACAAGCCGATTTTCTTGATGAAGCTGTTTCAAAGTTCTGTCTTCTGTTTGCAGCCTCCTGGGGATTCGTACACCAGAAGGTCGGCCTTCGACTCGATGTTGGCAGGGTGCATTCCCGTTTTCTTCCATAGCGGCTCGGCTTATGACCAGTACAAGTGGCATTTGCCGGGTGATCACTCCAAATACTCCGTGTTCATACCGGAAAATCACGTAAAAGATGGGAAGGTCGTACTTGAGAGGCGATTGCTCCAGATCCCGAAGAAGGATGTATTGGCCATGCGAGAGGAGGTGATACGGCTCATTCCGGCTATCCTGTATGCGGATCCGACGTCGGAACTAGAGAACTATGAAGATGCATTTGATCTATCGGTTAAAGGTGTTCTTGAAAGGGTCCAGAGGATTAGAGAAGAGACGTTAGGCTAGAAGAACTTCATTCAACCCCGCTTATCACTCGGGAACCTTGAGATTCTTGGCATTTAGGAAAGACATGATTCTGCTGTACAGTCGGTCTATTGTAGGATCTCCCATTCTCTACAACAAATAAAAAGAATACGCAGATTTCATCGGCAGATTTCTCGTTTGAGTTATATATTCATATCATTCCTCCCTTTCTGGGTTTCATCTGAGAGGGAAGATCGTGGAGTGTCGAAGTTCTCGCCCGCACCGTTGCAAGAAAGGTGAGGAAGGCAATGCTTATGTTATTAACTAATAAAAATCAGATCATCGAACAACAAAGCGTTTGTAGTCCAACGGTTAGGATAATTGCCTTCCAAGCAATAGACCCGGGTTCGACTCCCGGCAGACGCAATCCACTTTCTTTTCTTTTTTTCTATTTATATTCCCTGAGTAAGACGACGTCGTAGGAGAACAACAAAATGCCAGAAATGACAAAAGTGCAGTCCCCGAATTTCTGCTTCCTTTCCTTTCTGGGCACAAAATCCACAACCAATCACATCCCCGGCAAAATATCCACCGGCCCGATCACCGAGCCAATCAAAACACGGAAGGCGACACGTGTGGCGTTATTCGATGTGATGGATTCAGGATGGATTACCTCCAGATACGAGAAGAAGAGCCGGACCCAGCCTCGGCCGCCGAAATCACGAGCCCGATCCCCGTCAGCGTCGGGGGGGCATTCCCGTCTTTTCGCGGCCTGCAATGACCGGACGGCGGAAGAGAGGCCCCTTCGTCCCACGCCACTCCCCAAAACTTGTGGCCAAGACGAAATCGCCCTTCCATTCTCGGAAAGGGAGACGCCGGCCCATTCCCGTCCTCTCGTGATGTTGCCTCTCTCTCCCCCGCGCCACTGAACCCAACTCCTCCTCCCCTCGATTCCCATGGCCGGCACGAGCTCCTCCGTCGCGCCGCGCGCGTTCGGGCCCGGGGCCGCCGGGCTCTCCCGCCGGACCCGGGTCTCCTCCGCGGCTCCGCTTTCCGTCCGGGCCCCGACGCAGATCCGCGGGATCGCCACCTGCAAGCACGGCGAGCTCGGCCTCGCCGCCGAGGCTCCGTCCTGCATATACGTCGGTCCCATCGAGACGGCCAGTAAGGAGACTCTCGAAGCTCTCTATCATCAGGTAGGAGCTCGCCGGCGACGGTTTGCTTTTTGCCTCTTTCTGGAGGAGCGAATTGATTGCGCGAAGGGGATACCGATCGAATTGTGGTTACCGAGCACTTACATGTGTTCGTTCATCGATGTCCTAGTTGAGTTCGTGATTTGCTTGATGCTATTTCTTTTCTCGTGTTCTGGTCGTTCTTAGAGCATTATCGGACTGTTCTCTAACATCTGTCGTAGGACTGTTTGCTTGTGAAAATTTATCTAATTCCACTGGTGTTGGGACGCTCTAGCTAATTTTCAGAATCAGCACGTACTGAGCTTCTGAGCTTGGGCGGTTGTTCGCAATCAAATCGTTCAGCTTGGACTTTCCTTTTTCGTGATTATTGTCATTTTAACAATCCACGACAGTCTGAGAGGAATTCGCGTCTTTGTCTTTGTCCTAGGCACGAGATGCATACTACAACGGCAAACCTCTCATTGTCGATGACATGTTTGATAGAGTGGAGGTAAAACCAGTACAGCATTTCGATTTGCAATGCTCAAATTGTCCTCTTTTTTTCTCTCTGTGTCTTTGTTTTCTCCCTCTCTTGCTTACATAATGATTCTGAACAGCTAAAACTCCGGCGATACGGTTCCGATTCGGTTGTGAAGTATCCTCGCTGCAGTCTCAGGCGGCAATCGGTGTATGCGGATGCAGAGGTAAAATGTTTAGATGTAGCATGGAATGCCTTGTTTGGATGAATCGATATCGAATTAGTTCTTGGCAAAATGTTTCCCAATCGTCACTTACCTGAATTACACATTCACGCGGGGGTGCCCACATGCACTCCATGCTTGGTTATCCGCCATTTGTGAGCATGAGCCATGTCTGTTTTCTTCATCCTCTTCTGACTTTGCCACCCGAAACGAATCATCTTGCCATTCATTTTGGCATTTCCTCCATCTTTTTTTCCGGTGCCATTGCAGTTGAGGAAAAATTATGAAATTTGCTTGTCCACCTCTCTTTCATGGTGGAATCAAGAATCTTTCTGTGGGGGCTATTAATAGATTTTAATTTGTTAAAAGGTACTTTACATTTTTTCTTCACTACAAGATTGATTGACATGGACGTAGGGCAGGAAGATTTGTCTCAGGTCTTTGCCCTTGCCAGCATATGGATTCTGTTTCTGGCATTTGGAGGCTTGGCATTTATCGTGCCAGTAGTTTACACTGTCGATCTGGCTTATCAAGATGCATTTCATTCCGGGATTTACCACAGCACCCATGCCTCTGCTCTGGGATTTCTCTCTGCCGTTAATGGCTTTCTTCTCATGGCATTGGGATCAGTTGTTGGATATCCAATTGTTTCAGCTTCTGGTAAAATTCCTTGGCCCAGTGCTTTAATGAAGTACCACAAGATGTACTAATTAAGATTCCATGTTTGTGAGAGATAGTTTTGGATTTTTCCTGTCTTTTCCTTTGAAAGCAAATTGCCTTTCTTCTGTTGTTTTTTTTTTTTTCTCTCGACAAGTCTCCATATAAAATTTTATAATCGTCTTCTAGAGCATGATACTCTCATAATTGGACATACTGCTCCAGAATTATTGGCATGGGAAATGAACGAAGAATTAATAAGCTGAATGCGATAACATGAGTCATGAGAAACTTCCTTGGGTACTTGGACAAAAATTAGGTTGTCGTTGTGGTCAGCACATAGATTACTGGACTTATGGGAGACATGTGAGGACAACTGATTTATTTTTGTAAATGAATTTTTGAACAAGCAGGAGCCAAGGATATACACATAATGCTTAAGCGTCTGCCTGATTTGATTTCCAAAATGCTTAGAAACATAAGAAGTCATATATATTGTTGAGGAACATCTTCAGTTAACATAACTTTGACGGCTGCAATTTGAGGAAGATAATTGTTTGATGCGCCTCTTTCCTTGCATGTTGGTGAACAACAGTTGTTAGTATTGCATAATATGTAATCCTTCTGTTAAATTCTTTGAACAATATAGTTCCTTCACGGTTATTGCACAGAGAATCATTTACACTATCTTTCTTTTCTCATAGTTGGGGTACTTCAGGGCTTGTGGAGGAAAGACTTGGCAGCTTTGAAAGGGGCTTGTCCAAATTGTGGAGAAGAGGTATTTCTTAGCATGCCTTTTGACTGCCATTGGTCTAGAGCTGATTGGGTCACTTTGCTTTTCACTTTGCTTTAAGCCTACATCTGCAATAGACTGCTTCCTGATTTTGGAACAGAATTAATGTAGGAACTCGCAATATTTATCTAGTCACTGCTTCACATTGTGCTGTTTTGCAGGTTTTTGCATTCGTGAAGTCAAACCAATCAAATAGCTCAGCTCATAGAGCTGATTGTCACGTTTGTGAATGCACATTAGAGTTCCGCACCAAGATTGAGGTACTGACATGCATGTATATTAACTGATCTTCTCATATTTATTTAGGTTATGGTCATTTTCTTCTGTCTGTCCCTTTGGAGATGTCGGTACTCGACATAGGAACATAATGGGTTATATAACCTGTATTACGCGGGGAAGTGACTCCTTTGATTTCTGTGATTGTTTCACATAAGCGCTCAAAACTTTCTGATGCTTTCCTATATATGCAGCTATATTCAGGGTCAATGTTCTGTAGTGATTGTTGACTATATACATCATTATCACGTCCAATCATGATACTGAGAACTTGAGCTCCAATGACCAATTGAAAGATTCTGTATTTTGCAAGTGATTATTGAAGAGAAATGGATTAGAGAACTTTTTTGCTGTATGGTTTCTTAACTTCCTTTTCCCAAATCTTACTGGTTGCAATCTACAAAATAGAGGACATATATCTTCGGTTAAGAAGGAAGAATCTCCTCTTCATGAAAATATGTTAGCCTTGCCCTTACAAAAGTCAACAAAGTTTCTGAAATTGGATCTTTCCTGCCATGGGAACACCAATTGATGAAATGTCCAGTATAGCACATCATTTAACATTATGTGCAGACGAAAAGGAGGAATGAGATCGTTCATCATGCTATATTGTAGTCTGAGAGCTCCAGCACTTTTGTCCCTGGGTAGTTTGCGATGTATCTGATTAATTAATTATGTCTTCATCATGCAGCAACCTGTCTCGAGCTTAGGCAGACGATGGATTTATGGTCGTATATACCTTGTTTCTCGGAGAGGAAGGACCCGGCGCCAAGTATGGATCTGAAATGTTTTCCAAGGCATATGCGAACTGTCATTGCTTTTTGTACAGCGCTGGAATTTCTTCATTTATGGCCAGGTTGGCAGGGTTTGTCGCAATTGGCTTACCAAGCAATTGTTAGTTGCGGTATGAAATACCCAGTTTCCGATACTGTAGAATAGTTACGCTGTAGCCGCCCCTTATAGGACAGAATTGTAATCAGGGAAATAATATGTCGGAACGAGGTTCAATCTTTCCTTCGTATTAGTGTTCTGGAACATCAAAATTTTGAAGCACTGGTATGAAGAGTTGAATTAATTTCGCTTTAGTTCTTTTATCAGTTTCGTTATATCTTTAGTGGGCAGCAAATCCACGTAAGATTGAAAAAATTATAAAAAGAAAGTCACGTTTTTTTTTTTTGTCAACTTAAAATTGATGGAGATAACAGAAAGATTCAAATGCATAGAAGGTTCAACTTTTAGAATTTAAACGCACGAAATAAAAGTTTTAAAACTTAATTATATTGTAGTAACGAGTTTTAGAACTTATTCTGTAATTATGTCCATTTTAATTAGGCTTAATTACCAAAATCAAAAGTGCATTTCACTCCTCTCCATCACGCAAAATTGAAGTTGGATTTTGCGATTATCTCTTCTTCTTTTTGGATTTATGCCTTTTCTGAACACCTTGCCATCAAGATTCAAGGTTTCTTTCTCGGACGGGGAGCATAAATTTGTAGGCTCTTCATTTTTTGTTGGAATAGATTTGATTTGTCGGTTGTGTTAATTTGAAAAATAATCTTTACATCATCAAGTCGGACATGAAATTATAGATGATTAGATGGAATTTCCTGAGACATATGATTTTTAAATTTTGTGGTCTTCGTTTATTGGGTTAATCCGACGGGACAAAGCCCAAAAGAATCTACATATGAAATGCTCTTGGGCATGCGAAAGCTTATCTGCCGTCGAACGAAAAATCAAAAGGGAACGGCTTCTTAGGTGGACACGAGCCTAGGCTCTCGCTTGAAGGTTCTCCAGCGGCATAGTTGACTAATCGATGAGAGGAGACGTGACATGCTGGCCACTACGAAAGATTGTAGAAGCTTGCAAGTCCCCCATCTCAGGTTGTCTCCTCGTACGTGTTGGCTCGAGGCTTTCTTGCCCAAGTGATTCTCTTCGCATCTGAACATGTCGCGAATTCACACCTTAAGCCATTAAGACTAGATCATCAGGTCGGCAAAAGCTTTCTTGAAAAGTTTCCCCATCACTCCATTCCCATAAGAACCAACACGTGGATCCAGAACATCCCATTAGAGCATCATCTCCATTTAAATTGAAAGTATAATTGACGGTGAACATGGCACCTAAAGAATACATCCGGTGTGAGCCAGCTAAACACATGAACTGTATTTGCAGGAAAAGCAAAGGATATTCGCAACTAAGATCGACCGTGAGTTTGCTTTTAAACCTTTCTGGATGTGTCGAACAGACATGAGTGAATCGAAAGTCAAAAGATTAAGCTTCTTAATCAGAAAAACACCATCACTACTTGAGCCCCATAGAAACTTAGTCGTGAATTCTAAGATTTGTTTGTGAATTTGATTCCCCTATTGTGCGTAGACCTTCTGTCTTAAAAGGCAAAAGCAGTGAGTGTTTGATTCCAAACTGTGATTTGGTTTGATTAGGTTCCATTCTTTTCCTATTTTGAAAAATGTATTTATTTTCCAATTCAACTCTACTGCAAACCAAACCATATCTACATCCGCTCAGTCCCTATTTGGTCAGATTTGAACAGGGTCTATAGAATACACATTGGACATTACTTAGACTTTATTTATTTCATGAAAAATAAATAATTTGAAAAATATTTTTCTAAATAAAATTACTCGTTTCGCTTACAAAAATGAATAAATGAAAAATAATTTTTATCATTCATAAAGTTATTTAGATATAATTTATTATTAATAACAAAAAAAATGAATAATTCTTCAAAAAATTATTTATAAAAATATAATTTTTAAATTATTCATTCTGCACAATAATCGGAGTCTTAAAAAAAGCATTTTTGCGATCTGTTCCGGACATAAATTGAAATTCGTCCCGCTAATCCAAGCCCATCGAGCCCAGCCGTCGTTCCCTTGCGTCCACGCGCCGTCACTCGGCGTGAAGAACACGTCCCCCAAGGATATTTTCGGGTGTCTCGCGTTGTTGCTAGCGCAGACTCACCTAGCTACGACTCATAACGAAGCAGATCTCGCCCCACTCCCTTTTTTTTTTTTTCAAATTTTTTTTTTCAATCTCGCCGAAAAAGGGAGAGAAAGAAATCGCGCACGAATCAAGCCCCAAAATCGTATTTTCGCAAAGGAAAAGGGAAAATGGGAAACGAAAAAACAAAACCGCCAACGAGTCCTCGCTGGTTCCTGCAATCAACTTCCTAATTATATATTCATTCTCAATTCTCTCCCTCTCTCTGTCTCTTCGAACGTCGTTTCAGTCGCGATCGCATCCGCCGAGTCCGTCGAGGAAGAAGAAGAAGAAGAAGAAGAATCCGCCCGCCGTCTCCCGATCTCTCTCCGCCGGCCCGATCTCGCGTCTCAGGTCGAGTCGCCGAGCTCGTTTGTTCGGTAGGAGCTGCAGACAGAGAGGAGAGAGGGATGGGGAGTCCGAAGAAGAATCAGAGCAAGGGCTTCTTCGCCGCCATGAGCTCCGGGCTGTCCATGTTCGGCAACGCCGTCCACAGATCCGTCAACGGGTACTTCTTCGCGTCTTGCTCGATCCTTCCGTCCTCGCTCGCCTCGCGATGTTGGTGTGCGCGGCCGTTTTCCCCGAGCTGCGATCACCTCCCTTCTCTCTTCCCGTACTCGCGCCCTTCGCCGTCTCTCTGCTTGTCCGAGTCGTGTGAATGAATAATCCGTTGCGTTCGGTGCTTGATCTAGTGATCCCAGGCCTCCGCGTGTCGATTCCAGTGCGACTTGAGTTTTCCGGAAAGTAGTTTTTGGATTCGACACTGCGAGCTCGATTCGCGTTTTTCTGCTGTCGTTTGCCTGTGGTTGGCCGGTGGTTTGTGATTAAGTAGGGAGATTAAGATTCGATGGAAGGGATGCAGCTCGTAAGTTCGGTTTGTACGTCCATCGTCATGGATCCGAGGAAGTTGGACTTCTATGCAAACGGTTATGATCTGGTGATCAGTTTGCTTTTGGTGCCGCATGCACGTAAATTGAATTGACTTATTCAAGCTCTTGATTGGAAGAGGCAAGAACTTCGTGAACTGGCTTGATGGAGCATCTGGCTTTAAATAAGTGCTTTTTCGTAATTTTCACTTTTGCTTGATGGTTTGCTTCGGTCCTTTAATGCTGCAGTGACGATTATTCATTGTGATGCATATTTCCAACATATATGCATGTCGTATATGTTCTGTGACCTGGTTTTGAGCCTTCTTCTTTATTTTGAAACTCTCAAAGCCATATTGTGGGAGAAAATGTACATGTCCTAAAGCACCTTCTTAAGTTCCTCTTGATTATGTGTTAACATGCTGAAAAGTATAGTGGACTCATGACCATAAGATCGAAAAATGATTAAATTGCTGATGATTGCTAGTGTACCTTGTTGGCGATTTGTTATTCTTGTAATCCTTATGATGAATACAATTGTTTGATATAAGTATTGGAGATGTGGTATTGGGTTGTGTATGATCCTTCTTATTTCATCCAGATTGATTGGCTATGAAGGTTTAGAAGTCATCAATCCAGAGGGAGGCAAAGAAGATGCAGAAGAGGAAGCTCAGAAAGGTAGATGGAGGCAGGAGGTATGTTCCTACTTTGTTTTTGTCTGCTGGTTTTTGCATTTAAAGGAACACCGTGCTAAAGATCTTTAAGGTTTCTCTTGTTTGCAACTTCTCTTGTAAGCCTCGGTTTGAGTTCTGCTTCTCATGCTGTGAAGTTCTGAAGAAAGAAATTATGTGTTTATGAGTTATAATTCTGCTATCAAGATATTGTTGCCTGTCTGCCTAATTGGCTTTACTTCTTTGTTCGTGTGCATTTACCATTACAACATTTAGTTTGACACGTCTCAAGAAAAATATCTTTGTGCTTTAGAAAACTACGTTTCTTGCTTTCTAATGTCATTATGTTCCCCTTTTTTTCTAGGACCGAGATGGTTACTGGAAGATGATGCAAAAATATATTGGCTCAGACGTCACATCAATGGTGACACTTCCTGTTCTTATTTTTGAGCCAATGACAATGCTCCAGAAAATGGCAGAGGTTTGAATTGCTTTTTCTGGGAGGGAACCCATTTTTTTCTATTGTTTTATTCGTTTTTTCTACTTTTCTCCCTTGTGTCTGATGGCACGACGTATGCACTAATTTGACAGTTAATGGAATATTCACATTTACTGGATCGGGCAGATGAATGTGAGGATCCGTACATGCGATTGGTCTATGCGGGTAATTGTCCTTTGGAATTTCATTTTAGTAACCCTTGCAAATACTGTCTAGTAGATGACTGAGTTCTTCAAAAACATTTTCAGCATCATGGGCTATATCAGTCTATTATGCCTATCAAAGGACGTGGAAGCCTTTCAATCCTATTCTTGGGGAGACTTATGAAATGGCGAATCATGGCGGTATTACTTTTATTGCTGAGCAGGTCAGTGTTAAAAAATAGTTATCTCCGGGAGAATTTTGCCATTAACAGCTATTAACTTCTTGTCGTCAGCATATACTCGTTTCAGCAGTCGTTGACTTATCGGTGTTGTTTCTTCTGAATGTTTACTTATTCACATATTCTGAATCATTTCATGAGAGTGACCACATTGTTAAAATACATCTGCACTTGTATTTGTAATGCCACATTACATCGATTTTCAGTAATTAATATGTGCTGTGTTCATTTCAGGTCTGTCACCATCCTCCAATGAGTGCCGGGCATGCGGAAAATGATCATTTTACGTATGATGTGACATCAAAATTAAAAACCAAATTCTTAGGGAACTCTGTTGATGTTTATCCTGTAGGAAGGTATGAATAATTTTTTTTAATATCAATTTTGCCATTTAATTTTCTCGATGTGAGTGTTTGAGTTATTAGAATATCTTATCTTTTTCATTTGGCGTGCAATACATTCATTATTTTTGACACTTGAAGAACCTATATATATCATCTCTGATAATTACTTTGATCAGTGGATGAATCCTTTTCACTGCTTAATTGGGGGTGTTTTACAAGCCGGACTTAATTTGTTACTAAATTGGAGTTGGTAATTGCTTGTGGTTCGACTTTTTGTTCACATGCGGGACCAGTGATTTATTGTCCATTGTGATTAGAAGAGGATTGAGCTTTGTTGCACATTTTATGACAAACTCCTGAAGCCATCAATGATGGATAAGTGGTTATTTGATTGCAGAACACGTGTCACTCTTAAACGAGATGGTGTGGTTTTAGATTTGGTGCCACCCCCAACAAAGGTTAACAACCTGATTTTTGGACGGACATGGGTTGACTCACCTGGGGAGATGGTCATGACAAATTTGACTACTGGAGACAAAGTCGTGCTGTACTTCCAACCGTGTGGCTGGTTTGGGTAATTAGCTGCTCTGTATTCCTGTACCCCTTTTTTTTTTTTTTTTTTTTTTTTTTTTGGTGTTGGTTGGGCTGTTCTTCCCACCCTTCCCCCCCCCCCCCCCCCCCCCACCCCCCAAAAAAAAAAAAATGAAAAATTTGCTTATTGCTGGTCTTGCTCATGAATTACGACAAATCATTGCAGAGCTGGTCGTTATGAGGTTGATGGTTATGTTTATAATGCCGCCGAAGAACCAAAAATCTTGATGACAGGGAAGTGGAATGAGTCATTGAGTTATCAACCATGTGACATGGAAGGAGAGCCTCTTCCAGGCTCAGAACAAAAAGAGGTTTGACCAGTAAAATTTCTTGCATTTAACAAAACTTCCCTCTATGAGCCAACTTTTTGGGTTCTCTGCCCCTGTTCCTTATTCTACTTCATTGTTAAGGTTGTTATGGTAAATAGCAATACTGCCTGTCTCTTTTCCATGCAATCAATGCACTTGTACCTTCATTTTGGACTGTTTCCCAGTAGGATCAAATTATGGAGCATGGAAGCTCAAAACATGAGTGAAAAACTGGAGAGAGAATTGAATTAAGGGGCAATGGAGTTTATGTTTATACAATAATGCCACACCAAGTTTCTTTACAAGAGTAGTCTACCAAATCTGTTTGTTTGCAACATTCAGCTACTTCCCGTTTGCTGTTATAATCCGTTAAGAGTTGAAAATTTGAAAGTTCATGGTCCTTTTAACGTTTTCCAACCATGCCTTCACAAATCTCCCTTTGCCCCCTTTGGGCATAAAATACTGTAAATTGATATTTTTCATTGGTTCTATATATAACTGTCGTCTTGCTAATGCTTATTTGTTAAGCTTGTCTACCTAATTGCTCACTGCTCACTATTATGAGCATGGTTCTTGTACAATGTTTAATTTACTTATGAGATATGTTTAGCAACTAAAGGGTTTGGCTGGATCTCTCCATCTTGTCTATTGCATGTGGATCTTACTTCAACCTAGGTCCCTAACACACCTTCCACACACATAACAGGAAGAAATTGAAAAAATAGATTAGATGAGAAGAGAATGAGCCAAAAAAGCACATGAATTCACTGCTTCCCTAGGTATTTGACTATGGGTAAAGCTGCGTGAGAGGCAGCTCCAGAGCATGAGTACTTTACTGTGTTTTTCGAGGTTATCTCTTTATACTGTCTATGCCTCTATGCTCTCAGAATTGAGCTTTCACTAACCATGTGGGTGTTGTATATTCCTTCAGTACTTCTTAGCTGTTAAAAGCACTGCTCTTATTGACCAAAGTTTATATTTTGTATCGTTTTTTTAATAAGCTATTGACCAAATGTTGTTGTTATCTATAGGTCTGGCATGTTGCTGACGTTCCAGCAAATGACAAATTCCAGTATACTTATTTTGCGCACAAATTGAATAGCTTCCAGACTGCTCCTAAGAAGTTGCTGGCATCAGATTCTCGTTTACGTCCTGATAGATATGCACTTGAGAAGGGTGATCTCTCCAAAGCCGGCGCTGAGAAGAGCAGGTCTCTCTCTCTCTCTCTCCCCCTCTCTTTGGACCAAATTTTTAAACTGAATTACACAGGCACTCCAAATTCTTTTTTAGTGATTTACCAAGCCCTTATGTTTTCTATTTGCTTGTCTTGCAGATTGGAGGAGAGGCAAAGAGCTGAAAAGAGAGAACGAGAGTCCAAGGATCAAAAGTTTACCCCTAGATGGTTTGATCCAACTGATGAAGTCACACCTACTCCTTGGGGTGATTTGGAAGTTTACAGTTACAATGGAAGATATATGGAGCACCGAGCTGCTGCAGATAGTTCTGACAGCAGTAGCGAGATTGATGTCACATCCATTGAATTTAATCCGTGGCAATATAGTGATGTATCTACGGAATAAGGTAATCCTGTGTTAGATTTGGCTTGTTGGACTATGCAGATTATTCATGGAACTTTCTGGTGTGAAATGTTAGATCAATGCTTCTTGTAGCCTGTTAACGTCAAATTTTTGGTCTGTTATTTTCTGTTTTGATCTTAGTTCATTTATTATTCCCAAATATTGTTGTAGTTATGCTTCTCTCGTGCCTAGAATTTATTGTGTTCTTTGTCTTTCGTGCCTAGAATTTATTATGTTCTTTTGTGGGTTTCATCATTGTTTTGTTGATCTACTTTGAATCACACAACTGTCTGTAGATTGATGAACAGAATCAATAGATTAAGATAATGAAGTGTCGGAAAGAATCGTGATCAGAACTTAGATCGTCAATTCTGTACTAAACGGATGCAAGAATGAGGCTACAAAGCTGCCTGAGGAAGAGACTGAGATATTTGACGGATTAATCAATTTCCTTTTGGGCTCAACTTTGACGAAAGAGTAGTGCTTCGTTGGATTTATATATCTCCTGGCGATGCTGTGAATAGCCTCGCCGATTGTTTGCAATAAGGTTTTTGTGATTTCTCATCTTGGAAATGCATGTAAGCAGACTATATGTTCAGCTTGATCATGTCTTGCTCTTGGTGGACCCAGCTACTTGACGTTAAGTGACAAAAGACCAACTTCATTATTACGTGCGGAGAATGCATTATGATGTAGGGGTGTTCATAGGCCACTGGTATACCATGCGAAAGGCTTGAGGGCAAGTAGTATTCACGCCTGCTTATCACACGACAGACTCGTCTGGAGTGTGGTCACGAAGGTCAAGTTATTGTTCTCTTTCTGTCAGTTCCAGAAGCTGGGCTCTGGAATCGAAATTTATGATTTGATTTGTTGGTGTCAATTGAGGATCAGATGCAACTGATCGCCTTGATGTGCAGCATGTCCATCTCTTTGAAATTCGTTCCTGAAGATTCTTGTTGCCTTCTTTCTCAAATCTTTCTCAGGTACATGATTGTCCAACTAACAGACTGCCGAAATTTATGGAACCTTTTCGAGAAAGTGTGTGAGCAACTGTACGTGCGTGTTTGTTCTATATGGTCTTCGGCTTTTCAGTCTTTTCTGGAGAGAGCATGAGTACTCGAATTAGCCAGAGTTGGGTTTCGTGTGACGAGGAACTACACTGGTTTCCCGAAGATTTGCAACTTTTCCAAATTCTCTCCCTCCCTCCTTCCCTCCCTCCCTCCCTCCCTCCTTACCACCTTGCTACTATAATAATAGTGAGAGCATTGATGCTGCAACCTCTGGGGCTTCAGGCAGGCATTATCTATGTGGAGTTTACAATTACAGACTGAAGGCAAATGGATGGGAGATAGACTTAAAATAGGTTGCGAGCACAAGGGATAGACTTGATTATGGATATGCCCTGGTGATCAAGTGCATGAGATTGGTGATAACTCAATGAGGTAGTCTAGATCTTTCAGCAAACGAAGGAATGCGCCCCATTTCTTGTGTACCTCGGTACAGTATGTGGGAACCATAGGCTTCTTGAAAGCATGAGCTTGACTATTCAGTTTTGTCCATCCCCTTTGTGTCACTAACTCGAATATCTCAGTCTCCTATTTCTCTGGGTTAACTACATCTTCCACCTTTTGGCAAATCCTGGGTGACGACAGGAATTACTTCCGCTGAGATTCTTGGTTGAGAATATAGTAAATTTGAACAGATAGTTGGTCGCCTAATCTGAATCTAATCCAAACTTAAAAACGTTACTTGGCTGTGGGCAGGATTAGGATATACTTCACCTAATCAGTGTAGACGTACTATTGTTGCTTAAACCAAATGTTGCATAAATTGAGCATGAACCATTGGGAGATTTGATCACAAAGTGAATCAAAATTGTGATCGGCGATTGCCATGTTATCAATTTATCACTGGGCCAATCACTTTGACAATGCGCTGCCTATTAATTTTGCTCCTCTTGAGTGAAAAGGAACTGATGGAAAGTAAATTGTGAATGGACTCTGAAAATTAGATCCTCCCGTATATATGTGGCCTGCTTTTTTACTCCTCTCTAATTGGTATTCAACCCCCAACAAAAGGGTCTTGAAAGGTTAATAATTGATTAGTTGTGCCAAATCAATCAATCGACCGTATGCCGTCCAATTGATTTGCTTTGCAATGGAGACGAGTGACCAACCTGATGGCTCTGATTAACATCGAATTATCAAATAACAAATAAGAAAAATGACATCTTTGACTGGAGCTTTGAATGGTCTAAAAAATTGGTGGAGTACCCTCCCTAAAACCACATGCCCCCACCCAATCCCTTGGCCCGGTTTCCACTTCCACCACCAGAAACCCAGAGGCAACGAAAGACGGTCCTAGAGCCACTCTTGAAGCGCCACGCGTGACCATATCCGTAAAGCCTCTTTCCGAGCACTTTTCTTGTTCACAAATGTCAAAGCCGGAAGGCCCGACGCCCCCATGGCTTTTGCTTCTACAGCGACACGTGCGCCGACCTCCGACTTTAACCCCGACAAATGGGGGGAAAATATTGACAAGTAAATACGCTATCTTCACCTTTAACGTACTTCGTGAAAGCCACTCCTGGAATTAAAACCCATCCCTTTAGATTTGAGTATATACATAATAATATCCATCCGGTTTTATTTAATAAGCGACGCATTCACAAAAAAAAAAACAATATGTAAGTATTTTCTGAAGAAATCACGCGTCGTTATGAGTACATAGAAGTGGAATCTACTATCTAGAATCTGCGACAAACACTATGGTAAGAAAAAACGGTGGTCTCCCCTTAGTTTCTCAGAAATTCCAAAACGAAACCCGTCCAAATCGCCGTGTCCTCGTTATGGGCCCTCTTGCAGGGAGCCCGTCAATTCTCCCGGGCTGAATGGGGCCCATCGAGGCCCACTGGAAGGACGCCGCCGTTGTTCCCCGACCTCGACGCCGTCATCCGAATATCCGCTCCGTGAGCGGCACGCCGTCCCTGAGGCCGCGCTCGTCTCTGACGGAGATTCCCTAACGGCCGTCGAACGCGACAACGATAATAAATTAACCGGTGCCCCCTCCGCCCCTCCCTCTCTCTTTCAAATTTATTTGAATGCGAATCGACTTGCTCTTCCCGTAATGTTATTATCATTGGTTGTCGCCTTTCTTGAAAGTGCTCCCGTGGGACATATTTGTTTACATAGTCAATAAAAAAAAATTATTCTCTTCAAAATTCAAAATATAATCCCAAATTTTTCAAAATCACGAAGAGGGTTACGTGTGAACTTACAAATCAATATTTGATGAGTATTGTGAAGTTTTCGGAAGTTCTGGATGTAAACAAATCAAAATAAAGATAATGACAGATGGTTATTAACTTTTGACTCGATGTGCAATATGATTTTTTAACTTTTAATTTATTTAATGTGGTCATTGGATTTGCACCACATTTGACTCAGTCCAAAAACCATATGAGAACATTTAATATTATCATTCTGTTAATCTAAGTTTAGAGACAACATTAAATATATACAAAAGATCTAGATATCATATTAAACAAATTAAAAGTTTAATATGCACATTACACATCGAGTCAAAATTTAATGATTATTTGCATCATTTTCCCATCAAAATAGGTAAGTCACAAAACTTGTATGTTGAATACTGTCTCCTTGAACACTTATAGAGAACGACTAAAATAATATAAAAGTTATGAAACTCAATCCATTCACGCTACCCACATCTCGCGATGGGTGTTCCCAGACATAATATTTATTCCATGTCACATTGGAGTGTCGCTCGATTGGAATTTTTTTTTTTTTTACATGGACTTAGTTAAAATGATGATAGTGGAAGTATAAGGACGAAAATTGAACTTCACTGGAAAATACTTTTCAAGGAACTTACAAGGAAAACGATTATTTTATTGTCGTTTAACTATATTTTGTGATGAAAGTCATGTTCTAATGCTTTTTATAGAAAGTTATGAAAGATCTCGTATAAAACTATAGATATCGAATTCACGAATTAGGGGTGAGCTCGAGCCTCGAGGGTTCATAGGCTCATCCTCTAGGGACATGGGCTTGACCACTGAGGCTACAGGTTTATTCTTAATGTAATATATGTGGGGACTTTTGGCCTTCAAAGCCCATTGGGAATATGCTGGATCGTTTGATAACAATTTTAAAGGAAATTTTAAGTGAAAGCTAGCATTAGGAAGGTTGAAAGCCTAACGCTAGTAGAGATTAGCATTGAGCCTTTAGCATTTGGCCTTCGGCATTTGGCCAAATGCTGAAACTCATTTTTTTCTTTCAAAACTACCCTCGTCAATTCTTTAAATTTCCGATTTCATCCTTTGTTATTTATTTTATTAAAAAGGACCAAACCCTTTACTGGTTTGGTGAAGGGCTACGATCACCGATGGCTGTCAATCAATGTCACCCGAGGTTCGGCGACCTCTAGCGAGGGTTGTGCAACCCTAGCAAGGGTTGCTGGAGGCCACGAGACTTAGGTGGCAACGCACGACCCTCGATGAGGGTCGCTCGACCTTAGGTGACCTAAATCGATTGTTGCCAACGCCAGATCTAACTCGCCAGCGACCATAGCCTTTTGTCGAATCAACAAAGGGTTTGGTCATTTTTTTTAAATTATATATATTTAATTTTTTAGAATTATTGTCAAAAATTATATTAGAAAAGTTGCATATATTATTTTTTCAATTTTAAAAAAATAAAAAATAAAAAACTAATATTAATTATCCAAATGACTTTTAAGATGTGTTTTCTACCAAACGGTATTTTTCTTCAAATTAGCTTCTCAAAACATAGCTTACCAAACGACCTTCTTTAGGCTAAATTGCTTTGCATTTCCCCAATAAGTTTTCAAAATGCTAAACCTTGATTCAATATTTTAAAAGCTTGACTGCTAGGTTCTTACCTCAACCGACATAAACATGTTGAATGAAATCACTCGAAGCCTCTTTGACATCAAACTTTCAGAACTTAAACAGAGATACGAAAAACATCTCGTAATGCATAGCTCTAATGATTCAGACTATAACTACAACGCCGGCGACATAAGATAGGCCCGTAGTTAGGTCACCGTAACATAGATCATTGTAGCAAAGTACTGTAACAATATGTTAGGAAAATCACTGTTTACAATAATGTTCATATCATCTAGAATAATTCCCGATAAGATTTTTCGGAGCCTTTGTTTGTTTCAGACCCGTAAACATGGTCCTTGTTTGTTATTTTTTATAACCTCTTAATGCCTATAAAAGACAAATATGATGTAATATGTTGGACATGATCCCTTAAAGTAAAGTGAGTGTCTGTGAAAATTCTCAATGTCTCTATAAAACACTCTTCTTCTCCAGCTTGGTAGGATACTTTAAGAAATGCAGTTCAGCTAAGTTAGAAAAGTTATTATCCTAACATCCTCAAGTGTCTCTATGCTCTAAACTAAAACTCCGAGTAGTTTGCTGCTAAAATG
The DNA here is from genome assembly GCA_017140595.1 of Eucalyptus curtisii. NCBI lineage: Eukaryota > Viridiplantae > Streptophyta > Magnoliopsida > Myrtales > Myrtaceae > Eucalyptus > Eucalyptus curtisii. Next base: position 12,365,255 of record CM029504.1, read on the forward strand.
CCGTCCCTCAAGGGCTTGAACAAGAAGTTCGCCTACATGCAAAAACTGACTCCGTTTTCCTCGTTTTAAGCATAGGTCCATTCAAATGGTAGCCAAGTTCCTGAGCTCAACCACCGAAACCCAGGCAACAGCCCTAGGGTCCCAATCTCAATCTCAGGGGACCCTAGCGCAAGTGTTGAGGTCTCGAGATCAGATATCGAGGTTTAACGATGCTGTATAAAAATTTTGTAATTTATAAAAGGAATTTATTTTTAAAAAAAATTTAAGCACATATATATTTCGATGGATTTTATTGCCTATTCTGTTTACTCAGCTTTTTGAGATACTTAAATGTTGGAAAATCGAGAAAAATATTTTCCGACTCGAGAGAGAACGTATTTTTCATTCTCTCTGCCGAGGTGAGATAATACGGACACCAGTGTGAACCTCATGTTGATCCACGTAGGACCGGAGGCTCGATTTGACGTGGCAGAGGATGGGCCCACGGATGCGGATGCTGTGTTTTTTTTTTTGGTCGGGATGCGGATGCTGTTGACACGCTGAATAAAGTGCTCGACATGCTCATTGGGATAACTGCCCCGCAATGAAATGACACATCTGCCCCTATAAACGCTCGTTCCTTGGACATCTATAAGAAAGGCATTTAATATATATAATATTATATCAACATTATCATGTAAGCATCCCATTATTGACTTGAGTATAGTTATTGACTTAAGCATCCAATTTACAAGTTGGATGAACTCTTTCAAGCGCTTTGGCCATCAAGTTCCTATCAGACTCGAGCTCTAGGTAGACTAAAAATAGTAGTTATTAACCTCTATAGATCAATAAATTAAGGTGAATCGAAATCAACAACTATATGTATTGTGTTTGGTTACCTGCAAAGATAGGCCGAATCATAGATCCTTAACCTTTAATATAATACATTCATAAATCAAATTTGATACGTACATAATATAATTTACGTCTTCAAATTTGGCTGGATTAATTAATTGTCCAGCCCATATAATCAACCATAGCTTTTTTTGATATTTGTTTTGATGTAATTACGATATATATTAGTTTTGGAAAGAAATCCAAATCTTTTACCCTATTTCGACATCGTTCCTTTCGGGAGCAAGGATATGGCGTTATGAGGTTAATTTCTCAAATATTGGGTCCTCTCCCATAATTGGCCATTTAAGGCAAACAATCCAATTCGATTTTTTTAGCACATTTTTGGGGTAACTCAAGTTCTATGGGTGTACCAACATATTGCCTTTTCTACGCGGGCCATAATGTCATGCTTTTATGAGTTCCGCATGTCTTGTCATAGTTAGATTCTCTTGTCCTTGGGAAGAATGTCCTATACCGTCCTTTCCTCCACTTTTCCGTAGCAAAACTTCTCACCAATTATACACAAATTTTCCTCGTCCGTGAGAACCATAAAAGTGATTTCACTTTTTTTTCTTGGGCACTTTTGCTAAAAGCATCAGAGGTTTTATAGAAAGCAAAAAACTACAGTCCATTCTAAGGTTATTTAAAACGAGGGACGTCTCGATTAATTGCTTAATCACCCAATCCGTCAAATTGCAATTATCAAGAGCCAGGAACCCACATCAATCGCGTGACAATCGGGCCATTTCAGGAGAAATCTTTGCGTGCGTGCTGACCAGCATTCCCTTTGAAGACAGCAAGAAGAAAAAACACACCCAGAGAAGACAATTTGCCTTTTCCTCTCTTTCACGAAAATAGGCATGAATGTCTCGCTACAACGCCCGTAGCAAAGGCCACTTGGTCTCTAAAGGCATCCCAATTAAGGAAAAATCGAATAACTAATTTCAAAAATAAATAATCAAATCCCTCCATACCCCAAAAAAAGAGAAGGAAAAAAGAAAAAGAAAAAAAGGACGAGGAACTCCTCCTGTTAGCAGTAGCGGGCTCAACGTTTTTCTCGATCGCGCTGACCAACACCCAGCCACATGATCCCACCCCCCCTTCCACGTGTCGCGCCGGGATGGCGACACGTCACCGATGAGCTCACTCGGGGGGAGTGGGAAGACCGGGTCGTCGAGCGCGCGGGGCTCCCCGGCCACCTGCTGCAGCCGGTGGGCCGCGGGCCCGGTTACCGATATGACCGGTAAATAACCGGTACATGTTCGTGCGTGCGGGGGGAGGAGGGATGGCGTAACCATAAAAAGCAGGGCGTTGGGGTTTAAGCGTTTGGTCGGGTGGTTCTCAGAGGGTTTTTGGTGATCAGGAGGAGGAAAAAAGATAGAGAGAGAGAATTTTCTCGCGCGCAGAGAAAGGGAGCGAGGAAGGCCAACGACGTATTTTCTCGGGAAAATTTCATGGGCTGAAGGGGAGGGAATTCGGAATGCGAGAGAGGAAACGAGGGGGGGCCATTCGCGCGGTACGTGTGGCCGTCGAGGCTCTCTCTCTCTCTCTCTCTAGATTGCATCGTCTCTTGGATGGATTCTGCGGTCGTCCCGTCTTTGCCTTCGTGGGGTTCTCCTCTCTGCCGGAATCCATGCGGGCGGAAGCGAAGCATTGTCGAGAGGCGAACCGGGATCATGCCTCGCGGAGATTCGTTGAATTTCCGTGCTTCTTCTCCCTTTTTTTCTCCGTTTTTTTTTTTTTTTTTTTGGGGGGGGGGTGGATCTCGACGTCGGAGGCCCGGTTCCGGCGAGGAAAGTCGCGGTCGCGCGAGCCGGCGGCGTGGAAAGTTGGATTCCGGCTTTCGATTGCGATCTGGGAAGGTTCCGGCAGTTCCAAGTTCGCATTTTTCGGGCGCGGAAAATGCTCGGAATTTCCCCGACAGCCTCTCGTCTTCTACGTGTTTCGATTTTGGCGACGGTTTTCGATCTCCGCGCTGATTGTCGAATGCTTTCTCTGCTTTTGGGGCCCGATCGCTGGGATCCGATGATTTTCTTTTTCTCGTGGACGCGATTCGGTCGAGGCGCGGTTTTCTTCCGCTGCTCTGTTCCTGAAATCGTCTTCGGAGCTCGAGCTTTCAAAACTGATGTTCGATGAGTGTTCTGGATCTCCCTGTTTCCACCTTGTTCAAAGATTCGACCGGCTCGCGGATCCGCCGGAGAACCAATCTTGGCGATTCCTTGCTCTGCATGAGGGTTTTGTGATGGTTTAAGCGGTTTTCTTTCCCCCCCTCTCCTCGTACCTTTCCCCAAACTGGGAATTACTCGTAATTCCGCTTTTCCATTCTTGAGTTTCAAGTCTTGACATTTTCTGACTGTCCATCGATATTTTTCTTCGATGTTACCTTGCGCGAGTCGTCAAAACCCAATCTTTTCCTCTCTTTTCTGCAGTTTGCATATCCCTTAGAGTTTTCCCAGATTAATGTATTTTTTCCGAGTGTGAAGCTTGGCTGGATCTGCGAATTTCTGGACATTGAACTCTTGTCACGGATATATGTTTTCAAATTTTGTTAAATTGTGCATTAATTGTGGGAATTAGATCATCATGGCTGGAACGGGTTTATTAATTTGTCTTTTCACTTCTTGACGACTACCCTAAGCAGTGACATTGTTCTGAGTTTTTGTTGGGGAGAGTAATATTGTCGATCAAACTGCTTCCTAATTGGAATTTCCACCAAATGTGATTTCGTGAATTGATTTTTACTGTTTAAATGTTATGTCTTGTGATCATTGCGACACAAAAGATTGGAGTGGTACTCTGTGTGTGTGTGGATGCCTGCTTTTGTGCATGCATGTGTGCGATCATGATAATTGCGAATTAATCAAGCAAGTTTTTTTCTTCGGATAGATATAATGTAGCAAATTATGTGTTTTTATTTTGGATCATAATGTCTGCTCTCCATTTAGTTTAATGCTGCAAACTTTTTATGCTTTCAGGTTCTGGTATGGTGTCTCAAGCATTGATTGATAGCTGAATTATAAGATGGATTGAAGAGAGTTTGTTCCCTGTATCTGGTTGATCTTATTTAGTATGATTTCTGCGATATGGTGCTGAATAGGAGGTTAGAATATGGATTCAATGGCTATCAGGTGCCTGCCATGCCTCGGGGCGCCAGATCTGCTAGAGTAAGCTCATTTTGAGTTTCCAGTTGGTACTTCTAGAATTTGTATCCATCTCACACCATCATTCTTGGTTACTGATCTCCGTTATTGATCTTTTATTCTCTTTAGAGGAGAAATTCGATTAAGAAGAATGTTGAAGACAACAAAATGCATGCGTTTGACTTACTGGCCACCTTAGCTGGGAAGCTGCTGGTCGGGAACAGTAGTTCTTCATCTTCCAGTAATTCGTCGACTAAAAAGGATCAATTTCCCGTCACTGACAGCACTGGTATAGAAGAAGGGTGTCAGAATCAGTGTAAACAGTTGGAACTGCAACTTTGTGATCAAGGAAGCTGTGGTAGGAATATGTTAGATTCCCAGCTTGAATCCCAACAGCATCATGATCCAAAGCTTTCTCTGGAAGATATTCAACATCCTGTCATTGGAAGTACTGACTGCTCAGAGAGGCTGGGAACTGATGAGGACAAAAGAAATGATGAAACTAGTGGACATGCAGTGTTAGGGACTTTGATGTCAACCGACTCCAAGTTAGAAGATACCCAAAATGAGATTAAGGTGGAACAGCTTTATTCTGAGAAGGCTCCAAACGATAATGGGGCTGTTATGTACAGTTTAAGGGAACCGGTGGTATGGGATGCAAAACCTCTCACGCAAGTTAGCTTGGAGAGTGGCGCCGCTGCGTCATTCCCTGAGAATAAAGATTGCATTTCACATGATTGTTTATCCCCTGCTAGGAATGTAGAAGTAGTTGGTAGAGATGATGACGAAAAATCCTCTGGGTGCACGCACCCTATCCCCATAAAGAAGTCTTTTAGGCAAGTGCCTCATATTGGAGACAGAAGAATAAGGAAGGTTTGGGCTTCTCGACATTGGAAAGTACATCCTAGAACTGGTAAGTGGTCACTCATCATTTAGATGTAACAGGTTTGTTGCTGCGTGCAGTCTTGTATTTCCATTAGGGTTTTGGATCTGTTAATTGTCCTCTTAATTTTAGTTCATGGGGGCAGGTGTAAATTTCAAGGCTGATTACAAGGATAAGAGTAGTTATTATAAACGCCAAAGGTCTCAGAGGAACTATCCTTTCAAGAAGAGAAAATTTTTTGATATTGACTTTGAGTCGTATTCTGACAAGGAAATTAGTAGCAACGCCGCTGTCTATCCACCTGAGAATCGTACTGATGGAGATGTTTCTGGTTAGTTTCAGAAAAAATGCAATAGTTCCTTTCTAGTTTGTTTTTCTTTTGCCTTTTTGACATAGAATCCCGTCTAAGTCTTTTTTCTGCAAATTTTGTCCTCTTGCAGCCAAACGGCCATCCCCTCCAGCATCAGGTCAACATTTGTCATACCAATCTACAGATTCCCATGGTAATGGAGCTTTCGGAAAGACGTCGTGTACTACTTGTGGTTTTGTAGGGTAATTCATTTTGCTTATCAACGCTCTTTTTTTATATTCAGTGAAGCTTCGGATTGAGTCTTTCGCCGTGCCGGAGCTATTTATTGAAATTCCAGAAACAGCTACTATTGGCTCATTGAAGGTATATTGGCCATCATTTTCTTCAGATTATACCACAATATATTGCTCGGCCATCTTGCATAGCTGATTGCAGGGGCTATTCTGCGAATGTGTTTAGGGTCTTCACTCTGACTCTCTCTGTGCATTTCCCCTATTTTGTTCACAGTATGAAGAAAGGTGTGTAGGATGAGTGGTTTGTCATTTTACTTCTTCTTAGTCTTTTGAACCTCAGACTAACTTTTCTCTCGATAGCTTGGATTTGGCTCCTCGTCTGCAGATTTCTCTACAAATTTCCTGTCAATTCTCTGTTCTTTAAATTCTTTTGGCTATGTGCAGAGAGCAGTTATGGAAGCAGTTAGTGGTGTTCTTGGCAGTGAGTTACATGTTGGAGTTCTTCTCCAGGGTAAAAAAGTTGGAGATGACAGCAAAACTCTACTACAGACAGGAATTTCACATGATAATCAATTGAGTTCTTTGGGTTTTGCCTTAGAGCCTGACCCTTCGTACACATCTGCAAGTCCAAAGGTCTCTTCTCTGTTTCCTTGCGATGTGTCTCAGCCTTTGATAAGGTAAGAAAACATTTTATGTTCCTGTTTGAATGATCATTTTGGTTGAGGGTGCTTAATGGAAAATCTGGTAGATGTTTTTGTGGAGTAGTCGCTTTTTTATATAGTACTTGCGTATTTATTATGCATGGCTTATAGCATGATAACGTTGAACTGCATATTGAACTGAGCATTATTAGTGGATCCAGGGTGGTGTTACTTGTTTTCACTCTGATTGTTTCTCACCAGGTATCCCAGTGGTCCAAGTGATTCTCAAAAGAGAACTCATGATACCCTGCCTGAGCATCAAGAGACGAACTTCCCCATTGTGGTAGAGAATGATTGTGATTTGGCAACCTCTCCTGTTGGAGTGTTGAAAAAGGGTAGTACACAATCTAAAGCACTTATACCTGTTTCGTCTATGAATGTGGAGGCTTTAGCTGTGGTACCAGTGCACAGGAAATCAAAAAGATCTGAGTTTGCTCAGCGGCGCATTCGTAGACCCTTTTCTGTTACTGAAGTTGAAGCACTTGTTCAGGCTGTTGAAAAACTTGGAACCGGAAGGTAAGCATGGAATTACACATTCAAGGACTTATAGATTGTGCAGTGAGGGATATTTTGGGTGGTTGACGTTGATATGTCGAGACTGGTGTGCAGGGGTTGCCTTAAGTCAGCATCTATATCTTCGTTTCTTAGAACAGTTCTTTCAGTTTTGTTTTAGAATTTTCTAGATGAATTAAGCATACGAATCCTGTTCTAAATCTGTGAGTATCAGATCGCAATTTAACTATTTTTCCCATTTTTTGAACAATTCATTAATTTTATACCTCCAGGTGGAGAGATGTTAAGCTTCGGGCCTTTGATAATGCAAAGCATCGGACATACGTGGACTTAAAGGTGAGCTTTTTCTTCAAAAGTAGTTGAAGCTATTGAGATTGCAGTTACATTTTAGTTTCAACCTCACCATTCTTAAAACTCCATTCAATTGATTCATGAATTTCAAATATGCAATTTTGTGCGTGTGCACACTGATCAATGAATGAACAGAGAAAGATGATGTAAGCCCTTATTACCATTATCTACCTGTTTTAGTTTCAGCCTCACCATTTTTTATAACTGCGCTCGATTGATTTGTGAACTTAGAATATGCAATTTTCACACGCACCCACACGCACTGATTTATGAATGAACAGAGGGAGACAACATAACCCCTCGATGAATGTACACAGGGGGACAATGTAACCCCTCATTACCATTATCTATGCGGTTCCTATGGAGTTCAACTTGTAGCATAGAGAAAGTGGCCAGATCTCCCATCTAAATCCTGTCAAGAGTGTCCATTTGAAGACAAAAGAAAACAACATGGATACACGTTAATCTCCCCTTATAGCTTGTCTGCGTTGCTTCTTGAACAGAATGAGTGCCAATGTCAATCTGATAAGTCAAAATCCTGCACAAACTCCTCTGCTTCTGAAACGTGATTCAATTATATTCAGGATAAGTGGAAGACATTGGTACACACCGCGAGAATATCGCCTCAGCAGAGGAGGGGAGAGCCTGTTCCTCAAGAGCTCTTGGACAGGGTCCTGACCGCACATGCTTACTGGTCCCAACACCAAGCCAAGCAACAGCTCAAGCACATCTGAGGGAGTTGAAGAAACAGGTCACTTCGTGTTTAGAGTATATCTAGTATTTTCCTAATTGTTCAATTGACTTGTAAAAAGATGTGACGTCAAGAAAATAGGTACATGAAAAAGGAGTATTTAGTGTAATATTTTATCCGCACCGTCGCAGAGGTTATTTGTGTAAGGATAGGGTGGCGATTGTAAAGGGGATGTGATGAAATAAGCCCTAGCTAATGGTGCGTTTTAGTCTTGACACCGCCACGGTGTCCTCTAGGATTTGTCTTCATTGGCTGTAGTGAATTTGGCGTGTAGATGGAATACGTAGAAGTTGAAGCTGCACATGTAATCCTTGTCCATTAATGTTGAAAGTATCAAGTTCCTTTACTCTCTCTTTATTTATGGTGACCGTATGAAAGTCGGATCTGCACAAGACGGCGGCACTATCGTCATCGACTTGAATGAGCAGACCTACTTATCCTTCAATCTGGAAGTAGGTATTGGAAATAATGTTGGGTGAGAAGGATTGCGATGGATGGGCAGCCAAAAAATGAGGTCGACGTTAATTCATGTGGTCTTGGTGATGCAAGAGCAAGTTTTGTTTACTAGAGTAGAGGGATTAGTGTGATTAAGTTAACTAGTAATTATGTCATTGTTAATAGCTAGTAAATTTTCGATATGATCATAAACATTTCGGACAGAAAAATTAAGTTTTAATATATCAAGAATCATATGTAAAAAGTGAATATTGTTCTTACAAGCAACCCCTGAGGTTTCGAACGTCTTTGATGGATATTTCAAACTAGTGCAATTTTCAACATTTCGGATGATTTTTCCTATTAAAATCCAATATTCAACGATGACCATAGGTGAATTATTATTTTTAGGCAAACCCAAACTTACATCATGTTTTTTCAGGATATTAAAATCCAATAGTCTGCGATGACCATCGATGAATTAATATTTTTAGGCAAACTTAAACTTACATTATACTTTTCCAGATCGATAAAAGGAGCAACTCATCCTTCACCGAAAGTACAAATAGTCCTTTTCCTAATTTTAAAGAACAATGGATCAGTCCTGGGTCCGCATAATTGATCAAATGGATTTGAAAAAGCGATTGCGCCATTTCGAATGTTATTTAATTTGCGAGATCAATGTTCCCAAAGCACCACCTTTAAAGAAAGTGTTTTTTTTTTCCCACCAGCACTAACGATGCTATTGAATCATCATCATTAAAAAGTAAAGCTTTTTCTTCTTGATTTCGGACAATTGTGTTCGTGAAAGAGCTGTTTCAATATGACACGTTTACACAAATTCTTTCCTAGGCCCGGGGACTTCCCCTCTGCAATCATTGAAATCGCTAGAATGCAATTCTAGGTATATATTGTCGCAAAAACAAACGTAGATTACTAATCCAATTGCAAAAAATGACACCAATCCCCATTTGTTCTCTCAAGAAAAGAACAAATGGGATGGATCAGTGTCATTTTGCTTTGATCGGACCACTCGCGTCCTTCCTCATTGGCCAACATAAAGAGCCCACATTTACGCACCTTCGCTCTCAGTCTTCTCGTGTCGACAGATGAAATGATTAAAGGATTCTGTCGTTTTGTGGCTGCTGCCTGGTGGAAGGTCTCCATCCTAATCCTCTTTCCACGTAGGAGGGTGATGCAACGATGTGAGCTGCCAGTCCAATCCCACACACACCGCCACGACGTGGATGGGATTTTGTTTATACGGGATTAGTCTTTGTAGTGGACACGATTTCGCCCTTTGCGGATAGCTTTCTTCTACGACAGGGAGAAAGGTCAGTTTAGCTTAGATAAAGATAAACGTCATACATGTAGATAAGGATGCAATGGGACCGAGCATTCGGCTTCAGTTATTCAAAGGAAAACGAATCTCTTCTTGGTGGCCCATTTCGTTTCGCAGCCCAGAGACCAAATGCATCCAAGCCCCAGCACCCCAGAATTCGAAAAGGTCCTGATTCGTCTTGCCCATCGGTCTCCAGCTGGTCGCTCTGTTATGGCTTAAACGATGTTCAACCCACCCAGATTTGTACGTGGCTGAGCACGTGAGGCATTCAGTTTGCAGTTCGCACACCGCTTCGGCAAAGCGAATCGTGCATTGCTATATCCACGGGTCTTTGAAATCGATGATGTTGTAGAATTTTTGAAGGCCTCCTCGGCAGGTTTCGTGGGTCTAATACGGATATGACATCGATGATTGATTATATTCGTCAAACCCTGGAAATTGTTGGCATGCTGGAATTTTCCTTAGGCAAAATGTACTTCAGAATGGTTTGGCATTTCGATTGAGAAAATTTGCTCGTCTTGGGCTTGGTAAGCTATAAAATTTTTCATTATGGTCAAGTCATCCATATAAGTCGGTCTTGAGTATAACCTTAAACTGGTTTGTCTGAATTTTTGGACGTAAAATTTGGGGTATTCCCTACAGAGAAGAAAGAAAGGCTTTAGCTCTTATTGAGGGGTTGGAGTGCGCATATATTGATACGTTAAAATAAAAAATATAATCCTATTAGTCCAATAGAATTTCATGTTAAATGGATGGACCCTCAACAGAACTTTCAGTCAAGTCATCTTCACAAGATGTATGGTGGGCAGCTCACCTCGTATCGTGTTACAATTTGCTGCTCTCTCGTAACTTGGGTTCGTCAATTAAAGTCAATCCTCCACCGCATCTACCAAGAGGGGGGAAAATTGAAAAGTCAATTCTCGCGAAATCTTCCAAAGTGTCAACATCTTTCTCTGGCTCTATCTGCGCTTGTTGGGGCATTGAATGTGGGGGAGTTTGTTCTAATGTTCATACTTTCCCAAAGCAAAAGCAGGAGAAAAGACCATTAAAGGAGGTGGGAATTCAAAATCATTCACACCAAAGAAAGTGACTTTGGCGCATCGTATAAAGTTACACGGCAAGCCAACTTTCCTTCCTACCCTGACCAAATTTCCTCCACATATTGGCCTAGTTGATCGTAATTGGATTTATTTCCTTTAATTAACCATAAATTATACTTTAATCAGTCGTGATGCCCACAACATAAAAGTATAAATATAAATAAAATTAGTTTTAGAATCGTCAAATCTTTTTGGTAGGATATAATTCAAACAATTTATCTTTTTCACCTAAGACCGTTTAGAAAAAGAGAAATCAAAACATGAACATTGACCATATTGGGAATAACTTTAATAATGAAATGATTAGGATTCTTGTCGCAAGACATGATCTTTAGAATGGCATGATAAGGCAATGTGATTGGTTGACGAAAGATAGAGGGACACTTGGAATTGCTTTGGCTTCCTTTGTACCATAAGTAAAGTCTTCGTCAACAAATTTAAATGAGCTATTGGGAGTAGGAATAAAAGGACAACGAAATGATAAAGTTCTCATTAAATTTTAAGGTTTTTTTCTAAATTTTTTATACTAATTATTTTTATTTCAGTCCGACCCCAAAAATTGGGGTTTGGTCTCAATCGAGAGGATGGAAGAATGGTTGTGCTGCGGACAACTCTTCCACCCGTTCATCTTAAACAAGAAAGGAAAAGATGATGACACTATCAATATCTATATTTTTGTCCTTTATTTTTTTGGTCAAGTATATCTCTAGTTCTAGAGTTCGATTTTACTTTAATTCTCTATTAGATTTTTTTTTGGTCAGTAATTCTCTATTAGATTGGTGGCTGAAAATTGTTCAAATTTGTCGCTAACATCGTTAGGTAGCATTTAGATGGTTGAGTTGTCATCTCACGGTCAACGCAACATCAGCAAAAGTGACGCATCAGCCTCTCTATTTATGATCCTTTTTTTTTTTCAAAAAAATCTTTAGGACATGTAGAAATAGATAAGGTCTAGTCTCTGTACCACCTCCATCCTCAAAAGGTATACTTTAAAAACCAATACTAGGAGGTTCGGCCGCCCTACCACAATCCATTTCGCAATGGTGCCTCCACTACCATTGATCAACCTCACCACCTCTAGGTGCCACGGATCCTCCCTCACCCTAATCACGATGGTTTCACCGTTATCACAGATTATTCAGCATCGTCTATAGAAACCACACTTAGCCGCCACAATTCACCTCACCACCTTCAATCATGGGTGGCTCACCACCACCAACCTAGTTTGTCGTCATTTTCCACCATCAACGTCTTTCTCTCAAATAAAGTTCCGACATTCATATATGAGATCATGATCCCTAGATTTGATGTTGCGAAGTCGGTAATGACGGTTATAGACGTGGTTGGGTGATGACGCGTTGAAGGAAGAAGATGATGGCGGAGCTATAGATGCACAGGGAAGATGAAGAGAATAAAAAAGAAATAAAAGGAAAAAGAAAAATGAGAAAGAGAAAAAAAGGGAAGAAGAAGAATAAGAAGGGAAGTCAAAATTCTCTAACTATTGAAGTTGGAAAAAAAGAATAAGAAGAAATGATGCGGTGGTCAATTTAATTAAGATATCATTCAATCCGATTTTGTAAAGTTGAGGTATTCAAGTAAACAATTTTTTTTAAAATATTCGAATATTAAGAAAATTAAAATCCATGTGACGTATAATACCAAGATAAGAAAGCAAGGGTTTGGTAAAAAATATGGGGCAAAAAACTTGTGTCTATTTTTCTAATCTAACTCGTACCAAAGTTGAAGTAATTGGCGTATATAATCTAGGGCAGACATCACCCAGCCGGAAGGATCCAAAATGATTGGGTGCTCGAGATCACGTACTTGCCAACGTGGACGAATGGGGGGTTTGAGGGTCATTGTCATGCACGTGCATGAGTAACGCAGACCTAACGACCATGACTCCGAAGTCTTCGCTGAAATCAAAAAAATTAAATGATGAAAATGTCCCGACCAACCGCAGGGTAAGCTCTTCTTTTAAAATTGATATGGCCACTATATATTTTTAAAGAAAAATATCCTAAATGGTCCATAAACTTTTATTTAATGTTCAATTTCATCCATGAATTTTCGATTTACTCAATTTGATCCCGAACTTTCATCTAATATTCCATCTAGTATATAACTATTTGAAAATTGACAATTTTTTTTTTAATATCAAACTATTTTTTTATAATAAAAAATACCAAATTGAGTTTTTTTTTTGTCAAAAAAATATCGCACTTATGCAAAGTAATAAATGTCATATTTCTTTACTTTTTCTATATTAAAAATAAATGAAAAAATGGACAGTAATAATAAATAAAGACGAATCTTGTATTTTGATTTCTTTTTTGGCTCCGGACAGAGCGCTTGCTGGAGGGGTGACGGGTGGGTAAAATTCGTCGCGGAAAAGAGGGGAGACGAGGAGGGAAGGAAAGGGGATTGCTCGGGGAGAGATCGAGAAAGAGAGAGAGAGAGAGAGAGGAGAGGACGGACGGAGACGAAAGAGACGACAAAGGGGGCGGCCGAATTAATCTGTTTTTCGTGGGCCCTACTTCGACCCCCCCAATTTCCTTTTTTATATAATTAAAAAAAAAAGCAATTTGGCCAAGTTTAATTTTATTATTATATTTTGTGAAATGTTTTTGTTTTTCACCCTTCGGATGAATAGTGTAACATGACGTAAAGACCGGTTTACAGGGTTACTCGTTTAAATCACTCCTTTTTTATTAGTATATATATATATGGAGGTACAGATTTGCATTGAATGTGGGGGAGTTTGTTCTAATGTTCATACTTTCCAAAAGCAAAAGCAGGAGAAAAGACCATAAAAGGAGGTGGGAATTCAAAATCATTCACACCAAAGAAAGTGACTTTGGCGCATCGTATTAAGTTACACGGCAAGCCAACTTTCCTTCCTACCCTGACCAAATTTCCTCCATATATATTGGCCTAGTTGATCGTAATTGGATTTATTTCCTTTAACTAACCATAAATTGTCCTTTAATTAGTCGTGATGCCCACAACATAGAGGTGGCAAAATGGGTCATATATGACCCATACCCATATATGACCCATTTAAATCATAAATGGGTCATATATTTAAATTGGTCATATATGAGTCACTTGTTTTTTGACAAAATGTAGTTAAATGGTTTTAACAATTAAAGACTTTGATAGGTGGGTCTTAAGTGGGTTGGATTTGGAGCCCATTTTCACCCAAAAACCTCACAATCTCTCTCTTCTCTCTTTAACTTTACAAAAATATTCTTTATAAAAACCGAAATTATAATTATTTTTTATTTTAATTTTCTTTTCATTTTAATTTTTTCTTTCTTCTTCCTCCGGTCGCCGGCATGGCGATGGCCGACGACTGGCTAGGCGAGCCTCGAGCTCTCTGGATCTGGCGAGGCGGAGGCTCAAGCCTCGCCGATCTGACAAGACTCGAACTTGCCGTGATGAGACTCGAACTAGCCGGCGTTGGGCGAGGCTTGAGCCTCACCAGATTAGGCGAGGGGGGAGCTCGAGCTCTCTCAACGCCGGCGAGCCGGGCAAGCTCGAGGCTCACCTATGGCCGGCCACCGGCCGTTATGGGCGGCGGCCGGCCAAAGAAGAAGAAGAACGAAAAAGAAAAAAAAGAAAAAAGAAAAAAAAAAAAAGAAAAGAAAAAAGTATTAAAAATAAAAAATAATTAAAATTTTAATTTAAAAAAAATAAAAAAATAATTAAAATTCGATTTTTTAAAATAATTATTTTAAAAATTATGAAAATTGTCCATTAAATTTGTGTTGTATAAAACTATTTTAGCAATACCATGTTTTTAAATATATATAAGAAATAATTTTTCTTAAGTTAAGTTAAATAGGTTGGGTATGAATAAAAAATTTTGCATTACAATAAATGGGTTATAAACGGGTTAAATGGATCGATTTGGGTCGGATCATTTATGACCTGACCCAAACCCAACCCGACCCACCCGTTTAATGAGTTCACCACAACATAAAAGTATAAATATAAATAAAATTAGTTTTAGAATCGTCAAATCTTTTTGGTAGGATATAATTCAAACAATTTATCTTTTTCACCTAAGACCATTTAGAAAAAGAGAAATCAAAACATGAACATTGACCATATTGGGAAAAACTTTAATGAGGAAATGATTAGGATTCTCGTCGCAATACATGATCTTTAGAATGGCATGAGAAGGCAATGTGGTTGGTTGACGAAAGACCGAGGGACACTTGGAATTGCTTTGGGTTCCTTTGTACCATAAATTTGCGTTTGGCGATCGGGATAAAATTTGGGATATGATATGATTTATTCTATCCTACGTTTAGTCTTCATTCATGACGAGGATAAAGTCGGATATAAGGGGGATACAGACATGATAAAATTATCCCATGGGGGAGGTGGGATAAATGTGGATAGGATTTTAATGTCCATAATAGGAAAGTTATTTTTCTTGAATAACAAACTTATTAAATTAACAAAATTGAAATTATATTTCAATATAAATAATATTTGAATTATAATTTAAGAAATTAAAAATAAAAATTTTAAAAATTATTTTTAATTAATCTTATTTTAATTTATTCAGTCAACTTTAATTCTATCTTATAATAAACATTCAATCTATAAATTAAATATTTATATTTATTATATATTTTAGGTATTTTTATATTTTAGGTATGTTAATAATGTTTACTATTTGATAAAATTTTATTAAAGAATGATGAAATGGGAAAAAATAAAAATGAAAATAATATAAAAAAGAGGAAAAAAAATTAAGGAAGAGTGTTACAAGAGATTTTCACCATCTCCGTTTATGATAGATTCATTTATAATAATATGTCGTTTATATCAAAAAAATGTACATGTTATGATGTGAACATATCCGACTTTAATACTGCGATTCACCAAATAATGGACGGGATATAAAAAAATCCCAGGATTTCATATCCTATCCTATTTAGTCCTATCCCAATTAGAAATCCGAACGACCAAACATAGTATTCGTCAACAAATTTAAATGAGCCGTTGGGAGTAGGAATAAAAGGACAACGAAATGATTAAGTTCTCATTAAATTTTAAGGTTTTTTTTTTTTTTTTTTTTTCTAAATTTTTTATTTTAATTATTTTTATTTCAGTCCGACCCCAAATTGAGGTTTGGTCTCAATCGAGAGGATGGAAGAATGGTTGTGCTGCGGACAACTCTTCCACCCGTTCATCTTAAACAAGAAAGGAAAAGATAATGACACTATCAATATCTATATTTTTGTCCTTTATTTTTTTGGCCAAGTATATCTCTAGTTCTAGAGTTCGATTTTACTTTAATTTTCTATTAGATTGGTGGCTGAAAATTGTTCAAATTTGTCGATAACATCATTAGGTAGCATTTAGATGGTTGAGTTGTCATCTCACGGTCAACGCAACATCAACAAAAGTGACACATCGGCCTCTCTATTTATGATCCTTTCTTTTCTTCAAAAAAATCTTTAGGGCGTGTACAAATAAATAAGGTCTAGTCTTTGTACCACCTCCATCCTCAAAAGGTATACTTTAAAAACCAATACTAGGAGGTTAGGCCGCCCTACCACAATCCATTTCGCAATGGTGCCTCCACTACCATTGATCAACCTCACCACCTCTAGGTGCCATGGATCCTCCCTCACCCTAATCACGATGGTTTCACCATTATCGCAGACTATTCAGCATCGTTGATAGAAACCACACTTAGCCACCACAATTCGCCTCACCGCCTTCAACCATGGGCGGCTCACTGCCACCAACCTAGCTTGTCGTCATTTTCCACCATCAACATCTTTCTCCCAAATAAAGTTCCGACGTCCATATATGAGATCATGATCTTCAGATTTGATGTCGCGAAGTTGGTAATGACGGTTATGGATGTGGTTGGGTGATGACGCGTTGAAGGAAGAAGATGATGGCGAAGCTATAGATGCACAGGGAAGAAGAAGAGAATAAAAAAGAAATAAAAGGAAAAAGAAAAATGAGAAAGAGACAAAAAGGGAAGAAGAAGAGTAAGAAGGAAAGTCAAAATTCTCTAACTATTGAAGTTGGAAAAAAAAAAAAAGAAATGATGCGGTGGTCAATTTAATTGAGACATCATTCAATCCGATTTTATAAAATTGAGGTATTTAAGTAAATGAATTTTTTTAAAAATATTCAAATATTAAGAAAATTAAAATCCATGTGACGTATAATACCAAGATAAGAAAGCAAGGGTCTGGTAAGAAATATGGGGAAAAAACTTGTGTCTATTTTTCTAATCTACCTCGTACCAAATTTAAATTAATTGGCGTATATAATCTAGGGCAGACATCACCCAGCCGGAAGGATCCAAAATGATGCGGTGCTCGAGGTCACGTACTTGCCAACGTGGACGAATGGGGGGTTTGAGGGTCATTGTCATGCACGTGCATGAGTAATGCAGACCTAACGACGATGGCTCCGAAATCTTCGCTGAAATCTAAAAAATTAAATGACGAAAATATCCTGACCAACCGGCAAGGTAAATCCCTTCTTTAAATTTGATATGGTGACTTTATATCCTAAATTGAAAAACTGATAATATATAAGTGGGTGTATAGTCGTGTAAAGATTATGGGGTAATGAGAGATGATTCCTTTTTTTTTTTTTTTTTTTTTTAATTCTAAATAATCCCTTGAGAAAATGGGACTTCAAGATTATAAATTGGTCGAATTATATAATATGATCTCAAACTTTAATCTTTCTAGTCCTAGGCAAAAGTTTCAACCTTATTGTGATAGGATGTGTTAGAATATTCAAATACTAGATTAGACGTCGATCTAACGATATTGTCAATTTCCTTCATAACAGTGCTCATTGATATTCTCTCATTCCTTTTTTCTGTTTAAAAATAATAATAATAGTAATAAAAGAAAGAACTTTTTCTCTATGAGTTGGAGTAAAGTATTTTGCGGACACGACGAAGGGACCCAAGGATTATGTTTTGTAATCGATGGAGTCGTTGATTACATATTAATTAGGCGCGCCTTATTCCATCTAGGTAATGACTTTGACCATTTCATACCATGGAAGAAAGTGAGGAAACCGTAATCATCAAGATGTAAATTTAATTATTGAGCAGGTGCCAGTGAATGCGGTCCATTCTCAACGCGGGTGGCTCAAAGTCAAGCTTGGGGTTCTCGGACGGAGAAAGAGAATTAATAAAGAATGCGGATGGCGTGACCGGGCTTGTCACTCATTTTGAAAGTAAGATTCCCATAAAATTAAATATTTTTCATGCTCTTGTCACGAAAAAGTTGTGCGATCCTTGTCACGTAGCTTTTCGTTTATTTTCATAAGCCATATAATTAAATCTTTTTAAAAAAAATTATTTATTCCTTGCGTACCGAATGGAGCTCTAATTTCTTGAAGTTAATTCCTTGTATTATATGTTGAATGAGGTCCTCGGAGCAGACAAGTTAACCTACTCTTACCATGAAAAATTGGGAATTGCCCGATTTACAAAAGAGGCACTGATGATGGTAATAGCACAGAAAAGATAGGCGCACTAGCGCAAAATTCCAGCAGGAAGGGGCCCCACAAGTTGACCCTAGGCGGGCTGACCGTTGATTTACTTTTGGAACCTAGAGTTTTTCTTTACTTACAAGTCGGTACGCGGTGGTCGGTAACCACGCGTGGGCATCAATTGTGTGCACCGACGTGATATCCCATATTTCTAATTTATTGATCTAATCCAAAAGGCCCAAACGACACCTTCAACCTTCAAATAAAAGAAGGAATCTATAATTAAAGGCCTGTTATCGACACTAAGTTATAGTAATTTTCATCTTTCGTGATTTGAGATAAGTGGAACTCAACTTTATACGAAATGCTCAAAAGTCGCTTTTGGTCTTTAAATATTTGATTTTTGATACCGAGAGAAGAATCCTTTTGCAATGTTCACATTAGGTCATCTAAAGCTATATATTATTTATCATAACGTTTTTTTTTTTTTTTTCCATCTCGGGTCACCGTTTGGGGGCCACGTCGGTAAATGGACCCGGGTAGGGCGACGACTCGAGCCTGAGCCCGCATTGACCCGGTTGCGGTCCCGGCGCCACGTGGAGGGGAGGCGAAACGACGACCCTCGCGAAGGTGGTGGATGCCAAAACGGCCCCCCGTCCCGTCAAAAGAGTTGGGTTTGCTGTAACTTTTCTCTCCAACCTCGGCCTCTCGCTCCCCCGCCATCAAAATCCAGTTTCGCTTCGCTTCCGCGAAGATTCGCGGCGGCGCTTATAAAACATCCGCCCCCCACCGACCTCGCCTCGTCTCGTCTCCTCCTCGCCTCCGCCCGTCCCGCAGGTACGTCGCGATCCTCAATCTCCTCCCCGCGCTGTTATTTTATAGACTCGATTGGCTTTTTCTTCTGTTAGATATGACGTTTTTTTTAGGGTTTCATTTCTCGATACGTGGATTTCGACTGCAGCGTATGTCGAGGCGTTTTGTTGTTTAGTTTCTGATCGATTGCCGAGCTTTTTTGAATGGGACGGCTTAGGTTCTTGTCGTGATTTTGGTTTCCTTTTTTTTTTCTATCCGTTCGGGTGGTTTTCAGGGCTTAGGATCGTAGGAACTCTCCGAAGGAGACCGTGTCTGATCGGGATTTCCAGGTCCGTGACCCGAGTTGGAATCGTTTTCCTTGAGCTCGTGCGGACTGAGAAATGTTTATGGATCCTCAGTACGCGGGATATTCCGGGCCGTTCAGCGGCTTCAATTTCCACGACAAGACTCTCGTGCCCTTCTCGAATCCATATGAGGAGCTGGCGAACCAGTTGCTGCTGGACGATCCTGATCCCGGATCGGACCTTTCGGTTCAATTCCCTTCCTTCGCCTCCGATCCCGAACCCTGCAACTCTGCCGTATCTCCTAGTTTTAGCGCGGATGGGGATTTCCTTTCTGACTATGGCGACACCTCAGATCCCATGTTGAAATACATAAATCAGATGCTCATGGACGAGGACATAGATGACAAACCCTGTATGTTTCATGATCCCTTAGCCCTCCAAGCTGCAGAGAGATCCTTGTACGATGCTCTCCGTCCGAAGGACCATCCCTCGCAAAACCAGTTGCCTCTCTACATGGACAGCCCTGATGACAATTACTCGGGCAGCAGCAATGGCTACTGTAGCAGTAGTACTATCACTTCGAGCAATACTAGCGGTGGCAATTCTGTCGACTTTCCAGGGACTGGTGATTATTGTGAGAGCCGACCCTCTATATTACAGCCTTGCATCCCAGAGAACTTTGTGTTCCAGGCGACTGCAATTCCCAGTTGCCAATCGGGGCATGAATTTCGAAAAAGTGTCGTTGCCAAAGCTAAGGGGATGTTGGGCACAGGCTCTGCAATGGGTGAGCTTATGCTTCCCAACCTTTTTGCGGATAGCAATTCCATGTTGTTCTTCCAGAAGGGGTTTGAGGAAGCTAGTAGATTTATTCCGAAGGGTAATCCATTGTCGATTGATACAGAGAAGAGGATGCCCCATCTGGTGTCGAAGAGGGAGACTGCAAGGGCAGCAGTCAAGGTGGAGAACAGTGAGCCTGAACTCTCGTATTTATATGAAGTCAAGGGAAATAAGAAGCATGAGCGTGAGGACACGGGATTTGAATATCAGAGGAGCACAAAGCAGCCAGCAGTTTGCATGGAGGAGAATGAGTTAGCTGACATGTTCGATAGGGTTCTACTTTGTGCTCCGACAGAAAATAAGCCTGATTCTAAATTTCCTGGTTCTAGATTTGAGGATGCCTCAAATAATGGGGCAAGCCAGAACGTACAGAAAAATCTGCAATCACCTGCACTTTCAGCCGAACAGCTCTCAGTCAAAAAACCAATGAGTGATAAGAAGGAAGTCGTGGATCTGAGGAACCTTCTGTGTTCTTGTGCACAAGCAGTTGCCGTGGAGGATCGTAAAAATGCTAATCAATATCTGAAGCAGATTAGGCAGCACTCCTCCCCTTTTGGCGATGGGTCTCAGAGGTTGGCCCACTCTTTTGCCGAAGCCCTTCAAGCACGCATGGATTGCACAGGAGCGCAAATCTATACGGAGTTAGGTTCCAAAAGGAAATCTGCTACTGAAATGTTGAAAGCTTACCAAGCTTATCTCTCGGTTTTCCCATTTCAGAGGTTTGCGAACATCTTTTCTAACCATATGATTTTAAGCAAAGCTGAGAAAGCGACGAAGCTGCATATTATCGATTTTGGTATCCTTTATGGTTTTCAATGGCCCCCCCTCATTCATTGCCTCGCAAGGAGACCTGGTGGCCCCCCAAAGTTGCGCATCACGGGGATCGAGCTGCCCCAAAGTGGTTTCCGTCCAGCAGAAAGAGTTCAAGAGACTGGTCGGCGCCTTGCAAAGTACTGTGAGCGTTTCAAGGTTCCATTCGAGTACAATGCTATCGCGCAGAAGTGGGAAACCATTAGGATTGAGGACCTCAAGATTTCTAATGACGAGGTGGTCGCCGTGAATTGCCTCTTTCGATTCAAGAATTTACTTGATGAGACTGTTATAATTAATAGCCCGAGGGATCAGGTACTAAAGCTAGTACATCGAATCAGGCCAAGAATTTTTGTCCACTCCATCCTTAATGGATCCTTCAATGCCTGTTTTTTTGTGTCGAGGTTTCGGGAGGTTCTTTTCCACTACTCGGCCTTGTTTGATGCGTTTGATGCTAAATTACCTCGTGAACATCCAATGAGGCTGGTATTTGAACGAGAGTTTTTCAGTCGTGAAGCTCTGAATGTCATTGCATGTGAGGGCACAGAGAGAGTTGAGAGGCCTGAGACATATAAGCAGTGGCAAATCCGCAACACGAGGGCGGGTTTTAAGCCCCTCCCCCTGGATCCCGTAATTATGAAGAAGCTGAAGTCGAAATTGAAAGAGGGGTACCTTGATGATTTCGTGGTTGACAAAGATCGTCATTGGATGCTCCAAGGATGGAAAGGTCGGATTCTTTATGCTTCCTCCTGTTGGGAACCTTTGTAGAATTTCTCCAAGTCTTTATATGCTTGTCCTTTTGGTGTGAGCTGGGGATAGTTTATGACGACCAAGGAGGAAGCTGTTGGCTGATTCGTGGCAAGTATTGCATCTTTCAAGCTTTCGGAAACAGGTGTCATATCACCTTGCTTTCACTTTACGATTGTATGCTGCTATAGGCTTCTCGCTTTTTGGCTGGTGATCTTTCTGTTCAGACTGATATCTAGTAAACGCTTGCCCTCCCTTGGCTGTGCATACTGTATAGTATAGCTACTAATTATCTGTGGTGCTGTCTAGACAGTCTTCCTGGACCATAATAAATTTGAGCACTGATGTAGTTTTTCTGGTTATATCTGTTTCCGAATATCCATATTGTCTGCTGTAGGGTGAGGAGTAATAGCACTGAAGACATCGACTTCCAACAGTGTTGGGTTGATTTTTTAGTTGCCTGAAACAGGTCTTGGTTAATTTTCTAGATGGGACCGAAATTCTTGTTTCAGGATCATGGCATTATGTTCATTCGGGCACGCTTTGCGCGTATGAGCAATATTTCCACGAGTTCAGATTTATAAATGTAAAAGGATGTGATTGGTGGAGCCCCAGTTTTTTTTTTTTTTTTTTTTTTTTTTTTTTTTTTTTTTTGCAGGCCGTAGGGATGGCGTTCGTTAAATAAAGAAAATCATTCGGATAAATTATATTTAGGCGTGAAGATAGCGTTAACTGCTCTGTTTTGTGCGCTTACGAATTAGAGAACTAAATCTTTTACTTAACCTAACCGTTTGATAAAAGTATCTGGTCTCTTCCCCCCCCCCCCCCCCCCGGTTAACTTATGAGTCTCGGCATAGAGAACAGTGTTCTGGATCTGAGTATGTCCTAAAACTGTTTCGTCTAAACTCTAGGATGTAAAATTTTGGAGAGAGAACAGTGTTCTGGATCTGAGTATGTCCTAAAACTGTTTCGTCTAAACTCTAGGATGTAAAATTTGGGAGTGTTCCTAGGGATGAGGGAAGATAAACTTTATTTCCAATTTGGGAGGGCGGGAGGAGGGGACAGGACATATTAAAATAAGGAACGCATTTAGATTGGCCGTCGAGTTACCGGACTATTGCTATAAGCATCAATCGGAAGCTTGCTTTCTACTGGTTAGACATGTGCTTTCCACTGTTTTGAACCGGCGTGTCTATCCAAATACTCTTTAGTTCAAAATATTGTGCGGATAATTTTTTTTTTTTTTTTTTTTTTTGTGGGGCTGTAGGGATGGCTTTCGTTAAATTAAGATAATCATTCGGATAAATTATATCTAGGCCTGAAGATGGCGTTAGCTTATCTGTTTTGTGCGCTTACGAATCAGAGAACATTATCTTTAACTTTGACTAAACCGTCTGATAAAAGGACTTGGGTCCAACCCTCCCGGGGCGCGGGCGCCCCCGGTCGGTTAACTTATTGAGTCTCGGCATAGAGAACGGTGTTCCGCTTTGCGCGTGCGATCGAAATGCATTAGTCGTCCACATGGATCCCACTAAATCTAACGCAAGATCTACTAAACCCAACAAAGCACGCTCGCGTCTCTTTAATCCAACTTGGGGGGGGGGGGGGGGGGGGGTGGTCCAGCCTTCTAAGCACTGGCCCACACGCCAGAATTTCGGTGGGGGGGGAAGGAGAACTCGCGAAAAGAAAACCGAGAACGAAGAGATGAGAGGTCGAACGAGGAAGGCCAACTCCATTATTGTTCTTTTTCTCTTGGGTCGAAAAGAATACTGAATACATAAAAAAAATTTTCGGCGGTCGGAAGAAAGGTAGTCCTATCCCAGGATATTAGAGATGGCCACCACAACTGCTCCGATTAAGACCCGTTACCGAACCTGTTTCGAGATTAGGCATAGGACATGGAGCTGTCCTAGTTTTAGTCTTTTCGGAATTGTTTTCTCCTAGTAAACAAAGCCAGTAAACTAAAAAGGAAAGAAACTGACCCATCAAAACCGACAACGCTGAGTTTCGGATAAATCGTGTTAGGGACTTTGCAAACCACCGTGTCTAAATGTTTGACATGTAGCCAGTCTGGAATTTACCGTGTGATTAGCTTCTTTCTGGCAAAAAATAATCATAAGTTCGATAAACAAATTCAGAAAGATCACAACTATAAACATATGACAATGTTTGAGTTTTCTCGTGACAGCAAGTAGTAAGTACTTTGTACGTACTAGGGGTAAGCATAATACGGTACTACTCAATTTTGGTGCCCAAATCAAGCCAAATTACACTAGCGCGGTTTAAATCAATCCGAACCAAAATAAATTTGAATTCGAACCGAAACAATTTTTGGATTTTGGAACCGAATCGAACCACACGATTGAGTTCGGTTGATTCATTCCTCTTCCATTCACACAAATGATTTTTCTTTTTTGGTTGAACATTCGCCCTTATGTTAGTTGGAAGAAAAAAACAGAAAGTAACCACACATAGCATGATTCCATGTAGCTTCCGGCTAGCTCTTTGACTTTATAAATTATGGATGGGAAGAAGCCACCATAGGAATTAATGGCCAAACAAAGTTAAATCCGAGGAATCAATCTTGGATATTCCATAATTTATAGATGGGAGGAAGCCACTATAGGAAAGAAGACCTAAACAAGGCCATATTCATTGAATTTGAATCTGATGTATTATTAAACTCTCGAGAGCATAATATCTTTCCTAATCTTGGGTATTCCATAAATTATAGATGGGAACAACAATCACTACAGGAATTAAGGACTAAACAAAGTTAAATCCATTGAATCTGAATCTGACGTATTATTAAACTGTCGAAAGTATATTATTCGAGTTATGAGTTTTGGGTAATCCAAAACTCACGTATGCTTATGCTCACGCATCGATGCAGGGTCGCAAATGCCGAAGCAACGCTCTTACCGATACAGGGATTGCGCGGCGTCATTGAAATAGACCGAGCTAGAAAAGTATCACGGGACTTGCTCCCTAAGTCACCGTGGAAGATAAGCCAGGCCTCTGACCGGGAGCGCCGGTCCACCCGGTTTTGGCTGACGCAGGCTTTGACCGAGTCGGAAAAAGCCAGAAAACTCGCGTTCACATACGCGCGTTCACAGTTGGAAAAAAATAAAATACCAAAGTGGCGTCTCCTCATTTTTAATTTTTTTGTCATCGACGGAAGCCGTCGCTCATAGGCCTGTATATGGACGACACATAATCATCGCGAAACGTGTCGACGCGGGACATGCAGAGTTGACAGATCGTTTCCCCGGCCGAAGGCGCGCGAAGTGGACCCAAATCTTCTTCCACGATTTCCTTTTTCTTGTCCTCTTTATGCTTAATTTAGCCTAAATTATTTAGGCTGATGCTATTTTTACATCTTATTAACATTTGACGACCCTTTATCATATTCAATTGATTACATTATCTCTTGTAAATTTCACTGTTGGTTTAATATCATTTATTATCTCTTTTTCTTCTCATTTTTTTTCATCTTATTAACTCTTAACATTATTGAGACAAGTTTTTTTTTTTTTTTCACCTTAGCTGCTTTTTCTACGCCCGTTATATATTAAGGTATCTTTCATGTGTGTTTTGAACTTGTTGTCCATGATCATAATCTAAGCAAATATAGGAATAAAGAAATGTTAATTTTATTTGTAAATTGTTTATTTTATTTCCATAAATTGTCCTTATAAGTGTGAAATTTTTACTTTGATTTTTGGTACAAGTTTAGGAAAATTTAATCAAAAATTGAATATTATGGTCGATGGATACATTATACACAATTTGCTCATAAATTATCTTTTCACTTGTACTTAAGTTATATTTTGAATAATAGTTTCCTGGGAAAAAAAGGAAATATATAACTCATTAACAAAATAAATAGATTTTTTTTGTCAGGAATACAATAATTAGTTAGCTTGCTATCAAATAAGCTATTTTTTAAAAAGGAGGCACACCAATTTTTTTTTTTCTAAATGGAGAAAGAAAAGGAAAAATCAAAAAAGGGAAAAGAAGAAGGCAAGCATTAGCCTAAAATCAAGAGTGGTTGCACATTTAATCTTAATAAACATTATTCGAGAGGAGCATGATAGTTTAATTTTTTAATAAAATTAAAATGAAAGAGGACAAAGTAAATTATATTAAATTAATGGGAAGATCCGTACAGAATGATATAGTTAATTTAAGGTAAGAGGGGGTTTCAAGAGCCAATAAAACGATGAAACTTGAAGTTGAAGAAGTTGAAGTCGAAGTTGAGTGAAATACCGCTCGTCTAATTCCCGGAAGGTTCCGAACATCGCGCACTCCTTCATCTTCGTCATCTTCATCATCTTCCTATTCACTCGTATGAAAATCGCATCGGAGAAGCCCATCTTCAGATTGGTCTTCATTCAGCTTCCGACTTCACCTTCCCGTCCTTACGGTAAGCAGATCCCATCTCTGTCTTTCTTCTCCATTTCACGGATGAAAAGTCGGGTCTCTCGTGGGTTTGGTTCTTTAACTTATGCGTTCTCTCTATCCATTTGCTTAGGATATTAGCAGCAGTCCGCTTTTCTCCCTGCACTTGCTCTGTTTGGCCTTGCGATTCCTCGGCTACAACCCACGTCGTTTAGGCCAGCGAAGCATGAACAGAAAAAGAGAAGATTGAAGAGTGGGTTGTTTCGTTTAGTTTTAGTCGGTTGGTGTTTTGGTAGTGACGGGTTTTGCATGAGTACGTGCTGGTTAGGGTAGGCAAGTGATTTTGATAGGGTTTGGAGAGCGTATATGACCATGGATCCTTTGAACTTCGATTTCTCTGATTGTATCAATGTAGATGATCTTCCAGTAGACAGCCATGGCTTTTCGCCTAATCCAGATCGGTACCCGAGTCTCACGGATGCTTTCTTTTCCGATGACCCTTTTCTAGACCTTCAATCCCCGAATAGTGCTTTTCTTTCGAATAAAGTAGACCCTGTATATGATCCCCCCTCGAAATCTATCGACCTCGATATTGGAGATTTAATCTTTCCCTCGACAAGCGGGAGCTCAGGCAGAGGCCCATTCGGTCCATCTGTGAGCTCGAGTAGTGTCCCGAGTCCAGGGGGAGATTCTCTCTCCTCATCGGGGGACTCATCGGATCCTGTTCTAAAGTACATAAATCAGATGCTTATGGAAGAGAACATGGAGGAGCAACCGTGGGAATTTGCTGATCAGGTTGCTCTGCTGAATGCTGAAAAGTCATTGTATGATGCCCTTCGTCAGCAGCATTCAGAGGTGTCTGATCAGAGCCCCTCACAGCTTGATTTAAGCCATTATATTGAGAGCCCAAATAGCAATCTTTCTGGAAGTAGCAGTGCTCACGGAAGCCACGATGCTACAAGCATTACTATTAGCTCTAGCGACTCAGCTGATGCTAATACTCTTTCCACTATCGAAGAACATAGCCGTGCTGGGCTGGAAAATTTCGATCTCGACGTTCAGTCGAGTGTGGATTCAAGCTCGCAGTTGTTGTCCAATTCTTCAAGCAGCATCATGAATTACGATGATGGGTCGGAGGAATCTTTGCACGAGCTTCTTGTCAAGAGCATTTTCACTGATAGTGAGTCTATGCTTCAGTTCAAGAAAGGATTAGAGGAGGCCAGCAAATTCCTTCCTACCAACAATCAATTAGGAATTAACCCAGAGGACAGCAAACCGCCATCGCAAGCAAAGAAAGGAACCCTGAGAATGCGCATCAATGAGGATATCAACGTGAAGCGCTCATCTGACGGATTCAAGGGATTAAAGAATCATGAGAGAGATGAGGATGCTTCTGAGG
Source organism: Eucalyptus curtisii (assembly GCA_017140595.1). Taxonomy (NCBI): domain Eukaryota; kingdom Viridiplantae; phylum Streptophyta; class Magnoliopsida; order Myrtales; family Myrtaceae; genus Eucalyptus; species Eucalyptus curtisii. Next base: position 12,392,681 of record CM029504.1, read on the forward strand.
AAGGCAGGGCCAATAAGCAAACAGCCTTGTACACAGAAGAGAGTGAGCTCTCGGATTTGTTCGATAAGGTGTTGCTATGCAACGGAAATGGTGGGGCTATGTGTTCTGGCAATGAATCTGTGGAGAGAGGGCTGAGCAAAGACATACGGCAACAAAGGAACAAGCGCGGTTCCAACAGAGGTAGGGGTCGTGGTAAGAAGCAGGAAAGCAAGAATACTGTTGACTTGAGAACTCTTCTGAGTCTCTGTTCTCAAGCCATCTCTACGAGTGATTTGAGGACTGCTAATGAATTGTTGAAGCAGATTAGAGAGAACTCTTCTCCATCTGGTGATGGATCTGAAAGACTGGCCCATTACTTTGCCAATGGGCTAGAGGCACGATTGGTGGGCAAAAAGACTCGAACGCAAGACTTTTATTCTACTATTGTTGCCAGGAGGACCTCAGTAGCCGATGTCTTGAAAGCTTACCACCTTCACATTTCGACATGTCCATTTAAGAAGTTCTCCATTTGCTTCGCAAATTACATGATTTTGAGATTAGCAGAGAAAGCCACTACCCTTCATATAATAGATTTTGGCATTGGATTTGGTTTTCAATGGCCAATCCTTATACAGAAACTCTCTTCTCGATCAGAAGGGCCCTGTAAATTGCGCATCACAGGGATTGAGCTTCCACAGCCTGGTTTCCGCCCAGCAGAAAGAATAGAGGAGACAGGTCGCCGTTTGAAAAAGTATTGTGAACGTTTTAATGTCCCTTTTGAATTCAATTGCATAGCATCAAGGCATTGGGAATCCATTAAACTTGAGGATCTCAAGATTCAAAGCAATGAGACAGTTGCTGTGAATTGTTTAGATCGGTTTAAAAATCTCCTTGATGAGACAGTCGAGGACAAGAATCCACGTGATGCTGTGTTGAATCTAATTCGGCAAATGAAACCAGATATTTTTGTTCATTCTGAACTTAGCGGCTCCTACAATGCGCCCTTTTTTCTGACAAGATTCCGAGAGGCACTTTTTCAACTTTCTGCAGTGTATGATATGTATGATGTTATTTTAAACGGTGACAGCAAAGAGAGGTTGGTTTTTGAGAGAGAGTTCCATGGAAGGGAAATTATGAATGTGATAGCATGCGAAGGTTCGGAAAGGGTTGAGAGGCCAGAAACGTTTAAGCAATGGCAGGTTCGTCATATGAGGGCTGGTTTTAAGGCACTTCCTCTGGACCAAGAGCTCATGAAGTTGTTCAGAAGTAAGATGAAATCATGTTACCACAAGGATTTTGGGCTTGATGAAGATGGCAACTGGATGCTGCTAGGTTGGAGAGGTCGGATTGTTTTCTGCTCCTCCTGTTGGGTGCCCACTTAGGATGGCTCCAAAAGGAATGTTTTCTGTCATAAATCCAGCCGTTCATTGCAGGGATTCTTCCCTGGTTGACAGGTCTAGGCATTTTATTAGAGTAGCTCAGACCGTACTGATTTCCCACTCTTTCTGTTTGTGCATGTATATTTTTAATTGCAAACAATTTTGAATCTGCAATGATTTCTTACCGTTTATCAACCCTTGAGATAGGAGGATACAATTTGCAGCTTCTATACAATTTGCAGCTTCTACGCCACACCGCGTTGCGAATTTTGCCGATGATGTGTCGTGATTTGTCTATCCTGTATCTCACAAGTTCTGCGAGTAACAAGGCAGCTCGAAGCTAATAGTGGGTGTGGGTGCAGGATTATCATGTACGGTCTGTGCTGTTCGCTCGATGGCTCTATCGTTTACTAGTATCCTATAGTACTGAAAGCTGTTTAGCTCTTTGAAAAATTGAGTATCCAAGGTGGGGCTGATGGAGGATGATGTTTCCACATGTGATGCAGTCAATTTATGCTCATGCCGAAGTTGTTTCTGTCTTCGCAAGGGCAATTGAACTTCTGGATCCTTTCTGGCATTCTGGCATTGTATTTGTATCTCCGTTTGTATGGGTCAATTGCTGGTTTATATACAAGGGAGATCAAGTATGTGATTAAACTAGTTAGTGTAAATATAATGGAAATCTCATGCAATTCAGTTTGTCAATAAATTGTTTCATTTATACCAACGATTGATAGATTTTTTTCCCACCGGGGCGGGGGGGGGGGGGGGTGGGCTTTGAGATTGATCTAAAATCTAAGATTCATTTTCCAATAAATTTCTCAACAAAATAAACAGAAATATTAATGTAATGAATCGACATCGCATAGTTTCAATAACTACACAATTTTGGAATGATGGCTTTCGTAAAAGAATGAGACACCGATTGCCATCTTTTTCTTTCCACTAATGTTGTTGAATATCGTAAAATACTATTCAGTTATATTAATTTATTTTGTTTTGTCTCGCTTGATGAAAAGTTTTTCTTAATAATTGATGTAATAAAATCAACATGTGTGTAATTTAAATTTACTAAATAAATGGTCATGATTTTCTAGGTTTATGGTGTGGATGAGTAAAAATCTTGACAACGCTTATGGGATCGCATGGTTTTGTTGATGAGGTGCCGTCGAAGTTAAGCTTAGGAGAAGCCTGACAAAGTATACTCCAAGTGTCAAAACTTGGCATGGTGGACATTAGGATCATTGGGTAGCATTTTTCTTCTTGGGAACATTTTTTTTTTTCAAAAATAATTTTTTTCTATTTCTACTCACTAGAATAGTTCCTAAGTAAAATAACGCGTTTGGTAATTGTACAAAATTTCTATTATCAGAATAGAAAAAGAATAGGAATACGTTTGGTACAACTCACAAGTCTTTTGTGACATAGAATTTCTTTTAATTTTTTAATAATTTTTTTGAGATTCTTTTTTCTCTTTTTCCTCCCTTCTTCTTCTTCCTTTGGGGGCGGCAGGTAGTGGCAGCTTGATGGGCTGATGGCGGCGGGTAGCGATGTCGGGTGGCGGTAAGGGGCAACGGGGGCAAGGGGTAGGGGTCAGCAATGAAGAAGAAGAAAAGAAACACAAAGAAAAGAAAGAAATTAACTTATTTTTAAAAATTGTTTCCGAGAACAAGAAGGTATGTTTTTCTACTTTTTGTTTCTATTTCAAATCCGTTCCCTAGCCACTTTTATATTTCAAAGAATAGAAAAATCAACTAACGTCACCAAATGGATTCATGTTCTTTTTCTATTCTTGAGAAAAAAAAAAAAAAAAAAAAAAAACAAAGGAAAAGAAATGTTACCATGCGAACCCTTAAGCGACGTTACTAAACGGATTTATATTTTTTTCTATTCCGGGAACTAAAGAACAAAAAAAAAGAAAAAAAATATGAACGTTCATTTCTTCTCTGATTTCGACACTTAAGTGTACATTTTAGAAGTTTTGACACTTGGGATTTTTAGCACTTGAAGAAACCTCTTGCTAAGCCTTTAACTAGTGATGCTAGGTCTCTGGTTTTGTGATGTAGGTTTTGACCATGTTAAAAGTAGAAACTGATATCTACATCCGCTTTTAAAGAAAAAAAAAACCCAAATTCATCTAATTAGAAAGGTGGAAATATAATTTGAGAAATCCCAAATTATGCTAATTATGACATCAGTAATCATGACAATATAGTCACAATTTCTTTCAAAACTTCTTTTAAGAGTATCCACAACAGAAGGTCGTAGTGAGAAACAACGTTTTGTTGGGAAATAATTTAATGTGGCCTAGAAACAAAAATGACAGTGGTGGTGTTGAGAGATGAAAGCTTAGAAATTGAGGTCACTTGAGACGCCAAACCAATTACAACAACTGGACGCACTCGAGCTCGAATTCCACTTGGACAGGAGCCTCTATGGGTCGAAGAATGAATCCTTAAGCTGATCGAGGATGGATTATTTGAGTTCACTCACTCATACAGACATCTATGGAAAATTCAAAAAACACAAGAAACCATCAATTTTTTAATATTCTTCTTTTTGCAAAAAGGGTAAAAATAAAGGAAATTCCTTGCTAAAAGTCGACGTCATTTTTTCTTTACTAAAGTCGTGTTAGAGCCATATTAATCGAGTGTCGGACACTTGGAATGCCAAAACTTAGCATGGAGGGATATTTAAGTACCAAAAGTTATGAAAGTTATATTTAAGTATCAAAATCGGAGCAAAATGAATCACTTAAGTGTCAACGGTGAGAAAATCCAGCTAAAATGCTAACGTTGCGATTTTTCGGCGAAGTAAGTGCAAAATGGCGTTATTTTGCACGTTGATGTGCTAAAAAATTAATATAAAATTAATTAAATTAAATTTAAAATTAAATTTATTTAAAAAATTTAAAAATACAAATATTTTTTTAAAAAAAGCCAAGGGAGGCGGTTGAGGGCGAGCTCTCACCACCATCACCGGGAAGGGCGGCGACGGTGGGGGAGGGTCGGCCGGGCCTTGGCTAGGGGTTGGCAACCTTAGTTGATCGGCGGCGAGAGTTGTGGCCCTCCCCCATATTCGGCGAGGGTCGGTGGCCCTTGCCTAGTTCGGCCAAGGGTTGCCGCTCACCGCCCGCTGAGGCGACCCCCCCAGTAGGTGGCGGCCCTTGGCCCGGTTGGGCGAGGGTTGCGGACCCCTGCCGCCCCAAATCTGGGCAAGGGCTCGCGGGCTCTCGCCACCAGTTGGCTAGGGTCTTCGGCCCTTGGCTAAGGCTCGGCGACCCTAGCCGACCCTCCCTCCACCGTTGCCGACTCTTCTCGACGGCGGCGGCAAGGATTCAGCCTTCGGCCGCCTTCTTCCCTTTTATTTCTCATTTTTTTTTAAATTTATTCATTTAATTTTTTATAATTTAATTAAATTAATTTTTATATTAAAATTCAAATCCATGCCAAAACGACGTTGTTTTTGCAGTTTTTTGCCGAGTCAGCTCTTCGGTGAGCAAAGTAAGCAAGAAAAATAATAAAAATTGACATGTAAGATTTCCGATGAGATTCGTTGGAAGTGGTACTTAAGTGTCTCACTTTTAAAAAAAAGTGGGACACTTAAGTGTCACTTCCTTAATTTTTGACACTTAAATATTCATTCGTGCTAAGTTTTGATATTTGGGATGTACTTCTTCCCATATTAATCTCATTTGCTTTTCGCTGTTTATGTAACCAGCCATGTAAATTTTTTTATGTTAGTATTAGACGAGATCAAGGCTATTGGTATTTGTTGAAATATATTTCAAATTTTAGATGTTTACGGAACCCGACTTCATTGGATAAATGTCCAAGATTCAGCTCAAGTTACGCACCGGGTGCTTCTCTTGTCCAAGTTTGAACATTTGACCAGGAAGTGGGCGTGGACAAAACGGAGCAACGCGGGGCCGGGAGAAATTAGAAATTAAAGGAAAAGAAAACAAAGTAAAATATATGGGTTTTCATTTGGCTAAGCACTAAGCCCCAGTGCCCTTTGTCGCCCCTCTCTCACCATGTGGCCGCCACGGGATATTTCGTGCCATGAAATGAGTCACACAGTGAGGTAGGGATGTACAAAAGGATCATTCGAATTGGGAATTACCTTCACGGGATTGAATCGATCGGTTGGGTCCGGTTCCCGAGAGTGTTGATTTGGTTCCCTAATCGACGGTCTGGTTCTTGATACCGTGAATTTAGTTTATTGTTTTCAAGGAAATAGAAGCTCGTAATTGAAAAATAAGATATTCAGATGGAAGAAAAAGATTTGTCTTGAGCTCTAAATTTATTTCTAGGTCATGAAAAAAATAGTGATCTGTTCTATAGACCGGTCTTAGGACGATTCTCAATTTTAGGAACCGATCCTTTTAGTCCGGTTCTCAATTCCACTCCACCTTGGAACTAGACCAGAGTGGAATTGAGAACCGGATTACTACCCCTACGGTGAAGGGTCTTCCTTAGGAGACGAGTTGCACACACCCAAACAAGACATACCTAGAAAAGGAAAAGAACTCAAACGCACGAGAAGAGATCCGGATATATGATATTTATTTGTGAATGCTTTCGATTTAAATATAATTTAGATGTGGGGAAGCAATTGAACTTACAAACGATTGGAAATTTTGATTATCCAATTATGGTGAATTATTTCCTGCTAATTCTGCCCGTGATATTGACACTTAATATCGAATTGTGTAATTCTTTTATTGTTCATCATTTATTTTCTCAAGTAATTTTGAAGTGACATAAATTGTAAGATCCCGGCTAGCTTTTGCATTGACATCACGACAATATTAATGCTTGCGTAATTTGGAATTTTTAATGGCACGGGTATTATTCGGTGCACAATGGTCCTGATTTGAGAATTTTTAATGGTTTTTTCCAGGAGTCTTCTGTCTCTTTGTTTCTACATTTTTGTTCCGCAGCAGCCGTCATGTAGGGTGCGCGCGCGTAAGAACGTTTCTCTTAGGGGGGAAGAGTTTTTTCGAAACAGTTCTTTTCTATTTCTATTAGGGAACAATTTCGAGTAAAAGAACCCGTTTGGTAACTACACAAAATTTCTACTCTTGGAATAGAAATGCGTTTGGTAACGCAACAATTTCTCTTTTGTATTTATTCGTTTTTTATTCTTGTCCACGGATCGCCGCCACCGCTCGTCCGCCAATCGCCGCCGCGGACGATCGCCGCCTCGGACGATCCGCCCGCCGCCGCCGCACGTCCGCGGCCGCTGCCCCACCGCCGACCTCCGCCGCCCGGCCCCATCGGCCGCCACCTCCACGCCGGCCGCCGGTCGGTGGCGGCCGTGGCCTGGGCGGGCGGCGGTGGCGACTGCGTGCGACGGACGCGGCGGCGCATGGCGATCGGCGGACGGGCGGCGGCGGCGACGGCGCGGCGGGATCAGCGGCGAGCGAGCGGCCCGGCGGCCGATGGGGTCAAGCGCGGAGGTCGGCGGCGTCGGTGGACGGGCGGCGGTAAAGGCAGCCCGGCGGACTGCTGGCGGCGGTGGCGGCAATCGGCGGACGGGCGGCGCGGCGCCAGCGGCGACGACCGCAACCGGCCGGCGGCGGCAGCGACCGGCGGCAGCGGCGGCGACCGGCGGCGACGGCCGCAGCGACGGGCGGCGGGCGGCGGCGGGCGACCGTGGCGGTCGGCGGTGGCTCCGGCGGTTGGAGGTGGCCACGGCAAGAGAAAGAAATAAAACAAAAATAAAAAAGAAAATTTGCTTATTTTAGAAATTGTTAGGAACGAGAAGCAATTTTTTTTTTTGTTTTTTATTCCCCGCTAACTTTTCTATTAGGGGAATAAAAAACAACTTTGGCGTTAAAACAGGTTTATGTTCTTTTTTGTTAGGGAAAAAAAGAACAGAAATTTTGGGGAAAAGAAATGTTGTCATGCAGCCCCGTACTGGCTGGCAAACGTAACGCTTCTTTTCACGACCAAAAAGAAAATTAAAAAAAAAAAAACACATCTTTTCGACCAAAAAAGAAAAACATAACGCATCACCATCCCCATCAGCAGGGTTGACTGATCGTTCCACCAATCGAAGGTCAGGCACACGAAGCGGAAGACGCGCGGATGGAGACCATCCGAGCCCGCCTTACCGTCCGACCCAGTTCTTCCAACGCCATTCTCTTTACGGGTATCAAGTCGAAGTCCAGTATTCCAGCTCGTCTACTTCGCGGAGTATTCCGACCTTAACGGAATCATTAGTCAGCTGATTCCCTCGTACAAAAGTCGTATCGAAGAAACTTGTCATCAGATGGGTTTTTATTCAGCTTCCAAACCCACTTTCCCATTTGCGGTGTGCAGATCCAACCTCTGTTTTTCCTTTTCTATCTTGTAGATGAAAAGTCGGGTTCCGTGCCTTTTCCTTTCATTTGCTTTGGAGGAGCATTTCGATGTTTACTTCCTGCGTGGTCCTTTGCCTTTGAATTGCTCCGCTTTTCTCCCTGCAAGTGAGTCTGTTCTTGGATTCTTCGACTATCAATTGAAGTTTGTTTGAGCAAACGAAGAGAAAAAAAGAACAAGATTGGAGAGTGAGTTCTTTTGTTGCAGGCTGAGATCATTTTAATTTAGTTGGTCGATGTTCTAGGAGTCCAAATATACTGGTGGTTTGCATCAAAACATGATGTTAGGGTAGGGACTTTGATAGGGTATGAGTGAGGAGAATATATGACCATGGATCCTTCGTTCTTTGATTCCTCTGCTAGTATCAATGGAGATGATCGTCCCATGGATAGCCGTGCCTTTTCAACTAGTCCAGATCAATACCCGAGTCTCACAGATGGTTTCTTTTTGGATGACCCTTCCCTAGACCTTAATTCTCCGGATGGTTCTTTTCTTTCGAATAAAGTGGACCCTGCAAATGATCTCCCTTCAGAACCTATAGGCCTCGGTATTGGAGATTTAATGTTTCCCCCGACAAGCGGGATCTCAGATGGAGGCCCATTTGGTCCATCTATGAGCTCGAGCAGTGCCCTGAGTTTAGGGGGAGATTCGCTGTCCCCATTGGGGGACACTGACTCATCGGATCCTGTTCTAAAGTACATAAGTCAGATGCTTATGGAAGAGAACATGGAGGAGCAACCGTGGGAATTTGCTGATCAGGTTGCTCTGCAGAATGCTGAAAAGTCATTGTACGATGCCCTTGGTCAGCATTCAGAGGTGTCTGATCAGAGCCCCTCACAGCGTGTTTTAAGCCATAATATCGAGAGCCCAAATAGCAACCTTTCTGGAAGTAGCAGTGCTTGTGGAAGCCGCGATGCTACAAGCGTTACTGTTAGCTCTAGCGACTCAGCTGATGCTAATATTCTTTACACGATCGAAGAACATGGCCATGCTCTGCAGGAAAATTCTGACCTGGACTTCCCATCGAACGTGGATTCCAGTTCACGGTTGTTCAATTCTTCAAGCAGCATCACAAACTATGATGATGGGTCTGAGGAATCTTTGCACGAGCTTCTTGTCAAGAACATTTTCACTGATAGTGAGTCTATGCTTCAGTTCAAGAAAGGATTAGAGGAGGCCAGCAAATTCCTTCCTACAAACAATCAATTAGGAATTAACCCAGAGGACAGCAAACCGCCATCGGAAACAGAGAAAGGAACCCCCAGAATGCGCATCAATGAGGAGATCAACATGAGGCGCTCAACTGATGGATTCAAGGGATCAAAAAATCACGAGAGGGACGAGGACGCTTTTGAAGAAGGCAGGGCCAATAAGCAAACAGCCTTGTATACAGAGGAGAGTGAATTTTCCGATTTGTTTGATAAGGTGTTGCTATGCAACGAAAATGGTGAGGCTATGTGTTCTGGCGATAAATCTGTGGAGACACAGCTGAGCAAAGACATACGACCACAAAGGAACAAGCGCGGTTCCAATAGAGGTAGGGGTCGTGGCAAGAAGCAAGGAAGTGAGAATACTGTTGACTTGAGCACTCTTCTGATTCTCTGTGCCCAAGCCATCTCTACTAGTGACTTCAGGACCGCTAATGAATTGTTGAAGCAGATTAGAGAGAACTCTTCTCCATCTGGCGATGGGTCTCAAAGACTGGCCCATTACTTTGCCAATGGGCTAGAGGCCCGATTGGTGGGCAACGAGCCTCGAACGCAACACTTCATTTCAAGTCTTGTCGCCAGGAGGATCTCAGTAGCCGATCTCTTGAAAGCTTACCACCTTCATATCTCGACATGTCCGTTTCTTAAGTTATCCATTTGCTTTGCAAATTACATGATTTTGAGATTTGCAGAGAAAGCCACTACCTTACATATAATAGATTTTGGCTTTGCATTTGGTTTTCAATGGCCAATCGTCGTACAGAAGCTCTCTTCTCGATCAGGAGGGCCCTGTAAATTGCGCATCACAGGGATAGAGCTTCCACAGGCTGGTTTCCGCCCGTCAGAAAAACTAGAGGAGACAGGTCGTCACTTGGAGAAGCTTTGTGAGCGTTTTAATGTCTCTTTTGAATTCAATTGCATAGCATCGAAGAATTGGGAATCCATCAAACTCGAGGATCTGAAGATTCAAAGCAATGAGACAGTTGCTGTGAATAGTTTAGATCGGTTTAGGAATCTCCTTGATGAGACAGTAGGGGACAGCTGTCCACGGGATGCTGTATTGAATCTAATTCGGCAAATTAAACCGGATATTTTTGTTCATACTGTACGTAGCGGCTCCTACAATTCACCCTTTTTTGCGACAAGATTCCGAGAAGCACTGTTTCATCTTTCTGCATTTTATGATATATGTGATGCTAGTTTAGATGGTGACAGCAAAGAGAGGTTTATTTTTGAGAGAGAAATGTATGGCCGGGAAATTATGAATGTCATAGCATTCGAAGGTTCGGAAAGGGTTGAGAGGCCAGAAACATACAAGCAGTGGCAGGTTCGTCATATGAGGGCTGGGTTTAAGGCGCTTCCTCTGGACCAAGAGCTCATGAAGTTGTTCAGGAGTAAGATGAAAGCATGTTACCACAAGGATTTTGCGCTTGATGAAGATGGCAACTGGATGCTGCAAGGTTGGAGAGGTCGGATTATTTATTGCTCCTCCTGTTGGGTGCCCACTTAGGATGGCTCCAAAAGGAATATTTTCTGTCATGATCCGTTCATTGCAGGGATTCTTCCCTGGTTGACAGGTCTAGGCATTTTATTGGAGTAGCTCAGACTCTACTGATTTCCCACTCTTTCTGTTTGGGCATGTATATATTTAATTGCAAACAATTTTGAATCTGCAATGTTGTCTTACTGTTTATCAAGATAGGAAGATAAAATCGACAGCTTCTATGCCGCAGCACATTGCGAATTTTGCAGATAGTCTGTCGTGATTTGTCTATCCTGTATCTCACAAGTTCTGCAAGTAACAAGGCTGCTCGAAGCTGATAATGGATGTGGGTGCAGTATTATCATGTACGGTCTGTGCTGTTCGCTTGATGGCTCTGTTGTTTACTAGTATCCTATCGTACCGCAAGCTGTTTAGCTTCTGAGAACTTGAGTACCCAAGGTGGGGCTCATAAAGGATGATGTTTCCACATGTGATGCAGTCAAAATTGTTCTCATGGCAAAGTTGTTTCTGTCTTCAAGCGAACTCAAGGGCAATTGAACTTCTGGATCCTTTCTGGCATTCTGGCATTGTTTTTGTATCTCTGTTTTGTATGGGTCAATTGCTGGTTTATATACAAGGGAGATCAAGTATGTGATTAAACTAGTTATTGTAGATATAATGGAATTCCCATGCAATCCAGTCTGTCAATAAATTGTTTCATTTACACCGCTGTCTGATAGAGGGGGGGAGGGGGATGGGGTTGATTTGATCTGCAAAAGTTCTAGCTTTTCTGCATTTTAATTAAGCATAACCATGCATTGGGAGGTGACAGCTAATCCTAAAGTTTAATGAGCAAATATCTTAGTGGGTGTGCCCACATGTAGCCAGTTCCTTGTGATAGTGAGCTCCCACATTAATTAGCGCTTAATGGTTTCTTTTCCTTCAAAATCCAAGACTCATTTTCCAATCTATTTCTCAATAAAATAAACAGAAATATTTATGCAGTGAATCAATATCGCATAGTTTCAATTGCTACATAGTTTTGGAATCACAGCCATTGATGTAAAAGAACGAGATACTGATTGCCATGATTTTCTTCTTATTAATGTTGTTAAATATCATAGAATGCTATTCAATTATATTAATTTGTTTTGGCTTGATGAAGAGTTTTTTCTTAATAATTGATATAATAAAATCAACATGCGTGAATAAATAGAAGTAGTTTCTTTTCCTCCAAAATTTAAGATTCATTTTCCAATCTATTTCTCATTAAAATAAATAGAAATATTTATGTAGTGAATCAATATCGCACAGTTTTAATAGCTACACAGTTTGGAATCATGGCCATGGATGTAGAAGAATGAGACGCTCACTGCTATGTTTTTTTCCCTTCCTATTAATGTTGTTAGATATTGCAGAGTGTTATTCAATTTTGTTAATTTATTCTGTTTTGTCTTGCTTGAATCGATGTAATAAAATCAACAGATGTGAATAAACATAAATAGTTTCTTTTCCTCCAAAATCAGGTGTGTTTGTTTTGCGAAAAACAATTTTCGGGAAAACGTTTTCCTTATTTTTCAGCGTTTGGTTCATTTAGGAAAATGAGTCAACGGAAGATGTTTTCCTGGTCAACAGAAAATGTTTTTCTTCCAAAGCTTAAATTAAGGAAAACGATTTCCCCTTTGAAAGAACCGGAAAACGTTTTCCAAAATGTTTTAAGATCATTGTTTAATGAAAAATTTATTATTAAAAAGAATTTCTAATTAAAAATTTTGAATTTGTTATTATTATATTTTTTTTCTTTTTTCTTCTTTTTTCTTGTTTTCTCGTTTCTTTTTTTGCCTGTGAACGTAAACCCTAACTTCTCCTCTCCTCTCTCCTTCTCCTTCGCCCCCTCCCTTTCATCACCGCCGCCTCCTCCAACCCTAGCCCCTCCTGCACTCCCACTGGCTTCGCTCCCTCCTCTTCCTCTTCGTCGGCATCTTCTACACCATCAATCATTTTTTAAATGCAATCCAAACACCAGAAAATATTTTCAGTTACGTATAACCAAACAAAGGAAAACTAACCGTTTTCCTGGAAAATGATTTCTTGGAAAAGATTTTCCAAAAACATTACGTTTTTCGTGAAATAAACTCAAATATTTATGTAGTGAATCAATATCGCATAGTTCCGATAGCCACACAGTTTTGGAATCGTGGCCATAGATTTAAGAGAATGAGACACGAACCACTATATATTTTTTTTCTACCTACTAATGTTGTTAAACATCATAGAATGCTATTCAATTACATTAATTTATTCTGTTTTGTCCTACTTGATGAAAAGTTGTTCTTAATAATCAATGTAGTAAAGTCAACATGTGTGAATAAACATAAATAGTTTCTTTTCCTTCAAAATCTAAGATTCATTTTCCAATATATTTCTCAATAAAATAAACATAAATATTTATGCAGTGGATCAACATCACATAGTTTAAATAGCTACACAGTTTTGGAATCATGGTATTGATGTATGAGAATGAGACACCGACTATTATATTTTTTTTCTTTCTATTAATGTCGTTAAATATAGTAGAATGCTATTCAATTACATTAATTTATTTTGTTTTGTCTTGCTTGATGAAAAGTTTTTCTTAATAATCTATTTAATAAAATTTAAATTTACAAAATATATGGTCATGATTTTCTAGGGATTTAGGGTTCGGAGTGCAAAAATCTTGACAATGCTGATGGAATTGCATAGTTTTTTCCCCATGCGGTGCCGTCGAAGTTAAGCTTAGGAGAAGCCTCTGGCCCTCTAGCTAGGCCTTTAACCAGTGATGCTAGGTCCCATTTTCATGATGCAGATTTTGACCATATTAAAAGTAGAAACTGATATCCACATGCGCTTTTAAGGACAAAAAAAAAAAAAAAAATCCCAAATTCATCTAATTTGAAAGATGGAAAAATAATATTAAAAATCCCAAATTATACTAATTATGACAACGTGCTCAATCACAATTCCATTCAAAATTGCTGTTGCAGCACTGACAACGAAAGGTTGTAGTAAAAAACAACGGTTTATTGGGAAATGATTAGATGTGGCTAGGAAACAAAAAATGACATCGTTTTGGTTGCTAAAGTTGATTTCGAGCAAAAATTAGGTTTTCATCTCTCTCTCTCCCCCATTCATGGTGATGTTGAGAGATGAAAGCTTATGAATTAAGGTCACTGAGACGCTAGACCAATCACAACAATTGGACACACTAGAGTTCGAATTCCAATTAGAGAGGGCATCCATGGGTTGAAGGATGAGTTGTTAAGCTGAATGAGGATGGATTATTCGGGATCACTCACCTATACAAACATTAATGGAAAAGACAAAGCACACAAGAAATTATCAATTTTCTAATATTCTTCTTTTTGTGAAAAAGGTAAAAATGAAAAAAATAATGCCTTGCTAAAAAACCTCATTTTTTCCTCACTAAAGTCATGTTGGATTTATATTAGTCTCGTTTGCTTTTCATTGTCTATGTGACCAGCCATGTAACATTTTTGACAATGGTATCAGACGAGATCAAGGCAGGCTATTGATATTTGTTAAAATATATTTTGAGTATGAGCCTAGACGGAACCGACCTGATACATGATTGGATAAATGTGCGAGATTTAGCACAGGATATGCACTGATTATTCTCTTGTCCAAGTTCGAACATTTGACCAGGAAGTGGGCGTGGACGAAAGGAAGCAACGTGGGGCCAGGAGAAATTAGAAATAAGAAAAGAAAGCAAAGTAAAATACATAGGTTTTCTTTCGGCTAAGCCCTACGTCGTCCCTTTCCCACCATGTAGCCGCCGCGGGTTCCTTCGTGCAATGCAAAGAGCCACGTGGTGAAGCAAAGGTCTGAAAAAGGACTGGCTGGTTGAATCCAGTTCTCGAAAGTCGGTCTAATTTTCGATTCCAAAGGTTTGGAGCCTGATTCCAAGGAGAATTGGATTGGATTAGACCAATTATGTATATATTTTTTTTTTCAAAAAAATTAGTGGATCTAGTTTATTTTTTCCAGGAACTAGGTGCCTGTAATTGGGAAATAAGAAATATGGATGCAAGTAAAAGATTTGTCTTGAGTTCTGTATTTGCTTCCAAGTCATATTTTGGACAATTATATATTCGGATCAAACATAAAAAAAAAAAAAATTGTGATTGGTTCTCTTGGACCAGATTAGACCGATGGTCGAGTCCGGTTCCTAATCTTAGGACCAATCGGTCCAGTCCTTAGTTCCCAATTTTGGGAACTGGACCAGCTGATCACCCCGATAGAGAAGGGTGTTCTTTAAGAAACGAGGATCATAGACACAAACAAGACATGCCTAGGAAAGGAAAAGAAGTTGAATTGTATGAGGAGATCTAGATACATGATATTTATTTGTAAACATCTTGAGTAAAACTTGAGCTTGCAACTGATTATAAATTTTGATTCTCCAATTATGATGGATCTTTTGCTACTAACTCTCCCATGATATCGACATTAGATACTGAATCACATAAATCTTTTGATTCCTTTATTGTTTCTCGTTTATTTTCTCGAGTAATTTTGCAGTGATATAAATTGTAAGATCTTGACTAGCTTTCGCATTGACATCACAACAATATTGATGCTCACGTAATTTGGAGTTTTTAATAGTACGGGTATTAATCGGTACACAGTGGTATTGATTTGAGAATATTTAGTGGTTTTTTTCCGGGAGTTTTCTGTGTCTTTATTTCTACATTTTCGTCTTGCAACGGCCGTCATTTAGGCAGCGCATGATAACGGTTCTATTTCTCCTAATTTCTGCTCTTTTGTTACCGGGAACAAAAAAAGAACATAAACCTGTTTGGTAAGGCTAAGTTGTTTTTCTATTCCCCGTAGTAGAAAGTTAGCCCAGAAAAGATTTGGAGTAGAAATGAGAAACAAAAAAAAAATTGCTTATTGTTCCTGGGAACAATTTCTAGAAATAGACTAATTTTCTTTTTAATTTTTCTTTTGTTTCTCTCTTTTGCCACGGCCACCTCCAATCGCCCGGAGCCACTGCGACCACCATTTCTTTGCCGCCATGATGCTTTGCCGCCACCGCCTCCAATCGCCGATCGCCGGCGTCGGTTGTTGGTTGGCGGCGGCGGGCGGTTGGCGGTTGGCGATTCGTGCACAAGAATAAAAAACGAATAAATACAAAAAATAAACTGTTGCGTTACCAAACGCATTTCTATTCTTTTTCTATTTTAAGAGTAGAAATTTTGTGTAGTTACCAATCGCGTTCTTGTACTTAGAAATTGTTCTCCGGAATAGAAATAGAAAAGAACTATTTCTGAAAAAAAAACTCTTCCTCAGCCAAGAAGTGTTGTTATGCGCACCCTTACCGCCTGGTAAACATAACGCATCTTTTTATGACCAAAAAGAAAAAAAAAACATAAGGCATCTTTTTATGACAAAAAAACATAACACATCTTTTTGCGACAGGAAAAAAAATGACGCATCTTTTCGACAGAAAAAAAAGCAAAACGCATCATCATTTTTAGCTTGTCAAAGCGGGACCCATGGTTGACCCATCGATCCGCCGATCGAAGGTCAGATACAGCGTACACGAAGCGGAAGACGCGCGGACGGAGACCATCCGGGCGCGCCTTATTGTTTGACCCAGTTCTTCCTACACCATTCTCTTTACGGATATCCAGTCGAAGTCGAGTATTCCAGCTCGTCTACATCGTGGAGTATTCCGACCTTCACGCATTCATTAGTCAGCTGATTCACTCGTACAAGAATCGCATCGAAGGAACTTGTCATCAGATGGGTCTTTATTCACCTTCCAAACCCACGTTCACATTTGTGGTATGCAGATCCAACCTTTGTTTTTCCTTTTCTGTCTTGTAAATGAAAAATCGGGTTCCGTGCCTTTTCTTTTCATTTGCTTTAAGGGAGCATTTCGATGTCTACTTCCCGCGTGGTCCTTTGCCTTTGAAGTGCTCCGCTTTTCTCCCGGCAAGTGATCCGTCCGTTCTTGGATTCTTTGACTTCAAATCGAAGTCGTTTGAGCAAACGAAGAGAAAAAGAAGAAGATGATTGGAGAGCGAGTTCTTTTGTTGCAGGCTGAGTGCATTTCAAATTAGTCGGTCGATGTTCTGGGAGTCCAAATATACTGGTGGTTTGCATCAAAACATGATGTTAGGGTAGGGACTTTGATAGGGTATGAGTGAGAAGAATATATGACCATGGATCCTTTGTTCTTTGATTCCTCTGCTCGTATCCATGGAGATGATCGTCCCATAGATAGCCATGCCTTTTCACCTAGTCCGGATCGATACTCGGGTCTCGCAGATGGTTTCTTTTTGGATGACCCTTTCCTCGACCTTAAATCCTCAGATAGTGCTTTCCTTTTGAATGAAGTAGACCCTGCGAATGATCTCCCTTCAAAATCTGTAGACCTCGGTATTGGAGATTTAATGTTTCCCTCGACAAGCAGGATTTCAGATGGAGGCCCATTTGGTCCATCTATGAGCTCGAATAGTGCCCTGAGTTTAGGGGGAGATTCACTCTTCCCATCGGGGGACACTGACTCATTGGATCCTGTTCTAAAGTACATAAGTCAGATGCTTATGGAAGAGAACATGGAGGAGCAACCGTGGGAATTTGCTAATCAGGTTGCTCTGCAGAATGCTGAAAAGTCATTGTACGATGCCCTTGGTCAGCAGCATTCAGAGGTGTCTGATCAGAGCCCCTCACAGCTTGTTTTAAGCCATAATATCGAGAGCCCAAATAGCAATCTTTCTGGAAGTAGCAGTGCTCGTGGAAGCCTCGATGCTACAAGCGTTACTGTTAGCTCTAGCAACTCAGCTGATGCTAATATTCTTTACACGATCGAAGAACATGGCCATGCTGTGCAGGAAAATTCTGACCTGGACTTCCGGTCGAACGCGGATTCCAGTTCACGGTTGTTGTCCAAATCTTCAAGCAGCATCACAAATTATGATGATGGGTCTGAGGAATCTTTGCACGAGCTTCTTGTCAAGAGCATTTTCACTGATAGTGAGTCTATGCTTCAGTTCAAGAAAGGATTAGAGGAGGCCAGCAAATTCCTTCCTACCAACAATCAATTAGGAATTAACCCAGGGGACAGCAAACTGCCATCAGAAACAGAGAAAGGAACCCCAAGAATGCGCATCAGTGAGGAGATCAACATGAGGCGCTCAACTGATGGATTCAAGGGATTAAAAAATCACGAGAGGGACGAGGATGCTTTTGACGAAGGCAAGGCCAAGAAGCAAACAGCCTTGTATACAGAAGAGAGTGAGTTTTCCGATTTGTTCGATAAGTTGTTGCTATGCAACGAAAATGGTGAGGCTACGTGTTCCGGTGATAAATCTGTGGAGACAGGGCTGAGCAAAGAGATACGGTCACAAAGGAACGTGCACAGTTCCAACAGAGGTAGAGGCAGTGGCAAGAAGCAGGGAAGTGAGAATACTGTTGACTTGAGAACTCTTCTGATTCTCTGTGCACAAGCCATCTCTACTAGTGATTTCAGGACTGCTAATGAATCGTTGAAGCAGATTAGGGAGAACTCTTCTCCATCTGGGGATGCCTCTCAAAGACTGGCCCATTACTTTGCCAATGGGCTAGAGGCACGATTGGTGGGCAGCGGGACTCGAACGCAACACCTCTTTTCTATTTTTGTCGCCAGGAGGACCTCAGCAGCCGATATCTTGAAAGCTTACCACCTTCACATTTCAACATGTCCGTTTAGTAAGTTATCCATTGGCTTTGCAAATTACATGATTTTGAGATTTGCAGAGAAAGCCACTACCTTGCATATAATAGATTTTGGCATTGGATTTGGTTTTCAATGGCCAATCCTCATCCAGAAGCTCTCTTCTCGATCAGAAGGGCCCTGTAAATTGCGCATCACAGGGATAGAGCTTCCACAGGCTGGTTTCCGCCCATCAGAAAAACTAGAAGAGACAGGTCGTCATTTGGAAAAGTGTTGTGAGCGTTTTAATGTCCCTTTTGAATTCAATTACATAGCATCGAAGAATTGGGAATCCGTCAAACTCAAGGATCTCAAGATTCAAAGCAATGAGACAGTTGCTGTGAATAGTTCAGATCGGTTTAGGATTCTCCTTGATGAGACAGTTGGGGACAACTGTCCACGGGATGCTGTGTTGAATCTAATTTGGCAGGTTAAACCAGATATTTTTGTTCATGCTGTATCTAACGGTTCCCACAATGCGCCTTTTTTTGCAACAAGATTCCGAGAGGCACTTTTTCATCTTTCCGCAATTTATGATATGTTTGATGCTATTTTAGATGGGGACAGCAATGAGAGGTTGGTTATTGAGAGAGAGCTCCATGGACCGGAAATTATGAATATTGTAGCATGTGAAGGTTCAGAAAGGGTTGAGAGGCCGGAATCGTACAAGCAATGGCAGGTTCGTCATATGAGGGCTGGATTTAAGGCGCTTCCTCTGGACCAAGAGCTCATGAAGTTGTTCAGGGGTAAGATGAAAGAATGGTACCACAAGGATTTTGCGCTTAATGAAGACGGCAACTGGATGCTGCAAGCTTGGAGAGGTCGGATTATCATTGGCTCCTCCTGTTGGGTGCCCATTTAGGATGGCTCCAAAAGGAATGTTTTCTGTCATGACCTGTACATTGCAGGGATTCTTCCCGAGTCAACAGGTCAAGGATTTTATTAGAGTAGCTCAGAATGTACCTATTTCCCGCTCTTCTGTTTGTGCGTGTTTCTTTCTAATTGCATAACAGTTTTGAATCTGCAATGTTTTCTTACTGTTTATCAACCCTTGAGATAGGAAGATACATTTTGCAGCTTTGCCGATAATGTGTTTTGTCTATCATATATCTCACAAGTTCTGCGAGTAACATGGCAGCTCGAAGCTGATAATGGGCATGGGTGCGCAATTATTGTGTACGGTTTGTGCTTTTCGCTTGGTGGCTCTGATGTTTACTAGTATCCTATAATACTGAAAGCTGTTTAGCTCTTTGAGAGCTTGATTATCCAAGATGGGGCCCATTAAGGATGATGTTTCCACATGTGATGCAGTCAAATTATGCTCATGCCAAAGTTGTTTCTGTATTCAAGGGAACTTAAGGGCAATTGAACTTCTGGGTACTTCGTGGCATGCGGGCATTTTATTTGTATCTCGGTTTTGTCTTCCTGTGAAGAAATTTGGATGGGTCAATTGTAGGTTTATATACAAGGGAGATCAAGTATGTGATTAAACTAGTTATTGTAGATATAATTGAATTTTCATGCAATTTAGTTTGTCAATAAATTGTTTCATTTACACCAACGACTGATAAATGATTTTTTTTTTTTTTTTTTGGGTTTTGAGATTGATTCGATCTGCAAATGCGTAGCTTTTCTACATTTTAATTGAGTATAATTATGCACACGTGGCATGGGTAGAGCTAATCCTAAAGTTTGATGAGAAATATCTGTTTTAAACTAGTGGGCGTGCGCGCAAGTTGCCACGTCCTCGCAATAATAAGTTCAGACAATTTAAAGATAACATTAATTAGTACTTAATAATGTGTTTTCCTCCAAAATCTAATTTAGATTCAATTTTCCAATCTATTTATCAATAAAATAAATAGAAATATTTATGCAGTGAATCTATATTGCATAGTTTCAATATGGTCATTGATGTATAGAATGAGACAACTGTCATGTTTGTTTCTTCTTAATAATGTTGCTAAGTATCGTAGGATGCTATTCAATTAGATTAGTTTATTTTGGGCGTCCCCGCCTGATGATTTTATTTTTTTAATAATCGATGTGATGAAATTGACACGTATTTAATTTAAATTTACTAAATAAATGGTCATGATTTTTCTAGGTTTATGGTGCGGATGTGTAAAAATCTTGACAATGCTGATGGAATTGCATAATTCTACTGATGGGCTGCCGTTGAAGTTAAGCTTAGGAGAAGCCTCTAACTAAGTGGTGCTAGGTCACCGATTTCGTGATGCAGCTTTTGACCAATTCTAAAGTAGAAACGTAATAACTCTATAATTTATAGAGTTATTTTATCTATTTTAGGCAACAAATATAGTACTTTGTCATGCAATATTCGTTAGAAATATTTGGATTTTCTTTATATATCCAAATATTCATTTTTATGAAGAAAATAAGGAAAAAAGGGCAAAAGAAGGAAAGGAAAATTCTGTGATTCATGAATTCAAGTAAAAAAACGTCGGAAGATGGATACCAAATTAAGGATTCTGCGATTTATTCCCTAAATTTATGCGAAAAAATAAGCAAGTGCATTTTGTTAGGATTCTTGAATATATCCTATATATAGGATAATAGAAATAGCTAAGTTTTTGGCTTTTTTAGATCATTTTTCAATTGCTTTGAGAGTTTTTCGAGCATTCTGAAGAGAAAACAAAGTGGTGATAGAATTCTTCTTCTTTGATTCAAAATGTTGGCTTTAATTTATATTTTTGTTTCTTCTTCTACAATGTTCTAATATTCTTTTGTTAGGGCTATGATGTAACCATAATGATGTGAATTTCATGATTTTTATGTGCGCAGGTGATTTTATTCATGTGAGTTAAATATTATTGTGCTTAATGTTTTTAAGTGATTGACTATCACTTAAATGATCTGACATGCATATTTGAGATTGAGAAGTGATGATGTGCAATTGCTCATTATAGTATATAATCATAAATTAAACATGGATAGAGATGTGCAATGTTATTTGTGTAGCTTTCGGTGATAAGATGATTCAAAAGACTCATTATAGGCCAGGAATATTAATAGATTTTAATGCACTTATGTTTATTTAAATTCATATAGAGATATAATGGATTAATAAACTGAGTAGCTTTGCTATACCTAGAATATGATAGTAAATAGATTAGGAAATTCCGCTATCACATATTTAATATCATTCTTATATGCATAATAATATGAAACTCATATCTAGTGGTTATAGTGAAATCGAATGTTTTAACATATTTATCTTATTGATTTACTACATTTAGTCTCCAAATTTTGCCGTTAAGATTTTTAGTTTTAATTTATTTACAATTCTATTTTGATATATTAGATAAATTTTAGAATTAATCTATTTTTAATATTTAATTAGTTTATTAGTTATCGATCTCCGTGGGAGGACACTATTTCTTGTCATTGTATTACTTGTTTGACACGTTCACTTGTATTTAGAATTTTACGAACAAGTTTTTGACATTGTTGTCAGGGATTGTTAGTTTAATTCTAATTAATATTGATACCGGATAATTCTAAGTTTAATCTAACTTTTGTTTTGTCTTTTTTTTTTTTTTTTTGGTGTACATCGGTTTATGACACGTAGTTAACAAGGGAAACTTGTTGAGTTTGATTTAGAAATTGAAGGTACATTAAAAAGGCGATTAAGAGAACAGAGAAATTACGCTAAGAAGATAGCAGATGGTGAGAATGAAAATCAGTGTGGACTCTTGAGAGATTATGTTAGTGCCAACAGTTCAGGGCACCACATCAAGCATTAGGAGACCTACAATTTAGGCAAACAACTTTGAGTTAAGTCATCACTCATTTAAATGCTTTAACAATTAGTGCAATTTAGTGGACTACCAAGCGATGATCCAAATACTCAAATCGATGCTCTTCTTAAAATCTGTGACACCACTAAATATAATGGAGTTACGGATGATGTTATTAGATTGAGATTATTTCCATTCTCTCTCGGAGACAAAGCTAAGAGTTGGCTTTTTTCTCTTTCTGCAGGATCGATCACTACATGCAATGATATGACTTAGAAATTTCTTAGTAAGTTCTTTCCATTTGCAAAGTCTGCAAAGATGTGTAACAATACTAATTTTATGCAGATGGATAATAAATTATTATATGAAGTATGGGAAAGATTCAATAAATTTCTAAGGAGATATCCACATCACGGACTACCTGTATGGATGCAGGTACGAATTTTTTTATAATGGATCTAGTATAAATCTTCGTTCTATGATTGATACAGCTGTAGGAGAAACTCTAAATAATAAAATAATAGTGTCCACTAGTTATTAGTGGCCTAGTGAGAAGTTACCGATGCGAAAAACTAGCGGAGTTCATCAAGTGGACGCTTTTGCTACAATTGCTACACAATTTGAAGCACTCAACAAAAAGCTAGATAACCTGAGTGTTTCAGTCATGAAAATTTAGAATTTGACACGTGATTTTTGTGGTGGAGGACATGTTAGCACAAAATGTTAGGTAGGTAACCCTTTTTTCATAGCTTAATACCAATGCTAACTTTGTTGGAAATTTTAATGGGTCACAAAATAATCCCTACTCCAACACCCAGATGGCATAATCATCCAAATTTTTTAGGAGTAATCGGAATATGATGAGATCATCGCCATGATTCAAACAATCAGAGGAGATAAAGTTAAATTTGGAAGATATAGTCACCAAACTTGCTAATACTACTCATGACTTTATCAAGAGCACGCATGTGAGTTTTCAAAATCAAGATGCTTGATTAAGAAATCTGGAGATGTAAGTGGGTTAATTAGCAAATAGGGAGACAATAGGTTTTTTACCTAGCAACATAGAGAAAAATCCAATTGAAAACATAAAGGCTATAATCTTGAGAAGTAGTAAATAAGTGGGAGAAGAAGATGCCAAATAAGAGATTTTTAGAGACAAAGAAGAGGAGATCAATGAACTACCAAAGGAGGTGGGCAAGAGCAAACTTTTCCTAATAATCCCAAGATATAAGTGCTAGTAATTCCATTCCTCAGCGACTCCAGCAGCATAAAAAAAAAAAGCAATTTTCTAAATTTCTTGATGTATTTAAAAAAAATTGCACATTAACATTCCTTTTGCAAATGCTTTAGCGCAAATGCCTAGTTACACAAAATTTTTGAAGGAGATTTTGGCAAACAAAAGGAAAATGGAGGATTATGAAACTGTGAAATTGAATGAGGAGTGTTTAGCCATCCTACAAAACAAATTACCTCCAAAATTAAAAGATTTGGGGAGTTATACTATTCCTTGCATTGTTGGAAATTCTTTCTTTGAAAAAGCATTGTATGATTTAGATGCAAGCATTAGTCTGATGCCTTATTTGGTTTTTAAGAAGTTAGGATTGGGCAAGGTAAAAGCAATCACAGTATCACTTCAACTAGTTGATCAATTAATTAAATATCCGAGAGGTATTATGAAAGATATTTTGGTAAAGCTTGACAAATTTATCTTTCCTGCAGATTTTGTAGTTCTTGACATGGAGAAGATTTTGAGGTACTACTTATCTTAGGTTGATCTTTTCTAGCAACGGGAAGAGCCCTTATTAATGTATAACAAGGGAAGTTGATTTTTAGAGTTCAAGATGATCTTGTTTCCTTTAATGTTTTTAAAGTAATAAAATATCATTATGATGATAATTCTTGTTTTGGAGTTGAGATAGTTGACAAGATAGCAAATACGATTCTTTAAGAAAATATTTTTAAAGATCCGCTTGAAGCGTGTTTAGTTCAATAGGACAAAGAAGTTTAGAATGAGGAGATAAATGAGTACACATATTTTATGGAGGCAATTCCACCATATTCAAGGCAAAAGACAATTGCATTTGAGGAGTTGGGGCAACACACAACAAAACCGAAACCATCAATTGAACGGTATACAATTCTTGAACTCAAACCTTTACCTTCTCATTTGAAATATGCTTATTTAGATGGAGTTTCTTCTTTACCAATAATCATATCTTCTTCTTTGAAATATTTGATGGAGGAGAAATTGCTTGGAGTATTGATAGAGCATAACGACACAATTGGATGGAAAATAGTCAATATTAAGGGATTAGCCCTTCACTTTGCATGCACAAAATTTTGATAGAAAAACAATACAAGCCCACCATCCAACCTCAGAGGCATTTGAACTTAAAGACACAAGAAGTAATGAAAGCTGAGGTAATTAAGGGTCCGTTTGTTTGTGTTTATGTTCTTTTTTTGTTCTGGGGAACGGAAATAGAAAAAACTATTTTGTTCCGGGGAACAATTTTTGACCAAAAAACACGTTTGGTAAACTTGTTCTGAAAAAAAAAAAGAACAGAAACACATTTGTTAAATTTGTGTTCTTTTTTTGTTTCTTTTAATTTTTTAATATTTTTGTTTGATTTTTCCTTTTTTTCTTTCTTTTTTTTTTTTTTTTCTTCTTTTGGCCGGTCGCCGGCCTCGGCCATGGCCGGCGACCGGCCGACGAGGGCCGGCGGCCTTGCCCGGCCACGGCGAGGCTCGTTGGCCCCGGCGAGGCCGAGCCTCGTCGTGGTTGGGCGAGGCCGAGCCTCGCCATGGTTGGGCGAGGCTCGGCCTCGCCTTGGCCGGGCCGGGTGAGCCCGAGCTCGCCGAGCCGGCGAGGCTCGGTCGATGCGAGGCGAGGCTCGGCGAGCTCGGGCTCGCCCAGATTCGGCGAGGCTGAGCTTGCCCAGCCAAGGCGAGGCCGAGCCTCGCCCGGGGCCGGCAACGCTCCGGCGAGGTCGCCGGCCCTCGACGGCGTCGTCGGCCATGGCCGAGGCTGGTGACCGGCCAAAGAAAAAAGAAGAAGAAAAGAAGAAGAAGAAAAAGAAAAGAAAAGAGTGGAGAGAGAAAATTTGTTCTTAAAAGTTGTTCCGAAACAAGAAACAAATTTTTTTTTTTGTTTCTTGTTTTGTTCTTTTTTTGTTCCCGGAACAAAAAAATAGATTTGAAACAAAAACGCAAACAAACGCGTTTCTCTTCTTTTTTTGTTCCCGGGAACAAAAAAACAGAAAATCAGTTCATAAACAGAAATGAGAAACACAAACAAACAGGCACTAAGCTACTTGATGCAGGTATTATCTATCTTATCTCTAATAGTTCCTGGGTAAGTCTCATGCAAGTTGTGCCAAAGAAATGATGTATAATTGGTCATAAAAATGACAACAATAAATTGATTCTGACTAGAACAATTACTGGGTGGTGTGTGTGGATGAATTACAAAAAATTGAATGATGGCACTACAAAAGATCACTTACCTTTGCCATTTATTAATAAGATGTTGGAAAGACTCGCATTACATGAGTTTTATTACTTTATTGATGGATATTCGGGGTATAATCAAATTCCTGTTGCACCAGAACATCAAGAGAAGACTACTTTCACTTGTCCCTATGATACTTTTGCTTTTAGAAGAATGCCCTTTGGTCTTTGTAATGCACCGGGTACTTTTCAGAGATGCATGATGGCTATTTTTTCTGATATGGTTGAAAAATATATTGAGATTTTCATGGATGATTTTTCCATTTTTGGCTTATCATTTGATTCTTGTTTAAATAATTTGGTTTTGATCTTATAAAAATGTGAGGAGACTAACCTTATTTTAAATTGGGGGAAGTGTCACTTTATGGTGTAAGAAGGAATAGTGCTCGGGCCTAAAATTTCTCGAAATGGAATAGAAGTTGATCGAGCCAAAATAGAGGTCATTGCAAAATTGCCTCCACCAACATGTGTGAAACTTGTCAGTGGATTTTCGGGGTATGCAGGACTCTACATGCCGTTAAAAAAGATTTGTAAAAAATTGCTAAACTTCTTTCTAATCTTTTAGAAAAAGATGCTCCTTTTAATTTTTCTGATGAATGTGTACAGGTTTTTAACATTTTAAAGGAGAAGTTAGTGTTAGCACCAATTATGGTAGCACTAGATTGAGGTTTACCTTTCGAGCTGATGTGTGATGCTAGCGATTCTATAGTGGGAGCTATTTTGGGACACAGGAAAAATGGAGTTTTTCAAATCATATACTATGCTAGTCAAACCTTGTTAAGTGTACAATTAAATGATTCAACAATAGAGAATGAACTTTTGGTAGTAATTTTTGCTTTTGATGGCTAAAAAATTATGGTTTATTTTGACCACTCTGCTCTTAAGTATTTGCTTGAAAAGAAAGAAAAATCAAAATCCCGATTAATAAGGTGGATTCTATTGCTACAAGAATTTGATTTGGAAATCAAAGATAAGAAGGGGACTGAAAATCTAATTGTGGATCATTTATGAAGAATTACGAATTCAAAGGAAAAGATAAGATCAATTTTGGAAGAGTTCCCTGATGAGAATTTTTTTTTCCATCAAATCCACAAAAATTCTCTTGTATGCTGACTTTATAAATTATTTGGTAAGTATTGTTCTTTCTCCTAAATTATCATATCAATAGAATTTTTTTTCTGATGTTAAAAATTATTTTTGGGAAGAGCCTTTATTGTTTAAAATATGTGCAGATTGGGTCATAAGGAGATTGTTCCAAACTAAGAGAGGGCAAGCATTCTACATCATTGATGGAGAGGCAGGTAGCCATTTTGGTACCACCAAAACTACAACTAAGATTTTACAATCTGGATTTTATTAGTCCACACTTTTTAAAGATGCATACTCCTACGTAACTTCATGTGATAGGTGTTAGAGAACTAAAAATATTTCAAAAATGAGATGCCTTTAAACAATATTATTGTGTGTGAATTATTTGATATTTGGGGTATTGATTTCATGGGACTCTTTACACTTTCTTATGGGAATTTATACATTTTAGTGGTTGTGAAATATGTGTCTAAGTGGGTAGAAGCTGTAGCATTGCCAATAAATAATGCTAAAGTTGTAGTCAAATTCTTGAAGAAAAATATTTTTTACTCGATTCGACACTCCTAAGGAAATCATAAGTAATAGGGGGCACATTTTTACAACAAACAGTTTGAAGCACTTTTGAGTAAGTAGGCGTTACGCACAAAATTGCAACCTCTTATCATCCTCAAACTAGAGGTCAAGTAGAAGTTTCAAATAGAGAAATCAAGAGAATTTTAGAAAAAAATAGTGAATGCCTCTAGGAAAGATTGGTCAATGAAACTTGATGATACACTCGAGGCTTATAGAACGGTGTTCAAAACTCTAATTGGGATGTCTCCTTTTAGGCTAGTGTTTGGGAAGGCTTGTCACTTACTAGTGGAATTAGAACATAAAACATATTGGGCGTTAAAATTTTTGAATTTTGACATGCAATCTGCAAGTGAAGAAAGATTGTTGCAACTGAATGAATTGGAGGAATTTCGCAGTAAGGCCTATGAAAATTTTGAGTTGTATAAGAAGCGTACAAAAATATGGCATAACAAACACATATTCAGAAGAAAGTTCAAAATTGGTCAAAAAGTTTTACTTTATAATTCTCGTCATAAACTTTTTTCAAGAAAGTTACGGTCTTGATAATCTAATCCTTTCATAGTCACATTAGTATTCCTATATGGAAAAGTTGAAGTTGCGCATGATACCAAGGGCTCATTCAAGGTGAATGGTCAACGTTTGAAGCCCTATTTTGAATGTGGTTACAATAAGCAGAAGACCACCATTGAATTTCATCCTTCAGAATAGTTACATTTGTGATAGTTTGGCTAAAGACTATAAACCAAGCGCTTCTTGGGAGGCAACCCAAACATTTTCATTATGTTTCTTCATTTATTATTAAGTTTACTTTTCGCAAAAAAAAGGAAAAAAGATAAATTTTTTGCTATTTTATCCAAGTTAATTTTCTTTCTTGAGGAATCACGTTTCAAGAGTTTAGTCATCAAGGCCATCCATGGACACATCCAACAACATGGGGAATTTTTTTGTTCCTATTTTTCTTTTTCACATTGAGGACAATGCTTCACTCAAGTTTGGGGGTAGACAAAATTTTTGTTAAATGTAATTTTTTTTTTATCATGATTGCATTTCTTATTGTGAATTTTTGTGATTCTTAGGAAAATTTAAATTTTGTTTGAATTTGCAACTGATGTGTGCGTTAATTTTAATTCATATTATGTTGATCCACTTACTAGCACTAAAAGTTCTTAATTTTTGAATTGTGTATATATATAGAGAACATTCATGCGAAGTACGTGATTTTCTTAGATCTCACTGAAATCTTAGAATTTGTTTAATTTTCTATTGAGGCGAAATCTAAGTTACATCTAACTGAGAAAATGATTTAGGCAATTTTTGGATCGCTCTCCCTGTTGAGCCTTAATTACTATCCCATTTTCATTGACATCCATATATGTTTAGCTTAGCTTTTATTAAATTAAATCATTGTCCCATGCCCCATGAACACATTGATTTTTTTTTTTTTTTGGATAAAAGTTAATTTTAGCCTAATAACAATTTGGGATAAAAGGATGGAGCATGAAAAAGAAAAAAAAAATCAAATGCTATGGTTGTTTGGGGTATATCATCAAAAAGAAAAATTACTTTTATGGTTCCCTATCAAACTTTCAATTGAGTGAGCCTTTTGGATATTCAATGGATTAGAAATTTTCATGTTATATTAGGAGGGACTTTGAGAGGAACTCCACCATAAAGCAATTTGAAAAAAAAAAAAGAGCAATGAAAAAAAAAAAGGAATGATGATATGTGGTGGGAGATATTTTGAAGGAGTGAAATTGGGGACAATGACATTTACTCTAAGTATATCCTAGAAATCAATATGTTGATAAATGATTTGAGCTTAAAATTACCGTTATCTCACATTTAGCCGAGCCTTACATTATAAACCGAGAAAAGTCCTATTGGTTTTTGGTTGGATATTAGTTTATATTAGTGGAGAGAGGAATGAAAAGCAAACCTAGAAGATTTGGTCATGATTATAGAGAATTTTTGAGAAGTTGTATACAAATTTGAATTTATCTAGATTACATATAATTTGAAAAGATGATGACTCACACACACATTTCGATTATATAGTTAGAATTGGTCTTCACTTATAAATCAATTTCAATGTTTGAATGAAATTTGTATTTTTATTTGAATCGTGAATTTGAGCAATTATGGAAAGATGTCATGGAGGAGGTTGTTAGCTTGAGTATGTGTTATATATTGTTTTTGCTCAGGAACTAGCAAAATGTTAAGTTTGGGAGTTTGATAACTCTATAATAATAGAGTTAATTTTACCTATTTTAGGCAACAAATATAGTACTTTATAATGCAATATTCCTTAGAAAATAATTGGATTTCCTTCAATTTACCAAAATCTTCTTTGTTTATGCAGAATAATGAGATATGAAGAAAATAAGGAAAAAAAAAGGGCAAAAGAATGAAAGGAAATTTTCATAATTCAGAAATTCAAATTAAAAAGTGTCCAAGATGGATACTAAATCAAGGATTCTATGATTTATTCCCTGGTTTTATGCAAAAATATAAGCAATTGCATTTTGTTAGGATTCTTGAATATGTCCTATAAATAGGATAATATAGACAACTAGGATTTTGGATTTTTTAGATCGTTTTTCATTATTTTGAGAATTTTTTTGAGTATTCCCGAGAGAAAATAAAGTGGTAGCAACATTCTTGTTCTATGATTCAAGGCGTTGGGTTTAATTTATATTTTTTGTTTCTTCTTCTACAATATTCTAATTTTCTTTTGTTAGGGTTATGATGTAGCCTAACCATGATGATATAAATTTCATGATTTTTATGCGTGCAAGTGACTGACCATCACTTGAATGATTTGATATGTACATTTGAGACTGAGAAGTGATGATATGCAATTACTCATCATAATAAATAATTATGAATTAAACGTGGATAGATGTAGCTTTCAATGATAAGGTGATTCAAAAGACTCATTGTTTCATAAATTTTAATGCACTTATGTTTATTTAAATTAACATAAAGATATAGTGGATTAGTAAACTGAGTAGGTTTGCTATACATAAATATATGATAGTAAATAAATTAAGAAATTCCACTATCACTTGTTTAATATCATTCTTGTATGCATAATAATTTGAAATTAATATCTAGTAGTTATTATAAAATCGGATGCTCTAACATATTCATCGATTGATTTACTGCATTTAGTCTCAAAATTTAACTTTTAAGATTTTTAGTTTTAATTTATTCTCAATTCTATTTTGATTAGTTAGATAAATTTTAGAATTAATCTATTTTCAGTATTTAATTAATTTATTAATCATAAATCTCTATGGGGCGATACTCGTTATTATCATTATATTATTTGTTTGACATGTTTACTTGCGTTTATAATTTTATGAACAAACCAAGATAAAAAACTAAATTCAACTAATTTGAAAGATCAGAAAATAACATGAAAAATTCAAGTTATACGAACCATGACACCAGTATTCATAGCAACATGCTCAATCACAATCCTTTCTAGATTGTTGTTAGAGTATTGAGGACACAAGGATGCAGCAAACAATAAGGTTTTGTTCGGAGATAATTTGATGTGGCCATGAAACAAAAATGACATTGCTTTGGTTACTAAAGTTGAATTGGATAAAAAATAAGGTTTCATCACTCGTTCTCTCTCTCTCTTTCTCTTCTGATTCATGGTGATGTTGAGAGATGAAGGTCTAATTAAACTCCCTTTATTTCGTGAAAAATAATTTTTAAGGAAACATTTTCTAGATTTTCTAGTGTTCCTTTCATAGAAAATGAATTACTTGAGAAAAACATTTTTCATAAAGAAAAAAAAGTCTTCTAAAATAGAGGAAAATGTTTCCACTTTTCAAATAAGGGAAAACATTTTCCCCATTTACTCTCTCTCATCTGACACCCCTACAAGTCCCTACTTTTTTTTTCATTTTTTTTTTCATTGTTTTCTTCTTCTTCTTTCTTGGTTGGTCGCTAGCCACAATGATGGTCGGTGATTGGCTACAGGCCACCCTTGACCTCGCTAGCGAGCTTGAGGCTCACCTAATCTGCGAGCAAGAGCCTCTAGCTTGCCAATTTGGCAAGCCTCGAGATCTAGTGAGACCCGAGGCTTGCCGTATTAGTGAGTGCGAGCCTTGCCTCAGGCTCAAGCTTGTCGATTTAGCAAGCCTTGAGCTTGCCGGCCTTGGGCCTCGCCAGATCGGCAAGCCAGAGTCTCTCGCTTGAGGCTTTCTTGTGGTTGGTTGTCGGCGATCGACCAAAGATGAAGAGCAAAACAAAGAAAAGAAGAAGAAAAGAAGAAAAAGAAAAAGAAAAAATAATTTAATAATCAATTTTTTATAATATAAGAAAGAATGAAAAATCGATTTTTATAAAAAAAAGAATGAAAAATCGATTTAAAAAAATAAAATAATAATACAATTATTGAAAAAGAGTATATGGAGGAAAAAATATTCTTTATTAAACAGCGGAAAATATTTTCCACTTCATTTTTAAGTTTTACTTGAACAACGAAAAATAAATATATTTCTCTTGAAAATATTTGTAAGAAACGCCACATTTTCTGCGAAATGAATGTAGCCTTAAGGTCACTTGAGACACCAAACCAATCACCACAATTGCACGCACCTGAGCTTGAATTCCAATTGAAGAGGGGCCTCCCTCCATGGGTTGAAGAATGAGTTCCTAAGCCGAACGAGGACCGATTATTGGGGATCTTTTGCACACATGGACATTAATGGTAAAATACAAAACACACAAGAAATTATTGAATTCTTAATATGCTTCTTTTTGCAAAAAAAAGGTTAAAAGAAAAAGAAATAATGAAGTCGAAGGAGAACAGTGGACTGTTTTCTTACTAAAAATCGCGGCGTTTTTTCTTCACTAAAGTTATGTCAAAGTCATATGAGTCCAGTTTGCTTTTTGATGTCCTCTTAACCAGCCGCGTAAAATTTTTTATGGCAACATTAGATGAGATCAAGGCGATTGATACTGCCACGTGCCATAAAAATTCAGGTATTGGTCGGCACACAGCGGTCCGAATTTGAGAATTTTTAGTGGTTTTTTCCCGGGAGTTTTCTGCCCCTTTGTTTTGACTTTTTTTGTTTCGCAGTAGCTACCAATTACTGGCTAGGTGACTAGGTCAACCCAACGAATCATCATCCGCAGCTGGTTAAAGCGGGATCCATGGTTGACCGATTCACGGGTCGAAGGGACTCGAAGAGGAAGAGGCGCAGATGGAGATCGTCCGTGCCCGCTTTGTTGTCTGACCCAAATCATCCTACGCCAATCTCTTTTGGATATCAAGTCGGAGTTGGGTTATCCAGCTCGTCTCCTTCGCGGAATATGCCGACCTGCACGCAATCATTCATCCGCTGATTGGCTCGTTTATTAAGAACCGCATCAAAGGAACTTGTCATCAGGTCGGTCTTTTTGCAGCTTCCAACCCCACTTTCCCATTTGCGGCATGCAGATCCGATCCAATCCATGTTTTTCCTTTTCTATGTTGTAGATGAAAAGTCGGGGGTTCTGCGCCTTTCCTTCTCATTTGCTTTGGAGGAGCAATTTCGATGTTTACTTCCTGCACGGTCCTTTGCCTTTGAAGTGCTCCGCTTTTTTCCCTGCAAGTGATCCGTCTGTTCTTGGATTCTTTGACTTTAAATCGAAGTTTGTTTGAGCAAACGGAGAGAAAAAGAAGAAGAAGATTGGAGAGTGAGTTCTTTTGTTGCAGGTTGAGAGCAATTTAATTTAGTTGGTTGACTTTCTACGAGTCCAAACATACTGGTGGTTAGCATTAAAACATGATGTTAGGGCAGAGACTTTGATAGGGTTTGAGGAGAGTATACGACCATGGATCCTCTGTTCTTTGATTCCTCCGCTTGTATCAAAGTAGATGATCGTCCCATAGATAGCCATGCCTTTTCACCTAGTCCAGATCGATACCCGAGTCTCACAGATAGTTTCTTTTTGGATGACCCTTTCCTAGACCTTAAATCCTCAGATAGTGCCTTTCTTTCGAATAAAGTAGACCCTGCAAATGATCTTTCTTCACAATCTATCGACCTCGGTATTGGAGATCTAATGTTTCCCTTGACAAGCGGGATCTCAGATGGAGGCCCATTTGGTCCATCTATGAGCTTGAGAAGTGCCCTGCCTCCGTTGGGGGACACTGATTCATCGGATCCCGTTCTAAAGTACATAAGTCAGATGCTTTTGGAAGAGAACATGGAGGAGCAACCGTGGGAATTTGCTGATCAGGTTGCTCTGCAGAATGCAGAAAAGTCATTGTACAATGCCCTTGGTCAGCAGCATTCAGAGGTGTCTGATCAGAGTCCCTCACAGCTTGATTTAAGCCATTATATCGAGAGCCCAACTAGCAGCCTTTCTGGGAGTAGCAGTGCTTGTGGAAGCCGTGATGCCACAAGTGTTACTGTTAGCTCTAGCGACTCAGCTGTTGCTAATATTCTTTACACGATCGAAGAACATAACCATGTCGTGCAGGAAAATTCTGACCTGGACTGTCAGTCGAACGTGGATTCCAGTTCACGGTTGTTGTCTAATTCTTCAAGCATCATCACGAATTATGATGATGGGTCTGAGGAATCTTTGCGTGAGCTTCTTGTCAAGAGCATTTTCAATGATTGTGAGTCTACGGTTCTGTTCAAGAAAGGATTAGAGGAGGCCAGCAAATTCCTTCCTACCAACAGTCAATTAGAAATTAACCCAGAGGACAGCAAACCACCATTGGAAACAGAGAAAGGAACCCCAAGAATGCTCATCAATGAGGAGATCAACATGAGGTGCTTATCTGATGGATTCAAGGGATTCAAAAATCACGAGAGGGATGAGGACGCTTTTGAGGAAGGCAGGGCCAATAAGCAAACAGCCTTGTATACAGAGGAGAGTGAATTTTCCGATTTGTTCGACAAGGTGTTGCTATGCAACGAAAATGGTGAGGCTATGTGTTCTGGCGATAAATCTGTGGAGACAGGGCTGAGCAAAGACATACGACCACAAAGGAAAAAGCGCGGTTCCAATAGAGGTAGGGGTCGTGGCAAGAAGCAGGGAAGTGAGAATACTGTTGACTTGAGCACTCTTCTGATTCTCTGTGCCCAGGCCAGCTCTACTAGTGACTTCAGGACCGCTAATGAATTGTTGAAGCAGATTAGAGAGAACTCTTCTCCATCTGGCGATGGGTCTCAAAGACTGGCCCATTACTTTGCCAATGGGCTAGAGGCACGATTGGTGGGCAACGAGACTCGAACGCAGCACTTCTATTCTAGTCTTGTCGCCAGGACGACCTCAGCAGCCGATATCTTGAAAGCTTACCACCTTCACATTTCGACATGTCCGTTTGTTAAGTTATCCATTTGCTTTGGAAATTACATGATTTTGAGATTAGCAGAGAAAGCCACTACCTTACATATAATAGATTTTGGCATTGGATTTGGTTTTCAATGGCCAACCCTCATACAGAAGCTCTCTTCTCGATCAGAAGGGCCCTGTAAATTGCGCATCACAGGCATAGAGCTTCCACTGGCTGGTTTGCGCCCGGCAGAAAGAATAGAGGAGACAGGTCGTCGTTTGAAAAAATATTGTGAGCGTTTTAGTGTCCCTTTTGAATTCAACTTCATAGCATCCAGCAATTGGGAATCCATCAAACTT
This sequence comes from Eucalyptus curtisii, assembly GCA_017140595.1. Taxonomy (NCBI): domain Eukaryota; kingdom Viridiplantae; phylum Streptophyta; class Magnoliopsida; order Myrtales; family Myrtaceae; genus Eucalyptus; species Eucalyptus curtisii. The sequence continues at coordinate 12,427,440 of CM029504.1, forward strand.
GCGGATCTCAAGATTCGAAGCAATGAGACAGTTGCTGTGAATAGTTCATCTCGGTTTGGCAATCTCCTTGATGAGACAGTTGGGGACGACTGTCCACGGGATGCTGTGTTGAATCTAATTTGGCAAATTAAACCGGATATTTTTGTTCATATTGTATCTAACGGCTACCACAATGCGCCCTTTTTTGTGACAAGATTCCGTAAGGCACTTTTTCATCTTTCCGCAGTGTATGATATGTTTGATGCTATTTTAGATGGCGACAGCAATGAGAGGTTGGTTATTGAGAGAGAGTTCCATGGACGGGAAATTATGAATGTTGTAGCATGTGAAGGTTCGGAAAGGGTTCAGAGGCCAGAAACGTACAAGCAATGGCAGGTTCGTCATATTAGGGCTGGGTTTAAGGCGATTCCTCTGGACCAAGAGCTCATGACGGTGTTTAGGGGTAAGATGAAAGAATGTTACCACAAGGATTTTGTGCTTAATGAGGACGGCTACTGGATGCTGCAAGGTTGGAGAGGTCGAATTCTCTATGGTGCCTCCTGTTGGGTGCCCACTTAGGATGGCTCCAAAGGGAATGTTTTCTGTCATGACCTGTAAATTGCAGGGATTCTTACCGAGTCGACAGGTCAAGGATTTTATTAGAGTAGCTCAGAATGTACCTATCTACTGCTCTTCTGTTTGCGCATGTATCTTTTTAATTGCAAACGGTTTTGAATCTGCAATGTTTTCTTACTGTTTATCAAACCTTGAGATAGGAAGATACGTTTTGCAGCTTCTATGCTGCACGGCATTGCTGATTTTGCCGATATTGTGTCATGAATTGTCTATTATATATCTCCCGAGTTCTGCAAGTAACATGGCAGCTTGAAGCTGATTATGGGTATGGGTGCGGGATTATCATGTACAGTTTGTGTTATTTGCCTGATGGCTCTGTTGTTTACTAGTATCCTACAATACTGAAAACTGTTTAGCTCTTTGAGAACTTGATTATCGAAGGTGGGGCTCATGGAGGATGATGTTTCCCCACGTGATGCAGCCAAAATATGCTCATGCCGAAGTTGTTTCTGTCTTGGAGGGAAATTAAGGGCAATTTAACTTCTGGGTACTTCGTGGCACGCACACCTTTTATTTGTAACTCGGTTGTCTTTCTGTGAAGAAATTTGGATGGGTCAATTGTAGGTTTGTTTACAAGGGAGATCAAGAATGTGATTAAATTAGTTATTGTAGATATAATTGAATTCTCATACAACTCAGTTTGTCAATAAATTGTTTCATTTACACCAACTCAGTTTCTCATGATTTTCTAGGTTTGTGGTGTGGATGTGTAAAAATCTTGACAATGTCAATGGAATTGCATAATTCTACTGATGGGGTGCTGTTGAATTTAAGCTTAGGCGAAGCCTTTAGCTAAGTGGTGCAAGGTCACCGGTTTCGTGATGTTGATTTTGACCAAGTCAAAAGTAGAAACCGATATCTATATGCGCTCTTAGGATAAAAATCCCAAATTCATCCAAGTTGAAAGATCGGAAAATAACACGAAAAATTTCAAGTTATACGAACTATGATACCAGTATTCATAACAGCACGCTCAATCACAGTTACTTCCAAGATTGTTGTTAGAGGATCGAGAATGGAAGGCTGTAATGAACCGCAAGATTTTGTTGGGAAATACTTTGATGTGCCCATGAAACATAAATGAAATTGTTTTGGTTGCTAAAGTCAATTTGGAGCAAAAATTAAGTTTCATCACTCGTTGTCTCTCTCTGTCACACCCCAAAACTACAAAGAATAGAGATGACACGGCCGTCCTTCCACACGAAGCGACGCAGCCTCAAACACAACCAACAACCCGATATTAACTTATATATATATCAAACCATATATACATATCGATAGACCAACGTGATTGGTTGCAACATCGAGTTTCTATAATCCACCAAAAAGGAATATACAATTAGAACTCGACAATCCAACCACTAGCAAGGAAAGTGCACCACTTCCTTTGGCCATACCCAAAAATAGAATTCCCCAAAAGTTTCCCACCGACGGCGCACTCGCTCTATTTGCCGCTAACCGAGGAACCCGAAAGATTAAAGGAGGAGTGGAATGAGCAACAACAGCTTGAGTAGTACATATCTTCTAAGCGAGATCGAACAACCACTATGCATGTATACAAAGCAATACCAAACTTCATAATGCCAAGTCAATATATAAAATACATATCAAATCATATAAGAGTTATTTCTTATCATCAAAGCTTTATACTAATATGGAAAACTCATTTAAATCACCATCAAAAGTCAAATATCAATGGTCAAGTCCATTGAATAATCTCTCCATCAAATATGATAACCGAGAGGTTGTCCGGCAACAAACGAGACCCTTGAATTCGGATTCCTTCACATATCAATGGTCCATCCATTGATTAATCTATTGCTCAATATTCCACCATGGTCACGACACAACGCCTTGTGACAAGGCGACCAAGCTTTTCCCCTTGGCGAGGTCTCCACCTACAAAGCCGATCATTTGGGCCCGAGAAGGATATCCTAAACCCTGGTATGCATACCCCAAAAACCTCTCATTGGGTTCACAGTCATATTGAGCATAAATCCTCCAATACCGAAATCCAATCCGTAAATCAATATCTTAAATCAAACAAATAACATTTGCAGCATAGCCGATCATCTATTTCATATCCATTTCTCAAATCATCATAAACATTTCCATAAATCGCCGCAAAGCAATTTCATATATATTTCTCCACAAACTTTGTATAATACGCTTCTCAAACACTCATAATCAACCAAAGGGTAGTAAATGCTCGATCCGGCTTTTATGCAATAAAAATGCTCTTCTCGATTCAATATATATACATATATATATATATATATATATATATATATATATATATATATATATATATATATACTTCAAGACATGATTTTATAAAATCAAAGAAGATATAGTACCACTCACCTCGTCGTCTACAACCAAACGACGAACGATACCCGTATCGCCGAACTCAAGGCCCTATCAAATAATCGAGGAATAATGTTAAAATCTAATAAAACTCTTATCTTAACTACGAAATGACTAACTTATGCCTTAACTCTAACAAAAGGACTTCTACGCGCTAACAAAACGCAACACGGAGTTTAAACACAAAACTTGATCACGCCTTAACTTCCTCCTCCGAACCCCGATCCAAACAAATTTATAGTCAATAGAGAGCCCTTGACACATATTACGAGAATCCCAACTTCACCGTCCCAAAATCAAGCCGAAAGGTGACAAAATATAGGCCCAAAGCTGCTGGACGCGTACTGTTCACTGCGCGCGGGAAACTTTGAAATTTTGTTTCGGACAAACCACAAGCTCAAATCACGATCCGTAAAATCCCACGGCTCCACAACACCCTAAAGTATCATTCCTACAAAAATATGCAGCTAACGACTCCAAAATCTGACTTCGCCACTTGATTTTCCAAAAATTCCGAATTTGAGCCCTAAGCCCAAAAATTACTTCAATTGGACGAACGAGGGGCCTAATCTCTTACCGGGTGCTGCGTTATGGAGTAGAGTCGACTTGGCGAGGCATCCGTGGCGTGCACGTGCCAAAACCCCTTTCTCTTCTTCTTCTTCTTTTCTTTCTTTTCTTTCTGGTGCCTGAACGTGGGCTTTCCTTCCTTTTTATCTCTTCCCTTTTCTTTTTGTTTTCTTTTCCTTTTTTTTTTTTATTTTCTTCCTCTCTCTCTCTCTCTCCTCTTTTCCCTCTCTCCCGAAAGCTCTCGATTCCTCTCTCTCTGCAGTAGCTTCCACCTTTTTCTTTTTCTTTGACGGGGTCAAAACCCATATTTTACACTCTCTCTCTCTCTGATTCATCGTGATGTTGAGAGATGAAAGCCTAATTTAGGTTACTTGAGACGCTAGACCAATCACCATAATCACACGCACCTGAGCTTGAATTCCAATTGAAGAGGGGCCTTTATGGGTCGAAGAATGAGTTCTAAGCTGAATGAGAACAGATTTTTCAGAGTCTCTTATTAACACAGACATTAATGGAAAAATACAAAATGCAGCAAGAAATTATTGATTTCTTAATATGCTTCTTTTTGCAAAAAAAAGGTAAAAAGAAAAAGAATTAATGAAATCGAAGGAAAACAGTGGAGTGTTTTCTCGCTAAAAATGCTGGCTTTTTTTCTTCACTAAAGTCATGTCGGAATCATATTAGTTTAGTTTTCTTTTCGTTATTCCCTTAACTAGTCACATAAAATTTTTATGGCAAAATTAGACGAGATCAAGGCTATTGATATTACCGCGTGCATAACATAGAGTTTTCAACGACACATAAAAATTCAGGCATTGGTCGGTACACAGCCGTCCTAATTTGAGAATTTTTTGTGGTTGTTTCCCGGAAGTCTTCTGTGTCTTTGCTTTGACTTTTTTTGTTCCGCTGCAGCCGCCGTTTACCGGCTGGCAAGCATAGGGCATCGTCATCTGCAGCTGGTCAAAGCGGGACCCATGGTTGACCGATGCGGATCGAAGGTACACGAAGCGGAGGAGGCGCAGATGGAGATCATCCGGGCCCGCCGTGTTGTCTGACCCTAATGATCCTACGCCAATCTCTTTTGGATATCAAGTCGAAGTTGGGTTGTCCAGCTCGTCTCCTTCGCGGGATATTCCGACCTGCACGCAATCTTTCATCCGCTGATTGGCTCGTATATTAAGAATCGCATCGAAGGAACTTGTCATCAGGTCGGTCTTTTCTCAGCTTCAACCTCACTTTCCCATCTCACGGTATGCAGGTCCGATCCAATCCCTGTTTTCCTTTCCTATGTTGTAGATGAAAAGTCGGGTTCTCTGTGTCTCCTCTTTTGATTTGCTTAGATAGGAGCATGTCGATGTTTGCTTCCTGCGGCGTTCTTTCTTTTTGAAGGACTCCACTTTTCTCCCTGCACGCAATCCGTCTGATCTTGGATTCTTCGACTTTAAATCGAAGTTGTTGAAGCAAACGAAGGAAAAAGGGAAGAATATTGAAGAGGGAGTTCTTTTGTTGCAGGCTGAGAGCATTTTACTTTAGTTGTTTGATGTTCTAGGAGTCCAAATAAACTGGTGGTTTGCATCAAAATATGATTTTAGGGTAGGGACTTTGATGGGGTTTGAATAAGGAGAATATTTGACCATGGATCCTTTCAACTTTGATTGCTCTGATTGTATCAATATAGAAGATCTTCCAATAGACAGCCGTGCCTTTTCACCTAATCCAGATCAGTACCCGAGTCTCTCAGATGGTTTCTTTTGGGATGACCCTTTTCTAGACCTTAAATCCTCAGATAGTGCTTTTCTTTCTAATAAAGTAGACCCTGCCAATGATCTCCCCTCGAAATCTTTTGACCTCGATATTGGAGATTTAGTCTTTCCCACGACAAGCATGAGCTCAGGTGGAGGCCCATTTGGTCCATCTATGATCTCGAGTAGTGGCCTGAGTCCAGGGGCATATTCCCTCTCCCCATCAGGGGTTACTGACTCATCGGATCCTGTTCTGAAGTACATAAGTCAGATGCTTATGGAAGAGAACATGGAGGAGCAACCGTGGGAATTTGCTGATCAGGTTGCTCTGCAGAATGCTGAAAAGTCATTGTATGATGCCCTTGGTCAGCAGCATTCAGAGGTGTCTGATCAGAGCCCCTCACAGCTTGAATTAAGCCATTACATCGAGAGCCCAACTAGCAGCCTTTCTGGGAGTAGCAGTGCTCGTGGAAGCCGTGATGCTACAAGCGTTACAGTTAGCTCTAGCGACTCAGCTGATGCTAATATTCTTTACATGATCGAAGAACATAGCCAAGCTGTGCAGGAAAATTCTGACCTGGACTTCCAGTCGAATGTGGATTCCAGTTCGCAGTCGTTGTCCAATTCTTCAAGCAGCATCACGAATTCTGATGATTGGTCGGAGGAATCTTTGCATGAGCTTCTTGTCAAGAGCATTTTCAGTGATAGTGAGTCTATGATTCAGTTCAAGAAAGGATTAGAGGAGGCCAGCAAGTTCCTTCCTACCAACAGTCAATTAGGAATTAACCCAGAGGACAGCAAACTGCCATTGGAAAGAAAGAAGGCAACCCCAAGAATGCGCATCAATGAGAAGATCAACATGAGGCGCTCATCTGATGGATACAAGGGATTGAAGAATCACGAGAGGGACGAGGATGCTTTTGAGGAAGGCAGGGCCAATAAGCAAACAGCCTTGTACACAGAAGATAGTGAGCTTTCGGCTTTGTTCGATAAAGTGTTGCTCTGCAACTGTTCTGGCGATAAATCTGCGGAGACAGGGCTGAGCAAAGACATACGGCTGCAAAGGAACGAGCGCAACTATTCGGGGGACATATCCGCAGAGACAGGGCTGAGCAAAGACATACAGCCACAAAGGAACAAGCGAGGTTCCAATAGAGAAAGGGGTCGCGGTAAGAAGCAGGGAAGCAAGAATATTGTTGACTTGAGAACTCTTCTGATTCTCTGTGCACAAGCCATCTCTACAAGTGATTTCAGGACTGCTAATGAATTGTTGAAGCAGATTAGAGAGAACTCTTCCCCATCTGGCGATGGGTCTCAAAGATTGGCCCATTACTTTGCCGATGGGCTAGAGGCACGACTGGTGGGCAGCAACAGTCGAACACAAGACTTTTATTCTACTATTGTTGCCAGGAGAACCTCAGCAGCCGATGTCTTGAAAGCTCTTCACCTTCACATGTCAACATGTCCGTTTAAGAAGTTCTCCATTTTCTTTGCAAATTACATGATTTTGAAAATAGCAGAGAAAGCCACTACGCTTCATGTAATAGATTTTGGCATTCGGTTTGGTTTTCAATGGCCAGTCCTCATACAAAAGCTCTCTTCTCGATCAGAAGGGCCCTGTAAATTGCGCATCACAGGCATAGAGCTTCCACAGGCTGGTTTGCGCCCGGCAGAAAGAATAGAGGAGACAGGTCGCCGTTTGAAAAAGTATTGTGAGCGTTTTAGTGTCCCTTTTGAATTCAACTTCATAGCATCCAGCAATTGGGAATCCATCAAACTTGCGGATCTCAAGATACGAAGCAATGAGACAGTTGCTGTGAATTCTATACTCCGGTTTCAGAATCTCTTTGACGAGACAGTTGAGGACAACAATCCACGAGATGCTGTGTTAAATCTAATTAGGGAAATTAAACCGGATATTTTTGTTCATGCTATAAGTAATGGCTCCTACAATGCGCCGTTTTTTGCGACAAGATTCCGAGAGGTACTTTTTCATCTTTCCGCAATATATGATATGTTCGATGCTACTTTAGATGCTGACTGCGAAGAGAGGTTGGTTTTTGAGAGAGAGTTATATGGACGGGAAATTATGAATGTCATAGCATGTGAAGGTTTGGAAAGAGTAGAGAGGCCGGAAACTTACAAGCAATGGCAGATTCGTATTATGAGGGCTGGATTTAAGGCGCTTCCTCTGGACCAAGAGCTCATGAAGTTGTTCAGGGGTATGATGAAAGAATCGTACCACAAGGATTTTGCGCTTGATGAAGACGGCAACTGGATGCTGCAAGGTTGGAGAGGTCGGATTATCTATGGCTCCTCCTGTTGGGTGCCCATGTAGGATAGTTGCAAAAAACTGTTTTCTGTCATGACCTGTACATTACAGGGATTCTTCCCGGGTCAACAGGTCAAGGATTTGTAATAGGGTAGCTCAGAATGGACTTATTTCCGGCTCCTCTGTTTGGGCATGTATTTTTTTACTTGCAAAGAATTTTGAGTCTGGAACGTTTGCTTTACTATTTATCTAATTCTTGAGATAGGAAGGTACAATTTGCAGCTTCCAAGCCACACGGCATTGTGAATTTTGCTGATAATGTGTCATGATTTGCCTATCCTATATCTCACAAGTTGTGCAAGTAATATGGCAGCTCGAAGCTGACAATGGGTACGGGTGCAGCATTGTCATGTATGGTTCGTGCTGTCCTCTTGATGGCTCTGCTGTTTACTAGTCTCCTATAATGCCGAAAGCTGTCCAGCTCTTTTAAGAACTTGAGTAGCCAAGGAGGGGCTCGTGGAGGTGCGTTTCAGAATATGATGCAGACAAAGTTGCGCTCATGCTGAAGTTGTTTCTGTCTTCAAGTCAAATTAAGGGCAAATGAAATTCTAGATTACTTTCTGGCATACAGGCATTATATCTTACATCTCCGTTTTCTCTTTCTGTGAAGTACTTTGGATGGGTCAATTGTTGGTTTATATGTAAGGGAGATCAAGTATGTGATTAAACTAGCTATTATAGATATCTTCGAATTCTCATGCAATTTAGTCTGTCAATAAACTATTCCATTTGCATGAAGGACTGATAAACGGAGTGCGAGATTGATTTAATCTACGAAAGCTTTAGCTTTTCTGCATTTTAATTAAGCATAATTATGCAATGCTTGGCAGGTGAGCTCCAATCCTAAATATTCATGAGAAATGTCTTTTCTAAAGTACTAAGAGAGCTTGCATGTTGCCGCATCCTTGCAATAATAAGCTCCAATGATGGAAAGATCACAATAATTATTACTTAATAGTTTCTTTCCCTCAAAAATCTAAGTTACATTCATTTTCTAATTTCTCTCTCAGTAAAATAAATAGAAATGTTTGTGGGGTGAATCTTTTCAATAGCTACAAAATTTTGGAGTTGTGATAATTGATGTACTAGCATGGGATACCATCAGTCATATTTGTTCTTCCTACTAATATTATTAGATATCGTATAATAATATTCAATTAGACCGTCTTGTTCTGGTGAAAAAGTTTTTTTTTTTTTTGGGTTGAAGGTAAAAGGTTTATTTGAATAGTTGATGTAATAATATCAACATGTATGTAATTAAAATTCACAAAATAAATGGTCATGATTTTTCTTAACCCTCCAAAAAAAAAGAAAAAAAAGAATGGTCAGTATTTTCTCGATTTATAGTGCCCATTGTGTAAAAAACTGGACAATGCTTATGGAAATTGCTCAGTTGGGGGCGCCGTGGAAGTTAAGCTCAGGAGTAGGCTTAAGCCTCAGGCTGGGCTTTTAACTTAACCAGTGATGCCAAATCACCGGTTTTCTGATGCAGATTTTGACCAAGTCAAAAGTAGAAACTGGTTTCCATATGCGCTTTTAATATAAAAATCTCCCAGATTCATCTAATTTGAAAGATGGGAAAATTTTAAAAAGGAGAAAAACTACATAAAAAATTCCAAATTATGTGAATTATGTATTCATCGTAATACCTTTCGTCATAGTTTTATTTTATGTTTTCATTAGAATTTCGACAGCGAAAGGCTAACATGATTAGTGAGACGTTTCGCGATGGAATAATTTGACACTCTCTTGAACTAGAAATGGTGTTGTCTTGATTGCTGAAGTCATTAGGGTTCACCACTCTCTCTCTCTCTCGAAACATGAAACCCTAGAATGAAGCCAAACCAATCACAATAAATAGATGCACCCAGCTCGAATTCCAACTGGAGAGGGGCCTCCATAGGTTGGTGCATGAGCTCCTGAGTTGGACGAGGACCAATTCCTTAGGATCTTTTACCACTTGCTAGAGGTATCAAAATGGGTCATTGACCCATTTATGGACTCATTTATGTTTAAATGGGTCGTTAATGGGTCATGCCTTATTTTCTAAAGCAACTATAATGGATTTTAATGGATAAAATTGAGATATATGGATCTTAAATGGGTAAGCTCTTTTCTTTGACCCATTTATTAACCCATTAAAAATGAACCAATTTATTTTCACCAAAAACTTCACACTCTCTCTCTTCTCTCTTTAACTTTACAATTTTTTTTAAAAAAAAAAACCGAAATTATAATTATTTTTTTCTTTTTTCTTTCTTCTTTTTTTTTTTCTTTTTTTTTTCTTTCTTCTTCCTCCGATCGTCAGCACGGCCATGATCGGTGATCGGCCAGGCGAGCCTCAAGCTCGCCGGCGTTGGGCGAGCTCAAGCTCACCGGCATCGAAGAGCCGGGCGAGCTCGAGGCTCGCTCGTGGCCGGACGCCGGCCGTCGTCGTCATGGCGGTGGCCGCCGAAGAAGAAGAGGAACAAAAAAAGAAAAAAGAAAAATAAAAATTATATTTAAAAAATAATTAAAATTTTATTTTTTAAAAAATTAATTAAAAAATTAATTTTTAAAAATAATTAAAAATTTATTTTTTTAAAAAATATTTTTAAAAAATTAAAAATAATTAAAGATTTATTTAAAAAAATAAAAAAATTAAAATTCGATTTTTTAAAATAATTATTTTAAAATTATAAAAATTGTCCATTAAATTTATGTTGTGTAAAACTATTTTAACAATACCATTTTAAAAAATATATATATAAGAAATAAGCTTGGAAGTATTTTAGTAATATAATCTTAAAAAAAAACATAGGAATAAGTTTTTCTAAATTTGGCTAAATATGAAAATATTTTATTAATATGGGTCGGGTCGGGTATGGGTCGAAAAATTTACATTATGCTTAAATGGGTCATAAATGGGTTAATTGGTCAATTTGGGTCGACCCATTAATGACTCGATCCAAACCCGACCCGACTCACCCGTTTGACACCTCTACCACTCGCATAGACATCCATGAAAAAAGCAAAAAAACATAGAAACAATGAAGACGCTGGAGAATAATAGACTATCTCGTCGCTTATAACATTGCTTTTATTCATTAAAGTCATATCGGAGCCATATTAGTTTTGTTTGTTTTTGGGTGTCCATGTAACTTGCCATGTAGGATTTTTAATGATGACCTTGATTGAGATGGTTACTAAAGTTGTTGATATCGCAATGACCATCATTTGAGTTTTTTAGTGACAAAAAAAAAATTAAATATTGATGCGTAATGAGTCTAATTTGAGAATTTTGGTAGGTTTTTTTAGTCGAATTTTCTCTCACTATATTTTATTAATGTGAGTGACTAATGAGAAAAGTTTTTATTTCTCATTTTTATTTCAAAAATAGAAAAATATAAAAATTTCACTTTTTATTTCTATTCGAAACCTATTTTTGAACTAATAATTTGTTTCAAAAATGTACAAGTGAAACTATTTTACCAAGTTCCAAATTTATCTTGAAAATAACAAAATAAAATGAATATTATGTGCGTCCCCAGTAAACATGACATAACTCATTGGTAGCTTGCCGAAGCCGGACCCACAGTAGTTTGACCGATCGATCACTTCCCCGATCGCACACAGATCGAGATTACCGGGCCGGCTTCATCGTCTGACCAAAATCCTCCCAATAAAATTTCTCCTCTTATTTATTTATTTATTTATACTTATTTTTCTATTTGTATTTTTTTATCTGCAGCTTTTGTTTCGCTCGAAGATGGCATTGCAGAATCCTCATCAGATTGGTTTTTATTCAGCTTCCAACTCCACTTCTCATTTTAAGGTTTGCAGATCCGATCTCTCTATCCCGCTCGAGCCGCCTCTGGATGGTTCCGAACTTCACCCCTGATTCACTCGTATAAATATGGAATTGGAGAATCCTCATCAGATTGATCTTTATTCAGCTTCCAACTCCACTTCTCAGTTTTAAGGTTTGCAGATCCGATCTCTCTTTCCCTTTTTATATAGTGTCTTCTCTATCCATCCGCTTAGGTGGGAGCATGTCCATGTTTGCTTCCTGCGCTGCCCTTTCCCTTCGAAGTACTCCACTTTCCTCCCCGCGCGTGATCTTTTATTCCTGGACTTTAGTCGACGTTGTTTGAGTGAGCGAAGAACAGAAAGAAAGTCATCGAAGAGGGAGTTGTTTTGTTGCAGGCCGAGTGCCTTTTACTTTAGTTTGTTGATGTTCCTGGGGCGTAAGTACACTGGCGTAGGGTTTGAAGAGTAGATGTGCAATACTTGGCCCCTTTGACCAAGCCAAAATTTTCGACAAAAAAAAAAAAAAAAAAGACCAAGCCAAAAGAAGTGGTGGGACCCATGGAACATAATTAATCAGAAAAAGGGAAAACGGGCTGAAAAGTCAAAGAAAAAGGTACTTTGGTGTTGGGGGGGGGGGGGGGGTGGGGCTCGCGCAATAAATAAAAAAGGGGAGAAAGAACAAGGAAAAGAAAGAAGAAGGAGAAAGGAAAGGGGGCCTTGACTTTACCAAGCCGATTTGACTATATATATCGGTGAGTATTCGTGCTTTTCGTTCGTATGATCAGAGTAGTCTTCGGGATTAGGGCTCAAATTCAGAATATTGAGAAAATTGAGTCATGATATCCGCTTTTTGAGCTGTGGAACTTCGGAATTTCTCGGAAATGAGGACTTATGGTGTGGTATGGCATGGTAGAACCATGGGTTTTGAGTGGAGTCGTTTTGGCGCAATGGTTTTGTCGGAGTGAGATTTTAAGGTTTGAGCAAGTTTCGAGTTGAGCTTAAGTTTGAGCTATCGCTTTGGTGAACAATTTGTTAACGTGTAGGAGTGATTTTATTAGCATTAAGGTGCAGTTTAGTTGTTTTATAATTGAGGTAGAGTTTTATTTGATTTTAACACTATTCCTCGATTATTTGATAGGGCCGCGAGTTCAACGATACGTGTATCATTTATTGTTTTGTGGTAGGTAACAAGGTGATTGATACTGCATTTTCTTTGGTTTTGTAAAACCATGCCTTAGAGTATATATATACATATATTGAATTGAGAATAGCATTTTTGTTGTATTAAGCGGGATTGAATATTCAGTAGCTCTTGATTATTTGAGAACAGTTTGAGAAACATATTATGAAATGTGTCGTGACAATTTACATATATGTAATTGCTTTGCGACTGGTTTATGGAAAATTCTATATGTGATTTGAGAAATGGATGAGAAATAGCGGATATTTATATTGTGAAAAGTTATTTGCTTAGTTGATGAGATTGATTTCTAGATTGGATTTCTAGTACTGGAGGATGGTTGTTTATGCTTATTATCATTTCGAGCCCATTGAAAGGCATATGAGTATGCATGCTAAGTTTAGGATATCCTTCTGGGTCAAGCTGTTGGCTTTATAGGTGGAGACCTTGCCAAGAGGGAATCTTGGTCACCTTATCACAAGGTATTGTGCCAGGACTATAGTTTAATATTTAGCAAAAGATTGGATGATAGATGGAATATCGAGATGTGGTTTTATATAAGATGAATCAATAGAATAGACTATTGATGTGTGATATAAGATTAACCAATGAAATGGACTATTGATATATTTATTGACGAGATTGATCAATGGATTGAATCATTGATGTTTGTTATAATATTATTGATATAACTCATTTATATTTTGTATGCATTTTATATACTGAAATTGAGATAAATGAGTTTTAATATTACTTTGTAAAGTGTATAGTGATTGCTAGATTTGCTTAGAAGATGTGTACTACTCACTAATCTTGTAGTTGCTCATTCCTCTATTTTCAAATCTTCTTAGGTTTCTCGGTGAGTGGACAATAGAGCATGAGCAATTTTGTTGGGAGACTTTTGGAAGTGGACTTTGGATATGATTTGGGTTTGTGTCTTTCGAGTGAAAGGAATGCCGTGTCACCCCTATCTATGTAGGATTCGGGGTGTGATAAGATGACTATGGATACTTTGTTCTTTTATTGCACCAATTGTGGCAATGTCGATGATCTTCCAATAGACAGCCATGCCTTTTCACCTAATCCAGATCAGCACCTGGGTCTTGCAAATGATTTCCTTTTGGATGACCCTTTTCTAGACCTTAAATCCTCAGATATTGCTTTTGTTTCGAATAAAGTAGACCCTGTAACCATTCTCCCATCGAAACCGGTTGACCTCGATAAAGGAGATTTGATCTTTCCCTCGACAAGCATGAGCCTAGATGGAGGCTCATTTGGTCCCTCTAGGAGCTTGAGTAAGGGCCGGAGTTCAGAGAGAGATTCTCTCTCCCCCTCGGGGGACAGTGACTCATTGGATCCCGTTCTAAAGTACATAACTCAGATGCTTATGGAAGAGAACATGGAGGAGCAAACGTGGGTATTCGCCGATCAGGTTGCTCTGCAAAATACTGAAAAATCATTGTATGATGCCCTTGGTCAGCAGAATTTGAAACAGTCTGATAAGAGCCCCTCACAGGTTGAGTTAAGCCAATATATCGAGAGCCCAGCTAGCAACCTTTCTGGACGTAGCAGTGCTCACAGAAGCCATGATGCTACAAACGTTACTCTTAGCTCTAGTGACTTGGCCGATGCTGATATTCCGTACACAATCGGGGAACAAAGCCATGCTGCGCTGAAAAATCCTGACCAAAACTTCCTGTCGAATGTGGATTCCAATTCGCAGTTCTTGGCCAATTCTTCAAGCAGCATCACCAATTATGATGGTGGGTCCGAGGAATCTTTGCATGGGCTACTTGTCAAGACCATTTTCAGCGCTGGAGAGTCTATGATTCAGTTCAAGAAAGGATTAGAGGAGGCCAGCAAATTCCTTCTTTCCAACAATCAATTAGCAATTAATCCAGAGGACAGCAAACCGTCCTCTGAAACAAAGAAAGGAACCACAAGAATGCACATCGAGGAGGAGATCAACATGAGCTCATCTAATGGATTCAAGGGATTAAAGAATCACGAGAGGGACAAGGATGCTTTTGAGGATGGCAGGGCCCACAAGCAAACAGCTTTGTACACAGAAGAGAGTGAGCTTTCAGATTTGTTCGATAAGGTGTTGCTCAGCACTGAAAATGGTCCGAGTATGTGTTCTGGCGACAAATCTGTGGAGACAGGGGTGACAAAAGACATACGGCCACCAGGGAACAAGCGTGGTTCCAATAGAGGTAGGGGCCGTGGAAAGAAGCAGAAAAGCAAGAATACTGTTGACTTGAGAACTCTTCTGATTCTCTGCGCACAAGCTATCTCTACTAGTGATTTCAGGAGTGCTAATGAATTGCTGAAGCAGATTAGAGAGGACTCTTCTCCATTTGGGGATGCCTCTCAAAGATTGACCCATTACTTTGGCAACGGGCTGGAGGCACGATTGGTGGGCAACAACATTCGGATGAAAGACTTTTATTCTACTAGTATTCTTGCCAGGACGATCTCAGCAGCCGATTTTTTGAAATATTACCACCATAACATTTCAACGTGCCCATTTGCTCGGTTCTCCACGTTCTTTGCAAATTACATGATTTTGAAATTTGCAGAGAAAGCCACTACCCTTCACATAATAGATTTTGGCATTGCATTTGGTTTTCAATGGCCAACCCTCATACAGGAGCTCTCTTCTCGACCAGATGGGCCCTGTAAATTGCGCATCACAGGAATAGAGCTTCCACAGGCTGGTTTTCACCCTGCAGAAAGAATAGAGGAGACAGGTTGCCGTTTGAGAAAGTATTGTGAGCGTTTTGATGTAGCTTTTGAATTCAATTTCATAGCATCAAGGGATTGGGAATTGATCAAACTTGCGGATCTCAAGATTCAAAGCAATGAGACAGTTGCTGTGAATTGTTTAAATCGGTTTAAGAATCTCCTTGATGAGACAGTTGAGGACAACAATCCACGTGATGCTGTGTTGAATCTAATCTGGCAAATTAAACCGGATATTTTTGTTCATGCTGTACGTAGCGTCTCCTACAATGCGGCCTTTTTTGTTACAAGATTCCGAGAGGCGCTTTTCCATCTTTCTGATGTGTATGATTTGCTTGATGCTACCATTGATTGTGACGACAAAGAGAGGTTGGTCATTGAGAGAGAGTTTTATGGACGGGAAATCATGAATGTCATAGCATTGGAAGGCTCGGAAAGAATTGAGAGGCCCGAAACATACAAGCAATGGCAGGTCCGTCATGTGAGGGCTGGGTTTAAGGCGCTTCCTTTGGACCAAGATTTCATGAAGTTACTCAGAGGTAAGATGAAAGCGTGGTACCACAAGGATTTTGTGCTCGATGAAGATGGCAACTGGATGCTGCAAGGTTGGAGAGGCCGGATTTTTTATGGCTCCTCCTGTTGGGCGCCTACTTAGGATGCTCCAAAAAGAATGTTTTCTGTCATGGACATGTAGATTACTGGGATTTTTCCCAAGTCGACAGGTCAAGGATTCGTATTAAAGTGGCTCAGCACGAACTTATTTCCGGCTCCTCTGTTGGTTGATGTATCTTTTACTTGCAAGTAATTTTGAATGTGGAATGTTTACTTACTATTTATCTAATTCTCGAGATAGGAAGATACAATTTGCAGCTTCTATGCGCACGCCATCGGGAATTTGCTGCTAATGTTCTGTTATTTGTCTATCCCATATCTCACAAGTTCTGGAAGCAATATGGCAGCTCGAAGATGATGATGGGCATGGTGCAGCATTATCAGGTATAATTTGTGCTGTTCTCTAGATGGCTTTGTTGTCCGCTAATCTCCTACAAGACGGAAAGCTGTTTACCTCGTTTCAGAACATAATGGGCCATCGGCGAGGTTTGCCCTTGCCAGGGCGAGGTTGCTCTTGCTGGCCCCAAGCGAGGGCTTGTAGGCCCTTGCTAGCAGCTAGTGGTGAGGGCTTGCAGGCCCTGGTTGGCCCTTACTAGCAGTTGGTGAAGGTGGTTGAGCCCTCATTGGCCTTTATTAGCAACTGGCGAGGGTCGATGAGCCGTCATCGGCGGCCTCTGGCCCTCGCCGGAAAAAGAAAAAAAAGAAGAAGAAGAAAAGTGAAAAAAGGAAAGAAAAGAATAAAAAATAATTTAAAATTAAAATTGTAATTGGATGAATTCGCCTTTGATCGGTTGAAATATTTAGCGACCGATGATTGGCAAGGTCAGGCTCTTTTTTGAAACAACCATGGCCATTTCAGGCTTTTATTTGAGAAAATGATGCTACTTTAAATCTTTATTTGGAATTTTCCTTTTATTTCATGAATAATTTGAAAAATATTTCCCTCAAAACAATCCTTCATATTTTCTCACTAAAATGAATAAACAAAGATTTTGTTTTATCTTCCATGAAAATATTTCGATATATATATTTTTTTTCAATAACCAAACATTCTTCATAGAAGAATTATTGTAAGTGATACAAGCGATCATTTTAAGGAAATATTTTTTAAAATCATTCATTTTTCCAAAAACAAGTAAAGCCTTATTTTATAATCTATTATGCATAGAATCTATAACTCATAGTTTGAAGAGCTACACAAGTTTTGGTGCTGTGGTCATTGATGTGTAAGATGGGAAGACAATTGCCATGTTTTTTCTTCCCACTAATGTGGTCAAATACCTTAGAATGGTATGCATTTAAACTTATCTTTCATCAGTTTGGTATTAAATATTGGGGAAAAATTTTAAATAAGGATTCAAAGTAGAGTCATTTTCTTAAAAGAGAATTCAAAGTGAATATTATCTCAAATAAGGATTTGAAATGCCAAAACTTAGTCTCAAATAAATATTCAAACTCCAAATCTTATCCATGTCAGGGGCATTTTCATTCAATGACAGTTTTCTTTTTCTTCTTCATTTTCACTTTCTCTTTGTTTTGTTTTGTTTTTTTTTTCTCCTATTTCTCTCTTCATTTTCCTCACGCCTTCGACACCTTCATCCACCCCTCTCTCTCTCTCTCTCTCTCTCTCTCTCTCTCTCATCTCGTCGATCCGGCCAAGCAAACTCTTGGACTTTGTCGAGAGCTTTCGGACAGTTCTTTCGCCAGTTGGTATCTCGCACATCTTCGTGCTCGTCTTTTCGAGGCTTCTTGGGGGTCGGCGTGCTCGTCTTTTCGAGGCTTCTTGGGGGTCGGAATTCGTGGGGCCTCGCTGTAATCCGGATTTGGACGTGAGATGGTTGGTGGTTCCTCTGGCGACGGCTGAAGGAGTTTGAGTTCGCCTTTTTCAGGCAACTGAGAAGGAAGAGAGAGTGAACAGCCAAACTCAGCTGAGGGGGAGAGAGAGAGAGAGAGACTTTTTCCTATTGGGCGGTCATTGAATATGGGGAAGTATAAACTCATGAGCTCAGTGGTGGGGAGGCTTCAATGGCAAATCCTCGTACAAAAGAGAGAGAGAGAGAGAGAGAGAGAGAGAGAGAGAGAGAGAGAGAGAGAGAGAGAGAGAGAGAGAGACTTTTTCCTCTTGAGCGGCCATTGAATATGGGGAAGTATAAACTCATGAGCTCAGCGGTGGGGAGGCTCCAATGGCCAATCCTCGTACAAGAGAGAGAGAGACTTTTTCCTCTTGGGCGGCCATTGAATATGGGGATGTATAAACTCATGAGCTCAGCGGTGGGGAGGCTTCAATGGCAAATCCTCGTACAAGTGAGAGAGAGAGACTTTTTCCTCTTGGGCGGCCATTGAATATGGGGAAGTATAAACTCATGAGCTCAGTGGTGGGGAGGCTCCAATGACCAATCCTCGTACAAGAGAGAGAGAGAGACTTTTTCCTCTTGGGCAGCCATTGAATATGGGGAAGTATAAACTCATGAGCTCAGCGGTGGGGAGGCTTCAATGGCCAATCCTCGTACAAGAGAGAGAGAGAGAGAGAGACTTTTTCCTCTTGGGCGGCCATTGAATATGGGGAAGTATAAACTCATGAGCTCAGCGGTGGGGAGGCTTCAATGGCCAATCCTCGTACAAAAGAGAGAGAGAGAGAGAGACTTTTTCCTCTTGGGCGGCCATTGAATATGGGGAAGTATAAACTCATGAGCTCAGTGGTGGGGAGGCTTCAATGGCCAATCCTCGTACAAAAGAGAGAGAGAGAGAGAGACTTTTTCCTCTTGGGCGGCCATTGAATATGGGGAAGTAGTAAACTCATGAGCTCAGCAGTGGGGAGGCTTCAATGGCCAATCCTCGTACAAAAGCTATCTTCTCAATCAGAAGGGCCCTGTAAATTGCGCATCACAGACATAGAGCTTCCATAGGCTGGTTTGCGCCCAGCAGAAAGAATAGAGGAGACACGTCGCCGTTTGACAAAGTATTGTGAGCGTTTTAGGGTCCCTTTCGAATTCAACTTCATAGCATCCAAGAATTGGGAATCCATCAAACTTGATGATCTCAAGATTCAAAGCAATGAGACAGTTGCTGTGAATTCTTTAGACTGGTTTCAGAATCTCTTTGACGAAACAGTTGACGACAACAATCCATGAGATGCCGTGTTAAATCTAATAGGGGAAATTAAACCGGATATTTTTGTTCATGCTATAAGTAATGGCTTCTATAACGCACCCTTTTTTGTGACAAGATTCTGAAAGGCACTTTTTCATCTTTCCACAGTGTATGATATGTTTGATACTATTTTAAATGGCGACAGCAGAGAGAGGTTGGTTTTTAAAAGAGATTTCCATGGACGGGAAATTATGAATGTCATAGCATGTGAACGTTTGGAAAGGGAAGAGAGGCCGGAAACGTACAAGCAATGGCAGGTTCGTCATATGAGGGCTGGGTTTAAGGCGCTTCCTCTGGACCAAGAGCTCCTGAAGTTGTTCAGGGGTAAGATGAAAGAATCATACCACAAGGACTTTGCGCTTGATGAAGACGGCAACTGGATGCCGCAAGGTTGGTGAGGTCGGATTATCTATGGCTCCTTGTCGCGACCTACCCTCGGGGGAGGGAATAGGTTTAGGGGTATTGCCTAAAAGACGGGCCTAATGCCCATTATTAAGCGCGGGCTCTCCCAAGCCCATACCCCGCGTGACATTGGGATATTTCTTGATTTTGCATAAAAGGAGTCGCCACTAGCCTATTGGGGTCGGCTAGAAACCAAATGAGACATGGGAGCGTGCCTCACTTCCTACGCAACCAGAGAATTTAGGTTCGGGGACTTGATTACACTAATTAAGCAATTAGTGCCCTTTCGGTACCTAATCTTTGTTCATTTTAACAAAATGATTTTTGGCAGGTAGTTTGAATTGATTTTATACTTATCCACTAACATGTGAGGTGATAATGCGGGTGTGCAATCATTAAAGTAACAATCACAGCTACCAATGTCCTAATTGCAATAAAATTAGCACAAACAACTAAACAATGCAAACATAGTCAAATATATAAATTAAACATGCAATATAATTAACATGCAAATAAATAAAGACCTAATTATACTAAAAAAGGAATACATGACAAATCCTAACCGAACCCTATCATTTTGAACTTTGGATTTTTTTTTTTTTTGGCGAGCAACACTCAAGATCCTTTAAGGGACATATCAATCATACTCGAGCGGATGTGAGCACAACAAGTATCTTCGGGCTATAACAAATTTGCAGAACTTAGATATCGTTTAGATATTTCTACAAGCATTTGGTGTGCATTGCTGACATGGGGAATTTTCCACGCGAGACAAATCTAAACCCCCCCTACGACACATACTAGAGCTAGCGGCTTTCAAGGAGGACCGGCACGGACCGAAACTCGCGTGAACTAGTCGGCACGAGATCCGGCCCGACGCTTCCCGAAAAAACAGGGACACACGGTCGAGACAAAAGCCTACCTGGTTCGAGAGGAGGACTGCGACGAATGGCAACTCACGAACGATCCTCCGGTGACGACCAACCACTCTCTCGAGCTTGCACTTTCTCTCTAGGTCGCTCCCTCGCTCCCCGTTTCTCGGTCTGTGATCCCCCGCTTTATGCTTTTTTTTTGTGCTTTCCTGCAGGTCGTCGCGCGAAGACTTCTGCCACGCCAGCTGGTCAACCAGTCTGCTTCCCCGACCCGCGGATCGTGCCGAAAGCCCTGCCATGCCGATCCTCTGCCTCGCCTCCTCTTCATCTTCCCGTTTCTTTTTTTTTTTTTTCCTTTCTTTTTGCAGGAACTTGCGCGAAGACTACGGCCGAGCCAGTTGCCAACCGGCTGCTCCCGACCCGCGGATCATGCCGCGCGCCTGCCACACCGATCCTCTGTTGCTGTTCTTACTGCTGTGCTGCTGACCTGCTTTTCTTTCCATTTCCAGCTCTTTGCATTCTGCAGGTCGTGCGAAGACTGAAGGAAGGGGAAGACCGGATGCGAGCCGGGCCGAAGGAGAAGAGAGGTTGGGCCGGCCCAATGCGCGAGAGGAAAAGAAAAGGAGAGGCGGGTCGGGCCAAAGCTGGGTCCGACCCGACCCGACCATATATATATATTATATATATATATATATATATATATATATTTAATAATAATAATTTTTTAATTTAATTTTTTTTTGTGATTTTTATTTTGATTTTTTTTGTAAAAATAGGTGTCAACAGCTGCCCCTCTTTGAATGTAGTCTCGAAGAGATTGCGTTCAAAGATAGAAGGCACCTAATTTATTTCGACGATAGAACGACCTTAGGTGCGTATGTACGTATCAGGTCGATGGAAAGGACTCATAACTAGGGAGGCGTGTCTCATTGATAAGAGGAAACGGATCGTAAGGAAGACTCCAAAGCTCTCCGGGTCATAAGAAGATGGGAAGACTCCGGGATACAAAGCCCACCGGATCGTAAGAAGAAGGGAAGACTCCGGGATACAAAGCTCTCGGGTCATGAGAAGATGGGAAGACTCCAGGATACAAAGCTCTCCGGGTCATGAGAAGAAGGGAAGACTCCGGGATACAAAGTTCTCCGGGTCATGAGAAAAGGGAAGACTCCGGGATACAAAGCTCTCCGGGTCATAAGAAGAAGGGAAGACTCCGGGATACATAAGAAGAAGGAAAGCTCAAAGCTCCGGGTCATGAGAAGAAGGGAAGACTCCAGGATACAAAGCTCTCCGGGTCATGAGGAAATGGGAATGAGATCTCACCGTGTAACAACAGGTTTTGACCGGGAATGATAGTCTCACCGTGTACGAACGGGTTTCGACTGGGATGAAGGTCTCACCGTGTGCGAACGAGTTTCGACCGGGTATGATAACACATGATTTAAGGAAAACCAATGAACCTTTGTAGATGACATGGTTTAAGGTTGACCATGAACCCTTGGAGATGATATGGTTTAAGGCTAACCATGAACCTTTGTTTTTTTAGGGAAGCACCCGCTAACCCCTTGAAAATTGCATGGCTTCATTGAGGAATCCTGTCAAACTCAACTTGAGCAAGCGTCATTAGAGACATCATCAAAAGACATATTGACAATATTACAGCATTAATTGAACAAGCTCATCAAGCTAAGTTTGGCTTTTTTTTTTTTTTTTTTTTTAAATCAATGTCAATTAGCATCATGTAGCACAAAATTGTCATCTTGTTTGGGGATGTATCATTAATCATCAGATTCTCTAGAAGTCGAGTTCTCATCAAAATGGTTACGACTCGTGAAAAAGACTCATTAAGCATGCCAAACTAGAGTTTCTTAGTCAGAAAGGATTTCTCACACTCTCGATAGAATGGCTGTTTGATCCCATCCATTCATGTGGGAAATAACTGATTGTTGAGGGTATCTCACATAATCCACGTCAAAGGCTTTCGGAAACATTCGCAATGAGCACAATCTAATCGATCAAAAAGGTCTTTTGCAAGGACCGCAATATAGGCTTGGTTAGGACTTACACAAAGGAATTATCGCTTTGAGGCCAATAAATGAACATTTGTCACTATCTTCATCGGGTTTACAAGTCGAGAACTCGGAAGATAAGACAAGATAGAATTACTTCCACTCCTTCAAGCAATAGCTTCTTTGTGGCATTCTCATTTTCACTCAAACCATCCCAATCAGAAGAGACTTTGGAAGAGGGTTGTAATGTTGGCTCGGGAGAGGCTCAAAAGGCTTAAACTTTTCAAGGGCTTTTTTTTTTTTTTTTTTAGAGCCGGTGATCATCATGGCATCGTGACCAGGTCAATCGACCTTTTAAAGTCATTTGGATTCAGGAACACAACGCATCTTGAAAGTTCCTTTACTAATCACTTTTGCACAGGAGCTTTGCTCCTTTTTTCTGATTTCCTTTGCACTTGCGATGATTTTTCACGCCGGCATTTTGATAATAATTTTTCACATAAGATGTAGCCTTTTGGTTCTTTTCTCGACGGGCATTGGCCTTGCTTTTACCAGGCACACTGCTTTTCCATGCCCCTAGTTTGTCAAACTTTTGCTCTTTGACTTTTGTAGCTCTTATGACTTTCGAGATGTTTTCACATTTTCTCGTGACTGTCAATTGCATTTGGTCAATTTTTATGCCTTGCTCCAGTGAAGGGAGATGATCATCGCTCGGGGTTAAGAAATGAATAACCAGGCCCAAATTGGTTTAGGCAATGGGTATTAGTGTTTGGATAGAGAAGGAAATGCTCTTCTTCACTTTGGGACGAGTCAAGCTTTAATGAGAATCCTACGAAGCTATCACCGGAAGATTGATGCAAGTGAAAGTAATAGAATCTTTCTCAATCTTTCGCTCTACAACACGATTGTAACCATTTATGCTGCCCCATTCTAGGGTCGTTCTTGACAGGGGTACTACTTTTTTTTTTTTTTTTTTTTTTTTTTTTTTTTTGGGCCGAAGGGGTAGCAAGAGACAAGTGCAATGCTTGGGATTGATGAAGGAAACACCTTTATCATTTCGATCTTTGCGCTCAATGCGAATGAGTCATTCGTCTTAAGAGAAGGTTGTCTCTCACTTGACTCTCAAAAGTGTTTGAAGGACATTGAACTCTCAAAAGTGTTTGAAGGACGTATTTGGAAATAGGCTTGCCTTTCTTCATCCTAAGCATTTCTTGTTTGGCATGGTTAACGTTTGACTCTTTTGCCCGAATAAAGTCATTTTTACGAACCATTTTCTTGAGGGTCGCAGACGCGAAGCGCGCATAGTGACACTAGAGAATAGGTCATATGAATCATGTCATGCATTTTTTTTTTTGTCCTTATTCCTTTTGCTTGTTTGTTTTGTTTTGTTTTGCCCCTTTATCGTCTCGACTTACCTCTCAAAAGAGACATTCAACCGTTTGTGCGAAAACTCGATGGATTCTCGAGTCGCTCTTTCCTCGCCATTTCCCGTCGACGGTAGGGTGCCTGAAACACAAATAGATATGCGTGCATACAACATATGCATGGTATCTACAATGCTATGCATGATGCTATGCGACTTGAATTGTGCATGAAGTGATCCCTCGGCCTTGATTTCATTCATGGAAAATATTTCTTGACTGCATCAGTGTTTACAGGTCTAGGTAATTCACTGCCATCCATTTCAACTAAAATCATGGCGCCACCGGGAAGAATCTTCTTAATGACATACGGCCCTTCATAGTTCGGGGTGAATTTGCCACGAGGATTTGGTATGATCGGAAGCACCTTCCTCAACACCAGGTCATTGACCTCGAAGTGCCTGGGACGCACCCTTCGATTGAAGGCTTTTGCGACTCGTCTTTGATAGCATTGCCCATGACACATAGCTTGCAATCTCTTCTCATCGATCATGTTTAGCTGTTCATGCCTTTGTTGCATCCACTCGGTCTCATCTAGCTTAGATTGAGAAATGACCCTTAAAGAAGGAACTTCCACCTCAACAGATAAGACCGCTTCCATCCCGTACACGAGTGAAAAAGGAGTTGCCCCTGTAGAGGTGCGGATAGAAGTTCGGTACGCCATTAGTGCATAAGGAAGCCTCTCATGCCAATCGCGATAATTTTCAGCGAGTCTTCGACGGGATTTTCTTTATGTTCTTATTCGCCGCCTCCTTTGCTCCATTCATTCGAGGGCGGTAGGGTGACGAGTTCAAATGTTTAATTGAAACTCACTAAGCAAGTCATCCACGACTCGTTGTTCAAATTAGTGCCATTGTCGTGATGATCGCCTCGGGTACCCCGTAACGAGCAACAATATCGCGACGAATAAACCCGGCCACATTCTTGGCGGTGACGTTGGCATACGAGTTGGCCTCGATCCACTTGGTAAAGTAGTCTATCGCCACCAAGATAAATCGATGCCCATTTGAAGCTTTGGGGTTGATGGGCCCAATCACATCAATTCCCCACATTGAAAATGGCCGGGATTGAGACATTTGGTGAAGTTCATTTGGAGGGGCATTTATCTTGTCTCCATAAATTTGGCACCGATGGCACCGTCGCGCGTCTTGAATGCGATCGGACTCCATGGTCGGCCCGGTAAGTAACCGAGTCGCATGACCTTTCTGGCCAAGAGGTGTCCGTTCATATGGGGCCCACACTCTCCTTCATGTATCTCTTTCATCAGACGGTCGGCTTCTTTAGCGTCGACACACCTTAGCAATGTTGAGTCGAAAGACCTTCTATAAAGGACAGCTCCACTAGCGAAGAATCTTGATGCCAGCCTCGAGATATACTTCTTGTCGCGGCTTCGCTTCCTTCGGGGAATTCGCCTTTCGCGGGTACTTCAATATGTCGTGATACCATGGCTGCCCGTCGGGCTCCTCTTCGACCGTCATGCAATAAGTTGGGCGTCTAAGAATCTCAATTCTCAATGGTTCAATGTCTATGCCTCCGGCTACTTGTAACATTGAGGATAAGGTAGCCAAGGCATCCGCGAACCGATTTTGAGATCTTGGTAAGTATTCGAATGCTATTTCTTGGAATCCTTCCATCAACTCCTTTAGGAACTCATGATACAAAATCAATTTAGAATCATGTGTTTGCCATTCGCCTTTAGTACGTAAGATGACAAGGTTCGAATCGCCATAAACTTGTAGCTTCCGGATTTTCATATCGATGGCGGCTTGGAGGCCGAGAATGCATGCTTCGTATTCAGCGACATTATTCATACAAGGGAACGTCAATTAGGCAGCAACAGGGTAGTGTTGTCCATCTGGAGAGATAAGGATTGCCCCAGTACCAGACCTAGCTAAGTTAACTGCGCCATCGAAGTACATCGTCAATTTATCGCTTGATACAAGTAAAATTCGATCTTCCACGTCACTATCTTCATCAGATGCTCCAAATCCCTCGGAACTCTCTGCTAACATGTCTGCTATGGCACGACCCTTAACGGACTTTTGTCCCGTGCTACGAACGTCGAACTCGAAATTAAAATTTGCCATTTGGCTAACACCGCCAACCAATGCCGGCTTCTCTAATAGATACTTGATGGGATCATTTTCGGTCACCAGAAAGATTCGGTGATGAAGCGTGTATTGCCGCAACCTGTGCAAGACCCAAATCAAAGCCACGCAAGTCCTCTCAACTTCTGTGTAGTTCCTCTCAGAAATGGTGAACGTCTTGCTCAAGTAGTATATCGCACGTTCTCTTCCGTCGTTTGGTCTTTTCTAGGCTAGCATGGCTCCCAATGACTCGTTGTGTATGGTTAAGTACAAAATCAGGGGAATTTTAGGGAGATGGGGCACTAGGACCGGCGCGTGAGTGAGATAGTGTTTTATCTTCTCGAAGGCACCTTGACACTCAGCATCCCACTCAATCTTTGCATTCTTTTTCAGGAGCTTGAAGAATGGCTTTGTTTCGCACGGTTGACGAGATAAATCGCGCCACATAATTAAGTCGTCCCATCAGGCTGCGGACTTCTCTGGCGGTGGTCGGGGGTCGTAAATCACAAATGGCTTTAACCTTCGACGGATCAATCTCTATGCCCCTACTACTAACCATGAATCCTAATAGCTTCCCAGATTTCGCTCCAAAAACGCATTTTGCGGGATTGAGGCGTAACTTGAACTTCCGAAGACGTTTGAACAGCTTTCGCAAGATTTTAACATGATCTTCACCACGTCTTGATTTCGCAATCATGTCGTCGACGTATACTTCGATTTCTTTGTGCATCATGTCATGGAATAATGTGACCATGGCCCTCGATACGTTGCCCCAAAACATTCTTTAGACCGAAAGGCATCACTTTGTAGCAGAAAGTTCCCCAAGGAGTTATGAATGATGTTTTGCTCTGTCTTCCTCCTTCATACGGATTTGGTTATATCCAGAAAAACCGTCCATAAAGGAGAATAATTCGAATCCCGCCGTCATTGTCAACTAAGACATCGATATGCGGGAGCGGAAAGTCATCCTTGGGACTAGCTCGATTTTGGTCACGATAGTCAACACACACCCTGATTCGCCCATCTTTCTTCATTACAGGCACAATATTTGCTACCCAATCAGGGTAACGTGTGACTTCGATAAAATCTACTTTCAACAATTTCATCACTTCTTCTTCGATCTTCTTGGACAACTCTGGTTTAGTTCTCCCGAGTCTTTGTTTCTTGGGTGGCATATTATGATCTGTCGGCAGAGCATGTTCCGCAATTTCGGGGTCCAATCCCGGCATGTCAGTGTATGTCCAAGCGAACACATCTTGATATTCTTTTAGGAGAGTAGTCATCCTTTCCGCCTCTGACTCTGGAAGACTTGCCCCGATCTTTACTTCCCTGACGTTCTCCGCATCACCCAAATTTATGGTGATCGTTCGTTCTTCTGTCAGCGGCTTCGATTCTTCATGTCGATTCCATTCACGCTCGATTCCCTTATGATGGTCATCGGCATCATCGAAATCGAGAGACTCTCTTCATGCACATCCAAGTCACACGAGTCTTTATCATGATTATGCATAATGTAATGCCTGAGATGTGATGAGATAAGTTAGGGCAATGTTGATAATAAAGGGGTGCATGTCATTTTTGAAGAATTTTCGAAGTATTTTTTGTAAAAAGCTTTAAGAACTCATCCTCATATCCTCGGATTTCCTCGTTCTTGCAAAACAAACAAACAAGGGAGCATGTGGAGGCCTAGGCCTCGCGACCATCATAGGGCTAGTTTGATATGCTTCCACATGTCCATAATTAAACACGTGTCTACTTTATTGAATGGGAAAAGATAAGGCCGTATTTTAACACACACCACCCTCGACCAACGGCTCAAGATCGGGGTTGACCATAATTCACACTACAAATGACACAAACAGGAAATAAAGAAAGAAAAACTACGAGGTCCCACGCAGGGGAGAAGACATAAAACGAAAGACTAGACTAAACGAGAACCGCCCTACTCTGGAGGGACAGCCGTGATTTCAGAGGACTCAGCTTCCTCGTACGCCAGGATGGTGCATATGACTTCTTCCTCGAATAGCTCGGTCACACCATAGATGACATCTTCTTCCTCGAACAACATCCTTGGAGGTCCTGGAAACGTCTCTTCCAAAGCAATGGGGGAAATAGGTTTTGATCGCCCTCGCCCCCTCGGTTTGGGCAATGCGCTCGCTTTGGTTTCTATACTCACCTCGGCCTCCTTGGGCACTTCGGCCTCTCTGCCTTCCACGGCCTCCTCGGTTGCAATGACTACCTCGCCCCTCAACATATCCTAGGCCTCTCCTCTTCGGGTTCTTATGAGCTTCAATGGGTTTTCGCACACCTTGACCGTGTGATCCAAGACCCTCTCCAGGATTATACCCGCTTGCCAACATAATCTTTCCCACAGCTATGGCCGGCTTAGACAATTCAGGAGCCTTCGTAAAAGATCCTGCAGGCACATGGACCATGGATACCAGCTCGAAGGTTTGAAAGCTAGATTCCTCGGTACACTCAGGCTCCACATACGGGATGGATGTCTCGTGGTAGATCTTGAAGTCAGATTCTCCATGGATCGTGATAAGCACCGTTATCCACCACAAATCGTACCTTTTGGTGGAGGTGGAGGCAACAACACTGCGGTGTGGATCCATGGCCTCCCTAGCAGAAAATTAAAAGCGCTCGGTATATCTAGCACTTGGAACGGGACTTGGAAAAGTACGGGGCCAATCGGCGGCTTCGAGTTCGATTTCTCCTATCACCTCCTTCTTCATCCCATCAAAAGCCCGCACGGTTGACTTGCCGGTACGGATTCTCCCAAGCTCAATGCCGAGACGGTGGAGCGTAGCCAACGGGCATATATTGAGCGCCGAACCGTTGTCAATCAATACTCTGCAAACGAGAGTGCTCTCATACTTCACTGAGATGTGTAGTGCTTTGGTATGTTTAGGGCCGTCAGGAGGGAGATCCTCATCAGTAAAGGAAATTTGGTCTTTCAATAGAATGGCCCCAACAAATCCTTCCAATTGGACTTCATTGATTGTTTCGGGCACGTGTACCTCATTGAGGACCTTCAGCAAAATGTCTCTATGCTTCTCAGAAGATTTGAACAATTCCAAAAGGGAGATTTGGGCTGGCGACTTCCGCAGTTGGTCCACCACATTGAATTCGCTCGATTTTACTACATCCAAGAATTGTTTTGCCTCTTCTTCAGTCACGGCCTTCTTTTCTACTCCTTTATCAGGTGCATAACAGCGGCCTGATTGTGTGACAGAGTCCACCTCGTTCGTTCCATAATTCCATGGTACAACTTTGGGATTGAATTTGGGAGGATTCTCCAACACTACCACTCTATCCTTCTCTTGGGGTGGCAATTCGATCGTGACCGGTGTTACGTTTCCTCCTGCGACTTGGATTGCCGACATCCCCTCGACCATAAGGTCTATCACCGTGGGTTCAGCAATTTCCATCTCAATGTCGCTGGCTGGCTCCTCATCGGATAGTTCAATCACCATCGGGGTTATCATGGCTATCAACCCTTCCTCGTACAAAGCTGGGGTCTTCGAAATTCCAGGCATAACTTTTCTCGTCCGAGATATGCAAGCAAGATTGCAAAAAGATGAGCTGAATGATGATGGCGTTATCATGGATACGACCCTCTCTCCCTCTTCTCCGCGTCGGATTACCCCCATGGCCACCATCCTGCGAACGCGGTCCAGCTTCTCTTCTAGGGTCACATCCTCCTGACTTCCATAGTATCCCGCCAGCACTAAGGACTCATACAACTTGGAAGCGTCCACCGCTAGAGGCTGTTGACTTGCTCGCGTCTCCTCGGCAATTAAATTCACTCCCCCGGCATGATTTGGTAGAGGATTCCGTTGCACGTTAGGTTGAGCCTCCTTAAAAGTCAAGATGTTCTTGTCTAGAAGCTGTTGAACTTTGTATCTCAGTACGCCGCAATTGTCTACATCATGCCCCCTTTCTCCCATGTGGTATTCACATGTCTTGGTCATATCGAACCCGACGAATCTCGGGGGATTATCTCTAGGTACCTCCTTCGCAACCATCCTCTTTTCGAGAAGCATGGGCAACAACTTTGACATCGGGCGTGGTAGTAGGGAAAACCCCTTTCGAAAGGGTCTCCTGTCATTGTCATATGCTTGTGACGAGCTACCTTGAACCATTACAGGCTTGTGCGCAGGTATTGCGGGCGGTCGAGGAAGAAGCGGCTCTTGCACAAGTGCTACTTCAACTGCGGCTTCCTTATCTTTTCTTGTCGGGAACCTCTTCGTGCCTTCGGTGGATATCTTCCCTTCGATAAGCGCCCACTCGACTCCTTCGGCTACTTCTACCAGCTGTGAAAATGTCTGGCATCCTGAAAACACTAATCCTTTGAAGTATTCAGGGGGTAATGTCTTGAGGAAAAGTTGCTTCATTTCTTTTTCACTCGGTGAAGGCTTCACTTGTGATGCCATCGTTCTCCACCTTTGAGCAAACACTTTAAGCGATTCATTCCTCTTCTTTTCCATCCGAACAAGCTCTTCTCTTGTAGGGATAATCTCAGAGTTGAACTTATATTGCTGTAAAAACTCGTCAGCGAGATCCTCCCATCCAGTCAGCTCTTCAATATCTAGTGTGATAAACCACGACAAGGCAGGGCCGTCTAAGCTATCTTGGAATGTATGTATGAGGAGCGGGACATTGTCGGAGTAACGAGCCATTTTCCTCACGTAATATCTAAGATGGGTCTTAGGGCATCCCGTTCCATCATACTTTCTCGTGAACTCGGGTTCTTGAAAATTCTCTGGGAAGTTTGTCTTGGCATATGAAGACAACCTATCAGCTCCCTTCAGCTCGTACCCTTGCAAGGCACACAGTCGCTCCTCCATTTTGGCCAAGCGTCTCGCACTTTCTTCATCGAAGCGGACAATAGGTTCCTCCTTTGGAGGAGGATCCAGATTGATGATTGCTGGCGTAATAGAAGGGGCTTCCTCAGAAGCACCTTTTTCAGCAGGATTGGTGACATGCGGCTCTCCCGTTGAGGGTGGAGTGTGTCCCGACAAAATGGGAATAGAGGTTCCCGCTATGGCCGTGACTGGAGATTCACTGATTTTTCGACTTATCTCAGCCATCAGAGCAGTGAGTTGAGCCAGCTGGCTCTCCATGTTGGCCATGCGTATGTTGGCATCTTCATTTTCCATCCTTGCTTTTGCGCGAGTACGGATTGGAGATCTCCTCTTAGCCGTGTTGATAGTTAGACGAAAATAGACAATTCAAGCACGGAACAATGGTAGATAAGCATATATAAGCACGAGTAGTGATTAGGTGGTCGGCCCATGACAGAGATCTAAACGCCCCAATTTATTCATTTCATCGAAAATCAGGTTGCTACATAATACAAAAAAAGACAACAAGGGAGAACCCCCTGAATCATAAAACTATTTTGAAGACGAAAATATGTGGCATGGTCCTATTACACATTACATTTGACTCAATCTAACTAATGAGGACAACTTTCGTTTGTGGCGCCCCCACTAATTCGGGTCGACTTCGAGGCACGCTCCTCGGCTTCCTTGAGCTCCCTTTTAAGGCGCTTGATCTCGGCTCGGTGGGTGGTCTTTAATGGCACGTCGGGAATCTTCGGGCGTAGGCTCTCTGGGATTTTATGCCTAAGGATGTACTCCATCGAGGCATAGTAGGTCTTCTCCTGCCCTTCCAACTCCTCTTCGAGGCCATATTAGCTTACGGGGTGGCACATGTCCCACATCGACTTGACTAACGCGACGGAGTCTTCGTGATCTTGGCATCCATCGGGAAATCTATCCCGAGCGGGTCTTCTTGAATCGTCGGTGGAAGTTGTTGAACCTCTTGAACGGCGGGTGACTCGGGTCGGGTAATACTCAGTGACTCCGGTAATTCCTAGCAAAGGAACAGGTCCAATAAGCCCACACACGAATCGCGCTTCTCGAACTCGGAACCATTTGGCGTGCCATAGGAAATCTTCGGGTCCAGGGTTGGTCATGAAAACTAACCACTTAGAATAATGATAATCGGGGGCAAACATCTTCCTATCTTTAAACTTCAGGATGGGGTGGTTAGAGTCAGAGATGTCATTCACGGTCATCAAGCTACCAAACCCCTTAACATGAGAAAAAAACCAAATTTGCAAAAGTTCAGGAGGGGCATGAAAAACCTTGTCTTTGTTTTCTTTAAAGCGGGTAAAGGAAAGAAAAGTTTCAGTTAGGATGGTATTAACAAAACCCTTTCCCATACATATCTCACGAACTACCCATGCCACTGAAGGGTTAATAGCGTTCCTATAATGTGGGAATAACATGAACCCGAAGAAAGCTAATAGGAAGATCCTATTCTTTTGAAAAGATGGGGCATTTTGAAAAATCTCGTTTAGGAATGAAAACGGGCAGGTCTTGCGATTTGCTTTCAAAACTTTCCTCACATCATCCCCCTTAACTCTAAGGAAATCAGATAAGGTCGATGCATGCTCAGTTCTTAGAGGTGGGCCAATTAACTCCGACACCAAAGGCTTTCCCATGACAATACTGTATTCTTCCAGGGTTGGAGTGAGCTCGTGGTCACCGAACATGAACGTGCAAGTCTCGGGACACCAAACATGCGCCAACGCTCGTACAACACCATAATGAGTTTCTATTTCTAAGAGGGGAAGTAGTCGTCCAACATAGGATCGCACCCAATCATGGCCAGTCGAGTCTAGTCTATCCCACCAAGTGCGAAGCTCGGCTTTTGGGGTAGCAATGATGTGAAGCTCGGGTATCCCCATCATATACTACTCACAGCTACGATCAACCTAATTTGTCATGAACCGACCAAAAAAGAAAGCGAATAAGTAAATTACGAAGGAGAGAATTCAAAAAAACTTACCCTACTCATTGAGTAGCAAAGCTAATGACATAGACATATGCATGGATGGTGGTTCAATTTCTACTCTAAATGGCTCAAAATGGAGCCATAGGATCACCGGACTGAACCAGCAAGGTCGCGGCTAGGTCGGGTTACCCATGACTCCGGCTTTGCCAAAGAACCGACCCGTGTTGCGCGGTTACAGACCGGGGTGGGTACTTTCGACATGAAGAAAGAAATTTCGGGGTTAAGGTGGGCGACTCGTACTACGCGGTTGTAGTCGGAGTGGTATCCACCTCAACACCATCCTAGGTGATCCTATGCGGCCCAGGTCCGGCGGCAGGTTGTGTGTGCTATGGTGTAGTGCAATGCAAGAGACGCAGGCATGACAATTTATAGGCAGGCAACACTTCATACATAAAAAATAAACCATACATTCCTACACCTTCCTACAAGACAAAGGTGAGCAAACACTTCCCCTTATACCTCCCATTCAACATGAACATTAAACAATAGACCTGTTAAGGATGTAATTAGGATCCTCACTACCAAACAATAAAATTTCTGAACAAGATCAATTTCGGCCTAAGTCCTCTAAGGTCTACAACTGTGTCCCCAGCGGAGTCGCCAAGTTGTCGCGACCTACCCTCGGGGGGAGGGAATAGGTTTAGGGGTATTGCCTAAAAGACGAGCCTAATGCCCATTATTAAGCGCGGGCTCTCCCAAGCCCATACCCCGCGTGACATTGGGATATTTCTTAAGAATTTTGCATAAAAGGAGTCGCTACTAGCCTATTGGGGTCGGCTAGAAACCAAATGAGACATGGGAGCGTGCCTCACTTCCTACGCAACCGAGAGAATTTAGGTTCGGGGACTTGATTACACTAATTAAACAATTAGTGCCCTTTCGGTACCTAATCTTTGTTCATTTTAACAAAATGATTTTTGGCAGGTAGTTTGAATTGATTTTATACTTATCCACTAACATGTGAGGTGATAATGCGGGTGTGCAATCATTAAAGTAACAATCACAGCTACCAATGTCCTAATTGCAATAAAATTAGCACAAACAACTAAACAATGCAAACATAGTCAAATATATAAATTAAACATGCAATATAATTAACATGCAAATAAATAAAGACCTAATTATACTAAAAAAGGAATACATGACAAATCCTAACCGGACCCTATCATTTTGAACTTTGGATTTTTTTTTTGCTTGCTTATTTATTTATTTATTTATTTATTATTTTTTTTTTGGCGAGCAACACTCAAGATCCGCTAAGGGACATATCAATCATACTTGAGCGGATGTGAGCACAACAAGTATCTTCGAGCTTTAACAAATTTGCAGAACTTAGATATCGTTTAGATATTTCTACAAGCATTTGGTGTGCATTGCTGACATGGGGAATTTTCCACGCGAGACAAATCTAAACCCCCCTACGACACATACTAGAACAGCTAGCAGCTTTCAAGGAGGACCGGCACGGACCGAAACTCGCGTGAACTAGTCGGCACGAGCTCCGGCCCGACGCTTCCCGAAAAAACCAGGGACACACGGTCGAGACAAAAGCCTACCTGGTTCGAGAGGAGGACTACGACGAATGGCAACTCACGAACGATCCTCCGGTGACGACCAACCACTCTCTCGAGCTTGCACTTTCTCTCTAGGTCGCTCCCTCGCTCCCCCATTTCTCGGTCTGTGATCCCCCGCTTTATGCTTTTTTTTTTTTGTGCTTTCCTGCAGGTCGTCGTGCGAAGACTTCTGCCACGCCCGGGTCAACCGATCTGCTTCCCGACCCGCGGATCGTGCCGAAAGCCCCGCCATGCCGATCCTCCGCCTCGCCTCCTCTTCATCTTCCCGTTTCTTTTTTTTTTTTTTTCTTTCTTTTTGCAGGAACTTGCGCGAAGACTACGGCCGAGCCGGTTGCCAACCCCGCTGCTCCCGACCCGCGGATCATGCCGCGCGCCCGCCACACCGATCCTCGTTGTTGCTGTTCTTCCTTTGTCTTGCTGACTGACCGCTTTTCTTTCCATTTCCAGCTCTTTGCATTCGCGGGTCGTGCGAAGACTGAAGGAAGGGGAAGACCTGATGCGAGCCGGGCCGAAGGAGAAGAAAGGTTGGGCCGGCCCAATGCGCGCGAGGAAAAGAAAAGGAGAGGCGGGTTGGGCCAAAGCTGGGTCCGACCCGACCCGACCATATATATATATATATATATATATATATATATATATATTTTAAATAATAATAATTTTTTAATTTAATTTTTTTTTTTGTGATTTTTATTTTGATTTTTTTTTTTTTTTTTGTAAAAATAGGTGTCAACACTCCTCCTGTTGGGTGCCCACTTAGGATAGTTTAAAAAAAAAAAAAAAACTGTTTGCTGTCATGACCTGTACATTATAGGGATTCTTCTCGGGTCAACAGGTCAAGGATTCGTAATAGGGTAGCTCAGAATGAACTTATTTCCGGCTCCTCTGTTTGGGCATGCATCTTTTACTTGCAAACAATTTTGAGTCTGGAATGTTTGCTATACTAATTATCTCATTTTGTGAGATAGGAAGGTACAATTTGCAGCTTCTAAGCCACACGGTATTGTGAATTTTGCTGATAATGTGTTATGATTTGTCTATCCTATATCTCACAAGTTGTGCCAGTAATATGGCAGCTCCAAGCTGATGATGGGAATGGGTGCAGCATTGTTATGTATGGTTTGTGCTATCCTCTTGATGGCTCTGCTGTTTACTAGTCTCCTATAATGCCGAAAGCTGTCTAGCTCTTTTAAGAACTTGAGTAGCCAAGGAGGGGCAGGTGGAGATGCGTTTCAGAATATGATGCAATCAAAGTTGCGCTCATGCTGAAGTTGTTTCTGTCTTCAAGTCAACTTAAGGGCAAATGAAATTCTAGATTACTTTCTGGCATACAGGCATTATTTCTTACATCTCCGTTTTCTCTTTCTGTGGAGTATTTTGGATGGCTCAATTGTTGGTTTATATATAAGGGAGATCGAGTATGTGATTAAACTAGTCTTTGAATTGTCATGCAATTTAGTCTGTCGATAAACTGTTCCATTTACACCAAGGACTGAAAAACATAGTGCGATATTGATTTAATCTGCAAAAGTTTTAGCTTTTCTGCATTTTAATTAAGCATAATTATGCAATGCTCTCCAATCCTAAATATTCATGAGAAATGTCTTTTCTAAAGTACTAAGAGAGGTTGCATGTTGCCGCATCCTTGCAATAATAAGCTCCAATGATAGAAAGGTCACAACAATTATTACTTAATAGTTTCTTTCCCCCAAAAATTTAACATTTATTTTCTAATTTCTCTCATAGTAAAATAAATAGAAATGTTTGTGAGGTGAATCTATGTTGCACAGTTTCAATAGTTACAAAATTTTGGAGTTGTGATGATTGATGTACTAGCATGGGATACCATCTGTCATATTTGTTCTCCCTCTTAATATTATTAGATATCGTATAATAATATTCAATTAGACAGTCTTGTTTTGGTGAAAAGTTTTTGTTTTTTTGGTTGAAGGTAAAAGGTTTATTTGAATAGTTGATGTAATAATATCAATATGTATGTAATTAAAATTCACAAATTAAATGGTCATTATTTTCTCGATTTATAGTGCCCATTGTGTAAAAAACTGGACAATGCTTATGGAAATTGCTCAGTTCGGGGCGCCGTGGAATTTAAGCTCAGGAGAAAGCTTAAGTCTTAGGCTGGGCTTTTAACTTAACCAGTGATGCCAAAACACCGGTTTTCTAATGCAGATTTTGACCAAGTCAAAAGTAGAAACTGGTTTCCATATGCACTTTTAATATAAAAATCTCCCAAATTAATCTAATTTGAAAGATGGGAAAATTTTAAAAAGGAGAAAAACAACATAGAAAATTCCAAATCATATGAATTACATAGTCATCGTAATACCTTTCGTCAGAGTTCCATTTTATGTTTTCATTAGAATTTCGACAACGAAAGGTTAACATGATTAGTGCGACATTTTGCCAGTGAATAATTTGACACTCTCTTGAACTAGAAATGGTGTTGTCTTGATTGCTGAAGTCATCAGGGTTCCTCTCTCTCTCTCTCTCGCTCTTGTGAAAGATGAAACCCTAGAATGAAGCCAAACGAATCACAATAAGTAGATGCACCCAAGCTCGAATTCCAACTGGAGAGGAGCCTCCATAGGTTGGTGAATGAGCTCTTGAGCTGGACAAGTACCAACTCCTAAGGGTCTCTTACCAGTCGGATAGACATCCATGAAGACGCTGGAGACCAATAGACTATCTCATCGACGTTGCTTTTATTCATTAAAGTCACATCGAAGCCATATTAATTTTGTTTGTTTTTAGTTGTCCACGTAACTTGCCATGTAGGATTTTTAATGATGGTCTTGATCGAGACAGCGACTAAAGTTGTTAATATCACGATGATCATAATTTGAGTTTTTCAATGAAAAAGATAAATAAATGTTAATGTGGAATGAGTCGAGTTTTCTTTCACTATATTTTACTAGCGTGGATGAATAATGAAAAAAGTTTTTATTTCGAAAATAAAATAGAAAAATAAAAATTTTCAATTTTCATTTTTATTCCAAACTTATTTTCGAACTAATAATTTGTTTCAAAAATATAAAAATGAAATTATTTTACCAAGTTCCAAATTTATCTTGAAAATAAAAAATAAAATGAATATCATGTGCGTCCTCTAGTAAACATGGCATAAAGCCATTGGTAGCTGCCAAAGCGGGCCCACAGTTTGACCGATCGATCACTTTCCCCGATTACACACACATCGAGATTACCGGGGCCCGCTTCATCGTCTGACCCAAATCCATCCTACAGAATTTCTCCTTTTTTTTTTTTTTTACTTATTTTTCTATTTGTATTTATTTATCTGCAGCTTTTGTTTCGCTCGAAGATGGCAATGGAGAATCCTCATCAGATTGGTTTTTATTCAGCTTGCGACTCCACTTCTCATTTTAAGGTTTGCAGATCCGATCTCTCTATCCCGCTCGGGACGCCTCGTGGAAGGTTCCGAACTTCACTCCTGATTCACTCGTATAAAGATGACATTGGAGAATCCTCATCAGATTGGTCTTTATTCAGCTTCCAACTCCACTTCTCAGTTTTAAGGTTTGCAGATCCGATCTCTCTTTCCCTTTTTATATAGTGTCTTCTCTATGCATCCGCTTAGGTGGGAGCATGTCCATGTTTGCTTCCTGCGCTACCCTTTCCCTTCGAAGTACTCATCTTTCCTCCCCGCGCTTGATCTTTTATTCCTGGACTTTAGTCGACGGTGTTTGAGTGAGCGAAGAACATAAAGAAAGTCATCGAAGAGGGAGTTGTTTTGTTGCAGGCCGAGTGCCTTTTACTTTAGTTGGTTGGTGTTCTGGGGGCGTAAGTATACCGGCGTAGGGTTTGAAGAGTAGATGTGCAATACTTGGCCCTTTGACCAAGCCAAAAGAAGTGGTGGGACCCATGGAAATAATTAATTAGAAAAAGGGAAAATGGGTTGAAAAGTCAAAGAGAAAAGGTGCTTTTGGGGGGTGGGGTGGCGTGGGGGGTGGGCTCGCGCAATGAAGAAAAAAGGGGAGAAAGAACAAGGAAAAGTAAGAAGAAGAAGTAAGGAAAGGGGTCTTGACCTTACCAAGCCGATTTGACTATATATGACAACGCTCTGGGTGAGTATTTGTGCTTTTAATTCGTCTGATCAAAGTAGTCTTTGGGATTAGGGCTCAAATTCAGAATTTTGAGAAAATTGAGCTATGATGTCTGATTTTATAGTTGTGGAGCTTTAAAATTTTTTGGAAATGAGGGTTTATGGTGTGGTATGGCATGGTAGAATCGTCAGTTTATGGCGCGGCGGTTTTGTCGGAGCGTGATTTTAGGGTTTGAGCAAGTTTCGAGTTGAGTTTAAGTTTGAGTAATCGCTTTGGTGAACAGTTTGTTAACGCGTAGGAGTCATTTTATGAGCATTAAGGTGCAGTTTAGTTGTTTTTATAATTGAGATAGAGTTTTATTTGATTTTAACACTATTCCTTGATTATTTGATAGGGTCGTGAGTTCAACGATACGCATATCGTTTATTGTTTGGTCGTAGGTAACAAGGTGATTGATACTGTATTTTCTTTGGTTTTGTAAAACCATGCCTTGACGTATATGTATACATATATTGAATTGAGAATAGCATTTTTGTTGTATTAAGCGGGATTGAATATTCAGTAGCTCTTGATTATTTGAGAACGGTTTGAGAAACATATTATGAAATATGTTGTGATAGTTTACGTATATGTAATTGCTTTGCGACTAGTTTATGGAAAGTTCTATATGTGATTTGAGAAATAGATGAGAAATAGCGGATATTTATATTGTGAAAAAGTTATTTGCTTAGTTGATGAGATTGATTTTTAGATTGGATTTCTAGTATCGGAGCATGGTTGTTTATGCTTATTATCATTGTGAGCCCATTGATGGGCATATGAGTATGCATGCTAGGTTTAGGATATCCTTCTTGGTCAAGTTATAGCTGGAGACCTTATCAAGGGGGAATTTTGGTCGCCTTGTCACAAGGTATTGTGCCAAGACCATAGTTTGATATTTAGCAAAAGATTGGACGATAGATGGAACATCGAGATGTGGTTTTATATAAGATGAGTCAATATAATAGACTATTGATGTGTGATATAAGATTTACCAATAAAATGGACTATTGATATATTTATTGATGAGATTGATCAATGGATTGAATCATTGATGTTTGTTATAATATTATTGATTTAACAAGCATTTTCAGATATGTATATGATTATGTTAAAGCAATATAACTCATTTATATTTTGTATGCGTTTTATATACAGAAATTGAGATAAATGAGTTTAAATATTACTTTGTATAGTGCATAGTGATTGTTAGATCTGCTTAGAAGATGTGTACTACTCACTAATCTTGTAGTTGCTCATTCCTCTATTTTCAATTCTTCTTAGGTTTCTCGGTTAGTGGACAATAGAGCATGAGCAATTCCGTTGGGAGACTTTTGGAAGTGGACTTTGGATATGGTTTGGGACTGTGTCTTTCGAGTGAAAGGAATGCCGTGTCACCCCCATTTATGTAGTGTTCGGGGTGTGACAAGATGACTATGGATACTTTGTTCTTTCATTGAACCAATTGTGGCAATGTCGATGATCTTCCAATAGACAGCCATGCCTTTTCACCTAATCCAGATCAGCGCCTGGATCTTGCAAATAATTTCCTTTTGGATGACCCTTTTCTAGACCTTAAATCCTCAGATATTGCTTTTATTTCGAATAAAGTAGACCCTGTAACCAATCTCCCATCGAAACCGGTTGACCTCGATAAAGTAGATTTGATCTTTCCCTCGACAAGCATGAGCCTAGATGGAGGCTCATTGGGTCCCTCTAGGAGCTTGAGTAAGGGCCGGAGTCCAGAGGGAGATTCTCTCTCCCCCTCGGGGGACAGTGACTCACTGGATCCCGTTCTAAAGTACATAACTCAGATGCTTATGGAAGAGAACATGGGGGAACAACCGTGGGTATTCGCCGATCAGGTTGCTCTGCAAAATGCTGAAAAATCATTGTATGATGCCCTTGGTCAACAGAATTTGGAACAGTCTGATAAGAGCCCCTCACAGGTTGAGTTAAGCCAATATATTGAGAGCCCAGCTAGCAACCTTTCTGGAAGTAGCAGTGCTCACAGAAGCCATGATGCTACAAACGTTACTCTTAGCGCTAGTGACTTGGCCGATGCTGATATTCTGTACACAATCGGGGAACATAGCCATGCTGTGCTGAAAAATCCTGACCAAAACTTCCTGTCGAATGTGGATTCCAATTCGCAGTTCTTGGCCAATTCTTCAAGCAGCATCACCAATTATGATGATGGGTCCGAGGAATCTTTGCATGGGCTACTTGTCAACAGCATTTTCAGCGCTGGAGAGTCTATGATTCGGTTCAAGAAAGGATCAGAGGAGGCCAGCAAATTCCTTCTTACCAACAATCAATTAGCAATTAATCCAGAGGACAGCAAACCGTCCTCTGAAACAAAGAAAGGAACCACAAGAACGCACATCGAGGAGGAGATCAACATGAAGAGCTCATCTAATGGATTCAAGGGATTAAAGAATCACGAGAGGGACGAGGATGCTTTTGAGGAAGGCAGGGGGAATAAGCAAACAGCTTTGTACACAGAAGAGAGTGAGCTTTCAGATTTGCTCGATAAGGTGTTGCTCAGCACTGAAAATGGTCCGAGTATGTGTTCTGGCGACAATTCTGTGGAGACAGGGGTGACAAAAGACCTACGGCCACCAAGGAACAAGCGTGATTCCAATAGAGGAAGGAGCCGTGGAAAGAAGCAGAAAAGCAAGAATACTGTTGACTTGAGAACTCTTCTGATTCTCTGCGCACAAGCTATCTCTATTAGTGATTTCAGGAGTGCTAATGAATTGTTGAAGCAGATTAGAGAGGACTCTTCTCCATTTGGGGATGGCTCTCAAAGATTGGCCCATTACTTTGGCAACGGCCTGGAGGCACGATTGGTGGGCAACAACATTCGGATGAATGACTTTTTTTCTACTACTATTCTTGCCGGGACGACCCCAACAGCCGATTATTTGAAATATTACCACCTTAACATTTCAACGTGCCCATTTGTTCAGTTCTCCATGTTCTTTGCAAATTACATGATTTTGAAATTTGCAGAGAAAGCCACTACCCTTCACATTATAGATTTTGGCATTGCATTTGGTTTTCAATGGCCAAACCTCATACAGAAGCTCTCTTCTCGACCAGAAGGGCCCTGTAAATTGCGCATCACAGGAATAGAGCTTCCACAGGCTGGTTTTCGCCCTGCAGAAAGAGTGGAGGAGACAGGTCGCCGTTTAAAAAAGTATTGTGAGCGTTTTGATGTAGCTTTTGAATTCAATTTCATAGCATCAAGGAATTGGGAATTAATCAAACTTGCGGATCTCAAGATTCAAAACAATGAGACAGTTGCTGTGAATTGTTTACTTCGGTTTAAGAATCTCCTTGATGAGACAGTTGAGGACAACAATCCACGTGATGCTGTGTTGAATCTAATTCGGCAAATTAAACCGGATATTTTTGTTCATGCTGTACGTAGCGTCTCCTACACTGCGGCCTTTTTTGTGACAAGATTCCGAGAGGCACTTTTCCATCTCTCTGATGTGTATGATTTGCTTGATGCTACCATTGATTGTGACGACAAAGAGAGGTTGGTCATTGAGAGAGAGTTACATGGACGGGAAATCATGAATGTCATAGCATGTGAAGGTTCGGAAAGAATGGAGAGGCCCGAAACGTACAAGCAATGGCAGGTCCGTCATATGAGGGCTGGGTTTAAGGTGCTTCCTCTGGACCAAGATTTCATGAAGTTATTCAGGGCTAAGATGAAAGCATGGTACCACAAGGATTTTGTGCTCGATGAAGATGGCAACTGGATGCTGCAAGGTTGGAGAGGCCGGATTTTTTATGGCTCCTCCTGTTGGGTGCCTACTTAGGATGCTCCAAAAAGAATGTTTTCTGTCATGGACATGTAGATTACTGGGATTCTTCCCAAGTCGACAGGTCAAGGATTCGTATTAAAGTGGCTCAGCACGAACTTATTTCCGGCTCCTCTGTTGGTTGATGTATCTTTTACTTGCAAGTAATTTTGAA
Organism: Eucalyptus curtisii; assembly: GCA_017140595.1. Taxonomy (NCBI): domain Eukaryota; kingdom Viridiplantae; phylum Streptophyta; class Magnoliopsida; order Myrtales; family Myrtaceae; genus Eucalyptus; species Eucalyptus curtisii. The sequence goes on from CM029504.1 coordinate 12,469,876, forward strand.
TCTGGAATGTTTACTTACTATTTATCTAATTCTCGAGATAGGAAGATAGAATTTGCAGCTTCTATGCGCACGCCGTCGGGAATTTGCTGCTAATGCTCTGTTATTTGTCTATCCCATATCTCACAAGTTCTGGAAGTAATATGGCAGCTCGAAGATGATGATGGGCATGGTGCAGCAATATCAGGTATAATTTGTGCTGTTCTCTAGATGGCTTTGTTGTCCGCTAATTTCCTACGAGACGGAAAGCTGTTTATCTCGTTTCAGAACATAATGGGCCATTGGCGAGGTCTGCCCTTGCCAGGGCGAGGTTTCCCTTGCCGGCCCCAAGCGAGGGCTTGTAGGCCCTTGCTAGCAGCTAGTGGTGAGGGCTTGCAGGCCCTGGTTGGCCCTTACTAGTAGTCGGTGAAGGTGGTTGAGCCCTCATTGGCCTTTATTTGCAACTGGCGAGGGTCGATGAGCCGTCATCGGCGGCCTCTAGCCCTCGCCGGAAAAAGAAAAAAAGAAGAAGAAGAAAAGTGAAAAAAGGAAAGAAAAGAATAAAAAATAATTTAAAATTAAAATTGTAATTGGATGAAAAACGCCTTTGATCGGTTGAAATATTTAGCCGACCGATGATTGGCAAGGTCAGGCTCTTTTTTGAAACAACCATGGCCATTTTGGGTTTTTATTTGAGAAAATGATGATACTTTAGATCTTTATTTGGAATTTACCTTTTACTTTATGAATATTTGAAAAATATTTCTCTCAAAATGATCCTTCATATTTCTCACTAAAATGAATAAACAAAGATTTTTTTTTTTTATCTTCCATGAAAATATTTCGATATAATTTTTTTTTTCAATAACCAAACATTCTTCATAGAAGAATTATTGCAAGTGATACAAGCGATCATTTTAAGGAAATATTTTTTAAAATCATTCATTTTTCCAAAAACAAGTAAAGCCTTATTTTATAATCTATTATGCATAGAATCTGTAACTCATAGTTTCAAGAGCTACACACAAGTTTTGGAGTTGTGGTCATTGATGTGTAAGATGGGAAGACAATTGCCATGTTTTTTCTTCCCACTAATGTGGTCAAATACCTTAGAATGGTATGCATTTAAATTTATCTTTCATCCGTTTGGTATTAAATATTGAGGGAAAATTTTAAATAAGGATTCAAAGTAGAGTCATTTTTTTAAAAGAGAACTCAAAGTGAATATCATCTCAAATAAGGACTTGAAATGCCAAAACTTAATCTCAAATAAATATTCGAACTCCAAATCTTAGTCAGGGGGCATTTTCATTCAATGACAGTTTTCTTTTTCTTCTTCATTTTCACTTTCTCTTTGTTTTTTTTATTCTCCTATTTCTCTCTTCATTTTCCTCACGCCTTCGACACCTTCATCCACCCTCTCTCTCTCTCTCTCTCTCTCTGTTTCTCTGTGTCATCTCGTCGATTCGGCCAAGAAAACTCTTGGACTTTGTCGAGAGCTTTCGGGCAGTTCTTTCGCCGGTTGGTATCTCGCACATCTTCGTGCTCGTCTTTTCGAGGCTTCTCGGGGGTCAGAATTCGTGGGGCCTTGCTGTAATCCGGATTTGGTCGTGAGATGGATGGTGGTTCCTCTGGCGACGGCTGAAGGAGTTTGAGTTCGGCATTTTCAGGCAACTGAGAAGGAAGAGAGAGTGAGCAGCCAAACTCAGCTGAGGGGAGAGAGAGAGAGAGAGACTTTTTCCTCTTGGGCGGCCATTGAATATGGGGAAGTATAAACTCATGAGCTCAGCGGTGGGGAGGCTTCAATGGCCAATCCTCGTCCAAGAGAGAGAGAGAGAGAGAGAGACTTTTTCCTCTTGGGCGGCCATTGAATATGGGGAAGTATAAACTCATGAGCTCAGCGGTGGGGAGGTTTCAATGGCCAATCCTCGTACAAGAGAGAGAGAGAGAGAGAGAGAGAGAGAGAGAGAGAGACTTTTTCCTCTTGGGCGGCCATTGAATATGGGGAAGTATAAACTCATGAGCTCAGCGGTGGGAGGCTTCAATGGCCAATCCTCGTACAAAAGCTATCTTCTCAATCATAAGGGCCCTGTAAATTGCGCATCACAGACATAGAGCTTCCATAGGCTGGTTTGCGCCCAGCAGAAAGAATAGAGGAGACAGGTCGCCGTTTGACAAAGTATTGTGAGCGTTTTAGGGTCCCTTTGGAATTCAACTTCATAGCATCCAGGAATTGGGAATCCATCAAACTTGAGGATCTCAAGATTCAAAGCAATGAGACAGTTGCTGTGAATTCTTTAGACTGGTTTCAGAATCTCTTTGACGAACCAGTTGACGACAACAATCCATGAGATGCCGTGTTAAATCTAATTGGGGAAATTAAACTGGATATTTTTGTTCATGCTATAAGTAACGGCTCTTATAACGCACCCTTTTTTGCGACAAGATTCCGATAGGCACTTTTTCATCTTTCCAGTGTATGATATGTTTGATGCTATTTTAAATGGCGACAGCAGAGTGAGGTTGGTTTTTAAAAGAGATTTCCATGGACGGGAAATTATGAATGTCCTAGCATGTGAACGTTTGGAAAGGGTAGAGAGGCCGGAAACATACAAGCAATGGCAGGTTCGTCATATGACGGCTGGGTTTAAGGCGCTTCCTCTGGACCAAGAGCTCCTGAAGTTGTTCAGGGGTAAGATGAAAGAATCATACCACAAGGACTTTGCGCTTGATGAAGACGGCAACTGGATGCCGCAAGGTTGGAGAGGTCGGATTATCTATGGCTCCTCCTGTTGGGTGCTCACTTAGGATAGTTTAAAAAAAAAAAAAAACTGTTTGCTGTCCTGACTTGTACATTACAGGGATTCTTCCGGGTCAACAGGTCAAGGATTCGTAATAGGGTAGCTCAGAATGAACTTATTTCCGGCTCCTCTGTTTGGGCATGCATCTTTTACTTGCAAACAATTTTGAGTCTGGAGTGTTTGCTATACTAATTATCTCATTTTGTGAGATAGGAAGGTACAATTTGCAGCTTCTAAGCCACACGGTATTGTGAATTTTGCTGATAATGTGTAATGATTTGCCTATCCTATATCTCACAAGTTGTGCCAGTAACATGGCAGCTTTAAGCTGATGATGGGAATGGGTGCAGCATTGTCATGTATGGTTTGTGCTGTCCTCTTGATGGCTCTGCTGTTTACTAGTCCCCTATAATGCCGAAAGGTGTCTAGCTCTTTTAAGAACTTGAGTAGCCGAGGAGGGGCTCATCGAGGGGCTCATGAGACGCTCCGCCTTCTTGTTTGCCAGGCTGGAGCGTCTCACGTAACTAATATTTTCTCGCGTTTCAGAGTATGATGCAGACAATGGTGGGCCATGCTTCTGTCTTCAAGTCAACTTAAGGGCAAATGAATTTCTAGATTACTTCCTGGCATACAGCCATTGTATCTTTTCTCTCCGTTTTCTCTTTCTGTGAAGAAATTTGGATGGGTCAATTATTCGTTTATATACAGGGGAGGTCAAGTATGTGATTAAACTAGTTATTGTAGATATAATTGAATTCTCATGCGATTCAGTCCGTCAACAAATGGTTTCATTTACACCAAGGACTGATAAACAGGGGATGTGAGACTGATTTAATCTGCAAAATTTTTAACTTTTCTGCATTTTAATTAAGCATAATTATGCAATGCATGGCAGGTGAGCTCCAAAGGTGATAATTGATGTACTAGCATGGGATACTATTTGTCATATTTGTTCTTCCTACTAATATTATTAGATATTGTATACTAATGGTCGATTAGATTGATGTTTTCCGTCTTGTTCTGGTAATTTTTTTTTTTTGGTCGAAGGTAAAAGGTTTATTTGAATAGTTGATGTAATAACACCGACATGTATGTAATTAAAATTTACTAAATAATTGACCCCAAAAAAAATTGGTCATGATTGTCTCGATTTCCGATGTAATTAAAATTTGCTAAATAATTGAACCCTCCCTCCCCCCCCCCCCCCTCAAAAAAAAAAAAAAATGGAAGTTAAGCTTAGGAGAAGGCTTGAGCCTCAAGCCAGGCCTTTAACTAGTGATGCCAAATCACCAGTTTGCTAATCCAGGTTTTGACGAAGTCAAAAACAGAAACTGGTTTCTACGTGTGCTTTTAATATAAAAATCTCCCAAATTAATTTAATTTGAAAGACGAAAAAATAATTCAAGAAAAGGAAAAATAACATAAAAAATCCCAAATTATATGAATTATGTATCTATCATAATACCTCTGGTCACGGTTCCATCACATGCCGCCTTTAGAATTTCAACATCGGAAGGCTAATGTGACTAGTGAAAAACGACGTTTTGCTAAGAAATAATTTCACGCTATCATGAACTAGAAACAGGGTTGTTTTGATTGTTGAAGTCATTAGGGTTCATCTTTCTCTCTTCAAAGATGAGACGCTAGAATGAAGGTAAACCAATTACAATGAGTAGACGCGCCCGAGCTTGAATTCCAACTGGAAAAGAGCTTCCATTAGGTTGGGGAATGAGCTCTTGAGCTGGACAAGAACCAAGTCCTAGGGGTCTCTCACCACCCCGCATAGACATAGAAATAATGAAGAAAATGAAATAGAAAAAACTTATCGATTACTTGATATTCTTTTTGTATGAGAAGAAGAAAATGAAATAGAAATAATGAAGACAAGGGAGAACAATAGACTATTTCATCGCTTACAACGACATTGCTTATATTCATTAAATTCACATCGGAGCCACATTAGTTTCGTTTGCTTTTCATTGTTCATGTAACTTGCCATGCAGGAATTTTAATGACGATTTTGACAGTGACAGAAGTTATTGATATCGTGGTGGGTATAATTTTAGATTTTCAGCGACAAAAAAATAATTAAATGTTGATGCATAACGGGTCTAATTTGAGAATTTTGGTGGGTTTTTTCTCTCGAGTTTTCTCCCATTATGTTTTAGTAGCAAAAGTGAGTGATGGAAAAGTTTTTATTTCTCATTTTTGTTCGGGAAATAAAAAAATATAAAATTTTCGCTTGTCATCTATATTCCAAATCTACTGTGGGACCAACAATTTATTTTGGAAATAGAAAAAATAAAATTACTTTATCAAGCTCTAAACCTATCCCGATAACAGAAAAAAGAAAAAAAGAAAATGATTATTACTTGCGTCTCCATTGGCCAATAAAGTCAAAGCGGGACACACAGTTTGAACAATCGCTTTCCCCGATTCAACACAGATCGAGATGACCTTCGGCCGCCTCATCGGCTGACTCAAATCCTTCCTACACAATTTGAAATTGTCAATTTCTCGTGTTTTTTATCATATATTTTTCTATTTGTATTTATTTATCCGCAGCTTTTATTTCGGACGGTCTCGAAGATGGCGAGCTATCCCGCTCGGCCCGCTTTATGGAAGGTTCCGAACTTCACCCCTGATTCACTCGTAGCATTGGAGAATCCTCATCAGATTCGTCTTTATTCAGCTTCCAACTCCACTTCTCAGTTTTAAGGTATGCAGATCCCGATCTCTCTTTCCCTTTTTATATTGCGTCTTCTCTATCCATCTGCTTAGGGAGGAGCATGTGATCTTTTATTCTTGGACTTTAATCGACGTTGTCTGAGTGAGCGAAGAACGAAAGAAAGTTATTGAAGAGGGAGTCGTTTTGTTGCAGGCCGAGTGCACTTTCCTTTAGTTGGTTAATGTTCTGGGGGTGCAAATATACTGGCGTTTGATGATAGGGTGGGGACTTCGATAGGGTTTGAAGAGAAATTGACCATGGATCCCCTGTTCTTTCATTGCACCAGTTGTAGCAATGTCGATGATCTTCCAATAGACAGCCATGCCTAATCACCTAATACAGATCAGCAACTGGGTCTTGCTAATGATTTCCTTTCGGATGACCCTTTTTTAGACCTTAAATCCTCAAATATTGCTTTTGTTTCGAATAAAGTAGACCCTGTAACCAATCTCCCATCAAAACCGGTCGACCTCAATAATGGAGATTTGATCTTTCCCTCGACAGGCATGAGCCTAGATGGAGGCTCATTTGGTCCATCTATGTGCTTGAGTAAGGGCCAGAGTCCAGAGGGAGATTCTCTCTCCCCCTCGGGGGACAGTGACTCGTTGGATCCCGTTCTAAAGTATATAACTCAGATGCTTATGGAAGAGAACATGGAGGAGCAACTGTGCGTATTCGCTGATCAGGTTGCTCTGCAAAATATTGAAAAATCATTGTACGATGCCCTTGTTCAGCAGAATTTGGAAAAGTCTGATCAGAGCCCCTCACAGGTTGATTTAAGCCAATATATCGAGGGCCCAAGTAGTTACCTTTCTGGAAGGAGCAGTGGTCCCAGAAGCCACGATGCTACAAACGTTACTCTTAGCTCTAATGACTTGGCCGATGCTGGTATTCTGTACACAATCGGAGAATATAGCCATGCTGTGCTGAAGAATCCTGACCAAGACTTCCAGTCGAATGTGGATTCCAATTTGCAGTTCTTGGCCAATTCTTCAAGCAGCATCACATATTATGATGATGGGTCCGAGGAATCTTTGCACGGGCCTTTTCTCAAGAGCATTTTCAGCCATGGAGAGTCTATGATTCAGTTCAAAAAAGGATTAGAGGAGGCCAGCAAATTCCTTCCCACTGACAATCTATTAGAAATTAATCCAGGGGACAGCAAACCGTCCTCTGAAGAAAAGAAAGGAACCACAAGAACGCACATCAATAAGGAGATCGACATGAAGAGCTCATCTAATGGATTCAAGGGATTAAAGAATCACGAGAGGGACGAGGATGCTTTTGAGGAAGGCAGGGCCAATAAGCAAACAGCCTTGTACACAGAAGAGAGGGAGCTTTCAGATTTGTTTGATAAGGTATTGCTTGGCACCGAAAATGGTGTGGGCATGTGTTCTGGCAGCGAATCTGCAGAGACAGCGGTGAGGAAAGACATACAGCCACAAAGGAACAAGCACGGTTCCAAAGGAGGTAGTGGTTGTGGTAAGAAGCAGGGAAGCAAGAATACTGTTGACTTGAGAACTCTTCTGATTCTCTGCGCACAAGCTATTTCTACTAGTGATTTCAGGACTGCTAATGAATTGTTGAAGCAGATTAGAGAAAACTCTTCTCCATTTGGGGATGGCTCTCAAAGATTGGCCCATTACTTTGCAAATGGGCTAGAGGCACGATTGATGGGCAACAACGTCCGAACGGAAGTCTTTTATTCTACTGTTGTTGCCAGGACAACGTCAGCAGCTGATATCTTGAAATCTTACCATCTTCACATTTCAACATGCCCGTTTAATCAGTTCTCCATGTTCTTTACATGATTTTGAAATTTGCAGAGAAAGCCACTACTCTTCACATAATAGATTTTGGCATTGCATTTGGTTTTCAATGGCCAAACCTCATACAGAAGCTCTCTTCTAGACCAGGAGGGCCCTGTAAATTGCGCATCACCGGGATAGAGCTTCCACAGGCTGGTTTGCGCCCGGCAGAAAGAATAGAGGAGATAGGTCGCTGTTTGAAAAAGTATTGTGAGCGCTTTGACGTCCCTTTTGAGTTCAATTTCATAGCATCAAGGAATTGGGAATTCATCAAACTTGCGGATCTCAAGATTCAAAGCAACGAGACAGTTGCTGTGAATTGTCTAGATCGGTTTAAGAATCTCGATGACACAGTTGAGGACAACACTCCACGTGACGCTGTGTTATATCTAATTAGGAAAATTAAACCGGATATTTTTGTTCATGCTGTACGTAGCGGCTCCTACAACGCGGCCTTTTTTGCGAGAAGATTCCGAGAGGCACTTTTCGAATTTTCTGCTGTGTATGATTTGCTTGATGCTACCATTGATTGTGACGTCAAAGAGAGGTTGGTGATTGAGAGAGAGTTCCATGGTCGGGAAATCATGAATGTCATAGCATGTGAAGGTTCGGAAAGAATTGAGAGGCCCGAAACGTACAAGCAATGGCAGGTTCGTCATATGAGGGCTGGGTTTAAGGCGCTTCCTCTGGACCAAGATTTCATGAAGTTATTCAGGGGTAAGATGAAAGCATGGTACCACAAGGATTTTGTGCTTGATGAAGATGGCAACTGGATGCTGCAATGTTGGAGAGGTCGGATTTCTTTTGGCTCCTCCTGTTGGGTGCCTACTTAGGATGCTCCGAAAGGAACGTTTTCTGTCATGGACCTGTATATTACTGGGATTCTTCCCCGGTCGACAGGTCAAGGATTCGTATTAGAGTAGCTCAGCATTTACTTATTTTCGGCTCCTCTATTTGTTGATGTATCTTTTACTCGCAAACAATTTTGAATCTGAAACGTTTTTTGACCGTTATCTAATTCTCGAGATAGGAAGATTTAATTTTTAGCCTCTGTGCCGCACCGCATTGGGAATGTGCTGCTAATGCTTTGTCAGTTGTCTATCCCATATCTCACAAGTTCTGGAAGGTAATATGGCACCTCGTAGCTGATGATGGGTATGGTGCAGCATCATCATGTACGATTTGTGCTGTTCTCTTGATGGCTCTATCGTCCGCCAATGTCCTACGAGACTGCAAGCTGTTTATCTCGTTTTGAAATTTGAGGGGCCAAGGAGGGGCTCGTTGAGGATGGTTTTCAAAATATGATGGGGACATAAATAATGCTCATGCTAAGGTTGTTTCCATCTTCCAGTTGACTTAAGGCAAATGAACTTCAGGATACTTGCTATCGGTAAATATGATTTCGAATCAATACATCAATCAAGTTGAACTTTGAGGTGTAATATCATTTTTTTTGAGAATTTATTTGTCTCACAATGTTGCTAATAGTCATTGGCAAATATCCTTCAGGATGCAACAAAGTTTCAAATGCGAATACTCTGTAACAATTCTAATATTTCTAGTATTTCTTGAGGATCTCTTTAGGAAACAATTGAAAAGATGATTGTAGTTTTGAAAAGAAGACTTGCAGAATAATTTCATACCTGTTTATGCCAAAAATTAACATGTATATAAATATTGGTTTTAAAAAATATAGATAATTTTTCGCGAAAAGTTACAAAATGAACAAATGTATCCCTTCGGAAGAAGTTGCAAAATGAACAAATGCAACCTCTCGTGAAAGGTTGTAAGCTGAACAAATATAGTTTCAAAAGTTATCTTAAAAAGACACATATAAAAACTTGGAATAATAAAAAAATAAAAAATCATAACAACTTTTTGATAAATAAAATTCCAAATCTTCATAACTTCTAAAAATACTTAATAAACAAAACAATGAACCGTACGAAATAAAATAAAAATAAAGGGGTTAGTGCTAATTAAATTGCATGTGCACAAGTATGCAAAGTGTTAAGTACGCCTAATGATTGTGCCAAAATTGCATAATTATTCACACACCGCATGTGAGTGTTGTGAGGTCAAGCCCACATCCTAACCTTTTCTTCAAACATGCTAGAAAATGCTTACACTTATAAATTGGCCCATATTCTCCTAACTTCCTATGTGAGACAAGGAAAAACACATTTTGCTTGTTTTACAGACAAACATCCAACAATCCCCCACTTTGTTTGTAAAACAAAGATTTCAAAAATTAAAATTTTAAAACCATATAGCCAAAATTTCGTTGAGATTAATAAATATACATAAAGGTTCTTTTGAGTTTAACATTTACTTAGTAGAAGTATCTCAAAACTTTATCAAAGTAACAAGTAGTTCGGCTTTAAACTTGTATTTTTATATAATAAAATCAGACATATCGCGCATATACTAACCTTTTGTTTCGACAAGAAGTTTTATATTATTCTGCACTATTATGTTCTTGTGCATGATCCTGTTTCATGAGCTCTTTAGAAAGCAACTCTAACTTTTGTAAGAAGCGTCATCACTTCTAAGCTCATATAGGTGAAGTATCTATAATGTCTTTCTGTTACTGTTAATACATTACTAATTTGTACCATATTATATTAATAATTCAATTCAACCTACAAAATATAACAGATGATATTGATTTCTCATATCAGGGCTACATTATTATCAAACAATCATATTCAGTGACTTATTTTTACCCATTAAACCTTGTAACTTGTGATATTCTAGAAAAAAAAGGTCGACTTACCATTATTGGTGATTTCAACTAAAGGTTTCAACCCCATTTCTTGTGAGGTCATTATTACCATGTCTTTTGATAAAGTCTTTGTCAATGGATCGACTAGATTATTATTTGACCTCATTGAGATAATTATTATAGTACCATCTTTAATCAATTGTCTCACATACTCATGTCTTAGACTAATATATCTAGACTTATCATTATAGATGCTACTATAAGCTCTTGTCAAAGTAGCTTGACTATCACAATTGATAGAAATAAGAGGCATATGATTAGGCCATAATTTGATATCCAATAATAAATTCCTAATCCATTTAGCCTATTTCCTAGTTGCTGTTAAAGCAACGAATTTTAATTCCATCGTTGAGTGAGTTATACATGTTTATTTTTTGCTCGCCCAATACAACACCTTCACCTAATGTAAAAACCCATCCATAAGTGGAATACTTATCTTCCACACTTGAAATCCAACTAACATCGGTATATCATTCTAATACGTAGGATAATTATTATAGAACAATCCTAAATTTTAGTTTTCTTAAGATAACCAGAAATTCTAGTAATAGCCTTTTAATGTTCTATACTTTAGTTACTAATATACCTACTTAACTTGCACACGGAAGTACTATCAGGTTTAGTACAATGCATCATATATATTAAAGACTATAGCACTTGCTTATTTAAGTTGTGATATTGATGTACTAGTATTATAATTTAATTTAATACCATAATTAAATGAAGTACTTCTTTCCTTAAAATCAAGATGTTGAAATTTATTTAATATTTTTTTAACATAATTACATTTGCTCAAAGAATAATCCCTACTATACTTCTTAACTTTAATATTTAAGATAGTATCTACTTCACCCAAATCCTTCATTTTAAACTTGGAGGTTAGATACTTTTTAGTTTCAACAGTTTCAGTCATGTTCATTTCAAAGATAAGCACATCATCAACATACAAGCACACTAAAGCATTTTAGTCTTTAGTGAATTTAGAGGATATATACACTTATCAGTACTATTGTGGATGAAACCATTAGAAAATATGACTAAATTAAATTTTTTCATGTCACTGTTTAGGAGCTTGTTTAAACCCATGAAGAAATTTAATCAATTTACATACCTTCCCTGCATTTCTAGGATGAATGAAACCATCTGGTCCTTCCATGTAAATTTTCTCATTAAGTCTCCATTTAAGAAAGTAGCATTGACATCCATTTGATGGATACAGAGACCATAAATGGATGCTAGAGCAAAAAGAATTCAAACAGAAGTTATACATGCAACAAGAACATGTGTCAAAATAATCTATCCCTTCCTTTTGCCTATGCCCTTAACCACTAATTTAGCTTTAAAAGTTTGGATAAAACCATTAGAATGATATTTTTTTTCTAAAAACCCATTTGCACCCAATATTCTTGGATCCTTTTGGTAAATCTATTAATACCCAAGTGTTATTGGACATAATTGAGTATATTTAAACATTTATAGTTTCTTTTAAAAAAGAAGCATCTCTAGCAAACATATCATAATCAAAGTTTTTATGATTGTCTTCTAAATTTAATACTATAGGATATTTATTTATCATGTTATTATCTCTCTCCCATTTAATAAGAAAACATAAGTAATAAATCAAAACCTAAGTCTTTTAGTTTCCTAGCTCTAGTGCTTCTCCTCGGTTCAATCATGTCTTTAGAATCATTTGTTTCTTTTGGTCGAGATCTACTTGAATTTCTATAGGTTTTGAATTATTTTCATTAATTTCAGAACCTATAAAACATTTATTCTAAAAAAATTCAACATATCTTGATTCTATACTGACATTAGATTCTAAATCAAGAACCCTATAAGCTTTACTATTTTCGGCGTATCCAATGAAAGCACTTTTGATAGCTCTAGAATCAAGTTTTGTTCTCTTAGGATCTAGTACTTGGTAGTATGCCAAACACCTTCACATTTTAAGGTATGGCATATTTGATTTTCTATTTTTCCATATTTCATATGGGGTTTTGTCATTTTTTTTGGACGGTATTCCATTATGAATATAATATGCAATATTAAATGCTTCTCCCCAAAGATTAATTGGTAGCTTTGAATTTGAAAGCATCCAATTAACTATTTCTCCAAGAAATCAATTTTTTCCTTTTAGCCAAATCATTTTTGTTGTAGAGTATATGGTGTTGAAACTTGATAAATAAAACAATGTTATTCACAAAATGAAGATAATTTATTTAATAAATATTCTCCACCTATATCTGAACATAGAACTTCGATTTTCTTTTCTAATTGATTTTTTTTTACGTCAGCTTTATATATCTTAAACATGGTAAATGCTTCACCCTTCGACTTTATGAAATAAGTATATAAAAACCTACTACAATCATCCATAAAGGCAATGAAATATTTTTTACCACCACGTGTTAGCATGCCGTTGAATTTTACATATATCAATATAAACCAAATTTAATAAATTTGAATTTTTTTAACCAAAATCCAATTAAATTGTTTTTTTTTAACACTAGGAAAATGTTTCTTAGTTAATTTAGATTTAGCACATATCTCACATTTATCGAATTTTCCATTGAAATTTATCAAGTCTAACTTCTTCATATTCTTCAAATGAAGGCTGTTTATATGTGCCAACCTACTATGCCATAAAAATGAAGACTTAATAATATAAGTAGAACTAGCAATATTATTAATGATACTCAGTTGATACATGCTATCACTAGCATAACCCTTTCCTACAAACAACCCATTTTTTGATATGATAATCTTGTTGAATTCAAACAAAACCTGAAACCCTCTTTTACAAAGTAAATTAATAAAAACTAGGTTTTTCTTAATTTCGGGTATAAATAACAAATTAAGAAGAGTAATCTTCTTTCTAAAAGTGAAGTCTATCTCCACTATGTCTTTGCTAGCAATCTTTGTAAGAGTATTATTCGTCATCAAAACCTCTTGAACATTTGAGTTAGATAGTCTCTTCAAATTGCTTGAACATATATTTGTCTTTACACATACGGATTGTTGCTTTAGAATCCAAGCACCAACCAAACTAGATAGTAGTAGAGTTGATTTCCTATAGCCATCGCATCAATAATTTAAGGGTTAATACGATGAATTATCCCAAATTAGTACACCTGTAACAAATCTACCAAAAACTAATTTTTTGATACCAAAAATTGGTACACTTATAACAAATTTACTCTCTGCTAGTTTATGTTAAATTTATACCGTTAAATTACTAAGTTGGATGACACGTGATAGTTAACTGATGTACCAATTTGCTATTTTACTCTTCGTTTGTCACAGTTGTACAATTTTTGTGATTTTTTGTGGTATTAATCCAATTTAATGGATGATATATTTATCACAAATGTACTACTTTGAGGTTTTTGACGGTTTAACAAATTAGTTTGTGGTAATTTTATAGTAAGTGTACAAGTTTGTGATTTTTGGTGGTCATTCGGAGTGAATTTGTCACAGGTGTACTAGTTTGGGGTTTTTCATGATAAAAAAATTAATTTGGGGTAGTTTGTTATACGTGTACAAATTTGGGGTTTTTAGGGTATTAACCCTTAATTTAAGAAATTTTCATGCTTGAAAACATGGTTGAAATCATGGTCACATAGTTTTCTTCAACCAAATTCGCATTTGCCTCCACCATTAGAATGTTCTTGTCCTTTGATATGTTCTTGCGGTGAATACTTTCCTTGGCATATTATCCCTATTTGTCACAAACAAAATAGTAACCTTTTTTTTTTTTTTTGTGTTCTCTTAAATTTATGCCTATTCTTTATTTTGAAGTTCTGGCTGATTTTTCGTTTTCTTTTCACAACATTCACCTTGAATCATACAAAATAGAATTATCACCTAAACATGACTCTTCCTCAATATGAAAATGTTTATGTATTTGTGCCAACTTGAAAAGCTTCCGGAATATCAATCTTGATGACACAAATTTTATTCACTAGAACTTGCAACCTAAGTAGAACCGACACTGACATGCGACACGATACGACACAACACGACACGTCGACACATTGTTTCTAGAAAAACAGAGAATTTCGACACGTTGGGACATGTTGTATATTAAATATATATACATAATAAATTATATTTTTATGATTTTTTCAATCAAATTAATTTGATTCAAATTCAAATATAAATAAATAATTAAAAAAGCTTAGAATGAATTTATACTAAAAATATTAATCCACCATTTATTAATATCATTTATTGTTTCAATTTGACAAATTCAACTCTATTCCAATAATTTATAAAACTTGGAGAAAAAACAAATAATCCTCATTTTGGACTCGTATGTTAGATATGTCAGAAAATGAAAAAAAAAAAAAAAAACTTAAGGGGTGAATTGTGTATTACGGGAAGTGGGAGTTATAAGAAAATAGAAGACTAGGTTTTTGTTCTTTCTCCAATTATTTTATATTTTGACTTCTCATTTAATGAAATTTTTTAAAATTGACCTTTCTATCGGAATCATTTGTCGAAAACTCGTATGTCGGAATTCTGACTCGAGTGTCGGGAAAGTTAACAAAGTGTTGAATTTTCCGACACGTGTTGACCAAGTGTCCAAGAGAATCGGAGAGTGTCCGACATGTGTCAAAGTGTCCGACACGACATGAAGGCTCTTGAAAAGTGTCGGTGCTTCATAGCTTGCAAACTCATGGACTTGTTCCAACAAGGGTTTGATATCAATAAACTTGAAATCAAAATACTTTGTAATTAAATATTTGTTGGTACCTTGCTCCTCTGCTTTGTACTTGAATTCCAGTGTGTTCCAAATTTCTCTGGCCAACTTCATTTTAGTGAATGAGTTGTAAAATTGATCAAACAGTGTATTCAGAATGTGTCCACAACATAATAATTTGTCCTCTACACGTGTTCTTTTCTCGCCGTTAACCCTTTCAATCGCTTCCACACCTAGCCGTCCTCCCTCCTTAGTAGGCTTCAAATCTTCTATAGGTGCCAAGTTAGGATCCAATATATAAGAAATCTTCAGGGTGGTGAGTAGGAACACCATCGTGTTCCTCCAGCGAGCAAAGTTGTTCCCATCAAACCGGTCTAGCTTGACCATGTCTTAATTCATGACTTTGATTGTCTCAGACTCTCTTGTTGAATGAAATAAATCCTTAAAATTGTTGGTAAACACGGCTTCGAATCAATGGAGCAATCAAATCGGATTTTGAGGCGTGATATCACTTTCTTTAAAATTTTATTTGCTTCACAATGTTGTTAATAGTCATGGGTAAATATCTTATAGGATACAACAAAGTCTTAAATGAGAATACTAGATAAATTTTAATATTTTTTCAAAGTTTATCTAGGAAATAATTGAAAAGATGGTTGTAGTTTTAGAAAAAAGACTCGAAAAATGATTTCATATACGTATATATGTATATCGGTCTTAAAGAACATATACAACTCTCCCCAAAAGGTTACAAATTGAATAAATGTATCCCTTCGGAAGAAGTTGCAAAATAAACAAATGCGACCCTTCATGAAAGGTTGTAAACTAAACAAGTATAATTTCAAAATTTCCGAACATACTTAATAAACAAAACAACTTTTCCACTGATAGATGTTAATAAGATTACCATATGAAATAAGATAATAATAAAGGGGTTAATGCTAATAAAATTGCGGGCATGCAAGTGTCCAAAGTGCTAAATACGCCTAATAATTGTGCAATTATTCACATACCTGCATGCGGATATTGTGAGATCTAGTCCACAGCCCAACCTTTTCTTTAAACACACTAGAAAAGGTTCACACTTATAAATTGACGCATCTTTTCTCAATTTTCCTATGTGGGATAAGGAAAAGCACAATTTGTTAGTTTTATAAACAAACATCCAACACTTACTGGCATACGGAGATTGTAACTATATCTCCATTTGGTCTTTCTCTGAGCAAATCTCGATGTGCCAATTGTTGGTTTATATACATTATACAGGGGCAATCAAATATGTAATTAAACTAGTTATTGTAGATATAACTGAATTTTGACGCAATTCAGCCTGTCAATTGACTGTTTCACTTACATCAAACAACTGATTAATATGGGGTGAGTTTGATTTGATCTGCAAAAGTTTTAGCTGATTTATTTTTATTGAGCATTATGCTGCATGTGGGGTAGGTAAGAGAGAAATGTCTTTTAAAACTAGTAAGAATGCCCACATGTTGCCGCGTCCTTGCAATTGTAAGCTCCCATGAGGGAGAGATCACAATAATTAGCAATTTAAAAGTTTTTTTTTCTCCAAAATCTAGGTTAGGTTTGGGATCCGTATATTTAATGAAAACTGAATATTTCGAAAAATAATTTTCTCAAAATGATCCTTCATATTTCTTTCTAAAAAGAATAAACAAAGATTTTTTCAATCGTCCCAAAAACATTCTTCATTGGAGAATTATTCCATCTCTTTCTAAAAAGAACAAAAGAAGATTTTTTCAATTGTCCTAAAAATATTCTTAATTGGAGAATTATTCCAAGTTATATAAACGACCATTTTAAGAAAATATATTTTTTAAATCATTCATTTTTATGAAACAAAATAGAGTCTCATTTTATAATCAATTTCTTAGTTAAAAAAAAAATGGAAATGTTTGTGCAATGAATCTACAACTCACGGTTTCAATAGCCACAAAACTTTGGAGTTGTGGTCATTGTGGTCATTGATGTATAAGAATGAGACATTAATAACCATGTTTTTTCTTCCTACTAATTGGAGAAAATATCATAGAACGCTACACATTTAGATAAATGTTTTCCATCTTGTCCTGCTTGGTGAAAAGTTTATTTTAATAGTTGATGTAATTATATTGAGGGAAAATTTCAAATAAGAACTCAAAGTGGGGCTATTTTCTCAAAAGAGGCCGAAAGTAGATATCATCTCAAATAAAAATTTGAAGTGTCTAACTTAATCTCAAATAAGAATTTGAACTCTAAATCTTATTCATAATCAAGGGCATTTTCGTTCAAGGGTATTTTTCTTTTTCTTTATCCATTTCCTCTCTCCTTTTGTTTTGCTTTTTTTTTTTTTTTTTTTTTCTCCTTTTTCTATCATCTTCCTCTCACCTCCATCTTGCTCTACATTAGCACCATCTTCGACACCTTTATCCGCCCTCTGTGTGTGTGTTGTAGAAAGCGAGCGATCGAATAATGATATAGATAGAATAAAGAAATATATTGGACACGAGATTTACGTGGTTTGGTCGTAGAGATCTACATCCATGGGGAGAGCAGCGACGAATTCACTATAGATCAAGCGATACAATAGAGATTACATACTCGAGTTACTCAAACATTTACGGTGTTTCCCAAATCCCAATTATACCCAATAACGCACGCAATGTTTAACCTCGAAAATCCTCAAGAAATAATCTCTCAATCCCATGAAGGGAATTCACAAATCTTACCACAAGATTTCATGACTACAAACACTAATCTTTCTTGGTGTAATTGCACGAACAAACTTCAATACCAAGCACTCTTGTGAAAATGGCGCTTCAAGAAACCTTCACGTCAACTTTCATGCACGAACAAGCCTTGAGAATTGATATATAAGCCACTGCCAGCCACGCGTGAGGGAAATCGAATCAAGCTAGGATCCGATCAACCCAAGTAAAAGTTGGACTTTCCTTTGTAGTTTTCTTGCCGATTTTAACCAAAACATATCTATGTATATTTAAAAAAAAATCCAAGTCCAAGTCAAATTTTGACTTTCTTATTTCAGCGGCCAAACTCTCCAACGCAGATTTGGAATTTTGGGAAGTTGATCTTTGTATCTTTTTTGTTCGATTTTGAACGTTGCAAAATATCCAATTAGGAATATTCAAACTTTCACATTGGGCTCAAACTTGAGACATATTTTAATAATCTCCACCTTGGCTTGACGTTTGAGTCAAGTCACAATCGCTTCGCAAAAATTCAAACTTTGCCACTACTTTCCCATAGCCTTGATGGGCTCAACCACCACAGATATTATTCAAGTCCAAGCCTTGCTTGAATATCGCCATAACCGAGGACCTCATCAGAATACCAATTCCACATACACCTTTAATTGTTCCACAAGGATTTTCTAACGCAACCTCCTTAACCGCAGACAAAACAAAACTATTGTTGCATTCATATCTATTAGGAGATCAAATACGTACATTGTTAATAGTAGCAATTATAGCAACCATTGGCTCTATAGGCTCCACCTTGCTACAAGCACCATCCGTGTCGATTATTTTGCTAGTGCTCATACTCGCTATCTAAAGAGTTTCTGATCGCAATTCCACCTCAAGCTGAACATTGTTTAGTTCCGTTTTAATACTGCTATAATCACTCATAGTCAGAAGTACTGGAGACTCGTCAAATGTAACTTCTTTACTAATAATAGGTGAATTTAATTCTAGGCACCACAACCGATAACCCATCTCACCTTGTGCATAGCCTAGGAACATGCACTTTCTTATCCTTTCATCAAGCTTACTATCACTTGCTTGAACATAACATGGGCAACTAAATATTCTTTCATGTAGAATTCGTTTAACAACTTCGAGCAAAACTCCATGCTATTATTAGTCTTCACTTGCTTGATCGTCTTACTAGTCTCCTTTTTGATCAAAGCTCTCAATTACATGATCATGACGATAACATCAAATTTATGCCTAAACACAAACACCCATGTCCTCATCGAGTTGTTATCAACAACTGTTAGCATATATCTAGCACTTTTCCTTGAAGAAAACCGCGACAACCTACGGACATTCAAGTGAATTAACTCTACAATTTCTGTGGTTTTTTTTAAGAGTTGTATTGAACTGCACTTTTCGTTGATTTAAATCATAACACTTGCATATATTCAATTTGTTAGCATTATAACCACATAGCAGATTTTTTTTTTTTCACTTAAAACCTTTAGCCTTCTCTCGCCAATGTGCCCCAAATGCACATGCCATTATTTAGACTCTTAAATAGATGCATTCGACATCTACGCGGCGAAATCGGTCATTGTCTCACCTTAAAGTTCATATAGACCACTGCGCTTGATTCCTTTCATTATCACAAATGCACCTTGAACAATTTTCTAAATTCCACATTCTGATATATATCGATACCTAGTTGAATCAAAGGCACTCAAAGAAATTAAGTTTTTCTTCAACTTAGGAACATGCCTCACTCCAGTCAATGTCCTCATGATACCATCATACATTCTGATTCTAATATTGCCAACACCAATGACATCGCATTCAGTCTTGTTCTACTACCATCATTGTACTGATAAGTAGTAAATCAGTTTCTATTTGGTGTAACATGAGAAGAACAACCGGAATCCATAATCCATCCATCAAATGATAAATAATTAATGACAGACAAGACATAATCATCACTATAAGCTACAGTTGTAACATCATCTACAGAATCAACTATAATTTCCTTACATTTCTCATTCTTCAGCTTAAAGCAATTCTTTCTAAGATGCCCCCTCTTGCCACAGCTCCAACATACATCATCACCAGTCCTAGACTGACTACGCCTATTCATATTAGTATTACTCTTACCAACACATGTTCTAGATCTTCCTCTATTTTCACCTACTAAAACATCAGATACAAGTTTGCCAGATTCTCTTCTACGGATATCCTCGCTTAGAATCATATCTTGAACCCCATCAAACGTCAAACTTGTTGATCTAGAGGAAAAACTAACGGCAGTAATAGTAGTATTTAAACTATCAGGCAATGAGGATAACATAATCAAAGCACGTACCTTATCTTCAAAGTCAATTTCAATTGAACTCAATTGACTAACAATCACATTGAATTCATTTATATGATTTGCAACTAACGCACCTTTGCTCATCTTCAAATTAAATAGATGTTGCATCAAATAGACTTTATTGATCGCAGATGGCTTCTCGTACATATTTGACAAGGCTTGCATCAAATCAGCAGTGGTCTTCTTCTTCATGATGTTAAACGTGGCGTTATGAGCCAACGTTAGTCGAATAACACCCATAGCTTGTCTATCTAGTAAATCCCAATCAACTTGCTTCATCAACTCTGGTTTCTCCGTAGATAGGGCAAATGTAGTTTCATCTGGTAGAGATAATCTTCAATCTGCATCTTGTAGAAGCCAAAATCCTTCCCATCAAATTTGTCGATTATCACTTTTCCTTCTTCTGTCGCCATCGATTTGTTTCAACTTAGCAAAGTCTGACTCTGATACCAATTGTTGTGGAAAGCGAGCGATCAAATGATAATATAGACATAATAAGAAAATATATCGGACATGAGATTTACGTGGTTCGATCGTAGAGACCTACATCCATGAGGAGAGTAATGACGAACATAGATTATACACTCGAGTCACTCAAACACTTACGATGTTTCCCAAACCCCAATTACACCTAATAACGTACGTAGTGTTTAACCTCAAAATTCCTCAAGAAATAATCTCTCAATCTCATGAAGGAAATTCACAAATCTTATCATAATATTTCACGACTACAAACACTAATATTTTTTGGTGTAATTGCATGAACAAACTTCAATACCAAGCACTCGTGTGAAAATGGCGCTTTAAGAAACCTTCACGTCAACCTCCACCCACGAACAAGCCTTGAGAATTGATATATAAGACACCACTAGAGGAGTCCACGCCCAAATCAAAGCTAGGATTCGATCAACCCAAGTAAAAGTTGGACTTTCCTCTACAGTTATGTTGACACCTAAACTTTCCCATTTTCATTTAGGATTTAATCATGTACAAAACTAGGAATTAGTCGCTAAAAAAAAAAAAAAAAAAACAACAACAAAAGAAACAAAACAAAATAAAAATACAAAAAAGGGGGATGCATGAGGGGGTCGGGTCGGGCTGAATTTGGCCTTGGCCCAACCCGGCCATCCTCTTTTCCCCTCTCTCTTGCGCGCGAGGCCCGGCCCAACTTCTTCCTCCTCGACCCATCTTCGCATGTGAAACCCTAGGGACCGGGCAGAAAAGAAGAGAAAAGCGAAGGAAAATAAAAAACCAGAGACAGAGAAGGTGAAAGGAGAGAGAGAGAGAGAGAGAGAGAGAGAGAGAGAGAGAGAGAGAGAGAGAGAGAGAGAGAGCTGGAGAAAGCCTATCGTCACCGTTCCTGCCGTCGCCGTCGCTGCCGCCCAACCAACCGCGACTACCGCTGTCTCCCTAAAACCTAGATATGGAATAGAGGCGTCGTGTGAAGAAGCAACGCAGGAAAATCGATTGAAGACAACACAGAGAGCTGGGGGAGGGAACTTGAGAGAGAGAGAGAGCTCGTGGAAAAGCGGCGGCGGCGCTCAACCGACGCTGACCCCGCCGCCGCTCGACCTAGAATCCAGATCTGAAGGAGCCTTTGGGCCACCGCCACCGTTGTCAACAAGCCCCCACTGCACCCCCGTCACCTTTTTTGCCTGAAACCTTGGTCGTTACCTTCTTAGCCATCGACGACACCGCCGACCCTAATGTTGTCATTGACCCAGACCGCCTCCACTTGCCCCCGTTGCTCCCGACGCCGAGCCCACGACTTCGTTGCGCTAGCAACCGCATCCGCCCCGCGACGCCACCGCCGCTACCACCGTCTCGCTCGACGCGAAAAACACGCGCCGGCCGCCGCACCTCAGCTGCCCTGCCATGTCGCCATGACCGACCTCCGGCACATTGTCGCCGCGCCTTGCCATCGCCCCGCCTCGCCGTCGCTTCTGTTCGCCAAGAAGCCCTAGAGAAGAGGCGGAAACCGGGTCGGGCGAAACTTCCAAACTAGGTAGGGTTTTGGGCAATGCGGGCCGGGTATACTTGAGTTGGGTTTGGGCTTGTGGGCTTTTGAACTTGTGAGCTTATAGGTTTATGAGCTTATGGGCTTCTTTCTTTTAAAAAATTAAACCGGATTAGGCCTGCATATCAGACCCAGCCTAGCTGGTTTCTGCCGGCTTGGGCCGCCTGGCCCAATTCGGGCCCTCTAGCCCGATCCCGGGCCTTTTGCACCAAACCAAGTCGGACCCAATCCGGGGATCTGACCCGGTTCATTTTAAATATATTATATAATTATAATATTAAGATAATATTAAAAAAATATTTATTAAAAAAATTAAAAAAATTCGAAAATCTAAAAAATGCGGGTTTTGATTAGGAATGGCCATGTATTGCCTTTGTAGTGTAATTAGACCTTTAATTACTCGTATATTGGTTATATTGTATGTTTAATTTATTTGTTTAACTATGTTTGCAATTGCTTAGTGGCATGTGTTAGTTTTACTGCAATTAGGATCTTGGTAGCTATGATTGTTACTTTAATGATTGTGCACCCGCATGATTACCTCACATGTTAGTGGATATGTATAAAATCAATCCAAACTATCTGCCAAAAATCACTTTGTTAAAATGAACAAGATTAGGTACCAAAATGACATTAATTGGTCAATTAGTGTAATTAAGTCCCCGATCCTAGATTCTCTTATTGCGTAGGAAGTGAGGTACACTCCCATGTCTCACTTGGTTTCTAGCCGATCCCAATAGGCTAGTGGCGACTTCTTTTGTGCAAAATTCCTAAAAAATACCCCTAAGTCACACGGGGTATGGGCTTGGGAGAGCCCGCGCCTAATCATAGGTCATAGGCCTATTCTTTAGGCAATACCCCTAAACTTGTTCCCTCCCCCCGAGGGGTAGGTCGCGACAATTTAACCAAAACATATCTCTGTATATTTTAAACAAAATCCAAGTCCAAGTCAAAGTTTGACTTTCCTATTTCGGCCAAACTCTCCAATGCAGATTTGGAATTTTGGGGAGTTGATCTTCGTTTCTTCTTTGCTTGATTTTGAATGTCAACAAAATATCCAATTTGAAATATTCAGACTTTTGCATTGGGCTCAAACTCGAGACATATTTTAACAATGTGTCATCTCGTCGATGCGGGCAAGCGAACTCTTGGACTTTGTTGAGAGCTTTTGGGCAGTTCCTTCACCGCTTGGTATCTCACACATCTTCCTGCTTGTCCTTTCTAGGCTTCTTGGGGGTTCTCCTGGTGACGGGGTGACGGTCTCTAAGTCTGCCATTTTTAGGTCACGGAGAAGGAGAAGGAGTGAACAACTAAACTCAACTGAGGAGAGAGAGACTTTTTCCTTTTGGGTGGCCATTGTAGATAAGGAAGTATAAGCTCACGAGCTCACTGGTGGGGAGGCTGACGAAGGGGTGGAAGATGGAGGGCCTGTAGAGCAAGATGGAGGCGTGAGGAAAAGGAGGAGAAATCTATTGACCTTAGTATTGGAGATTTAATCTTTCCCTTGACAAGCGTGAGCTCTAATGGAGGCCCATTTGGTCCATCTATGACCTCGAGTAGTGCCCTGAGTTCAGGGGGAGATTCCCTCTCCCCATCGGGGGACGCTGACTCATCGGATCCTGTTCTAAAGTGCATAAGTCAGATGCTTATGAAAGAGAACATGGAGGAGCAACCGTGGGAATTTGCTGATCAGGTTGCTCTGCAGAATGCTGAAACGTCATTGTACGATGCCCTTGGTCAGCAGCATCAGAGCCCCTCACAGCTTGATATAAGCCATTATATCGAGAGCCCAAATAGCAACCTTTCTGGAAGCAGCAGTGCTCGTGGAAGCCACGATGCTACAAGCGTTACAGTTAGCTCTAGCGACTCAGCTGGTGCTAATATTCTTTACACGATCGAAGAACATCGCCATGCTGTGCAGGAAAATCCTGACCTGGACTTCCAGTCGAATGTGGATTCCAGTTTGCAGTTGTTGTCCAATTCTTCAAGCAGCATCACAAATCCTGATGATTGGTCGGAGAAATATTTGCATGAGCTTCTTGTCAAGAACATTTTCAGTAATAGTGAGTCTATGATTCAGTTCAAGAAAGGATTAGAGGAGGCCAGCAAGTTCCTTCTTACCACAGTAAAATTAACCCAGGACGGAAAACTGCCATTGGAAACAAAGAACGGAACCGCAAGAATGCGCATCAATGAGGAGATCAACCTGAGGCGCCCATCTGATGGATTGAAGGGATTCAAGAATCACGAGAGGGATGAGGATGCTTTTGAGGAAGGAAGGGCCAATAAACAAACAGCCTTGTACCCAGAAGAGGGTGAGCTTTCGGATTTGTTCGCTAAGGTGTTGTCCTGCCACTGTTCTGGCGACAAATCCATGGAGACAGGGCTGAGCAAAGACATACGGCCACAAATGAACAAGTGCAACTGTTCTAGCAAAGACATATGGCCACAAAGGAACAAGTGCAGTTCCAATAGAGATAGGGGTTGTGGTAAGAAAGAAGCAGGGAAGCAAGAATACTATTGATTTGAGAACTCTTCTGATTCTCCGCACACAAGCTATCTCTACTAGTGATTTCAGGACTGCTAATGAATTGTTGAAGCAGATGAGAGAGAACTCTTCTCCATCTGGGGATGGGTGTCAAAGATTGGCCCATTACTTTGCCAATGGGCTAGAGGCACGACTGGTGGGCAGCGACAGTTGAACACAAGACTTTTATTCTACTATTGTTGCCAGGAGGACCTCGGCAGCCGATGTCTTGAAAGTTTATCACTTTCACATTTCAACATGTCCATTTAAGAAGTTCTGCATTGCCTTTGAAAATTGCATGATTTTGAAAATAGCAGAGAAAGCCACTATCCTTCATATAATAGATTTTGGCATTCGGTTTGGTTTCCAGTGGCCAATCCTCATACAAAAGCTCTCTTCTGGATCAGAAGGGCCCTGTAAATTGCGCATCACAGGCATAGAGCTTCCACCCAGCAGACAGAATAGGGGAGACAGGTCGCCGTTTGAAAAAGTATTGTGAGCATTTTAGTGTCCCTTTTGAATTCAACTTCATAGCATCCAGGAATTGGGAATCCATCAAACTTGCGGATCTCTAGATTCAAAGCAACGAGACAGTTGCTGTGAATTCTTTAGACCAGTTTCAGAATCTCTTTGACAAGACAGCTGAGGACAACAATCCACGGGATGCCCTATTAGATCTAATTCGGGAAATTAAACCGGATATTTTCGTTCATGCCATAAGTAATGGCTCCTACAACGCGCCATTCTTGGCGACAAGATTCTGCGAGGCACTTTTTCATCTTTCTTCAGTGTATGATGTGTTTGATGCTATTTTAGATGCTGACTGCAAAGAGAGGGTTTTTGAGAGAGTTCCATGGACGGGAAATTATGAATGTCATAGCATGTGAAGGTTTGGAAAGGGTAGAGAGGCCGGAAATGTACAAGCAATGGCAGGTTCGTCATATGAGGGCTGGATTTAAGGCGCTTCCTCTGGACCAAGAGCTCATGAAGTTGTTCAGGGGTAAGATGAAAGAATCGTACCGCAAGGATTTTGCACTTGATGAAGACGGCAAATGGATGCTGCAAGGTTGAAGAGGTCGGATTATCTAAGGTTCCTCCTGTTGGGTGCCCACTTCGGATAGTCGAAAAAAACTATTTTCTGTCATGACCTGTACATTATAGGGATTCTTCCCGGGTCAACAGGTCAAGGATTTGTAATAGGGTAGCTCAGAATGAACTTATTTCCGGCTCCTCTGATTGGGCATGCATCTTTTACTTGCAAACAATTTTGAGTCTGGAATGTTTGCTATACTTTTTATCTAATTCTTGAGATAGGAAGATACAATTTGCAGCTTCCATGCCGCACAGGCATCGTGAATTTTGCTGATAATGTGTCATGATTTGCCTATCCTATACCTCACAAGTTGTGCAAGTAATATGGCAACTCCAAGCTGATGATGGGAATGGGTGCAGCATTGTCATGTATGGTTTGTGCTGTACTCTCGGTGGCTTTGCGGTTTACTAGTCTCCTATAATGCCGAAAGCTGTCTAGCTCTTTTAAGAACTTGAGTAGCCAAGGAGGGGCTCATGGAGGTGCGTTTCAGAAAACGATGCAGACAACGTTGGGCTCATGCTGAAGTTGTTTGCGTCTTCAATTCAACTTGAGGGCAAATGAATTTCTAGATTACCTTTAGTTGGTAATTGCGGAAGTGTGTATTTGATGTGTGTGCAAGGGAGTATTTTGTGTGTAAACTATCAAGAGAGCAAAGGAACTAAGGAACAATGTGGGCAAGAAATGATTGGGCAAAGTAACAATAAGAATACGCAAAAGAGAGTGGCAGCAAAAGAGCACAAGGGAACAAAAAGAAAACTTTTTTATTATTTATTGTAGTACAAAAGAAAGGGGAGGAGCTTACCTTTGTGGTGTGCCCCTCAAAATGGACTACCACAAGGCTTTTTGTAGGCCTACATCACCGACTTTACCCAAGGAAAATCTTCAGCTCTTGTCAGAGATTTTTCACTTTCCTTCTTCTCCTAGACACTTCTACACTTGTGCTTCTACACTTTTCATTGCTGCCCATGCTAGAATTTTATTTTATTTTATTATTTTATTTTTGGATTTTTCTTGACTTCTTTTGCTAAAGTCTATCTTGAAGTTTCTAGAAATTGGATCAATAATTCAACACTCCTCCTTGATCCAATTTCGTGTTACACCAAGCTTCTTCCGCAATGTCTCAAACTTGGCTAGCGGTAGTGCTTTAGTGATAATGTCCGCTACTTGATCCTCGGTCTTGCAATATTTCAGCTCGATCTCTCCATTATTTTGCACCTCTTGTATGAAGTAATATTTGATGTCAATATGTTTGGTTCTTCCATGGAATACTGGATTCTTTGATATAGCGATTGCGGACTTATTGTCGCAAAGTAACGGAGTCGGTTTTTTCTGTGATTCTCCAATGTCTTCTAGAATTCTTCGAAGCCATATTGCTGGACTAGCGGTCGTAGCAGCTGTGATGTATTAGCTTCTGCAGTAGATTGTGCCATTGAGTATTGTTTTTTGGATGCCCATGAGAATATTCCAGAACCCAGTGTGAATGCATAGCTAGTAGTACTTCTCCTATCATTAGCTGAGCCTGCCCAGTTTGTTATTAGTGTAGATGAGCTTCGCATTTGCACTTGGTCGATACCAAATGCCGTAATCTATAGTTCCTCGTAAATATCTGAGAATTCTCTTGGCAGCTCCAAAGTGAATTTGACTTGGACTTTGCATGAATCATGATAATAGACTTGTCGTATACATAATATCTGGTGATGTAGCAGTGAGATATAGCAGACCGCCAATCAAACTTCTATAGAGGGAGGCGTAAGCTTTTTCCACTCCATCTACCTTCAATAGTTTCTCATTTGTCATGAGTGGAGTTGGAACTGCTTTGCAATAGTTCATCTTGAATTTCTTCAAGAGATTCTCGGTATATTTCTTTTGCGAGATAAACACTCCTTCATTTTGGTCGATCTCGATGCCAAGGAAGTAATGCATCAAGCCCAAGTCCGTCATCTCAAATGTCTTCATCATTTCTTCTTCGAATTCTTGGATCATTGTTTCACTGTTTCCTGTATATATGAGATCATCTACATATAGAGAGACAACGAGAGTGTCGGACTTACCTTGGGTCTTGATGTAGGGTGTTGGCTCACTCATACTCCTCCTGAACCCTTGCTTGATGAAGTACTCATCGATTCTACTACCGCGCTCGTGGTGCTTGCTTTAACCCATACAGGGCTTTCTTGAGTTTGAGAACCTTTTCTTCTTGGCCTTTGAGGATAAAGCCTTACGGTTGTTCTATGTATATTTCTTCTTGAAGATATCCATTTAAGAATGCCAGCTTCACATCTAGTTGATGGATCTTCCATTCTTTTTGTGTTGCTAGGGCTATGAGTGCTCGAATAGTATCGAGGTGAGTGATGTAGGCAAAAGTTTCAATATAGTCGATACCTGGTTGTTGCAAGTATTCTTTCGCCACAAGCCTTGCTTTATGCTTCCGGATTGATCCATTTGCGTTGAGCTTTGTCTTGTAAACCCACTTGACGCCAATGATCTCTTTGTCTTCGGGTTGATCGACAAGCTCCCAAGTTTCATTTTTCTCGATCACCTTGATCTCTTCCTCCATGGCTTTTATCGAGACTTCTTCTTTGGATGCTTGTTGTAGTTTTCTGGTTCCAAAACAGCAAAGTTGCATGTGTCGTAAATTCTTCTAAGGGTTTTTACCCTTAGTACTGGAGACTTTGGAGTAGATTCTTCTTGAGTTACTCTTGGAGAGGTTGGTGGAGTTATGTCGTGAGTGGTGGAATCCGGTACTTCTCATTCTTCTTGTGACGTTGACTCCTCTTGAGCAGGTGGTATGTTTGGCAAGGTGATGTACTGCTTCTCGATCTTCTCGTCCTCCCAATTCTAGGCAGCATTCTCGTTGAACTCAATGTCTCAAGTAATCATAAGCTTCTTAGTTCTTAGGTTGTAAACCCAATAGCCTTTTGATTAGTCACTGTAACTGATAAATATTCCCTTTTATGTCTTTTTCATCTAGCTTACTCCTTTTCTGAGCAGGGATGTGGATGTAGCATATGCATATGAATACCTTGAGGTGCTTTGCTAAAGGCTTCCGTCCACTCCATGCTTCGACTGGAGTTTTATTTTGGACTGCTCTAGTTGGACACCTGTTTAAGATGTATATGGTCGTGTAGATTGCTTCTGCCCAGAACGAGTTAGGAAGTCCTTTTTCCTTTAGCATAGACCTTTGCATCTCCATGACGGTTCTATTTTTTCTTTCGACTATCCCATTTTGCTTTGGGGTGTAGCCAACGGTTAGTTGATGATGGACTCCTTCATCTTCACAATATTTATTAAAGTCCTTTGAATTGTATTATGTACCTCTGTCACTCCTTAGAACTTTGATTCTTCGGCCACTTTGATTCTCGATGTGGCTTTTGAATCTTCTGAAGATAGAGAAGGCCTCTGATCTTTCTCGAAGAAAGTATACCTGTTGGAGAAAACTCCTTTGATGTTTTGAAGTTGACAAAACTTATCCAAAGTCTATTTTGAAGATTTCCAGACTTTTGTGTCAAAGTCTGAAGAATTCCAGACTTTGTGTCAAAGTCTGCTCACTTTGACAAATTCCAGACTGAACGAAATGAAGGATGAAGACTTTTCCAGATAAGGGATTATCTTTCTTTCTTCAAGGGTTAGGATCGTATGGATTATATATGGTATTCTGGTTGGAAATATCACCTACGAGATTGAATATCTTTATTGGAATCAATTTAGATACATAAAATTTTTTTGGAGGGCAAGTAATTTTGGAAATAGCCTACTTATGGAAACCAATATCCTAATTGTATGTACGAACATGATTGATTAGCTTTCATCACAATCTTCAAACGGCTTGAGATCTCCTTGATTGATTCTGTCCAACGGATTGATTGGAAGAATTCCTTTGGAAAGTGCCAACGATCAAGAATGCATGAAGGAGTATTTAAGGAGGACTCTCCAGTTGTTCGAGAGAGTTCGTGAAAGAGAAATTCCAAAGTCTGAAACTTCCCATTCTCTTGTTACTTCTTACACTAAGCTCAAAGTTGTATTCAAAAGAGATAGACTTAGAGTGTGACTTCGTGAGAGAAAAGTATAGACTCTTCATTGTGAAGTTGAGATCGCAAGATTGTAAATTCTCTTTTGATTTATAGTGGAATTCAGCCAGAAGGCTGTCAGCGTGGGAGAGTGGACATAGGCTTGATCTAAGCCGAACTACTATAAATTATGTGTTCATATTCTCTTTCCTGAACTTCTTTTTTTGTTCGTAGTTCTATCTAACAGCTAAAGTTTGAATTTGCTCAAAGTCTGTTGTTCTTAAGACTTAAGTTCAAAAGTAAAATATTTTCACCGTTCTTTGCAAAAATTGTTTTCATACCTATTCACCCCCCTCTAGGTGTTAATACTAGCACTTACAATACTCACGTCATTCTTGTGTAATCGTCAATGAATATGATGAAATATTTATTCTGAATGAGTGTGTGGGTTCTCATTGAACCACACACGTCCGTATGAACTAGCTCCAATGGTTTCTTAGCTCTCCATGCGCCTCTAGATGGTAAGGACTGTCTTTGTTGTTTTCTAAGGAGGCAACCTTAACAAATATCTAAAATTTTTGAAATAGCCGGAAAGTCTCTCATCATATTTTTCTGATGGAGAGTTTTTAGCCCAACAAAGTTGAAGTGGCCAAATCTTCGATGCCATAGCCATGAATCATCAAGTTGAGCTTTCATGGCTATATCTTTGACATATTTCCATCAAATAGGAAAATTCTTATTCTTCATCTTAACATAGGCAATGATATTTTTATATTTATCATAGATAATGCAGGCATCTCCACTAAAGTATAGAGAATACCCACTTTGTATCATTTGGCCCACACTCAAGAGATTTTGTGCAAGACAAGGGACTAGATATACATTATGTATATATTTTGGGCCTTTATTCATCCCCTGTCATGTGATTGCTACACCCACTTTCAATGTACCATGTTTCATTTTTATTTTCATTTGCCGCTTGGCCTACGTAGAATGTATTCTCCTCACTTCCTTTTTTTTTTTTTTCCAAATAGTTTGCTCGATTATTTGTTTTCAAGCAACAATCTTTTTCTGCGTGGCCATATCTTTTACAAAAGTGGCATCGTTTTTTATTTTTAAACCGGCAATCCTTCTCCAAATGATTTGTTTTCATGCAAATACCACAAGGTGGATAATTTTCCTTTTGTGTAGTTTCTCCTCCTCTTTTATATTTCCATGAGCTCCTTCCACCATTTTTAGATTGATGAGACTGTATGCTTATTTTAGATTAAAAGGCACTTTCAACTGAATCTTCATCTTGTGCCATTAGTCTTTTCTCATGTGCTTCTAGAGAGCCAATTAATTCACTCACTGATAGGGGCGTCAAGTCCTTAGTTCCTTCTATAGTTGTGACTATGGGGTTGTATTTTTTAGTAAGTAACACCAATATTTTCTAAACAACCCTTTGATCGGTTATCCCATCTCCATAGGCTCTCATTTGATTAACTAGTTCCTTTAATTTTCCACAATATTCTTGTACGGTCTCATAATTTTTCATTTTAGAATTCTAAAAATCTCTTCTCAGAGTTTGAAGGCAAATAGTGTGTACCTTTTCTGATCCTTGAAATTCTTCTCGTAGTATTTCCCAAGCCCCTTTTGTAGTCCTTGCTCCAATTATTCTTGGAAATATCGTTTCTGAGAGTGCTTGCTGGATAAAGTATAGTGCCCTTGCATCCTTTTGTAGTTGATCCTTCGAAACACTTGCCCCTTCTTGTGGAACCTCACAACCTTTTTCCACGATGTCCCATAAGTCTTGGACCATCAAGAATGTAGTCATTTTTATGCTCCAAAAGTCATACTTGTTTCCATAAAAAATGGGAATGGGAAATGAGGATAAGGTAGAGTTGGCCATAATTTAGTCGTTAGTTATTTGGAAAGGGTAGTTTTAGGAATGGATAGGTAGGACAAATGCCCAATACCAACCAAAGACGTGGCTCTGATACCATTGTTGGTAATTGCGGAAGTGTGTATTTGATGTGTGTGCAAGGGAGTATTTAGTGTGTAAACTATCAAGAGAGCAAAAGAACTAAGGAACAATGGCGGCAAGAAATGATTGGGCAAAGTAACAATAAGAATACGTAAAAGAGAGTGGCAGCAAAAGAGCACAAGGGAACAAAAAGAAAACTTTTTCATTATTTATTGTAGTACAAAAGGAAGGGGAGGATCTTACCTTTGTGGTCTGCCCCTCAAAATGGACTACCACAAGGCTTTTTATAGGCCTACATCACCGACTTTACCCAAGGAAAATCTTCTACTCTTGTCAGAGATTTTTCACTTTCCTTCTTCTCCTAGACACTTCTACACTTGTGCTTCTACACTTTTCATTGCTGCCCATGCTAGATTTTCTATTCTTTTTTTTGGATTTTTCTTGACTTCTCTAGCTAAAGTCTATCTTGAAGTTTCTAGAAATTGGATCAACAATTCAACACTTTCCGACATACAGGCTTTATATCTTATATCTCCGTTTTGTCTTTCTGTGAAGAAATTTGGATGGATCAATTGTTGGTTTATATACAAGGGGGATCAAGTATGTGACTAAACTAGTCATTGTAGATCCAATTGAATTCTCATGCAATTCATTCTGTCAATAAATTGTTCCAATTACACCAAGGACTGATAAATGGAGTTGGAGATTGATTTAATTTGCGAAAGTTTAAGCTTTTCTGCATTTTAATTAAACAGAATTATGCAATGCATGGCAGGCGAGCTCCAATCCTAAAGTTTCATGAGAAATGTCTTTTCTAAACTACTAAGAGAGCTCGCATGTTGCCGCATCCTTGCAATAATAAGCTCCGATGATGGAAAGATCACAATAGTTATTACTTAATAGTTTCTTTTCCCCCAAAAATCTAAGTTACATTCATTTTCTAATTTCTCTCTTAGTAAAATAAATAAAAATGTCTGTGGGGGTGAATCCACGTTGCACAGTCTCTATAGCTATAAAGTTTTGGAGTTGTGATAATTAATGTACTACCATGGAATACTGTCGTCATATTTTTTCTTCCAACTAATATTATTAGATGTTGTATAATAATATTCAATTATATTAATATCACGGTTCCATTTTATGTTACCACTAGAATTTCGACATGGAAGGCTAATGTGATTAGTGCAACATTTTGCTAGGAAATAACTTGACGCTATCTTAAACTAAAAATGGTGTTGTTTTGATTGCTGAAGTCATTGGGGTTCATCTCTCTCTCTCTTCAAAGATGAAACCCTAGAATGAAGCCAAACCAATCACAATAAGAAAACGCACCCGGGCTCGAATTCTAACTGGAGAGGGGCCTCCACAGGTCGGGGAATGAGCTCTTGAGCTGGACGAGGACCAATTCCCAGTGGTCTCTCACCACCTGCACAGATATCCATGAAAAATGTGAAAAAGAAATAGAAAAAAATGAAGATGCTGGAAAACGATAGACTATATCATCGCTTATAACAACATTGCTTTTATTCATTAAAGTCACGTCAAAGTCACGTTAGTTTCATTTGCTTTTCGTTGTCCATGTAAACTGCCATGCAGAATTTTTAATGACGGTCTTGATCGAGACATTTATGGAAGTTATTGATGTTGCCGTGAAGATAAACACAAACAAAAAAAGTTAAATTAAATGTTGATGCGCAATGAGTCTTATTTGTGAATTTTGTGGCTTTTTTCCCTCGAGTTTTTTTCTTATTATGTTTTAGTAGTGATGGTGAGCAATGATAAAAATTTTTATTTCTCATTTTTGCTTCAAAAATAAAAAAGTACAAAACTTTCACTTCTAATAGATATTCCAAATCTATTTTTGGATATAAAAAAAATAAAATTACTTTATCAAATTTCAAATCTGTCCCAAAATAAAAAAAATAAAATGATCATTATATGTGTCCCCCATTAGCCAATAAATATGACGGAAAGTGAAAGCGGGACCCACAATTTGACCGATCGCTTGCCTCGACCGAACACCGATCGAGATTATTCGGGCCCTCCCTCATTGTCCGACCCAAATCCTTCCTACACAATTTCTTGTGCTCTTTTCACTTATTTTTCTTTTTGTATTTATTTATCTGCAGGCTTTTATTTCGGTCGGTCTCTTAGATGTCGAGCTACCCCGCTCGGGTCACTTCATGGAAGGTAGGGGTGATCGGTTCCCGATTCGGTCAGTTCCAAAGTGGAATTGGGAATCGGACCGGGAGCACCGGTTCTAAATTGGGAACCGTGGACCAGGAACCAGACCGAACCATCGGTTCCTGTCTGGTCTGGTACAACAAAATTGGCACTATTTTTTTGCACTAAAGAGTGACCGTGCTCTAGACCGGCTCGATCAATCCAATTCGGTTCTTGGGCGATTCAACAAAACTAATCACACATGTTTCCACGTGCAAAATAATCAAACTCCACTTGTATGAATATTAATCACACTTTGTGTGTTTCACACTTAACCTTAACCATAAAGGCCATGAGCAATTTGGCTAGAGTTTGCGATTGGCTTAGGTTTTATAGACAATCTCTCTTCTACTATTTGAAGTGCCTTATGGGTCTCTTGGAACTCTAGTCCCATATCGACTAGAAGATGAAATTAACTAGAAGATTTTCTTTATAAATAAAAGAGTAACAAGAAGAGTTTATTGATCTCTTGGCCACATAAGAGGTTGCTACCTCAATTGCAATTTTGGTCGCAATAAGTTATAATGTTTATATATTATGTATTTTATGCATATAAATTATATATATAAAAATTGATTCGGTCTGGTCAGTCTGGTTCTCGGTTCTGGTTCCCACCTTGGAATCGGGAACCGGACTAACTGGCCACCGGTTCCAAGATTAGGAACCGGGAACCGGACCACCGACCGTGGGAACCACCCAAAACTGGCCGGTTCGGTTTGGTTGGTTCCCATTGCACACCCCTACCGAACTTCACCCGTGATTCACTCGTACCATTGGAGAATCCTCATCAGATTGGTCTTTGTTCAGCTTCCAGCTCCACTTCTCAGTTTTAAGGTATGCAGATCCGGTCTCTGTTTCCCTTCTCATATCGTGTCTTCTCTAACCATCTGCTTTGGTAGGAGCATGTCCATGCTTGCTTCCTGCGCTGCCCTTTCCCTGCGAAGTACTCCACTTTCCTCCCTGTACGTGATCTTTTATTCTTGGACTTTAATCGACGTTGTTTGAGTGAGCGAAGAACAGAAAGAAAGTTATTGAAGAGGGAGTTCTTTTGTTGCAGGCCGAGTGCATTTACTTTAATTGATTGATGTTATGGGAAGTGCAAATATACTGGCGTGGGGTTTGAGAGACGTGACGTGGCGTGGCCGGCCCACGATATTTTCCCAGGGTTTGAATAGTAGATGTGTAATACTTGGACTGTTTGATCAAGTCAAAAGAGGCGGGGGGACCTATGGAAAATAAATGAATGGAAAAAGGGGAAAATGGGCTGAGAAGTCAGAGAGAAAAGGGAAAAGAAAAAGGAGGGGGGGGGGGGGGGGGGCGCTCGTTTCAGAATAAAGAGAGCCGGAGGGCTCGCGCAGGAAAGAAAAAAGAGAGAGAAGAAAGCAAAGAAAGAAGAAGAAGAGAGGAAGGAGGCCTTGTGCGTTCGTGCCATGAGATCTCGCCAAGTTGACTTGACTACGTATAGCAACGTCTAGTGAGTACTCATGCCTCTTGTTCATCTGATTGGAGAAGTTTTTGGGTTTAGGGCTGCGAAGTTTGATTTTTGAGTTGTGGAGCTTCAAGCTTTCTTGGAAATGAGGATTTATGGCGTGGTAGAACCGTGGGTTTTGACAGGGGTCATTTTGGCGCAACGGTTTTGTTGGAGCGAGATTTTAGGATTTTGCCGGTGAGTTTTAAGTTGAGTTTAAGTTTGAGTAATCGCTTTGGCTGAGCGATTTGCTAACGCGTTGGAGTTGCTTTGTTAGCATTAAAATTTAGTTTAGTTATTTCTTAGTTGAGGTAGAGTTTTATTTTTCTAACATTATTTCTCAATTATTTGATAGGGCTACGAGCGCGTACCGTTTATTGTTTGATCATAGGCGACGGGGCGAGTGGTACTATATCTTCTTTGGTTTTGTAAGATCCATGCCTTGAAGTGTGTGTGTGTGTGTACATATATTGAATTGAGAAGAGTATTTTTATTGCAAAAAGCGAGATTGAGGTTACACACACACACACACACACACACATATTGAATTGAGAAAAGCATTTTTATTGTATAAAGTTGGATCGAGTATTCCATACCTCTTGATTATTTGAGAATGGTTTGAGAAACATATTATGAAATGTGTCATAACAGTTTACAAATGTGTAATTGCTTTGCGACCGATTTATGGAAAGTTCTATGAATTGAGAAATGAATGAGAAAAAGCAGATAATTATGTTATGAAAATTTATTTGCTTGACTTATGAGATTGATTTTCATATTGGATTTATGGTATTGAAGGATGGTTGTTTATGCTCGTTATTATTGTGAGCCCATTGAGGGGCACATACTGAGTTTAGGGTATAATTCTAGGCCGAGCCACCAGCTTTATAGGTGGAGACTTTTCCAGGGGAAATTTTGGTCATCTTGTGACAAGTTATTGTGTCGTAACTATAGTTTGATATTAAGCAAAAGATTGGATGATGGATGGACCATAGAGATGTAGTTTCATATGAGATGAATAAATGGAATAAACCATTGATGTGTGCCATAAGATTAACCAATGGATCAGACTATTGGCATATTTATTGATGAGATTGATTGATGAATTGGATCATTGATATTTGTTATAATATTATTATTTAATAAGTGTTTTTTAGATATGTATATGGTTATGTTAAAGCGATATATTTCATTTATATGTTATATGTGTATTATATACTGAAATTGAGATAAATAAGTTTTAAAATTGTTTTGTAAAGTACATAGTGATTACTTGATCTGCTTGGAAGATATGACTTCTCACTGAGCTTATGGTTGCTTGTCTTACTATTTTCAAATCTTCCTAGATTCCTCAGTTAGTGGACAATAGAGTGTGAGTAATTTTGTTGGGAGACTTTTGGAAGTGGACTTTGGATAGGGTTTGAGGTGCATCTTTCCGGTAGAAGGACGGTCGTGTCACCCGCATCCATGTAGGATTCGGGGTGTGACAAGATGACCATGGATATTGTAAGAGATGGGCTTTGAAAAGTCAAAAGTGGAAAGAAAAAAGAAAAAAAGAAAGAAATAATAAAAAGGGACCACCGTGAGATAAAAGGAAGAGAGAGAAGACTGAGAACAATTCAGAAAAGAAGAAGAAGAAGAAGAAGAAGAAGAAGAAGAAGAAAAAAGGGGAAGAACGGAAAGAGGGTTTGGCGTGTGCATGCTACGGATGCCTCGCCAAGCCAACTCGACTTTGTAACGTAACGCCCCATAAGAGATTAAGTGCCTCCTTTGTCCAATTGAAGTATTTTTTGGTTTAGGGTTCAAATTCGGAATTTTGGGAAAATCGAGCGGCGAAGTCCGATTTTGGAGTTGTTGACCGCGTATTTTTATAGAAACATAGTTTAGGGAGTTATGAGCAATAGGATTTTACGGATCGTGATTTGAGCTTACAGTTTGCCCGAAACAAAATTTTGAAGTTTCCCGTGCGCAGTAAACAGTACGCGTCCAGCAGATTTGGGCCCATATTTTGTCATTTTTTGGCTTGCTTTTGGGACGGCCAAGTTTTGATTCTTGTAGTATGTTTGAAAGGCCTTCTATTGACTATAAGTACGTTCGGATCAGGGTTCGGCGGAGAAAGTTAAGGCGTGATCAAATTTTGCGCTTAAATTTCGTGTTGCGAACGACTTGAACAATCACTTTGGTTATGCGATTTATTAGTGTGTATGAGTCCTTTTGTTAGAGTTAAGGCATAGTTTAGTCATTTCATAGTTGAGGTAGAGTTATATTTTGATTTTGACATTATTCCCCGGTTATTTGATAGGGCCGTGAGTTCGACGATACAAGTATTGTTTGTCGTTTGATCGTAGACGATAAGGTGATTGGTATTATATCTTTTGTGGTTTTGTAAAATCATATCCTGAAGTATATATGTATATATATTGAATTGAGAAGAGCATTTTTATTGCAAAAAAGCCGGATCGAGCAATTGCACTATTTGGTTGATTATGAATGTTTGAAAAGTGTGTTATGCAAAGTTTGTAGAGAAATATATATATTGCTTTGCGATTGATTTATAGAAATGTTTATATGATTTGAGAAATGGATACGAAATGGATGATGGGCTATGCTGCAAAAGGTTATTTTCTTAGTTTATGATATTGATTTTTGAATTGGATTTCTAGTATTGGAGAATGGTTGTTTATGCTCAATATGACCGTGAACCCACTGAGGGGTTTTTGGGGGTATGCATACCATGTTTAGGATATCCTTCTGGGCCGAGCCACCGGCTTTGTAGGTGGAGACCTTGCTAATGGCGGAATCTTGGTCGCTTTGTTACAAGATGTTGTGTCGTGACCATAGTTAGGTATTGAGCAAAAGATTGGTTTTGACGTGTGTTTTGATATGAGATGAATCAATGGATAAACCATTGATGTAATTTTTGATAGAGATTAATCAATGGACTTGACTATTGATATTTGAATTGTGATGGTGGATTTAAATGTGTATTTTCAACCTGTATAAAGTTTTGTTGAAATGAATGATTCGTTCTTGATTTGATATGTATATTTAATGAGTTAGATTATGATTTTTCGATAGTGCTCTATACTTATATATATGCATAGTGGCTGCTTGATTTGCTTATAAGATATGTACTACTCACTGAGTTTGTGGTTCCTAACCCCTCTATTTCCAAGCCTTTTCAAGTCCTTTAGTTAGCAGCTGGTAGGTCAAAGAGTACTATCGATGGGGACCTTTGGCAGCTGGTAGGTCAAAGAGTACTATCGATGGGGACCTTTGGAGGTAGACTTTGGGTATGGTTTGAGGCTGCATCCTTCGGGTGGAAGGACGGCCGTGTTACCCCCATTCCTGTAGGATTTGGGGTGTGACATCTTGTGCTATCAGAGCTTAGGTTATGATCTTTTGGGTGTAGATTTTATGGGAAGTTGTGAGTGGTGTTATCTCTTCTAAGAATTTATGAGCTCATGTCTTCAAAATGATAAAATATTTGATATTTTATGAGTTATAAATAAGCATGTTTTGTTGCAAAAAAGTTGAATTGAGTTCAAATTTTGAGGACGAAATTTTTTAAGGAGTGGGAGAACGTAGGATATGGGCTTTGAAAAGTCAAAAGTGGAAAAAAAAAAGGAAATGAAAGAAAAAAAAAAGAATAAAAAGGGACCACCATGAGATAAAAGGAAGGGAGAGAAGACTAAGAGCAATTCGGAAAAGAAGGAAAGAAGAAAAAGAAGAAGAAAGGGGAAGAAAGGAAAGAGGGTTTGGTGCGTGCATGCTGCGGATGCCTCACCAAGCCGACTCGACTCCGTAAAGTAACACCCGGATAAGAAATTAAGCGCCTCTTTCGTCCAATTGAAGTATTTTTTGGGTTTAGGGCTTAATTTCGGAATTTTGGGAAAATTGAGCGGCGAAGTCCGATTTTGGAGTCGTTGA
Organism: Eucalyptus curtisii; assembly: GCA_017140595.1. Classification (NCBI taxonomy): domain Eukaryota; kingdom Viridiplantae; phylum Streptophyta; class Magnoliopsida; order Myrtales; family Myrtaceae; genus Eucalyptus; species Eucalyptus curtisii. The sequence continues at coordinate 12,508,983 of CM029504.1, forward strand.
GCCGCGTATTTTTATAAAAATCATAGTTTAGGGTGTTGTGGAGCCATAGGATTTTACAGATCATTGATTTGATCTTATGGTTTGCCCGAAACAAAATTTCTAAGTTTCCCGCGTGCAGTGAACAGTATGCGTCCAGCAGCTTTGGGCCCATATTTTGTCATTTTTCGGCTTGATTTTGGGATGGCCAAGTTGGTAGTATGTTTGAAAGGCTTTCTATTGACTATAAATACGTTCGGATTGGGGTTCGGAGGAGAAAATTAAGGGGCAATCAAGTTTTGCGCTTAGACTCCATGTTATGAACGGCTTGAAAATCGCTTTGGTTATGCAATTTATTAGTGCGTAGGAGTCTTTTTGTTAGAGTTAGGGCATGATTTAGTCGTTTCATAGTTGAGGTAGAGTTTTATTTTGATTTTAACATTATTCCCCGGTTATTTGATAGGGCCGTGAGTTCGACGATACGGGTACCGTTTGTTGTTTGATCGTAGACGATGAGGTGAGTGGTACTATTTTTCTTTGGTTTTGTAAAATCATTTGTAAAATCATGTCTTGAATATATATATATATATATATTGAATAGAGAAGAGCAATTTTATTGTATAAAAGCCGGATCAAGCAATTGCTACTCTTTGGTTGATCATTAATGTTTGAAAAGCGTGTTATGCAAAGTTTGTAGAGAAATATATATGAAATTGCTTTGCGATTGATTTATGGAAATGTTTATGATGATTTGAGAAATGGATACGAAATGGATGGTGGGCTATGCTGCAAAAGGTTATTTGCTTAGTTTATGATATTGATTTTTGAATTGGATTTCTAGTATTGGAGAATGGTTGTTTATGCTCAATATGACCGTGAACCCAGTGAGGAGTTTTTGGGGGTTTGCATACTAGGTTTAGGATATCCTTTTGGGCCGAGCCATCGGCTTTGTAGGTGGAGACCTTGACAAAGGGGTAATCTTGGTTGTCTTGTCACAATGCATTGTGTTGTGACTATGGTTAGGTATTGAGCAAAAGATTGGTCGATGGATGGACCATCGACGTGTGTTTTGATATGAGATGAATCAATGGATAGACCATTGTAGTTTTTGATAGAGATTAATCAATGCACTTGACCATTGATATTTGAATCGTGATGTTGCATTTAAATGTGTATTTCCGACTTATATAAAGTTTTGTTGAAATGAATGATTCGTTCTTCTTTTGATATGTATATTTAATGAGTTGGATTATGATTTTTTGATAGTGCTTTATTCTTATATATATGCATAGTAACTGCTCGATCTGCTTAGAAAATATGTACTACTCATTGAGCTTGTGGTTGCTTACCCCTCTATTTCCAAATCTTTTCAGGTCCTTTAGTTAGCAGCTAGCAAGTCAAAGAGTTCTATCGATAGGGATCTTTGGAAGTGGACTTTAGGTATGGTTTGAGGCTGCGTCCTTCAGGTGGAAAGACAGCCGTGTTACCTCCATCCCTGTAGGATTTGGGGTGTGACAGATACTCATTGCACCAGTTGCGGCAATGTCGATGATCTTCCAATAAACAACCATGCCTTTTCACCTAATCCAGATCAGCACCCGCGTCTTGCAAATGATTTTCTTTTCGATGACCCTTTTCTAGACCTTAAATCCTCGGATATTGCTTTTGTTTCGAATAAAGTAGTGAAACCAGTCAACCTCGATAATGGAGATTTAATCCTTCCCTCGACAAACATGAGCCTAGATGGAGGCTCATTTGGTCCATCTAGGAGCTTGAGGAACGGCCAGAGTCCAGAGAGAGATTCTCTCCCCCCCTCGGGGGACAGTGACTCATTGGATCCCGTTGTAAAGTACATAACTCAGATGCTTATGGAAGAGAACATGGAGGAGCAACCGTCCGTATTCGCTGATCAGGTTGCTCTGCAAAATACTGAAAAATCATTGTACGATGCCCTTGTCCAGCAGAATTTGCAACAGTCTGATCAGAGCTCCTCACAGGTTGATTTAAGCCAATATATCGAGGGCCCAACTAGTAACCTTTCTGGAAGTAGCAGTGCTCCCAGAAGCCACGATGCTGCAAACGTTACTCTTAGCTCTAATGACATGGCCGATGCTGATATTCTGTACACAATCGGAGAATGTAGCCATGCTGTGCTGAGAAATCCTGATCAAGACTTCCAGTCAAGCAGCATTACCAATTATGATGATAGGTCCGAGGATTCTTTGCATGGGCTTCTTTTCAAGAGCATTTTCAGCCATAAAGAGTCCATGATTCAGTTCAAAAAAGGATTAGAGGAGGCCAGCAGATTCCTTCCCACTGACAGTCAATTAGCAATTAATACAGAGGACAGCAAACCGTCCTCTGAAAAAAAGATAGGAACCACAAGAACGCACGTGAATAAGGAGATCAACATGAAGAGCTCATCTGATGGATTCAAGGGATTAAAGAATCACAAGAGGGACGAGAATGCTTTTGAGGAAGGCAGGGCCAATAAGCAAACAGCCTTGTACACAGAAGAGAGCGAGCTTTCAGATTTGTTTGATAAGGTGTTGCTCAGCACTGAAAATGGTGCGGGCATGTCTTCTGGCAACAAAGCTGCAGAGACAGGTGTGAGGAAAGACATACAGCCACAAAGGAACAAGCACGGTTCCAATAGTGGTAGTGGCTGTGGTAAGAAGCAGGGAAGCAAAAATACTGTTGACTTGAGAACTCTTCTGATTCTCTGCGCACAAGCTATTTCTGCTAGGGATTTCAGGACTGCTAATGAATTGTTGAAGCCGATTAGAGAAAACTCTTCTCCATTTGGGGATGCCTCTCAAAGATTGACCCATTACTTTGCAAATGGACTAGAGGCACGATTGATGGGCAACAACGTCCGAGGGGAAGTCTTTTATTCTACTGTTGCTGCCAGGACGACGTCAGCAGCTGATATGTTGAAATGTTGCCACCTTCACATTTCAACATGCCCGTTTAAACAGTTTTGCAAGTTCTTTGCAAATTACATGATTTTCAAATTTGCAGAGAAAGCCACTACCCTTCACATAATAGATTTTGGCATTGGATTTGGTTTTCAATGGCCAAACCTCATACAGAAGCTCTCTTCTAGACCAGGAGGGCCCTGTAAATTGCGCATCACAGGGATAGAGCTTCCACAGGCTGGTTTGTGCCCGGCGGAAAGAATAGAGGAGACAGGTCGCCGTTTGAAAAAGTATTGTGAGCGTTTTGACGTCCCTTTCGAATTCAATTTCATAGCATCAAGGAATTGGGAATTCATCAAACTTGGGGATCTCAAGATTCAAAGCAATGAGACAGTTGCTGTGAATTGTCTAGACCGGTTTAAGAATCTCGATGACACAGTTGAGGACAACAATCCACGTGATGCTGTGTTATATCTAATTAGGAAAATTAAACCGGATATTTTTGTTCATGCTGTACGTAGCGGCTCCTACAATGCGGCCTTTTTTGAGACAAGATTCCGAGAGGCACTTTTCAATTTTTCTGCTGTGTATGATTTGCTTGATGCTACCATTGATCGCGAGAACAAACAGAGGTTGGTCATTGAGAGAGAAATCCATGGACGGGAAATTATGAATGTCATAGCATGTGAAGGTTCGCAAAGGATTGAGAAGCCGGAAACGTACAAGCAATGGCAGGTTCGTCATATGAGGGCTGGGTTTAAGGCGCTTCCTCTGGACCAAGATTTCATGAAGTTATTCAGGGGTAAGATGAAAGCATGGTACCACAAGGATTTTGTGTTTGATGAAGATGGCAACTGGATGCTGCATTGTTGGAGAGGTCGGATTTTTTTTGGCTCCTCCTGTTGGGTGCCTACTTAGGATGCTCCAAAAAGAACGTTTTCTGTCATGGACCTGTATATTACTGGGATTCTTCCCCGGTCGACAGGTCAAGGATTCGAATAAGAGTAGCTCAGCATTAACTTATTTTCGGCTCCTCTATTTGTTGATGTATCTTTTACTTGCAGACAATTTTGAATCTGAAACGTTTTTTCTTATGGGAGAACGGTAACAATTCGAACAATATCGAATTAACGCATCTCTCCTCTTGTGTAAACCTAATAAGAATCAATATAGTAGAGTAAAATAAATACCAAGCACGCGAACACAAGACGATTTTTACGTGGAAAACCTCCTCGATGTGAGGAGATCAAAAACCACGGGATCGGAGTCCACCCGAAAATCTTCACTATCAACAAAATTGGGTGAACAATGTTCTTCTCTAGCAAATACTAGAGATATATAGAAGCAAAGACCTCAAGAAAATAATTCTTGGCAATACACATGAATTTCACAAGAGATCAATGATAAATCGACAAAAAACGCAGGTTTTGATCAATTTACGAAAAAACTGATGGAGGCAGCTTCAAACGAAAATCAAACCGTTCAGATTTGAGAAGATTGCGCCATGAACATGCTAACAAAATTTCAGCTCAATCAGACCACGAATTGACATCCGATGCCAGCTTGATGTAAATCAGATATTACCTCAACCCCCAAATTTTCTGCTTTCTCTTTTTCACTTGTTACTATTTCCTTTTACGGCTATCACTTTATGAAGATAGTGAGAAACTCTATTTCTCCATATAACTTATTATATGGGCTCAAGCCCTTTTTGGGCTTGCAACTCATTGGGTTTCCTCCACATAGGAGTGAACCCAGCTAACGTTCTGAGCGTTATCTATTTCTCGAGATAGGAAGATTTAATTTTCAGCTTCTATGTCGCACCGCATTGGGAATATGCTGCTAATGCTTTGTTAGTTGTCTATCCCATATCTCACAAGTTCTGGAAGTAATATGGCAGCTCGAAGCTGATGATGGTATGGTGCAGCATTATCATGTACAATTTGTGCTGTTCTCTTGATGGTTCTATCGTCCGCTAATGTCCTACCAGACCGAAAGCTGTTTATCTCGTTTCGAAATTTGAGAAGCCAAGGAGGGTCTCGTTGAGGATGGTTTTCAAAATATGATGGGGACATAAATGATGCTCATGCTAAAATTGTTTCCATCTTCCAGTTGACTTAAAGCAAATGAACTTCAGGACACTTGCTGTTAGTAAATATGGTTTCAAAGCAATCAAGTCGAATTTTGAGATGTGATATTACTTTTTTAAGGACTTATTTACCGCACAATGTTGTTAATGGTTACTAACAAATATCCTCCGAAATACAACAAAATCTCAGATGAGATTACTAGATAACAATTCTAATATTTCTCTCGGGTCTCTCTAGGAAAATATTGAAAAGATGACTATAGTTTTGAAAAGAAGACTCGAAAAATATTAAAAAAAAAAATTTCAAATTTTGATAATTTCCTAAAATTCTTAACAGAAAAAATAACCTTTTAACTAATAGATATTAATAAGATAACCGTACGGAATAAATGCTAATTAAATTGTGGGCGCACAAGCAATTATTCGTACACCCGCACGTGAGTATATTATGGTCTAGCTCACATCCCAACCTTTTCTTTGAACACACGAGAAAAGGCTTGCACTTATAAATTGACTCATCTTCTCTCAATTTTCCTATGTGGGACAAGGGAAAACATATTTTGTTTGTTTTACAAATAAACATCCAACCCTTACTAGCATACGGAGATTGTAACTTTATCTCCATTTGGTCTGTCTCTGGGGAAATCTCGATGTGTCAATTGTTGGTTTATATACATTATACAAGGGCAATCAAATATGTAATTAAACAAGTTATTCAGCCTGTCAATAGACTGTTTCATTTACACCAAACGACTGATTAATATGGGGGTGAGTTTGATTTGATCTGCAAAAGTTTCAGCTGTTTTGTATTTTTACTGACCATTGTTCTGCATGTGGGGCAGGTGAGACGAGAAATGTTTTTTTTTTTTTTTTTTTTTTTTTTGAACTAGTAAGAATGCCCACATGTTGCTGTGTCCTTGCAATTGTAAGCTCTCATGATGGAGAGATCACATTAATTAGCACTTAAAAAGTTATTTTTCCTCCAAAATCTAGGTTAGAATTGGGATCCATATGTTTGATGGAAATTGAATGATTTGAAAATATTTTTCTCAAAATGGTCCTTCATATTTCTTTCTAAAAAGAATAAACAATAATTTTTTCAATCATCCTGAAAACATTCTTAATTGGAGAATTATTCCAAGTTATATAAACGACCATTTTAAGAAAATATATTTTTTAAATCATTCATTTTTATGAAACAAAATAGAGTCTCATTTTATAATCAATTTCTTAGTTAAAAAAAAAATGGAAATGTTTGTGCAATGAATCTACAACTCACGGTTTCAATAGCCACAAAACTTTGGAGTTGTGGTCATTGTGGTCATTGATGTATAAGAAAGAGACATTAATAACCATGTTTTTTCTTCCTACTAATGTGAGAAAATATCATAGAATAATACACATTTGGATAAATATTTTTCTTCTTGTTTTGCTTAATGAGAAGTTTATGTTAATAGTTAATGTAATTATATTGAGGGAAAATTTCTAATAAGAACTCAAAGTGGGGCTGTTTTGTCAAAAGAGACTCAAAGGAGACATTATCTCAAATAAGAGTTTGAAGTGTCTAACTTAATCTCAAATAAAGATTTGAATTTTAAATCTTGTTCATAGTCAAGGGCATTTTCATTCAAGGATATTTTTCTTTTTCTTTCTTCATTTTCACTCTCCTTTTGTTTTGTTTTATTTTTTTCTCCTTTTTCTCTCTTCTTCCTCACCCTCTCTCTGTGTGTCATCTCGTCGATGCGGGCAAGCGAACTCTTGGAATTTGTCGAGAGCTTTTGGGCAGTTCTTTCGCCGCTTGGTATCTCACACATCTTCCTGCTCGTCCTTTAGAGAGAGTGAACAACTAAACTCAACTGAGGAGAGAGACTTTTTCCGTTTGGGTGGCCATCATTGAAGATGGCAACCGGATGCTGCAAGGTTGGAGAGATCGGATTATCTAAGGTTCCTCCTGTTGGGTGCCCACTTAGGATAGTTGAAGAAAACTGTTTTCTGTCATGACCTGTACATTAGAGAGATTCTTCCCGGGTCAACAGGTCAAGGATTTATAATAGGGCAGCTCCGAATGGACTTATTTCCGGCTCCTTTCTTTGGGCATGTATCTTTTTACTTGCAAACAATTCTGGAGTGTTTGCTTTACTATTTATCTAATTCTTGAGATAGGAAGACACAATTTGCAGCTTCTATGCCACACGGGCATCGTGAATTTTGCTGTTAATGTGTCATCATTTGCCTATCCTATAGCTCACAAGTTGGGCAAGTAAGGGGTTGTTTGTTTGTGTTCCTGGTCTGTGTTTATGAACAAAATTACTGTTTTTTTGTTTCGGGAAATAAAAAAAGAACAGAAACGCGTTTGTTTGCGTTTTTGTTTCAAATATATATTTTTGTTCCCGGGAATAAATTTACGACCGCCCGCAGTGGCCGTGATGGTTAGAGCTCTGCTCCCCCATCGAAGGGAGAGGGGTTCGAAACCCCGCGTCCCCATTGCGCAACTCACTTGCGGTTGGGTCTGTGGTGGTGGCTCACTCACCTCGGGTTTACCTTGCCGGCTGCCGGCTGTAAGGGGGTTGCCGGGTCATAAAAAAAAAAAAAAATTTGGAACAGAAACAAGAAACAAAAAAAACTTGTTTCTTGTTCCTGAAATACTTTTGAGAAACAATTTTTCTCTCTCATATTTTTTCATTCTCTTTCTTTTCTTCTTCTTTTTTCTTTGGCCGGCGACCTTGTCGAGTGTGGCCAGCCCCGGCGAGGCCGAGCGTGCCGTCCCCGGCGAGGCTCGGCCTCGCCTTGGCTGGGGAGCTCGAGCTCGCCCAGATTCGGCGAGGTCGAGCTCGCCCAGTCACCAGCGAGGCTTGGCCTCGCTAGGCCATCACCAGGTCGGCATTGCCTAGCGGTGGGCCGGCGAGGCCGAGCATCGCCGGTGGTTGGGCGAGCTCGGCATCGCTGGATCTAGGCGAGCTCGAGCTCGGTTAGCCAAGGCGAGGCCGACCTCGTGGCGGGTCGGCAAGGCCGAGCCTCGCCCGAGCCTCACCTAGCCATGGCAAGGCTCGGCCTCACCGGGGGCTGGCGAGCCTCACCGTGGCTAGGCGAGGCCACCGGCCCTCATCGGCCGGTCGTCGGCCATGGCCGAGATCGGCGACCGTTCAAAAGGAAGGAAAAATGAAAAAGAAAAAAGGAAAAATAAAATAAAAATATTAAAAAATTAAAAGAAACAAAAAAATCATACAAGTTTACCAAACGTGTTCCTATTCTTTTTCTATTCCATAAACAAGTTTACCAAACGCGTTCTTCTGTTCAAAATTATTTCCCGGGACAGAAATAGTTTTTTCTATTTCTGTTCCCTAGAATAATTTTTAAACAGAAACGTTACCAAACACACTCTATTATGACAGCTCCAAGCTAATGATGGGAAATGTTGCAGCATTGTCATGTATGGTTCTTGGTGGCTCTGCGGTTTACTAGTATACTATAATGCCGAAAACTAACTCTTTTAAGAACTTGAGTAGCCAAGGAGGGGCTCATGGAGGTGCGTTTCAGAATACGATGCAGACAACCTCGGGCTCCTGCTGAAGTTGTTTGTGCCTTCAAGTCAACTTGAGGGCAAATGAATTTCTAGATTACTTTCTGGCATACAGGCTTTATATCTTATGTCTCCGTTTTGTCTTTCCGTGAAGAAATTTGGATGGAACAATTGTTGGTTTATATACAAGGGAGATAAAGTCTGATTAAACTAGTTATTGTAGATACAGTTGAATTCTCATGCAATTCATTCTGTCAATAAATTGTTCCAATTACACGAAGGACTGATAAACGGAGTTCAAGATTGATTTAATCTGCGAAAGTTTTAGCTTTTCTGCATTTTAATTAAGCATAATTATGTACTGCATGGCAGGCGAGCTCCAATCCTAAAGTTTCATGAGAAATGTCTTTTCTACACTACTAAGAGAGTTCGCATGTTGCTGCATCCTTGCGATAATAAGCTCCAATGATGGAAAGATCAAAATAGTTATTACTTAATAGTTTCTTTTCCCCCAAAAATCTAAGTTACATTCATTTTCTACTTTGTCTCTTAGTAAAATAAATAGAAATGTTTGTGGGGGTGAATCTACGTTGCACAGTTTCAATAGCTATAAAGTTTTGGAGTTGTGATAATTAATGTACTAGCATGGGATACTATCGTCATATTTTTTTTCTTCCAACTAATATTATTAGATATTGTAGAATAATTCAATTAGATTGATGTCAAGGTTCCATTTTATGTTGCCATTAGAATTTCGACAATGGAAGGCTAATGTGACAAGTGCAACGTTTCGCTAGGAAATAATTTGACGCTGTCTTGAACTAAAGACGGTGTTGTTTGATTGCTGAAGTCATTAGGTTCATCTCTCTCTCTCCTTCTCTCTCTCTTCAAAGATGAAACCCTAGAATGAAGTCAAACTAATCACAATAAGTAGACGCACCTAGGCTCGAATTCTAACTGGAGAGGGGCCTCCATAGGTCGGTGAATGAGCTCTTGAGCTGGATGATGACCAATTCCTAGGGGTCTCTAACTACCCACACAAACATCCATGAAAAATGCAAAAAATGAAATAGAAAAATGAAGACACTAGAAAACAATAGACTATATCATTGCTTATAACAATGTTGCTTTTATTCATTAAAGTCACATCAGAGCCACATTAGTTTCAATTGCTTTTCGTTGTCCACGTAACTTGCCATGCAAGATTTTTAATAACGGTCTTGATCGAGATAGTTTCAGATTTATTGTTTAACAACAAAACAAATTTTTGATGCACATCGAGTCTAATTTGTGAATTTTGATGGGTTTTTTCTGGTGAGTTTTCTCCCGTTATGTTTTAGTAATGAGGGTGAGCGATGAGAAAAATTGTTATTTCTCATTTTTATTCCAAAAATAAAAAAGTATAAAATTTTCACTTCTCATCTATATGGCAAATCTCTTTTTGGTTTAATAATTTATTTCAGAAATAAAAAAATAAGATTACTTTATCAAGTTCTAAATCTGTCTCGAAAACAGAAAAAAAAGAGATTATTATATGCCTCCCCATTGGCCAATAAGACGGAAAGTCAAAGTGGGACCCACAGTTTGACCGATCGCTGGCCCCGATCGAACACAGCGAGATTATCCGGAGCCTCCCTGATCGTCTGACCCAAATCCTTCCTACACAATTTCTTGTGTTTTCTTACTTATTTTTCTTTTTGTATTTATTTATCTGCAGCTTTTATTTCGGTCGGTCTCGGAGATGTCGAGCTACCCCGCTCGGGCCGCTTCGAAGGTTCCGAACTTCACCCGTGATTCACTCGTACCACTGGAGAATCCTCATCAGATTGGTCTTTGTTCAGCTTCCAGCTCAACTTCTCAGTTTTAAGGTATGCAGATCCGGTCTCTGTTTCCCTTCTCATATTGTATCTTCTCTAACCATCTGCTTTGGTAGGAGCATGTCCATGTTTGCTTCCTGCGCTGCCCTTTCCCTGCGAAGTACACTCTCCTCCCTGTACGTGATATTTTATTCTCGGACATTAATCGACGTTGTTTGAGTGAGCGAAGAACAGAAAGAAAGTTATTGAAGAGGGAGTTGTTTTGTTGCAGGCCGAGTGCATTTTACTTTAATTAATTGATGTTCTGGGGAATGCAAATATACTGGCGTGGGGTTTGAGAGACGTGACGTGGCGTGGCCGGCCCACAATATTTTCCCAGAGTTTGAATAGTAGATGACTCTTTGATCAAGTCAAAAGAGCTGGGGGGACATATGGAAAATAAATGAATAGTAGATGACTCTTTGATCAAGTCAAAAGAGCTGGGGGGACCTATGGAAAATAAATGAAATGGGCTGAGAAGGGAGTGTCGCTCGTCTGAGAATAAAGAGAGCCGGAGGGCTCGTCTGAGAAGAAAAAAGAGAGAGAGGGCTCGCGCAAGAAAGAAAAGAAAGAAGAAGAAGAAGAAGAAAGGAAAGGAGGTCTTGTCCGTGCCATGAGATCTCGCCAAGTTGACTTGACTACGTATAGCAACATCTAGTGAGTATTCACACCTCTTGTTCATCTGATTGGAGTAGTTTTCCGGTTTAGGGCCGCGAAGTTCGATTTTTGAGTTGTGGAGCTTCAAGCTTTCTTGGAAATGAGGGTTTATGGCGTGGTAGAACCGTGGGTTTTGACACGGGTCGTTTTGGCACAACGATTTTGTTGGAGCAAGGTTTTAGGATTTTGCCAGCGAGTTTTAAGTTAAGTTTAAGTTTGAGTAATCGCTTTGGCTGAGGGATTTGCTAATGCGTAGGAGTTTTCTTTGTTAGCATTAAGGATTAGTTTATTTGTTTTGTAGTTGAGGTATGGTTTTATTTTTTTAACATTATTTCTCAATTATTTGATAGGGCTGTGAGTGCATACCCTTTATTGTTTGATCATAGGTGACGGGGCAAGTGGTACTGTATCTTCTTTGGTTTTGTAAAACCCATGCCTTACATACATACATACATACATACATACATACATACATATACATATACATATACATATACATATACATATACATATATTGAATTGAGAAGAGCATCTTTTTTATATAAAGTTGGATTGAGTATTCACTACCTCTTGATTATTTGAGAATGGTTTGAGAAATATATTATGAAATGCGTCATAACAGTTTACGAATATGTAATTGCTTTGTGACCGATTTATGGAAAGTTCTATGAATGATTTGAGAAATGGTGGATAATTATATTATTGAAAGTTATTTGCTTGACTTATGAGATTGATTTTCAGATTGAATTTCTGGTGTTGAAAGACGGTTGTTTATACTTGTTATTACTATGAGCCCATTGAGGGGCACATACCGAGTTTAGGGTATAATTCTAGGTTGAGCCACGGGCTTTATAGGTGGAGAATTTTCCAAGGGGGAATTTTGGTCATCCCGTGACAAACTAATGTGTCATAACCATAGTTTGATATTAAGCAAAAGATTGGATGATGGATGGACCATAGAGATGTAGTTTCATATGAGATGAATCAATGAAATAAACCATTGATGTATGACATAACATTAACCAATGGACTAGACCATTGACATATTTATTGATGAGATTGATTAGTAGATTAGATCATTGATATTTGTTATAATATTATTGATTTAATAAGTGTTTTCAGATATGTATATGGCTACGTTAAAGCGATATAACTCATTTATATGTTATATGTGTATTATATACTGAAATTTAGATAAACGAGTTTTAAAATTGTTTTGTAAAGTGCATAGTGATTACTTGATCTGCTTAGAAGATATAACTACTCACTGAGCTTATGGTTGCTCGTCTTACTATTTTCAAATCTTCCTAGATTCCTCAGTTAGTGGACAATAAAGCATGAGTAATTTTGTTGGGAGACTTTTGGAAGTGGACTTTGGATAGCGTTTGAGATGCATCTTTCCAGTAGAAGGACGGCAGTGTCACCCACATCCATGTAGGATTCGGGGCGTGACAAGATGACCATGGATACTCATCGCACCAGTTGCCGCAATGTCGATGATCTTCCAATAGACAGCCATGCCTTTTCACCTAATCCAGATCAGCACCCGCGTCTAGCAAATGATTTCCTTTTGGATGACTATTTTCTAGACCTTAAATCCTCGGATATTGCTTTTGTTTCGAATAAAGTAGCGAAACCAGTCGACCTCGGTAATGGAGATTTAATCCTTCCCTCGACAAGCATGAGCCTAGATGGAGGCTCATTTGGTCCATCTAGGAGCTTGAGTAAGGGCCAGAGTCCAGAGAGAGATTCTCTCCCCCCTTCGGGGGACAGTGACTCATTAGATCCCGTTGTAAAGTACATAACTCAGATGCTAATGGAAGAGAACATGGAGGAGCAACCGTCCGTATTCGCCGATCAGGTTGCTCTGCAAAATACTGAAAAATCTTTGTACGATGCCCTTGTCCAGCAGAATTTGCAAGCAGTCTGATCAGAGCTCCTCACAGGTTGATTTAAGCCAATATATCGAGGGCCCAACTAGTAACCTTTCTGGAAGTAGCAGTGCTCCCAGAAGCCACGATGCTACAAACGTTACTCTTAGCTCTAATGACTTGGCCGATGCTGATATTCTGTACACAATCGGAGAACATAGCCATGCTGTGCTGAAAAATCCTGACCAAGACTTCCAGTCGAATGTGGATTCCAATTCGCAGTTCTTGGCCAATTCTTCAAGCAGCATCACCAATTATGATGATGGGTCCGAGGAATCTTTGCATGGGCTTCTTTTCAAGAGAACTTTCAGCCATGGAGAGTCTATGATTCAGTTCCAAAAAGGATTAGAGGAGGCCAGCAAATTCTTTCCCACTGACAATCGATTAGCAATAAATACAGCGGACAGCAAACCGTCCTCTGAAAAAAAGAAAGGAACCACAGGAACGCACGTGAATAAGGAGAACAACATGAAGAACTCATCTAATGGATTCAAGGGATTAAAGAATCACAAGAGGGACGAGAATGCTTTTGAGGAAGGCAGGGCCAACAAGCAAACAGCCTTGTACACAGAAGAGAGCAAGCTTTCAGATTTGTTTGATAAGGTGTTGCTCGGCACCGAAAATGGTGCGGGCATGTCTTCTGGCAACGAAGCTGCAGAGACAGGTGTGAGGAAAGACATACAGCCACAAAGGAACAAGCACGGTTCCAATAGTGGTAGCGGTTGTGGTAAGAAGCAGGGAAGCAAGAATACTGTTGACTTGAGAACTCTTCTGATTCTCTGCGCACAAGCTATTTCTACTAGTGATTTCAGGACTGCTAATGAATTGTTGAAGCAGATTAGAGAAAACTCTTCTCCATTTGGGGATGCCTCTCAGAGATTGGCCCATTACTTTGCAAATGGGTTAGAGGCACGATTGATGGGCAACAACGTCCGAGGGGAACTCTTTTTTTCTAATGTTGTTCGCAGGAGGACGTCAGCAGCTGATATCTTGAAAGCTCACAACCTTCTCATTTCAACATGCCCGTTTAAACAGTTTTGCAAGTTCTTTGCAAATTACATGATTTTGAAATTTGCAGAGAAAGCCACTACGCTTCACATAATAGATTTTGGCATTGCATTTGGTTTTAAATGGCCAAACCTCATACAGAAGCTCTCTTCCAGACCAGGAGGGCCCTGTAAATTGCGCATCACAGGGATAGAGCTTCCACAGGCTGGTTTGCGCCCGGCAGAAAGAATAGAGGAGACAGGTTGTCGTTTGAAAAAGTATTGTGAGCGTTTTGGCATCCCTTTCGAATTCAATTTCATAGCATCAAAGAATTGGGAATTCATCAAACTTGCGGATCTCAAGATCCAAAGCAATGAGACAGTTGCTGTGAATTGTCTAGATCGGTTTAAGAATCTCGATGACACAGTTGAGGACAACAATCCACGCGACGCTGTGTTATATCTAATTAGGAAAATTAAACCGGATATTTTTGTTCATGCTGTACGTAACGGCTCCTACAATGCGGCCTCTTTTGTGTCAAGATTCCGAGAGGCACTTTTCTTTTTTTCTGCTGTGTATGATTGTCTTGATGCTACCATTGATCGTGGCAACAAAGAGAGGTTGGTCTTTGAGAGAGACTTCCATGGACGGGAAATTATGAATGTCATAGCATGTGAAGGTTCGCAAAGGATTGAGAAGCCAGAAACGTACAAGCAATGGCAGGTTCGTCATATGAGGGCTGGGTTTAAGGCGCTTCCTCTGGACCAAGATTTCATGAAGTTATTCAGGGCTAAGATGAAAGCATGGTACCACAAAGATTTTGCGCTTGATGAAGATGGCAACTGGATGCTGCAATGTTGGAGAGGTCGGATTTGTTTTGGCTCCTCCTGTTGGGTGCCTACTTAGGATGCTCCAAAAAGAACGTTTTCTGTCATGGACCTGTATATTACTGGGATTCTTCCCCGGTCGACAGGTCAAGGATTCGTATTAGAGTAGCTCAGCGTTAACTTATTTTCGGCTCCTCTATTAGTTAATGTATCTTTTACTTGCAAACAATTTTGAATCTGAAACGTTTTCTGACCGTTATCTAGTTCTCAAGATAGGAAGATTTAATTTGCAGCTTCTGTCACGTCCCAAACCCGGAGCATGTGAATATCCCTCGGCGGTTGATTAAATTGCAACGTCCTAGGACGCATCGCCAACCCATTCTTTTTATCTTTTAATTAAACGCATGCGGAAGTAGTTAAAATAAACACCCAGTCAATAAACAAATAACAAGGATAGTATAACACAGCATATAGTGCCAAAAACAACATATTTATTTGTCCACCGTTACCCCTAGGAAGTTTAATAATTACAAGCCTTTCTACGGCCACTTCCTATCTATCCTCTCAAAAACCTTTAGGGATTAGGGTTAACCTAAACTTCACTAACGACAGGCCATCAAAAAAGGTGTCGCATCTTGCGCCCACCACAACCGCACCTGGCAGTTCTCCACGCTACGGCCCTGAAAATGGTTAACAGCAATGGGGTGAGATAAATCTCAGCGAGTTAATAGCCTAAACCTTGATTAGGACGCAAATTCGTCTCCGAGGCAGCCTAAATATGCAATGGCATACAATCTTACCTTGCCTTGGCACACCCCTGCATATTAGTATATCACATATGCCATTATAAATACAACAAGCATAATCAATAATTAGAACACATAACTCTCGTGCACCAATCATCCACACGGGTCCTGATTATAAGGTAAAACTTATTTTGGCACGTCCCATACCATGCCTAGCAGTTTTACCCCATAATCAAGCGCAATGCATCACAATCATTCACACGTGTTCCGATTATTATGACCCATCGGGTCACGGGCAACACATGAGTTGGCGGTCTTCTGGCATGACCAGGCATCGTCCCGCCCCATCGGACACGGCATCGTCTAGAATCCCCGCCTAGACAACATTCCATAAAGGAGCATCGGTCTGGCCTCAACCGCGACTCGGCATCCGAACTCCTGCCGGGCTACCGATAAACATCGGGCATCATCCCTAAACTCCCGTTGGGTGACAGGTTCAATTAAATGACTACACAAGCACGCTAACACTCAAGCCAATTTTTATCTTCCATCAATTAGCCTAGTGTAAAAGAGTTTGTGCTTAAATAACAAATTTCGAAAAATCTTTACATTTAAAATTCCGATAAAATAATCGCACGTTGTCACGTATTTAAAATCAACTCATCAAACTTTGCACACTTTCATTTTAAAACATCATTGCCCCTTTTATCACGTAAAATGCGGCGTCCAAACACGACACTTCCAAGTTTGCTATTTTCTTACCAATAAACCATCTTTGAAAAATAGCATTTAAAATACATGATATGGGTAATCAAACATCATGGCATTACATGCTCAAATGATCAGAATTAAGTGTAAATTCATCCAGTAAAACGAGCATAAAATTTTACTTAACGGCTAATCCGTCATTAATTACACTAATCGCGATTAATTAAGCTAATTGTGATTAATTAGACTAATTACGATTAAGTAGACTAATTACAATTAATTAAAAATAAACTTGATTATTAGCCTAACTTTAATTAATTAAAAATTAATCGACGTTAACTAAAATAATTATGATTAATTAGATTAAACTCAATTAATTAATCTAACCACGATTAATTAATCTAATTGTATTTACTTAAACTAATCTCAATTAAAATTAATCTAAACAATTCTCAATCGCAATTAAGAATAAACTAAGATGAACTAATATTGACCACAATTAATATTAAACTAACCACCCCTAAACGTAATCAACGCCCTAATCCATGATTAGGAGGTTAACTCATAGGTTTCCTGTGATGGCGAGCTCGCGGCGATGGCGGCGCGATGGCGACGAAAACACGAGGCTTGCGACTCGATCAGGAACTCGACGGCGGCGGCCACGGCTCCTCAAGCTCACGGTCTCCAAGGGTGGTTCGGCTTGGCAGTGGCCGCGGTGGTGACTTGGGCGGACGACGGTGGAGACGGCAGCTTGGAGACGGCGGTGGTGAGCGGCGGTGGAGATGGCAGTGATGTATGGTGGTGTACAGTGGTGGTAAAGGTGGCGTTGGTGGAAGGGGTGAAAAGAAAATGAAGGAGGATGAAGAAGAAATGAAGGAGGAGGAAGAGTGGAAGAGAAAAGAGAGGAGATGGAGGGAGGAAGGCGTGGGGGAGGGGAGAAAGAGAAAGAGAGAAGAAGAGATGAGGGAGAAGAAAGAGAGGAAATAAAAATAAAATAAGAGGGAGGAGCTGCAGGGGAAGACATGAGGAGAAAGGGAAAGGGAAGAAGAAGAAACAATAAAAAATGGAGGGGAAGTTTGGGGGAAATTGTGGCAGAAGGGTTGGCGTGAGGGGGAGGAAAAGTAGGGGGAGACAGAGAAAAGAAAGAGAGGGAGGAAATTTCGTGACAAGGAGGGGGGAAGAAAATGTGAGGGAGAAGAGAAAGGGGAGAGAGAGAGAGAAAAATAATATTAATATTATTCATATTATTATTATTTTTCTTTTTTTTTCTTTTTTTTCTTCCAGTCTCCGATTTTTCATCCGGTAATTTCTTTTCCAAAATTTCAGACTCGCTGATAATTCGACGGACGATGAGGCGACGTCCAATAATTTAATCTCGAAATCCTCGGAAGTTCGATACCTGAAATCGAATTAAATTTCATGATTAAAAATCAATCGAATGCGACTTTTGTACGACTTAATCTATCATGTGGCTTTTAGGGGTTCTCGCATGGTTGGCTCGTGGTCGAAAATTTTTGATCCATATTTATGCCTTTTCAAATTGTGGACGACCCTCGGTTGTCATATAATCGTAAGGGTTCAATTACGTACAGTGAATATATATATCAATAGAAAATCGGTTTATTTTCGTTCGACGCGAATATCGTAATTATGCGGAATCACCCATGAACCAACTACGTATTTCCGTTGAGACGATTTATATCCATTTGCTAATTGATTTATACAGCGTAGTATTGACCCTTATGGTCGAGCGGTCGATTTCCGATCGAATTCTCTAGTCTTTCGTGTTTTAACCCTTTACAGCCTCACCCAATGGATTAGTTAACTCGTGAGTGATCAGTTTAGAGTAAAATAACCATAAGTGCATCGATGAAATAACCATTTCATATACTTTGAAATAGGGCCAAATTTCGGGATATCACAGCTTCTGTGCCACACCGCATTGGGAATGTGCTGCTACTACTTTGTTAGTTGTCTATCCATATCTCACAAGTTCTGGAAGTAATATGGCAACTCGAAGCTGATAATGGGTATGGTGCCGCATTATCATGTACGATTTGTGCTGTTCTCTTGATGGCTCTATCGTCCGTTACTGTCCTACCAGACCGAAAGCTACTTATCTCGTTTCGAAATTTGAGGGGCCAAGGAGGGGCTCGTTGAGGATGGTTTTCAAAATATGATAGGGACATAAATGATGCTCATGCTAAAATTGTTTCCATCTTCCAGTTGACTTAAGGCAAATGAACTTCAGGACACTTGCTTTTAGTAAATATGGTTTTGAATCAATAGAGCAATCAAGTCGAATTTTGAGGCGTGATATTACTTTTTTAAGGACTTATTTACCGCACAATATTGCTAATAGTCACTAACAAATATCATTCGAAATACAACAAAGTCTCAAATAAGATTACTAGATAACAATTCTAGTATTTTTCTCGGGTCTCTCTAGGAAACAATTGAAAAGTAACTATAGTTTTGAAAATAAGACTCGAAAAATATTTTCATACTCGTTCATGTCAACTATTAAAATGTATATAGATATCGGTTTTAAAGAACATAGGCAACTTTTTGCAAAAAGTTACAAAGTGAACAAAGGTATCCATTTGAAAGAACCTGCAAAATGAACAAATGTATCCTTCCGGAAGAAGTTGCAAAATGAGCAAATGCAATCTTTCATAAAAGGTTGCAAACTGAATAAGTATAATTTCAAAGGTTATCTTAAAAAGATACATATAAAAATTTGGAATAATAAAAATAATAAAAAATAATGATTTAATAAATAAAATCTCGAATTATCATAATTTCCAAAAATACTTAATAAACAAAACAACCTTTCAACTAATAAAGGTTAATAAGATAGCTGTATGGAATAAAATAAAAATAAACAATGGGCATGAAAGCATGCAGAGTGTTAAGTATGCTTAATAATTGTGCCAAAATTGCATAATTATTCACACACCACAAGTGGGTATTGTGGGGTTTAGCTCACACCCCGACCTTTCTTTAAACATGCTAGAGAAGGCTTACACTTATAGATTGACCCATCTTCTCCCAACTCTCCTATGTACAATAAAAAACACATTTTGCTTGTCTTATAAACAAACATCCAATAATCCCCCATTTTGTTTGTAAAACAAAGTTTTCAAAAATAAAAATTTCAAAACCATATAGCCAAAATTTCATTGAGATTAATGTATATACATAAAGGTCTCTTTTGAGTTAAATAGTTATTTAGTGCAAGTATCTCAAAATTCTTTCAAAGTAACAAGTAGCTTGGCTTTAAACTTGTATTTTTATATAATAAAATCAAGCGTATCGCACATATACTAACATTTTGTTTCAACGAGAAGTTCTATATTACTTCCGCACTATTATGGTCTTATGCTTGATATTGTTTCGTGAGCTCTCTAGAAAGCAGTCCTAATTTTCGTAAGAAGCGACATCACTTCTAAGCTCATATAAGTAAAGTGGTTACCATGTGTTTTTGTTACTATCAATACATTACGAATTTGTACCATACTATATTAAGAATTCAATTCAACCTATAAAATATAATAAATGATACCGATTTTTCATATCAGAGCTACGTCAATATCAAATAATCACATTTGGCAACTTGTTTTTACCTATTAATCCATGTAATTAGTGATATTCTAGAAAAAAATGTCAAGTTACCATTACTGGTGATTTCAATTAAAGGCTTTCAACCTTATTTCTTGTGAGGTCATTATTACCGTGTCTCTTGATAAAGTCTTTGTCAAGAGATCGGCTAGATTATTACTTGACCTCATGTAGACAATTATTATGATACAATCATTAATTAATTGTCTCACATACTCATGTCTTAGACTAATACTTCTAGACTTACCATTATGGGTGCTACTATAAGCTCTTGCCAAAGTAGCTTGACTATCACAAAGAATAGAATAGGAGGCATAGGACTAGACCATAATTTGATATTTGACAACAAATTTTTTAATCCATTTAGCCTCTTTCCCAGTTGCCGCTAAAGCAACAAATTCTGATTCCATCGTTAAGTGAGTCATACATGTTTGTTTTTTGCTCGCCCAATACAACACCTTCACTTAGTGTGAAAATCCATTCATAAGTGAAATGCTCATTTCCTACACTTGTAATTCAACTAGTATCGGTATATCCTTCTAATATAACATGATAATTATTATAGAACAATCCTTTTAGTTCTCTTAAGATAATAAAAATTCTGATAATAGCCCTCCAATGTTTTATACTTTGATTACTACTATACCTTCTCAACTTGCACACAGAACAAGCAATATCATGGCTAGTATAATGCATTGCATATATTAAAGGCTCTATAACACTCGCTTATTTAAGTTGGGCTACTGTTGTACAAGTATTATAATTTAATTTAATACTGGAATCAAATGGAGTACTTCTTTCCTTGAAACCAAGATGTTAGAATTTATTTAACAATTTTTCAACGTAATTACATTGGCTCAAAGAATAACCCACTACTATGTTTCTCAACTTTAATATTTAAGACAGTATCTACTTTACCCAAATCCTTCATTTTAAACATGGAGGTTAGATGCTTCTTAGTCTCAACAATTCTAGTCATGTTCGTTCGAAAAATAAACATATCATCAACATACAAGCACACTAAGGCATCTTAGACTTTAATGAATTTATAGTACATACACTTATCAGCACAATTGTGGATGAAACCATTATAAAATATGATTGAATCAAATTTTTCATGTGATTGCTTAGGATTTTGCTTAAGCCCCTAAAGAGACTTAATCAATTTACATATTTTTTCTTCATTTCTAGCAAGAATGAAACCCTCTAGTTATTCTATGTAATTTCCTCATTAAGTCTCCATTTAAGAAAGCAGTGTTGATGCCTATTTGATGAATACTGAGATCATAAATGGACACTAGAGTAAAAGGAATTCGAATAGAAGTTATTCATGCAACATGAATATATGTATCAAAATAATCTATTCCTTTCTTTTGCCAATGCCCCTTGGCCACTAATCTAGCTTTAAAAGCTTGGATAAAATCATTAGAATGATATTTCCTTCTAAACACCCATTTGCACCCAATATTCTTGGATCATTTTGGTAAATCTACTAATACTTAAGTATTACTGGACATAATTGAGTCCATTTCTTCATTTATATCTTCTTTTAAAAAAGAAGCATCTCTAAAAGACATAATATCATCAAAGCTTTTATGATTGTCTTCTAAATTTAATACTAAAGGGTTTTTATTTATCCCGTTTGTCTCATTCAACAAGAAAAACATGATTTATAAAATCAGCACCTAAGTTTTTTAGTTTCCTAGCTCTATGCTTCTCCTCAGGTCAATCGTGTCTTTAGAATCATTGGTTTCTTTTGCTTGAGATCTGCTTGAGTTTCCATAGGTTTTAAATTATTTTCATTAATTTTAAAAACCTGTAGAACATTTATTCTTAAAGAATTCAACATATTTCGATCTATAATGACAGTAGACTCTAAGTCAAGAAGCCTATAAGCTTTATTATTTTTGGCATATCTAACGAAAAAAAATTTGATAGCTCTAGGACCAAGTTTTGTTGTCTTAGGATCTGTTACTTGGTAGTATGCCAAACACCTCCACACTTTAAGGTATGACATATTTGGTTTTCTAACTTTCCATACTTCATAAAGGTTATGCCATTTTTCTTGGATGATATTTTATTATGAATATAATATGCGGTAAGCAATGCTTCTCCCCAAAGATCAATTGGTAACTTTAGATTTGAAAGCATACAATTAACCATTTCTTCAAGAGATCCATTTTTCCTTTCAGCCAAACCATCTTGTTGTGGAGTATATGGTGCTAAAACTTGATAAGTAATACCATGTTCTTTACAAAATGAAGATAATTTATTGAAAAAATATTCTCCACCTATATATGAACATAAAATTTTGATTTTCCTTTCTAATTGATTTTTTACTTCAGCTTCATAGCCAAACCATCTTGTTGTGGAGTATATGGTGCTAAAACTTGATAAATAATATCATGTTCTTCACAAAATGAAGAGAATTTATTGAAAAAAAAATTCTCCACCTATATCTGAACATAAAACTTTGATTTTCCATTCTAATTGATTTTTTTACTTCAACTTTATATTTCTTAAACATGGTAAATGATTCACCCCTTCACCTCACGAAATAAACATATAAAAATCTACTGCAATCATGTACAAAGGTAATACAATACTTTTACCACCACGTGTTAGCATGCTGTTGAATTCACAGATGTCACTATAAACCAAATCTAATGAATTAGAATTTTTTTTAACACTAAGAAAATGTTTCTTATTTAATTTAGATTTAGCTCATATTTCGCATTTATGGAATTTGCCATTGAAATTTATCAAGTCTAACTTTTTCATATTCTTCAAATAATGACTATTTATATGTGCCAACCTACTATGTCATAAAAATGAAGACTCAACAGTATAATCAAACCAGCAGTATTATTAATGATACTCAGTTGATACATGCTGTCATTGGCACAATCCTTTCCTATAAATAGCCCATTCTTCAACTAGATAATCTTGTCAGATTCAAACAAAACCCAAATTACCCTCTTACAAAGTAAATCAATAAAAAATAGGTTCTTCCTAATTTCGGGTATAAATAACAAATTAAAAAAGTAATATTCTTTCCAGAAGTGAAGTCTATCTTCATTGTGCCTTTGCTAGTAACCTTTGCAAGAGTATTATTTACCATCAAGACCTCTTGAACATTTAGTCAACAGTCTCTTCAAATTGCTTGAATATGTATTTGTCCTTACACACATGGACTGTTGCTCTAGAATTTAAGCACCACCCAAATTGGATAGTAATATAGTTGATTTAAGAAACTATAGCCATCGCATCATTAATTTAATAGTTAATATATTTAAAAACCCAAAATTGGCACACTTGTGACAAATTTTCCAAAAAGTAATCTTTTGATCACAAAAAATCCCAAACTAATATACCTTTAACAAATTTATTCCAAACTGATATACTTATGATAAATTTATCCTCTGTTAGTTTCTGTTAAATTTTACTGTCAAATTACTAAGTTAGATGGCACGTGACAATTGAGTGGTGTACTAATTTGAGATTTTACTCTTCATTTGTCACATTTATATAATTTTCGTGATTTTTTTTGTGGTATTAATCTAATTTAATGAAAGACATATTTATCTTGAGAATTTTGACTATTTAACAAATTAGTTTGGGATAAATTTGTCACAAGTGTACCGATTTGAGATTTTTCGTGGTCATTTCAAGTCAATTTATCATAGGTGTACCGGTTTATTATTTTTCATGGTCAAAAAATTAGTTTGAGGTAAATTTGTCACAAGTGTACCAATTTCAGGTTTTTCAGGGTATTAACTCTTAATTTAAGAAATTTTTATGCTCGAAAATATGGTTGAAATCATGGCCACATTGTTTTTTTCAACCGAATTCGCATTTGCCTCCACCGTTGGAATATTCTTGTCCTTTAATATGCTCTTGCGGTGAATACAGTCCTTGGCATATTGTCCTTGTTTGCCACAAACAAATTAGAAACCCTTTTTCTTCTTTTGTGTTCTCTTAAATCTATGTCCATTTTTTACTTTGAAGTTGTGGTTTATTTTTCATTTTATTTCCATAAGATTAACCTTGAATCATACAAAATAGAATTAACACGTAAACATGATTCTTCCTCAATATGAAAATGTTTTCGTAGTTGCTCCAACTTGAAAAGCTTTCGGAATATCAATCTTAAGGGCTCAAATTTTATTTACTAGAGCTTGCAACTCATGGACTTGTTGCAGCAAGGGTTTGGTATCAATAAACTTGAAATCAAAATATTTTGCGATTAAATATTTATTGGTATCTTTCTCTTCTGCTTTGTACTTGAATTTCAGTGTGTGCCAAATTTCTCTGGTTGACTTCATTTTAGTGGATAAGTCTTACAATTGATCAAACAATGTATTCAGAACGTGTCCACGACATAACAGTTCGTCCTCTACATGTGTCTTTTTCTCCTTGTTAACCCTTCCAATTGCTTCCGCACTTGGCTATCCTCCCTTAGTATTAGGCTTCGAATCTTCTATAGGTGCCAAATTAGGATTCAATATGTAGGAAATCTTTAGGGCAGTGAGTAGGAACATCATCTTGTCCCTCCAACGAACAAAGTTGTTCCCATCAAATTGGTCCATTCTAACCATATCTTAATTCATGACTTTGATTGTCTCAGACTCCATTGTTGAACGAAATAAATCCTTAAAATTGTTGGTAAACATGACTTCGAATCAATAGAGCAATTAAATCGGATTTTGAGGTGTGATATTACTTTCTTTAAGAATTATATTTGCCCCGCAATGTTGCTGATAGTCACCGACAGATATCCTCTAGGATACAACAAGTCTCAAATGAGAATACTAGATAAATTTTAATATTTTTACAGAGTTTCTCTAGGGAACAATTGAAAAGATGATTGTAGATTTGGAAAGAAGACTCAAAAAATGATTTCATACTCGTTTACACCTAAAATTGACATACATATATTTATGTATATCAGTCTTAAAGAACATAAGTAACTCTTCGCGAAAGATTACGAAGTGAATTAAAGTATCTTTTCGGAAGAAGTTGCAAAATGAACAATTGTAGTCTTTCATGAAAGGTTGCAAGGTTTTCTTGAAAAAATATATATAAAAATTCAGAATGATAAAAATAATAAATAATAATAAAAAATAACAATTTTTTAAAAAACAAAATTTCATAATTTCCAAAAATACTTAACAAACAAAACAACCTTTCAACTAATAGATATTAATAAGATAAGCATACGAAATAAATGCTAATTAAATAGCAGGTGCACAAGCGTGCAAAATGCTAAATGCGCTTAATAATTGCGCAGTTATTCGTACACCCACACGCGAGTATTTTGGGGTCTAGCCCACATCCCAACCTTTTCTTTAAACGCACTAGAAAATGCTTGCACTTATAAATTGACTCATCTCCTCTCAATTTTCCTATGTGGGACAAGGGAAAACATATTTTGTTTGTTTTATAAACAAACATCCAACACTTACTAACATACGGAGATTGTAACTTTATCTCCATTTGGTCTTTCTCTAGGGAAATCTCGATATGTCAATTGTTGGTTTATATATATTATACAAGGGCAATCAAATATGTAATTAAACTAGTTATTGTAGATATAACTGAAATCTGATGCAATTCAGCCAGTCAATAGACTGTTTCATTTACACCAAACGACTGATTAATATGGGGGTGAGTTTGATTTGATCTGCAAAAGTTTCAGCTGTTTTGTATTTTTACTGAGCATTGTTCTGCATGTGGGGTAGGTGAGACGAGAAATTGTTTTTTTTTTTTTTTAAAACTAAGTAAGAATGCCCACATGTTGCTGTGTCCTTGCAATTGTAAGCTCTCATTATGGAGAGATCACATTAATTAGCACTTAAAAAGTTATTTTTCCTCCAAAATCTAGGTTAGAATTGGGATCCATATGTTTGATGCAAATGAAATGATTTGAAAAATATTTTTTTTCAAAATGATCCTTCATATTTCTTTTTAAAAAGAATAAACGAAGGTTTTTTCAATTATCCCGAAAACATTCTTAATTGGAGAATTATTCTAAGTGATACAAACGATCATTTTAAGAAAATAAATTTTCAAATCATTCATTTTTATGAAACACGATAGTCTTATTTTATAATCAATTTCTTACTTAAAAAATAGTGGAAATGTTTGTCCAATGAATCTACAACTCACAGTTCAATAGCCACAAAGTTTTGGAGTCGTGGTCAGTGTGGTCATTGATGTATAAGAAAGAGACATTAATAACCATGTTTTTTCTTCCTACTAATGTGAGAAAATATCATAGTATAATACACATCTAGATAAATGTTTTTCTTCTTGTTCTGCTTAATGAAAAGTTTATGTTAATAGTTAATGTAATTATATATAAGGAAAATTTCAAATAAGAACTCAAAGTGGGGCTATTTTGTCAAAAGAGATTCAAAGTATGACATTATATCAAATAAGAGTTTGAAGTGTCTAACTTAATCTTATTAATCTTAAATAAAGATTTGAACTTTAAATCTTGTTCATAGTCAAGGGCATTTTCGTTCAAGGATATTTTTCTTTTTCTTTCTTCATTTTCACTCTCCTTTTATTTTGTTTTATTTTTTTCTCCTTTTTCTCTCTTCTTCCTCACCCTCTCTTTGTGTGTCATCTCGTCGATGTGGGCAAGCGAACTCTTGGAATTTGTTGAGAGCTTTTGGGCAGTTCTTTCGCCGCTTGGTGTCTCACACATCTTCCTGATGGTCCTTAGAAAGAGTGAACAACTAAACTCAACTGAGGAGAGAGACTTTTTCCGTTTGGGTGGACATTGAAGATGGGGAAGTATAAGCTCACGAGCTCACTAGTGGGGAAGCTGACGAAGGTGTGGAAGATGGAGGCGATGTAGAGCAAGATGGAGGCGTGAGGAAAAGGAGGAGAAATCTATCGACCTCAGTCTTGGAGATTTGATCGTTTTCTTGACAAGCATGAGCTATAATGGAGGCCCATTTGGTCCATCTATGACCTCGAGTAGTGCCCTGAGTTTAGGGGGAGATTCCCTCTCCCCATCGGGGGACACTGACTCTCGGATCCTGCTCTAAAGTGCATAAGTCAGATGCTTATGGAAGAGAACATGGAGGAGCAACCGTGGGAATTTGCTGATCAGGTTGCTCTGCAGAATGCTGAAACGTCATTGTACGATGCCCTTGGTCACAAAGATTCGGAGGTGTCCGATCGAGCCCCTCACAGCTTGACATAAGCCATTATATTCGAGCCCAAATAGCAACCTTTCGGAAGTAGCAGTGCTCGTGGAAGCCACGATGCTACAAGCGTTACGATCGGCTCTAGCGACTCAGCTGGTGCTAATATTCTTTACACAATCGAAGAACATCGCCATGCTGTGCAGGAAAATCCTGACCTGGACTTCTAGTTGAATGTGGATCCCAGTTTGCAGTTGTTGTCCAATTCGTCAAGCAGCGTCACGAATCCTGATTATTGGTCGGAGAAATCTTTCCATGAGCTTCTTGTCAAGAACATTTTCAGTAATAGTGAGTATGATTCATTTCAAGAAAGGATTAGAGGAGGCCAGCAAGTTCCTTCCTACCAACAGTGAATTAGGAATTAACCCAGAGGACAGAAAACTGCCATTGGAAACAAAGAACGGAACCCCAAGAATGCGCGTCGATGAGGAGATCAACATGATGTTGGATGTATGCCCTAAAGCTACTATGTAATAGTTACATATTAGGGATTTCAGTTGTACTTTTATCATTATTATTTAGTTAATGGCAATGACGTATTCATTCATTTGTCCAATTGTTTTATATTTATGAATGATTTCATAAGATCAGTTGCAACTAGACCTATTCTTGAGACATCAAGAATATATGTGACGGGTTTATAGTTACACTGAATCTTTAAATCGTTCTTGGTCGATGGATTATTGAGTGGATATTAATAATCCTGTTGAGACCGGTGTGTTCTTAACGTCATCATTAAGTATTGGATACTTAAGGGAATGATGAGTCACAAGTCATTGGGTATTATGATGCCTGAGTTAAGAACACGTGTTTGTATTAGACAATATCACTGAAAGTGACGATATGGAACGATTAGCGACATGGAAGCTTTTAGCATGGTCAATGGCTAATTGTTCATGCTTTGGTCTTGTGTAAATAATCCTTAGACCTGAGGCATAGTGTTAATTTGTATGTCGAACAACTATGGTTCACGGGTGCACCTAATGTCGGGTCGTTGATCCGTCTTTATACCTGATGGTCATAATTTGTTCATATACAAAGTTACACGTGTGCGCAATATGGAATCTGTCTCCTT
The DNA here is from genome assembly GCA_017140595.1 of Eucalyptus curtisii. Classification (NCBI taxonomy): domain Eukaryota; kingdom Viridiplantae; phylum Streptophyta; class Magnoliopsida; order Myrtales; family Myrtaceae; genus Eucalyptus; species Eucalyptus curtisii. The sequence goes on from CM029504.1 coordinate 12,537,111, forward strand.
GTTATATGCAAGGTATGATAATGATGTCCTATGCGATCTAATTATGACACTGCATTGAAATCCTCGGCCGGGGTTGTAACCGAGAATAAATTGTTTATGTCTCGAATAAAATGCATGTCAATTAGATTTGTGCATATGATCGAATTGGTGACTTGGCAAATATTTCATGGTCTTTGTTTGATCGGGACATAGTAAGACAGAGGGATTGAATTACACTGTAGCTAAAGCCAACAGGTTCATTATGTTCTTAAAACATTCACACTATCTGGGTAGCCATGACATATTGCTAGATGTCAATCATGGTTTGTAGGACCCAAAGATTAATCGAGATAGTTAATTCTTTTGGGAGTACTAATGTGTTAGTACAAGTCTTACTACCAGCTTAGTAATGAACCTAGGGATGTCACACACCATAAACAGTCAAGATAACATGGAACAAGAGAGAAATATAATTGCAAATTTGTTTGCAATTACTGCAATCGAATTGAGTCGATTTGAAATTAAATTAAATGAGATTTAATTTAATTTGTATTATAGTCACGAGCCTACTTGCATATGATGCACACGCATGCCCATAATGGATACATATTAATGTACCCTAATACACACACAAAGTTTATGTTCCTTTTAATTTTATTTTTTGTTTTAGGAATTGATTAATTAATAATTAAGGTGCACGTGTGCAAAGTGTTTTTTTATTTTGAATAAAAACAAAAATTAAAGTGTGCATGTGCACAAAATCGTGCAAGATAGTCAGTGGTTGCTGACCATCATGCACGAAATTGTGCACGAACGGTCAGCGGTTGCTGACCGTTCCTGCGCAATTGTGCATAAATGTGAGGATCAGCAACGGTTGCTGATCCCATGATCAGCAACCGTTGCTGAATCATAAATGCTATCCGATAAATGCCAAAAAGAAAGGGTTGCAAAATATGGAAACAGTGAGCTTGTGTTTTGTGTTTTAGAAACAACAAAGGGCTGCTGAAAATAGAGAGAGATGTGTGTGTTCTTGTGTTGTCTTTGAGACGCAAGAAAGGAAAGGTTTTTCTCTCATCCGGGGACATCACTATAATACATCAATAAAACAGCGGATTGTCTCCACGAGATTGCTAGCACGATCATAGTGGTGAATATCCGAAAGTTCTCTCTTCCGTTCGATGTCCGTTGTTGGTGTGTCTGAACTAGAGGTCCGACGTTTGTGGGGCTCGAACTGTAGAACATCCGAACCAATTTGTTTAAAGCACGCTTCGAGAGATACTTCGTGTAACTCCCTTTTTATATTCAGATTTTTTATTAAAACGCACGAACAACGCCTTCGGAGAATCATGTAAAAATATATCATCTTTGTTTCCACTGCGTTCTTTTTGTTAAAATTCACCTATACATGATTCATGCAACCCAACAGTGGTATCAGAGCCAACCTTAGGCGTTTTTCGTGTGTTTAATTGATTTGTAGTTCAAATATATTTTTGCGTTCTAATGGCCAATTTATTTTTGTTAAGAGAATTGGTTCTCTTGCTCTTATGTGGCCTATAGAAGTTGATTAATTTATGTGATAAATTTAATCAACCAATCAAAAATTAGAACTAAATCAATTTTGAATCAAAAATCCGTAACTTGTTATACTTTGTGTTTATATTCTGCAAATGATATCCAGAATTTGATGCATGCCATCCAGAGCTTTAAATTTTGAATTTATGGCTCGTAAGGAAGGGCGGTGATCATGGAAAAATCCCTAATTGTTGTGATTGTTGTATGGATGAATGTATGATGATTACATGTATTCTTTTTGGGGTTGTAATTATTAAATGGAGGCTGCGTCCTTCCTTTTATTTTATTTTAATTTTTCATGATATGTAATTTTAGTATAGTTTAGTATTTCAATTGTTGATGTAAATACTACAAGAGAGGAGGAGCCATTGGAGGAGCCATTAAACCGGTGAGCTCTCTGGGCCCGGTCTTTGAAGAGTTCAAAAATTGAAGAAAAAGTGAAGAGCAGGTCCATATTATTAAAAAATTAAAATGGCTAAATGGGTCTCTTTGGCTCGAGACCCATTGAACCATAATTCCATGATCACCATATAGGATAGACGTTATGTGATATCTATTTATTTATTGTGTTTATGTTATTGTGCATGTTAAACTGGTTAATGTGCAAAGTGAGATCGTTAATAACGACCCAAATCTCCTTACAAAGAATATTAAGTCGAAACGAGTTTCGGACTCGTGGCCTTCCATCGTCGTGGTTTGATTCAATATTATTGTGGTTAATTGACCGGCTATGATACATAGGGGTTAATTACCATTTATAATATTGGACCACTCTATTATGCATATGATGCTGTGGGGTTGGAGCCAAATGATTTCTAATAACTGTCAGGTGAGAGAATCATTTGTGTTTTCAATACTTGCATGAGACGATGGGCAAGACTTAACTATGATCATGATGCCAATAACTGTTAGGTGAGGCTTTCTTGGTCTAGAGGCCGAAGTTATGATTGGGACTCGCATATGATGCGTTGAACAAGTTGGTTCACTCACTAAGTTCATAGAACACCAATAACTGTTAGGTGAGGTGGGCTTTAGACTAGTGGGACTCCAATCTCCACTAGTAATCTTTACCCAACAAAGATTACCACTTCCCATCTTAAGGAGTATGGGATTTGAATATAAATTTAGTGGGAGGATCTATTTCATTTAAAGACCAAAATTAAATAGTTACTTTGAAAGATACAACGGCTAACGATTTATTTTCTGCAACAGGTATATTATTACTCTGAAAATGGTGACCACAAACCCACTCGCTTCTATACTTGACAAGAATTGTTTGATTGGATCCAATTTCACTGACTGGGTGAGGAATTTGAGAATTGTTCTCAATTTAGAAAAAATTGGGTATGTGCTTGATGAAAAGATGCCAACCTCCTTTCCTGAGGGTGGGACCCAAGAGGAACGTGTCACTTATGATAAGTGGCATGACGATGACTTAAAAGTTAGGTCATATATGCTTGCTTCGATGAATAATGAATTACAAAAGAAGTATGAATCTATGGAAGATGCTAGGTCGATCATTTTGCATTTAAATGAATACTTTGATGAGAATGGTCGAACTTCTAGATATGAGATATCTAAGACATTGTATTGTATGAGGATGGCTGAAGGATCATCAGTTAATGATCATGCTTTGAAAATGATATGGCACATTGAAGAATTGACTAGGCTGAATCTTGTTATGGGCAACGAGTTAGCTGTGGATTTGATCCTCCAATCTTTACCCGATTCCTTCTCTGGTTTTGTCCAAAACTTCCACATGCATAAGATGGAGAAAACTCTTGCTGAGTTACATAGTATGCTGGTAGTTTATGAGAAGGAAATGCACAACACGAGACCAAATGTAGTGGCTATGGCACAGGCTTCTTCTTCAAAGGGTAAGACTGTTTTAAAGAAGAATAAATGGAAGAGGCTTGCCAAACTGTTGTGCAACCAAAACCCAAGATTGATAAAGGGAAATGTCATTACTTGTGGTGTCAAAGGGCTTTGGAGGAGGAACTGTAGGAGGTACCTCGCAAGCTTGAAGGTCAAGCCCAAGAACCAACCTTATGAAGGTATGGTGTCTATGCTTATTGAAACTAATCTTATGGTTAGTGCTGAATCCAGCTCATGGGTTCTAGATTCTGCTGCAATTTTACATAATATGTCTTTGCAGAATCGGAAATAAGCGAGGATGCTAGGGCGAAATGAGATTGTCTCGACATTTGCCAATGGAGCAAGAGTTGCTGCATTAGCTATATGGACTTTTTGTTTATGTTTGCCTTGGACATGTATTGGTTTTAAAGAACTGTTTGCATTATAAGAATGTTGTTAGGAACATCATCTCTATACTTTGTTTGGGTAAAGAGAATTATGAATTTTCTTTTGCTGATGATGTATGTTCTATTTATCATAATAGAACATGTGTTGGTTCTAGCTTATTAACCAACAATCTTTATACCATTACAATGTCCGGTAATGCGATTACCAATGTCAATAAGCAAAATAGAATTGATATAAATGCCATAACTAATAAACACCCTAGCGATGGTCCCAATAAAAAGTATGTTTGGCATCTTCGATTAGGTCATATTGGAGAAGACATAATTAACAAGTTGAGTAATGATGGGTACATTGATCCATCAAATTTTGAGTCATACTCGACTTGTGAGGCATGTCCTCTAGGAAAAATGACCAAAGCGCCTTTTGTAGGACAAAGTGCGCGAGCTGCTGACATATTAAGATTAATACATACATATGTGTGTGGACCAATTAATGAAACTACTAGAGGTGGTTATAATTACTTCATTACTTTCACCGATGATCAGTCACGGTATGGTTATTTATACCTCATGAAGTATAAATTTGAATGCTTTGAAAAGTTCAAGGAATTCAAGGCTGAAGTTGAGAAACAAACAGGAAAATGTATTAAGGCTCTTCGATCGGATCGAGGAGGTGAATACCTTAGTACTGAATTCCTGGACTATCTTAAAGAGAATGGCATTTTATCACAATGGACACATCCTGGAACTCCAAAACATAATGGTGTATCTGAACGAAGAAATCGTATTTTATTATATATGATGCAATCTATGATGAGTTACACCGATTTGCCAATATCCCTTTGGGGATATGCCCTTGAGACAGCTGTATATATACTGAACAGAGTGCCGTCCAAATCTGTTCCAACTACGCCCTATGAGATATGGCATAATAGGAAACCCACTCTGAATCATATTAAGATTTGGGGTTGTCCAGCTTTCGTGAGAAAGCTGAAAATGGATAAATTGGAGGCAAGATCTGAACAAGGTCACTTCATTGGATATCCAAAGGAAACTCTTGAATATTACTTCTATTTTCATTCAGACCAAAGAATTTTGGTGAGCAAGCATGCTTCTTTTCTGGAGAATCATTTCGTCCAAGAAGGTGGTGCTAGGCGGAAAATAGTCTTACAAGAAGAAAATAATGAGGTACCAAACAACATATTTCAGATACCAATCTCTAATTCAGTGGGATCTTCTAATACACAACCTCTTAGGAGAAGTGCGAGAACGTCTCGCCCACCTGCTCGTTATAGACACTCGATTGATCATATTGAACCATTATTCATTATGAATGATAGTGATCAACCCGGTGATCCTAAAACCTATGAGGAGGCGATGTCGGACATCGATTTTGGTAAATGGCTAGAAGCCATGAAATCTGAAATGGATTCAATGTTTTCCAATGAAGTTTGGACCTTAACTGACTTGCCATGGTGGTATTTTACCAATTGGCTGTAAATGGATCTTCAAGAGGAAGATGAATGCTGAAGGTCAAATTGGAACTTACAAAGCACGGCTGGTGGCGAAAGGATATCGTCAAAAAGAAGGAATTGATTATGACGAAACTTTCTCACTGTGGCCATGCTAAAATCCATTCGGATTATGTTGGCTATAGCTGCACACCTTGATTATGAGATATTCCAGATGGATGTCAAAACGGCTTTTCTAAATGGTTTTCTTTATGATGACATCTATATGGAACAGCCACAGGGTTTTGAATCCAATAGTGAAAAACGGAAGGTGTGTAAGCTTAAAAGATCCATTTATGGACTCAAACAAGCCTCCAGAAGTTGGAACATCCGTTTTGATGAGGTAGTCAAATTGTTTGGCTTTATAAAAAATCCGGATGAATCTTGTGTATATAAGAAGATCAGTGGGAGTGCAATTGCATTTCTGGTTTTGTATGTCGATAATATACTTTTGATTGGAAATGATGTACCAATGATATCATCGATAAAACTATTCTTGTCTTAAAAATCTCCATGAAAGATTTAGGAGAGGCAACCTATATTTTAGGTATCAAGATCTATAGAGATAGATCAAGACAATTGATTGGCCTCTCACAGTCTACATACATAGATAAAGTGTTAACACGGTTTAACATGCAATGTTCCAAGAGAGGATTATTGCCTTTTAGGCAAGGGATCCGTCTTTCTAAGGAGATGTGTCCCAACACTCCTGAAGAGAGTGGATGACGAAGATACCATATGCATCCACTATTGGAAGCATAATGTATGCTATGCTATGTACTAGACCTGATATTGCGCATGCTGTAAGTATTACTAGCAGATATTAGTCTGATCCAGGAGAAGAGCCTTTGGATAGCGAGTCAAGAATATTCTTAAGTACTTGCGAAGGACTAAAGATTTATTCTTGATATATGGAGAAGGAGAATTTAGAGTTGTAGCTTATCGATTCGATTTTCAATCGGATCCTAATGATTATAAGTCAACGTCTAGGTTTGTCTTCATGTTCAATGGTGGTGCAGTTAGTTGGAAAAATTCCAAACAAAGCATAACTGCCGATTCCACCACTGAGGCAGAGTATGTAGCTACTTCGAAGCTGACAAAGGAAGCCGCTTGGATGAAGAAGTTTATTTATTTCGAACTTGGAGTCGTTCCTTCAATTGAGCGACCAATTACATTGTTTTGTGACAACAATGGGGCGATAGCTCAAGCTAAGGAACCAAGGTCTCACCAAAAGTCCAAGCATATTGAGAGACGCTTCCATCTCATCGAGAAATTGTTGGGAGAGGTGATATCGCCTTGCAGAAAATTGCCTCAGCAGAAAACGTGGCGAGATCCCTTCATTAAGGCCTTACCTCAGTTTTCTTTTGAAAGACATATTGACAAAATGGGTTTGAGGAACCAAATAAGTTGGCTTTAGTGCAAGTGGGAGATTGTTGGATGTATGCCCTAAAGCTACTATGTAATAGTTACATATTAGGGATTTCAGTTGTACTTTCATCATTATTATTTAATTAATGGCAATGACGTATTCATTCATTTGTCCAATTGTTTTATATTTATGAATGATTCTATAAGATCAGTTGCAACTAGATCTATTCTTGAGACGTCAAGAATATATGTGACGGGTTTATAGTTATACTGAATATTTAAATCGCTCCCGATCGATGGATTATTGAGTGAATATTAATAATCCAGTTGAGACCGGTGTGTTCTTAACTTCACCATTAAGTATTGGATACTTAAGGGATGAGTCACAAGTCATTAGGTATTGTGATGCCTGAGTTAAGAACACATGTGTTTGTATTAGACAATATCACTGAACGTGACCATATGGAACGATTAGCGACATGGAAGCTTTTAGCATGGTCAATGGCTAATTGTTCATGCTTTGGTCTTGTGTAAATAATCCTTAGACCTGAGGCATAGTGTTAACTTGTATGTCGAACAACTATGGTTCACGGGTGCACATAATGTCGGGTCGTTGATCCGTCTTTATACCTGATGGTCATAATTTGTTCATATACGAAGTTACACGTGTGCGCAATATGGAATCTGTTTCCTTGTTATATGCAAGGTATGATAATGATGTCCTATGCGATCTAATTATGACACTGCATTGAAATCCTCGGCCGGGGTTGTAACCGAGAATAAATTGTTTATGTCTCGAATAAAATGCATGTCAATTAGATTTGTGCATATGATCGAATTGGTGACTTGACAAATATTCCATGGTCTTTGTTTGATCGGGACATAGTAAGACAAAGGGATTGAATTACACTGTAGCTAAAGCTGATAGGTTCGTTATGTTCTTAAAGCATTCACACTATTTGGGTAGCCATGACATATTGCTAGATGTCAATCATGGCTTGCAGGACCCAAAGATTAATCGGGACAATTAATTCTTTTGGGAGTACTAATGTGTTAGTACAAGTCTTACTACCTAGCTTAGTGATGAACCTAGGGATGTCACACACCATAAACAATTAGGATAACGTGGAACAAGAGAGAAATATAATTGCAAATGTGTTTGCAATTACTGCAATCGAATTGAGTCGATTTGAAATTAAATTAAATGAGATTTAATTTAATTTGTATTATAGTCACGAGCCTACTTGCATATGATGCACACGCATGCCCATAGTGGATACATATTAATGTACCCTAATACACACACAAAGTTTATGTTCCTTTTAATTTTATTTTTTGTTTTAGGAATTAATTAATTAATAGTTAAGGTGCACGTGTGCAAAGTGTTTTTTTTTTTCATTTTGAATAAAAACAAAAATTAAAGTGTGCATGTGTACGAAATCGTGCACGAACGGTCAGCGGTTGCTGACCGCAGCAACCGTTGCTGAATCGTAAATGCTATCCGATAAATGCCAAAAAGAAAGGTTGCAAATTATGGAAACAATGGGCGTGTGTTTTGTGTTTTAGAAACAATAAAGGGCTACTGAAAATAGAGAGAGATGTGTGTGTTCTTGTGTTGTCTTTGAGACGCAAGAAAGGAAAGGTTTTTCTCTCATCCGGGGACGTGACTATAATACATCAATAAAATGGTGGATTGTCTCCACGAGATTGCTAGCACAATCATAGTGGTGAATATCCGAAAGTTCTCTCTTCCGTTCGATGTTCGTTGTTGGTGTGTCTGAACTAGATGTTCGACGTTTGTAGGGCTCGAACTGTAGAACATCCGAACCAATTCGTTTAAAGCACGCTTCGAGAGGTAATTCGTGTAACTCCCTTTTTACATTCAGTTTTTGATTAAAACGCACGAACAACGCCTTCGGAGAATCATGTAAAAATATATCATCTTTGTTTCCGCTGTGTTCTTTTTGTTAAAATTCACCTATACATGATTCATGAAACCCCAACACATGAGGCGCTCATCTGGTGGATTCAAGGATGTGCATCGATGAGGAGATCAACATGAGGCGCTCATCTGGTGGATTCAAGGGATTAAAGAATCACGAGAGGATGAGGATGCTTTTGAGGAAGGAAGGGCCAATAAGCAAACAGCCTTGTACCCAGAAGAGAGTGACCTTTCGGATTTGTTCGATAAGGTGTTGCCCTGCAACTGTTCTGGCAACAAATCCATGGAGACAGGGCTGAACAAAGGCATACGGCCACAAATAAACAAGTGCAACTATTCTAGTGACAAATCCGTGGAGACAGGACTGAGCAAAGACATACGGCCACAAAGGAACAAGTGCAGTTCCAATAGAGATAGGGGTCGTGGTAAGAAAGAAGCAGGGAAGCAAGAATACTGTTGACTTGAGAACTCTTCTGATCCTCCGCGCGCAAGCTATCTCTACTAGTGATTTCAGGACTGCTAATGAATTGTTGAAGCAGATCAGAGAGAACTCTTCTCCACCTGGTGATGGGTCTCAAAGACTGTCAAATTACTTTGCCAATGGGCTAGAGGATGACTGGTGGGCAGCGATAGGCAAACACAAGACTTTTATTCTACTATTGTTGCCAGGAGGACCTCAGCAGCCGATGTCCTGAAAGCTTATCACCTTTACTTTTCAACATGTCCGTTTAAGAAGTTCTGCATTGCCTTTGCAAATTGCATGATTTTGAAAATAGCAGAGAAAACCACTACCCTTCATATAATAGATTTCAGCATTTGGTTTGGTTTCCGGTGGCCAATCCTCATACAAATGCTCTCTTCTGGGTCAAAAGGCCCCAGTAAATTGCGCATCACAGGCATAGAGCTTCCACAGGCTGGTTTGCACCCAGCAGAAAAATAGAGACAGGTCGCCGTTTGAAAAAGTACTGTGAGCGTTTTAGTGTCCGTTTTGAATTCAACTTCACAGCTTCCAGGAATTGGGAATCCATCAAATTTGCGGATGTCAGGATTCAAAGCAATGAGACAGTTACTGTGAATTCTTTAGACAGGTTGCAGAATCTCTTTGACGAGACAGTTGAGGACAACAATCCACGAGCTGATGTGTTAAATCTAATTTGGGAAATTAAATGGATATTTTTGTTCATGCCGTAAGTAATGGCTCCTACAACGCGCCCTTCTTTGCGACAAGATTCTGAGAGGCACTTTTTCATCTTTCTGCAGTGTATGATGTGTTTGATGCTATTTTAGATGCCGGCTGCAAAGAGAGGGTTTTTGAGAGAGTTCCATGGGTGGGAAATTATGAATATCATAGCATGCGAAGGTTTGGAAAGGGTAGAGAGGCCAGAAATGTACAAGCAATGGCAGGTTCGTCATATGAAGACTGGATTTAAGGTGCTTCCTCCGGACCAAGAGCTCATGAAGTTGTTCAGGGTTAAGATGAAAGAATCGTACTGCAAGGATTTTGCACTCGATGAAGATGGCAAGTGGATGTTGCAATGTTGGAGAGGTCGGATTATCTAAGGTTCCTCCTGTTGGGTGCCCACTTAGGATAGTTGAAGAAAACTGTTTTCTGTCATGACCTGTACATTAGAGAGATTCTTCCTGGGTAAACAGGTCAAGGATTTATATAGGGTAGCTCCGAATGGACTAATTTCCGGCTCCTTTCTTTGGGCATGTATCTTTTTATTTGCAAACAATTTTGAGTCTGGAAGACACAATTTGCAGCTTCTACGCCACACAGGCATCGTGAATTTTGCTGATAATGTGTCATGATTTGCCTATCCCTATAGCTCAAAAGTTGGGCAAGTAATATGGCAGCTCCAAGCTGATGATGGGAAAGGGGGCAGCATTGTCATGTATGGTTCGTCCTGTACTCTTAATGGCTCTGCGGTTTCCTAGTATCCTATAATGCCGAAAGCTGTCTAACTCTTTTAAGAACTTGAGTAGCCAAGGAGGGGCTCATGGAGGTGCATTTCAGAATACGATGCAGACAACCTTGGGCTCCTGCTGAAGTTGTTTGTGCCTTCAAGTAAACTTGAGGGCAAATGAATTTCTAGATTACTTTCTGGCATACAGGCTTTACATCTTATGTCTCTGTTTTGTCTTTCCGTGAAGAAATTTGGATGGAACAATTGTTGGTTTATATACTAGGGAGATAAAGTCTGTGATTAAACTAGTTATTGTAGGGTATGTTTATTTCACTGAAAGTATTTTACCAGAAAGTGTTTTCCCTATTTTCAGCCGTTTGGTTCTCTAAAAAAGATTTGGTCAACGAAAAATACTTTCTCGTCAACACAAATATTATGTATTATTTTAGGAAAACGAATTCCTCCTCCTCAGAAGGTGAAAACACTTTCCCTTTTCACCTTTTTCTCTCTGACCTTTCACTTTTCCTCTCCAGACAGCTTTTCTTGAGGTACGCCGCTCTCTCCCTTCGATCTTTCACTCATCTTTCTTCCTGAGCTCTTCTTCAATGACGCGCATCTTCTTCGCCATTGAAGGTCCAGATCTTCTTCATCATTGAAGGTCTGGCACTTCTTCAACGACGCTCAACACGGTTCCAGGTTCTTTCGCTTTTTTTGAGGTATGATGTTCGCTCTCCCTTTGCTTTTTCGCTCCCCCTTCTTCTTCGGCTCTTCTTCACCGACGCTCATCTTCTTCACCATCACCATCCCCTTCCCTTCCCCCACCGATTTCTTCGAAATTCTGCATGTCATTCTGAGAATCGTCCCCTTCCCCTCGTCGAAATCCCTCTTCCGTCCCGAAGTCTCAATTTTTCTTCTCATCTTCTCGTTCGAATCGAATCAATTTGGGGGTGGTCCGCCGCAATGCAAGGGGAGTGCGACGCTGCCCCTCCCGAGAACCCGGAGCCCCCGAGCCCGATCCGCAATTCCACCGCTGGCTAGGGCAGGGGCGACGGCGGCGACGGCGGTTCGGACGACGATTTGTGCCTCGACGTGTCCGGGGAGAAACTAGAGTACCCGCTGCTGTCCCCGACCTGGAACGGTTTCGCGATGAAGGACTTGTATTTGTATAAGAATGAGTTCAGTTTGCTCCCGAAGTGGGTTAGGGAGCTGTGGAGGCTGAACACTCTGAGTTCGCTCTCTCCTCAGTAACTGTCGGCTCTTCTTCGTGCCGCCTCTTCGATTCCAGCCTTGCTTGATCTTTTGGTGGCAATCTATTCTAGAGTCCTTGCGCTTTTTATGGGTGATCGGCTGTGGAGACCAAGCTATTTCTAGATCCAGGAGTGATCTAGAGATGCCAAAAAAAAAAAAAAATACAATGATCACGATTTCCTTTTCAATTTGACCTGATTGTTTCTCGGCCTTTTTGTCACGCCTCGATCTTCGAGCACGTGCCCATCCCTCTCTAGTTGATAAAATTTTCGCATGAGATCATTTTCTGAAATCACATTGATGGGTCAACCTGCATATTTCTAATAACAAACAGTGCTGGCCCGCAGAAGAATGCGCAATTTCTTGAACGTTTCAGTTCAATACATGGTCACCCAGATGGATTCAAAGAAGAAAAAAATAACAGGGCAAAGAAGAGGAAACTGCTGTCTGAAAAGGACCCCAAGAAAAGTTCCTTAACCTTAGGAAACTAATTGATTTGTGTCCACTCGTGCTCCACGGAGAATTGAAACGACAGTCGTTTGGCACCTGTTTCTTTGGTCAACTATTACTAATCAGTTTCCATCAAAAGGATCACAAGATGACGGCAGCCATTAGCAAATTCTTGAGGCACTTCCACCTTCCACCTCTTCTTCTCTGTTTTTGGTACAAAATCTCGAGGCAACTTCCCAGAAATCAAGCAATTGTCTAAAGAGGAAAACGGGCCAGCGGCATTCTCAAGGCTCCTTCCGATTTGGACAGAGCAGCCACGTCGGATCCATTTTTAAAACCGATTAAAGAAATAGTTTTTGCATCAGCAACAGGTTCAGAAATCAAACATTCTTTGTCACGACACTTGTTATCTTTTTGGGAGAGGATCCGAGCAATTTCCGATGATACCCCATCGAAAAACTGTGAAAGATTGTTAGAAAAGTCGGAACATGTACGTATATTCATATTGTAGTCGAAAAATCTCAATCAATAAATAGTAGATCTTATATACTTAATTTGGTTTAATAATCAGTTAGAAGATTCGTGCAATATAAATATAACTTACTGCCAAGTAACACCTAATTTTTCAGGTATCTAGGGAAGACTCATCGGATGATGTTGGAAGTGGAACAAATAGAAAGCACAAGCAGCAAATGGAGAGCAAGAACGAGATCAGTACTTGCTGTTAAGATATCAGGTCTGAATCAGGTCTAACAACTTCAATATCAGGTCTGAATCAACTTATGTAATTGAAAATACTTGCGGAATTGAAATGCCTCTTTGACCAGTACTTGCTGTTAAGATAAAGGCACAAGACATTACAAAACTATCGTTTCTCTTACTGTAGTGCAGGGGATAGCCAACTAATGCATGTCAAAATAGCACTATCGTGTGTGCAAATGATGGATGTACTATCCTCAAGACTGTTTCACTTCCTATTTCCAGTAACGCCCATGAACCTGCAATTAGCTCACTTCATCTCTGTGACCCGAAAAAGAAAAAAAAGACAAATGAGCACACATCACTAGCTGAATTGCCTTCCAACTCCCTAAGCTTAACATATAGGCAATGAACACTCGGACTCACGAATCTCCTTTTCCCAAAACAGAAAAACATATGAAACCTTGGAAGATTAGCCAACCACTAAATTCAGCAGAAAAATCAACTAGAAAATGGATCAAATTCAGCAATACAGATCATATCATGGGGTTCAGAAGAGGAATAAGGAATTGCAGCTTCAGAAGAGGAATCTTGCTTGTAGGCTTTCCACCGTGGAATCTCAGCTGGCTACTCTTGCTAAGGGTTCTGAGGTAATTATCATGGATTAAACCTTTTTTGTTTCTTGATTCAACATTGGTGAGGATGTGTTTGATTAGTTATGAATGGATATCGCAATTGCTGAATTATTCTATTACTTGAGTGCCCCTGAATAAGATGTTCGCAGATAACTCAATTTTCCATGGTTAAATAGAGGAAGTAAGCAATAGAATCACCAAGGCAAACATCTAAAGTGAACCCAGTTCTCACGCCGAACATGTTCCGTTTCTCTGGCCTCTGTATATATTCTAACTCGGTCGAATGTTGGGACAAATACAGGAGACTGCAATTTTTTCTAATTAAGAAAAGAATCTTTTTATATTGCCATTTCTGCTTGTGTTTGCCCTATTTATCTTCTGTTACAAGTACAGAGCTTTTCTTCTTTTTACTTGACTCCTGTGATGTGCTCATCATGCTCTGTTGGTTTATTTAGAGTGACATAGTGGCAAAGATTAAAGAAGAGGCTTCTTTACCTGTGTAAACAAGTGGAAGGTTTACAAATTTCGGTTAAATGAACGAGTTGCCGATCCTTTCTGGGGGAGAGATTAATTTTTATTGCACATAGCTCATTATCATGTCAAAAAGTCGAAAATAAATCTAATAAAAAAGTTGAAGAAATGGCCTCTTACCAGTGAGGATAGTAATCATCTTGGGATAGAAAAGCAAAACAACAGATTTACAAATAAACATGCTTTTATATTCACATAGAGTCATGTACAAGGTCTATGACCAATAGACTACAAAGACTGACTTTCCCAAAAAGAAGCGGTCCTAATTAACCTACACTTCCAATCACCTCCTCTCGGCTCCGGGTACTCAACTCGACGATCCTGAAAATTGAGCCCACGATGGGGTGAGATATAAATCTCAGCGAGTTCACGCTCTAAACCCTGATTAGGAGGAAAATACACCCCAAGGGCTACCTAAGCACAAACACGAGTCAGATGACTTACCTTTGTCTTAGATCCTTCTTGCATATCATTATAATTCTAATACTCAATTAAACAATTCAATTTAATGACTCATTCGACTCCATGTCATCGATGCCATCTATAAATTCTATCAATTCGAATATTGCTCACCTAAGCTGAAATGGATATATTCATATATCATTGCTCCCCAAAGCTGATGTCTAAAATTTGCTCACTGAAGCTGCTAGATAACATGTGCTCACCGAAGTTGCTAGAGTATTATTGCTCACCGAAGCTGCTAGATAACATGTGCTCACCGAAGCTGCTAGAGATCTATAATGGTATTAATGCTCCCCAAAGATGAACCACAATACATTACTCCTAGCCAAGGATCTTGTGCTTTGCACATCGATTCCTCAATTACATATCCAACTTGGCCTAATTCCATCAAATTAAAGTGTACCTAATAAAAATAATCGTGTGTGGGTACACGATCGGCTTGAGCCAAAAATATAATATATTTACTTTAGAAACTCTTACTATTTATACAAAGTCTGACGCCCTAGTAATTTCTAATTGATTAAAGAAATTATACAATTTTAGGATAAATTCCCAAAATCACTACTTAAATTCAAATTGTACAATTTAACACTCAATTGCAAAAATTAACCACACCATTGCAATCAGCACAGAATTCCGGTCACCAGCTATCTCGATCTAATTTCTGAAAAAATAATTAATAATGAATTAATTTCTAAAATTATTAAATTATTCAATTTAAATTCTAAAAATACCAACCTAGGCCAAAATCACTAAATTAAATATCGATACGGACTCGGAAAATTCCCGAACCCTTCTAGATAAATAGCACGATTTATCTAGGCCTCACTTAGTCTAATCTAACCACCTAACATGCATAATTTCATAATTAAATCACTAATGTAATCTAACTAATCACATAATTCCTAATTAAATTAAACTAAACACCCCTTAAACGTCATTAGCCTCTAAGAAGAGTTTAGTACATAAACTCACCGGTTTATTGTGGATACCGGTTCACCGCGACAACGGCGCGACGGTGGCCGAAATCTAAATTTTCGGCGGCGTCGACGGACACTCGGACTGGGCCCAAAAGCCTTGCAAGCCCATAGAAATTTCTGGGCTTAGACTAGGTGTTGGGCTTGCTTCTTGGGCTTCAAGTGAGCTGAAATTGGGCTGAGAATTTGTGTTGCTGTAGGGCTTGGATCCAATTGGAAATGGGCTGAGCTTGATGGACTTTGCTGGGCTGATCGAGGGCTTCACATTGCTAGGCTACTGATAAGGGCTGAAGAAAAGAACACTGGCCTGAGCTGCACTTGAATGGGCCGAATTGTTGGGCTCGTGGACGGTGGGCTTGACTTCATGCGGCCAGGATGAAGACACGAACAGAAGTGGGGTGGCAAAATTGGAGAAGCAGCTGCTGGCGATGGTGAGGGCGAGCTGGCCACGTGGGCTTCAGTCTTCATGGGCGGAGGCTTGGGTTGACTTGTGGGAAAGAAGACACGAAGAAGCAGCAAAATTTTGGTGGAAATAAAGGCTTCATGGATGGCAGAGGGACGTGGGGCTTGAACGGTGGTCTTCAATGCTGGTTTATTTGTTGACTGGACAAGGTGCAAACGCAGCCAAGTGGCAGCGTGGAGAAGAGATCACGAGACTGCTTCGGTCGCTGCTGGGAAGACACCAAAACGTGGAGAATGGGGGCCTTGGGTCTTCGCTGGCAGCGTGAAAGGGAGTAGAGAGCTTCAGTGGTTGACCAAAAGACACAGAGTGGTGAAGCAGCAGGCAGCTGAGAGAGAAAAGCAAAGATGGGAGCGAAAGAAGATTGAAGTAGATCGTCTTCCGCGGAGGTTGTCGCACGAAGAGGATGGAGGTCAGCTGGTTTTAGGGGTGCCGGTGAAGATTGGATCAAGCAAGAGGTGAAGTCAACAACAATTATCCTCCAAATTGAATGCTTGGTCGTCCCCCCCCCCCCCCCCTCTTAATTCTTTCTAGCCAATTTTCCATCAAAATAGTCCAAATTGAAGCCAAAAGTTAAAGCCCCTTCCATGGATCCGAATTTCACTCAATTAACTTCAATTTCCTTACTAATTTCCCCAAATTGAGGTGCGATTTCGATGAAGAAAAGTCCCGTATAATTTTATGTAAGTCCCCAACACTCAAAGGCTCGGCTTGGAAGTCCAAATTTCCTTTAATTTGGCCCATCCGAATTTTCCGCAACGTCTGAATCAATTTTCCGTAAAAATCTCAGAATCTCCGAAAATTTTTCGGAGGATGAGTTGACATTCCTAGAATGAATCGTGACACGATAGAACTTTCAATTTTTGAAATCGGGTTTAAATTCGCGGTTAATTTCAATCTAGCGCTCTTTTAATGTGACCTAGTCTACCGGGTAACTTTTAGGAATTTTTGGTGCAATTGACCCATGATTGATTTATCTGAATCACAATGTACATCTTTGACATATGACAACTCTCGGTTGTTGTGAAAATCTCGAGGTTTCAATTACGGGCAATAGGTACCAAAACAATAGAAAAATCGGTCTACTACCGATCGACGAATATTTTGCAATCAAGTGGAATCACCCACACTCTAATCACATATCTCAGTCAAATCAACCTATCTTCGGTCTCTGATCGATTTATGATAGTGCGTGATGACCCTTGCAGACCAACACGGTCGAGCGGTCGAATTATGGTCGAATTCTCAAGTCCATTGCATTTGAATTCCTTAATTGATTCCCTAGATAGTCCAGTTATCTTGTGAGTGATTAGCTCAGAGAATAGCACTATCGACGCGTCGATGAAAGGCTCGATTTATTTAATCGAAAACGAAATCTGAAAATTTAGGCTGTCACAACTCTTCTCCTCTTATAAAAATTTTGTCCTCGAAATTTAAACCTATTACAATCTTAAACAAAAAGGTAGGGGTACAGTTGTCTCATCACTTCCTCAGTTTTCCAAGTTGCTCCTTTAGTGCCGTGGTATTGCCAGACCACTTTGACCAATTGGATGGTCTTGGTGCACAGGACCTGTTCCTTGCGATCCATAACCTGAACCGGGCTTTTCACATACGACACTTTGTTGTCCACGTCCAATTCCTCAAAATTGAGTACGTGGGTCGAGTCAGGCTCATACTTCCTCAACATCGACACGTGAAAGACGTCATGCACTTGCGCCAACCCTGGCGGCAATGCAAGACGATACGCTAGGATCCCAATTCTTTCAAGAATCTCAAATGGACCTACGTACCTTGGACTCAGTTTTCCTTTCTTGCCAAAATCCGAAGTACCCCTCATTGGTGACACTTTCAGAAAAACGTGATTACCAACTTGAAATTCCAATGGTCTCCAGCGCTTATCTGCGTAACTTTTCCGGCGGCTCTAAGCGGTCTTTAATCCGTCCTTGATGATGGCAACTGCATCCACTGACTGCTGAACCAACTCTGGGCCTATGATTTTCCGTTGCCCAACTTCATCCCAACATACCGGCGTTCTGCATGCTCTACCATACAATGCTTCAAAAGGAGCCATCTGAATGCTCTGCTGGTAGCTGTTGTTATAGGCAAACTCGACAAGGTGAAGCTGTTCCTCCCAACTTCCCTTAAAATCCAACACACAAGCTCGCAGCATGTCTTCGAGGGTTTGAATTGTCCTCTCAGACTGGCCATCCGTCGGAGGATGATAGGCCGTACTGTACTGCAACTTCGTTCCTAATGCACTCTACAAACTTTTCCAAAAAGCAGCGGTGAATCTCGGGTCTCGGTTTGAAGTAATCGTCACCGGTGCTCTATACAGACGAACTATCTGACGCATGTACAGCTCTGCGTGCCTATCCAAATCAAAGTCCTTTTGTACTGCAATGAAGTGAGTCGACTTCGTCAGTTTGTCAACCACTACCCAAATAAAGTCGTTACCTCTCTAACTCCTCGGTAAGCCTATCACGAAGTCCATCGGATATGTTCCCATTTCCATTCGAGAATCTCGAGAGGTTGTAGAAATCCTCTCGGCTTACAGTGTTGTGCTTTCACTTGCTGACACGTTAGACACTTGGCGACATGCTTGGCGATATCCGCCTTCATACCGGTCCACCAATAGTGTTGACGTAGATTCTGATACATTTTTGTACTGCCAGGATGAATGTTGTAACTGCTACGATGAGCTTCTGATAAGATCTCTTTCTTAAGCTCTGCATCGTCAAGTACACACAATCGTCCTCGGAACCTCAGTTTCCGTCCTCAGAAACCTGAAAGTCAGCTTTTCTCTTATCGGTATCCTCTTGCAGGATCTTCTGAACATCTAGATCTATTGACCGAAGTGCTTTGATTCTGATATGAACATTCAGCTCAATTCTGAGGGTGGCCATAAGATTCGAAATGTGGCCTACCTCAAACTTGAAAACCGAATCTCTAGCCTTCTCGATCAAAGTCCATTCCTTGAGTACCATTTGTGCAACTGAGGACTTTCGGCTCAGTGCATCCGCGACCTTATTCGCCTTTCCGAGGTGATACAAGATATCACAATCATAGTCCTTCAGGAGTTCCATCCAGGGACGATGTCTCATATTCAACTCCTTTTGAGAGAATAGATACTTGAGACTTTGATGATCTGTGAAGATTTGGAATTTTTCTCCACACAAATAGTGTCTCCAAATCTTCAAAGAGAAAATAATTGCTGTGAGTTCTAAGTCATGCGTCGGATAATTTTGCTCATGAGGTCTCAACTGATGAGATGCGTATGCAACAACTCTACCATGTTGCGTCAACACGCAACCCAGTCCTCTGAAAGACGCATCACTATAGATCTCGTATCCTCTAGGACTAGATGGTATGGTCAACACAGGTGCGGTAGCCAGCTTCTGCTTAAGCTTTTGGAAACTACACTCACACTTGTCTGTTTACACGAACTTCTCTTCTTTCTTAGGAGTCGAGTCAACGGTGACGCTATGGTTGAAAACCCTTCCACAAACCTTCTGTAATACCCTGCTAAACCCAAAAAACTTCGGATCTCTGTCACGGTTGTCGGTCTTGGCCAATTGATCACTACTTCAATCTTGGATGGGTCCACGGAGATTCCTTCTCCTAAAATCACGTGACCAAGAAAGCAACACGAGTCAACCAAAACTCGCACTTGTTAAACTTGATGTACAACTCATGAGTCCTTAGAGTTTGCAGTACCAATCTCAAATGCCCTTCATGCTCCTCTGGACTTCTAAAGTACACCAGGATATCATCGATGAACACAATCACGAACTAATCCAAGTATTCCTTGAACACTCTATTCATCATATCCATAAAAGCACTGGGGCGTTCGTCAGTCCGAACGGCATTATAGTGAACTCATAATGGCCGTATCGCGTACGAAACGTTGACTTTGGAATGTCCTCCTTTTTGATCCTCGGCTGGTGATATCCCGTCCTCAAGTCGATCTTTGAAGATATTGACGTTCCTTGCAACTGATCAAACAAGTCATCAATCCTCGGAAGTGGATACTTGTTCTTGATTGTCACCTGATTGAGTTGACGATAGTCGATGCACAGACGCAACGAACCATCTTTTTTTTTCACGAACAGAGCTGGTGCTCCCCAAGGTGATGCACTGGGACGTATGCATCCCTTATCCAATAATTCTTGCATCTGCACCTTCAGTTCTTTCAATTCAAACAACGCCATCCGGTAAGGAGCCTTAGAGATTAGCTCCGTCCCAAGGGCTAACTCAATCATGAATTCTATTTCTCTTTCTGGTGGCAGACCTGGTAGTTCTTTCGGGACTACACCTTAGAAGACTTATGTACCACGGCTACGTTCTCCATATTCGGTTCCTCAACTGGTGCATCTAATATAGTTGCGAAATAAATTTGACAACCTACATCCAGAACCCGGTTGTCTTAATTGATGAAATAAAAGGGATCAAGGGTCCTCCTCAACTTCCGATAAATTTGAAACTTTCATCCGTCAATGGTTCAAACTGTATTACCTTACACCAATAATTCATTACCACAAGATGCTCCTTGAGCGAACTCTTTTCATATATGACGTCAAAGTTATACATAAGCAACTAGTCAAGTACAACTATAGCCAGTGATTCTTCTTTCTACATCTTTATTACAACAACTAAAATTCTACAACCTTAACCAAAATTCCACCGCGCTACTTTGATAAAATCACCCTAAAACGTTATTCCTCTAATCGGTGCATGGTCGGTTCGTTCCTGTCCCCTTCATCATCCTAGTGGTGTTCTATCTGCGGTGCTTTCCCTCTATCCTATCCTCTGGTGATGGCGTATGTCCGTCCTTGAGCTGGAGGCTTGAGTAGTCCACCATGCTGTGCATTCAGTGGCGGGAGTCCTCGGTTCTGACCCATATGTGGCGGTGGCGGCAACTATGGCGGTCCCCTCGGCCTTCTTGGACAATCTCTGGCCAAGTGACCCTGCTGGTCACATTTAAAACAAGCACCCATCCTTAAGGGGCATGGCACTGATCCATGTCACCTTCCGTAGAAACGACACACACCATTCTGTCTCTGCACTAATTTTCCTATTCCACCCTTCCTGTTGGGCGGGACAGGGTACCTTCCTCCAGTCATCGATCTTTTCCCAAATCGATTTCTAACCTAGTTAGAGCCAAATCGCGATCCAGATGCAGTGGCTTGCTCGTTCAAATTCTTCTCGATCAATTGGGCTCGTCCATACAGCTCGTTGTAGTTCTTTATATCAAACGACACCAGCGGATTTTTCAGCTCCGGTCGGAGGCCATCCAAAAATCTCATCACCTTCTCCTCAGGATCCTCGATCAATCTCAGGGCGTACTGTGATAATTCGGTGAACTTCGCCTCGTACTGGTCCATAGTCATTGGACCTTGACGAAGGCGCAGAAATTCCGCCATCTTTAATCGCTTGGCACAACTGGAGAAGTACTTGTCATTGAATGCTCTAATGAAGGCGTTCCACACTGGAACCACTCCTTCTGGGAATACTTCTTCTCTGGTGGCCCTCCACCAAGTACTTGCAATCCCCTGCAACTGATATACTGCATGGGTGACTTTTTCCTCTTCCGTGCACTTAAGTAGTTCAAATGCTTTCTCCAATTCTTCGATCCAACGGGTTGCAGCCTTGGGATCTCCTGTTCCGGTGAACTTCGGTGGTTGCAACTTCAGGAAATGCTCAACGAGCTTATGAATCGGTCTCTCTACAACCACGTTCCCCTGTGGAACTTCAGCATGTGCGGCAGCAGCTGCGGCAGCTTGGTTCTGGGCTTGCTGCCCCATTAGATTACTAATAGTATGGAGCACTTGCATAATCCCTTCGAATCTGGGATCACCAGGGGCTGCTACCCTAGCACTAACCGGTGGGACCGGTGGCGGTGCTACACCACTTGCGCCGGTCTCAGCCTGCGCTCTACCTCGGCCGCCTCGGGCACCGACCCTTGTCGGCATCCTAACCCGAGTCACTGACGCTATGGTCCTCTGCCTAGGAGTTCTCGGCTTTTGATCACTCATATTGTAGAATTTCTACAAAACATGTTCCCAATTCCACACAGAATTAGAAACTGAGTGATCCCACAACCAATTTATCAAACAACTATCAATCACATGCATCGGCATGAAAAATAGAGGTCATTCCTACTAACTATCCCAAGAACCCATCGCACCTTATTACTCCAAATATAGGCTTCGCTCTGATACCACTAAATGGGGATGTCACGCCCTGCTCCTCGAGCGCGTGCCCATCCCTCTCTGGTCGATAAAATTTTGCAACTTCCTAGGACGAGTCGCCGACCCTTTCTTTTTATTGCACAAACAGACATGCCTTTCCCAAAAGCAGAACAATAGATTCACAAACAAACATGCTTTTATATTCAGATAGAGTCATGTACAAGGTCTATGACCAACATACTACAAAGACTGACTTTCCCAAAAAGAAGCGAAACTAATTGACCTACACTTCCGATCACCTCCTGTCGACTCCAGGTACTCCACTCGATGATCATTGAGCCCACGACGGGGTGAGATATAAATCTCAGCCAGTTCACGCTCTAAACCCCGATTAGGAGGGAAATATGCCCCAAGGGCTACCTAAGCACAAACACGAGTCAGAGGGCTTACCTTTGCCTCAGATCCTTCTTGCACATTAGTATTATTCCAATACTCAATTAAAAAATTCAATTTAACTCAATTACATTCAACCATCAATCTGTCGACTCATTCGACTCCATGTCATCGATGCCATCTATAAATTTAGTCGATTCGAATACTGCTCACCTAAGCTGAAATAGATATATTCATATATCATTGCTCCCCAAAGCTGATGTCTAAAATTTGCTCACCGAAGCTGCTAGATAACATGTGCTCGCCGAAGCTGCTAGAGTATTATTGCTCACCGAAGTTCTAGAGATCTATAATTGTATTAATGCTCCCTGAAGTTGAACCACGATACATTACTCCTAGCCAAGGATATTGTGCTTTGCACATCGATTCCTCAATTACATATCCAACTTGGCCTAATTCCATCATATTAAAGTGTACCCGATAAAAATAATCGTGTGTAGGTACACGATCGGCCTGAGCCAAAAATATAACATCTTTACTTTAGAAAATCCCACTATTTATACAAAGCCTAAAAACATTTTTGGCGTTGTAAATCGACGCCCCGGTAATTTCTAATTAATTAAAGAAATTATACAATTTTAGGATAAATTCCCAAAATCACTACTTAAATTCAAATTGTACAATTTAACACTCAATTGCAGAAATTAACCACACCATTGCAATCAGCACGAAATTCCAATCACTGGCTATCTCGGTCTAATTTCCGAAAAAATAATTAATAATTAATTAATTTCTAAAATTATTAAATTATTCAATTTAAATTCTAAAAATACCAACCTAGGCCAAAATCACTAAATTAAATACTGATATAGACCTGAAAAATTCCTGAACCTTTCTAGAAAAAGAGCACGATTTATCTAGGCCTCACTTAATCTAATCTAACCACCTAACATGCATAATTTCATAATTAAATCACTAATTTAATCTAACTAACCACATAATTCCTAATTAAATTAAACTAAATACCCCTTAAACTTCATTAGCCTACTAAGAAGAGTTTAGTGTATAAACTCACCGGTTTATTGGGGAAACCGATTCACCGCGACGACGGCGCGACAGCGGCCGAAATCTCAATTTTCGGCGGCGTCAAAGGACACTCGAACCGGGCCCAAAAGCCTTGCAAGCCCACAGAAATTTCTGGGCTTAGACTTGAGCTTGGACTTGCTTCTTGGGCTTCAAGTGAGCTAAAATTGGGTTGAGAACTTGGGCTACTGCAAGGCTTGGATCCAATTGGAAATGGGCTAAGCTTGATGGACTTTGCTGGGCTGATCGAGGGCTTCACATTGCTGGGCTACTGATGTGGGCTGAAGAAAAGAACACTGGCCTGAGCTGCACTTGAATGGGCTGAATTGTTGGGCTCGTGGATGGTGGGCTTGACTTCACGTGGCTTGGATGAAGACACGAATAGAAGTGGGGTGGGAAAATTGGAGAAGCAGCTGCTGGCGATGGTGAGGGCGAGCTGGCCACGTGGGCTTTGGTCTTCGTGGGTGGAGGCTTGGGTTGACTTGTGGGAAAGAAGACACGAAGAAGCAGCAAAATTTTAGTGGAAATGAAGGCTTCGTGGATGGCAGAGGGACGTGGGGGTTGAACAGTGGTCTTTAATGCTGGTTTGTTGACCGGGCAAGGTGCAGACGTGGCAAGTGGCAGCGTGGAGGAGAGATCACGGGACTACTTCGGTCGCTGCTAGGAAGACACCGAAACGTGGAGAACGGGGGCCTTGGGTCTTCGCTGGCAGCGTGAGAGGGAGTAGAGAGCTTCGGTGGTTGACCAAATGACACAGAGTGGTGAAGCAGTAGGCGGTCGAGAGAGAAAAGCAAAGATGGGAGCGAAAGAAAACCGAAGCAGATGGTCTTCCGCGGAGGTTGTCGCACAAAGAGGATGGAGGCCAGCTGGTTTTAGGCGTGCCGGTGAAGATTGGATCAAGCAAGAGGTGAAGTCAACAACAATTATCCTCCCAATTGAATGCTTGGTCCCCCCCCCCCCTCCTAATTCTTTCTAGCCAATTTTCCATCAAAATAGTCCAAATTGAAGCCAAAAATTGAAGCCCCTTCCATGGATCCGAATTTCACTCAATTAACTTCAATTTCCTTACTCATTTCCCCAAATTGAGGTTTCCGATTTCGATGAAGAAAAATCCCGTATAATTTTCTGTAAGTCCCCAACACTCAAAGGCTCGGCTTGGAAGTGCAAATTTCCTTTAATTTAGCCCATTCGAATTTCCGCTAATTTTCCGCAACTTCCGAATTGATTTTCGTAAAAATCTTGGAATCTCCGAAAATTTTTCGGAGGATGAGTCAACATTCCTAAAATGAATTCTGACACGACAGTAACTTTCAATTTCCAAAATCGGGTTTAAATTCGCGGTTTATTTCAATTCGCGCGCTTTTGGCGTGACCTAGTCTACCGGGTAACTTTTAGGAATTTTTGGTGCAATTGACCCGTAATCGATTTATCTCGAGTCACAATGTACATCTTTGACACATTGGCGACTCTCGGTTGTCGTGAAAATCTCGATGTTTCAATTATGGGCATCGGGTACCAAACCGATAGAAAAATCGGTCTACTGCCGATTGTTCGTAAAATTCTAAACGCAAGTGAACGTGTCGAACAAATAATATAATGATGAGAAAGAATATCGTCCCACGAAGATCAATGATTAATAAAATAATTAAATACTAAAATAGATTAACTCTAAAATTTATCTAATAGATCAAAATATAATTGAGAATAAATTAAAAACAAAATTTGTAGACTAATGCAGTAAATCAATCAGATAAATATGTTAGAGCATCCGATTTCACCATAACCACTAGATATGAATTTCAGATTGTTGTGAGTACAAGAACGATATCAAACATGTGATAGCGGAATTTCCGATCTATTTACTATCCTATCTCTAGGTATAACAAACCTACTCAGTTTATTAATCAACTATATCTCTATGTGAATTAAAATAAATATAAGTGCATGAAAAACTATGAATATTCCCGGTTTACAATGAGTCTTTTGAATCACTTATCACCGAAAAGCTACACAAATAACGCAAAGATATTTCTATCCACGTTTAATTCATGGTTATATTATAATGAGCAATTGCATATTATCACTTCTCGTCTCAAACATACACATCAGATTATTCAAGTGGTGACCAATCACTCAAAAGCATTAAGCACAATAATATATAACTCACATGAATGAAATCAATTGTAAAACATAAAAATAATGAAATTCACATCATCATAGTTAGGCTACATCGTAGCCCTAACAAAAGAACATTAGAACATAGTAGATGAAAAAATAAAAATAAAAATCAAACTCAGCATCTTGAATCAAAGAACAACAATTTGTCTCCACTTTCGTTTTCTCTTCAAAATACTTGAAAAACTCTCAGAATAATCAAAAAACAATCTAGCAGAAAAACTAGCTTAAAAACCTAGCTGCTCTCTCTGGCTCTCCTATTTATAGGAGATATCCAAGATCCTTATCTCCAAGCAATTGTGCACAAAATCGGGAGTAAATCAGAGGATTTTGATTTGATATCTATCTCCCACTCGCCGCTTGATTCAAATTCCAGCTTTGCAATTTCTTTTCCTTATCTTCTCCATATATCATTATCCTGCATAAATAAGGAAAATTCAAATAATCATAAGAAAATCCAAATATTTTCTCATAGATATCGCATTAATTGTTGCCTAAAATAGGTAAAATAACTCTATTTTTATAGAGTTATCACCGATCAACAAGTATTTTGCAATTGGGTGGAATCACCCACACTCCGATCAATATCTCAGTCAAATCGATCTATCTCCGGTCTCTGATTGATTTCTGATAGTGCTGTAATGACCCTTATAGACCAACACGGTCGAGTGGTCGATTCTTGGTCGAATTCTCAAGTCAATTGCATTTAAATTCCTTAATTGCTTCCCAGATAGTCCAGTTATGTCGTGAGTGATCAGCTTAGAGAATAGCACTATCGGCACGTCGATGAAAGGCCCGATTTATTTAATCGAAAATGAAATCTGAAAATTCAAGCTGTCACACTTTTAGTTCCATCGCTTCTGCAATCGCTATTCCTATTTGCTAATTCACTTGATGAATGGCCCGAAATGTAACTGGAAATCATGTCCATTTTCAGGAAAAAAAAAAAACGTGTATGAATTCAGGTTTCCTTTTCATTTTCCAGGTTCAAATTCTAGATTTACTAAACTGATCGAGAAAAATCCGTTTATTAAGTAACATTGACTCAACAAATTAATTTGGAAGTAAGAGGCACACTATTGTCAGTTGTTAGGTCAAATGTCATTCAATCATTTTTCAAATGCAATCCAAACACCAGAAAATATTTTCAGTCACGTATCACCAAACAGAGGAAAACTAACCGTTTTCTTGGAAAATGGTTTCTCATAAAACATTTTCCAAAAACGTTACGTTTTTCATGAAACAAACACACTCGTAGATACAGTTGAATTCTCATGCAATTCATTCTGTCAATAAATTGTTCCAATTACACCAAGGACTGATAAACGGAGTTCGAGAATGATTTAATCTGCGATGGTTTTAGCTTTTTTGCATTTTAATTAAGCATAATTATGCAATGCATGGCAGGCGAGCTCCAATCCTAAAGTTTCATGAGAAATGTCTTTTCTACACTACTAAGCTCCAATGATGGAAAGATCACAATAGTTATTACTTAATAGTTTCTTTTCCCCCAAAAATCTAAGTTACATTCATTTTCTACTTTGTCTCTTAGTAAAATAAATCGAAATGTTTGTAGGGGTGAATCTACGTTGCACAATTTCAATAGCTATAAAGTTTTGGAGCTGTGATAATTAATGTACTAGCATGGGATACTATCGTCATATTTTTTTGATTGCTGAAGTCATTAGGTTCATCTCTCTCTCTTCAAAGATGAAACCCTAGAGTGAAGCCAAACTAATCACAATAAGTAGACGCACCCAGGCTCGAATTCTAACTGGAGAGGGGCCTCCATAGGTCGGGGAATGAGCTCTTGAGCTGGATGAGGACCAATTCGTAGGGGTCTCTCACCACCCACACAAACATCCATGAAAAATGCAAAAATGAAATAGAAAAATGAAGACACTAGAAAACAATAGACTATATCATCGCTTATTACAATGTTGCTTTTATTCATTAGAGTGACATTAGAGCCATATTAGTTTCAATTGCTTTTCGTTGTCCCATAACTTGCCATGCAAGATTTTTAATGACGGTCTTGATCGAGATAGTTTCAGAAGTTATTGGTTGTTAAAAAAAAAAAAAAAATTTTGATGCACAACAAGCCTAATTTGTGAATTTTGATGGGTTTTTTCCCTTGAATTTTCTCCCATTATGTTTTAGTAATGAGGGTGAGCGATGAGAAAAATTGTTATTTCTCATTTTTATTCCGAAAATAAAAAAAAGTGTAAAATTTTCACTTCTCATCTATATTGCAAATCTATTTTTGGATTAATAATTTATTTCATAAATAGAAAAAATAAGATTACTTTATCAAGTTCTAAATCTGTCTTGAAAACAGAAAAATAAAATAAAATAAAATAAAATGATTATTATATGCCTCCCCATTGGCCAATAAACATGACGGAAAGTCAAAGTGGGTACCACAGTTTGACCGATCGCTGGCCCCGATCGAACACAGCGAGATTATCCGGGGCCTCCCTCATCGTCTGACCCAAATCCTTCCTACACAATTTCTTGTGTTTTTTTACTTATTTTTCTTTTTGTATTTATTTATCTGCAGCTTTCATTTCGGTCGGTCTCGGAGATGTCGAGCTACCCCTCTCGGGCCGCTTCATGGAAGGTTCCGAACTTCACCCATGATTTACTCGTACCATTGGAGAATCCTCATCAGATTGGTCTTTGTTCAGCTTCCACCTCCACTTCTCAGTTTTAAGGTATGCAGATCCGGTCTTTGTTTCCCTTCTCATATTGTGTCTTCTCTAACCATCTGCTTTGGTAGGAGCATGTACATGTTTGCTTCCTGCGCTGCCCTTTCCCTGCGAAGTACTCCACTTTCCTTTTATACGTGATCTTTTATTCTTGGACTTTAATCGACGTTGTTTGAGTGAGCGAAGAACAGAAAGAAAGTTATTGAAGAGGGAGTTGTTTC
Organism: Eucalyptus curtisii; assembly: GCA_017140595.1. Classification (NCBI taxonomy): domain Eukaryota; kingdom Viridiplantae; phylum Streptophyta; class Magnoliopsida; order Myrtales; family Myrtaceae; genus Eucalyptus; species Eucalyptus curtisii. The sequence continues at coordinate 12,565,881 of CM029504.1, forward strand.
GATGCAGGCCGAGTGCATTTTACTTTAATCAATTGATGTTCTGGGAAGTGCAAATATACTGGCGTGGGGTTTGAGAGACGTGACGTGGCGTGGCCGGCCCACAATATTTTCCCAGGGTTTGAATAGTAGATGTGTAATACTTGGACTGTTTGATCAAGTCAAAAGAGGTGGGGGGACCTATGGAAAATAAATAAATGAAAAAAGGGGAAAATGGGCTGAGAAGTCAAAGAGAAAAGAGGAAAGAAAAAAGAGGAAGGGGGGGGGGGGGGCGCTCGTCTGAGAATAAAGAGAGCCGGAGGGCTCGCGCAAGAAAGAAAAAGGAGAGAGAAGAAAGAAAAGAAAGAAGAAGAAGAAAGGAAAGGAGGCCTTGTGCGTTCGTGTCATGAGATCTCTCCAAGTTGACTTGACTACGTATAACAACATCTAGTAAGTATTCTTGCCTCTTGTTCATTTGATTGGAGTAGTTTTCTAGCTTAGGGCCGCGAAGTTTGATTTTTGAGTTGTGGAGCTTCAGACTTTCTTGGAAATGAGGGTTTATGGCGTGGTAGAACCGTGGGTTTTGACAGGGGTCATTTTGGCACAACGATTTTGTTGGAGCAAGATTTAAGGATTTTGCTGGCGAGTTTTAAGTTGAGTTTAAGTTTGAGTAATCGCTTTGGCTGAGTGATTTGCTAATGCATAGGAGTTGCTTTGTTAGCATTAAGGATTAGTTTATTTGTTTCGTAGTTGAGGTAGAGTTTTATTTTTTAACATTATCTCTCAATTATTTGATAGGGCTACGAGCGCGTACCGTTTATTGTTTGATCATAGGCGACGGGGCAAGTGGTACTGTATCTTCTTTGGTTTTGTAAAACCCATGCCTTGAAGTGTGTGTGTGTGTGTGTGTGTGTGTGTCTATATATATATATTGAATTGAGAAGAGCATTTTTATTGTATAAAGTTGGATCGAGTATTCACTACCTCTTGATTATTTGAGAATGGTTTGAGAAATATATTATGAAATGTGTCATAACGGTTTACGAATATGTAATTGCTTTGCGACCGATTTATGGAAAATTCTATGAATGATTTGAGAAATGGATGAGAAATGGTGGATAATTATATTATTGAAATTTATTTGCTTGACTTATGAGATTGATTTTCAGATTGGATCTCTAGTATTGAAAGATGGTTGTTTATACTCATTATTACTGTGAGCCCACTGAGGGGCACATACCGAGTTTAGGGTATAATTCTAGGCTGAGCCACGGGCTTTATAGGTGGAGACTTTTCCAAGGGCAAATTTTGGTCATCTTGTGACAAGGTAATGTGTCATAACAATAGTTTGATATTAAGTAAAATATTGGAATATGGATGGACCATAGAGATGTAGTTTCATATGAGATGAATTAATGGAATAAATCATTGATGTATGACATAATATTAACCAATGGAATAAACCATTGATATATTTATTGATGAGATTGATTAATGGATTGGATCATTGATATTTGTTATAATATTATCGATTTAATAAGTGTTTTCAAGATATGTATATGGCTATGTTAAAGCGATATAACTCATTTATATGTTATATGTGTATTATATACTGAAATTGAGATAAACGAGTTTTAAAATTGTTTTGTAAAGTGCATAGTGATTACTTGATCTGCTTAAAAGATATAACTACTCATAGAGCTTATGGTTGCTCGTCTTACTTTTTTCAAATCTTCCTAGATTCCTCAGTTAGTGGACAATAGAGCGTGAATAATTTTGTTGGGAGACTTTTGGAAGTGGACTTTGGATAGGGTTTGAGGTGCATCTTTTCGGTAGAAGGATGGCCGTGTCCGTGTCACCCGCATCCATGTAGGATTCAGGGTGTGACATGATAACCATGGATACTCATCGCACCAGTTGCGGCAATGTCGATGATCTTCCAATAGACAGCCATGCCTTTTCACCTAATCCAGATCAGCACCCGCGTCTAGCAAATGACTTCCTTTTGGATGACCCTTTTCTAGACCTTAAATCCTCGGATATTGCTTTTGTTTCGAAGAAGACCTCGATAATGGAGATTTAATCCTTCCTTCGACAAGCATGAGCCTAGATGGAGGCTCATTTGGTCCATCTAGGAGCTTGAGAAAGGGCCAAAGTCCAGAGAGAGATTCTCTCCCCCCCTCGGGGGACAGTGACTCATTGGATCCCGTTGTAAAGTACATAACTCAGATGCTTATGGAAGAGAACATGGAGGAGCAACCGTGGGTATTCGCCGATAAGGTTGCTCTGCAAAATACTGAAAAATCATTGTACGATGCCCTTGTCCAGCAGAATTTGGAACAGTCTGATCAGAGCTCCTCACAGGTTGATTTAAGCCAATATATCGAGGGCCCAACTAGTAACCTTTCTGGAAGTAGCAGTGCTCCCAGAAGCCACGACGCTACAAACGTTACTCTTAGCTCTAATGACATGGCCGATGCTGATATTCTGTACACAATCGGAGAATATAGCCATGCTGTGCTGAGCAATCCTGACCAAGACTTCCAGTCAAGCAGCATCACCGATTATGATGATAGGTCCGAGGAATCTTTGCATGGGCTTCTTTTCAAGAGCATTTTCAGCCATGAAGAGTCTATGATTCAGTTCAAAAAAGGATTAGAGGAGGCCAGCAAATTCCTTCCCACTGACAATCGATTAGCAATTAATTCAGAGGACAGCAAACCGTCCTCTGAAAAAAAGATAGGAACCACAAGAACGCACGAGAATAAGGAGATCAACATGAAGAGCTCATCTAATGGATTCAAGGGATTAAAGAATCACGAGAGGGACGAGAATGCTTTTGAGGAAGGCAGGGCCAATAAGCAAACAGCCTTGTACACAGAAGAGACCGAGCTTTCAGATTTGTTTGATAAGGTGTTGCTCGGCACCGAGTATGGTGCGGGCATGTCTTCTGGCAACGAAGCTGTAGAGACAGGTGTGAGGAAAGACATACAGCCACAATCGAACAAGCACGGTTCCAATAGTGGTAGTGGTTGTGGTAAGAAGCAGGGAAGCGAGAATACTGTTGACTTGAGAACTCTTCTGATTCTCTGCGCACAAGCTATTTCTAATAGTGATTTCAGGACTGCTAATGAATTGTTGAAGCAGATTAGAGAAAACTCTTCTCCATTTGGGGATGCCTCTCAAAGATTGGCCCATTACTTTGCAAATGGGCTAGAGGCACGATTGATGGGCAACAACGTCCGAGGGGAAGTCTTTTATTCTACTGTTGTTGCCAGGACGACGTCAGCAGCTGATATCTTGAAATCTTACCATCTTCACATTTCAACATGCCCGTTTAATCAGTTCTCCATGTTCTTTGCAAATTACATGATTTTGAAATTTGCAGAGAAAGCCACTACTCTTCACATAATAGATTTTGGCATTGCATTTGGTTTTCAATGGCCAAACCTCATACAGAAGCTCTCTTCCAGACCAGGAGGGCCCTGTAAATTGCGCATCACAGGGATAGAGCTTCCACAGGCTGGTTTGCGCCCAGCAGAAAGAATAGAGGAGACAGGCCGCCGTTTGAAAAAGTATTGTGAGCGTTTTGACGTCCTTTCCGAATTCAATTTCATAGCATCAAGGAATTGGGAATTCATCAAACTTGCTGATCTCAAGATTCAAAGCAATGAGACAGTTGCTGTGAATTGTCTAGATCGGTTTAAGAATCTCGATGACACAGTTGAGGACAACAATCCGCGTGACGCTGTGTTATATCTAATTAGGAAAATTATACCGGATATTTTTGTTCATGCTGTACGTAGCGGCTCCTACAATGCGGCCTTTTTTGAAACAAGATTCCGAGAGGCACTTTTCGAATTTTCTGCTGTGTATGATTTGCTTGATGCTACCATTGATCACGACAACAAGGAGAGGTTGGTCATTGAGAGAGAGTTCCATGGACGGGAAATTATGAATGTCATAGCATGTGAAGGTTCGCGAAGGATTGAGAAGCCAGAAACGTACAAGCAATGGCAGGTTCGTCATATGAGGGCGGGGTTTAAGGCGCTTCCTCTGGACCAAGATTTCATGAAGTTATTCAGGGGTAAGATGAAAGCATGGTACCACAAGGATTTTGTGCTTGATGAAGATGGCAACTGGATGCTGCAATGTTGGAGAGGTCGGATTTCTTTTGGCTCCTCCTGTTGGGTGCCTAATTAGGATGCTCCAAAAAGAACGTTTTCTGTCATGGACCTGTCTATTACTGGGATTCTTCCCCGGTCGACAGGTCAAGGATTCGTATTAGAGTAGCTCAGCATTTACTTATTTTCGGCTCTTCTATTTGTTGATGTATCTTTTACTTGCAAACAATTTTGAATCTGAAACGTTTTCTGAGCGTTATCTAATTCTTGAGATAGGAAGATTTAATTTGCAGCTTCTGTGCCGCACCGCATTGGGAATGTGCTGCTAATGCTTTGTTAGTTGTCTATCCCATATCTCACAAGTTCTGGAAGTAATATGGCAGCTCGAAGCTGATAGTGGGTATGGTGCAGCATTATCATGTACGATTTGTGCTGTTCTCTTGATGGCTCTATCGTCCGCTAATGTCCTACCAGCCCGAAAGCTGTTTATCTCGTTTCGAAATATTAGGGGCCAAGGAGGGACTCGTTGAGGATGGTTTTCAAAATTTGATGGGGACATAAATGATGCTCATGCTTGTTTCCATCTTCTAGTTGACTTAAGGCAAATGAACTTCAGGACACTTGCTATTAGGCTACGTCAGTATCAAATAATCACATTTGGCGACTTGTTTTTACCTATTAATCCTTGTAATTAGTGATATTCCAGAAAAATGTCGAGTTACCATTACTAGTACTTTCAATTAAAGGGTTTCAACCTTATTTCTTGTGAGGTCATTATTACCATGTCTCTTGATGAAGTCTTTGTCCAAGGATCGGCTAGATTATTACTTGATCACATGTAGACAATTATGGTACAATCTTTAATCAATTGTCTCACATACTTATGACTTAGACTAATACTTCTAGACTTACCATTATGGGTGCTACTATAAGCTCTTACCAAAGTAGCTTGACTATCACAAAGAATAGAATAGGAGGCATAGGACTAGGCCATAATTTGATATCTGACAACAAATTTTTAATCCATTTAGCCTCTTTCCCAGTTGCCACTAAAACAACAAATTATGATTCCATTGTTGAGTAAGTTATACATGTTTATTGCTCGCCCAATACAACACCTTCATTTAGTGTGAAAATCTATCCCTAAGTGAAATGTTCATCTTCTACACTTGTAATTCTACTAGTATCGGTATATCCTTATAATATAGCAAGATAATTATTATAGAACAATCCTAAATTTTTAGTTCTCTTAAGATAACAAATTTTTTTGATAATAGCCCTCCAATGTTTTATACTTTGATTACTAATATACCTTCTCAACTTGCACACAAAACAAGCAATATCATGTCTAGTACAATGCATCGCATATATTAAAGACTCTATAACACTTGCTTATTTAAGTTGTGCTACTATTGTACAGGTACTATAATTTAATTTAATACTGGAATCAAATAGAGTACTTCTTTCCTTGAAATCAAGATGTTAAAATTTATTTAACAAATTTTCAATGTAATTACATTGGCTCCAAGAATAACCGCTACTATGTTTCTCAACCTTAATATTTAAGATAGTAGCTACTTTACCCAAATCCTTCATTTTAAATATGGAGGTTAGATGCTTCTTAGTCTCAACAATTCCAATCATGTTCGTTCCAAAAATAAACATATCATCAACATACAAGCACACGAAGGCATATTAGACTTTAATGAATTTATAGTACATACACTTATCAGCACTATTGTGGATAAAACCATTAGAAAATATGATTGAATCAAATTTTTCATGTGACTGCTTATGAGCTTGCTTAAGCCCATAAAGAGACTTAATCAATTTACGTACTTTTTCTTCATTTCTAGCAAGCATGAAACCCTCTTGTTATTCCATGTAATTTCCTCATTTAAGTCTCCATTTAAGAAAGCAGTGTTGATACCTATTGGATGAATACAGAGATCATAAATGGGCACTAGAGTAAAAAGAATTCAAATAGAAGTTATACATGCAACAGGAATATATGTATCAAAATAATCTATTATTTTCTTTTGCCAATGCCCCTTGGCCACTAATCTAGCTTTAAAAGCATGGATAAAGTCATTAGAATGATATTTCCTTCTAAAAATCCATTTGCACCCAATATTCTTGGATCATATTGGTAAATCTACTAATACCTAAGTATTATTGAACATAATTGAGTCTATTTCATCATTTATAGCTTCTTTTCAAAAAGAAGCATCTCTAGAAGACATAACATCATCAAAGCTTTTATGATTGTCTTCTAAATTTAATACTAAAGGGTTTTTATTTGTTACATTTGTATCATTCAAAAAGAAAAACATGAGTTATAAAATAAGGATCTAAGTTTTTTAATTTCCTAGGTCTAGTGCTTCTCCTCAGTTCAATCGTGTCTTCAGAATCATTTGTTTCTTTTGCTTGAGATTTGCTTGAGTTTCTATAGGTTTTGAATTATTTTCATTAATTTTAAGAACTTGTATAACATTTCTTCTCAAAGAATTCAACATATTTTGATTCTATAATGACAGTGGACTCTAAGTCAAGAAGCCTATAAGCTTTACCATTTTTGGTATATCTAACGAAAAAACTTTTGATAACTCTAGGACCAAGTTTTGTTCTCTTAGGATCTGTTACTTGGTAGTATGCCAAAAACCCCCCACACTTTAAGGTATGACATATTTGATTTTCTAACTTTCCATACTTCATAAAGGGTTATGCCATTTTTCTTGAATGATATTTTATTATGAATATAACATGTAGTAAGCAATCTTCTCCCCGAAGATCAATTGGTAGTTTTGAATTCGAAAGCATACAATTAACCATTTCTTCAAGAGATCCATTTTTCCTTTTAGCCAAACCATCTTGTTGTGGAGTACATGGTGCTGAAACTTGATAAATAATACCATGTTCTTCACAAAATAAAGAGATTTTATTTAAATAATATTCTCCACCTATATCTGAACATAAAACTTTGATTTTCCTTTCTAATTGATTTTTTTTTTTTACTTCAGGTTTATATTTCTTAAACATGATAAATGATTCACCCCTTGACCTCACGAAATAAATATATAAAAACCTACTGCAATCATCTACAAAGGTAATAAAATACTTTTAACCACCACGTGTTAGCATGCTGTTAAATTCACATATGTCATTATAAACCAAATCCAATGAATTTGAATTTTTTTTTAACACTAAGAAAATGTTTCTTATTTAATTTAGATTTAGTTCATATTTTGCATTTATGGAATTTTCCATTGAAATTTATCAAGTCTAACTTTTCCATATTCTTCAAATAAAGACTATTTATATGTGCCAACCTACTATGTCATAAAAATGAAGACTCAACAATATAAGCAAAACCAGCAATATTATTAATGATACTCAGTTGATACATGTTGTCATTGGCACAATCCTTTCCTACAAATAGCCCATTATTCGACTAGATAATCTTGTCGAATTCAAACAAAACCCAAAATACCCTCTTACAAAGTAAATCAATAAAAAATAGGTTCTTCCTAATTTCGAGTATAAATAACAAATTAAGAATAGTAATATTCTTTCTAGAAGTGAAGTCTATCTTCACTATGCCTTTGCTAGTAATCTTTGCAAGAGCATTATTCATCATCAAGACCTCTTGAACATTTGAATTGATAGTCTTCTCAAATTTCTTGAATATGTATTTGTCATTGCACACATGGACTGTTGCTCCATAATTTAAGCATCAACTAGATTGATGGTAATAGAGTTGATTTCAGAAACTATAGCCATCACATCATTAATTTAAGGTTTAATATCTTAAAAAACCCAAAACTGGTACACATGTGACAAATTTACCCTAAACTAATCTTTTGATCACAAAAAATCACAAACTTGTACACCTTTAGCAAATTTATTCCAAACTGGTATACTCATGATAAATTTATCCTATGTTAGTTTCTGTTAAATTTTATTGTCAAATTACTAAGTTAGATGACACGTGACAATTGAGTGGTGTATCAGTTTAATATTTTACTCTTCGTTTATCACAGTTATATAAATTTCGTGATTTTTTTTGGTATTAATCTAATTTAAGGTAAGACATATTTATCACAAATATATTAGTTTGAGGTTTTTGACTATCCAACATATTAGTTTGGGATATATTTGTCACAATAGTACAAGTTTTGGGTTTTTCGTGGTCATTTGAAGTCAATTTATCATAGGTGTACCGATTTATTATTTTTCATGGTCGAAAAATTAATTTGAGGTAAATTTGTCACAAGTGTATAAATTTGGGATTTTTCAAGGTATTAAATCTTAATTTAAGAAATTTTTTGCTCGAAAATATGGTTGAAATCACGGCTACATAGTTTTTTTCAACCGAATTCGCATTTGCCTCCACCGTTGGAATATTCTTGTCCTTTAATATGCTCTTGCGGTGAATATAGTCCTTGGCATATTGTCCCTATTTGCCACAAACAAATTAGTAACCATTTTTCTTCTCTTGTGTTCTCTTAAATCTATGTCCATTTTTTTACTTTGAAGTTGTGACTGATTTTTCGTTTTCTTTCCATAAGATTAACCTTTAATCATACAAAATAGAATTATCACGTAAACATTACTCTTCCTCAGTATGAAAATGTTTCCATATTTGCTCCAACTTGAAAAGCTTTTGAAATATCAATCTTAAGGGCACGGATTTTATTTACTAGAGCTTGTAACTCATGGACTTGTTGCAACAAGGGTATGGTATCAATAAACTTGAAATCAAAATACTTTGCGATTAACTATTTATTGGTATCTTACTCTTTTGCTTTGTACTTGAATTTCAGTGTGTTCCAAGTTTCTCCAACCGACTTCATTTTAGTGAATAAGTCATACAATTTATCAAATCATGTATTCAGAATGTGTCCACAACATAGCAGTTCATCCTCTACATGTGTCTTTTTCTCCTTGTTAACCCTTTCAATCACTTCCGCACTTGGCTATCCTCCCTTAGTATTAGGCTTCGAATCTTCTATAGGTGCCAAATTAGGATCCAATATGTAAGAAATCTTCAGGACAAAGAGCAGGAACATCATCTTGTCCCTCCAACGAGTAAAGTTATTCCCATCAAACCGGTCCAGTCTAACCATATCTTAATTCATGACTTTGATTGTCTCAGACTCCATTGTTGAACTAAATAAATCCTTAAAATTGTTGGTAAACATGGCTTCGAATCAATGGAGCAATCTTCCTTTATATCTCGACATCCTTCCACTCTTAATGACATGTTTGTCACCATGAGTGCAAGTTTTGTTGGTGCCGAAACTACCCTACTATAAAGCTCTTTTTGGTTAAAAGTCTATACAAATCTTACTTTACCAAAAAAAAAAAAAAATCAATGGAGCAATCAAATCGGGTTTTGATGTGTGATATCACTTTCTTTAAGAATTATATTTGCTCCACAATGTTGCTAATAGTCACCAATAGATATCCTCTAGGATTCAACAACTCTCAAATGAGAATACTTGATAAATTTAATATTTCTCCAGAGTTTCTCTAGGGAACAATTGAAAAGATGATTGTAATTTTGGAAAGAAGACTTGAAAAATTATTTCATACTCATTTATTGACACACATATTTATGTATATCAATCTTAAAGAACATAAGTAACTCTTCGTGAACGGTTACGAAGTGAATAAAAGTATCCCTTCTAAAGAAGTTGCAAAATGAACAATTGCGGCCATTCATGAAAGGTGGCAAGTTTATCTTGAAAAAATACATATAAAAATTCGAAATGATAAAAATAATAAAAATTAAAAAAATAATAATTTTTTAATAAATAAAATTTCAAATTTTCATAATTTCCAAAAATACTTAAGAAACAAAACAACCTTTCAACTAATAGATATTAATAAGACAACTACAAAATAAATGCTAATTAAATTGTGGGGGCACAAGCATGCAATGCTAAATGTGCAATTATTTGTACACCTGCACGCGAGTATTTTGGGGTCTAGCCCATATCCCAACATTTTATTTAAACGCACCAGAAAAGGCTCGCACTTATAAATTGGCTCATCTCCTCTCAATTTTCCTATGTAGGACAAGGGAAAACATATTTGATTTGTTTTACAAACAAACATCCAACACTTACTAGCATGTGGAGATTGTAACTTCATCTCCATTTGGTCTTTCTCTAGGGAAATCTCGATGTGTCAATTGTTGGTTTATATACATTATGCAAGGGCAATCAAATATGTAATTAAACTAGCTATTCAGCCTGTCAATAGACTGTTTCATTTACACCAAACGACTGATTAATATGGGGGTGAGTTTGATTTGATCTGCAAAAGTTTCAGCTATTTTGTATTTTTACTGACCATTGTTCTGCATGTGGGGCAGGTGAGACGAGAAATGTTCTTTTTAAAACTAGTAAGAATGCCCACATGTTGATGTGTCCTTGCAATTGTAAGCTCCCATGATGGAGAGATCACATTAATTAGCACTTAAAAAGTTCTTTTTCCTCCAAAATCTAGGTTAGTATTGGGATCCATATGTTTGATGCAAATTATATGATTTGAAAAATATTTTTCTCAAAATGGTCCTTCATATTTCTTTCTAAAAAGAATAAACAAAGATTTTTTCAATCGTTCTGAAAACATTCTTAATTGGAGAATTATTCTAAGTGATACAAACGATCATTTTAAGAAATAGTTTTTCAAATCATTCATTTTTTATGAAACACAATAGAGTCTTATTTTATAATCAATTTCTTACTTAAAAAAAGTGGAAATGTTTGTGCAATGAATCTACAACTCACAGTTTCAATGGTCACAAAGTTTTGGAGTCATGGTCATTGTGGTCATTGATGTATAAAAATGAGACATTAATAACCATGTTTTTTCTTACTACTAATGTGAGAAAATATCGTAGAATAATACACATTTAGATAAATGCTTTTCTTCTTGTTCTACTTAATGCAAAGTTTATGTTAATAGTTAATGTAATTATATTGAGGAAAAATTTCTAGTAAGAACTCAAAGTGGGGCTATTTTGTCAAAAGAGACTCAAAGTAGACATTATCTCAAATAAGAGTTTGAAGTGTTTAACTTAATCTCAAATAAAGATTTGAACTTTCAATCTGTAAGTGCTAGTATGAATACCTAGAGGGAGGTGAATAGGTGTGAAGACAATTTTCGCAAAGAGTTATAAAAATATTTTGCTTTTGAAACTAAGTCTGAAGAACACCAAACATTGAGCGAGTTCAGACTTTAACTATAAACAAAATTATGAACAAAGTAAAGGAGTTTAGGGAAGAGAATAACAACACAGAATTTATAGTGGTTTGGCTTAGATCAAGCCTACGTCTACTCTCCCACGCTAACAGCCTTCTACTGGATTCCACTATGCAATCAATACGAGATTACAACGTTGAGTATAAACACTTAGTGGTAGATCACACTATATCACTAAGTCACTCTTTTGGTATTTCTCTCACGATCACAAACGTTTAAGCTCACCAAAGACAAGTGTATGATCGAAAATCGCTCAGACTTTGGAATTATAAATTCTACGCTCCGTCTCTTACTTGCTCTTCGATCCTTGGTCTTCTTAAATACCCCTCCATTTCCAAACTAGCCATTGGATAATATTAAGAGGATCGTCTTCCAATCTATCCATTGGACAGATCTGTATCTAGAAGATTTGGTAGCCGTTGAGTGACAAAAGTATAATCCCAAGTTGATTTTGATCGGCCATACAAAGAGAATCTTGGTTTCCATAAGTAGAACTTTTTCGTATAGAAAGTTCTTGTCTTCAATATCCAATTGTCAATCAATTAGATTGAGTCAATCAAATCTATCTTGATGTAGAATCCAAAGCAGATCACCAGCCGTTATACATTTGAGCTTGTATTACGAACTGTCAAGTTGTTTTGTTCTGAACATGCTTCATTCTGAATCTACTACGTTCTGAATTTGTGTCTCATTCTGGATGTAAGTCTAAGAGTGTTCTGTCTGAAGTAGAGTCTGAGTGTCTTCCTTCTTCACTTGCGTTTAGTTTGGAATTTGTCAGAGTGAGCAAACTTTGACACAAAGTCTAGGAGTCTTCAGACTTTGACACAGAAGTCTGGAATTCTTCAGAATAGACTTTACAATCTGAACGTAAATCTGAACATAATATGCTTTTAAACATATTTAGCCTTAAGGTCTGAACACAGTCTGAATAAGTTCAGCTCCAGCATAGAGTCTGTCTTCTAGTTCTTCCAAGTATAGACTTTGGTAAAATCATTTACACATTCTATCATCTACATAGTCTATTACTAAACAATCAAATACGTTAGTAGCCTTTGATTTATTTTGTCATCTTCAAAACATCATAAAGGATTTCCCTAACAATCTCCCTCTTTTTGATGATGACAAAACAATCTCTGAATATGCAAATGTGTAATCACACTTTCTAAAAATATTAATAAATCAGAGCAATGTAATTCAAATCAAAAGATAGCAGATAGATTGAGCATAACAATATATAGAAAAATAATCGCAGCTCAATGTTATGCAATAAATAATATCGACCAATCAACACATATGCATATTTATATTCTCTCCCTCTTTTTGTCATAATCAAAAAGCGATAACAATGGAAATAGTATCATGTAGAGAATATAAAATGATAACAAATATATCTTGCATGAAACACAATTTCATAAAAAATCCGCTTTTACAAAGTAAGTCGAATATCAAATATATGTAACATAACTCACTTCAATCATATATATCAACAATTATCCAATAAAGATCACGGATGCATTATAAATTTCACTTACCTTTTTTTGTCATAATAAAATGATAATATCAATAAAAGATTTATAAATGACAAAAGGTAATAAAAGATGCACTAACCGGATTTTGTAGAACTTGGTAAGTTCTAACACATTTACCTTCTCATTCCTTCCATAATAAGATCATGATCATGATTGATTCAAAAGACTTTTCATAATTGATCAATAATTTGTTGCCTTTTTAAGATTCTTTCATTTCTCTTGATGACAATATTTGTAAATAGCACTAATTGTGGCTTTGCATGTTGAGCAGAATATTTTTCCATTATTTCCTTCGTAACAACAATATCCACAACAATCATTTGCATTTTGAAAAGGCAAAAAATTATTTTTTCAATCAAAAATTAGCATAAATAAACTTTTTGCACAAATAAGCTATAATAATATCCACATAATATATAATGCCCTTTCTTCAAATAGATAAATTGAATCATATATAAAATTATCAATTATTAAAATCAGAACTACTCAACCTTTCGTACGACACATTAGGGATTTCGTTAACAATTTGCAAAAACTTTGCACAAGGAAGGGAATTTTTGAGCCTCCAGAAGATAGTATAGAATCTCCACGATTTTCGGATTGTGCTTTCCAAAATCCACATGGAAGATTCTTTTGCCACCTGTAAATTCTTGTATAATAGATAACAATCTTTGCAAAAATATCACGTAATATCTTCCTTCGATTTGTGGATCAAACTTGCTAGATATAAGATATCTTTTAAGAATATAGCAAGAGTAACCATAAAATCCATAAATATGCAATAATTTCTTTCAAGATTAAAGGGATTTCCTTGAGCATAAATCTCAAAAATATATTATTGATGCATTTCGCAAAAAGAAAGCTAATATTTTTATCACGTGCCAAATCAAGTAAGAAATTGCAAAGTCTTATGTTTATGACAATGGATATTTGCAATATAAATGATAAACAAATCTTGATAAATGCATGTAGAAATTTGCAAGGTAGGATGATTAAAAAAAAAAAATTCTCTTACCCAAAGTATATGTTTGAAATATACCATTGATTAAAAAAATCAATATCAATCTTCGTATGAGATACTCTTCAGATTGCACCATGATCTGCGTAGATTTACAATCATTCTTCCTTCGTGGAGTTTCCTGCAATAAACTTATTTCCTTTCTGGTATCCATCATTTTGGATCAGTCCATTTCATTAGAGCAAAATATAAAATCTCTATAGATAATCAAATATTCTTTCTTAACTCATATAATTTAAGGAAAGAATATTATGCACAATAATATCTTGAAAAAAAAATTCTCACTTAATCAAAGCACAATAAAATCAAAGAGAATAAAATCCTTGAGTATCTAAGAAAAAAAGTATCTTGCATAATAAATTAATATCACGTAAAACATATTTTCCCTTTGCAAAATATGACAAAATCTAAGAGCATCAAACTAGACAAAATAATTGCATTAAATAAAGATATGAAATCAATCACACATATTAGATCAAATTGCAACCCACAAATCACACGATTCTTCCTTTCTTACCAAATTCTCTTTCTTCTCTTTCTTTATTTCCTGCAAAAACAACTCACATTTTTTTTTGTACCCATATTTTCTTGGGTCCATGAGAGTTAGTAGAGTATGATGCTTTTACCCAATCTTTCTTAATAGGTCTCCAGAGTTTAGGACATTCTTTCTCAAAATATTCTGAGTCTCCACAATTTGAACACTTGAAAGCATTTCGACCAACAGGTTTTGTAAAGATCCTTTGAAAATGTTTCTTGTACGCAAGTCTAGGAGGTCTTTGTCTAAGTCTCTCTTTGACTTTAGGAAAATATACTAGAGAATCACTTTCCTTATTGAAACCAAGTCTCGACTTATTATAGTAAGGTACTTGTATGGAAAGAATATGCTCTAAAGTTTTTGAACCCTATGAAAATTTTGTCGAAATATTTGAAAATTCCTTTTTTTAAAGAATCATTTTCTATGACAAGTAAATCTCAACTTTCTTTTGTTTGTAGAAAATCTTTTTGCAAAATTTCAAACTTTTCTTTTTGAGAAAGATCATGTTGCCTAAGCCAAGAGTTTTCATTTTTAAGTTTGGAGATCCTTTTAAGGGAAGATTTAAGATTTGAACAAGGCTCATTTATATACTTAAGAGCTTTAGCAGGAATTTCTAAATGACTTACCTCGATTTCCTCATCAGATTCTGAGTCTGTGTCTGAGTCAGACTTTGATTCTGAGTCTGTGTCTGAGTCAGACTTTGATTTTGAGTCTGTGTCTAAGTCAGACTCTAATTCCAAATTTGAGTCTAAGTCTGAATGTGCCATTAAGCATATATTTCCTTGCTTGTTATGTTCTCTCATGGTTCTTTTCTGCCCATTCTACTTGTATTGTCTTCTTGCACTGAATTTCCTTCATTTTCTACTTACCTTTTTGAATTTCTTGATCATAAAAGCAAGTTCTATGTCGTCCATGTCATTTTCTGAGTTTGTATCATCAGAATCAACGTTAGATTTAAGTGCAATGGACATCTTACCTTCGGAATCTTCGTCGTTGATTTGTTCAACTTCGTAAGATTGAAGAGTGCCAATCAATTCATCAACAAAAAGTGGCATAACCCTCTGAGTCTCCCGAATTGAGGTCTTAACATGGTTCCAATCTTTTGAGAGACCTCGCAGAAGTTTGTTGACCTTCATTGGGGAAGAAATTGGATGACCTTGATACGCCAAACTGTTTACAATTTCTGTAAAACAACTAAACATATCTCCAATCAACTCTCCTGGCTTCATCTTGAAGGATTCATATTTGCTAAGCAGGAAGTTTACTTTTATCTCTTTTACACTATCAGTCCCTTCATAAGTGACATGAAGTCTATCCCAGACTTAGTTGTTTCACATGAAGAAATTCTGTTATATTCAACAGAAGACAAGGCGCAATATAAAGAAGAAATAGCTTTTGCATCAAGAGCTTCTCTTTTGGACATCTCCGTCCGGAGACATGGGAGTGTGGGATTTGGTTTCTTTGTCTTTGTCATTCTTGTTTGATGTAGACACAATAGTGGGATTGATTCCTTTTTCCACAACATCACATTGCAAGGGATCTCCGGATCTTAGGAATGCCTTCATTTTGTTTTTCCAAACGTTGTATTCCTTTCCATCGAAATATGATGGCCTGGTGTTGCTTTGCCCTTTCCATAAGTCCCAGTGCCAAGATACTAGCCATATAAGATCTTTAGCTCAAAGGTAAAAATACTTTAATAAAACGAGCACTTGGCTTTAATACCAATTGTAAGTGCTAGTATGAACACCTAGATGGGGTGAATAGGTGTGAAGACAATTTTCGCAAAGAATAATAAAAATATTTTACTTTTGAAACTGAGTTTGAAGAACAACAAACTTTGAGTGAGTTCAGACTTTAACTATAAACAGAACTACGAACAAAGTAAATGAGTTTAGGGAAGAAAAAAAGAACACATAATTTATAATGGTTTGGCTTAGATCAAGTCTACATCCACTCTCCCACGCTAACAGCCTTTTGCTGGATTCTACTATGCAATCAACAAGAGATTACAACTTTGAGTGAAAACACTTAGTGGTAGATCACACTATCTCACTAAGTCACTATTTTGGTAGTTCTCTCACGATCACAAACGTTTAAGCTCACCAAAGACAAGTGTATGATCGAAAGTCGCTCAGACGTTGGAATTATAAATTCTACGCTCCGTCTCTTACTTGCTCTTCGATCCTTGGTCTTCTTAAATACTCCTCCATTTCCAAACTAGCAGTTGGACGGTATTTAGAGGATCGTCTTCCAATCTACCCATTGGACATATCTGTATCTAGAAGATTTGGTAGCCGTTGAGTGACAAAAGTAGAATCACAAGTTGATTCCGATCGCCCATACAAACAGAATCTTGGTTTCCATAAGTAGAGCTCTTCGTATAGAAAGTTCTTGTCTTTAATATCCAATTGTCAATCAATTAGATTGAGTCAATCAAATCTATCTTGATGTAGAATTCAAATCAGATCACTAGCCGTTATACAGTTGTTTTGGCTTCATTCTAAATCTACTATCGAATTCGGATGTAAGTCTAAGAGGGTTAAATTCAAGTAGAGTCTCGAGTGTCTTCCTTCTTCATCAAGTTCTTTAGACTTCGACACAGATTTCTGAAATTCTTCAGAATAAACTTTACAATCTAAATGTAAGTTTGAACATAATCCGCTTCTGAACATATTTAGCCTTAAGGTCTGAACACATTTGAATAAGTTCAGCTCCAGCATAAAGTCTGTCTTTTGGTTCTTCCAAATATAGACTTTGATAAAATCATTTACATATTCTATCATCTGCATAGTCTGTTACTCAACAATTAAACACATTAATAGCCTTTGATTTATTTTGTCGTCTTTAAAACATCATAAGGGATGTCCCTAACACAATCTTGTTCATAGTCAAGGGCATTTTCATTCAAGGATATTTTTCATTTTCTTTCTTCATTTTCACTCTCCTTTTGTTTTGTTTTCTTTTTTTTTGTCCTTTTTCTCTCTTCTTCCTCTCTCTATGTGTCATCTCGTCGATGCAAGCAAGCGAACTCTTGGAATTTGTCGAGAACTTTTGGGCAATTCTTTCGCTACTTGGTATCTCACACATCTTCATGCTCGTCCTTTAGAGAGAGTGAACAACTAAACTCAACTGAGAAGAGAGAGACTTTTTCCATTTGGGTGGCCATTGAAGATAGGGAAGTATAAGCTCACGAGCTCATTGGTGGGGAGGATAACGAAGGTGTGGAAGATGGAGGTGATGCAGAGCAAGATGGAGGCGTGAGGAAAAGGAGGAGAAATCTATCGACCTCAGTATTGGAGATTTGATCTTTTTCTTGATAAGCGTGAGCTCCAATGGAGGCCCATTTGGCCCATCTATGTCCTCGAGTAGTGCCCTAAGTTTATGGGGAGATTCCCTCTCCCCATCGGGGGACACTCACTCATCGGATCCTGCTCTAAAGTGCATAAGTCAGATGCTTATGGAAGAGAACATGGACGAGCAACCGTGGGAATTTGTTGATCAGGTTGCTCTGTAGAATGCTGAAACATCATTGTACAATGCCCTTGGTCAGCAGCATTCGGGGGTGTCTGATCAAAGCCCCACAGCTTGATATAAGCCATTATATCGAGAGCCCAAATAGAAACCTCTCTGGAAGTAGCAGTGCTCGAGGAAGCCACGATGCTACAATTGTTACAGTCAGCTCTAGCGACTCAGCTGGTGCTAATATTCTTTACACGATCGAGAACATCGCCATGCTGTGCAGGAAAATCCCGACCTGAACTTCCGGTCGAATGTGGATTCCGGCTTGCGTTGTTGTCCAATTCTTCAAGCAAGCATCACAAATCCTGATGATTGGTCGGAGAAATCTTTGCATGAGCTTCTTGTCAAGAACATTTTCAGTAATAGTGAGAATGATTCAGTTCAAGAAAGGATTAAAGGAGGCCAGCAAGTTCCTTCCTACCAACAGTGAATTAGGAATTAACCCAGAGGACGGAAAACTGCCATTGGAAACAAAGAACGGAACCCCAAGAACGCGCATCAATGAGGAGATCAACATGAGGCACTCATCTGGTGGATTCAAGGGATTAAAGAATCACGAGAGGGATGAGGATGCTTTTGAGGAAGGAAGGGCCAATAAGCAAATAGCCTTGTACCTAGAAGAGAGTGAGCTTTCGGATTTGTTTAATAAGGTGTTGCCCTACAACTGTTCTAGCAACAAATCCATGGAGACAGGGCGGAGCAAAGGCATACGGCCACAAATAAACAAGTGCAACTATTCCTGTCACGCCCCGATCCTCGAGCGCGTGCCCATCCCTCTTTAGTCAATAAAATTTGCGACTTCCCAAGACTAGTCGCCGACCCTTTTCATTTTATTGCACATGCAAAAGTGAATAATAAATCCCCTGACAGTAACTATCTCGGAATAAAAAAGCAGAACAACAATTTCACCAATAAAACACATACTTATATTCACATAGAGTTATATACAAAGTCTATTATACAAAGTCTATGGTCAAAAGACTACAAAAGACTAGCCCTTCAAAAAGAAGTGGTCATAACTGACCTACACTTTAGATCACCTCCTCTCTGGTCCAGGTCCTCCACTCGACGACTCTGAAAATTGAGCCCATAGTGGGGTGAGATATAAATCTCAGCGAGTTTACGCTCTAAACCCCAATTAGGAGGGAAATACGCCAAGAAGTGTCCTAACCACACAATCATGCAACCACAGAGACTTACCTCGTCTCAAATCCACCCTCCAGGTCAGCACAATTTATATCACAAACCAGAGCAGCACTAAAGCTCAATTAATTGGAATGCAATACTCAATCTCAAATAAGTATAGGGGTCCTGATTATAGGGTCAAATTGTTATGACACGTCTCATACCGTGTCACACAATTTTGTCCCATAATCCGACACATTCAACTCAATTCATCATGCATTCCTAGTTTTTGATCTCGGCATATAGCACGGCCTACTCTCTATTCGGCGGTCTTCTGGCATTACCAAGCATCGTTTCACCCCATTGAGCACGGCAACATCTCCATTAGATGGCTTTCCAAAAGGAGCGCAGGTCCAGAATCTACTGCAATCGGCTTTATGTTGTCTAGGGGCGTCCCATATAGGGGTAACGTCCAGCTCAACAGCCCGGGACGGTTTCTCTTAACCAACACACGATCACTCAAGTATGGCCCAGGGCACCGTGCATTGCACTTAGATGCTTTAATTAAAATGGTGAACTTGACATTTTTCTTCTTATTAGAAATACCCAGTAAAATAGTAGTGTGTGGGTACACGATCAATTTGATCTAAAAAATGTGATATCCTCCAATTTATCTTATACTTGAAATAACATACCCTTTTTCATTTTGAACCTTTTTAGCAAACTTTTCAAAGTAGGAGAATGTTTCAGACTTACTTGCCAGGGAAATATACCCAGGTAAATCGTGAGTAATCATCCACAATTACTAGGCAATATTTCTTACCTCCAATGCTCTGAGTTCTGGTTGGTCCAAAGAGATCCATATGCAGAAGCTGCAGTACACGATTAGTGGAAACTTGATTTATTGGTTTAAAGGAATTTCTTACCTGTTTTCCCAATACGCATGGAGTGCATAGATCAGACTTTTGGTATGATAAATTGGGTAAACCACAAACAAGCTTCTTTGCTGAAATTTTGGCTATCTGCTTCATATTGATGTGCCCAAGCTTTCGTGCCATAAGTTAGCTCCGTCTTGAATTGAGATCGACATTGCGATTCATCGGTTTTACGTCCAAGAGGTAGATATTTCCATGTCTTGACCCATAAATGACTCGAGTAGAATCTTTACTCGGTTCTGAACATATTCCCTCTTGAAAGTTTATTTTGAAACCGGTATCACACAACTGACTTGCCACGGGTGCGAGCGGTGTAGTTGAGTCATTCCACTAGGAAACATTGCTTATTGTGAGGTTTCCAATTTTTACGGTTCCAAATCCCACAATTCTTCCTTTGTTGTTTCCTCCAAATGAGACTTTTCCACCATTTACTTGAACGAGCTTTATGAAACAATTTGAATCTCCCGTCATATGTCTTGAGCATCCACTATCCGCATACCATTTTACCTTTTTCTTGATAATGACCTGCATTTAAAAAGAGACTCAAGTTTTCTTTGGTACCCATATTTTCTTGGGTCCATTGGTGTTAGTATTATATGCAGTTCTTGCCCATACTTTTTTAACAGGTTTCCAAACCATAGGACATTCCTTTCGAATGATCCGCACTATTGCACTTTGAACATCTGAGAGCATTTCGACCTACTGGTTTTACAAAAACCTTTTGAAATGATTTTTGTAAGCATCTCTTGTGGGTCTTTGCTTAATTCTTTCCTTCACTTTAGGAAAATCAATTAGAGGAATGGTTTCCACGATCATTCTCAAAACCGATTTATTGAAATAAGGTCTTTGTCTTGAAAGAATTTTTTTCAAGTTTCTCAGATCCTATTGAAAATCTTTTTTGAAATATTTGATATGTCAATTTTTAAAAATTCATTTTCTTTTAAAAGATTTTCTTCACTTTCTTTAAGAGTAGAAACATTCATGTCTAAACATTTCAACTTTTCTTTCAAAGCATTTTCCCCGTTGTTTTAAAGCAGAATTTTCTTTTTTGAGTTCGGAAATTCTTTTAAGAGAAGTCTTAAGACTAAAACATAATTCATCAATGTATTTTGAAACTTTAATAGGGATTTTGAAGTTACTTACCTCGAATTCACTTTCTGAATCTGAATCGGTCTCGGAGTTTGATTCTGAATCTGATTGTGCCATTAGACATATGTTGGCATAATCATCATCACTATCTTCACACTCCGTATCACTCCAGGTTTCTGCTTTGAGAGCCTTTCGATATTTTTCAGTTTTTTCTTTCTTCTTCCTCAGAAGAGGACGGTTGGGTCCGATGTGTCCCTTTTTCTTACATTCAAAGACGGTATATCTTTGTTTGATTCATCATCCTCAATAGACTTAGTCGTTGCTTTTGAAAACTCTGTTTCTTTGATTGAATCTTCTTCCTTTTAAATTTGACTTCGAATCTTCTTATCATGAGAGCAAGCTCCTCATAATCCATATCGTCTTCAGAATCACGTAACATTAGAATCATCATTGGATTTTAATGCAATGGATTTCTTACCTTTTAGATGCCTTAATTAAAATGGTGAACTTGACATTTTTCTTCTTATTAGAAATACCCAAGATTTCGTAAAATAGTAGTGTGTGGGTACACGATCAATTTGATCTAAAAAATGTGATATCCTCCAATTTAAAATCATACGGGATCTGTTTCTATATAATATATAAAACCATTTTCGGTATTAAAATCCAACACCCGGGATTTTCTAAATAAATATTGGAAATTCACAATTTTTTTGGAATTAAATACCAAAAATCCAATCAGCACTCAATTTGCATAAATTAACACTCAATTGCAGAAATTAACCACATCATTACAATCAGCACGAAATTTCGGTCACCGGCTATCTTGACCTAATTTTCGAAAAATATTTAATAGTTAAATAATTACGAAAATTAATTAAATAAGTCAATTTAAATTCTAAAACTACTAACCTAAGCCAAAATCACTAAATTAAATATCGCAACGGGTCCGAAAAAATACCGAAACAATCTAGATAAATACTATGTTTTATCTAGGCCTTAGCTAAACCATTCTAACCACCTAACATGCATAAATAACTAATTAAATTTCTAATTTAATTTAATTAGAATTTAATCTAACTAACAACCTAATTTCTAATTAAATTAAACTAAACACCCCTTAAACGTCATTAGTCTACTAAAAAGAGTTTAGTGCATAAACTCACCGGTTTATTGCGGAAACTGGTTCACCGTGACGACAGCGCGACTGCGGCCGAACTTAGGCTCGCGACGACACCCACTAGCTTGGACCGGGCCTGAAATTGGCCCAACAAATCTCAGCCTAATTTGAGATTTATTTTTGATTTGGGTTAGGCTTCAAATGGGCTGCTGAATTCTTGGGCTAGGCTTGACTGAAAATAGAACTTGCTGGGCTTCGCTAAACTGGGCTCCAACGTTGAAGAAGCTGGGTTGAACAGCTGCTGTGGAGATGGGATTCGAAGGACTTGAACACTCACGTGGGCTGAATTCCCAAGCCAAAGATGGGCCGAAACCTGGGCTGGAATGGGCTGACTGCTGGCACAGGATTTTGCTGGGCTGCTTGCGGATGGTGGGTTGTGCCTTGGGCTACTGACATGAGCGAGAGAAGCAGCAACGTCCACGAGCTAAAGAAGCTGGACGATGGTCGCGGTTTGGTCAAGCTGGGGAAAACAAAGGAAGGCACGGGACACGGAGCTGATGGAGGAGAGGGCGAGCGGCCGTTTGCCGGCATCGAGCTAGGGAAGAGCAGCTTCGGTCAATCTTCGGTGGACTCCTCTAGGCATGCAAAGAAGTGAAGATGGCCATGTGGAGCTGAAGGCGGTCAGCTTCGGTGGTCTTCAATGCAGGTTTGTTGACCGGAGAGGGCTAGGAAATGGGCAAGTGGCAGCTAACGGTAGCTCGGTGGAGTGAAGCCGCGTGGGAGAGTTGCGTGGGCTTCGATCTTCACGGCAGCTTGAAGCTCACGGATGTGAGGGGGAGTTTTGATGGAGCAGCACATGGAAGAGAGGGTGAATGAAGGGAAAAATGAAAGTAAGCAGAAGCTAATCAAGTTGAGTTGAAGGGGAGGCACATGAAGGAGACCGAGGCAGTGGTCTTGGCAACGTGGAGGAAGCCATTCCGTGGAAATTGAAAGGGAAACAACGACTGTGGGGAGCAGCTAGAGAAGAGGGCACCAAAAGTCAATAAACTTATCCTAAACCATTAAACTTTGGTCCCCAAAGTCCCCTATGTATATCCTAATGTCGCCCTCTAATATTATCTTGAAAATAATACCACCATTAAACAATTTGATGCCAAAATTCAGCCCCCAAACCAAAGCTCCGAATTCTTCAAATGCTCTTAAATTTCTTCACAATTTCTCCAAATCGAGGTCTAATTTCGCCAAGGAAAAAGCCCATACAATTTTCTACAAGTCCCCAACACCCAAAGGCTTGGCTTGGAAGTCCAAATTTCCTTCGACTTAGCCCATCCGAATTTCCGTTATTTTTCCGCAACGTCCGAATTGATATTTCACAAAAATCTCGGAATCTCCGAAAATTTTTCAGAGAATGAGTCGATGTTCCTAAAATAGATCGTGACATGACAGAAGTTTCAATTTCTGAAATTGGGTTCAACTTTGCGGTTAATTTCAATCTAACGCGACTTTAGCGTGACCTAGTCTACCAGGTAGTTTTTAGAAATTTTTAGTGCAATTGACCCATGATCGATTTATCTCGAGTCACATAGTACATCTTTGACACATTGACGACTCTCGGTTGTCGTGAAAATCTCAAGGTTTCAATTATAGATACAGGGTACCCAAAACGACAGAAAATCAATTTAGTGCCAATCGATGAGAATTTTGCAATCAGATGGAATCATCCACACTTTGATCACATATCTTAGTCGAATCGACCTATCTCTGATCGATTTTGACAATGCTGTAATGACCCTTGTAGATCGACACGGTCGAGCAATCGATTCCTGATCGAATTCTCAAGTCCATTGCGTTAAAATCCCTTAATGGCTTCCCTCGATAGTTTAGTTATCTCGTGAGTGATCAACTTAGAGAATGGCACTATCGGCGTGTCGATGAGATGCCTGAATTATTTAATCGAAAACAAAATCCGAAAATTCATGTTGTCACAATTCTAGTGACAAATCCGTGGAGACAGGGCTGAGCAAAGACATACGGCCACAAAGGAACAAGTGCAGTTCCAATAGAGACGGGGGTCGTGGTAAGAAAGAAGTGGGGGAAGCAAGAATATTGTTGACTTTGTTATAATTATGGTTAATGGATTAACGAAAGCCAATAAATTAAGATACGTTTTTTCTGTTCACGTATCTCTTGAATTCATGAATTTCCTAAACTTTTCAGTTTACGTATCTATTGAATTCACTAGATTCATGTATGTTTTAGTTCATGTATTTATTGAGTTCACGAATCTCTTGAATTCATGTGTCTCTGGATTCATGAATCTCTTGGATTCACATTTCTCTTAATTCATGAATTTCGTGGATACATGCGTCTATTTAATTCATGTATCTTGTCACGCCCCGATCCTCTGAGAGCGTGCCCATCCCGGCTTGGTCGATTAAATAGCGACGTCCCAGGATGCATCGCCGACCCATTCATTTTAGTACACATGCGGAAGCATATAAATAATCCCCAGACAATAACACAATAGGATAGGAAAGTAGGGCCATAAATATGAAAACTAAAAATCATAACAAGTCTTTTGTAAACACTTCAGGTTTATACATAGTACTAGGCTATTTACAAAAGATCGGCCCAACAAAAAGGGAACTGTCCTATGACCCATTAGTCAGACACATTCGCCGATTCTTCAGTCTCCTCCTCATCAAAACTCCAGGGCTTCGAGTCCTTCTCAACTGCCATCTAAGGACCTGAAAATGTTATCCCACAACGGGGTGAAACAATATCTCAGCAAGTTCGACCCTCTAAGACATGATTAGGAAGAAAATACGCCTTGAGGGCTGCCTAAGCACAAACACGAGTCAGAGGACTTACCTTAGCCTCAGTTCCTTCCTGTCAGTCAATATAATTAACAATTTCATCGAGTCATATCAACAAGTCAAATCATCCAATTAGATCGAATCATCGATCAAACGACTCAGTCGATTCCATGTCATCAAGACCCTTCCCCAGTCATCTCAATTGATACTATCTGTAAAGTCCGATCATAATCAGGACTGCTCACTCTAAGCTGATAATAGATAGTATAGCTCACACTAAGCTGATAAATAGGTTGATATAGTATACCGGTATACTGCTCGCGCTAAGCTGACATATCAGAGCCTGTAGGTAGATATAGTATACAATCCTGACCATTTATCATTTTTGCCATTTTTATCATACCCGATAAAAATACCCGTGTGTGGGTACATGGTCGGCCTTAGCCAAAATATAATAATTTCTTTTCCATAAGTTCCACCATTTTATATAGTCCACCAAAATTTTTTGGCGTTGTAAACCGACGCTCGGTTAATTTCCAATTAATTACTGAAATTAAATAAATTTAGGAATAAATTCCTAAATTACAAATCACACAAAATCAGCACAATATAACAGCCAATTAAATAAACAAATCACACCACTACGATCAGTATAAAATTCCGGTCACCAGCTATCTCGATCTAATTTTTGAAAAATGAATAATTAATTAAATAATTATGAAAATAATTAATAAATGCCAAAAATAGCAACTTAGGCTCGTAAAGCCTAATTAAAAGCCGAGACGAGCCTGGAAAATTTCTGAACCACTCTAGATAAATACTAGAGCTTGTTTAGGCCCTAATTGCGGCAAACTATCCACCTAACATGCATCGATAATTAATCAATTCGCTAATCCAATCTAACTATCCACCTAATTCAAGCTTAGTCTAAACTAAACAACCCTTAAACGTCATTAACTTACTAAGCGAGGATTAGTGAGTTAAACTCACTTGAATAATGATTCGCTCGGATCAAATCGACAGGTACGAGGCGAGGCTCAAGACACTCCAAAGCGGGCTAGCCAAACAGGGTTGGGAATAGCCTGGAAACGGCCCAAACAGCGGCTGCGAGACCCACAAGCTTCGGCTCTACTCGGTGATTGAGAAAGCTAGATGGTGGCTCGATTGAGGCCGAAATAGGAAGGGAAGACAGGCGGAGGCTTGGACGAGTGGAGGCGGCACTTCACGGTGGCGGAGGAAGCTCTGGTGACCTCCACACAGGCTCGAGCAGCCAACAGAACGGCAACTAGACTAGGACGATGTAGCTTGGATAGCAGAACAGGCGCAGTTTGCATGATGCACACAGGCGAGCGTGGATGAGCTACGGCGGCGCTCAAGCAGTCCTACAGGCGGCGAACGGCGTCAACGGGGGAAGGGGAGGTGCTGGTTGGTGGTTCTGAGCTGGTGAGGTCTTCAAGATGGCTAGGGGAGGGGATGTGTTCGACGGCTTGGAAAGGAAAGGAGGGGAAGACCGGTTTGGATTTTGGGGAAGGGGGGGGACCACCTTGGTCTCTTCTTATCCCCTTTGATCCCCTTGTTGGTCCCCACAAATCCCAGCTGTAATCATTAGCTATTTCCAACCCGAAATGCCCCTTGTAGAAGTCCTTGAAGTGGTCCAATAGTTAGGTCCAAGGAGGCACACGAATTTTGAGTTAATTTTGCTTCAATTGGACACCAAATGCTTCTTAAATCAAAACCAATCGGCCTCTATAAATTCCAATATCGAGTCATCGATCAAATTGGTATTTTTCATCACCAATTGAACCTACTTGCATCCCAATTTCACAATAAAAAACGGTCCTCTGAATTTTCTAGACAAAAACGACCCTACCTCGACTTTTTCCCAAAAAGTCTTGGTTTGCAGAAATATCTTCGGAGGCTGAGTCGACGTTTCTAAAATGACTTGTGACATGACAAAACTTTTAATTTCTGAAATCGGATTCAAATTCGTGGTTAATTTCAATTCGGCGCGATTTTAGCGTAACCTAGGCTACCAGGTAGCTTTCAGAAATTTTTAGTGCAATTGACCTGTGGTCGATTTTCTTTGAGCCACAATGAACCCATTCAACACATTGGCGACTCTCGGTTGTCGTGAAAATCTCGAGAATTCAAATACGGACACAGGGTACCAAAATGATAGAAAAATCAGTCTAATGCCGGTCGACGAGAATTTTGTAATTTAGTGGAATCACCCATGTTTAGCCACACATCTCTATTGAACCGACCTATCTCTAATCCCTATTTGACTTTTAACTGTGCCGTAATGATCTCTACATATGAGCACGTTCAAGTAATCGATTCCTGATCAAATTCTCAAGTCTAATGCATTAAAATTCCTTAATGGCTTCCCCAGATAATCTAGCTATCTCACAAGTGATTAGCTCTGAGAATAGCACTATAGACGCGTCGATGAAATGCCCGATTTATTTTATGGAAAATGGAATTGAAAATTTGGAATGTTACAACTCTTATCCTCTTTAAACCATTACAATACTTTAAACAAAAAAAATGGGGGTACAATTGTCTCATCGACTTGTTAGTCTCCCAGGTTGCTCATTTAGTACCGTGGTGTTGTCAAACCACTTTGACAAATAGAATGGTCTTTGTACGCAGAATTTGCTCTTTTCGATCCATTATCTGAACTGGGCTTTCAACGTATAACACTCAGTCATCCACGTCCAATTCTTCAAAATTAAGCATGTGGGTCGGGTCAGGCTTGAACTTCCTCAACATCGACACATGAAAGACGCCGTGCACTTGCGCTAGTCTCGGCGGCAATGCAAGACGATACGCTAGGATCCCGATTCTCTCTAGAATCTCAAATGGACCTACGTACCTCGGACTCAGTTTTCCTTTGTTACCAAAGCATGAAGTTCCCCTCATCGGTGACACCTTCAGAAAAACGTGATCACCAACTTGGAATTCCAATGATCCCCGACGCTTATCTACGTAACTTTTATGTCTGCTCTGAGCGGTCTTCAATCTGCCTCTAAGCACTGCAACTGCATCCACTGACTACTAAACCAACTCTGGGCTTGTGATCTTTCTCTCTCCGACTTCATCCCAACACACGGGTGTTCTGCAAGATCTGCCATACAACGCTTTGCAAGGAGCCATCTGAATGCTATGCTGATAACTGTTATTGTCGACAAATTCCACCAGATGAAGCTGTTCTTCCCAATTTCCCTTGAAATCTAGTATGCAAGCTCGCAGCATGTCCTCGAGGGTTTGAATTGTCCTTTCAAACGGGCCATCTATCTGAGGATGATATGCCGCACTATATTGTAGTTTCGTACCTAAGGCACTCTACAAGCTCTTCCAAAAAGCAGCTGTGAATCTCGGGTCTCGGTCTAAAGTTATCGTCACCGGCACTCCATGCAGACGAACTATCTGACGCACATACAGCTTGGCGTGTCTATCCAAACTTGGGTCCTTTCGTATTGCCATAAAGTGAGCCAACTTTGTCAGTCTGTCGACCATTATCCAAATGGAATCATTACCTCTTTGACTCGTCGGTAGGCCGGTCACGAAGTCCATCGTGATATGCTCCCATTTCCACTCTTGGATCTCGAGAGGTTGCAGGAGTCCTCTCGGCTTGCAATGCTGAGCTTTGACTTGCTGACTCATCAAACACTTGGCGACATGCTTGGCGATGTCCACCTTCATACCTGACCACCAATAGTCTTAACGCCTTGGTACTGCCAAGATGAATGATGTAACTACTACGATGAGCTTCTAGTAGAATATCCTCTCTATGCTTCACATCGTCAGGTACAACCAATCGTCCTCCGAACCTTAATGTTCCGTCATCAGAAATCTGAAAGTCAGCCTTCCTTTTCTCGGTATCTTCTTCCAAAATTTTCTGAACGTCTAAGTCTATTAGCTGGAGTAACTTGATCCTAATCTAGACATCTAGCTCAATTCTGAGGGTGGCCATAAGATTCGAAAGGTGGCCTACCTCAAATTTGAATACCAAATCTCGAGCTCTCTCAATTAAATCCCACTCCTTAACTAGCATATGAGCGACTGAAGACTTTCGACTCAAAGTGTGACATCCTGAAATTCGAGTCCTCTAAGGGACGAGTGAAAGTGAATTTCGTCAATGCATTTTTGGTTGATCTCACTCGGAATTGATCACTCCTGAGATACTGACCTTGAGGGGAAAGGCTAATGAGGACAGAACCCGTACGACTAAAGAACTCGACCTGGGAAAACGACTTGACCGTGAGACTTGCGTGAGGATGATCCTGTAGATAGGCAGGCCGATTCTAAGGACGACTAGAAGTCGATTCGCGGACAAAACATAATGGAACGACGGGTGATTCCATTTACCGTTATTGAACTCGCGAACGACCCTATGTCGATCCTTAGTGATCGCGTACTTTGAAATAAGAATCTATCCTCCGTAATTTCATGCAGTCAAGGACGTCCATGCGTCGAGATGTCTTGAACGTGGTTTGGCACGAGTCGATTACGCGTGAATCCTCGGAGCCGCCTGTCAGTCTAAGTTGTAACCAAAATGGCATTAGGGCGAAATTGACTTGGCAAGAGAACTTAGTATTTGACTTCGAATTATCGGGAATGT
This sequence comes from Eucalyptus curtisii, assembly GCA_017140595.1. NCBI lineage: Eukaryota > Viridiplantae > Streptophyta > Magnoliopsida > Myrtales > Myrtaceae > Eucalyptus > Eucalyptus curtisii. Next base: position 12,595,563 of record CM029504.1, read on the forward strand.
CCGGAACGGACTTTGGATGAAGCTACATCAAACAGTCGACAGAACCAGTTAAGCCGAGTAATGGGAAAACGGGTTTTCGGACCGAGGAAGCAAGCCCATGAGAACGTGGGCCGGGCTAAGCTAGTGTGGGTCTTAGACCCAAGTTGGGACAGCCACCAAATGGGCCTAAGTCAAGCAAATGAGCCCATTGAGCCAAACCAACTATTCATCTTTCAAAACCCATGGTCCAACTTTGAGCCCAATCAACCCAATTAATTTCCAAGCTCACTCCTATTCATGGACAAGCCCATTTCTTAGGCCCATCCTCCAATTTCAGCCCAAGGTCAGATGTGTAATTTGTGCAAGGTGGAAATGACCAAATTGCCCCTAAAAGCATGTGGATAAGGCAAAGGAAGAGAGAGAAGATGATGTCATGGCATGGGGACTTGAAGCAAGCATTTATGGGGGTCTTGACAGCCCTCCCATCACTCTCTCTCTCCCCTCCTTCGTCCCCAATTCGACGAAGCTCTCTCTCTCCTCATTTTCCTCTTCTCCAGTTTCTGCTCCAGCTGACCCTTCGGTGAAGAATCGAGTTAAAAGTGGTCATCCCGGTTGAATCAGAGAACGAGTCACCTATCACCATGACCGTGAGAGACAGACCGTTCCAAAGAGCCTAATTTCGTCCCGAACTGAGTCGCCTTCCGTCCTGTACGGCCGTCGCAAGCCGCCGGTCGCCGGTCCGTCGGTCCGCCTGCAGCCTGGACTGTTTCGACTTTGCAGCCCGTTTTCTCCCATTCCAGCCCTTCCTTTGCCCATCCTAGCCACTCAAAAGATCTCCAAGACCCCTGGGAGCCTCCGGTTGTCGACCAACCCCCTCGCCGGAGCTCCGGCCAAGCCGTTCAACTCAGTTTCTCCTCCGGCAGGGCTGTTTTTCAGTGTTTTCAGTGGGAGTCCGAGCTGTGGTTGCTGTGTTGAGCTTGAGACCGCCTTGGATCATCATTGTAGAGGTCCTGGTGCGTAGCCACCGTCGTCGCCGCCGCGTCGATGCCTCCGGCCCGCTTAACGGGTGAGTTTAGCTCCTAATCCTTCAATTAGTGCCTAAACTTGCTTAGGGTTGGTTTAGTTAGATTTAATTCTAGTTTAGGTGATTAAATTAAGTTGTATTAGCTCTAAGATAGGTGGTTATATGGATGGCTTAAATTAGTTTAGCTTAATCTTGCTTTATTTGCTTAATTGTTCCTATGTGTTTAATTAAGCTTGTTTTGCTTAATTAATTGTTTGATTGTTTTAATTAATGTTTTTAATGATTTCTGAGTTTAAATTATCATTTTATTAAATTCTGGAAAATTACTGTTCACTCGACACTATTCACGATTTACTGTTCAAGAACACTGTTCACGAGTTACTATTCACAAAACACTGTTCATCCGAGAACGAAAATTTTCTAATTTCATGTGGGTTTAATCCTATGAAGTGATTGGATGTGTTATTGCAGAAACATCTGCATGAATTGAATGATGATTTGTGCAATTGTGTGGTGATTGGAAAATTGGATTTTATTCAGAAAATCCCGGTTGTCGGGTTTGGACACCGAAAATGGATTTTAAGTATTATATCAAACAGTGGGGTTTGAAAAAGGAAAGTATCAGTTTTCTGGTTCGAATTGACGTGCACCCACGCACGACTACTTTCGCGGATGTTTTTAATACGAAGAAAAGAGGCCGGGATTACTATTTTAATCGAGGCATTTGAGTGAAATGCAAAGTATCCTAGGCCGATAATAAATTGTCGTGTGTTGGCTAATGAGGAACCTGTCCCGAGCTGTTGAGCTAGACGTGCCCCTATATGGGATGCCCGCGCAATGGATGCCGGTCGCAATAGAGGCTGGGCCGACTGGACCGATGCTCCTTCGGGAATGCCGTCAACGTAGTGAAGAAGCCGTGCTCCACGTGGGGGAGACGATGCATGGTTAAACGCCAGTAGATAGCCAAACTGCGAGTAGGCTATGCCCATGTGTGGCAGTGATTAACAATTGGAACGCATGCTGAGTGTTATTAATGGGCCGGATTATGGGACGAAATTGTGTGGCACGGAATGGGACGTGTCATAACGATTTGGTCTTATAATCGGGACCCATGTGATTGATCGAGATGAGTAAGGCGTTTCAATTGTTGTATGCATTGAATATATGCATTGTGTTTATGAATTGTGATAATGTGCAAGAATGCATGAGAATCACGGCATTTGTGATTTCAGTCATGCAGGAGTTAAGCACATTGTTTATGGCACGCACGCATGACTCGATAACGTGCGGGGTGTGGCAATGGCCGGTGAGATCGCTTGCGATGCGACTCGTATGTGATTGATGAAATGTATCATCTAATGGCCATGTGCATTGCGTGTATCGTGTTGAATTATAACGTGCGGGGTATGGCATAACGGGTAAGGTTGTATGCGAATCGACCGTTGGTTGTTACTTGTGGTGGGGTAGTTCGGATAGATACCCTGAGTTGAGTTGGTGTACTAACCGGGGCTTAGGGGTGGAACTCGCTGAGATTTATATCTCACTGGTTATTGAATAACCATTTTCAAGTCCCTAGTGTGAAGAGCCAGGAGCTTGAAGCGGAAGGGTCAGGAGCATAGGTGGCTCGTAGTTCTTTATGACATAGACCTTCCGTATAAGCTTGAAGTGTTTATAAAAGTGTATTTGATTCGAAACTGGTTGTCCTGCTTTTCTATCCCATGTATGTTGTTGTCAGGGGATTAGTTAATTCGCTTCTGCATGTGCAATAAAATAAAAAGGGTCGGCGACGAGTCCTGGGAACGTCGCGAAATTCTATCGACCACCGAGGGATGTGCGCGCGCTTGAGGTTCGGGGCGTGACACAAAGCGTCGACGGCATTATTTGCCTTCCCAGGGTGATATAATATCACAGTCGTAGTCCTTCAACAATTCCATCCATCGATGCTGTCTCATATTCAACTCCTTCTGAGAGAATAGGTACTTGAGACTTTGATGATCAGTGAAGATCTGAAATCTTTCATCACATAGATAATGTCTCCAAATCTTCAGAGCGAATATGATTGCTGCGAGTTCTAAGTCATCCATTGGGTAATTATATTCATGAGGCCTCAACTGACGGGAGGCGTATGTAACAACCCTGCCATGTTGCATCAACACGCAACCCAATCCTCTGAACGACGCATCACTTTAAGTCTCGTATCCTCCAGGACCAGATGGAGTGGTCAGCACAGGTGCGATAGTCAGCTTCTGCTTCAGCTCTTGGAAACTACGCTCGCACTTATCTGTCAACACAAATTTTTCTTCTTTCTTCAGGAGTCTTGTCAATGGCGACGCTAATGATGAGAATCCTTCCACGAACCTTCTGTAATAACCTGCCAATCCCAGAAAACTTCTTATTTCTGTCACTGTAGTCGGTCTTGGCCAGTTAATCATTGCTTCAATCTTGCTCGAGTTCACGGAAATTCCTTCACCTGAAATCACGTGACCTAGGAAAGCAACACGAGTTAACCAAAACTCGCACTTACTGAACTTGGCGTACAACTGATGAACTCTCAAAGTCTGCAGTACCAATCTCAGATGACTCTAATGCTATTCATCACTCCTCGAATACACCAGAATATCATCGATGAACGCGATCACAAATTGATCCAGGTATTCCTTGAACACTCGGTTCATAAAATCCATAAAAGCATATGGAGCATTCGTCAACCCGAATGGCATTACAGTAAATTCATAATGACCATATCGAGTACGAAATGCTGACTTTGGAATATCTTTTTTCCTGATCCTCGGCTGATGATATCCTATCCTCAAGTGGATCTTCGAAAATATCAACGCTCCTTGCAATCGGTCAAACAAGTCATCGATTCTTGGGAGTGGATACTTGTTTTTTATCGTCACCTGATTGATTTGACGATAGTCGATGCACAGGTGCAACGAACCCTCTTTCTTCTTTACAAACAAGACTGGTGCTCCCCAAGGTGATGCACTAGGACATATGAATCCCTTATCCAACAACTCCTGCATCTGCACCTTCAACTCTTTCAACTTAGATAACGCCATCCGGTAAGGAGCCTTAGAGATTGGCTCTGTCCCGAGTGCTAGCTCGATCACGAACTCGATTTCTCTCTTTGGCGGTAGACCTGGCAATTCCTTTGGAAATACATCGGGAAATTGTTGCACCACTACGATGTCTTCAATCTTCAGCTCCTTAACTGTCGTATCCACGACAGTTGCCAAGTAACCTTGACAACCCTCGCCTAACAAACAGGTTGCCTTAGGCGACGAGATCAAAGTAATCGATGCTCCTCCTCGACTCACAAACTCGAAGCTCTCACCCTCTAACGGGTTAAACTGAATCGCCTTGCGATAGCAATCCATCTTAGCCCGTTGCTTGGTGAGCCAGTGCATGCCAATTATTAAATCAAAGTCATACATGGCTATGACTAATAAGTTTATTTTCCCCTCTCGCTCACCAATTGCTAACTTGCAACCAGAACAACCCAAAGCAGCTAACACCTTATCCTTCAACGGTGTAGATATGCTAACCACTGACTCCAATAATACATGACTTAATCCTATTAGCTTAACATACTGCTCGGCAATAAAAGAATGAGTTGCTCCTAGGTCGAATAAAGCATAAGCAGGATGGTCGTTCAATGAAACCATACCTGTGATAACATCAGGCGCATCCTTAGCCTGACCTCTAGTGATTCCATACACCGTCCCTTGAACTAGGGGTCTCATTTGTCCACCCTGCGGTGCGTTCAGAGGCGCGTACTCTCTTATCTGTCCCAATGGCGGCGGCGGCGGCAATTATAGTTGTCCTCTTGGTCGTCTAGGACAATCTCTGGCCATGTGACCTTGTTGGCCACACTCAAAACAAGCGTCCGTCCTTCGAGGGCATGGGGCTGTACCATGTCGCCTTCCATAGAGGTGACATATGCCATTCTGGCTTGGCCCTGACTTTCCAATTCCACCCTTCCTGTTGGGCGGAACATGGAATTTTCCTCCAATCATGGGCCTTTTCCCATGTCGGATCCCTTCTCTGCTTAAATTAAACCTCGATCCAGACGAAGCTGCTTGCTCATTCAGGCTTCTCTCCAGCAACTGAGCTCGGTTGTAGACTTCACGATAGTCTTTCAGGTTAAACGGCACCAGTGGTTACTTCAGCTCCAGTCGAAGACCATTCCTGAACCTTCGAGCTTTTTCTTCCAGATCCTCAATTAACCTTGGAGCATATTGGGAAAGCTCCACAAACTTGACCTCGTACTAGTCAACGATCATCGATCCTTGGTAGAGGCGTTGAAATTCCTCAATCTTCTACTCTCGAGCGCTTCCCGAGAAGTACTTATCGTTGAATGCACTAAGGAAAGCGTCCAACAGTGGGACTACTCCTCCCGGAAATACTGTCTCTCTGGTGGCCTTCCACAAGGTATTGGCATTTCCTTGCAGTTGATAGACTGCTAGGACGACTTTCTCCTCCTTATTGCACCTCAGAAGTGCAAAAGCCTTGTCCAGGTCTTGTATCCATAGTGAGGCAGTCTCGGGGTCTCCAGTACCCGTGAACCTCAGCAAGCTCAGCTTCAAGAATTGTTCCACCAACTTGTGGATCGGTCTCTCCTTATCCACTACTATGTTCCTAGCTAGAACCTCGGCAGGTGCGGCGACAAGTACGGCTACGGCTACGGCAGCAACGGCAACATTAGCAACAGCAGTAGCGGCGGTTGCAACTGCGGCAATAAAGGCAGCAACTTGGTTTTGGACCCGCTGCCCCCATCATTTCTCTCATCGCATCCAAGGCCTGCGCGATCCCAACTGTTCCCTAATCACCTTGGGCGGCAACTCTAGCACCAACGGGAGGTGGTGCTACTCCACTGGCGCAAGCCTGTTTTGACGCCTTACCTCTGCCTCCTCGGGTACCGACCCTGGTCGGCGTCCTACCACGAGTCACACATTTGACCGTTCTCTTACTAGGAGTTCTCTACTCATGATCACTCATTCTGACGATTCTTTAAAGAAGCCTACTTCCAATTCCACACAGAATTAGAAGCTGAGTGAGACAAGCAATTCTACCAATCAGCTATCACAAACATGCACCAGCATGAAATAAAGGTCTTTCCTACTAACTATCCCATGGACCATTGCACCTTATCACTGAAATCCTAAACTTCGCTCCGATACCACTTAAATGGTGATGTCATGCCCCGATCCTCCAAGCGCGTGCCCATCCCAGCTTGGTCGATTAAATAGCGACGTCCTAGGACGCATTGCCGACTCATTCATTTTAATACGCATGTGGAAGCGTATAAATAATCCCCAAACAATAACACAATGAGATAGGAAATAGGAAAGTAAGGCCATAAATATGGAAACTAAAAATCATAACAAGCCTTTTATAAGCACTTCAGGTTTATACACAGTACTAGATGTTTACAAAAGATCGACTTAACAAAAAGAGAACTGTCCTATGACCCATTAGTCAGACATGTTCACCAATTCTTCAGTCTCCTCCGCATCAAAACTCCAGGGCTTCGAGTCCTTCTCAACTGCCATCTAAGGACCTGAAAATGTTATCCCACAATGGGATGAGACGACGTCTCAGCAAGTTCGACCCTCTAAGACCCGACACGGAAGAAAATACGCCTTGAGGGCTGCCTAAGCACAAACACGAGTCAGAGGACTTACCTTGGCCTCAGTTCCTTCATGTTAGTCAATGTAATTCACAATTTCATCGAGTCACATCAACGAGTCAAATCATCCAATCAAATTGAATCATCGATCGATCGACTCAATCGATTCCATGTCATCAATACCCTTCCCCGGTCATCTCAATCGATACTATATATAAAGTCCGATCATAATCAGGACTGCTCACTCTAAGCTGATAATAGATAGTATAGCTCGCACTAAGGTGATAAATAGTATACTACTCGCTCTAAGTTGACATATCGGCCGATATAGTATACTAATAATGCTCACTCTAAGCTGATAAGGTATACTGCTCCCGCAAACTGACATATTAGAGCCCGTAGGTTGATATAGTATACCGGTATACTGCTCGCGCTAAGCTGACATATCAGAGCCCGTAGGTTGATATAGTATACTATCCTGACCATTTATCATTTTTGCCATTTTTATCATACCCGATAAAAATACATGTGTGTGGGTACACGGTTGGCCTTAGCCAAAATATAATAATTTCCTTTCCATAAGTCCCACCATTTTATATAGTCCACTAAAATACTTTTGGCGTTGTAAATCGACGCTTGGTTAATTTCCAATTACTGAAATTAAATAAATTTAGGAATAAATTACTAAATTACAAATCACACAAAATCAGCACAATATAACAACCAATTAAATAAATAGATCACACCACTACGATCATTATAAAATTCCGGTCACCGGCTATCCCGGTCTAATTTCTGGAAAATGAATAATTAATTAAATAATTACTAAAATTAATTAATAAATGCCAAAAATAGCAACTTAGGCCCGTAAAGTCTAATTGAAAGCCAAGACGAGCCTGGAAAATTTCTGAACCACTCTAGATAAATATTAGAGCTTGTCTAGGCCCTAATTATAGTAAACTATCCACCTAACATGCATCGATAATTATCAATTCGCTAATCCAATTTAACTATCAACATAATCCAAGCTTAGTCTAAACTAAACAACCCTTAAACGTCATTAACTTACTAAGCGAGGATTAATGAGTTAAACTCACCTGAATAATGATCCGCTCAGATCAAATCGACGAGGACGAGGCGAGGCTCGAGACACTCCAAAGCGGGCTAGCCAAACGGGGTCGGGAACAGCCCGGAAACGACCCAAACAGAGGCTGCGAGACCCACAAGCTTCGGCTCTGCTCGGTGGCTGAGAAAGTTGGACGGTGGCTCCGTTGAGGCCGAAATAGGAAGGGAAGATTGGCGGAGGCTTGGACAAGTGGAGGCGGCACTTCACGGTGGCGGAGGAAGCTCTAGTGACCTCCACACAGGCTCAGGTAGCCAACGGAACGGCAATCAAACTAGGACGATGCAGCTTGGACAGCGGAATGGGCGCAGCTTGTGTGAGGCACATGGGTGAGCGCGGACGCGCTACGGTGGCGAACGGCGTCAACGGGGGAAGGGGAGGTGCTGGTTGGTGGTTCTGAGCTGGTGAGGTCTTCAAGATGGCTGGTGGATGGGGTGTGCTCGACAGCTTGGAAGGGAAAGGAAGGGGAGACCGGTTTAGGTTGGGGGGGGGGGGGTGGACCACCTTGGTCTCTTCTTACCCTTTTGGTCCCCTTGTTGGTCCCTACCAAATCCCAGCTGTAATCCTCAACCATTTCCAGCCCAAAATGCCCATTCTAGAAGTCCTTGAAGTGGTCCAAGAGTTAGGTCCAAGGGGGCACACGAATTTTGAGTTAATTTTGCTTTAATTGGGCACCAAACGCTTCTTGAATCAACACCAATCAGCCTCTATAAATTCGAATATCGAGTCCTCGATCAAATTGGTATTTTTCATCACCAATTGAACCTACTTGCATCCCAATTTCACAATAAAAAATGGTCCTCTGAATTTTCTGGACAAAACCGACATTACCTCGACTTTTTCCTAAAAAGTCGAGGTTTATAGAAAAATCTTCGAAGGCTGAGTCAACATTCCTAAAATGACTCGTGACATGACAGAACTTTCAATTTCTGAAATCGGATTCAAATTAGCGGTTAATTTCATTTCGGCGCGATTTTAACGTGACCTAGGCTACCAAGTAGCTTTCAAAAATTTTAGTGCACTTGACCCATGGTCGATTTTCTTCGAGCCACAATGAACCCATTCAACACATTGGTGACTCTCGATTTTCGTGAAAATCTCGAGGATTCAAATACGGACATAGGGTATCAAAACGATAGAAAAATCAATCTAGTGCCGGTCGACGATAATTTTGTAATTTAGTGGAATCACTCACTTTTAGCCACACATCTCTATCGAACCAACCTATCTCTTATCCCTAATCAACTTTTAATTGTGCTGTGATGATCTCTACAGAGGAGCACGGTCGAGTAATCGATTCCTGGCTGAATTTTTTAGTCTAATGCATTAAAATTCCTTAATGGCTTCCTCCAGATAGTCTAGTTATCTCACGAGTGATCAGCTTTGAAAATAGCATTGTAGGCGCGTCAATGAAAGGCTTGATTTATTTAATGGAAAACATAATTGAAAATTTGGGATGTTACATATCTCTTCTATACATAAACTTTAAAGCTCTATAAATAGATAAGAGCATAGAGTTTCATCATAAGGTTTTTCGATAGAACAATTCGAGACAACGATTCCAAAAGAGATTTGAAATACTACTCTACCCTTATGATTTTCTGGGTGTGCTGCAATTGAATGGTTCAACTGAGTCATGTTTGCATAGTGCTAATCCAAACAAGTTCGAGGTGTTGTATCTTGGGATGCATAGTTCGTGAATCTGCGGAGCACTATTGGCAGAAACTAATCACCTTAAGGAAATTCGGATATTCATACCTCACCTCTATTACATTGATATTCTGATTACAACAAACGATCTGTTTTCTCTGGATTATATTCCAACAATCTTAAGGCGATTAGATCACTCACTGTTTGTTATTTTTGTCAGATTATTGAGATGTCTGAAAACAATCAAGTGCCCTTCAATGTCTAGAATGTTTCAGGAGACATTCCTATGGTCGATTCGACCGTTGCTATGGAAGATGTTCAGCCCTCAGGGTTTGAATTTGTAGTAGCCAATGCTACGGGCCCTTAGGCCAACACCAATTTTGGTGGTGTAGGTACAAGTCATACGACTGGTATGCCCGGGACTGTTTTTCATAACAATACCGGCCAAATTATTTTTGGCTCCGTTTCTAGAGGGATAGTTCAACGAACCTTGCCTACTGTGATGGCAACACCTCCAGTTACAGCTAATGAGAAACCGGATAAATTCACCGGAGTGGGCTTTAAACAGTGGCAGCAGAAAATGTTCTTCTATGTAACCATGCTAAATCTAACGAAATATTTATCGGAGGTGTGGTCGGTAATTAGTCCAGATGAGCACGATGTCATTACACTCGGTGCATTGGAGGCTTGGAAGCATGAAGACTTCTTATGCCGAAATTATATTCTTAATTGTTTAATGAATTATCTATATAATGTTTATTGTAATATTGAATCTGCTAAACAGTTATGGGAGTTCTTAGAGAAGAAATACAAGACTGAGGATGCTAGCACCAAGAAATTTGTGGTTGCCCAAATTCTTAGACTACAAGATGGTGGATTCTAAATCTGTCATGAGTCAGGTTCAAGAATTGCAATTAATTCTGAGTGACATTTCTGCTGAGGGAATGATACTTAGTGAATCATTCCAAGCGGCGGCCATGATTGAGGATGCAAGAATACTGTTGACTTGAGAACTCTCCTAATTCTCTGCGCACAAGCTATCTCTACTAGTGATTTGGACTGCTAATGAATTGTTGAAGCAAATTAGAGAGAACTCTTCTCCATTTGGGGATGCCTCTCAAAGATTGACCCATTACTTTGCCGATGGGCTAGAGGCACGATTGGTGGGCAACAAAAATCGAACGCAAGACTTTTATTTTACTGTTGTTGCCAAGACGACCTCAGCAGCCGATGTCTTGAAATCCTTCCAACTTCAATTTTCAACATGCCCGTTTAGTCAGTTCCCCATTTTCTTTGCGACTTACATGATTTTAAAATTTGCAGAGAAAGCCACCACCCTTCACATAATAGATTTCGGCATTGCATTTGGTTTTCAATGGCCCATCCTCATAGAGAAGCTTTCTTCTCGATCAGAAGGCCCCTGTAAATTGCTCATCACAGGGATAGAGCTTCCACTGGCTGGTTTGCGCCCAGCGGAAAGAATAGAGGAGACAGGTTGTCATTTGAAAAAGTACTGTGAGCGTTTTGATGTCCCTTTTGAATTCAATTTCATAGCATCGAGGAATTGGGACTTTTATTATACTCTCGGATCTCAAGATTCAAAGCAATAAGACAGTTGATGTGAATTGCTTAGATCAGTTTAAGAGTCTCCTCGATGGGACAGTTGAGGACAACAATCCACGTGAGACTGTGTTAAATCTAATTCAGGAAATTAAACCACATACATTCGTTCATTTGGTACATAATTGTTCCTACAAATGCACCCTTTTTTGCGACATGATTCTGAGGCACTTTTTCATTTTTCTGCAGGCTTTGAATTGCTTGATGCCACCATTGATTGTGACAACCAAGAGAGGTTGATTTTTGAGAGAGAGTTCCATGCACGGGAAATTATGAATGTCATAGCATGTAAAGGTTCAGAAAGGATTGAGAGGCCAGAAACGTACAAGCAATGGCAGATTCGACATATGAGTGCTGGGTTTAAGGCGCTTCCTCTGGACCAAGATTTCATGAAGTTATTCAGGGGTAAGATGAAAGCATACCACAAGGATTTTGTGCTAGATGAAGATGGCAACTGGATGCTGCAAGGTTGGAGAGGTCGGATTTTTTATGGCTCCTCATGTTGGGTGCCTACTTAGGATGCTCTAAAAAGAATGTTTTCTGTTATGACCTGTAGATTACTGGGATTCTTCCCAAGTCGACTGGTCAAGGATTCGTATTAGAGTAGCTCAGTATGTACTTATTTCCAGCTTCCCTGTTTGTTCCCGTCTCTTGTACTTGCGAACAATTTTGAATTTGGAATGTTTTCTTACTACTTATCTAATTGTCGATGCAGGAAGATATAATTTGCAGCTCCTCTGCCGCACCGCATTGTGAATTTTGCTGATTATGTGTCATGATTTTTCTATCCTATATCTCACAAGTTGTGCAAGTAATATGGCAGCTCGAAGCTGATAAATGGATATAAAAGCAGCATTGTCATGTATGGTTTGTGCTGTTCTTAGCTCTTTTAAGGACTTGAGCAGCCAAGGAGGGGCTCATGGAGGTGTTGGTTTTTTATTTGATGGGCCAAGTTAAGCCCGTCCGCCCACGTTGGGCCAAAACACTCGGCCCGTATGTGAAGGGCCCTAAAAAGAGAGGGCAATTATTTTCTAAGTGAAAATAACTGCAATATATAAAATAAAATAAAATAAAAATGGGATATGGTTACCAGTACCGTATCAAAGAAAATACGCTTCCCTATTTTTTCCCCCCTTGAAGTAGTATACTACCTCTTCACGAACGGAACTCCAGAGCTTCAAAGGATTTCTCTGTACTTAATCCGTAGCAATCAAGGTATATTTGTCTTCGTGATATGCCTTTGATCGGTGTTACATATTTTTAGACACGTTTTCGCATTCGTTTTTGATATTCAATCGTTCAAGTATCGGATAGATTTTCTTTTTGGAATTTGTTTCCAACAGGTGCGTTACAGAATATGATGCGTTATAAAATATGATGTAGACAATGTTGGGCTCATGCTTAAGTTCTTTCTGTCTTCAAGTCAACTTAAGGGCAAATGAAATTCTGGATTACTATCTGGCATGCAGGCATTATATCTTGTATCTCCGTTGTCTTTCTATGAAGAAATTTGAATGGGTCAATTGTTGGTTTATATACCAGGGAGATCAAGTATGTGATTAAACTAGTTATTGTAGAAAAAGTTGAATTCTCATGCAATTCAGTCTGTTAATAAATTGTTTCATTTACACCAACAACTGACAAAAGGGGGCTGAGATTGATTTGATCTACAAAAGTTTAGCTTTTGTACCGTCTTTTTTTTTTTTTGGGGGGGGGGGGGGGGGGGGGCACTTTCATTCATTCAGCCATAAACAAGCTGTACTATAGCTAGAAAGCGAGTTTCAAAGAGTTTGAGGGGATAAAGACAATCAACTGGTGGAGAGAGTCTGATTTCGTCTGGCTTTAACGATTCAATCAGCAGTTGCAACTTGATTAGTCTCTCGGAATCAGTGGGCAACTTTCACGTTCCCTAATGGGCCAACAAAGCCTGGTATTCGAATAGCCCATGGGCTTTCCACTCGGCCCATGATACACTTCACAACTGATAGGCATCAGAAGATAGCTCTAAGTGCAGATCGCTCTTCACGTGCGGGTTAGATTTCTCTTGCAAGTACACAGCAGGCTCCCTCACGCTACCATTGATCGTGACAACCAAGAGAGGTTGGTTTTTGAGGGAGTTCCATGGACGGGAAATTATGAATGTCATAGCATGTGAAGGTTCAGAAAGGATTGAGAGGCCAGAAACGTACAGGCAATGGCAGGTTCGTCATGTGAGGGCTGGGTTTAAGACGCTTCCTCTGGACCAAGATTTCATGAAGTTATTCAGGGGTAAGATAAAGGATTTTGGGCTTGATGAAGATGGCAGCTGGATGCTTCAAAATTGGAGAGGCCGGATTTTTTTTGGTTCCTCCTGTTGGGTGCCGACTTAGGACGCTCCAAAAAGAATGTTGTCTGTCATGAGCACCTGTACATTGCAGGGATTCTCTCTGAGTTGACAGGTCAACGATTTGTATTAGAGTAGCCCAGAATGTAAAAACTTCCGGCTCCTCTGTTTGTTCACGCATCTTTTTACTTGAAAACAATTCTGAATCTGAAATGTTTTGTTGCTGTTTATTTAATTCTCGAGATGGGAAGATACAACTTGCAGCTTCTATGCGGCACTGCATTGTGAATTATGCTGCTGAGGTGCCTGTAATCTAACCAACCAAGATCTCACGAGTTCTGTGTTGGAAATAAATCCAATATTGTTGGAATACAATATAGAGAAAACAAATTGTTTGTTGTAATCATAACATAAAATTGAAGGTGAGGTACGGATATCCGAATCTCCTTAAGGCGATTAGTTTCTGCCAATGATGCTCCGCAGATTTACGAACTATGCCTCCCAAAATACAACACCTCGAACCTGTTTGGATTAGCACTATGCAAACAAGATTCAGTCGAACGTTCAATTGAACAGCACACTCAAAAAAATCAGAAGAGTAGAAAAGTATATCAAAGCCTTTTTGGAATCAAGTCGGAAAAATCAAAAACTATATTGAAGCTCTATGCTCCTATCTATTTATAGAGCTTTTAGTTCATGTACAAAAGAGATACATGAATTAAATAAACGCATGTATCCACGAAATTCATGAATCAAGAGAAACATGAATCTAAGAAATTCATGAATCCAGAGACACATGAATTCAAGAGATTCGTGAACTCAATAAATATATGAACTAAAAATACATAAATCTAGGAAATTCATGAATTCATTACATATGTGAACAGAAAAGTTTAGGAAATACATGAATCCAAAAGAGATACGTGAACAGAAAAGATGTATATTAATTTATTGGCTTCCGTTGATCCATTAACCATAATTATAACATTCTGGAAGAAATATCGCAGCTTGAAGCTGATGATGGGTTAAGGGTGCAGCATTAATTAGTCATAGTTCCATGCTTTTTCTCTTGATGGCTATGTTGTTTGCTAATATCCTATAATACCGAAAGCTGTTTAGCTCGTTTCAGAACTTGAGGACCAAGGGGGTGCTCACGGTGGATGCGTTCCAAAACCTGATGGAGACGATGCTCGTGCTAAGGGAGGAATCATGGTCCTTGATGTTATAGAGTGGGACATCGACTTCCATTTTCTTTTTTCCTAATCATGCCGTAGAATTTTATAGAATGCTATTCAATCAGATTAATGACTTCCATTTTCCTGGCTAGCGAAAAAAGTTATTTCATTAGTTGGCGTAATGATATTGACATGTGTGTGTAATTAAAATTTACTAGGTGAATGGTCGTGATTTCTGAGGTATAAGGTGAGCATGTATTAATTTTTTGATAATGTTCATGGTAATTGCTTAGTTCACCTTATGGGACACGAAATGACCACTCTTGAGTTGATTTTACTACTAGATAGAGTGAGGAGAGCTCTTTGACTTATTTGGAAAAGGAATTCCTCTGCCAATTGAATTTTAACCCATTGTAATTTGACATCTTGCCAACAAACCAGATTCATCTGTAACACAAACAGGATCGAATTCCTAATCTGGTAGTTCTGGAAAGCTTGGAACGCATACAGCCCCAAATACACACGGTTCAACTTAATCCTCTTATGACTGGGCTGGTTTATGTTGAAGAGGAAACTCACTCAATTCCACAATATTTGCATCAGTTCCATTTCTGATCAATTCCATCTCCATGACCTCATTATTGTCATACATGAGCTCATTGATAGGTGCAATTCGACAATTTTTTAGCTCCATCGAGCGACACAAAGGAAGGTCCTTTGATTATTGTTTTGTTTGCATAAAAAAAGAGCGAGGGGAGATGATCGAAGCAGGAACTTTTTCTGAACATATCCATACCGAATCTTTCACAAGTATAAGCATTATAACAATGACACCCATCGCACATACACATATATATTATATTGACAAAGCCTCTTAATATCCTATTTACTAAAACAATTGGTGGTAGTTATTTTCAATGGCTTTTATGGATGGAAATATCCCTAATTACCTTGTTAAGTAATACATATCCATACTTAAACTTCGGACAACCGATGCATATAGACTTTGAGAAAATTGTTCTTTTCGGCCCAAGTAGAGGCTTATTCGTTACTCACATGTAAACCTATCAAAATGGATTATAAATTCATTTGTTTACCCATATATGATTATTTGGGTTGTTATAAAATGGGTCATAAAATTTATTTGCAACTTACTCAACCCCAAGCTACCTTTATGATTCTATCTCATCTTTACTCACTCTCATGTTTATTCACTCTGCACTTTCGCCTCAGTTTGGATATGAGTTTTCCTAAATTGAATTAAATCGGTATGAATCAATTTGCATTGTGTGGAAATGAATATTTTTAAGGTGCATTCGTTTCGTAGAAAATGAAAATGATAACTTCCATCGTTTAGAAAAATTAATTAAAGGAAAATATTTTTAGCATCGATAACAATATATACCTAAATAGCTTCATAGGTGGTGAAAAAATTTTCCATTCATTTATTTTTCTAAACGATAAGCGATAATTTTTTTTGAATGTTTTCCAAATCACTTTTTTCAGCGAAATGAATGCACTTAGGCCGGATTTTTTTTTCGATCTGACACAAATTCAATTTAATCTTTGCCGCACATTCAAAAAGAAAAAAGAGAGTAAAAGTGAGAGAGAATTCTAGATGTAGTATTTTATTCTAATTCACCCTTAAACTAGGGTTATGTCCGGCTAAGGATTCACTATAATACGCACATCGCACATCTCTATTATATTTTTAAATTACAAGAGAAAAAAATATACATATCCAAACAGAATATATATTTAGTACATATTCATGAACCTAAACTCAAACTACCAATAAAATATAAAAAGAGAATATCTTCCGGTGGCGAGTCCAAACTTAAACTATCAATAAAATATAAGTTCAACTTTGGAGTTGTAGAAACACTTTATCTATATAATGAAAAGTATGAATCATCTCCCAATATACCTGCGCAGAAGGAAATGGCAAGGGTTCCTACTGAGTTGATTGGGACAGGGGTCCCTCCGGTCCATCCAGCCAGGATTTACCTGCGGTTTCAAGGGTCAGCTCTCAAACAGTTACAGTGACAAGTGACGGTAGCCCTCGGGAAACCGGTGGGCGGTTGCCTTATTTGACCGGGTCAAAAGCTGGTAAAGCGTCAAGCCCATGTGCTTTTGGATCCGCGGTCCTCCTATTTCATCGAATCCGGCCGCCTTGGTGCGCTGTCGTCATTGGGTTTTTCTAACCTGGGGCGAACGCATGATTACCTAATACATTGGACTTAACCTCGGGAGTCGACTAGATTAATGATGACGAGTGCTACCAAGTTACCAATCGCCATTATCCTCAATATCATAATGTCCAATTGGTCGTCACCGTCATTCCACTCACGGCCGTCTCGAAGTGGCTCGCCGAGACGCGAGTCGCCGCTCGCCACGCGTCGGGCCCGGGGGACCCGCCGCTTGTGACTTCCGCGATCCCCGCTCGATCTTCATCCATCGGTCCCAGGAACCGAAGCGCAGGCCACATTCGGGGAAACTTCGTACCCTCGTGTCGCCGTCGCTCAGTGCTTCGATGACTGGTTGACCATTTCTTGGAGTGCACGGTCCTCTCTCTCTCTACATATACAAGAGAATCGCTCACTCTCGCTAGCGTTTTGTTGCTCGCGAGCTTCCTTCAGCAGAAATTACTCCTGCGAGCTCCGTATTTCTCGCTAAGGTAACGCGCTGCGCAGTGCTCTTACTGTTTAGTTTTGTCGCTTGTGATTGGGGAATAGTCCGTTCCTATCGGTCCTTCATGCCGGAGGAGATCACGCGTTTCCCTTCGCTGACTCCGTACTTTGATTTTCGCATGCCTAGGAATGGTTTTTTCGTAGCTTTTTCTTTCTCTTTCCGGGCATAGGACCTCGCGCGTTGTTTCTGAGTCCTGACGTCCCGAAGACTGAGGTTGGTCATGAACATAGGCGATTAAAACTTAAGTATCATGGGTGATTATTATGAACTGGCGTTTGAGTTTGAGAGGGATGTTAGAGATATTATTGTCTGAGATTGTCTAGTCTCCGATTGATTGTTATCCCTGTACGTTGGACTAGATATCTTGTGGCTCTTGATAGGTGCCGGTGTCTGCTCATTCATCATGAAATCCAACTCCATGTTTTGCAACTCCATGTTTTGCAAATTTACTCCAACCGTTTCGTGCTCATCTGACGTTCCCTAATTTAGGGTTTGAGTGAATGTAATCCCTTTACTCTCCGTAGTTTCGGTTGCGGGGTTGCGCAGGGGGGGGAGAGGGGAGTTAGATGATTCTCTTACATCATGGTCAATGTTCAAGCTGGGTTTCTAACGGTTAGATACTTGCTACCTCTGTATCAGACGCCAGGTTGAGTTGAGGTGGTGAGCTTCTGAAAGATTTTGAGACAGTCATAACTATGGAGTCCAACTTTACTGGATTTACTCATGCTGCGGATGATTTCGAGACCAATAGCCTCGCTCACCCAGCAAATTCAGATCATCCCTCGAATCTCTTGGATGGATTCGACGTAAATGAACTTTACGTTGATTTCAACTCCGCAGAAATTACCTCTCTCCTTTACCAAACCGAACCCGCTTATGACAACCCATCTGTTGCGGTTAACCTTGATGGAGACTTTGATTATCCATCCACGGATGTGAGTTCCAAAGATGCCTCGCTGCAACATTCTACGACCTCCGATGGAAGCCCAAGTCAAGGGGGGGAATCTTTCTCCCCCTCTGATTACAGCAACTCGACAGATCCTGTTCTCCGGTACATACATCAGATGCTTGTGGAGGAGAACGTGGAAGAGCAACCCTGGACAATTCCTGACGATTTTGCTCTACAAGATACAGAGAAATCCTTGTATGACTTGCTCGGTGAGAATTCTACTTTTTCTCCTGAACCGGCTGTACAATTCGACATCAATCAGTTCATTGACAGCCCGAGCAGCAACTCTTATGAAAATAGCAGCGATCAAGGTGTTGATGGCACTACCGACACCAGAACCAACTGTAGCCAGTTTTCTGGTCCTAATTCACCTGATAATCCTGAAGGAAAAAACCAGGCTGTCCTTCAGGGCCCATATCTTGGTAATGGGGTCTTGCCGTCGAATATGGGTACCAATTCCCAGCTGTATACCAATCCGATGAGCAGCTTGCAGCATCGAGCTGAGTTCGGTGATTCCTTCCCAAGCGATCTCCTGGTTAGCAATATGTTGAGCAACAGTGATTCTATTCTGCAGTTTAATAAAGGTTTGGAGGAGGCCAGGAAATTCCTGCCCAGTAGCATCCAATTAACGATCAATCAGGAGGATTACAAGTTGGCTCCAAATGTCAGAGGGCCTGGAGAGAATGGCACTGATGATGGGAAGAGTGTGAAGAGTCGCTCAGAGAGTGGGTCAAGGGGGAGAAAGAATCACGAGAGGGATGATGAGAGTTTCGAAGAAGGGCGAGCCAATAAGCAATCGGCATCAAATACGGAAGATGGTGAGCTTTCTGAAATGCTTGATAAGGTATTGCTCGGCTGCGGTTTCGGGGGTCAAATGTCGGGGTGCACACCCGAGAACATGAGCCAGTCCAAGGGCCCACCTGGTCCAAAGGGTGGCAGGGTTCGCCGTAAGAAGGGAAATAAGAGCACAGCAGACTTAAGGAGTCTTCTGATTCTCTGCGCCCAAGCTGTCTCTGCTAATGACTTCAGGACAGCTTATGAACTGCTAAAGCAAATTAGACAAGATTCTTCTGCCTCTGGCGATGGCTCTCAAAGATTGGCGCATTACTTTGCCAATGGGCTGGAAGCACGCCTTGCAGGCAGTGCCGGTGATAGACAAACCTTTTTCTATTCTTGCGAATTGCAGAAGAGGACAGTAGCTGATAAGTTGAAGGCATACCAGCTTCATCTTTCGGCCTGTCCATTTAAGAAATTACCCATCCTCTTCACAAACGTCATTCTTCACAAGATGGCAGCTACAACGAAGGTGCTTCATATTATAGACTTTGGAATCTCTTTTGGTTTTCAATGGCCAATCCTTATCCAGGCGCTCTCAAACAGAGATGGTGGACCTCCTGAGCTGCGAATAACTGGAATTGAGATTCCACAATCTGGCTTTCGTCCCGCCGAGAGAATCGAGGATACAGGTCGTCGTTTGGCTAAGTATTGCGAGCGCTTTAAGGTTCCCTTCGAGTTCCATGCGATACCATCAAGGAACTGGGAGTGTATCAGAGTTGAGGATCTCAAGATCCGAAGTGGCGAGATCGTTGCAGTGAATTGTTTCTCTCGATTTAAGAATCTTTATGATGAGACGGTTGAGGTGGATTGTCCACGAGATGCTGTCTTGAGGCTAATCAGGAGTATAAAACCAGACATCTTTGTTCATGGTATTACTAACGGATCCTATAACGCGCCCTTTTTCTTGACTAGATTCCGTGAGGCTCTTTTTCATCTGTCTGCAATATATGATATGTTAGATGCTACTGTAGCCAGCGACAATGACCAAAGGGTAGTCGTGGAGAGAGAGTTCTATGGACGGGCAATTATGAACGTCGTGGCATGTGAAGGCTTGGAGAGGGTTGAGAGGCCTGAGACATATAAGCAATGGCAAGTTCGCGTTGCCAGGGCTGGTTTCACACAGCTTCCTCTAGATCAGGAGGTCATGGAGATGGCTAGAACTAAGATGAGCAAACACTACCCCAAGGATTTTGTGCTTGCTGAAGAAAGCAACTGGATGCTGCTTGGTTGGAGGGGCCGGATAATTACTGCTTGCACTTGTTGGGTGCCCATATAGATTACTCCCGAGGCATGTTTTCTAACTTGACGACTGGCAATTGGTGAGATTCTTGCTGAACTGCCAGGCCACGAGCACGTGTGAGAGAGAGGCTGAGGTAATGCTAATGTTCAGGTCTCACTCATATGTGCCTGCATTTAATGTGTGCATTTCCCTGCTGTTTAGCTTCTGTTTGGATAATCATATGATTCTTTTCTTGCAGATCACTTGAAGGAGCAAATACACTGACGTGAAATGTGTTGAGGGTTGATTATGATGGCTGCAAACTGTTGCAACAAAAGAAGAATATCACAAGAGATGAATCTTAAGCGATTGCTATTTTGGGTGAAACTATGACAGATAAAACTGTTGTTACAAGGATCTCAATCGAGGGATTGGGAGCATTTGTGCAACTTTATTACTGGTAGTGGTGGTCAAAAGTATTTGGTTATCTATGTAGTGCAGTACCAACTTTATACGTTTTCTTGTTTGTCGGTGTTTGTAAGTTTTGGGCAGGATAATTGACTTATATCTGCTGTTCCAGTGCAATATCTGGGATTTGCTTATGATTTAGGTCGAAGAATTATGATGGCAATAACATTGCTAGATATGTGGAAGTTGACTCTTAGCCTTACCAATGGATTGCATTGATATTAATTCACATTTTGACTGTTTTTGCTGGTTTAATTTTTCTACATTTTGTGCTTGTTTTCAGTTTTGAGTCCTCCAAACTTTTTATTTGATGTGATTGCATCTATTTCTAAAGTATAACGTTATTTCAGTTCTCTGCCTGAACTTTTGACAACCTAACTTCCACTAGTTCTGCATGATCTTTTGTGTGGGAACTCTTAGAATCGCTACATTGTCACCTGTGTTTGCTTTACTTTTTGACTGATTCTTGTAATTGTCGTGAATGTTTTATTGGTTCAACGTTTCTTTGCATTTGCGTTGATTAGAAGCAAATGCTATCTATCGCTACTCCTCAGTTGGGCTATATCCACTTATGGCATGTCTTCATTTAATCTGAAGTCTGAGAATGCTCTTCCACTATAATAACCCTTAACATCAACTTAGAACCGATCATATCTCGCTACATTCCAGGAGGACCTACGACCTTTTGCAATTTGGTCTTAATATCTAGTTGACTATAGGAAATGCGGCCAAAATCACTTGACTCTGCCTAGTCAAAGCTTCAAGAAGAATTGGCTGCGATCCATGTTTTTGCTTGCTGCATGACGCTGGAACCTGCAATGGAATAATCATTGAAGTACTTGTGTATTACAATCCCTCCCTTCTCCCTCTTGGAGTTTTGAAAATGTAATACTGCTTCTCATTGACTATGTACGAAGTTTTCTGTTCCCATCGATGCAAAAGGTTCTAAATGCCAATTGTAACGAGGCCAAAATGGTTTGAGATTGAAACATCGGAAAGCAACGATACACAAAATCTGATACCAAGCCAGAGCAGCTGGTATCTAAAGAGGAGAACATCTTGAAATTATTTTCCTGCTGGGGAAAAATCTTGAAATGAAGCACTGATCTGAAGATGAAGTGGTAGCAGGAAAAGTTTGTCTGGGGACATGGTCGATGGTATGTAAACAGTGAGTGCATTTACTTCATCTTCTCAAGAGCCTCCAAAGGCTCTTGGAGAAATGTTGGAATATTTGGCAACCGTTCTCAAGGAGTTTTCAAGTGAAAGCTAGTATTAGGAATACTAAAAGTTCAAAGTAAATAGCATTTTCGGAATGCTGAAAGGTTGAATTAATGAAAATTAGTCACCTACCTAATTTGCCCTCAAAATATTACCCCTTGTAAAAAGTAAAACCCTAGATCTCGTTTGCTCCACATGTTCCATCGCTTTCTTCCCTCGCTCTGCACCCTTCTTCTCTCCCTTGCGACGACTACTCTTCGCTCGACTACTCATTCATTGTTAGTTCAATATCTCCTCTCCCCCTCTCTTTCAAGAAAAATGTTCAAAAAGTTCTAAATTTATCGCATTTTTGCCAATTCAGTTCCAAATCTTTCAATTTTGCTAATTGAATCGTAAACTTTTTTACTGTTTGCCAATTAAGTCCATTTGATCAATTTTAATTGGAATTTGCTAATGTAGACAATGGTGGTCCTATGCAACGTAATTTTGCTGATCGACGTGGACAAAATTTATTATTTTTAAATATTTTTTTGATTTTCTATTTTTTATATTTTTAATTTCCTTTTTTCTTTCCTTTTTTTTCTTAAGACTTCTTCTTCTTCTACTAGTCGCCTAGCCTTCGACAACCGGCCAGAGGCTACGACTAGCGAGAGTTGGTCTCACCGGCCTCAGGCGAGGGATGACCTCGTGGGCCTTGGGTGAGGCCAGCGAGGTCACCCTTCGTTTGCTTCATGTGAGGGTGAGGGTGTCACCTTTACTAGCCTTCAACAAGGGTGACCCTTGCTAGCTTCTGGCGACCTCATGGGCCTTGGGCGAGGCTCACCCTCACTCACTCTGGTGAAGGCGAGCCTTGCTTGCGGCTGGCCGGCGAGGTCGTCTCTTGCTAGCTCCTGGCAAGGGTGACCTCACTTGAGGCCAACGAGGTTGACCCTTGCTAGCCTATAGCGAGGGCAACCTCGCTTGAGGCTGACCCTTGCCAGTTTTAGCCTCCAGCCAATTGCCAAAGGCTTGGTGACTGACAGAGGAAGAAGAGGAAAAAAAAACTAAATTTTAAAAATATAAAATATCTAATTTTCTTTTAAAAATATAATAAATTTTGTCCACGTTAACGACGATCGTGCCGTGTATGGGACGGTCGGCGTCCACGTCGGCGAATTATAGTCAAAATTGGCCACATGGATTCAATTAACAAAAAATGAAAATATTTAGGATTCAATTGATAAAATTAAAAAGTTTATGATTGAATTGGCAATTCCTTTCTCTCTTTTTCAGTGGTGGATTCACTCTTGATAGCTTAGATCTATACATTGTGATGTCTGGGCTGGGAAGTAAGCCGAGCAAGTGATGAATGGTGCTCGTGGTTTTTGGTTGCCCTGTGATGTTTGAGTTGAGAAGTAACCCGAGTGATGATAGGTGGTCGTGGTTTTTTGTTGTATTGTGATGTTTAAAAAGAGAAGTAACCCGAGCCCTAGTTCATTTTTTGTCGTGCTTATCGTTTTTGTTGCAATAATTGAGCTTTCGATGATGGCGATGGCGATTTCTGTTGGTGGAATTGTTTTGAATTGTATATTTCTTGGAGTTTTTCTCAGTTCATAATTTTTTATCCAAATTGTTTGGCTTTTAGTTGGCTGGTTTTGGACATATTTATTTCCACGCACTCGAAAGTGATAGCCGTGCTAAATTCTTCATTTTGTTTCCATTGACGTTTCTTGATTTGATAACGGAGACATCGGGTTCTAAAATTTGGTAAAAGTTGAACTTTAGTAAGAATTCGATTTTTTTGTAGGAGGAGCAAGTGTTGTTACATTTCTTCCATTCTTGATTCTGTTTCAAGTGCATGGTAGTTGCATGCTTGTTAGAAAAACTTGCCGTGTCTTTGGCAAATGTGGTCGTGTTCGGAAGGGACCAGGGTAGTATTTGCTCTCCATTTCGAAAGGGTCACAACCATGGCAAACTACGCTGTTCTGAAAAAATAGCCATGTGGTCATATTTAGGAAATTTGCCATGATTATTTCCCAAAAAAATAGAGCAAATACTGCAATAGCCATGTTGTCATACGATGGTATCACATTTGCCATGTTTATTATATAATGTCTTTCAGTGTACTGCAATAGCCATGTTGCCATGGTTATGGCAGGGAATTGCATTGTAAGCAAAGGGGATTGAGTGTGAGCAGTCTTGCCCCCCTTAGGTGAATGAAATTTTGTTACTGATTTGGGAGTCTCTCTTGTTTAAATCTGTTGTCTGATCCTGCTGTTTGCATCTGTCTCTATCGTTCACCTTGGTTTTTCCGCATCAAATCTAGGCTGTCAGTTGAAAGAACCATATTGTCTTTCCTCGAATTTCTTCTATTTAGCAAGCAGAATTTGCAAAATTGAATATGTCAGCAAGATGAGTAAAGATGGTAGAGTTATAAAATCAAGAATTGCTGCTTCCTCTGTTTACAATCACTGATAAGGATGGTATGGGTGTGTGACTGCATCTGTAAGTTGACTTTCTTTTAGGGACAACGGCAAACAAGTCCTTATCCTGCTCATTTTATAATGTCTTTCAATGTACTACAATGGGGCAAATGGCCCAATGGTGGATGGGATGTGCGGGCAGGGATGAGTACTGGGTTTGGAACTGGGGACCGGTATCTGAGTCTCAGACAATACCTGTCCAAATAAGATGATTATGTAAATTAGAGTCAAGTAGAATGACCCAATGATTTCCGCTCCTCTTAGAGTTGCGATTATGCATGGGCTTATCTTTGGATCCAATGGCATGTAAAGTTCAGTTCCCACTCATTAATCAACAATGTCATCTTCACAAGTGCAATTTCCTTCCTCTTTCAATGTGAACTGCTTTCTCGTTGGTCAAGTTTTGATAAAAATAAGCCATGATCAATATTTGACACTAAAAAGATAGTCTTTCACTGCTTGAAGCTGGACCTACAAATTGAAAATGGTCAGTGAGGAATCTGTGAATTACAAGTACTCCCCTCTTCCTTTCAGAGTTCTTGAAGTGTGTAATCGTTTGTCATTCACTTAATGTACGAAGTTTGCTGTCTACCTGAATGCAAAAGACTCAATGACAATTCTAACGAGTGCAAAAACAGTCTGAGATTGAATTGAAACATGGCAAAGCAACAGCACCTGTAAAAGCTGAAACCAAGTTCAGGCAGTTCGTACGTAACAAGAACGTCTTGAAAAAACACTCCAGCAAAATCTTGAAATGTTGTGCTCATTGAAGAATTAAGAGTTATCATGAAAGTTGAAGTTGTTTGATGTGGTCAACAGCAAGTAAACTATAAGCCACGGGGCAAATGGTCCGGAGGTTGGGTGGGGATGGGAGGGCTGGGAAGGCGGGACCGGTTTGGGAGCCTAGGACTCATATCTCATAACATGCATTAGCTAACCTCACACTACCGTCCAATACTCTTTAAGTTGCGATGTATGATCAAGCCAGAACGATTTCCAGTATTCTTTGCGTTGCGATATATGCGTAGACAGACTTACTTGCGATCGAATTTCATGTAAAGCAAAGTTTCTACTGATTGATCCACAATGTCAATTTATCTATACAACTGCAATTTCCTCCCTCTTTCCCTCTGGTCATTAGATGTAATTAAAGTAATGCATATAATGACAAATGTAATCTAAGTGAGGATGCATTTATGAGGGGATGAACCTTCGTCAACCTTCGTCTTATTCCAGAGGACAGAACTACAAGTTCAAGCTTTTGAGTCTCTCTCTAATCCCAATGGGCCCTAGCGAGGATATGTCTTGGCGCCTAGGAAGCATCGATACTTTCTGAGAGTCTTTATGTCGTGTTGAACATTTCGACACGTGTCCCACATTATCTCGATATTGAGTTAACACATGTCGAAAAATCCGACACTTGATCAACTGTTTTCATACTCTCCGACACGTAAGTTGGGAATTCCGACATAGAGTTCATAATTTCAACACGTAATTTCGACATATACATGTGAATTTTAAAAAATTCAATAAATAAGGGTTCAAAATGTAAATATGTAAAAAAATAAAAATAATAAAAAATAATAAGGGGAAAAGAAGAAGAACTAGTCTTTTGTTCTCTCTTGACTCTTATTTCTTGTGATATACAATTCACCATCAAGTTTTTTTTCTCTTCTCTGTCGACACGCTTGATACATGGCTCCATAATCTAAATTGTTTTTTTTTTTCACTCCAAGTTTTATAGATTATTGAAATAGAGTTGAATTTGTCAAATTGAAATATTAACAAATAATGGACTAATATTTTTTGTAGAAATTCATTCTAGGAATTTTTTTATTATTTATTTATTTGTGAATTTGAATCAAATTAATTTAATTAAAATAATCATATCATGTATATACAAAAATATACATTTAATATGCAACGTATCTTAATATATCGAAATTCTTTATATTTTAAAAAATGACGTGTCGACGTGTTATATTGCGAATCGATATGGATGTTAGTTGACTTAGTGCTTGTCAAACAAGTTTCTTGAATTATGGAAAGCTTTATTTTACTGCAAAGCATCCGTTCACTGTATCAACAAAGACGGCCATTCTAACAAAAAAAAAAAAAAGTTTTCAACCTTGGCGGCTATAAGCATACAAAATATTATTAAATACTTTTTATTCTATGTCTGATCTGGTCCGGGGGAGTGAAAATATTCAGAAAATCTCTCCCATGGCTGGCGGAGAAAATATTAAGCGGTCACTTAGTGACACGTCATATGCTCACGTCGCATGCATATTTTATTGAAAACCAATACGGCGCACCTAAAAATCTCGAGAAAATATCGCCCATGGCTGGCGGAGAAGATAGAAAGTCAGCGGTCACTTATTGCCACGTCATATGATGACGTGGTATGCCAAAAATGCCGGCGAGAAGATCCGGCGAGGCCGAGCTCGCCCAAGCCCAAAAAAAGGAATTCTGCCCGGAAGAAGAAAAAAAAAAAAGAAAAAAAAAGGAAAAAGAAAAATAAAAAATAAAAAAAAGGAAAAATAAATAAGAAAATAAGAAAAATAAGAAAGAAAATAGAAAAAATAAAATATTTTATTGAAAACCAATCACAAATTGCCACCTGTTGAAGATGTGGATATAAATTAAAACGGCGCACCTAAAAATCTCGAGAAAAAAAAAACTCACCTCGTTTTCATATTTTATTGAAAACCAATCACAAATTGCCACCTGTTGAGGATGTGGACATAAATTAAAATAAATAAAAAACTCACTCTCTTTTTCTTTTACCTCTCTTCTACTCCGTTCTCGGCGCTCCGCCGGTGGCCATGGGTCTTGGATTTCCAGAATTTCGCGAGCGCCAACGACTTCGCCGGAAGCCATGGCGGAGCCACTCCACCCGTGGTCATGGCCGAGCCACTCCGTTTGTTGTCGTGGCGACTCGCAGCCGCGCTACCAACAAGCACACGTTGCTCGCGGCGGCTCGTCCATGGCTAGATCTAGAGCCATGAGCACGCGAAGCAAGAACAACACGAGCAAGGAAAGCATGGGCAAGGCAGGATTTCCCCTTGGAACCCATACATCCCGTGGGAGGGGATTCTCACTGGACGACGCAAAGATAATAAATCTCCCTAATTTCTTATTCTCCAAGCAGACATCATGAGCAAACCTTTAAAAAAAAGCGCAGGAAATCTTGGTTCATCTTCTCTCTGCTGTTCAAGTCGATTGTTGCAGCAATACGAGGTGGAGGTAGCCGGATGGTGAGAAGGATCCAAGTGCAATGTCTTTTGGCGCTCCCGATCTGGAAATCTGGGCGCTTGCGGCAAGGTTCCGTCGGCGTCGTCTAAACCGCTGTTATCGCTTGCAGCCAAGGCTGCAGAAATTTGGAAACCTGGGTTCTCACGGCCAAGGCTCCATCTTCCGCGTCATCTAAATCCCTCCGTCGAGCTTTGGCCGTGAGCGACGATGAAGAGGTTGCTTTACTCTCCACGGATCTGGAAATCTGAACGAATCTAACGAGGACAACGAGATGGTGGGGGCCTGATGCGCGGCTGAGGATGGAGGAGAACTTGCCGGCGGTCGTCGATGGCCGTGAATGGAGGAGATGGGGGAGCTCGCCGGTGGTCGTCGGTGAATGGCGGATGCGGAGAAAAGAGAGAATATTCTAGCTAGATTTTTTATTTTTATATTTGTCCAAATCGTCCCCACTCGTCGATTTGAAATTGAGCTTTAGTAAATAATGCACGTCATGTCATGGATGACGTCGCAGTAAGTCATCACTGAATGTGGGTTGGCGGTCTTTTCTGCAGTGCGTAAGAGCACGCACCAGCAGAACTGTAAGGCAGGGATTGGCCAAGATTGTAATATTGGCCTTCTCAGTTTTTTATTGGTCGGAACCTTCTTAGAGTTGACTTAGGGGAGGTGGCACCCACCTTAAAAAAAGAAAAAAGAAGGGGGAAACGAAAGTGGGCATCTCGGCTATAAAAGAAACCGAGAGTGCACGTGAGGAGAGGAAGGTAAAAAGGAGAGGAAGAACGAAGCAAGAAGAGAAAGAGGGGGACGAAGAAGAAAGGAAGGAAGGCTGTCACGGGGATCCCGTCAAGTCGATTCAACGCTTGGTAAGTGCTCACACCCATTTTTCGTCAAATCTGAGTAGTTTTCGGAGTTAGGACTAAAATTCGGAATTTTGGGAAATTTGAGCGGCCTGGTCCGATTTTTGAGTTGTCCACCTATGGAATTACATGGAAATGGAGGTCTAGGGTGTTGTGGAGTCGTTGGGTTTATCGAGAATCATTTTGACAATACGGTTTAGTCGGAGCGAAATTTTATAGTATCATATTTGAGTTTCTCATTACGAACGGCTTGAATAATCTCTTTGGCTGAGCGATTTGTTATCACGTGGGAGTAGCTTTGCTTGGGAACTGGATTCGAGTGGTTAGAGACTGCGCAGGACGGCCGTGTCACTCCGATCCCTATAGTGTTTGGGGTGCGACAAAGATTACGTAAGTTTAACCCATAGCCACGAACCAAAGTGACCACCAGCACCAATCCCGGAGCCAACTTGTCTCACACCGTGTCTCCGTGCTGCAATCACTATATATAATCAAGAACCCGCAGATATATCTTCACCTTCATCTGTGGTTGTAACCTGGAAGCTTTGTTCAGGTACGCATGTTGTTAGCAGAATTGCAATTGTTTATCTCTATTCTTGTGTTATGATTGCAGCTTATTTTTTATTACTAATTAGTATTGATCTTTCATTTATCATACCTGTGACTGCACTCCATGCACAAGATCTCACAAGTACTCTGTCAATACTTTTCGGTTTTACTGATCCAATGTTTTTCAGTTCATATACCATGATATGCGTAACTGCGTTTCCATAGTTACTTGACTTGGAACTTATCTAGGAGTGAGGCTTCTAGAAACACAAAATATCTGCTGATTGAGTTATCTTTGATCATTCCGTCCAAAAATTTATAAAAAAAAAGTTATCTTTGATCATGGTTGAAGTTCAAGCTAGGTTTCTAAATTCTTACTAGTGGATACTTGCTAACTTTGCATCAGTCACCAGGTTGAGGTGGTGAGCTTCCCTACGATTTTGAGACAGTGAAGGACTATGGAATCCAAATTCACCCAACTCACTAACCCTGTTAACGGTTTCGAGGCTGACAGTCTCGCTTACCCAGCCAACCCAGATCCACTTCCGTATCTCTCAGATGGGTTCAATGTAGATGAACTTTATGTTGATTTCAACTCCTCAGAGATTAGCTCTCTCCCGCATGAGCAGCAACCCCCAAATGATGTGCCCATTGTTCCGATCATCCTTGATGGAGGACTGAATCTGCCATCCACAGAGGTAAGCCCCTATGGAGGCTCGCTACACAATTCCACAAGCTTCAGTGAAATACCAAATTTAAGGGGAGAATATCTCTCCCTCTTGGATTACAGCGACTCAACAGATCCAGTTCTCAAATACATAAATCAGATACTTATGGAAGAGGACGTGGAGCAGCCCTGGATAATACCTGACTTTACGGCTCTACGACAGACCGAGAAATCTCTGTACAACGCACTTGGCAAGAAGTACCCCAATTCGCCGGAGCAAACCATAGAAGTCAATACCAATCAATTCATTGATGGCACAAGCAGCAACTGTAATGAGGATAGCAGTGAGCAGGGTTGTAATGGCACTAGCCATTCTCTTGATCCTAATTCACAAGATGATCCTGAAGGCTCTCCATATCATGCTTCTCTTTATGCCCCGAATCCTCATGAATTAGTCATGCAGTGGACCATGGATCCCAGTTCTCATTTCTACATCAATTCTACAAGCAGCTTCCCAGACTACTGGAACGGCTTTGGTGATGCCTTCCCCAGTGAGCTTCTGCATAGGAGTACATTGAGCAATAGTCAACCAGGCTTGCAATTGCAGTTTAATAAACAGTTTGAGGAGGCAAGGAAGTTCCTTCCTGTGAGCGTCCCTTTGACAATGGATCAGGAGAACTATGATTTGGCTCATAAGATCGGAAACACTGAAGTTAATGGCGTTGATGATGAGGAGAATTTGAGGAATCACTTAAAGAATGCATCAAGGGGGAGAAAGAATCACTATGGGGACTATGCGACTTTTGACGAAGGACGGGCCAACAAGCAATCGGCATTATATAAGGAAGATTGTGAGCTCTCGGAAATGCTTGATAAGGTATTGCTTGGTGACAACATGGGAGGGGGGGCGCTATTTTTAGAGTCCGCATCTGAGAAGACAAGCGGAAGGGAAGACCTGCCTGGTCCTACTTGTAGCCGGGGGCGTCATAAGAAGAGAACTAAGAGCACAGTGGACTTGAGGAGTCTTTTGGTTCTCTGCGCACAAGCTGTTTCGGCTAGCGACTTCAGGACTGCTCCTGGACTACTAAAGCAAATTAGAAACAATTCTTCCCCCTCTGGTGATGGATCTCAAAGATTAGCTCATTACTTTGCCAATGGGCTAGAAACACGCCTTGCAGGCAGTATTGACACAAATCAGGCTCAACGTTTTTGCAACTATAGAACGATAGCTGATAAGTTGAAAGCATACCACCTCCATCTTTCGGTCTGTCCATTTATGAAATTCCAAATCATCTTCTCGAACTTCATGATTCTGAAATTTGCAGCTACAGCAAAGGTGCTTCATATTATAGACTTCGGTATTAATTTTGGTTTTCAATGGCCAATACTTATCCAGGAGCTCTCGAAGAGAACTGAAGGACCTCCTAAGCTGCGAATCACAGGAATAGAGCTTCCACAACCTGGATTTCGTCCAGCAGAGAAAATAGAGGAGACAGGTCGTCGTTTGGCCAACTATTGTGAGCGCTTTAATGTTCCCTTTGAGTTCCATGCAGTAGCATCAGGGAGCTGGGATTGTATCAGGATTGAGGATCTCAAGATTCGAAGTGATGAGATGGTCATAGTGAATTGTCTTTGTCGGCTTGAGTATCTTTATGATGAGACAGTTGAGGAGAACTGCCAGCGTGACGCTGTCTTGAGGCTGATCAGGAGTATGGAACCAGATGTCTTTGTTCATGGTATATACAACGGGTCCTATAACACGCCCTTTTTCTTAAATAGATTCCGCGAGGCTCTTTTTCACATCTCTGCAGTGTATGATATGCTTGATGCTACCGTGGCTAGGGACAATGAACAGAGGTTGGTATTGGAGAAAGAGTTCTACGGACTAGAGATTATGATTGTTGTGGCATGTGAAGGTTTACATAGGATTTATAGGCCTGAAACATATAGGCAGTGGCAAGTTCGTCTTAACAGGGCCGGTTTCAAGCAGCTTCCTCTTGATCGTGAGCTCATGAAGAAGGCTAGGGCAAAGCTGAGTGAATGTTACCACAAGGATTTTGGGCTTGATGAACAAAGCAACTGGATGATGCTTGGCTGGATGGGCCGAATGATTTCTGCTTCCACATGTTGGTATCCACATAGGTTGGGTTAAGTGTGTTTTCTAACATGATGATCCACAGTTAGTGAGATTCTTCTTGAACTGCCATTGCCAGGCGAGGAATATCTGTAAGAGTGGCTGACATGGTGCTCCTTTTCTCGTTCGATCTATCTTGCAATTTGGGTGCATTTACAGGCTGGTTAGCTTCTTTCTAGCTCGATCATGCAACTCATTCTTTGCAGATCATATAAAGCAGCAAATACAGTGTTGTGAAACGCGTCGAGCAGGAGGAGGATCTCAATTAAATAAAGGGAACCATTGTGTCAAAGACATGTACTGGCGGTTGACAGGGTTTAGTTTTCTGTGAAGTGCAGTGCCAACTTAAGAATGTCAATATCTTGCGGAGGCAGGGTGAGCTCTGCTTCTTTATAGTAAGATGATGGATGCTTAGCAGAATTGTCTTATGTGCGATTGCGCCTATCTGGGACTCGCTCATATGTTTTTCATTTTTAGATGGTTATGCAAGTTTTATTCTTCTATTGTGAATGTGTTTTGTTCTTAATTCAGTCGTTTGAGTTTCTAGGTTGATGAATTTGGAGCTCTTTGTAGTTTTGTGTAATTTTAGTTCTTCATCTTTAGTTTATCAAACTAAGTTCTTATTAATTTCATAAGAGTTTTGTTAAAATCCCGGAATGATTGTACTCTGTCCACGTGTAATCTAAATGACATCCCAGCAAGCCGATTCCTACAATTACATATGCACTAATCATGTAAAATATGGATTTTGACCCCGTCAAAGAAAAAGAAAAGGTAGAAGCTACAGCAGAGAGAGAGGAATCGAGAGTTTTCGGGAGAGAGGGAAAAGAGAAGAGAGAGAGAGGAAGGTGAATGTGTTTTGTTCTTAATTCAGTCGTTTGCTCAAAGAAATTCTTGGAAAATTTCTAGGTATTTTTGTAGGAATGATGAGGGTGTTGTGAATTTGGAGCTCTTTGTAGTATTTTTTGATTTTGGGACGGTGAAGGTGGGATTCTTGTAATCTTTCGATCAATTCTTCTATTTGCAATGAAATTCTCTTTGGTTCAACACATTTTTGCAGCCTCTTGAACATTATGAAATTGAGTATACATGCATAAGAAAATATGACTCCTCCTTTAAGAGCCTACGCATTGGATCGAAAACTCTCCGCACTGGATCATTCACGCTATAGTCAAAATCCATCAAACTGTTAGAAAAATATTAGAATACATAATAATAATAATAACTATTGGAAATACATTGCAAAAAATTAGAAAACAAAAATAAATATTTAAGCATGCAAGTACTATCCTTAAGAATAATTCTGTCCCTCGGAATATGAAACTTGGGTCCGTTTGTTTCACGGAAAATAACTTCCAGGAAAAAGTTTTCCGGATTTTCCGATGTTCGTTTCACGGAAAATAAACTACTCAAGAAAAATGTTTTCCATCATTGGGAAAAACAACCTTCAAAGATGAGGAAAATATTTTCCACCTTTCAAAAGTAGAAAACATTTTCCATAATTTCTTCCACCTTACTTCTTTTCACCAACACATTTTTGTTTTATTTTTATGCTTTCTTTTTCTTTTTTCTTTTTTCTTTTTTTCCTTTTCTTTTTTTTTTCTTTTCTTTCTTTCCTTTTCAGCTTTCTTCCTTAGCCTTGGCCGGTCGCCAGCCACGACGGCGGCCGACGACAGGCCGCAGCCGCGGCCGCGAGCCAGCTCGAGCTCCGCCCCAAGTTGGCGAGGCTCCGCCTCGCCCGATCTAGGGAAGCCGAGCTCGCCCGAGCCCAGTGAGCTCGGGCCTCGCTAGATCGAGCGAGGCGGAGCCTCGTCGGCTTGGGGCGGAGCTCGCGGCTCGTCGGATCCGAAGCTCGCAGCTCGCCGGATCCGGAGCTCGCGGCTTGCCGAGATCCGGCGAGCGGGCGGGGCTCGAGCCTCGCCCGAGCTCACCGGGAGGTTCACCGGGCTCGGCGAGCTGCGAGCTCTCCGGGCTCGCGAGCCGCGAGCTCGCCGGTCGCGGCGGAGCTCAAGCTCTCGATCCAAGCGAGCCCAAGCTTCGCCGCGGATCCGGTGAGCTCGCGGCTCGCCCGAGCCCGTGAACCTCCGGCGAGCTTTGGCGAGATCGGCCCGAGCCTCGAGCTCGCCGGATTTGGCGATTGGGTCTTGGTCGGCCGCCGGGCCGCCCGGCCATTGTCAAGCGTGCGGTGGCGGAGGAAGGAGGAAGGAGGAGGAAGAAAGAGGAGGAAGGAGGAAGGAAAAGAAAAAGAAAAAATAAATAAAAATTCAATTTTTTAAAAAATATAAAAAAATAAAACTAATTTTTTGGTCAATTAAAAATATTAAAATTCAATTCTTCAATAATTTTTCCAAAAAAATTAAATTAGCTAACGAACGGTGGAAAATATTTTCCACTTAAAGTTCAGTTTGATCGAACACTTTGGAAAATATGGTCATTTTCTTGGAAAATGACTTCCGGGAAAATATTTTCCGAAAATGGCTCATTTTCCGGGAAACGAATGAACCCTTAGTGTGCAAAGCTTCAAGAGTTATCCTCCCAAGGTACAACAAACCTTTTTTTACACTCCGCATTGAATATTAGAAATAACAAAACAACGTTATGTGTATAACCTAGCAAAAAGAAAAGGAAAGATATGAGGACATAGTGCATCTTCAAAGATTGTGGTTTGAAGTTTAATTTATATTTAAACAAGAGAAAGAGAAAAAGAAAGCCGTTATGAGACCATCATAAATCAATTGGAAATTAAAAGGATGACCATTATAAAATAATGAAAAGTTTATGAAGTAAAAAATCAAAAGTTATAAAGCCGTTATATGGCCGTTAGAAAGCTATTATACGGCTGTTGTAAAACCGTTACAAAAATGATGACTTTAATAACGATCATAATTTATAATAAATATTTTAAAACTGTTGAAATTTCCAACAATCCCCACATATTTCAAAAAGTTTTGAAAATAAAAAATAGAATAATATTGTGTTATTAGAGAGTAATGTATCGGAACAGGTGCTTGTTAGGGTATGAAACAGCCCTAAAAAGAATGAAATATAATTCATGAAATCATTTGTGAAGTTTTATGCTTCTATGAACCAAGAATTCCTTTTTGTGAATTATAATTTTCACCAATCACATTGCACTCCCACAAACTTTGATGTTCAACAAATTTTTGTGCTAACAAGCCATGTGCATGCTTGATTTATTCATAAGTATTCTAGAGATTTTAAAAATTCTCATAGGAGTGGCCTAACTTCACACTTATATAGGTGATTCTATCAAGTGCAATTTGCATCTTAATACACCACCAATAAAGACTATGACATTTCATTAAAAGCTTAACTTAACTTCTTTTTCTTTGCAATTTTGCACTACTTTCACCTTAAAAGGAACACAAAATTTTTAATAGAGCAGGAGATCAACAAGCGACTTATTATTACTCATATGAACATAATTCATGGGATCGCCAATCACATAGGTTGGGTTACCATCACTATTGATTATCTTCAATTAGCTTGTCTCATTCCCCTCGATGTATAATCAAAGGATTGGCCAAAATCACTTCTGACTTAACATAATGGATCGATATAAATCCTTTTTTAAAGAATTATTTTACCACATCACGTCTCAGCCAAATGTCTCTTTTTACCATTGAAAGTTCCATTTCAATGGCTATTGCATTTTGGCAATCACAATATCTAGACATAGATGTCGTTTTATTTACATAGGAACATATGTTAAGAAATTTCTTAACTACTTAGCCTCAATTTTAATATGAGTTTGAGAAATTTTTTCTTCTTCCCAAGAACTTGAGTAGCTCTTCAATTTTCAAGATAACTATTTTCTTCTCCTTCCTTACTAGAGGTTAGCAGGATAAAGCATTATATTTTTAACATATATACCTGATAGCACTTGAGTTTACCTCCAATTCTTTTGCACTTGCCAAAATATTGGCTTAGAAAATGACTACAATAATTACGTCATCAGATCATCTGCTTCAACCAAGTAAAATTTTTGGTTAGCAAGATTGTCATTTCCCCCACAATTTTGTTTGGCTAATTTCAAAGTTACATCATCTCCACCAAGGATGAACACATATCTTACAGCGGATTTTTTCTCATCTGAATTCGAGATCTAATTAACATCATTATATCCTTTTAATACAATAGAAAATCCGCTATGTATGATGCCATAATTTATGGTTTCTCGAATAATATAAAAATCCAATCCAAGAATACCTTAACCAGTTTATTTCTATGTCAAAATTGACGTGTTCAAGCTATGAAAACACATATTTGGCAAAGGAGCAATATAAATTCTGCTTGACTTCCTCCTAAGTGAATATATTTGCCAATGTTACCAAAACAATAGCCAAATGAGACCAAACCTTCATTATTTGAACAAAAAAGGAATACGGACAGCAAGCGTAAACACCTTTCAAATAGATTCAAACCATGAACAGCTCGTATAATTATGAATCCAACTAATTCAAGGTATGAAAAGCAATTATGACAAGAAATTCAGCAAGTTCTAAGCATTAGTAAAATTCTACCTCAACGGTCATATGTTGAATATGCATGAGAAGAAAACCTCGAAAGAGTTCTGTGGATCAAGCACATCATAACACTAGGGATTGCACAACTTATGAATCTACTTGTATCGAGACACCTTAACAACTTGCAAGCACATGAGTGGATGCATAAAAACGCCACTTCAAAGTTTAAAGCGTAGACGAGTATGCACAAAACACACACATCAATAATGGGTGCATCAAAGTATGTATTGCTTATTTTTCAATAAAGATCAAAACATGCCGTACAAGCTTATACAAAAATTTGCAACGCATTTTTTTTACATTTATCTAAAAACTTTACTGAACGTTAGAAAGTTTCTTCTAACAGTAGTGACTAACTAGGAAATATACTTCTCTAATAA
This sequence comes from Eucalyptus curtisii, assembly GCA_017140595.1. NCBI lineage: Eukaryota > Viridiplantae > Streptophyta > Magnoliopsida > Myrtales > Myrtaceae > Eucalyptus > Eucalyptus curtisii. The sequence goes on from CM029504.1 coordinate 12,632,319, forward strand.
ATAAAATGTCTAATCAGCAACATTATCCATCAATATATCCACATTGTAGTCAACCGACACCATTGTCATGAATAATGGCTAAAATTTTCCTCCCCTTAGCAGACAGATGCAACTTAATATACACTGTCAACCACTTAGCTTAAAACTTATCAAAGACTAGAGAAGTATAAGCATAGATTTATGAAATAGAGCAACAAGACTAAAGCTTAAAAATTCTAACTTAAACGGAATATCTTTAGTAATGCAAGTATGTACAATAGCGCACATGCCCCTCGGCTTGCTATAATAATTTTACCACTTATCGTAGCAAAGGCATGCCGGTGACATGCACAGGCAGTGTATTGCACACAAATGTCTTGCTAACTTTGCTTCATTTAGACTCTCATCTAGATCTAATGATCAGGACTGCTTATGAACTACTAAAGCAAATTAGACAGGATTCTTCCCCCTCTGGTAATGGATCTCAAAGACTCATTACTTTGCCCATGGGCTAGAGCACGCCTTGCTGGCAGGATTGACCCAAATCAGGTTCGAGGTTTTTGCAGTTGCTTTAGAACAGTAGCTGATATGCTGAAAGCTACCGACATCTTTCGGTCTGTCCATTTACGAAATTCCAAATCATCTTCGCGAAATTCATGATTTTGAAATTCGCAGCTATAGCAAAGGTGCTCCATATTGTAGACTTCGGTATTAGTTTTGGTTTTCAATGGCCAATGCTTATTGAGGAGCTCTCGAATAGAACTGAAGGAGCTCCTAAGCTGCGAATCACAGGAATAGAGCTTCCACAATCTGGATTTCGTCCAGCTGAGAAAATTGAGGAGACAGGTCGTCGTTTGGCCTACTATTGTGAGCGCTTTAGTGTTCCCTTTGAGTTCCATGCAGTAGCATCAGGAAGCTGGGAATGTATCAGGATTGAGGATCTCAAGATTTGAAGTGGCGAGATGGTTGCAGTGAATCGTCTTTATCAGCTTAAGTATCTTTATGATGAGACAGTTGAGGAGAACTGCCAGCGTGATGCTGTCTTAAGGCTGATCAGGAGTACGAAACTGGATATCTTTGTTCATGGTATATACAATGGATCCTATAATGCGCCCTTTTTCTTAACTAGATTCCGTGAGGCTCTTTTTCACATCTCTGCAGTGTATGATATGCTTGATGCTACCATGACTGGTGACAATGATCAGAGGTTCGTCTTAGAGAAAGAGTTCTATGGACGATGAATTTTGAATGTTGTGGCATGTGAAGGTTCACATAGGGTTGAGAGGCCTGAAACATATAGGCAGTGGCAAGCTCGTCTTACCAGGGCCAGTTTCAAGCAGCTTTCTCTTGATCAGGAGCTCGTGAAGAAGGCTAGGGCAAAGCTGAGTGCATGTTACCGCAAGGATTATGGGCTTGACGAAGAAAGTAACTGGATGCTGCTGGGCTAGAGGGGCCGAATAATTTCTGGTTCCACGTGTTGGTATCCACATGGGTTGGGTTAAGCATGTTTTCTAACATGATGACCCACGATTAGTGAGATTCTTCCTGAACTGCGGTTGCCAGGCAAAAATTATCTGTAAGAGAGGCTGACATTGTGCTCCTTTTCTCCTTTGATCTGTGTTGCAATTTGGGTGCATTTGCTGGTTGATTAGCTTCTTTTGAGCTCGATCATGCGACTCTTTCCGTGCAGATCATATAGAGCAGCAAATACCTTGTCGTTCACGTGTCGAGTAGGAGGATCTTAATTAAATAGAAGGGGACCATTGTGAAAGACATTTGTACGGGTGGTCAACAGGGTTTGGTTTTCTCTGAAGTGCACTGCCAACTTAAGAATGTCAATATCTTGCAGAGGCAGGGGACCTCTGCTTCTTAATTGTAAGGTAACCGATGCTTAGCAGAATTGTGTTATGTCTGCGATTGCGCCTCAATGTCTGGGACTTGCTCAGAGTTATGGCGAGATAAGCCGACATTTTCAGAGGCTTATGCTAGTTTTATTCTTCTATTGAGTACGTGGGTTTGTCCTTGATTTAGTCGTTTGAGTTTCTAGTTTGATGTAATTGGAGCCACGCTGCAGTTTAATTTTAGTTCTTTATCTTTACTTTATCAAACTGAGTTGTTATTATTTTCGTAAGATTTTTGTCAAAATCCCGGAATGATTATATTTCCTCTGCATTGACTTTTGTCTTGACCGATTCTTGTATTTGCGGTTAAATTCCCTTCGGTTCGACACATCTTTGCAGTTTCTTTCTACAGCTGCCCCATTCAGGTTTGCACGTCCTCGTCTAAATATTGCTTGCAGGGTAACCCTCACATTTACTTAACATTCATTTGGAAACAACTACGACCAAACAACAAAGATTACTCAAATCGTCAAAATTGCAATCCTATCGGTTAAATGGGAAACAACATTAAAATTGAGCAAAATGCCACATCAACTATAACTCAACTAAACTATGCTCAAACGCTAACAAAACAACTCAAAAGTTGTCAACAACTCGAACACTCGAAGCAATTATTTAAGCCATTTGCAACGCGGAACTCGCACTCAAAATCTTAAAATTCTCACTCCGATCAAGCTGTTGCTTTGAATCAACTCTCATTAAAACACATAGCTCTACAATGTCATAACCACAAATCCCATGAAATCCCATAACTCAACAACTCAAGAATCGGACTTCATAGCTCGAATTTCACAAAACTTTGAAACTAAGTCCTAGTTCCAAAAACTGCTACGATTGGATAAATGAAAGGTGCGAACACTTAATGGACATTGCGATATATAATAAATCCACTTCAACTAATCATTCGTGAGGTATTCACAAAATCCCCTAAAATCCTCTCTTTCCATTTCTTCTTCTTTCTTTTCTTTCTTTTTCCCCTTCTCTTTCTTCTCGCTTCTCCGTGCGTGCTCTCTTTTTCTTTCTTTTGTCGATCCTTTTATCCTTTTTTTGTGAGCCCCACATTAACTAACTCAAAAAAGCAACTATGACGTAATGTTGGTTTTCAGGTTTCATCTGCCAGGTATGCTTGCTTATTTATTTATTTTTTTGGCGGCAGAAAAGGATGCTTGCTTAATGCCTAGCAAACATCAAGGTATGCTGGCATTATGTGCCCATGTATCTATGTTTATCAATTTTGTCATTTCATTTTCTAGTTGGAGATGAATCAACTGGTCAGTTCTCCATTACCTGAGGTTTTCAAAACTTGGTCAGCTTCCTTTTAGATCTCTTGGAACAATATAATAGATCCTGCGCATTTGCTTTCTTTATTTGCTGATCCCGGTAACTGTTGTGGATTTGGAATTGGTTCAATGTGCATTTCTGCTTCCATTGTTCAGGTACAATCACTTCGAGTTAGGTTAACACATGTCCTCATCGATATTGGAGCAAAGCAAACTCTCTGCAGATAACCCTCACATTGACTAAGTAAACTCAATCATCTCTACCAATGGTCAACCGGATGGAGCTTTAAGTAATTGTTAGGTCCTAATATTTAATTTGGTTTATTGTTGAGTCCTAATATCTAATTTGGGCCATTCAAATTTGGGCGGACATGTCTCTTTACTTCTGCAAACCTCATCCTCAACAATAGCAGCCATTCACTGTATCGGCAAACGTCATCCTTTCAACAAATTTTTCTCCTTGGAGGCTAATACGAAACATTTAACAATGACTTCTAGAGTCCCATATGATGCTCGAAGTTTGATCTGGTCCAAACGTTGTGCAATTTTTTTATGGTAATAATACTGCCGTCGCACCAAAAGCCGGGACAGACGAGTCAAACTTCCCTGTTCTGACCAAGAAATGAAAATAATTAGAGCAGGTATCAAAAGAAGGTGAATGATGTCATTGCCTTAGAAAAAGAGAATCACTCAAAAATTAACGGGTGTTTGCAACCGGTGAGCTTCATTCAATTGAATTTACCTAAGAGCTCCACATTTCTTCCTTCTGGTATTCTACTTGCAGATTTCATCTGTTTGTTATTGTGATTGCAGCTTTTGATTACTCTTCCGAATAATTGGTTCCAGTAGTTCTACAGTCCTTCCACTGATTCTTTGCCTTGCTTTCCAACGTCTAGAGAGGCTAGATTGCATGCGCATGAAGGATTCGAATTTACATGTCTCTCACTCTGTTCATACTTTTTGAACTGGATACCACAAGATGATTCCTTTGTTTTTCGTTTATGCTTACACGAATCTCTGCAGTAATAGACTTCAATGATCTTAGATTCATAAAGGATTCGACTGTCTGAGGAAAAAAAAAAGTGAATTATGCGCAGATCAAAGAGTGTTACGTGACAGTTAAAGTTCAAAGCTAGGCTTCTGACAAGCAGTTGCTTGAGACTTTACTTCAGACACTCATTTGAGGCAGTGAGCTTTTGCAGGACTTTGAGACTGTGATCCCAATGGAGCCCAGCTTCCCGGCATTCTCTTCCCCTGTTGACGGCTTCAAGGACGATAGCCTCACTCACCCAGCCATTTCATATCATTCTCGAAATCTCTGTAATGTAGTCAAAATCAATGAACCTCCTGTTATTTCCAACTCTGCAGAAATGACCTCTCTCCCGCGCCAACCTGAGCTCAAATATAATGGACCATCTCTTCCTATTAATCTTGATGGAGACCTGGTCCTTCCATCAACAAATAAAAAACCCAATTTAGGGATGATCTGCTGTTCGACTAGCTGCGGTGAAAGCCCAAATAAAGGGGAGGAGTCTCTTTCCCTCTCAGTTCACAGCAACTCAACGGATCCTGTTCTTAAACACATAAATCAGATGCTTATGGAAGAGAATATGGAGGAGCAACCCTGGGTCATTCCCAACATCGTGGCTCTACGGCACACGGAAAAGTCTTTGTATGACGCACTTGGCAAGAAATACCCAGATTCCCCCGAGCAAACCGAACAGGTTGACACCAATCCGGTCATTAACAGCTCAAGTTGGAGTCCTTGGGGAAGCAGCGGTTGTCAAGGCAGTAATGGGACTACCAGCACCAGCTCCAACTCTTTCCATCCTCTGGATCCTGAGACACATGATGATCCGGAAGGAAATGATTATGCTTTCATGCATGCCAAAAGTCCTGGTGACGCGGTCTTGCAGTCTAATGTGGGTGGCAAATTTCAATCCCCCATAAATTCTGTAAACTGCTTGCCTAAGTATGGGGATAAGTTTTATTACTCGGTTCCAAGTGAGCTCCTAATTGGGCACATCTTCAACAACAATGAGTCTGTCCTGCAATTTAATAGAGGTTTAGAGGAGGCCAGGAAGTTCATCCCTAGCAGCATTCATATCAATCAGGAGAAAGAAGGATTGGCTCCAACCATCAGAGAGAAAGAAGAAATCGGCATCAATGGTACCAATCAGTCAGAGAATGGGTCAAGGGGGAGAAAGAATCATGAAAGGCATTATGCCATATTTGAAGAAGGGCGGACCACCAAGCAATTGGCTTCGGACAACGAAGACTATGAGCTTTCAGATTTGCTTGAAAAGTTGTTGCTCAGCAACAAGAATGGGGGGCTTCTTTCATTAGAGTGCAAATCAGAGAAGTCAATTGAAACTAAGGACCTTCATGGTCCTAATGGTACTGGGAATCATAGTAAGAAGAAGGGATACGAGAGCACATCAGACTTGAGGAGTCTTCTGACTCTCTGTGCCCAAGCTGTCTCTACCTATGACTTCAAAACAGCTCGTGAACTGCTAAGGCAAATTAGACAAGATTCATCCCCCACCGGTGATGGTTCTCAAAGGATAGCCCATTACTTTGCAAATGGGCTGGAAGCACGCCTTGGCGGCAGTATTGGTAGAAGTCAAGCTTTTCACTATTCAGTTATCGAGAAGAGATCGCTAGCTGATAAGGTCAGAGCATACCAACTTCATTATTCGACCTGTCCATTCACAAGATTCCAAATCCTCTTCTCAAACTACATGATTCTGAAATCAGCAGAAACAGCAAAAGTGCTTCATATTGTAGACTTCGGTATTAATTTTGGTTTCCAATGGCCAATCCTTATCCAAGAGCTCTCGAAGAGAACTGGAGGGGTTACTAAGCTGCGCATCACAGGAATAGAGCTTCCACAATCTGGATTTCGTCCGGCTGAAAGAATTGAGGGAACAGGTCGCCGTTTGGCCAAATATTGTAAGCGCTTTCATGTACCTTTCGAATTCCAAGCAGTAGCATCAGCGAGCTGGGAATGCATCAGAGTTGCCGATCTCAAGATTCAAAAAGGAGAGGTGGTTGCTGTGAATTGTCTGTCTCGATTCGAGTATCTCTATGATGAGACGGTTGAGGTGAATTGTCAGCGAGATATGGTCTTAAGCCTCATCAAGAGTATGAAACCTCATGTCTTTGTTCATGGTATAAGAAATGGATCCTACAACGCACCATTTTTCATGACAAGATTCCGTGAGGCTCTTTTTCACCTCTCTACTATGTATGATATGTTGAATACTACCATAGATCGTGCCAATGCGCAAAGGTTGGTTCTGGAGAGAGATTTCTTTGGGCGAGAAATTATGAATATTGTGGCATGTGAAGGCTTGGAGAGGGTTGAGAGGCCTGAAACGTATAAGCAGTGGCAAGTTCGTCTTAACAGGGTTGGTTTCCAGCAGCTTCCTCTGGATCAGGAGTTGATAAAAAAGGCTAGGGCTAAGTTGAGTGGAGATTACCACAAGGATTTCGTGCTTGATGAAGAAGATAACTGGATACTGCTCAGTTGGAAGGGCCGGATAATTTCAGGTTGCACCTGTTGGGTGTCACCATAGTTTATTCTGAAAGCATGTTTTCCATCATAATAACCCGTAATGACAGATATTCTTCCTGAATTGCCAGGTCAAGATTATGTGCATGAGACGCTGAGGAGCTGCTCAATTTCCCGAATCTTCCATATATGCTTGCTTTATGTACCCATGTATCAGCCAGTTAGCTTCTCTTTGGATAATCATCTGATTCTTCCTTGCAGAACATAACACTATATCAAATGTTTCAAAGGTCAAGTATAAATGCTGTAAATCATCTCAACAGAAGATATGACAGGAGAAGGATTGGAGGCAAATGCCGTTTTGGGCAGAACTATGATAGATAAAACTGATTTAGCAGGAGGATATCAAACAAAGAGTTGAAATTGTTGTATGGAAGATATCTTTATTAGTTTTTCGTTATACATGTAGTGCAGAGTCATCTCCATGAGTTTATATCTTGCAGAGCACCTCTGCCTCTTGCCTGGGGTTTTGGCGAAAGAAGTATGATGCAATTCTTTCTTGTACTTCTCTGAACCAGTGGAGCCGTTTCTTGGCTCTTTCGTAGTACAGCATTCGCATAAATTGCAGCGCAAGTGAACGTTCATTTCAGAGAGATGAATCTAATCTAAAATTGAGACTTTCCAACATCTGGGACGAGCTTTTGGCCTTTTCACTCTGCCATATCAATTAGTCTATCGACTTATGAAAACCTTTTTCACGTCAAAATAGCAGCCATTGACTGAATCGGAGATGATATCCTTCAGGAACTTCTCTTTGGAGGCTATTATCAAACAAACATAAATAACCACGTTCCACACCTGATATGGTCCAAATGGGGCGCAACTGTCTATGGGGATGGTCTCCTCACTTGACACCACTATGGGACATCAACTCCCTACTTTACTGACACGTTTAGGTACTTACCGACAAAATAATGGAATTACTAACACGAAATTATTCACATGTCTGAAAAACTACGATCGCCACTCTAAAGTTACTGATCACGGAAATGATTTGGGACAAATTATGGAATGATGGAGCTGAGCACATGGGTTAATGTCTTCCCTTAATAAAAAGCAGGAATATGTCATTTCCTGCTAAGGAAGATTAGGTAAGAGGCATTTTCTGACCTGGTTGACCCTCCATCATTATGCAAAAGTTCCACATAAAGATGTTGCCGTTCCACGTTGTGACAAACTCAGAAGCTGGGCCATTTCTCACTTTCGCGCGATGGAGCAATAATTGTCTGACCAAAAAATAAAGAGAAATAATTGGTATTAGTTAATGTTTGATTGTATTTGCTGTGAAATTCTCTTTTGTTCGACACATCTTTGCAATTTCTTTATCTAGCTGCCCCCCAAGTCAAGTCTACACATCCTCTTCTAAACCCAACTCCAGAAACTATTACAGGATAGCCCTCACATTTACTTAGTAGAACCAATCATCTCTTCCAATGTTTAAGATTGTTCAGGTATTGAGATATCATTTAATAGCTTAAGTTTTTAGATCAGCTGCAAGCGGTCACCAAAATACTTCAAAAATGATGGAGCTATGAAGTTTGAACTAACGTTGGCTTCTGTTATCTAATAAACTTTGGGAAATATGAATTTATTTGCTTAGTTATGCATAGCCGAGTTTCAGTGAAAGTAAGCACGGATGGATGCTTAAAAAAAGCTGGACCTGCAAATGGAATGTGGTCACCGAGGATTGTTCCTATGTCATTTCAAGAACCAATGTGCTAGTCTGCGCACAAAACCTTCGTATGGTATGAAGTTTGCCCTCTCAAGTCTCAGCTCTAACGAAGTTATGTCGGTTGTTTTGATATGGATGAAGAGATTCTGAAAATGCCAATTCTAATGAGGGCCAACGGGATTTGCAATTGAAACGTGACAAGTGACGGCATTCGTCAAATATGAAACCAAGTTATGGGTAGCTTGTATGCAACTAGAATTTTAAGTGTTATTTGCTCATCTGATTATAAGTAAAAGGGCAGTAGGGATGGGGGATGACGAACAATTATACCGACTTTCTTTAAACGTTATCACAAGGAATTCATACCCATTACAGAATGTTTTAATTGTGTCATAACTACTCTGCATTTTAAAGCATGTTTGTGTCACACCCCAATTCACAAGAAAAAGGGCATGACACGGCCGTCCTTTCACCGAAGGACATAGCCTCAACATAATCAAAATTTAACCCGATATCAGCATATATACATCCATATATATCACAAAAAGAGTTTTTGGTTACAATATCATAGTATTTCTACAATTCACCGAACCAAAACATATACCTTCTACAAAGACTAACTTATAAACTTATCAATTATGCACAAGTCATACCCAAAAAGTTTCCACCACAAAAGTCTTCCCGAACGAATGCTCACACCTATTTGTGACTCGCTGAAGAACCTGAAAAACAATTAGATGAGAGAAGTGAGCTACCACGGCTCAGTGAGGAACACATTTCTTTTAAGCGGATCGAGAAATCACTATGCACATTTAAAACACAATCGTAACTCACTTTATCATAATATATAATCATAAGTCAAATACCGAAGATACCAATGGTCCAGTCCATTAGTCAATCTCATAAAACATGTATCAATGGTCTATTCCATTGATTAATCTCATCTCATAAAACATGTATCAATGGTCTATTCCATTGATTAATCTCATCAAATCACATCGATGGTCCATTCCATCGACCAAACTCAAATCACACGTCAATGGTCTACTGCACTGATCAATTCATGCTCAAATGTCTAGCCATGGTCACTCGTATCGCGCGTGACAAGACAACCAAGATTCCCTCCTTGGCAAGGTCTCCACCTATTATTAGCCGGTGGCTTGGCCCACAAGGATATCCTAGACTAGTATACGCATACCTACACCGTGACATCCTGATTTTTAGGTTCTGATTTCAATTGGAGAAGTTGAGCATTTCATCAACGCGACTACAGTGCTTTTCTATGAGATGGCCACTCACGAGATAACTAGACTAGCTAGGTAAGCTATTAAGGACTTTAACGCAGATAGACTTGAGAATTCGAATAGGAATCAACTTCTTGACCGTACTCATCTTTAGAGGTCATTACGGCACAGTTAAAAATCGCATTAAGATCAGAGATAGGTCAGTTCGACTGAGATGTGTGGCCGATCGTGAATGACTCCACTAAATTAGAAAATTCTTGCCGATCGGCACTAATTTGATTTTACTGTCATTTTGGTATCCTGTATCTGTATTTGAATCCTCGAGATTTTCACGACAACCGAGAGTCACCAATGTGTCGAGTGGGTTCATTGTAGCTCGAAGAAAATCGACCACGGGTCATTTGCCCTAAGAAGTTCTGAAAACTACCCAGTAGCCTAGGTCACGCTAAAAACGCGTCAGAGTGAAATTAACCATCGATTTGAGTCTGATTTCAGAAATTGAAGGTTCTGTTGTATCACAATAAATTCTAGGAGCGTCGACTCAATCTCAGAAGATTTTTCTAACAACCAAGACTTTTTGGGAAAAAGTCAGTTTATGACCATTTTTGTTCGAACAAGGCCGAGGATTATTTTGGTTGCAAAATTGAGAAGCATGATGGATTCTTGGATCAAGAAAATGCCAATGGAAGCATTGAGATGTTAATTGGTTTTATGGAGGCCAATTGAGATGGAATTGAAGTGGAACAAGCAACCAATTGAAACCATTTCACTTCAAATTCGTAACTCCCCCATACCCTAGCACTTTTGGACCAATTGAGAAATTGTGGGGTGTGTGTTGGTGGCTCAATGTGAGCCAAGGACCAAACACTTGGCCTATGATGATTCTTGGAGATATTTGTGGAAATATCAAGCCAAGGGGTCCTCCATCTCTCTCTCATCTCTATCCTCTCCATCTCTCTCTCATTTCCACCATCCAAGACTCTCTCTCTCCCCTCCATCTTGTGCGAAACCAGCAAAGAAGAAGAGGAGCCGGAGCAGCCCATCGCCGCCTCACGCTGCCTCGCCGTCGCCGTTCGCACCTCCACCCACACGAGCACCGCCCAACCCCGTCGTCTCTCCCTCTCCTCACTCGACCAAGCTGCTGTTCCGGTGCTGTGGAAGCTCAACCGGAACTGTGTTTTGCCATTTCTTCACCGGTAAAGCCTCGCCTAGGCCCGGTTTGGCCTATTCTATCTTTCCCGAGCCTCACCGCGCTAAACCGAGCTATTTTCTCTCCATTTCCAGCAGCGAACAGCAAGTCAGAAAGTGGGTATTCCAACCACTTGTAGGCTCAATTTGAGGTGCTTGTAGGCCTCGGACCCTAGGCCCGCTTCGGAGAAACACGTCCCTTGCGATGTTCCCGACGTTTCAATCCGAGCGGATTGTAAAACATGTGAGTTTAGCTCACTAATCCTTGCTTAGTTTGCTAATTATGCTTAAAGGTTGATTAGTGTCAATTAAGTAAGATTAAGTGGTTAGATTAGAGTAGATTAGTGATTATAAATTAATTGTGATGCATGTTAGGATTATGGTTAGTGCATTTAGCTAGAGGTTAGTCTATAGTATTTATTGAATGCATCTCGGGATTTTTCCCGACCGTCTCGAGCTCCAATTAGGCATTACGGGCCTAAATTGGATTTTTAGTAATTATTTATTAATTTTCGAAATTAATTTAATTAAATTTTTTATTTTCCGAAAATTAGGTAGGGATAGCCGACGACCGGAATTTTATGTTGATTATTGTGGCGCAGTCCGTTTATTTATTTGAGCATGGGTTTGGGTTAAATTGAATTAATTGTATTTCTAGGATTTTATTCCTAAGGAGTTCAATTTCAGTAATTGATTGGAAATGACCGAGCGTGGGTCTACAGCGCCATTATTATTTTAATAGGCTGTATAGAGTGGTGAGAAAGGAAGTAATATGACGTGGCTCGGAGACCAAGAAGGTCGTCCTTGAGAATGTACATGACTTATGGACATACGTGGCTCGGTGATTAAATACATCACCTTGGCGAATAGGTCGCCTTAGAGAATGCACGTAAATTGTTTATTATATACATCACCTAGAAAAGACACGTGGCTCGACGATTAGTATGTCACCTTGGCGAAAATGGCGCCTTAGAGAATGCACGTGGCTCGGTAATCGATACGTCATCTTGGCAAACATGGTGCCTTAGAGAATGCACGGGGTCGGTGATCGGTACGTCACCTTAGGGAAAACGGCACCTTAGAGAATGCACATGGCTCGGTGACTAAGTACGTCGCCTTGGTGAATAGGTTATCTTAGAAAATGCACGTGACTCGGTGACTAGTCATATATCTTATATGGAAATTGAATAATAAGAATGGAAATGACCAAGAGATGGTCCGGCTGACATGTAATTGACTAAGTCGATTGATCAATGCTTTGATCTGATGTCGTGAATTAATTGAATTGAAATGACCAAGAGTTGGTCCATCTAACATGTAATCGACTAGGTCAATTTGATCGATGCTTCGATTTGTTGAGATTGTTGGGTGCCTATTGAATTGTACTGATTTGCAGGTTGGGACTAAGGCCAAGGTAAGTTATCTTACTCGTGTTGTGTATAGGCAGCCCTAAGGTGTATTGGTTTACTAATCGAGTCTTAGGGGGCAGAACTTGCTGAGACGTAGTCTCATTGGTTATTGAATAACCATTTCAGGTCCCTAGATACAATAGACTTGGATTTTGAAGATCTCGAAAGTCCGATGCAGTCTGCTAAAGGCTCCAGTTAGAGTGTGGAGGATGATGAAGAGGTGGACGAGGATCCGTAGTTTGTAGAACCTCACTCCTACTTGTAGACCTTGTTTTTAAACTGACTTAAGTTGAATTTGACTTAATAGTTCACATTGTATATTGTGCACTGGTTTGCAATGTATATAAGGGTGAATGTTTTTAAAGGTTTAAAATTTAGTCCTACTATTCTATCACAATGTTTTATTGTCTGGGGATAAATGATATGCTTCCGCATGTGCATATGAAATGAATGGGTCGGCGATGCGTCCTGGGACGTCGCTATTAATCGACCAAGTGAGGGATGGGCACGCGTTCGAGGATCGGGACGTGACATACACACCCCTCAGGGTCCACAGAGATATTGAGCAACAACCACCAATCACAATATCCAGTAATCCAATATCAGAAAGAAAGTCATATCACAACTCAAAATTTGATATATAATTATCAACACATTCTTCAAAATGTCTCAGGATTCCTTCATAAAGAATTTCACAAACTATTTTCAAACAACCATTCAAATCAAATTCGAAATATAACTCAGTCTTTCAAATAACAAAATGGCAGTAATAACTCGATCCTGTTTTATGCAACAAAAGATGCATTTTATCAACTCATAGAATATATAATCCACCATGTTTCTCAAAACATGAGTTTAATATACAAAGAAGAAATAGTGTCACTCACCTAGGAAAAACAAAAATCAACTACGACGCTCACTCGAACCAACACACTCGGATCCCTAACAATTAACGGAAAAACAATATCAAAAGGCCGAGTAAAAAGGATATTCTTATAATGACTCGCCTATATTAGGCCTATTTGTTGATGAAACGACACCTATGCGCCACGAAATCTCGCATTTAGCGGAAAACATTGTTTTCCGCTGGGCGCGGCCCATGCACCAACTTCGTCACGCCATAACTTCCTCCACAAAATTATGTTTCAAGCCATCTTATAGTCTTTAGAAAGCTCTCTTAACATACAACAACAACCCCAACTCAGCCGTCCCAAAACAGCACCGAAAATAAAAAAAAAAAAAAAAAAGGCTCAAAGCTACTGTTCACTACAGTTCTAGAATGCGCCCCCAACTTTAAAATTCCGTTCCGGACAAACCGCAAGCTCAAATCACGATCCGTAAAATGCTATAGCTTCACAACATCCTAAAGTACCATTTCTACAAAAATATGTAGCTCAACGACCCAAAAATCGGACTTCGCCGCACAAATATCCAAGAAATCCGAATTTCAAGCCCTAATTGCGACGATTGCTTCAAGTAGATGATTAAAGGCCCCGATCACTTATCGACGCTGCAAAACGGAGTTGAGTCGACTTGATGAGGCATCCAGGTCGTGAGCGCGTCATATTTTTTTTTTTTTTTTTTTCTTTTTCCTTTCTCTCCTTTCTCTCCTCTCCCCTGTTTCTTTCTTTCCCCTACTTCTGCCCGTGCTCTTCTTTTCTCTCCCTCTCTCTCATTTTTAGAACACAACCGAAGCTTCCTCCACTTTCCTTCAGCTTCTATTGTTAACTTTTCAAACTCTTTCTTTTCCCTTTTTTTTAGCCTATATATTACAGTTTGTCTAACATGATGAACCTCAATAGGCGAGAGATATAAACAAGAGAGGCTGGGGTATCGTTCACTCTCGGGTTTCACCTAAGTACGTTCACATTATGTCTAGCAAAGAGATGGTATGATGGCATGATGGCAGTAAGTGCGCATTTACTGGCTGGTCAGCTTCTTTTTAGATAATCATGCGATTCTTCCTTTGTAGATAAAATGAAGCACCTAATACACTCACGAGAAATATGTGAGGTTCGAGTATAACATCTAATATAGTGGTGGGGCCCAAATGAAAAAATAAAGCGCAAAAGTATACATGGAGCGTCAAAACTTGGCACGATGGGACATTTAAGTGTCAAAAATTACAAAAGCCACTTTTTTTTTCAAAAATGGAATACTTGAGTGCCAAGTCCAGCGAAGGTGGCTGGAGATCCTACGTGGTAATTTTTTAATAATATAACCCGTCTACATGGCACACTGAAAAGCTAAGTCAATAACGAAGAATCAAAACGATATCGTTTTATCTTTTTTTTTTTAATTTTAATATATTAAATTAAAATATATTTTATTTTAAAAAGAAAAAAAGGAGAATGAAGAGGAGGCAAAAGGCGAGGGTTGAGCCCTCACCACCGCCTCCCCGCCGCCTCCCCGCCGTCGTCGAGAGAGGGCCGACGACAATGGGAAGAGTGTCGACCGAGGTAGCTAGGCCCTAGCCAAGGGCCGACGACCCCAGCCGACATCTAGGCCAAGGGCCACCGCTGGCTGGGGCAACCACCTAGTGGACGATGGCCCTTTGCTTAGCTAGGCGAGATCCGGCGACTCTCGCTGAATGTTGTCGATCTGCCAAGGTCACCAAGCCCTAGCCATCATCACCGGCCCTTCCTAGCGATGGTAAGGAGGCAGCGGCAAGGGCCTACAATCTCCATCTTCTTCTTTTTTGGTTAAATAAATAAAGTTAGTTTTAAATTTAATTTAATTAATTTTTATATTAATTATCTACCCACATGAACAACAAAACGACATCGTTTTTGCATTTGTCTAGTGACGTTAGTGTGTAAAACGATGTCATTTTACACTTGCCTTGTCGAAAAATTGCTACGTCAACATTTTAGCCGGATTTACTTACTGTTGGCATTAAGTGTCTCTCCGTGCAAAGTTTTGGCACTCCAATTGTCCAGCACTCAAAAATAGAGAGAAAAAGAAAAATAAAATAAAGGCCGACAAGTCAACAAAGGGAAAGGAAAAAGAGAAAAGGAAAGGAAGAAAAAAGAAAGAAGGTGGACATTCACCATGGATGCCTTGCCAAGCCAATTTAATAAAAAACGTCTTTAAGTGCTCTCATTCCCTCATTCTTCCAATCGAGATAGTTTTCATAAATAGGGCTTAATCGAGATGCAAAGTCTAATTTTTGAGCTGTGGAACTTTGGGATTTCAAGGAAATGATGGATTAAGACGTTCTAGAGCCGTAGGTTTTAACGGAAGTCGTTTTGGTGCAATGTTTTGGTCATAGTAAGAATTTTAGGGTTTCCATTTAAGTTCAGCATTGTGAACAACTTGAATAATCGCTTCGAATGAATGATTTGTTAGCATGTAGATGTCATTTTGTTAGCGTTTAGGTGTAGTTAAGCTGTTTTGTGATTGATGTTGTGTTTTCCTTGGTTTTAACGTCAATTCTCATTTAATTGCTAAGGTTACAAGATCGTTTGTTCACTTAGCTTCAACCTCTTTGATTTTTTACATTCCCAAGAGAGTAGTATTATCTCTTTTATAAATTTGTAACCTCAAGTCTCGAAAGCGATGAAGATTTGAAATAGAATAATTAAATATTAAATCATGTCTTCATCTAATAACTTAACTTATTAGATTAATAGGTAGTAATCTCATAAAATCTCACATAATATCGGTGGAAAAGTCTCAAACAAAGTCACTTCTGGGTAAAACTAGTGCTGAACAAAACCCTTTTCAGCAGAAGAAGATCTCAATTTAACATTAGGGGCCGTTGTTGGAAGGCATTGTTGTCAGTGGTTAATACAGGAGGATTATCTACGTAGTGCAGAGCCAACACGATAGGCTCTTTTGTTAGTAATATCATATGCTTTAAGCAAAATGGTGTCTTATGTCTGATAGTTCATTTCAATATCTAGGACTATTGTGATATCAGCAGATGTACTGGCAATTCTCTTTCTATTTCTGTGAACGAGGGAAATTGTCCGTTAGTTATTCTGTAATAGTGATATTGACATTAGCGATTTTGCAGTGTTATTTCCATGTATGTTTCTTTCACAATTTAGTCATTTCATTTTCTAGTTGGATATTTTTCAATTGGTTAGTGCTCTATCTTAACATCACCTGAGTTTTGGAAAACTCCATCGGTTTCCTTTTGGAAATCTTGGAACAATATAATCGATCCTGCGCATTTACTTCAATTTTCCTCCCCGGTTGTCCAGGTACAACAAGTTTGAGTCAGTTTAACACATGTCGTCATCTATGCTGAAGCAAGCAAACTCAATCATCTCTACCAATAATCAACGGAATGGAGATTTAAGCTATTGTTTAATATCTAATTCAATGATAAATATAACTGCCTGGCGAATGTGAAAGTGGGCTTTGATTTATGTTTGAACCAAGCTGAACCTGTGAATGAAGGGTGAAGAGAGAGAGAGAGAGAGAGAGAGAGAGAGAGAGAGAGAGAGAGAGAGAATGGAGTGTGCAAGTCCAAGCACGCCCTCCTTCCTTTAGAAGTCCTCGAAGTGCATTTTGATTCGTCGACTTTGTGTATGCAGTTTGCCAGAGATAAAGGAGCGCTGGTTCTTGGGTATATGGATTCAAAATGGACCAGAATACCAATTATGAGAAGGGGCAATAATATTCAAGAGTAAAATGCCGCAAATTCCTTCCCTTTTTCTTCAAATTATGTTAACTTTAGAAGTCACAAGTGTCACACCCGAATCCTAGCATAAAAGAGGATGATACGACTATCTTTTCACCAAAAGGATGCAGTCTCAATCCACCAAAATCCAACTCCCTAAAGTTCCAGCAATAACGCTCTCGCTCTAACAATCACTAAGTGAGGAACCTAAAAAGATTGGGAAAAAAAAAAAAGGAATGAGCAACCACAGCTCAGTAAATAATATATCTCTTCTAAGTATAAATTGAGCAACTACTATGTATGCACACAAAGCAATACCAGAAACTCATAATCCAAACTCGAGGTGTAAAATATTGAATAACATATGAGTTATTTCATTTCAACTGAATTTGTACTAGTCAAAGATACTCATTCCCTTAGCAATATCAAAACAACACGATCAACGGTCCAATCCATCGATCAATCTCAATCACTCACATATCAACGGTCGATTCCATTAATTAATCTCATCAATTCATACGTTGATGGTATATTCCATCGATCAATCTACACCTAACGACAAAGCGACCGAGTTCCCCCTTGGCAATGTCTTCATTCACAAAACTGGTGTCTCGGTCCAGAAGGACATCATAAACCCAATATATATATCCACAAGTCTCTCAATGGGATCACAACGATATTGAGCACCAAACCCATGTCTTCCAATACCAAGAATTAGGGGTGTGCAACCGGACCGGGTCAACCCGGTTCCCGGATCGGCCCACCCGGAAAATAGGGTCGAGAACCGGTTCCGGTTGAAACCGGTCCGGGAACCGATTCCCAAAGTTCAGACCCTGTTTGAACCGGTCCGAGAACCGGTTCCGAGGGAATACCCACCCGAGAACCGGATCGACCGACCGGACCGGTTCGGGAACTGGTTTGCGAACCGGTTTTTAAGGCAAAACCCTAATTCAATTATTTCTATCTTTACTCTCAACTTCTCAAGCTCTCACGGTCTCACCTCCGCCGATCCATCCATCCGAGCGCTGAGCCCACCGTCGCCTTCCTCCCGCGACACCGGCTTCGTCAACATCACCGACCTCCAGGGCGGCAAGGTGGGCTTCGACGCCGTCGCCCCCGGGTCCAAGCTTGACTCGTCGTACACCGGCTTCATCTCCGTCCTCCAAATCAATACCGGCCTGCAATTTCCTTGCGAGTTTCGGTTTTCAAACGAGGAGTGCTTGGCGTTGGCGTGGCTTAAGTGCGTCTCTTTCCTCCTCCTTCCGTCCAACACTTCGCATTTTCCCTTCATCGACGGCCCGAAGTCTCCTTCCCTTCCCTTCTTCTTGACTCATACTTCTCTCTCTCTGTGTTTGGACTCTTGTAGATTCTTAGGATTGTCTCTGGGTGGCTTTGTTCTGAGTTCTTGATTCCATCTTGCAGCATCTCCAGGTACTTGGTCGATAGGCCGATTGGTTTTTGAGTCGTACCCGCTTTTTTTGTCGGGCGTCGTGTGCTTCCGCTTCCGAATTCAAGATCTTCCAGTGTTTTAATCTGATGGGCGAAGAAGTCTTAGTGCTGATTTTCTGTAATTCAAGATCTTGCTGAATCCTTGTTTGTGAATCCTGCCTCCAACCCAATTGTTGGCAGCGTCGTTTCTGATTTGCATTTGTACTCGTTTTCTTTTCCTGGTCCCGGCCATCCTCGCCGCCCCGCACCGGCGACAAAGCCTACAGGTATGAAGTCGAGCCCCCTCTTTAGGCCGTTGGTATCTGTTCCTTGCCTAACGAGACGGCGATTCATGCCGCGAGCTTCTTACTTAGTGAATTTTGCTAGCGTTCTCGTGGGTTGACCTGGTTTTGCTGGATGTAGAATGATAAATCTGGATTGGGGGATGGTGAAAACAGGGATTATATGGTTCTAAAAGTGAATCGTTGATTCATATTCTTGTATAAACTCCTTGATGGAAATGCATATCACGTGTTTGATGAAATGCTGGAACCAGATCCGGATGTGTTTCTAGTAGATCCTTGAGCCGAAAGTCATAATGCATCAACTCAACTTATTCTTGACTTATGAAATCTCACTGTGGCCAGTTGAGTTGGAATACGATGCTCATTTGTTATTGAATTGGCGTTATGATTCTCATGTTGGAAATTGCGTCTTGATTTCTCTGATTTGAGTTGAGTCTTCTATACGAACGAAGTTCAGTGTTGGAATCGTTGCTTGTATGCTCAGATTTCTTCAGTGTTGGAATCGTTGCTTGTATGCTCAGATTTCTCTATTATATCTCATTTTCCCCGGTCCGTATCACTCTGATGTGTCATTGTTGTGTATGAGGTGTGGCCGGTGATCGAGTGAGAGCTTGCCTCTCGAAATAGAAGCTCACTGACAGTGGTTGACAAGGCCACAATCATTAACTATGGACTCTCTGCATTTAGTTGTTTTCATTACTTGTGTTTCTTATTTTCTGTCCGCCATTCACATCTTTGTTATTGAGCTGTTTCAAGGTCCTGTGAGAATGGTGAAAACAAAAAAAATTTTGCAAAACAGGTTCCAATATAAAACAGGGTTAACCCTGTTCCCGGACCGGAAAAACAGGGTGGGTCGGGAACAGGGTCCAATGCAAACAGGGTAGGGAACAGGGTCCAAAAAAAGAGAACCGGTTATAACAGGGTCGGGAACAGGGTCCAAGTCTAGACCCTACCCACCCTGGACCCGATCACCCCTACCAAGAATCAAATCTAGAATCATTATCACCGATTGAATTCACTAAAAAAATGCATAATCTTGGGTTGTGCCGATTGGCGTTGTATTGCTGCTTCTTTGGTAGCTTTGCTGTTTTTTTTTTTTCTCCTGGCATCCTTCCACTCGAACTGGCTTGTTGCCGTTCTAGTGTAAGTTTTTGGTGCCGGGTTCTCTTGTTGTATAGTTTTGGTCTTTAGTCTTTATTTATTCTTACCTTAAGAAAAAAAATGCATAATCTTTTTGTTAAAATTTCACAAGACATTTCTCAAATAATTTCAAAATTCATTTCGTAAACCTTTGAGATTTTGAAATGCCTTTCATGAATGTTTCTCAAATCATTATAAAATTCATTTCATAAAAGAGTTTGTAACGCAACACAAATATGTATCCTTTCACAGTATTTTTCTTAAAACCCTTTGCAAACCATTCACAAGTTTTAATGGATAGTAAATGCTCGATCCGATTTTTTATGCAACAACAATGTCATTTCGTAACTCATACTATATATGATCCATAGTATCTTAGAAATATGAGTTTTACAAACTCAAAGCAGAAAAAGTATCACTCGCCTAGAATGCCTAAAACCAAAGAATGCAAAACTAAATGAGCCAACAATCTCATATTCATAACCATTAAATGAGAATCGACATTAAAACCAAGGAAAACACTACCTTAATTATGAAACGGCTCACCAATGCTTAAACACACCCACATTAACAAATCACACACCCAAAATAATTATTCAAGCCGTTCACAACACGAAACTCGTATGTAACCCTAAAATTCTCACTCTGACCAAACTATTGCTCCTAAATGACTCTCGTCAAACCTTACAACTTCACAACGCCATAAATCACAATTTCCATGAAATCCCAAAGCTCAAAATCTCATAAATCGAATTTTGTGACTCAAATCTCATGTAATTCTAAATTTAAGCCCTAAATTTAAAATTATTCTAATCGGACAAATGATGGGTGTGAACACTTATCAAGTTTCATGATTCATAGATGATTTGACTTAGTAAGGTCCTCGCAGCGCGAGCGCGCTCTCTTTTCCCTCTCTCTTTCTTTCTTTTTTCCCCCTCTTTTCGTTTTTCTTTCCTTCCGCACTCGAGCTCTCGGTTTCCTTTATAGCCGAGATGCCCACTTTCTTTTCTTTTGTTGACCAAGTCTTCCTCTTTCTTTTTCTTTTTTAAGTTGGGTCCCACCACCTTGGAGTTGGTCAACCAAAAAAGCCAAATTTACAACAAGGATTAGGTAACTAAAACCAAGGGAGAGATTGATAAGAAGGCCTAATATTAAAACCAATAAAAAAATTATTTATACAAGGTAAGAGAGAATCCAAATTGGACAAATCTTTATCCGGTTCTAGAAAATTTGGACAGATATGTCTCTTTAACTGTTAGAAATCTTATCTCAACTAGGGGTGATCGGGTTTAAGGTGGATAGATTCCAAACTTAGACCCTATACCCTACCCTATTATAACTTATTTCCCTTTTCTGGACCCTATGCTCTACCCTATTTACGCTAGAACTTATTTTGGAACCTCTCATGTTTTTCCGGTCTAGTTCTAGAGTCTACCCTATTTGCATTAGAACCTATTTTGCAACCGCCTAATATCCTATACAGCTTTGAACTTTACATAAATACGTGAGAAAACAACAACTAATCATCTTAATTTATGTTGAAACATTAAGCACATGTAATCAATAAGTACAACAACGTAATCCTCCTAATTTCTTGACTTCCAGCAACTTCTTGGGCCCAAGCACTAGCACAACGATACCCGCAATGACGATGAACCCGAGCACACTGAGACCCAACAAGGCATTGCAAGTCAAACCCCTCTTCGCCCTCTAATTCCACCTCCTGCCCAAACCGAAAACTAGCAAATTGCTACCATGGCAATGCAAATTAGCGCTCTTGATGCTTCTAGCAAGAGAAGAAGGGTTGAAGAGGAAGGCGGAGGAGGAAGAAGACAATGTGAGTGAGGTGGAAGGCAGTCATGGGAGGGAAGAAGGAGAAGAAGAAGACGAAGCCTCACACAAGCTCTCATCCACCTAATTCTCAACAAATGACATCATTAAACCCACAAATCAAAAAAGCAAAACACACAACAAGCACAAGAAAGAACAACCCACGACATTCGATTGAAACTCCGAGAGAGAGAGTGAAACAACATCAGAGTAAGGCATCAAACAAGGAAACCTAAATAACATAAAACACAAATAGGGCTTATCGATGGAGTCTTCTTTGTTGATGAGACAAAACAAAGCAAGAGGGAGCTGGCGATGGACAATGCGACCATGAGCCGAAGAGGGAGGGAAACGAACGAGGAAGAGGAACGATGAAGGAGGAGCACCATGCAAGAGGAAAAACGCAGTTCTAAGATTAGAAATCAAGGGGAAAAAGATAAGGTTTTGCACTTTTAGGCTTACAAAATCGGTTCCCAAACTAGATCCAAAACAAGTCAACTCGGTCCGGTTCCAAGGTGGGTTGGAAAAGTTCAAACTGATTCCGAATTTTGGGAACCCGTTTCAACATAAACTGGTTCCCAAACCTGTTTTTCGAGTGGACTAATTTGGTTCCTAAGTAGAACCGGTCCGATTGCACACCCCTGATCTCAATAATAGTAGCCATTCATTGTATAAAAAACGTCATCCTTTGTGGTGACCCCAGCACGTCACGACTACTGTAGAACTACTATCGCCCTTATGTTCTTCGTTTTAATTTTCTTAAGCATGCGAAAGCCTAAGGGACTAAAGAAAATTTTGAGGTACACACGATTTTCTATAAACAAGGCAACTTCATTTCTTATTTATTTATACATGTACATCAAACGACAGGTGGGTTGCTATGGGGAAGTACAAAAGGTCAGTACTACTAAATTGACTATACTGGACTCTAGGTCGATCGCCCCTCCCCACCTAACTGTACAAGTGTTGCCTAACAGTGGCCCATGAGGTCATCAAAATCTTCCTAGCTCCAAAAATCTTGTTTCCCTCCTATCTCCTTCCTATGTCGCAGGGCTGTCTCTGCCTCCTGACCCTTCAGAGGACAGTGGGAGTGGACCCACCATTTGCCCATTGACACGAGCATACATCTCGACGAACTCAAGGGTAACTTGCCCCGTCGGGGGCCCTACATCAACGACCATATTCGACTTGATCTGAATGAAGACAGTATTCAGAAAATCAGGGTCCGTGAACCTGTCCTCCTCCCAAGTGAAGTTCACCGGCACCTCGTAGCGAATCATTAGGGAGGCAGGTGGGATAAACATTCTAATGATCTAAAAAGATGAAGTCAACAACCAGTGAGTCACAACCTAGCAAGTAGAAGGTCCACCGGTCTATACCACACAAATCGATCACCATATAACAAAGAAAGTCTCAATAGAAAGTCTCGTAAATCACATGCACAATAGCTTACCTGAGAACCTTTTTAAATACATGATTGATCAATATAAGTCATAAATTTTCCCAACAAATGACCAATAGTTCGATTTAGGAATACCAAAGTCATAATCAATATAATTTCATAATGCCATTATCTTCCGGAGAACCCCGTTACCCTTTGGGCATCTCGCACCCATCCAGCATCACGAGGCATCTGGGGGAACCGCATTACACCCCTCAAGCATCTAAAGGAATCCAATTACCCCTCCAAGCATCCCTACTACAACCCGGGGCATTGTCGTCCCAAAGACCGACGGCATTCTCAATCACACATTCACACCATGATGCAGCAATTCCATAATTCAATTAAAGTACGTTAACACCACTACCATTCAAGACTTCAAGCATGCATCTAATGAATCATCAATCATTTTCATTCCTTAGAATAATACAAACTCACCCATATAGATATTAAGTGAACCGTGGGGAATGTCCCACATTCTAGGCCTAAACTAGCCTCATAAGGCGTCCCGCATGCCTTTAGAGTCGATGGCTATTGTCTAGGTAATCCATCTTCAAAAATTATGAAAATTTAGTATGAGGTGGATAAGATCTAAAGGAAAATATTTTTTGAAGAAATCAAAATCCTTTTAGTTCATACAATTCTAAATAATTTTTGCAAGCCGGGCACAAAACAGTCAAAATCTTCAGAACGAAATTGAGTAAAAAAATAAATATTTCATTGACCAAATGAGACTGAAAAATTATGAAAATTTAGTATGCGATAGCTTGGGATTTTTTCTACAACTTTTGTGAAGAACATATTTTATAATTCTGAACCGAGAAATCTGTAAAAATTGAAAATCAGAAAGAGGTCGGTCCAGCAAACCCAAAAACAGATTTTGAATCCCCAAGTTTTTCAAATATATTTTTGTCATAGGAAATCCAAAAATTTTGAAATTAAAGTATGTCGTAGAACATTCAATAAAGGACAACTCTCGCGAAGAATGCCCCATGATATTTGCAACACATAAGTCGGTAAAAAATTAGTAAACTTCTAGGTCTGGCTAGAGCCAAACCTGCCCTCAGCCAAGTCTCAAATTTCCTCTAAAGTTTCTGTCATTCCGGCCTTCACACGTGCCAAATATCAACTATCCATACCTTTACGACCTAACCACGAGCTCGACTATTCTGAACTCGACAACATAGCTAAGTAACGTAGTTGAAACTTCTTATTAAAAGAGTAACGTAGTTGAAACTTTGATTAAACGAAAATCTCAACAACGTTCTTGGATTTCTACGAAACTATTCTCGTCCCACGACAAACGATCAATATAGGATAGAACCGAGGATATCCACTTGCCTCGGATCCTAGTGCATTGTGGAGATGGCTTGGCGGAATGGAGACAAAGCTGGCGGCAACGACACAAGGGCCGAAAGAGAGAAAAACTCAACTTCTTGTGCTGAGGAGAGGGTCCTCCGTTTGCCGACTCCTGCACTTTGCTAGCTACAATAAATGGTGAAGTGAAGGGCAGAAGGTGGGCGTGATGGGGGTCGGTGATCAAGGAAAGAGCTTCCCTCTTTCTCTCTCTTATTTTTTTTTTCCACATACTGGTCTTCAATTTGGGCAGCACTTGTTATCCATGCCAGCTAGAACGTGGAGTATCTTGGAGAAGATTCAAGAGTCTTGGTAATTTTTTTTTAAAAGCTATTTCTTCAAAGGCCAACGCCTTGGAAATTCTTGAGGTTGGGATGTTTGGATCAGCATAGTTTATTGACGACAAGGCAACAACGGCGACTCGGTGATGTCGCGGTGAGGATGTAGACGGTGTAGTTCGATGGTGAGCTCGCTTTTTTTGTTGAGCGAAAAATCTGGATATCACATCCTTTTAACAAATTGTTCTCCTTGGAGGGTAATATTAAGCATTTATTAATGACTGTAAGAGTCTCATTTGACATGCGTGTGATAACTATTCTATTTCTGATTTAGAATTACTTTTAGTTCCAGACTTATTTCTAAAATAGAAATTTGTTTGATAACATAACTTTATTATTTTATTTCTAGAATAAATTTTTAGTCGAAAAATAGATTTGGAATAGAAATTAGAAGCAAAAATTTTCTACTTCTTTATTTTTGGAAGAGAAATAAAAAATGAAAACTTTTTTATCATCGTTCATCCTCGCTACTACCTGATTGCCTACTTGCCGTTGCCACCCGCCGTCCGCCACCACCATCCACCATATGTCGTCAATGGGCCCGTCAACCGCTACCCCTTGCCCTTCACCGCCGAGGCAATTGGTGGCTACCCCCACCATCCGCCACTATCAAGGAGAGAGAAATTTTGTGTCGTCATCAAACACGTATTTTTGCTCAGAAACTCCTCCAGGAATAGAAATAGAAAAATCCCTTTCGAAAAATCAATTTTTGACTAGAATGGTAATCATTCATATTGCAACTTGACCTCGGGTTGGACCACCTAAGGTTTAGCTAATAAATTACTAAGTCTAAACTTAACTCAGGCTCTCACAAGCTTATGCCAATTCGTGACTTAGATTCAAGTTTTAGCATGCAAATGAATTTTATCTAAGAGTTGCCACTAATCAGTTTATGGTAGGTCGACTAGACACCTAAATAAAATAACAGGAGAATAATTTTACTCCTACGAACTAGAGAGTTTGAGTTTAGGAACTTGATTACACTAGATTTTTCTAATACCCTTTTGGTACTATTCTTTTCATGAAAAAAAAAAAAATTCAAGTAGCTTGAATTCATTTTATTGCTACTTAACATGTGAGGTAACCATGCGGGTACACAACCCACCAATTTGATACCCAATAAAAGATAAATAAATTACAGGATTTACTTCATAGCAATGAAAGCTTCTGCAATATTAACTCAAAATTCACACCAATATCCCTACATAGGTAAAAGAACATCCCAAGTACAATGACAAAAGTTATGAAATTGACATTTAAGTGTCATGTTTTTTGAAAAATGGGACACTTAGTGCCACCTCCGAATCTCGCCAAAAATCCTACGTGGTAATTAAAAATTAATATTGCTCGCCTATATGGCTTGTCAGAGAGCTGACTCAGCTTTGATTCATCCAAAACGACGTTTTTTCCATAGTTGGCCAAAATAAAGCCCTTAAATCAACCAAAACAACGTCGTCTCCCCAATTGCCCCAAATCTAAAACCCTAAATCGGGCAAAATCCCCATTGAAGCGCTCGAACCCTAATCCCGAACCCTAATACGATTTGCCTCAAATTCCACAACCGAATATTGGAAATGGAGAGCAAGACTTTCAACAGTGGCTCAAATTCCTCTCACCTAAGCAAAGGAGAAGGCAAGCATTTCTGTTTTTGTGGGTTACCGAGTCCAAGAAGAACATCGTGAACTCTAATGAATCCCGAGAAAAGATTCTATGGATGCACCCGATAT
Source organism: Eucalyptus curtisii (assembly GCA_017140595.1). NCBI lineage: Eukaryota > Viridiplantae > Streptophyta > Magnoliopsida > Myrtales > Myrtaceae > Eucalyptus > Eucalyptus curtisii. The sequence goes on from CM029504.1 coordinate 12,658,761, forward strand.
AGAGAAGGGTCAAAGTATAAATACTTCAAATGGGTCGATACGAAACTCTCTCACCGAGTCACATAGGTGATATTAGACCCTACTTAATGGACGACATAAACCTCCATCTATGCTTATGGATGACTTGGACGATGTTGACTCAATGCAAGCTCAAACATCTTTGGCTTACCATTCAAAGAATGAAGTTTCAAGAATAAAAATTGAACGGAAGTATTACCAAGCATTTATTGAGGTGTTATTTTATTGTCTATCCTACTTTATGATAAAACGTAAAGTACTGAAAGATGAGAAGTTTCTTCGACTAACAATGTTGTAAATGAGTGGACAAATGTAATTATTTTGGATCAAATGTAGGTTATTTATTTTTTTTTTTTTGGAATATGAGAAAAAGTTTTGTGTTGTCCATAAGATCATTGTGGCTTTATTTTTGTTTGTGCTGTCTTATGTATTGTGGATTATTTCTTGTGCTTGTGGGGAGGTCAAGGAAAAGGAATGATGAATGAGTACTGCTTAACTATGTTTTTTTATTGTTCTTGACTATAAACCAACAAGGATGGATGTGTATTAGGTCAATGTGTTGTGATGACTTCTTTACTTGAACTGAATGTAAACCAGCAACAAACATTGAATTAACTGGAGTTGTCATAAATTGAATTGAATATATAAACCAGCAGCTTCTCCGGTTTGCTGCAAACCAACATATACATAGGACAAATACGAGTGATTACTCGAGTGCCACAAGTTATATTTAGTTATCACTTAAGTGTTAGTCGTGATAAAAAAAGAATCACTTAAGTGTTAAGTTATTATTAAGAGTGATCATTTAAGTACCACTTGTGCTTAAAAGTGAACACTTAAGTACCAAGTTTTTTAGAATGTGATCAGTTAAATGCCAATTTTTTGTACGTTTCCTCTAAAAATTACACCACCCACCACTGGCCACCATCGTCCTCCAGCCATCACCACCAGCCACACCAAGCACCCCAGACACCACCTCGAGCTACCACCAGCCACCACTATGCTGGTGGTGTGCTACTACATAAGGTCCTAGTGCAAGATGTGCAGTATACTTGCATCTTGCATCAAGTACAACACAAGCCCCCAACTCAACCCCCACAACCATTTGGCATCACTAACCGCCACCACCAGTCACCACTAGCCACCACCACCAGCCACACCAACACCCCAGCTACCACCATAGACTCACCACTAGCAACCATTGTGATGGGGGTGGGTGGTGGGTCTATTGCAAAAGGTACTAGTGCAAGCTGAGCCATGCATCAACTTGCACCAGCACCACCTGGTGCAAGATGTGTACACTGCACACTCGCACTAGCACCAGGTACAGCACAAGCCTCCAACCAAACCCAACCCTCACAACACACCCACCACCACCAGGCTTCACTAGCCGCCATCGCCAACCACACGAGTACTCCAGCCACCACCACAAACCCACCACTAGAAACAATAAGTAGAAGCAAAATCCAAAAAATGAAAAGGCAAAAATGACAAGCGACAAGATCGTCCATTAATATTAAAATTCAGTCTCACAAACTCAATGACAAACTAAACAAAAAAATCATCCATAGCAAATTATAAACAAAGCAACTGACTCCTCAACCCCACAAACTTTATCCCATCCCATCTCATCAATCAATATGCACAACGCCTCATGTTTGTGCTCCTTTTGATGGACCTTTCACTTGATTCATAATCCTTGCACTTTTTCTAACTCAATGTGCAACTTCTTCTTCAACTGTCTCAGGATGCATTGATTTTGATGGAGCTGCAACTATCCCAGGCTGAACTAATTCAGAAGGAGCTGCAACTATCGTAGGCTAAACTAATTCATATAGACCTACAACTGGGTTCTTACTCTTCTTTCTTGTTGGCACAGTCGATGTCTTCTTCTTCTTCTTCTTTGTTAGCGCAACCATTGATTCTTGAGTTGGGCCTTGAGAAATAAAAACCTCCGAATTTCTCCCATGCTACAAAAAGACAACTAAATTATCAGCAAAAATTTGCACCATAAATTAAATTAAATGTAGCCAATAAAACTTACATTAAGAATAACCGCTGGCGTGAGTGTGGTGGCTAGCTTGCGTCAGCCCCAGGGTTTGCCCGCCGGCTATCGGCTTACGGGGTTCCCTGGGTTACCAAAAAAAAAAAAAAAAAACTTACATTAAGAATGATTGTTCCAGTACGCGCATCTGTATAAAGGCCATAACCATATTGTCTTAGTCTCTTCCCAAAAGCCCCTCCTGTTTGAAGGAGAGTGTCACTTTTAAGTACTTGTGATTTGTTGGCCTTTCTTCTCACCTGTGATTTATTGGGCCCTTGTTTTGGCCCTTCAGATATAGCAGGAGCTTTTTCGGCCAATTCTTCTGCTAGGCGTCTTCTAGATGGCCTTCTTGTAGTCGGCCCTTGACTTAACCTTCTTCCGGTTGTTCTTCTATCTAGCCCTTCCGCTTCAGTGACACCTTCTATTGGCCTTTGTGGTAGCCCTTGTGATGACCCTTCTAGTGGCCTTTGTGGTAACCCTTGTGATAGATCTTGTGGTGGCCCTTCAATTAGCCCCCTTTGTTGGCAATTGAGCTCCAATTTGCCTTCTGCGAACCTAAGAAAGGCAAAGGACATCATAAATATAACATCGGGCCATATAATAACATAAAGGAAAACTAAACACAAATTGTTAAACTTACTAGGTATTTTTCTTCTCTGCTATTAAAAAATAGTTGACTTAACTAGCCCTTCAACTGCTTCGGCCAATCCTTCAGCTAGTCGTCTTCTACCTTACCTTATTCGAACAGGCCCTTCATTTTTAGGTACAGTAGGGGCTTCGGCCAATCCTTCACGTGTCATTCTCATTACCTAACAAAGACAAAGACATTACATACAAGGCCAATTGTATCTATGTACATCTTTGTAATAAACCATAAAGCAACATAAATACAAATGTCATAACTTACTAGGTTTCTTATCGTCGACTCACTTCGTCCTTCTATTTGCCATTCTCCAACTGTTCCTTCACTATGCCCTTCGGCTGGCCTCAACTGTTTCTGATGCTTCCTTAATTGACAACCTTTAGTATTGTGCCCTATTACGTGACAATAAGAGCACGTCATCTTTGCACCTCTCCTACTTATCTTATAAAGACCTGAGACCTCCCCTTCCGTCATTCTTCATTTTCACTTTGGCCTTCCCATTTTCTTCTTTAGTGACAAAGGTAGAGGTGCTTCACGATCTATTGGCTCCCAGAATTTGCTACTTCTGATTGGCAACATCATGAATTGGTACAAAGTAAGGTATTTCGGTTTCTTGTACCAATCATCAATATAATCATATGTGTTATGGCCCTTCAATTGGATGGCACATATGGCATGTGTACAAGGAATTCCACTTAGTTGCCATGCTCTACATGAACACCTCATCCTACCTAAATGAACAACATACTTATTGGAACCCTTCATAATCTCATATCCTTCATCCACATTCTAAATGGGATGACAATACCTACTTGCAACCAAATTCTCATCCAATTTCTTGGCAATCCTAGGACCATATAGTCTAGTCCACTTTGTAGCCTCGTCTCTTTATTTGTGCAGTCGAGTCATAACCATAACCCATATATCTTCAAGCATCGAGATGATTGGTTTGCATACGGCATCTATTATCCTCACGTTGAATGTTTCGCATATGTTGTTGTCAATGTTATCGCACTTGAACTCTTCGTTGAAGAACGCCTTACACCAATACTTCAGTTTTGTTTGGAATAGTGCATCAGAACCTTCTTTTGTCAACTAAAGCAGTTCTTCTTTGACCATCCTAAAGTTAGCCATATTCGTGCTCTTTGCTAGCTGTCAAAAAATTGCAAGTGCAGCTTATCTCCTTTATAAGTCTTTGCCCAATTTGTGTATATGTGCCACGCACACATTTGATGTTTGGCATAGGGCAACAACTCAGCTCCTGTCGAAAACAATCCCTACAATAATTCAAAACAAGAAATGTAAGCAAATAACATGTTGATATTAAAAAGCAAACAATTGACCGGATTTTTTAAAAAGCAAACATTACTTTTTGTTGGTCACTCATGAACCCCCACCCTTCCCCATTTGTTATCTCCAATTCAGTCATCAATTTTTTTAGGAACCATGACCAATTGTCCTTGTTCTCAACCTTTACAACAGCCCAAGCCAGTGGAAACATTTGGTTATTCGCCTTTCTTCCAATTGCGGCTAGCAATTCTCCCTTGCACAAGCCTTTCAAAAAATAGTCGTCCAATTCTATAATCCGTCTACAACCAAAAAATCCATATCAACATACATCGAAGCACACATAGAACTTATCGAACTTGGTCCCACTTTCAAGAAGTGGCATCTCCACGACCTCTACATGTACTCTACTTGAAGGATTTTACAACCTACACTCCCAAGCATAATCCCACAACTGTCCATATACGTTGCCATACTGACCAATGAGTATCTTCATCACATTTTGCTTCGATCTTTTGCATTGATTCCTAGATACATTGATGCCTACACGTTTCTTCACCAGCATTCTGAACTCAATACTTTTCATCTCAAGCATCAGCTTGATCAGATCGAAGAAGTGCTTTGATAACCATGCACTTGTTACCCTTTTATTTACAAAATTAATTGAACAATTATGTTCCTCTTGGTAAACTCTAATCTGGAAAGATACACTTCTCCTAACAAATGAGCCGTAGATCTTTCATGGACAATTTTGCTGCGAGCACTTAGCTCTTACAAAAGTCTTAGTATTTTTAATGAAGTAAATATTCCTTTGTGCAGCAATAGAGTTCTTCAGTATAGCTTCCCTAAATTATTTCGTATCTTGAAATTTCGTATCTATTGACAAAATAGGAGAGGTAACAGATGGATCATAGGAAGAAAACTCATTTTTCCTTCTACACACAACTCCCTGATCTTCCTTAAATTCATCTTGGAAAGTAGCATTCTCGATGCCTTATTCATAATCAATCTCCTTGCCAGCAACACTAGCATCTACAAGGCCTTCGGCCATGTTTGGAACTCCATCAGTTACCTGCAAAGCTGCAAACCTATCTAACAAAAAATCCCTTTGCTTTTTCCTTGACTATGCAAGCTTCCCGTCGTCATCATCACTTAAGAAATTTTCAGTAGACAACCCTTGGATTCGGCTACTTCCCAATCTAATCCAGTGATTGTCATATCACCTATGTCATCATCACCTTGGCGAACTGCATCTGCACCCTCCTCCTCCCCATCTTGTCCATCATGCTCTTCTTCATCCCTAACCTCAGTACTAGCTTGAATACCATCCCCCCCTTCTCCTACTTGGGCTCTCTCTCTCTGTCATCATCTTCGTCCTCACTATCATTATCGCACTCAACGTATACTTTTACCTCTTCGCCATGAAGATAATGGTACATGACATCCCTAAAACTATTATCATCTTCTAAGCTTCTCAAACCATCTCTCAAGCCTTTCTCAGGACCACAGTATAGCAACTTATGTACTTTACAAGGCAAATAGGTCACTATATCCCTAACAAATCCGATATAAGATGTCTTCTTTATATCGACAAAGATGATACCCTCATTTCTACCCTCATACTCCTACTCATCCTCTCAATTCACAAAATCCCCACCGTAGCAAACTATGACAGTAAAATCCTTATCATAAGCCATTTCTGCACCAAGAAAAAAAATAATTAACTTTTAGGACCATAACCACAAAGGGCAACAAGCAATGGCACATGGAAGTCCCCACACTCTCATGAACTTTATTAAAGAAAAGGGAAGAGGGAAGAGATGCACATGTCAAACCATTTACTAAAAAAGATACCCCCACGACAAATAGAGGTCCCCACACTGACAATATGCCCCTACATGACAGCCACTTTGATTATTTGCCTTCCCTTAAAGTATTAACCAAAAAACAGAGATCTCATGACAAGCACAAGTCCCCATGACACCCATTTCAACACTTCAATTTTAAAAAAATTACCAGACATCCCCACAACAACCACTCCGAGCCGTCAAAATCACCGTCGCATATCGCATTTCCCATCTGACCCCTAATCGCCCTCGCACATCACAATACCACATCCAAGCTCTAAACACACATCACAGTAGCACCGCTCTAAGTCACACATCACAATAACACCACATCTTCGAGGTCAAGTCCTAATTTTCCCTTCGTCGAACCCTATATTTCGAGGTCGAGCCTAAATTGCCAATCCGAACCCCATTAGGGTTCTAGCACCGCTTCTGAGCCCTAAATCACACATCAAAGTTTCATCCAAGCCCTACATTTCCCGGCCGACCTCCACATTTCCCAGACGAGCCCCAACTTTCCCATCGGAGTCTTAATAAACAAGTTCGAGCCCTAATTTCATCAAAAGGGAGGAAGGAAGAGGCCAAACCTAGATGAGCAACAATGGCGAGCGGCAATGACGACCGATAATGACGATAGACGATGGCGTCCGATGACCACCTCTGGGCGTGAACGGCGATAGAGAGAAGGGCCTCAGATCTACTGTGAACGCGAGTGAACGAAGAGGAACGACGACGGTCAGATTTGGTTAAGCCAAAAATAACCTAAACCACGTCGTTTAGCACCAAGGAAAAACAATGTCATTTAGGTTGGCCAAGCCAGCATCGATGGGCGACGTCATTTTTTGTCGTCGATGTGTGCTTTCTTTTTATATTTGCCACCTCAGTAAAAGATGTCGCCAAAAAATGTCACGTACACAATTTGATCAGATTTTCTTGCCGTTGACACTTAATTGATCCATTTTGCTCCGATTTTAACACTTAAGTGTCACTTTCATAACTTTTGGCATTTGAGTGTCCCCCCATACCAAGTTTTAGCACTCCAAGTATCCCGATGTCTCCCTACATATGATATGTAATTGGCACGTAGTCACTCAATCTTTTAGGATTTTCTCTTATTTGATGAAACTTAATGTACGTGCAATGCGATACGATGACATACAAAAATGTATCTATACTAACATGATATGCAACATGCAACCTAACGTGTAAACTATATATCATGTGATGAATTATATAATCTAATAATGACGGGTAAATATTAAATAAAACTATCCTAATATGTCACATATTTAAATGATCCTAAACACATAATGACTAAATGACATGCAAGAGGCCTAATTCTACATAAAATGTGCATGATAATTTTTATTTTCTTTTATTTTAATTAAATTTCGAAATTAAAATTACCCAATAATTAAACATGCAATTTTAATTAAGGAAAAGGAAATCTAACACCCTAAAGCAATGTTTTGGTATTTTTTATTTTAAAAATTCAGAATAAAGAAATTACCTAATCTAAACATGCAATCTAGCATAAAATAAGCAATATTCTAGCAAGAATCAAATCCTACTGTATTTTGGATTTTCTTTTTTGGGAGCAAAATTAATTCAAACAAAGGAATCAAGAACAACACGGCAAAAAATCAAACAAGATATCATCCATGTCCAATTAATTTTGAAAATAAATTGACGAATCACATCTCGACAATGGCTCTTAACGTTCAATGGTTGTAAGTCGGGGCTGATGTGGCTGACTCACAATTCACAATTGAGAAGAGTGCAGCTCGGTGGTGGTGGCGGCGGCTGTGAGTCAATAGACCTACAAAATAGAAACTTCACAGGGATCGCTCGGTTCAAGGACGAGCTCGGTTGCCACTTAGCTCGGCGTCAACGTTGATTGGGTGGCTCAGGAGCGATGGTTCACGGTGGGGGAAATAGGGAGTCTCGTGATGTGAGACGGCAACTCCGGCGTTTGTCGGCCAAACCGTGGGACTCGTGGTGATGAAACGTATGAAAGCAGCGAGCCTCGGTTTCGTTGGAGCTGCGTCGCTGAGACTTGACGCAGTGGCAGCTTGAGCATAAAGTGCAGTAATAGTCAATGATAAGACGAAAGCTGCGAGCTCATAGGGAGAGTACGTTCTTCGCCCGCGTCATGCGAGGGACATGAAAATCCCCCAAGTGGGCGTCTTGAATTTGACCGCAAGGGAATGCTTGACCAAGTCAAACCGCACTTCACAAGAAAACCACAAACATCAATGTTGGTTCGCCATTGCTGTCATGTCTCTCTCTTTCCAGTTTCTTTGCTCTCTCAATGGCTGCGTGTATCAATAGGTGTGGCCTCCTCTCTGTCGTGTAGTGAGTGGTTTTTATAGAGAAAGGGCTTGGACTAGGAAGGAAAGCCGGCCAATTTTATCTCCTCTATTTGACTCTTAAGATATTTGGAACATTCCTTTTTCCTCTCTTGCGTATCATGCATTTATGAGCTGATTTCTCTTTAATTCCTGTTTCTTTCCTTTCCGACTTACGCACGAAATCTCGCTTGACCATGCAATTTTTCTTGTCTCAATATACCCCCTACGTGCAATATTCACTCTTATTATTTCGATATTCATCCGAAATCTTTCAATTTGCCGCGAAATATATCACTTGATGAATATATGAAAAATTACCTGAATATTGAAAGAATAATACAAATCTTTTTTGAAATATATCAACATTCTAACTTGTCATTCCTTTCAAGTCGATTCTTGGCTATCAAATTAAAGCTCATCCGCCACCGGTACAACATGATGCGATTAATTGAAAATATAAACTAAATAATAAATGCTTCTAAAACTATATGATATGCAAATTAATTTTAATATTTTTGTTTAGGGGCTAAAAGTTGATCCCTAATTTATTTAGGTGTCATCAATTCATGCTCTCAATGTCTGAACTTTGATATGGTCCACAGCTTTTGCAATTGTTTTATGGTACTGATACCGTCTTTACACCGTCGGTGAGCTGGACTTGATCTTATGGGCAAATGTGTTTTCCCATCAAAAGAAGGTGAAGAGACGCCCTTGCATTATTCTGTATCTGAAAAAAGAGAATCACTCAAAGTACAGGAAGTTCATCAGTGTATGCAATGCATCTCGTGACTCGTGAGCTTCGTTCCATTGAATCCTCCTAAGAGCTCCACATTTCTTCCTTCGGTATGCTACTCGCAGTTTTTATCTGTTTGTCATTGTAATTGTAGCTTTTGATTACTCTTCCAACAATTTGTTACAGTAGTTCTACGTTTCCTGTCACTGATTCTTTGCTTTATTTCTAACGTGTAGAGAAGCTAGATCACAATTGTAGAACGATTCAAATTTTCGTTTCCCATTCTGTTCATGCTTTCCGTAAAATGATTCCTTTGTTTTTCGTTTATAAGTCCCCAGATCTCTGTAGGAATAGACTTGAATCATCCTAGACCCTAAGGGGATTCGATTATCTATGAAAAAGGTGAATTATATGCGGATGAAATCGTCTTACATGACGGTTAAAGTACAACGCCAGGCTTCTCACGAGCAGTCGCTTGATACTACACATCAGACGCTCATTTGAGACGGCGAGCTTTTGTAGGATTCTGAGACAGAGATCACAATGGAGTTCAACCTCCCGGAATTCTCTTCCTCTGTTGACGGTTTCGAGGACAATAGCCTCACTCACCCAGCCATTTCATACCATTCCCGAAATCTCTGTAATGGAGTCAAAATCTATGAACGCCCTGTTGTTTCCAACTCTGCAGAAATGACCTCTCTGCCGCACCAACCCGAGCCCATGTATTATGTACCATCTGTTCCCATTAACCTCGATGCAGACCTGAATCTTCCATCAAGAGATACAAGACCCAATTTAGAGATGCTTCGCCATTCAACAAGCTCCAGTGAAAGTGCGAATATAAGGGGGGGCTCTCTTTCCCTCTCAGATTACAGCAACTCAATGGATCCTGTTCTCAAATACGTAAATCAGATTCTCATGGAAGAGAAAATGGAGGAGCAACCTTGGGTGGTTCCCAATATCGTGGCTCTACGGCACGCAGAAAAGTCCTTGTATGATGCACTTGGCAAGAAATGCCCAGATTCCCCCGAGCAAACCGAAGGGGTTGATACCAATCAGGTCATTAACAGCTCAAGCTGGAATCCTTGGGGAAGAAGAAGTGATCGAGGCAGTAACGGCACTACCATCACCAGCTCCAACTCTTGCCATCCTCTGGATCCTAATTCACATGACGACCCGGAAGGAAACAATCATGCTTCCATTCATGCCAAAAGTCCTGGTGACGTGGTCTTGCAGTCGAACGTGGATTGCAAATTTCAGTCCTCCGTCAATTCTGTAGACAGCTTGCGTAAGTATGGGTATAACTTTTGTTACTCGGTTCCAAGTGAGGTCTTAATTAGTCCAATCTTCAACAACAATGAGTCTGTCGTGCAATTTAATAAAGGGTTAGAGGAGGCCAGGAAGTTCATCCCTAGTGGCATTCATATAACTATCGGTCAGGAGAAAGATGGATTGGCTCCAACCATCAGAGACAAGGAAGAAATTGGCATCAAAGGGAGCCATCAGTCAGAGAATGGGTCCAGGGGAAGAAAGAATCACGAAAGCCATTCTGCAAGGTCCGAAGAAAGGCCAGCCAACAAGCAGTTGGCTTCGTACAACGAAGACCCCGAGCTTTCAGATTTGCTTGAAAAGTTGTTGCTCAGCAACAAAAATGGGGGGCTTCTATCATTAGAGTGCAAATCGGAGAAGTTAAGTGAAATCAAGGATCCTCAAGATCCTAATGGTACTGGGGATCATAGAAATAAGAAGGGAAACGAGAGCACATTGGATTTGAGGAGTCTTCTGATTCTTTGTGCACGAGCTGTCTCTACTAATGACTTCAAGACCGCTCGTGGACTGCTGAGGCAAATAAGACAAGATTCATCCCCCTCCGGTAATGGTTCCCAAAGGGTAGCCCATTACTTTGCCGATGCTCTGGAAGCACGCCTTGCAGGCAGTGCCGGTAAAAGTCTTTACTATTCAGTTATCCAGAAGAGACCAGTAGCTGATAAGTTGAAAGCATACCAACTTGAATATTCAGCCTGTCCATTCCTAAAATTCCAGATCCTCTTCTCAAACTACGTGATTTTGAAATCAGCAGAAACAGAAAAAGTGCTCCATATCATAGACTTTGGTATTGATTATGGTTTCCAATGGCCAATCCTTATCCAAGAGCTCTCAAAGAGAACCGGAGGGGTTCCAAAGCTGCGAATCACGGGAATAGAACTTCCACAACCTGGATTTCGTCCCACCGAAAAAATTGAGCGAACAGGTCAACGTTTGGCCAAGTATTGCAAGCGCTTTAATGTACCTTTCGAATTCCAAGCGGTAGCATCAGCGAGCTGGGAATGTATCGAAGTTGCAGATCTAAAGATTCAAAGCGACGAGGTGGTTGCCGTGAATTGTCTTGCTCGATTTGAGAATCTCTACGACGAGACAGTTGAGATAAACTGTCAGCGGGATATGGTATTAAACCTGATCAGGAGTATAAAACCTCAAATCTTTATTCATGGTATAAGAAATGGATCCTACAACACGCCATTTTTCATGACAAGATTCCGCGAGGCTCTTTTTCAACTCTCTGCGATTTATGATGTGTTTGACACTACCGTAGTTCATGACAATGTGCAGAGGTTGGTTCTGGAGAGAGATGTCTTTGGACGAGAGGTAATGAATATTGTGGCATGTGAAGGTATGGAGAGGGTTGAGAGGCCCGAAACATATAAGCAGTGGCAACTTCGCCTTACCAGGGTTGGTTTCCAGCAGCTTCCTCTGGATCAGGAGTTGATAAAGAAGGCTAGGGCTAAGTTAGGTGGAAATTACCACAAGGATTTCAAGCTTGAAGAAGAAAACAACTGGATGCTACTTGGTTGGAGGGGCCGAATAATTTCTGGTTGCACCTGTTGGTTATCGGCATAGGTTATTCCGAAAGAATGTTTTCTCTCATAATAAGCCATAACAAGAGAGATTCTTCCTGAATTGCCAGGTAAGCATCGTGCACGAGAGACACTGAGGTGCTGCTCATTTACCTATCTCATCTATATATGCTTGCTTTACATTTCCGTGCATCGGCATGTTAGCTTGTGTTTGTATAATCATTTGATTCTTCCTTGCAGATCATAAGAAGAAGCCAACACAGTAGAGTCAAATCTTTTGAAGGTCAAGTGTAATTGCCATAAATCGTCTCAACAGAAGATGTTCCAGGAGAAGGATCTCAGCCCAATGCTGTTTGGGGCAGAACTACGATAGATAAAACTTATTTAGCAGGAGGATTTCAATCAAAGAGTTGGGGTTATTTCGTGGAAGACGTCTTTATCAGTCTGTGCCATACATGTAGTGCAGTGCCAACTCCGTAAGTTTATATCTTGCAGAGGCATATAACCTCTGCTTCTTGCTTGTGGTTTGGGTGAAAGAAGTTCGATGCAATTTTTGCTTTACTTCTCTGAACAAATGGAATCCTTTCGTGGCTCTTCCATAGCACAGCATTGGCATTAGATTAAACAATTTCTGTTATTTTTGCTAGTTTTTTTTTGTCAGTCATGTATCTTCGCTATGAGTTCAGCTGTTTCATTTTTTTAGGCTGACTCGATTGCCTTTATCTTGAAGTAAAATGTAAGTCTTTGATTTACTTTCACAACCTGACCTCCTAATGTTATGGACAGCCTTTTCTTGGAACTTTTGGAATCATGTACTTCATCTCCTCCGTGTTTAAATCATTTTGACCGATTCTTGTAACTGGAGCGAACCTCTTACTGATTCAACGTGTCTTGTAAGTATGGGGATAACTTTTGTTACTCGGTTCCAAGTGAGGTCTTAATTAGTCCAATCTTCAACAACAATGAGTCTGTCGTGCAATTTAATAAAGGGTTAGAGGAGGCCAGGAAGTTCATCCCTAGTGGCATTCATATAACTATCGGTCAGGAGAAAGATGGATTGGCTCCAACCATCAGAGACAAGGAAGAAATTGGCATCAAAGGGAACCATCAGTCAGAGAATGGGTCCAGGGGAAGAAAGAATCACAAAAGCCATTCTGCAAGGTTCGAAGAACGGCCGACCAACAAGCAGTTGGCTTCGTACAACGAAGACCCTGAGCTTTCAGATTTGCTTGAAAAGTTGTTGCTCAGCAACAAAAATGGGGGGCTTCTATCATTAGAGTGCAAACCGGAGAAGTTAAGTGAAATCAAGGATCCTCAAGATCCTAATGGTACTGGGGATCATAGTAATAAGAAGGGAAACGAGAGCACATTGGATTTGAGGAGTCTTCTGATTCTTTGTGCACGAGCTGTCTCTACTAATGACTTCAAGACCGCTCGTGGACTGCTGAGGCAAATAAGACAAGATTCATCCCCCTCCGGTAATGGTTCCCAAAGGGTAGCCGATTACTTTGCCGATGCTCTGGAAGCACGCCTTGCAGGCAGTGCTGGTAGAAGTCAAGCATTTTACTATTCAGTTATCCAGAAGAGATCAGTAGCTGATAAGTTGAAAGCATACCAACTTGAATACTCGGCCTGTCCATTCCTGAAATTCCAAATCCTCTTCTCAAACTACATGATTTTGAAATCAGCAGAAACAGCAAAAGTGCTCCACATCATAGACTTTGGTATTAATTATGGTTTCCAATGGCCAATCCTTATCCAAGAGCTCTCAAAGAGAACCGGAGGGGTTCCAAAGCTGCGAATCACGGGAATAGAACTTCCACAACCTGGATTTTGTCCCACCGAAAAAATCGAGCAAACGGGTCTCCGTTTGGCCAAGTATTGTGAGCGCTTTAATATACCTTTCGAATTCCAAGCAGTGGCATCAGCGAGCTGGAAATGTATCAAGGTTGCAGATCTCAAGATTCGAAGTGTCACACCCCAAAACTACAAAGAATAGGGATGACACGGCCGTCCTTCCACACGAAGGACGCAGCCTCAAACACAACCAACAACCTGATATTAACTTATATATATATCAAACCATATATACATATCAGATAAACCAACAGATTGGTTGCAACATCGAGTTTCTATAATCCACCAAAAAGAAATATACAATTAGAACTCAGACAAACCAACCACTAGCAAGGAAAGTGCACTACTTCCTTTGGCCATATCCAAAAATAGAATTCCCCAAAAGTTTCCCACCGACGGCGCACTCGCTCTATTCGCCGCTAACCGAGGAACCTGAAAAATTAAAGGAGGAGTGGAATGAGCAACAACAGCTCGTGAGTAGTACATATCTTCTAAGCAGATCGAACAACTACTATGCATGTATACAAAGCAATACCAAACTTCATAATGCTAACTCAATATATAAAATACATATCAAATCATATAAGAGTTATTTCTTATCATCAAAGCTTTATACTAATATGGAAAACTCATTTAAATCACCATCAAAAGTCAAATATCAATGGTCAAGTCCATTGAATAATCTCTCCATCAAATATCACATATCAATGGTCTATCCATTGATTAATCTATTGCTCAATATTCCACCATGGTCACGACACAACGCCTTGTGACAAGGCGACCAAGCTTTTCCCTTGGCGAGGTCTCCACCTACAAAGCCGATGGCTGGGCCCAGAAGGATATCCTAAACCTGGTATGCATACCCCCGAAAACCTCTCATTAGGTTCACGGTCATATTGAGCATAAATCCTCAAATACCAGAAATCCAATCCAGAAATCAATATCTTAAATCAAACAAATAACATTCGCAGCATAGCCGATCATCTATTTCATATCCATTTCTCAAATCATCATAAACATTTCTATAAATCAGTCGCAAAGCAATTTCATAAATATTTCTCCACAAACTTTGTATAATACGCTTCTCAAACACTCGTAATCAACCAAAGGGTAGTAAATGCTCGATCCGGCTTTTATGCAATAAAAATGCTCTTCTCGATTCAATATATATATATACTTCAAGACATGATTTTATAAAATCAAAGAAGATATAGTACCACTCACCTCGTCGTCTACAACCAAACGACGAACGATACCCGTATCGCCGAACTCAAGGCCCTATCAAATAATCGAGGAATAATGTTAAAATCTAATAAAACTCTTATCTTAACTACGAAATGACTAACTTATGCCTTAACTCTAACAAAAGGACTTCTACGTGCTAACAAAACACAACACGGAGTTTAAACACAAAACTTGATCATGCCTTAACTTCCTCCTCCGAACCCCGATCCAAACGAAATTATAGTCAATAGAGAGCCCTTGACACATATTACGAGAATCCCAACTTCACCGTCCCAAAATCAAGCCGAAAAGTGACAAAATATAGGCCCAAAGCTGCTGGACGCGCACTGTTCACTGCGCGCGGGAAACTTTGAAATTTTGTTTCGGACAAACCACAAGCTCAAATCACGATCCGTAAAATCCCACGGCTCCACAACACCCTAAAGTATCATTCCTACAAAAATATGCAGCTAACGACTCCAAAATCTGACTTCGCCACTTGATTTTCCAAGAATTCCGAATTTCGAGCCCTAATTGCGGCGATTGCTTGAAGTAGGTGATTAAAAGCTTCGATTCCTTACCGGCGTTGCAAAACACACTTGAGTCGGCTTGATGAAGAGTCCAGACCACGAGCGCGCCGAAATTTTCCCTTTTTCCCTGTTTTCCTTTCTCTTCTTTCTTCTTCTCCCTGTTTCTTCGTTCCCCTGTTTTTCGTTTCTGCACATGCTCCTCTCTCTCCCCCTTTCTCTCTTTTTTTTAAAACCCAACCGAAGGTTCCACAGTTCTCTTCAGCTTCCCTTTTTGACTTTTCAACCCTTTCTTTTTCTTTTCTTTTCTTTTATTTTCTT
Organism: Eucalyptus curtisii; assembly: GCA_017140595.1. Lineage (NCBI taxonomy): Eukaryota > Viridiplantae > Streptophyta > Magnoliopsida > Myrtales > Myrtaceae > Eucalyptus > Eucalyptus curtisii. The sequence goes on from CM029504.1 coordinate 12,674,468, forward strand.
TTCTTGTTTTTAAAGGCCATATATTACATTCTCCCCTCCTTAAAAAAAATTTCGTCCTCGAAATTTGCATGTACTTCAATCATGAAACAAGTGAGGGTATTTGTACCTTGCTTCTTCCTCGAGTTCCCAAGTGGCCTCTCTCTCGGTGTGGTTTTGCCATTGTATTTTCACATAAGGAATAGTTCGTCGCCACAACACCCGATCCTTCTTATCGACAATGCGAAAAGTTGCTCCTCATATGTCAAGTTCTCCCGTAATCTCAATGGAGTAAAGTCTAGCACATGTTCAGGATTTGGCACATATTTCCGCAACAAACAAACATGGAACACATTATGGACACTGATAGTGCCGGTGGCAGAGCCAATTTATAAGCGACTTCACCAATTTTCTCTAAGATCAAGAATGGTCACACGTATCTTGGACTTAACTTACCACGTGTGTCAAATCTCATTACACCCTTTGTAGGAGAAACTTTTAAGAATACGTGATCCCCCACATTAAATTCTAACTTGCGTCTTTTCAGATCCGCATAACTTTTCTGACGACTTTGAGCCGTTCTGAGACGTTCCCGAACCAGCCTAACTTTCTCTTCTGATTGTTGAATGAACTCGGGGCCGTTAGTCTTTTCTCACCAACGTTGTCCCAACAAATAGGACTTCTGCATTTTCGGCCATATAAAGCTTCAAAGGGTGCCATCTTAATGCTGGAGTGATAACTGTTGTTATAAGAAAATTCTGCCAAATGTAGATGTTCATCCCACGAACCACCAAAATCAATAACACAAGATCGTAGCATATCCTCTAACGTCGAATAGTTCTCTCCGACCGACCATCCGTCTCGTGGGTGAAAAGCTGTGCTAAAGTTGAGTTGAGTACCTAATGCTCCTTGCAAACTCTTCCAAAAGTTAGACACAAACCTAGGATCCCTATCGAAACAATGCTTACCGGAACTCCATGAAGCTTCACTATCTCATTAACATATCGCTTTGCCATATCTTCCATTGAAAGGCCAAATCGATATGACAAAAAGTGAGCAGACTTAGTCAATCGATCAACAATCACCCATATAGCATTCTTACCACTTGGTGTCCTCGGTAGACCAACTATGAAATCCATGGTAATATGCTCCCACTTCCATTTAGGTATCTCTAGAGGTTGCAATCGTCCACCCGGGTTTCGATGCTCAATTTTCACTTGTGGCAAACTAAACATTGATCGACAAATTTTGTAATATCCTTTTTCATGTTGATCCACCAAAAGTTTTCTCTCAAGTCTCTATACATTTTAGTGCTTCCCGGATGAATTGAAAATCTAGTGTTGTGAGCTTCTTGCAGGATCTCCTTTTTTAGCTTTGAGTCCTCAGGAACACATAGTCGACCACGAAATCTCAAGGATCCATCTACGTGTAAACTAAAATCCGCTTGTCCTCCAGCTTCGACACCTTCTCTAAATTTTTGTAATTGGGGATCTTCATTCTGTTTAGCCTTAATTCTGTCAATTAACATAGGTTGTACTTGAAGGTTAGCTAACCGAGCACCAAGCGATGCACCAATACCTCCAAGTCTAACTTCCTCATATCTTCAAGAATGGGTTTCTGAGAAGTGAGCAAAGTTGCCATATTTCCAAACGATTTACGACTCAAAGCATCCGCTACCACATTAGCCTTACCCGGATGGTAATTAATGGACAAGTCATAATCCTTCAAAAGTTCTAGCCATCTTCTTTGCCTCATGTTCAGTTCTTTTCGAGTAAATATATACTTTAGACTCTTGTGATCGGTAAAGACTTCACATTTTTCACCATACAAATAGTGCCGCCATATCTTCAAGGCAAACACAACCGCCGCTAACTCCAAATCATGAGTGGGGTAGTTCTTCTCATGTAATTTCAATTGTCTAGAAGCGTAGGCAATAACTTTGCTATTTTGCATAAGAACACAACCCAAACCTTCTTTGGATGCATCACAAGAGATTACGAAGCCGCCACTTCCGAAGGTAGAGTTAGAATAGGAGCCGACACCAGCCGTCTCTTCAACTCTTGAAAACCGTGTTCACACCGGTCTGACCATTCAAATTTAACTTTCTTCTGAGTTAGACGGGTAAGTGGACCAGCAATCTTTGAGAATCCCTCTACAAATCGCCTATAGTAGCCGGCTAGCCCAAGAAAACTTCTCACTTCTGTAACATTAGTTGGACGATTCCACTTGACAACTGCTTCAACCTTCTTTGGATCCACTAATATGCCATCCTTCGAGATCACATGACCCAAGAATTCTATATGATCAAGCCGTAAATCACACTTACCAAATTTGGCATACAACTTCTTTTCATGCAAAGTCTGCAAGACAAACCTCAAGTGTTGTTCGTGTTCCTCTAAACTCTTCGAATACACTAGGATGTCATCAATAAACACCACAATAAATTTGTCTAGATATTCTCTGAACACCCTGTTCATCAAGTCCATGAAGGCAGCAGACGCATTTGTTAATCCAAAAGGCATGACAAGAAATTCATAATGGCCATACCTTGTTCTGAAAGCGGTTTTAGGCACATCATCTATCTTTATCTTCAACTGATGATACCCAGAACGAAGGTCAATTTTGGAAAATACCTGAGCTCCCTGAAGTTGATCAAATAAATCATCAATCCGGGGCAAAGGATATTTGTTTTTGACCATTACCTTATTAAGCTCTCGGTAATCTATGCAAAGCCGCATACTACCATCCTTCTTTTTCACAAATAGAACAGAGCTCCCCAAGGCGAAACACCGGGTCCGATGAAACCCTTATCCAAAAGCTCTTGCAGCTGCGTTTTCAATTCTTTCAATTCAGTGGGTGCCATCCGATATGGTGCCTTAGAGATTGGTGCTGTACCGGGCATCAATTCAATACAAAACTCGATTTCTCTATCAAGAGGCAAGCCCGGTAGATCCTCAGGAAACACACTTGGAAACTCTCTAACAACAGGAACATCTTCCAACTTCACTACGGCCTTACTTATGTCTTTTACACAAGCTAAATAACCACAATAACCCTTTCTCAAAAGTTTCCTCGCTTGCAAGGCCGAGATCAACCTTGGAAAAGTGTTTTGACAACTTCCCGAAAAAGAGAATTCGGGTTGATTCGGAAGTCTAAATATCACTTTCTTTGAAAAACAATCAACAGTAGCACGATAGGTAGATAACCAATCCATCCCTATAATAATATCGAAATCTTGAATATTTAACTCCACTAGATCCACAGGCATTTCAACATTATTAATCCGAATCAAACATCTCTTGAACACATGATGAGCAACTAAGAAATCGCCAGTGGGAGTATCAACACGCAATTCACATTCAAGAAGTGTAGGCAACATATCAAGTTTCTTCGCAAATTCAGTAGAAATAAAGGAATGCGTAGCACCCGGGTCAAATAACGCATAAGCATATTGCGAGGCAATAGAAATATTACCTGCAACAACTGCGTTAGATGCCGCCGCATCCTCCTTTGTCATTGCAAAAACTTTCCCACTTGTACCTTGTCTTTGTTGGTTCTCTTGAGGCCTACCAACCAAAGGGGTATTCCTCCGCATGAAACAATGGTGTGATAGGTGCCCTTGTCGCCCACATAGATAACATGATCTATTGTCAATAGGAGGATTCTTTTGTGTAGGACAATCTCGCTGCATGTGTCCCGCTTTCCCACATAAGAAGCATACTCCAGTTTTCCGATGACACTCACCGCGATGGTAACTTCCACATGTATTGCAGGGGCCCTAGTTACTCGGATTTCTGAACTGTCCTGGCCGACTAAAACCTCTTCGCCTTCCACTACCATTAGTATGGCTACCTTGTACATTTGTGGGCTTAAACCTTTTGGGTTGAGGCGCTCCTTGTGTGCCGTGCTTCAAAATGCTTTGTTCCACCTTGATTGCTCGCTCTAGCACATCCTTATAGGTTGTTAACACGAAAGGTGCAAGTGCAGAATTAATTTCAGGTCGAGCCCTCCTAGGAAATGGTCGGCCTTATCTTCCTCATTTGCTACCAAGTGCTCCGCAAATCTACTCAACCGATTAAAGCGGACTGAATACTCCAAAACCGTGGAGTCACCCCGAGATATATGTACAAAATCACCCTTCATCTTCGCCGGAATGACTTTGGGAAGAATTGAGCATTGAACGCCTTTTTAAAGTCCTCCCAAAATATAATAACATCCCTACCTCCAAGACTTGGCTTCATTCCATCCCACCAAAACTCGCTTCACCTTCCGGGTATTGGGTGGCAAATTTAACCTTCCGATCCTCCGGAACCTCCTCGCCTTCAAAGATCCCATCAATCTTTTTAATCCAACGCTCAGCCGCGAGAGGATCAGCTTTCCCATCAAAAGTGGGTGGTTTCGCTTTTCTAAATTGGGCAAAAGTGCCTGAGCCAGTCGCTCCATCTCCGGTTAATTCTTTTGCTTGGCGATACCAATGGATCATTGCTTGTTCAAATTCAGTTGAACGGGTTGGCTCGTGATTCTCTTCTCTGACTTCACGCAAGTCAGGACTCCTATCAAAGCGGTCCTCAAGTCTCCTTCTCAACGACGCACCTCGAGAAGCTTGAGGCATATCTCTAGCATCAGGGGTAGCGACTCATTTGCCTTTGTTGCTCCTACGAAGCGAGGCAAGAGTCTTGGAGTCGGTACGCATGATCACCTGAATCCAAGTATGAAACTACACCTTAGAATCTAAGACTAACGCAAAAATAAAATCTATCACACAACCTCACAACGTCCCTAACAACATCCAAAAAGATCAAAACTTAGGCTCTGATACCAAAAGATGTCACACCCCAAAACTACAAAGAATAGGGATGACACGGCCGTCCTTCCACACGAAGGACGCAGCCTCAAACACAACCAACAACCGATATTAACTTATATATATATCAAACCATATATACATATCGATAAACCAACAGATTGGTTGCAACATCGAGTTTCTATAATCCACCAAAAAGAAATATACAATTAGAACTCGACAAACCAACCACTAGCAAGGAAAGTGCACTACTTCCTTTGGCCATACCCAAAAATAGAATTCCCCAAAAGTTTCCCACCGACGGCGCACTCGCTCTATTCGCCGCTAACCGAGGAACCTGAAAAATTAAAGGAGGAGTGGAATGAGCAACAACAGCTTTGAGTAGTACATATCTTCTAAGCAGATCGAACAACTACTATGCATGTATACAAAGCAATACCAAACTTCATAATGCTAACTCAATATATAAAATACATATCAAATCATATAAGAGTTATTTCTTATCATCAAAGCTTTATACTAATATGGAAAACTCATTTAAATCACCATCAAAAGTCAAATATCAATGGTCAAGTCCATTGAATAATCTCTCCATCAAATATCACATATCAATGGTCTATCCATTGATTAATCTATTGCTCAATATTCCACCATGGTCACGACACAACGCCTTGTGACAAGGCGACCAAGCTTTTCCCCTTGGCGAGGTCTCCACCTACAAAGCCGATGGCTGGGCCCAGAAGGATATCCTAAACCTGGTATGCATACCCCCGAAAACCTCTCATTGGGTTCACAGTCATATTGAGCATAAATCCTCAAATACCAGAAATCCAATCCAGAAATCAATATCTTAAATCAAACAAATAACATTCGCAGCATAGCCGATCATCTATTTCATATCCATTTCTCAAATCATCATAAACATTTCCATAAATCAGTCGCAAAGCAATTTCATAAATATTTCTCCACAAACTTTGTATAATACGCTTCTCAAACACTCGTAATCAACCAAAGGGTAGTAAATGCTCGATCCGGCTTTTATGCAATAAAAATGCTCTTCTCGATTCAATATATATATATATATACTTCAAGACATGATTTTATAAAATCAAAGAAGATATAGTACCACTCACCTCGTCGTCTACAACCAAACGACGAACGATACCCGTATCGCCGAACTCAAGGCCCTATCAAATAATCGAGGAATAATGTTAAAATCTAATAAAACTCTTATCTTAACTACGAAATGACTAACTTATGCCTTAACTCTAACAAAAGGACTTCTACGTGCTAACAAAACGCAACACGGAGTTTAAACACAAAACTTGATCATGCCTTAACTTCCTCCTCCGAACCCCGATCCAAACGAAATTATAGTCAATAGAGAGCCCTTGACACATATTACGAGAATCCCAACTTCACCGTCCCAAAATCAAGCCGAAAAGTGACAAAATATAGGCCCAAAGCTGCTGGACGCGCACTGTTCACTGCGCGCGGGAAACTTTGAAATTTTGTTTCGGACAAACCACAAGCTCAAATCACGATCCGTAAAATCCCACGGCTCCACAACACCCTAAAGTATCATTCCTACAAAAATATGCAGCTAACGACTCCAAAATCTGACTTCGCCACTTGATTTTCCAAGAATTCCGAATTTCGAGCCCTAATTGCGGCGATTGCTTGAAGTAGGTGATTAAAAGCTTCGATTCCTTACCGGCGTTGCAAAACACACTTGAGTCGGCTTGATGAAGAGTCCAGACCACGAGCGCGCCGAAATTTTCCCTTTTTCCCTGTTTTCCTTTCTCTTCTTTCTCTCTTCTCCCCTGTTTCTTCGTTCCCCTGTTTTTCGTTTCTGCACATGCTCCTCTCTCCCCCTTTCTCTCTTTTTTTTTTAAAACCCAACCGAAGGTTCCACAGTTCTCTTCAGCTTCCCTTTTTGACTTTTCAACCCTTTCTTTTTCTTTTCTTTTATTTTCTTTTCTTGTTTTTAAAGGCCATATATTACACGAAGTGACGAGGTGGTTGCGGTGAATTGTCTTGCTCAATTTGAGAATCTTTACGACGAGACAGTTGAGATGAACTGTCAGCGGGATATGGTATTAAACCTCATCAGGAGTATGAAACCTCAAATCTTTATTCATTGTACAAGAAATGGATCCTACAGCGCACCATTTTTCATAACAAGATTCCACGAGGCTCTTTTTCACCTCTCTGCGATTTATGATGTGTTTGACACTACCATAGTTCATGACAATGTACAGAGGTCGGTTCTGGAGAGAGATGTCTATGGACGAGAGATAATGAATATTGTGGCATGTGAGGGTATGGAAAGGGTTGAGAGGCCCGAAACATATAAGCAGTGGCAACTTCGTCTTACCAGGGTTGGTTTCCAGCAGCTTCCTCTGGATCAGGAGTTGATAAAGAAGACAAGGGCTAAGTTGAGTAGAAACTACCACTAGGATTTTGAGCTTGAAGAAGAAAACAATTGGATGCTACTTGGCTGGAGGGGCTGGATAATTTCCTGTTGCACTTGTTGGTTATCGGCAATAGTGTAATATGTTTAGAACTTTTTGGACAATTTTCCCTCAATATAATATTAGGACCAGTTGTTGGAAGACACTGTTGCCGGTGGTTTATAGAGGAGAGTTATCAATGTAGTGCCAAGCCAACATGATAGGTCCTTTTGTTAGTGATATCATATTCTTTAAGCAAAATGGGGTCGTACGTTTGATAGTTCATTTCAATATCTAGGACCTTATTGTGATACTGGCAGATGTGCTGGCAATTCTCTTTTTATTTCTCTCTGAACGAAAGGAATTTTCTGTTAGCTTTTCTGCAGCAGTGATACTGATATTAGCGATTTTGCAGTGTTATTTTTATTTATGTTGGTTTAGCAATTTAGTCATTTCATTTTCTAGTTGGAGATGATTCGACTGGTTGGTGCTCTATCTTAACATCAGCTGAGGTTTTGAAAACTTCATCAATTTCCTTTTGGAAATCTTGGAACAATATAATTGATCCTGCGCATTTGTTTTAATTTTCCTCTCCAGTTGTTCACGTACAACAACTTTGAGTCAGGTTAACACACGTCCTCAACTATACTGAAGCAATCAAATTCTCTCCGGATAACCCTCACATCTCAATCATCTCTACCAATAGTCAACGGAATGGAGATTCAAGCTATTGTTGGGTCCCAATATCTATTTCGGTGTATGATAAAGTGGACTTTGATCCATGTTTGAAAAAGCTGGACCTGCGAGTGGAGTGTGATTCGACCCCAAAAAAATTGGGGGGTGCAATTCCAAGCACGCCCTTCTTCCTTTAGGGAGCCTTCGAAGTGCATTTTGATTCGTCGACTTTGTGTACGTAATTTTCCTTCATGGAGATAAAGGAGCGCTGGTTCTTGGGGTATATGGATTCAAAATGGATCAGAATACCTATTCTTACAAGGAGCAATAACATTTAAAAATGAAATGTTACAAATTCCTTCCATTTTTCTTCAGATCATGTTAGCTTTAGAAGTCACAAGTGTCACATCCCGAATCCTAACAGAAAAGAGGATGACATGGCTGTCCTTTCACGAAAATGACGCGGTCTCAATCCACCAAAATCCAACTTCCCAAAATTCCCACGATAACGCTCTCGCTCTAATGGTCACTAACTAAAGAACCCAAAAAAATTAGGAAAGAAAGAAATGAGCAATCATAGCTCGGTAAATAATATATTTCTTCTAAGTAGATCGAACAACTACTATGAATCCATACAAAGCAATACCATAACTCATAATCCAAACTGGAGATGTAAAATACATATCGAATAACATATGAGTTATTTCATTTCAACTAAACTTTGTACAAGTCAAAAATACTCATTTCCTTAGCAATATTAAAACAATTTGATCAATGGTCCAATCCATCGATCTATCTCAATAACTCACATATCAATGGTCTATTTTGTTGATTAATTTCATCAATTCATATGTTGATGGTCCATTCCACTGACCAATCTGCACCTAGCAATAAAGTGATCAAGTCCCCCCTTGGCAAGATCTTCACCCACAAAATTGGTGGCTCGACTTAGAGGGATATCATCTTAATAGGCTCACAACGATATTAAGTACCAAACCCACATCTTCCAATACTAAGAATCAAATCTAGAATCATTATCACCAATTGAATTCACTAACAACATGCATAATATTTCTCCATTTTGTTCGCATTTCACAAGACATTTCTCAAATTATTTCAAAATTCATTTCATAAACCTTCGACATTTCGAAATGCTTTTCTTGAAGGTTTCTCAAATCATTATAAAACTCATTTCATAAACCAGTTGGTAACGCAACACAAATATGTATCCTTTCACAATATTTTTCTCAAAACCATTAGCAAATCATTCACAAGTTTTAACATGTAGTAAATGCTCGATCTAACTTTTTATACAAAAACAATACCATTTTTGTAGCTTATACAATATATAATTCATAGTAATTTTGGAAGATAAGTTTTACAAACTCAAAGCAGAAATAGTATCACTTGCCTGAAATGCCTAAAATCAAAAAGAATGCGAAATTAAACGAGCCAACGATCTCGTAATCTTAGTCATTAAACAAGAATCGACATTAAAACTAAGAAAAACACTACCTTATTTACGAAACAATTCACCAATGCTTAAACACACACACACTAACAAATCACACACCCAAAGTAATTATTCAAACCGTTCGCAAAGCGAAATTCGTACGTAAAATCCTAAAATTCTCACTCTGACCAAATTATTGTTTCTAAATGACTCTCATCAAACCTCACGACTTCACAATGCCATTAATCACAATTTTTATGAAATCCCAAAGCTCAATATCTCAGAAATCGGATTTCGTGACTCGAATTTCACGTAATTCTAAATTTAAGCACTAAATTTGAAATTTATTCCAATCGGACAAACAATGGGTGTGAACACTTTCCGGGCGTCATGATACGCAGATGATTCCGCTTAGCAAGGTCACCGCAGCACAGACGGACTATCTCTTCTCCCTCTCTTTCTTTCCTTTCTTTGCCCTTTTCCCTCTTTTCCCTCTTTTCTTGTTCTTCCCGTCCTCACGCGAGTTCTTGGTTGACCAAGTCCTTCTCTTCTTTTTTTTTTTTATAATTTTTTTTAAGGTGGGTCCCACCACCTTTGAGTTGATCGACTAAAATGGCCAATATTACAACAAGGATTAAGTAACCGAAACCCTGGGAGAGATTGATAAGAAAGCTTTGTATTAAAACCAATAGAAAAATTATACGTACAATGTTAGAGAGAATCCAGATTGGACGAATGTTTATCTAATTCTAGAATTGCAGTTATCTGGGACAAGCCCTTTAGTCTCATGGGCCCAAATTTGGACGGATATGTCTCTTTGACCGTTGGAAATCTTATCTCAACAATAGCAGCCATTCACTGTATCAGAAAACGTCATTCTCTCAACAAATTTATTAATGACTATAAGAGTACGCACGATAACTATTATATTTTTGTTCTAAACTTATTTTTTAGAAGAAAAATCTATTTTGTAGCGTAATTTCATTGTTCTATTTCTAAAATAAATTTTTAGTCCATAAATAAATTTGAAATAGAAATTAGAAGCAAAATTTTTCCACTTCTCTGCTTCTGGAACAAGAATGAAAAGTAAAAATTCTTCTCTTCTTTCGTCCTCGCTACTAACCGACCGCCTACTCACCATTGCCACCTATCATTCGCCGCCACCGCCCCCCATCCGCCGCTGCTGCCCGCCGATCGCTACCTCTCACCCTGCATTGTCGAGGCAGTCGGTGGCTACCCCCACTATCCGCCACCGCTGGAGAATGAGAAATTTTCTTTCATTATTAAACGAATTTCTATTTCATGAATAGAAATTTTATATCATTATCAAATGTGTATTTTTGCTCATAGACTCATTTAGGAATAGAAATAGAAAAATTTATTTCTATTTCAGAAATCAATTTCTAATAGAATGGTTATTATCTATGCCCTTGATGTCTGAACTCTCATGTGGTCCACTGCAGCTGTTTTATGGAACCGATGCCGTCTTCACACCAATAGCGGGGACTTATAAGTCAACAACATTAACATAAAAAATTGGCCTCGGTGCGCTGGACTTGAGCTTATGGGTAAATGTGTTTTCCCATCAAAAGAAGGTGAAGAGACGCCCTTGCATTATTCTTTATCTGAAAAAAGAGAATCACTTAAATTACAGGAAGTTCAGGGGTGTATGTAATGCATCTCGTGACTCGTGAGCTTCGTTCCATTGAATCCTCCAAAGAGCTCCACATTTCTTCCTTCGGTATGATACTCGCAGTTTTTATCTGTTTGTCATTGTAATTGCAGCTTTTGATCACTCTTCCCAGCAATTTGTCACGGTAGTTCTACGTTTCCTGTCACTGATTCTTCACTTTATTTCCAACGTGTAGAGAAGCTAGATCACAACTGGAGAACGATTCAAATTTTCGTGTCCCATTCTGTTCATGCTTTTGAACTGGACGCCGTAAAATGATTCCTTTGTTTTTTGTTTATAAGTCCCCAGATCTCTGTAGGAGTAGACTTGAATCATCCTAGACCCTAAGGGGATTCGACTATCTATGAAAAAGGTGAATTATATGCAGATGAAATCGTCTTACATGACGGTTAAAGTACAATGCCAGGCTTCTCGCAAGCAGTCGCTTGATACTATACATCAGACGCTCATTTGAGACGGCGAGCTTTTGTAGGATTCTGAGACAGAGATCACAATGGAGTTCAACCTCCCGGAATTCTCTTCCTCTGTTGACGGTTTCGAGGACAATAGCCTCACTCACCCAGCCATTTCATATCATTCCCGAAATCTCTGTAATGCAGTCAAAATCGATGAACCCCCTGTTGTTTCCAACTCTGCAGAAATGACCTCTCCGCCGCACCAACCCGAGCCCATGTATTATGTACCATCTGTTCCCATTAACCTCGATGCAGACCTGAATCTTCCATCAAGAGATACAAGACCCAATTTAGAGATGCTTCGCCATTCCACAAGCTCCAGTGAAAGTGCGAATATAAGGGGGGGCTCTCTTTCCCTCTCAGATCACAGCAACTCAATGGATCCTGTTCTCAAATACGTAAATCAGATTCTCATGGAAGAGAAAATGGAGGAGCAACCATGGGTGGTTCCCAATATCGTGGCTCTACGGCACACAGAAAAGTCCTTGTATGATGCACTTGGCAAGAAATACCCAGATTCCCCCGAGCAAACCGAAGGGGTTGATACCAATCAGGTCATTAACAGCTCAAGCTGGAATCCTTGGGGAAGAAGAAGTGATCAAGGCAGTAACGGCACTACCATCACCAGCTCCAACTCTTGCCGTCCTCTGGATCCTAATTCACATGACGACCCGGAAGGAAACAATTATGCTTCCATTCATGCCAAAAGTCCTGGTGACGTGGTCTTGCAGTCGAACGTGGATTGCAAATTTCAGTCCTCCATCACTTCTGTAGACAGCTTGCCTAAGTATGGGTATAACTTTTGTTACTCGGTTCCAAGTGAGGTCTTAATTAGTCCAATCTTCAACAACAATGAGTCTGTCGTGCAATTTAATAAAGGGTTAGAGGAGGCCAGGAAGTTCATCCCTAGTGGCATTCATATAACTATCGGTCAGGAGAAAGATGGATTGGCTCCAACCATCAGAGACAAGGAAGAAATTGGCATCAAAGGGAGCCATCAGTCAGAGAATGGGTCCAGGGGAAGAAAGAATCACGAAAGCCATTATGCAAGGTCCGAAGAAAGGCCAGCCAACAAGCAGTTGGCTTCGTACAACGAAGACCCCGAGCTTTCAGATTTGCTTGAAAAGATGTTGCTCAGCAACAAAAATGGGGGGCTTCTATCATTAGAGTGCAAATCGGAGAAGTTAAGTGAAATCAAGGATCCTCAAGATCCTAATGGTACTGGGGATCATAGAAATAAGAAGGGAAACGAGAGCACATTGGATTTGAGGAGTCTTCTGATTCTTTGTGCACAAGCTGTCTCTACGAATGACTTCAAGATCGCTCGTGGACTGCTGAGGCAAATAAGACAAGATTCATCCCCCTCCGGTAATGGTTCCCAGAGGGTAGCCCATTACTTTGCCGATGCTCTGGAAGCACGCCTTGCAGGCAGTGCCGGTAGAAGTCAAGCATTTTACTATTCAGTTATCCAGAAGAGATCAGTAGCTGATAAGTTGAAAGCATATCAACTTGAATATTGGGCCTGTCCACTCCCGAAATTCCAGATCCTCTTCTCAAACTATATGATTTTGAAATCAGCAGAAACAGCAAAAGTGCTCCATATCATAGACTTTGGTATTAATTATGGATTCCAATGGCCAATCCTTATCCAAGAGCTCTCAAAGAGAACCGGAGGGGTTCCAAAGCTGCGAATCACGGGAATAGAACTTCCACAACCTGGATTTCGTCCCAGCGAAAAAATTGAGCAAACAGGTCACCGTTTGGCCAAGTATTGCAAGCGCTTTAATGTACCTTTCGAATTCCAAGCGGTAGCATCAGCGAGCTGGGAATGTATCAAAGTTGCAGATCTAAAGATTCAAAGTGACGAGGTGGTTGTCGTGAATTGTCTTGCTCGATTTGAGAATCTCTATGATGAGACAGTTGAGATAAACTGTCAGCGGGATATGGTATTAAACCTGATCGGGAGTATAAAACCTCAAATCTTTATTCATGGTATAAGAAATGGATCCTACAACATGCCATTTTTCATAACAAGATTCCGCGAGGCTCTTTTTCACCTCTCTGCGATTTATGATGCGTTTGACACTACCGTAGTTCATGACAATGTACAGAGGTTGGTTCTGGAGAGAGATGTCTGGGGACGAGACATAATGAATATTGTGGCATGTGAAGGTATGGAGAGGGTTGAGAGGCCCGAAACATACAAGCAGTGGCAACTTCGCCTTACCAGGGTTGGTTTCCAGCAGCTTCCTCTGGATCAGGAGGTGATAAAGAAGGCTAGGGCGAAGTTAAGTGGAAATTACCACAAGGATTTCAAGCTTGAAGAAGAAAACAACTGGATGCTACTTGGTTGGAGGGGCCGAATAATTTCCGGTTGCACCTGTTGGTTATCGGCATAGTTTATTCCGAAAGCATGTTTTCTATCATAGTAAGCCATGACAAGAGAGATGCTTCCTGAATTGCCAGGTAAGCATCATGCACGAGAGACACTGAGGTGCTGCTCATTTTCCTATCTCATCTATATATGCTTGCTTTACATTTCCGTGCATCAGCAAGTTAGCTTCTGTTTGTATAATCATTTGATTCTTCCTTGCAGGTCATAAGAAGAAGCCAACACAGTAGAGTCAAATCTTTTGAAGGTCAAGTGTAATTGCCATAAATCGTCTCAACAGAAGATGTTCCAGGAGAAGGATCTCAGCCCAATGCTGTTTGGGGCAGAACTACAATAGATAAAACTTATTTAGCAGGAGGATTTCAATCAAAGAGTTGGGGTTATTTCGTGGAAGACGTCTTTAACAGTCTGTGTTATACATGTAGTGCAGTGCCAACTCCGTAAGTTTATATCTTGCAGAGGCATATAACCTCTGCTTCTTGCTTGTAGTTTGGGTGAAAGAAGTTCGATGCAATATTTGCTTTACTTCTCTGAACAAATGGAATCGTTTCTTGGCTCTTCCATAGCACAGCCTTGGCATTAGATTAAACAATTTCTGTTATTTTTGCTAGTTTTTTTTTGTCAGTCATGTATCTTCGCTATGAGTTCAGCTGTTTCATTTTTTTAGGCTGACTCGATTGCCTTTATCTTGAAGTAAAATGTAAGTCTTTGATTTACTTTCACAACATGACCTCCTAATATTATGGGCAGCCTTTTCTTGGAACTTTTGGAATTATGTACTTCATCTCCTCCGTGTTTAAATCATTTTGACCGATTCTTGTAACTGGAGTGAACCTCTTACTGGTTCAACGTGTCTTTCCGCTCATTTGGGTTTCAAGAAAACATATTTTAGAGCTGCCCTTGAGTTCGATTGTCACGTGTCCCTGTCCATCCTTAAGTAAGCAACTGCTTCCAGTCATCACTTTCACAGAAACTCAGAAGCAATCATCTTTGACAAGGCCAAGTACCAATGAAAGATAATGGAGCTTAGACCTAGGGTCGGTCCTTATATCGGATTAACTAATGGAAGATACGACCTCATACGCTTAGATCCACCAAGTCAAGTTCCAATGTAAGTAGGCTGCAGTCCATGATTTGACCATAACGGGGTAGGTGCCTTCAATTTCACCACCCGAAGCACAACCCAGAAAAATGAGATTCAGTCAGTGAGGGAGAAGTCTATACTAGTGCAAGAATCAATGCCATTTCAGATTCCAGATTTCTGGAAGTGCTGATCTGTTTCTCGTTGACTGGATTAATAAAGTTTGCAGTCTCCAAGGGTATGTTGGTCATAACTACTTGTGAGATATGGATGCACTGCAAACAAGACTCTGAAAATGCCAATTCTGATAAGGGCCAACAGGATTTCCAATTGAAATGTCACATGCGACGGCACTGGGAAAATCCGAAAAGCAAATTCGAGCTTCTCGCATGTATCAAGAAAATCTCAATAAGTAGGACGTAGTAATTATCCAATGAGGCACACATTTAGTACGCTTAAAAAGAAAGATTCAGCCAAAATGATTATTCATTAGTTGCCTGGTCCCAAGATTTTCTGCAGATGAGACTTTCCTAGAATCCAGCTTAGTGTGCTGCAAGATTTGCAATTTCCTACTGATCGTTCGACAAAGTCAATCTCATCTTGCTGGTACAATTTCTAATCTACTTCCCCCTCCTGTTATTGCTGGTTTTGAGAACCGTAAGAGTTAAACATCACAAAAACATCAAGAATGAGATATGAAGGCAAATTAGTAAGCATAAAATGTGCTGCAAGAGAACAGTCATTTCAGAAAGGATAAATCGAATATGGGTGGACAATTCTTGGTGCCATATCAACTAGTCTATTGACTTACGAAAACCTTTTAGGCCTCAAAATAGCAGCCATTCACTGAATTGGGAAAAATTATCCTTTTAGAATATTTTCCTCTTTGGAGGCTATTATCAAATAAATACTAGTAACCACAACAGTTCGACATTTCAGCCAAAAAAATAATAATAATAACAGTTCCACATCCGACATGGTCTAAATGTGGTGCATCTGTTTATGCAGATGGTCTTCTCACTTGACACCAACATTAGAGATCAACTTGCTAACAAATTTTGCAAATCCCTACTTCAATTACCGACAATATATGAAAATAATGGAATTTACTAACATGAAACCATTGACAATCTGAAAATTTACGATCACTGCTGTAAATTTATCGATCAGGGAAATTATATGGGACAAAATATTGAATGATGGAGCTGAGCACGTGCCTTTACTTAATAAAAGACAGGGAAGATATCATTTCCTGTTGAAGCAAAAGCGGATTAGGGAAGAGGCATTTTCAAATCCCGGTTGGCCCTCCATCAATTATGCAAAAATGTTACAAAAAGATGTTGCCATTCCACGCTGTGACAAACTCAAGCTACGGAGCCATTTCTCAATTTAGCAACAAGGAGCAATAATTGCCCGGCCAAAAAATAAAGAGCAATAATTGTTATTAGCCAACGTTTGATTGGATATTTATCATTCCAGTTCCGAAAGCGACGCGATAGCTTGCTCTTTGCTTGTAACTCGACACCGGCGGCTCCCGGTTACTCTTTAACAAAAAGATGGAAAATAGCGTGTGCAGGGCTGGTCCAAAAGGATGGGTCATACAACAAGACTATGAGAATAAAACCCTAATTGATGGTTGAAAGACAAACGACTTTTTGACATTTTCAAATTCAGGTGAGGAAAAAAAAAACGGGGGTGGGAAGATCAAGGAAATCTTTCTGACCGAGGGTGCATGTGCAGGCGGAATCAAGAAGATGCTCATAGGTCATCAAAGACCAAAAGGAAAGGCAAAACACAGACCAATTAAAAAAAAAAAAGAGAGGGAAAAGCATAGATCTGCACAGTAGATTGTCAGCATCAATAACCCCCCACTATCTTCAAAAGTTCACTGAATTGGGTCTGAAAAGCCTCAGGATTTGCTTATCCAATCTTGCTCATTAAGTTTCAGATTAAATTAATCATAGTTGAGATGTGACCAAGCAAGTGGGTGAAAGGGAAAGCCATGAAATTATGGAGCAGTAGCAGGAAGAATTATTATCTTTTGATATCTACCTATGATCTCTCCTTTACTTACCTAAGTTTCCAGAGCATCTCACGGTGCGTTCACACTTGCCCAATAATTGGTCAAATATCTTGATCATCAAGAAACTTTTTTCTCTCTCTCTCGGTCGCGCGTACAGGTATTTCGCACACCGATACGTAGAAAATTCAAGACAGTCACCCAAGACAAAAGTCAATTGTTTTATTCATATTCCCACACAAAAACATCAGCATCACCAATCACTGACTGGCTTATATCGCCGAGGGTAAAAACCTGTGACCATGGAGAGGTGGCGGCTTTCTGTGTCTCACTTTTGAGATGTTTCCTAGAAGTTTCTGTACACCTTGGGGTGGCTCTCTGTCGTTATTGTCTTCCCCTCCCCACCTTTCCTCTACCTCGTGCGAGGGTATATAACTCAAAAATCAAGCCTTTCACATTAGTCAATAGGCTTCAGTTTGTCCTTTCAGTTTCAGCACGGTATATTCTCTTGCTTTCTCAAGGTATTCTCTCTCTCTCTCTCTCTCTCTTTTTTTTTTTTTTTTTTTTTTATGATGAAAGTTTTATCGTTCCTGTTCCTCCTTTTTCTTCTTTTTCGGGGGAGTTGATCTAAATCTGCGGATTTTGTGTAGCGTGTTGGCAATATTATGTGATGTCTGATTCACTTGGATTGCTTGAATCTGTCTGCTTTTACCCTTCTGCTTAGTGTTGGTGTAGGCGTTGTTGACTTGGCTTCACTTGCCGTGTTTTTGCTTCTGTGTAGATACTGAGTTTTTCCCTTGTTTAACCAAACATTCAGGGGACGATTTTGCAAAGCTGACACCCGAAAATTTGGAGGGTTGATTGCAGGGAGAGAGAAAGAGGAAAAAAGGGGGGGCCTTCTATTCACTTTTTTTCTTGCCCTTCTTTTTCTCAATCATTTGCAAGCCATCGTCTTCTGGGTTTTTCTGGGTTAGGTTACTATGGAATCCCTTCTCACAGAACATTCTAGTTCGTTGAATGGGTTTAAGTTTGACCACAGATCGATGTCGATCCACCCAAATTGTAATCTCATTAATGGGTTCAACCGTGATGCCGAACCCGATAACCCCGTTTCCAGTGCATCTAGCTTGGAGGTGGAATCCCCAGAAGATAGTGATACCTCCAATTCGATTCTCAAGTTCATAGGGGAGATGCTCATGGAGGAGGACTTGGAGGAGAAAAACTGCATGTTGCAGGATTGCTTGGCCGCCCTCCAGGCCGAAGAAAAAAATTGGCGTGATGTCCTCTACCAGAAGGATACCCCTTCATCAGAACATTCATCGCCTTCCGTTAATCAAAACTTCATGAGTAGATATTATTATTATTCCCCTGAAAATAGCAATTCCGATGGTTGTTACAACTGTGCGGCTGTATCAAACCATGTTAAGTTCAATGGTGCTCATGAGCAGGGTAATTGCAATGCCTCTTGTGCTGCTGTGATTGATTCTCCTTCTAGCTCCTATCTGGATCTTGACTCATATAGTGGAATACAAGCAGCTAATGAGCTCCTTTTAAGTCGGACGACTGATATACTTGGTGTGGGGAGTAATCGGACAGTGTTTCCTGAACCAAAAGAAGTAGTTGATCATACTGGGTCAGAGGGTGAGGGAAGTCAATGTTCTCCCAACAGGGAAAAGAAAAGTCACGGACGGGAAGATGAAGAGTACCAACAAGGAGGACGAAGTAACAAACAGTCAGCAATTTTCGTGGAAGAAGAGTTTGATGAACAAACAGCTTTGTTTGACAAGGTCTTGCTTTGTCAAGGTGGAATAGGTGACCAATTATGCCCTCTTTACGATAACCCAGAAAAGCAAGAAAATGAAGAGTTGCCGCGGAATGTTCCTACAAAAGGATCCAGTGGTAGCAGCAGCAGCAGCAGCACTAGCAGCAACAGCAGTGGCAAAACATCACGAAGGAGGAAAAAGGGGAGTGGTGGGGATGTGGTGGATCTGTGGACCCTTTTGACTCAATGCGCACAATCTGTGGCAAGCAATGATCATCGAAGTTCACATGAACTGCTCAAACAAATCAGACAGCATTCTTCTCCCTATGGCGATGGCACCCAGAGGCTGGCCTATTATTTCGCCAATGGCCTCGAAGCACGTTTAGTAGGCACAGAGACGCCATCCTATTCGGTGCTCCTAGGTAATGGCGCATCTGCTGCCGAAATCCTCAAATCCTACCAGGTCTTCGTCCAAGCGTGCCCCTTTAAAAGGATGTCGAATTTCTTTGCAAACAGGACAATCATGAAAAGGGCTCAGGAAGCACGCAGGCTTCACATTATTGATTTTGGCATTCTCTATGGCTTCCAATGGCCCTGCCTTATTCAACGTATCTCGAGAAGACAAGGTGGCCCTCCCAAAATCCGCATGACAGGTATCGAGTTCCCGCAACCTGGGTTTAGGCCCTCGGAGAGGGTCGAGGAAACTGGGCGACGATTAGAGAAGTATGCCAAGAGATTCAACGTGGACTTTGAGTACCATGTGATTGCGAAAAAGTGGGAAACCATCCAATTAGAGGATCTGAAGCTTGAAGGAGACGAGATGACTGTGGTCAATTGCTTGCACAGGTTGAAGAACCTGGCTGATGAATCAGTGTCGATGAACAGTCCGAGGGATGCAGTTTTGAATCTGATAAGAAGGATTAACCCGGATATATTCGTCCATGGGGTGGTCAACGGCTCCTATAATGCTCCTTTCTTTGTCACGAGGTTCCGGGAAGCGCTGTTTCATTTCTCTTCGCTGTTTGATATGTTTGATGTGAGTTTGCCTCGGGAGGATCCCCAGAGGATGCTCTTTGAGAAAGAGGTATTTGCCAGAGATGCGATGAATGCCATCGCATGTGAAGGTTTTGCCAGGGTCGAGAGGCCCGAGACATACAAGCAATGGCAGATTAGAAATATGAGAGCAGGCTTTAGGCAGATTCCGTTGGATGATGAGATTTTTAGGAAAGTGAAGAAAACAGTAAAGGTACAGTACCACAGGGATTTCATCGTAGATCAGGATGGATGTTGGATGCTCCAGGGATGGAAAGGTAGAGTGATCCATGCACTCTCGTGCTGGGTACCCGCTTAGGGATTGGGCTAGAATAGTGTGTGCTTTTAAAGTATATTTGTATCTATTCTTTATAGATAGTGTTTTGCTACGAAAAATGATGCCATGTAAATCCTAGTTCCTTATTGCTGGGCCTATTGCAGAATATTTGAGCAGATGTAATGTAAATAGCTCCTTCATTTTCATTTCAAGCTAAGGACAAGACTATCATGATCTTTTGTTCTCCTATCATGTGATTCAGGATATATTTCATGTTTTCGTCAGGTTTTTGGCTTCGACCCCTTCATTCTCCTCACGACATAGCTCACCTAGACAGTATAACGAACGGGAAGGAAGATGGCATTGGTCTAATGGATCTTTGCTTCATTTTAAGAGCCCTCGATAAAGCCAATCGAAGGAACGCTTTCGAGGCCTTCTCATTCGTCCATACTAAGCCCAAATCCGGTAGAAGTACATAAAGCAAATGATCAGGTCACAGTGCTTTAACGACATACCCCACATACCACATCTCAAATAAACTCAATAGTTTAGCCAATATCCACAATTTAAGTATTTTGAGGGAAGACAGAGATGCTTAATTCTCTGCATTTGATTGACCTCTCTCTCTCCCTGTTTCAGAAAACCATGATAGAATTACAGAGCAATAGGGCAAAGAAATTCTATAAAGTAGAGATTTGGCATTACACCCTGCGCAAACAAAAGGTTCTCGATTCTCTTCTGGCCACAAACGGTTCTGTTCAAAAGCATCCAGTGCGTGTTTGTCTGTGGATGAAGAGAGAGAGTGGCCCAAAACATTTGCTTCTTTTTGGGTTTCACAATGCTTACGACTATGACAATAATACAACTGCGCTTTAATTCTATCAATCAAGAGACAGAGACGGGGACAACAAAATCAATGAGCATCATAAGACAATACTTCATATATTCTTATTTTTCTTCTTGACCCTTAGATCGTCTCAGAATATTCCAATCTAGCTTTTCTCGTTTTGGCTGCTTGTGAGAACTTCGACTACCAGCAGGCGATGACTGTTGATCACTTTGCATATTTCTTGGTGATTTGCTGGGATACGGAGCATCTGCTACGACTTCAGATTGCTTTCTTTTAAAGTCTCCATTCCCTTCAGAATCCTGTTTATTAAAGCTAACAGGTTCTTCGCCATTCATTGCAGACCCATTATCCCTGAGGCATTTAGAAGAGATATTGGATGTCAATGTACATTCTACGTGGTCTTCTCAAACACAAACGTTACTCTTGATTCTGAGACAGCAATTTCCCCACTGGCTCACGCGAGTATTTTGAAACTCGGAACCAAGTGGCATCACCAAAATTGCATCCTGCTAACAAACCTACTTTAAAGACAAATTTTAGCCCAAGTGTCCCCTCAGCCTCAATGCTAGTACTTCTTGATGAGATATGAACCATCAGTATCAGATCTAGAAAGAAAAGGGGGAGGGGGCAAAGCTCTCTCAAACTAAAATTTGCATAATTTGCAATATGTACTGGGAGAAAAGAATAACAGGAGCAGGGGAAATCAAGTTTTTTACAAAGCAGTTAGTGAATTCTACAACAAGTCTCCCTTCTTGGATTTTGCCTTAGATCATCAATCTTGTTTGAAACCCTAAGACGGAAATGTTTCAGCTCTTTCACACAACACACCCTAAATGGAATTTCAAAACATGCACTAGGTCGGATCCATGTGCTTTGTAATAGCAGCAAGAATGACGAAGCAAACTCATGAAAAGACTGCAAAACATGCATACAAATTCTCTGATTTGCTGGACAACTTTGTGAAGAATTAACAAAGAGAAAATGAACAATATCCAGATCTAGTACACAATCCTCATACCTGAAAGAAGATCCTTCACTTTGAGGACCAGAAGATGTCACTGGAGCATCTGGCTGACGAGGATTTACTGCCTCTTCATTCATTTTCTAAGGACAAGACACTTTGACATGAACAAGAAACCAAGGACTAGAACTACAACTCATCAGGCTATTCAGATTCACTACTTACATCAACAGAAGGATTAAAACACTGGAAAGACATTCGTCCAATGACTGCTCCAGGATGAGGATCGCCTTCCATTATGACAACGCTGCACCAAGTATAAGAATCAGAACCAATTAAGCAAGTAAACAAAGGAGTCAATTCATTGTCACAGCAAGGAAGAGGTGCTCAATAGACCTAATGTGATATCACACCTTATTTGCATCACACCTCTAGAACAACCCTAAACATAGAGAGATGATCAGAATCAAACAGAAAGGCCACATTGCACCCACACAATTCCATCATCAACCTTTTAGATGCCTGTAGTTATACTGAGAAAAAAATTATCATAGCATATTGAAAGACTA
Organism: Eucalyptus curtisii; assembly: GCA_017140595.1. Taxonomy (NCBI): domain Eukaryota; kingdom Viridiplantae; phylum Streptophyta; class Magnoliopsida; order Myrtales; family Myrtaceae; genus Eucalyptus; species Eucalyptus curtisii. The sequence continues at coordinate 12,696,921 of CM029504.1, forward strand.
TGAGAAATGGCGATAGACATTTTCATGATAAACACCATATATTTGTCTGAGGCAGTCCTGATGGACACAGAGTAGTAGCTTTGATAGTTGTAGATCTCTTATAGCCATGAAAGTCACAATTCGTGGGATATGCCTTACAATTTAGTCAAAGTTATCTTTATAATAATTCTTAAGCGTTGAAGAAAACATTTGGATGAGTCAGTTACCTAACATCTTATAGATACTGCACAAAATACCCAAGCATCTGCAGCCGAGGTAAGACATTAACCCCTCTTAAAAGCAGGTTCAATAGGTTCATGAATTTCTCGGTCATCCTTGTAGAAGCATCGCTCAACCAAATTGAAAGCATAAAAGTAATTGATCATACTACTATACAAAATAGGCTATTAAAGTTGTGCTATGTTGATACAGGCTGGTGGGTTTGGTAAAGAGTTCATCTTTTTTAATTCCGTTTTCTTTGTTTCCTTCACTTTCTTTTGTTTTCCATAAATCCATTTATTTCCTTTCACGTAAGAAAGTTGTATAGCTTTTGGTATATCCTGGGACAACCCCCATTAGGGCCATGGTCGGTTAGACAAATTTCCTTATTTGAAAAAATGCCACGGTTCGTTCTTTTATTGTTTTTTATCCTTTCATTAAATGTTCTTTTAAGCATGGAACCAAATGTTTAGCTAAGCTTACTTTTTTCTTCAATTATTCTCATCTACTTCTTTGGTTGGCACAATCAATAGTGGGGAGCATCACACATCCTCGCAACCAAAAGGTGTAGGGTACAGACACACATGCTTTATACTCACAATTTAATTATGAATAATTAGCTGACGCGATTTAACATTAAAATCAATAATCGAAGCAATGATTATCCTTACCACCAAAATGTGAATAAAAATTTGTGAATGAATAGGGTGCGATGATCCTGGCGGCAAAATAATCAAACAAAACTTATCGGAAGAAGATATCAGCCACAATGCGCCGGTTTTTTCACTACTTAGCATATCAGTCATGGGTTTGGAGAGACCCATGAATAAAAATGTCGAATCTAAGAAGTGAATATGTCTGAAAAGATTGTAGTATCTAGGAAACTAGTGCAACCCAAAGGAATCCTCTACGGGTGGCATTCGAACAATTCAAGTTCGACATCCTCTTAACAATACAAAAGGTCAAGCGGTGCAAATAAACCTAACAAGCATTCCAACATATGAATGGATGACTGCAATCAAATAAGCCAATTCGTCCCCTAAACGTTATCAACAATCAATCAGAGCAATTCCTCGGACGTACCATTTCTTCCGAAATGAAGCAGAGGAAAGGAAGTCCCCATTAGCTTCCGCTTCAACCTCCTTCTTGGGTTTCTCCTCTCTCGCGGCCGCCCTTTGCATGAACTGCCCAAGAAATCAATCCGTGAACAGCAAGAACCGACATTTATTAGCCGAGCCAACCGCGCGGCCATAACCCCGACTGGGTTTTCCCGGGACGGGCCTCGCGCACTCGAGAAGCTTGAGCTCGGGGATCGTTACCTTCAAATTCTTCAACGTGCTCGAAAGCTCGCGCTTCGCCATCCCGGCCACGAGCTCGCCCAGATTCACTCGCGAGAAGAGGCCGAGAGAACGGGGGAAGAGCCGAAGCGACGCCGCAAAAGGGTTTCTTCTGGGGGCGAGGTCGCGTCGAGAGCCGGTCGGAATCTCGCCGGAACGGCGGACGATTGATCAGAAAAGGGAGGGAAGCCTTGTGTCTCCTTCGGGAGCCGCGGAGAAGACGAAGCAAAGATCGCTCCAACCCTCGCTGGCGGCTGGTCGTGCAGGCTGCCTGGGTTTTGGTTTGGTGGACTTGGCCCATTTTTTCTCGGCCCAACCCGAGAGGAACCTTATCTAGTTTTAGTTTTCTGCAAATTTGTATTTATCGGGTCTAGCTGGATTGACCAAGACCATCTTGCGACATTGATATACGGAGTGATTCGTCAACTTTTCGTTGGGTATTCATACGCGACCCATTTCTATAATGACTATTTGAAGATTTTCACTTTGATTTTCTTTTAACTTCCGGTTTTTAACGGATCGAGGACGGATTAAAATTAGGATCAGGTGCGCATACGATTAAAAAATGTCGAATTTTTTTCAAGAGAACTTATCGAATTTGGGCTGGCTTAATGGGAAAGCAAAGCCCGAAAAGAAAACAAGCAATGTCTATTCCTGTCCATTGGCATCTTGGGTTTGGCAAGCCGAGTTAGGTCTAATTACGCACAAAAGACTAACTGGTCCTTACCAGTTCCATATGAGCTGGATTAGAGGTGATCAAGGGTGATGCCACAGAGCCACCGGGCCATTGGGGGCATCGTCTGATCGAATTGTGACTTTGTTAGTGAGCTTAAAAACTCCTTCAATTGCCGACGTGACCAATGCATGTCAATTCCATTATAATGAAGAAATTTATTCAAAGATGCTAATTCTTGAGTCCATCAGACTAAAAAAGAAATAAATGGCTCCTCCTGCTTACAGTTACAACTGCCTTTAGACTTGGAACTTTTGCCGGTTGCTATAAAATAGATTCGGCTTATTTATCAAGAGTCGTTTGCTTTTCAATCACATATTACAGACTTATAACATGAACACTGCAAGTGTCATAACTTTTGTACAAAGCTTACTTAAGAGCCATAACTTTTTTTTTCCATCACTCGAATATCACATTGATTAAAGTCATTCATTTAAGTGTCTTATTTGGTCGGAAAATCTGACGTGACATTAATCTAATATGAATCGTCCGACATGATTAGTCAGAAAAATGAAGTCAGTTAGTCAGAAAAATGAAGTCAGCAAGTAAATGTGCATATGGCGTTGTACGGCCCATCTGCTTGCCACAAATGAACGAATTGGGACAAAATTATTAATTTTGTTCGAACCCTAATCTCGATTGAGGAAATTGGTCAAAATTACTGTAAGAGTTGGGCTTGGAAACTTAAAACAAAAAGAAAGAAAGCCTAAGACCCTCGGTCCAAATAAATCAGAAAATGTCTCCTTCTCCCCCCTGTAGTGCTTGTGAAGTGAGAGGAGAAAATAGAGAACGTGAACCACATAAAGAACAAGTGCAAGGATTACTTTCCTTTTTTAGTGTCCGATAAGGATTCTAACCCTTTGTTCATCCAATCCAAGGAATTTTCGGAGTTAAGACATAAATTTGGAGCTGCGTGAATTCTGAATTGAGATATTTAATTAGGAGGGTATTATAGAGCCACGAGATTTATAAAAGTCGATTCCAAATTATGGTTTGGTCGAAGTGAACTTTTAAAATAATGGACAACAATAAGTGAGTGTTATAAACAAGTTTATCATTAGCACATAAGAGTCATTTTATCAGATATTAAGCTCAGTTAAGTCGAGTTATAATTTAGGTAGCATTTTACTTGATTTTGATATCGTTTTCATTTATTTGATAGGATGACGAGTTTGTCATCTCAACTCAAGTGGCTTTTGTTGTTTGGTTTTGCAACCCCAACTAAGTGCAAGTGGTGCTTATCATATATTTGAACTTGTAAACTTGTGTCTTAAAGGTGATAGAGATTTGATATATTATGGATTATGGAATATCATTTTTGTTGCATAAAATCTTAATGGGACATTTAACTACTCCTTGGTTCGGATAAGAGCACCACAAATGTTTCATACAATGTTCATTTGATTATCATGACTACTTTTTTTTCAAGCACTTGCGCCCCATAACTTCTAAAAAACATTCATTTGAGTGCTATGTGCCATAACATTTTATGAATGATTACCCAAGTACCGGAAATTTGATGTGGAGGCACTCAAGTAATCAATTGAAAAGTTATATGACACCCTAAGTAATCGAAAAAAAGGTTATGGCAATCAAGTGAGTAACTTATATAAGTTATGTATTCAAGGGATCAAAAAAATTATTGTAGCACTCAAGCAAGTGCCGAGATGAACATTTGGTTTTTTGTAAATGATTTGAAAAATGACTTATGAAATGTATTGTCAAAGGTTTATATATATATATAAAAGACAAATTTGGTTTATAAAATGAGTTCTAGAAAGATTTGAGAAATACTTTTATAAAGATATTTTGATCGATGAAAAGTTATCTGTTTAGGTTTGTGAAATTAATTTATAATTTGGATTCCGGATTGGCAATGTGGGTTATTAGAGAATGATTTAGCGGTTGATACTCATTGTCGCTACTTAACCAAATGCCTCGTGAAGAACGATCATTTAACAATTACATCGAATGATGGGAAAGAAGCGGTGGACTCTCTTTTATTTTCCTTTTATTTTCCTTACAAAGATAAGTGGTTAGAGGTACATCGGCAAAAGTACAGGTCTTAATATCGTCTATCGTTCATTTCGCTCCAACTAGGCTTCCACTGATGTCTCAATAGCAACCTCCCCTGAATACTGAACGCTTTCAGAATTCTTGTCAGCTTCCCAGAGCTCTGGCAGTGCCTCCCGGAAATTATGGATGCTCTCTAATGCGTAGTCAACCCCCTTGGTTCGGTGAGCGGTGCCAACCTACATACATCGATGTTATGCAGACAGAAAATTTTGAGGGTTTTTCTTTATGGTGATCATCAATGCATAATCCAGGCAAAAATCTTTATGCTATCAGTAAGGAATGACAAGCAATGACTCAGATTTTCCATCGATAGCCTACCAGCACCGTATGAAGTCCCAATTGTTTCCCAGTCTGTAAGTTGCGGACGCTATCATCAAAGAACACCTGAAATGAGAGAACTGCAATGTTATAAAATGATTTTGCAAGGTTTGTAACGGAGCAAATCACGGTGATTCAGCCCTTGTCAGATACTATAAGCCATCCAAAATTCAAAATGACAATAACAGATCTGAAGTACCCAGCTTTGTAAGTAAAGACCACATTTGACAAGGGAGACAAATGAAATGAGTTGTTTTGAAAGGTAAAGTCATGTCTCTTACCGTTCGCTGAGGGTTTATGTTAAGAATCTTAAAAGCTTGCTCAAATGCCTCCTCAAATGGCTTGCAAACAACTGGAGTTTTAGGAAGCATCACACCCGCATTAACACCAACAGAACAAGCACCGATACGAGAGGCTTCATCGCGGGAAACAGACCCCGTTTGCAGGCATGTCAAATTACCGTCTTTCTCATCAGGGGAAGCACTACTTTTGTCAGTAGGATTTAGAGTCTCAAAGCATACAATCCCATCAAAGCAGTCCTCCAATCCAAGCCTCGCAAGAGCTCTAGCAGCGTGAGCTTTGTCTGCGTTGGTAAATATCTAAAGAAACAACCAAATTCACAAGGAAAAGGCTCTGATCAGCAAACAACCCGGTAATAGAATCCTTCTTCCTAGAGATTTTAGTACGAGAGCACAGAACTTACACACTTGCGGATGGGAAGGCTCTGTAAAAGATGTCTTAATACAGGGTCAGGCTTCAATATATCGTATGGCAATGTCCCGTGAACAAAACTGTGAAAATTGCATAATATAACGACTTTACCGCACAAACCAAAGAAAAACAGCTAAAAGGCAGCCCAAGAACAAAGGAAAGGGAAAAGTTAGTACCCATGACAGTCATCGTAGTCAAAATTATATCCAAGTGCCTGTAATCAATTAAAGCCCAGAATAAATCACTCGTTAGCATAATTCACTGAGAAGTACACAAAGATGACAGCTCGATGAAACTAAAAGGTCAGGCGCAAACCTTCAGACCAGCCATAGTCGTCCCATAATCCTTGTAAAGTGATAGACACAATTCTGGAACTTTACTCTCCTCCATATGAAGCTTGTGCAACATATATTCTACAGACAAGAAAATTTAAGGAAGAACATTTGTGAGGAACGCATATTAACTCAAAGCAAATTCGAGAATTTCAATCACTGAATATGTTACCTTGAATGTTCTTGGTAATCAGCCGTGACAGTCCAGAACTAAGTGGATACAAAGTGTCATCCAGATCTGTAATTTGAGTAATCACCAACATGTTAAATTTATGGCATCGGCCAAGTCATCGCAACTTGGCTAGAAGCAAATCAAAGATGGAATTAGAGAGTTTAAGGAAGAAAGCATCAACCCCTGATAAAAGAAAACTCACCAAATAACAAGCACTCGTATTTGGGTTCTGGAGCCTGCTGGTACTTGTTTTCGAAATCCATGTTCTGAAAATACAAAAGGATGGAAACCTGAACAGAACCCACGCATTAAAATCGAATCAGATAACCGCGCAATCGGAGTTTAGGTAACTGCCAAAAAGCAAAGATTGATTGCTATGTTTAAATTGGACGTTCCATGAGATTATCCTCTCTGCATATAAATTCAAACCCCCAAAAACAAAAGAATAAATAAAAGCTCGCACAAGATCGTCCATTTTGCCTTGAAGATCACGGAAAAAGAAAACGCTCAAAGTTTCACTGAAGACTAGCGGACAAAGTAGAAAGAGGACAAGCACAAATTTTTAGTATGAAAGCGAACTGATTACTGGGCTGCAGTCTGTCGACCGTTACAATAACCAGCAGATCTAAATCTCGAGGGTACCTCACCAAAACCGCGACAAGAAAGCACAATGTAGCCAGTACAAAGAACAGCTCTCCTCCAACAAAAACAGAAAGCACGGTGTCACATAAGAGAGTTCCCGAAAAAAGCAACCTAAAACCCACGCGACATAACCGGGAGCGAGCACCACCTCAGAAAAAATTGCAGAGAACACGAAGGATGCTTCGGAACAGAGAAACACAGAGGGAGAGAGAAACGTAACTTGACCACAACAAAGGAGAGCGCTTTAATGGACGGAGGGGCCAAGGAGAGGATAACAGGTAGGAGAGGGCCCGTTTAAATAGGCCAGACGTGACGCCTGGCGAAAAGGTACCTGGAAAAGAAACGAAATTCGTAATGACTAAAAAAGAAGAAGCATCTGCGAAGTGGGTTTCTTTCTCTCTTTCTCATTCATTTTCGTAACTCAATCTAGAAGCAACGCAAAAGTAGGAGCAGTAATCTTCAGGCTTTCCCATTGACCGTACGAGACTCATTAAAGAACGACGCGTTCCGAGTTCCAAGGGATCTCTCTAATTGCGGGACGACTTCAGTTGAACAGAGACGTTCGGACGCGTGTCTCGTTGGGATGGGATCTTGGGGAGTGTGAACATGGAGAGGGGCCATCACGCGCACGCTTCGCAGCGTACGTACGTACGTTCATACGTACATATGTAATTTAACAATGAAGAAACACTCTGCAGATAAATATGTCTAGTCATATTGCATATCAACTGGGAAATTGTATTTTTTTTTAAAAAAAAATATATAAATTAACGTCACGAAAATCTCAAATTAATATGTTCATAATAAATTTAACCTAGATTGATTTTTTTAATCATCAAAAGTCCGAACAGCTATACATATAAATTTAATATTGTTAAAATTTATTATCAAATTATAGTTGACAAATATACAAAATTGAGATTTTACCATCAGTTTGTCATATAAATCAATTTATATTTTTTTATATATATTTAATTTCTTAAAATATGTTATGAGTTTGAGTCCAAAGCAAAAAATCTAAATTTTAGAAATTAAATTAATGAGAGATCAAGTTTCGAAAATTTGGTTTCCAAATATGTATTGGACTTTTCAATCATCAAAGTTGGAAAGACCAACATGTATTCAAAATTGGACCGAATTATGAATATTTTTTTATGGTGGGATTTCCTTCTTGGTTGTTATTTTTTGACAGACTTCACAGCTTGAAATAAGAAACTCCAGCGTTTGAGATAAGGGTTAAATTTGAAAAGTTTACTCTAGACTTTGAGTTGGACTTTGACTCGATCAACTCTTGGGCACATATAAATATATTCTACCCCTGGGCTCCTTGGGCGGCTATTGTTGATGTGCACTAGAGTTACATTCGCGATAATTACATCTTGGCCGTCATTTTTCATGCGTGGAATTAAAGAAGAGTTTAAGTGTTTGTAGCCAATTAAAATCTTGTGGTAGGAATTTATGTATAATTTTTTCGTGAAATTGATAAATTATTTAGTGAAGAATTGTATGGTAAAACACTGTGTGTGTTATTAGATGTATTTAAGACTTGAAAAAACTGAAAGTATTTGAGTGATTCAAGTATGGTTGTAATTATCATTATATTGCTTCATCTCTAGTGATATTCATTACTACTATGACGGAACTACGTAAATATGTTGCATGATAACTACATAAATATATTGTCCGATATATTTTCTTACTTGGTTTATTTTACTGTTTGATTGCTTGCTTTCGCAACAATTAGTATCAAAGTTAGGCTTAGTTGAGTTGAAGCGAATTGGTAACAATGAAAGAAGGAAAAGTGAGAATCGACGGATTTGATGGAAAGGATTTTGGTTTTTTAAAGATGCATATTGAGGATTATCTCTATCAGATAAATTGCACTTGCCCTTATCGAGAAGAAGCTAGAGACAATGAAGCAAGCTAATTGAGAATTGCTAAATAGACGAACTTTGGGTATTCGGCCAACATTGGCTTGTAACATTGGGTTTAGCATTAGGAAAGAGAATAGCACTATGTTTGATAAAAGCCCTATAGGATATGTACGAGAAGCCTTCTACGATTAACAAAGTCTATTTGATGTGATATGTATTTGACTTAAATATAAGTGAGCATGCGTCTGTAGATCATATCAATAAATTAAATATGATTGTTAGCTATGAAGCACGGACACGATCCGAGAGTTTCCGCGTCACATCAGACATCCCGACATGTGTGTCTGGAAATGCAAGAGGCATGGTGGGTTTATGTGGCAAGTTTGCAAGTGCAAAGGAAGAGAGAATCGTTGAAGAAGGCAATGGAGGGGGGGGAGGCGAGAGTGAGGGAGCAGAGGTGAGGCTGCGAGTGATGGTGAGGCCGTGACTACAAGGGAGGGCCGAGAGAAGAGCAAAGACCGAGGCGATCGAGAGTGCCACAATTGCGACGCCACAATGGAGGACTGCGATGCTGTGATAGAGAGCCGAAGGCAAGGCTATGACTACGAAGGAGGAAGGGATGAAGGCGAGGCGGCGAGCGACTATGATGAGGTGATGGTGATGGACAGGGAGCAAAGATCGAGCAAGGAGAAGAAGGAGGCGGCGGCTAGGGTTTTTGGGTAGCTACTTTACTGAGGTTCCTTTTTTAATTTTAGGAAGAAGAGCATAAAAAAGAAATAAAAATGGGGATGTTGGGGAAGGTGAAATAAATGGATGATTTTTTTTCTTTTTTGGAGGAAGAGGAGGGTGCAGGGTGATTTCAACTTTCAAGAAAGGAAGCAACAAGCGGTGGGTGAGGCAAGGGAAGAAAAGAGAGGGTAAAATAAATTGGTGGGCCTATTTACCCCCCCCCCCCCCAAAAAAAAGCACCACTGAATAGATTTTTTAATAAATGGGTCGGGCTAAAAAGTGATTTCGGAAAATAAAAACACTAAATATTAAATAATGATAAATTTTGGTCGCTGTAGAAGATCATAGACTTAGTTCAATAATTTCATTGATAACTTTTGTTAAAGTCAAAAATGTTTTTCCAATTTCTTATGAATAAATTTATCAATGTTATTAGTGTAGATTCTTATAGCCTCTTTATTTATTTATTTATATATTTGTGAATTATAATTTATCATATATATAAATATTCATTTAATATATAATGTGTCCCAATGTATTAGAATTCTCCATTTTTTAAGAAATGATATGTCAATATATTGTATCGTGTCGTATCTCGTGTTACGTGTCCGTGTCAATGTTACTTAGATTGTTAGTCAATTGAGTTCGGTTGAGATTGACTTTAAAGATGAGATATGTGTATTGATTATGTTATCTGATAGTTGAAATGTTACTGTTACTTCTGTTAGTAATTCCATCTGGTCAACAAGCTTGATGTTTTATGGAGTTCAAGATTTAATTTTGATTAAGGACATCTGTAGAAGAGAATTTGGTGAATGTGTATCTATTACTTTATTAGGTGATAACAGAGGAAGAACCAATACATATGTTAGTAAGAAAAGTATAGAAATGAACAGATATAATTAATCTAGAACTGGTGTTGTTGTCTATTGGAATTGTGCTAAAAGGGGCATCTTAGAAGGAAAAACAAGAAGGGTAAGGAAATTGCAGTTAAGTTTGTAGACAATGTTGCAGCTGTAGCTAATGGTGATTCGGACAGTACTAATTTTATCTTGTCTATCACTGATTATTAGTTGTTTGATGGATAGATTATGGATTATGGTTATTCTTCTCATGCAACACCAAATAGAAACTAGTTTACTACTTATCAATGTATGGATAATGGTAAAGTTAAATTAGGTAACAACGCAAAGTGCAATCTTGTATGTGTTGGCGATATCAGAATCATAATGCATGATGGTATTGTGAGGATATTGAATGGAGTAAGACGCATTTCAGAGTTGAAGAAAAACCTAATTTCCTTGAGAGCCTTAGATTCAACTGGGTGTTGTTACATTTCAAAATGTGGAGTTCTGAAAATTGTTCAAGATACTTTGGTAATAATGAGATGAATCAAGTGCAATGGCATGTATGAACTTTAAGGTAAAATGGTGACAGATTTCACCACAAAGACATCAGATGCATTTATTCTAGAGTCTAAGTTGTGGCATATGCCTTTTGGGCACATTAGTGAGAGAAGCCTAAAGGTTCTAAGTGAAATAAATTTGCTATGTGGTTATGTTGCTAACGAATTGAATTTATACATGTGCTATTATTTAGATCAACGGTGGAAAGTGTAGTCAATACAACAATCAAAGAATCCATGAAAATTGCAGAGTTAATTCAGTTGAATGTTCGCAATTATCACGGTGAAGAGTGCTAGATTTATGCTAACAATTGTAGATGATTACTAAAGGAAGATGTGAGTATTTATGCTTAGGCACAAATTTGATGTTGTTGTCAAGATCAAGCAATTGAGAGTTATGATTAAAAAAAATAAGACCATTAAAATGATCAAGCATATGCAAACTAACAGCGGCATGAAGTTCTATTCGAAATTATTATAGGAATTATGCGTTAGGGAAGGAATAGTGAAACATTGTACTAATGTCAATGAACCACGACATGTTATAGAATTAATAAGCAAAACTTTATTAGAGACAACCCATAAAATACTCTCTAGTACTAATATAATTAGAAGATTCATGGTGGATGTGCTTAGATGGGCAAGCTACCTGATAAATAAATCCGCATCAACTGCGATTACTAAAAAAGTATGGTTAAGCAACGTTACTGATTATTCTGTTCCTAGAATATTTGGTTGTTCATGTTATATTTGAGTTAGTGATGAGAAGCTTGATGGAAGTGTAATAAAATGCATGTTCCTAAGTTATGCACAAGATGAGCAGGACTATAAGTTATGATTTCCAGAATTAAATTCACATGTTATCAGTAGAGAAATTACATTTAATGAATCTATGGTAAATTTGAGTGGGAGTGTTATTAATAATGTTTATGCATATTTGAACGTTGGAGTTGCAACTAGAAACTCTTGAGGTAGCTATTACTAATGGAGTAATTGACATAAATAGTGTTTGTAGCAAAATGGAGTTTGTAGAGGAAACAGTTGTTGTAGGGTACGTGTTTGATCCCCTAAAAGGTATGGATACAACAATGGTTTTGCTTTACAGGTTGGGTTGAAAAATCCTTACGAAATAGTTAAAGGTGCATGTGGAGTTGATATTCTAACGAGGTCCTTGATTTTGGTGAAATTCAAGTGGGTTTGGATTGGAAAAATACATGTGACGGTTGAATCCATGGGGTTATAGGAAAGTAGCAATAGAGTTCAAATTTTTAGTGAAATGATTGTGATTTAGCTCAAACATCGAGCCAAAGTGAAGATTGTTAAAATATATCTCAAATCTGAGCTTAAAACTAAAAATTTGAATTTTGGAAATTAAATTAATGAGAGATCAAGTCTCGGAAATTTGGTTTCCAAATATGTGTTGGAGTTTTCAGCCACCGAAGTTGATAAGACCAACATGTATTCTTGGACCAAATTGTAATTATCTATTGGCAGTGGAATTTCCTTCTTGGTTGTTATTTTTGATGGACTTCACAACTTGAAAAAGGGCAGTCCACCGCTGGAGATAATGGTTAAATTTGAAAGGTCAACTCTGGACTATGAGTTGGATTTTGATTCGGTCAACACTTGGGCATTTATAAAATATTCTATCGTGGGCTCCTAAAGCGGCTATTGTTGACGTGCGCCAGTGTTACCCGTGGCTTGACAGAGGGAAATTCGTGATGATTATATCCTGGGCATCATTCTTCATGCATGGCATTGAAGAAGAATACAAGTGTTTATAGCTAATTAAATTCTTATAATAATAATTTGTGTATAATTCTTTCATGAGATTAAGAGATTATTTAGTAAGGAATTATGAGATAAAACACTACGTGCGTTATTGAGTGTCATTGGAGCTTAGGAAACACCTAGAGTATTTAAGTAATTCAAGTGTAGTTATAATCTCTTTTGTATAACTTGATTTATAGTGGAACTCATTATTATTCTCCCTATGGACTACGTAAATCCGTCATCCGATCTATTTTATTATTTTATCTATTTTATTGTCGGATTGTTTGATCTTGTAATCAAACTAACGAAAAGTAAATTTATCATAAATGTATTGATTTGAAGTTTATTAAGGTCAAAAAATTAATTTCGAGTAAATTTGCTACAGTTATACCAGTTTGAGGTTTTTTAGCTCGGAATCTTTCGTAGTAATTAATCCTATTAACAATTACCTTTATAAAATATATCAAGCAACCACACACAAAAAAAAAAAAAAAAAGATTAGAAAGTTTTTTAGGCATTTTCAAATATGATTGAAAAGCATATCCTCACGGGGATACTCACCAAATACCCTTTATTCGACTCTGAGTTGTATTATCATACAAAGGGAAAGATAAGTTGACAATCTACATGCCACCTACAACTTCACATACGCAAGTCATTACGAACGCAACATATTTACTCCATCAGCGAGGGATATTTAGGTGGGTAATGGAGGAACGAGTTTAATATAGTTGGACCAGTGGGATGCGGATAACCTTCGATGTGAATATGCGCATCAAAATAGGTTTCTTCCTTTAGTCTCATTGTATATCTGATAATTAGTTTTTGACTCTCAGGGCGCGACCGAAGAGAGACTGCCGGCTTTGCTTGCTTCTGAATTTTTTATTTAGTTACTTTTTAAATTTGTGAATAAATACTTGGTGCTTACGATAAGCGAAATCCGTTGCATGTACTTGAGCATGCGCCGGCAATTTTCTCCTGCTTAAGCAAATTACCATTGGCTCCGCAACGTGCAACGACGTACTCTTATGCTTCCTTTGGATAACAGAGTACAAAAGAACAATTACATTCGATTTTTCTTTCACCACTGTGATTAGGCGTCCGCCATGACGTATACAACGCCTGTGATGGACTCTTTCTTCGTGCCCTTTCATGGATAAGTGGAGAGTTTGAAGGATCATTTTATCGCTTTCCTTCTTAGTCAATTTTTACTGGGTCGGAAATCGGCCAGGGACACGCCGATTAAATGCAATCTCAAGTTTCTCAGAAAGCTTTTGTTGAAGCAGAAGATGAAAATAGGGTGCGCTACAGCGTGTGGGGCGATGTCCCTTTCCCTTCTCCCACCTGAGCGAAAATGTCAGAGAAGGTCACATCATGCAACCTGAACAACCACATCAAGGATCGTCACAACCAAATGAAGAGGGGGACGCCATCAGCATCTGTTATCAAAACGAATGAATTGGTAATTACACGTGCGCGATCTCGCCTTTCCCTGAAACCATCATGAAGTACCCACTTTTCACGAAGATAGCTCATATTTGCCTCCTCCATGTCACGTGGACTTGATTCGTAGAACTGAATTCCACGTGAGATGATAATGCGCTCGGTGGCATGTAAAGACGATGAAAGAATTCAATACCGCAACAATATGGAAATGCAATCTCAGATTTCTTTCGGAATTATTTCAGAAGATAAATATAGAACACTGTAATGCAATGTACAGCTTTGTTTTCTCTTTTTGCTCCAGCAAAGACTTCGGGGAAACGATCCAAATCATTTACAAAAATAGTCTCAGCTAGAATTCCTGAGAACTAAGTTGGGACTACCTGTGGATCCAAAGGAGGAGGCGATTCGTCATCCTCCACTGCAGCAGTCTCTGGAGTCTCTGTACTCTTTTCTTCCTCTTGAAACCCTAGCTTGTATCTGTCATAATTGGTCATTTCACCCGATTTAAATGGTCGCTCGCCCAAAACACGGAGCAAATCTTCCTGATGAAGAACTTCCTTTTCGAGCAACAGCTCAGCAATCTGAGCAACATGCTCTTTGTGCTCTGTTATTACCTCCAATGTACGCTCATATGCCTTGTTTACCCACTCACGCACCTCACCATCAATAAGTGCTGCAGTCTTGCTGCTGTAGGGCTTGCTCATCTCAAATCCATCTTCTCTCTGAGGAAAGGACAGGAGTCCCACCTTGTCGCTGAAGCCATATATTGCTACCTGGGCATAGGTCATTTTCGTCACCTTCTCCAAGTCATTTTGAGCTCCCGTTGATATTTTACCCAACAAAACCTGCAAATTACATGAATATTCAACTCAACAGCATCGAGGTTTAAAGATTAGAACCTTACAAGAACATATTTGCCTCGTTGATCTTCTTCAATTCAACGGGCAAAGATGGAAAGAAAAAATTTAATGCATTTCTGCTATCCATAAAGTGAAGGACAAATATGAAGTCCCATAAATCACCTGTTCAGCTGCTCGTCCGCCAAGGGTCATACATGTCATGTCGAAAAGCTGTTCCTTGGTCATGAGAAGATTCTCATTAGGCACATATTGGGCAAATCCTAGAGCAGCAGTACCGCGAGGGACTATTGTCACTTTCAGTAAAGGCTCCGTATGCTCCAAGAACCAACCAGCCACAGCATGACCTGACTCATGATATGCAACTGTGCGACGCTCTAGTTTGCTTATTACCTGCTCGAAAACAAAAGTTTAGATTGATTTATCTCCTTTTATACATGTCCAAATCACAAAGTCAACATTTGAAATCTTATTTACATCAATCCATGCCAAAAGCAACAAAACCCACAAGATCAAGGATCAAAGAATTTGCCAAGAGAAAGACGTTCTCACTGTTTGTGATACTAAATGGCAAGATTGTGAACAGCACAAAAATCATGTGTAAAGATAAGCATCAACAACTGAAGCACAAGCTCGCTGTTTGGTGACGCTTATCAAAATAATTTTCTAGCTTTACCTTCAACCAATGACCACGTGAGAAGATGAGTAAAAAGAATACGAAAGTGCTAAGACCAAAAAGCATCAGTTGGAACAACCTACTAACACACCCATCTCAATCATCAGTGAAGAAAAGCTATGATGGTTTCCATTCAATAAGCAGTCAGCAACGAGAGCAGCAAGAGAACAGTGTTGCTGAAATAGAAAAAATAAAAAGAGACCAAGAACCAGCATGATGGAGGGGAAGAGAGAGAAGCTACATTACCCTGTTCTTCTTCTCCAAACCACCTATAATCCTATCTATAGCTGCCTCAAAATGTTCCATGGTGACCACAGTTGACTCGTTCCTGGCAGCAATGAGAGCAGCTTCATTAACAACATTAGCTATGTCCGCTCCAGCAAATCCAGGTGTAAGGGCTGCAAGCCTTTGTGAATAATACAAAGGTTCATGATCAAGCTTAATCTTTTTCAGGTATATCTGGAATATTTGTTCACGGCCTTTGATATCAGGTTTATCGATGGAGATTTGCCTATCGAATCGACCAGGCCTCAACAAGGCTTTATCCAAGATGTCGGGCCTATTAGTGCCAGCAAGCACAACTATCCCTGAGGTGGTACCAAAGCCGTCCATTTCTACGAGCAACTGGTTAAGTGTGCTCTCACGCTCATCATTGGCACCTGAAAAACCTCCACGTCCTCTCGCTCGACCAATTGCATCAATTTCATCAATAAATATTATGCTAGGAGCACACTGTCTTGCTTCTTGAAATAAGTTTCTCACTCTTGAAGGCCCAACACCAACAAACATCTCCATGAAATCGGAACCTGATATAGATAGGAATGGCACGCCAGACTCTCCAGCAGTTGCTTTCGCTAAAAGAGTCTTCCCTGTACCTGGAGGACCAACAAGAAGGGCGCCTTTCGGAATCTTTGCTCCCAATTCTTCATATTTCTTCGGATTCTTGAGAAAATGTACAAACTCCATAATTTCTTGCTTAGCTTCATCACAGCCGGCGACGTCTTTAAAGAATACCTAGTCAGAATTGAAACAGAATGCAGATTTTCTGGTTTAAACATCTTTAACCTTCCGCAACAAAATGGAGAAAGAGGAAAAGGATACAGCATGAAAGCAAGGCGACTATTTCATTTAAAACTGACCTTGTTCTTGGCATTTTTATCCACTTTAGTAACATGAGCCTTTCCAATGTTAAATATACCCCGAGCACCCCTCCCACTACGCCACCAACACCGAGGCCGCCTTGCATTCTCCGCCCCATGTACAAGAGGGATCCCAAAAGCAGGAGAGTCGGTGCAAATCTCAATATCTCTTGGTACCAGAGCATCTCAGAGACATAAGTGACAGGAACGTAATCATGGGGGTCAACGCCTAATGCTTCTTGGGCTTCCTCCAATTTCTCTTCAAAAGATTCAACACTTCCGATATTGAAGTAGTACTTATACTGACCTCCATGCCCTCTCGCAACATTGCCACTGCCGCTCTTGGGTCCTTCGCTGACCTCATCAATTGTTTGACTTGATGGTGAATTTCTTACAAACACTTTTGCTACAGATTTGTTAGAAACAACTATATGGTCCACCAAGCCTGGTTCCAGAAGCTTGTTTTTGAACTCTTGAAAGCTAATCTGCAATTTAGATTTTCAACAAACACGAGAATAAGAAAACAGGCTAAATCTCTGGTCTGTAGATGACTCAATCGTGATTGCACTGCTGTAATGAGGAGATTGCATATGTGACCCCAATCAGAGAAAGATCGCAGTTCAACCAGCATAATATGAACATGGACAAAAGAAGAAGAAGAAGAAGAACCTAAGCATGCTCATTATGGCAAAAAAAAAAATATAAATAAAAATAAATCAGCAAGCTCATTAGCAGATCTACCTGCTGTTGTTCACGAGGACCGAAAGAAAAGGAGGAAAGGAACAGTCCAATCACGACCAAGGGCGTGATCAAATTCTGGAACTGCTTCATGAAAGTCTCCTGATTATCGTCTGTGTTCGAATCCCCTGAAAATTGGGTAAAAACTTTAAGGGAACTGCCTTACATAGATTTATTTGAGTGGAAAGCTGGAAAGAACTACAATGCAGCGCATGAAAGTGTGCATATAATTCACTTTGCAATCCATATATCCATCTTTGCATCTAAACTCAAGTGTATGTTAGTGTTGTAAGGAAAACCAACTGAAGGGCAAACAACAAACATGCATTTCCTATTTCAGATAAGAAGGAACAATCTGGTTCGAAAATTGCCTACATAAATGAACTCATTTCTTCACTCAACCAAATTTCATCCTACTGCAATTACTTTTGTTCACTCAATAATACAGTCTTTCCATGTCTCCTAGCTACTCCGTAGAATACTATTGTGAAATACATCCATCCACGGATCATTTACAGATTACAACAAGAAGTTACCATTCTTCGGGTCCATCTTAGAACGACTCCTCAATCTCAGACGATTTAGCCAAAAGGGCCTCAGTCTCTACCCATGATATAGGTACTTTCCCATAACAGTGTTTAAGGGCACAAGCAGGAAGGGAATTGTCCAACTAAAATAATGGTCTAGGAGAACAACTCCTAGAAGGCGAGCAGCCACCAACATTATGTCTTTAGCACGCTCGTTAGACAGTTTGTTAAGTCCTGACAAGCTAGAACTAATCCCCTCAACTTTCACATCAACACCCTCCCAAGTGAGACAAAAACTTCACACAAGACATATGTATAGGATATAAGGAAACAAATCCAATGTTGCACCAGACAGAAAGACCAACTTGAAACTACAGAATGTGGCTTATATGTAAGCAATCCAGCATGACCACATACTCTAGTTAAGTGCCAGGCGATTGTTCATCAAACAACAAATGATGAAGCAAAGATCGACAGCGAATGGTCACCCCAAATGTACAATTCTATATAACTGATTATCGGAATGAAACCACTCAACAAATCAATTCAATGAAAAGGGTATAAGACAAAAAGGCAGACCAAAACAAAGATTTCAACACACACATAGAAATTTGTACCATGGAGAAAAAAAAAATCTACCTTTGGACTCTGACTTTTGTTCATTTCCTTTCGGAACTTCCTTCCTCCCCTTCGGATAGTAGTTCTCGTAATCTGCGAAATAACATCAGATACATGAGAGATCACAATAAAATAAAACCCACTCACTTAATTAGCTAATTTTCGCGGAGTTCAAAAGCCAAAAAGCTCTCAAAGACAACACTTGCAAACACCAATAACTTCTCGACCGCGACTGCCATTCGACGCGTAGAATGCACTTACTCTTCTTTTTCGGGGCTTCGCTGGAGAAAAACCGGTGGACTCTGGGATTAGCAAGAACGCGATTTAGATCGGATAAATAAGATTTAGCAGAGAACCCCTTGATAGCCCCGGCAGAAGCTAAGTATTCCCTGAAAAACCCTAACTTCCCATCCAATCCGCCGAGCGCACCGTCCAGGCGCGGCGTTCCCGACGACGCGCCATTCAACGGACCCGATCGTACACCGCCACGGCACAATGCATTCTACAACCGGAAGACAACGAAGCCAATCAATACGCGAAGACAAAACGTATAACATTCGGAAAAAGGAATAAACGAATCGACTCGGGAAGAACGGAGAAGAAAAGAGGGGAAGAAATCGAGGCACGACGACGGACCCTCGAGCGGGAAGATCTCGACAACGAGCGGCCGATCCTGGAGTAAATCATCGCTAGGGCACCGGAGACGACGCGGGCTCGCCGCCGTAGATCTGCGATGCGAAGGCGGCGCCTTTACGGAGAGAATCGCCTCTAGTTCGGAGAGCAGCAGAGGGGGGCGGGCGCTTCGGAGGAGTTTTAGTTAGGGTTTGGCGTCGAGTTGGAGCTGGACATTGACGGCTCCATGAACGAGGGGGGGTGGGCGAGCTGGTTCTCCTTTTTTGGCGTTGGTGTGGGGATGGAACAGGGAGACTGGTAGTGATATTTTTCGAGGGAAGATAAATGAGGTGGGGGCGTTTGGCTTTTTGCGATCCTGTTTAGGGGCACGTATGGGCGATCGTCATCAGCGCTGGCGAAGGAGAACTTTTTTTGCCTGCTTGGGGAGCAAGACAAACCTTCTGGCGACGCCCGTGGTTTTTCTAATGAAGTGAAGGATAATGGGAAACTGCCATCCCCACAAAATGCAAATAGTTGCCTTTTTAAGCCACGACCAGGGAGCACCGTATGTCGATTTCTCTCTCTTTGGTAAAAAAACTAACCCGAATTTGGAAGAAAATTTTGAATGAAGGATTTGAAATGGACTTTATTTCAAATAAAGATTTAAAATAGTTATGTTTGTGTAAAAGACGAGCTCCTGACCATCGAGATTGGTCAAGTGTATTTTCGTCATTTATCATTTTATTTTCTTTCTTTTTTTCCAAAAATAACTATAAAAAAAAAAAAAGAGAATTAGATACGGATAAGAGGGCTAGCAACCCTCTCCCACCTATGGCCACCGCCCCACCGGTAATGGGGCAGTTGCCATAGGTGGCCTTGGCTTTTTTTATTTTTTATTCTCTTCTTTTAGCTTTTTGTTCTTTTTTGAGTTCCTATTTTAGATAGAAAAAACATAAAAAGGAAAGAAAATAAAAAAAAAAATTGAATGACATAATTGCCCTTAACTAGTTATTGAAATCAAGCCATTTATAGAAAAAACATAAAAAGGAAAGAAAGTTAAAAAATTGCCCTTAAAATCATTGAAATTAAGCCATTTCTTGAGATTAACATGACCATTTCAAACTTTTATTTGAAATAACATCAACTTAAAATTTTTATTTGAGAAAATAATGACATTTCAAGTTCTTATTTAAAAACAAGATTCACTTCATCTCATTTTTTGAGAAAATGAATTCACTTCACGTTTTTATTTAAGAAAATAATAGTACTTCAGATCTATTTCATACTTCTATTTGAGGAAATAAGATTCACCTCTCAAGTTATTATCCGAAAGAATAATGGAGCTTCCTTGGGCCCAAGACAAGATAAATGAGCTTTTATCGTGTAGCTCTTCCCCTCTCCAAGATGAGGACAGCTCGAGGAGAGGGCTCGATCCACAACCCCAACGAGCCAAAAGCCCATTTACCTTCTCGAGTTCCCTCGCCGACTGATCAGTACCTTCAAATCCCTCACGTCTCCCACCACCTGCACAAATGGTTTCGCTGCATCAATGTTGAGCTTGCCGTGAAGCTGGCAAATCCTTGCCCTCTTAGGAGCAAGCATGGAGGCCGCTTCGATGCTTCTTCACTCGAGAACAGTCCCAGTTGGGTTGAGCCTCGACTTGCAGAGAGCGCGCTCTCGCGGACATTTCATCAAACACCTGCGGTGCGGGGAACGCACGAGCGGTTTTCACCTCGACCGGACCGTCAATTCCTCCCAAAGCTCGTTCCTTTACTGGAGCGTCTCGAATGTTTCGTTATTACCGGCGAAGAGGGCGAGGACCCATCTGTTGCCGCCTCTCAGATGTTCGTACTCAAGCAATGCAGCCGCAGAATCTCGAAGCCCCATTACGAAACTCTTCCAGAACTTGTCGCTCGATGCGGTGAAGGAAAAGATTGTTCAGTTAACGCCTATAGATGTTGTCAAGCTGTCTGGGATTCTGTCCATTTCAATTGCGGCGGCAAAGTGGACGGTCCGTTCGCTTTTGAACCCTTTCTTCTGGATGTATTTTAGCTGGAGTTGGTTGTTTTGGCCCTGGATCGTGGCCATATCTCTGGCGATTTACGGATTATATTGTCTCCGCAAGCATTTACTGGGCGAAGCTAACATCTTTGAGCAGCTTGCTGTGGTGACTTCAGCGTTTACTTGGCTCACCCTTGTCCCCCCCGCTCACTTCAATGGTTATCTCCAAGGTTGGCCTTTCGTGTTTTTCTTCGTGTACCATTATTTCTTTTTCTTCAATGTCAGTGTGAGAAGAAGACTATATGGCGATTGCTATGCTCGCCCACATGATCCCAAGTGGGATATCGACCCACCTAAATGGCAGCGCCTCTTATTTTGTGTTGGGGTCATGGTTGGTCACTGGCTTGCCGCCTTGGAAGGGCCGGAGCTCCACCGCATCCCAGGTGGATGGAGCAATGTAGGGGTGTGGGTCTTGATATTGATAACTATCTTGATGCATTACAATTCCACATTGTATCTCGCGAAATATTCAGAGAAGGTGGTCGTGCCGACTGCAGTTGTCCAGTTTGGACCATATCGGTGGGTTCGTCATCCCATTTATGCGTCTACAGTGCTTCTGTTCGCCGCGTATTGCATTGCACTTCGGGCGCCTTTGAGCTTGCTGTTTGTAGTTGCTGTATGCTTGTTGTATTATCAGCAGAAAGCAAAGCTGGAGGAGGCGGTGATGGTTGAGACATTCGGGGAAAGATATTTGGAGTATGCTGGTAAAGTCAAGTACAAATTCATTCCTTTGGTATACTAGGTTGGCATGGGTATGCTGCAGTTCTCTCTTGTGAATTATTTAGTTCTTGAAATCAATTTTATGACCTTGAGGTTGAAGTTATCATAATTGTCATAATTGTTTCTGTTGCAACTTCTCTCGCCAATTCTACATAACCGTTTGTGTTGCAACTTCTCTTGCCGCTTCTACTTAGTTCTTTTACAAGGTCAATGCTTTTGACTTACTTTAAATTTATGTCACACATTTGTCAGTCATCTCGATTTCAGCAAGAATTTAAGGAGTGTTATTCACTTTAGTCTCACAAGGCCTAGTTCACAGTCATAGAGCCTATGAATACAATAATATTTTGGACAGCTTGATGGCATTGTAAGTGCAGATGTCGACTTCAACTCTATATTCTCTGTTGATATGTAATTATTCTGCATGTCCAGTTGTTCCAGCTCAATTTGATGAATATGCTTGTATGAGAAACTGTGTTGCTTGGCATCACTCTTGGCATTGAAGCCACTAGACTTAATGAAGGTGATAATTCTCAAGTGAAAGTTGCAGAATAAAAGGAAAAGCCAGTAACTTCCCTTCTTATCTCAAAAAATAGTGCAACTTAGGTCTGACAAATCACTTCAAGGAGTAGAGGATCTATGGGAGGAGTTACTGGTCTTCGACATGAGGTGGCAAGAAGGAAAGGCCTCTGTATGAAAGGATGAAAAAAAGAAAGGAACTGACCAAGGGGAATGCACTTTTTTATGCTACTTGGAAAAATTTATTTGGCAAAATACTAGTTGCAGACTTGCAATGTTTACAGATAAGGAAGTTGAGACTTGGGAACCAATAAGATTTGTTATGTACTACTGTGGGATTCTACTTGAAGAAGAATATATAGGTAAAAACCAGAAAAGAACTTACTCCAGGTGCATGTGTTTACTTAATCAAGATCAAAACAATACTATGCCAGTATCCTTGTATAAGCAACTGCATTGGTGCACAGAAGATCTTTCAGCGGATACCAGAAAGAGGTCACCGTTGCGTATTATATCTTTGGCACTCCACCAAAATAGTTAACATGATTAGTTACAATCAAATTTCCAAGGAAGTTTGCATTGTTTTACTTATATTTCATCCGGGTCTAATATAAATGTTCCCTTGAATGTGTCTGGCATCATCTTGCAGTTTGCCCATTATGATTGAATGTTGTCTTAGAAATAAATTTAGGGTATGGCTAGTCCATGGAGTCCAACAAGCAGTGCTGTGCTCTTCTGAATCTTTATGAGTTATCCCTTTTGTTCGTTTTCTTAGTATTCTTTAGCAAAAATATCTTGGATAGTGTAAGTTTTCTGTAATGCTTTTCGTTTTACCCTGCCAAATAAGACGCAATATCAAGGCCATCATGATTTAAAACAACACAAAGTCCTTGGCTAAATAGATTGCTTACTCAAAACTATTTTTTCTTCCAACTTTGTGTACCTGTATAAGCACTACCTGGTGTGTAGACTGTATGATGGTCTCAATGCATAACTAACAACCAGAGTTCGCCCTTCAAGAGTAATTGCTGAATCGCACCCTTTCCAAACCAATCTGCCTCAGAGATATCTCTCTTTGCTTAGCTCCGTGAAAAAAGCAATGTGCTCGAAAGTGTCCTCATGATTATTCTACATATACATTTTAAAGTACCTACAGCAGCACTACCCCAGTAACCTCACAAATCAAGTCCAATCATCTTTGCATCAGATCATATGAATTCGGTATATCTCGTAGGACCAAGTTATTCCATGCATATATCCTTTTCTCCTTTTCTCGTATTATTTTTCAGGCTATGATCCTTGACCGATAAGTGGCTCTTTATCTAGCGATAGCATATGAGCTTCCCAGTCACACAGGTGATATCCCCTTCAGCCTTGATTGAATCAGCAGTTGAAAGCACTCGAGGGGTGTGTGTGTGTAACCACTTATTCATGCATGATGTACATGCTGCATAGTGGTATGGGTCACTTGATGCACCTGGATCCAATTTTACATTTATAATTGTGTGCTAGATAACTCTCCCATTGTTTTGCTATCAAGGATTCTGTTGATCAAGGATACAAAAGCAGTCGCTAAATTTTCCCAGGGCGACTCTAAATTTGGTATTGAGCTGTGGAATGGTGTAGGAATTGGCGATAGAGTATAATTACCCAATCTGCAATTGTGTGGTGTGGCAGAGAGATTTTTTCCTATTCAGTGCAGTTCTCCTGATTTTTCACAACCTAGCCCTCGTATCAGGAGCAAAACAGATGGGCAATGTAGTGAACAGGGGCAATTTTGCGTATTTCTCAACAGGTTAGAAAATATAGACTATGAACTGGTCCACTTGATTAGAAAGAAATCTTGATGCTTGACATTGAGTTGCTGATGCTGACCATGAAACTGATTGGCAGTTACATTACAGGCCGCAATGCTAAGTCTCTTTCGTGGTTGCCTTGCCGCATATTCTGTCTCCATCTCCTACTGATCTTTTATGAATCACGTCTTTTCGGAAGGTCCAGTGAACATTTAGATTCATCTCCAACTGGGCATGGTTAGTCGTCCACGTAGGCTAAAATGACTCTGCTCGGATAGCACGCTTATAGCGTGCTTACGTGGACGATTCGCCCCGAGTCTACATCCCAGGTACAGGGAGATGCTTGGGCGGAATTCGTTTGGATATGAATCCGAGTCGGACGGACGCCAGAAGTCGTTGTCTAAGCGCACACAAAGCTATAGGAGAAGGAAGACCACAGAAAAAGAGATTACAAAGATGAGCAGCATCCTTTTCATTCAACCATTGAACATTTGGAGGTTCAATAACATTTGCCGTCATCCCCATCTTGTCCTCACAAACTCCGTCCTTTACATGAATCAAAGAAAAAGAGAAGGGAGAGCGATCATCCTAAACTTTGCAACTTGCCAATTTTCCAATAAACCCGAAAAGATACAAAAATAAAGCTATTTGGGGGGGGTGTAACATAGGTTCTGGTTCGGATAAAGATAGAATCATGTCTTATAACCCTTTGAACATATGCATTTCATCAGATGTTCCGGTCCCTCCTCCACTCGTTCCATGGTCGGACTCTGATGGGTAGGCCTCCTTTGGGCACGGGAAAAGGCCCATACTGAATACCATCATCCTCTCCCAAGAGCTCCCACCTGCAGAGCCGAACAAGACCAGGATGAGATGAGATACATGATTAGCCCGTCTTTCTCTTACGTGGATGAAACCTATGGAAAGAGAAAATGGCAGATGAAATCTAGGTGGCTTAAAGATTTGATTTTTTTTTCCCATCCCTTTTGTCGGGACTTCAAGCGTGGTGGAGTTTAGAACAACAATGCACTTACAAAACTTAAGTATTGCTACAGCTGTCCATCTTTGTCCCCTCGTACTAAAAACCAATACGCAATTGGCCCGGTGAAGATCAGAAAATCTTAACATTTTCAATGCGATAAATCCTGAAAGTTTTCGGGACTCGGAAGCGATGGCGACGGCTATGGAGATGAAGGAGATGAATCCACGTCGGAATCCGCAAACGATGATGAGAAGGAGGCTAGGTTCAACCCTCCAGTTGGATTAGAGGCTGAATGGTCCCGCTCAATTTAAGTCGCACGTCGTGCGACAGGGTTCGCAGATATTGTACCCGATAGGAGCCGCTTTGTCACTTGAGTGCTTGTGATCATTTGAGATGTACAATTCATCTTATAATGTAAAAAAAAAAAAAAAGCAGATTTTTTGGGGGAAAATTAAAAAAAATATAGAGTTGTTTTTTAAATCAGTATTCTCGAGAAGAAAAAAAAATCACATAATTTTCATGTAATTTTTTCTTTGCAATGAAATTTCTCAGAGAGTGTGAAAATGAGAGATTCTAAACGTAATAATTCCTAAATTTACACGATATACATACACCGGGGGATGAATGCAGCGCCAGAAAATGGACCTCGATGGCTAGAGCTATGGTGGGAATTTGACCAAGCAATGTGATTGAAAAATGAGGACGGCAATCGTTTGGTCTCTACCAAAGAAAACAAAAGTGATTTTTGAGGCTGCGCTTGGTAACGGAAAAAACTAGAAAACAGAAAGACAGAAAGAAAGAGAGAGACAGAGAGAGGGGGCGTGACATGACAAATACAATCATCGCTGGGTCTTCAAGGTCTCGAAGTTAAAGCAGGCTTTGGATCCCATGCAAAGAGACGAGGGTCGCGTTTGACTATTGCGAAGTGCATGAAGGACGCGTGTATGGTTCCCCATGCGACCAATTCTCGACCCATCATTTGCCTAAATTCGTACGTTAAGCCAATCTTATAAATACCAAAAAATAAAATAAAAACCGAGAGACTGTATATAGCAAAATATAAAATGAATCATCTAATTGTTTTTTTTTTCAAAGCAGCGTCCATAACCTTTAACTTGTCATTTACTTTCTAACCTTCATCCTATTAATATTTGAGATTCGTATCATCCATGCATGCTTCCGAATTATGATGAGCAATGGTAAATTAGGAATGTAAGAACCTGTAGGAGATGGTGAGGTGGTGAAGGAGGACGAGCATTTCTAGCTTGGCCAACTCACTGCCGGGACAAGAGTGCACCCCATTACCGAACGGCATGTACGTGTTTGGCCTCAATGGCACCTGCACACAAACACAATCACACGTTATGCGACACGTTATGCGACATGATATGTATTCAGATCAATTCATGACCCTCAAAAGTTGTGTGATTCACATGCTCGACAACTAATGAGTGTGGTGTCCGGTACTTGCCGAGGAACATGAAGTTGGTACGCTTTCGTGATCATCAGGGGGTCGAGGAATAAGAAATTTAAACGAGTACATGAAGAAACTCAAGCGGCCGATCAATCATTAACCGAAACTAGTACTATTGTCTTAATGCAGAAAATGGGGGAGACATGACAAGGACACTCTTCCAATTGGGAGCATCTTCGCTGCGAGGTTTGCTACCTTACAAAAGCGACTCACATGGTGGGATACTTCATAGGATTCACGAGCAACATCCCTTGAAATAGCATACGCATTTAAGATCCACATATATATTGATGAAAGGGACAATTCCGAGGGTCATAACCCTTGCCGGAAGAAGAGACACTGAAGGATTCATATGCTCTGACCCAACTGAAGAATCTTGATGACATTCGCGATGGACAGTATCTTGTTCGGAGGTATCTTGACATACCGCTACGATTCCATTGAGTAGACATATCACCATCCCGAATTCAACATATATTGCGGGGAAAAAATGATTAGGGGCGGCAGTCATTGAGACGACATGAATGTGCAACTTACTTGCTAGACAATGTAGTATAGCAGGAAAAGAAAAAAGAGAAAGAATTTGTTTTCTGTGTTGTATGCAGTGAGAGATTAATCACCTCAAATCTCGAAGGGTCAAACTTGTCGGGCTGAGGGAAGAAATCTTCGCAATGATGGATGCTTCGGAATAGAGGGAGGACCTTCCAACCTTTTGGGATCACATATCCTTCGAGCTCCACATCCTCCACCGCTTCTCTAAATGTGAAGGACAGTATGCTTGCCGTCCTTAACGTCTCTTGAATCACCTGATCATGCCATGTTGTTAATCATCCAGCGTCGAAGCGTTCATTGAAACTAAAGGTACGACGCACTTGAAATTGTAGTATTGACTATTTTCCACGATATATATTTGACCGGGCAGGTTTCTCTAAAGTAAATGTCCTCGAATTAGGGTAGATTTATACCCGGCTTGTCAATGGCATCCGCCTAGTGTCGTCCCAAGTAAGACTGCGGTTTGACTCCACCAATTTGCGTCGAATTCCCTCTTGCTCCCTCTGAAAAACATACATTGGTACATTTATTCATATAATCCAGTACTAAATATATATTTCAAAAGAACGCGGCAATAAGCATCCCATTATTTGTGTTATCTTAGGAACAGATATCACTGTACAAGGTGGATCCTTCTTATTGAAATAATTTGATATGAACCATAACAGGGTAAAGAGAAACAAATTAGGGAAAAAATTGTAGAGAACTGAGAAATATATTCCCTTTTTTTAAGTATAATATGCGGAATCTTCATACGTTGTTATCCTATTTGCTCAAATTTCCTCACAAATCTGGATTCTCTTGGTTCAATATGGCCAAAAAAATCTTGAAACGTCTTGAAAAATCAACCGAATGTATGGTGTACATAAGTGAGAACGATTCCGTGACCTAACATCACCTTGAATTGATAGCAGATATCGGTTGTGAGGTGTAGAGATTTCAAGAACCATTTTTGCTTTTCTTTTTCCCCTCCTCACACGAGAATTACTGGTCGAAAAACAGTACTAGGTGGGAGGAAAATGAAGTGGGAACTCACCGTCACAGCTTCGAGCACATGGCTGTTATCGTGCAAGTATTTGAGTACCCACGTCAACACACTCGCGGTAGTGTCGTGAGCCGCGAAGATGACACCAATCACGTTGTCGGCTATCTGCGAATCGGTGAGCTGGTCCATTTTGGGGTCTTTGGTCCTAAGCAAGACCTCCAACAACCCTCCATTCTCGCCCTTATCGCTCTCTCTTCTTCTCCTCTCTATCAGCCCTCTCAGTGTCTCGTTCAAGAGACTTCTTGCCTGCAAGCAAACCCGTAATCCGTAAGGGTCAAAAACTCTCATGGCCATTAGCAAACTCTCCCTAGATGATTAATAATATTCG
Source organism: Eucalyptus curtisii (assembly GCA_017140595.1). Taxonomy (NCBI): domain Eukaryota; kingdom Viridiplantae; phylum Streptophyta; class Magnoliopsida; order Myrtales; family Myrtaceae; genus Eucalyptus; species Eucalyptus curtisii. The sequence continues at coordinate 12,725,311 of CM029504.1, forward strand.
TTGCCGCCACGTCTTATTCACTCGACCGGACAGTGGAACTTGGAAGACCAAAGTATATGAACACATATTAGTGACGGGGCCACACCCGTCTGGCAGATTCAGGAAAATTGTTACGTGAAAGAAAGCGCTCCGTTCGATTTTCTTCCTCCTATAAGAATAATGTGGTTAATTTTTTTTATTATTATTATTTCAATTCACCTTCATGGCTTTATGAAAGGGAGTTCCGGGAAGATCCAAAGGCATGGAATTGTAACCCTCCGTAAGGCGTTGATACAGGTTTTTGATGCTCTTCAATTCGAGGTCCACTTCGCCTCCGAAGACCGAGATCATTGCCACATCGAAAGCAAACTGGCACAACCCGAGATGAAAAATAAATAAATGAGAACAGGTTCAGACAAAAACTGGTTTAAGAGCTTTGAAGAGATTCTTCTTCGTCATCGTCGTCTACAATACCTCCAAGAGAAGCAGAGAATTGAAAAAGGAAACAAAAACCAGAAGACGACGCACTTAAGTTGCGTTACGTACCATCTTCATTTCGTGCAGCGTGTTGATGACGGAGCGATCTCTCCAAGCGGGCAAGAGCGCGAGGACGATGCGCTCGATCTCGGAGACAGACCCTTTAATGGAAGAAGGAAGGAACGAGGCCTGAATGAGCTTCTTGAGACGGGAGTGATACGCCCCTTGGTGAAAGAAGATAGCGTCCGGTCCGATCATTCGCTCTTTGCTCGCCGGATACGTCGGCTTGAACAGGTGCGCCTGGCTCACCAGCACCACCCTCGCCGCCTCCGGGCTCGTCACCATCACGCACGGACACCCCAGTATGTGCGTCTTGAATACATCCCCGTACCTGATACATGAACATACATGCACAAACTAACAGCATAAGAGTTTCCTCCCGGGAAAAGAAGAAGCATACGCGGGGGCGTGGGGTACCGTTTCTGGCGGATGGAGAAGAAGGCGTTGGGGTTCTGGGTGTAAAGCTTGAGGGTCTCTCCAACGTAAGGCCAGCCCATGGTGCCTGGTGGGAGGAGGAGGCGGCGCTTGCTGTTGCCCTTCCGGCGAAGCCATTGGAGTAGCACGAGAAGCAGAAGATAAGATAGTAGACAAGGAACAAGGAGGAGAGAAGGCGACGACGCAGAGAATGATAAGGTCATGGGCGACGACGAAGAAGATGAAGAAGAAGAATAGAAGAAGGAAGGTGGTGAGAGAAGCTGCATGGTCTTGAGAGAGAGAGAGCGTCTGCAATAGGTGGCAAATGGTCACTTGAACAGATTTGATCAGAGAGACAGAGAGTATGGAGTATGTGGAGAGAGGTGGGGGGTGGGGGTTGGATTTATATAGAGTTGGAGGAGTCTTAGGGACAGGCGTCCCTAGCGCCGTGACAACGCATCCTTTTGCCTTTGGAAGCTCTCTTCATTATTCGGAAGGGCAGGTATATAATAGTAATACTGATAGTGCCCTTAGCTTTTGGCGACGGCCCAATAATTTTCCAGACTCACTTTTTTAAGATCATTCCGATGGCGTTCTAAGAAAAGGAAAAATCGAAACCAGATCTTTCGTTGGGCCACAACGAGCTGCTTTTGATTGCACGGAAGGCTCCATTTTTAATATTTTCCCCTTTCTTATTGAATTGATTTTGTCCATCGCGTCATCATCCCTCTCTTGTGAGTTGTGACGATGAAATGTTGATTCTTATGGGACACGTTTGTTCATATGACTTCAATTAATAAATGCTTTGGAGGTGAGACTCGTCGCATGCTCATGGGCTTGGAAAGAATGAAGTAGAATCTGACTAGGCAAATGGAGATGTGAAAGAACTCAAACCGTGATACCGTTGATCGATTTATAAAATTCCTCTAGGACATTAACCTAATGTCTAATCTAATGTCCTCTCACATTGTGTCGAAAGTTAGGAAGGAGAAGCAAATTTCGAATCAAAGAAATTTTCCCAATCGAAGAATAACTGTCAAGCACTATCTATTCTATTTTCCTTATATATATTTAAGTTTAGAATAGAGTATATTCATAACCCGAATAAACTTAATTTCACCTGTAGCATTGGTATCATAATAAAAACCATTCAGCTCACACGAAAGTAAAATCAGTAGACCATAGGGATGTTGCAATGAATACTAGTGTCGTAAGGACATGGAGAATTTGCCGACAAAACAATAGTGCCGATATTTATATTAATTCTCCTGTATAATTCTAACAAGTCAATAAAATACGCTCCGGAGTGATTTGTCCATGTGAACAACTGATTGATTTATCTTAACGTCAATGCGGAATCTTACCAATTCAACCCAAGTAATCACGATTTTTCGTTGCCTAATTCGCGAAACCAGGGGAAGAAATTAGTCTGAAATTCCACAAACCACAAATAAAAGAGAGAAGGGCATCGCATGGTCGAGATTTTCCACAACCTCTCCCCACCTTTCACCCCTTTCATCTTCACACCTTCACTTTCGCCGGTCAGCACAGCACAGCCCACCCCGACCAATGAACACCGGACTCCTCTGACTTCCCTCCGTGCCGACTCGACTCGACTCGAGCCTGGGCCTCACATTCGTAACGACCGGTTAGGTTGTCGCCTTTAGCTGGCTTCTCCGCCTTAATTATTCCCGCTTGTCCCTCGGACCCTACGTACTTTCACCATTCGCGGGGACAGCTGTTCTAAGTTTTCAAAAGAAAACCCAGGAATGGTGCATCGATCGAGGGCACCCCATGATGAGTATTGACGAGGGAAATGGTGACGATTGCGCTTGCGCTTCTCCCACGTAACTGATCCCATCTGGCCCTTCCCTATTTTGAGCTCCCATTGGTATATCAAACCATGGAGCTGATTTTTTGATAGTTTGGTTATGCCGTGGGCGGGCGCTTTCCCGGCGTTTCCTTCTTCTATAGTAGTATGAACTTGATGCTTAGACAATTGAAGAAATTTCCCGTTAGATATTCCCAAAGCGCCTTCTTTTGCGTCCGCTTAGGCAATTTCTAAATGATGAGTGCAGCGACCTTCTTTATTTCCCATCAGGGGAAGGTGTTATGATATGATCCATTGAATGAGCCGTCGAATAACTAGGGATGCGATATTTGAAAAACCTTCAAAGAAATTAGAGCCCTTTCTTCATCCACAATCTACTTGGACCTTAAAAGAGGAAAGGGCAAATCATGCGGTCTCCAAGCTATAGATCCATGCAGCTTACATATAAGATGTAATTTGTATTATCTCTATTGCTAGCTATAGTTAAATACTTGACTTTAACATGGCATTAGAGCTACTATAAATATGGAGTACGATGCCCGATGCATTTGACCCCTATGGCTTTCCATCTATAATTGCCATAGCTCTTTGTACTATTTTTCCCCTTGTTTGTATACAAGCACTCATTTTTACGAAAATGTTAAAATAAAAGATATATACTACAGCATCAAGACAAAGTACTGACTATTTACTTCAATTGAATAGTAAAAAAGGGGAATTACCCTAGACAATAATTTTGTACACATGCAATGAAAATTGGTCGGTCCAAAATTTCGACATGCAATTTTAAAAAATAAAAAACTCAGAGACAGATAAATAAATAAAAATTCACACGGTCCATTCTAATGTCTTCCACACAATTTTTTACTAAAATGCTGCTCATCAATGTAATTAAAAAGAAATAAGTGATTTGAAAAGGAAAATTACGGAAACAAATAGCCTCAATTAGTAAATGGAAAAACCATCTAATGCAGTTTACAAAAATAGGAATGATATTAGTGCGAACCATGACCTCATGCTCCCGTTAGCTCTATCCATAACATGAGTATGAGGTTGAAATGCCGGCTATGATCCAGATGACCCCATGTTTTAACTAGTAATAACGATTTTTAATTATGGGGAGGAAGATATTTTTTCCATTTATCAATTAAAAAACGCGAATTTTTAAGTACAGCAAGAAAGACGCTCCTGCACGCTCTCGGCCCTGCAATCGCAGTTGAAGGGGTGCAGTGCGGTGGCGCCACCGCCCCTGCACAGCAACTCCAAATCGGAGTTCTACTCCTCTCCGTCCGTCCGTCCGTCCGTCCGTCGGTCCGTACGTGCCGCGCCCCGCTCGGCAACGCGTGTGCCCCCGGCAGGCGTCCGTACCGCACACCTGTGCCCCCGCACGTGGCGCACGTGTTGAGCGCCCCACCCTCCGGCCGCGGTACGTCACGTCTCTCCCTCACCCCGGAGTGGGACGACGGGGACACGGCGGCGGCCCCGATCGCGCCACGTGGCCGCACCGCCTCGGGATGGCCGATGCGCTTTGATTGCTGCGGCGGGTGGGCGGTGGGCGTACGTGTGGGTCGCTCAGTGGCGGGAATGGGGCACGCCGCGGGGGGATTCGGTCCAGTTTGTCAACGGGTTGGGGCGCACGTGGCGATCGCGGGACGGTGGCGGTGCACCCGTTTTGAAAATTCCCCTTCGCCATCGCCGTCGGGGGGGGGGGGGGGCGTCGTCAGCCACGAACTTTGAAATCCGCTTTTGCCCTTTTCGTCTCTGGGTTCTGCGTCGGGTCTGAAAGGTAGTCGGGAAGTTGGCAGCTCCTGCCTGGTTTAGATTCGCGTAATTAGAAAAGACGACTTCGTGCCCGACACATCAGATGGATGGATCTTGTCGACGATACGGAGGTCTCTCGACCGCGACGTGCCGCTCATCGCGTCCGGAGGTGTCGCAGGAACTCTCCAGGATCGATCGCGCGCAGAAAGTCGCGTCTGCTCTTTTGAAAAGACGAACGACACGTGGGAGTATGGGGGGTGGGATTCGGTACTATTATACGGATCTCAGGGTTTTTTCTTCTTCTTTTTTTGGGCTGGAGGAGACGCGAAGGAAGATATTTGGACAGGCGAGGATGTGATTGTCAGCTCAGCTTAGCCACACGGAAATCTTTTTTTTTTCTTTTCCGCATTCGTTTGGCTTCTATCGAGAAGATATTTCCGAAGGAAGGGAAATAGTAATGTAAATATTCGGAGGATTCGAGTTCCGATCTGGATCTCCGCAACCCACGAGTCCCCCGGTGATTATTTTGACTTTTCCGAGGGTTCTCACGAATTCTTGGAGAGCGTTTTTGTCGGACGTCTCTTCGTTTCGATTCAGTCGTGTACTTCTTTTGCATGACTTCAAGCGAAACCCAGAAGCATTGGCGCTCCTTACCCCATTGTTGAGTTCAACCTCATATCGAGGCAGCTCATTTACTCGCGTTTCAAAGTCATTCAAGCCCATACCTTTTTCTGCTAGCTTAACTGTATATATTATGATTAACCAATATCGTTGACGTTGGACCTAAGCATATCTTTAAAAGGCTCGAGAGTCCTCTAAACAGGCGGGAGAATCGCCTTGGAGTGAGAGATCCCACTTGACTGTGATCCATATTCCCCACTAATCTAGGAAGAAAAATATTGGATTAACTGAAGGGGGAGTGAAGAGCCGTGTCCGCAAGACTCTGTATCATGAGAATCCAAGTAGCCCGTTACCTCTCCTTAGGACGTGAACAGGCGTTGGTAGACCTTGGCAAAAAGGCGAGACCTCTTTTGAGCCTAAGTGAACCATTAAACCTAGCTTAACCATTTATGTTACGATTAACTAATATCGTCGACGTCGATACGAACAAAACCTATTACATATTATCTCAAGAGATTTCATGTGAACATTCTCTTTTGATTCTAGTTATTAACTTTAAAGCCTGTGATTCTTCCCGTCCTTTCCTTAGTTTCAAAAATTCCATTCGATGTACACCGTTTCTATTCTTCTTTTAACGATGTATTCATTTACCTTCTCTATTTCTAATTTCACGAGGGCTTAATTTGTTACTGCGGCTCTGCTTCTCGTTAGTTCTGTTTGATCGGATGGTCGCATTCTTACCTTACGCCAATGCTCGACTTGCGAACCTTCCTCGTAAGCAGGATGGGTGTTGAGAAATATGCTTTGATTATATTATTGTACGGTAAAGATCTCTTTATTGCACGGTGACAACGTGGCAGGCCAGCGCTATCTTCGCTATGTCAGGAATGTTCAGCGCACGTTGTCTAATACATCTCTAGCCACACGCAAAGAAGGGGTCAGGACGATGGACACGTTTCATTCCTGACCACGATGACCAGGAAAATCGCGAATTAGAGAAAGCGCATGGCTAGGCAATTGGGCCGGACATGGGCGAAGACCATTATAACAACTCAGGAACTCGAAAAAATGGGAAAATAGAGAACGCCCTAGCCCTACCGAGCTCGAAGCCCAACAAGCGTCCTCAATCCAACAGGAGAAAAAAATTCGGGTAATACATAACGCTAAAAATGTTGAGCGCTTGACATTAAGTGAATCGTGCACTTCTCTAATTTAATTCAAATGGGACCCTCTACCTTTCGGGTGGATTAAACTAAATATTGATGAGGCCTCTAAAGTAACCTAGGACTTGGGGAAGAGGAAGATGTTTATTTTGAAACGAAATTCATTGTCACAGTCAAAACTTTGAATTTTGTGGTTAGGACTCGACTTTGTAAAACCACTTTGTCATTTAGATTGATTCCAAAAACCATCAATGATATTGTTACTTAGATATTATGATTGATAATGCTGCCCTACTTTACTTAAAGATATCAAAAGATCGCCACGCTCTCACTTTGAATTCAATACACAACATAACATTTTTGAGAAGGAAATTGCTTCGCAAGCCAATTATTCCTTTTTTCTATGTGCAAATCAATTACCTCATAGAGAGCCACTTCATGTTTTATTGGGTGAAAAAAATAGGGATAATAGATTTACGATTTTAAACTTTTGCATTCGGTTTTAGCTCTTTTTCATATAAAAAAAAGCAAAAAAAAAAAAAAATTGTCAAGTGCTTTGAAGAATAATGTCGATCCCAAGCTTCATTTCTAGAGAACTTCGTGACTTTGTACTGGCATGACTAGTTGTTCGGGTCCATTATCTTTCCGATAGCACTAGAACCGTATTTTAACGGAGAAGGCCATAATATCAAGAAAATGACTTCATCAAAAACATTACGATTTTGTGCTTCTGATAAAACTGATTTTTTAATGATATATTTATTTCCCGATTCAATAGAACATAGCCATTTTGTACCCCGATAAAATTGAATTTCCAATAAAAAATATATAAATATCAATTCAATAGAATTTCGTTTTATACATGACTTGTTAAGTTTGATTTCTCAAGAAGCTCTACAGCTTATCAAAATTTTAGAGAAAAAAAAAATCAAACTAATTTATATCATTTGAAAATTCCTTTTCTTTTTTGGTGGAGGGATTTCACTTTATTCTATGAGACGAGTAAGTCATGCAATATTTCTCCGCCAGAGGATTATGACTCACCCGAGATTATAATATGTATATTTTTTATTTTCAATTTCAAAATGTTGCAGAGAAATGATGCTCTCCTTTCAATTTGAAGTCGAACTGCACGAACGGATTTTAATTGGACGGACAAAACTAGAGGCCGACATTCAAACGGCAGCGGGCCTTTTCCCGGCCTCCCGCCACCGGCCCTCCCCAATCCCCAATTTTGGCGCGGGTTCGCGTTTCGTATCGAGGAAGGCGACGCCTCCGAGCCGCCACGTGTCCCGCCCACGTCGCCCCGGGGTTTAACACGTTAGCCCCACCACCTACTGAGCTGTCACCTTATCCGCCACAACCACGCACGAACCCCCCTCCAACTTCCAGAACACGCCACACCCCTCCTCGCTCTTTTTGAACTACTCGGTTTCTTAAACTCCACGAACTCACCTCAGTTTCTCAGAAGCGCAACGCACATCCATCGCCGGTCTCTTCATTACTCCACCGAGATTCTGATATTAGGGTTTCCTTTTCATTTTCTCTGGCTGTGTATTGTCTGTTTCTTGTTGATTGATTAGTGGGAAGATGGGAAGCGAGGATGTGATGCTGTGCGAGGAGGGGATGATGATGATGATGATGGAGCGAGACGGCTGCGCGACGCCGACGCGCGGCGAGTTCAGGATACCGGCGGCGTCGGCGCCGCCTCCGCCGCCGAGGAAGAAGCCATTGTGCAGCGGCAAGAAGAGGGATCCTCCCAAGGACGGATATTTCCAGGCCCCGGACGATCTCGAGCTCCTCTTCGCTGCTGGTACACGGCAAGCTTGCCCTTGATGTGAACGAAATGCTGGTCTCTCTCCATGTTTTTTTGGTCGCCTGTCGGCTCTATTTTCCTTTTTGGCGAGAGAGCGAGAAGAAGATTTTTAGGTTGTTTTCTTGTGCATATTCGGCAGCGGTGCTGATGCTTATGATGTAACTATTCTGGGTGCGGCTTTATTTTGTAAATCCTGCTTATTGATGATTACGTCTGTGTTCGACTGGTGCGCTAGCCATGCTTGCGTTTGATGAAAAAAGAAATCGTTAGGTCTGAATAAGCAATGAGATGGGCTCAATCGGTTGTTCCAGAAAAACACGAATTGATTTTTGTGAACTCAACTTTGGTAAAAATGTTACTTCTACAGTAAAGTTTAATAGTAATATAAGTAGCAGAAATTCCAGCGCTTATGGAAAGAAATTCCAGACGAGATATATGGAGTTTCGATTCCGGTGTCTATAGAATTATAGAGGTTTGACGTGGGTGTTTTTATAGAGCTATGGAGGTTTATTCTGATACATGTTACAGGTGTAGAATTTTATGTCGAGCACTGATGACCAACGATAGTTACTTTCGCTATCCACTAAGTGACTATTGAATCTTTCTGACAGCCGATTTGATACTTTGTATTCACAGCATAATAAATTTTTTCCTTGAATTATCAATCACATCTCTCAAGTATTTTTGAAATGATTCATTCGCACATCAGCTCTCGCGTAGACAAATGTACACGATCTGAACATTTATTTTTTCGCACGTTGTCTCTCACATATCATCGAGTGTTACAAATTTACAAAAAATACAGACTCAAAAGCCTCTCAAAAGGCTAAATTTTTCTTGTTTTTACCATTTTTAGACCTAGTAACTTTTCCCTCAGTTTTCTCTAATTTACAAAAGATTTGCGTGTTTTCTATTCATGGTAGGTTATCTGCTATTGATGGCAAGTTTCGAGTACATCATCTCGCAAAATCTCTTGAGCGGATTTGGGCGGATTAGTTCGTAATTCTTGGCATGAATAATACCGTAATACTATACTTCATTTCTGTAATTTGGGTGTCCAATTTAGAAACTCCACGGTCGTCAAATCAATAAACGGGAAGTACCCAGCGATCTTGTCTGACTGTTTGGAAGAGCTGAGATTTTGGTTTTGGACCTTTCTTTCGGTAGATTTGGAGACTCGGAAGAATTGGGCTCAAATGCTTGTAAAATCAGAATTTTGCCTTTGTAAGGTTTGGTTTGAACTTCTTCACGCTTAACTAACCTCATTAAATTCAGAAAAAAAAAATAACCTCATTAAATAGTCGTATTTAGGTTTCTCATTATCAAAATCTTTTAGTCATTTTCCAACAATCATGACAACCCCGAGGTTATCTTGTTCCGATTAACTGCATGGTATAAGACAAGGCTACGGTCATTTATTTATGTTTTTCTCACTTATAGGTAAGACTCGAATTATTGATATGCAAGTCTACTACATAGTGAAATTGACTAATATTTACGCCTAGGGCGGTTATGGATACATTGACATGTGGATACAGGGAAGGGGAAGATTGCCTCAAAAGTTCTAAATCTGTTACACTTTGGCTAATTCATTCTAAACATTTTAATTTTATCAATTATGTCCTAAATATTTCCATGTTTTGTCAATTAATGATAATTCGATCGATTTTAATAGGAAATTGCTGACATAGTTGTTGTTCATTCTACGTGATATTGGCGGCGTTGACGTGAATAATTTTTTAACTTTTTTAATTTTTTTTCCTTTTTTTTTTCAAGCTTCGTGAAGGCCATTGGCCAACCCTCACCGGTTGTAGGTGAGGATCACGAGACCCTCATCAATTTTGAGCAACTCGATTGGCGAGGGCTTTATGGTCCTTGTCCAATGGCCGAAAAGGGTTGCCCGACCCTCTCCATATTAGGTGGGAGAAAAAAAAAGGAAAAGAAAGAAAAGAGAAAAGTAAAAATAAAAATATAGAAAAGATCAAAATTTTAAAATATTGTCCATGTCTATACCATTTATTCTATACGATATTATCGGCATCCACATAAGTGATTTTCGGCTAAAATTGGTTAGTTGGACTCGATTGGTAAAATATGAAAATGTTTATTACTCAATTGGCAAAATTGAAATGTTTAGGATTGAATTGACGAAAGTACAATGGGTTTAAGACTTTTTAGATAGTTTTTCCCGTAAGGAAGTTGAAGTAGATTCCATAATGGTTGAATCTCATTCGTTTCAAATTGTGATGCGAGCCATCAACTAAGTTATGCAATTGTCTCCCACCCGAAACCCCAATTTTATAATCCTTTTTCGAGCTAAACAGAGAAAGCTACCGAAAGCGAGGAACTCGCATTTCCAATGCACGGGCGCCTTTTTTTTTCAATAGGTAGTGGATAATTAAGTAGCTTATTTAAACCATGATTAGTGCGAGCTTATCTAACTCCACTCACGCGTCTAGAATTTGATTGCGCGACCCGTCTGGTGTAGAAAAGCAGCGGAAAACAAGGGTCTCCTTCGTACCGGGGCCACGCAGTGCACGTGAGAATAGCATACTTAATGTGTACTAGAGATGGAAATTATGGGCTGCGATGGAGGAAGTGCACTCCAACCGTGCAAAAAAGAGGTGGTTCACAAGTCAAGAACAAATGGATACCTAAATTTATCCAAATCTAAATTGGATAATGTTCATATTTTTTATAAGGGGCAATAACATTAGTGGTCTCTCAACTTTAATATAATGTGCAATGAGATCCATTAATTTTTAATTTGCTCAATATGATTTTTGAATTCTTAGTAAATGTTCAAATTAATCCTTAAATTATATGAAAATATGTAATTTCATCATCTCGTTAATTTAAATTCAAGGACAACATTAAACTCTTCCATATAGTTTAGGAAGTAATTTGAACATTCACCAAAGGTTTAAGAACTATATTTAAAAAATTAAAAGTTAAGAGAGATATTATAAATTGGACTAATTTCCTTACACCTCATTAAATAAATTAAAATTTCGCCAACCACATTACCTAAAAATTTAAGAATTATTTGTGTCATTTTCCCTTTGAATAATTAGAGGCGGGTCCCAGAACTTATTGAGACATTCACGAATGAGCATTTCGGTTACATGAGTGTGCAGTTCTCAAACTAAAAAAAGTCGACTCTCTTGTAGAAATAATTTACTTCCAAAGATGCAAAATAGATCGACGTCATCATTTAAACTCTACTGAAGTAATCATTCACACGGGTGGGACATTTACGACTGTAATAATTACATTTGCATTCAGTACAGAAATAGAATTAGTTGATGTTTCATAAATTAATACCGAGATCTTAAATAATTGTCATCACAAAAAGTAGCCCAAAAAAATTAGTGGCGGCTGACTGTTTGATAGATATCTATAATATATGACACAAAACAGCTTTGTTGGGTCTGGTGCGTGTCCTTGGTGCTTATTAAATTTGACCCTCTTTCCAAAATTTGGAAAGGAGACATAATTGAAAATTGGAAAAATTAAGGCAAATTAAATACGATATTCATTGTCTAAATTTCAAAATTTCAATAGATTATAGATTTTTCATTTTTAATAAGTCATTGCGTAAATGATGTAAAATTTGCAAAAATGAAGTTAGAATTCGGACGTCAACCTGATACGGCGCTCCACGGATAAGTTGTTCTTTTAAATTTGACGTTTCTTGGAAGGAAATTTTCTTTAAATATTTTATTCCGATGCTCACAAGACAATTTTACAAAGATGAGATAGATCCAGAAAGAGAAGATACGCGATGCTGCCAGACGAAACTATTTCTTATGTGGCTTGACTTATGCAAAACTTACACCCTTTTATATACTTAAAAATGGGGGATTAAAGTTGCATTTTATATATTTACAGGAAAATTTCAAATAAAAACTCAAAATAAATAAATTTTTTAAAAGAGAGTTATGACTTAAAATGATTTTTGTTTCAAATAAAGACTCGAACTCACCGTTCGATCAACACATGCTTATTTCGATAGCACAACCAAGGGCATAATTGTCCCAAATATATATATATATATATGGCCATCATCCTACGTCCAAGCGTCTTCTTGGCCAGTTTTTCAGATCTAGGCGTCCATGGCCACGGATGCCGAACAAGCTGTTGCTCATGGCCATGGCTTGAGACAATCTTCGTTCACGAACTCCTTCATGAGTAGGGGTGGTTTGATTCCTGGTTCTAAGAGGGAATCAAACTGGACCGACTATATAAACTCTCTTTTTTTTGTTAGTTTCTTAAAAAAAGAAGTAAAAGTGATTTTTTTTTTTTCTAAAATTTCTTCACAACATATGACATTAAGTAGTGGAGAAAAAGCGAATGGAGAACCGAGAACCCCTACTTGCAGTGCCCTCCAGTCTCTTCTGCTTCTGCTACTTTCGATTGATGTGCAAGCCGTGAGGCGGCGCCACTGACTCAAACTTCGTTTTTTCTTCTTGTCGGAGCCTCACTGCTTGCGGTCGTTGGATTGTAAGTTTGAGGGTTTTCTATTGGAAGTTGGCTTTGGGAACAAGTTAAATATTTGCTTGTAAGTGTAGACAGAGATGACAGCCTGCTCGGTGCCAGCAGCCATGGATGGTCGGATTTGAAGAGCTAGCCAAGGTAATGATTGAGCGCGGGGATTTGGAGGTGATCTTGAGACTTGCAACTTGTCTCTAAGCATGAAGAAGATGAACAATGAAAAAATAGGAAAAGAAAAAAAAAAGGAAAAAAGAAGTCTCCGAACAAAAATGCCCTTATTAGTGCTGGTGAAATAAGCATGTGCTTGTCGGCCGGTAAGCTCATATCTTTATTTTAAATCAAATAGTCACTTCAGATTCTTATTCAAAATTGATGATCACTTTATATCTTTATATTAAATAACAACTATTCTAGGTTTCTTTGAAAAGATGCGTTTACATTAGGCTTTTAATTGAAATTTTCCATGTATTTATATTACTCGATCACTTGACATATCACCATGTTGTTTTTAATGTTTGAAATTTATCCTCCTATATTTTTCCCCTTTTTCTTACTCTATTATCTCTTCCTCTCCTCCTTCTTTCCCAGCCTACTGCTCACCTACAACTCTGCCCATCCCTTGTCGTCTCTCTCATCGGTGGAGAAATGTGAGCGAAGCTCGCAAGGCTCGGGCGACGACTGGCCTAAGGTCGCTTAAGCATCACGAGTTCCTCCATGTTCGACTTCATAGAGACGGACAGATATCAACTGGTAGCAATGAGGACGATGGCGACCGGATGACGAGCACTTTGGAGGCTCTTGGTTGGTAAGGTGGAGAGAGAGAGAGATGCGTGGACCCTGGGATTGATTCTTGCTAATATGTTAAGTATTAGAGGGTAAGATATCCTCCTTCTTGTTTGAAGATATTAGATAATGATTAGTGTTGACTAACGCGCAAGATGATGGATGAGTTTGTAAAAAGAAAATGAGTGATTATTTACCTAGCGAATGAAGTGGATGGTTAGGTAGGGTATATAGATTAGGTAATTACATGATGAAGAGAGAGTTATGTCCTATTTTATTTTATTTTTAAATTTATCTCGATGACATGACAATAGTGGGATATCGAAAAAGTGACATCCTCGTTCATTGACAATTCCACGGTAACAAGTTTTTCATATATCAAAAGAAGGGTTTCCATGACACGAAAGTCCTAAAGCTAGATCCGAATCCAAAATCAATTCTCACCAAGATCGAGCCTAACACATGAAGACAGAAAGATGGAAAACGTGAAGGCCTTCGTTCGTGCATGAATGTGCTCAATTTCAACCTTGGTACAACCACCAAAGACTAGCTAATGGTCGACAACAGCGACCATCCTCAGCTTCAATGGCCTACAAGGCAATTATCATCTTGTTAACCTCCTTTTTCTTCTAGAGGAAGATGAAGGGGTTACTGTTTCGCTCCCACGGGCGTCTTTTTGATTAGGTGAATGAATCTAAAGACGCTCAAAGTCGTACACATGCTGACAAGAACAGGAAATTCGATAAGGCCGAGGCTCGGCGAGGGATGCTCCCCATCTTGTTTCGATCACATGTTGGCATGTGGACCTTTAGGAATGCTGGTGTTCTTTAACCCACGTGGGCACGTAGTACTTCCCCCTTTGATGAGATAAATAGTTCCCTGAAGACCATCACATATGCCTCGTCGATGATGATGCGAGCTCCGAGGTACAAATCTTATCAAAGTACTGCCGGGCGGAGGAAACCATGGCATTGGACAAGTGACGCGATGCAAGGGTTGACAGGAATTACGGTGAATTGTTTGACGTAATTTAGCGTTACACACACGGGCTGAGAACATTCACAATACATAAATATGAAAGAAAATTATCAATAAAATCTTAAATTTATTATACTTTTACTAATTATTTATTATACTGTACCAATTGAGTCATAAATTTCTTCACATTTTGTCAATTGAATCTATCCAGTCAATTTTCATCGAAAATTATTGACATGTATGTCAACTGCCCAACATAAAACGACTAGTCCAGATATGGACATGTTTTTAATAAAAAATTAATAGTTTTTTTTTCTTCTATTTTGTTTATTTTTAATTATCTTTTAGAGCGAGGGTCCCTTGTCGGCCATTGCGAGGGTGTCATGGTCCTTGCCTAGTACATGCCCTCACTTCAAAAACCAAAAAAGAAGTAAAGAAAAGGGAAAAAAGTATAATTTTTAAAAAAAAATATTAAAGTATTATTAAAAATGCATCATATGGGACGATCATAGTCCACATCAACCAGGTATTTAATTGGCATAATTAAAAAGTTTAGAACTAAATTGGTAAAATACAATAATTTTTGGATATTTTTGGTAATTTTTTCTTCACATTGTCACGTATTCATATGAGAACTCAAAAGAATATTGTTAGTAGGATATGGTCGGCGCTAGGATATTGACTGTGTTTACGACATAGATCACTTTATGCAATTTTAACCTCGTAGGAAAAACACAAAAAAGTAGAGAAACATTGATTAACCCCTCCCAGGGAAAAGGGCTACTTTGACTAAATAGCCAGTCCCCGATTGGCCGAACATGTCTGCTCGTGCGCGAATCCAGTAAGATAACTCGTGGGGGTGGGGGTTCAACTGACCTAATTGAGATGCTTTTGTCTTAATGCAGCCGTATCTATCGGGAATCCTTGTACTAGTGGGAATGCATGTGCACTTCTATTGACCGGTCAAATCCATGCTCGTGGAACTTAATAGAAGAAATTCAGAAAAAAACAAAGGATTGCAAATGCTTTGCGTTCATGGGGGGCCACCTTCTTTATGTTTTATTTACTGATGCAGTTTTTTTTCTCTCGTCTTTGTCGGAAGGTGGTGGTGCTCTAGCGAATATATGTACTAACTCACCTAATCCAAGATAAACTACACGCTTGACCTCCTCCAATAATGGGCGACTCTAGAAGACCGTAAGGCTTTTGCATTTTAAGTGAAGAGACTTCTCTCCCCAGCTAGACTAGAGTCAGAGGAGCGTTGAGCCACTGTACCGATAGGCGCGGGAGTGTAGGCGCGCGGACACATGAGAGGAGTGAACCCGAAAGCAAAGTCCAATAACGAGAGTTGTGCGCACAATGGAAAGTATTAGGTCAAGATGAAAAACTAGGGATGGCTAGACTGGAGGGCGGACTAAGATTTCAATGACGGTCTCTGCCTGTCGATTTTGGCTCGAGGTAATTGTGTTTGGCCCTCTTCCTCTTCTCCATCGTTGCTTTTTCCTTGGGAAAAAAAGCCTGGCGTATCCAGGAATAATGTTCGTGGCGAACCGAGTGCCGTGAAACAAAGAAAGCGTCACATCCCCTCCTACTCACCTGCTAAATAAAAAGGTCCCGAAAAGATTATTATAAAATCCTCTGTTTTGCCGTCCAGATGAATCACGCTTGAAAAATGGATATTTATTAGGTCTACCGTTGGCGTAAAAAACTAAACTATATATACATGGTTGGATGGTTCACATGTGAAATAATTCGATTGGAAAGCTAGCTCTCTAAATACACATGTGACTTATCCAACGGTGAATCAATACAAAATTTTTATATTGGCAATGGACTTGGAGATAAATAATGTTATAATGAACTTTAGATTTCGTTTGTTTTGTAGAAAATGAATAATTTGAAAATTATTTTTCTAAATATAATTAAATATAAAAATGAACGAATGAAAAAATTTATTGTCCATGAAAATATTTAGATATAAATTGTTGCTGATAATAAAAATATTTTTTATCGACTAATTATTTCATGTTGTGTAACCGATTATTTAAAAAAAAATATTTTCAAAATCATTTATTTTTCATGTAACAAGTAGAGTTTTTTTGAAAAAAAAGACCAGCTTCCACGAGGCACGAGTAACATTGCCTGCATTTCCTTTTTTTCGAATACGATAGCACGTCCTGTGATGGGATTGGGAAGTGAACGATTTCAAAGAATTCTTATAAGGGCTTTGTATCCCTTGCGATGAAAAAAATGTTGGCATAAAAAAACGGTGCTAATCTAATTGACACGTATGCATTTAGTTGATGATATTGATAGGTAATCATCATGCAACATGTGGCTTGAGAAGCATAATTATGCGAATGAAGTTTTCATTGTGGAGTTCCTGTTTCTATCAAAATTCGTCAAACAAGTGCCAGCCCCTTCAAGGAAGATTCCTCAACGAAGGCCAAACTCATAATTCGCAAATATGAAAAATAAATAGTTTTGGTATTATTATTAATTCAATGATTTACAGCTTTGAAAGGAACTTAAACGAAGTTTATGAGTGATTTGGAGCTAAAGACCAACAACTTATGCTCAAATAAACTCACGAGAGTAAGAGTTTGGCAAAGTAAAAGAAAATGAATGGAAATTTGAACTTCGTTTTTTCATAGAAAATGAATGATTTGAAAAATATTTTCGTAAAAATGATTATCTTGCGAAACTTACAAAAATGATTAGAAAAATATTTTTATCGTTCATGAAAGTATTTAGACATAAATTATTACCGATAATAAAAAAATTATCTTTGGCTAATTATTTCAAATGATACAAACAATCATTTTTAGAAATTTTTTTTTCGAATCATTCATTTTCTATGAAACAAAGGGAGCCTTAAATAAAATAGATAAAATCTTTTAATTTGATGGAGTGTGTGTCTTTCTTCATGCTTAAGACTTTTTTTTTTTTTTACAGCCACGAACTTTCGAGATCTCACTTCTATGTTCTAAGGCTTTGGTCCCCAAATTAGGAGCGTGTTCCCCAAATTTTGAATGTACTCCCCCTAGCCCTAAACACAAGTGTCTTTTGGACGTGTCCTCACGTTACTAGGCTTGTTCTCATGTTTTGGATGTAACTGATAACAGTTTGGTATTGATGCCAACCATTCCATGTCAAGTGTTTGACCATGATGTCCATCACTTCTCTATTTTAGAAATAACATATGACAAGAAAATAATCATCTTCATAACTTTCTTTTAACAGATTTGGCGTCATACTAACATGTCAAGTGTTTGACCATGATCTCCACCACTCATCTATTTTAGAAATAACATATGACAAGAAAATAACCATTTTCATAACTTTCTTTTAATCGATTTGGCATCATACTAACCACTTCTTCCACGTGCATGTTAGTCGCCCGTACCAAAGTGTATTCCAATCGTTTTCTTCCATGTGTCTACCAACCAATTGTGCAAAGTGTTTGCTAATTGCTTGTGCAAAGTGTGTGTCAACCGCTCTTAATGTACCAATTTTCATTCTTCCCTTTGAAACCAGCCATTCATGCCAAACATGTCGAATTTTGGTGCCAAACATTGGCTAATGCCAGTCCACATGCATCAATCCTTCTATTGGTCAAACCTATACTAATCACAATTTGGTTGTCACATATTTGCATGATATTTCACAATTGTAATGTCGATATCTTGCCTACAATGGCCGATTTCTTGCAAAATTAATATTTTTCTCAATATGATCAATATTTATTTTGCCCATTTTTAGGTGCCAACATTTCCACAAAAAAAAAAAAAGCCCAAAATCTAATGGAAAATGGCAATTGGTGCTCTTGATAAAGCAGTCCAAAATACTTGGAGATTGAATCTATGGAAAGTGATAAGATACAAAAAGAATGTATTTCAAATTGCAAATTGTAAACGAAGATGCCCTTTTGAACACCACTTCTCAAAGAAAGTAATAAAGACAATGTCGATAGGAATCAACTCAATGTTTATTCCCAAACGTCCATCCCATCCACTGTTTTCTTTTTCTTTTTCTTTTAAAGAAAAGAAATTAAAATTAGTACCATCATCACCCATCACTCTCTCTTTAATAATGTCGAACCCTTAAATAGCCAAGATCCAAACACCAGAATCAACCCCAAATCTAGCTGCATTCAAAAAATAAACGCAGCTAGGGTTACCATACTAAGCATACATCAACCTCAATACCGCTACGACAAAAATAAAAAAATAAAAATCAATACCGCTCAGAATTTAGCGGACTGTGCTGGTCTCTGTTGCGCGTGCTGGGATTTGGCAGTTCCTTGACGGCTTCTGTCTTACTAAAATATAGACTCGAAGGTGTACTGTGGCTGTAAAAAATTGATTTTAAACATCTTCCTTCGATGATTCTCGCATGAAATGATCTGTTCGCATCTTTCTTCGAATGCCGATCGCGAATTTTGTTCATTTATCTACAGAGTAGGTGATTGCATGCTCTATAAATAATGTAAATCAAAATGCAAATGACCTTTGGTCTGCATCTTATTAAAGACAAATGCGAATACCCTTTCCGTATTTTACGGTGCCGGTGAATCTAGTAAGAGTCCAAAGGAAATAGCCCCTAGAGACATTTGAAAAGGCATCGCTCCTCAAGAACACACTCAGCTCTCTCCCTCCCTCCCTCCCTCCCTCCCTCTCTCTCTCTCTCTCTCTCTCTCTCTCTCTCTCTGTCTTCTCACTTCACTTCGCTCGCTCAGTGGAGCTTGAGCATGGACGAAACGTGGAGCAAGATTTCCAAGAAAGAAACAGGCGCCTCATCGTCTTCATCTTCTTCGAAGCCTCGTCTCCTGAGAAGCTTCTCTCAGAAGACCACCTCCTCCTCCAAATCTTCGCTCCCGCGAAGCCTCTCGCTCAAGAACACCGCCTCCTCCTCCTCCTCCTCCTCCTCCTCCAACCACCACCACCACCACGGCTCGTCCCTCTCGAGAAGCTCGTCCTCCAAGAGCGCGAGCGGGTCGAACCTGACCCGCAAGTACAGCAACCTCGCCAAGGAGCAGAAGGCCCGGTTCTACATCATGCGCCGGTGCGTCGCCATGCTCGTCTGCTGGCACAAGCACGACTGATCTGACTCGTCGGAATTGACGGTCGGCGATTGCTCCAGAAGCATTCTACAGTTCATCCGAAGACCACCGGGTATTCGCTCTCGTAAAGATCTGGCGAAGCAACTCGGCGATAGAGATCTCTAAATTCGATCCGTCCGCTATGAGCCCGTCACGTAGGTACGTAGAGAGATCACAAAAAATGTGAATTACGATACGTATAAGTACGCCAATGTAATGTATTGGGGTCAGGGTTTGAGGATATCGACGAAATCAGCAATCTCTCCCTCTCTTTCTCTTTCTCTCTGTCTCTCTCTCTCTCTCGCTTGCCCATGTGAAATCATTGAGCTGTGAATTTCAGAGATGGTCGGAGCTGGTCGGTGCGTACTACATGCTATCTCGTCCACTGTTTGTGTTTTCTTGCTCTTTCTTTTCATTTTCCTTTCTCCTTTTGTTTTCTTTCTTATATATAATGTGGAAATGAGAGAGAGAGAGAGAGAGAGTAGATTCCTTTTCAGATGTTGGAACTACCACCGTAAAGAAGACAATTTTGATTGTTTGGATGCACATTGGGAAGATCATGCGCTGCGCTGCGCGAAGCGAGCGAGCTCGATCGCTCTCGAAAGCTACGTACATGTAGAAGAAGAGGACGTGGGATTGTGCTGCAAACGATCAAGAAAAGAATGTGCATCGACTGCGAAACAGCGGGTCCATGGATGGATCGCGTTGAGATGGGTCGACAAAGTTTGAACATAGGCATTATTTCGCTCAGTTGTACATGCTGCATTATTGGCGCAACTCGAATAGAATGATTCGATCTTTCTATTTGTTATTATTTTTTAATTTTCTTTTCTTTTCTGCTTTTTTGTGTGTTCGGGAGATAAGGGGGTGGGGGTAGTGCTGTGTGTTTCTAAGGGCATTGGCATGTACAAGGGAAACAGAAGTGGCATCGCCGAAGTGAACGACGCGTCGTTTTCATGTGCGAGCGTAGGCCCCCACTAAGATGACCTCCTTTTGTGGTCCACTTTTTGAGTTCCTGGACAGGGACGAGTCGTAATTCGCAAAAAGGATTTCAAATTAATATATTTTTGCACATTCCATACAATTTATACATCGAAGGGGCTCCTCCTCCTCCTCCTTTTTTTTTTTTTTTTTGGGTGATGATAACAACGCTACGGGTCCTAAAACATGTGCATACTTGGCTTTAGAGTTGAAACTATTTCTCCGACAGGTCGGTCCTAAAACTCGTTCGGATTCAACACTTTGGTCCTCCGTTTGATATGTTTGTTCTTGTTTCCCCGACAGAGATTTATGCGACATTTTTTTATTGACATTAAAAGAAAAAAAAGGACAACCACATAGGAAGTCCTAAAGTGGATGAACTATGAGGCTTTTAGAACTTAAATGTACCGACATAAAGTTTTAGGACTCATGCGGTCGTTCACCCTTTTCGACATTATGTACTTAGGTTATTAATCACTTCCTACTAGCTAGTAAAAAGTAAAAAGTTATGCTGGACCAAAAATTGATGGGGTTACTAATGAAATGCTGATGCTTTTCTTGGGCCAGATACTAAATGTAAAAAAAATAAGATACCATTCATAGTTTCAAGATCCGGCCCGTTCGACCGGTGCCAAGCCTGGCCCGGTTCTGGCTCGGTCCAGTTCGAACATGTTTGCTTCAAATTTCAGTTTGGAAACCTTGCAACCCAATAATTTGGGTGGGTTTAGCTTGTAGTTGTTGGCAATTGGGAAGAGGGGATAAGCAACAAGACAAAAAATTAAATATACATCCAACAGAGAGAGATGAAGAGTAATATTATTGCTGAGGCTCCAACCGAAGCATCCACACATCCATTGCTAGATACAAAAATTCCCTCGAATCTAAAATTTCACTCTATCCCGTGGTAAATGAATGCGAATCATCGGACTCCACGAAGGAAGACAGACAAATAGAAAAAGAGCAAAGAGAAGACACGACACGTAAATTCCTCAACTGCCAAATTTGGCCTCGGACACCGAGCAGGAAAAGCGACGATAAGTTAGGGGGAAAGCAGCAGGATTGAAGTGTTCGAAACGAAACGGTGGGGGTAAAACCCAGAACAGCCGATGGGGGAAGAAGGGTCGGCGGAGGAGGGGTCAACACTTTGGAAGATCGGACGGCGGGGGAGGGAGCTTCTGGTTGGGGAGCTTCCCGTCCTGCACGATCCACGCCATCTTCAAGCCCCAGCTCAAATGGACCTCGAAGTGACAGTGCATGAACCAAACACCTGGTTTTTCCAGTCAAGACCAGCAGCAGCTAAAATTAGCGGATTCATGTGAATAAATTTTGGACATAAACGGTAGCATTACTTGACACATTGTTGTACGTGGCACTATTCAAATTATTAGAATTTTCATGAGACAAACCTGGGTTATCGGCCAGGAAACGGATAGCCACCCAACCGGCCGCCGGCACGCCCACGGTGTTCCTCTCTACGGGGTCGACCAGATTGAACTTGGCTGGATCCGTACTCTGGTTGAAGTTCCCGAAACCCTGCCCAACGACGTAGAAGTTGAACCCGTGCAGATGGAGAGGGTGGCTCTCCGCGCCCAAGATACTCGTGCCTTGCATCACGAGCTCGACACTCGTGTTGTATGGGAGGACCACCACCTTAGTCCCATTGCTGACGAACGTCTTGTTCGGTGGCGTTCCGGTGTAGTTGAACGGCCTTAAGGGGGTGGCCGGGAAGTCGGTGGTGAAAACGCCATTGGATTTTTTGAAGAAGTAAGACTGTAGGATCGCGGTGGAAGGGAGAGCGAAAGAGACGTTGTTCACCGACGCCTTAAACATGGTCCCGTTGGGTCCTTGGCACGTTTGGTTCTTTGGGCAGGGGCTGTTTCCAAGGCCGACTGTGAAGAAAAACCTCTTTTGGACGGTCTGGGGAACTTGGGCCGGGTATTGCCGGCTATTCAAATGGCGGAACTTTTGGCTGAAATTGGCGACGACGCTGGTCGCGTTTATCGCGGGCAGTGTCGGTAAAGATAGGGTAAGGTTCTTGGGGATAGTAATATTCCGAGAGGACTGGACGTACTCGAGGAATCCGGCCATGGTTGTATTGTCGATAGTGCCCTGACCTGTGAAGTATGGCCGGGCCGCCATAAGGTACGTGCCCTTGTGAGGGTTCGGCTTAGCCTTGAGGAGGACGTTGGTGGTCTGGCCGGGGCCAATGACCAGGATGTCGGTCTTGAAGGGCTTGACGTAGACCGCATCGGCTTCGACGACAGTGAACGAATGGTTGGCTATGCGGAAGAAGAGCTCGTCATTGAGGGCAGCGTTGATAAGGCGGAGGAGATATGTCTTCCCTGGCGTCACCTTTAGCTTGAATGTATCTGCATGCGTGCATGAAAATAAAGCAATTGATTTTATCAAATTTTGCAACGACGATATAGGGATACTCTATTCTTTCCACTTGATAAAATCAATGGACTCGTTCAATAAAGTTTGTTATAATTGTCATTGCCTGATGAACAGTTGTATAGCGGCCCAGGCTTTCCGTTGATAGTGTAGGCATCGGAGACGTTCGGGCCACCTCCGGTCTGGAGCGCCTGGCTGATGATGGCCTCCGTATCGGCATTAAACCATTCTCCTGCAATGCGTATCCCCCGGAAAAGAGTTCAATGATATTATTCGGTGCTTATCAAATTAACTCATGCGTTCACAGAACAAAAAATTCTCCTAATTCGAACAATTAAGAGCTCAATAATATCATATACCGAATAGCATCGGGACTTCCTTGTCGGGTTTAGCAAAGGGATAAGGAACACCGCGCTTTGGGAAGATGATGAGTGGTCCGTAGACGGTCGCTCTGATCCATGAGATGTGAGCATGCCAAAAGAGGGTGCCTCTTTGGCCCGTGATTGTGAAGTTGTAAACGTAACTTTGGTTGGTCTGAATCGGACACTGCGTAATGTATGACGGCCCGTCCGCCCATCCACTTTGAAGTTGCCTTACTCCATGCCTGTGCCCGTCAATTTGCTCATCAAATTTATATGTTGCGGTCATGAGAGGGTTTAATCGTATATACGTTAGTAGTGATTATTCAAGTCCTAATTACCAGTGGATGCTGATGTTGTTGGAAACATGGTTGACCACCTTGACTATTACCCGGTCCCCCTCTCTGGCGACGATGCGAGGCCCCGGGAATTTCCCGTTGACGGTTATCATTCTCTTGGTGTGGCACAGCCGGGTCTCATTCTTCATCTCTATCTGCACCAAATTAAGAGGATCATCATGTACTAATGAACTCGCAGATGAAGAGTACATAACCATGCCCTTCAAGCCCAGTTAGGTATAGAGAGAATGCTAAAATCGCGAGTGCATGAATATATGTGACGTACATTGAACGTGTAGTGCCTCGTAATGCCTGCATGGGCAACCTCAGAAGAAAGCAGCTCATCACTGCAAGAAGAAGAGCTGAGAGAAACGAAGACCTCATGTTTATGAATCTCGAATTCGCTCTGGAGCTAGGATGTCTTCAGTGCTTTGACAGAGGCAGCAAGGTGTTCTTATGTATATATAGAACCCGGGGGGGGGGGGGGGGGGGGAGAGAGAGAGAGAGAGAGAGAGAGAGAGAGAGAGAGAGAGAGGAGTGTTTGGTTTGGCTCATTTGGGTTTCTGATGTGAGAAAGAAAAGATTACCTACTCTTGGTCCACATGTTCACTCTAGAGTGTCTACTAAGTCGAAGAATCAATTATGTTTGATAATATCTTCGTTTTTGGTCTTCCCTACCACCGCCAACCCTCGTCTGCAGAAAAAAACATTTCTGGTCAAAAAGATTTTTGATAGAATCTACCGTCATCACATGAATTACCATTCTTGTTCCTACAATTCTGTGTCATGATTGTTGCGGTTCTTTCTTAACATTATCGGAGGCAATGGAGAATTTATGAACAGATCCTACCACCCACACGACCAAGTTAGTATTCGAAATTTCGTTGCCCCTGTAAATAGAAAATGTGGAATCTCGCGAGGACACCAGTCTCTGTCATCAGCTGTGTTATTAGCTGTATTTGCCAAGAGCATTGTCCCTATCCAACCGTTAATTCTTGGTGAAGAAGACAAACATTCAAACTTGGGGTCTACCTCCACCAAATCACCCATCGTCGTCGGGTGAATCCATCTTGTTAAGTCACCTCAACGTTCATGTTAATCATCACATCCTACGGAAAACACACATCCCCTAATGGGACAGGATGGGAAGATGGGTAAGGCCGATCGGTTAGGTGCATCCGTCTCTCTTAACCAAGCAAAGCATTAACACACGACCCTTAATCTGGTCCTTCGGTCATAGGCTTCCAACTCCGTGGGTCGTGTTCAGTAAAAAGACTACCCACAAGAAGAGGACGTCCAACCCACCTTTTTCTTTCAAGCAACAAAAGGGGATGCAATGATCACGGGGGATTAGGTTGTCCCTCTCCTAGGTTCGTCCTCGCACTAAAAATGAACGACCGGATTAATCAATCTCGCCAGCTTCGTTGCGAAGCTAGAATGCCCGATAGGAAGAAAAATTGCGTTGATTTCAGGATGGGCTTGGTCGAAATTTTCGCTTTGCTGATTAAGGTGAGTTGGAGATTGTCATGAACAGTGACCGAGATATTGTAGTTGCACCCACTACGGTTCTCGTGGTGTATGTTTATTCTCGCCATTGTATACTTGTTGCGCAATGTACGCAGGTCATCGCGTGGCTCGTTTTGGGACATAATGTCCCGGGACATTGATACACTGCTCACTTCATTTCTTGAAGTAGGATGCATGCAAAGTTCACTCCCTTTTACCGATTAGAAAATTGCAGAAATTAATAGAAAGTGGGCGTGGACGTTGAAGTATATATTTTAGGGAAGAGCTTGCTTCCTTCATAAATATCTGCATCTACCCTCATCAAAGGATTAAGTGGGCCTAATCGAGGTGGGAAAGATGTGTCATAAACTCAGTTCTATGGATCACGGGGTGAAAAGAATTGATCGTCCTAGATGGAATATTCATAAAATTTATTTGTATCTTTTTGACGAACTTATGATATGGTTATCGTCTTTTATGATGGGTGATTAATTCTATCTAGTGAAAACGAATATAAAGAATGAATAATTCAAACTAAAACTCCTAAAATTGGCTTAGTGATTCGGGTACGGAAACTTGTGTGCGGAGTAAGTGCCCGAAAAAAGTTCGACACCATAATGATCCCTTCAAGTTATCCAGAACAATTTGTCATCACATTGGATCGGTAGCCTCTCTGAGAACCTGAAGTATATAGTGTTATGCTGGCCCCACTTGATCTACAGTTAGAAACACTAGAAAGCTCATCACAAAACTATTCTCAGCTTTACACAAGAAAGTACAGGTTAAGAAGGCTTCTAAATATGTTGCCCGATCCACGTCCAACCTTTCTTTATCGAAAGATCTTTGTCTGAGTCCATGACATCTTCGAGGCCCAGCCACCAAGTTTTTTAGGTTGGACGGTCCAAATTCTATCAAATGCGTCTTCTTTTGGTTAATTAGAAAAAGGTATGTTAAAGGAATTGCTGCTGGGTCCTTTTTCCTAGCCAGTGACACTTTGCATTTCTCTGTTTTACAATCAAGACTTTGCATCTTCTAATTTTTAGTTTCTACACTTCGCATCCTGAAATTTCACAAAGCCATAAAATGTATTTTTATGAAATATTGAGATGCAAACGTATACATTATGTCGAAGGACTATTTGGTTGGCTAGAAATTATAACTCAACAGCATAAATTGGGAGGAGAAGCCCCCAAACTGGTCCCAACTTTCTCCAGTGCCACTACGAGTCATCTTGAACAAAATTTGGTTATGTTGATGAATTGCGTGTCCATCTTTTTTGCAACATAACTATGTATAAATATGCATATATATGATCACACTCTTCGTTGTTCTTCGTAGACAATAATTAGTCCAGGTTATGTAATGGAAGACTTACCGAAGGCAAAGTTGATCACTCCTCAAGTTCTATCTCCAACACGTATTTCCACAATAAAAAAATATGCGGAAAAAAAATTATATCACTTTGTATTTTATAATGAATAGTAGATAGGATATACGTGATCATTTAAGTAATAAGACATTACAATATTAATTATGATTAATCGATGATATGCACAGTCAATAGAGATATGTAGAATTTTCTTATTATCTGTAGTATCCCTCAAACTCAAGATTACCTAAAAGAAGTCAACTGAAGCTTAGAGACAAGATCTAAAAAGTGCCAAGTGGATGTGATTTAGTGAATATATTAGCAGCCTGGTCAACCAACGAAGTAGGAGACGAGACAGACAGTTTCATAAAAAATGTTGTAAAATAAACACAAAAACTAATCGGATCTAGCAAATAATTTAATACAAATTAACGAGAAAAATACACAAAAAATACTAAGGACATTAGAGATTTACATGGTTCGGTCTAAGTGTCGCTACTAACTTCATAGAAAGAGCTAGTAACAAATAATCTATTATAATCGGAGAATCAAAGTTACAATCGCTCATAGTACAAATTACCAAGTGTTCAAGCCCAAAACAAGAGTTCGCGTACTGTTGAATCAAGAACGCTGGTATTATTATTATTATTTCGGTTCTTCTTCGCGGCGCAGCTCCTTTGTTAAAGCTACTAAGCGGCCATGTCTACATAAAAGCAAAATCCTTTTGTTTTACTTTAATTTCTTTCCTCATCAAACCCTTCCTGACCCAAATGTAAAATAATAATTATTAAATTGAGTAAATACCATAAATTCCCATATTGATATATTTGTGATAAATTCATCTAAAATTAGTTTTTTACTAGAAAAAATCCCAAACTGGTACATCTACAACAAATTTACTCTCCGTTAGTTTTTGTTAAATTTTACTGTTAAATTATTGAGTTGGATGATATAAATTTTACCCTCCATTTGTAATAAGTGTATCGATTTGTGTTTTTTGTAGTATTAATCCAATATAATGAAAATTAACAAATGATAAATTTGTCATAAATATACTAGTTAAGAGTATTTGGAGGTCAAAATTTTAATTTGGAAAAAAATTAGTTACATGTGTACTAATTTGGGGTTTTTAGTGATACAAAAATTAGTTTATGGTAAATTTATCATATATGTATCCATTTGAGGTTTTCCGTAGTATTAACCCTATAAAATAAGTGTGCCTCTAATTTATTTCGTAACGGCAAAGCTTTTCACAATCAAAATCGGAGATACGTCAATTTTGAACAAATCAAAATCTTCCAATGAGTCATGTTTTGATCATGGCTCGAACTCGAAAACAATTTAACAAAAAACATGATACTGTATAGACTAACAAAATATTTTAATATGAAGAAGAAAAAAAAAATTTAATATGCTTGATGCACTCATGAAACATAGTATTATGTGCAATTTGAGTAGCCCTTTGATTGTTGTAATAAATTATTATCTGACCACTATGACAAACTCCCATGTTTTCTAGTAACCATCGCAACCATAGTATTTTTGGTGTTGTTTTAGCAAGATCATGATAATCTATTTCCATTCTAGATCGAGCGATGATGGTCTATTTCTTGCCACGCCATGAGATAAGTAAGTTGCTTAGAAAGAAAAGTAGCTTGTAGTGGGGTCACAATCTGAAGTGTCACCTGCTCGGTTAGTATTAGAATATGCTCTAAATCTAAGGAAAAGTGAGTAGAAAAGTGAAGGTCACGAAATTAGATATCCTTGACGTAATGATGAATCTAAAGAACTACAGTAAGTGAGTCATACATAGCGTGGTCATGAACAGACTGACAATATGGATATGATAGTTGAGTCATGACGAGTAACAATGATTAGGTAGCGTCTCTCTTCTTGGTTCATTCTCACACTGAAAAATTAACCACCGAATTAATCAATCTCACAAGCTTCACTATGAAGCTATAGTGGCTGATAGGAAGAAAATTGCATATTCTTTAGGATGCGCATGCTCGAGATTTTGCTTCATTGATTAAGGTGAGTGTAACGCTGTCATATAAAAACAGAGATTTTGTAGTTGCACCCACTGCACTTCTTGTCGTGTCCTATTTTTAACCTTGCCACCATCAACCTCAACCGGGGCCTACCTCGGAGTAATTTGCAGAGCTAGGTTTGGTTGATGATAACCTTGTCTGCATCCTCCCTTCCAGGGGTGTTTCTACCGATGAGGCTGCCTACGGTAATCTCACCAGGGTAGGAGTCAGTTAGACTGTATTCTTTGTTTTAACATCTTGATATCCGGACATCATATCCTTAATTCTCATCCAAACTTTTCTTTCCAAGTGAGTTGGAATATGAAAGACAGTGAGGAATCTCACCCTCAAAGGTTCTTCCTCCAGTTTCTTTCTTGAATTTTTTAAGAACTTGCTCAGGTTTATTTAAATCCGTGATATAGTGACAGAGATTTTGTAGTTGCACCCGCTACAATTCTTGTGGAGTATCTTTTTAACCTTGCCATCGTATACTTGCTGCGCAAAATACGCAGATCAACGCGTGGCTCTTTTACGGACGTTGATGGCCTGCTCCCTTGATTTCTTGAATTAACATGCATGCAAAGTTGACATCTCCTCATCGATTATAAGATTACAGAAGTCTATGGGTTTGTAGACGTTGAAATATATATTTTAGAAAGAACATTCCTTCCCTGGTAATTTGCTTGTGATTCGACAGAGTCACTTGGTTGCTCTATTATATATTTGCACCTCGGGGATGTAATAGACGTTTGAAACATGCGTGATAAACTTGGTTCTGCAAATGACGGGGTGAAGAGAATCGATCGTTGTGAATGAAATATTTCATAAAATCTATTTATATTTTTTTCAAGAAACTTATGAGGCGACTCTTTTTTTTTCTTGATGTGTGATTGACTTAATCTAGTATAACGAATCTAAATAATAATAATTCAACTTAAGATTCTTGGAATTGGCTAAACAAATGAGATACGAAAACATGTGCACAGATTAGGTGCATAGACAAGTTCGACTCTTTAACGTCCTCCTCAAGTTATACAACACGGCCAATGTCATATTTGGTGGGTCGCCTTTCTGAGAACGTGAAGTATATTTTTATGCTTACCCATCCTTGACCTACACTAAGAAACACTAGAAAGCTCACTACAAAACTATCCCTTAGCTTATACTAGAAAGTATAGATTGAGAAGGCTTCTTTTTTTTTTAATAAGTTATGTATATTACAAGAATCTTTATTAGAATCTTTTCCTTAGCTAATGACACTTTGCATTCTCTAATCTTGAAATCAAACTTTACATCTCCTACTTTTTTAACTTCTTTTCTTCACACCCTAAAATTGTACGAAGCCGTAAAATGTAGTTTCATGAAATATCGAGATGCAAAAATGCACATTATTTGAGTAGTAGATGATTTTCTGTAACTCTTCTAGGTGAAGTGTTCTTTTTTTTTTTTTTTTTTTTTCAATCAGGATCTTGATGTCAAAAGACTATTAAGTTGGCAAATTTTTATAGGTCCAGCGTGAGGAAAAGCTCCCAAACTTGTCCAAACTTTCTCTAGTGCGAATATGAGTGAGCTTAAACAAAATAAGGCTCACCACCCCACAGGTTCATTAATCCGTCTTCATCTTTTTTGCGACAAAACTATGTACATATACAAATGCATGTGAATAAAATTACATGGCATTTTTCTTGTTGTGAAGTAACGTTGAAGCTAACAAATTTTACAATATAAGTCTAATTTGATAAGAAGTAATTATTAGAAAAAAATGAGGAATGACAAGAATACTAGAGATTTACGTAGTTCAGTCCCAATGTTAGCACTTACTCTTTGGAGAAAGTCAACTGTTAAGTCACTATGAATCTGAAAGATTACATAGTTACAATTGCTCCATTACTCAAGTGCTCCTAGCCCAAAATGCTCTCAGAACGAAGTTTATAAGTGTTCTATCATATTCTAGTGTGTGTATACTCAGAAAACACAGAAAGAAAATCTTCCCAATCCTTCTTATTTGCTTTAGTGTGGAATAACAGAGTAGAATTTCATTTTTATTTGTTTTTGTACAATATGCCGACTCAAACTAGGAATTCAACTTCAATATGGAATGTATTGCAATTATTTCTTTACTTGTTCGGACGTAAAACCACAAGTCCTATCTAGATTTGGAATTTCTACTTTAACTGGAATTTCTTTCATGAGCTCAATCCTGAGATATAATTTAACAATTCTCTATCTTGAGTTGACGTTTGAAGTCAAGTCATATTGCTGATCATTGCCTATAGATTCCACCTTAACTTCTTTACTCTTATAATTATGACAATCTCTTCTACAGTACTCTACCTCATTGCAATGATAACATCAATGGTCCCAATTGTTGGATCTCAATTTAAAACGAGTCATCCATCTGCTATCTCCAAACCCTCTATATTTGTCACTACCCTAAATAGCCAAACCGTGTGCCATATCATAAGCTATGTATCTTCTCATAAATCAATTGCCACTAGAAAACAAGGCGGACTTGGCCTCTCCCGTTGTAATGTTAACGCACCGCTGTAATAGTGAATCAATAAAGTGTTAGATAAGAATTCGGTTGAGACGCCAACAAGATCGTGCCTTGCTTTTCATTATATGCCTCAACAACATTCTTCAAGTCCGTTATGAATTTGTTAAACTCACCTAAATGGGCTCTGATTGATGTCCCTTATCCAGTTAGTAATTAAAACATGCTTTTGAGCATATACAAATGATTCTTCAAATCCTTCTTCAAATAAAATAACTCAAAGTTTTGCCCTCCATGTTGCGGCATCCTTCTCTTTGACCATTTTAGCTAACACGTCATTCGAAGGATTCAATAGGATTACGTTTTTTTTTCCTTTTCCATCAACTCTAGCTTATCGGCCTCTTGAACAGTTTCTAGCAATTTGTCCTCTTCATCCAACACCTTCACAAACTATTGGTTGTTGATTGGGCATGCATATTAATGTTTTACAATTCAAAGTTGTTCCTTTCATTTAATTCTCAATGTCAATTCTTGTTCCAAACATAATTTCAAACACATCATTTATAGATAATGATCAGACAAGCAAAAGCTCCAAATTAAATCTAGAAACCCTAAGATTAGCTCAACCACTAATTTTTGTAAAGTAACGCGAAAACTAGGAAAAAAATCACTAGAAAAATCAGTAATAAATGATAAGGATATCAGAGATCTATATGATTCGATTTGAGCATTAGTACCTATTTGACGGAGAGGGCTAACTGCAAAAGAATCCACTATGAATTTGGCAAACTAAAAAGCTATAATCACTCAATTGTTGAAGTGTTTCATAGTCGTAGAATACACTCAAAGCAAAACCCGCAAGTGTTGTGTCACATTCTTTTATGGATAACTTTCTTAAAAAACTTACAGAGAGAAAACTCCAACATTCCTCTTGTTTGCCCTAGTGTGTAATGATTGAGTAGAAATTTGTTTTTATATGTTCTTATATGACATGTTGACTCGAATTAGAAATCCAATTCCAATGTAAATATTATTTTAGTCTAACATGCTAGATCGTCAAATCACATATCCCATTGGGATTTAGAATTTCCGCAGAGTTCTTTGATAAGCTCAAACTCGAAACTTAATTTAACACTTCTCGCACAAGAATTAATCCTCTATTAGAAGACTTACTAAAAATACACTTGATCACTCCTCAAGTTTTATTCCCAACACGTAATTCAACAAAATAGTATGATCACACATTAATTCAGAAATGGTCCCAAAAGCTGTATATATCATGAGAACATTGATCGCAGACAAATATGCGAGGAAAAGGAAACAAACTTTCGTGATTTTTCTTTACATCATCCATGACAAAATAAACGCTCGCGAAGATGAAGGTAGACGCCATGCTAATCCCAAGTCATGACAACAGCTATGACGGCCACCCCAAGAAGCACAGCAAGGAACTTATAGAAAGGAGTATCAAAGACGCACTTGTTTTGAGGCTTGAACCCTTTGGCGATGAGATGGTTGATGGCGACGTAGATGAATACTCCGCAGGCGATGCCCATGGAGATGGCGTAGATCCAATCGGCAACGTGGCCTTCCGTCGTTGCGTCGATAGCGATCCCGATTCCGACCCCGATGGGGCTGGAAATGGCGAATGCAAAGGCATACGCTGCGGTCATTAGGAACGGCCTCGTCGGTACCATTTTAAGGAGGGCGATTCCCATCGAGATGGCCGCGAAGATCTTGTGCAACGATATCGTCCACAGGTTATACCATGCATCGCTTTTGGTCACTTTCATCCAAATGACAAAGGGAGAGAATTAATTAGAATAACGAGTTTCGTTAAAAAAAGTGCCGTGATATCATATTAATATTTCTCAATTCATCGATCCTTAGAACGATTCAAACTTTAGAACAATTCAAAATTAAGCCTTGGGCTCCCAAAAGGTTTGGTGAAGCTCATATAAGTGCTTGCAGAATGATACATTTAGCTACCATTGGCTTTGTCCCGCCCTCATATTCAGCTATCTTCTAATGCGAGTACTAAGCGTTATATTTAACTAGAAAAGATTCTGTGAATTTTGGAAATCCGTGAGCTAGTTAAACTTGATTACCTGAAACTCCGACAGCAATGCCCTCGAAGATGGAATGAGTGCATAGTGCCAAGATCAGCAGAATCGTGTCCCCGAGAGACGCAGTTTGTAAGAACATCGGATTCGCGTCCTCCTTCGCTCTCGGATTGTTCTCATCCGGCCCTCCTTCTTCTTGCGACCCTGACTTTGCCGGCCGAATCTCTGTTGCCGACGTTCCGGGTGACGTACATGATCACGCAATCCCCGAGCATCGTTAGCAAGTACCCGGCCGATGCCAGCATGAATGCGAACGGGTAGCTCTTGTCCGTCAGATCCAAGAACGTCGAGTTCGAATCGCTCAGGAAGTGCATCAGCGAGGTCCCGAGGAAGACCCCACCCGCAAACTGCGTCCCCAGCAGCAGGAACGCCTCGTTATACCGGAAGAAGTAGGGCGACATGCCGCCGGCGAAGGTGGTCACCAGCATGATGATGAGGCACCATACCTTGACCAGGATCAGGCCCTTCGCGCGCAAGTCTGGGGTGCTGCCGGTGTCGGGGGACCCATCGCTGCCGCCGTGGCCGGCGGAGAGGGTGAAGTGGAGGAAGAGGTGGGCGGCGGAGAAGAGGAGGGTTGACTTGAGAGTTGCCGGAGATGGGAGAGAAGCCATTGACGAAGAGATCAGTTTCATCGTAACGAATTGGGTTGGAAAAAATGCCGCTTGCGTATATAGGAGAGGGACACGAGGAGAACTCCTCCGGGGGAGGCCTTTGAATGACTCTCGTGCTTCCAAAATCCGATGGGGGGTAGTACAGGTTTGACTTTGAGGCTCTTGTACTGCAAAATAAAACAGCTCATCGGCCGGCTTTGCTCCGGACGGCCTCGTTCATCTTTGCAGATCTCGGGGCATCCAACCGAAACGATCTCAATAATTAATTATCGAGTAACATTAAGATAAATTTGGATCGGATCATTTATATCGCAATTCAAACACGACCCAACCCACTAGTTTTTGATAGGTTTAATGTTTAATATGAGCTAAGGTTCTTGTTCACTGAAAATGCAATGCAAGTGCGAATTTTTAACCTGATATCGAACACCCAAATTAATTCATTGATGATTGTTGATGGTTCACTTATATAGATATCTCAAAACTTTTTACGTCATTTCAAGAATCAACTTTGGAAACCAATCTCTAGCATGATTCATCGAGTTCATGTGTACATTAAATGTGGGAAAAACGATATCGAAGATATATGTATTTATATAACCTCTTTCTTGGAGGAGAAGAACAAGATTCCGGTGCTTACAATCATACACAAATCACTTAAATGCTTTCAGTGTTTCACATGTCCTAATCACATGCAATCGCATAAACAATGTTCAACACTTGAAAATTTTCGCACGATAATCTTTCAATTTCACAAACGATTTCACAAAACTTAAACACAAGATTTAGTGGCTTCGAATGCCTACATAAATTAGAAATCCAATGAGTTTCTTTTATGGACTCAAACTTGATACCTATTTTCAACAATTGATAATTGCCCGGTTAATTACTCGGATGTTGTCAACTTAACCTAAGGAATGCCGATATTGTTTTCCTCAGGTGTAACAGAGCGGAACCTTACGATGGCGAAGGCTATGACGATAGGGACTCAGTTCATTCCGATGCCTTGGAATATCAACACATTATTGATTAATTTAAACAGCTTTGTATACAAACACAACGACTTTTTAATGGACCACTTTCTTCGATCTCCGGAGAAAGATTATACCGATGACCTAAGCTCGCATGGGGTTCTGCGGCGCATGATCGCAAACTCGACTAAGTTGGCTGGAAAATGACGTTTTATGCAATGCATATACCATCCGTCTCCAATTAATTAATCAATCAGTGGGGGACCAGTCGTTCCTGACTTCGCGAGACGACGCTGGATAGAACCGAATCCATCGGTTCCCGCAATGAGCAATCCCCTAAGTATAAACAAATAAGGGAAACGTATATCTCTAGATATCTCGAGCCAAAGGGAACCATTATCGGATAGCGACTGGCAAGGAACGGACAAATTGCAATATGTCAAACATAAATTACTGAAAATATGTTGTTTCCCTATACCTTGCCGAATGATGGGGTGTAATGAATACATTCTATAATATGTGCGTCCGTAGGTGATGGTGACACGGCATTTTCATCTCAAAATGATTATCAAATTCAAATAGATCCATATAACTTGTTTTGACTCATATTTCATTTCAGTTCAAATCCTCCATACTTTACTTGACACATATCCGATCTAATATATTGTTAAAACACTTCTATATCTAATCCAATCTAAAAAAATTCACATCCAAACTAAGATGGTAGTGCGGAATGAGCGAGCACGACATCTAAAAAAATTCACATTAAGGTAGGTTGAGTCTAAGTAAATTGAAAACCCATCTAACATACATATTATAATGAGTTTTAGCATTGTAAATCTATTCATGACTAATTTTATCAAATATAACTTATCTATATAATAACTTAGCGTATCGTATATGAGTTAAAAATGGGTTTATGATCAATTTTGATAGGTTTACACGACATTATCGAATATAGCTTACCCATATAATAACTCAACCCATTATGTATGGATTAATAAATTGGCTTATGACCCATTTTGATAGGTCTACACGACATGATTGAGCGAGACTCTTTTCAGATTCCGACGGAATAAACTCAGCCCTCTCGCAAGGCAAAAGCCCATGTTGAAATGATAAAATTGGGAACGAGGCCGAGGAGGTGGTGCGGTGGGCCTCCTTTAGATCACGGACTTGGGATTTAGTGTCGCGATGAACTCTCTTGGTAGGGTTTCCATGTCTTCTTGTTCAAAGCTAGGATCGGTTAAATCATAGGTTCTTTTTTTTTTTTCACCTTTTTGACAAGCGGTTAAATCATTGGTTAAGAAAGAGGTCCAATAATTTTGAAGGGTTCTCGAGGGGAAACCTACGTAAGTTTGTGTTTTTTTTTCCTCATTGTCTACAAAGACATTGGGGATTAAAACATTTGATGAATGTATTGACTAATTTTGTTACTGCTATATTGTGTTATAAGCTACGATAACGAAAAGTGAAGCTCCTATGCGAGGCTGATAACATATAGCATGACCCATAATCTAATAACTGTACATATACCATTTCAAAAGAGTTGTAGAGCCTCATGAATTTTTTTCTTTTTATAGTTGTGTCAAGATGGTCATCAATATTACAATACACGATGGAAACGTGATACCTTTAGTTCAAATGATTTTGTTAATCATTTGCGGTCAAGTAGAACAACTTAAACATCGATGTTGACAAATAAACGAAGAACAAGACAATTTGTTGAAAGAATGAAATGAAGCCACTAGACCTAATTCAAAGGTAATAAGAAAAGGGCAAAAAAAAATAATAATTCCATAGCCCAACTCATCAACACGATCTACAACTTCCGGACAAAAAAACATGACCTATAACTTTCTAACCAAAAAAAAGAAAAAATCACGATCTACAACTTGTGCATCATATCCTCATAATAGCCATGGACGAGGTGAACTACGAGATGGAAAAAAGAAATATAAATCTGTCCTTATTAGCAAAAGAAATTAAAAGAGAGCAATCGATGCAACGAACATCCTCCCCAGAGTATGAGGCAAGGCCAAAAAACAAAAGGGAGGAACATATAGATATCTTTCCTTCCATAGATATAGATATAGGAGGGAGGGAGAGAGAGAGGCTATATAGGATATGGCCAACGAGAAAAATAAGGAAGTATCCGGGCAAAATCTTTTTCACAGAACAGGAGAGAGTGTTTTTTTTTTTTTTTTTTTTTTTTTTTTTTTTTTATAGTTTTTCAAGGTTCGGGTGAAAAGAGGTTGCCGGAATTACCTGTACTTCCGCCTCGCTCTTTTCACGCAAGCAAAAGGCCCCCAATAGGGAAAGGCCTCGGTCCGGAGCGAGGACCAGCGAATCTATGCGGCCGACGTGTCGATCCTAGATTCTTCCTCACGAACTCAAAAGCACCTCTCTCTCTCTCTATGTCTGTCAAATTTTAATTTTTTCTCCTCTTTCCGCTAACTTACATCAGTCGGTTATCGCTTGGTCAATTTACCCCCTCAGATTTAGGAAAAACGATTATTAGATTTTCGCTTAAAATTCTCTCGTCCTTTTTCAGCATAAAGGAAGGAGAAAAGAAAAAAAAAATTAAAATCACGACAGGCCGCAGCTCCCCACACGAAAAAAGAAACCCTCACCCTCACCCTGCCCCTCCTGAATTTTTGCCCCCTTTTTAACTTGGCCGTGTGGAATCGCCTCCTCCTCGTCCTCCTCTTCCTCCTCGGTGTTCAAATGTAACAAAACCCTAAAAGGGTTCTTGTAAGAACCGATCGCCGCCGGATTGATCTGGGCCGTCAGTTCTCTCTCTCCTCCCCCCTGCGCCGCACCTCTTTCCCTCTTCTTTAAGAATCCAAAGCTCGGTTTTTTTTTTTTCGTTTTTCCGCTGTGCCCTTTCGTTCTGGCAGCAGCAACACTCTGCTCCCTCGGATTATCGGTGACGTCGGGCTTTTCTTGCCGCCGTTACATGGAAACTGGTCGCTGGAATTTCGCAGCCGGGCGAAATTCCCAGACCCAATTCACGAGTACATAAAGTGTGTTTCTGTGTATATCGTATGTAGATACAGCTGAGAACCGTAGGTAGGTCGAGGTATAACTGCTTGACATTCCTGACTTTGGAGATTGAGAGCTTGATCAGCTCGAAGTAGGTGGTTTTGTTGGGGGAGGATATGGAAATTAGGTGTTTTTCCCCGTTAAAGTTTCGATTTTTATGCCGTGCTTGAGCTTAGGATTGGTTTTCTGCTCATGGGTTTTGATCGAATGAGCTGCTGATGGGTAGGGCGTGATGATCGTCGGTTGGGTCGTGAGTTACGAATCCGCTTGAGTTGTTTTTGAGGATTTCTTGTATCGATTGCCGTAGCGGACCGATGTTGGGAAGCAGCGACGGATCGTTTGGAGATGAGTTGGAGAAGGAGATTGGGATGCTGCTTCGGGAGCAGCGACGGGCAGAGGCCGACGATCGGGAGCGGGAGCTCAATATTTTCAGAAGTGGCTCTGCTCCTCCAACAGTTGAGGGTTCATTAAGTGCAGTTGGAGGATTGTTTGGCGGCGGAGTCGGTGGCAATTCCGTGTTTCCAGACTTTTCTGGGGTTAAGAACGGTAATGGGTTCGCATCCGAAGAGGAGTTACGGTCTGATCCATCATACCATTCTTACTACTACTCTAATGTGAATCTGAACCCCCGTCTTCCACCCCCGTTACTTTCCAAAGAGGACTGGAGGTTTGCTCAGAGGCTGAAGGGTAGTGGCTCAGCCTTAGGTGGTATCGGAGATAAACGAAAAGTGAGTAGGCCTGAAAATGGTGGAACTAGGTCTTTATATTCTATGCCACCTGGGTTTAGTTCCAGAAAACAGGGGGTTGAAGCTGACTCGGAGAAGGTGCTTGGCTCGGCTGACTGGGGAGGTGACGGTTTAATTGGATTGTCTGGATTAGGCTTAGGGAATAAGAAAAAGAGCCTTGCTGAAATGTTTCAGGTGATCTCTCTTTAATTGCGCTTCTCATTAAGTTCTTCAGTCTCGATAAGTGAATCTAAATTATGTATTCGGTCTCTTGTGACATTTATATCACAGTCATTCTTTGAGAGCCACGCGCTTGTCACATTAAATGCTCCTACATTTGAGGGGTCTCTAAACGAACCTTTTGTATTGCGATACTTTATTTCTTTTTAGTATGTGCATCATTTTGTCATAATGTGAATTAGATTGTTTCAGATTGACGGAAAGCTCTTAACCTCTTGCGTGGGATAAACTGAGGAAATCTTTAAGTAGGATTAAATCTCCAAGTGATCCAATTTTTCCAAAGAAATCATTAATCTCATTTATGGATCATCGTAAATCGAGTTAAAACACGATCTTATGGTCCTTTGCCTTTGAACCACCATATATATATATATATTAATATACTTGCATTTTCTGCTTTTTAACAAATATCAAAACTGATAATGCAGTGCTCTCGATATTCATATTTCGGAGCACTGCATCTATATGCTGCTGGTCGCTAGCAGGGGAGAAGAGTGATTGGATGTAATGGCAAAGGAAGATAGCAATATAAGCTGGCAATACATCGGTCCAATCTCTAGCCTGAAGATAAAAGCAATTTCAGCGATTTCAAAAAAAATTAAATTAAAAAATCTATATAATGTTCTATTTGTTGTTATGACCATTTCTCTTTCCTGATTTGGCTGGTTTTTGCTTATTACTTCTACAGGACGATTTGGGACAGACAACACCGATCACTGGGCACCCCTCTCGTCCGGCAAGCCGTAATGCTTTTGATGAAAATATTGAGTTGGGCGCTTCTGCCGAAGCTGAGCTCACTCACTTGCGCAATCAGTTGGCATCTGCTGATACTTCGAGACCCGGTGCTAATGGTGGTTCATCTGCAGTGCAGAATATCGGTCATCCTTCTTCATATACATATGCTGCAGCTCTTGGTGCTTCCTTGTCAAGAAGCAGCACCCCTGATCCGCAACTTGTTGCCAGGGCTCCTAGTCCATGCCTCACTCCTATTGGATCAGGGAGAGCTGTTGCTGCTGAAACAAGAGCAGTTGGTGCCCTTCA
Organism: Eucalyptus curtisii; assembly: GCA_017140595.1. Classification (NCBI taxonomy): domain Eukaryota; kingdom Viridiplantae; phylum Streptophyta; class Magnoliopsida; order Myrtales; family Myrtaceae; genus Eucalyptus; species Eucalyptus curtisii. Next base: position 12,765,016 of record CM029504.1, read on the forward strand.
CTCTTTACATAACACCTCTTCAAACAATAACAAGCCTGGAGACTTGGTGGGTGCTTTTTCTGAAATGAACCTGTCGAGAAATGGTACGATTGATGAACAGATACGTTTAGCCCCAAAGATGGAACAGGATGCTGATAACCACCAGGACTATCTCTTTGGCCTGCCAAGTGGTCAGAATATGTTTCTAAAGAAGTCAGAGTCTGGGCATTTACATGTTCCTTCTGGTCTTAGTCCATCTGATCCGGTGATTAGCAATGGGGGCGGACCTGATATTAATGCAGCACTGTTAGCTGACAGACATGTTGAACTTCAGAAGTCTCCTGCTGTTTCCCGAAGCCCCTACTTGAGGGCCTCACCAAACTCCCCTCTTAATGGTGGGGGCAACTTAGCTTCCCAATATCAGCATCTAGATAGTCCGAATTCATCATTTGCTAACTATGGCTTAAGTGGGTTTTCTTTAGATCCAGCATTAGCATCAGTAATGGGTGGTCAACTTGGAATGGGGAATCTGCCGCCTTTATATGAGAATGCAGCTGCAGCCTCGGCCATTGGAATGCCTGGAACTGAATCAAGGGTGCTGGGAGGAGGTTTGGCTACTGGATCTAATCTGACGGCTGCTGCCTCTGAACAAAATAGTCTTAATAGGATGGCGAATCAAATGTCAGGTGGTGCTGTGCAGGCACCTTTTATGGATCCCTTGTATCTTCAGTATATGAGGTCATCTGAGTATGCTAATCAGCTAGCTGCTCTTAACGACCCTGTTGACAGGAACTACTTAGGAAGCTCTTACCTGAATTTACTTGAAATCCAGAAAGCTTATCTTGGAGCATTGTTATCACCTCAGAAATCACTGTATGGGGTTGGTGGTAAATCTGGTGGTTCCAACCATCATGGGTACTATGGTAGCCATGCTTTTGGCATCGGAATGTCTTATCCTGGAAGTCCCTTGGCAAATGCGGTCATTCCGAATTCCCCAGTTGGACCTGGTAGTCCCATGAGGCAGAATGACTCCATGCGTCTGCCTTCAGGGATGAGAAACTTAGCTGGGGGAGTCATGGGACCCTGGCACTTGGATGGAGGCATGAATGAAAACTTTGGATCCTCTCTACTGGAAGAATTTAAGAGTAATAAGACCAAGTGTTTCGAGCTGTCCGAGATAGCTGGTCATGTGGTTGAGTTCAGGTAGCCTCCAGCCTGGTCATTGGCATCCTACTTCTTGGCTCACTGCCTGCTCTTCTGTTTTTGACCTCTTGCTTCATGTAATTTTGTTTTTCAGTGCGGACCAATATGGGAGTCGGTTTATACAACAAAAACTCGAAACGGCAACCACCGATGAGAAAAACATGGTGTATGAGGAAATTATGCCCCATGCTCTTGCTTTAATGACGGATGTGTTTGGTAATTATGTTATTCAAAAGGTACCTATGCCTTTGTTATGATAGTGAAATCGTTTTTTGCAACTTGATGTTCTAGTGTGATTGTTTTTGCAACTCGATGTTCTTGTGGGATTTATATTAATGACTTCATGTGCAGTTTTTTGAGCATGGACTTGTGCCCCAGCGTAGAGAACTGGCCAACAAGCTTTTTGGACATGTGTTAGATCTCAGCCTTCAAATGTACGGCTGTCGTGTAATTCAGAAGGTACTAGCAGATAATTTGGGGTACCGTGTTTTTGGGCAATCATTTGCTACTATCATCTTGTTCTGCTCAATGCACCTTTAATACTCCCAGTTGTTTTTTGAAGCCATTTTTCGTAGACACTACATGGTTGGACATCTTACTTTGAGATCTAATTGAGCAATGGATTGCCATCTGATTCCCTGATTCATGTGTTGACTTGGCTTTTGATGTTTTGGGCCAGTGATCTACATAGCCTTGATCATATTTTGGCTGAGTCTAAGTTGTTAACATAGTCCATTGTTCCATAGCAAATTTGATTGTAATTCAAGTTGAATTTTGTGGGTAAGCTTGCTAATAGAAGCTTTGTATCATCAGGCTATAGAGGTTGTGGATCTTGATCAGAAGATTAAAATGGTTGAAGAGCTTGATGGTCATGTCATGCGCTGTGTTCGTGATCAGAATGGAAATCATGTTGTCCAGAAGTGTATTGAATGTGTCCCAGAAGATGCTATACATTTTATTGTCTCAACATTCTTTGATCAAGTAGTGAGCCTTTCAACCCATCCTTATGGTTGCCGCGTAATACAGGTGGATAAACTCTCATATCGCTTAAGACCCTTTTTCAAGGCCTTAGATATGTATAGTTCCTGAGATCTTTCCTGTTCATGTGGCAGAGAGTATTAGAGCACTGCGAGGACCCTATGACGCAGAGCAAAGTTATGGATGAAATTTTAGGATCTGTAAGCATGCTGGCACAGGATCAGTACGGCAATTATGTGGTTCAGGTCTCCAAATATATCCTAACAACTCCTTTGTCTGCCTTTTCATATGCTGTTATTGTTGATTGGATGATATGGTATTCATTCTTGTTCACTGGTCCATGTTTTATGATGTCCTTGTTATTTGCCTTGCATGATAATCCCTTAGCACATTTTCGCTATCTTGAGTGAGGTATTATGCAAGCTATTTTTTTTTTTTAATGGAAATTTTCTGTGTACATTGACTGTCTTCGGTCCCTGTCTGTCTGTGTCGGCTGACTGTTAATTGGGTCCAACTTAGAAGCTATCATGTGAGATTCATCTTCCAATAGTTGCGGTCTAAATCATCAAGAACTATTAGATCGATTGGCATTTTTTTTTTTTTCTGTATTCACGTCTCATAAAATTGTGGATATGGTAACATGAATTTCTTTTGCAGCGGTTTCTTTTGGACCATTAAGATTCTAGACCTTGAACTATGGGCTTTACTTTTTTGTTTATTATTGAAGCTTCATGCCAAGAATTATATCCCATTTACTTTTCTTTTCTTTTTTTTGTACAGCATGTGTTGGAGCATGGAAAACCTCATGAGCGTTCTGCTATTATTAAGGTATTAACAGGGAAAATAGTTGAGATGAGTCAGCAGAAATTTGCTTCTAATGTTGTGGAGAAGTGTTTGACATTTGGTGATCCTTCGGAGCGCCAGTTGATGGTGGATGAGATGCTTGGCACTACTGATGAGAATGAACCTCTTCAGGTATGGGCTTCCCATTTTAATTTACCAGAATTGAAAGAATACGTAATATTGAGAATATTTTGTTTTTGGTCCGTAAGATGGAGTAAAACTTCTTTTTGAAGTTGTGGCAGACGCATTTTTCCCTGTCAATCTTGGTTTTAGAAAATGCAGCACTCATATATCAAGTGTTTGCTGTTCAATATGGTAAGTCAGATTGCCTCCCCATATGGAGGGCAGATTGGAAAGTGAATCTAAGCTGATGTGATGCAACGGAATGCATAATCTTTTGCTAACTTCTGAAGCTGAATTTCATCACTAAATTGAAAACTATCAAATGGTATTTAGGGCTGATCAATGCTCGAGATGATGTTAAGCATCGTTGCGACCCACTGGATTACCTGCTTTGCTGCTCGTATAACCTGTGGACTAGGTTGACTTGTTTGTCCGGTGAGGCTTTTGGAGTCTTGTTGTCTTTCTTAAGAGGACTGGATCATAATGAAGTTCAAATAAATGGTGATCGTGCCTATTTCAGCTAATTCATTCTTATATTGGTTAATCATTGACTGAGGAATTGCACGACCTTTCTTCTGGTTTCATGTTCTTATTTATTTCTTAGATCCCATGGTAGGAAATCACTTGAAGTTGCATGGATGGCTCTTTGCAGGGATGACTACTTGTGTCGGACTTTATGTTCTAGACACTGAAGCCTCATTTACTTATACATCTCTTGATACTGTATCTAGCCTGATGTTTTCTTATCATTCTTTGCTGCATATTCTTCTTTTAACCTTGGGCACTTCTGTTCTTTCTGTCGACTATCTTAATCCAGGCAATGATGAAAGATCAGTTTGCCAATTATGTCGTACAAAAAGTGCTGGAGACATGCGACGACCAACAACGTGAGTTAATTCTTTCGCGAGTCAAAGTTCATCTGAATGCACTGAAGAAGTACACATACGGAAAGCATATTGTGGCGCGAATAGAAAAGCTTGTTGCTGCTGGGGGTGCGTTTTCTTTCTCTTACTAATTCTTGGATGTTTCCTGTACCGTGGCGAGTTCTTGATTTTCATTTGGAGAACTTTGTTCTGTTCTCTCTCTCTCTCTCTCTCTCTCTCTCTCTCTGTGCACAAATGACACTATCTGGTCAATCATTTGCAGAAAGGAGAATGGCCCAATCTCCACACCCTGCCTAGACTGCGCAATGCAAAGCCAGTTTGTATAGCTAACCGACGCTAGTGTGAGAGCTTCCTCTTCATTTTACTTTGTTTCTACAGCTCGTGGCGCTGCGTTTCTTTTTAGGGAAAGAAGTGTGAGCCAACTGAAAAAAAATAAAGTTGATGCCTGTACTGCTAAAGAAACTGTAAATTATGTAGCTTTTTCTTCAAGTTTTATACGCGAGAAATCTAGCAAGCCGAGATTGCAGATGAGGAGCACAGCTGATGAAGTTCCTGGTAAGGTAAATGACTGTACAAGTTTTCCTGAAAGAGTGTAAAAAAATTTGGATCGATATGATGTTGGGAGGTGGAATGTACAAAAGATGTCACTTATCTGTGAGAGATGTTAATGTTGTTAGGTGAGGCCAGAATTTTCCCTAAATGAAATGCATTTGACTTTCTTTATTTCATTTTGCCCCCCTTGTTTTGGCTCAGAGTTTTGTTTATATTGTGGATGGATTTCAATTATTAATCGTGTTTATTCTCCTTAAATATTCAAAAACTTGCCCAATTCAAAATTTAATCATGTTCCTTATACTGCTTTAGAAAATGGGTCTCCGAATTCTTGTGCTAGTTATTTTATCTGGGACAGAAACGATCAAGAAATTGAGGTTCCATTCTTTGGGTTCATAGACAAGTGATATAATAAGAACAGGGATAATATCACTGAAATTCCTAAACTATTACATCCGTGTTACTTTTGCGCTGTCCTCTATTAGCTTCTGCTGTCCAACGTCTTTGTTGAATTGCTAGAGTGGGTTGGACCGTCCAAGTAAGAGTAATTAAACGGCTTTCGTACCTTTTTAAGGATAGGGAGAAAAAGACATTGATCAAGGGATTCTCTAAGTTTGTAAATTAAGTCTTACCTTAATGACTTAAGCCAATCCGAAATATCAATCCATCAGGTGATTAACCAGCCTTTTGACAAGGTGTTTTACAAATTAGTTTTTTGTCGTAAGAAGTTCCATCATCCCTAAGAGGGCTATAGGGAAGCACGTTGCAAACAACTTGAATGATTGTGTTTGATGTGAATCGACATGGAAATTCGACATAAATAGGTCTTTCTTAAATAATGGATTTGAATAAAATTAATCGGGATTGGAAAATCTGTTATTTATATTCTAAGAACTCTGCACGTTTCGTTGTTAAAATCCCTACTTTTGCCATGAGTTTTAATGTGGATTTGTTATAGTTTTAGCATTTTGAGTTTCTTTTTCAAATGAAAATTAATTGGGGTTAAATGTTTTGGAAATTTTTATGATATGAACATTGGTTCGGAGTAAATGTAACACGATACTCTATCTTGAGATTTTTCTAGTATTAACTTTTGAAGAAGTCAAACGCACAGAAGCGTCTTCCTCTCTCGGCTTATGATCATGGTTAAAGCTTTTATGAATCAACTAAGCACTTATCAAAACCAATTTATCGAGAGTAATACTCTTCACAACGATATCTATTGAAAAATAAACTATGGTATCGTTTGTTTGCAGGAAGACTACTCTTGGTAAACTATTTTTGGACATTTTAATGTCAACAAATTGATGTACGAAATATATTTTCCATAGATTGAAAACAACAAATTTAGATTAGAGAGAAGAAGAAAATCACTTTCCTTAAACAACCAAACAAATAAAAATTAACCATGTTCATTTAAAATGATTTTCATGAAAAATATTTTCCTTCATCATAAATTTTTTAGTAAAATAAACACACAGAAAACTTAATAATAAAGGAGAAATTTTCCAGCAAATCCTTTTCTGAAAAAATATTTTCTCCTTTTTAAGTTAAGGAATTTATTTTCCCAACTATAAGCATAGATGTTTTCTATAAGCGTAAAATAATTTTCTGTTAACTGATTGTTTTCAGCAAATCAAATGAGCGAAAATCTGAAAAATTAATTCTTGAAAGTTCACTCAAACGACCACACCGGCTTAGATCCTAAGACTAATTATTAATCACTAAAATGGGTAAAAAATTTGGAATCCGTATTTTGATTGAAACACTAATTGTGAGTCGCATCTTGTATTTTATCTTCCCGCTGAATCCACGAGAGGGAGGAGAAGGGGCGAAGCAATTTAATTAATTAAGTTCTTCTCCTCCTCCTTCTCCTCCTCCGTCCGCGCTGCGCATCGCGGCAGCTTCTCATCCACCGCTCATCTCTCACATGCTGATGTGGCTCGATTAGGGAGCGAGCACAGAGAAAATATTAGGTACCCTAAGAGTGCCACTCAATTTTTACTCTGACCCATTTAGAGCATGACACCTGTTCGTTTCTCTTCCACGTCGTCCAACTCTCTCTTCCATAGTCCCTGGCCCACCGCTTTGACGCTCTCTCTCCTTTGCAAACGCTCTGACGCTCTCTCCCCTCTCTGTCTCTCGCTTCCATCGCCCCCCACCCAGTGAAACGTGACGCCAACGGCCCTCCACCTCCGCCGGTTGCCTCTGTCGCCCCTGACTTCGACGCCGACGCAGCCTCCGCCTCCTCTCCTGAACCCGACTTTGACGGGCCACTCTGTTGGATGTATGCCCTAAAGCTACTATGTAATAGTTACATATTAGGGATTTCAGTTGTACTTTCATTATTATTATTTAATTAATGACAATGACGTATTCATTCATTTGTCCAATTATTTTATGTCTATGAAGATCAGTTCCAATTAGACCTATCCTTGAGACGTCAAGAATATATGTGACGGGTTCATAGTTAGACTGAATCTTTAAAACTTTCTTAGTCGATGGATTATTGAGTGGATATTAATAATCATGTTGAGACCAGTGTGTTCTTACTTCACCATTAAGTATCGGATACTTAAGGGAATGATGAGTCATATATCATTGGGTATTATGATGCCTGAGTTAGAACACAAGTGTTTGTATTAGACAAGTTCACTGAACGTGACGCATATGAAACGATTAGTGACATGGAAGCTTTTAGCGTGGTCAATGTCTAATTGTTCATGCTTTGGTCTTGTATAAATAATCCTTAGATCTGAGGCACAGTGTTAACTTGTGTGTCGAACAACTATGGTTCACGGGTGCACATAATGCCGAGTCGTTGATCCGTCTTTATACCTGGTCATAGTTTGTTCATTTACGAAGTTACACGTGTGCGCAATATGGAATCCGTCTTCTTGTTAAATGCAAGGTATAATAATGATGTCCTATGCGATCTAATTATGACACTGCATTGAAATCCTCAGCCGGGGTTGTAATTGAGAATAAATTGTTTATGTCTCGAATAAAATGCATGTCAATTAGATTTGTACATATGATCGAATTAATGACTTGACAAATATTCCATGGTTTTTGTTTGATCGGGACATAGTAAGACAGAGGGATGAATTACATTGTAGCCAAAGCTGACATGTTCATTATGTTCTTAAAAATATTCACATTATCTGGGTAGCCATGACATATTGCTAGATGTCAATCATGGCTTGTAAGACCTAAAAGATTAATCGGGACAATTAATTCTTTTGAGAGTACTAATGTGTTAGTATAAGTCTTATTACCAACTTAATGATGAACCTAGGGATGTCACACACTATAAACAATTAGTATAACGTGAAACAAGAGAGAAATATAATTGCAAATGTGTTTGCAATTACTACAATCGAATTGAGTCGATTTGAAATTAAATTAAATGAGATTTAATTTAATTTGTGTTATAGTCACGACCCTATTTGCATATGATGCACATACATGCCCAATGTAAATATATGTTAATGTATTCCCAAATGTATAGATAAAGATTATGTTCTTTTTATTTTTAAAAGAGATTGATTGATTAATTATTTATTCGTTTAATTAATTAATTAATTAATTAATACATTTTAATAACTAATAATAAAATAATATATATAAAGCTTCATGCATGTGATGTGCACGAAGCACATGCATGAAACTTGGATGGTCAGCATCCACGAAATCGTGCATGAACGGTCAGCAGTTGCTGACCATCATGCATGAAGTTGTGCATGAGCGGTTTGCTCATGCACGAAGTCGTGGATGAGCAACCGCTCATGCACAATTGTTCGTGCATGAGCGGGGACGATCAGCAACGGTTGCTGATTGTCCATCGATCAGCAACCGTTGCTGGTCGGTTTTATATTTTTGTTTTAAAAATGTTGAAGTGTGGACATACAAAATTGTTGCTGAAAATAGAGAGAAAGTGTGCGTGTGTGTTTTGTGTCTAAGAGATGCGAAAACGAAAATGAATTCTCTCTCGTTCGAGCCGTGACTATAATACATCAAGGATACGGCGGATTGTCTCTACGAGATTGCTAGCACGATCATAGTGGTGAATATCCGAAAGTTCTCTCTTCCGTTTGACGTTCGTTGTTGGTGTGTCTAAACCAGAGGTCCGACGTTTGTGGGGCTTGAACTGTAGAACATCCGAACCAATTCGTATAAAGCGCGCTTCGAGATCTAATTTGTTTAACTCCTTTTTTATATTCAGATTTTTGATTAAAATGCACGAACAACGCCTTTGGAGAATCATGTATAAAATATATCTTTGTTTCCGCCGCATACTTTTGTCAAATTTTACCTATACATGATTCATGAAACCCTAACACACTCACCTTCCTCACTACCACCTGCTCTTCCTCCTCCTCCTCCTCCGTTTCTTCGCAGCCGCCGCCGCCGGAGACGACCCGCCGCAATGCTGGCCCTTAGGAAGTCCCTCGTCGCCCCGGCGTCCCTCGACCGGGTCGACCGGACCCCCGCAAGTGGCCCCACGTGGTCCGCTCCGAGTCCAACCGGGTCACCGCATCCAAATCGGCCACCGGGGCCTCGGGGGCACACGCCCCCGGACACGAACGCCCTCACCCAACCGGAGTGCCTCGAGTTGCGGTTCAATGGCATCTCCGGCCCGCTCTCAAGCCGAGCGACCCGAGCTCGCTCCAGTCCTCATGCTCGGAAACAACCAGTCCGACTCCATCCCGGCCGGCTTCTTCGACGGGGTGTCGTCGCTGCAGTCCGTCGAGGTCGACAACAACCCCTTTGCCATCTGAGAGATCCCTCGGGGCCTGCAGAACCCGTCCGCGCTGCAGAATTTCTCCGCAAACTCCGCGAACGTGACCGGGACGGTCCTCGACTTCTTCAAGGCTAGCGACCTCCCCGGCCTGACCCTTCTTCACTTGGCAATGAATGCTCTTGACAGTGGGTTGCCCGCTAGCTTTTTTGGGTCGCAAATTTAGTCGCTCTGGCTCAATGGGAAGGCGGGTAGCAGGAAGCTCGGCAGGCGGATCAATGTTATAGCCAACATGACTTCCTTGAGGGAGGTTTGGCTGCATTCCAACTCCTTCTCTCCAGACCAAAATAGGAAGGGTCGACATCCATTTTCGCATTCCGGCGCAGACGATATAGGCAATCCCATCGGAGGGGCGTCAGCGTCGTGATCTAGAGACGGGTTCAGGAGAGGAGGCGGAGGCTGCATCGTTGGAGTCGAGGTTGATGGAGGCAATCGGCGGAGGTGGAGGGCCATCGGCATCGCGTTTCGCTGGGTGGGGGGCAATGGAAGCGAGAGACAGAGAGGAGAGAGAGGAGAGAGACTGTCTGCAGCAGAGGAGAGAGAGCGTTAGAGCGTTTGCAAAGGAGAGAGAGCGTCAGAGCGGTGGGCTAGGGACTATGGAAGAGAGAGTGGGACGACGTGGAAGAGAGACGGACATGTGTCATGCTCTGAATGGTTCAGGGCAAAAATTGCGTGGCACTCTTAGGGTACCTAATATTTTCTCCCAAGCACAGCAGAAGCCGCAACGCACGAGAAAATATTCAGTGGTTCACAAGCGCCATGTCAACAGCTGATGTGGCGTGCCCTTATTCACTGATACCCAATCATATTTTGACACGTGGATGTTGACATAAAAATCTAAAAAATTAATTTTTTTCTCTTTTCCCCTCCATCTTCGACCTCTGCTCCACCGCCCAAGCCACCGCCGCCACCGCCCCTAAACCACTTCCCCACCGTGGTTGCCACGGTCTGCGGCAAAGTTGTTGAGCTCGTCGTTGGTAGCCATGGACGACCCAAGACTCGAGCTCAAAGCTGTTGAGCAGCAAACCAGATCTGGAGATGTAGAGGAGCGGTCGGCCATGGACGGCTTCTCGGTCTGTGGCAAAGCTGTTGAGCTCGTTGCCGGCAGCCATGGACAAGCCAAGATCGGAACTTGAAGCTTTTGAGCAGTAAATCAGATTTGCAGATGCAGAGGACCGTTGCAGCAAATCAGATCTAGAGATGCAGAGGAGCCGTCAGCCATGGATGGCTTCTCGGTCTGCGGCAAAGTTGTTGAGCTCTTCGCCGGCAGCCATGAACGAGCCAAGATCTAAAGTAGCAAACTAGATCTGAAGATAATCTCCGCGTGCACCCTCTCCATCGTCCCGCTGAATTTGGAATTGAGGCATGGGTGGAGGAGATGGCCAAACTGGTTTGATGCGGCGTCGGCAACTCCAACTCCGCCGGTGGTGATGGCGGAAGGAGGGAGGGAGGTTGGGCTCGTGCGTGCCGATGGAAGAGGAGGAAAAGAGAAATCTAGATGGATAAAAGGATTTTTAATTTACTTTTACTAACACGTGTCAATTTTTAATTAATTAATAGTACATTAACTCATGCCAGGCCAGCTGTTGACGTGGCACTTACGAACCACTTAACATTTTCTCGCAACGCACGGTATCAATTCCGTCGCCCGGGGGGAAGATATTTTGGTCGTGGAATCAAATCCATCAAGATCGGAAAAAATATCCGGCTAAGCCGTCCACGTCAGCAGCGGCTTGTCTCCGCGCGCTTTCGCTTTCACGTTTTCTTTCCCTTTCCCGGAAAAGAAAATCGCAGGGGACACCTTTTCGCTTTCCATTTTTCCCACCGACTGAAGCAGGTACCACGATCGTTTCCCCTTCCTTCTCTCCTCTCTCGCGAAAGCTCGAAACCCTAGAAATCGAGACCTCCGCGGATCTCCCAGCAGTTCCGATCCCTCTCTTCCGTCGCGTCGGCTCGAGACGCTGCCGCGGCCCGATCGGGTGGAGAAACGGGCGAGGAGGTGAAGATGAGCGAATCCGACGACCTCCGCCACGGCGGCGGCGGCGGTGGAGATGGCGAGCTGGACGGCGAGGACCCGGTCGCCGAGTGGGAGTTCGGACTCCCGAGTTCCGACGACCTGGCGCCGTTGTGTCAGGCGTTGATTCCGCCCGATCTGGCGTCCGCGTTCAGCATCGCGCTGCGGCCCTCGAGAACCGCCGGCGACGTCAATCGCGCGTCCCGGAGCACGTTGACGGGATTGCGCCGCTGCGGCAGCAGCGCGTCTTCCAGGGTTTCTCCACCAACGATAATTTCAAGTCCTTCGTTGATGATCGTCAGAGCATGGAGGTGGAGGTAGAGGAGGAGGAGAAGGAGGAGGAGGAGGAGGAGGAGGAGGATGGTGCGGATAAATCGGATTCGAGGAAATCGAGGAGGATTGAGACGGCCGAAGAAGTGGATTCCACTCCGAGGATGGATGATTCGCAGGAGGACCCGTCGGAGAGGACATCAAAGAGGCCACGGCTGGTTTGGACACCTCAATTGCACAAGAGGTTTGTCGACGTGGTTTCCCATTTAGGGATAAAGAATGCGGTGCCGAAGACTATAATGCAGTTGATGAATGTTGAGGGATTGACAAGGGAAAATGTGGCGAGTCATCTGCAGAAGTATAGGCTTTACTTGAGGAGGATGCAGGGGATGTCAAGTGAAGGACTTTCGTCATCCGATCAATTGTTTGCCTCGACTCCTGTAGTGCATAGCTTGAATGATGTTGCAGGCAGCACTGGTCATGGTGATGGACAAATGCCCATGCCGACACCGATGCCCTATGGAGCACAGCCGCCTATGATGCCTATGCCAGTTTATGCAATGGGGCATGGTTATGGACACATGAGAATGCAAATTGGTGATTTATCTGGGTTTGAGTCAAACCAATACGTAACGCAACAGAGAGATTGGTCCAGTAATAAGTATGGTTCGGTTGCTTCTTACCAACAGACTGCTTCGAACGAGAAACGATTCTAGTGGAATTTATTGACGATAAAGAAAGGTTAACTTCTCGCTCTGGTAAGATACTCTTCATGATGATTCGTTCGTCCATGGTTTCTTCAGACGTTGTGGTGGTTTTGATAATTTGCCTTTCACGGGTGACTTTTGGTGACTTTACGACAGCATCAGATCCTCATTTTTAAATTTATAGTTGATCTGCGAGTAAGCTGAGCAAAATATTGTGCCTCCCAGTCCTGGAGGCATCCTTAGCAGAAACTTTAACTGCTCAAAATAGTCCTAGCCAGCGGGTGTTATGGTACTGCTGCCTCTTTATCAACAGAGGGATGCAAGACAAGTTTACCAAATTTTGTGTTCTGGGTGATCCATTTGAATGGATACATCACGTGTACATTTGAAGGTACCCGGCAGAGGGTATTGGGCTGTGGTTCAGAAACCTGCATAAGGTCTCAAGCCAGAAGTAGAAATATAGGCGCACATTTACGTAGTTTCCTCGTGGATAAATGTCTATGAGAAATAATTGTTGAATGTTCTGAACCATGTCTTGCAGGTGGGTTCATCCCTTTTTGGAAAGTCAGAAGTTGAATGTACAGTGCTTTCGTTTTGCTTAATTACTCTTTTCCTTCTGTTACTTTTCATGCCTTTACCATTTAGAAAACAAAGCTAACATCATAGCTGTAGCTGATTTTTTATGGCTTTGCATATCTCTATAACTGCATATTTAGGAGATTTGGCTTGTGTCATGTTAGAGTTGGTCTATGCCTCAGTTAGTGCAGTTTGTTTTTATATTTAAGTCAATATGTTCGTTCCTTTTCTTTTAGTTAAAAAGGTCTTAGGTCAATTTCAGCTGCTGCAGATGATGCATAAACTGCTTTTAAAGCCATCCATGCATGCATATTTCAAATTGACCCTTTCCTGTGTTAGAACAAGTTGAACTTGTGGTGAACGGTGATAGTCTTTAACTTATGGATTTCTAGTTTTACATAGAAATTGATTTTTCTACTCTTTTGATCTATTTTTTGTATCACAATTCCTTTCTTCAACTTTTTTGGGGCCAAAGATGCTTGTGTTAATTTAAAAGCCTGAATCGAGTAAATTCTCCTGGAGGACCTGAATACTCCTTTAGTTTACTTGAAAGATTCAATCCAGCTGAGTTCATGACTGTTTAGTCTGTTTGCTTTTGTAATTTTTGTAACATAAACTGCAGTAGCATACATGAGATTGAAATCCCCTTGTATATTGCTTGCCTGCGATTGTGGCCACGTTTGACTTTTAAAAGATTCATCTCCGAGAGTCTTTCCAGTGATTAAATTCTGATTAAATTCCTGGAATATCTTGTATGTTCACTCTGCAACAGTTCTCTGCTATTGAGTGCATTTGGGTCATGGTTGGGACTATGGGCTCCATCTGGATGAGTGGCACATCTGGAGTTCTTATTGTTCTGGGACAATTTAAGCATGATCGAGTTCGTACTACCTCGGAAACTTGACCTTAATTTGGATATGAATTGAAATGGAAGCACACAGCTTTCATCTTATTTACCATCTCTGGCTCAGGTTTATGTTCGTTGTTTTCCTTTAAGTTCCTCCTTTTAAGCTAGATTTCGAGTTTCATAAGCCTCTTTAATTTATGACTTATGTGTTGGACCGTGTTCACCGGTTCTTCTCGAATTTCTTGCTTTATGGGTTTAGCTCAAAGTCTATGGTCACCTCGACAACTTCTCCGGCTGTACTGTCAAAGAGTGCCGCATAAGCATTGTCATTGCGGACTGGTAAACCACAGAAGCTTGAGATTTAGGCTCTTTTTTATAACTTAATTCCTGGGATTTGGATTCTTGAAAATGCGGAAGACCAAAGAGAAAGAACTAGGGCCACTTTTTGCAGGAGGCTTTCTCCTGAATACATGCATTGCATCTTTGGCTGGATTTGGCGGTAGCCAGGATCGGACAAACCAATAGAGATGGAATAATAAGCTTTTGACAATTCCTGGAGGCTTATACTCGAGAGTCACACGACAACCAGAAAAGAGAGCGCATGTCTACCTCCCACTAACCAGTTTGCAGAAAATGTTTTCGCGGAGAAACATGCTTGTGGAGATTTTAAGGCGATGGAAGATATGACCGAAATAATTTTTATTCTTCGTTGGGTTATTTTAGATTGACATTTATTCCTTTTGACGGAAGAAGTTGGCTCTGAACCATTGCCCGTGTTATCGCATTCCTCTTCATGTGTCATGCTAGTTAGGATGCATATATGATAATCATTTTGTTTATTTGTTTTTCTTGTTTTCTATTTTCAATTTAAAGTTTGGAGTAGAATTCCGTTTAGTAAAGCAATTTTAATTTTCTATTTTTGAACCCAAAAAAAAAAATTGTTTCAAAAATAAGATTGGAATAGAAAGATTTTCTACTTTTCTATTTTTAAAACAAAAATAAGAAATAAAAACTCTTCTCATTGTTCGCTTTCACTACTAGCTAATTCCCCACCCATCGTCGCCCGCCATTGGACGCCAAACTATGGGCTATCGGTGGCCGACCTTTTAAATGCCTGTTGCTCTCGCCACAGGCTGGTTGTTCACTTGTCATCACTTGCCGCCGGCCTGTTAAATGCCTGTTGCTCTCGCCACAGGCTGGTTGTTCACTTGTCATCACTTGCCAACGATCGTTGGCCATCGGACACTTGTCCCTAGAAGTTGAACGCCAGCCATTGGATGTCGAACTCCGATCACCTGATGTTGGTAGCCTGTCGTTGGTCACTTGCTGCTCGTTCGCAATTGCTTCCCATCGCTAGTCGCTCGCCATCCGTCTGCAATTGCCTCCCATCGTCTGATTGACGCTCACTGTTGATTGTTGGATGTTGAATGATGGCCGCTGGCCATCGGTTGCCGAATGCTTGTGCTAGTTACTGGATGTCGGACGTTGATCATCGAACTTTGGTTGCTTGACATCAATTGCCCGTCGCTGGTCATGCACGATTGCCTCTCATCACCAATCAAGAGAGGGAAATTTTGTGTCATTCTTAAACGAAATTCTATATCAAAAATATAAATTTTGTGTGGTTATCAAATTCTTATTTTGTTCAGAAACTCATTTGAGGAATAGAAAAAGAAAATTAATTTTTGGCTAGAAATTGATTTTTGGAATAGAATAGTTATCATTCGTGCCCTTAATGTTCGGGAAGAGAAATTACGTGGTTTCTTTCTTGGGCCACAAAGAAGCTTCATCCTTGTTTTGACCTTTTGATCAAATGAATCATTTGGCTGATTGAAATAGGAGAATATCTCTTATGAGAATGTCATTTTTATGTCACATTAGCACTTTGGATTATCATAGGTAGTCTCTCCATTCAGAATCTAAAAGACCGGAGGACGATGATGGAAAAGGTATTAATTTATTCTTTAACATTTTAATTGAACTAATTTAGTCTTGTAGTACTAATTCAGTTTATCGGCTAATTTAGATCGAAAATTGCTGACATGAGCATTTTTAAATATTTTTTTTAAATTTTTTTATTAATTTTTTATTTTTTTCTTTCATTTTATTTTTTCTCTGGACTGTGCCCGATATCGACCATGGCTGGTGATCGGCCATAGGTGAGGGTTGCCCTCGTGCCCTAAGCAAGGGCGTCCCTTGCCAAATCTGGCAAGGGCCACAATCCAGAAGAAAGAAAAGGGAAAAAAAAAACGGAATTACACAACTTTGGACACTTCTAATGTAACTATCTGAGAAAAAAAAAAAAAAAAAAAACATTATTTGAAAATTATTTTAAAATATTTACGTCAATACCGATCGTTTTATGTGACACGACCGGCATTCACATTAGCAATTTCCAGCCTAAATTAACCAATAGATTGAATTAATACTAATATAAAAATATTTAAAACTAAATTGATAAGATTGAAATATTTAGAACTCACTTGGTATTAATATAATAAGTTTAGAATTTTTTTGATACTTTACCCGAACAATGACACAAGTTTCCAGAGGATTTGAGCTAAACACTACCTAGAAGGAACCCAAAAAAAAGCATAGCTCTTTGGGTGCGTTTGGGAACCACTCCCCAAAGTTCTTTGGGGTCCAAAGCCCCTTGGGCCAAAATAATGCTGTTTGGGAAAAAACTTTGGAAGGGACTTAATGGCAAAGCTAGCATTTTTAAGGTTGAAAGCCCAAGGCAGGTCCTCACCTGCCTTGAGATTTCAGCTTTCTCGGCATGCCCATGCGACACTGTTCATTTTTTTTCTTTTTCCAAAATTGTTCTCATGAATTTTTTGTTTTTTTGTTTTTTCGGGTGCGTGCCCTTATATGAGACATTGTTCATCTTCTCCGGGCTGGCGATTGCTAGAGGGACGCCGCGACTTAGGTAATCGTCGTCGGAGAGTCGGGCGACCTCCGCCGGTCGCAGATCTGGTTGTGACCAAATGTAGTCGCTGGCGACCGTTGCCTGCCGCACCGCGACCTTCGCACAGAGCTCGCCGGGGCCGCGCTACCCAACTGGTCGTAGGTCCGGTCGCGACTAGATCTGGTGTCAAAGGCTCGAGCGGCGACCGGATCCGGGTTGCGCGACCTCGCCGCCCCGGATCCGGGTCACGGTGAAGTCGCGCGACCTCCCGCGACCTCGCCGCCCTCGGATCCGGGTCACGGCGATGTTGCGCCACCTCCCGCGACCTCGTCGCCCCGATTCGAGGGCGGCGAGGTCGCGCGACCCCGCCGCCCTCGGATCTGGGTCACGGCGATGTAGCGCCACCTCCCGCGACCTCGTCGCCCCGGATCCGAGGGCGGCGAGGTCGCGCGACCCCCGCCGCGACCCGGATCCGGGCGACGAGGTCCTCCCGCGACCTCGACGCCCGAATCTAGGTTGCCGGAGGTCGAGGCGGCGTCGTGCGACATGCGCGACCTCACCGCCCTAGATTCTGTGGTCGCCGGAGGTCAAGGCGGCGTCATGCGACGTGCGCGACCTTGCCTCCCCGGATCCGGGGTTGCCGGAGGTCGCGATGGCATCGCGCGACCTCGCCACCCCGATCCGGAGTCGCCGGAGGTCGCCGCCCTTGTCGGTCAATTTTTTTGTCAATTTTTTTTAATTTTTCTTTTGATAATTTTTTTTTACTACAAAACTCCCTTGTAAATATAATTCCATAAACACCATTTTACTCAAAGTACTTCACAAATGGCTTTTAAAGTATAATTTACCAAACACAATTTACATTTTGAAAAACAACTTTAAGTTAAAAGTCTTTGCATTTTTTTAAAAACTTTCTCCAAAAGTGGTTTTCAAACGCACCCTTTACGGCCGATCGATGCGATGGGGGCAAACGAACTGAATCTGAGACGACAGATGAATTAATCCAAAAATAATATCCACAAATCATCTCACTTTGTCATTTTCCGTAACTTCCTCAAAAAATAATTCTAGACAAGTCCCAATGCTCAGTTCCTAATCATTTCCCCTTTTTTGGCCTTTTTTCTGGCTAACGAGCAGAACAGCCCGATAAAAGCGAGGCTGAAAATGTACATCCAATAGCTTTGCGTTGGTAAAAACCTGAGATCCCCATCGGGGACCAACATTGAACCAATGGCGATGGTAAGAAGAAGGCCTGCATAGATGAAGCTGCGCAAGTAAAATCAAAGTTCACCTACGGAATTATGCAGAGAGACGAGTAACTTGATGCATCCATTGATTATTACATGTCTTGGATTTAGTCCATTCATGACAATGTATCACTACAGATAAAACCTTCAACCACTAATTGACAAGGAAAAGCACATACTGAGGCAAAAACTATATCTGGTTCCTAAGCACCTTTAAAAGATCTCGCGGGACTGAAACAACTGATCCTCAATCATTTTCTGGAACTCCACGTCCAAAATAATATGCAACACAATAACGATTAAAACATATCAA
Source organism: Eucalyptus curtisii (assembly GCA_017140595.1). Lineage (NCBI taxonomy): Eukaryota > Viridiplantae > Streptophyta > Magnoliopsida > Myrtales > Myrtaceae > Eucalyptus > Eucalyptus curtisii. The sequence continues at coordinate 12,783,258 of CM029504.1, forward strand.
AACCTCTCTCCAAACCGAAGGAATAAGGACCCAGTGCCCGAATTTTGATCGACAGCATATTCTGCGCGTACTAGACCAAACTTAGCACCGAACCCATATGATGAGCCTTGACCCATACGCCTGTAGACCTCGGTTGGATTCCCTTTGACGAGTTTTGAACTTCCCAAGTCGTTGCCATGTTCTGCAAATACATACACGTGTGTATTCTTCACTGGTACCCGTAGCTCAGCTGCAAGCTGCATAAATCAAACTAGAGTTACTTGTCCATTCCATCAAAAGCTCTCATGATTTTGTGTTACATGAATTCCTACCTCGAGGATATTTCTTGCTGCACCTAGCTCGCCCATGTTGTAACCTCTAACGGAGTATGGCCCGCCAAGAGTAAAGGCATCATAGCTTGCGAGGTCCCCCACACAACCGCCGTAATGGCCATGTAGAACTAGAACAGGTGGTGGCGGCTTACCAGCACCTTCCTCCACTTGTTTCAACTGAAAAAATCCTGTACATGTTAGTTGATGGCGATTGAAGAATGGGAAATTGCTGCCAATTCCAAGACCTTGGTCCAGCTGCAAGTTTTTCAAAGAGAAAAAAAAAAGACATTATGTTAGCGTAAGATCAACATCTTAAACATGAAGTCAGACAGACAAAACGATAACTTTGTATTTTGAGCTGTTACAACGACCGGTGGAAGGCTAAATGAAAAGAGGGACAAGTGCTAATGATGCAGCTCTTCAGCACCTTATACATGTCCCTCCAGCAAACAAGAGAATTTCATCCGTCTCCGTCAAACCCCAGAAGAAGTTTTAAACAGTGTAATGAGTGTGGAGACAACGCATGCAGTATAAAGAACCAAATAATAAAACCCTCTCATTCAGTGGATAACATAGATTTTATCTGACCTAAATGGGAAACATGGAAACATAATCAACATGACAAAATAGTTAGCATCTCAAGAATAAAGATTGTCACATGAATTCGTGGAGAGGTTAAATTATGAATGGAAAGCACAAACTGCACACAAGTCCTAGGTATAACACATTAACAAACAGAGACCTCATTCTGTAGTGCTATTAGTCCTAGCTGTTGACTATAAAGTTCGAGTCCACCTCCCATGGAGAATATACAGAAAACTCTTGCTATTTTTCCTGATCCTCACTTCATCCTATAAGAGGCTATATAGCATGCATCCTTTCTTCACCATCATTTAACAAGCTTGTTTCCCAGCATTTCTTCCCAGATAATTAACTGACTTCTAAAAGAGTGCAAACATCTAAAAAGAAGTGCTTGCTAAAAAGAAGTCATTCTTCCAGGAGCATCAATAAATTTGGTGAACCATGACACACCTGAAATACATTCCTTTGGCCAACAATAGCTCCATTAACATACTTGGTGTTGTCACGTGTGATATTTGCCTGTAGGAATGCCATTCTGTCGATACCAGTTCCACTAAGGGTCGTTGGAGGTCCATCTGCACTGATTCCTCCACTTGGCAAGACTCTTTGGCCGTTAGGGGAGATATGACTGCTTTCATCCCGAGTTGTTACTTCTTCCATCACGAGTCCATAAGTGAATTTGCTTTGCCGGGTGAAATTCTGATGATACTCAAGATTATCAGGATGACTTAAATTTTACAAACTTAAACTGATGCCAAAAGCCTGATATAATCAGTGGACTGGACATATTAAGTCACCTCAGTGATATTGGCCTTAAGACCAGCTCGATCGACCCATATTGGGGGGACTTCATCCACTCCAGGACCACCGGTGAACACAGGACTCAGCTTCCGGCTGTTGAAGCAGCTGGCACGGAGGGTTCGATTGCGTGGATTAGTCACTCCATCCAGATATGGGTGCACATACTCAAGCTTGAAAGCGAGATCATCCTACAGTAGGGATTGCCCCAAAGATAATAGGATCATTGACACTTCGACAATCCAAGTTTTGTAAGCAAGGAAAGGGAATTATCAATGCAAAACTACCTGAGGATTTAAGAAGTTGCTGGTTGTTACTGAACCAAGAATTGACCTGTTGAGGCCATTGATATTTCTATGCTCAAAAGAAACAGTTCCACCAGGCTGGAGCGAAGCCTAAACAAGCAATGAAGAAAAAGTGAAGATCTAATAAAAAAAATAATATATCATCATGAATGCTGTCAAACTGTACACAATCTTACCAACGTGGGTCGACCTCCTCGACCAGGTACAATGCTCCACTCAGTACTAACTTCAGCCTGCTTTTGCTCTAGTTCTTTGAGCTTAATCTCTACGATGATGCCCCCTTCATTCTTCTCATCAGGACGAGGGTTTACTTCGATGTTCGAAAATAAAGCTAGAGAATTGATGTTTCTAAGAGCTTGTTTTCCTGCTTCTATGTTGAAAACATGGCCTTGGCGAAGCTGTAAAAGTTGTTCAAACACAAAACTAACCATGAGAGATAAGCCCTTGGAAAACATCATAACAGGGCTTGGAGATGTGTAACAACTAGAAATATCAAGCTACAATCGTCGGAATGTGAAGCGCTTGGAAATCTTCATCACACTCGAACAATTGGCCGTAAATTGAAGATCAACTGCATATAACCGTTCTATCACAAGTTTCAGTGCTCTAAGACTTCAGTATCGACATCGGCATCATCCAAAGTTAAAATGAGAAAAGAGATAAAGCTCACAAACACATCGCATATGCAACATACCTGCTTAGGCAACTCCCTTCTAATGACAGGAGTCTGGGTATTCCCTTCAACCACATTGCCCAGCTTATCTTGGAACTGGACCACAAGCTGAGTGATATCCCCTTCCACAACCTCACAAACCACCTCCTTAGTATTCAAATTCCCAAAGTTAACAACTTGAGCGCATGCGTAGCCTTCATCGTGGTACCATTTCTGCACCCTATCCCTAATCTTCTGCAGCAGCCGCGCGCTCACCTTACCCTGATCTCTCAACATCTGCAGAATCTCCCCATGCACCGGCATCGGCAACAGACACGGCCTCGCCCTGTCGATTCTCCTCCTATAATCCTTCTCTTGGCTCCTGTAGTACTCCAACTTCTCCTTGTCGGTCATATCCGGGTCCATCTCGATCGGTTTCGACTGCGGCATCAGCCCCACATTGATGCACCTAAACTTATCAGCAGATTGCCATGTGCTCTCGGTGAAAGAAATGGTCAAACTCAAACTCCCATCCGGCTTGGTCTTCCCTTCCATGTCAACTTTCTCAAACATCCCGCAGGTGGCCAGAGTCTCCAGCTCCTTCTGGAGCTGCGTTTTAGTGTAGATGCCGCCGGGCCTCAAGGAGACCATCTCGAAGAAGGAATCCTCGGTCCCCACGGTGGCCCACCTCCTCCGATCGAAGAACAAGATCTCCGAGAGCTTGTATTTCTTGAAGCCGCTGAGCTTGTTGAGCTGCACCACAATGTTGGCAGGCAAGCCGTGGGAGTCCCACTCCTGGTTCTGCTGCTCGTCGGCAATCGCGGCGGGCGCAGAGAACAGCCGCCCCCAGAAACCGCCGCCGCTCCCATCTCCGCCGCCGCCGCCGCCACCTCCGAACCCCCCGCCGCCACCGCCGCCGCCGATGGGGGAGAAGCGGAGGAGGATGGCGAAGGAGGCGGCCGCGCCGGCCGCGGCAGCGGAGGCGAGGAGGGGGCTAGGGTTGAGGGATTTGACGGAGCGGGGATCGGAGGTGGGAGGGTCGGAAGACGAGGAGGAGGAGGAGGGGAGGTGGCATTTGAGGGAAGGGAGGGGTTTAGGGTTTTGGGAAGAAGAGGGGAATCTGCGGCGGCGGGAGGAGAGGGAGTGAGTGAGGGCGGGGTTGAGGAGGTGGCCGCCGGAAGCGGCGAATGCGGGCATCGTCGCTTCCTATCGAGCTTTTCCCTCCTCTCAGTCTCCAAGAAATTGCTGCAGCAAGCAGCAGCAGCAGCAGCAGCAGGAGGATAAGGAGAAGAAGAGAGAGAACGAGACAGGGTTTTTGCCCTTGCCTGTTTTGCAGATGAAGAAGAAGAAGAAGAAGAAGAACTTCGTTAATGGGCTTTTTGCGTCTGGCTTCGTTTGTTTACTTTGGGCTTCTTCAACACGATGAGGTTGGAGCCATCATTATTTATCCTAAACTTTATATTACGACGACTTTCATGATTTCTTTTTTTTTTAAAGATAAGCACTGCAGAAGTCCTAAAACTTGTTATGAAAATACATTTGAGTTATAAAATTTACAAAATGTACAAATAAATCCTAAAACTTATTAAAATATTTCATTTGAGTCCGAAAATCATTTAAAATGCCACGTCAGCATTTTCCGTTAATAAAACTAACGGCGTCGATTTTAGGACTTAAATAAAATATTTTGACAAGTTTCAGGACTTATTTGTATTTTTTGCAAGTTTGAGAATTTAAATGCATTTTCGTGAGTACTTATTCATTTTTTTAAGATAAATGATTGTGTAACTATTTTTAATATATTGTGAGAATAATAATTTATTTCATCGTAAGCAAAAGAGTTACTAAGACGCAGCCTCGGACCAACCGACGGCCGTGTTTTCAACCTTTTTCCCCTGCTTCATAGGGGTCAACGTGAGCCGCTGCTGGCCTCGCGCGCTTGTATCTCCGGATCGTCAGCCGCTGTTCGGGAATAAAACGGTTTAGCCGTTGGGCTCCTTTCCGAGGGAGGAATGGGATTTTGAAGGGATCTCTGAACTGCTTGCTGCTCGTGCCATGCATGGATATCGTCCGGTCCCTTTTCGGACAAGTGTAATAGCTCGCGCCCACAAGCTTTATATAGTCCCCTGCCAATCCGATGGCACTGATCTCCCGCTCCTCTTCGTCCTCGCTTTGGCCCCGCAAAACCGTGCGCGAGCGTCGCTTCCTCAGGTGTTAAAGCTCTCGGGCCCTTGGGATGATGATGATGCCCTCTCGAAAGTGATCTTGGAGAAAAGGAAGGTCACGTAGAAACTGCAGCTTGTTAAGGGATCGTTTTTTCCTTTTGTTCTCGGGAGATTTGTGGGATTGTCGTGTGAAGCTAGATGGCTCAGCAATTCGATGGGAGGCGGAGATACAGCAAGAGCAGCACCCCGAGTCCTCGGACTCCGACCACCCCTACGGTCGAGCAGCTTCTTTATGGTAAGAGATGGACGATGAAACGCCACCGGCGCATCGGCGTTCCTCAATGATCGCTCGTCCTTGGTTCATTCTTGTTGGTCTGAATTGACACTGTTGCCCAATGGACCATGCGATTCACATACTCTCGTATTCTGACTGTGTTACAGACGGACCAGGCGAAAGTTCCAGGTGGTCCTCGAGCTCCCCGACGTTTATGAGGGGCCACGATCTGGAAGACGACCACCTCCACTCGTACCCCAACAACAAGAAGTCTGTTCTTGCCAAAGTGAAAGAAAGGGCTAGAAGATGGCGCCTCAGCCTCGGCAAGAAACGAAACGCCAACGACGGCAACACCACGCCGTCGTGGGGGGTCAGCTTGGATGAAGATGATGCTGAAGAAGACGCCGAGTATCTTGGAGCCCCAAGTAATGTCATTCCTCTTTTTCATTCTCTACTGTTTAGTAGTATCGAAAGGTCCATACGGAGAAGATATTGGATCGCTTCCCGACCGCTCTTTCTGAAATATCCTCTGGAAAAAGGGAGAGCATTCCCGACCAGGCTCGGCACGAGAGTGGAGTTTTCCGAAGTCAAAAGGAATACTCTCTCTTTGGGAATCAAATCGTTAGAAATGTGACCCTGGAGATATAAAGTTCCGAAGAATCATTTTCTGTTTTTTGCGCTTTTCAGTGTACGAGTCGGAGCTGGCACCTGAAGACTGCAAGGAGAACGCTAGGCAGCATCCGAGAGCGCATCCGGTTATATCGGAGAAGCATCTTTTGCCAAACAGTATCAATCATGAAACTGAAGCCGGTAAAGGAAACCCTCTTAGTCCTAACAAGACAATGACTGAAACCATGACGGAGAAACTCGCACCGGCATATACCATGGTTTCTGATGCAACTCAGGCAATCACTTCCAAAATCCAAAATGCGCCGGCTTATGCAACTGATGCAACTTATGCTATCGCTTCAAAAATTCAGAATGCGCCGGCTTATGCAACTGATGCAACTTATGCTATCGCTTCAAAAATTCAGAATGCGCCGGCTTATGCGACAGATGCAACTCATGCTGTTGCTTCAAAGATGCAGAACCTAACGGTCAGTTCTCCGGCGGCAGGTTTGGCAGCTGGTGGGCCTGCAAACATTGCTGTTAGGGGGCACCCGCGGGATACTCCTGCCGAGCAGAAGTTAGATAAGGGGGTGTCGGTGAAAGAATATATAATGCATAAGTTTGAACCAGGGGAACATGACAGGGCACTGTCTCAAGTGATAACCGAGGCAATAAGTCCTCGGAGAGGTCCTGCTGATGGAGGTGTGGTTGAGAAGGTCAGGGAGGCCGTCAGTAATTTGCTTCGGAACCAAGAGGCATCGTCCACTACTGCTACGAACTCTTCTGCGCATATCCTGGCATCGACCAATGCCCATGATGGTAAATTTCGATTTTTCCAGTCCATGCCAATTGTAACATTCTTTCTGAGGTTAAGACAAATAAATGAACTAGCTTTAGTCGATTAGTAACTACTAATCACACACCGAGAACATAGACAAACCATTCCTGTAGACCTGGCAGTAAAATTTCATGGGAGGTTTTTTTCGCAATCCCCTGGTAAAATATGTTCTTTAGCCTTCTGAAAAATGCAGTGGAAAGAGACAAGTCACAGGAGTACTGAAGAAATTCAAGTAGCCATGAGAATCCATGTGTGCAACTGCATTGACCATTGTCCCAAGGCTTTTATCATCTGCGAATCTTACCGCGTGCTTTATCTTGCATTGTAGCCATGGAAGAAGAGAATTATGGAAGAATACTCCAAGCCAACTGAAAAGTGGAACGGACATCCCCTCTGCTGTCAATAATAGAATTTCATTTTTTTCGATTCTTCATGTATATTGTGGATTAGCAAATGTTAATTCTGTTGTATTAGCGCAGCATTCAGTCTTCTGCGTCGAAATGTGTATCATGTACAAGCAATAAAAAGGATATTTTACTGTAAATTACTGCTGACCATTCAGCACATTGACTTCACTAGGATCAGTATTAGGTTGCGCTTCTGCTCTGTGCAAACATGGAAGCAAGTGCGAGACTGAAAAAGGATTGCCCAAACATCAAGATTTTTTTTTTTTTTAAATATAGCACAAATGAGAAACAACAAAGACAGGATGTCTTGGTGCTTGCAACTACAGCTCTCAATTCTGGCTGTTGAAACTAGTTCTTGTCATGGGAAAGGAATCCGTTGCTTGCTTGCATTCATATATTATGAGCTTATGACTCCTCATTTTGCTACCACTAGGAACGACAGATGAACACACCAAACAATCAAGCTTCCAGAGTGAGCATTCTAGCTGAAGAAGGTTCCACTATCGATGGCATCTTTGTTGGCATCACCGAGAGCGGCATCACTCAAGTACTTGTCAGCCAACTGGACTCTCTTCACGTTCTCTTGTTCCTGGACGAGCATGTTTCCATACTCAAGGAGCTTGTCAAGGCTCATCTTCGGCTGCTCGAAAGTTGGGGGACCCTCCTTTGAGTTCACGAGCTTCTTTCCAATGCTATCAACTCCAACACCGGAGATCCACTTCCTTACTTCGTCATCATAGACACGAGCACGCAGGGCACCAAAGAAGTCTGCAAGCAGGAGCAAGCAAGCTCATGAATGACTACATCCCCCCAAAATGGTTGGTAGAATTTTACAAGAACTTTCTTTCACTTGACATGCATTGAATCTCAAGTCAGTTTTCAGTTTCCATTTTCGAACTCCCTCATTCTCAATGAAGAGTTTTTCCATAACCACCATATTAATTACAATTATCACAATCATTCATAGAGGTGTTTGAAACATGATCCCTTTTGGAAAATTTGGAGAGAACAATTGCCAACAGAAAATTCTGTGTTTATACTTACCAATAGATTGGCCAGGGAAGTTGTCGACAAGTTTGACAATGTCTTCATCGGGGACATTGTCGGACCTAAAGATACCTTTGCAAACACCAATGCGGTCTTCGCGAGTTGGTGCCCAGTAGAATTTCTCCATACGACCGTCACGGATGAGAGGGGCATACAGTGTGGAGAAGTCATTACCAGTGACGATGATGGGGACCCGGGGGTTCTCCTCCTTGTTGTACATACCGGGGAGCTGGACATTGGTCGGGTTATCAGCGATGTTCATGAGGGTAGCGTTCACCATCTGGTTGTTCACTGTGTATTGAGTGGTCCCACCAAGCCTACCAGCACCAGCATCGAGATCGTTGATGAAGAGGCAGCACATCTTGCCCTTCTTGATGATATCAGCTGCCTCACGATACCTTTGCCTGATCAATTTTGCGGGCTCACCAGCGTTTCCACTTTCCAGTTCTCCGGCACTCATCATAATGGGGCTGATATTGCACAATCAACCAATTAGTAGATAAAATCATAAGCAAGTGTTCACTTTATAGGTTAGATTTCCCTTTTACTCTTCCAAAAACTTCTCATGAGTTCACGAAGAACTCACTTGATTCCCATCTTGGCAAAGACAAGTTCACACTGGAAGGATTTGCCCTGACCCTTGCCTCCCCAGATACCCAAAATCAGAGGAACCTAAAACAGAATGACGAAAACCAAGATCAAACATCAAAAAGCAAATTACTCCTTGGCCTCATCAGAACCAGAAGGTTCAGCTACTAACCTTGATGTTAGGGAGAGTCATGAAGTTCTTGGTGATGTGAACTACAAGCTTGTCCATGAAAGCGGGAGCAATGTAGAAACCATCCATGTTGTTGTCCAGGTTGTATCTGAAGCACAAGACAAATTTGCAGTATGAGCACAAGTCATAGGGACCATCTTATAAAAGGAAATCGCAAGCACTAGTCTCTGATGGTAAACATGTCTACACTTACTGGCGAAGGCCAGCACTGATGTAATCGTATGAGCTCATGATCGCATAATGAGTTCCAGTCCCCATGGGAGCCTGGAAGAGCGAATCAACCATCCCCTTTCCTCTGGTGATGTCCTGTTGGTCATCAGAAGTATCGAAGGCGAGGCCTCTCCATTTGTCCTTGTTGGTCTGCTTGTCCTCTTCAACTTCAGCGACAACCTTGAAGCTGCCGGATGAAACCTTTGGGGAGGTGAATCTGGAGTTCACCTTCTTTAGGCTGCTTCCCAAGAAGACCGAACTGGGGACGGAGCCTCCAGAGCTCGAGCTGTTCAAGCTCAACTGGATCAACACAAAATTCTTTTGATGAGCATGCAGTCGTTGTGATTAAGGAGTTAGAAACAATTTTCACAAGCTGTATAAACAAACTAGAATGGATGTGGCTGCAACGTTTAGTTGAGAAGCATGGTTTTGAGTTTTGACCCTTCACCTGAATGGGAGAAGAACACAAATCAAGTACAAGTCTTATTTCAATCTTACAAAATCTAGAAAACCGGAAAGGCAAAATCAAGAACATGATTAAGTGAACACTGAAACTTGATCCAATGCATCCCCCCCTCCATAAGCTGCAATAAAATTTTGAACTTCCCACGAAAAAAAAAAAAGTGAACTTCAAACCAATACATGAATGAAAATAGCATATAGTCACTTTCTCAATGACAGCCTAGTGTAAACTGTCCAACATTATAAGCACACGCCCACTTGCTTCCAGAACTGAGACAATCTCTCAATGAAGGACGCACGGAGAAAGAGAGGCGCGATCGTAGAGTTGGAAAATGGCGGGAAATTACCGGGTTAACAGTTCCAAAGGTTGAAACTGTGGCAGCCATAGGCTAATGTTTACTTGGGACTTGAGCAAACGACAAGCTGCTTGGACGAGTGCTTGAAGCTTGTGCGTCTGTATGACTCGGTCTGAACAAGCCCCTAAGCGCAGAGAAATAAGAGGACCAGTGGGGTTTTATAAACCCTCAACGGCCAAACCATCCGGAATGCTCGGCCGACACGTGGCACCAACTCAATGCTACTGGTTGGCATGTGGGACAGAGGAGGATATTCCAAATTTCCTGAATTGGGGTGACAATTGAGGCTGAGGCGACAGCTTCTCTCTCCACCACTAAAAAAATTGGTACGCTTTTTCTTTTTTTAAAAAATGGTTTTCTTTCTTCCCATCATTTTCTTTCATTCTGGAAAGAAAAACAGTAGAAATCTGGCGAACGGCGACAGGTTTGAAATGCCCATAACATGTGGATAAAGAACAATCGGCTCGAAAAAAAATCTCTGTACACGACAAGTTAGAATTGACTTCTGAGGTGGAGTGATGCTCTCTAGTTTCTTACAGGAAGCTACTAGAGTTCTTCCACATTAGTGGCCCGTGTTCAACACCCTATCCTCCAACAAGAAATGAGCCTTGCAATTTCTTTCTGACAAAATGTCCTGAAATTTTCATGGCCTCTGTTTGATGAATGTCAATTTAAGACCATAGGAAAATTGTTGGGGGTACCAAACTGATGTTGGCTGCTTTTGGAGCTGTTCTTCTGCTACAACGGCCACAAGATGCTACAACAGCAAGCTTCTTCCGGTTCCCAGCTAAAGGGTGAATAAAGAAATAACACGATACAGAAATCCAAGAGCTAAGATGATACTGTGAAAAAGCTCAAGTGACTGAACATGGATCGGGTTCACCGAGACACTTTACATATACATGAGTCTACATCCGAGTTCTTACATATACATCAGAAACAAGTATAGCCGTACAGTTCCACACCAGTCACTTGCATCTCTTGATCAGGTTGATTTTACAAACTGTGGTCTCAACTACAAAGATATCACTGTGCAAATGTCATTAACTGAGAGTACTTGCTTGTTCTGTCAACAATATTAGGACTTGGGATTGAAAAGGAGCATTTGAGTAGTCCTGCTAATTGCACAGCTGGGAAGAGACATGCATCAACAGATTTGTCAAGGTTCTTGTTGTCGTAGAGCTTTCGACAAATTGTTATGGTGCGACTGCCTTCACTTGAGGATTTTGGACTCGATTTCTTCCAAGCTCAAACCTTTGGTCTCTGGGACAAGGAGGACTACAAACAAGAGCGATAGCAAAGCAATAACCCCAAAAAGGAGGAAAACATTTTCAGCTCCTAGCAACTCCTGCAAAACAAAATACAGTGTTTTCAATCACCCCGGAGAAGTAAAATACAGGATAAGCAAGTCCGGATCACTTAATATTGACTACCTTTAAAGGTGAGAAGGCGAAGGTCACAATGGCATTTGATCCAAAGTTTGTCAGTACTGCAAGACTGATTCCCCGCCCTCTGGTGCGCAATGGAAATATTTCTGATACCATAAGCCAGCTGATGGGTCCAAATGATATCTGACAACCAGCACGAAGAACTATGCTCTTAACAATGGTTCACCACTCACGTATTAGGCAATATGTAACGAGGGCATGCGTGTAAGTGAAAATGGTAAAAATGATGGGCTAATTATGCATAGAACATCAATTTGCAAGAATCCAGTGACGATTTCTAGTTTAATTTCAATTTCGAGGCAGAAAAATAACTATAGAATTTTGAGAGCAGTAGAATGGAAAAATAATTATTACATTGCATTCAAATTGTTGACATGATAGATTATTTCAACTTAATTTTTGAGTTGAACAGCAGAAAATGAAGAAGCCTGGAATGGCAGTTTGTGGAAGACATATTAGTCACCTGATAGCAACCCACATACAGGAGCAAAGCAGCAACAGCAACAAGAGGGAATCCTCCGAGAAATTTGTAATAAAAAGAGAGGAGGAGTAAAGAGATAACCTGAACACATAAAAAAGAGAATGAAACAGTCCATTATAATTTTCTGGGACATCCTTGACATTAAAGACTAATGGAGAGAGTGGGAAGATTCTTGGGCGGAAAAAAAAGAAAGCAGGACAAGATACATACAATCCCAGCAACACCTCCAATCAGCAGGGGTCTTCTTCCGAGGTCATCAACTTTTAGAACAGCTATCCATGTCATCAGTAACTAAAGAAGTATCATTGGAAGGCAAAATTGGTCACTGACAAAGGGAAACCTAAGGACAGAAAAACACGATAGGCTGTTATAAAGAATTAATCATGCCTTGAAAACGCCAATTACAACTGAAACTCTGGTAGCATCAGCAGCAGCAGAGAAGCCAGCACTCTTGAGCATCAAAAACAAAAGTTTGATCAGGTGGAGTCATCATTGATTGAATTTCAAATGATAGAAATAATGGAAGTTGTCATGTACCTGGAGAATTGGGCCTGCATAATAGAGAACACTTGGCTGTCCAGTGATCTGCCAAAAACCAGGTGGCGAATTGGTTTACAAACCACAACTTTTACCTATCTCCAGTAAATACCATACGATAGAAGAAAGGAGCAAGAAAAGTATTTGCCACTTTAGGCGTATTAGTAAATTTACCTGTTGGAAAAGGACTAAACCGCCAGCGATGATGAAGGCTTTTAGGCTAGGCCCCTGGAATACCTCCAGAAAACTTCCTTCGGGTTCCTCATTTCCATAGGCAGACTTCAGCGGGACAAGAGTGTCTTCTATTTGTCTTTCGGACACCTTGTCACCAGCAGGCCGTCCCCTTAATCTGCTCAGGGCAGCAACTGCTTTCTCTTTGTAGTCTTGTAAAGGCCCTTTACCTTGGACAGCCCTCAGAAGCAACCAGCGAGGAGATGGGGGGAGACTCCACATGCCCAGTCCCATTACTAATGCAATAGGGGCGCCCACTCCATACATGTATCGCCACCCCCCAACGACATCAATTTGAAAGCTTCCCACAGAATAACCCAACTGCCAAAAGGATCATTTTTGTTTTCAAGGAAAGTTACACATGTTTTCACAGACATACGCATTTTCTAAAGGTTACCAGAATCCCAAGAACTATGAACAGTTCCTTCAAAGATATCAGGGTTCCGCGAATCTGAGACGGGCATGTTTCCGCAATATAAAGAGGTGCTCCGTGCATAGCCTGTGGAAATCATGTATTTGAGGCATATGGCCAAGAACAAGATGAGAATTCACAAGAACAACAAAGAGCGTTCAAGCGTTCAATTAGCTTACCAGGCCAATGCCTAGGCCATAAAGTAGTCTTCCTAATAACAGAACACCAAGACCGGGGGCAAGAGACGTGATAGCACCACCAGAGACATAGAATACAGCCGCTGCAATAAGTTCTCGCCTCCTCCCTTTATAGTCAGAAAAAGTTATCTAGAGTGTCTAAGAAGCTGGCTATTCGAATTATAAAAGACAAGAAAAATGCAAGCGAGGAGAGTACCAAGAAAATCTGCAATTGGATACACAAGAAGGGAACCTAGAAGAGCTCCATAAAGGGAACCACTAACCTATGACCAATCAAAACAGATATTTCAATTGGCACACGCATTGCACAGAAATAAAATACGATACATATGAGATTTGATATGTGAATCATACCACAAGACCTTGCTGAACAGCTGAGAGGTTGTACCAAGTAGTGCCACTAAGCTGAGGAGACTGAAAGCGTGGCAAAATGACAGACTCGAGTATCAAACAATACAGTGCTTTTACGGGATCTTTCCATACTTTTATTTGATCAAAAGAAAATGATAAAAACATGATTTCATCTTTTCACCTGCAATGAGAGAGTTGCCCCCGAAGTGGCGCCAATATCATAACCAAATAACAATCCCCCGAGTGCTGGGAACAAGAACCTGGAAGATCCATTTCTTAGATATATTAAAGGCAGTCAAGACATCCGAAAGGCGTACACAGCATGCTCTTAGACAATTTATTTCCTCCTGTGCCTTCAATAACTAATGATTGACATATAATTTCTCGCAATTAGCACATTGGTGCTAAAAAGAAAATAGATTCAAATTTCTGTTATGCTCGCCAAAAGAGGGGAAAGGAGACCAATGCAGGACTCAAATTTGGTGTAAATCCTCACGCATCCTCAAGCCGAAGCACTGTTGCATGGAATGCTGAATTACGTGGAATTACACATGCATGCCATCAGTCCCCCGAGAACAAGGTAGCCACGGGAAGGATAAAAACGAGAACAGTGCAAAACAGAGAGAGAAATCGTACGGAAGAATAACAGAGGTCCAAGAAAACTCCTCTTGGTTTGGGTCGGAGATAGGCAACTCAGCATCTCCAGCTGAAGAATCGTACTCTCTCTGCGCACCAACCTGTCCAGCAAAAAAAAAAACCAAGAAAACTCACTTCTCAGAAAACCCAAAATCCAAGTGGGAGGAACCCCCAAGAATAAAAAGTCAAAGAAGCCACATCAGTCACTGATCCCTCACAGCGAACTCAAGCTTGGAACTTGGCAACAAGGGCAGGTTAGGAAGCTCGGCATTCCCGGGTTTGAGGCAGCCGCTGTGGAGGCTCGAATTCTGGCGAGGGCGATGGGCGTGCGATGAAATGCGGCGGCGTTGTTGCTGGTGGTTCTTGGGTTGAAGGGACGGAGGGCGGGCTCGCGGGAGCTTGAGCTCGAACAGGGGTCGATGAGCCACGATGCCGCAGCTGCAAGCGCCAGCCATGGAGGAGGAGATCGGTGAGCTTGGATTGATTCTTCCCGCTTTTTTATTCTATCCTCTTCGCTGCGTTCGGTTGTTGATACTTCTGTGGTCTCCTTTGGATGATATATTCGGTTGACATTTCAGTTTTACTACGTTGCTCGCAGTCGACCCTTCGATTGGGGGAACTGTTTAGTCCGAGTTACAGTTAGGGGAATGCATGGTCCGGGCTAATTCAGAAACCACATTTGGATTGGGCCCAACCGGTCAGATTTTGGATGATCTTCGAGGGGACTGGTTTGATCTCTGATTTTACCTGAGGAATTGAACCGATGAATTGGTCAAATTTTATTTATTCTTTATTTTTCAATTTAAAGCAAATATTAATTAGTAATTTATTTTTTTCTTTTAATATTGAGAAACTCTCACTTACCGAAAATAGAAAAAAAAAATCAGGGTTTCGGGACTGATTCAAGAACCTAGGATCGACAACAAAGGAACGGTCGAAGTTTGCCTTTAAAGATTATTCCTTTGGGGGAATCTAACTTTGAGATAGGTTATCAGTTCATGAATTATGCTCCAATTGTTCATAGTTCCATTTACACGGATTTCTGAGCATAAATTTGTGCCCATTCTACAGGACTAGCTGGATTAGGGCGCTTAAGCGGAAACATGAAATCGTTCCTCGCCTGTTAGATGCACTACATAACACCAGCCACGGTTTCGAAGGCTGAAAGGTTCTCCCTTTTTTCCAGATCCGCGAAGTCTATGGATAGAGTAAGAACAAGTGCTTTATGTCTCAAACTCTCAGTTACATAGGGTGTATGTATGGTCAAGTAATATCTTCCTTCTACACAATTTTTTTTTGGTAGGAAGAGCATTATGATATATACTCCATGTAAATATTTTAATTTTTTGGGTAGGGGGAGAGGGGTTTCACATGCCAAATTTTATTCCATAACTCACAAGGTGACTGAAATGATTATGATGTTTGTGCTCCTGTATTCTAGATATCAACAGTTCTCTTTCTGTCATATGCATTTTTATTAGTGAAGAGACTCGACTTAGTGCCTATTTATACAATTTTGTCGCGTGTACCACGGGCCTTCAGGGCAATTATTAATATTTCGTCGACTAACTGTTCATCATACAATCTCTGCGGTATTTGCTCATTCCATCTATTTAAGATGTTTGTGCTCTTATATTCTAGATATCAGCAATTCTCTCTCGTTATATGCACTTTTAATCGTGAAGAAACCCGACACTGTTTCTGTCCATGCAATTTGTCTCGTGCATTAATGGTCTTCAGGAGAATTGTTACTATTTTGCCAACTAATTGCTCATCAAACAGCCTCTGCAATATTTGTTCATTGTATCTATCTTCTCCTTGATAATTAACTTAGCAACTTTAGTAGGCTCTCCATAATTCACAAGTCCCCACAATTACTTTTCTCTTGAGCCATTTGTACTCTCGTGATGTTGATACTCCCATAATTTTCCACTGACTACATCACTGAAGGTACGATAGTGTACTTTGCCAACTCCATGAAGGCCGAGTTCCTTTTACAGCATTCCAAAATGAGTTTCTAGAGAATTAAATCCCTTTTAAAACTTGACACCATAGTTTATGTGTGTTTTGAGAAATTCTCCAAGCTTCTTTTTGTGAGCATGCAAACCCTAAAACTACATTTTTTATTATTTTTTTAAAAGAAAACTAACCTAGGTAACACCACGGCAAATCAAGCAATATTGATACCCAAATTGACGAACCATATCTCGCGCATGAGATCGGGTTGGCCAATTTCCCATAAATCACGAATCGGATCTCGGGCGGGAGATCGGATTGGCAATTTTTAAGTAATTGCGAGTCGGATTTCGGGCGTGAAAATCGGATCGACAATCACTAATTTCAAGGCAATTTCATATCATGGAATTTCAATTTCACGTTAAAGGAATAATTACACTAAAAAGATAAAATAAAATAGCAAAAATAATAAAACAAAAATAAGATAAAAATAATACCTAAATTTTCTTTTGCTTTTCTCTTTTTTTTCTTTTTTTTTTTTTTGAAAAAAAAAGAAAAAGAAAAATAAAGCTGGTGGCCGGTCCCATGAGGAGAGATCGTCGGCTAGGGTTCCGCGAGACTCCGCGAAGGCGGTGCGACGCAAGCATTGCCTTATTGAAAGATGTTAAATCTCTAAAGCCTATTCCTCCCATATCTTTCCTCATTTTTAACAAATCCCATTTTCTCCAATGCCTATTCCTCCCATATCTTTCCTCATTTTTAACAAATCCCATTTTCTCCAATGCAACCTAGTCTTTGATTCGCTATTTTTCTACCAAAATAAGGCAATTTTTCTCTCTATGGCACGTCAAATAGAAACCGGAATTTTAAAGATAGACATTTGTGTATTGGAACTATGCTTGAACCATGGTTTTAATTAAGATTTCTTTCCCCGCTTTCGATATGAATTTTTTAAGGAACGTGTGTCGGAATATGTCTTCATGGTGTTTTTTAAGGCGTGATGATCGAATTTTATCCGCCGATACAAGTAAATGAGATATGTATCAACGGTTGGGATAGTTTGAGACACCTCATAGTCCACCACATCGGGATAGGGAACCATTCCATTCACGAAAAATTTGCAAATTGAGAGGAACAGATTCATGACCATCAGAATGAAGGGAATCATAACTATGGCTATGCCGCCCTAGTAACTAAATAGCTTTTTAGCACCATGTCTATGTGGACCCTAACATGGGTTTCGGGAACGTGATTACCACTAACTAATAATATCACGTCAAAATAAAAAAAAAAAGTAATTAAAGAAATATGCCCAACCATTATTTTAGGAGGAAAAAATGGGTTTTTTTTTTTTTTTTTTTGTCCAAAAAAGCCGTCTTCTTACAAGGATAATACAAAAGGGCATTTGACTAGGAGCTCCCCAAAATACTACGAGCCACGGAATTGGAGGGAAGCATCTCTCAATTCTCGGAAAATTCACTCGAAACGATGTCTCTTCTCTCTCTACTCGCCCAAAAACCAACCTCGATCCATCATTTCCGTCTCGACTTCTCCGCAACACCAAGTGCTCCCAATTCTGAATCTCCCATCTCTTCAAGTCCAAAGGCATCCATGCACCACCAGGCACTTCTCTCTCGCATTTCTCCCTTCCTCCTTCACGAGACGATAAAAGGCCGTCGGCCTCTTCGACCTTTTCTCGCTCGACAATGGAGAAAGGCTTCAGTTTCCAGGCCGAGGGAAAGAAGAAGCGCCAGACCCGGCTTCAGAAGCGCGCCCCCAAATCTCTTCAGCTAAATCGCGTCGTCGTCGATGGCGATGACGCGGCGGCGGACCCCTTTAAGCCCGCGGTGATCCCATTGCTGTCGCCGGTGCTCATATGTGCGTCCCCATTGGCCGGAAGCGAAGGTTTCCCGTTGCCACGCCTGATCGACGATAAAGACGGCACGAGAGCTAGGCCCGGAGTACCGGCCTCTCCAGCCAGATTGCGGGAGCCTCCTTTGCCCGCTATCTTCCGATCACGATGCGTTCTTTAGAGAGCCGCCCCGATACATGAGTTAGGGGACGCGATTGTTCGGCGTCGCAAAGTCCGTTTGGTTTAGATTATTGACCTTAACTGAGTCACTTGTAGCTTTGTAGATGCGTCATGGTCGAGTGCGCTAGTTCTCCTACATCATGTAAGGAAGTATGCGTATAAAGCCTTCCATAAAATAAGTTATCAATGAAGTTAGAAGACGTGGGTTCTTCTCTAGCGATATTGGTGAATTCAAATCTTGCGAGCTCAGATTGATCGTCCACGAATCTGTGTGTCAAATGGCGGTCAATGACTCGGAATGGGCGGAATCGGAAATCAAACCAGTAACCTCCTTTGGGAGATCAACTTCAAGTTCCTAAACCCTTTGCATACACCACCGTACATCCTTCATGAGACCCAAAACTAGGGTCATCGAGCTAGCTAGCTGGTCGACGAGGGCTTGGATTAGATACTGCGCATCTGTACATCAGACCTAAATTGCTCTCGTTTGCATATCCTTTTTTGACTCCCATGCACGTGATGCATAAAAACTCAATTTTGAAAGGTACCGGTAGCGTATGCTTTAATTTTTTTTTTTTCTCTAATAAGTAAACCTATCAAACGTGTGGGTTGGGTAAAAAATGGTTATACCTGAAACTCATTCTGACAAATTCTCATGCAATGTAAATATAATAATCCATACTCCACCTGACCCGATCCGCATGTAGCAATTAAGAAATGAAATTCAGCCGTGTTACATTAGAGGGAGTATTTAATAGAAAGATGTAGGAATGGTCAGTTTGGTTCAATTTGAAAAATTGTCAACCTAAACTACAACAAACCAAACCAAACCAATAACGTTGTCTATCGGTTTGTTACAACTTTCAAACCCTTTTCATAAAGGCAATTTACAAATAATGAGTTTCATACTTACCTAACGTGCAACGGAATATAATTGTCATTAAATCAAATTAATTATCGATAACAATTTAAAATATTATTAAATAGAACAAAAGAATACAAATGATAATGGAAAAACTCGCGTATCTCATCCAACCCTTTATCATTAATCATTAATGCTATAACTTGGAAGGCGACTATTTAGGTCGTATTTCCCCTTTTTTGATTTTTAATAGTTTCCAAATTCTAGTTGTATATTATATAAAAACTTTTATGTCGATAAATCCAATCATGCAAATGGTGACTTGAAAATGTAGTCGTTAACATGATTAAATGTCTGGAGAATTTCAAACGATGAATCTGAATGTTTATATAATGAAGTAACTAATGTATAGAAGAATAAATTCCGGACATGATAAATAATTTCTAAGAGATCCTACGGCCGCATGCCGGTCAAACAGATATGACTAAATAATTATAGTCCTTTTTAATGTTTGATCTGCTAATGAACTTGTCCCTTCTCCTTAATGTTCTAGATTAATAGTCCTTTTTAATGTTTGATCTGCTAATGAACTTGTCCCTTCTCCTTAATGTTCTAGATTACCGGTAGGTCTGCCCCATGTGAAAGGAAGAAATGCGTGAACAAGGCTGATTAGTCCAATCCGGCGTACTTTGAAAACGTGGAATGCTTATCAACAGTCAAAGATCCAACTCGCCTATAAACTCTGAGCGGGTTCTTTGCATCATGCTCATCAGCTCAGATTTTCATCCTCTAGAGTAGACTTTACTTATATGACATGATGAACTCTCATGCACACAGTCTCGAGAGGAAGACACACCGTCGCGGGAGGAAGCCCTCTCTTGAACACAGCAGCGAGTGGATGCCCTCACGGCAGGGTAGATCGCCAAAACCTATAGACGCTTCTAAAATTTGCGGTAGCATATCTCCATGTCGAAGTCGCGAAGAATCTTGGTCTCCTGAAACGGAGAGATCTCGGTCGGTATCTCCGGGATCACCATCTAAATCCCATTCTCCGCCGGGGTCTCGCGGCAACTCAATGCTCAAGGTATATTAGAACTGCCAGGCACTTCTGTCATTTCGAAGTTTTCAGCCTATAATAATCCATTTTGTGCATGATTTGAATGCAATCTCATGATCTTTGTTTTCCTCCCCTCGAAGCTCTTTAGATTATCTTTCTGCCTCGAAATTGAAGGAAAAACTAGACATCATTATTGGGTTCTAGCAAGTTGATGTAATATGCATAATTAGTCTGTCGTCTTCACCATTTTCACTTACTCAGACGCCCTCGTGGACGTTGAAACAGAAGAAAAGCCCTAAAGTGCACACAACACGTTAGTCAGGTATCTAGTGGATGAATAGTGTTTTCACTCATTACAATTTTCCTATGGTCTCATATTGACATTCATCAGCAGAGGCCATGAAAATCTCAGGACATCTTATAAGAAAAATGGCAGGCTCAGTCCTTATTGGAGGGTAGGGCATTGAACACAAAGCCACTAATTTAAAAGAACTTTAGTCGTCCAAATTATACCATAATTTTTTTTTATCATAAAAAACCCTTAACTTTTGGTCCAATATAAATTTTACTCTAATTTTTTTTATCTCATAAAAAAAAAATCCCAGTTTTAGGTCAAATTTCGATTTCACTCGAATTTTTTTGTCTCACAAAAGATTACCAATTTTTACTTGAGTTCAAAATCTGCTCTCATCAAACCTTCGTCAAAATCACCTTTAGTGATTTTGTGCTCATCAATCTCTCTCACGATTAGGAATGATTTATCTCTCGCGGTCAAAGAGCTCACGCTTGGAACACTTGAACAGTTTGTGCTTAAGAGTTTTCCTTCTCTCCCTTATCAACAAGAAATTTCACGCGGAGGGTTAATGTGGACTGATTTATGACTTGAGTAAAAATTTGTGGTTTCGACCGTAAAAATTTTAGGGTAAAATTGGGAGTGGATGGTAAAATTGGGACAACTTGAAGTTAAAGGTTTTTTATAAGAAAAAAAAGTTTATGGTAGAATTAGAAAATGACCTAAAGTCGAGAGTTTTTATGGGATAAAAAAAAAAAAAAAGACTTTACAGTAGAATTGGAATCGGACTTAAAATTGGGGACTTTTTATAAAATGAAAGATAAATTTGAGACAAAATTGGTGAAGAGGAAAGGCTTTGACCCATCCTCAATTATCACTCCAATTCAGGGAAAAAAAAAAAAGGATATCCTACTTAGTCTTACATGGCAAACGGTGGCCTTGAGTTGGTGCCACGTGTCAGCTGGGCAATCCGGACTGTCATTTTGATCAAGTCCCGAGTAAGCATCAGCCCATGGCTGCCAACAGTCTCAACTGTTGGGTATTCTCCCGCCAATTTTCCGACCCTACAATCTCGCCTCTCCTTTTTCGTGCTTCCTTCATTGCAATGTTGTCACAATTCTGAAAGCAAGTGGCTGTCATTTAGAAAGTGACTATATGCTGTAGAACATACATTTGTTTTGAAGTTCGCATTTTTTTTTCTCATGGAAAGTCTGCATTTTTCTCGTAGTTTATAGAGGCGAAACGCATGAGATCAAGTTTCATTGTTCACTAGACCATGCTCGTCTTTTCGCCTTTTGGGTTTTTTAGATTTCGGAAGACTGAACTGAAACTTGTGTTTAACTTCTGCTTTCACCCATTCAGGCGAACAGTCCAAACTCCTATTTCACCCACCAAAAGGTTTCATCCGGAAGTTCAAAGGTTGTCACCGAAATTAAAGGGGAAAAGTACCAAAAAAGTCCTAAACATATGCATTGAGACGGTCAGCCAGAACTTTTTCAATGATTGGACTAATTTAGTCCTAAACCTTTAATATTGGTACCAATTCAGTCCATCCGGCCAATTTTGGCCGGCTGGCGCTGACGTGAATGTCGGCTGGTGGCCGAACGCTAACGTGGCAATTTTTATGATTTTTTCGAAATTTTTATTAATTTTTTTCTTTTTTTTTTCCTTTTTCCTTTTCTTTTCCGATGGTAGCCGGCGAGCCTCACATTGGGGGAGAGCCGCGAAGTCCTCGCCTGCCGCCGGCGAGGGTCGCGGCCCTCGCCCGACCTCTCCTAGGGCCGTCGGCGAGGGTTGCGGCCTCTCTCAGCCTCGCCCAGGGCCGCGGGCAAGGCCGAGCGAGGGTCGCGACCCTCGCCGGTGGTTGGCAAGGGCTTCGCGGCCCTCGCCTTCGCCCTAGTGATGGCCGCCATGGCCTCGCCGGCCGTCGAGGAGGCGGCTTCGCCCGAATATGGGGAGGCCGGCCTCGCCTTGGCCTTGTCGCAGCGGCGACCTCGCCCGGCCTTGTCGCGGGCGAAGGTGGCCTCACCCGCGGCCGGCGAGGCCATGGCGTCCATCACCGGGGCGGAGGCGAGGGCCACGAAACCCGCGGGCGAGGCTAAGCGAGGGCCGCGACCCTTGCCGGCCATCGGCAAGGCGCTTTGCTCGAACCGGGCGCGGCGCCCCGCCCGGCCTTGCCGTGGGCGAAGGCGGCCTCGCCGTGGGCGATGAGGCCATGGTGGCCATTGCCGGGCGAAGGCGAGGGCCGCGAAGCCCGCGGGCGAGGCCGAGCTAGGGCCACGATCCTCGCCGGCGACTAGCGAGGGCTTCGCGACCCTCGCCTCCACCCTGGCAATGGCCGCCATGGCCTCGCCGGCGGCCCTAGGAGAGGCCGGGCGAGGGCTGTGACCCTCGCTGGCGGCAGGTGAGGGCTTCGCAGCCCTCGCCCAGTGGCCGGCGAGCCTCACCGGAGGCTCGCCCGCCACCGTCGGAAAAGAAAAGGAAAAAGGGAAAAAAAAGAAAAAAAAATTAATAAAAAATTCGAAAAAATCATAAAAATTGCCACGTCAGCGTCCGACCGACGTCCAAGTCAGCGCTAGCTGGCCAAAATTGGCGGATGGGATCGAATTTGTATCAATATTAAAAGGTTTAGGACTAAATTGGTCCAATTGAAAAGTTTAGGGCTTTTTTTGGTGGTAATGTCACTGAAATTAATGAGGAGAAGCGGACCGACAAGGACGGGTAAGTGTAAAAACATGTTTACCATCCGAGACAAGTGCTCGCTGTTTCCTCTTACGAGATGATCCGCGTGACTTGTGCTCATGCTGCAAATTCGTCTTGGGTTTCAGATGCAGCCTGGACAACAGCATGTATGGTTTCTACATCGCTCCTGCTTTCATGGACAAGCTTGTACTTCACATCACCAAGAACTTCATGTCCGTGCCTAACATCAGGGTTAGTAGCCGAAGTTCCTTGATTCTGATGACGACGAGGAGTAATTTGCTTTTCGATGCTCAATCAGGGTCATCATCATTCCGTTTCAGGTTCCTTTGATTTTGGGTATCTGAGGAGGCAAAGGTCAGGGCAAATTTTTCCAGGGCGAACTTGTCTTTCCCAAGATGGGAATCAAGTGAGTCCTTCAAGAACTTATGAGACGTTTTTGGAAGGATTAAAAGGGCAAGCTAATCTATAAAGAGAACTCGTGCTTATGCTTTTATCAACTAATTGCTTGATTGTGCAATATCAGCCCCATTATGATAAGTGCCGGAGAACTGGAAAGTGGAAACACCGCTGAGCCCACAAAATTGATCAGGCAAAGGTATCGTGAGGCGGCTGATATCATCAAGAAGGGCAAGATGTGCTGCCTCTTCATCTACGATGTCAATGCCGGCGCCGGTAGGCTCAGTGGGACCACTCAATACACCGTGACCAACAAGAGGGTGAACGATATCCTGATGAACATCGTCCAGCTCCCCGGTATGTACAACAAGGAGATCCCCCGAGTCCCCATCATCGTCACCGGTGACAATGATGTCCCCACATCGTATGCCTATGATCCTCTTATCCGTGACGGTCGTATGGAGAACTTCCACTGGGCACCAACTCAGGAAGACCGCATTGGTGCTTGCAAAGGTATCTTTAGGGCCTACAATGTTCCCGACCAAGACATTGTCAAACTCGTCAACAACTTCCCCAACCAATCTATTCGTAAGTATAAACGTAGGAGTTTCTGATGGGAATCGTTTTCTCTTGTAATAATTGAAATTATCGGGAAAAATTCTCTTTTGAGAATGCAGAAATTCGAAAACCGACTTGAGAAACCGATGCATGTCTTGAGTGAAAGAAAGTTTCAGTAATTCTGTCAACCATTTTGAGGGGGATGCCATCATTCACGAGCTTGCTTGCAGACTTTTTTGATGCCCTTCATGCTCATGTCTTGGATGACGAAGTAAGGAAGCTGATCTGCAGTGTCGGAGTCGAAAACATCCAGAAGCTCGTGAACTCAAAGGAGGGGCCCCCTACCTACGAGCTGCCCAAGATGACCCTCCAGAAGCTCCTCGAGCGCGGAACATGCTTGTGCAGGAACCAGAGAATGTGAAGAGAGTCCAGTATAGCTAGCTGAAAAACCTTGAGCGAGGCCGCTCTCGGCGATGCCAACACAAGGATGCTCTAGAGAGAGTCCCCTTCTTCAAATAAGATTGCACGTTCTTGAAGTTTTGATCTTTTGGTGTGTTCATGTGTTGTTCTTAGTGGTAGCAAAAATGAGGGGCTTGCCTCAGATCCTCAGTGTCCGGTTACAAGTAACCTCACCAAAACAGGGATTGTTGCCAACCAATAGGAGATGTATGTGTCTGTCCTTTAGATGCGGCTTCTACTCTTGGGAACAGTTTATTTTCAAAAATAGTTATTTATTATTTTTACTCCGCGGAACAATTTCTAAATAAAATAAGGTGTTTGGTAATTACACAAAATTTTTTTTTCTTGAAATATAAAAAGAATATAAATGCGTTTGGTACGATTTTTTATTTTTTGTATTTATTGTTTTTTATTCTTGCTCACGGACCGTCGATCACCGCTTGGGAGGCAACGGCCGGTGGGCTATGGGCGGCGATCGTGGGCCGGTGGTCGGCGGCGACGGTTGGCGAGTGGCGATCCTGCGGCGGTGGGTGGCGACGGACGGCAAGCAGCAGCGCGGGCGGCGGTCGACAGTTGGGCGGTCGAGATGGCGGCGACGATGGTTGGGCTGTGGCAATGGCGGTTGGTGGTAGTTGTCGACGGTCGGGGGTGGTCGATGGGCTGTGGGTGGCGGTGACAACGATCAAGCGGCGGCGGTCGGTGGTGGCCACGGCCAGCCAAAGGTGGTCGACGGTTGGCAAGCGGCCACCCAAGGCCGCGGCAAGCAAAGAAGAACAAAAGAAAAAAGAAAAAAAAAATTGGTTTATTTCTAGAAATTGTTTTCAAGAACAAGAAGCTACTTTTTTTTGTTTCTTGTTTCTGTTCCAAATCTATTCTC
This sequence comes from Eucalyptus curtisii, assembly GCA_017140595.1. Lineage (NCBI taxonomy): Eukaryota > Viridiplantae > Streptophyta > Magnoliopsida > Myrtales > Myrtaceae > Eucalyptus > Eucalyptus curtisii. The sequence goes on from CM029504.1 coordinate 12,808,537, forward strand.
CGCTTACATTTCTATTCGGGGAATAGAAAAATAAGTTGGCGTTATCAACCGGATTTCTGTTCTTTTTTTTGTTCCGGAGAACAAAAGAATAAAAATTGGGAGAAACATAAACGTTATCATACATGCCCTTAATGAGTTGGATTGCTAGACAACATTTCTTATTTTAACGTATCAATACTCATATGCCATGTTTCTCTCGTTGAGATAGTATCTTTTTCAAGCCCTATCTTGAGCTCTACCCTCTTGTTTTACATTCAAGGGATGCTGAGGTTAGCACAAGGCCTCAAACGAAGCATTTTAACGTCATGCTTAGGAGGAATTTGTTGTTATTTTAGCGGTAGCAAAAATGAGGAGTCAAGCCCCAAAATCCCGAGGGCACTTGTCAATAATCGTAACTAGAGAGTTATAATAGTTCTCTTTTTTTGGTAAAGGTAATTATATAAAAGGGAAAGCCAATACACACAGAATTCGGCGCCAAGAACTTTCACTCATAATGCGAACATGCAGGATGAGTGGAATGGAGCCTAAGTAAAAGAAAGAGAAAACAGGAACAAAAAACACAGCTGAGCAAACAGCAACACAAGCCTAGGCAAAACGCCACAAGGCAGAGAACACAACACAGCAAATCACCTAACTAGGTAAAATGAGTGTTGGTTCAGTTATAATCGTGCTCTTCGTAAGCTTTCACCCAATTAATGACAAAACGCTACTTCTTTGCAAATTTCCTACTTTACTTCCTAACCATTCCCACACTCGAAATCCAATATTCATACTCTACATCCCTTCAATTCTGAGCCATTTATTTTTCTGTCCTAGAATGATAAAGAACCCCTTTTTTTAAACAAAAATTCAATTCACCCCTTTGGAAAACTTTACTTTTCGAGTGATACATTTACATAAGCGCCCTTACACATTGTTGACTTAAGAGAGGGGATAACTATAATCTCCAAATTAGTAGCGGATAAAAACCGCTTATGTGAATTTTTTTTCCCTAAGATGGAAGCATATGTTCTATTTTTTATACGAAGGTATGAAGTTTTGAAGTAGAGAGGGATGTGGGAGGGAAAGTTAGTATGCCGTACTGTGGAAGGTCAAATGGTATGTCTTAGGGTGCTTTTTTGTAATATTTTTGTTTCCGAGTACAATTTATGTTCAAAAACAATTTTTTCCATTTCTATTCTTGAGAATAAAGAAGTAGATTTTTTTTACTTCTTGATTCTATTTTAAATTTATTTCTTGACCACTTTTCTATACCGATGAATAATATTAGTTGACATTACTAAACAAATTTTTATTTTTTTCTGTTCCAGAAAATAAAAGAACAAAAAAATAGAAAAAAAATTAAGGTAATTATCAAATATTCCCTTAGTCCATGAATTTTTATAGTGACGGATCAATTCTCACCACAACACTTTGTTTTTCCTCACTTCACCATGAGGTCTGAAGATACAATTTTTTTTTTCTTATTTTCTTTTTGTTGAGAGCGAATAGTAGAAACTCGATACCTTTTGCCTAGGAGATCATGAAGAGGGACCCTAAATCAGAGCTTATTAACTCATCAGTTGGACTCACCTTCACTTAATAACTTAAGTCAATGAGTTATATGTCAACTAGAATATATTGCTCTTAATTCAGGTTTCTTTTTATATCAAGATATGAAGTCTTACCATTAGGCTTGCATTGTCACACCACATTGCCCATTGCACTTACATCCAATTTCATCCATCAAACACCCAAACATTAGAGCAAACCATCGACTTTGATACCAATTTGGTAGGAGCAAATAGCAACAGCTCGAAACCTTTTGCTCAAGGAGATCAACAAGAGAGAGCCTAATTCGAAACCTATTAAGAGTGCATTTGGTTCAACTTTGCAATATAATGCAAATGCAGAAAAATTTATTTGGGAAAATGCAAATTGTGTTTGGTAAAACCTCTTTACAAGTGGACTTTGAGTTGAATGTGTGTTTGACAAAAAAAAAAAAAAAACTTTTGCAATGGGCTTTGGGTATATTTTATATTTTTTGTTTTTTATTTTTTTTGAAAAATGAACCAAACCCTTACAAGGGTTGTCTCTTTTTTTAAATAAATAAAATTTAACCAAGGACAAAATTAAAAATTTGAAGAATTTGTGAAGATAGTTTTGGAAGGAAAAAATTAATTTCAGTATTTGGCCAAATGCTGAAAGTTCAATGCTAATTCCTATTAGAATTGGGTTTTCAGCTTTTTCAAGGCTAGCATTTGGCCGAAAGCTCATTTAAAATGATTGTCAAATAGTCTAGCATTTCCCCGGGGGGCTTTAGAGGCTGAAAGCCCATTAAAATACTAAATCAAACGCATCTTAACTTATCAAATTGGACTCATATTTACTTAAAAGTTTAAGTTAATGAGTTATGGGTCAACTATGATATATTAATCACTTTACACTACACTAATTCTCAAATATGGAATTTCTCTAATACAACTCATACGTGCATCATAACTTTTTTTTTTTTTTATCTTTCTCCTTCTTAGAAAGGTAGATGTCCACGAGACAATTGCCAATCTTTATTTGGTAATTTAAGCGAGGGAGGAAATAACTGCAAAAGAAAAGAAGAAAACAAGAAAAGTTTAAATTCCTCTAATGTGTTGGATGCATGTTGATTGGAAACGATGCAAAGAGAACTTAATTTCGTGACTAGACTACATTATGTTTCATTTTATTCACATTTATAATATTTGGTCCATGAAAAATAAATGATTTGAAAAATATTTTTTTGGTATCGCTGGAAATAATAATCAATAAAAAAATTTAATTATCAACTACTATTTATGTTTGAGGATTTTTGTAAACAAGGAAAAATTTTATTGTTCTTTCATTTCTATACAATAAAAGCAATTATTTTTTGAAAAATATTTTTTAAGTCATTAATTTTTCATTAAACAAACATAACTTTGAAAAAAAATGACGATATTTGCAATCATTTCTCTTTTTTAGAAAAACACTTTCCAAATTATTTTTTTTTGCGAAACACGAATTTCCCTTGTGTTAAAACATAGTGCATAGCACAATTTATTTTGAGCTTCTTTGACATTATAATTATTTTCTCATGCAAATTTTTTTTTTTTGGGTGATGACAAACATACCAAATATGTTCAACTTCGGCTTTAATGATTCTCTCATCATCGGGTAGTTTAATTAAGTGATGCGTAGTTTACGCCATTGTCCCTTTTTTTTTTTTATTATCATTTATAACCGATTTATGTGATTCAAAAGTATTCAATTATGAATTAACCAAAAATGAATATCGTTTTACTTTGGGCATGAAAAGCATTTTGAGCTATCAAAAGAGAACAGAAGCGAAGCACATGCTTGTTAAACATGTACCTTATCACTATGTTGTCCTACTATCCGCTTTAGGGTTGATGTTGCCGGCAGTCTTTACACTTTTACCCAAAAATCATAACCGTCCTCTTACCTCTTTTGGTTCAAAACCGTCCATCTACTTTTGGAATGGTGCTACCGATCATTGATCTAATGGCATAATTCATACTATCTACTTTAGGATTGATGTCATTAATAATCTTTACAGTTTTACCTAAAAATCATAACCGTCCTCTTACTCCTTTCGGTTCAAAATCGTAAAATCGTCCATCTACTTTTTGAACCGTGCTACCGGTCATCCTTAAGATCGGTTTGATGACGGAATTCGTACCGTTTGCCTTAGGATTGATGTCACCAGTAGCCTTTAAACTTAAACCCAAAAACCATAACCGTTTCCTTATCTCTTTCGATTCAAAATCGTCCACATACTTTTTCACATGGTGTCGCCGGTCATCCTTAAGATCAGTCCAAGGGCGGAATTCGCTGACACCCCCTTCCCCGCAACCGTCTCATTCTTCTTCCTCAACTTAATTCCCCCACCAAATTCAACTGCGCACGGAGCACTAGGGCTGCACGGGGTCCTTTTCTCGATTTGGGCCGAACCGAGGGGGTCTTGGATCCGATCCAAAAGACGGGAGGGCATCACCGCCACCACACCGACCCCCGCCCCGGCACGCCCCGGTCTTTTCCCCACTCCCTCTCTATCCATCCATCCCTCCATCCTCGCGCGCCTCCCAGCAGCGACGGCGATTCTCTCTCTCTTTTCTCTCTCTCGCCCACCCATCTTCCGCCTCGTCCTAGGGAGAAAATCCCATCCCTCCGCCGCTCCGCCCCCGAAACCCTAAAGCAATGTCGGGAGGGTTTTTCCGAGTAAGCTCCTGCTCGAATCCGTCGGATCCGTCTCTCTCGCGCTTCCCTCTCGTGTGTCCCCCGTCGGTTCTGAACGGCCTTTGCGTAATCGCGTGTTGTTTCAGGGTACTTCCGCGGATCAGGACACGCGGTTCTCGAACAAGCAGGCGAAGCTCCTCAAGACGCAGAAGTTCGCTCCGGAGCTGGAGTTCCTGGTGAGATTCCGCTCGGCTCGGAGCTGGTCGAGATTTCTTTTTCTTTTCTTTATTTTTTGCTCGTTTTTCGCGTCCCTTAGATTCGACGCTGTGCTCGAATGCCTGTAAGGACTACTGATTGAGGGTGTGATGAGCGTAGGAAGGCGCCGACGCGATCTGAGTGCGCGCGTTCGGATGCGTACATTTGCACTCGGGAGAAGCTCATCGGTCGGCGTGTCTAGGAAATGTCTTGACCGTTGGAAATTTCGTGTTTCAGGTGGACATGGCGAAAGTGAAGATGGATGTCATGAAACCTTGGATTGCCACCAGGGTGACTGAGCTTCTAGGGTTTGAAGATGAGGTCCTCATCAATTTCATATATGGACTCCTGGATGGGAAGGTATTCTGCTCTTGTCTTTCTAGGTTCTCGGGAAGGTAGTTCTCGGTTTTAGTGCTTTATTACGTGTTCTCTAGTGATGTGTCCCTCCCTTGGGTTCGAGTCAATCGAGGATGTTTTGAGGGGTGCGTTGTAGACTGCTTGGTTGTTGTTGATGCTGAATTGCCTGCTGCAGCTGTTTCTGGTGTGTGAACTCCTTGCAAATCAACTATGGAAGTCGAGCCCCTTTTGCTTTTTGTTTCTGGTGCAGGAGGTTAATGGAAAGGAGGTTCAGATACAACTCACAGGATTTATGGAGAAAAACACCGGCAAGTTTATGAAAGAACTCTGGACTCTTCTTATCAGTGCGCAGAAAAATGCGAGCGGTGTGCCTCAGCAGTTCTTAGATGCCAAAGAGGAAGAAACTCGGAAGAAGAAGGTCTTATCTCTGTAATTCTGTGATGAGCTTGTGACTGAAATAGCTGATTGTATGTTCTCAGCGATTTTTTCTTGTTCATGATCATTCAGGTTGAAGCCGACCGTGTTGCTGATGAAATTCGGAAGAAAAGAGACAAGGAAAGTAGAGAATTTGAACAGGAGAAATCAGAGAGGATGGTAATACTATTTTATTCAGGCTGGAGTTACATTGACTGAGGCTGCTTTACACTTTTAACTTATGTTTGTGTTTCTATGCGTTCAGCTAGCTTCTGCAATTATTTGGGTTCATGTCCTTTACCTCAAACTACTGTAGGACGGTGTGGTAGAGATGAAGGTTTCAAATGATGATCTGGAGAAGGACTTCATGTCTTCAAGGGCCTCAAATGCCCGTCGGGATGATAAAAATGATAATGGAAGGAGGGGTGCTTCAAGAAGAAACCATGAGTAAGGGATTATTGGTGATGCCTGTCATCTGCATTCTTTTCAATTCTTTGTGTCTAGAGCTTGTATTTGCTGTTGCACTTACCTTGCATAGTTGATTTAAGCTATTCAGAGACGAGGTCAAGATGCATTAGACGTTCAATTCTTGAAAGTTAGCAGAATATCTAACAGCAAAAGAAATGTCTCAATTTGGATTAAAGAAGCTTTTTTCCACCCATGAAAGATGAGATAGTGTTCAGATTAATCTTCAAGTTTCCTTGAGAAATTGGAATGACATAGACACGTATATTTTGTTTAATATGTTATTGTAGGGTGAAATTATCATTGAACTTTTAAACAATAATTCCGATTACAGTAAACTATCTAACACCTGGGAAAATTTCTTTCATTTAGTAAAGTAGCATAACAGAACTTATGTGGTCAACAGGGATTTTTTTATTTTTTATTTTTTCATTTTGCTTTTGCCTTTTCTCCTCTGACTTTGCCTCTTCTATTTTGGACATTACAATTTGCTGAAATCTTTTGGAAATCATGAACTGTGAGCATTTGGTATCTTGTTCTTTGCTTGATGCTTCCTTAAATTGGCTAAAGCGTCGCTTCTTTGGTGTTATCAAGATAGGACTTCTGAAATGCTGAGTTAATTGGTTTTCCTTGAGAATGCATATTATGGTAGAGAAATATGCTTGATTTTCGTTTTTTTTTTTTTTGTTCACTTTTATCTCGCTCGTGGTTACGTAATAGTGAATAGTAAGGAACAGCTTCCTTCCCCAGACATTGGCCATTGTATTTGGCTTTTTATACCCAATCTTTTGATATTGATAGGTCTGTCTTCCTGATTATTACTTCTTCCATCTTATTTGGTTGGGTTTGGGCTTGAGATTCCTAGTCTCCCCTATGTTGGATTCTAGAGTTTATTAGGATGCTTCTGTTCTTTGCAGAAAAAGGTCAGCATCCAGCTTTTATTTGTATAGTTTTGAAATTTGTGCGAGCATTATAGTAGGATATGGCAAGTGATTATCTGAGATTTTCAAAAGCTGCCAATGTGACTCTTGAATGCTGACTTACTTATCTCCTGCAGAGTTTCTAGATCTCCTCGATCAGTGGACCATTCCTCTTCACCCCCTCGGTGAGCATCTACTGAAGTTTGTGTGATTTGAATTTTGACTTATTGGTTGATCTTTATTTGTTGGATGATGACCTGAGAAGTAATGTGAATTATTGTTCAGAGCTTCACCTTCTAGGTCAATCAGCAAGTCATTGTCTAAGTCCAGGAGCTATTCAGAGTACGTAACCATACTTCTGCTAGGGTAGATTATTTGGCATTAATACAGTTCTTGACTGGTTTCAGGATTGAGGCAAACAGTAGAGTTGTTTATCTTGTTATTTATTTATTTTATTTTTTTGGCTGTATCTTAATAGTTCTAAGATTACTTGTATTGTTGACATATGTCCTTTAGTGAAAGACGCAGGTCAAGGAGTATCTCTGCATCACGACAAAGACGGAGCCGTTCAATTTCTTCTAGTAAGGTGTATCGTTCTCCTCGAAGAAGGTCTATGACACCTCGTCGGAGGTATTCTCCTAGGAGATCCCGATCTCCGAGACGAGGAGCGTCTTATTATAGGCGGAGATCGATATCTCCTCCGCATCGCAGATCACCATCTCCTATAAGGCGTAGGTTGCGTTCACCTCCTCGACATAGGTCACGTTCTCCAATGAAGCGTAGATCTCCGCCTCCTGTCCGGCGTCGAAGATCTCCATCTCCTTTCCGGTGTCGTAGATCTCCATCTCCTGTCCGGCGTGGGTCACCTTCTTTTGAGAGACGAAGATCACCGCCTCCGGTGCGACATAGATCTTCCCTTGTCCGACGTAGATCACCCTCTCCATTACGCAGGAGGTCACCCTCTCCTGTACGGAGGAGGTCGCCCTCTCCTGTTCGAAGGAGGTCGCCCTTTCCAAGACGCAGATCACCATCTCCCAGGCGTCACATATCACCTTCACCTGTGTCGCGCAGGTTATCATCTCCTGTCCGTCATTTATCAACTTCACCTATGCAGCCCAGATCATCATCTCCTGTACGCCATGGGACCCCATCCCCTGTACCAGAGCGGCTACGGAGATCTCAATCAATTCATGGGCAAAGATCTTCATCCCCACAGCCGCGAAGATCGCCCTTATCAGCACGCAGGAAATCAATGACCCCTCCACCCCGGAGGACATCTCATGAGTCAAACTCTGCGTCTCCGATTGGTCATAGATCTCCACCCTTGCGGAAGAGATCTTCTCCATTTGGAAGATCGCCTGCTGGATCTTCCAGGGAAAGAATGAGGTATATCCTTCATAGATGACTTGTTTACAGCTTCTAGGTTCATTGAGTATTAGTGTTTTCTTTATGTTTGCTGAGGATGCTGGTCGTATGTTTGATCTATCTTCTAGTGAGGAGGAATGGATTGTGTTTGTCAAATCCTCGGCCTCTTCTTTCCTTTTCAAAATGATATATTTGTCACAACGGTTGTTTCCTATGTATAATTTTATTTGTAAGCTTATGGAAATTGTTAACTGGGGCACATTTACACATACAAAATAGAACATATCAGTCTGACTCTTCTAGGGAGTTGCTTAGAATTTTTGATCACATTGGCAAAATATCCACTCTTGCTCTCTCAGTTTGAAGAGATGAATAGTATTGAAAGTAGGATTTGCAGATAGAGTTCATACTCACTTTACCCTCAAACTACATGAAATTCATAGATACTTATGCATGCTCTTCTGATACAAGGTCACGGAGCCCATATGAGAGTCCTGTGAAGCAAGCTAGGAATGTCCGGAGACGAAGCAGGTATGCCCCCTGAGATCCATATCCTCAATTAAGCTGAAAACATTTCTAGTATTTTTTTTATTGTCATTTTGTTTATCCTCTTGATCGTCTGTTTTGCTGCTAAAAGGTCATCTAGCCCATACAGGAGTCCATTAAAGAATCAGGTGAATAATGACGACCGTTCTAATTCACTGCGATTGAGAGAACGTAGGTCGCATCAAGGAAGCCCAGATAAAAGTGATGAGAGGGGAATTACTAACAACACTCGGTTAGATTCCAAATCTCTAGATAATTGGTTCTCTCTCTCTCTCTCTCTCTCTCTCTCTCTCTCTCTCTCTCTCTATATCATTTGCTAGTAATGTAAAATGAAATGTCATAAGAGTTTTGATTCTATTTGTTTGGTTGTTTGTAGGGCAGCAAATCCTCTAAATGGTTTTAATTTCTGTTATTCTTATTGTTTATAGGGAAAGTAGGGATCATGCTCTCAAGCCTAGAGATAAAAGATCTACAAATTCATCCTCTTTCAGTAAACAGGGAGACTTGCCCATGAAGCTGCATGATAAGGATATTTCTCCTCCTGAAAAAGCTGCTGGAGATCGTTCTAATGGCTCTAAGAGCCGTTCTGATGGCTTGGATATTCGAAACAAAGACCAGGAGAGAATGAGGTGTGGGCTCTCCCATGAATTTCTCCAGCTACTATTTTGTATTGCATGCTGTCTAATAGTGTTATGTCATCGTTGTCAGGGAAAAGCCCTCTGGAAAGGGATTGTTGTCACCTTTACTGAACAAAGAATCTGGTGAGAAGCTACAGACATCTCAATCCGTTGAAGGTAGAAAATCTGGTGATAAGGATCATTCTCGAGATAATGTTCGACGGCATAGATCTGAAGTCACACAAAGATCTGTGGAGAAGGTTGATCATAGTAAACACAGCAGCTTGTCTGAAACAGGTTCTGAGGAAAGTGATAAGCACATTAATGATCGCAAGGAGAAGAAAAGGCGCAAAAGATTAGATAAGCGAGAAAAAGATTCAGATGATAATAGCTATGATTCTGAGATAGAGGATCGGAAGGAGACTAAAAGGAGGAGGAAAGAAGAGAAGAAAATGAGGAAGGAGGAGAGACGTCGACGTCGAGAGGAGAGACGTCGTAGACGGGAAGAACGTCGTGCAGAAAAGATGAGAGCAAAGAAAGAGGATATTGTCTCATCTGACTTTGGAAAGCATTCCAGAGATGCATCCTCCTCGGATGATGAAGATGTTGACAGAAAGGGGTATCATTCGTATGATGAAGAGGCAGAAACCAAGCAAAAGAAACTTGAGATTGAGCTACGAATGAAGGCTCTTGAGTCATTTAAGGCAAAGAAGGGCATAGGTCACTGAATTTGCTTCTAGTGTTAGAATTATGAACGCTTTTGGCTTGTTTTATCATATTGATCAGCATCTCTTTCGTTGAAATTGCTTTGAATTTTGTGTTGTGATTCAAAGATTTTGATATGTTGATAAATATTTAATTAGTCTGTCTTTATTGCTGGCAGTTAATCGATAAATGAGGTTCCTCAGCTATTCTGTTGATGCGACTTTAAGCAGGCATTGCCGCTAGATTTTCTGGTAATCATTGTTTTCCCCTTGTAGGGAAGGTTAAATTTATTGCTTTACAGGTTATTGTGGATAGGAGAGGACAACTCCTTGCCTTAATGTGTGCTTATTCATGTGATTGTGATTCCATTGTAATTGCCAGGATTAGCTAGTCTTCTTATTCTATTTCTAATGAAATATGTTTTGAAAATTCGAATAACGATGCATATAGCTTCTAGTGATGGCTGCTTAATGTGTTTTGGACACTAAATCAAGTAAAGGTTTTTTGTCGGTTCAGCTAACTTGAAGTTGGTACTAAATTGGATTTCTCATCAATTGGTAGATGAAAAAAAATTCAACTTTGATGACTTGGTTGAGCAGAACATTGCTCAGATCATCATTCTGAACATCAACTCAGGTGATGTATTTACATCTTTCTCTGGGTTCATTTAGGATGGTGTTTTCAACACTGAGAAGTTCATGTATTTAGATGCCCACTTCTCTTCTGGGTGGTGGAAAGTTTTTTGTAGAGTATGTTTCTTACATACCTGCCTGTATTGAGGTGGATATCGGACGATAGATCCACAGCATGCCATCTAGGATGTCTAGATACCTGAGAACTCTGTTTTTTTCTTTTGGCGTGGGGACTGCTATGGAAATTTGATGTTAATTCTGGAGATTCTTAACTGAGGAAATGCTAAGTTCTTAAAACCTGACATATATTTCAAGCAGTTTCCGATTGATACAAAAACTTTTTTTATTCTCATTAGTTAGTTATAGTCCGTAAGTGTCAAACTATGCTCTTGCTAAGTATATTGTCCTTGGAGGTGTATAAAAGGTGAAATTGTGTTAGTAGTGCAATCAGTGTTGCAACAATTCCATATCAACTATTAACTACTTGGTCTTATTTCGTTCCTTCATGAGCTTGGATGTGGGCATCCATTCCATGGCGACTCTGAAGCATTTCGTTTAAAGTTCGTAGAAGCAGCTTACCTAATCTAGTGCAACAATGTTGGTATGCCTTACTACCTTCGCTTCCATTAGCTGTGTGTAAATGGAGGTAATGATGTGTAATGTGGCTTCTATCATATCCTTCTGGGCAGATATTTAGTAGATTGAGAACAGAGTTCAGTAAACAATGGATGAGTGGCCTTTTTTGCAGCTATGATGAGCATTCTCTATTTTCTTGCTGCTTTTAGTGTTCTATCATTTCTTCTGAATTATTACCAATGCAATAAGTTTAGCACTTTTTTTTCGTGGAGTTTTGCTTCAGGTTTTATCTTTGACGATGGGACGTTCACAAATCCAGTTTTATCTTTGCGTTACTGTAGCACTGGCGATTTCTTATAGAAAAAGGGCTTTTTGGTTTTTTCCGCCTTTTTTATTTTTATTTTATTAACTTATTGAGCTTTCTGCATATATCACACCTTAGATGGCAAACTCATGACTATCATAATGCTTTGAGCCCCAATGGGTATGCGAATTGCTATTTGGTCTCGAGCGAAATTGCAACTTGCCTTTTGCTCAAATGGTATTGGTGCTGTCAAGGTGCTATTATGAGAGTCGGATTGTGGTTCTCGTTCCGTTTCTTCCCACATATACTGCTCAAAATTGCCTGAAGGCATTACGTGGCCATAAGTTTTGTATTTGCCAGCTCGTTCTTATGGCAGTGCTCCTTCAGAAAAAGTCCAAAAGAGTTTTTGCCCGGCAACCATACTTCTCTATATATTACATCCTTGAGCCTTCCAGGTCTGCCCCTATCATCATGCTTTCTTTTTGGGATGGTTACCATCGTTTGTACACTCATATTTCGTTTCTATTTGGTTTACTCGCATCTTCATTAGCTTACCAAGGCATTGATTCTTAGAAATATTTAAGGGTCAGTTTGACTTCGTACTGGCTGGGAACATTAGCCTCGGATGGATAATAGGGACAACTTAATCTGAACTGATCTGCTGGAGGCCATTGATTTCTCGCGTCCAAATGTCGGCCCAGTCCTTTCCAATGTGCACTTGAGGTGGCTTGTGTGAGGTGTCCCTGACGGTACTTTATATTGTATCCATAGACCTTAATCTGTTGTGGCAGTCAAATGGCTGCAAAATATGTTTGTGGGGGTTCAACAGAAAAGTTGCGTACTCACTGGCTAACCTCGGGGGAGTTAATTGCTTGTACCGACACGATTGGTGTTGCTGTCGGTGTTGAACTTTGAAAGACTGAACGAGACATATTCTGGAAAATACGCTCGAGAAGTAGCTGCTACTGACTTTCACAGCGATGGCCTTCAACAATTAGTATTATTCAGAGTAGTTTGACCCCTCTTCATCGTGAGATTTCTGAGTCAATTAAACATGACGGGCTCCCCTAAACACAAACTAAATTTGCTGCAGCCTCTTAAAATTGAGCCAGCGATTGACTTGACGTTGTTTGGTAGGTTTGGTCCTTGGTAGTAGAAATCCCACGCGTCGCATCGCTGTAGGTCATTAATAATTTTAGTTTTTTCCATTAAGAACGGACCGTTTACGCACAGATACCGCATAGACTAGGCTATAAGGAACGGAGTCTGAAACTATGGACCGAGACTACACTAAGGAACAAGGAAGCTTGACTGAGCACGAAAATTAATCTAGTAAAGATTGACTATTCAATTTCTCGTATTCAAGTTAGGTTTTATAATGAACTCTTCTAGCCCGGCAAAGCTATGGGCAATATTAAAGTGAATCAAACATCTTGGGTTCTTAACGCTTCTGACTGGAGTCGCAGCGGCTTTGCCAAAAGTTGAATTGGGTTCCATGAACGGCAATTGGGGATAGGTCCCTTCTATTGCTTTGATGGTGGCTCGACTCGACGGGCTTTTCATCGACTTACTTTTTCTGTCTGCCCACCCAAAAAACGCCTGGTGTCCAACACTGGGTAAGCAGATAAAATGTGTTCCACGTGGGCTGCTTTCATTTGCTCATATGCCACACCAATCGATCTAGATAATCCTCAAAAAGATCAAGAAACATTGGTGTCATTTCGACCGATCACATCCATCGGCCTTATGACCGAACGATATCTGAATGCGTCCACTCAACGAAGCCATGGACATTGATAAGCCCTTCTCTTGATTCACCAGGGAAAAAAAAAGAAAGAGAGGAGGGTCGGTCACCCCATGGCTCCCACTCTCACCTCCAACTCGTTCGTCCTCACAGCTCCGCCGCGCTCTAAGCTCATTCCCCTCAGGAATTCCAGGCTCACCGTGTTCGCCAAGAAGTCCGGTCCCGGTCCATTCCCTCCGTTTCGGCTCGGCAATGCCTCGGCGGCGGAAGAACCGACGTCCGGGGAGAATGGGGACGATGGTCCGGCCAATTTCAATCCGTTCCGTTTCAACTTTGGGAAGATCCCGGATGTGAAGTCGCTGGTCCCTGTCGTGAGCGACAGGTCTTCGGGGTTGTCGTTTGGGAACACTAGGATGAAGGACCCGGGGACGGTGTTTGTTGCCGGGGCGACGGGCCAAGCTGGCGTCCGCATTGCGCAGCAGCTGCTGAGGGGAGGTTTCAGCGTGAGGGCAGGTGTGCCGGAGCTTGGCGCTGCCCAGGAGTTGGCTCGCTTGGCTGCCCAATACAAGGTTAGCACTCAGCAATATAATCACTCTGATGAACGTACTCGCTCAACACATGAAAAATCTATCGGCAATTCTTAACATTCTAACACTGTCGATTGAGAGTTGCTGTGAAGATGGCAGATGCATTAATTCACTTGATTATACTTGATTGATTCTTTGAAACATGAACGGTGTTTAAGACATGGTGGTTTGGTTCGTTTATCTAAGTAACCAGGAGATGCTCGCAAGATCACTGGAAAAGAGTCATATTTACTTATATTTATGAGAAGTGAGTAAATATAGTCATTTAGCTGGAACTGATAATTTGCATCGATGTATGGTCAGATAATATCGAATGAAGAATTGAAACGCCTGAACGCTGTTGAATCCACCTTCCAAGATGCGGAATCGATTGCGAAAGCCATCGGAAATGCTAGCAAAGTGGTGGTCACCATCGGAGCCGCCGAGTATGGCCCCACCATGGGAGTCACCACCTCAGACGCCTTGCAGGTGATCCAAGCTGCCGAGTTGGCGGGAGTCGGCCACGTGGCGATCGTCTACGATGGGAACACAGCCACGTCCACATACAATGTGCTGGATGGGATCTCCTCGTTCTTCAACAACCTCTTCTCACGGTCGCAGCTGCTGACGATGCCCGAATTCTTACAGAAGCTAGCAGAATTCGAAGTGAGCTACACGCTCATCAAGACGAGTCTGACGGAGGATTATTCACCGGAGAGTTCCTATAGCATTGTGGTGGCGGAGGAGGGAAGAGGTGGTGCGAACGACTACAAAGTAATGTAATGTATGCAATAGAATCTTTTCCGTCGTTCCAATTTCTCCCGTCACCATGCCCTTATTTTTGCTGTCTTATTGCATTAATCATCAATTTCGACATTATTATAAAGGCATATCGACAAGTCAATCTACATACTCCAAATCTTCTTGATCAGGTTGCGAAGTCTCAGATAGCATCGCTAGTCGCAGGTGTTTTCTCCAACACAGCTGTGGCAGAGAACAAGGTAGCATACATAAGTGCTCTACCTATTTAAATTGTCATGCAAGATTCTGCTTCTTTCATGTGTTATTTTTTTAATGGAATGCTGTCATATTCATGCATTTTTCCAATGGAAAGGTTGTCGCTTTCATGCTTAATCATGTATATGGTATGTGAACTATACAAGTTAAATCAAATGCAGGTGGTGGAAGTTTCTACGGATCCATCGGCTCCTTCACGGCCTATAGATGAGCTTTTCAGGTAATAGTTTCTTTTCGCAAGCGACCTTTGTGATCATAAAAGCAGATGTGCAAAAAGAGAAACTTGCACATCTCTTTCATCGTCAGTATACATAGTTTTTGTCTGAACATTTTTGTCCCCGTAACAGTAAGCTGTTCCCTTAACCTGGACAATACAGACGAAGAACATAGACAATATAGACATTTTCTTCTGCATTTCCTTCGTCCTTTTTGTCGTTCTCCATCTGACTTCTGCATAGGTTGTCGCTTTCCTCCTCGATATTTTCTAGCTTGAGAATGCTGCTAATCTCGTGGATATACTCTATTTGGTGATCTCAAAGACAGTTACGCGGAATAGTTCCATTTTCTTGTATATTACACGTTTATGCTTTCCACCCGAGAAAAACCTAAAACTTTGCATGTCGGATTTCTTCTAGTGCCATTCCTGAGGATGGAAGAAGGAAGGAGTACAAAGTGGCGGTTGCGAAAGCGAGAGCCGAGGAAGAGGCCCGAATAGCTGCTGAGAGAGCCCAGGAAGCAGCCGAGGCTGCGCAGAAGCTTGAGGTAGAAGTGAAGAAGCTCTCGGAGCAAGAGGCCAAGGCCACGAGTCTTGCGGAAGAAGCCAAAGAGAAGGCGGAAGCTGCTGGGATTTCGATGGAGGGCCTATTCAACAAAGCCAAGGACTTCAGAGTGGGTCTAAACTTTGACAAGCTTGGCTCTGAGCTTGCGAACTCTGTGCGGAGTTCGGTGGAGAAGCCGAAAGTGCAGATTGCTACAGTGAGAGGGCAGGCCAAGGCTCGGAGCTTAACTCCCCAGAAAGCGCTGATCAAGCAGCCTCGTCCAACCCCAAAACCAAAACCTGCTCCTGCTTTGAGTCCAGAAGCGACAAAGGAGGAGCTGAAGCCAAAGCCGAAACAGCAGGCTGAGCCGCAGAAGGAAGTGAGGAAGGTGTTTGGTGGGCTGTTTCAGCAAGAGACCATCTACATTGACGATGACTGAGAAAAAGAAGATCGGTCTTATTGGCTTTGCATATAGTATGTTATTGTCTAGCATTTGTTTATCGCGGTTGAAGATGAACGTGCGACCAAGAGATTCATGAGTTGGAGAGAACAAAGTTGTATTTTATTTAATGCTTCAACGCAATACTTTTCTAATGCTCAAGGAAGTTAAACAACGTCCCCACAATAGATGGTAACAATCTATATTTTAATTGGAAAGGAGACTTTTCTCTGTACATATTCATGAATGGGACCCAATCATTTGCCGATTGGACCGGTTATCTATCATACATGACAGCAAAACCAACATTAGTGGTTTACCGCACGGTCAATCTTGAATGAGAGAGAGACGGACAAGAACAAACGAATACCACCATGAAGAAAACAACAAACGGATGAAACATCAACCTCGGCAAAAGTCCAGGGGAAAAAGGAAATCGGGTAAACCACCCAATGGACTTCCCAGAATCAACAAACTACAGTCAAATGTCAGTAAGGTAACATGAGTTTATCAAACTGAGCATAAGTTAACCCTAATTACCATTTGAAACCCTAGTATTAATTTTCGCATGGTTTCAGAAAATAATATGCCAAGGGAAATAAGAATTTTTCGTCTTCTCTTCCCATGAAAACTTAATCAGAAGTTCAATGTCCATCAAATAAGGAGACAAACAGTACACGCCACCGCACGCTCCTCACCTATATACATGTGTGACTTATCAATTTCTGTCACTATCTCCAGAAAAAAATTAATCAAGTTTTTGTGTCTTCATCTTGGAAATTTTTCTATGTCGGATGCGAGGGCAATCTTTTGTGTCCTTTCTTCAATCAAATTGATTTCCCCTTATTGCATGAGTTGGAGCAATATTTTATCTCCGACAGAATTCAACTTGAGACAATTACGTTGCTGAAACCGTAACTTTCATTGATAGTACTGAGATCCAACAAAACTATTGGATCCTTCTTCGCAACATCCTTTCTCACAAGTGGTGGTTTATTTATAGAACGATGATTTGATTTCTTATATCTGTTAATTACATCTTTCTTTCTTGTTCATTTTGGGTTTCTTTCCTTTTCCATATCAAATTACAAAGATGCAGAAATAAGCACAGTGAATTCATGAGAGCGAGCTAACTGAAGAGATTCGAACATTTTAAGCGACAAAGCTAGACTAACAAGGTTATCACATGATACTGCGATCGCATTGCAATGGACTCATGGCGCTTTTCAGCTTTTCCTCTGATAGTTCAAGTAAGATCAAGAATGTCATGCATTTTGGAAATGGCCTGATGAACTTATAAGTACCCGAAGTTAAAAGGCTTGCTGAGTGCAATCTCTTCAAAAGACATTTTAGTTGGTAGGGCTTGCGCAAACCCGGATGCAAGCAAATATCGTTCATGAGTTCAAAATCTCCGATATGAATTAGTAAGTCTTTTCGCCCTGATTACACTCTTTCGGCCGTAGGAAATAATGCTAATATTGCTGTGAAAATAAGATTCGTGTTGTACAACCTGAATATGTATGAATGTATTTCAAACAGTGTGGAGTTGACTTTGGACCTCTAATCTGTACACCACCATAAAAAATCTAGGTTCCACTAGAAGAGTAATTGATGGAATTTACTATTACAACTGTTAAGCTGTAAACATTGCCCGTGAAACTCATGATTTCCATTCACTGTGAACTAAAACATATTAATTAAAATATGCTATTCTTTCATGGTAACAACAGTAATTCTCAAATGTTAAAGGCTAAAGAAAAACGTGATTGGCCAAAAGAGAGGAAGCGAAGGAAAAACGTTGGAGATAAATATTAATGCTAAATATAAACACACATCTTCATCAAATTTCTGATGTGAAAAATGAGTCATTGACTATTGATTCCATACATTAAGAGAGCGATTCAACATAATGACATGTCCACTTCTATTTTTTGGTGAGACCAGAAGCAAAATAGTACAAGAAAACTATGATCTTAAAGCAATGGTTGGGATTTAAAGCATGGTTTACAACTGATAAGTACCTGATACGTAGAGAAAGGGAGGAAGTTCATGTGATACGAGTACTACATAACAAATCTCAGTGCATACATACAGATAAAACTTTAGAGAAACTCCCTTGAAAACATGCTTAACATGTGCAAGAACAAATCATTTCTTTTAGATTAATGAGGCTGGCTCTTTCTTTCTTATCATTGCTTTCACATTCATTTTTAATGTTCAAATAAATCACATCATCCAATAAACGCATGCCTGTATGTATGTAAGAACACACATAAACACCAATACAAGTAATCGCGCCATGATATTTTCAAGTTGAATGTGTAATCAATAGTGAGTTCTCTTATTGACATGAATTTTGATAAATGAAAATTACAGTAAGGAAAAATAAATCAATTGTATATATAAATCTCATCAAGTCGCTACCTCTCATTCTTCTTTGTACCATTTGGCGTAACGTAATGTTGTATAAGTTAGACAATCATATCTAACATACTCTCGTATTAAATTAGTTATGCATTTCAAATGAATCTTTGCTCTTCTTTTTGCAATCATGAAACTTTAAAAGTGAAACACTCCAAGCAAAAGAAATCATTTAAATTTAATTGGATAATTTAACTCAATTTCGAAAGTGTAACGTTACCTAAAGAAAGACTTCAAAAATACAATCAACGTTTTCTTGATCTTCAAGATAGGAGAATGTGACAATTGGACGTTGAATAGTTACTGCACGACAATGCAGGCCAATTCATGCATTCGCTTCTTCTGTATGTGAGGGGAATGATGATAACTATGCTTTTGGAACAATTAGTCTCACAAAGGAAAATTACTAGAATGGCAGTACTTCTTGATAAATGACAAATACTCTAAGTTCAAATAAGATATATATAAATGTCAAATACTCTAAGTTCAAATAAGATATATACTTCAACCAAAAGAACCCAAAATAGAGAGGGTCATGCTCAGGTTTCTAATCAGCAAAACCCAAAGGAGTACACACTAGTTGGCCAAATTTGCATCATTGACTCGAAATACCATTGTAGCCAAAAGCAATGCATAATTTTCTATGTCTATATGGCACATTGATAAACCCTAATAATAAGTTTGTCTTCATACAGCATGGAAATCAATTTCGATTTTAAACTCCTTGTTCTTATTGGAATGGAAAGAATTAAGAAATATTTATTGATAATGATTATTTTTCAATAGTTTGGCTGGCAGAAAATTAATCCTGATCATCTAAAACATTTCAAGCCAGAAAATAAACCAACAACAGATCAAAGAAGATAGAATGGAGAGTGCATGCAAAAAGAAACGGTTTATGGAAGAAGCCTATAACAAATATAAACCAATTAAAGAATATTTGTCATTCACGCTATATGAAACTCCAGGTCACATAAGGTTCTAATGAAATTCGATCACTGACAAAAGTGGTAAAACAATCAGTAGAAGTCTGCATATACAGCTAGCTACGTTACACAATATTCAAAATCAAGGAAAGCACGTGAAACACGATCAGGTTCAAGATGAAGGAGGATAAAAAGGACTTAGTAATCAATCTTATATCCGATCTTTCAAAAGAACTTTTTAGTAACCTTTGGTTCTTGAGGTTCCAGTCCCAGCCTGAGCTCGAGGTCTAGTTTTGAAGAAGACCTGGAGGAACCATCGCGGATTGGTTTACCCCTCTCTGAAGTTTGAATATTTTGTTCTTGATCATGATCCTTTGTCGAGGACGGTATTTCGGAAAACAAAGGTAATTGTCTAACTCCACCAACATAGGAATAATCATCCTTCTTGATACTCTCCTCCTCACCTTCACGCCGATGAACCCAAGGCCAAGATACCTTGCTCGTATCTGAACTCCCAGTGAACTTAGCATCCAACGATGGCATCTGCGGCAGTGGCTGGACAGTTGAACTTGCAGAGTACGATGAAATTGTGGAGGATTGCTTGAGCTTGGCTTTGTCTTTTCGGTGGATGTTCATGTGACCTCCAAGGGCTTGAGCATTTGAGAAGCCCCTCTTGCAGAATATGCACTCATACGATCTACCTTGGCTTGAGCCTTGCTGTTCTGCGTTCTTGGAAATAGCTTTCTCAGAATCTTCTTGTGTAGGCTCATGATGATCACTGTCCATAGTATCACAGAGAGAGAGAGAGAGAAGGGTGGTCAACTGCAGGCTGAGAGAAAGAGAGAGAGAGAGAGACAGAGACAGAGACAGAGACAGAAATTGTGTAATCGTTTTTGTTCTTGAGGAGTGGAGGGGATCAAGGTTTGCTCTTTCTTTTCTTCTCCCTTTTTTGGGCTTTCTGGAGAGCGATCTTTTGATGCCTTAGAAGAGTAATTAAATCAATGTTAAGAGGATCGTTATGGATTATATAGTCTTGGTAGGGTAACACTTAGGAAAAAGGTCAAGGTATTTCTGGACTGACTAGCTTATAATACCTTTTTTAATTAGGAATTATTTGTGCATTATGTTTATTTTGTAGAACTTTCGGATACAGGCCAAGAACAACTGTTCCATTACCCTGATGGGCAAGTGTTGGAATTTGGAAATATCAAAAGTTCAGAATGAGTTGGATTATGGACTGTTTAGGATACTTACATATAATAATTCAGAGAGAGTTGTCTGAGTTCTAAAGCAAAATGTTTTGATGATTATGCTATTAGTGTACATTTATAGCATCGAGTTCAACAAGTTCACAATTTATTGAATAATTTCAACTTTATCATAATTCTGTGGCCGTTGCTGAATCCACTTGGAACGATACTAACTTCATCATTCGGCATAATACATCTTAAGAATTTCTAGCACAAATACTCGTACTCATGGATTCAATACATAATATGGATTTAGTACGAGGACAACAGGGAATAAAGCCAGAAACCCTAAATCTCTATTCAGAGACAAGATGCGGGATATTTTCCAAGTGATTTCCGAGGCAAAACAAGAGATAAGACGAAATTACAACATGTGTCTTTCTAGAAAACAGTACAGAGAAGAGAGGAAAATCCAAGGCCTGTATTTTCCCAATTTTATTGGCCGTCCTTGTTAGCTGTACCTCTCCATGATATGATCATGCATTCGCACTTGCATAGCCCATCCATGGCCTATTTCCTGGATTAACGCTGTAAAACACTACATCAGTGACCAGGTCATAGGAATTCCTTTATATTATATTTATAATATATATATAAAATAATTGAAGCTGGCAAGGTAATTCATTTCCTCGTTAAGTGCACAAGAGGCACCGGCTCTCTTCCAAATGGAAGGTCAAGAGACATCTCCCTCTTATCCCCCACTATAGCTATCCATATAAAGATTGACTATGGACTGCATATGCCATATTCTCTTTTTTTGGTCGGGAAAAAAAATATATTCATGACTCAAAAGGATACATGAGAAGTACATAGACTTTTATGGCCAAGCAAATCAAAGCAAAGCAAATGTCATAATACTACAAAACAAAGTTAAATCCAGAAAACAAGGATGATCGACAAAGTACTGGTAAGGTTAAGCACACACTCATTCCAAAAGAAAGAATTTGTCAAGCAAAATAATTAGCAACCAATCACTTGATTTTGTATCACTACCAGTAATGAACACATGTCGGAAATTTCTTTTTTAATAACTACGATGTTGCTAGTTAGTGGTGTGCGCTTAGATTCAACTTCTTCTGCACCATTGTTATATGGAAATAACCAAAATATGTTGATAAACACATAGCTAAACTTTGGAAGAGCAAATCTTCATAGTTTAGCAAGATGCCAAAGCTCATACAATTATCATTGAAACTTGAGGTAGAGAATCTATACACGGATAGAGTACGGGGGTATCGAATTTTTGAAAACATTATTGAACTCTCATATCTAAATCGGGAGAGAAGAACTTCTAGGTCTAAAACTAGATTCGGAGATTCAAACTCTCAAATCTAGAACTAGATCGGGAGAGCACAACTCCTAGATCTAAATCGGGAGAGAAAAAAGAAGAAAAGTACAAAAAAAGAAGAAGAAAACTCAAAGAAAATCAACACGGATGGAGGGGAGGGTGAGACTAACTCAAATCTTCCCCATATTTAAAGGTTGAAGAAGACAAAGAGAAGAGATAAAAGACTTTTCGGCTTCTTGGATAGAGTGAGACCCCTTCTCATCGAGCGAAATTTGCCTTAATTAGACAATACAAATAAAAATCACCAACATATATTCTACTCTAAAGATGAGGCGCGTATGAGCCTTAACTACAATAATTTTAGTTATTGCCGGTGTTGAATCATATATAAACCTATAAGATTAAGCTTTTAGGTTAATCTGTAACAATAAATTATTTCTAATTGATTGGTTCTCCTTCTATCGGGGTTTTGCCTTTTGTATCTTACCATTGATTGGTTTTCGTAAGTCAAAGAAGGGATTTCGAGCATGTGTTGAATGAGTCTAGATGAGAAAAATGTTTTAAAAAGTTATTGACATAAAGTACGACAGTCAATTTAGTCCAAAACATTTTAATTGTGCCAATATAATTTTAATCCTTTTAACGATTGTCAATGTACTTAGTTATTCTAATAAATTTTAGATTAAAATCACTGACATAGATATCGGCTATCCCATGTCTCATAGTCAACTCTAAGGTGGGTAATTTTCAACTATCTTATTATTTTTATCTTCTCTTCTCTTTTTCTTATCTTTTTCTTTCTTTATTGATTAAGGGCCAACCACTAACTGAGGCTTGGCAATCCCACTGGCCATCGGACGAGGGCGTACAAGCCTTTGCCAACCATGGGCAAGGTTCGTGACTATCGGGGCTCACTAGGCCTCGGGACTTGTCGACTCTTAACAGTAAAGAAAAAAAAAAGAGGGAAAACTAAAATTAAATGAATTTTTTTTTTTAAAATGTAAAATTTATCTACATCAATACTAGTTATGTCACATAGAATTAACAATGTTCACATTAGCGATTTTTGACCGGAATGACTATATTAACAAATCGTCACAATATCAATGATTAAACTGACATTATTGAAAAGTTTATAATTGAATTGACCGCCCTAGTAAATTTATAACTCTTTAGACAATTATCCCAATCTAGATGATATCTTAATTCACAACTATGATTTCCTCAATCTATTAACATGATTTGCATATTCCCTTATCACTTTATGCTATGTCAAGCCAAAAGCAAAGAGAAGTTTCTTAAACTCGGTACTCGACTCCACAAATTAGTCAACAAAAAGATATTGATAAGAGAGTATCGCTATTTACATGCCTTTTGAGCACGCCTCATGATTTCAACACATTGAAGTGAATGGAGTCGTATTTCTTTGAATCGAGAGGAATCCATTTACTTACCTCTCCATTCAGAATCGGTGCGATTCGCCGCGAGAGAGAACGGGGGCTACGATATCCGTCCCACGACACGCAGAGTCAGCAAAAGGCCATGAAAAAGATCGGCGAGAATCCGCACAAGTCTTAAGCACGGGCGTCCATTTCGACTCGGCTCGGACATGTTTCAAACACTTGGTCGACACTCTCCTCCGCCTTCGGTCCCTCCCTGTCCCCAACCCAAAGTCTCCCTCAAACCCACTCTCTTTCCCCGCCGAACCGCCCTCGACATCAGCTCGCTGCATGGCTCCCGTAAAAACCGCTCCTTTTGCCCCATAACCAGCTCGCTCCCGAGCGCCGACGCCACCAACAGATGGTCTCTTCGAGGGATGACCGCCCTCGTGACCGGCGGGACTCGCGGTATCGGGTAAGCTTCAATCATTCGACTCGCTTTCGAATGGGGATGCATTCCGAGAACGTCTTTCGGCGAGTTTCTGGTTTAAGATTCTCGAACGGGAATTGGATGTTTCAGGAATGCGGTCGTGACGGAATTGGTGGGCTTCGGGGCGAGAGTGCACACGTGTTCTCGAGACGGAGATGAGCTGGAAAGACGCTTGAGGGAGTGGGTAGACGGCGGCTACGAAGTTACGGGGTCGGTTTGTGACGTGTCTGTCGGGGAAGAGAGGGAGAGACTGATGGGCAACGTCTCTTCCGTGTTTGATGGGAAGCTCAACATTCTTGTAATCATCTTTCCCCCACTGTCTTCAAATTCTTGTTTAGAACGAACGGAAGTTTCCAGTCCAGGAACTTGGGTCAGTTTTTTAGATGCTGAGATTTACTGAATTATCAAAGATTTGGTGATGAAGTTTGTGCTCTTGATGGGGGTTTACAGGTAAATAATGTGGGCACCAACATAAGGAAACCAGCTGTGGACTTCACGACTGAAGAGTTTTCTCTTCTCATGGCTACGAATTTTGAGTCCATGTTCCATTTGTGCCAACTTGCTCATCCGCTGCTAAAAGCATCGGGGCTGGGAAGTGTCGTCTTCACATCCTCTGTTTCTGGATTCGTTTCTTTGAAATCCATGTCTGTTCATGGGGCAACGAAAGGTCAACACGGCATGGCTTGAATTTAGTGCATTTTTCCTCTCAAGTTGTGAGCATGAGTTTATCGTGGCTTTATGCGATGGTACATGTTGTGCACTTTCAGGGGCAATTAATCAACTTACCAAAAGTCTGGCTTGTGAGTGGGCTGTGGACAACATACGGAGCAATGCTGTTGCACCTTGGTACATCAAAACTTCTATGGTGGAGCAGGTAAGATCTCTTTCTCTGTTATTCCCTCGATTCACCCATCGAGTATTTCCACTAAAGATTGCGCTATTTTTTGTCGTGCAATTGTAAAATTTTTATTATTGTTGAAAGCTAGGATCCAGTCGTCTTGTGCATATGCATAAATCGAGATCTCTACATCGATGCGCCAATGTCGTGTGGTTAAAACATAGCTTCTGCACTGCACTGGAGAACTCCTTGCACTGGCAAATGCACCTATCCTCTTCTAGATAGGAATGTAGAAAGAGATTGACTGGACTCGGCTTTTATTTGTTGAAGGTGCTTAGCAATAAGGAGTATCTGGAAGAGGTATACTCTTGTACACCACTCCGTCGCCTGGGAGATCCAAAGGATGTGTCATCTTTGGTGGCATTTCTTTGCTTGCCTGCATCATCATACATTACTGGCCAGATTATTTGCGTGGACGGGGGGATGTCTGTGAACGGATTCTACCCGAGACACGAGTAGATCCGAAGAGTTCATGTGTTCTGCCGTGTGAAAGCTATCGCCCTCTGTCCTTGTTTCTCCTCTTTTTTCACGTGTGTGCTTACTCCACTCAACAGAAACTTATGATCCTTTGTTTAGAAGTGATCCGATGAGCTTCAGTAGTCTTAGAGTCAAGCTTGAGGCATCGCCTATGGTAGATTGTTGATTCAATTGCCTCTTTTGTGTTATTATCTTTTCACAGCTCTTGAGTCAGATATATGTTCTAGAACTAGACATATCAACTGATGATTATGACAAATTAGGAAGTGCAAGCGAGTCGAACCGGTATAGGAAAAAACCAATTGCGTCAGATATGGAACCTGACTAAAAGAACCCGGTTTTCAACATTTTCATAATGATACCACCAGGTAAATAACTGCAATATAGGGTGAAAGGATGGCAATTCGACGCAGAGCACGAAATCTCAAGCATCAATCTTGATGATAACAAAGGAATAAAGGCAATACCAATGATCCCTAGTGATGATAAAACTCCTAATGGACGGCTTACAAAGACACGAGTGAAATACAATACACAAGCGTAGACGAGGGAAACGCACAACTTGCCCTTGTCGTACTAATAGAGTGTTGGCAAGTGAGTGCGTCTGAACTCCCAAATTCTCTGGAAATAAGCAAACAACCATAGAGATCATGTAGAAACAACCGAGTCACGCACCGAAGCCTGTCATCAGCCACCATCGCAGCCACCACCGTCACAACCGTCACATCCGTCGCCGTGGGAACTGCCACCTTCAGTACCAACCAAGGTCGAGGAGGCATAGACCGCAGCCACCATCAAAGCAGCCGCGCTGCCATCATCATTGTTGCTGGACTCCTGGCCATGGCCACCATGACCACTCTGCTCATCAGGTGCCGTGGCTGTAGTAACGAGCCCTCGGCTTTTACCTCCCTGGCCGGTCTTCGGACGGCGAGGCTTGTGGGTCGGCTCCTTGTGCTTGTCCTCTACATCTCTGGGATCTGCAATGCAGAAACACAGTTTCAACCTCATCGAAGCAAACAGATGACGGTTACCTAACACCTGTGCTTTTTGGTCTTGGGACTTAAGCCTCGCCCTCCCACCTCCATTGGGCTTGGGAGGTGTCCATTAAAAGGATCAAAGGAGGGGGATTCTGTTCTACTCCAATAATTGTGCCTCGTTCCTTAAACCTTTTCTAAACTTCCTTTACACGTTTTCTTCACTAAAAAGGCGCGGTCGAAAGGCAGGAACAACCGCGTAGTGGAGGAGTGATGGAAACTGGCTTTTTCCTCGCGAGAGATTCCTTACTAAAGAAGCGGCCATCACATGACAACACCAACCAAATGTGAAAATCGCATGATTATAATAAAATCAATCAGAGACACGACAAGAAAAATTGCATGGACCACGCGGAGGATTGCCGTGTTACAGTTGTGGCGACTTTCACTCCAAAGCTTTTATCTTTACAAATTAATACGATGGAAAACGCCAAATTAATATACATATAATAAAATTATCATAAATTAATTTTTGACTACCAAAAGTCCTGAACCGGTACACCTATAAAAAATTTGTCATAAACTAATTTTTTAACCATAAAAAATCATAAATTGATGTTATTGTGATAAATTTACCATTTGCTAATTTTAGTTAAATTGTATTAACATCATGAAAAGCCACAAGTTAGTACACCAATGACAAACAAAAAATAAAATCTCAAACTGACATATCCATCAAGTGATTCGTGTCATCTAACTTGGTAACTCAATAGTAAAATTAAATGAAAACTATTAAATAGTGAATTTATCACAAGTATATTAATTTGAGGTTTTTTGTTAAAAAAAAAAATCGTTTAGAGGGAAATTTGTTACAAGTGTATTAGTTTAGGATTTTTTTTTTACTAGTGTATCGACCCTTACTTTAACCATAAAAACATCGAAAAGAGAACTTTGCTCTAATAAAAGAAAGAATGAAGATTGAAAAAAGTGAAAAAAAAAAAGGCGGGAAGAATGTCTGAGCCCGGGCTCGAACCGGGGACCTCTAGTGTGTGAGACTAGCGTGATAACCAACTACACCACCCAGACGGTTGATGTCCCTTTTTCCCACCTCAAAAATTATTAATGTAAACACCAACGTCATTCAATCACTCGTCGTTCCTTCTCTAGTTTCTCTTCTTCGTCTTCTGAATTTTGATTTTCAAAACTGGTTAGCGCCGATCCGTCGTGGAGGGAAGGACGAAGGGGAGGCGATTCTGCAGTTCGAGCTTCGAGGAAGGCGACCGTCGTCGTCGTCGTCCTCCGCCAACATGGACGCGCGTCACGCTTCTCTCGGTCGGCGAACGGTACGGGATCCTCGGATTCCTTGCCCCCCCTCTTCCTGACAATTCCGTTTTCCTTCGTTCGACGTTTCCCCATCGGTATTGTGCCCTAATTACCTTCCTTGGACGTTGCTGCCGTTCCGAACTCGCGATCGCCGCAGTTGGAGGAGATCCGCCAGAAGAGAGCGGCGGAGAGGCTGAGCAGGGCTCCCTCGGGCCCGGATCTCGCCAAAGCTTCTTCCGGCTCCAACGGTTGGTCGATTCGTCCTTCCGTTTTTCCGCGCGTTTCTCCGGTCGTGGATCGATCGGTGGGGGTGATCTGATTCGCGTGTTCTGTCTGCCGTAGGTACGGAAGGGATGAGGAAATCGGAGAGCGGGAATCGGCTCTCGGAGGTCAGGATATATCGTTGCTTTTTAGGTCTTTTTATCGTTTCTCAAATGTCCTTTGCCATCGGACTGTTGATTTCCATTTGCATGTCGAGTCCGCTGATCGCCTTCTGCTTTGGCGAATGATCGAGCTTTGAGCTATGAGATGTGGAGCGAAATCGTGCACTTTTGTTTTTGTACCGGTTAGGATGATTTAGGTGATTCTATATGTTTGTGTTTGCTATTACTGAAGGAACTCGTGCTTATTGTAAACTGCAAGGGCAGTCCGACGTTAGCAGCTTAGTTTCTCAGCTGAGGGATTTCCAGAAAATGAATCTAGAATTGGAGGAAGAAAACAGGATATTGGCATCGCAGGTACAATAATCCTGTTCTTTTCCTTGGTGATTGCTTGACCTTAATGTGAGCAGGGTAATGCCAATCCTGACATGAGCGTTGTTTTAATCGTTGTGTGTTTTTTTTTTTTTTTTTTTTCCCAGCTTCAAGCCAAGGAAGTTGAAAGCACTACTCTGCTTAAACGTTTAAATGATCTGGTGAGAAGTAGACATTACCTGGTTTTTCTGTTAGCTAATAATGTCTGCAAATTCGGATTACATTTTGATGACAAGCTGGTCATCTTAGCTGTACTGCTTTTATCTTATCTACCCGATGTGACGACACTCATTGACATAAAAAGTTTGCATTTTTGAGAACATTGTGAACCACAAAGCTTTGTCCAAAAAAATTTCGGTAATTCTATCTGCTTTTCTTTCTAATTTTTCTCTATCCTCTGTCGGCCCTTAACGCCAAATATTTGCTAAGATTTATGTCTGATCATTTCATCCATCTTTTCAAAAAATTTCAGGAACAGAACACAGTACCTTCTTTGAGAAAAGCTCTCAGGGATGTCGCTATGGAGAAAGATGCAGCAGTTGTTGCACGGGTATTTCAACTTACCCTCTCTTCATTCTACAAATTGCATCTTTTGCTGTCTATGTTTTTTATGTTTCAGTTGTGACCTAGTGTAGGAGGATCTTTCAACCCAGCTTCGCACGCTTAAGAAACATCTGAAGGAAGCCGAAGAAGAGCAGTATCGAGTAAGCAGACATATTGTTTTTGAATATGTGAAAGCATTTCAAATTTCCTATCTTTATCAGTCTGTTGCCATAGGCGGAGGAAGATGCAGCAGCTTTGAGAGCAGAACTCTACTCAGTACAGCAACAAGCAAACGGAGGTCAGTTTGGTGGAATGGCCTCTATGGACAGCTCTTTTAACCAGTTGCAGGCCTTGGAAAAGGAGCTGAGTAGGCTAAAAGATGAGCTCCAGGTTGGTTCTTGTATGGTATTATTTGGCCACACCCCTCTGTTTCATCCCTTTTTTTTTTTACTAGTTTGTGTCGGTCTTATGTGCATAGCAAGAATCTACATTGAGGCAATTAGAGAGGCAAAGATTTGAGGATGAGCAAGCTCGAACTTCTTCACTGATGTCTGAAAAGCAAGCTTTAGAAGAGAAAGTGGCTGCTTTGTCCAAAGAATCTTCTGGTATGAGATTTTTTGAATAGTGTCTAGTGGAGAAAAGAAGTAACTTTGCTGCCCTATGCTGTCTTTACCAATTAAAAGATTGAATTTTTTTCTCATGATTTGTCCTGCCTCTGCATTTCAGAGAAAGCTCCTGAGAACGCGGTTCATGAAGCAATGTCAGTGGTAATAATTTCTGTAAGATAGTTTTGTTTTTCTGACATGTTGTCCTTCATGGATGAAAATCTGAATCTGAATGGCATTTGCCATTGATTTTAAAGTGCTTGCTGGTATTTGTTTTGCAACTTCTTGATGGTCGGCACCAGGCAACTATATATGTTGATCATTGCATTTTATTACAGGGCCTTTTATTCCTTGTTTGTTATATTTTGCAGGAGGATAAGGAGAAATTAGAAAAGCAGTTGCATGATATGGCTGTGGCAGTTGAGAGGCTGGAAAATAGTAGGCAGAAACTTCTTATAGAGGTAGCCTTGCTTCTGTTTCTTTCTACCAAATCATCATAGGGTATATTTTGGTACTTGATGGCTTAATTCATGGTTTCTCCATAAATTTTGGTGCAGATTGATTCCCAATCTTCAGAGATAGAAAGACTCTTTGAGGAGAATTCCAACCTTACCTTGTCTTATCAAGAGGCGATGAGTGCAGTAGCACTCTGGGAAAGTCAGGTAATTATTAATTGATTTTACCTAAAAGGGGAATACTGAGTTGCGATCTGGCAAAAAGGAGCTGTTCTAGATATCCAAATTAGTGTGATGTGACATACTCAAATGTTATGCAGCTATCATCTTTGTGTCTCTTTTGCTGTTTGTTTGTTTGCTGAGTGGATGAGGAGTTATTTAGCAGTATTACTTTATCTTAATGAGTCATCTCTTCGTCAAGAAGTCATGATGGAGCTATGTCTCGCTACATTTGTCATGAACGGCCAATTTTCTTTTACCCTTGGAGTTTTTGGATTTCATGCACCACTTGGTCATGGCAAATGCAATATGAAGTTCCATGTGTTAAAGTTCTTATTGCTCGATCTGCAATAATTTTGGAACGTTATGTTGCAAGACACTTTTTTCTTTTCCTTTTTGCTTTTAATACGTCAAAGCTTATCCCGACTATTAGCAATGCGTATCATTTTACAATTACAATATAGAGAATTTTGCTTTTGAAGGTGTTGCAAATGTAGTTAGCAGAATCCATCAAATCTTGTTTTGTCAAGTTGATTTGGATCCAAGAGATACGTATTTAATCGGAATCAGTGATCTCCTAAATCCAAGTAAATCTATCTATTCACTAGTGAATCTATTCGATATGTATGTGCCAATTCAAGCGGTTTAATTTTTTATATGTTTGCCTATTAAATGATGTAATGTTCATAGTATACTTTGATGTACACAATATTTGGATAGTTATAGTATAATAAAAGTTAATTTTTTGCATTTTATGTTGCAGTAATAAAATGATGTAAAAGATTGATGCCTTATATTTGAATGTAATCCAAGTGTTAAGGAAACAAAAGGGAATTATATCTTGTTATTCTTAGGATAACCATGTGTATTCTTGAGTAAGATTTCTTTATCATGTATCATAAATCTTACTCATATTTCATATATTCTCATATTCTGCACTTAGTTTATAATTGCCAATGACACAAAATACAAATTTTTAGGTACATCACCTAAACTTAAAATTCGATTGTGTTCGATTCTCAATTCACGATACATATCTTGACTTAACAACTATGGTTGGGGATTCACAAGGTGACTGTGTAGTGTATATTTTGATTTCCAGTAAAGTGTCCAAACTTCCAGATGCCCTTCTGCTTTTTCCCCATGGCTGTTATTGGCTATGCCTACTGGATATCCACCCTTGAAGTTATAGCCCAGGCTTAAAGATCTGCCTAGCAGTTAGTTACCACGTACTCTGAATGCAGATTGATTTTATTTACTTTGAATTGGGAGCTAATTAGGACCTTATAGCTGGTATACAATTTTACATGCCATATTTTTTCCTGAAATTTGACACAGCTACATATGGTAATTCCTTTCTATTCAATGTTTCAATGTTTTGTCCGTATCTGTATGTGCCCCTAATAAGTTCACTTGCAGGTGAAAGATTGTCTTAAGCAAAATGAGGAGCTACGAGGTGTTATAGATAGATTAAGAGCAGATCAGGCTAGGGAGGTGCTAAAATGTGCAGTGGAATCTCATGGAGATGGGGTCAATGAGATAAGTTCGCAGCCACCGGCATATATGTCTGAAATTCTTTCTCTAAAGGTTTGTCCTTGATACTCCACCATGAATAGAATTGAACTCTTGGTGACTTGTTGGACTGTCCAATTCAACTGTAGATGCTCACTTTTCTTGTAAATCAAAGGCCTTGAATGTTGAAACTTGTGTTTTCTAAACATGCTCAGGCATCACTTTTTCAACTCCTGTCATGTAGTCTCGAATGCGCTACCTAAGTGCAATGTCATTCTATTTCCCTAGGGCCAACTTGCAAAAGAGCAGACTAGAGCAGAAGCACTATCAGCCGAGATCTTGCAGCTCTCTGCACGACTTCAGCAAGCTACACAGGCATACAATGGTCTTGCACGCCTGTGAGATATTCGTTCCCTTGTTATCATGAAAATCACATTTCCGAGTCCTAATATTGCCACTCTACTCTGCAAGCTACATGATGCATTTTTCTTGCCTAATTATTGTATAAAATGCTGACTGATTTTCAAAATATCATTGCAGCTATAAGCCAGTCCTGCGGAACATTGAGAGCAGCCTCATCAAAATGAAACAAGATGGTTCTGTGTCTGTGCAGTGAAAAGCAAAAACGAATATTCAGTGTCCCATTAAGATAAAATTTTGGTGAAAATGCTAAAGCACCAGCTCATTGATCAAGTTCATATGCATGTGGTTTAATTTTTTTATTTTTAATATCTTTTTGACTAGTTTTTTTTCCCTTCCCAAGAGTGGAATTTTGAACCCTGGCCGGTGGAAGAGCTTAGTTTTTAGGTATTTGTTTTCCTTTGACATCTACGCTGGTTTTTGACCAAAAAATAAATCTATGCTGGTTTCCTGCTTTGCTCTCCTAAGAGCAGGGTGACCTAACCTATAAACATTTGGAAATGGATACGTGCAAACGTAAATTTGTATTGGTTCTGTAACCATAAGTCACTTGTTTCTTTTGCGGTACACATGGGAGACAAGACTCTTGGGATGAGTGGGGATGGGCACAATTGCACTCGTGGCTCTTGGGATGAGTGGGGATGGGCACAATTGCACTCGTGGCTCTTGGGATGTGGATAATTGCACACAAGTTAAAAACACAATTCAGACATTTTGTTACGATCGGAGAAACATCCCACACTGCATATTTAAACCGCATGCGAACAAATTTTCACAATGATAAGAAACTGCGTTCTTAACTAGTTTTTCTAGAGATTAAAACAAAAAAAATCTGCTAATAAAAATGTCCTTCAACGGTTGCTTTCTTCAAAAGGAAATGAGGGCTAAAATCTGAATCAACCGCAGATTCTAAGGATGAAAATTTAACACCATCAAGACAAACCTGACCTTGACATACTTTTTAACCAACAAAAACAGATTACTGCAATCATCCTAAACACGAATCATAATGTGCTGAAACAAACACGAATTGCCAATCGAACATCCATGAGCAAACAGCTTATCACACTACAGAATAAAAATCACAACCTAAAATTGCAAAGCAGAAAAGACAAATCAACGTATTTTGTATCCAAACCGTTAAGACAAGAAAGAAATCACGATTGCCTGGCCCTTTTATGAGCAAAACAGAGGTTTACATCTAAGAAGTGAGATGAAAAATTCTTCTACAGGCGTCCACAATCTACAATTGTAATGTCATTTACAATCAAACGTTTCAAGATCGGGCGCCACAATCCGGTAAGTTATAATAGCGAAAAGGAAACTCAAACTGCCATTAACAAGCCAAAGCTCCCATGTCGCATTCCCCCACTTTAGATCAACTTTCTGGAGAACCAAGACATAACATGATAAAACAGAAGATGCGCCACAGGAGCTTCGATACCAGCAGTCGTTTTTATCCTCCAATTCCAAGTTACATGCCCAAGTCACTAAATCGATGCGAGCTCTGCAAGGTAAAGTTTGTTCTTAGTAACCACAAGAGATTTACCCACATGCACTCTCACAAATAATTCATGTAGTCATGGAATCAAGGAGACACCTAGGTAGGATTGGCACTATTGGTTACAAATAGAAGGCAAGAGACAGAACAAGCAACATTTAGATATTAAGATTTTGCATGACAAACACAACTTGGAACTGGCAGAACTTGACACATTATAACTCCTTACAACATGAAGCAATAATTCATCATAATAGAGACAACCTTCTTTTTGGCACAGTTACAAACTTAACAAATTGTCACAGTTGCCACAATTACAACCGGAGGTTTGAAGATGGAGAACTTAATGCTTTTATAA
Organism: Eucalyptus curtisii; assembly: GCA_017140595.1. Taxonomy (NCBI): domain Eukaryota; kingdom Viridiplantae; phylum Streptophyta; class Magnoliopsida; order Myrtales; family Myrtaceae; genus Eucalyptus; species Eucalyptus curtisii. Next base: position 12,842,199 of record CM029504.1, read on the forward strand.
GAAATATAGCCGAAAAATGAAGACAAGGGTCCATATGTTATTATGAAAAATCTCCCGTATAATATAGGAGGCATTATATGCCCACGAGCAAACTATGGCTTTAAGAAAAAAAAACTGGAGTAATTTTGGTCCTTTTTAAACTGCACCTCTTGAAGCAATCAGAATACTGCAATTATTTGTAAACACGAATACAATGATTGGCCAATTACTAGCTACGTCAGGACCAATTGGCATGGGAAATCCCAGCATATACAAACCAGAAAATGATGAATTATTGCATTGCCAGCAGAGAGAAAACAGTGGCGATGCTAGGAGTTTATCTCAGTAAGGCAACAGAGAAAAGGCAAAATTGTTTTAATGCAACAAAAATTACATCCATGAAATTGAAGGTCAATAATAATCCATCGACCTTTAAAAATTGAGATATTCGTCCCCAGACTTTCATTTGCAATATTGGTCCATTATCAAGTTTTCATCAAACACAGCTCACAATTCTTGCAACTGACCAAGTTAAGTAAGTCATAGTTACAAAATATTAAATAAAAAAGTCCAAAAGCAATCAAAGAATGTCCTCGGAATTAAGGCCTATAGTAACAGATATAAAAATGCAAATAAGTGTCAGAAAGATGCAATGAGGTAAAAATCATAGCACAATACTTGCTATTGACCACACCGAATTGCAACATAATTACAAAGTCAATACTGACAATCCAAATAGTTACCCAATCTATTTCTTTGATTGCTTTTGGACTTTTTTATTTGATATTTTGTAACTATGACTGGCTTAACTTGGTCAGTCGCAAGAATTGTGAGCTGTGTTTGATGAAATCGTGATAATGGAATTAAGGGCTATTGTAACAGATATAAAAACATAATTAAGTGTTAGAAAGCAGCAATTGGGCCTAAATCATAGCACAATACTTGCTATTGACCACACCGAATCGCAACATGATTATGAAGTCAATACTGACAATCCAAATAGTTACCCAATCTATCTTTGAGATATAGGTCCTAAGCAGAAAAAGCAATACTACTTAAATGGAAATGTCTGGCCAACAACAAATCGATGGGAATGAAACTTAAAAATACTATCAAGCAAAAATAGCAACATGCACAAGAAACCTCTATTTTCATTTATATGTTTACGCAATTACATAGCTGAGCGTGTTTAATTTTTTAACATTTTTTTGTCAAAGTTTGGGCTTGTTAAGTTCTATCAGGAATATGTTTAAAGAATTTAGTGGATAAAGCCTAAGAGAATGATGTCAAATAGATAAAAACTTCAAATATATCAAGTATTAATAAAACTTTTTCGAAGTTGAGCAAGGTCAATTGCTTCAACTCAACATAAAGAGCCACCGTCATTGCAAATAGAGATGCAGATAAAGTCAAAACAAAATTTGCATGAAGGCAAAAAAACATGTGAATGGTCGCAGAGTTTCATATGCATAGTTAAATTAGAACGTCCTGCAATTGAAATTCTTCTTTTTTTTTTCTTTTCTTGGGGGGTTAATATTACAGAAGTTCTTGATCTTCACAAGATCTTCAAAGGTAGCCAAAAAATTGCAAAAAGACTAAGCAGGTAATTTCCATAATGACAACCAAAGTAAGATTGAAGTTACATCCCAAAAAATGTTAATGCTGAAAAGGATCATACATAAGTATTCACGCCATCTTACAAGGGCCTGACCAGTGAAGTAACTGAAGCATATCAAAGAATAGTTAAACTTCAGGCAATATCATATAACTGCTCCTTCTCATTGGTGACCAAGGGGGTGAGTGCAAACTGCAAACCCATATAGATGGTTAATGATAAAAAACAAAGAGCATCACTTACATTGCAAATTTGGAAGTGCTCCAGCAGTAATCATGGCATCATCGTTCAGATGAATTTAGCTTTTTTATCGGCAGGTTTAAGAATTTGAAATGAGCACATTAAGCTTTCATCCACACTCATCATTGCACCAGCATTGTCAAATTCACCACAATAATTGGGAGCAGAGAATATGGTCACCAGTAGTCTATCAGCAAAGAATTCATACCCATCTTCAACAACCTGTCACAAGCAGCATTATTAATGCTGCCGTTTCTGAGGCTAAAGGCACCAAAAGAAGAAAGCATTAACATGTCATTAACCTGGTGGGCACGACAAACAAGGTCCATATCATGCCTTGTCAAGAATTCAGACACTCTATCTGGGCCAAAGGTATATGAGACACCTCGGTCATTCATTCCCCATCCTTTGACATCTCTATCAGGATCTGACCAAAGTAAATCGCATAGTAGACCCGAATCTGGAACATCAGTCGGGCGTGGCAAGTTTCTAATTTGATCTAAATTAGTCAAATCAGGGGAAAGGCCACCATGCATGCATAATATCTTGTCATCTATGAGAGCGGCTACTGGAAGACAGTTGAAACAATCAGTAAACGTCCTCCAAAGTTTAACATTGAAGCGGCGTTTACATTCATCATAAAACCCATATATCCGATTAATTGACGCACACTCGTGATTTCCTCGTAAAAGGAAGAAATTCTCAGGGTACTTAATTTTGTAGGCAAGCAGAAGGCAGATTGTCTCCAGACTTTGCTTGCCACGATCCACGTAATCTCCCAGGAATAGATAGTTGGCAGTAGGAGGGAAACCTCCATACTCAAAAAGTCTCAAAAGATCAGAATACTGCCCATGAATGTCACCTGCAAAAAAGAGAGTATGAGGTAAATGACTCGATCAACCAAAAACACACTAGCGAAAGATGGCCTGCGAGATAGAGTTATCATGCAGAATAGAAAACAAAACTTCATCCAACAATCATCGTTCACTTCAGTGACAGAGAGGCTTGAAAAATTGCGAATGTTTCTATTTAAATGGAGCAAAATGTCAAAGGACAGATGAACATAGAGCTAACCTTGCCAAATTAAAAAGGGAGGTTCCAGTCATTAAGGTTTTTATATGCCCCAACCCCAGTAGACCTCGTATATTGGGAAACGCTAAAGTTACAGAAGGATTAGAGATTTTCCACTCTGACCAAAAAAGTCTCACTCGACAAACATCACGTCGCATTCTCATCCGCCATCAAGGAGAGAGCTCGCAAACCAGACCGCTAATCCAAATCCAAATCAAACGCCGTTCAAGTTCCCTCGGCGAGTTCCGAGAGCGGATCTCAAGACCCTAATTATCCCTCAATTCAATCAAAAGGTCCAAACTTTCATAGTCCAGGTCACCATATACAACGCCACCGGAAAGAAAAATCTAAACTTCAACCAAAAAATCGCCCAAAAGCACCAAAACAACACCGCATACGAACCAAACACTGCAAAATCCAACATCAAGAGCTCCGCGCCACCACATCTGGAAGACGCACGGAGAGACAATGGTCGGATTAGATAAGATAAAAGATCGCAATAAGATTACCGCAGATCTTGATGGGAGCTTCGAGCTCGAGCAGATTGGGCTGCGAGAGGAAGATTTCGCGGGAGGCCACGCAGAGCTGGCGGATCTCGACCTCGGTGAGCTGGACCTGCTTGCAAGCCCTGGTGTTCCTGAAATCCAACAGCCTCTTTATGATGTCGTCCAGCGCCGCCGTCTCCAACGCCGCCCCTTGACCTTGTCTTGCCATTCAACTCTCAATCCCTCGATTCCAGCGGCTCCCTCCCGTCGTCGTTATCGCTCCCCTATCGCGGCGGAACGCGAGGCGAGGCGAGGCGAGGCGAGGCGAGCCCCTTTCCCGACGGAAGAACTGGAAGAGGGGGGAACGAAACCGCGAATTAGGGTTGCGCAGCTACCGAAACGACGCCGCGATTGCCGACCGATTAGGGAACGAACGGAGACGACGAAGAGAAGAGAGAGAAAGGAGAAGGAGAAGAGAGAGAAGGAGGAAGAGGGAAGAAGGAAGAAGGAAGAAGGAAGAAGGAGAGAGAGAGTAGAGAGAGAAAGAGAGGAGAGAGAAGGGAAGGGGCCTCTGCAACTCCGATGCGGCGGACGCTCCCTATACCTATCAAAAATTGTTTTCGCTGGAGACGATAAATCCGGCCTCCGGTCTGGAGAGTGCCCCCCGAGTTGGGGTCTTATTTCCGAACTGCCCCTCCTCCCTCTCTCTTCTCTCCGGTGCTTGCGTGGATTCTGAATTGAGTGGACAACAATTATAGTGGCTACTTTTTTGTGATTTTGATTATTTTTCTTTCCCATCTTGCTTTCAGGTTTCGTGGGCTGCTGGGGTCTATGGTGAATCTCCTTTGTGGGAGACTTCGAATCCCAAAAGAATTTTATATATTTGGGACACTAGATATCATAAAAAAGGCTGTCACTCCCTACCGACATATTGAAATTACACTCATCACTCGTTCGGTATCTCGATTGAATTTGGAAAACTAAACACATTCAGCTATTCGGCGATATTAGTATTGCTTATAAACTCCCACTATTAAGATTCTTTGAATCATGAGCTCTACGTCACTTTTCTAACTATTTATGGAAGAAAAAGTTTGTAAAATTAATTTAGTTATAATTATCGATTCATTATTGTGAATGGGCTCAAATTCCCATGCAAGATAGTGATCCATAAAATAACGCATCTTTGCTTATCAAAAGAAAAGATCGATCTTTTTTTCCGAGGTGACCAATTTAATCATGAAAATATCGATTCCCAACAAAATCTTACTTATCACTTATGATATTTTCTTTTTTTTGGGAAGAGCCAAATACTGCGCTTAGCTGCTTTTGTTTTTACCATATCATGAGCATACATACAACTCTAGCGCTCTAGATTCTACAGCCATGCTGAAAAGAAAGCCCTGTTGGAATCAAATCAAATTCACTAGGGCTTCAAAGATGTTTCTATTTATAGCAATCCATGATGATATAAGCCATAGTTCACATGCAGAGAGAGAGAGAGAAGAATCCACTTTTTGGAGATAGCTGCCAAATAGCACTTCATTTTCTTTTCAAATGGTCGGCCAAGTGGGGTGAGGCGCAGCACTCGGCCACGCCACAATGCGCTCATCTTCATCTCAAGAAAAGAGGACACACTCTTTCGGTCCTCATCCCCTCCTTTGCATCAATGGACCAAAAACGCCCAATAGACTAATCATCCATGTCCTTTCTTTATGATGGAGAACAGCTACGTTTAGTCGGTTTGTATTTGTAGAGTGTGATGGGGTGATGGAATCATCCAAGTAGAGTAACCCTGAGGAATTTCTCTCTTTCCGGCCAGGTGCTTGGGTTTGACTTTGGTGCACGACCCATCCCATCGTGCCCCAATTTAGCATTATGTGTCGCTCGTGTACATCCACCTCACTATGCATAAGGCAAATTAGAGAAAAGGAATAAGAATGTGTAAGATCGAGTATGTCTATTTCATAAAAAGCTTAAGATTTGAAAAATATTATCTAAAAAATGATTGATTATACTAATTAGAAAAATTAATCAACGGAAAGTGTTCATTATCCACAACAATTTATGCCTAATTATTTCAGTGGATAATAAAAATATTTTCATTCATTTGTAAGTGATAAAACGGTCATTTTTCGGAAATTATTTTCCAAATCTCGAGTTTTCTAGTGAAACAAATGTGCTCAACATTTAATCTTTGAGAATAAGATAGATATATCTCTTTCATTTTTTAAAATTTTACGAAGAAAATTTAAACCAAGGTTGTCAGCGAAATATATCATTAATTATATAACAAAGGATAAAATGACATGACATTAATAGTAATTTCTAAATTAAATTAATGTCGTTGTCTTTATAAAAAAAATAATATAATCCACGAGTTAAATGATAAAACTAAAATTTTCATCTCAATAGACAAAATTCGTCTAAAATAATCTTATAAAATACACATAGTGCGTTCGGTTCAATTTTTGCAATCAATTTTGGGCTTTCAAATGAAATTTGAACTAAAGATTTTATATTTGGCAACACAATCTCAAGGGTTTTGAATGCAAAGTCTTAGCTTCCATTCATTTCACGGATAATATGACATTTTTGAAAAAAAAAATTAGGAAATTATCTTTCGGGTAAATGATAATATATTTTTGGTGTTTGGTTGTAACTTGAAAATGAATTAGAAAATATTTTCTATAGTTTGATATAAAAAATTTGAGTTAATTTTCCTAAGAAAAATTACCAACAAATTTGATTTTTTTATTTTCTTTCACTTTATTTTCCTTCTTCTCCTCTGGTCACTAGCCACAAGTAAGGAATAAGCTCGCCCTGAGCTGGCGAGGCTTGACCTTGCGACGTCTCGGTGAGCTCAAGTCTCGCCAACTTCGGTTGAGCTCTTCCCTTGCCTAAGGCTAGTTGTTGGCCGTTGTGGTGGTCCACAACAAGCTAAGAAAGGAGGAAAAAGAAAAAGAAAGAAAAGAAAAAATAAAATAAAATAATTAGAAATTCACTTTTTAAAAATGTTTTTATAAGAACGAATGTTTTCAAGAGCCAAAGCGCCGAGAACCCATAAATGGTATTTGTGAACCTGGGCCTAAGTGCCGCGATCAAAGTTTGAGCATTAGGACTTGAGCATGACTCTTAAAGGGGTGATCGGGTCTAGGATGGGTAGGGTCTAGACTTGGACCCTGTACCCGATCCTGTTATAACCGCTTTCCCTTTTTTGAACCATGTACCCGACCCTGTTTGTATTAGACCATGTACCCGACCCACCCTATTTTTCCAGTCCGGTTCTAGGGTCAATCTTGTTTCCACTTGAACCTATTTTGCAACTTCTCAATATTCTATACGACTTTGAATTTTACATTAATACATGAGAAAATAATGCAATTCTTCTAATTTGTATTGAAACATTAAACACTTGTAATAAATAAATACATGAACTTTTTGACTAAATGAAAAATTAAGAATCCACAGGACTAATTATCATAAATAAAATCATAATGCAAAGCAAAAACCATAACATTGCATAAACATTAGCAAAAAACATGGATATAATATTAGTCTTATTCCCACAATTACTACATGAAGCTGTTTATTTAAGCAAACATAACTCCTCTTACAAAAGAGAAATTAGGAGAGCCAATCCACGTGGTACACAAGAAATGTTGTTTGTCCATCGGATGGTGTGAGAGGGAGCTGGTGAGGGAGGGAAGCGATTGAGGAAGAGGAACGATGAAGGAGGAGTGTCGTGCGTGTCTAAGAGAGCCAAGAGGAAAAATGCCATATAATTGCGGGAATAAAAATAGAAATTAAGGAAAAAAAAATAGGATTTTGGACCTCTACTTACAAAACTGGTTCCAAAACTGGTTCGGAAACCGGTCCCAGACGGGTAATCACTCGGACTAGGTTTGTGACATTCCGAATTTCCAATTATATTTTCAATAAATTAAAATGGGCATTTCATATGTGCGCATATAGTTCTTTTCCCTGAACTGATCACTCATGGGATAACTAGTCTACTAGGTGAAGCCGTTAAGAAATTCTAATGCATCGGACTTGAGAATTTGACCTGGAAACGACCTTTCGACCGAGTTAATCTGCAAGGGTCATTACGGACAGTTAAAAATCGATTAGAGACCGAAGAGGCATGTGATCGAGCGTGGGTGATGATCCAGCGTGGTGGATCGCACAATTCTTGTCGATCGGCACTAGACCGGCTTTTGTCGTCTTTTGGGTACCTTGTGTCCGTGTTTGAAACCTTGAGATTATCCCGACAACCGAGAGTCGCCAATGTGTCAAAGATGTACATTGTGGCTTGAATTGATCAACACATAGGTCAAATGCACGAAAATTTCTAAAAGCTACCCGGTGGATCAGTACGCGTTAATATCGTGCCAGAGTGAAATTAACCGTGAAATTGAGATCGAATTCAGAAATTGAAAGTCCGGGTGTGTCACAAATTATTTTAGGATCATTGGCTCATCTTCGGAAGATTTTTCATGCAAACTGAGTTTTTCAGCAAATTAATCAAGGTATGGTTAATTTGGCTTGAGAAATTAGTAGGCCGCCTTTGATCGTGTTTTGGGACTCAAGATGGTTCTATGGTCAAGTAAATATGTGAATTGAAGTGTGGTGACGTTGGATTAATTTTATGGATTTCAATTTGGTTCAATTAAAGGAGAATTGAAGACTTTGAATTTTATGTCCCGACGGAAAATGAAATTGAACCTATTGGATTAAGGTTGTGGGAGGTTGGAGTTAGTGGATTGTGACATCACAAGTGATGTCATGGTGTGGGGCAAGAATGGCTAAGATGTTGACAAGTGGATGGTGAGGATTTGCTCTTGGAAAGGTGACCCATCACCATCATCTTCTTCCTTGAATCAAAGGACTTGGTTGGATTTTGAAAAGAGGAGAGAGAGAGTGGAGAAACCGACCGGTTGAGCTTGCCCGACGCCCCCTTCGTCCGCCGCTTGGCCCACTGTTTCGTCGTCGCCATCCCGCCGCCGCCGGTGCCGTTCCTCCTCCGCCCACGCGACCGGGCCTAGCTCACGCCGTGCTTCCGCCCTAGTCGCCCAACCGAGACGCCGTCCGTCGACCGCCAGCCCGCTCGCCGTCGCCAAGGTCACCGGAGACCCGCCGGTTCGCCGCCGCTTCCTCACGTCGAGTTGCCGCCGCCCGTCTCCGCCAATCTCGCGCCCGACCAACCACCGGCGCACCTCCTTCGGCCCCAACCCGGCGGCTGAAAAAAAAATGGGTATGGCAGCAGCTTCGTGGCCCGTTTTGGCCGGCTTCCGGCCCGGAGTTTAGGTTTGCCTTTGGAAAAGTCGATCCCTCGTCGCCCTCATCGTTTGGTCCGCTCGGCTCGCTAATCCGGTGAGTTTAGCTCACTAAACCTCACTTAGAGAGGTTAATTATGCTTAGGGAGGTTTAGTTTATGTTAAGTGCTATTAGGTTGTTAGTTTAAGTTATTTAAGAGTGGATTAGATTAATGTGGTGTTTTAATTTAAAGTGTGTTTAATTAGGGTTAAGAATGTTTATTTTAAGATAAGCCTTGACGTAACTTAAATGAATTTATTTTTTATTTAAATAAATGTTTCGAAATTATTGGATTATTTAATAATATATTATATTACGAAAATTATTAAAATATTATTATTTAATTAATTTTCGGAATAAATTTAATTATTTAATAAATTCGAAAATTTTGTCGGGACCCTAAATTCTCGAATTTTCATTGATGATCTGCCCTGTATTCGGATTTTGAAATTGATGGTTGGATACTACAAATTGAGCGTGGATTGTGAAAAATATGGATATTATTATTTAATTAATTTTCTGAAAAAAAAAATTAATTATTTATTAAATTCCAAAAATTATTTCGGGACCTTAAATTCTTAGAATTTCGTGTTGATCGCTGTCTTTGTGTAGTCAGATTATGAATTTAATGAGCAGATTTTGCAAATTGAGTGTTGATTATGAAAAATATGGATTTTATTCAAAAAATCTCGGGTGTCGGGTTTTGATACCAAAATTGGATTTTAATGATTATATTAAATAATGGGGTTTGAAAAGTGAGTTATCGGCTTTCTGGTTCGGAATTAACATGCCCCCACACACTTGAATAATTTCTGGAATATTTTTAATATGAAGAAAAATAGCGGGATCACTATTTTAAGTGGAAGATTGAGTGGAATGCAAAGTGTCATTCCTGGGTAAGTATGATTTGGTTTGTGTGATAATTAAGAGGAATCGTCAAATTTGTTGAGTCGGACTTGCCCCTATGTGGATGCCCTTGGCAACGGATGCGGGTCGCGATAGAAAGGCTAGGCCTAACTGGACCTATCTTTCCTTCGGGAATGCCGTCGACGTAATGACGAAGCCGCGCTCCAAGGGGGGAGGCGATGCCTGGCATTAATGTTAGATAGCCGAACCTGCGAGTAGGCTATGCCCTTGTGTGGTAGTGAATAATAATTGGAATACGTCTTTGAGTGTGTTTGTGGTTCCTATGAAAGTGTTGACATTCCAATTGTTTGAATTCTTATTATTTCCTGAGTTTGTGTGATACAAATTATGCTAACCTGCAGGAAGGGATTAAGACGAGGTAAGTCTTCGTGTGATGTGACTAGGCCACCGGCCGTATTTTCTTTCTAATAGGGGTTTAGGGGGTTGAACTTGCTTTGGACAATGTCTCATCCCGTTGTGGGCCAAAATTTCGGTCCCTAGATGGTGGTCGTGGAGGACCGAAGCCATGGAGTCGGAAAGGTGAAAACTAAAGGATCGGTGAACGTATCCCGCTAGTGGTCTTAGGATAGTTCCCCTTTTATCGAAATTTGGTCTATTTTGTAATCAATCCAGTATTGTATTTAAACCGATGTGTTTATAAGCGAGTGTTTGGTATTGTGATTGATTGCCTGCTTTTCTATCCCAAGTTAAATGTTGTCAGGGGATTTGTTTCGCTTCCGCATGTGTAATAAAATGAATGGGTCAGCGACGTATCCTGGAATGTCGCATGTTTGATCGACCGCAATGGGATGTGCACGCGCTCGGGGTTTGGGACGTGACAAGGTTCCCAGACCGGTTTTAACCAGTTCTGAATTTTGGGAACCGGTTTCCGACCTTATTTTTCGAGTGGGCCGGTCCGGTTGCACACCCTACTTATGGATACAGAAAATACTTTTAAGCAATGTAAAAGTTATTTTTGGGAAAATAATTTTAAATCTTAAATTTCCGGCTAAACAAACCAGCTCCTCCAGACTAGGAATCTTTTCTGGATGTGCGTTGGATCATAACATGGAATCTACGAAGCATTCCTCGTCTTTCCATGTATAATGTCGCCATCGCGTTTGTTCATTACTTATACCGACCCGTTCCGACGTGATCTTGGATCACGAAGAATTCTCATCCAAAACCCTAAGGAGTCAACTCTCGCTGCCGCCTTCGTCTGGTCTCATATCAGGTAAAATTCCTCGTCACCCTTTGTCACCGTCTGGCTGAATCTGTTGTCCTTTCGTTTTCCTTCTGCTCGTGATTGTTTGTAAGGTGTTATTCAGGGCTCTTGATTGTTGTTTGATGTTCTTGCACCCTTCTTTCTTTTTTGTTTTCATCCCCAATTTTGCATTTTATCTGCATTTAGAGGCTCGTCTGGATCCGGCCAGAGATGGCCATTGCTGAGATCATCGTGTCCAGTGAAATTAGGTCTAATGGTTCATTGGGATTCAAGTGGGGCTTTCTTTTAGTCGAGTGGAGGTTGAGTCATCGACAATCAGACACAGGAAGATCCCAACTTTAGTGATACGACCGCGTGTTTTTTAGCATCAATTTGTTGCTAAGTGCATCAAGCACAAGCAAATGGTGGAAGAGGACTTTAGGTGTGACTCAGAGATTTATCTACCACCTGTTGCGGTATCTCTCTCTTTGAGACAAACTATCTATGTTGAGGGTGTCAAAACTTTGTGCATTTGTTGGGTTGTGATATATGTTTACATGGGAAGATCGAGTGGAAATTTTAGCAAAGATGGTTGATGGAGTCTGCAGAAACATGTGAGGGGGATAAACCAGACATCGTTCTGTTGTGCGAGGCTGCTAGTGACTTTACTCGGGATATTGCGGTGGAAAAAAATTTATAACTCCGGTGTGGAATATGAAAATGGTATCTCTTAGATTTTGTGTAATTCAACTGGTAATGGCCTTTGCTGGCATCATACTTATAGAGGTATCTCATTGAATTAAAGCTTTTGCTGTACTGTCACAAATTCTTTCCGCTTCGATCGCATTTCCCTGTTCTCTCGGCTTATGTGTTCAGTGAATAACTGGTCATAAGATGGGGGCGCTTGTGTTTGTCCTCTTTCCAGGTACATAGTTTTATGAGTAAATGATCTATGGGATTAAAAGGGTGCCAAAATTTATAGCAACTTATACAGTGAATTGCAGTTGATTGTCTTCAATTGCATCCAGTCATTGTCACCTTCTTGTATGAAGTTCTTTAAAATCTTCCCTGTGCTTCAAGTAATGAAGGTTTGATTAACAAAAGCAGATGGAGGACCCGGCAGATTCTGTCAAGGGAAAAGCTAACCAAGTGGAAATTGAGATTCCATCTGTTTCTGGAGCTATTCATGACCATCCAACTCCTCCGCGACCTTGTGATCTTGTCTGTGCGTTTTCCAAGCTAGAAAATGATGAAGAAGCATCTAATCGCCGATCAAAGTCATTGACAAAACTTTGTGGACTAATGATTGTATACATGATAGTTATGTTCGTTGAGGTTGTCGGTGGCATCAAAGCCAACAGTCTTGCAGTTCTCGCCGATGCAGGTCACCTGCTCACTGATATCGTCGGGTTATCAGTCTCTCTTTTTGCAGTGTGGGCATCTAGTTGGAAGGCAACATCACAGTATTCTTTTGCATTTAACCGCCTAGAAGTTTTGGGTGCACTTCTTTCAGTGCAACTTATCTGGCTGGTTTCTGGTCTCCTACTATACGAAGCATTTGACAGAATTCGTCACAAATCTGAGATGGTGAATGGAAAACTCATGTTCTATATTGCAGCATTTGGATTTATAGTAAACTTTATCATGGTCACGTGGCTTGGACATGATCATTCGCATCATGGATGTGATCATGCTGATCATCATCATCATCATCATCATCATCATCAACATGATGATGAGGGCGAGGAAGAGGAATTGCGTGCATTAGCTGCTAAAGAGGACCACGAAACAAATCTTTCAGTCTCCACTCCCTCAGCAAAGGCCAAGATTCTGAATATAAACCTTCAGGGGGCCTACTTGCATGTCATGGCTGACCTCATTCAATCGGTCGGGGTGATGATTGCAGGAGCCATCATATGGGTGGCACCACAATGGAAAGTGGTGGATTTGATGTCCACTCTAATTTTCTCTGTTCTTGTTCTTACCACTACTCTGTCCTTGCTTAAGAATGTAATTTGTGTTTTAATGGAGGGAACACCCAGGGGAATTGATGTTGAGAGTCTCGAGGATGGTTTGAAGCGCATAGAAGGAGTTCACGACGTTCATGACCTACACGTATGGGCGATAACACCTGATAAGATTGCCTTGTCTTGCCATGTTGTGGCCGAGTCCGGGGTTAGCTCTGGCAATATAGTTCAGAGCATCAGGATGTATTGTGAAAGAACTTACAGTATTCATCATGTCACTGTACAGGTGGAATAGTTTTGCTACATCTCTCTCCCCTAAATGTCATGCGATCTTCTGCGAACTCCAGCAAACTGGACTTATATGGAGACTTTTACTTTGATCATTCACCTGGTTCGTTATAATAGTAAAGTAACGACCTCAAACCTAAAAGAGAAAGACATGACATCCGAGCGCGTCTTCAATGAATCACGTGCATATGGCTAGTCAGTTTCATTACTCAACAGTAATAACCCACCTTCTTGCTTTTATTCCGAGAAAGGGAGTTGAACGTAATTATTGTCCATAGAAGTATCAGCACCGACAAGTTGTGAAATACTTGCCAACCACAATGATATGGCGATAATGTTAAATGCAACTAATTAGAAAATGGCAAGAAAGTGGAAGCTCTTTTTATTGTACAGATCAAAAACCGTGGAAGAAAGTCAGCGAGGCCGAAAGGGAGGCACTAGTTTGTGTAACCGATAGCCACGTCTGAACAACTTTATTCCGAGAATGGGAGTTGAACGTAATTAACCAGCCCTGACTTCATTTAGCAATCAGAAGAGAAAGTTAGGTTAGTTTGGGACGTCTCAAAATAGTTTAAAGTCCTCAGAAAAGCTATGCGAATCTTAAAAGACGCAAGTAAAAATTTAGTATGAAAGATCATGTATTATTAAAAGTTTCTCCTACGAAGGGTGTAATGCGATTTAACACGTGGGAAATTGAGTCCAAGATATGCGAGACCATTTTTTATCTCAGAGAAGATTGGTGAAGTCACTTACCAACTGGCTTTGCCACTAGCGCTATCGGGTGTTCATAATGTGTTTCATATCTCTTTGTTGCGGAAATATGTGTCAAATCCTGAACATGTGCTAGACTTTACTCCATTGAGATTATAGGAGAACTTGATGTATGAGGAGCAACCTATTCGCATCATCGGTAAAAAGGATAGGTATGAGGAGCAACCTATTCGCATCATCGGTAAAAAGGATAGGATGTTGCAGCGACGAACTATAAGGAGATACAATAGCAAAACCACACTAAGAGAGAGGCCACTTAGGAACTTGAGGAGGAGTCAAGACAAAAATATCCTCATTTGTTTGAAAGTTGAGGTAAATAAGTTTTGATGATGAAATTTCTTGTAAGGAGGGTATAATGTAATATTTGACTTTTCAAAGGATTTTTTTTAATAAAAAATAAATAAAAAGGGTTGAAAAGTCAAGATAAAGTAAAAAAAAAAAAAAAAGGCGGCTTAGCTCTTTTAAGGGAGCTCAAAGCAATTTGGGAGAGGGAGAAAAAGAAGAGAGGGAGAGAGAAAGGAGAAAGAAGAAGAAGAAGAAGAAGAAGGAAAAAGAGAAAGGGGGTTTGGCATGTGCACGCCGTGGATGCCTCGCCAAGCCAACTCGACTACATAACCCACACTTGGATTGTGAGATCAACGGTTCGAGTAATGTATGTTATTTGGTTTTGGGGCAGTCCAAGTGAGTAGTACTGATGCTTCTTTTTTTTTTTGTGAAACTCATATTCCAAAGTAAGAGTAACTCAACATAGACTTATGTATGAGAACCTATTTGTTGTATGAAACTAGATAGAGTGTCCAATACTTCTCAGTTATGGGATAATTTGATAAACCTTTCTTGAAGGGTTATGGATGCTATTTTGGTACATTTAATTTATGTGATAACTATTGAAAGATGATATGTGTTGTGTTGAGAAAAACTAATTGTGATGTGAATGGGTAAATGATTAAGTGTTATACGATAACGAAATTTCATGTGAGTCACTTCTAAAGCCCTGTAGTCAAGGGCTAAATGCTACATAGCGACTTGAGTCACTTTGGGAGCCATCTCTAGGGCCTTGCACTATTGATATACGTAGTAAAAAGCTAAGTGCTACACGATAACATGATTTCATAAAAGCCACTTCTAAGACTTTGTAATATTGCTATATGTAAGTGCTATACAGTAACGTAAATTCATGGGAGTCATCTCTAGGACTTTGAGTTAGGTATTGAGCATGAAATGAATTGTTAATATGAGATAGGACGAGTTCAATTATTGAGCCAAACTAATAATGCATGTTTTGATATTAAAAATGAATGGGAAATTCTACTATTTGATGTAGGCAGATTGAAGTAAGATACAATGCATTGTATTCATGCAGGTTATTATATTTTGGTTTGGCATTAATGAGCCATGTCTTTGAGTTTTAAATGTGTAATGTGGAGGTTTGATATGCTTTTATGATATATGATACTCACTAAGCTGTGGTTGCTCATTCCACTCATGTTTCATGTTTCAGGTCTCAAGGTTAGCAGCAAGTAGAACAAGAGCATTACTGGGAAACTTTTGAGAGTTATATTTTGAGGTATGGCTTAAGGAGTTGTTTATATAATTGTTAAAAATTATTGGGTTGGCTGAGTTCTGATTGTACATATTCTTTTTAGTGGACTATAGAAACTTTGATATCGTGACCAATTTGTTAGTTTATCTAATATGTATATCTGTTGGATATATACATTTCATATCAAGTAGTTGATTATATTTGAGGCTGGGTCCTTCGTGTGGAAGGACGGACGAAGGACGGCCATGTCATCCCATTTTCTTGTAGTTTCGGGGTGTGATATCAGCGACATTAATTGTGGTCCCTTGACCAGGAAGCGTAGTAGCAGCAGCTTCCCGAGCTGCCAATGCCTTTATGCTTATGATGTGGTAGATCTCTGTCAAAATTGTCTGAAATGCCTTCTCAATGTTTGTTGCGTCCAATGCTGAAGTCTCAAGAAATGAAAGACCCTCCTTCTCAGCCAAGCCCCCGGGACAGCACTTTAAAGGGTTCAAATCAGACTTGTTCCCAGCCATCAGAATAACTATGTTAGAATCTGCACTGTCCCTCAGCTCCCGAAGCCACCTCTGGACATCGTCAAAGGTTTGCCTCTTTGTTATGTCATTCACTAGCAGAGCTCCCACTGCTCCCTGTAGTACGCACTGGTAATGGCTCGATATCGCTCCTGACCAGCAGTGTCCCATATTTGTGCCTTGACGGTCTTTCCCTCAACCTGAATTGAAAGGCATACTTCATCCGTTGCACTAGAACTAGATAGAGAATCCAAGGCCCATACATCACAGTTCACAAACCCATATCAATATTGATTATTTTTAGGGCCATCAAGTACTTAACTACACATCAAGTGATCGTTTCTTTTCTTACAAATTATAATTATTACCATTTGACAGTGTCTGATCAGCAGGCATGGTGCCAAACACAGAGTACCCAGTCATCAACTGACCCTTCTTTCTCATCCAAAACACATGTCTACCCCACTTGAGACCTTGCTCAGCAGCGTAAATGCATTTACATTCAAGAGAGCCCTCAATCAAAGTTACAGAACTGAATTCTTTCGCAATACCGGGAGAATAGAAGAGGATTTCAAACTTCGCTACGAGTTTAGAAGTAAACATCTACTAACTTCTACTAACATGTACACCATAGTAACTCCCAAGTTCCCAGAAACTGCAGATCCCAACAGCGGGCCATCACGTGCAGAAATAAGGGGAGGACACGCCCACCAGTTCTAAGTGGCAAGATCAATCAAACAAAATTGGATCAAGAGAAGAACCAGACTTCTATTTCAACTTTTACCAGAAGGAATGGAATGAAATGCCCATCATCCCCAGAAAGTCGTTCCAACCTTTTCGAAATGCCATCTTCAAACTCTCTCTTCGAAAGAGGAGCAAATTTGGCCATGGAAACCAGAAATCTAGATGATCTGAAGACACTTGATTTCTTTGGCATCTTCTGTGAATCCTTCCGAATCGCCCTTATCCATCGAAAACTCTCTGCCGCTAAGCTCTTACCCGCATGCTCTCTCCTCTCCTTTCTTTTCATGGCTCAAACTCCAGTCTTCCTGCTTCTGTACTCTAAATCAAGCCTCCTAAACTACTTCAATCGCAGCGACGGAAACTCGGATCTTGCTTATCGGGTCTTCTCGGCAGCTTACTAATCGATCTCAATGGCCTTATTGCTCTACCTGATATCAGCCATCGTGTTCATGGTCGCATGGATTTACACTCATCCCCAAGGAGATCGGCTTCAAGAAAATCGCACGTGTGGTCCCGAAACTTTGGGAGAAATTAATAGTCACATTTATATAGGCTAACGCCATGCTTTTAGCTTACCATGTTATTGCGTGGTCGGCTTTGAATCTGAAGGTCATCATCGAGAATATGTTTCTTTGGGCTGTTCTATCGACTGCATACACTGTAGGGTTCGTGTACATAATCATGGTTTGGAACATGGCTAATCTTGTCTCTGTTCTAGAAGATGTTTATGGAATTAAAGCCACAACGAAGAGTAATGTTTTGGTTAAGCATAACATTGGGACCGTGGAATTCTTCTTCTTTGCGTTTGCTTAGTTCGATTTGGTTCTGCAGCTACTGATCCTATTCTTCATTGTGTTCGATGTTGTTTTGAGAGAAAGAGTGCTTCGAAATAGGAATCGGAATGGCGTGCTTCTTGTTGATGTCAATGGTGATTCTTTTTTAATACGTCCGTCTGCAAGTCTAATGTCGGCCCCCATGAGAATGTCGACAAGTGTTTCTTGGCTGAGCACCTCCTGTCGTGTCTCGGAGAGTATGCGCCTTTGAAGATCCATGGTGATGTTGAGATTATTTAAACCTTGTATTTAATGATACTTCACAGGAAAATTGAAAGTGTGCTGGTCCAATTACGTGTATTATTCATTTGGTGATATGAATTGAATGCAACATGTTTATGATGTACATGCCTTGAGCAATCGATTCACTTCTATCGTGCCCTAAAAACATAGGCATCCGTTGGATTGGTCTATATTTCTTTCACGAACCAATGGCTTCATTTATTGCAATCGTAACTACCAACTGATGTTGGTATGTATAATTAACTAATTTCTGGATTGTCAAGGTCATTTTAAAGGGGAAATGAGCGGAGTTTCTGAGAGAATTCGTAATTTACTTATATTGCTCGTCGTACAGTATAAATATTTATAAATCTTTGGCAAGTCTTCCGAAATAGTTTCGATCTAGATAAGCATTTGTTTCTCGAGAAACAAACGACAGAGAGGTTGACTTGGCTGCATGCACTAAGTCAATTGAAGAAGACTTCGTCGCTCTCAGTACTAGGGAACCTTGGCCCGCAGGGTTTGTCGCGTCTCTTTGTAAATGGAATCTTTCCCCCCAAATCGCACGCTCGAAGACGACGCAGATACATTCCAACTTTGAGAGGAAGCTAATAATTGATATCACGATGTATATAGTTTCAAACATGGCACAATTACAATGTCATCCGCATGATAATTACGTAATGTTAAACTATAATTGGTTTGTTTTACATGCATTGATTCATGAATACAGCACTCTCATGTATATATAATTGGTTTGTTTTAGCGAACATGGTTGATGGTGTCTGGAGAAACATGTGATGGGGATAAACCAGACATCGTTCTGTTGTGCGAGGCTGCTAGCGACTTTACTTGGGATATTGCGGTGGAGAAAAGATTCATAACTCTGGTGTGAAAGAGCAATCCATGGTATAGTGTGGAATATGAAAATGGTATCTCTCAGATTTTGTGTAATTTAACTGGCAGTAGCCTTTGCTAGCGTCATGTGTACGGAGGTATCTGGTTGAATTGGAGCTTTTGCTGTAGTGTCACAAAGTCTGTCCACAAATCTGGAAACTTGCATATTGCTGCTACGCTGTCGGTGCTGTGGATCCTAAATTCCCGTCAATTTCAGAATCGATCAAGATAGATTTTTGCTGATCCTTCCCCAGGATGGTGTTCGCAGGGCCTTCCTCTCCAGCCAGCACTGATTCAGACACCAAGAGTGTCGGGAAGGTGAGTACTTCGCTTTTGTGAGCACGAGCTGACCAAGCTGCATCTTTTCTCAGTAAAAGCTCGATGGAATTAATGATATTTCTATCGGATTGCAGACAGGTTCTTGCCCATTGTTGCCGAGAATGGTGTTCGCAGGGCCTTCCTCTCCAGCCAGCACCAATTCAGACACCAAGAGTGGAGGGATGGTGAGTAGTTCGTTTTTGTTCGCAGGGCCTTCCTCTCCAGCCAGCACCGATTCAGACACCACGACTGGAGGGATGGTGAGTAGTTCGTTTTTGTGAGCATGAGCTGACCAAGCTGATTCTGTAGTCCTTTCGTTTTCCTTCTGTTTATGATTGTTTGTAAGGTGTTATTCAGGGCTCTTGATTGTTGTTTGATCTTGCACCCTTCTTTCCTTTTGTTTCCTCCCCAATTTTGCATTCTCTGTATATAGGGGCTCGTTTCGATTGGGTCAAAGATGGCCACTGCTGAGATCATCGTGTCCAGTGAAATTAGGTCCAATGGTTCATTGGGATTCAAGCGGGGCTTTGTTTGAGGGTCGAGTGGAGGTCGAGTCATTGACAATCAGACACTAGATCCCAACTTTAGCGACACGACCGCGTGTTTTTAGTATTAATTGGTTGCTAAGTGCATCAAGCACAAACAAATGGTGGAAGAGGACTTTTAGGCACGACTCAGATTTGTCTACCACCTGTCGGTGCATCTCTCTCTTTGAGACAGATTATCTATGTTAACGGTGTTCAACTTTGTGCATTTATTGGATTGTCATATCTGTGACATGGGAAGATTGAGTGGAAATTTTAGCAAAGATGGCTGATGGAGGCTGGAGAAACATGTGAGGGGGATAAACCAGACATCGTTCTATTGTGCGAGGCTGCTAGTGAGTTTATTTGGGATATTGCAGTGGAGAAAAAATTCATAACCCTGGTGTGGAAGAGCAATCCATGGTTTAATATGGAATATGAAAACGGTATCTCTTAGATTTTGTGTATCTTAACTGGTAATGGCCTTTGCTGGCGTCATGTTTACGGAGGTATCTGATTGAATTGGAGCCTTTGCTGTACTGTCACAAATTCTTTCCACTTTGATCGCATTTCCCTGTTCTCGGCTTATGCGTTCAGTGAATAACTGGTCATAAGATGGGCGTGCTTGTGTTTGTCCTCTTTCCAAGTACATGGTTTTATGAGTAAATGATCCATGGGATAAAAATGAGGACCAAAATTTATAGCAACTTATACAGTGAATTGCAGTTGATCGTCTTCAATTGCATCCAGTCATAGTACCCTTCTTGTATAAAGTTCTTTAAAATCTTCCCAGTGCTTCAACTAATGAAGGTTTGATTAACAAAAGCAGATGGAGAACCCAGCAGATTCTATCAAGGGAAAAGCTAACGAAGTGGAAATTGAGATTCCATCTGTTTCTGGAGCTATTCATGACCATCCAAGTCCTCCACGACCTTGTGATCTTGTCTGTGCCTTTTCCAAGCTAGAAAATGATGAAGCAGCATCTAATTGCCGATTAAAGTCATTAACAAAACTTTGTGGACTAATGATTCTATATATGACAGTTATGTTCGTCGAGGTCGTTGGTGGCATCCAAGCCAACAGTCTTGCAGTTCTCGCCGATGCAGGTCACCTGCTCACTCATATCGTTGGGTTATCACTCTCTCTTTTTGCAGTGTGGGCGTCAAGTTGGAAGGCAACATCACAGTACTCTTTTGCATTTAACCGCCTAGAAGTTTTGGGTGCACTTCTTTCAGTGCAACTTATCTGGCTCTTGTCTGGTCTCCTACTATACAAAGCAGTTGACAGACTTCTTCACGAATCTGAGATGGTGCATGGAGGGCTTATGTTCTATACTGCAGCATTTGGATTTATAGTAAACTTTATCATGGTCATGGGGCTTGGACATGATCATTCGCATCATGAATGTGATGATGCTGATCATCATCATCATCATCATCATCATTATCATCATCATCAACAACATGATGGTGAGGGCGAGGAAGAGGAATTGTGTGCATTAGCTGCTAACGAGGACCACAAAACAAATCTTCCAGTCTCCACTCCCTCAGCAAAGGCCAAGATTCTGAATGTAAACCTTCAGGGGGCCTACTTGCATGTCATGGCTAACCTCATTCAATCGGTGCAGGTGATGATTGCAGGAGCCATTATATGGGTGGCACCAGAATTAATAGTGGTGGACTTGATGTCCACTCTCATTTTTTCTGTTCTTGCTGTTGGCACTACTCTGTCCTTGCTTAAGAATGTAATTTGTGTTTTAATGGAGGGAACACCCAGGGGAATTGATGTTGAGGGTCTCGAGGATGGTTTGAAGCGCATAGAAGGAGTTCATGACGTTCATGACCTACACGTATGGACGATAACATCCAACAAGATTGCCTTGTCTTGCCATGTTGTGGCCGAATCTGGGGTTAGCTCTGGCGAGATAGTTCAGAGCATCAGGGTGTACTGTGAAAAAAATTACAGTATTCATCATGTCACTGTACAGGTGGAATAGTTTTGCCACATCTCTCCCCTAAATGTCATACGATATAGGGATGTGCAACCGGACTTGATTTACCCAAGAACTAACCCGGATCACCTGGAAAATAGGTCCGGGAATAGGTTCCTGTTTGAACTGGTCCCATTTTTTGGGAATTGGTTGAAACCAGTTTGGTTCCCGATTCCTAGTAAAGGCCCAGCTAGGAATCGGACATATTGGACCGGTTTTGGAACTGATTTTTACTAGTGTTAAAAAAAGATTTATTGACCATTTTAGATAAATAAACAACTTCCTCTATAGTTGTGGGAATGAAATTGATATTAAACTCATGTTTGCTATTAATGTTTATGTAATGTTAGGATTTTTACTTTGCCTTGTGATGTTTGTTTATAATAATTAGCCTTGTGAATTCTTAATTTTTTGTTTAGTCAAAAAGTTTATGTATTTTTTTATTACATGTGCTTAATGTTTTAATACAAATTAGGAGGATTACGTTATTATTTTTCAATATATTTCTGTAAAATTCGAAACCGTATAGGATATCGAGCGGTTACAAAATAGGTTCTAGTGCAAACAAGATAGACTCTAGAACCGGGCCAGAAAAACAGGATAAATTTCAAAACACATCCGGTGCAAACAAGATAGACCCTAGAACCAAATCAGAAAAACATGATAGATTTCAAAACACATTTAGTGCAAACAAGCTATGATAGAGGTTTCAAAAAAAGGAAATCGGTTATAACATGGTAGGATACAAGTCCAGCTCTGGAACCTACCTACTCTGGAAGCGATTACCTCCAAACGATCTTCTGTGAACTTCAGCATGGAGAGTTTTACTTTGATCATCATACAGTAATGACCTCAAACCCAAAAAAGAAAGACACATAACATCCGAGCGCATCTTCAATAAATCACCTGCCTGTGGCTAGTCAGTTCCATTACTCAACAGTAATAACCCAATTTCTTGCTTTCATTTCAAGAAAGGGAGTTGAACGTAATTATTGTGCATAGAAGTATCGGCACCAATAAGTTGTGGAGCACTTGCCAGCCACAATGATTTGGTGATGCTGTTAAATTCAATTAAATAGAGAATGGCAAGAAAGTGGAAGCTCTTTTTAGTGTACGGATCAAAAACCGTGGAAGAAAGTCAGCGAGGCCGAAAGGGACGCACTAGTTTGTATAACCGATAACCACGTCTGAACAACTCTATGTCGGGCCACCCATTGGACAGAGTCTCCACCTAACCAAATTGCTGCATTTTACTCTTACTGAAAATGACAAAAAGAATAAACAAAGTATCGCCTCTTCAAAAGCTAAAAATACCGTTCATCAGGTCTGGTCACACCTCAACAAAGTAAAAAAGAAAAATAAAACGGGGGGGGAGAAAAGAACACCACAAATATTCTACAAATGTCTCGTTGACCCAAAAGAAAATGGGCTCATATCTAAGCTGCTGGGGTTAATTACCACTCAAATTTTGTCTCCTGAATCACAGTGTTGCCTTAAGTAGAACAACAGCCTCTCTTGTTGGCATTCCCTGAGGCATCAGCGACATTAATTGTGGTCCCTTGACCAGGAAGCGTAGTAGCAGCAGCTTCCTGAGCTGCCAATGCCTTTTTGCTTATGATGTGGTAGATCTCTGTCAAAATTGTCTGAAATGCCTTCTCAATGTTTGTTGCGTCCAATGCTGAAGTCTCAAGAAATGAAAGACCCTCCTTCTCAGCCAAGGCTTGACCATCGTCCCCTGGGACAGCTCTTAGGTGGTTCAAATCAGACTTGTTCCCAGCCATCATAATAACTATGTTAGAATCTGCATGGTCCCTCAGCTCCCGAAGCCACCTCTGGACATTGTCAAAGGTTTGCCTCTTTGTTATGTCATAAACTAGCAGAGCTCCCACTGCTCCCCTGTAGTACGCACTGGTAATGGCTCGATATCGCTCTTGACCGGCAGTGTCCCATATTTGTGCCTTGACAGTCTTTCCCTCAACCTGAATTGAAAGGCATACTTCATCTGTCGCACTAGAATCAGATAGAAAATCCAAGGCTTACATCACATTTTACAACCCAATGTCAATATTGATTATTTTTAGGGCCATCAAGTACTTAACTACACATCAAGTGATCATTTCTTTTCTTACAAGTTATAATTATTACCATTTGACAGAGTGTCCGATCAGCAGGCATGGTGCCAAACACAAAGAGTACCCAGTCATCAATTAACCCTGCTTTCTCATCCAAACTTCACAACGTCTGCCCCACTTGAGACCTTGCTCAGCAGCGTAAATGCATTTACATTCAAGAGAGCCCTCAATCAAAGTTATAGAAGTGAATTCTTTCACATAAAATCAGCTAATTTGACTTCAATGCCATGACAAGATGACAGAAATCTGAATGCAATACCAGGAGAATAGAAGAGAAGTTCAAACTTCGCTACGAGTTTAGAAGTAAACATCTACTAACTTTTACTAACATGGACACCATAGTAACTCCCGAGTTCCCAAAAACTGCAGATCCCAACGGCAGGCCATCACACACAGAAAGAAAGCGAGGACAGACCCACCAGTTCTAAGTGGCAAGATCAACGAAACAAAATTGGATCAAGAGAAGGACCGGACTTCTATTTCAACTTTTAACCAGAAGGAATGGGATGAAATGTTCCCGTTAAATAACCAAACACCATAACATTTATTGCACTATGTATGAAGCCATCCATCTCCCTTTGCCAACCCCCCCCCCCCCCAAAACCACACGCACACGCACCAAAAAAAAAAAAAAAAAAAAAACGACAAGTTATAACATTAAATAACCCCAAGACTACCCCACCCCCACCAAAAGTAAAGGTTTCTAATTTTCCACCCAAGTCTTGCCTTTGGAATCAACGAATTTCAGTTTGCAGTAATTCGATAAATAAATGGAGACCAAAATTTGTTTGCTGATCATCAGGATCTAGATCTAGCATAAAAAACCAGGAAAAACAGAATTGCTTCAGTGGATATACCCAAAAATTTCACGAACAGCCATGTCCGCAGCACACGTTGTCATTTTGTAGACAAGCACGAGTAAGATCCTAAATATTGATGCAATACCCGGCAATTCACAGAATGACAGCAAACAATTAAATACTGGATACTAATCTGCTAATATTACTTCCATATAATTTAATAATACCAAGAAAGCATTTTTTTCCCATTTACATTGTTAACTGTTAATAGAATAATTCAAAAGGGCAATCAAAACGAAGCAAGAGCCAAAATCAATAGGCAGTGCAAATAGAAGAAGAAGAAGAAGAAGAAGAAGAAGAAGAAGAAGCATTAGCTAGATCAATTTTCAATGCACCCAGGAAGTCAATCAAATGATCGGACAACACAACCAGCCAGGATGACGTAACGACGACCGAAGTAGAGAGAGAAGACAAAGTTCACCTGCAGGGTTCTCGTCGCGAACTCAACGCCGATGGTGGACTTAGATTCCAGGCAGAACTCGTTCCTCGTGAACCTCGAGAGGATGTTCGATTTGCCGACGCCGGAGTCCCCGATCAAGACGATCTTGAACAGGTAATCGTACTCGTGATCCACCCGGTTCGCCATCCCCCGATCGCCCCTAAACAAAAACCAAACCTAAACACCAGATTCGGACCAACGCGGAATTCAGCACCGAAACAAACAGACGCGGCCAAATCCAACGCGCGAACGCACGGCGCGAACGAAACCCGAAGACGCACTTACGCGACAGATCGGCACCGCCCCCGAGAATCGGATCGAATGGGCCCGCCCCGGATCGCGCGCGGGAGCTCGAGACGAGAGGGAGCGGACGGGAGGCCGCGATTCGACGAGGCTGGAGAAGGGGAGAATCGGGGACGCCGGAGGCGGGGGCGGGGGCGATCGGCGATTGACGACGGAGGAGGAGGAGGCGATGACGGGGGGCGTTTGAAACGGGGGCGAGGATTTGCAGGGGGGAGATTCGTATAATTTCTTTGGGAGTTTCTTCTGGAGGTGGGTGGGAGGAAGGGGGCGGACGGCGTCGTTCCGGGTCGTCCACCAATCGAGTGCTCAATAATTGTCAAACATGTGATGGGCGAGAGACATGCCGGCTGGGAAGAGAGAGATGACGGTGGGTGCGACGGTGCGGTTGGTGCTCTCCACGCCGGCCGATGTTTTATTTGTTTATTCCATCTCCGATCCCTCTTTTGAGTGGTCCAGGGATAAATGGATTCGTTCTTCGTTATGTAAAATCGAGATTCCAACCACTTGCTCAATTTATCTGGACCATTCTTTAGAAATATGTACGTATTTTATGTATTGTCTCTGATAATTAATTGAAATATGAAAGAAGATTCGATAGGGATTTTTTGAATGTTTAAAGAGCTCCAATTATTTTTTTATGTAATAAAAAGAGTAGCATTTGAGACGCTCAAATACTTTTTTTTTTTTTAAATGACTTATGGGATGTGCATTGTTATTACTTGGAACCTTCGTCGGCATATAAAAGGGACATCTTATTCCCATCGATTGAGTATGTCGAAATTAATGTATCGGTAATCTCGGACGTTGTCTTTATTAGCTTGATCATTGGCCTCACATATTCGACAATAGCCCCGTCGAGTTCACATGAAAGGAAGCAAGAAACCGAAGGAAAAGGAGAAGATAATTTGTGGGAGAATTTTCTGTATTGATTCAATATACATGACTCCATATTATAGTACAAAGTGTGTATAAGAAAAAGGAAATGATGTATCCTATAAATTAAATCAATATTAGATTAATCTCAATTGATTCTATATATTGATCTCAATCCAAAAGGATATTGAACAATTCACGTATATCTTCCAACAACACACTTGATTGACTGGTAATAAAAGTGAGCACAACAACCAGATCGAGTCAGTCATTTTTTAGCAGTCCCAATTTCTAAAATTTGGATCAATTCTAGGTATACACCCATCCACCTAGACTGCTTGGGCCAGACCAAATATTTATTATTTTATTATTATTATTATTATTATTATTATAAAACATGTCTCAAAACCTAATTTATCATTCTCTTGTCGCTCATTCATATCGGCTCTTGCTCGATCTCTTGCCTCTCACTTCTCATTTTTAGTCTGATGTGGTCACGTCACGCCTTCCTCAGTCCCTCTTGCTCACTCAGTTTGAAGATTCTCACTTCTTGCTCTCAATCTCACGCGATCAGACATCTCCCTCATTTGGTGTTTGTTCTGTTGCACACATTTTCCCTTAATTTTCTAAGAGCAAAAATTTCAAAGAAGATTGGGAATCCTAGAGAGCGTTATTCCTAGTTAATGAAGAAGCAAGGGGTGAGAGAGCTGGAAGGAGGTCCATGTCTATTTTATGGGGATGTTACAGAGAACAAGAATGTGCTAATTAATGAGACATGGGAAAAAAAAAGAATAATGATATTCCTGCTGGTTTCTAAACCCATCCAAGAACTGGATCAGACTAGACCAATTCCAAAACGAGATAGGTCAGTTTTTTATTCTAAGGTGGGAACTGATTCATATTGAAACCTATCATCCTTGATTAGTGGGCTATCCTTACATAGAAGAGCATGTAAGTCAGGTTAAAATGGATTAATCCAATATATAAACAACCAACAACAAACGTCCAAAATTTTGGCATATGATGTCTGAAATGGAAAGATTCGGACTGTATTTCACAATATTCTTCTTGTCTGTGTGTACAGTAAATCAGGTGATATTCGGTGTGACTTCCACACATTTTAATTAATCCGCTTCTTGAGAGGGATGAGGCCCAATAACTTGATATGGTTGATGAGGTCGAGTCCATCAAAGGACAAGGTGACGTGTGCAATACGAAGTAGTGAGATCCTCATCAATAGATTCATTTGTGTCCCCACCTCATCTCTCAAACTCCTACTGTTATAAGCGAGCGATGAAGGAATTTTCCAATGACTTATCAAAATATCCCACGCGTTGGGAAGCTGAACATATTGTATATTCATATTTTTGATAGACTAAATTAGATATTAGACGAGAAACAAAAAGATGAAGTCCAAGACATTTCTTTTCGCATTTTGCGATATATAACCAAATATATTCACTTTTTTTGTCCGCATAATTTACGACTTTCGGGTTTTAGGGACCCTATAACAGCTCATTAAATCTCAAAGTCCATTTGGACGACCTACACAGTAATTTCAAATGATAAACTCCACTTCATTACCTGATTGAAAATTTTAAAAATTAAAAATTCACGAAAAGCCAATTTTTTCAAGACACTATATGACAATAATCAATAATTCAACCACCGGTCGCGGTCTTTCCTTAGTAAGTTTTCCCTCATCGTGGTGGACCACTGATCCTTTTTGAAGGGCGATGATTCGATTTCAACAAGACGTTTTTAGCGTCTTACCCGTTTCGCGGGTGGGGATCTCCCGTCGGCCCAAAGCTTTACTCCTGCCCGCGACGACGCGCTTTGGATCATAAAAAAAAAAAATCAATAATCAATAATATATCAATATATATATATATATATATATTAAACCCAGTTATATTTGGACCTTGAAACAATGAAACATCCCCCCGTCTCCATGTTGATTTAATGAGCCACTAGTGTTTCTTCCCGCAAGAAACTTCAATGGCGGGTCGACTGTTCTCGAAATCAAAGTTCCGATTTTTCGCCTCTTCTCTCCTCCGAAACGTCAACCCATCTCCTCTTCGAGAATCCTCCATTCTTCTGAAACCACGGGCTCAATTCTTGGAGCAATGTGCGGCCATGGACGCTCCTTGGGTGAGGCGATACCACGACGGGAGGCCGAGGGGACCCCTCTGGAGGGGCAAGAAGCTCATCGGGAAGGAGGCGCTCTTCGTGATCTCGGGACTGAAGCGGTTCAAAGACGACGAAGAGAAGCTCGAGAAGTTCATCAAGACCCACGTCTTGAGGCTCTTGAAGATGGACTTGATCGCCGTCCTCACCGAGCTGGAGCGCCAGGAGGAGGTCTCTCTGGCTGCCAAGGTTTTGGCGCATTTTCCTCTCTGGGCATTCGCTTCTTCGGTTCTTTGGCAATTTCGGTTTGCTTGGGATGTTCTGTATCCGCTGTTGGACTTACCCTGTACAAGTTATTTGGCCCGCAAGTTCTTTTTGGTGCTGTTTCTATTGCCAAGCGATTGCATTGTATGTTTCTCGCGTTCGGGCAGCGAAATGTTTTGCCTGCGTAGCTTTGATTTTCTTCAACGTAGAAACTATCAAATCGTGTAGAAAAGCGAAGGTACGCGGGAGGAGAAGTCCAGGGACCGTTGCCTACTACGTGGTTGATGAAATGCTTGAATGATATATTTCTCCTGGAACTGAGATTAGACAGTGTTAGGGTTTAAAACTGATAAAATATTGATACTTTGTGATTAAGTCTTGTGATTGGGATTTTGCTGCGGTAATTTAACTTTGTTGCACTCCAAAGGCTGAAGATTGATTTGCTTAAATATACCTCTTCTTTTTATGTATTGGTCTGTTTTCCTCAGCTGCCACCGCTTGCGATATTGACAATGAGTTTATACTGTAACTAGTGTTTGACTGTTTTTCTTCCCTGTGAAGTTGTTAGGAATTATGTTCCTTTAATGAGTAGCCGGGTTGCTAATTGCAGCCTTGGTTCATTTTATAAATTTTTCAAGGGAAGCTCGACGATTAGAAACTTCCGGTGTTTGTTTGATTTGCCAACCTTTCCAGCACTACTATGGCATTTATCTGTTGTGGCTCAAAAGCACCTTGTTGAAATGCAGGTGTTTGGGGTCCTTCAAAAGCAAGACTGGTATAAGCCTGATGTGTTTCTTTATAAGGACTTAATTATTGCATTGGCAAGATGTAAAAAGATGGACGAGGCCATGCAATTGTGGGAAGCTATGAGGAAGGAGGAGTTATTCCCTGATTCTCAAACGTACACTGAAGTCATCAGGGGCTTTTTGAGGTATGGATCTCCAGCAGATGCAATGAACATATACGAGGACATGAAGCTGTCTCCAGATCCACCGGACGAGTTGCCATTCAGGATATTGTTGAAGGGACTCATACCTCATCCCCTTTTGAGGAACAGAGTCAAGCAGGATTTTGAGGAGCTCTTTCCTGAGCGGCATGTTTATGATCCTCCTGAAGAGATATTTGGTGTTCATTAAGGTTAGTCATTGATTATGTTCTTTCTCAATATCATTAAGGTTTAGAAGATGCTGGCTGAAATTACAGATTTTGTGCTTAAATATGAGATGGGATTTCTCTTAGCTGTCAAGATGGTAATTGGACAAAGCAAGGTACGATGCAAGTCTATATAGAGAAACAATGTGAGGAATTTGAGAAAAGTTCAAGAATCTTAATGTCGATTGTTAAGTAATTCAAAAACTAAAAAACATCGAAATGTCTAATTTGAAAATGGATTGTATTTTTATAGCATTGATGATGATTGAATTTGCATTTTTTGTTGATACTGGGGAAGATACTTTCCCTGAAACACTCGGTAAAAGTTTCGAAGTTAAAGTAGAGAATGGACCTGCATGGTATTATTAGCCACTGTTTCATGTTTGAGGAGATTATGTGGATATCTAACATTTCTTTTCACCGACAAATTTGGGTCGTGTGTTTCGCATTCTTTTGTTAATTTTACCATGGAATGGGCTGGTGCTGCTTAATACTTAAAGGATATTCTGCCGCTTCAGTTCAAACCATTTTTTGCAAAATAGACACGAACACAAGGTGTCAGGTGACGTGCACTTAGTTACCCCTGGTCCCGTGATTCGATAATTAAGATCAAGGCAATTGCATTAAGAGTAGCATCTTCTCGCCCCCTTTTGGATTAATTTTTGGTCTGACACTTCATGCAGGGATGCTTCACTTATCGTGCGGTTTCTTCATCTACAGTGTTGGAGCAAGGGCTGTCAGTATCTCAATAGTCATTGCTGCATCTTCGGGCAAGACCGCATCTTCGGGCAAGACCGCATTCGGTTATGACAAATGTTTTGGCGGATTCTGGAGAAAAACAGCACAGTTTTACAGAGAACAGAACAGTGAAGCCATTCGTGCCAGATCTCCCGATGCTTCTTTTTTACGTTTTTCAGAAATTGGTGATGTAAAAACTAGTGACATCAGGTCCGCCTTGTTTGAACTTCCAACTAGTGGAGTCTCTAATGATTAGTGGGAAGGAACTTCTTCTGGTGCCTGCCTGACCACTGAGGGTCGATCGGGGATGTGCTTGTTGTTGAGAAAAATCACATTTGGCATGATTGTCTCTCTTCTCTCTCTTCTCTTTCTCTCTCTCTTTGGGTGGTGCCAATTTATTTGTTTGGGAGCGCCTGAAACCTTCCTGTCATCATTGTCTGTTGAATACAAGGACTAAACATCGTGCGCTAAGAATCATATCGTCCTAATGATCGGTCCACAAAGAAAGGGAAAAAGATGGGGCTGCAGGCTTGCCGTTTAGAATATAAGGGGCCAGTCGAGAGGCAGTCCAATCAAATTGAGAGGAGTGTTACATTGGGCATGTGCTTTTGGGCTTTTCCCTCGTGACATGATTTTTGCAGAATCATGATCATCAATCTCATATTATTATAGGGGTAATGAACAATTCTTTAATTTCACGGTGAACAAGCCAGGAGCCGCCACGTAAAGGTCAGTCAAAGTTATAGAGGAGTGATGTAGTCAGTGTAACATGTCTTTGCAAAATATTGGTACATATTTTTATATCGTCAGAACTTTCCGTCAATGAGTGGGCGTGCCGGAGTGGTTATCGGGCATGACTAGAAATCATGTGGGCTTTGCCCGCGCAGGTTCGAATCCTGCCGCTCACGTTTCTCTCTCTTCTCTTTTCTTTTCTCGGATGCAATTCCCATCCTTCTCTTTCTTCTGTTCAATAGTTCAGTCATTTCTAATTTTAATCATTCATCCTTTCTTTTTTGTTCAATAGTTGATTTCTAATTTAATCATTCTCTTTCTTTTGTTCAATGATTCAGTCATTTCTAATTTAAGTTCAATTTTTCTCTTTCCTTTTCTCGAATGCAATTCCCATCTTCTTCTTCTTTTTTTTTTTGGGTTGTTGTTCAATTTTTCTCTTTCCTTTTCTCGAATGCAATTCCCATCTTCTTTTTTTTGGGTCGTTGTTCAATGATTCAGTCATTTCTTTCTAATTTTTCTTTTTCGAATGCAATTATCTTCTTCTTTTTTTTTTTTTTTTGGGTTTCATTCAATTTTTCTCTTTCCTTTTCTCGAATGCAATTCCCATCTTTTTTTTTTTTTTTGATTTCATTTCCTTCGACTAATTTAAGTTCAATTTTTCGAATGCAATTCCCATCTTCTTCTTTTTTTTTTTTTTTTAATTTAAGTTCAATTTTTCTCTTTCCTTTTCTCGAATGCAATTCCCATCTTCTTTTTTTTTTTTTGGGTCGTTGTTCAATGATTTAGTCATTTCCTTCGACTAATTTAAGTTCAATTTTTCTCTTTCCTTTTCTCGAATGCAATTCCCATCTTCTTCTTTTCTTTTTTGGGTCATCGTTCAATCATTTTTCCTTCAAATAATCAAAGTTCTATTCTTTCTTTTGTTCAATGGTTTAGTCATTTCCTTTGACTAATTTAAGTTCAATTTTTCTATTTCCGTTTCTCGTATGCAATTCCCATCTTCTTCTTTCTTTCTTGGGTCGTTGTTCAATGATTCAGCCATTTCCTTCGACTAATTTATTTTCGATTTTTATCTTTTCTTTTCTCGAATGGAATTCCTATCTTCTTCTTTCTTTTTTGGTTATCGTTCAATTATTTTTCCTTCAAGTGATCAAAGTTGGATGGGGGTGGCTGTGAGCCAGTCTTTGGATTCTGTTCCCGTCGGCCCACGCTTGCTTTCCTTTCTTCTGATTCTCTCTCTCCCTGATCTGATTTCTTGTCCCATTCTTTGACACAGGATTGGGACTCGGACTGCGACTCCACAATTCATTGATTCTCCTCCCTTTCCTAGTCTATTTTCTCGGCTTTGAAAATATATATGATATTCCATTATTCGCTCAGATGCTCGGTCCACCCAAAACGAAAGCCGACCCTTATCTCCCCCTCCTTCCATTGACCCTCTTCTGCGGCTACTGTTCACCTTTTCACGGTCCCCTATCGCCCAGCGTCGGTCTTCAGCTTCCAGGATCGATTTGCCATACAAAATCATCGTTTTTCCTTTACTTTCTGCAACCCCTTTTCATTTTATCTCGTAAAATCTATGCAGAGAACACGATTCCAGCGGTGATTTCTGGTCGTTTCTCTTCTACACATCACCATCCGTCCTTTCAGTTCCAGCCACAGACCCGCGTAATGCAAGAACGATTTGGTTATCCCTCACCTGAACTCGAAATCGTGGATGACTTTGTTCGCTCCGCGGTATCTTGGCATCTCCGCACGCTTTGATGTCTCGGGGAAAATGGGAGTCAACTGCTTTTAGTACGCCCGAGTTGCTGGCTGTGCTGTGAAATTCACTCTTGGGGGCTTATTCGAATAAAAAAGACAACCTTATCTAGTTATCTTCCTGTCGGGATCACAACGTTTTAGGATATCTTCTTCACAATCTGATCCTTTCCCTCGCTAAAGTCATCTCCTTTTCTTTCTTTCTATTTTTTTTTCTCTCTTGGGTTATCTCCCATCCAAGAGAAATCTGCCTCCCAGGAAAGGTCATTGGCCAGAGAAGACATTAAAGGATCAGATAAGCATCATGAACATATATGCAAATCTTGAGCGCGTGACTTGCGGGCGAGCGACGCGATGAATTAACACTAATCAAGAGGGAGTGATTATCCGGTGAGGGACACGTGAGGCCAACCGGTACGTCCACTTGGCTTGAGCGTGGACCCTGCGAGACACTTATCCGCTGGAGTTTGACGATATTATATTGGAGGCAGAGAATCGAATGAAACTGTTGCCCCATGTTGGGTGGAACTCCAAGAGGAACTTTCTACAAATCTTGGCTAATACAGAGGAAAGAGAAGATATCTTTAGCTATTTTTAGAATCTAAGATTAGCAGAGGATCCCCACTTTTTTTTTCCTTCTTGTTCGGTTCGGATAGCACATGGGCGGCACGCCCGAGTACCGTCTTTATGTGACTATAAATTCGAGGTCCAGAGGTCATTGAGTCTTGTGCTCAAAACGTTGTCTGAAATCTTTGCTCTCTCTCTCTCTCTCTCTCTGTGTCTCAGCCCCTGAGTGACTGTCTGCTTTCAGGTTTTCATTTGGCTGGTAGTTGTCAGGGAATTCAGTGTTCAGGTAGTTTTCTCTCAAAAAGTTTCGGGTCGGCTTTGTTTTTTCGAGTACCCAATAAGGGAAAGATCATAATGGAGTATAAGAAGCAAGGTGGTTCGTCTTCCTCGTTCGCGGCTGACATTTTTGGAGCCAAGGAATCACCCCCGTCGTCATCTTCGACCGGGGTGTTCGCGTCTATTTTCCCACCACCTCATTCGGTACATACATCTGCTGATTTCTGTGCTGCATGGATTTTGCTCTTTAGCAGTTTCGTTTGATAGTCTAGCCTACGCGATTCTAACTCATTTTTACTGACCTTACCATGTTTTCTCGTGCATCCATATTGAGATTATGACACTAGTACGTGGATAGAAGTGTTATATAGGAAAGAGAGAAGCTTTATTGTGTTGATGCAAAATTGCTTTAAGGATCCAACTCAGATTCTAATTTTATGGTTATATCAGATATCAGTATGTATAGTTAACATGTGGAGAACTGTTAAGAATTCTCGTTACAGCCCTGAGTCCCTGACTTCTGTAATGAGTCCACCTTGAAGTGTAACCGTGAATTGTAGTCTGGTCTTTGTTTTAGGAGAAGTTAAATTTCCTCGCCTATTACTTACAGCATGGACTCCTCCTTCATGATCTCAGGTAGTAGGGACGAAGTCAAGCTCTGAGGTCATAGGATATAGGCAGAAGCACCACAATGAAAATCAAGGGTGGAACAGCAAGCAGGGTAATCAAGGTTGGTGATCAGGATTATTTGTGATTGCTTATTTCCGCATGCTTCAATCTTAAAATTCATCTCAAGCCTATGGGGGATTTATTACACTTCATACTCAAAAAGACTTTCGTTTTCCTATGAGTGGTAATAAAAATGCACTTGATCTCGAGTGGATTGCTTTGTAACATACGGTAGTCAATAGTATCATTTCCTGTGATAGCCACCCACATCAGAATTCGTGTGCTTCCAGTTACAAGAGATTTGAAAATTTGATGAGTAACAGACTATATTCTCAGACTACGTGTTTTGTCAATATACTACAGTGAATCCTGAACGTGCGAGTTGCAACACAACCAGCAAGGATGGTTCGATCTTCCGAGAAGAAAGAGGAGAACCGTGCCATCTGAGTTCATCAATTTATTATGGTGGGCGAGATGTCTATTCCCAGTCTCCTGGTGCCCAAACCTCTGCCTCCCACCCAATAGTGAGTTTCTACCAGTAACGTGAGAATATCTTTCTAGGGAAGAGAGTGATGCGCGAAATTGACCACTCTTTATCTGTCATGTCAATCTTCCAGTTAAAGAAAGATGGAGGAGAAGATGACCAGAATGGAACTAATTCTGTCAGTGGTGCCTCTAGAGGAAACTGGTGGCAAGGTATGAATGTCAATGAAGAATGCTGAATCTAGTGAAGCTGTAATTGCTCATCTCTGAAGTGATGGTTCATATTTCTGCAGGTTCGCTTTATTACTAGTATCTTGCCTTCTCAAGGCATGAGAATTGTAAGACTATTTTAAAGGTAAATTACAATCACTCGTTTCTCTTGCTTGAACTTTATTTCTTAACTTTAGAATAATTTATCACAAGGGGTGCACAAATCTCATCTTATAAAGTAGTAATCCTTCCTGAGTCTCTCTGCTTCAAGAAAATCATGATGTTCACGTTTTCCATTATCTATTATCCTCATTCATCTGCTTGGTGTTGGGTCATAACCTCACTTGCGAGTGCTCTTATTGACACTGTTTGTTGTGCAGGGATTCAGAAGCCTGGGCAGTAAATAAGTTGCAGCAGCTGTATAATTGTTTATCTGTAACAAGAATCAGAAGCATTTTGTTATGTTCCCTTCTGTAAATAGTAGAAGACCTAAAGTCTTGCCTCCATGTAAGCGTTTTCAAGGCATTTGTTGGCCTTATTACGAGAATGTTTTGATAACCCACTCACTGCCCCGTTTACCTCCATATATTTGGTGAAGTAATGTAGTTCTTTACTTTTCTGAGAGAAACGGTTCATCTATAATCCATATAGTTATATTGCTTTGCTTGTAACACTCTTTTATCAGTTGACAATCCCAGAATCTCTTTCAAGTGCCCTAGAAGGAATTTTTCCTTTCTTTCATAGAATAGAAGCAAGGGGCAGAAATATTCTGATTCGTTATACTAGAAAAAAAGCATGCAACAAAGTGTACATTCTGCTCAATTTCAAGTTGACCAATATCTGGTTAGAAACCACAGTATAATCACATCTATGAGTCTTGACTCACAAGATTACATGGTCATATACATCCTCACAGATTCACTAAACGAAGAGGAAGCAGGCATTATCTTCAAGTTGCATGCACAGGAAGCATAAGGAACTGCCCACTGCCACATTAAGCAAACCATTTGAGAGTCAATTTAAGTACAAGACATGCTAGAATAAAATACTTGCACCCTCGCACAGGCAGCAAAATGATGTTGGACTTGAAAGCTACCGGCAAATAGTCCAGGAACAGCAATACCCTTATCTGCAGACAAAGTAACTTTGGTCTCTAGCCTGTCATTCCCGCATTTTCGTCTTCCCATTGCAGAAAGCAGCTTATCAAGAGTGTTCAAAGGATGATGCTTTATCTCTACTAAAACTTTCCACTAAAAGCATGGATGGCAGTGTCCAATCTGTCCCCGTTTCCTCAGTTCTCAAAACACCTCGCTCTAGCACTGCAAATTTAATCACAATGCATTTGCTCTTGGGAATCCTCTCAGCTATCAGAAAGCACCGCACCTCTCATGTTCCCTTGGGGAATCTTCATTACCATTTGCGAGATTTAGGGAAGTGGATCCTCATAGTTACAAAAAGTTTCTCCTTTTGCCAAATCATTCGACATACACAAAAACAACCTTTCATAGGCAGCAGCCATCTTGGTGGCGGCAAACAAATGCAAGCCTCTATGCCGCGCAACTTGCCCTTTTTTCTCCAAAATGATTCTGCCATCACCCCAAACCTTGTAGAGAGCTTTCTTTAGCGAATCCACTGTGGGTGGAAATGTGTATCCCACGTCTGCATTAACAATGATGGACCCAGTTATACTGGCAAGCCTCGTGGCAAGGACCGGCTTACCGGAAAGCATTGCTTCTAACAGAGTATGATCCAATCCTTGAGCTCGAACGGTTGGGTTTGCAAAGATATCGATTGCATTATAGAATCTTGCAATTTGAGCCTGTTCTAGTGGCCCCAAAACCAGAACATTGGAACCAAGATCTCTATATCTGGTACCCCAGGGACCATCTCCAGCGACCAGAACAAGGACCTCTTCTCTGAACTTTTTGTTTTCCTTGAGTATCTGCTTTAGGGCTTCGAACATTATCGGGTGTCCTTTATCTTTTACCAACCTCCCTGCCAATCCTATGACCAGGTTTTTAGAATCAGGAATCCCAAACTTCGACCTGAAGTCCCCACCGCTGATGATATTTGGCCTGAAAACATTTTCATCCACGCCATTGAGGATCACATGGACTCGTTCCTCAGGGATCATGTACACTCTTTTCAGTACATCTCCGGCGTGATCGCTGGTGGCGACATGGTGAGCATAACTCGGAAAGAACTTCACCTCTTCGACCACCCTCATCACTCTTTCAGTCAATGAGTACGATTGTGGTTCGTCAGGAGAACGAACGAGTTCCTGAATGATGTCAGAATGTATGGTCTCGTAAGCGATTCCATGCCAGCTCACAGCTAGGTTGGCTATGTTCCGCGACCGAGTGTGCATCAGACCAACACTCTCTGTGTGGATCACATCGAATGGTCTACCTGTGGAATTCTGAGATTGGAACTGCTTCCACACAATTGCTTGGTCCAGATAACCGGCAGCGGTTGGCTTAGAGAGATGAAAGTACAAACTGCTTATCGGGTATTTCGGGAAGGACGAGTTCTTCGGAGAAGTCGTGAATATATGGAGCTCGTGGCCTCTTCTGGCGAGCGCTAGGTGAAGGGTCAAGGCATGCCTCTCGAGTCCGCCTGCGTGAGATCTATGAGGCCATTTCTTGACGAAGACGGCAATCTTGAGGAGTTTTGGAGGCCGGCCCGGGGCGAAATCAAGGTAGTTCCATGCAGAAGCAAATGTGAGGAGGTCGATAGGTCGATCTTCATATCGGCCCGGCACTTGGGTCTGCTTATGGCATGGACTAGTGCTGGTGCAGTGAAACCAGCAGAGGAATGAAGCGATCGGAAACCCGGAGAGGACGAAGATGATGGAGCAAAGACAACGAAAGCTCAAGACTGCAGACTTGTGCTCCCTGGCCATTGAAACTAATGTCCTATCGGTTGAATCAGATCAAGATCAGATGATTCTGGGGGAAATAAAAACAGAACATCCGATGGAACATGAAACTTACCGAAGAATCTACAGTGCTGTCTGGTAGCTCATCCGTTTGAAGTGGCTCCTGCACATGGACATGGGCAATTTTGGGACTGGAACACAGCTCTAGATACGAGCATTCAAGTGGAGTTTTTTTTTTATGGTGTGAGGCTTAACTAAGCAGCAACAACTCCGTTGACTTGGGTACCAAATTTTTGCACCTATTTAAGAATTCCAAGCGTTTGCCATTAC
This sequence comes from Eucalyptus curtisii, assembly GCA_017140595.1. Classification (NCBI taxonomy): domain Eukaryota; kingdom Viridiplantae; phylum Streptophyta; class Magnoliopsida; order Myrtales; family Myrtaceae; genus Eucalyptus; species Eucalyptus curtisii. Next base: position 12,880,418 of record CM029504.1, read on the forward strand.
CGATGCAGATTTCCCAAAATAAATTGTCCACTTGTAGACTGATTGAGAGATCAGATAAAGAAATCATTTCGGGCTGACAAGTGACGATGCCACATTGAGTGGATGCTAAGCAAATTTCTACTTTTATTTCTGTGTATTGATAAATGAACTCATCAAAAGATGAACGCGGGATCGAAAAAGGAAAAATATATAAACAAAAAATGACGCCGTTGCCGGGGATCGAACCCGGGTCACCCGCGTGACAGGCGGGAATACTCACCACTATACTACAACGACTTGATTGAGAGTGGTGGCTCCTAATATTATTAATAAAGAATTATTCATTCCGCCACCTTTTTTTTTTTTTAAATCAGGAATGAACCTGTGTATTAATAAGCATGACGTGATACGAAAGCGATTGGATTGAGTTCGGGAGCGGCGAAGACCGAATGGCTATTCGCAATATGCTCATTTGGCTAACTTGTGAGCAGCTCCCTATTATTTGAGCGCCGTGTCCAGGGAAATTTCCAACACCGTTACCTGAGAGAAGCATAGCAATCTTGGACCAAACCCGAAATCTGAAGACGATGGTGGGCGCTATTTTCAGTGTTATAGCACTTATCAGAGAGAAATAGAGTCATTCTCAAAGAGCATGCGATCCCAGCCTCGTCGAGACGTGGTTTGTGTGCAGAGCTCTAAAGCTTTCCCTTCGGCTTGGAGACCACAGAGGACGTGAGTTCCCGATACAGAGTTGTGGAGCACGTGATCTCTAGTGTTCTCGAGCCAGTGTAGTGTAGCTCTGGAGAGCCGTGTACCGTTTACTGCCGCATCAACATTAGAAACAGCCTAGTGGGAAAGGAGTCCATGACGACACTTCAAGCTGGTTGTGTTTACTTGGAGCGGATCTTTCTTGTGAAAGTCGTTGGAAGGATGTTATGATGCGTTGTATGAGCAACTGGAAGTACAACTACACATGAGAGTCAGTCTGGTTTCGATGTTCCCACAGACGCCAATATATCGTGCCCACCTTACATTGAAAGCGAAAAGGATCAATACCTCTCAATGGGAATGCCAACTTGGAGAGTACGCTACGTACATCCATACCACCGAACCGAAGAATACCCAAACCCCGACAGGTTAGCCGCCAAACAACTCAACTTACTGTCCAGCCTCTAATCATGGGGAGAGGCCTCTCCTCTGAGCTCTCACAAAGGGGACAGTAGGGCTTTCTGATCTGAATACACCCAGTATAGCATTATCGGAGGACAGACGGTGACAGTCTTGATCTGTATTTGGTAAGATGGATAATGCTAAGAATATGAAATGGTATACAAACTATTAATTTACTGGACATTGTAGCGGACGGTATTAGGCATTTTAATTCCACTACAAACAATCATTTAAGTTGTACCACGTTACTTAGAAAATCATTCTAGATATGCCTCTCTGAAGCATTATGTCTAGCTGTGAGTGTTGTCCATGTCTTCCTCCACCACAGGTGTGGCTTGTGGTTTAGACTTAGTTGAACTTGTTTAAAAAGATCATCATGATCCCATACCCCTAAAGGATCAATTCTAATGGGGTGGTCCCTTTCTGGAATAAGTGGGTAATCAGATCAACCAAAAGGAAACAACATTAGGGAGATATATGAAGAGCTGAAATACAAACTTAGTCCATCAAATTCGAATTACAACAGTCCATCAAACAAAGGGCGAAAAGCTTATGCAGCGCGCTCTAACACCAGAAGCACAAACACTGTATACGACATAATCAGTCGTCCCTTGGCACAATCCAGATCGATCAGAAACCATGAGAAGTCGGTTCCTTGACGATGGTCACTGGACAAGTCGCGGTCGCCATCACATGACTGGTCACGCTCCCAAGGATCACCCTGTTTGTAGATCACAACACATTTATTCACTCCACTAAGACCAACTTAGGCAAAGAAAAATTCATGGTCCAATCTGTAATTATCTCATTCATTCTACGGTTTCTGCTCTTGGGAACCATATCAATTGAAACAACCTGGACTCCTTCAAGATGGAAATCTGCTATATTAAGAATTTAATGTACCTCTGAATGCTGCCGAGGCCTCTGCTACCCATGACCAGGCAATCGAGCTTGAGATCGCCGACCGCCGCGCACAGCTTGTCCCTCGCATCGCCCCAATATATCTTGACCACCACAGTTACCTAATCCATATGGATCAATTCACATGTTTATTTCAATCAATAATTAAATAAAACGATCTTATAGAAAGGAAAAAGTATAGGTATATGCTTGGAGGAAGAAGCGAGTACATGTTTCTGGCGGCACCCGGTATCGAGCATGTCGAGGACCTCAGGATCAAGCTCGACATCATACTTTTGGGCGACCACCTTCTCCCGGAATTCCGACAGGGGTATCAGAGCTGCATATATTGAAACAATCAGAACACGCTAGTGCTACCAATCATCACCATAGTCACAGAATAATTCAAGCTCAGCAAGACAGACAGAGAGCGATCGATGTCGTTTGAGGGACGTACGGGAGCCGGTGGCGGACCAGAGGAGGTGGCGGGACTCGTCCCCGACGAAGGGCTTCACGTGGATCATGTAGAGAGTGTCGTCCTTGTCGACGAGGTTGTCGATGGCCCATTTCAGGGCCAGCTTGCTTCCCTTGGAGAAGTCGACGGCCACTCCGATCTTCCTGTCCCTGGTCATACTGGTTGATCCTCCTACTCGATCCGATCAAGGAAGGGCAAGAAGAGAAAAGCTTCAGAGATCTGGTTTCTAGAGAGGACTAGGGAGGAGTCGGAGTCGGACTTGGACGAGATATAGAGAGATCGATAGAAACTGAAATGATCTGGAAGGGTTGATGACCTTTTGGTAAGGTGGAGATGATGACGACGATGATGATGCAAAACCACGAACTAACCAAGTCATTTTAAAAAGAAGGGTTAATACTTTAAAAACCTCAAAGTGGTACTGACAAATTTATTTTAAATTATTTTTTTATCTATGAAAAATTTCAAATCGATATACTTTGTGACAAATTTACCCCGATTAATCATAAAAAAACATAAACCTGATACATTTATTACAAATTTACTCCAAACTAATTTATTCAACCGGAAAAAACTCTCAAACTAATAAATTTGTGACAAATATACCATCCGATAAATTAAATTAATATCATAAAAAAATCATAAAAATTGTAAACTGTGATAAACGGAGCGTAAAATCCCAAGTTGGTATATCAGTCAACTGTCATATGTCATTTAACTTAATAATTTGATAATAAAATTTAACGAAAACTAACATATGGTAAATTTATCACAAGTGTACCAGTTTGGGGTAAATTTGCCAAAGATATACCAGTTTGGGGTTTTTGATGGTCAAAAAAATAGTTTGAGGTAAATTTATCACGAGATATATCGGTTTGGGGTAAATTTCCAAAGATATCTGGTTTGGGGTTTTTGGTGGTCAAAAAAAAAATAATTTAAATTTATTACAAAAATGGGGTTTTTCAGGATATTAATATAAAAAGAATTAACACCACCGAAAAATTGTACATTAATATATCATACCAAATAACCTAAAATCAGTACATTTGTGATAAATTTATTCTCCGTCAAATTTTACCGTCAAATTTCACAATTAAATTGCCAAATTTGATGATACATGACATTTAATAGGTATATCGATTTGGGATTTTGCGTAGTATTAATCATTTTCAAATAAAAAATAGGGGTTGCAATTGCTTTTAACTAAGGAGAGTAAGGTCAACTTTACCGCTGTTGAAGCTTCACATCATGGGCAGATTCAACGAGATGGATATGAGTGAAGGAGGAAGGTGGATAGGGGGAACAAAAATTGGATCGTCAGCTGATTTAATGGGTCAGTGCCTGAAACGTAGATTGATGGTATATGGCAATTTTATAGATTATAGGTACGTCCCCCAACTTTATATCTATGCATTAAGGTTAGATTGCCATTATTTTTTCTGTGTGCGAGAGAGAGAGAGAGAGAGAGAGAGGACAAGCGACCAAGATCCAGCTAGCTAACAGTCATAACGATTGGTCAATGGATTTGGATGACAAATGTTTGACTTAAGTGGGGAACAAGGAGCAAGAAAAGCTGAAGAAACAGATGAATAATTCTATGAAGTGACCCAAACAAATATAGCTCCATAAAAGTTCCTAAGTCAGAAACATTTCCCCTGTTCCATTGAAAGATTCTTTGTCAATAAGCTCGTTGGGCTTGATTCACAGTGACCATAATTGCAAAAGAAATGCTTTATTGCTTCTTCTGTAGTAGAAATTCGCAGTCTCGTTAAAGGAAATCTTACGTCTAAACAGAACTTATGCAGTAAGTACAGTTTTCCACATCACAAATGTAGAAATCCATGTCCTAATTGTTTTTTAAATCATGTCTTACCTAATTTATTAGAGAACTTTAAAATGACCTAATTTATTAGAGACTTTAAAATGAACGAGTGGTGAGTACACAAGCACCAAAAACAAATGACAAGTACCAATAAAGATTTTAAACGGCGTAGGTGATTCCGAGACTTGGACCTTCTTGTTTGATTTTAATTGCGTCATGAGTTTTTATGGGTATCATCCTCATTTGCCCTTTCCTTGGATACCAGTCAATACACACATCCACATTCGACACTCGAGAGTAAACCAAAATGGGTACCCTCTCTATAATTGGGTCAAGGAAAAGTTAACTATTCGGCTTTCATGTATCAAGCTTCGTCCGCCGTGATCAGGCTTGTGTACAGAGTACCGGGAATGGATCCGAGCTTGGGCTTTTTGTCGTTCATCCAATACGTTCAGCTTCACCCTGGGGCATAAACTAAGCTACCGGTGGCCCATTTAAAGCCGCATCCTCGGAGAGAGGAAATAGAAAGGCCTCTTCATGCTGACATTCATATGTTAAACGTTTTACTTCGGACAGATTAACATCATCGCCCACCTCTGTATAATTTAATTTCAAGCGTTTTGGAGAAATGGGGAGTTTTGCCATTTGTGTCTGTTAGGATCTCCACTGATTGGCATTGGAGGTTCCTTCTCACACGGGCTGGACTTCATTATCGTTATCCGTTCTTCTCTGCTTCGTGTCTGTACTCGGTACATGGCTCGGGAAGAGGATGGTGACGATGTCCGTAGAGGCCAAGCTGCTTTTGTATGCTCTTCTATCCCTGCTTTCAGATGATCCAACATAAGCTTCTTGGCTTTGGTTTGATTTGTGTTTGGTTTCAGGCTACGCAGCAAGAGCATGATGTAATGAAGAGGCAGCTTTCACGGGCCAGTGCCCTGCCACGGCCGAGAAAGGTCCATCGCCATCAAGGTCCCGGTTCAGGAATGAAAGCCTTTTTCCTCAGCAGGTCGGGTGGGATGGGAGTTTTCTTGCCCTGAGGAACGGGCCATCGATCTGGTACTACTCCTCTACAGTTGTAGAAATGGTTTTTATGTTCGTGAATTCACTTGTAGTTTGACTAGTCGATACTCAACCTCTATGCCGTTCTAATCGAGTTCAAGCTGCTCTGGTCTTTTTGTATAGTCTATTTCGAAATCACGGGTCAAACTATATAATGAAATATTTTCATCATAATGTAAGCTTGCGTTTCAATAACCAAGTCGACCTTCTTCTTCTGTTTTGGACCAACTGCTATCAAATCAAATTGAGACAAGCTTTGAGCATGTTGAATGCTTTGCCGAGTTGAGCTCATAACTAATTTTTTAAGCTCAATTCCAGTCGAAGACAAGCTTGGGCATAATCTATCCACTTTAACTCTAGCTTGATTGTACTGTTGGGTTCAGTGCAGGTGAAGTTTGCTCCTTTTTCTCCTTGAAACCAGGTGGACAATAAGTTGGAATAAAATTTTTTGTTTCAATTCGATAATTATGGGTTTTTGGATCACAGGTTGTTCGACTGTGCTGATACCCGCAGGAGTAGCACAAGCCTTGAGACTCCACTATGACGGGATCAGCACGCGCTTTGATCCCGGTGCCATTGGGGGTTTTCCTATGCAACCAGCTATTTTCTTGCCAAAAAGGTAAACTCGAGAATCGAACGTTAAGAAGACAACTAGGATCGTATTAACTCCCAATCACACACCTCCAGTGACTTTGTTTTGTTATCGCTTGACTTACATATTATTTTGATGACGATCTCTTTTTATGGACAAACTCTATGCTGAATTGAATGGCACCTCTTTGTTCCCCTTGTGTGCAGAATCTCTGGTGGCAAGAAGGCGTGAAACCCAGATGTTAGAACACTACATGATTCAGGAGACATATGTCCCTCAGGAGTTTGCAGTGCTCTCATTATCTTCTGAATTTCTACATGAATTATTGCCCAAATTTTGATTTTCGGCTTTTGCTTTGCCAATCATTGAGCTTTCCCTGATTTGCTGTAATGTCACAAAGAGAGAAATATAGTTAACCGGAGAATAAAGGAGACGAGAAAGAGCTTTTGGGCCTTCCTTTTGTCTATTTCCCAGTTACTAATTATGTAAGGATGTTTTAGATTCCTGGATATAATCTCTATAGTCTTTCATTCTGTCTGAAAAGTATCTAAGATCTCTCTCGGATGATGATTCCTATTGCTTTATCAAACCTTGTGAGAATCTACCGAGGCATTGATACAAATGGCGATGTCTGGCAAAAGAATAAAGAAAGTATTTCGATGTGTGATTCGAAGAAAGAATAGATTAAAGACTTGTCAGGTGAAGTCGTCTTAAATTTGGGGCATCACAATCGTTTGACAAATCGTCACATCCTAAAGACGTAAGATTTCACAATAAAAATTCGATGAAAGCCCTCTATCACGATACAACAATGTCTGAGCTAAGTTCCAAAATTTCATGACCATTAGATGAAAAATCGCAAGGGCACGTGATCACATCAGACTAGTCTTTCTAAACTGTAGAGAACAAAGAGTATGAGATTGGAACTCTGAAAAACTCCTCGGCAAAGCCGTGCAAGATGTCTCTTCTGACTCGTATAAATCAGTTGAAATGTCTCATTTTAACTACGTCATCAGCCGAGGACTCCGAGATGTCGATTAGCTTTTCTTGGATTTATATGAGGTGGTGCTTGTTTGAGTTGCTTCCAAATGCAGTCTTGGCCAGAACGCTGAATTATCCAAATGGGTCGCTTTTGAAAAGAGAAGTTAAACACGGCAGAAGTTTATCGTTGGTTTCGCAGAATCTTCAAAGTGTCCTAAACGTCCTTAAATACTAACCTGGGTTTGCTATTGCAATCATCCTGTCACAGTTTCTTTAAGATATGGGCTTTGAAAAATCAAAAGTTGGAAAAAAGAAATAAAAGAAAAGAGAATAAAAAAATAGAGAAAAGACCAACCTATAAAAGGAAGAGAGAGAGGACCGAGAGCAATTCGGGAGAGAAGAAGAAGGAGAAGGAGAAGGAGAAGAAGAAGAGGAGGAGAGAGGGCGAAGACAGGAAAGAGGGTTTAGCGTGTGCATGCCGCAGACACCTCGCCAAGCTGACTCGACTCCGTGGTGCAACACCTGGTAAGAGCTTAAGTCCCTCATCTGTTTAATCGAAATGTTTTCTGGATTTAGAGCTCAAATTCGGAATTTTGGAAAAATCGAGTGACAAAATCTGAATTTTGAATTGTTGAGTCACGTATTTTTATAGAAATGATAGTTTAGGGTACTCTGAAGCCGTAAAATTTTACGAATCGTGATTTGAGCTTACGGTTTGCCCAAAACAAAATTTTGAAGTTTCCCGCGTGTGATGAACAGTGCGTGTCCAGCAGCTTCAGGGCTGTATTTTGTCGGTTTTTGGCTTGATTTTGGGATGGTTAAGTTGAGGTCCTCGTTGTATATTGAAAGGGCTTTTTATTGACCGTAAGAACGTTTGAAATGGGATTTGATGGAAAAAGTTATGGGGCAACTAAATTTCGCGCTTAAGCTCCGCGTTGCAGACGGCTTGAATAAATCACTTTGGATATGCGATTTATGAGCATATCATTTTATAAACGAATAAGCATAGTTTAGTCAAGTCATTAGTTAGAATAGCATATTATTTGATTTTGATATTGTTTTTAATTAATTGATAGTAATATGAGTGTGTTGGCTCACCAGACTAATTTTTTCACTTTTCGAGGTAAGTGGTGCTATCTTTTCTAAGAATTTATAAACTCATTTTTTTTCAAAATGATAAAGATATGATATGTTATGAGATGTGGATAAGTATGTTTGTTGCATAGAATTTGGATCGGGCATTTGCTACATTTGATATTTGTGAATTGTGTAAGAACTAGTTGGTGAAAAAAATATGTTCTGTTTGAAGAACAAAGTTGAGAAACATTATATATTTTGGGTGTGCGAAAATTTTTTTTACGAAAAGCTCTTGATTTTGAGATGGTTTATGGAATGTTACAAAGATATTGATTTGTCAAATGCTTTGTGATAAGTATTTGATTTGATTCGGCTTATAAATCTGGTTTATGAGACGAGTCTTAAAATTATTTGAGAATGTTTTGTGAAAAGTGTTTCTAGCAGATGAATTGAATTGCGAAAGCATTTAGTGATATATGAAATGATTTATGGATTTGGCTTTGTGAATTGTGAATGGTGTTGTTCTGGATTGGTATTGATGCTCAATATAGCTGTAAGTCTAGTGAGGGGCTCCTGGGTATGCACATACTAGTCTAAGATATCCTATGGGTCAAGCCACGCCGGCTAATAATAGGTGTAAACCTTGCCAAAAAGGGAATACTAGGCGTTGTGTTATGACCATGGTTTGATACTAATAGATTGGTCAATAGAGTGAATTATTAATATGTGATATGAGTTTGGTCAATGAAGATGACCATTGACGTATGATTTGAGTTTAATAGATGGAATTGACTATTGACATGTGATTTGAGATTAATCATTGGAATGGATCATCGATGTATGGTTTCATATTAGATGGATCAATGGAATGGACCATTAATATGTGGGAAGAGATTAACCAATGAAATAGATTATTGGCATATGAATTAATGAGATTGATCAATGGATTGGACCATAGATATTTGTTTTGATATTATTGGGAAATGAATATTTTTGCCTATATCAAAGTATATGTAACTTATTCTCTTATTTTATATTTGTTAAATTCTGGATTTGGATTAAAAGAGTTGTGGTTTGGTTTTATAAATGTGCATAGTGGGTGCTCGATCTATTTAGAAAAGATGCACTACTCACTGAGCTGGTTGCTCACCTCTCTATTTTCTAATCTTTTTCAGGTTTGTTAGCTAGCCATAAGTAGTATGAGAGCAATAACAACAAGGGGACTCTGAGAGTTGGATTTTGGTGGGTTGAGGCTATGTCCGAAGGACGGCCGTGTCATCCCCATTTTTTGATGGTTTTGGAGTGCGACAGTTCCAAATTCCACTTTCATTTAGTTTGAGATCGGTCATCTTCCCCTGCCATGCCTGAAAGAGAAAATTGCCGCTTGGTGTTGGTCCTCTTCCCCTTGCAGGGCCACATCAACCCCATGCTTCAGCTGGCCACCATACTGAACTCGAGAGGCTTCCCAATAACCATCGCTCATCCTCAGTTCAACTCGCCAGATCCTTCCAACTATCCGAATTTCACCTTCTTACCAATACCAGATGGCTTGTCGAAAGGCAGCTTTGCTGCTAAGGACTTCCACTCGACCATGCTTGCCATTCACAGGAACTGCCAGGAACCCCTGCGACAGTTTATTCAACAAACGTTGGAACAGAAGGATCTAAAGGACCAGGTTGCGTGCATCATCTATGATGCGGTGATGCACTTTGCTCAAAAGGTGGCTTCTCAATTGAATCTGCCAAGTATTAACGTTCGCACCAGCGCAGCTGCTTCTATGTTGGCTTTTGCTGCCTTTCCCCGGGCCAACGAGCAAGGCTATGTAACTTTCACAGGTAAGGTTGAATTGGGAAGTCTATCTAAACGATTCGCAAGGCAACTAGGAAGACGTTTTTAATGTCACACATGGAGAATCTAGTTATCCAAAATCAGAAACTAATGCTAGAATTCCTTTTGATTTGGCAGATTCTTTAATTCAGGATGAAACCCACGAGTTGCAGTCCCTCAAACTCAGGGACCTTCTCATCACCATGGGGGAGAATCCCTCGGACACCATCCTAGAGCTTCGGGCCGCCACGACAAGTGCAACAAGAAATTCCAGTGCAATCATCGTGAACACAATACATTTCCTCGAAGAAGAAATTCTACCAAAGATTCAAGAATATTTCCCTGAACCGATATTTGCCATCGGCCCTTTTCACAAGTTAGCCCCTTCTTCCTCTAGCTCATTACTGAAGGAAGATACCGGGTGCATTTCATGGCTCGATAAACAAGCTAGCAGATCAGTTTTATACGTGAGCTTGGGCAGCGTGGTTAGCATGAATGAGGAACAACTACTTGAAACTGCCATGGGATTGGCCATGAGCGAGCGGCCTTTCTTGTGGGTGGTACGACCCGGTTCGGTGAGCTGCGCAGAGTGGCTAGAGCTCTTGCCAAAGGAATTCCAAGAAATAATAGGTCAAAGAGGCTGTATTGTGAAATGGGCGCCGCAGAAGGAAGTTTTGGCTCATGGTGCAGTAGGAGGATTTTGGACTCACTGTGGATGGAACTCGACTTTGGAAAGCATCTGCGAAGGCGTTCCCATGCTCTGCTGGCCGGTGTTTGGCGATCAAGGTCTGGATGCGAAGTACATAAGCCACATATGGAAGATCGGACTGGAGTTGGAAGCGAAGCTAGAACGGGGGAAGATTGCAGGAGCCATCAGGCGACTAATGGTAGAGGAAGAAGGGGAAGTGATCAGACAAAAGGCCCTGGCATTCAAAGAGAGAGCTGAACAAAGTCTCGGCATAGGCGGTTCTACAAACACTTCATTGGATGAACTGGTGGAACTCATCCTGTCATTCCAACCTCAATGCAAAACAGCAAATTAACCGTCAATTCCGCGCTCCAACCGCCACCGGAGAGGGACATTTTGCTTGCACCAAAAAGTCCAGTGGCAGATCGGAGATCAGTATCATATTTCTCTTTAGATTGCATCCTCAAAGATCATATCTCAGTTTCCCGGCATTTCAATACCAGAACTTCTGAATTGCTATTTGGCAATTACGCATATGTATGTATGTTTTCCCTCCTCTTAAAACTAAACAGTTTGATAGGCGCTAATCAATACGATCATTCACATGAAACTTAAAGAGCAAGCTAGGGCGAAGATTGAAATGGCTTGCGTAACTCTAATCATAATGTTAACAGAGTTCGACAAGAAGGGTATAAGATTTCTCATAGAGAAGAAACATTTCTGAAAGGAAAAACACGAAAATTACATTTCGGACAAGTTCCTTATGAGAATTCTTATCCGACAGTCTCGTACGGTACGATAGAGGAAAGACGCGTGCCGAATAAACAGTGCTTTCCAATAGTGTCCTTTCCTTTGTTTTGTATGTCCAAAAGATTCCTTGCGATTGTGTGGATGGCTGCGAGAGAGGATCCGCTATTCGATACACCAATAAAGAATGATGCAGGAGTGCTGTGCTGAAACTGCTGAGCAACTTCAAGCCTCTGCCGCATTGGTCCCAACATGCTGTCCGAATTTATCTGACTCAGCCCATTATCATGCGAACCTTCTTTAGAGCACGGTTCGCTCTTGAGTGATGCGCAGCATTTAACAATGACCATCCATTATGATCGTGCCCGTCCCTTTCACGCCCATTTTAACATTAAGTAATGAACCACAGATTTTGCATAATGCAAGACCACGCGAGTGAGTTTCGGCCTCGCACCTAATGGCGAATGCCAGAGATAGTAGGCAGCGCCATTTGGTGCTAGTGCCGTGTCATTACCAAGGTCACCTGAATCCGATGCTTCAGCTCGGAGCGGCTCTTCAGTCGACCGGCTCTTTCTCCGTCACGGTAGCTCACACCGAGTTCCACTTCCCTAACCAATCAAGCCCCCCTCACTTCGATTTTCTTCCCTTACCAGACGGCTTGTCCGATGCCGACACGTCCTCTAGAGATTTCGTATCTCAGGTCTTGAAGCTCAATGTCAACTGCAAGACCTCGTTCCACGAATCCTTAACGAGATTAAGGGAACGAACAGATCGCCAAGATGAGATTGCCTGCATAATCTATGACGGGCTCATGTATTTTGCAGAAGAAGTGGCTCGAGAGCTGAAAATCCCATGTATCATCTTCCGCACCTGTAGCGCTGCTAATACTTCGACCTACAACCAGTACAATCGACTCCAAGAAGAAGGCTTCATTCCCTTGCAAGGTAAGTAAACCTCTATGCCAGATATCTAGACTAGACCACTTATCAGGTGTAGCTTTAGTCGACCATGGACAATTTACTACCCGAGCTGCATAGACTTTGCATTCATCTCTATCACTTTGCAGATTCAAAAGCACTGGAGCTCGTACCTGGGGTTCATCCCCTCAGATTTAAGGATCTTCCCCTTTACAAGTTTGAAGGCTCTGAAAAATTGTTGCCACTGCTTAAGAGATCTAGTCAAATAGGATCTTCGGTCGCATATCTCCTGAACACCATTGAATGCCTTGAAGAGTCACCATTAATGAAGCTTAGACAGGAATACCCGGTTCCCTTTTTCACCATAGGACCTCTACACAAGATTGCTCCACCTCTCTCCAGCAGCCTAATCGAAGAGGACGACAGTTGCATCGCATGGCTGAACAAGCAAGCAAAGAATTCGACCCTCTATGTGAGCCTGGGAAGCGTAGCATCCATTGACGAGAAAGAGCTTGTCGAAATGGCCTGGGGACTCGCAAACTGCGAGCAACCCTTCCTGTGGGTTGTACGTCCTGGGTTGGTTCGCGGGTCGGATGCAATCGACCGGCTCCCTGATGGCTTCGCAGAAATCGTAGGCGAAAGGGGTCATGTCATAAAATGGGCACCACAGCAGAAAGTCTTGGCGCATGAGTCGGTCGGGGCGTTCTGGAGCCATTGCGGCTGGAATTCGTCCCTCGAGAGCATCTCCGAAGTAGTCCCGATGATATGCACACCGTGCTTCGGGGACCAGAGAGTGAATGCCAGGTACTTGAGCCATGTTTGGAAGGTAGGCCTGTTGCTGGAAGACATGGAAAGAGGAGAGATCGAAAGAGCTATAAAGAAGCTTATGGCCGGCGAAGAAGGAGAGATCACGAGGCAGAGGATTACGGATTTGAAGCGTGAAGTGATGCATAGCATCAAAGAAGGTGCCTCTTCTTACAATTCCCTGCATGAACTGGTCAAGTACATCAACTCATTATAGATAAGACTTGTGAAGGTACAATTGATAGTTTCCTATTTTGTTCGCCAGCATATTGAGTTCTCCTCGATCCACCACAAAGGACGCACAAGCTCCTTTGTAGGAAAGAACTGTTGGTGTGTTCTGAGAAATGGTAGCTTAGCTCTTGTTTGCTGTCTAGAAGTCAGAAGATAGGGTCATAAGCTTTGATAACAGATCAAGAACTGAAGCAGTGTAGCGTGATGATCTTATCATTATCAGAACCAGTTGCTACAGCAGTGAAATTGCAGATGACACGAGCACTGAAATTTCAACAAACACTTGCTCACACACACAGACACTGTTCCTAAATTATAACTACACATTCCATACCCACGCCATCAATACACAAGCACACACCAAAGGCCAAATGCCAAACATAAGCACCACGCTGGGTCACCCAGTCACCCAGTGATCTCAACGACCCTGACATTGTCTCGCCTCGGAGCATCCGCCACGACCTTGGGAACGGTGACGACGAGGAACCCGTCCTTCATGTCGGCCGTGACCAGGTCCAACCTCGCGCCCTCCGGCAACGCGAAGCTGCTCGAGCACTCGCCGCCGCTGATCCTGAGCACCCTGTCGGCGCCGACCTCGATGACGACGTCGTTGCTACGGAGGCCCGGGAAATAGCCCTTGAAGAAATGGGCTTCGCGGGTCTCCTCCAGTCGATCCGGGTACGGACCGGGGCGAGGGCGCCGGTGAAGAAGTCCGGGAAGCGAGAGGCGAGGGCGGAGGAGGAGAAAGCTGAGGCGGCGAATGGGTCCCAGAGGTCGAGGGACGAGAAGAGGTCGTTTTGCAGGTTCATGAAGGAGTCACGAAAGACGTCCAGAGAAAACGGGTCGTCGTCGCCGGCGGCCCCTCGTCGGTCGGTGACCGGGATGATCGACATTTTTCTCTCCGAGCTAGCTACTTCGCTTGCAGCTTCAGCAACACCGAGCGTAAATGGGAAAGTGACAATGACGATGATAATGGCGAAAAAGAAAATCCACGTTTTAAGAAGTTGCCCGAGCTTCTAGCGAGTTCGCTAGGCACCGGTGGACCTGTCGGGTCGGGTTAACTTCATCTACCAGGTTCGTGGGCCTTCTTAAGATAAATGGCTAGGATTCGATTTTGGTGTCGCACCCGCCATGATGACTATGGATTCTAGCGTTCGCATCGGACGGGTGCGATTTCCTCAGGCCTAATTTCTGACCCGACAACGATGAGAGCATCTTCAATCTCAACATGGACGACGTACTCCTCAATGCTGGAAGCTGTCGTGACTTGCAACGTGCAGTCGGTTTTTTCCATTTCTGCGAAATGGAGATTTTCACGATACTGATCATCAAACTTGAGCTAACTCAGCAATCATAGTAACGACGGTGCTACTTGAACAAATGCGATAAGGCCTGCACAATTTGAAATGGTATTGATTCACATGGTGTAGAGATCATATAATTTCTCCGATGGCACTTTCATCAAACACCTGTGAATTGCAATAATCAAGACTTCATCAAATATTCAACAGCCAGGTCGTCTGATCGTGCTTTGCTCTTTAGTAAGAACCACTTCCCAGAATTCAATTCAATTGAAATTAACGCTGCTATTTATTAAGAATACAAGTCTTCCCAAGAACTGTGGACAGCGAGCATTCAGGACTGCTGCTGCGACAAAGTGCAACCAAAACAATAAGCAGAGGACCTTATAAACTCAAAAGCCATACAGAAAAAAGGACTATCGGTATTCAATATCAGTCCCCGGCTTTCCTCAAAAATCCAACTGGGCATCTACTCTAGGATGACACCGTGCAGCTGCACCAGCGAATTCTACATTGGCGGACGACCAGATCCAAGCAATTGGCCTATTAGACTATTCACCTGCAATAAGTTTTTAAGATAAAGAAAAGTAGAACGAAAAATTATCCCAAAGAACAAATGTCCTCCTAAAGCAATCATATAGCTACACAGGAAGATACACCTCAAGATTACCAAGGAAAACAATGAAGTACAGTAAGTTCTTGGAATTCGCTGCTTTTTAGTTGTGGAATTGATAATACCAAGAATAAGAACTTATCAGTTAAATAAAAAAAAAAAATGAATGCTTCCTCTGACAGCTTTTCCACAATAGAATGAAAACTGGAACAGCTAGTTTACCTGCTAGCTGTCCCCATCATCACAAACTTTAAGAACTCATTTTTGTGTTGGACAAAAGACCCAACAATCCATATTCACATATACTCATATAGCAAACCCCCTTCGATTCCATAATACAGACAAAAATTTTCCAGTTTGCAAATAATAACAATGAAAACATATTAAATTAACCAAGTTAGATATAATAGCAGAAGCATTCATTGTAAATGTTCTTTTTCATGAGTAATAACTCTAATCAACTGAAGAAGAAAAAGCTGGTGAGCCCCCCATGAAAACGAAAAATTGTTTAAACTTCTGAAAAACTAAAACATCAATATAACTGGGAATTCCAAGCACAAAGAAAAGAAAAACTGCATCAGTGTTTAAATAGCACACCACAAAGTTAAAATTATATGCGGGTGTAATCACTGAGCTCAGTAAGAAAAAATACATCATTCCAAGCCTTACCTGCCAGTACTTTGAAACACATCGATCAATGCAACTATTTTCACCCATATTCAGCTCTGATTCCTTATACCTGAGAAAGCATGGAATAACATTGAGAAAAGTGCACGATCAATTAAAATCTCTTGCAATGTCTCATAGTAATTGATAAGTGCGCCAATATGCAGCTCATTATCATAAAGGTCAGCTAGAACTTTCTTCTTGCACAGCCAAAAGTATAAGGAAAGCTTTGTGCCAAAAGTACAGGAACATAAGACTTCACTTACTTTTTCTCGACGCACTTGTTAAAGCATGTGTTAGTAAGCCTGCATCAAGGAAAGAAAAAACTGATGATGTGATAACAGGGAAAGTGGTCACTAGAAACAGAAAGTACTCCATTTTTTCTACGATTGAATAACTAAGAACACTATAGTCCCATTCAATGACACTCAGCATGATCAGACTGCTCAGTAAAAGAAAATATCATAAAAACTTCCCAAAAATTATGATGAATAGGAGAGCTAAGCTTGGAAGAGGCCAGACACAAGCCTTGTCTCAAATGCTCCTTTCTCTGTTCTCACTCAGAAAAGAGGGTCCCAAGGATTAGATCCTGAGGTTGTCCCAAACATCCCTAAGACTGAGGGAACAAACAAGAGAAAATTCAGAATACCTATCTCTAAATTGGCTTTTAGATCAGAGGTTTTATGAAAAAATAGGATCACTCAGAAACTAGGATCACTGCTGAACATTTTCAATGCTGCCAATGACATCAACAATGCTTAAGTAAAAATCCTGTCCCATGTCACTCTTAACCTCACCACCAGAATCCTGAGCAATATGATATGAGCAAGAGTGACACTGAAATGTAATTTAGAAACAGCCTATAATTGATGGTCCATAAACTACAAAAGCACATCATACTTGACTATCTCTGCCATACTAGTCACAGTGCATTGGTACAAGAATTGAAGTAAGCCGGACATGAAAAACATGTGTGCATATATAAAATAAACTATGATACACCAATAATCCGTTCCATATCGATTATCGATGAGCTATCCCTATGGACAAAGAAAAGATTATTGCTTTGGTGAAATAAGCAATTGGAGATATAGATAAGAAGACCTACTTGTTAAAAAGTTCCACCCGATATTCCATTTCCTTCTCTGCCATGCCAAAAATCTGCCAGCGCAAAGACTCATAAGTGCAACGCACAAATTCCCGAAAAAAATTATTGAACACAACAAACACACCAAATCACTTTCCCGAAAAAATTCCACCATCTAATCTGCGATCAGCTTAGAATAAAAGAACATAATAAACAGCCAATCACCTGTTCCTTGTCCAAACCGGTCGGAACGTTACCAGCGGCGGCCATGATGACCTGAAAGCAACAAAAGTACCAAAATCCAACCAATTCAACAGCTACCAACAATTAAGAACTGGAAAAAAAAAATAAAAATGAGGATGAATGAAGGAAAGATGCGTAGAAGAGATAGACGGAAGAAAAAGACGAGGATTCGTGATCCCACCGAATTCAGTAATTGCAGGGAGATCCGCCAGCTCTAGAATCCGTCGCGCAAGCGCGGGTGCTGGATGAAAATGCACGTGACGAGAGAGAGAGAGAGAGAGAGAGAGTACCTGGCTGTGAGCGAAAGGTGGTTTGGCTGGTCGCCGCTGGAGAAGATGAAGTGGAGTGGGCGCGTTCGAGCGTCGCTCGGGGTGAAGCTGAGAAGCCGGTGGCGATGGAGATCGAGTTCGATGGAAGCAAGGAGAAAGGTTTTTATTTTGAAGTTACTGCAAAACCCTAGACCGGCGGTAGCATTTTAGCATTAAGCCTGCCCCGACCTCCCTGCCAAGTGTATAAATGAAAAAAAAAAAAAAAAAAAAAATTTCGCCATGTCGGTTCACATTTTTTTTTCTTTTAATTTTTGCTCTTTTTTTCCTTGTTTTTTAACTTTATACAAAATACACCATCCAAATTTTTATTTTATTTTGGTCATACACCATCCAAGAACTTTATAAAATGTATTTATTCACATACATACGTAGAGTCCCGCTAAGTTTTACAGTACTCTTTTGAAGTTTCAATAATTTATTTTTTTTTGGAAAAAATGAAACAAAAATTAACGCAATTCAATTGGTGAAAATTCATGCGGCAGTATTATTTTAAAGAATTTTGATCGAGGTATAACGAAAAATGCAAAAGTGTATCTTTGAAAGAGAATAAAACAAATGCAACATATTTTGTAGACGATGCTATTAACATTTTAACAACACTCTAGTTCTCATGTGTAAGATTCGAAAGTTGGCTTTGATACAATCGGAAAGTCTAATTAATCATTATGTAAAGGGAAACAACATGCAGTAATAACCCATCAAAATCTCACATTCATAAAATAAGAGATAACACTTTAATAAGTAAAGCATACACACTAAATTTTTACGATGAATTCATATCTTGTTTTATAAAATTTAGAACTTTAACCGACAATGCGACACAAATTTTTATTCCATTTTCCTACGATCTTTAATCAGGCCTCATTTTCTTTTTTTCCAAGAACCAAATTGGGCATGGTTTTTAGAAAACATAATACAAATAGCAGTAAATACAAACAAGTATCATAAAAGTCTTAAACCAATTATATTGGCACCAATTTGTTTTGAATTTTTTTAAATAAATTAATTAATCTTAAATATTTTCACATTGATATTAATTCAGTTCATTCGGCTAATTTCGGTGGAAATTGCTAACGTGAATGTTGGTCGTCTTACGTGGCACGAACAATGCTAACATGAACATTGATTTGTGGAACAATTATCCAAATCTTCCAGCAGTTCACTGGTATCAACGTGATAATGTTTTGTGCTCCGGTTCTGTTCCAAACTATGGGTTTTGGCAGCGATGCCTCTCTTCTGTCTGCCGTGGTCACGGGTCTTATAAATGCGGTGTCGACCTTCATTGCGATTTTTACCGTGGATAGATGCGGGAGAAAGGTATTGCTCATCGAGGCAGCAATTCAGATGCTCGTTGCCCAGGTCAGTTCAGGTCGTCCAGATCAATTAGATTCAGTTTTCAAAATTTCATCTCATCGCCTTCCTGACTTGTTTTGAGTTACAAAATAGAAACATTATTAGCCAGTTTCCACTATTTGAGTTCATCGCTTCATTCTCTATGGCATTAACTTCCTTAAGTTTGTGTTTGGCATACGATCTTTTCTTACCCTTTTTGGTTGCTTACAGTGTACCATGGGCATCACACTCGCGATACACCTGAAATCCACCAACGAAATTCCAAAAGGATACGCCCTTTTCGTGGTCTTCTTGGTCAGTTTCTTCGTGGCTGGCTTCGCGTGGTCATGGGGTCCTTTAGGTTGGCTCATCCCCAGTGAGATAAACCCGCTGGAGACGCAAAATGCCGGTTTCTTCTTCGCCGTTGGCATGAACATGCTCTGCAATTTTATCATCGCTCAAGTGTCCTGACCATGCTCTGCACCATGAGATCGGCGACTTCTTCTTCTTCTCCGCATGGATCGTCGTGATGGGCTGTTTTGCAACCTTCATGCTTCCTGTGACAAAGGGCATCCCTATTGATGAAATGAATGAGAGGGCATGGAAGAAGCACTGGTTCTGGAAGAAATACTTCAAGGACGAAGACGATAACCAAAAAGTTGGGTTCTAAAATCATGTACTTGTTTGTTAGGGATTCTAATGTTGTTGGGTCTGAGAGGAATGCAAGGTCGGTCAGGTTCACTAGTCTTTAGTCCTTTACTTGTGCATTTTGATTGAAAAATAATCATGCGCCTCGACATAATCCCTCCGACCGAGCTCTGTCTGTTCACAATTTAAGCTCAGATCACTGAATACTAAGTTCGGTAGGACACTGCTATTGCTATGCTAGGTGAAGATGATGTTTGATGCTCTTTGAGCACATGTAGATGATGTTCGTAATTGGTAGTCCCATAATCATCTCCGGCTTCATTCGCCGAGATGGCAACGTGACCGTGGAGTGCTGTGAATGGTTTTTCTTGAAAATTTCGTTCAATATCACCGTCACTAGTCTTAGACCACCCAGTGAACAAAATGCGATTTCTAACTTTCCCTATTAGGGCAAAGGATTCCAAAACGCACCCGAACTTTCAAGAAAATATTAGGTGCATTTCAGACCTGAACAGATCCTTAAAAGACTCAAGAATCCCTGGACAAGCGGGAGATCCGCCCTAGGGTGGGAGACCCCACTTGACTGTGGCCCGTATTCTATGCTAATCCAAGAAGAAAAATATTGGATTAGCTTCAGGGGGAGTCTGGTGCCATGTCCCCGAGGCATTATATTGGGCAAATCCAAGCAGCCCGCCACCTCTCCTTAGGACGTGGACAAGCATTGGTAGACCCTGCCTGGGAGGCTAGACCTCCTTCGTGTGGGAGCTGAGCTTGCTTAGGTGAACCTTTAAACCTAACTTAAGCAAGTGATGAGGCAAAGGATTCCAAAACACACCCGAACTTTCAAGAAAATATTAGGTGCATCTCATATTCCACGTTGCCGGCCAAACACTCAACTAAATGGCAAGATGGGTCTTAATTAATTAATGCTTTCCTTCTATCTCACCGTTACTCTCTCTCCTCCTCTCCATTGCTAACGACTCTCTCCCTTCCTCCCTACTTCTCTTTTGTATTTTCTTTAAAATGGGTCCCACTTGTCGATTAATGCCTATGTTCTCTCTCATCATTCCCTCTCTCCTCAAAGCTCATGGCCACTTTGGCCATGGAACTTGTTGGAAGATACGCGAGATCTTTTGGATCTCATTCAAACCAATCAAGATCAATTAATATCAAATATGATTTATAGATTATTTGGTTGCCTTTTCTTATACATGATTTGTACTATAATATCGATCTTGTACATTGAAGCGAATATACATGAAATACACAAAGATTTCTCATGCTCTTCTCTGTGCTCCCTCCTTGCCTTCGTCTTCTTTCATGTTATCACGTGTTTTCTCCTAATCTTGAACGATTCTTACATCACTTTCAAGTCACAGATCTTAGCAATGGAGCCTACACCTCCCCTTGGTCGAATCTTTCAACTAGCGGTGTAGGAAGAAAGCCAACGCCTTACCCCATCGAGACAAAGGGGAAAGGAAATATCAGCATCAGCCTATCAAATTATTGGATCAGGAGATGCAAATCAACCCATCAACCATGGGCAATATCAACAATTGATGCAGGCTTTACAAAAATTAAATATTCCCAACAAAGGAAGTAGTTTCACAAGTATTTCTCACTACTTGATAAATACAATATCAAGAAATGCTTGGATTATTGATTCGGAAGCCAGTGATCATATTGCATGTGATAATGGTATGTTTTCTATTATTGATGAAAAATTGGATAGTCCCATTATTGTCCAATTGCCAAATGGAAACATTACCCACGTCACTATAACAAGGATAGTCAATCTTAGCCCTCAGATTATTCTCACGAATGTCCTTTATGTCCAGGGTTTTCAATTTAATCTCGTTTCAGTGTCTAGAGTCTGTGAGGAAAATTTGTGCCGAGTTCTTTTCAATGCTGATACATGTCTCTTTCAAGCCCTTTCGACTGGCAAATTGATGGGCTAGGGTAACCTCTCTGAAAGGTTATTTTTTTGGAATAATTCATCCAAGGAGCTTGACTTATCCAACATTCCTTTTAATAAAAAATCATTGTGTAATTTGACTACCAATGATGAGAATTTTCTTTTACATTCTAGAATGGGCCATAGTTCCTCATTTCCTTATCATTAGTGTCATGTTTGTCCGCTTGCAAAGCAATCGCGTGTTCCTTCTCCATTGAGCAACAGTCGTGCAAACAGTATTTTTTTCGTTACTTCATATTGATGTTGGGAACCATATCATACACCGAACCATGATGAGTCTCGGTTCTTCCTCACCATTGTGGACGATTATTCTAGAGCCACATGGATTTTTCTCATGCAATCTAAGGATCAAGTTTCATCTAATTCGAGGACTTTCCTTTCTCTGTCAAAGACTCAATTTGGAAAAACTGTACAACGGATTCGAACAGACAATGGAAGAGAATTTTTCAATCATGAATGTGCTGCTCTATTTTCTTCTCAATGGATATTACATGAAAGTTCATGTACTTATACACCACAGCAGAATGAAGTAGTGGAATGGAAACATCGCCACCTATTAGAAGTTGCACGGGCCTTGAAATCTCAAGCCTCTATTCCAGACAATTTTTGGGAAGATTGCGTATTGATTGCAACTTATTTGATCAATCGCACGCCGACCAAGGTACTTGATAGACAAACTCCCTTCGAATTACTTTTTGGCAAGAAACCAAAGTTGAGTCATTTGAAGGTCTTTGGGTGTTTATGATATGCCACAATAGTAGGACCTAGGGATAAGATGGGTCCTCGTGCATGGCGTTACATATTCATGGGATATCCTAATCTCCAAAAGGGATACCGAGTATTTGATCCATCTACAGGAGAATTCTCTGTTAGCGGAGACGTCTTGTTCCAAGAAAATGTCTTCCCATTCGTTACACAAGAATCAAGCGCGGATAAGGGGCCTTCTCCTTCTTCTCATGTTGAGGAAGTCTTTGAAAATCTAGGATATGTCTTACTTCCTTCACCAAAGATTACAAGGAATCCTCTAGCATCTAACTCAACCACGTAACTAACTTCTCTCATGGAAGTGATACACACGACTCGTCTCACCTAGTATCTCTAGAAGCTCATTCACCTCCAAAGCACGATCCACCATGACGTTATGGACGAGCCACGTGCCCGCCGACTTGGACCAAAGACTACATATGTGGTGCATGGAACTCACCAGGTATTCATTTTCCCATTTATTCCGATGTTTCCTTTGATCGATTATTTCCGGAACATTGATGTTGCATTACTCACATATCTGAAGAGCGAGAACCATCCAACTATGATGAGGCATGCACGGATCCGTGATAGAAAGCTATGGAAGCAGAACTCCAAGATTTAGTGGATAACCAAACATGGGAACTTGCATTACTCACATATCTGAAGAGCGAGAACTATCCAACTATGATGAGGCATGCACGGATCCGTGAGGGTAGAAAGCTATGGAAGCAGAACTCCAAGCTTTAGTGGATAACCAGACATGGGAACTTGTTCCTTTACCTTCTCATCGCAAGGCAATTGGATGCAAATGGGTCTACAAGATTAAGTATCGAGCAGATGGATCAATTGAAAGATACAAAGCCCGATTAGTGGTCAAGGGTTTCACACAGCGGGAAGGTTTTGACTATCATGAAACATTTTCCCCTATAGCCAAAGATGTTACAATTCGCACGTCCTTTCAATAGCGGCATTTCAGAGCTGGTCATTGCATCAAATGGTTGTTCACAATGTTTTCCTACATGGAAATTTAGATGAAGAAATTTACATGGAAGTGCCACAAGGTTTACGGAGACAGGGGGAGAATAGGGTATGTCGTCTCCGCAAATCCCTATATGGCCTTAAATAAGCCTCCAGGCAGTGGTATGCCAAGTTTGCTGACTCTTTGATAGCTACCGGATTCCATAAGTCCAGATATGACTATGTTGTTTTTACATGGACCAAAGGTACGTTGTCTATTTATTTGATGATATATGTAGACGATATACTTATTATGGACAATGATGACATAGCTATCAAAAGCTTCAAAGAATACTTGCACTCAACCTTTCACATAAAGGATTTGGATTCACCCAAGTATTTTCTTGGAATTGAGATCGCACAATCAGACCAAGGGATCTCTCTCAGCCAAAGAAAATTTGCATTGGAAATCATATCATAAGCAGGGTTGTCATGATGTAAATTCCAATTGAGCAAAATGTCAAATTAACTACAACAGATTATGATGTCGGAGTATCTCAAGAAGATGATCTCGTACTCAAAGATCCTTTGGGTTATCAGAAGCTCGTTGGGAAGCTCATATATTTGACCATGACTAGACCAGACATAAGTTTTGCAGTGCAAACGCTTAGTCAGTTCATACACAAGCCAAAGCAATCTCATATGAATGCAGCACTGAAGATAGTGAAGTATTTGAAGAAATGTCCTAGACTTGGGATCCTTCTTTCTAGGAAATGTGATATGAGATTGACCGCATATTGTGATGCGGATTATGCGACTTGTCCGATGAGCAGAAGGTCCATAACCGGTTTCTATATTAAATTTGGGGATTCTTTACTTTCATGGAAGACAAAGAAGCAACCAACCGTCTCGTTAATTTCAACAGAAGTGGAATATCGAGCCGTGAAAAAACCACATGTGAAATAGTATGGTTGTAAGGCTTACTTCGAGACCTTGGGGTACAAATTAAAGGACCAACCAAATTGTTCTGTGAAATGATGCAGCTCTCAAACTTGCATCAAACCCTATTGTGCATGAAAGAACAAAGCATATAGAAGTGGACTGCCATTTCACTCGAGAGAAAATCCAACAAGGAGTGATTGGGACACAAGGAATCGGGATAGAAGAACAACTAGCAAATATCTTCACCAAACTTTTATGTCAAGAGACATGCATGCGTATCTTTTGAGCTTGGAAAAGCTAGTGTTGGAAGATACGTGAGATCTTGTGGATATCTACAAGCCACAACTTGAGGGGGAGTGTTGGAAGATACGCAAGATCTTTTGGATATCATTCAAACCAATCAAGATCAATTAATATCAAATCTGATTTGTAGATTATTTGATTGCATTTTCTTGTACATGATTTGTACTATAATATCGATCTTATACATTGAAACGAATATACATCAAATACACAAAGATTTCCCACACTCTTCTTTGTGCTCCTTCCTTGCCTTCATCTTCTTTTAGAACTTGACCTCGAACCCAGGGCTTGGGGCAAGTTAGGCAGCTCAAGTTTCCAGCTCGGCCTCAAGGTCATGGCAATGGCTACTAGAGCTTCAAGTTCATGGCCATGATTGCCTAAGCTTTAAACTTCCATCCATGGCCACTAGATTGAGAGAGAGAGGAATGGAGGAATTTGTTGCTGAACCCCTATTGAGCGGGGACGGTGGAGCACAAATTCAAGTTGCTATCGAGCTTAGCAAACTCAATAGCAAATGCACAAGGTGGCCGAATGCAGTTTGATATCTCTTGTGAATTCCCCTCAAATCGCCATATCATCGTAAAATCTGATTTCTTGAATATTTCTTTCAATATCGCCGTCGCTAATCTTGCACATTTCGGACCACCCGGTGAAGAAAAATCCGATCTCCCACGTTCCCTAATCGAAATAACGCGAAGGATTCTCAGACACACCTGAACTTTCAGGCATCGCGGGGGATAAGTGTCATTTCTTGCAACCAACGGTGAGCAAAAATGGACCGAGCACCGGCTCCCAACGAATCCAGATAAAACCCAACCTCGCCGCGGGTCCGAGGGAAATAGTGGAAATCACCGGAAATAGGCACATCGCACGTTGCATTCGATCATTAATGGGTAGTCCTGAATATACTCTGTCCACAATCGTTGACATTCTAAAAGATAAAAGGGCAACTGACGTACAGTGTTGATACCTAATTTTGGCAAATTTAGAAAAATAAAATTGCATCAAAATAAATAAAAGGAAAAAATGAAAAAAAAAGGGGGGGGCGAAATTGATTTGATTGATTACGCATGGAAGTTTGAAATTCTGATGAATATTAGATTTTGCTCAATGTAGAAGCAATTAAAAAATCAGGTGAATAAAGGACAATGATTTCGATAAAATGGAAGGAATCAAGCAAAATCAAGCTGATTGCAAAATCACGCTCCGATTTGCAGGCTTGATTTAATGCAACAAAAGATAGAAATTCAAAAGTTGCCATGAAAAATGGCCATCTGGAAATCACTATAAAAAGGGGCCACAATTTTCGTGACGAGGAGGCGATTTTCGAAAAATTCAAAGTGAATTCGGAAAAAAATTTCGAGATGAAATTCGTGCAAAAAAAAGAGAAAAAAGTCTGTTGAGGCCTACCACCCGCATGGGTGGCACTGTTGGCGGCAAGCTTCTCCCCTAATGCAAGGGGTGGAGTTCGATTCCCAGATATCGCAGGAGAAAAAAAAAAAAGTCTGTTGAGGCCTTGCTTCCTTTGGTTTCCCTTGAATTCAAAAGCCAAAAAGAAAAAAGAAACAGGGAAAAAGAGGGAAGACGTGAGTGCAGAGAAGACAGAGAGAGAGAATAGAGAGAGGACGTGCGACAGGCCAGCAGAAGGGAGAGAGAGAAAACAAAAAAAAAAAAAAAAAAAAAAAAAAAAAAAAAAAAAAAAAAAGCAAACAGGTCTTCTTCTTCGCGTGGGCATCCTTGGCCCCCCGCCGTTCCTCCTCCGGCGACCCCCTGCTGCCCGAACTGCCGCCTACCGCCGCGCCAGCGCCACCTCGCCAGCCCAGCTCCGCCGCCTCCGGGACGCCGTCGCTGCTCTTGCCCTGCCCTCTGCTGTCCGCTGCTGTCCCTCCGCCACCGCCGCTCCGCCAGCATCCCGCCAGCCGCCGGAGATCTCTCTCACTCGTGAGCTCGCGCCGCGCTGCTACCCGCCTCCTCTGCAGTCGCCGAACCCCAGCGCCGGCCGCCATACCAACAGCCCCGTTCGTCCCCCGTGCTGGTCTCTGTGTTCGGTAGCCAGCCCGAAGCGCGACGCCAGCCACTGCCGCGCCCCACCTCGCCAGTCATCACCGTGCATCACCGGCGTCTCCTGCCGCTCGCTCGTCACAGCAACCTGCACCACCATCGACGCCCAGCCGCCCCGGAGCCCCTCCCTCAGCCGACGCCGCGTCCGCACCTCTGCGCAACCAGCAGCCCAGATCACGTCCGATCCCCGCGACGCCGCGCCGGACGCCTCACCTCCGCCGGTCCCCTCGCCGGAACTCCAACGCCGGCCACTCTCCATCCGATCTCCGCGTCGCCGCGTCCACCCCCCATCGCGCTTGCTGTCCTTCCTGCACTATTCCTTAGGTAGTTTATTTTTGTTTTTTTCTATTTTTACTTTTCATTCATTTTATTTCATTTATTTTAAGTTTAATTATTTAAATTGTAACATTATATATCAATACTCATTTCATGAATCTTATAGGCATTAACCGCAGGGATTTTGTCCAAAATTATTATAATTATTAATTTGATTCGTAAGATATTGTATCATTTTTTTAATTATATTAATTTTTGGGCACTTTGATAGTATTTTAATTGTTAAATCATTATAATTATTAATTTGATCCGTAAGACTTCGGATCAGATTTTTAATTATTTTGAATTTTTTTTATATGTCGTGATGTTTAGGGCTAGAGTAAACGTTAATTTAACCCATAAGACAACAGATTATTTTTTCGATTATTTTAATCCTTTATTTGTTGAATATCTTGATTGCTTTGATGTAATGTTTATTCGATAATCGCTTGTCTTGAAAAACACTAAAAAAATATAAAAAATCAAAAATCAAAAATCAAATCTTGCATCAAAATGTGTTAGTTTAGTAAATTAAGATTGCATTTTTAAGGTTGCACTTTTAGGTAATTTTTTGGAATAGATTAGAATTGATTTTTTTATATAGATAGACTTTTAAACAATCTTTGCACATTTTAATAATCTCATTTTTCTAAAAAAAATAGTTTTTAAAGATAAGATAGGGTTTAAGTTAAATTAACCCCTAAAAATAAATTAGAAAATTATTCATTTTAGATGGTTGAATTAGGTTTCCTTTTTATTACGAATTTCAGTAAAAAAAAATACAAAAATATTATGTGCATGTCCAATTAGTTTGCATGTTAGGTTAATTTAATTAGAAATAGATTGTTAATGAAATTAGGTCATGTAGTTAAAGTGCATATTTTAATTTTAAGATAAAAGAAAACCCAAAAAAAAATGCTTTATGTTTATTTCTTTTAGTGGAAGTCTTTTAATTGTTTAATAATGACTGAGCATCCGTATGATCACCCTTTTGCATGATAGAGATTTAGGTTAAAATAAATCCAAAAGCGCCGCAAAAACATTTTTGAAAATAAAAAGAATGGTACCGAAAGAAAGCGTTAGAGAAATCTAGTGTTATCAAGTCCGTCTTTCAAAATCTTCGGTTAAGTAATTAAAATAATTCTCTCATTATTTTACTTCTGGAAATCCTAGCTGTTCTTAGCATGATATTGGGGAATCTCATTTGTCTAATCGATCTACCGTAAACTGATTAGTGGCGACTCATAAAATCCATTTGCATGTTAAAACCTAAATAAAATCCATATGTACGTTAAAACCTAGATAAAATCCATTTACATGTTAAAAATTTGAACCTAAGTCACTTAATTGATATACTTGAAAGAATCCGAGTTAAGTTTAAAACTTAGTTGTCCATTAGCTTAAATCATAGGTGGTGTGCTCAAAATTTAGATGGCGACATACAGCACAAATGATTAACTAGCAGTCTCCCGCAGTTAAAAGCCATGCACGGTTCGACTTGCAATTACCGAGCGCCACCGCGAACGTTAGTTAGCAACGTTGTTTGTTTGCTTGCTGCACTTTCTTCGTGTTTGTCTCCTCCATCTACCCTCCTTTTCCCGCTTATTTAAAAAACGGGTCTTTTTCAGTCTCCTCGTCACAACATTTTCCTGCATTATTTTGCTTCCGCACTTCGCCTCGCGTCACTCCACCACCTAATCCTCCCACGCGAACCATGCCGATCGTAGTCCCTCGAATCGGATAAGCTTCGGCGTCCTGCTTTCTCGATCGATCGGATGTTCGCCGGTAGCCGAGAGATGGGTTCGGCCGAGGACGCGAGGTGCGTGTACAAGGACCCCAACGCCGCCATCGAAGATCGAGTCAGCGACTTGCTCTCCCGGATGACCCTGAAGGAGAAGGTCGGCCAGATGACCCAAATCGAGAGGAGCGTCGCCACTCCTTCGGTGCTCTCCGGCCTCTCCATCGGTAAGCCTCCTCTTTTTTGACTTCCGTTCGCTGGGGCCTAGTTTGGATCGCCAGTTCATTTACATGCGTGCGCATGCATAGCCGACTTCGTGAGCCTAAGAGTGGTTCCGGTCCGGTTCAATCTGAACGATGCGCCGATGCGCACGGCGTTTCCGTTGCCGAAAGTCAGTTTCTTTGGTCCGGTTTCGCGGTTTCGGAGAAAAATTCGAGCGAATGATGAGGGTTTGGTGCAGGGAGTGTACTTAGTGGTGGAGGCAGTGGGCCATTTGGGGTAGAAGGCAGTGAGTCATCTAAGCAAGCATTGTTGTCCGATTGGACCGACATGGTGGATGGATTCCAAAAGGCGGCGCTGGACTCCCGCCTGGGAATACCGCTTATTTACGGGACTGATGCAGTTCATGGCAACAATAATATATACGGCGCCACGATATTCCCTCACAACATTGGCCTTGGAGCCACTAGGTCAGTTTCGTTTACTTCCTTTCTGAGGCTTCGAGAAAAGGTTTGGACTCGCTGTCCTCTCTAATGTTACTAAAATACACATTATCATGTCGTTGTTGTTTTTTACTCTGTCATAATAATTTTGTTGTTGAACAACCTAATTTTTTGAAACAATTGATAGAGATGCAGAGCTGGTTCGGAGGATCGGGGTCGCAACTGCACTTGAAGTCAGAGCAAGTGGCATTCCTTATACTTTTGCTCCATGTGTGGCTGTAAGTGATTTCTTTCGCTTTAGTTCTACGCACTAGTATTCATCTCTCTATAACAAGGCTCACCAGCTAGATGACAAATTCTCGTTTGAGGGGTAAAGCCATGACGTAGATGATTTTGTTAGCTAGTGTAGCTTTGAGAGCTCACTACTCTAGCTTATCGAAGTTCACAGGGACAAATTGAATAAGGAAGTACTGCGAATTTGTTTTCAATTACCATAGTGGCTCCAGTTATGTTAACCCAAATCTTTGTCATGCGGATGGTCTTCAAGGAGTTATTTGACATCAAGTTCAAGCTATTGATTCGGTTCCAAATCTATAATGATTATCTCTTCTCTTTTCACAAATCTTCTATTCTCATCATTTTATTTTCACTGTTAATCCTAGTCGGTTGAGAATTTTAGTTGAATGGCTTCTAGCAGGTGCTGAAAGATCCCAGATGGGGAAGATCTTATGAGAGTTACAGTGAAGACACTGATATAGTTAAAAAGATGACCGCAATAGTAACAGGTTTGCAGGGCCAGCCACCCCAAGGGCACCCAGAGGGCTATCCTTTCGTAGCTGGAAGGTAAAGATAGACCTTATCTGGTATTTGAACCTTTTCAGTTTACACAATGATCTACCTATGTCATGTCAGTTTGGAAAAGTGATATAGACCTCATGATTACAGATGCTTTCTGGTGACTCCTAATTTTTGATTGGCTCGTGATAGCATTCTAGGAATTTGCTTGAAAGCTGGTAGATGAGGGATGAGGTGCCATTGGTCTTTGCCTTTCTGAGTTGAAAGTATGTCTGCCAGTGTGCTCTATGCCGCTTTACCTATTGTGTATTTTTGAGCATGTCAAGGAGCGGCATTAAACAATTTTAATTACCGTTCATTTCGCGGAAAAAATATTTTTCGAATTTTTCGGCATTCGTTTCACAAAAAATAAATTCTTTAAGAAAATATTTTCCATTAAAGGAAAAAAAATCTTCTAAATTAAGAGAAAATATTTTCCATTTTTGACAAGTGGAAAATATTTTTTTCACTTAATATTTATTTCATACTTTTACAAATCCTCACTTCTTCCTACCCTTTCTTCTTCTTCTTTTCTTTTTTTATTCGAATTATTTTTTAATTTTCTTTTTTTATTTGAATTATTTTTAATTTCCTTTTTCTTTTCTTTTTTACTTTTTCTTTTATTTGTTTCACATCTTTTTCTTTCTTGGCTAGTCGTCGGCCATCACTAGGTGAACCTCAAGCTCGTTGATTTGGCAAGCCTCGAGCTTAATGCTCCCGCTTGCCAATCTGGTGAGCGAAAAATATTTTCTTTACCGAACACTGGAAAATATTTTCCGAAACATCTACAAGTTTTAGCCGAATACCAAAAAATATTGTCATTTTCTTGGAAAATGGCTTCTGGGAAAATATTTTCCAGAAATAACCCATTTTCCGCAAAACGAACGGACCCTTAATATTGCATCTACTTTGCTCTCTCAACCACCTTTACTCTTTCCAGCCATAATTTCATGTAGTTATATTTGTCACTATGCTCATTAGTTCTCTCACTTCTTAATCTCTCACGACTCACTATTTCTCTACGTCCGAAGAAAGTCATCGTCTCTTTCTTATTTGACACCAGAAACAATGTTATTGCTTGTGCCAAGCATTTTGTTGGAGATGGAGGAACTGAAAGAGGTGTAAATGAGGGGAACACCGTAACGTCTTATGAAGATCTAGAAAGGATACATATGGCTCCCTATTTGGATTGTATCTCCCAAGGTGCTTGCACAGTCATGGCATCCTACTCTAGCTGGAATGGGCGCAGGCTGCACTCTGACTATTTTCTCCTGACAGAGGTCTTGAAAAATAAGTTAGGTTTTAAGGTGAGGAATCCCAGTGAATTCATTTACTGAATGGCAGAGCTTGTCAATCGACACAAAGAGATTGTATGTGGCTAGATTCTGTTGGAACGATTTGCAATTCTTCTACTTTATTATAACGCATTGAGATTCATAAATGCGATCACTCAACTGATGTGACAGAAATGTTGATGCAGGGTTTTGTCATTTCAGACTGGGAAGGGCTTGACCGACTCAGTCAACCCGATGGTTCAAACTACCGTCGGAGTATTTCTCTGGCAGTTAATGCTGGGATTGACATGGTAAAGACCAAATGGTAACGATGATATTTATTAAGTGAGATCCATAATGTCTGATTTATATGGTAACTCGTACATCTTATTTTTTTCAGATTATGGTGCCTTTTAGACATGAACAATTTGCAGAGGATTTGATAGCCTTGGCTGAATCAGGGGAAGTACCAATGTCCAGAATAGATGATGCGGTTCAACGGATACTGAGAGTCAAGTTTGTATCTGGTCTATTTGAGCATCCTTTTTCTGATAGATCATTGCTTCAGATTGTTGGTTGCAAGGTAAATTTTAAGGATTTTCCATGTTAGAGATATACTTTAGCTGTCATGAATTATGCAGATGTGCTCAACCATCTCATCAAGGCCAAGTTTTGGGCACTCTAGTATATTTCTTATATTTTACAGCAGCTGAATATTAAATGAAATTCTAGGATACTTCTTAAAAATTGGATCTTTTGTCCTTTAAGATATCCAGTGATATCTCTAAAATTGTTCAACCTGGATGTATTAGTAAGTATATTTTACTTTGGCCTGGACAAACACTCTGACCTTAATCATCTTTTGGCAGTCGCATAGAGAATTAGCACGTGAAGCAGTTCGAAAGTCGTTGGTATTGTTGAAAAATGGAAAGGATCCTATGAAACCATTTCTCCCATTAGACAAAAATGCAAAGAAAATTCTGGTTGCAGGAAGTCATGCTGATGATCTAGGTTATCAATGTGGAGGGTGGACTGTCTCTTGGCATGGAAGCAGTGGCAGGATCACAATCGGTATCCATCCTTCCATATATCTTCCCTATGGTTAAAATTGCACACCATATTTGCTTTGAGTAAAAGAGATTTATTTTGGCGTTGGATGAAAGTGGATGCATGATTCATGGAAATAGGAGTACAGATAGTCTCTAGATATCAACAGACTTGTGTATGAGTACTCGCAAAGAGAATTTGTGATACTTTGCAGTATCTTTACTGCGTTTGAGCTTTCTTTTCTTCAGAATGTTGACCTCAGTGATACGATATGCTATTTTGGCTATCTTCATGTCCTAGTTATATACATTGAACCCACCTTTTAGCTTTATGCTTGAGAAACATGAGGAAGATATAAATCGCTAATTGTGTAGAGCAGTGTCTTAAAAATATTGAACCTGCCAGCTGTATTTCAGACATCTCTTGTTCATAATGCCTTCATTCAAAGTGATGTTACAATTATTACTGATGAACATGAAACATTTTCTTCTATAGGTACGACTATCTTAGATGCAATCAAGGAAGCAGTTGGAGGCAACACAGAAGTGATTTACGAGCAAAATCCATCTCCTTCCACATTAGCAAGTCATGATTACACTTTCGCCATTGTTGCTGTTGGTGAAGGTCCTTATGCAGAAACTCTCGGTGATAACGCCGAACTTGCAATCCCATTCAACGGAATGGACGTGATAAAGTCAGTCGCGGAGAGAATACCTACACTCGTACTTGTCGTCTCTGGAAGACCCTTGGTCATAGAACCACATGTTCTGGAGAAGATAGATGCTCTTGTTGCTGCTTGGTTACCTGGAACCGAAGGAACAGGCATCACAGATGTGGTCTTCGGCGACCATGATTTTGAAGGTCGATTACCAGTCTCGTGGTTTAGAACGGTTGAACAACTGCCCATGGACCATAAAGCTAATTCTTATGATCCCTTGTTCCCCCTGGGTTTCGGATCGAAATGCAAGAAGGAAGCCTGATGACCAGGCAATTCAATGAGCGATGAAGTTAATGACCAACGGAGAAGTAGCTCGTCCGGTCGAAAAATGCATTCTGAACCGGATATTAGTGTGCATTTGCATGAATAATCGCTTCATATCTTGTTTTATGAAATTTAGAACTTCAACCGACGATGCAACACAAATTCCTATTCCATTTTCCTACAATCTTTAATAGGGCCTCAATTTTTTTTTTTTTTTTTTTTTTTTGGTGACCGAGGATCTGCAGGAGCCTGCCCTTGTCGGCTTACGCCGATTTGGGGTCTCACGGGCCTCCGCGGTGTAGGCCCAACAGCAACTATACCTCGGGGATATCGGCCCAAAGAACCCACTACCGAGGCCCCCGCTTTAATCGCTAACAACGCAGGATTTCGAACCCTTAACCTCCTTCACTAAAGAGAGATCTCAACCAACTGCACTATCCATGGGTGGGTAAAATTTAGAACTTCAACCGACGATGCGACACAAATTCTTATTCCATTTTCCTACAATCTTTCTTTTTTTCTCATAACCAAATTGGGCATGGTTTTTAGAAAACAAAATACAAATAGCAGTAAATACAAAAAATATCATAAAAGTCTTAATCCAATTGTGTTGGCATCAATTTAGTTTTGAATTTTCTTAATTAAATTAATTTAGTCTTAAACATTTTCACATTGATATCAATTCAGTTCATCCGGCTAATTTCGGTGGAAATTGCTAATGTGAATGTTGGTCGTCTTACATGGCACGAACGATGTTAGTGTAAACATTTTTAAATAATTTTTTTATTTTTAATATTTTTCTTTTTTATTTTTATTTTGTCTTTCATTTTGGCTCGCGAGCTCGTTAGTCACGGGTGAGGTGGCCGTCGCCTAGATCTAGCAAGGGCCTTTGCTCCCTCACCCACGGTCGGGGTTCGCGACGTTACCAACCAAAATGAAAGGAAAAACAGGAGGAAAAAAGAAAAAATAACAAAAAACAAAAGAAAGGCAAAAACAAAAAATATATAAAAATTCAAAAATTTATTTAAAAAATCTACATAAGCGTCGGTTGTGCCACATAGGACAACCGAAATCACCTTCACGTTTCGACTTAAATAGGTTGGATAGATTGAATTGGTATCTTTATAAAAAAGTTTAACATTGAATTGGTCAAATTGAAAATTTTAAAATTAAATTAATATAATTATAATAGGTTTAGGACATTTTTGTACTTTTCCCCCGCAAATACCGTGCATTTCGATGATCAAGCACATTCTTGCCTGATGAAGAAGTGGGCTTTATACCTTGTTCGCATCAATGGAGGAGGAGTGGCAGTTTTTCACAGCAATTATAGAATAGCAACCATTGAGGAGGAACAGAGAAATATTAGAATTATCAAGATGATGACGGGGGGCTGAGATTAAGCGTGTTTTGTAGTCCATTCGTTAATTATAATTTTCTTAATCATTTTTCTAGTTAGTATCTAAACTTTAATCCGATTCACGAATCATCAAACGTATAATGATAATGTCACTGCTCCGACAAAACCTATATTTGGCAAATAAGGTATTTGCCAGAATAGCATAATACCATA
This sequence comes from Eucalyptus curtisii, assembly GCA_017140595.1. Classification (NCBI taxonomy): domain Eukaryota; kingdom Viridiplantae; phylum Streptophyta; class Magnoliopsida; order Myrtales; family Myrtaceae; genus Eucalyptus; species Eucalyptus curtisii. Next base: position 12,915,316 of record CM029504.1, read on the forward strand.
GAAGTTTTAGGTGACATAGCACCTTGCAATTCTCATATCTATAGGCAATACATGGCATGCTCGTCACAAGCTAAGGCAACGAGACAGATTCAACATGAACCACAAACGTATATAAGTATGACCCCTAGTAATACATGGGAGCTTCAGCAGGGGCATCTCCAATCTCATAGTATTCACCAGAAAGACTCCCCATAGGCGCGGCACTTATGGGACCGGATGCTATGCTGGCACCTCGAACCTCTCTCATGACTCGCTTCAGGTTGCTCCGTTGCACCTCACACAGATCCGCCAAATAGACACCTGTTGAAAATCGATGGTAGAGTCAGTAATAGTGAAGATTTCAGGAGGACAATGTTGTTTCGAGGCAGATGGCGTGGATTAATTTGCGGTTGGGAATTACCTTCTCCGAGGGCCAAGTTGAAGTAAAGATCAACAATGTTGGGGCAGTTGTGGTAACATGCCGGTGAGCAGAGCTTGGCGGTGAAGGAAGGCTGAAGGAGAGCATCTGAAGATATGCCAACGGACTGCCTATCCACTCCACAGGCACGGATGCAATCATCGGTCTCGATCCACTCGTGCATGATATCCACAGCCACCTGAGAGATCTTGCACTCGTATTCCATCTTCCCATCCATCAGGCTCACGTAGTTCTCCAGGACGCACCGCCTTCCATTAGATGCAATCGAGAACGAGCAGAGTTCCGTAGGTAGCTGCTCGCACGCAATGTTACCTGACAACGAAAAACATAAGGGAAAAAAAAAAAGATGGCTCAGTCGAGAAATCGAATAGTTAGTCACAGTTGCACTATGGCAAAGAAGAAGCACGGGTTATACCCAGAGCTACTTGGAGGAAGAACGAGAAGGCGAGGAAGAGAATCAAGGCCATTTTGGGAGGAGAAGAGGGAGCCTGTTTGTCCGACGAAACGCGGGCAAGGGAGAGATCTCGGCGTCTTTGCTTGTTGCACTTGGTTGCGTAGCAACTTCTCCTTTGCTGGTGACGAATCTCTCTGAAGGATGCTAGTTTATATAGCGCAAGGTGCTGGAGACCTTTATGTGACAAGAACCTACGGAATGAATATAAAACTGGAAGCTAGTGGCGAAGGGATGCTTGTTTCGGTACCGTAATTCCCATGGAATTCGATGACACTCCATGAGACAACCATAGAGGAAGTTTAGTTTGGTGGCAACGAAATCAACAATTTAAACTCATTTCGGTCTCTCCAATGTGCCACACGGAAGCCTCTCAATAGATTCATAAAGATGGTTGGCGCCGGACCCTTCAAGCATCTCAGAGCCATTTTTGACGTTTAGCCTTAGGACCCATATTTTGGCAGTCCCAGGTAGCGAAGATATTTTCAAAGTGACTTTCGCTATCCAGTGATACGATCAAAATATGCGGCTCGTCATACATTGTGCAACAGTACAAAAAGAATGCAGGATTAGCAAAATTTACCATCTTGTAAACAAGATTCAAATACATTCATAGACATTCTTCTACTCAAGGCTCGACTTTGTGATCTATGCACATGTAAGATTATCAACATAGCAGCCAACATGACAAGAATTCAAAGGTTGATGAGTTGACGACTACTCACAGTCACCAACCATGATTCAGCAAGCAAAGGGATCAGTAACTTGATGGGGAATCAAGAAAATGAAAATTGCCACAAAATCTAGTCTTACTGAATGCAATATCAAATTATAAAAGATAATAGGAATTCCAAGGCTCTTGTCTAACATATAAAAGTAAAATTGCAAGTTACAGAAATAGCTAAAATATTGTACTTAGTTTCCTTCCCCCCTCATCAACTAACTTCACATCCTACAAACCAGCAACTGGAAGTTGAGGTTAGAAAGAATGGCTGCTATAACATGATAGCAACTTCTCCAACTGAAATCAACAACCAATCGGATGTCCTTCACTACATCTCCTCCTCCTGGTAATCACCCTCCTCTTCCTCGTACTCCTCATCATCAGCAGTCGCATCCTGATACTGCTGGTACTCCGAGACCAAGTCGTTCATGTTGCTCTCTGCCTCAGTAAACTCCATCTCATCCATTCCTTCCCCAGTATACCAATGCAAGAAAGCCTTCCTCCTGAACATGGCGGTGAATTGCTCACTTACACGCCTGAACATTTCCTGAATCGAAGTCGAGTTGCCGATGAATGTTGACGCCATCTTCAGGCCAGTGGGCGGAATGTCGCAGACAGTCGACTTCACGTTGTTGGGGATCCACTCAACAAAGTAGGAGGAATTCTTGTTCTGCACATTGAGCATCTGCTCATCCACTTCCTTGGTGCTCATCTTTCCACGGAACATGGCAGAGGCGGTGAGATAACGCCCGTGACGCGGGTCCGCTGCGCACATCATGTTCTTGGAATCCCACATTTGTTGAGTTAGCTCAGGGACTGTGAGGGCTCTGTACTGCTGCGACCCACGAGAGGTAAGCGGAGCAAACCCCACCATGAAGAAGTGAAGACGAGGGAAGGGTATGAGGTTCACAGCAAGTTTCCTTAGGTCAGAGTTGAGTTGCCCCGGAAACCTCAAGCAGCAGGTAACTCCAGACATCGTTGCAGATATCAAGTGATTCAAATCTCCAACTGCAACAACCCAACACGCAAAATGTTTTGCTCAGTTCACAAATAAGCCTAAATGCAAGACAAAAATACACCACACCAGCCCCAAATATTTCTTCACCAAATTACCGCCAGTATATCTCCCAAAATTAATTCAACCATCTATCAAATTTGGATCCATCACATAAACACAATACTCAACTATTCAAAAATAGATTTTTCGCGTTCTTGTCATCTAAAAGAACCATCTAAACAATTTAGATCCATCACATGAACATGACACTCAACCATTCACTACCAGATTTTTTGGCCTTCTCATCATCTAAGAAAGAACAATCTATTTCAAACAGAATTATACGCCAACAAACAGATCTTAATGTATTTTTGAAAAAAAAAATACATGAGACTTCCTTTTCAGGAAAGAGGGAACTCACAGCTAGGAGTCGTAAGCTTGAGCGTGCGGAAGCAAATGTCATACAAGGCCTCATTATCGAGAACCATACACTCGTCGGCATTCTCGACGAGCTGGTGCACGGACAGAGTGGCGTTGTAGGGCTCCACAACAGTATCCGACACCTTCGGAGACGGGAAGACCGAGAAAGTGAGCATCATCCTGTCGGGATACTCCTCCCTGATCTTCGAGATCAACAGCGTCCCCATTCCCGAACCGGTACCTCCTCCCAACGAATGGCACACCTGAAACCCTGCCGTCCAACCACAACCGAAAAAAAAAAAATCAATTCTCGCACAAATCGAAACCCTAATCGCAAGCAAAAGACGAGAGAGAGGACGCGGTTTCCGTACCCTGGAGGCAATCGCAGTTCTCGGCCTCCTTGCGGACCACGTCGAGGACGGAGTCGATCAGCTCGGCGCCCTCGGTGTAGTGGCCCTTGGCCCAGTTGTTGCCGGCGCCGGACTGGCCGAAGACGAAGTTGTCGGGGCGGAAGATCTGGCCGTAGGGCCCCGAGCGGACGCTGTCCATGGTGCCGGGCTCGAGGTCCATGAGGACGGCGCGGGGGACGAAGCGGCCGCAGCTGGCCTCGTTGTAGTACACGTTGACCCGCTCCAGCTGGAGCTCCGAGTCGCCGTGGTACCGCCCCGTGGCATCGATCCCGTGCTCCGCGCACACCACCTCCCAGAACTTGGCCCCGATCTGGTTGCCGCACTGGCCACCCTGGATGTGCAGGATCTCACGCATCTTCGCTCGGACGATTGAAGCGCACGGATTCGAAAGATCGAAATCGAATCGAGAGAGCGAGCGAGCGAGAGAGGCGAGAGGAGAGAGAGAGAGAGATCGAAATGGAGGAGGAATAATGGAGGACGGGGGGAGGTTTGTCCGTTTATATATGGAGAGAGAGAGAGAGAGAGAGAGAGAGAGGAGAATTAGGGCTTCGAAATTCAAACGGTTGAGAGATTTCTTTTTTTTCTTTTATCTTTTTTTTTTTGAAATGTTAAAGAAATGGGTGGGGGAGAATCGATGGCCAGGTGGCCGCCACTTCGAGGCTTAACGGATAGAAAAAACCCAACGGTTGACGCGAGACATGCGCTGTACTGCTTTTTTGAATTTCAAAATCGCGGCTTGGGCGGGAAACGGTGAACGACCTTGGCCTCGAGGGGCGCACTCGTAATTTCACCTCCCAACGTTTTGCTTCATCTTTTCGACTCAATTTTGTTAAACATCGAATTAGATTGGAATAGCAAGTTTAGCAGTTTTACAATACGCAAGCATCGTATTCGACGGATATGTCCAGAAAAGTGATTTTGTTTCGGTGGATATATGTCCGCTTCAAAATAGCATTATCATCTTCAAGCAAGCACTTAAACGAAGATCTTCTCAACTAAGTTCTAAGATTAGTGTGCGATTAGAATTGAAAGCACATCGAAGATTTGAAGGGGCATTCGAAGATCAAGCTCCCAATCCCTTTCGAAAACGGACCCCGCCAAGTTGGAAGTGTCATGATGCAGCCAAGAGGGATTTACAAGTTATGATGAGAGAGGCAGAGAAAAAGGAGAAAGCGACAGGCCATATTTCAATAGTCTCACAAAAAGTGACCGTCGAATTTTTTTCCAAAAGAGTTGAATGAGAATAGTCACAGATCCGATACCAAAAAGCATTTACATTAAGGGTCGGCTTTGAAACGCTTCAAAAAGAGAACCTGAAACTGATAAAGCCATACTAATCCTCATTCCTCACCACTCCATGTCTATAATGCCTTTAATCTAACTGTGTTTATGCCGAAAAACCCACAGGCTAAATTTTCAGAGAAGCACACATACACTAGCCATCTGAACTTTTCTGCTCTTCCCTTACGCTGAATCTACCGTCCAGTACTTTCAAGCATTCATTATCGAATTCTATACATGCAGAATAGCTTCTACACAAAAATGAACCAAGCGCTCGGGATCAAAGCCTGCCTTACCAACATCAACAGATCAAAAATCGAATAGTACAAAAGCTTTGAGCACTTAACACTTGAATCGAACTTGATGCATTTGACATTTTAATATTCCTTGGCATGTCCATTTTCCATGCTCATAGGGTTCAACAATGAAATGATTTGATAAAAGTAACACTACTCCCTAATTCACATTTTTTCTTCCTTCTCCTCCTTCCTTCACTCTCTCAGTGCTCAGCATCTTCTTATTCCTGCTTCCGCCTTGGCAGTGAGGACTGGCTTTGGTCATGCTCAGATTGCCGCAGGATGGAAACCTCAGAACATTTCAAGCTCAATAGAAAGGGTAAAGACATAATCCATTCCACAACATGACACCAAAGTACTGAAAAGGACATGCAACAAAAAAGAAAAAGAGATATAGTCTACCCGGCACAACTGAAAAGACGGTCATTCTCCATGAGTGAAATACCAAACGTAACAGACAATAAAGGATGTACAAAGCTTTGGCTCAATGTGGACACTTTTCGAAGCACTCCTTGAAAAGGCAGAAAACCTTCACGTATCACATTAGCTTGGCAAAAACAGGAGAGCATAATGTTTGCATTAAATATGCTACCTACCAAGGAAAATACGGGCATTGATTTTAGCATGTGTCAGGATAATTGATTGTTAAAACGTGAAATCATTGTGTGAGAATTTTATTCGTATTTCGGAACTAATTTTCCATCCATCCACGTGAAAGGGCCCAAAAATTCTTATAAGGAAATACCATCCAAAAGATGAAGATTCAACCAAAAATCAAGGCAGGATAAGAAGGATAGTCCCAAATTTGCACACTCTATGCCTAAGCAATGCCTTAGGAAACCAAAGCCAGCATGATATGCTGGCACTCTTCCTCCACAACCAAATCATTCCTCCATGACTAATATACATTTATATGATGTTTAGATGGCTTATCTAGGGCTGTCAAATGGAGATCAACCAAGTCCACTGCATATAAGTGATATCCTTGTATACCACACAGTAATACCAAACCCACAAAAAACTACATCCTGATACCTTTGTTCAAGTCCTCAATTTAGTTCATGATCTTCCTATTATCGCTCGTAAAAATCAAAAAGGATGGGCAAAAGGCTTGAAGTTGAGTTGCACCTCAGCTCAAGCCACAGATTTTCCCACAAGAAAATGCTTGGGTAAAAGGATATCAAAATAAAAAATCAATACATGCATACCAAGGTCAAATACAAATTAAAAAACAGTAAACAAAAGAAAAAATGCAAGATAACAAAGTGGTCCATGACAAGTTTCCCTCAATAAAAGTCCAATAAGTCCGAAGAACTAGTAGGTGCACCAGACATGTGCCTCCAACTTCCTAGCCATTTGCATTCTCGCCCAAAATATTTGCTTAATTGCCCGTCAGAATGGACCCAGAAATTCTAAAAGCATTCAGTTCTAACCATACCAGAAATCACCAGATCGTGTATGGAACCAACTCTTCCAAAGCAACAAAAATAAGCATTAATGGGTGGCTGCAGGTATTGCACCCTTAGCGCAAAACAACAAGCCAATACAAGTAGTGTAAAAAGGCAATTAAAATTACCTAGAACGACCAAAAAGATATCTGAACAATGAAAACCACAGGAAGTAATTGCACATATTTGGCCAAGTCCACTAAAGTTTTAAAGCGTACTACCACTATGATTAAACCATCACATAAAAGTGCACCCCTAGATTCATAACAAATCCAACTCTCATCTAATAGCCCTCTAAATAACTAATTGGTAGAATAATCATCAAGATGAAGAAAACTCATGATGAAGAAAACTCAGGAGCCCTTCAATCCACTACAAAATTGTCATAACAACCAAATCTACGAGTTAATATGGTTCTTATCAATCACAAGACATTCTTACTGGACTAAGCATGCTATTTGGTAAGCTGTTAGCACTAAGCATGAAAATTTATTTGTCAATAGCAATATCAAAACACTTTGATGATAAAGAGAAATGGCTAGTGCAAATATAGATTTGATATAAAAGAATAATCAGAATGATCTTGCAAAATTCAGGGAAAACACGAACCTGGCCAAAACACAAGGAAGAAGCAGAATTTCATGTCCACAATTGCCCATAGAAAGAAAACTGCCCCATAGCCAATCATATCAAGAAGACACGGACAACTATGTCAGTAGAAAATTGCAGATGACTTCACAAATTATAGCAATTTTAGAGGGTTTCATTATTCACAACAAGAAGTCAAGCAGAGTTTTTTGGACACACGATTTTTTCCCAATGCACCAATCATGAATAATTAACTCAGCATTGTAAGCATACAATAAAAATTTCACAAATGGCTTCACGAAATCATGAAAATTCTGTTTCTTAAAGGAATGTTGCTGTGTCAGTCTCAATATATCAGAAGCTTGCAGCTACTGATTCGAATAAAAAATTCCAATTTTACAGACAAGCAAGTATATATAGTCGAACAGCTGTCAAAGAACTAATTGAATACTTCTGTGTGATATTGGAGCAGTTTGTGAATCTTAGAAATTAATTGACATAACTTTTTTGAGATAACAGACATGCTGCATAATTCATGTGTCTATTTCCAATAGATATAGCCAATTTCATTTAGATCCAACTCAGGTATGCAATGCACGACATAGTTTCCTTCAACAAACTAAAACAGTTTTGACTTGGTATGAGCATAATTACTATGAGTCAACATAGAGAGCTCATCCATTTTCAGAACCATCACAATCGATGTTAATAAATTTCCATTTCAATTGTCAAACAAATTGAGTACTTTCATAAGATATCTTACAGCAGTTTGTAGACCTTAAGAAAGATGTGTTTTTCTATTAACCATAAAAAAGGATGTCATTGCCATGCCATATTATGCATAATTCTATTTGTAGCATATGAATCAAATGAAGGTTTATTTATAAAGCATCAGGCGTAGCGTGATGCATAGGTTTAAAATTTTGTGTCATTGACATTCATTGTGTCAAATTCCCACTCTCACATTGCAATCTATCATACATCTCTTTTTTTCTTTAGGTCGAAATCTATATATCTCATTTGCCTATAACCTTAGAACCACATAAATATTTGTTTGAGTAGTTTTGCAGGATGTATTATGGACTTTTTTTCTTTAAGAGCTTATTGCGTATAATATTTTTTGTTAAGACTTACAAGATATTGATATCATCACGTTTTTCAGATTCAACACAAAATACTGCTCACAGCAGATTCTTTGTTAAGTTTGTATTCTTCTGGAACAAATTCGATTGCTGTTCCAATTATTCATAATTAATAATTCAATATTCCACTTAGACTTAGAGTGATATATAGACTTTGCTTGTTCCTATAAACCATAGGAAGATCCATAGTAGGATCATTCCACCCTTATTTAATGGCTTATTTGGCTTGATTTATCTTGTAAGAGTGGAAGGAACTTGTTACATTTGTCCAAGATCCTAATTTCATGCTTAGTCATGTAGGAAATACCTGAATTCTCCAGTATCCCAGGATCACGTATATCATAAAAGAAATGAGAAAAAGGTTCAAGTTACTCAATTATTGCACTGCTCACGTGGCAAAAAATCTGAATGTGTAAACTCTCCAATCCATATTTAACCCCATTTCATACTTCGTTGGATCATTAATTAGCAAAATCACTAGATGTCTCCAATCCATAGCTAGGTTACTTGTCACTAATTGCACAGCCACAACATTCAACTTGCCAACCATTATTAACATACATACATACTATAAATAAGGTGAATGTGACAACTACCACTTGTTGTTTCTCTCCTTAAACAATTGAAGATGTATAGTAATTATCATACTAACAATTGATTGTTTTTCATAACACTTAGTCTCGCAGGAAATACTGGAATTCTCCCGTAACCCAGATCACAGATATCATATAAGGGATGTGATGAAGGTTCAAGTCACTCAATTAATGCACTGCTTACATGGCAAAATCTGACTGTGTAAACTCTCCAATCCATATTATATCCCATTTCATATTAGTTGGATCATTAATTAAACTAATGCAATAGCAAGAAATCACTATATAAGTCCAATCCATAGTTACTTCACACTAATTTGACAACCACGACATTTAACTTGCCCAACATTATTAACATGCATACATACCATAAATAAGGAATGTGACAACAACTACTTGTTCCTTTCCTTTAACATATGAAGATGCACAGTAATTATCATATTAACTAGTTATTTTCTTTCCCTTCTCTATTTCCCACCTGTCAAATCCAACTCAAAAAGAGAATCAACTACTTTTACTACATCAGCCCATGTATTCCAACTATGAAAACTGTCTAAAACATGGGAAGAATTTATGATTCTTAACTACATCGCTATATCAGTGATTCCCCATCTCTGCCACATCTACAAAAACTTCTCTATGTGCATCCATAAAGAACCCATTCAAAATGAACCATTATTTTTTACCACTCACATTAAATTACATAAAAGATTTTAAAACTTCAAGGTGCAGATGATCCACTATTCACTTGAAAGCCAGTCCACTAGTTCATTTTTGGTGCAGAAGCTGATTAAAATGATTTGAGAAATAGTTTAATCTCATATCTTAATTTTTAACAGTTATTAATCACCCAATCAGAAAGAGGAACTTTTCCAGCACATTCACTTAGATACTGTTACACTTGTGCGAGATTGAATCTAGTAAGGTTGACCTGAAGGATTGATCAAGGTGGGCAGACATATCTTGACCATAAAATAGGACGAAAGAAAGCCATCACATGGGTAGATGAACATGGATATGAAAATGGAGTGACCAGGTCAATCGGGCCAATGATCAGCAACAGCCATTCCAAAATTTCCTAATTCCATATAGTATTGTCAACCCCCACTGCTTCATCTTTGCCATCATCCAACTTCTATTTGAAAAAGTTCAAACTATTCCACCTCACAGTGTAAAATGCAATTTGTTAGTCAAGATGGTATCTCAAAATATCAAGTTCTTCCTCACTTCTCTTTTCTTATCACCTTTTTCCCTTCAATTTTTTTTCTCCCTCTTACCATTACTGTAATTTTTCCACATTTGGATTCCATGAATCACCCTCAACATATGACTTTTGCAAGCTAAGAAGCATACCAATCTGAGTTATATTCATAGTATTTTGAAGATTCTTTACCTTTTCTATTTCCTTTAGATTATCTCCATTATAAATGTGTTTCCAAACATCTTATGTAACTTTATGAATACTCTCAACTTATGACTTCTGCAAGATAAATAACATACCAGTCTGAGTTAATACTCAAATAGTATTTCCAAGGTTCTTTACCTTTTCTATCTCCTGTAGATTATCCCCATCATAAATGTACTTTTCTATCTCCTGTAGATTATCCCCATTATAAATGTATTTCCAAACATCTTATGTAACTTTACGAATACTGAGTAAAGCCGATTTGGCAAGCCATAACTACATGCAAACAACTGCCAAACATAGCCCTAGTGTTAGTTTGCCAACCGTTTGGGACATATATATGTTCTCAAATCTACAATCTTGTAATTTATTGGGATGTGACAATATGCCAATCACAATCATAACATAAGAATTTTACTACACAATTGTTACTCGGAAATGATAACAGATGACAATAGCATCTGATCAAGTGATTTAACAACCATTTATTATCTTCCATTACACCATTACTTATATAGGTCAAAATAATAATGCTTATTCACTATACATCAGTAAATTTTCGGAAACTCGGAAATACAAAATCTTCACTATTGAATTCATGGTGGGATCATCTTATAGGAGCCATATCGGGACAAGTGAATAAATTCTGAAAGCGAAAAAGCCGATGATGATATTACCAATACAAAACCTACTCATGAATATTAAAAGATTTTACTTCTGAAAAAATCTACGTCAATGACGATCTTACCACATCAAAATATGTGCAGTAAACCTTTCCACAAAGTTTCGGCCTTTCTTTGTCAGCTTCTCCCAAAAAACACAGGTTGAATTGAAAAGATCTATTGTAAGAAGAAATTTCACCAAAAACCAAAAAAAAAAAAAAAAAGAGAGAAGAAAAAAGAGAAAGATCAAACCTAGGAATCATCTTTGAGATAACGTAGTATGATTGCATGATGCAACAGGAGCAGATCCAGTAGAAATTCAATAACGCCGACATGCAGTTTTTTGTTTTGGCAGTAAGAAAACTAGCTAGTTGACTTGTAGAATAGATAGAGTTCTCCAAATGAAAATAACATGAATTTGAACACTCCAAGGTAACAAAACCTACCTCTCCCTCAGCCCACATAAGATTTTGCTACCTCTCTCCCTCTCCCTCTCTCTCTCATATATCTACAAGATATGGCTAACATGTACATTTTTAAACGTTAGCATATACATTCATTTCCATCAGGTCCAAACTATAGAGCATATCAAGGAACATCATGGACCACTGTTGCTGAGCCAACTGAAGAACTTCTCCCAAATACTGCTGGCTATTACATGTCTACCATCCTATCCTTTGTCATGCAAGTATTGACTTTACTTAGTAGCATTTAATGATGCCATAAAGTGAATCTCGTATGATAATATGTCAACTAGCACTCCAGCTCATACCTATGTCATAGAAATAATTAACTACTTGAAGTTGCATCCAACAGTGCATAATATATCCTTGCCTTTTACCTTTCAAATGGATAAAATACTGTAGGTACCTTGAAGTCTCAATCTCATAGTAATATTTCTAAAAGGCATTTTCTTTAAAGTACTCCTAATGCCATTGGCTAGACCCAGCGAGAAATTGCATTCCTCCTAGAAGAGTCATCAGTCAAGACGTGGCAAAGACACAATGAACCTTCTCAAAATTAGGCTAATATTTCATATTTGGGCAAGGCCTCCAAACGACAAAACCCGGAGAGGATTCTTGTTATACTAGGCCAACCACAATATTTCTTTTCTCCACAGAAAACATGCATAAACATCAAAACCTGAGAGAAATGCCTTTATAATATCTCGAGAAAGATATAATGTTCTTGGAGAAGTCAACAATGTATTTGTACATATGGATTTTTCCCTTTTTCAGCTTAAATGACGGAAGCTAAGAATCCATATGAAAAGCAATTGATGATAGCCATAGAAGAAAAAGAGGGAAAGCTAATAAGTTTGGAGTTGGAGCAATACAAGAGTACAGGAAAAACACTAGATATAGGTTCAGGATCATAGCCAACAAACTTAGCAAAAGTAACATAAACTGTCTTGAAAGTATAAAAGAGACATGCAAGGTAATACCTAGATTTCTAAGTCATAGATACCAAGAAAAACAGGTCATGGCAATCAACAGTGCGGCGCACAGCCAAGTTTAATGCTTGTTCTCTCGATCCTCAAAACCAGCATTTTTCCACTTGCTAGCACCGTCAGCTGAAATTATTCCCCTGAATTGGCTGCAGAATCAACAAAAAGATCATATTAAACAAAGAAAAAACGAGCAACAGTCACAATACTAAAACAAATATTTACATGATCTTTTTAATGCTTGTTTTCTTGACCCTCAATACCAGCATTCTTCAACTTGCTAGCATCATCGACTGAGGATCGATCACTGAAACTTCTACAAAGTCACAAAAAAAGAATGTAATAAAACTAATAAATCAAAAGGTTAAAAGAGAGAAGGAAACACCCACAATACTAAAATAAATGTTCACATTTTCTGTTTCTTGGCATTCTGCTGCTTAATGCTTCGAACCATGTCCATAGCTATTTTCTGGTGCTCCCTTGTTTGTGAATGCAGGTCCAGACCTTCAACTGTTTCACAATCCACTTTACAAATCCGACACCAGCCCATACTTGCTGCCTTTCTCTTTCTTGAGTTTTCAAAAGAATCCATGTCACCCTTCATACAAAATATCAACAAGAGAATTATAAACAATATGGTCCTTGGGAATGGAATGAATATACTTTGGGCTAACCCAAAAAAAGGCAATGATCAAATAAGGAATAGTTCATCAAAATATGCACGGAGTATGCATTGAACATCAGCGCTACTCAACTGTAAACTTTCCATCATTTGGGTGTCCTTGGAGAGGAAAGTTGCTTCTGAATCCAGTCTCACCAAATCTTGGATGACCAAACCTGTTGCCTCGAATTGACTCAAGCCCAACCGGTTCTCCTACACGAGTATGGCTGTGGAAGGCTCCCAAACCACCGGGCTCACCCATCCGCATTTGCATGGGCAGGTCATGAGAACCAAAAGCATCACCTTTGCGTATATGGCTTGACATAAAATCATCACCACTTAGACCACCATTCCTCAAATGCTCACCCATCCTTAAATTCCTTGTGTCCTCAAACTGATTCTTATGAAAATGGCTTGGCAAAGCTGGAAACCTACCTTCTGGGAAAGAACTGCCAGCACCATAGACATGTGGCTCCCTCCTACCATTGTCACCAGGAGGATTCCGTTGAACACCTGGAAGGCCTTCAAATCCATGTGAAGGGATGCCAGAATGCTCTCTACCTGGGCTTCGATGGGTCAAACCATCCTTATGACGTTGACTGTAACTTGGCAGCGATTCAAAAACTTCACGACCAAAAGAAGAACCTAATCTCGCAGGGTTGTCATCAGGATGACCTAATGCTCTTTCACCAAGTACACCAGTACGATCATATGATTGGAAGTTCCTTGATGAGGCAGCTGCATACTTAGGTGCATTGTCAGGATTAAATCCACGAAATTCTTTGTCAAGAGGATCTTTATTAAAAGGACTACCAGAGGAAAAGCGTCCCCCATATTTTTGCACAGCCTCAGCATCCGGATGATATGGTCCACGATATCCTCTAGTATCTCCTTCAAAAGCTCCACGGTCAAAACCACGACGAGATGGGTCCATAGATGGAGGATTGAACCGTTCATCAGGCAAGGACTTCAACGCAGAGTCAAATCCAGGAGGCTGGCCCATTCTCGACAAGTTTGATTGGATTTCTGAAGGATGTCCAAATACACGTTCCATGTTCCTCGGAAGATTACTGTCAGTTTGTCTACCATCCATAAAGACAGGCCTCTGGTTTGGAAAGTTTTCAGCCTCAAGCACATTGTTAGGTTGCTTATGAGCCATTCCAGAAGCAGTTCCAAAGCCAGGAGGGCCTTGATTATACATACCTTGCGGAAGAACTGATTGGGGGCCAAATTGCCCTTGACCTCTCCCAAAGGAAGCTATAGGGCCTTGACCAGGTGGTAAATTATTAAAGCCAGAAGGACCATGATGAGATACAGAGTGACCTGGCATTGGTGGGTGCTGTGGAGGTCCAAGAGGAGGCTGTTGCATCATTGGAGGTGCAGAAGGCCTATGTTGAAAGGATGATCCATGAGGAAGCAGGGAAGCTTGATGCCTACGTTGATCAACGACCTGATTTGGATGAGAAGCCTGCAAACTACCACCAGTCTGAACATTTCCAGGAGGAAGGAAACCTCGAGGATCATCATACCCATGAGTAAAGGTAGTAACATGAGGCTGAGGCAAGTTTCTCTCTTGTTGACCAGACTGTGGTACAATTTTTCCATCACTGCCAGAACGATGTAGCACCAAGTTGGAGTTCTTCTGCAAACCCATTTCTTGCACCAGAGAATTTCTCGTTGATGATCTATCCACATTTCCCTTTTCTTCTCGTGCCACATTCTCCTCTGATATGGGGCCAATACCAGAACTGTCTTTCTGATCTCCCATAAGAATTGCACCTTTTCCATGGCAAGGCTCCATCATATTTTCTGTTGTCTCTCCCTTCACCTTCCGCTTTATAGAATGCTCTTCATCATTTGATGCCGGTGCTTCAGATAGAATCTCATGAGTGGATGTATCTGCAAAAGACCCACCAGGTTGCCCTATAGCCTTGTGATCATCATCCAGATGCTTTGCCTCAATTTCAGATCTCACAATCTTCATCTCAATAGAATCAGTTCCCAAAGATGACGCTACATCCTTTCTACCACCTGCTCGAGGCAGTAGATCTGGTCGCTGCTCACCCGCACTTGATAGTGTTGCCCCAGCCTGTTGCTCCAAAGAGAATTGCGCTTGATTATGGGAACTGACCAAGTTATTGTGGTTGAAACTAGCCTGCATTGACTTGACCTGGGCTGGAACACCCGACTGTGGGTAGAATTGTGATGGGATCCCCTGATTTGGAAAGGTTGGCCTCCCAACACTCTGCTGTGGCTGTGGATGGGTTGGGAACTGTGGTTGAAATGGATGAAGAGGAGGACCATGAGGGCGCAAGTGCGACTGCACCTGCTGCTGCTGAACGAAAGTACCTTGATGTGCGGATCCAGGTTGTCCACCAGAAGACGGCTGCTGAGTTGCATATTGTTGAGGCATCGGCGGTTGAAATGGTGGGATGACTCCTCGTTGTGGGACCGGGTGTCCTGGTTGTTGAGTATGGGAGTAAATGCCCTGCTGCTGCTGACTGGGTGGAATGCTCAAATTTTGAGCAGGTGAAGGCAACAGAGCTGGTTGTTGCTGTTGGTTTGGAGCTACAACTTGAGGAGCTGGATTCATATGGGGAGGAGGTTGAGGAAACTGACCCTGCATTTGATTTAACTGCTGAGCCTGTTGGTGAGGACGAACATTCATCATGTGCTGCTGGGGAGCTTGCGGGGGAGGCTGAGTTTGTGGATAAGACTGATAACCACTTACTGCCTGACCCGATGGATGCTGTGTTTGAGACTGCCCCTGACTAACCTGAGGATGCAGGTGAGCCTGGGAAGGAGGTGGTACCTGTGATACAGGTTGAGTTGGTAAATGATGTTGAACTGGAGCAACAGGTCTCTGTTGAAGCTGGAGGTGGGGAGGCGCCTGAGGTTGAGTCTGTGGATGGGGATACTGTGCCTGCGCTTGCAGTTGCTGATGCTGAGGCACCTGTACATGTGGCTGTGGATGAGATAGAATGGGATATTGGGGTTGTGGTTGGGATTGGGATTGAGGATACATCAAAGCCTGAGATGGGTGAACTTGAGCCTGAACTTGTGATTGCAATGTCATGTTTGGTTGAAGTTGCTGCTGCAAATTCTGAGATTGGGCAACTGCAGCAGACTGGGCATGTGGTTGCACTTGCAGCTGTCCATAGACCTGAGGCTGGACTTGAGTTTGGGCCTGAGGCTGACCCTTGGGCTGTGTATGAGATTGAGGTAGGGGTTGGGGCTGGGGTTGGGGCTGGGGTTGGGGCTGGGGCTGGACCTGCGGTTGGGGCTGGACCTGGGGCTGGGTCTGGGGCTGGGTCTGGGTCTGGGTCTGGGGTTGGGTCTGGGGTTGGGTATACACCTGGGGTTGCAGGATGGCCGGCTGCTGATATGGATAGTACTGCTGATACTGCTGTTGATATGGATCATATCCTATATACTGTTGATAATACTGATGATACTGTTGCTGTTGATGCTGATACCATTGCTCTGGAGTGAGAGTAGCAGCCTGACCGACACCTTGGACCAGAGAAGTTGAGCTAATTTGTTGTGCTGATGTTGCAGGTGTAGCAGTTTGAGAAGTCTGAGCCTCAGGAGCCTGAGAACTTGCAGTCCCAGCCTGATTAGTACTCTGGCCCTGGCCAGCAGTAGTAGTATTTGTACCAGAAGCCTCTTGAGAACCCTCTGCTGGCTGCACTTGAGGATGCACGCCCTGCCGTCACAATTGATTGGTCATGAACAATTCATACCTAATTTACAAAAACTATCCAAAATTTAAGGATGTCCCTGTACTCACAGGGCAACTCTGTGCATGTTCCTGGACTTGGCGATGCACAATCTGAATTCCACACCGGTTGCACACAACAGGAGAATTGCCAAAGGCACATCCAGCACAATGAGTGACACACTCAGAAAGTGGACCTTGCCATGTGCATCCACTCCTGTGATATAGGCAATGCACCGGTATTTTGTTGATAGTCTCAGCCAATGCTTTATTTGATTCTATGAGCGGCTGCAACAAATGAAAAAACCTCAAAATCCCAGCTTGAAAAACATTAACACAACGGTTGTTTACGCAACTCCAGGATGCAAACCTTTGAATCTGCTTCAGTAACCAGATAGCCATCATAAGGGCAAGCCTTAGTACTGCCGGCGATGTATGCCAGACATGGTTTACAGTACAGGTGAGTACACTGCGACTGAAGAGCTTCATTTGGGTATACGAGCAAACGACAAACAGGACAGAAGTACTCTCCAGCTAGAGATTGGATGTTCAGGATGCATTCGTTGTCAAACCCCATGTTAACTCACAGGTAATCAACCTATGGTCAGACTTTCATGATCTGTTTGAAGGCACAAAAAAATAAAATAAAATAAAAGAACTGTTAATACAAACGAAAAAGGAACATCCCAAGTAATAGCTATTATAAACTGCAAAAAGCTTATAAGGACGAATAAGAATGGTGCAACCTCAATTAAAACCAAACTAGAAAACAAAACAGAATGAATTCTTCGAGAGAATTTCAAACAAGAATGCACAGAGTTGGCTACCTAATTTATCTAGCATGATCTCCCCACCAAATAGACTTATACTCTCTTAGCTCAGCTAAATCAAAACCGCATTTCCTTTCTCACTCAATTGTTCTCTTTTTACCAAATTAGGCGGACATAATTTTTACAATGATAAATGAAAATCCAAAGATTCCTTAAGACATACTCTTTCTGTCAAACCAAACAAAAGAGGCATCATCAAGTATAACTGCAAACTCAAGAGAAGAAGTGCACTGAAAAAGACAAATTCATCCCACACTCCAGCTGCAACATTCACATGTACATCACAATATGAGCCGATGATTGGGATTTCAGAGATTCATGAGGTCAAGACGGACAGTCTAAATACAAAAGGAAAAGCAAAAGAGATTGATATTTATTGTCTTGCAAAAGGTCTGAAATTGAATTGTGTCACCAGTTCATCTGGGGATCGGACACAATTAAGCAGCTCACAAAGATCATTCCACTTCTTCCGCCAATAAAAGCACATCAATAAAGCGCAAATCTTTCCCACCAGTAAAGCATGTTAAAGTACCTTATAAAGCCAGGTACCGTTGTCCTAGACTTCATTTCATCATATTGAAAAGCAAATGCTATCTAACTTATCCAGCAAGATAAATCCTTTCAAGTATAGAAACGATCTTTATGAGATGCGAATCTCTTCACAGTTATTTTTTGAGAAAAGATAATTCCATTTACGTGGATGAATTAAATGCAGAGTTTCCCAATGGCAACATCTTTTAGAACGCATTCCATTCTTTCTTCTGACCTGGTGCAAACAATCGGAGTTTGATCTGCATGGTTGATATTGCATGACAAAAAGCAGGAAGAAAATGCATCTAAAATGAGACATATTCACCAGAAACTTCATTCTGCATGCCAAACTAATTTGGTACTTTCCGTGGTTTACTCATGCAAATTACATAGCACATACACATACAAATACACATACCCAATTCCATACTCCACATAGAAATTTATGGCGAAGTGGCTCAAACACCAATTGCAATTTCACTTGCCTCGATTTTATCATGGTTTGAGCATTTAATATAATATTACATCATGTGGTTCCTGGGATTAATTCAGCCATATCTACGTCTCCCAAATATTCGGATGTACCACCCCCAATGCTTACTTAATAAAGAGAAACCGTCATAATTATGGTACAAACAATCAAAAAACAATATCTCCTCCTAAGACGGTAAACCACAAATTAAATGTAGAACCGTTGAAATCTGGGCTTGCCCATTACTGTTTGAACACGTGCAATGGGCAAGCCAAGTTTTCGACGGTTCTACATTTAATTTGCGGTTTACGGTCTTAGGAGGAGATATTGTTTTCTAATTGTTTGCATCATGATTATGATGGCAAAATTATTCATGCACGAATAAATACAGTATATTACACCCCATGCACGTCAACTTCAATTTGAAAGGATGATCCATGCAGTGTGATAGCAAATATTTGCAATCAAACCCGAGAAAATGATGACAAAAGTGAAACCTCCTTAAACCAAAGAACACCGAGTCAAAGCAATATGCTAATGGAAGAAAATCCAGATTGTCCAACAAATGCAACACTGAACTCCTTTGAAGCACGAGAAGATAAAAGGATGACATCAAGGGTCACCAATTTCGGAATCAGCATGCCAATGGCATCACGGGTCGGTGGTACAAGGACGGTGAAGGTATGGACCGTGAGTAGTCCAAAACTACCTTAAAAATAACAAATCAACGCAAGCACATACGAACAAAAACCAGTCTTAAGGACCGCATCCGAAAACTGAACAGTAATAAGTTCGAACAAGGGGAAACAAACTTAGATTCTTTACCATAGCAAAGCACTAAACACGAGCTAACTTACAAAACCCAAGTCCAGCAACCTCTATGATAAAGTCAAAACAGTGCTTGTTTCCACTCTTTTTCCCCATTCGGTTTCAAAAACCATGTGCATGATGTTAAAACCCATTTCCATTGGCTCTAGCAATCTCTCCAACCAACTATCAAAATTCTAAACGATTAGGAAAATTTCCGCCTTTTAGCCTGATTTTGCAGGTGAAAAAGAAAACTACGGCCCGACACGACACGATGTACTCGTCATCATCGGAATTTCACATGCAAGAATTTAAACAGAAGGAAAAATTCTGGTCCCTTCCGCCACTGATCACAAACCCATACCTCGCAAGAAGTAGCCAAAGAGCTCGATTTTCAGATACCTGCAGAAATCCACAACGCGGACCCGATCAATGGAAAAGCTAAACATACGGAGGCCACCGGGGGCTGCCCAGATACCAGATAGATCAAACAAAGAACGCCTAGGAACCTCAGGAAAAAAAAAGGAACAAAAAAAGAAAAAGAAGAGAGAATCAAAGCTAGGGTTCGCGTTTCAACGAAAAGTATCCATCACCATCGCGAACTAAGAAGCCAGACCAAACAGTAGCGAACCAGGGAGATCCAGACCTTCCAGAGGAAGACGATCGAGGCAGGCGGAGAGGAATCCAAAGCGAGGGGAGGGCACCGGAGGATCGGGTGCTGATCGAGCGAGGGCGAGCAGTAGAAATGCCGGCGAAAGAGGGAACAGATTTCCCCGAATCTGGAGCAAAGTGACAAGCGGCGTCCGAGCGGAGGAGAATTGCCCTAACGCCTATTGCCGAGCAAAGTGACGAGACGTTGGACTGAGAGAGCCGGGGGGTTATATAGGGAGGGACGATGAGGAACCGAGTTTGAAAAAGGGTGGACTGCTGCCGTTTTAATTAGTGCAAATCTGATTTTCTTAGCCATGCCTTAATGACCGATTTATTCCTCCGGTCTTTCTTTTATTTTAATAAAATCATTGAGCAAGTCCTTAAAATGCTCGAGAAAAAAGCAATAGCAGTGGGGGTCACCTTTGTATTCCCACTTATCCAGAAAGAAAGGTTTGGGGGAGAATTGAGAAGTATGTCGATGGAGAAGATAAACACTACATTGATACGTGCATTAGCCTCTGCCGAGTAAAGGAGTATCGTAGCTTTTCATGCCTGAAGTGAGATAGGGTGGTGTCAAAGCTCACTTGCACTGAGCAAGGTGAGCTGAGCTTGCTCAAGCCTATCGACCAACTGCATGGTTGTGCAGCCAGTTCATAGAACTGAGCTTTAATGACTGATTTATTCCTTGGATCTTTTTTATATATAAAATCATTTATTGATGACATGATGGAAATAACTTTGATTGGTCACGGTAATTTGAGATTGTTGCTTACTTGATCACTTCGATTATATATGAATACAAAAATGAGACTATGATAAGGTAAATGGCGTGGTATTTTGACAACGTGGTTGCATGATGAAGTGACAAAGAGAGCGGTTATATCTTCTAACCCTATATTTCAATTTAATTTTGCACCAAGGAAGGGGTATCTTGTGAGTAGATTTGCAAAACTCAATGCTTGCATGCGGTGATCATTTTCTTTGTTTTAATGTTTAACTCTTGATCATTTTGATGATTTTTCGATTCAAATGGAGTAGTATTTTGATGTCCTCATTTTCCTACCTTTGGTGCCGCATGGCCAAGTTATGTAAAGAGTTGTATTTAGTAAAGATTTACAATTGAATTCTTGTAATCAACAAACATTCATTTGTAGTTGTGTTGCCGCCACCTAAGGAGCAAAGTGAGCGCGTTTAGGTAGAATTTGGAATTTACTCATCCAAACAAATTCCTCAATATTTTAAACATGAAATATACTCTTGGAATCCAAATCTATCCCATTATAGTTTTCTTTAAGGTCTGATAAATTCTTTTTTTTATTTGATTTTTAGATATGCAAAATGAAAACAAACGCAACAACAAAAATGAAAGTTTCTCATTTGTGAATAAAAACAATTCATAAAAGATGAACACGTAAAAATAAATAAATAATCAAATGTTCAAACACATAGCATAAAACATAAATTATAGAACTTGATATGTTATGCAACATGTAATCAAAGAGGTCTCCTCACATTCCTCCACCTTTGTTTGCTATACATCAACTTCACATATACGCAACTATAATTAAATATAACCGGAAGGCCTTCATATAATTAAAGCAAGTGAAAGATTAAAATCTAGATTATCACCATACATGTTAACATGTGACAACATAAGCTTCACCAATCCATGAAAATCATGATCATACCAATCATCATATCCACAATCCAACATAGCACAGGATCCATGGATTCCAATATGTTTTCATGGGTGCAACAAATCTACCTATAATATATTAAATGCAATGTGAAATTTGGTGATAGTATGATACTCGCCATAGCATATTTTCACTGAATAACATATTGTATGGCAATTTTTCTCAGTCTATCAACAACATAGAATGATATGAATGTTATATGTTTGTTTTCAGGAAACAAAATTAGGATAGATCTAATGATCTCAAAAAATTAGTGTAATATCCAACTTTGTTGTCACTCTATGTAGCCATTAATTTTTGAAAACTTTTTTTTTTATGATAAGTCCCGGTCTAAGCCCTTTGTTAGAACTTTACAAATGAATCCTACAAGAGGCATTCTTTTTTTTCCTTCTCATGGATGGTCAAAACTTAATCCAAGTTCGAATTCTCCTTAGATATCGGTTAGAGATAAAAATTATAGAAGAAAGAGCAAGATGTTTTTATGGATTCTTTCCAAGCGATCGAAAATTATTTACAAAACAATTAAATATATTGAAGATAATTACATATTTACAAAATACCGACTCAATTCATCATATTGTGGTTCCAAAGGACAAACTAGATATGAACAATTTCCATTTCATCATTGTTTCACCTAACAAGCATTTCTTTACAGTCACGGTGTCCCTACCTAATGAGGCGACCACAGCAGGAGAGTTTCCCTCCTCATGGAATACTTGCATGCAATGCAATGATCAAGTTTCCGAAAACTACATAGTTCACCAAGTTAATCATATATTCGCACAGAAATTACTTTCTCGAAAAGGACGTGACAACCCACAATTCCACTCGAGGCAATATGGAACACGGCCACGGATAATACCTGCTAAAGGATGCGAGACACATCGATGAACTTCCTCGAGTTAGTGCTCCGTGAGAATGAACATTAACCACCAAAAACTGGATACCACCTTGCCAAAAGGCAAGACAAGTCCTCGTTTCAATCCCTTGATTCCAGCTAGCATGATGCTTCCATATCCAATCGCAACGAAAATACCGCGAGCCTACCAATCAAAGCTAGTCACCTTGTAGAAAGATGTCTCTGTCCTCCCTTTAGAAGGCCGAGAAAAAGACCGTGCTGCGGAGTTGTTTCCGTTCGCATCTATGGCAAAGGTGAATACTGTTGCTTTTTTCTTTTTTTTTTTTTTGGTTGGAACTACTGTGGCTTAAAAATAGACAAAATCCTTGGCTATACAATTCCAGTCATTACTCATAATGAGGTGGTCAAGATTATCAAAACGAGCTTAGTTTTTAACAATTATGCGATCCTTCGATATATGCTTATGGTATTGCCTTTCAGCAATATTGTAAAATGCAGTCATATAAATCATACACATGAGCAACATATGTAGGTTCATCTCTTCTAACATTAAAGATGAGATAATATATTACATTAAAGAATCTCTTCATTATTATCATATTTTATATCTAACAAGGAAAAAACAAAAACACTAGACGTAAACTAATAGATGAGATAATAGCAAATCATACAAAACCCCACAATATTGTTAGAAATGTGAATATATGAAGAGAAAAAATAGAGGAGAAAACGAGCGAGAATTTTTTTAGTGGAAAACCCTTCCCAAAATTAGGAAAAAGGAAAAACCATGGTACCGCATCAAACGATCCTCCACTATCATTATTAGCATTGCAAGCTCTAGGGTTACAAGCTTCAGTGATACAACTATAAAAGATATTGTCCTATATATAACATGAGTCTAAGGCATATATAATTAATATGGAAATTACATGTATGTCATTAGCAGTAATAAAAGCCTTATTAATTGCCTAAAATAAATTATTTCTACGCCTGAATATTATTTTCCTCTATCAGACTCCACAACTCCGTCAAATATAACCTTTTTAAACCAATGGAGCTAACTGAGAAGACAATAATGCATGCCTAGAATAAAACAGGAGGAATAACACAAATTATCACTGAATCAATCCATGATTATTGCCAAAAACGAACTAATAGAAAATGTTCACAAATTTTTAGCATGATTCACTACAAAAGAGCTCAAAAATGCACAAATTGAAATAATAAGATTCTCTTGCAAATTCACTATTAAAGAAACACAAAGTACAATGCTTCGACTCTCCCATCCCTTTTGTGAAATTTACTCTTGAACTAGGGAAGCGGAGGAGAGGGAACTTTGATTTTCTTGCCGCTTTTGTAAAGTTTCAATGTGCACCAAAGCTATGAAGGAGAAGCAAAATGAGAAGGTATGGCTTTTTAGAAAACAACTTTTATATCATGGATATAAAAGATCGTATCTATCTTTGTTCTGCATTTATACGAGATATTTTATCTAGGATACATCCATTTTATATCCGATTTTATTTTGTCTTGAACATCAACAAAACGCAATGTAAGATCAAATTGCTTCTGTTCATAATACTAAATGTAGCGGTAAGGTTTTAAATGCAAAATTTATTGGTAATATATTGTCCTTATCCTAAAGGCCAAATGACCAGATTTTTCAAGTGGCGATCTATTCTGACGCGAGGGGAATCTAATTGAAGCATGAGCATGAATGAAAAAGACTGCAGCTTGTGCATTTTTACTTTTTGATTAATTCGGAACATCCGAATCGGAACATATGAATGTTGATCCGTAGTATATATAATCTTCATATTTCTTAAAACTTGGATAATATTTAAAAATTTAATGATAAAACAAACATTTAATATTTTCACTTTTGCCCAAGCCCATACAAAAACGCTCATGTAGCCTAGTGTTATTCTTTTTCCTTTTTTCTTTTCAGTGTCTTCTCCTTTGGTGCTGTTCCTCCATGGATTAAATCTATTGCAGAATATCATATTAGAAATGTACAGGACTATTTTTTGAAATTTGCAAAACTTATGATAATGTCATGGGCGGGGTAAGTTCGATGGTGGGTATTAAAAATTATAGGGTAGATTTTAGGTTCAAATATTTTCAAAACTGAAAAAGTGTATGATAGGTTCTCGGATTTTGTTCATAGTCCCCCGTACTGGAAGATACTTGTGGAAAGACACGAAATATCTTGTATAATAGTTAGATAAACATACATGTATTAAACTATCTATCACTTGTTATTTATTTTAAAATAATAATGCTTAAAGGTGCGAAGTAATGGGATAAAGAATAATCGATTACCATTTTTTACTTGATCTTATGTAGGCAACTACATGCTCAACTATGAATGCACTTACATACTCTTAAGACAAACTTAAAACGCGTGAATAATTACAATTTTGGCATTTTTATTTGATAAGTACTTTACTATACGAATTTTTCGGTCGACACATGACACAAACTTTTTGAATTTCTCTCTTTTGGTTCCAAAAATTACTATATACGAGCGGGATGCGAGCAAGGAATACAATAATATCCACCTCAGATCAACAACCACTCCAACTCAAAAAGTAAAAATGATGGCGACAGTAACGGAATCAAGCACTAGCACATGCTTCTTCTTCTTCTTCATCATCTCGGAGTTACTCCCCTTCCCGTCCGCTGCTCACCTTCCCCAGTTCGCCTCCCGATCCTGAAACCCCTAATCGGCCCCCCGCCGCCGTCTCCGCCGCCGTCTCCGCCGCGCGGCGGCCCGGGCCTCTGCAGCTCCGGCCCCTCGGCATCCTCCGATGGCGGCGGATCTCCAGCCCAGGTCCGAGATTTCGTTCCTCGAGACCTTCTTCTGCAGCGCCTTCGCCGCTTGCTTCGCGGAGGTAATCCGCCAGTCGCCCGCTCCGTTTTGCTTGAATCCGAGCCTCGCGGCGGCAATGTTGCCAAAATTGCGTCTGCCGTTCGGTTTTCGCTTTGTGTACTGTTTTTTTTTTTCTTTTTGCTGCTGTTTGGGATCTTGTTGAATGATGGTGTTGAAGACGGAACTTAGTTGGAGCCGATCTTGTTTTCGTGAATGAGGATTCGCGGTGGCTCGAATTATGTCGTACTCTTAATCGCGCTTCGCTTGGCTCACAGCTGTCCTCATTCACGAAGAGAGGTGGCTAAGATAAGTAATAAAAAGGCTATAGCCGTATGAACCCTTTGCCTTGTATACTGCAGATCTCTCGTGGGTTGTAATTAGTAGTTGTGGCAATTTCTTGTACGATATGACCCGTAGAAAGGAAAAATTGGAGTTGGTTCTGCTTTTAGCTTGTTGGATTGGACGCCGGATAATCTGGGGGCACGCTGACATAGGAAATATCGGCGAGCGAAACTCATCACTTAGTTTGGAATTAGCGTTATCATCTCTTGCTCTGAATTAACAAGTGGTCAAGTGTCAGATCCATAAGATGTAAATTATCAGAGACATTTTCCCCTCCTTTTCTGGGGCTTCCTCAGGGATGTTCTGCTCATGACTTTTGTGACTAGTTCTTAGTTTTATCTGCCCATGAATTCTACTTCCTGATGCGAATTCACATCTTTTGGTCGGTTTTCATTTTCTGACCAATTGATTGGCCTGAATTGTACTTTATTACTTTGCATAGTTCTGCACCATTCCCATGGACACAGCTAAAGTCAGGCTACAGCTTCAGAAGAAAGCACCGGTCGAGGAAGGAGGCCATTCACCTAAATACAGAGGCTTGTTGGGTACTGTTGCTACCATTGCTAGGGAAGAAGGACTAGCGGCACTTTGGAATGGCATTATTCCAGGGTTACATCGTCAATGTATATATGGTGGCTTGAGGATTGGATTATATGGTCCTGTGAGTCTCCAATGGGTTCTCACAACTATCTAAATTGATGATTGCTGTGGGTAAACTGGGCATTACAGAGGTTTTTTGTTAAATAGGTCAAATCATTTTTAGTTGGCAGTGACTTGATTGAAGACACTTATTTGTTCCAGAAAATACTTGCTGCATTATTGACTGGTAAGTATATTTCGTGGCTAATCAAACTATCTCCACAAGTTAAGTTTCCGTCTTTCTGTAAGATGAAGGTAGACGCCTGTTACTCTACTTCTTTTTATCTGATTGCGTTTCACATTGTCAAACAGGCGCAATAGCAATTGCGGTGGCTAATCCTACGGATCTTGTTAAAATTCGACTTCAGGCTGAAGGGAAACTGCCACCTGGGGTGCCAGGTCGTTATTCTGGAGCTTTGAATGCTTATTTTACAATTGTGAAACAGGTTAGCTAACAATTAGTTCCCATTCAAACTGTGGCATGTCCCCATGGATGTTAATTTATGAGCAGATCAATCCAATCTTCAGGACCCAACCAAGAAAACTTCGATCATTGACAAACCCGAGTCAAGTATTTTTGGGTTCAGGGTTCAGGGTATCTATTTCTTGAGAAAGGGCAATGTGTTCCAGATTAAAATCACACCAAATGGATATTGTCTAGATGTATCTTCTGTTAACAAACTCATTTTATAATCAGGAAGGACTGGCGGCTCTTTGGACGGGTCTTGGACCAAATATTGCACGGAATGCTATTATAAATGCAGCTGAGCTGGCAAGCTATGATCAAGTGAAAGAGGTAACGCTGGGTTGAATAATGTCCTATATGGTTTGTAATGACCATAAACTAGTCTTACTTGCAGCTTCTATCTTATCATGTCCTAATTTCTTTGAACTTATGCAGACGATTTTGAAAATTCCAGGGTTTATAGACAATGTGTTTACTCAACTCCTGGCGGGCCTAGGTGCAGGGTTCTTTGCTGTCTGCATTGGTTCTCCTATTGATGTGGTAAGCTCTTGTGATATCAGCAAAAATTAAATCAACAAGTCTTCATAATGTTTGTCATCCCATTGCATGATTTTTGTTCTCCTCCTAGGTTGGTGCATGAATCTAGTTTTATCGATTTGTGATGATTGGAACTCTTTATCAGCACCACTACATCGTTATTACATGGCTGTAATGCTGCGCAATTTCAGGTTAAGTCGAGAATGATGGGCGATTCAACATACAGAAGTACTCTTGATTGTTTCATAAAGACTCTAAAGCATGAGGTACATCAGCTTCCATCAAAATATATTTATTGTCCAGTGACTGCACTACACTCTAAACCACTCTGAAGATGCTGTACGTTAACAAGCGAATGCTACCTCTCTGCTCTTGCCATGTTGTAGATTTTCATTTGTTTTCCAATGCACTGTCAATTCTGTAGAATGTGGACCTATAAAACTGAATGGATTCTGTGGCCACCTTTTTTCTCATCTATTCTTTGAGTCAACTGACTTAGATGATTGTCTACACCTACACCTAGTTTATAATCTTATGGAAGATCCTTCAACTTTGACAGCTCTCTCATTCACTCTGATTTACTGGCAGGGATTTTTCGCCTTCTACAAGGGTTTCCTCCCAAATTTCGGTCGTCTGGGATCATGGAATGCTGTCATGTTTCTTACCTTCGAGCAAGTAAGAGCATAGATTACATTCACTTTATTGATGGGGAATGTCGAATTTCTGTGATGAAAAGAGTTTTATACCGTTGCTTGTCGGTTTCTCGTTGTGAACAGACTGAGCAGGACTATGCTTTTTTATCTGGAGGTTAATTGCTAACCGTTCTGTATTGTCATGATAGGCTAAGAGATTTTTGTTCGGAGCTGCATGAGAGAAGTCTTGCTCATTCACAGATAGGATAAGCAGGAGGACAGAGTCCCGGAGCTTTGCCGAGGATGTACCACTGCTGCTCAACTGTCAAAGAGGCTGCCAACTCTATGGGAAAGAGTCACGTCCCGTCAGCCAGCTGATGCTCTATTGCATTTATCAACTTCATGAATAAGACATAGTAGTGTAATTTCCCCATGCTGAGGGCATATTTATGGGGCCTCAATTCTTTCTTAGGAGAGACTGTAATCCATGGACCAATCGATGCGATACACGCATAATTTGTTAATTTGTGCCGGAGGAGGGGGCAAATTTGCTTGCAGCATTCGCATTTATTTCTTGTGCTGCTTCTTTTGAATGTGTATCCATTGGGGGCTAAAACAAGAGCGTTTTTCCACCCTATCCGCGCCGACCTAGAGGGGCCTTGGAGCCTGGTAGTATGTACAGCTCGCGACGCTTACATCAAACGGCCCACTCCATAACTGAACCAGGACCCGCAGGTCCATAAAGCCTTCCCCCCACAACCCCATGACAGATACAAAACACCTAAGCTCCAACTAAAAGCATAAATTATTAGTGCGCACTACCAAAAATACAAAACCCAAAAAAGAAAGCAGTCTCCGGTGGGCTATAGCCTATTCCATAAGATCTAAACCAGAAAATTAAGGAAAATTGCAACTCCAATCTCACACTCTGGACACCAAATAAACCCTAGCCTTGACCACCGACCCGTTCCCCAACTTGAACCCGGGGCTCACCGGGAACCCGACCACGTGACCCGCCGGCACCTGCCCGCCGGAGAACCTGACCACGCTCTCCATGTACTGCGGGTGGAACTCCGCCCCTCGGCTCGCCTCGAACAGGCTGGGCGCCGGGTCGAGCGCGAACGCCAGCAGGTGGAGCAGCCACACCGCCTTGGCCAGCTTCAGGAACTCGCCGTAGAACTCCGTCCTCGGGTGGCCGCCGCCGCCGACCTGCTGCTGGTGCTCCAGGCTCCCGAAGAAGGACTCCTCCATCTTGGCGTGCACGATGGCCAGGTACTTCTTGGCGCAGAACTTGCCGAAGTCGCAGCTCGGCAGCACCCCGAGCAGCTCCACCGGGTCCATGGCCTTCATGTCCCGGTACCGCCCGAAGCAGTCCCGCCGGTACTGCCCCGGGTTCAGCAGCGACGACAGGCTCCCGTCCATGTAGAACGTCTCGTGGTCGAACCCTTGGAAGATCTTGCGCGCCACGTAGGACTCCAGCGCGTACTTGGCGTGGTGGACCCCGACGATCGACGCGTTCGCGGCGGCGGCGGCGGCGGTGCCGCCGCCCCCCGCGGCCTCGATCGAGCGGACCGCGGAGGCGATGTCCCAGTGCGCGGCGCGCATCAGCGAGAGGAGGAGCGAGGTGAAGGACTTGGAGGCCTCCCGGACCTGGCTCATCGTCGCTTCGAAGAGCTCCGGCGCCGGCGAAGCCGCGATGGCTGCAGAAAAACGGTTGGTCCAAAACGCGTCAGCGAGCAGGGAAATACGCGAGATCGGGATTCGAGGGGGAGGAGAGAGAGGGAGAGACCTTGAGATTGAGTGCAGCTGAGTCTCCTCTTGGACATAGACCGTCCTTTCCTCGCATTGAGACTGGTCGAGCTCCGGAGCTTCTCCTTCAAGCTGTCGACCTCCACTTCCCTGGCCTTCGCCTCCCTCTTTATCTCCTCCAGCGCCGCCTCGTACGGCGCCACCACCTCCCTCACCTCCGCCGGGCGGCTCCCCACCCTCCTCCAAACGCCGCCGGCTCCTCCTCCTCCTCCCCCGTGGCAAATCAGGCTCCGCCGGTACCTCTCCCGCAGGACCGCGAGCCTCCTCAGCTCCGCCACCACCGCCACGTCGGCGGCCCTCATCTTCTCCGCGTCCCAGGGGCAATGCGCCTCCTGCAGGCTCCCGTAGGCCCTCTTCATCGCCGACACCGTGTCGAACACGTCGTTCATAATCGCCTCCATCTCCGCCACCAGCCTCTCCGCCCTGCTCTCCCTCTTGCTCCGCTCCGCGACCTCAGCCCCTCCCTCCTCCACTCCCCCCTCCTCTTCCTCCTCCTCCTCCTCCTCCTCTTCTTCCTCTTCTTCCGGGCCTTCAATTCCCAGTGGAGAGCCGCATTCTCTCTCCCCTCGTCCCAGTCGCTCGCGAGCTCGCCGGAGTCGTGCCGCGTCCCCGCCGCCAGGGGATGGAGCAGGCAGGAGGCGGTGACGCGCTGTATCAGATCGGAGAAGTTGGAGACCTTGCCCGCCATTCCTTCGGTGGACAAGGTGGAGACGAAGGTGTCAGATCCGTCCGCGAGCTCGATGGGTGAGCTCGGTCGATTCTTTAATAGGACATTATAGATTCTCGGGCCTTGACATGACACCTCTCTCTCTATCTCTCTATCTATCTATCTACCTACTGTCTGACTGTCTGACCGCTGGATTGGTAAAAAGGGAGTGCGCAGGATAAAGGGGGCGCCATCCCCGTGCACGATAGCAAGGGGACCCCTACGTGTTTATGACGTTATGTACGAGGGGAAGTCAACAAAAAGTCGGAGAGAAAAATGTAGATGTGGAGCGTTGAATAGTGAATAAATACCAACTCGCATCTGCCCGAATGATATGTAGTTTCAGGAATCGGTGGAGACACTGGTCGGGGAAGGAGAGTTTAATGAGCTCATTGTTCATAATTTTTCTTAGAGATAGGTGTGTTAAAAGACTTAAAAGACTTGTTAATGAAGTGTAATTTAATCTTAATTTAAAAAAATATATAATTAAATCCTAAAACTTATCACGAAAGTATAATTGAATTCTAAAATTTTCAAAAAGTACAATTCAGTTTTAAAACTTATTAAATTGGTCAAAACAAGTTCTTTTGTTGATACCATTTTTTGAAAGTTTTATAATTTAATTGCACTTTTGTGATAAATTTTGGGATTTATTTGTACTTTTTGAAAATTTTAAATTTAATTGTATTTTTATAACAAGTTTTAGGACTTATTTGTACTTTTGGAAGTTTTAATACTAAATTGCATTTTCATAATAAGTTTTAAGATTTTTAATTTACTTTTTTTTAA
The DNA here is from genome assembly GCA_017140595.1 of Eucalyptus curtisii. Lineage (NCBI taxonomy): Eukaryota > Viridiplantae > Streptophyta > Magnoliopsida > Myrtales > Myrtaceae > Eucalyptus > Eucalyptus curtisii. The sequence goes on from CM029504.1 coordinate 12,946,616, forward strand.
TAAAAATATTTATTTAATGCCAAAACACAGAACGTAATTATTGAAAGGGTTTAAAACTGAAAATACCGAGACGTTACGTGTAGAGAAAGTGAAAGAAAATAAGGGTGTGCAGGCACAAGGGTTTGGTTTGGGGCTTTCTAAGGCTTGAATCTATATAAGATCTTTTTAGAAGGCATCAGAATCCCAGAAGACACACCAAATCAGCCCTTACTTTATCGGCTCTATTATTTGCGCCGTCGGAAAGCTGCTTTATTTTTTCGTCTTCCTGAAACAGGTTGATGAAAAGGTATGCCCTGAAAAGTGAAACATGTGTTTTACAGTTTTACTACTGATGGGGGATAAAAATGTAGAAATAATACGCTATAAATAAATTATTGACCCTTTTTTTTACTCTGTTTAAAATTTCGAAAAAAATAGTTTATTGAATATGGTATTGGAGTCCGATTGCTCTGCATTTATTTTTATTTTTTTGGTAAAGGTAAAAATATATTAACAGCTTTAACCAACTATACAAAAGAGGCAACACCAACCACAGCAGCACAAAAGAAATAGACAACTAAAGCTAGCAGGAGCCAAAAGGAGAGAAGCAGAGACCAACTGGCTTCAAATCCGTGATACGGCAATAGCCAAGCATAGGCGCAACTCATGGAGAAAGCGATAGCAGCAACAAGTAGCAACAGAAAGGAGGTCAGCCCAAATAGGCACGCAGCTAAGGCAAGCCCGCGCTAAGTAGGAGGACCAGGAGAACCGAAGATAGAAGGATCCAATCCCCAACATCACTGGAGCCTCCTGTTCCTAGGGTTGTCGATCACATTGGTAAAGGTGAGGGCCTTGTCCTTGACCACTTTGATGAGGCGGTTCTTCAAAGCCGTCAATTCCAAGGTCTCCTCCCGAAATATAATGATATTACGCTTCTTCCAAATCAGGTGGCAATGGAGAAAGTCCTTACCAGGAAGGAACTTTAAGGCCCAAAGGAGGTTCTTCGACCAGGATCTATTTCTCCACGGAAGATTACATCTCGCAGCCTAGAAATAAGCGAGACTAGTCGAGATGTGACAATTAAAGAACAAATGATCAACAAAATCCGGTTTGGCGTTACAGAGAGCACATAGCCCATTGCCAATTCTGCCATAGGAAAGAAGTAGAACTTGAGTAGGTAGGTGGTTTTTGATAATTGGCCAAATGTTGAATTGAAATCTAGGAGCAATCGAGTTGTTCCAAATAAGTGAAGCCCAGGGAACACGATTTTCTTCCTCCTAATGACTTCCCACGCCGAGGCTATCGTGAAGGGACGAGAAGACCACCCAAGCCAGGCAATTTGATTAGGGGTTCGAGAGGACCGGAAGAGATTAATTTCCAGTTTCCAAAAGAGACCTAAGAGTACCGCCATAAGGGGAAAAGAGATCCGCTAACATCACCTGTCTGGAAAAGCCCAAGCTATCAATGAAGGAGTCCGAAAGAAATAAATTAAATGGACCTCTCGGATGCCAATGATCATACCAAAGGGAGATAGAGAAACCAAAAAAGGATAATCGAAACTCCCGCCTTAGCTGCATGATCTTCTTCCAAGCCCAGGAACAAACAGACGGAGTGCGGGAAACCCAAAATTTTTATTCTTTAAGAACGTCGAGTGAATCCACATACACTACAATGACTCTTTGTCTGTAAAAAAATCCAAATATACTTGAGCATTGCAACTTTATTGCAATCATGCAGTCTGTGAATACCCAATCCTCCTTCAACCTTAGGGAGACACACCTCCTCCCAAGCGACTTTCGCCCCACCAGAACCAAGTGTAGGACATTTCCAAAGAAATTGCCTCAAGATCTGTTCTATTCGGTCTAGCACCAAACAAGGGAGAATAAACACACTGGCCTAGCATTTATTTCGCGTGTGAGGCTCCCATTCATTATTCTCACATGCCATTTTCAATTCAATACACATTTTTTTTTTGGTCGATTCTACTATATTCCTACTTTAACTCTCACTTTCAGACTTTTGTCTTGTTCCTTTATAGGGCGTGAGAGTAAAAAATCACACTTGAAACTAAATCGTCTCCACCTAAAGTGGGGATTCTAAGTTGGAAGGGTGATCGTTGGAGCAAACACACTTAAACAAAAAGTAGCAAATTTGGAAAGTGAGAACTTGCTACTTTCCAAGCCCGTTTGTAGAATTTTAAAGCTAATTTACATGAAGCGACTTTGTCCACTTTCAGTGAGCATATACAAATGTAGGTTCATGGATAAAAGAGAACCATGGTGGCATTGTTCGGTAGATGACACAAGTGTAGAGGGCCCGACGGTTTGCTCTACTTCCAAGGCTTTTGGATTGACGTGGCTTGGCGTTGTTTGGAGTGGTTTGGGAGTTCATGGCTCGGATGAGAGGATACGAAAAAAAAAAAAAAAAAAAAAAAATGGCAGAAGAAGGAAGGACCGGAAATTCAACGCAGACAAAAATCAAATTGCGTCTGCCGGGAGTCGAACCCGGGTCTATTGCTTGGAAGGCAATTATCCTAACCGTTGGACTACAAACGCTTTGGTATGCTCCGTTCTAATTTTATTTTTATATAACAAGACACAGATCGCCTTCTTCACCCCAGATTATCGCGTCGATGCGTTTTCACAGCAGCACTTTCTGTCGACTAGACACAGGTGAAAATGAAAATGTGGGGAGGCAGAAGAAAAGACGAAAAAGAAAGAAAGGAACTGCGTTTGCCGGGAGTCGAACCCGGGTCTATTGCTTGGAAGGCAATTATCCTAACCGTTGGACTACAAACGCCTAATATGGCAAACGGAAGAAATATTAGAATCAAGATCCGCTCGCACTTGTTACAACCCGCCATTCTTCATTTTCCCGCCACGGAATCTGTCATGATCGTTGCCCCTGGAGCAACCGCGCTAAGAAGCCTTGCGTCAGTATAGCGTCTCGAGCCCCCGTTGTCCCATTCGATTGTGGCAATTCTCAAGGCCTTGGAAATGCATTAGTTCCGTCATTTGCACACATCTATCGAAAATTCTGCTACAAAGATCAGTCCAAGCCCGGCGTCCGAGAGTGAAAGGCAGGTTTCGTCGAAGTAATGTACTAGACAATGCTTACGAGGAAGGAAATTCCTCACCGTGATTTTATTTTTTTTTCAATTATTATTGCCTGTTCTGATGTCGAGTGATGATAATATTCTATTTCCTGTCAAATGCACTAACTCGTGGACATTTTGGTGCCTCAGCGAGAGTACTATTGTATCTTTATATTAACCTTAGAAGCAAGTCTGGATGAGTTGTCTACTGAAACAAAAAGGCCGGACCAAGCACATCCTTTGACTGCTCAGACCAAACTCATTGCAAACATGTATAAAATTTGAACCCCTTGAAAAAATAACCAAGTATATAATTCGACCATCTCGCATCCCCAGATCCCACAAGGTACATCGAGTTTCTCATATTCCAGTAACATACAAGCTAGCAGCGAAGACTATATCACGCTTTATGGCATTGGAAGCTGATTCCATTTTCTTGTATAATGCAGAGTTACCCATTATCGATGCTGCATTTTTGAATTCCCGACACGTCTCATCTAGTCTGACAATGGTTCGTACTATAAGACCTTCGGGAACATCAGTAAGCTCGCAAATATCAGCAAATGGAGTGCCCTGCATGAGGAAGATCACGAAGTGATCAGCCATTCAAGAACATAGCAATAGGTAAAGCTCAGAATGTTTAGAAAATGAAACCTTTGCCCATTCATAAACCACTTCGACCAGACCAAACTTCAGATTTTCTCGAGCAAATTCCTCGGGGTTTATCTGCAGGTTGCATAGGGCTTGGACCTCACCAAGTCTTATTGCTGTTTCATATAATCTGTATAAGAGTACATGTTCAATGAGAATGCATAAGATGTTATGGATACAGCAAGGCAAAAGCGCTAGAAGCTTATTGAAGCAAGTAATTCAGTGGCCATCGCTTTTTTGCTTTTCAGTATTTGACATGTTAGGACACAGGGAATGAGAATTTCACAAGTTACACCTATCTATTATGATAGCTTATAGGCACAGGTCATAAGGGAAGATTCTCCTGCAGGTCACTAGGAAGAGATCAGAAAAAAAAATGGTGTAATCTACATCGCATATATAATTTTCCTTAAAGATACAAAAAGGACAGTACAACACAAACAAAGACAAGCATGGAAAGATAGGTTAAACCAAGTTATACAGTAAAAACATGATTAGAGATCCCCAAGAACATAAACACCAAGTTCTGCAGACGGACTTAAAATCAAAGACCATTTGTGTGAGGTCTAAGTAAGCCTAAGCATACATGTCCCCTGGCTCCCTATCTGTACGGCCCCTTGACAGAGGCACACCAAATGACAGGTGCAACACACTGCTGGCAGCTGGTTCAATCAAAGACTGATATGAAAGCTTTTCATTATTGGTCCTAAGCAAACAAGGATGGAAAAATTAAAAGGAAAAGGCTGGAGGAAAGAGTAACCTTTGCTTAGCCTGAAGTAGCTTGGGGGTGAGAGAAGGTTCAGAAGTATTTCTCTGCTGGAAGACAAAGGCAGACATTATAGCCACTGCTTCCTCCGGTTCCAAGTCATCTAGCTGATTCTCAAATAGACAATCTGTGCATATCAACTCCTCCCCAGAATTCATCTCACAGGCTACACGGCCTTTTATTTGAACAACAAGGTCAGCATCAATGCATCCAATTTCTTTCAAAACATCTACCTGCATATTGAACAAAATATAAGTCTCACAAAGCACAAAACTTCAATTTGTCCTAAAAAAACTTAAAAAAAAAAAAAAAAATCTATGAAGATAGATGCCAATATTTTCACAATATTACCCGGCCCTGAAACTCCGGCATCTGTTGAAGTGCTTCATCAGACATTTGAAACTTAAGAGCCTCAACCTCGTCTTCGTGCCGTTTTATTTCTTTTGCCAGCTTCATATGCTCCTGCAGTTTAATACACCCATGACACTTACTCTCCGCCATTTTCTGCAATAGGGAATTCCATCTGCGATAGATCTCCACTAAATCCATATCTCTCAACTTTAAGTCTGAAATGTAAGGTTGTAACCATGTGAGAAATAATAAATAAAAATATAACCTAGATTACAGGTAGCAGCAATTCAATAAGATAAGCAACTAGAGCCTTGTCAGTTATGCAGCTCCAGGAGAACTGCTCCACACTTCAGCAAACTTGTCTGAACAGACCACTTTATGATAACAGCTAGGCTCTCACCAAATTTTTTTACTAGAGCCTTTTAAAAAATCAGCCACTTGAAGGTGATATGTACTGCACCTATGAATTACAATACAAGTAAGGGTGCATTTGTTTCACTAAAACTTCATGATAAAATAATATATTTTCCATTGAAATCATTTTCAAGGAAAACAGTTAGTTTTCATTTGTTCAGTGATTTAGATAAAGTAATTTCTTTCTTGCCAGAAAGGGAAGTCGTTTTCCCCAAATCTAAGCTTATTGTTTTCAATCCATGGAAAACGTTTTCTGTAGATTGGTTAGTTTTCTGCTGTCCAAAAACCGGAAAGTCGGAAAACAATTTTGCCAGAAACAATTTTCCTTCAAACAAATGGAGCCTAAATTAAAGTATAAGATAGGCTCCTCTCGCCAAGACTTCTTACATTAGCCAATTAAAAAAATTCGGAAGTTGATCTACACTACAATGCACCTACAAGTAACAACACGCACATAGCATCAACAATCCCCATGGCTGTTCAAAGTAAGAGCTTGTGCTTCCTCTAGGTGACTAGCATATGTGAACCCAACTAACTACTTGTCCTAATGGCCAAGGACTCCGTCATTATTAATTAGATCACATGTGTACTCAAAATGGATTATGTAAGTGATACATTCATATATCCTTTTCATTCTACTTAAAAATAAGTCAGAAGCACATGACTCTTTGACATGTGAAGCAGTCTCTCTTAAAGCCGCTAAGACATCCTATGATGCTACAGTGAAGATAAATGATCCATTATCAGTCAGTGAGGCGCGATATGCTCCTCTCTGCTTCAACACCATTTGGTAATCAATAAGGCTCTCCATTAACTAGATCAGAGGTAATGAGTAGTCCAATAATATAGCCTGAGGGGTCATTAACTCAACAATACTTTTCCAGAAACTTCTAGTGAATCGGCAATACCTTTCACTGCATCTAGTGCTGGAGGGTACTTAAGCCCATCAGATTTCAGATTCAAAAGCTGTTGAACTGTGTTGGAGTAAGCAACAGTGCTACATTCTTCAAGAAGTCGAACCTGGTCTATCTTTATCTTGCAATCGCAGATGCATAAGAATTCTTTCACATCAACTTCCCTCACCTCATAAGTCATCCCAGCAGCAGTACCGTGATGGGGAAATGTTATTTTGATGTTACCTGATCCTTTGCGAGAAGTAGAAACTGAATAATATTCATCATCAAAAGCACGTTTTGATTTTGGCACCAGAAAAGAACCTGGTGCAAATTTAACTGCCTTCTCATCTCCAATGTTCTTGCTACTTGGAGAAACCTGTGTGGCTGATGGAGAGTTAGGTTTCAGAAGTAAAACTATATATTGCTTTTTCCCAGTGACTGCTCTGACAACAGCTCCAAGTAAATGGTCCTGAGCCTGCCAGCACAAAGTTACCACCTCTAAGGACCAAAATAATCTTCAGAATTCAAAGACGAAAATAAATGTATACAACACAGATATGAACCCCTCAAAAAACATGCCTACATCCAGCTAACAGCAGATAACAGGACACGCATACGTGCAGTCAGCAGTAATGTCAATGAAACACCACTTAGCAGAATCATAAAATCACCTACCAATAAGCTGTAGTGCAAACTCTCACCTAGCTGATAGAGGAAATTTTGCTCACTTTGAAAGTGCTCATGACATAATACTTTTAGCTCCCTTAGCTCCATGTCATCACTACTTACCAGGAAGCTAATTCTTGATGAGGATTTACTAATATCATAAATACCTTATCTACATTTTGGCAGGAGATGGTAAAAGATGCACATGCTCCAATCAAGGAAACAGACTTACTGATTGTGATTTGACAACTAACACCCTTCCAGGCGTAAGATGTTGTTGGGCAACTGAGGAGGGCATGACAGTCTCGGAAATCTGTTCGTGAAGCTTCTCGGCTTCTAAGTGCATCTCATAGTATTCCTCAATTGCTGGTTCACCTTTTATGCATCTGCATTCACAGAGTACATGAGTGACATGTAAGTCAGATCAAACTGTTTAGCTATTGAAGCTAGTCCTTGCCCAACAAGGAGCAATTCGATATGAATGAAGAAAACATGGGTGCAATGCAATAGACAGACACAGACACATTCAATATCAGGGGCCATATCAAGGGTCAGATCCTTTGTATTTAGCAAAAAATGGGGCACACTGTTATCAAGGCAACGATATGCTGGAACAATGTCCCAGTTCTTTATTCCATTTGAAAATGAGAACAGCCATGAAGGATAGCTAATTATGGGCCAGGTTTGAGAAGATTATAATCGCAAAAGACAAAAGGACCAGAAGGCCATAACTGAGACAATGGCAGTGGTTCACATCTGCAACACAATATTTTAAGGAAATTAGCTAGCGCATAAAGGCAAATATAGCTAGTTTACCCTCATCAGACTTAACAACAACAAGCTCCTCTAATTAATCTGATTAAAAATCAAGTACAACCTCCTTTCCATGCATGAAAAATCCCTTTTATATACTGAACAAACCAGAATGAGCAATTCAACTAGTGCATAAGCGCCACCAAAACAAGACCTGCCGTAGTAGGTTACTGATAATAGGCACTACTTTAGTTTGACAAGAAGCAGAGGGTAACTATATCCTAGTTAATGGAATACCTTGCCAGGTTAAACAGTCAGTAAAGTAACATTATGTAATATATTAACCATTTTCCAAGAGCACCACAGCAAATATATGCATGAAGATAACCCATAAGTACTTGTCTGATGAACCAAAATAAAACACGTGGACCTAGCAAGGCTAGGAACATTGTTGGACCTACAAAGGGGGAAGGTGGTGGTGCCACACCTCCCACCTCCCAAAGGACCCACTATTTTTTTTTTTTTTTTTTTTTTTTTTAGTATAAGTGAAATAAGTACAAGAATTTATTATTAATATCATAGGTTTAGTTTTTATCTCGTCCCCCCAAACCGAAAATCCTCGATAGGTGTCTCCTTTTATACAACTTCACGAGCTCTTTCCCCCTACAGTTTGTTTGATTAGAGAAGGCAGAGCATCTGTACTGTTCAAGATGACAAAAGTGAGACGCACAAACTGATAAAGAACCCAACGCAGAAGTTCCAGGGAGTAGATCCTGTCCTCAACATACTCTATAAATTTTACAGGCTGAGCAATCTTTCTCATTAGAAGCTGTTGGTTTTCCGGCAATTTTTTCTGAGCATGAAATTCAGCAAAACTTCTTTTTAGCATATCCTCCACCTGCAGAGACCGCAATAAACACTAATAAGTAATAAAACATTTTGAAGTTAACTGTTGTACATAATTTTAAGTCCCCAGCTGCAAAAGAAAGATGTACATAAATTTTAAGTACCAACTTCGAGACAGATCAGATCACATATGGAAAACATGACATGAGAAGCATGCGTATTTTAAATGCATATGCTTTGAAGGCTTCTTCAATGAATGCTATTAGGTGATAATATGGGCTTAATAAACTCAAATGAGAATGAGCCTGTGCAGCAAATGAAATCTTCTAGCATTTCTCAAGAAACAATTATACGATAACAATAATCAGAAGAAGTAATTACTCTAAAGCTGGTCATTTGAGAACCAATTCACAGTGAAAGAGGAAAAGCTTACCTATAAAACAGAAACTTGAACCTAGAATACTTAATTCTTGAGAAATAGACAAAAGACATGCAGAAGACTACACCACTGCCACCAGCCCTTCAGAAGAGCTCTAAAACAATAGATGACATTGTAAAGTCAAAGAATATAAATCAGTAATAGTGTGAAAAACGTGTATCATTTCTTTCCTTCCAAACAAAAGGAATAAAACAGGGGAATGAGAAAGATTTTCGTTTCTATTTTCCTCTTCCTAGCTGAATATGTGCATGACCACCGTAAGTGTCAGACACCAGCTAATTCAGTTGGCTCCAATGTCTTATCAAGTAATACCTTCAACTCTTCAACTCGTAGGAGATGCAGAATCATAATATAGGTCAGGCGAAACTGTGATGCCAGCTTGGTGGCACTTCCCACGATAACATTCTTCAAATCACTCTCCCCTGGGATCTCATCGCGACACATTACAATAACTGTACCGATTTTATCAAGTCCTCTTCTGCCCGCACGTCCTGCCATCTGAGTGTATTCACCAGGAAGCAATTGTCTGAATTCTCTTCCATCAAACTTCCTCAATGTATCAAAAACAACCTGCAATGTGTCAAATAGATCTAAACTTTGTGACGCTTCCCAGTGACACGATGTAAAACAAAAACTTTAGTGGCAAAAACTAAATAATATCATCAAGTGACATGTATGCTTACACATGCATCTGAAAAGTCACAGCATGTATGAGTAGACTTCCAGAAAAATAAGAAGTTAATTCTATATCGTTTTCTATTTAAGTAGAAACAACACTCACACTGATTTTGACCCTACAAGAGCATTATCCTGAGACAAAGTCCAAATTATCCTCTTTTTTGGACTTAAACATAATGAAAACATCTTGATTAGTAAGACAAGCGCATAGCATCTGTAGACAATGTTGCAGGCAAACAAGCAGATCTCTCGTCAGGTAATTTCTTGAATAGGCTATCTGGCATTCTAAGAACAACATACCTATCACGGAAGGTAAGAAAGGAAGCTGTTAATTCAGAGGCAACTGCTATGCAACCAACTCGTGTGTTGGCAGAGCATAGCATTACTTATGTTTTTGCCATTCAAAACACTGGGAAAGCTACAAAATAAAACACTACAAATTGACGATAGAGATATTTATTAGACTTGCAAAGCATACACCCTCCTCCCAAAGATTAAGAAAGGAAGAAAAGAAAAGAAATGCACTAAAGCTAGCTTAATATTTCCACTTCCTTCAAAAAGAAAAAAGATGAATCACTTCAGTTTGTTTAGTTTTTTTTTTTTTTTTTTTTTTTTTTAACTAAAATATCAAAAAGTTAGAAAATGTGGGCACTGTTGGTTATCAGACTCATTTTAGTGAAGTAAATAAACGTTGTGATAATCTTACTCATACTCTCCTTAAAATGCTGAGTTGGTATATCCTTCATCTTTCATAATCTCATTTGCTACTTGAGAAGACCCAACCCATCTTCTGTTCATAAGGCTCCCACATGCAAGAACATAAAACCAAATTGTGACCTTAGAAGGAAAAGGACCAGAAATTATCTTCCCAAGACCACCTATTTTCCTTATCAAATGAAGTCCGCTGCATACCCTTTTTGTCTTAGGATGAACTGTTTGCACTTTTGTTCATATCTAACTGTAGTTGTTACAACCTTGATGATTTTTATTGAAATCTCCTAGAGAATTTGCATCAGGACTACTACTTACAACCAACATATTTAAAATTCGATGCCACAGTCTTTAACAGTCCAATGCTAGAACCGCCTCTCAAACAAAGACCTTCACTTTGCCATCACACTCAAATAGTCTATGATTTTTTAAAAGCTCTAAGTTCTTGTTGATCTGGCAACTTTGGAGGTCTGAAGTTGAAAGGCCTCCTACCTTCTTGGACTCGTTGAGCAAAGAACTAATAAAACCATGATAAGAAAAGAAATGCTCAAAAGCTTATGGAAGTAAGTTTGGAGTTCTGAGAGCCAAAATGTGCTCCTCAGCACAATTGGCTTTGACACAATGGGGTAGATTACTCCAATATTGATATTTCTATGCCTCGCTCAGTCCAAGCAGGTTAGAGGGTCACCCACCCACTTCTAGGATAGATAGACCCACATGGCTAAAGGACTTTGGTCCACTGAGTCTGGCTAGGGCATAGGATTTTTAAATAGCTGGTCCACCCATGATGTAGAAAAGAAGGGGAAAAAGAAAGAGAGGGGGGGGGGGGGGGGGGGAGAATGAAAGGGGGCACGTGAAGCAGAGATCATTTGAAGATCATTTTAAGTTTATTGTCAGAAGGCGATGAAGGGAAAAATTTAAATTTCTAGTATTTTTTGCCCCTATCCCCGAATTTTCCTCCCACACATTGTTCCCAAAATAAAGCATCAGAGTCAAACTTCTCCAAACTCAATCGAGCAATGCATCCAGAGAGCTCATTGACATTGCCGGTAAGAATATACATAGTACTGAAAGATATATAAGAAGCTGATTCCAAAGCTGCTATCCACTAAATACTAAGGAAATGAGATAAAACTACTACTTAGTGATTGCATATCTGAAAACATCATATTATTCAAGTAGGTCAAAATTCAAATTCAAAACCCAAAAAAAATATAGCAAATCATGAGTTTAAAACATGCATAAACAGAGCTAGGAAGACAAGCCTATAAATAAGGCTCACCGTTCTTGCCGGGGCGTTGACTCCCATTGCGAATGTTTCAGTTGAGAATAGAACCTACACCACCAGGTGATAAATGTCAACCAGTGTTAGCTATTAAAGTAGCCAATACATTAATGTCAAATCAACTAATTGTTAACCAATCAATCTTTTAATGTACATGGTATCATGCAACAACTTCAGAATTTTTCCTTTCCATTCAGGAAGAGCACATCATATGGTCATAAATTATATCAATATAATTATCAGATACAAAACGATGACAGGCTACTTGTTTTTACCTTGATTACACCACGGCAAAAAAGCATTTCAACAACTTCCTTAACAATAGGAAGCAACCCAGCATGATGCACACCAATTCCTCTGCAAAGAAGTCTCTGAACTCTGACAATCTGTGTACCACATCATTTACACTGGCTTTAGGAATAACATATGTATGGCCTGTGTTCATGTTATTATTAAAGAAAGAAGTCAAACCTGTGGTAAGCTCCTGTCAGATCCCTTTAGCCGTGAGAATGCTTTGTCACAGAAAACACGAATCTCACTTTTTTCGGAGCTGCTTGTGAGGTCTGTTCCTGGTATGTTATCAGCCGACTTGTCACAACGATTCTTAGAGAAACAAAAAATAACCACCTAAAAACAAAAGCAAAGTGAAGATGTGAAGAAAACAAAATCTGCAGCAAAAACACAATTTTTTATATTTGAGACATTGTGACAGCATTCCTTAAAAGATATGAATACAATTTTACCAATCAAAGGAATGAGTTTGTTTATCTTTACTTAGCATATTTTTGTAGAAACCTAAAATGGAAGAAATACCAAGGTTACTAAAAGGAACATGTCACGGCCAAGACATCCATGTAATACTTAAGTGATGTTATCTGCAAGGACCATACAGGACACCATTTACTAAGAGGGACGCACCAAGTTCCAGACTTCTACATGGCAATTCAGTGCTAAACCTAGCTAAGGAAACAGGGAAGAAAAATTAAGAAAATGCATTTTACAAGTTGCTTCCCCAAGAGTACTAATAGGCCTCTACGTATAAATATTAAAGGAACTACCACATAGACTAAGAGGGCATTTTATGTGGCTTTATTTTTCGAAAGCATATTAAAATGCAAAATTTTATGTGGACCACACACTCCTTCTCATAATTTCCAGCTAAAAATGTTTCTGATTTTGGCAGAATTTCAAAAATTGCTTTTCCATTTGGCTTTTGAGCCAAACCAAGCTCCACCAAGACCAATTTATTGTTTTATGAATTGACGGTTCTATGTTTTCATTTTCATGTCCACTTTTCAATTTGCACAGCAGCTCTATTTTTGAGTTTGAAATATACTCAAAGTCTTAAGTTTGATTATCAGTCATTCGATCGAAACCTCAGCAGAGGAAATTCAAACTTACAGGTAAGAGTGATTTATTGGAGAGCTTGTTGATAAGCTGTAGCCATAAAGAAGCTTCTGATCTTCTCATACCCCAGTTGTTTTGACTGCTGCCATTGCCCTGATGACCCCCTCCATTTCCAGTATGTTTCCCCAGATTTTGGGAGCTAGAATGCTTGTTCTGCTTCGCTCGACTAAAGTTTTCACGTTTCTCACCTCGAACCCCTTCATGATTCGATGAATGCCCAGCATATGATCCACTAGAACCTCCATGTGGAAGTGAAGTTTTTTTCTTAAAAGCATCTTTTGCAGATTTCACTCCCTGGGAAATGAACTTTTCACTTTCACATACTCTGTAAATTTCTCCGGAGTAAAATAGACAATGCTCTAATGGGACTGGTCTTTGAGTGGTCCTGAAAATTAGAGGAAGGGCATTAGGAGATGTTGAAGTCAGAAGGAAAAAATCTCTGCTTAGTGAAGGGACAGCAATAGTCTGAGGAGAAGTCTCCTAAGATCTGTCTCTATTTACTTTAGAAAGCACAATTCAAGCATCATCTCAGGTATGCCATTTACCCAGTCACACGAATTTTTTTCCGCTTGGTCCTGCCAATCCAGTCTGCAAACTCCATTGTGTTAGGTACCTGCAGAATACCATGCCAAATAAGAGAAGATTGAGCCATTTCAGCTGAGAAAGACTTTTTGCTTCAAGAAATTACAAGGCTCTGGTAGCAAAATCAGAATAGTTATAAAAGAGTTGTCAGCTTAGTACAAACTGTCAGATTGTGTGCATATAGTTTACAGTTTATATGAGAATCGCAACACTGTGATTAATGTATAGTAGAAATCAGAAGTACCGTGGCTGAGAGAAGAATGATATTGACATGTCTTGGTAGCATAATAATTACTTCTTCCCAAACAACCCCTCTTTCAACATCATTGACATAATGCACTTCATCGAATATAACCTATCTCATCATAGAGAAACAATCGATTAGTAGTTTAACAAGATCACATAGTGAAACAAAAGAAACAGAAGGTCATCTTACGATAACAAAAAGGCGTTATGTGTGGAAACAATGCTGTAAAGAAGTGGGATCTTTTTGAGTCCTTACCCATTCAATATCACGAATGATATCGGCACCTCGATAGAGCATTGACCTTAAAATTTCAGTGGTCATTATCAGACAGGATGCCTCCGGCCTTAAGCTGACATCACCAGTAAGAAGTCCAACATCAAACTTCCCACAGAAGTCTCTGTACTTTTGATTGCTGATAGTCTTGATAGGAGCTGTGTAAACTGCTCTGGTGCAATGCTGCATCAAGAAACATAAATTAAAACTGAACTTTCAAGTAATTGATGAAAGTACAATTTGAATGAAGGCATTCTTCTAGATGAATTGTGATGCCTGCACAGTAATGAAACCCCGTTCACATCCCTGCAGGGTCTAATTGAATCCTTTTCTAAGTGAAAATTCCGGTAATGAGACAGGTGATCCAATATCTAAGTAGAAAGGAAGGAGACAAATTCAAAAAAATAAAAAAAAGGAAGAAGAAAGTGAGACACTGTTTTCATATTGAATCCATACCTTTGAAGCCAAAGCAAATGCATATTCTGCAACAACTGTCTTTCCAGCGGACGTGTGAGCCGACACGAAAACTGAGTCTCCTTTTTCAAGATAATAAATAGCCTATGGTACCACAAGCCAGGATGGATAGTTTAAATACAATTAACAGGATCTGACAATTTTCACTAAAAAAATTCCAGTAAAAATACGAATAATTTCTGGAGAATCGCAAACAATGCCAGCCAAGTAAGTACTTAAATTCCAGTTCATCAAGCACCAACTAATATTCACAAAAAATTAGAAAGAAAATTCATTTGGATCAAAGAAGAAAGATGAGATAAATTTTCTCGATACGTAATTCAAGGAGATCACTTGGACTTCAAGTCTTTGGCAAGATGTTGGGGATCCTCACTGATAGAATTTTCAAATAGATGATTCAAGGAGCACTCTGGTGCAGTAACTGAGTGTAATTCTCAACAGCTTCCATCCAGTCAGAGAATTTAATCAAAAGTTGTGGAGAAATGTTAATTCAAAAAATACCCCTTGCAAAATGAGTCCTGATTTTAACTCACACATCCATATATTTAGCTCAGAGACCATTAGAATAAAATCACCAATTAGAAAAATAAGCATATTACTAAATGGCACTAAGCCTTAGTAAATCCCCTCAATGCAGTGGTTCAAACTCAATTAGCAAAAAATCGTGTTGATTTTAACTAAAGCCCCAACAACACTGATAAGCATAATTATTAAGGAACGATTTGCTTTCCAAAATATCAATTATTTTTATCATGAGACAAGCCAGTGCATCAAAAGCTATGAACTTTTTTTGTTTGGTTACTTGACAAGTGCCCTAAGGGTACTCTTTAACCAAACCACTTAATTATAACAAACAGCGGGGAGCATTCATTTGAAAGGAGCGTTTGTAATAAAGAGAAACCATGATGTATATAATAAATGCAGAGAATTTCAATCAGTTTCAATCAAACTGAGTGTTCAGAACCACACCTACAAAATTGAAATAAATGAAAGGAACATGATCAGTGAGACATAGATAATTGGATATGGTTGTATCATGACCAGTTCATCCCCTCACTGTAATAATATATGTAAGTTCACCGGTACCTCCTTTTGGAACTTATCCAACTCAAATGGAAAATCAAGAGCCATGTCGGGTACAAGTTCGTGAAAGTGATCGGCAATCCCATCATTGTCTGCTCTAACAGCCCAGACCTGCCAATTTAGATGATTTCAGACAATAACATCAGACATATTGCCGAGCAGCGGTAGATGCAGACAACAATGAGACAGCTATTGCTAATTGCAAGTAAGAGAGTTGTTAAGTTCAGCTTCAACAATAATTAACCTCCGGCTGTTGTTCGTCGTTGTTCTTCGCTGCATCTGGTTGGAAGCCTGATATTCCTGGTTCAACAGACAAAATTTCATCCAGCATGGGTAGTTCACCTTCTGCCACTGTGCTAGCTTTGTCAATCCCGCTAGATTCAGCTTCTGGGACAAGGGACTCTGATTCTGACATATGACCTTCAGACATAATGATCATGACTATTAGCGGTATGAAATGGGAGAAAATTGACAAGAAAATCCAATAAAAGAAAAGGTTAATACCCTGAAAAACTCCAAATCGGTACACTTGTGACAAATTTACCCAAAACTAATATTTTGACCACGAAAGACCCAAACCGATACACTTGTGACAAATTTGCCGCAAATGACCCCAAAAAACTCCAAACTGGTACACTTATGAGAAATTTACCCCAAACTAATTTGTTCGACTACCAAAAACCCCAAACTTGTACATTTGTGACATATATCCTCCATTAAAATAAATTAATATCACAAAAAACCACAAAAATGGTACAATTGTAATAAGCAGAGTATAAAATCCCAAATCGGTACACTAATCTACTATCACGTGTTATCCAATTTAGTAATTTGACAGCGAAATTTAACGAAAACTAACCGAGAGTAAATTTGCTACAAATATACCAGTCTGGGTAAATTTGTTAAAGGTGTACCGGTTTGGGGTTTTTTGTAGTTGAAAAAATAGTTTGGTATAAATTTATCACTGGCGTATCAGTTTGGGGTTTTTAAGAATATTAACCCTAAAATAAAATAGGCTTCCAAAGGCCAATTCCCCGCATAAACTCAGCGATATCGGCATGCTAGAGCTTCCCCAATCATGAAGTGGAATTTTGATTTTAGGGAAGTATAACATATCTTTGGTGATCTCAAGCATCCCAAAAGTTTCATACAAAGTGTCAAGACATAAAGGGGCGGGACAATAGCCACCCATGCAATCTTCTAAGTGCAACCCTATAGATGGATAGGCATACATCATCAACTTAGTTCTATCCTCTTTAAAAAGAGGGTTAACACGAGAAGCCATATACCAGGTTTAGATTAGGAGGTGATAAATAACGTTAATTGTTTCACAGAAAGAAAATCCAAGACCATTGACCACTAAACAGTCCACTTAGATTAAGTCAGTCCGATTGTTTGGGCAGATCGTACAATGACCATATATCAATTAAACATCAAAAGATAAGCAGCTCATCAATTCAAAGCAACTATATCATTCTCCACCAATCACAAAGACAAACATAGTTCCACAGTGGAAATCTGCTAAAGCTTCATTTTCCATTGAAGCCCAATAACTCTATAGCACAAGAAAAAAAAAAATACTAAGCCAAAGAAAAGTAAATGCAGGACGACAAAACCTTCAGTATCATAATCTGCAACAGCTTCCTCTTCCCAAGCTTTCTTGAACAAGTCATCAAACTGTACAGAGACCTCCACCTGCAGTGCCGGTGATAAATGAAAATTGACTCATGCAGAGTTCAGTACTGAAAAAAGTCTTCAAGAACTCTCGTGACTTAAGCTATTCAGATGAAGTAATGACGAAGTTAAGTTTACATAGTGCAATAGCAAAGTCTTCCCTAGAAAATCCTAGTATTCGGAATTTCTGAAAATCTACTAAAAGCACTGAGAATGCATCTGATACAATGAAATGATAACTAAAATTTAAATGACTGCAAAGACATACCACCTTGTTGTCTGAAAAGCTCTTGACAGAATTCCAGTCCTTGGACACATTCCATGAACATGGATAAGCCTAAGAAGACACATTCACGAACAAAACAAATGTACATTCAAAAAGCTCATTGACCTTTATTTTGCTTAATGCAATCTAAAAGATGATAATCAATTGAGCTAACCTGGAGATCCCCAAGATCCACACCTTGCTTGAAGCTTGGGGGAGTGACCTGCGGAGAACCCCCCTTCAACAATTCACATACCCATTCACCACTAGAAGCACCATCAGGTACAATCCTCTCCAGAGAGTGGGCATCATCCAGACCACCTGGACGGAAGGGACGTTTGTTAATGCTTCCCCGCAAAACGTCTTTTGTGGGCCCAGCCATTCGTGGCAATGAACCAGAATCTTGAGCATCCACCATTAGCTCTGATACATTCACCTAAAGCACATGGGTAGAGGTAAAGTTGGGAAATGATGAGGAGAAAAGGGTAGCAGAAAGGATGATGAGAGGTGCTTCCAAAGGACAATTTCCACCTTATTTTTTAAAGTATCAGTTGGCATAAGTTTGTCAAACCCCAGTGAACTATAACATTTACATCAGAAAGACAGAAAATTGATGCCAAAATATATGATTTGAAAAAGAAAAATCTACCTCCACAGATTTAGGCTCCCATACTCCTGATTTGCCTTTTTGGCGTCTAAATGGCAACTCCCACACAGGCACCACAACAGATCTCGGTAATGATGGGTCTAATGGTACTTTGGCCTCATCAAACCAGTTAAAGTCCCAATGCCTTCCAGCCTTTTCGGGTGAAAATTCGTCAACATCCAGTGTGGGCATTAGGTAGTTCTCCTCTACATACTCCTTTATTGATTCAGGAGTTTCCTCGGCAAAAGCAGGCGGCTGAAATAATTACTGAATGGAGGTAAATGTGGTGCTCTGAAGTATGAGGCATTGAGGCTCACACTAAATAAGAAGATAATGGTCATATTACAATCAAGCATGTGCTGCAAAAGGAAAAGAATGGAGCCAAACCCAGCCCGTCTATTCTTCCAGAAAATTAAACAGCTTCCAAAACCCATGATAAAGTTGCAAGAATTCAACATCTACCGTATAGAATGTTTTAATCGTGTTTGCCCTTATATCTCCAAAAGGAAACACATAAACCCAAAAAGGCAAAGTTGTCATACAAAAAAAATTAGCAAATGGCGCCTAAATAAGAGTTTGCTTAATTAATTTACTACTGAAAACAAGATCCTTCCTCAACCAACTTCATGTTGCATAAAAACTCTCACCTTCAACTATCCTAGCCATTCCCACTAGTTTAGTAGTTGCCACCTGTGCCCGTATATTTACGGCAATCAAACAGAAAAAGACGCCCTCGATCTCACAAGAAACAAAACCGATCACTCCGATACGAATTATCCGCAGGACATGGTACTTATTAAAAATTCAACAAAAACCGCAAAGATCAACAATCAAACGCACTCCTCAATTCAATTTATATAGAAGCCAAGCCACGAGAGGCTCTAGAGCCAACATGAGAAGCCCGACTAATTCTTCATAGCCTACCCTACTTAAAATCTCGCCTTCCTCTACCCGCATAGAAATATCGAGACTCCGAATATAGACTTTCGTTCCATGAGAACTGCAGTTCCGGTTCTAGCCGGGACTCAGTTTCGATAGAAACCTCAGTCAACACTCAAACCCAGAGCCACAGAGACAAGATAAAACAAGGCGATCATCCCCCGCCACTACCACGACGTCCTCGCCGAACCCTTAAAAAGTAAAAACGACGGCGCACTAGCGTCGCGACGCAAGGACCAGCGAGTCGATCGACCGCTAGATTTCTCGCGGCATTGAGTGCCGGAATTCGAGACTGAAAGGTGGAGGAGAAGGAGGGGAAGCGAAGGACTGACGGAGACGAAATCGGGGACCGATCGGAGCGGGTTCCGGCGCTCGACGGTCGAGAGAGGCTCGACCCGGAGGTGGCCGCCGTGTCCGGTGAAGCCGACCCGGAAGGAGAACCCGTTCGCCGCCTCGACCGCATCCATTCGCTGCCGCCGCCGCCGCCGCTGCTGCTGCTGCTGCTCTCGAACTCGTTCCTCGGGAGTCTCGGTTCGGTTCCGGGAGAGCACGTTCTCATTGATTTTCAAAGAGGGATTTTTAGTTTTCGCGCGAACTGGGGTTAAAAATGGCGGTGTCGGGACGGGAGCTTAGAGCTTACTGAGCGAGGAAGACTCCAAATAGCTACAACGAGGGATGCGCTTCTTTGCTTGGATAAGTAACGAATCCGCACTTTCCAAGTCAGGCGTGACCGCATAAGTCAATACCACCAAAAATTTGATATGACGAATCCCCTCAAAACTAATTTTTAAATCACCAAAAATCTCAAACTAATACACTTTTAATAAATTTATCTTAAACTGATACACTTATAACAAATTTATCATTTTACTAAGTTATATAATATGTAATAGTTGATTGATGCATCAATTTGATATTTTATTCTCTCGTTTATCATAATTGTACCGGTTTCGTGATTTTTTATGATATTAATTCAATATAACGGAGATCATATTTTTCACAAATGTATCAGTTTAGAATTATTGACGGTCAAAAACTTATTTTGAAATGAATTCTTCATAAATGTATCAGTTTAGAATAGTCATTTTGGAAAAATTTGTTGTAGATGTACAAGTTTAGGGTTTTTTGCGGTAAAAAAATTAGTTTAAAGTAAATTTATCGCGAATACATTAATTTGGAGTTTTTGGTAGTATTAACTATATCATTTGCTTATGGAGCAATTATCGTATCAAAGCAAGACATCTTTAGAATCCATATTCGCTTTTGCGATAGCCCATTAAACCTTTCAGCTTGAGGTCGAATCTGACCCTAGAAAAATTATATTCGAGTTAAAATTTACAAAATAATTACAAAATTAAGAACACATGAAAATTTCATCTCCACCTTAAATGCATTATATCGTGTTTTATGATCAGAGTTATGAAATTCGCAGAGAAGTTACAGTAGAAAAGAAAAGCTAGTTATGATCATCATTATTTTAGTAACATTAACATTATAAATTAATTCATGCGATTTGCAAAGCAGGACTCACTTTAGAGGTACAAGGATAATGGAGCGAATGCACGATTGCAAGTTGCTGACAGCGATAGAACATGTCGATGGCATGCGTACCTTTAGCAAATACTATTTTAACACTTCTTCTTGATGCACGTCTGGCCTCCAGACTTGTTTTAAGCGTCATTTGAGAAATATTCGAAAATCTATACAGCGTTGCTCACCGACTCATCATGCGACATGGTTATTCACTCTGAATTAAAAGGCACATCTTTAAAACAAGATTTGCCTAATGCCATAATTCTCTCTGGAGAGCTATAGCTATTCAAAAGGCAATATCTACTCCCACTTTACAGAGGTAAAAAACCGGCAAGTTTTAACTTTCATGTTGGGCTTTGCTTTTGATTTGGATTGGTGATCAGCCTCTTGCTAGGATGGAGTGCAAGAATTCAGCTAGTACAGAGAAATATCGATCTATAAAGGAAAGTTACATTGTATATCATTACATCCATGCTTATTTCTCATCCGCAGTCAGGCGGAATGCATTTGTGTAATGAATCTAGTTTTACAAGCATAAATTACAGAATATGGCTGTCCCTCTATCGCAATATAAAAAGTAAGTGGAAGAGAGAAGGGAAGGGAGGGAAGCTAGAAGCGGGTCTAGTTTCAAATTTCTTTTCATGGTACACAGCACGCCTCTACGTTCCAGATTTCTTTGGCGTACTGAGCAATCGTTCGGTCACTGCTAAATTTGCCACTTCCAGCAGTGCTTAGGATAGACATCCTGAGCCATCTTCTTCTGTCCCTGCAATACAAATGATGACGTTACAATTACTTCAATGGAAAAAAGACGATTTAACACTAGTAACCCAGTAAAGAATGCTTGAGAAATGACACTAAGATCTGAGATGACACCGCTGAGTATCACAATGCTCCTACAGATTGGCGCTGATGTCAAAGCTTGATGATTTGGCTAGTAAATCCAAAATTTTAAGGGATTTTCACGACTTGGGTTCCATAAGACCAAATTATACGTAGCATATCAAAAAAGAAAGGTCCTAAATGAGGTTTTTTTAGACTCAACGTCTCTCAAAGGCAGCCAACTGAAGCGGCTGCTGATAACAATTCTACTTAATAGATAGCTCATTGACTAGGTATCCATCTTCTAGTTTTGGCCTAACAAGAGCCACCTTCTGGGGGCTCACGTACTTTCTGGCTGAAAAACCAATGTCTAGTTGTAACTATGTTGTCTCAGGCCACACATGTTTTACCTTAGATAACTTGCATTTTCTGGGGTCAAGCAGTCATTTCAGGTGCGGAAAAATGTTCAAGCACAAGTAATTCACAACATAAGTATGTGGGATGCTGATGGCTTACTTGTAGGCATCATCTACTCTTGCTTGGGCTTCCATATAACTGGGGAAGTCATGGCCAACAAGAAAATAATCTCCTCGACCATATCCAGAGTTACCCTCCAGAGAATCAAGGAGTGGATTGTAGTCATAGCTTCCAAATGCTCCGCTTCTTATAAATTGCTTAGCCTCTTCAAAGCAGGGATCCGGTTTGAACTGCAAGCAAGGAGAAATTAAAACAACAGAGCCCAAAGCTATGCTTTAACAGCGTGGTATGAAACTCTCAGACAAAGAAAAACTGCTGGTACGGAACAGTCAAACAACAAATGAGGTAAAGGAGCAAATGCTACTATTCTTGCCCCTTGTTTAGAGGCGATTTTAGCTTAATATTTCACGAATATTGTCTAAATTGCTTTCTAATTTACTGTCATTGTTTTATCTTAAAGCTCAGTTTTTCAGGTGGCAAAAAGCCTCACGATTTGTCAAGGACCAGAGAGGTGGGTTTAGGGCAGACGAGTAAAAGCAGACCGACTTTCATCTTTGGTAGAAAGAAATAATCACCATCAGAAGAACAGAGCCTGAAATCACAAAAGCATATTTTGACGAACTTAAAAGGGAGTTGCTGCATTAAATGCAGCTTTGAGGATCATCCATGAACTTCACCCAATTCATCCCTATTAAAAACTTGAACCAGCAAGATACCAGCCAACGCAATTGCAGAACCTTTGCCTTTTGTTTTATTCGAGACCATTGCAGAACCTTAACTATGTAGTCTTGCAAGTTGCAACAGCTACCACTTGCATCTGAATTTAGTTGGAGAACTTGTGAATTTGATTCTCACTTCACAATTCTAGTTTTTTCTAATTATGTGTACGATTAATTCAGATTTATTATCATTCAAGCAATACCAGCCATCTTTTAGGAAACTCATATTTCTTACCAGTCCATTTTCTCTATCCTTCCGTAGCCTAGGGACCTCATCAGCTGTTGCACCGAAGAGGAAGAAATTCTGTTCCCCAATTTCTTCCCTGATTTCCACATTGGCCCCATCCAATGTTCCTATAATGAGGCAGCCATTCAGTGCGAATTTCATATTGCTTGTGCCACTCGCCTCCATTCCTGCAGTGCTGATGTGCTGAGATAGCTCACTTCCAGGAATGAGAATCTCTGCTACTGAGACGTTGTAGTTTGGAACAAATATAACCTGAAATATGCAAAATTTACATAAATGGAACATAAAAAACGAATTTTTTTTCTGATATTTAACATACATGCTAAAAAGCAGCGCAAGCTTCGTGAATGTTTCTGGAAAACCAAAGTTACGTGTTTCTGTATTTTTTGAATTACCTTCAAGTAGTCGTTGACCTCAGGATCACTGTTGACAACATTACCAACATCAGTCACAAGCTTGACTATTCTTTTAGCATTCGTATATGTTGCAAATGCCTTTCCACCGATCATAACTGTTCGTGAAGTTGTCTTTTTCCTCTCTTCAGGACTCATCTCCTGCATGGTTTTTATTAAAAAGTTATAAGAGCACTACAATACACAATAATTGCAGGAAATAGCCACATAATAATCCCAAAAAGTAACTTATGGTGTTTGATACAGAAGCCTCCACTCTATGAAATCAGAAAATGCATATGATGACAAAAGTAATATAAAGTAATTTATCTGCATAGAGTAACAGAAGTTCATTAAGAAGAAGGGCATGATCTTGGCTTAAAAATATGACAAATTGCGTTACACCTTCAGTTTTCATTAATTTGGTGTTTGAGAGATAAAGAGGAAAAGAGATAAAGAGGAAGCGAAGTTGAATCTGACTGAAAAGCCAAAAAGAAAAATAATTTTGCATCACTTGGATACTTAGTATGATACGGGGAAAAGAAACTGGTGCAGAAGACAGACAATGAAACAAATCTTCAATTTTATCACTTTGATATGCATCATCATGCATATTGATCAAAAAAGTAATCGCATTTCTGGCACTTTTCTTGCCCTTATTTCTTTGCTCCAAAAGAGAAACAAGAAAGATAAGTACTTCCTGTTTCCAAGATGAAAGTAAGAAGTGATGGAGTCTGCTCCTTACCTTAAGTTTCTTATATCTATAGATCACGCCCAGAATATTCATCAGTTGTCTCTTGTATTCATGAATACGCTTCACTTGAATGTCAAATAGACTGTTTGGGTCTATACTGATACCCGTCACCCGCAATATGTACTGTGCCAACCTCTGCTTATTAGCCATTTTTGCAGATGCCCATTCATCTTGGAGGTCCAAATTATCAGCAAACTGTCCAAGCAATCATACGTGATGAAACTTCCTACAGAATCAAAAGAAGCTAGCCTCCTCCAGGATTAATCTTATATCATGTAAATATAATCTGTGGCACCTACTTGACGAAGACCGACAAGGAGGTCTAAGTTCTTCACCCACTGATCAGTTTTTAACCATTTGGTGATAATGCCACTGAGTTCTGGACTGCAAAATCGAAGCCACCGTCGAGGAGTAATACCATTAGTCTTATTCTGGAACTTGGATGGCCAGATGGAAACATAGTCTGCAAATAACTCAGACTTCAAGATGTCACTGTGCAATTGAGCAACTCCATTGACCTACAGAACATTACACTTACATTGAGTTCATCATTTTGGAAACACGCTGTATATAAAGGGGAAAATCACCACATACTACAAAAAGGCATAAGGTTACATGGAAGATGAAAATATAACAGGGAATCTTACTGATAATAGAGATGAAGAGCAGTAAAAGCCGTAGCTTTCAGGGCAATGTAATCAAGCAACAGGACATTTTTTGTAGGCTATGGTGATTATTTACATCCTAAAGCAATTTGTTTAGAATTTGTGTCTAATATGAAAGGAGATACTAGAGATACATAGGTGCTCCTCCTCTTTTAGTGCATGCAAAAGCTTGTGACCTCTAATGAAAGCAGATACACAGTAATGGAAGGAACTGACACTAAATGGGATATGAATTATTCCCGTTTGGCTGATGGAGCCTCTAAAGAGAAACCCTGTATGGACCACGTGACAAGTAGACTTAAAAACATTGACCCCATGGATAAATATTCAAAAAAAGATTTCTGATGCTCACAAAATGGTGGTTTTAGGAAGAGAGTATTAATCAAGCGAGCTTTAAAAGGACTACTCCTAATGGAGCTCTTACCGTGTGTCCAGATACCACACATAAGTTTGCCATCCTGACAACTGGCTTTTGGGGGTTGTTATCCAGGATTCGCAGGGTGGAGAGCTTGTTCTCAAGGTCGTTTCTTTGTGTGTGCACCATTTCCATGAACTGGGAAACAGCCATCATCCAATCTCAGGTGCTGTGCACATATGTTAGGAACATAATAAACAGATAAAACATACCCTCTTATCTATTTCTTCAATGATCTCCATATGTCGAGGAAGAAGCTTCCGCATGACAGCTTGTGACCACTTCTCTAGAGCTTCAGGAAGGACTGTGTGATTAGTGTAGGCAATTGTCCTGCACCAATAACAATATTTTCCATATGCAAGCTGGTCATAAAACCGAAAAAAGGAGGAAAAAGCTAGATGTTGCAGAGCTAAATTACCAGAACAGGCGCAATACACTCATAATGCAAATCATTGGTAGTACAAAGTAAAGTTATGCTTCACCTTGTTGTAATATCCCATGCCTCGTCCCACCCAAGTCCTTCATCGTCCATTAACAGACGCATTAACTCTGGAATCGCAAGAGTGGGATGAGTGTCATTCAGCTGTACTGCAACTTTGGTTGGGAAGTCAGCCCATTGCCGTGATCCTTCTCCACCTTTCCTCTCCTTGAACCTGAAGATTATATCCTGCAAGTTATTGGTTTTAGAAGCAAGAACTTCAAAATTATAGAAAGTGGATCTTGGCATTAAAATGAACACCATTGGAAGAAAATGAAAACAGCAAACCGATACAATCATCTAATATCTATTAAATTACTGGAAAGCTTCTTTCAGTCTGACTTCTTATCCATTTCAAAACCCTCTGTGAAATAATAAGCAAAAGTTAACATATAAATTCCATCCGCCACCCACAAACCCACTTCCTCCACTGAAATAATAGTTACCCTCACCCATTCATCCACTCAAAAAACAACTATCCTTTTCCTTTCTAGAATCAACTCACAATCTACTTTTTGACATATCTTTTTAAATTTGCACTTGCGCATAGCGTGTGCTCAACACTAGTAATTTACAAGGGGAAAAAGATGTAGGAAAAACACCAAATTATATAATTGTGCACCCTTGATGAAACATATATCCAGCATTTTCTTTAAA
Organism: Eucalyptus curtisii; assembly: GCA_017140595.1. Lineage (NCBI taxonomy): Eukaryota > Viridiplantae > Streptophyta > Magnoliopsida > Myrtales > Myrtaceae > Eucalyptus > Eucalyptus curtisii. Next base: position 12,972,894 of record CM029504.1, read on the forward strand.
ATATGAACATGAAGAAAGAAGATATATAACAAATCATTACCAGAATGAAAAATATGAGAACTAAAGGTTGAAAACTTTTCTGACCTATTGCTAACATCAATATTCATACCATTATTTAAGGGAGAGATTCTTCTTTTGGTCTCTCAACCTAAATCACCTCAAAACCAAGTTATGATAATAACTTGAATTAATTTTAAATAAATCCATGGGCTATTTTCCTCATTTAGCTCTTAAAAGTGAAAACTACCATTAACCATCACTCTCCGGTCTCCACTACTCTCCACTATCTAAATGTAGTTAGTCAATTGTCAAACAAAAAAAAAGGTTGTTGCATTTTTTAAAGAGGGAAGTATTTATCATTTGAAAAATTGTAATGGGACTCACTGGCCCAATCTAATGTAAATGGGACATGGAGGTCTAGTTTTCTCAATAAAAGACGGACAAGAGAGTCAGAAAAGTCAGAATCCTGCATCAAACCATCAGGAATGTCACTGTAATTCTGGTACATTTGAAAAGTTGTGCATGTTTATATCTTAGTCTAGGAGATAGCTGTCCTCATGACCCAAAAGATTGAATAACCAGCTGAATCAACTTGTCTTTGGCTCTTCCTCCAAAGGCCAATACCATCAGAAGAAAAATGAAACTCTACTACCCAATAAATATACTGTTACTAATCATGCTAGGACATTTGATAAACAGAAGAACGAAAGTTTGGATCTATCATATGGTTAGAAAGTGCAGCCATAAATATTAATTCAATCTAGAAGAAAGGAGAAGAAAGAAGAAAGAAAACCTGCAGCGATGCACTACAGAGAAAGAATTGTTGCTTCAGCCGTAAAAGTTTTCCACTCTCTGTTGCATCTCCAGGATATAAAACAGCACAAATCTGCAAAAAGATTGTTCATATCCATAGCTTTAGAATTATGAACTGCTTACAGCATCTACTAGGACAGAATTTTGTGCCATGCATATAAATTATACCAAATCAAAGAGATGTGCTTTTTACATAAGAAACAAGACTACCACTTTCCAAACGTCACTCACTTGTTCAGCTCGAGAGTGCAACTGTCCAGCTGATTCACACTGTCCATCATTGAATTGGAAAAGGTTGAAATCCTGAGAAGAAGCCTTTGCTTCCCAGAGACGAAGACTATTAGTGTTCTTGGTCTTGTAGCCGGGAATTGGGACATCATATGCTAGAGCTTGCAATACCTCTCCACCCACCCATTTTCGGCTGCAATGCACATATACTAAGTGACTGCTTTAGGAAGACCTGACTTGCTTATGAATTTACGACACAATATACGCAAGCAGACTTGCCATTGCTACTTGTAGGTACATCAAAGAAATTGTCATGCATTCCTCAATCAACCCCAAAAGAAGTCAAGAAGCGACACTTACGATCCATTTGGATTAACCTCCACATGGCCAAAAAATCTGACAGGGAAAACCACGTCATGCCTAACAATTTCCCAAGGACTGAACTTCTGCAGTAATTTGCAAAAACATATCTCAACGAAATTCCATGAAACAAACAATATTAAAAAATTATCAACTGCTCAGAAAAGAACCTCCAGCCAATCCTCAGCAATTTCTTCTTGTCCATCCTTAGTAATGAGCTGCTTGAATAAGCCATATCTGTATCGCAAGCCATATCCCCATGCAGGGAGATTCAATGTCGCCATAGAATCCAGGAAGCAGGAAGCAAGCCTCCCCAGGCCACCATTGCCAAGTGCAGCATCCTTTTCCTGAAAACAGGTTCATTAGAAAGCTCTCTTTGCAAGAGCATAGATACCCATGAAAACATCCACCTTATATGGATGACAATCCACAATCCAATTAAAAGAAAGGACAAAATGTTGAATCGAAAACAATGATGTTAAACGATTATGATCTGAACAAGATCATTCTGCTATATTAACAGTCAAGTAAGCTGTAGAGGTTGCAATGTACAATATTTCATATAAAAGCGACAAAGCTCTGACGTCAAAGAAGACAGTTGAATCAACTGCAGTCCTCAAAAACGGTACTCCAAGACATGAGGCAACTGAAAGCAAGATCAATTACCTGCTCAACGATCTCCTCTAGATCATGTCCCAACTTGTTCAAGGCATCCCCATATGCATCTTGGATGTCGAGATTCCCAATCGCATTAGTTAATGCCCTTCCTTGAAGATATTCCATTGACAGGTAGTATATTTGTTTTGGATCGGTTTTGTGATAGTGAAAGTAGGTCTCGTTCCATTGCTGAGAAAATAGTAGAATGTGACAATTATTCGATAATTGACGTCTAAACATGCGCAAACGGTCGTCCTTAAATTCAGCAGAAAGTTTTCATCAGTGTTCAGTGTCACCGCGAGTCTACAAGTAATTACAGACCGCGAAATAAGCACAATCCCAAGCAATCAAACTGGAGTGGAAATAAGAGTTTCCATTTTCCTTTGTAAAAATGTTCCGGAACAGAGTTATTAACAGAGAGTCATTAAGGGTACGAACTTGGATGAGGCGATCGCGGAGGCTTTCAGCTGTCGCGTAGTACGCTTGCTCCGGCTCAAACTTGAAAGGAGAAAAATGAGGGCTATACTTAGCATGGTAATTGATATTCGACGCTATTTCAGCCGGCTCATCGGCCAATGGACACGCAGATGCAGGTACTTTAGCAGAAACGCCGTATGCCGTCATTCCATTGGTCTCTGCAGTGGCCGCCATACCGAGCCCTTCCTCGCTATCTCAATTTGCTACAAAGAGATTACAAAAAGATTAAAGCATCAGCATACTCAATCTCGGAATCGTCATTAAGAGCGTTTCGCAAGAACCAGTGCTCCCTAACACTTGTTAACGAATATCATCCCGGAACTGAGTAACTTTACACAGTGATGAAATCTTCAGAAAAAGCTTCACCGGATAACCGCAAATTTCGGAAAAACAAGAAACAAATCATGCTGATCGTTTCCCTACATTTACGAAAGGAACGAGTTCGAATCCCCGATCAGCGCGCCTAATTGAATAGAACAACAAAACAACGCCACGAACTGCAAAACGAGCGAAAATCGATAGTAATATCCACCGATTCAACGGCGAGTCAGGAGTCAAATCCGATAGAACGTTAAGCAGAAACACGCGCAATGACTTCACCGAAGAGCGGCGCCGAAAAAAGCTCAGGCGAGTCACCTTCGAATGCACGTAAAACAGAGAGCGCGCGGAGATAAACGAAACGAGGAGCTCCAATGAATGGCAAAGTACGGAACGCCTAGGTACCTTAAAGCAGGGGAAAATCGCGAGGGAGGAGAGGATATTTTCTCGAGCGGCGAGCGAGCGAGGGAGAATATGCGGACTGATATTAACGGAAAAGCGAAACGGGACAAAGGACTGGCGAGACCGAGAGGGACATTACTGGAGCTTTTCGGAAAAAAGCCAAGGCGATGGAGAAGCTGCAGAGAGATGATTTGGAGCCGAAAATATCAAGAGAGCCTGTGGACTGTGGAGTGAATTGCAGGCTTGAGCTTCACATGACTGGGACGGGGGGGGAAAGCGCTGGGGCGAGCGGTGGACGTGGCACGTGCGAGCCGGCATCGAGATTGGATATTTTGATTCCTTTGAAGCGTTTTCGATTAAAGTGTTGATTTTTTTCTTTCCCGATGATATTTTTGCTTCGAGAGAGGTCGGGACGGGAAGCACGTGATGCGGTGATTTTATTGGCGCGAACCGGGCGGGCGCCGTGATGCGGGACGGGCGCCCGCGAGATGTATCAGCTCAGGCTTCTCTTTTGTCCACTGCAATTCCGGGTTATCGTCCGACCACTCGAAGGTCCCGTTCGTCGGTCAACAACCTCACGAGAAAGACATGAATTCGACCATTCACGACGGTGGATCCATTCCTGGTAGACTGTAAGGCAAACCCGTAACGGGCCTAGTGCTATGAATCGCATGAGGTTGCCACGGCGAAATCGTTTGCGAGGAAAAATGTACAATTTTGGGCAAATAAAAATGTGTTTGATAACATTTCTGTTCAAAAATTATTTAAGGGACCAGAAAAACGTGTTTAGTAAATTTATTCTTGAAATAGAAAAATAACGGCACGTTTGGTAAACTTGTGTAATTTTTTTTTTCTTTCTTCCTTTTGGCCGGCGCGCCTTGGTTGGGTGAGCTCAAGCTCGCCAAGATCCGGCGACGCTCCGGCGAGGTCGCCGACCAAAGAAAAAAGAAGAAGAAAAGAAAGAGGAAAAAAATAGGAGAGAGAAAAATTATTTCGGAAGCGTTCCGGGAACAAGAAATAAGTTTTTTTGTTTTCTATTTAATTCTGAATTTGTTAACAAAAAAATATATTTCAAAACAAAAACGTAAATAAACGCGCGCTTTTATTCTTTTTTTGTTCTTCCAAAACAAAAACAAAAAAAAAATTGTGTTCATAAACACACACAAAGAACACAAATAAATAGGGCCTAAAGCTGGTATCCCAATATTAATCTTGAACTTTTTCTAATCAATAATAACAGTCGGTAATTGTGGCTCGAATTGTATAGTTCTCAATAAATGGAGATTGCGTGACCACGTCGAGCGGTTAAACTCATCACTCCTGCTCTAGTTCCCATCATTCAATTTTGGGGGAAAGAATCATTTCATCGCTTGTTTCTATTCGGGAGCCATCATCGCAAAAGTTAGGACAAATTAGGGTCCTCCTTTTGCATTGGATACTGACTTGAACGATGGAGAAAAATCTGTTATAAGATTTTTATGTTCCTGAAAATTCTCGAATCCACTACATGTCTTGTCTCGTTGCCTTTTTGGTGCAAATAATTTGTCTGGTTCCACATATATCAAGTTCAATTGCGGAGAAGCAAGCTGGACTTTTCGATTGAAATGATTCATCCAGTTGCACGACTGAAATTGACTTGTAACCTAATAGTGACATTTGAACAATTGGCTGTCCTGGTTGCAATCACCTTTTCTCTTTCTCCTTTTTTTTCTCTCTTTCGAGTCGGGTATGAGTGCAAACATTTGTGCAATGACGAAGTAAATAGTTTGATGACTATTATGTGATTTTTCACCTTATTTAGTGAGCTAAAAAAGGCTGCATTTATATTATGAAAAGCATATGTTTCTCGTATGATGACACATTTTATTTGTTTCGTATAGATTGATGATTTCCAAAATATATTTCTAAAAAGTTATCACTATATTACATGAAATAATTAATCAATAAAAAATATTTGTTATCAACAACAATCTAAGTTTAAATATTTTCTTCGTTCATTTTTATAAGCAATGCGGATGTTTTTAAAAGATATTTTTCAAATCATTCATTTTTCGTAAAATAAATATACTATAAATAATTTAGAATTTTATCTTTTCATGTATAATTAATGAACTTTTAGAATATGAAGTAATGTGATCCTTCTTATTAAACTTATGGAAGGAATTTGCTGAATAGGTGACATATTTTGTTAAGTATCGATTTAGTACTCTGTGGTAAAAAATTCTAATGTGGACATCGAAGGACTTCTCTAGTATTGGTGCTGACCGCTGCCTCCTCCATCGCCCACTTTCTTCTTCTCCAGTACTAATGGTGTGTTTGGTAACAATTCTACTTTGAGAATAATTTATTTTCAGAAATAGTTTTTTTCTATTTCTATTCTCTAAAATAAATTCTGAGTAAAATAACACGTCTAATAAGTAATAACTACATAAAATTTATATTTTCATAATAGGAAGATGAATATATTCAGTACGACGTACAATTTTTTTATGACGTGGAATTTATTTTAATTTTTTAATAATTTTTGGAGAATTTTCTTTTTATTTTTATTTTCTATTTTTACTCTCTTCTTCTTCCTCCTCCTCTAGCCAATCACTAGGTGGCGGCCGGTGGTCGGCAGACCGGTTAAGAGAGGAAGAAAAACAAAAACAAAAAAATGACTTATTTTATAAATTGTTTCAGAGAATAATAAGTTATTTTTTTTCTTTTTACTTATTGTTTTCGTTTCAAATTATTCCCTAGTCACTTTTCTATTTCATAAAATAGAAAAATTAACTGACATTACCAAACGGATTTCTATTTTTTTTATTCCAAATAACGAAAGAATAGGAAAATTAGAACATTGCCAAACAGAGCCTAATTGCCTCCACAATCTCACTCCAACCAATTAGTCCTCTCAAGCAAACCACCATCACCATCGCGGCCATCATCACTGCCTCATGCTTGTGTCACGGGCCGATCGTTTGTCATGTTGGATCACCTAAGCCAAGCCTTGCTCACACCCAAAGCTTAGAGAGAAAGCTTAGAGAGGAGCTCTTAGAAAAAAAAAATGAGCTTTGATGTTACTAAAGTGTTGAATGGATACAAATGAGGGGATGGCACCCTTCTTATACTCGAGGCCCTCTGATTACATCCGTTGATCTACTTTTTATCCGGCGGACGAGATTGCACCGTCTCATCTATCGACATTAATAGCAACTACCATCTACCGACATAAATAAGGCTAGAGACTTTTAGAACCTAGCGCATTGACGGTTTCGCCCGCCCTTGGAAACTTCCGGAAGAAGACTTGTTGGGAAGCCAAGTGAGCGCAGGAGGTTCTCCACGGATGAGTCACAACCATCCTTTGGGAACCTCTCGGATTGGCCATCTTTAGGGCCGTGACACTTGAGCATCATCACTAAAATCACCAAACATGTACCTAACTCCACCAAAGGCAAATTTATTTGAGCATCACCGCCAAGGGACATGAAGACTATTGTCACTACTTGTTCAAAGGTCGAACCATCTTGGCGCTCTGTCTCTCACGCGTACACACCCACGCACGCGTCTGAGGCGGAGAAATGAGGTCGCGCGCTCAACGCGCAACATTCAATCGGAGTCCGTGACCTTCATTAGAGAAACTATTGGATAAATTTTAATTGCTGAGTCAGTTATAAATCACTTTATTTATTGATCGGTATGTGTATCAAATGGGGCTCACGTTTCAAAACTTTCAGAAATCCCTTTCGTATTCACCTTGTCGCTCTCCTCCGTTGCACCCTTTTCTGTCTCTCTTCTCCGCCAATCTTTCCTTCTTCATAACAAGAGACAAAAAGAGACAACTTTATGGCGCGACACAAACATTGTTAGCGCTTCCATCTTCACTTCCTCGCTAAAGCTCAACATAGCACCAAAAATGGCAGCTTCTTCGAGCGCTTGGATGCTTTAGACTAATAATATGGTCGTGTCGACCGCCGTACTTTCAGCGGCCCTTGCTCTGAAGCTTTCCACCCCGTCGATCTCCGTGCCTGTGAAGGTTTTAGATCTCTCGATTGGGGCTCGAGCCTCCGTACATCTACCTTGTCAGTTGTCATCAACGGCATCATCATTACCATAGCCACTTTATGCTATATAAAAAAAACGTAACAACAAATAGAGAACTCTATGGTGGCCATGCGCAGATCCAATCGTCTCTTACTCCCAAAGATGTGAGGGGTGTTTTATGGAAGGGATAATGTGAGGTAGAAAATAATTTCTTAAAGGGTGATGGAGAAGAGAGTAATGGAGGAGAGAGACAACGTGGGGTGATTATGGAGAGGAGAATGTGAGCGAGATTTTTTTTTTTTTTTTTTTTTAAATCTGAAATATAGACACCACGGATCAATCGATAAATGGAATGATTTATTGCTAAATTGACGAGCAAGACCTACCCAATATATTCCCGACAAATTATGACTTGGCAGTCCACATCACCAAACACAAGTGATCTGAGCTGCCATTTGGCATAACGACCAAATTGAGCCAAATTTTAGAAATTTATGGACTATTTTGGGAAAACATTCGACAATGACATTGAAGATCGAGTTAAAGTTTGAGTAAAACTAGTGTCATTGCCCTTGTGTTTTTTCTCATTATTTATATTTCTTTATCTTATTAACATTGTTATCTAAAATAAAAGGAATTTTTACTTTTGAAGAATCACAATAATTTGTTTGATATATTCGATAAACACATGAGTTGATAATTATATTTTTCTCTCTCGCCTACTTTGGTTTTAAACTTGAATCTATATCTTATGACTACCTTAAAAAAGTTCAAACATGAACAGAGAGGCCCAACACCAAAGGACCACTAATACTCTCGTCGAGCCCTAAATAAGAAAAGTAAATTAGAAAAGAGAAAGAACACACAATTGATCAATAAATTCAAGATGCATTTGCTTAGTGAAAAATAAATAATTTTAAAAATATTTTCTTAAAATCGATCGGTTGTATCACTTACAAAAATGAATGAACAAAAAATATTTTCACTGTCCACAAAAATATCTAGATGTAAATTGTTGTTGATAATGAATAACTTTTTTGATTAACCAATCATTTCAAGTGAAATAAACGATTATTTTTCTAAATATTGTTTTCCTTATCATTCATGTACATAGTTATCTAAGTTTCAAAGATATCTCAAGATTATTCCTTTGTTATCGTTCAAGAAAAGGTTATGATCTTACTCGATATGACTTTAAATTTCACAGCACTTATAGACATTTAATTAGTGTGAATTGCAAACTCTAAATTTTGCAAACACATGTTGACTTGGTAATTTTGGCTTTTCGGAATATCGGGGTGAATGGACTTGGCTTAATTTGACCGATAGAAGTTTGACTTTACTTTATTGACCAAACTACCATAATATAAAAAAATCGATTAACTTGCTAGATACTTATCGATCAAAAGTCTTCTATGTTAATTAGCGTTAATGGTTCTCTATTTACCGGGGCACAAAAAGAACTTGCTTAGTGTACTTAAAAAACTTACTAATGTCATAATCAGCCAATCAATTACAAGTTTTGGGAGTTTAAAATTTGATCTATATTTCCATTTAAATTTGAAAACGACCATTCACTTTTCTTATTTTCCCCGAGAAAAATCCATTTGGGTTATCGCAATGTAATAAGTACACATGCAGAAGATCCTATAATCACGGAAGTCTTATCAATAATTTGAGAGTTAGAGTTGTTTCTCTTGATTCGTCACTTTTCATTTTATTTTTTAGAAATTAGTGCATTATAAATTCTAAAACTTATAAAGAAAACGTAATTTAATTATAAAACTTTCAAAAAGTGCAAATAAGTTCTAAAATTTATTAAAAAATATAATCGGATCCTAAAATATTCAAAAAGTGTAATTAAGTCATGAAATTTCTCATAAACGTAATTGAGTCATAAAATTTTCAAAAAATACTATAAATAAAAGTACTTGATTTGATCAATTTGATACCTTTTAAAATTTGATTATATTTTTTAAAATCTTTAGAACTTGTCATAACTTTTATGATTTAATTTTACTTTATTGATAAGTTTAAGGATGTTCAATGTACTTATTTTTTTTTTTTTTTTTTCTGAGGGCGGGGGTCTACTCTACGTCAACTGCCACAGCTCCCCACCTGAGTCTCCTAGCGTCACTTCAGTCTTCGCTTGCAGTTTGCTGCTGCTGCTGCTCCTTCTACCTTCAACGCTCCCTCGCTCTCCTCTCAATTCGCCATGCAAACGCAATCGCCTCCGTCACCGTCAACCACCCTCTACTCCCGCCACCGCCCTTCCCCGTGCCGCCACCGCCGCGGCGGCGGCGGAGGCCTCTGCCCCTCTTGCCTCCGGGAGCGCCTCGCCGGCTTCGACGCCGCCAACTGCCGCGGCGCCTCCAGTCACTCGGCCCCTCGCTCTGTGGCCGACCTTCTCCACCGCAGCAAATCCCATCGCGAGTCCAATTGCGGCGCCGCCGCGGCTCGCGGGTCGGCCGAGCCGCGGCGTAGATCGTGCGAAGCCGTCGCCGGGACCAGCCTGATCGGCCTCTTCAATCTGGAGGATGGACCGAGTGGTCGGGGTGGGAGTTCTGGGTTCGGGGAGGGGAACGGGGAAGGAGAGATTCGGATCTGCGACAGCGATGTCGAGCAGAACGAGGAGGTTGGTGACGGAGGAGTCCGTGATGATTTCGAAGAAGGAGCTGAGTTGAGGACGGTGAGGGAGTTCATAGATCTCGAGTGGGAGACTAAGAAGCGCAGGGACAAGGATTTGAGAGGGTTTTGGGGGGTGGCTGCGGTTTTGACGGACAAATTGAGGAAATGGAGAAGGAAGGAGAAGGTCACGAATCTAGGTCCAGTCGGACTTGTCAATGGCGGCAATGTGGCAATTGGAGAGGATGATGTACATGAGGAGAAGGTCAATCTGGAGGAATTAGGAGATATGGGAACCGAGGTTGGAGAATGTGGAATTGGGAGGAGATCTTGTGACTCGCAATGGGTCAATGGGGGTAGGATTTCTCATGATGTGCCTAGGGCTTCTCTGGATGGCCACATGATTGGCAGGAGTTCCATGTATCGACATCTGAATCCAGCGGTTTCTGCGGTTAATGATGTGAAGTTGGTTGATGATCAATCTGAGGATGGGGTGTCCGAGGAGAAGTCGAGCTGTGTTGATGAGAATGGCAAGAGTCCAGGTGGGCATCTCCACACCAGGCATTACTACAAGGAGTCAGCGGCATTGCAAAGGCAAAGGAGGAGCTTCGAAAGATCGAATTCTCACAAGAGGGACAAACTTGAATTTGAGGTCGATGATGCAAAGCTGTTGCCGAGGTTGAAACCGTCGCCCACTGCAACGGAATTGTTTAATGGCACAAAATTGCTGATCACCGAGCAAGAGTTAATGGATTGGAGGCTTAAGTCAGTCAAACAAGATGATATGGTAACGCTTGAATCCGCTTTTCAGAATGCTGCTCCTTTTGTTGGCAGGCAGGACCAAAAACGGTGCAAGAAATTGCAGTTGCTGGGTTGGCGGAAGGCCTGGAATACGTGGAGTTTGATGCACTCTAGAGGTGAGAGAACGGATGTCAATAGAGGGATTAGTTGCATTGCTGGAGAGGTGGACAACCAGTTGGTGGTTACTGAGTCTCGGCAAGAGCGGAACGATGTTGCCAAGGAAGATGAACCGATTGGTAATATTACCCAGAGGCTTAAGCTGAGGAATAGTGTTACTGCTAGGAGCAAGAGTGCACAATCATACGGGCATAACATTGACAAGGGCCTGCGACCCATCTATCTTGCTCCATTAAGGACTTCTAGAAGTAAATCGGAAAGGATGTAGGCTGTCTGCCGGAAAGCGTTCTTTGTAGTTGTCACCGGTTAATGTAACAGAGACAAACTGTCTCAATTGTGTAAAGCTTGCATAAATTTTATGCAGTTCATTGTCTCTTTTGTTCTCTGGAATTCATTGTCTCAAAAAGAAAAAATCATTGTTTAATACATGTCTCATAGTTCGGTTGCTGCTGAAATTCACATTAGCTACAGCATTGTCCATGTGCTGAGAACAGGATTTAACAGTTGCTGATAATCACTACCGGTTGAAAATAACTGTCTGGTTCGATATCGTGGTTTGCACCAGTGGTTGGAACTTTTCTGGCCTCCAGGGCTCTTGACATGAATGCTTTCTAATACTTTGAATTTGTAATATCGCATAAACGCAATGTTGTTTCTTGGACAGAAAATCCAGTTTGCTGAAGTTCGAAACCGCTGAGATGAAGTATGATGCCTCTGAAATTTGTGATCCTTGCAGAGCCATCAAAATGTAGAAAATTTCACGTATGTGCAAACTTTGGAGAACTGTTTCTATAGTTTACATATATTGTTGCTTTAGAAACCGCAATCGAACATTGCCTATCTATTCTTTGTTTCAGCTACCTATGTACTGACTAGTGCTCTGGCTCCCGCGCTTGGACTCCCATTGAACCCAGTAGCTGTTGCTGAGGATGAGAAACTTCTGTCCCCATCTTTGTTTAAGATAGAGTCAATTTGGCTCAAAGGCAATGGTCCATTTTTGTTGGGTGGCTTTTAGCCATCCATTGCTGACCTTAGCTTTGTACGTGAAATTATGCAACCAGAGGTAAATTCTGTCCCAATTCATACTCTTCTAATTGATAAAAAAAAATCTGAAGTGAGACAAAATGTGATGACAGGTCAACAGGCAGTATAAGGTCATTGTTAAGTAAGAAGATGTAGGCTAAGAAAGCTGACATAGCTAAAGGTGTTATTGTGCCTTCTTTGTCATCGGGGACAAATTTATTGCATCACTTTAGCTTGTTGACAAGATGGCAGCTGCTTGCCTTGAGTGCATGTGGTGCTCTCTTCCTTATTCCAACTTTCTGAATTATGTATCGGTTTGGTCTTGTCACATAACTGATATTCTATATCTTCTCAAGAGCAAAAATCCGGAATGGACCTTGTTCTCTCTTAATTTATTCTGTGTTAGGGAAATAACCCATTCGATTGAGTAGGAATATGGTTATATTGTGAATCGAAGCAAAGTGGGATGGGGCTAGGGCCCAACTTTTATTCACATTTTCTTTCGGTAATAAGCATCTAATCACTTCAGATTGAATACGGAACATGCATTCGTTCAATTATACGTAAGCTAAGTAGTTAAAAGATTTAAAAATAGTGATCAGAGCTTAGCAAAACTAGTTTGTAAGGGAATAATTATGTGCTATGCTTTCCAGAAAATGTTTCATCCTCAAGAAAAAAATTCAAGCAGTACCATATGGGCTGTCCGAGGCTTTTGCCCAAAGGACAGGAGGTTGAAAAGGAAGCTAACAGTGCAGTTGACGAAAAGGACCGTGATCGCTCCTAAAAGAAAGTTAAAAAAGTGGGTGGAGAGCACAAGAAAAGCGACACAACCACACTTTGATGAAGTACATCAAATTTAATTGAAGTTAAAAAAGATATTGACGAATGCAGCGTTCGGCAGGAGCAAACACCGAGGCTGAATCAAGAGGAGAATCGACCTTGAAAATGTGAAACATTACAATGACGTCCTTTTGAAATTGGTGTGACGATGCTTGGTTCTCCTATAAAGGTCTCTAGCCCAAGACTGGGGATGTTCTCTTTTCATAAGCGTGTTAAGCCTACGCTATAATTGAGTAAATCTGCAGAGTTGGAGCTCAACTTACTGGCTACTGGCAGAAGCCCATCTTGTGAACTAATTATGTTTCAATTTAAGAAGTCGAAAAGGTCAACCGAAAGACAGTGAGTCGATCGAGACCTCAACCCAGGCTCAAGACGATCTCTGGGAGCTGCATGCTAAAGAGTCTCCTCACACTCCTGTAATGGGTTAGGAGGAGACTTGTGACCGGTGGATGTTCACTGTTGCCTGCACAGGGTTTACAAGTTGATATGACTCTAGTCACTTTTTATTTGTTTAATTTAACGAAAGCTTCCGCGATCCTCCGGACCAGATGACACCGTCGAAATTTTATTGAGAGCAAGGGTTTCAAACAAAGCGAAAACGCGAAAAGCTAGATAAGAGGCCGACCACATTGTACTCAAACTTTGTCAGCAAATTCAACACTCCCAATTTGCTCATATAGCGCTTTTACTTCATAACATGTTGTCTACCACTCCCAAGTTCACTCAATATCATATCCTTTTTCTTGGAGCTCCGCAATGACCTCATTCCTCATCCTAAGCCACAGCTTCTGAGCTTCCTGCTCCAACTTCTTGTCCTGCAACTCCTTCGGGTAGTTGTAAGCATCCTTATCGGTTTCGACAACCCCCTTGGGCCCGATGGTCGTGCCGATCATGCCCCCCTTGGCAACGAACTCTTCCATGGCTTCTTTGTCGCCCGGGTACGGGAACTGTCGCCGCTCGTACAAGTGCGCCAGCTCTCTCTCTTCCTTCGGCCGAGGCTTCAGCGTCCACCACCCTAGGGGCGACGTTTCGTTGTAGAGCCACGCGGCGCCCATGAGTGCGGACGTGGCCAGCAGCCCCTTGCCGAGCTGCATCCAGAAGTAGCGGTCTTCTTTGCCCATTCCTATTTTGCTCAACACCTTCTCGGCATCGAGCGATTTGATGTACTGAAGCCCTGGACAATCGTATCGTCACATCAGAAAGGAAGAAGTTTGTAGATATCCAATGTCCAAACGAGATAGACCCGTTCGAGCATTTCATCGAACATCTACGGGGCGCGCGGCGTGCCTCGAAGCAAGAGGCTCAGATCGGACCGGAACCTGCGATGAATCACGCGATAAAGGAATCGAATTTTTGTAAGCTCACCTGTCTTGGCTTCGTGGAATCGTTTACGAACCATTTTCAGGAGTGCAACTTAGAATCTTCGACGAGCTGGGTCGTGCTGCAATGGCTTGTTCCGAAGAAAAGTTGGTCCTTGTCATGCAACGAGGCGGGAGAAAATGAGGGAAAGTGAGAGAGGGAGGGGGCCTGAAGACGGTGGAAAATTGGAAAGCATCAGCCTTTTGATGGCCCAATTGGCATGTCCGTTGCCACTGCGGCAGCGCTAAAATGGATCCGTCAAGTGTTTTTCATCAGAAGTAAATACGAAATGAGTAAATTTCCTACCCATTTCGAGTTAATTAGTATCTTGTCGAAATAGAGTTTCTCTCCATATATTCGTGCCGTGTCCTCGTGTCAATTTCATATCTAAAATTATTAAATCTATGGCAACATAAACTCGGGCGTAGTCATAGTCTGGTCACTTTGTCCGCATTTCCTCACCGGACCATGTGATGGTAAAGATTGCAAATTTATGTCATAATCGATAGAGGGATTCTATTGCAACCATACTGCCTTAACTGCTTATCATTATCCATGCCAATATTACAATCACTCAACGGTAAGAAACCGCAGTTCTGGAAAAGTAGCATACAAATTATAGGATTCCCTTTTCCGCTCCGACGCTTCTAGAATTTCAACAGGAATTTAGGGGACATTGGATCTGAAGCGATTATTCATGCAAGTGCGCACTAATATCTAGTTCAGAAGGCATTTTTCGACCGGACCAGCTACTTCTCTGTTGGTCATTAACTTCATCGCTCATTGAATTGCCTCGTCATCAGGCTTCTTTCTTGCATTTCAATCCGAAACCCAGGGGGAACAAGGGATCATAAGAATTAGCTTTATGGTCCATAGGCACTTGTTCAACCGTTCTAAACCACGAGATGGGTAATTGACCTTCGAAATCATAGTCGCCGAAGACCACATCTGTGATGCCTGTTCCTTCGCTTCCAGGTAACCAAGCAGCAACAAGAGCATCTATCTTCTCCAGAATATGTGGTTCTATGACCAAGGGTCTTCCAGAGACGACAAGTACGAGTGTAGGTATTCTCTCGGCGACTGACTTTATCACGTCCGTTCCATTGAATGGGATTGCAAGTTCGGCGTTATCACCAAGAGTTTCTTCATAAGGACCTTCACCAACAGCAACAATAGCGAATGTGTAATCATGACTTGCTAATGTGGAAGGAGATGGATTTTGCTCGTAAATCACTTCTGTGTTGCCTCCAACTGCTTCCTTGATTGCATCTAAGATAGTCGTACCTATAGAAGAAAATGTTTCATGTTCATCAGTAATAATTGTAACATCACTTTGAATGAAGGCATTATGAACAAGAGATGTCTGAAATACAGTTGGCAGGTTCAATATTTTTAAGACACAGCTCTACACAATTAGCGATTTATATCTTCCTCATGCTTCTCAAGCATAAAGCTAAAAGGTGGGTTCAATGTATATAACTAGGACATGAAGATTAGCCAAAATAGCATATCGTATCACTAAAACCTAAAGAGAGGTCAACATTGTGAAGAACAGAAAGCTCGAACGCAGTAAAGATAATGCAGAGTACCACAAATTCTCTTTGCGGGGTACTTATACACAAATCTGTTGATATCTAGAGACTATCTGTACTCCTATTTCCATGAATCATGCATCCACTTTCATTCAACGCCAAAGTAAATCTCTTTTACTCAAAGCAAATATGGTGTGCAATTTTAACCATAGGGGAGATATAGGGAAGGATGGATACCGATTGTGATCCTGCCACTGCTTCCATGCCAAGTGGCAGTCCACCCTCCACATTGATAACCTAGATCATCAGCATGACTTCCTGTAACTAGAATTTTCTTTGCATTTTTATCTAATGGGAGAAATGGTTTCATTGGATCCTTCCCATTCTTCAACAATACCAATGACTTTCGAACTGCTTCACGTGCCAATTCTCTATGTGACTGCCAAAAGATGATTAAGGTCAGACTGTCTGTCCAGGCCAAAGTAAAATATACTTATTAATACATCCAGGCTGAACAATTTTAGAGATATCACTGGATATCTTAAAAGACAAAAGATCCAATTTTTACGAAGTATCCTAGAATTTCATTTAATATTCAGCTGCTGTAAAATATGTGAAATATACTAGAGTAACCAAAAGTTGGCCTTCATGAGATGGTTGAGCACATCTGCATAATTCATGACAGCTAAAGTATATCTCTAACATGGAAAATCCTTAAAATTTACCTTGCAACCAACAATCTGAAGCAATGATCTATCAGAAAAGGGATGCTCAAATAGACCAGATACAAACTTGACTCTCAGTATCCGTTGAACGGCATCATCTATTCTGGACATTGGTACTTCCCCTGATTCAGCCAAGGCTATCATATCCTCTGCAAATTGTTCATGTCTAAAAGGCACCATAATCTCAAAAAGAAAAAAAAAAAAAAGGATATACAAGTTACCATATAAATCAGACATTATGGATCTCACTTAATAAATATCATCGTTACCATTTGGTCTTTACCATGTCCATCCCAGCATTAACTGCCAGAGAAATACACTGACGGTAGTTTGAGCCATGAGGTTGACTGAGTCGGTCAAGTCCTTCCCAGTCTGAAATGACAAAACCCTGCATCAACATTTCTATCACATCAGTTGAGTGATTGCATTTATGAATCTCAATGTGTTAAAATAAAGTAGAAGTATTGCAATATTGTTCCAACAGAATCTAGCCACATATAATCTTCCAATTTCTTTGTGTCGATTGACAAGCTCTGCCATTCAGTAAATGAATTCACTGGGATTCCTCACCTTAAAACCTAACTTATCTTTCAAGACCTCTGTCAGGAGAAAATAGTCAGAATGCAGCCTGCGCCCATTCCAGCTAGAGTAGGATGCCATGACTGTGCAAACACCTTGGGCAATACAATCCAAATAGGGAGCCATATGTATCCTTTCTAGATCTTCATAAGACGTTACGGTGTTCCCCTCATTTACACCTCTTTCAGTTCCTCCATCTCCAACAAAATGCTTGGCACAAGCAATAACATTGTTTCTGGTGTCAAATGAGAAAGATACGATGACTTTGTTCGGATGTAGAGAAATATTGAGTTATGAGAGATTAAGAAGTGAGAGAACTGAAGAGAATATTGACAAATATAACTGCAGGAAATTATGGCTGGGACGAGAAAAGACGGTTGAGAGAGAAAAGTAGATGAAATATTAAGTGTTTAACACCGCTCCTCAACATGCTGAAAAATACACAATAAGCAAAGCGGCATAGAGCACACTGGCAGACATACTTTCAACTCAGAAAAGCAAAGACCAATGGCACCTCATCCCTCATCTACCAGCTTTCAAGCAAATTCCTAGAATGCTATCACGAGCCAATCAAAAATTAGGAATCACCAAAAAGCATCTATAATCATGAGGTCTATATCACCTTTCCAAACTGACATGACATTGGTAGATCATCATGTAAACTGGAAAGGTTCAAATACCAGATAAGGTCTATCTTTACCTTCCAGCTACGAAAGGATAGCCCTTTGGGTGCCCTTGGGGTGGCTGGCCCTGCAAACCCGTTACTATTGCAGTCATCTTTCTAACTATATCAGTGTCTTCACTGTAGCTCTCATAAGATCTTCCCCATCTGGGATCTTTCAGCACCTGCCAGAAGCCATTCAACTAAAATTCTCAACCGACTAGGATTAACAGTGAAAATAAAATGATGAGAATAGAAGATTTGTGAAAAGAGAAGAGATAATCATTATAGATTTGGAACCAAATCAATAGCTTGAACTTGATGTCAAATAACTCCTTGAAGACCATCCGCATGACAAAGATTTTGGGTTAACATAATTGTAGCCACTATGGTAATTGAAAAAGAAATTTGCAGCACTTCCTTATTCAATTCGTCCTTGTGAACTTCGATAAGCTAGAGTGAGCTCTCAAAGCTACACTAGCTAACAAAATCATCTACGTCATGGCTTTACCCCTCAAACAAGAATTTGTCGTCAAGCTGGTGAGCCTTGTTATAGAGAGATGAATACTAGTGCGTAGATATAAAGCGAAAGAAATCACTTACAGCCACACATGGAGCAAAAGTATAAGGAATGCCACTTGCTCTGACTTCAAGTGCAGTTGCGACCCCAATCCTCTGAACCAGCTCTGCATCTCTATCAATTGTTTCAAAAAATTAGGTTGTTCAACAACAAAATTATTATGACAGAAGAAAACAACAACAATATGATAATGGGTATTTTAGTCGTGACTATAACATATAAATAACCCATCTACCACTGTAAAAGGATAGTTTAGTTCCTTAATAACTCATTTTTCTGTCAATGCCCCAGCATATCAACTGTCATTTCGTTCTTAAACTGCCAGTGCTTCCTCTCCATTCCTCAGAGACTATTGACCGAAAGACTAGTAACATTAGAGAGGACAGCAAGTCCAAACATTTTCTCGAAGCCTCAGAAAGAAAGTAAATGAAACTCACCTAGTGGCTCCAAGGCCAATGTTGTGAGGGAATATCGTGGCGCCGTATATACTATTGTTGCCATGAACTGCATCAATCCCGTAAATAAGCGGTATTCCCAGGCGGGACTCCAGCGCCGCCTTTTGGAATCCATCCACCATGTCGGCCCAATCGGACGACAATGCTTGCTTAGATGACTCACTGCCTGCTACCCCAAATGGCCCACTGCCTCCAGCACTAAGTATACTCCCTGCACCAAAACCCTCATCATTCGCTCGAATTTTTCTCCGAAACCGCGAAACCGGACCAAAGAAACCGACTTTCCGGCAACAGAAACGCCGTGCGCATCGGCGCATCGTTCGGATTGAACCGGACCGGAACCAATCTCAGGCTCACGAAGTCGGCTCCAAATGCGCGCGCATGCAAATGAACAGGCGATTCAAACTAGGCCCCGGCGAACGGAAGTCAAAAAAGAGGAGGAGGAGGCTTACCGATGGAGTGGCCGGAGAGCACGGAGGGAGTGGCGACGCGCCTCTCGATTTGGGTCATCTGGCCGACCTTCTCCTGCAGGGTCATCCGGGAGAGCAAGTCGTTGACTCGATCCTCGATGGCGGCGTCGGGGTCCTTGTACACGCACCTCGCGTCCTCGGCGGATCCCATCTCTCGGCTCCCGGCGAACCGGCCGCCCGCCGGATCCGATCGATCGAGAAAGCAGGACTCCGGAGCTTATCCGATCCGAGGCACGACGATCGGCATGGTTCGCGTGGGAGGATTAGGTGGTGGAGTGCAGTAGCAAAATAATGCACGAAAATGTTGTGACGACTAGACTGAGAAAGACTCGTTTTCTTTAAGTAAGCGGGACAAGGAGGGTAGATGGAGGAGACAAACACGAAGAAAGTGCAGCAAGCAAACAAACGACGTTGCTAACTAACGTTCGCGGGGGGGCTCGGTAATTGCAAGTCAAACCGGGCGTGGCCTTTTATCTGGGGGAGACTGCTAGTTTATCATTTGTGCTGTACGCCACGTGCTCTTTTATCTTTCGGAATGTCGACGATTCTGGACAGAGTATATTCAGGACTACCCATTAATGAACGAAATTTTCAAGAAAAACCATTCACAGCACTCCACAGTCACGTTGCCATCTTGGCGAATGAAGCCGGAGATGATTATGGGACTACCAATTACGAACATCATCTACATGTGCTCTGCTCAAAAGAGCATCAAGCATCATCTTCACCTAGCATAGCAATAGCAGTGTCCTACCGAAATTGGTATTCGATGATCTTAGCTTAAATTGTGAACAGACAGAGCTCGGTCGGAGGGATTATGTCGAGGCGCATGATTATTTTTCAATCCAAAATGTACAAGCGAAGGACTAAAGACTAGTGAACCTGACCGACCCTGCATTCCTCTCGGACTCAACAAGACTAGAACCCCTAACAAACAGTACATGATTTTAAAACCCGACTTTTTGGTTATCATCTTCGTCCTTGAAGTATTTCTTCCAGAACCAGTGCTTCTTCCATACCCTCTCATTCATTTCATCAATGGGGATGCCTTTTGTCTCAGGAAGCATGAAGGTTGCAAAACAGCCCATCACGACGATCCATGCGGAGAAGAAGAAGAAAGTCGCTGATCTCATGGTGCAGAGCATGGTCAGGAACACTTGAGCGATGATGAAAGTGCAGAGCATGTTCATGCCAACGGCGAAGAAGAAACCAGCATTTCGCGTCTCCAGCGGGTATATCTCACTGGGGATGAGCCAACCTAAAGGACCCCATGACCACGCGAAGCCAGCCACGAAGAAACTGACCAAGAAGACCACGAAAAGGGCGTACCCGTTCGGAATTTCGTTGGTGGATTTCAGGTGTATCGCGAGTGTGATGCCCATGGTACACTGTAAGCAACCAAAAAGGGTAAGAAAAGATCGTATGCCAAACACAAACTTAAGGAAGTTAGTGCCATAGAGAATGAAGCAATGAACTCAAATAGTGGAAACTGGCAAATGATGTTTCTATTTTGTAACTCAAACAAGTCAGGAAGGTGATGAGATGAAATTTTGAAAACTGAATCTAATTGTTCTGGACGGCCTGAACTGACCTGGGCAACGAGCATCTGAATTGCTGCCTCGATGAGCAATACCTTTCTCCCGCATCTATCCACGGTAAAAATCGCAATGAAGGTCGACACCACATTTATAAGACCCGTGACCACGGCAGACAGAAGAGAGGCATCGCTGCCAAAACCCATAGTTTGGAACAGAACCGGAGCATAAAACATTATCACGTTGATACCAGTGAATTGCTGGAAGATTTGGATAATTGTTCCACAAATCAATTGTGGCCTACTCGAGGGCTTCGCGAGACTTTGGAACGAGCCTTCCACCTTTTTGGCCATCTCCGTGGCGTGCAAGATTTCTTCGTATTCTGTGTCGACGCTATCCGTCCCCCTAATTTTCTTAAGTGCCCGGAGTCCTTCATCTAACTTCCCACGCTCTATAAGGCTAGTTGGAGTTTCCACTATAGTGAGGGAGCCAATCAAAAGAGCTATGGCAGGAACCGCTGCTCCGCCTAAGGATACCCGCCATCCATTTGGATGCAACCGAGACGTTCCATAATTGATGATGTTGGCGAGCAAAATCCCTACAGTGATCAGTAGCTGGAAACATATATTAAGGCCTCCTCGGTAGTTGGCAGGAGCAATTTCTGATATAAAAAGTGGTACTGCCTGTATGTGCAGGAGAAGGACTGGAGTTATTATTGCTGGTAGTGAAATCTCAAAAGGACAATGTCAAAATGGGTCAGAAGGATTCAATTATAGAGAAGCTTTGCTCAATGTGTCAGGAGAAAATTCCTCAGCGGCACTTGGAATATATGTAGGGAGCCCTAGCTAGTACTATCAGACGGTTAAACAGAAAAGATCATAGCAAAGTACAGTCCTAAATGCATTTTCAATCAAGTTAGACTTGAGAAACCCAGCTGTAGAATTCAGTGTATCACACAAATTCATTCTTGAGAAATTTTGCGTAGATCCGGCATCACGAACTCAATCAAATTCAATGAGGGACTCGTGGAGAAACATGAATGAAATCCTATTATGCATACAGTATATATGAGCATCATGATCTTCATCTAACGAATGAGAAGATGTTAATTCACCTGGTTGCCAAATCCCACTCCTGCACCTAGTAACAGCCTTCCAACGATCAGCATCGGCAAGTCCCTAGCAGAAGCATTTATAATGGCACCGACCAGGAAGAAGACGGAAGCGGCCTGCATCGTTGGCCTCCGGCCCACCTTCTTGCAAACAAACGAAGCAATGAAGCTAGCCACGATGGCCGCCAGGTACAGCGACGACGTGAAGAGCTGGAGATACTGGTCATTGAACTTGCAATAGTTGTTCTGCTTGGCGCGGTGCTTCTTCACATAAACACCCGGGAAGAACTTGATCAGAAAATCGTCCATGGAAGTCACTCCTCCTGCAACCACCATGGCAGCAAAAGTCAGGTCGTTCCCGACGCGATTCGACACGTTCGCAGAAAACACGAGTCGGACAGGCCTAAGGAAAGTCGAACCGATCGCCTCATCTCCATCCTACCAACTTCGGGGCGAAGGAAACGGGCTGAGCGCCGACTCTTACCTGAAATGCCAATGTCGTAGCCGAACATGAGACCGCCAAACGCAGCGATTATGCTGCAGATCAAGACCTGGCCCGTGAGCTTGCCGCCGCCGCCCGAGCCTCCGCCGGCCCCGACCACCGCCATGGCAGGCATTTTCTCAGCAACCCCACACCACTTCACCAGCAACCGCCTCTCTCGAGCAGGCGAGCAGAGTTTGTTACCGACGGCGTCGGCGGATGAGTTGACGTCCTTTCGCTTTGCATGGAGGCAATATATATACTTGGGACGAGACCAATGACGGGCTTACACGCAGAGGAAATCAGTTTCAGGATTTTCGTGATCATCTGAAACGTGCTGAAACGAATCACATCTGGATTGGATTGTGTTTCGAGAACTCGGGTTCGGATGAGGCTGATTCGACGAGATCCGAAAATCGCTCGCCCCTTACCGCTGATATTTCATCTGCTGTTTTGACCTTTCTTCCCCGTTTCTCTGCAACTGATATTTTACTCGCGCTCTGCGGAACTGGGAGCGTGCGCATTTGATGAAGAAGAGACCTCAACTCTCCCTGCAGAATTCTATATTCCGAACGGATAAAAGTCGACACATTTTTAGAATAGACGAATTTTTATTGATAAGCCCCTCGAATAGACTTAATAAAGCAAAAGAGGTTGACAATCTAATGGTGGGAAAATTGCTTAGTCAAACAAATGAAATTATGAATATATAAGTTTTCGTAAGAGAGATAAATAAAAGTCGGTAAATAATAACAAAGTTGATAACTCCACATGAAATCATATAATTTAAGATCAATTGGTGATTCAATCAAAAGAATGCTAGTGAGTCATTCAAGTAGATATTGATAAAGTCATTTAAGAGTTAATAAATTTGACTCGTTTGTTAAAAAAAAAAAAACAAATAAATGCCACTAAATGTATACGAAGCACCGATACTTTTGAACTATCATAAAAAGTGTCGGTAACTTATCGATAAGGTGGCTAACAGGCATGCGATCCTTCTGGTAAAGGGATTTGGGGAGAAGGGGCGGATGAAAAATAAAAGCTTATGGATAAAAAGTATTGAAAATCAGCTAATAGGTAACTTTTTTACCCTTTCAACTATTTTACATATGAAACCGCACACAAAAGAAGGGCAGGACTTTTTTTTTCCCTTCTCTTTTCAGAGGAGAGGGATTTTTTTTTCTTTTCCTTGGATGCGAGCTCTCTTTGGAGTTGAGGGTTTCGCCATTTAAAATGTACATACTTGTATTCTTGTCTAGGAGGGGTCAATTAATGAGATAATGATACATACGGTCCCTAAATATTGGCTAAATATGTAATGTGTTCCCTAAACTTTTAATCTATTTAATATGGTTCATGAATTTTCAATTTGTTTAATGTGATTTATGAATTTTTGGTATATGTTTAATTTAGTCCATAAATTATATAAAAATGTTCAATAGTTCAAATTAAACATGTGCAAGTAATATAGAGACCACATCGATCAAATAAAAAATCATTGACTATATTGCTATTGGGTTACTATTCATGAACCACACTAAATAAATTAAAAATTTAGAAATTATATTGCACATGCGTCAATCTTTAGGGATCATCTGTGCCATTTTCTTCTATTGACATATATGTATTCTACTACAAGGTCGGACTTATTTTACCTTTCTTTTTCTTTTTCTTTTTTGTTGAAATGATATCACTCTACAACACGCGAATCACATGGGAGATTATCTCTTGACAAACCTACTCAGTTGCAATGTAAGCTGGGCTAGCCTAGCAAGCCTAATGAGCCACCAAGGGCGCGTTTGGTAACGATTCTGTTTCCGGGAACAAATTCTGATCATAAATGATTTTTTTTTTATTCTATTCCCGGGAACTGATTCTGAGTAAAAAAATGTAGCAACTGTCCAAAATTTCTGATTCTGTAATAGAATTGCGTTTGGTACCGTGGTCATTGATTCTGTTCCAAATCAATTTCTTTTAATTTTTAAATAATTTTTTTACTTTTTTTCCTTTTTCTCCTATTCTTCTTCTTCTTCTTCTTCTAGCCGGCGACCTCACCGGAGCATCGCCGGCCCTCGGCGAGGCTCGCCTAGCCCTGCCGAGGCTCGGCTCGGCTCGACCTTGCTAGATCTGGCAAGACCGGCCTCGCCGAGGCTGGACGAGGCTTGTCTAGCCACCGGTGGGGCTGGGCGTCGCAAGGCTTGCCCAGCCCTGGCGAGGCCGAGCCTTGTCGGTGGTTGGGCTTGCCTCTGGCGAGCTCGCCGGACCGGCGAACGGCGGCGGTGGGTGGCAGCGGTGGGTGGCAGCGGGCGGTGGCGGAAGGGAAGAAGAAGAAGAGTTGGTTTTGATTCTCAAATTTGTTCCCGGAACAAGAATCAAATTTTTTTTTATATTCTTGATTCTACTCCAAATCTATTTGTTCCCAGGAACAAAAATTTTATAAAACGCGATTCTGTTCCAAAACTACTTCCGAAAACAAAAAATCATAATCGGGTACTGTTTGGCACGTTACCAAACAGCCCCTCAATCCACCGATGATAGACTCTACTTAGGACCGGGCATCGTTCAAAACCTCAGCTACATTTTTTGATCATTGATTTCTTTCTTTCGCATTCATTGTGAACTTATTATACATTCATCGGCCTAATTCATGTCGCGTACACCTACGCATTCTTGTACTTGTCTCTTATTACACATTCAACAGCCTAATTCATGTCGGTACACCTACGCATTCTTGTACTTGTCTCCCTTCATCCGACAAGGAAAGTGCACTAAACGGTCCTAAGTGTCCCGTCCAATGTGTAGTCAAGTTCTTCCTAGCGATGTGGCGGGCAAATTTGTTGCCATGGCATGCCGGATATTGAACGCGTCTTGTTTTGTATATATATAATTTTTAAATATATGCGGGGTCGACATGGCCTCGAAACAGGTCAAATTTAATTTAAAAAAAAAGAAAAAGCCAAAAAGTTAAAGAAGAAAGATAAATCAACTAATCCTGAGATAAGATTGGGACCATGGCCGTGGGTCGGGGGGCGTTTGAAAAATTGGCGACGGAGCCGCCATTACCATATCTTAAAGTGGCCACGGCCATGAGGGTGCTTGAATTTTTCCTCTATTTTATTTATTTATTTATGCTTAATTTTCCGATGTCGCGCTATGTCAACAACACATGAACTTATAAATTTTAAAAATAAAAATACTGAAATCCGAGCGTGCCGCCTCAATAATTCTATCAATATCCTGTTGAAAAAAAATCAATTGCACTAAATACAAAATCTTTAACACTTAATTACCCTTTTTCAGACCTCTCGAATTTGAATACATATTGGGCAAAATGTCTAGAAGCACTGCCACTGCTGGTGCAATTTTTTTGGGGAAAAACATTTACAAAGTTTGGCGGTGCAACTTTCTCCATTTTTTTTTTGTTTTTTTTTTTGTGGCCAATTAGGTAGCGCATGACAACGTTTCTGTTCCTCCGGAATTCTGTTATTTTGTTATTCGGAATAAAAAAAGAACAGAAATTCGTTTGGTAACACCAAGTTGTTTTTCTATTTCTCGGAATAGAAGGTTAGCTCGGGAATAGATTTGGAGTAGAAACGAGAAAAAAAATTGCTTATTGTTCTCGAAAATAATTTATAGAAATAAGCCAATTTTTTTTTTTTTTTCTTTTGTTCCTCTCTCTTGCTGCGGCCACCTCTAATTGCCCGGAGCCACCACCGATCGCCATTGCTGATGCACGCCATTGGTCGTCGCCGTCGCCGCCGCCGACAGCCGCCCCATAGCCCATCGGCCGCCACCGATCGTCGTTCGATGGCCGAGGCCGGCGACCGGCCAAAAGGAAGAAAAAAGAAAAAAAGAAAAAAAAAAGGAAAAAAAATATTAAAAAATTAAAAGAAACAAAAAAATTATACAAGTTTACAAATGTGTTTCTCTTATTTTTCTACGAACATAAATTTTGTACGGTTATCAAACGCGTTATTCTATTAACTATTTCTATTTCGAAAAACAATTTTTAAACAAAAGCGTTACCAAACGCACTAACTTCACTACTTAAGGTGAGGGCAAAGACCATTTTCTCCATTTGTATTTTTTTCCCCAAAGGACCACGGCGGCCAAGGTGGGGATGGGCGGATTTTTCCCGTGGCAACGCATCGTCATCAAAAATGGAAAAAATAATAATAAGCCCACGGAATGGAGCCACGACCGACGCCAGAAAAGAAGAGAAAAAAGAAAAAACAGCACGCGCTGCCCCTGGATTTCCCCCCACTACGCGCTAGCCTCATCCGTCCGTCCCCAATCGGACGGCCCAGATTCCAAGCTGCAATCTCCCCCACTCCTCGAGCCTCTTCCTCGTCTCCCCGTCTCCTTCCCTCTTTTCCTCCCCTTCTTTGTCGCAGAGCTTGCGAGGATCACACGAGGACACGGAAGATATTAAATCCCGCCCTCGCATCCCCGCCTTAAACGACGCCCCGGCGCATCGCTGCAGAAAGCTAAAAGACATTCAAACAGAAAAAAAAAGAGGAAGTTCCGATTTTGTTCCTCACCCATTTCTAGGGTTTCGGAATGATGACGATGGAGTCTCTCCATCCCGCAATCCATGGAAGATTCCACACGGACCCGCTCCGCTGCTCCCGCGGGCTGAGCCTGTTCTTGCGCCAGTCCCGGAGGTTACACCGCCACGGCCGTAATTCGAATCGCCCCGCGTTCGGCCCTTCCCCGCCGGCGCCGGTCGGGTCGTTGAATTGCCGGCGGCTCCCGATTGCCTCCGCCGGCTCGAGCAGGGTGAGCCTGTGGGGCGGCGCCCTGCGCAGCCACGGGCTGAGGGATTCCAGGATTCTGGCGAGCACGCAGGACGGGGACTCGACCGCGAGCCCGACGAGCGAGAAGAGCGAGGCCGGGGCCGGGGAAGGGCCCGGGGTCAATGTTAATCAGAAGCCCGGGACGGGATCGAATAAGAGGAGGGAGAGGCAAGGGAAGGGGAATTGGTGGTGGTGGTGGTCGAAAGGCGGGAAGTGGCGGTGGCAGCCCATAATTCAGGCGCAGGAGATTGGGGTCTTGCTTCTGCAGTTGGGAATAGTTATGTTTGTTATGCGGTTGCTCAGGCCGGGGATCCCGCTGCCTGGTTCGGACCCGAAAGCACCCGTGGCTTATGTTAGTGTTCCGTACAGTGAGTTCTTGAGCAAAATCAATACTGATCAGGTGAAGAAGGTGGAGGTTGATGGGGTGCACATAATGTTTAAAGTGAAATCCGAGGCTGGTAGTGGAGAAAGTGAGGTGGGAAGTGTAAGTAGGTTGCAGGAGTCGGAGTCGTTGATGAGAAGCGTGGTTCCGACTAAGAGAATCATTTACACCACGACGAGGCCTACGGATATTAAAACTCCTTATGAAAAAATGCTCGAGAATCAGGTCGAGTTTGGGTCACCTGATAAGAGGTCTGGCGGATTCTTGAATTCGGCATTGGTGAGTTTTTAGGCAAATGATTTCCTGTCGCTTTGCAATTCCATGAAGTCTTTGAATTATGATTGAGGTGGATGATTAGCATGAATTGGTCTTTTCAGTAAAAAGTCACCTTTTTATCATTAATGTTCTGCATCCTGAATATTTTTTGTTATATTTTGCTAACTAGTGTTCATGGAATGATTTGATTGTTATGACTGCTTCTTTGGACGAAAATTTGTTTTCTCTTCCATAGATTATGAGCTTTCAGACTTGATCTATTTTATTATGACACGTGACTTATGTTCTTCTAGATTAATTGCATGTTTGTTCCAGCTTATTTATGGATGAAGAATGCATATAATTATTAGTGAATAGAATGAATGCTCTGCGATCTGTTGTTGATCAACCTGTTAGAGTAAGTATCCGTCCAATGGTCTTGACATTTTATCGTCGTTAGTGTTAGGCTTGACTTATTGGACAACCTTTCTACTCTCCTTCTCTTCTATTCTAAAAGAAGTTAACAGTGTTCTCTGTTCTACTATAGTGAAGGGATGCTCTCTCTTTTGATTTGTCAGACATACTAATGTAGATCTTCTGAAAATGCTCGGTCTTTCGAAGATGTGGATATGTTGAAGAGAGTATGGATGCATGATATAGGCTTTAAGCAAACTGCGTGGAAGGCTAAATATTACCTTTGAATCGAATTACTTAATTGCATAGCGGAATTCATGTTGATGTTTTTACTCTTTTAAGTACAGAATGAGACAAAGTTTCCTCATTTATTTTACTTTGCTTTTGCAGATAACTCTATTCTACGCAGCAGTGCTTGCTGGTCTTCTACACCGGTTTCCTGTGAGCTTCTCTCAGGTTGTGCCACCTCCTTATTGTTTCCATACCTTGAACCTAATGCTGTGATAATCTTTAATTGGGTACTTTTTTAATGCAGCATACTGCTGGTCAGCTTAGGAGCCGCAAATCTGGGGGTGCTGCTGGTACGAAAATGTCTGAGCAGGGGGAAACAATAACTTTTGCAGATGTTGCAGGTGTCGATGAGGCTAAGGAGGAATTGGAAGAAATTGTGGTATGTCAGACCTCCTTCGTTTCATTATGGTACTACAATCAAAATCTAGTCGTAATCCTGAAGGCTTCATGTTTATTCAGGAAATGTCATTTACTGCTGTTCTTTACTGCTCAGGAATTTCTCAGGAATCCAGACAGATACGTACGGGTTGGTGCTCGGCCTCCCCGAGGTGTCCTTTTGGTGAGTTTTCGCGGAATATAATTGATGTCCATCATTACTTCAGGAAAATTGGGTCAACTGATGTCCAACACAATTCATGATAAATGAGATTGAAGTTGCTTCCTTTTAGTGTGGATGCTATCTGCAGTTATAATAGTTGTATATCTCTTTGAAAACTTAATGGCCAATAATATTTCTCACATATGGTTGGCAGCAGCTGTGATTACTGACCGGGCTCACTATTAGTCCATTGAACCTGAAGCCTCATGTCATTTTGAGTCAGTAGCTTGTCAACTAGTGTTTATGATTTGTTTTCTGCAAATAATTTGCAACTTCTAGGAAAATTTATTGATATTCGTTCTGTTATCACAATATCTTTTTATCCAGTATTTTCGTGCGGAATTACGATGTAGTCGGTATTATTTTCTCAATGTTTGTAGAGACAGTTATGCATTTTTTAAAATCTGAATATCGGTGGGTGATTTATAGGGCTTTGTTTATTGAACAGGTAGGTCTTCCTGGGACTGGTAAAACACTTCTAGCAAAGGCCGTGGCTGGTGAGGCTGAAGTGCCTTTCATAAGTTGTTCCGCTAGCGAGTTTGTTGAGTTGTATGTTGGCATGGGCGCCTCTCGTGTGAGAGATCTTTTTGCACGGGCAAAGAAGGAGGCTCCATCTATTATTTTCATAGATGAGGTAAGTGTCTACAATAGTTCCTGCATGAACATCTTCGAGCGTCTTTTCTTTGGTCGGTTGTCAGGAAACATCTTCTGTCTTGCAGATAGATGCTGTGGCAAAAAGTCGTGATGGTAAATTTCGCATTGTCAGCAATGATGAAAGAGAGCAAACCTTGAACCAGCTGCTGACTGTAAGCTTCACTTGAGAAGTTCCTTTTGGAAGTATATATTAAGATCATATAGAGGATAAGTTATCGTTAATCTCCTTGCAGGAGATGGATGGGTTTGACAGTAGTTCTGCTGTTATTGTTCTTGGAGCAACCAATCGCTCAGATGTCCTGGATCCTGCTCTTCGTCGACCTGGGAGATTTGATCGTGTGGTTACGGTTGGTTTTACTATCCCCTAATCCAAAAAGTGATAGCTATTTACTTTCAAGAAATAACTTGTTTCCGTACTCTTTAGGTGGAAGCACCCGATAGAACAGGCAGGGAAGCCATCCTCAAAGTTCACGTGTCCAAGAAAGAACTTCCTCTTGGAGAAGATGTTAACCTCACTCACATTGCTTCTATGACAACTGGTTTTACTGGGTAATTTTAATCTCAACTCTTGTCATGGTGTGCCATTCTATAGAACTTTGCAACTTGTAATCATGGCCTAACTTATTACAATGTCTTTTGAATTTTGCGCAGGGCTGACCTTGCGAATTTAGTGAATGAAGCAGCTTTGTTGGCAGGTAGACAGAACAAACTTGTTGTGGAGAAGGTTGACTTCATTCAAGCGGTAGAAAGATCAATCGCTGTAAGTCTCTCTCTCTCTCTCTCTGTGGTGCAGCATAGGTGTTTTATTTGATCTAACATCTTTTACCTCCTTTTGGGTGGAATTGCTTGCCAAATTACTAATCTATGGTTTAACGTATTGCTAGATGATTATATCTGTTGTCTTCTTTCACATGTAAACACTTTTACATTGCAGTATGCACACAGTCAAGCCATTACTTGTCTTAAATTAAATTTTTTATTAGATTCATTGCTTTATTGTAATCGTGTCTTTCATGCTTCGTTTCCTTGGAGATTGCAAATGATTCAATAGATGTTCCTTGGTTTCGATAATGTTGGATAATGAACCAACAAGCATGTAGAAGCCTCTGGTTGTTTGGTAGGATAAATGGTCTCTTTGTTAACTTGTATCAGGGCATTGAGAAGAAAACTGTGAAGTTGCAAGGAAGCGAGAAGGCAGTTGTTGCACGCCATGAAGCTGGTCATGCAGTGGTAGGCACTGCTGTAGCAAATCTGCTTCCTGGACAACCACGGGTTGAGGTATATTCTAGCTATGATTTAACTACTCCTGCTCTTTTTGTCAACGCCTTGCTGTCATGGAATTGCATGGTTATATGTGGTGTCTTAGAATTTGATTGTACTACATATGCAGTGGGTTTTCTTTCTTAATACTGTTCAGTTCTTTCAAGCGAAGTTTCAGGGAAATTTAAAATGATGGTTTTTCAGGATGGAGTTATAGTTCCTAGTCAATTTCTAATGGAATTGCAGTCTTTGCCTTACCCGATATTTTGAGATCATGTTTTGCTGTTGGCTGATGGGTTATTTAGGCTCTATATTTCTGTTTCGCCGTACACCTTTTCTTTTTACTTTTCTTTTTGGTGATTTTGCTTGTTCCATTATTTACCTTTCCTGCATTTATATAGTGGATGCATTGTGCTGATAGACTTTTCATCATCCTTTCTGTTACTAGTTAGATCTCAGCTGTTATTGTTTGGGAAATATGAATTAGGTTATAGTGGTTGTGGATGCTTGCTCTCAATTTTTTAAAAAGAAGCGAAGATTTCTTTACCACATTCTTTTGAATCATAGCTCCAAACATCCTAATTATATTTTGATTGATGTACATATTTTGCTGAACATATTTTGTATTGGGGACATATATGGCTCAATAACAGACATCATTCATGTTCTTTCAGAAGTTGAGCATTTTGCCTAGATCAGGTGGTGCACTTGGATTTACTTATACTCCTCCAGCAAATGAAGATAGATATCTACTCTTCATAGATGAGCTACGTGGTCGCTTGGTCACTCTTCTTGGAGGACGTGCAGCAGAAGAGATTGTTTATTCAGGACGGGTGTCAACAGGTGCACTTGATGATATACGACGGGCAACTGACATGGCATACAAGGCTATAGCTGAGTATGGCCTAAATCAGACAATAGGACCAGTATCTTTGGCAACACTTTCTGGGGGTGGGATCGACGAGTCTGGCGGAGGAGCTCTCTGGGGAAGAGATCAGGTCTTGTACAGTGTTTCTCTTCTATCTTGCACCTTTCTTAGTGACTCATTTTAGGACAGGAAACCAGTCCCAACCATCTTGGTTCAAGAATAGTATGTGCTTTTGCAGAGTGATTGATCCGCTATTGTAATGACAGGGGCATCTTGTTGATCTTGTTCAAAGAGAGGTTAAAGAATTGCTGCAATCTGCAATGGATGTAGCACTCTCTGTGATTCGTGCTAATCCTACAGTATTGGAGGGGCTTGGTGCACATTTGGAAGGTAATTACTCTGGCCACCTGACTCCTTTCCCCTTTGCTGTGCATTCTACCTTGTCATATCTGTTAGTCTTTTACTGCATGTCTCCACCATGATGGTTATATTAAGAATCAGTTGAGGTTTGGCTCTTTGGTATATAACTATCTCTTATTGGTTCTACACTATTTCTGTTTCAACAGAGAAAGAAAAAGTAGAGGGTGAAGATCTACAAGAATGGTTGAAAGCAGTGGTTGCACCAGCCGAGCTTACCACTTTCATCCGCTGCAAGCAAGAGTCTTTTCTGCCTTTGCAGATGGAGATGGGGTCTTGATGATGGTCTATCTGCTCTTCTATTGTTACCCAAATGCAGAAGATGCAGATTTTCATTTCCACTCCTGAGTGGTTGGAGAGTCGAAGTAACCTTGCAACTACATACACATTGGAGTAACCTTAAGTTTTCAAGTCAATTTGACACAGGCCGGTATATTCTTTGGTTTTCACCTCTCCATGAGCGTGTCTAATGTTATTGGCAGTGCTGAAGTTGAAGATGGAATGCTCCTTGAGCAGTCTACGGTGCCTTGTCATGAAGAAAATAAAGGAATGGCCGCATCCCAGATCTCATTTGGCTGGTGGTGGTCGAGGTGCAATGACTGTTGTATACTGGTATTTTTACTGTCATGGCTGTTGCAATTCATACCTTCTCAGATGTATACCTGATATGTTCTGTCAATAGGCATTCAGTGTGTTGATAGAGGCTATATGTAGATATGTGATGTGTATATATATATACTTCCATACTTGTCTGCAAATGTCTAATCATAGAGAGCAGATTTTGGATAGATATGCAATTTGTCATGAACCGGATATTGAAATTTTTGTAGGTTGTTTTACAGAGTCGAGGCCAGGTGGGGATATGCTTGATGGACTCATCACATTTTCCTCTTGGTGCTTGTTGATTTTGTAGCTTTTGAAAGTGCCAACGTGATAAAAGTATCCATAGTCAGAGACTATACTAAAATAGGCTCTCTTTTCTAATGTCAGTTGATATTTTTTTATTTATTTGTCTATGGGAGAAGTTTAGGATCCTTTTATTGGTAGGCACTAGAAAGGAAGGAGCCACGTCCACTTTTATCATGCAAAGGACATTTTACATGGATTCCGCGAATGCATACTGTTGTCCTTTACGGTCGACTGCATATGCTTGATTGATATTTTTGCATGTGGGACTAAAATATCTTTGTTGCTTTCTGAAAACGATGCTTGCGGACGTTTGTTTTCTGCTATTGCAACAAAAAGACATGTTCAACCTGGAATGGTAGCTTGGGGAGGACCACTAGGCTCGTGCAGAGTGCTGCACGTTCGATTTATGCATTTTTCATCAGCAAGGAAAGTATCTAGCCATCGATGGGCTTGAGTGGCTGGAGAAATTTCTCGTCTCAAAGTTATACAGTATACATTTTATACCGTACAACTTTTTATTTTTTATGGTTACATTGGAACGTTGCGATGTCTTTAAACAAGAGATAAACTATTTTTAATGTTCGTAAAGAATTAAGACCAACGTCGTAACGTTTTACAGTACCATGTTGTAGTATAGCCAGCGATCTTACAGAGAGAATCAGCGAATCCTAAGTTGCAATTTTAAGCGAATGGTCGCGTAGCAATTAACTATGTACTCCCAAAAAGGAGGGATTTCGTTTTGGCGTTCTTTCGCCGTAACACAACCTTCTCAATTGCCATATTAGATTATGTATGGCCACGCCTGACGGCATATTGGTTGAAGTCTTCCGCCCTCTTCATTTCTCTCAATCTTCTTGCATTCATCAGTTCATTTTCTCTCCTACAATCATACGGTTCGACCATTTAATTAGAATTTTTGCATGTCAAAGCTAAGCAGAGACAACAAAAAAAGACAAAAGGACTAAGGATTGAGCATGTAACGAGGACATTTTGATAATGTCTGGAGCTCGACCTATTCGTTTAAGTACATCGTGGCTGTGAACCCATAACCGACCTCTAACCCATTCAATATAATCAACGGTTAAGATGAGCTTGGTTCGGTTCGATTAATTTGGAGCTAGAAAGGTAGTTTCTGATAACGAGGCGGTTAGCGCATGCGTACTGCATGATTGGCAGAAGCCAGATGAGGCGGCAATGCCGAGTCACCGACGCAGCTCATGGCGAGCAGAACCGGCGAACGATCGTGCCGTCACGAGGCGGAACTCAACAAACGGCAAGTGAGTAAATGCCGTTTTGGCCCGTTTCCCCGGCGATTCTACAAAATATCTCCTTCTGCCCAGAGCGCCACGCAGGCATTCGCTTTTTTGGCAAAACCTTTTTCGGGCTGTCCTATAAAGCATCGCACTCCGTGAACGCGTATCTCCCAACTGGAGCTCTCTGGGGTGTGCGCGAGATCGTGAAGAGATAAGACGAGAGCTTCTTCTCCTCCCAGGTTCTCTCTCTTTCTCTCTTCTCGTTCCAGGAATTCGATGCTTTCGTTGTTTCAGGATCATTTCGCATGTACGCATTTCGATCTTTTTTCTTTTTAATGAAATTTGTGGTACCTGTCTGGCCTTCGTCAGGCTTGATTAGTGGGGAGTTACGTTTTCCAGATGGTTTTACGTGTTGATTTTTACTTCTCCGATGTGTGTGTTTTTTTTTTTTAATAATATATCACGCGATCTGTATGTTGATGTTTGCCGCCTCGGAGATGCAGACGTCGTCGTGAAATTGAGTTTCAGTGGGAAGTTCAGTTCAACTTCCGGTCCGAGATTCTCTCCGGTACATTCGCTGCTTCCGACGATAGTAATTCCGCATCTCGTTTTATTATCTCTAAGGAGTTTCGATTTAGCCGCATCGAAAGGCTGCTAGGAGATGATCTGTGAATTTTGCTCCCGTCCTGACGATGCTGCGTTTTGCAAAAAAGATCTCTTTTTGGCGCTTGTTATTTCTTCGATTTTGTCCGGATGCCTCGCGTAGAACTAGTGCATTTTCCGTTGCTTGTTGAGATGACTGTTCGAATCCTCGCGATTTGCCATCTGTTGTGCAGATATGGCTTCAGTAAATGCTACCTTCGCGTTGGTCGTATGCAACAAGTGCAGTCACTCTGCTGCGAAGTTTCCGAGCTCTGCCTTCCTGCCGGGGTTTGATGCCTTGGGCCGTTCTTCAAGCGCATGCAAGAAGGAATTCTGTCCTGCTTCGAGAATTTCGGGTCCTAAAGCCACATTGACCTTTGATCCACCGACGTCAAATTCTGAGAGTACCAAACAAAAGAAGCATACACTTGACCCTGCTGCTCCTGATTTCATGCCCCTTCCTTCCTTCGAGCAGTGTTTTCCAAATAGCTCAAAAGAATACAGGTTTTGTAGCTTTCAGTTCTTTCTACTGGGAAATTCAGCCACCATAAAAGTTGAAGTGTGCATTTGCATTCTGATGCATGAAGAAACATGGACATTTACATATGTATTATTTACTTTGTAGGGAAGTCATTCATGAGCAAACCGGTCATGTACTGAAAGTTCCTTTCCGACGGGTTCACCTCAGTGGAAACGAACCAGACTTTGACAATTATGACACAAGTGGACCTCAAAACATTAGCCCTCGTGTTGGTATGTATATGGCATTTTCCTTACTTCTCGCTAGGACCTCATTCCTATCTGCTGTTGAAATCCTGTGAGATGGACATAAGCTGATTTCTTATCATACACGTCTACTTCTTCCCCTTTGTTTTATGATTTACATGGTTTTGTTGGAAGGTTTCACTACTTATATGTGAGCATCATTTCCTTTAACCGACATGTTTTTAATTGGTTGCTCTCGCGATTTCCATAGAACAAGGAATAGGGAAGTGCACTAATGGTGTACACAATGGTCTTTATGTGGTTATTGCACCGTAGGTCAGGCTGAGCTCCAAAAATATAAACTTGGGATTAAATTTATTTGGCCAGTTCATTCCTATAAGGCACCATTTTTTACCAGGAAAGGTCGCAACCATTTGTCGGAATGGGATTTCATTTAGTCATTCTTGTCCTTAGAAAACAAGGAGAAAAGCACCAAGGAAGTTCGGTTATGCCTGCATTTTATGGGTCCCATGCAGATAGGCTTTTTACTAAGGTTACAGCATTACATCTTGGCTATCGTGTCAGTTCTCTATGTTTGTTGCCTAAATATCTAAGAACTTTGCTTCGTTTATTCATATGTGGATGTGAGTTTTACTGACAAACAGGGCTGCCCAAGTTGCGGAAAGATTGGATTGACTGGCGGGAGAAGCTTGGTGGACCAAGATACACCCAGATGTATTATGCTAAGCAGGGAATCATAACTGAGGAAATGTTGTTTTGCGCCACTCGTGAGAATCTAGACCCAGAGTTTGTTAGGGCTGAGGTTGCTCGAGGACGGGCAATCATTCCATCCAACAAGAAGCACTTAGAGTTGGAGCCAATGGTTGTTGGAAGAAATTTTCTTGTAAAGGTTAATGCTAACATTGGAAATTCTGCTGTTGCAAGCTCCATTGAGGAAGAAGTATATAAGGTCCAGTGGGCAACCATGTGGGGTGCAGATACTGTGATGGATCTCTCCACAGGTCGCCACATCCACGAGACCCGTGAGTGGATACTCCGTAACTCTTCTGTGCCAGTGGGGACGGTACCCATTTATCAAGCGCTTGAAAAGGTGAATGGAATTGCGGAAGATCTTAACTGGGAGGTTTTCAGGGATACCTTGATTGAACAAGCTGAGCAAGGAGTTGATTATTTCACTATTCATGCTGGGGTTCTACTCAGGTACATTCCTTTGACTGCGAAGCGCATGACAGGGATTGTTTCCCGTGGAGGATCCATCCATGCAAAGTGGTGCTTGGCTTACCACAAGGAGAATTTTGCTTATGAGCACTGGGATGACATACTGGATATCTGCAATCAATATGATGTGGCGCTGTCCATTGGCGATGGTCTGAGACCTGGATCAATATATGATGCTAACGACTCTGCACAGTTTGCTGAGCTTCTGACCCAAGGGGAACTGACTCGTAGAGCTTGGGAAAAGGATGTCCAGGTAATATACGATACACATTGGAAGGATCCTCTGTTAAATTTTTTTTCTCTGAGAACAGATCTTAATATGCTGGACTGCTCAACTTTAAGACACCCCTAAGACCTATATCCATGGAGAATCTCTTTCTTGTTTCATTTGATCTTGCAAAACAGTCATTTCAACCTTTCTTTGGAAGTTGGCACTTTATTTGTAAACCTCAAAGCTTATACTGTTTTTTATGCTTTAAATGAAATATATGTAGATCTTTCACGTACAGTCCAAGCATTAGGATGAATGCATCTTGGCTATAAAGCTCTTCATTTCTTTCATGTAGCACTAGATAAACTGGCATTGGAGTTCTAACTTGCAATGGCCCCAACAGTGGGGGTTCTTTTCTTTTTAATCTGGGTTAAGAGTTTAAATTGCAAACTTCTCTGTCTTGTTTTTCCAGGTAATGAATGAAGGCCCTGGTCATATCCCGATGCATAAGATTCCTGAGAACATGCAAAAGCAACTCGAATGGTGTAATGAAGCTCCTTTCTACACTCTGGGTCCCTTAACAACTGATATTGCTCCTGGGTATGATCATATCACCTCCGCAATTGGTGCTGCCAATATTGGGGCTCTTGGTACCGCACTTCTGTGTTATGTGACGCCGAAGGAACACCTTGGACTTCCCAATAGGGATGATGTCAAGGCGGGAGTTATAGCTTATAAGATAGCTGCCCATGCAGCTGATTTAGCTAAATGTCACCCACATGCTCAAGCCTGGGACGATGCACTGAGCAAGGCGAGATTCGAATTTCGGTGGATGGATCAGTTTGCTCTATCATTGGACCCAATGACTGCCATGTCTTTTCATGATGAAACTCTGCCATCAGATGGGGCTAAAGTTGCACATTTTTGCTCAATGTGTGGACCTAAATTCTGCTCTATGAGGATAACAGAGGATGTGAGGAAGTATGCTGAAGAGCATGGCTACGGGACTGCCGAGGAAGCCATCCTCCGTGGAATGGATACTATGAGTGCTGAATTTCTTGCTGCTAAGAAAACTGTCAGTGGGGAGCAACATGGTGAAGTAGGTGGGGAAATATACTTGCCAGCTGACTATATAAAGTCCGCTGAGAGATGAAGGTAAGAATCCCCTCATTCTTTGCTGCATTCCCTGTTGTAACGAATTAAGCTAAGCGTAGCACTCATAAGATGCTGGCTGTATTTTCCATATATTTGACACTAATTTTGTATGTGAATTATTCATCTCTCTTATGATGTTTTATGGGAACTCCTTGCAGGATCATGTGATAGGCGATATGTTTTGGGACCTCAAGTAATTGAAATGCTTGAAAATGCAGCAAAATAGACTTATCGAGGATCGTGATATGCAGTTTTAGTTTCATGCTGTTGGTGAGTATGTAGTTTAGTGAAGCCTGCTTGTTTCATCTGTCTCAGTCAATAAGAAACTTTCTGCTGATTGTTCCATTTAGCAGTATTTTCTTTAATTTATTTCCTGGACCGTTCCATTGACAAAGAAAAGCACCAGGGGTGTCTGAATCTGCTCTAGCCTAGCTGTTTTGCTGGGATGGGGTGGATCAGGCTGAGAAAGTCCCTTTGAACCTGAACAGGGTAATACCTGCGTAGGGAGTGTGCGATTTCTTTTCGTTTTTTTGCATGCTTCCACAGGGACAGAGCCTTTAGAAATGGTTGGGGACAAGTTGACCCATGCGAGATGAACTTCCGCAGAATAGCTTGCTTATCATTCCCGTGAGCAGGAACTTATACAAAAGGAAATACCACGATGCTCACTGCTTCAACCCGAGATTAATAAGCCCACAAGAGCTAAATTTCTTGGGGATACAATTTTTTCATCCACCAATTAACTGACTTTAATGCGGTAAGAACGTGTTGTTTCAATGTCAAGATAAAAAGAACAGATTACAGGAGGATAGTTGAAGTCCACACGTACTTGTTTGTGTGGGGCCAAAGAAGTTCCCTCCGAGCGAAATTTATTGGTCGCACTGGAGATGATTCATTGTTGTGCCTTGTTTTCAACGTGGCCTTGTCGGAACTTGTGGTAGGTTGGGATGTCATTATTTCGCTATCCAGTAGGTGATGACTGGTTCTTTCATCATCAGTCAGCTTTACTGAGATTATAAATGAAGATGCTTCAGATTTTGAATGGGACACATGGATGGCCTCCTGCTAAAGAAGAAATCGATTCAGATGTAGTGACTCCCCCAAGCTTGAACTCTCTTTATTTTCCGGTTGACGGAAACTCAAAGCTGGTATACCCTGTGAGCTTGCGGAAGTGATTACAAGTTTCATGCAATTTCGGCTTGAGCTTGATTCTCATTTCTCACGAACCACCTCGTTTCCCAAAATGCCCGACTAACTGAAATACATCCCGCGGGGTGCCAAGGGTTGCCCCCTGTATTTCTATTGAGAGTAAGAATGCACATTATTTCGTAAAGTCCAAAAGGTTAAGTCTTAACTTCTTTGAAACTAAGACGACATTCCCCCACAGACCAGACTCTACGCAAAACCCTCCATAAGTCTAAACCCTCCATTGAAGTTTAAGTTCCATAATCACTGGCTAATGTTCATTCTTCCCGTATAGAAAGGGGGAGGAAGGGAGTTTGATTCTACTCCCTATCCATGAAGAGGTTTAGTTTTGGGTGTGGGATTTGATTCTCATGCACGGCACTGTAAAAAGGTAGAACAAAAGTGGACCAAAAAAAAGGTTTTGGCTTCATAATTCAAAAAGTTTAGGCTCCAATTACTTCACTGAAAGTAAATAAATAAATTTTATTTAAATGGTCGTTTATATCGCTTAAAATAATTAATTGGTGAAAAATATCTTTTTATTATTGATTACAATTTATATGTATTTATTTTCATGAATGATGTAAATATTTTCTATTGAATCATTTTTGTAAACTATTCAAGTGATCATTTAAAAAAAATTATTTTCTAAATCATTCATTTTTCACAAAATAAAGACAACCAGTTTAGCAAAATTTCACGTTATAATAACCTATATGCTTCCAACGGTGTGGCCATTGCCCCCAACCACATTGAATCAGCTTAAGGAAAGGGAAGAGGAAACTTAGGAAAGGAAACACGATGGAGATGAAATCGAAAAGGAAACTGTATGATTGGTATATCACATGCTATCTTTCTTTCTTTCCTTCTCTTTTCTTAGCTGAAAGATTGGTTTCTTCTGCAAAGTAGTGTTTTCATGGCGGGCGCCTACGACAATCGAATTGGTGGGGCGTCGACAAAACAGGAATCGTCGGATGGATGTAGTTTACACGCCCGAAAAGACCGAATACTCGGAGTCATCAACAGACCCACGTCACAAAGCCATCAAAGACAACATCTAAAGTGTCTTTTGCGCCCTGCTTTATTTTAATTAGCCGCTGCACTTGCGCTAAATCCGTGTGAAAGCATCTCGACTAATGTTTTTCTAACTCAGGTTTTTGCGTTAATTAAGAGAAGAGTAAACTCATCTGCGCGTTTTCAGATTTGTTCGGGCATTTCCAATACAAATCGTAAGTCAGTTCCTCAACGACAGTCATAAAGTGAAATCAATTGGAAAGTTTTTTACACGGCTTATAAGAAAATCAATACTCAAGTTTAAGTATTAAAACTACTCGTCATTGAGATAGATTCGAAATATATTATTGAACTTACCAACGAAGAGATCATGATGAATAATACCAAACTTGTCCTGTTGAAAGATATGGAAAGAATCTCGAGCTCTTATTGTGAATTTAAAACACAACATAATTTCCGACGAGGAAATCGTCCTGGTTGGCTTGCCAATCATGGAATAAAGAAACGCGTGGGCACTATGTTCTACGAATTCTTTTAGTTTTTTGGTCAAATGTTCTAAGCATCTTAGAGAGTTGGTAGGTCGATTCATATTTCATTGAGTGATAAAAAAGAAATAGTGTATTTTAGATGTTAATTTGTGCCGCGTTTACTTTTATTTACCCAAAGAAAAAACAATATCGAAACTGCTTCATAATTCGTTCAATAATAATTCCAACAAAATCTTCTTAGAATTAAGTTTCCGTCGGATTATCATGGGCAAGCAAAGTAGAAACGTTTTATTGTGGGGGATCCATCCGTTTCCTTTTCCTTTCTTCCTAAAATAAAAAATTAAAAAATATAAAAAAAAATGAAGGTAGAGGGGTGGATAAAACATTGGCTATAAAGTCGATCTGTACTTCAGTATATCGATAAGTCAGTTGAGAGACATTGTGCGAAGTATATATCGATTTTACAATGGGTGTTTTATCCTATCTCTCAATTTTCACCGGCACGAGCGATTACTATATCACCTTTACCAGTTCCTCAAACATTTCTTATGAGATGCAGTAGAGTCTACGGGTCCTCTAATTTGAATACCTCTTATGTTTTATGTCACAAGGTTCGAGTTTAAGGACATACGGGGTACAAGAAACAATAAATCAAAAGAAATCAAAAAGCGTCTAGCCATGCCATCGTGGGCCCCACATGTGTGTGACAAATCCACTTTCCTTTCCGCGGTGGGGTTACGTTACGTTATCCTCACTCTCTCTTTCCTTCGATCCCACATCGCCTCCCCCTCCTCCGTTAGCACTAATCCGCCTGCTCTCCCTCCCGACCCCACGCGCCTCCCTCCGCCGCCGCCTCCGCCGCCGCCGCCGCCACCAACCATGTACTCCCCCTCGCCTCTCGACCTCGAGATCACGGTCGTATCGGCCAAGCACCTGAAGAACGTCAACTGGCGCAACGGCGACCTCAAGCCCTACGCCGCCGTCTCCCTCGACCACGACCCCCGCCTCCGCCTCTCCACCCGCCCCGACGACTCCGGCTCCACCCGCCCCGTCTGGAACGAGACCCTCACGATCCCCCTCT
This sequence comes from Eucalyptus curtisii, assembly GCA_017140595.1. Lineage (NCBI taxonomy): Eukaryota > Viridiplantae > Streptophyta > Magnoliopsida > Myrtales > Myrtaceae > Eucalyptus > Eucalyptus curtisii. The sequence continues at coordinate 13,014,889 of CM029504.1, forward strand.
CCGCCCCCGCCGCCGCCGCATCGTCGCCGCGCGACGCGACCCTCGCCGTCCAGGTCTTCCACTCCAGGCCCTCCGAGACCCCCAAACCCTTGGTCGGCTCGGCGAGCTCCCCCTCTCTCAGCTGCTCGACTCGGACGGCGACGCCCCTAGGGTTTACGCGCTCGACCTCTATCGCCCCTCCGGCCGGCCGCAGGGGAAGCTCCGCCTGAAGCTCGCCGTCCGAGAGCGGCCTCCTCCTCCTCCTCCTCCTCCGCCGCCGCCGCCGCCTCGATATCACGAGTTTGCACCAGAGGATCGCGGTAATTACTTCGCCCCACCTCCTTTTTCGCAATTCAATCACTCGGTTCCGTGGTCTGGCTATTCTTATGGCCATTGTTATTACCCTCGGCCTCCGCCGCCGCCGCCGCCGCCGCAAACCTCACCTATGCCGCCACCGCCACCGCCACCACCACAAACCCCGCCGATGCAGCCTTTCTCGGGTCATCCCGCGAATTATGGAGCTCCAGGTGTCCCTTCAGCTCCGGTTGATTTCTCCTCTTATGCTGTCGACCATAAGCTGAAGGTGCCCGGTGGTTACGGCTCCCCGTATTGCCCGTCCGCCCCAGTCGATTTTTCCTATCCTGCTCAAGAGCATCGCCGGATTCCTCCGCCTCGCTGGGTTTCTGATCACATCACGTCGGCTTCTGTTGAGTCCTTGAGCAGTAAGCATTTGATTCCTAGGCCGCGCTGGATCTTCAACCACAGGGCATCAGCTCCTGTCTATCCCGCATCGTCGCACAGTCACAGCTCGGACAATCTCGTCCCCAATGAGCCTGCAGCACCATTCGATTTGTCGCGGTATGAGCAGAGGCCAGTGCCACGCGGTGAAGATGTTGCTGATGCATTGGGGGGGTTGAATTTGGAAGAAGGAAACGCCCACAGGACTGATTATGCGGCGAGGAATGCTCCCGGCTATGGCCATTACCAAAGTGGTTGTTGAAGGAAGCCCCTTGATGCCTGGGGCGTTGGAGCTCTACAAAGAGGGTAAATGTGGCTCATAAGTTAAGCTGATATGTAGATTCTCGTAATATACTTGTGTATATGCAGTCATATTCTGTATGAAGTTGCCACCCGACTTTATTTGCATATCGTGAGGCTTGTTTTTCTCCTACATTATTCTACCTGAAACGCCAGGGCATGATGAAAGTATGCATCTTTAAGGAGATACTACGCTGTTACCCTGCACATTCTTTGGGATGCTATACTGTAATATGTGAAATGGTTTGGTGCAATTGCTTGTTTGGAGAAAGGTATGGTTGTGGCACACTCATACTGGTGCGCAGATTGATTGTGTTTGAGATTTATTATGCTAATCTAATTTGGAGACCTTTACCTTTTCAACTATAACAGACCTTGGGGTCATGAGGCTTCTCCCCTACCTTAATGTGGGTTACGTCGGCCTTGGTTTTAATAGCTTGACGCAAACTGATGTCCTAACATACGTCATTGCACGACATGGTTTAGTTATTCGATGAAAGTCCTGTTGCAGATTTTTCGTGCACTTGGAAAGAATTGAGTAAGAGAGCCTTAGAATGAGAGTCTCTTGTTTCTGTATATTTGTTTTGCCCAGCCCCAGGCAACACCCTCTCAGTGTTTTACATCAAGATTTTCCGGCCTCTCAGTGTTTTACATCAAGTTTATCCTGAGGTCCAGATGAGGACCTAGATGAGTCCTTTCAAGGACTTGCTTTGGTCCAAAGAGTCTCTTGTTTCTGCATTTACTAAAAATGGCTTCAAATTTTTACAGTTTTTGGTGGAGCAGAAAAATATTTGTGGATGTAAATACATTAATTGACGTTGGAGGCAGTGTCTTGTAAAAGAACTCTGTGTTTGTCCTAGTGCCCTTTTTTAATGTGGTTGTAGAACCCTGCTGCCTTTAGCAAACGTTTCTTAATATTTACATATGAAAATCAAAGAGTTTCTTAAGCTTAGACACAGAAGCTTATGGTGACCAACGAGATCGTATCTGCTGGGGATATGTAATGAAAGCTGTGGAATACTGCAAGGAAGAGAGGGACTTTTGGTCCATGCTGTTTAAAGTGTTTGGAGCAGGATATGCGTCCACTATGCTTGGACATGATATAGAATGGTACAGGAATCCACCCAAAAATTGAAGTGGACAATTCTGATCTCTCCTTGAAGTGAGAAAAAGAAGCTACCTACTTAGTAGTTTTTTTCTGCTGTCTTGAAGTCCGTAACAGAGTAGACTCATCCATTGTACTCTCTTACAGATTTATGAAATACTAGCTGAAAACAGAAAACCGTAATTACAGAGAGTTTGGTTATCAATTTTCAGATAAATGAAGTCGATGATTCAATGGCTCGTCGTTGCACAATCAACCATTTCATATCTTTGTGTTGCTTTCTGTACATCAATCAAATAGATGGCTGAAACAGCCCCTATGCTCAATGATATGCTGCAAATGCCACTACATTGGCAACTATCATAGCAGATGATTTCTCGAGTTATTTGAGAAAAGAGACTACTCTCGCTGATTTTTCCCCATGAATGGGGGTAAAGAAGTCCCAGGACCAGATAGCTTTTCCGTTTCCGTCTGTACGTCTGCTTTTTCTGTCATTGGAGGAGATTCTTTTGCAGCTTCTGCGAAAGATCGATTCAACTGATCATCAAGTGCATCCACAATGTCCGACTTTAGACCAATTTCTCATTGTGACAAGCAAGTCTGTATAAACTAAGATCTTGGCTAATACACTCGGTCAAATTCTGAGCTTGAACGGACCAGCATACAAAAGATAAGAAGGGGAAGAAGAGGTGATACCGTGATCGGCGTCAATCCTCTTTACGCAAGCTGCTAAGAAAGAAGATCAAAGAAGCCAGAAATATTGTTTTTGTAAGTTCAGTCAAATGGTTCGTTCGGTTCTAGAAACAATGCGTCCCTCATATACGACGGTCGTAGCAAAAGCCGATGAAATTGACCCGGGCACAGTCGCCGTCCGTCCTGGAAAATAAACCACGGTCGTTTTTAGCGGAGACCATTGTTTGGGCCTTGAAGCTTGGAAGTGAACTGGCCCAACGGTCCACACAAGCCCGGCCCACTGACCGCCCAACTCGAGAAAGCGAAATGGTGCAAAGCGCGCAGAGAGAGAGAGAGAGAGAGGATGAATCCACCGCAACTGCCATCGGATCGGGCGCGCGGGTCGTCACCCTCGGAATCGGAAAAATCCCCGGCCGATCGCCATCCCGTCGGCGGCGGAGGCGGCGGCGGTGGGGGCTTGGAAGCGTCTCTGGTCAGCCTAGCCCACCATCACCACCACCAGTCGGTCGTCCTCCGAGACCGCGCCGAGAAAGCCAGGAGAGACGCGATTAGGAGCGCGGCGGCGGTGTCGGATCTGCTGGTGGAGGCGGTGAACGGAGGGGTGGAGGAGGCCTTCGTCAACCAAAAGCGCATCGAGCTCGAGATCCGAGCTTTGGCCGCCACCGCCTCCCGCTTCATGAAGCAGACCGATCAGTGGCTCACCTCCACTCATGCTATGAACTCCGCCATCAAGGTCTTTTCTTTTTGCGCCCTTGGCAAGTTCAGATCGCTTCACCAAACTGAGCGAACGAACACGTCTTAAAATGTATGTAATATTCGCGGCGCAGGAAATTGGGGACTTCGAGAACTGGATGAAGATAATGGATTATGATTGCAAGAGCATCAATGCAGCCATCCGCAACATTCATCAAGCTTGATTTCCGGCAGTCGGATAGGGAATCCATCCGCATTCTCTCTGTTTGTCTTCCTCGTGTCGAAGGTACAGGATCGTGGCCCGTCTTCATCTGTCCGCTCATTTTTGTTATGGAAAGACAGCTTCTTTTCTTCTTTCGGAAAGGTTGATTGGGTGATGCCAGAGGTGGTAGAGTCTCCGCTGGGACCAAGTGCGCAAATGGATCTTTGTGATGTTGCTTGTACATTGAAATGTGTATGGAAGCTGCAGTTAAAGTCTGGTTCTCTAGGGATCGCCGGCATTACAATCATCCTTTGATTAAGGATAGTTTCCAGGCTGGTAAAGCCGGAACAAACTCTGCTTATGCATGGGGGGAGTTGAGAGAAGTTCGTGATGTGCTGAAACCTCATCTTGTACGCTTAATGGGAATGGTAAATTGACATACTTGTGGCACGACAATTGGCAATTCGTAGTGTCTTGTTGGATGATATTCTTGACCAGTTCTTTACGATGTGCCACTCTGTCCTTTATGCCTAAAGTAGCTGAGTTATTCAAGACAGGGACTGGCATTTGGTTTGGTGTTAGATGGGATGATTTGGTAGCTATCCTAGCTGCTTTATGTGGCACTTTCACTCCTAACTCTGTTATTGATATTGGACTATTATGTACTGTTTCTATATGCTGCGCTTTGCATCCTGCTGCTGCTTGGAATCTTGTGAGATAGATTGGTAATAAAGTGGACTGGCATAGGTTGATTTGGTTCTTCTGCTGTGTCTCTTCTCGGAAGACGATTGAGTCTTCCCGTTTTCTATTCCATTCTCAAGCCCCTGAACTTATGAAGTCTTGTTTCTGTAGGGGACCAATTTGCTGAGATACCATTGAGCCACTTTTTATTATAATGACATCGAGCCCTTATTGCAGCCGATGTTATTGCAGCCATTGCTACTGCATCGGCTGCTTTATTTTATTTTACCAACAATTAAACACTCTTTTCCCCTAATATACCTAAGTTTGTCATGATTTCCTGGTTCTCTCTTGAATAGGCTTCCAACTTTGGATTGGATTTTCGCTTGGGCATCAACCTGGACCACATCTCCTGTTTGCTTCTTGCATATGCAGGCTGATGAAAATCGAGATCACTGTCTTTGGGCTGCAGCTTCTATTCCCTGGTTTGGAAGAAGCTTCTTATTGCTATCCATGGATGAAAGCTATATAGTAGAAGCTAGCGTGGAATGGATTATTTTCTACCTCTGTCAAGCGCTGCTCTTCTCGGGGATAGAGTGATTAAGCTGGTTTGTTTAGCTCTAAAACATAGTACTTGAAGGACATCAGGGTCTCGAGCATAAAGCCTCCTCTCCTTTAGCTGCTCAATACTGTGTTTACTGGGGTATTCAATTTCCTAGTTAATTTGACTGTTTTTTTTTTTTTTTCTCGTGTATTGCTCTTATAGTGTTGGTACTGCTGGTTTGAATTGATTTTCTACTCTATTAGTGATGCAATGAATTCTGACTTACCTATAAAAGAAAAAAAAAGGAAGATTAAACCTCCTCTGCGTGAGAACAAGGAAGAATAGAGAAAGTCCACCTGCTAAATTATCTATGACCGAACATTTTCCTTTTCGACAAAAAACAAAAAACATTTTCCTTGATTTGGTGACATTGAATTGAGTGTGAGTTAATGATGAGCAGGATGATAGTTGTTTCTGGTTTGCTCCAAGTTTGGGACTAGGCTTTTGCACGAAAATTCATAAGAATTAACCGCTCATGTGAAGTTTATGATTTACATTTATTTGGTGCCAAAAACTAATCCGACTGAGATAATGCCAATGCTGAAGTCGTTGGATTATGTCTGAGCAAAGAGCGACCTTATCTCAACTTTTCTTTTTCTTTTTCTTTTTAATAAAAAAATTGCTAATTGGTTTACGAAAAGACTAAAACTAATCGATCTAGCTCTGATTTGTTGATTCAAGATATTAGCCTATGCTCGCATTACATGTGACTCTACTCCGATCTCTCCTCAAGAGAGAGGATCAGTTATGCTTGATTGAAGGCTCATTAGCTCTTTTTTTCTTTTAGGAATAAGTATATTAGAAATTATAAAAATTGTCATGAAAATATAACTAAGTCTTAAAACTTTTAAAATGTACAATTAAGTCATATAACTTATCACGAAAGTATAATTGAGTTCTAAAACTTTCAAAAAGTGAAATTAAGTCCTAAAATTTATCATGAAATTACAATAAAGTCTTAAAACTTTCAAAAATTGCTATTAAATGAAAGACTTGATTTGACAAATTTGATAAATTTTAGAACTTTTTGAAAATTTTAGAATACGATTGCACTTTCTTGACAAATTTTAGGGTTTAATTGCACTTTTTGAAAGTTTTGTGGCCAAAACATATAAAGATCGGCGTAGTCGCTCATAGGGACAAATCTATCCGGATAGAGGATGTCTAGATCGATTTATTAAATTGAGTTATTTATATGTTTTAAGATTTTCAATGCGTTTATCATTTTTCTAAAAAGATCTATTTCCGAGCACACACCTGAGGACACCCGGAACTTTTGAATCGCTCGATGTCTTTGTCACAAAAGTAGACCGACCCTGCCGTTGGTGCCCTCATCGCCTGCTACCTCTCTCCTTGCACTCGTGTCTCTGTGACAAGCTTGCAGCTTGTTCACGCCTCGTGGGGAGCCAAGCTCATGTCCCTGCGAATCGTGCAAGTGCTCATAAGGGCCACGACTAGTCACGTGAGCTCCATAGCAGATCTTGGCTATGGCTAGGAGAGCTCTACTATAGAGCTCAGGCATGGCGGCCTTGGCCATGGGAATTTTGTAGTAGAGCTTAACCATGGCATCCATCTAGGCGCAAGAAGAGGAAGTAAAAAAAGTAAAGAAAAGTTAAAGGAAGTATGATTAAATTGGCAAGTCGTAAAAATACTTTAGATTAAATAGAGAAAATTAAAAAGTTTAGGACCAAATTGGCCGTTGTATAATAAGTTTATAACTTTTTAGATAATTATCCCAAAAAATTATGTGGGAGAGGGGTGAGAGGTGTACTTTCATATTTTTTTTTTTCGTGTGTAGATCGAGGAATAAAGGTTTTGGTAATAAATTTAATTAAGGAATAAAGGAATTCAAATTTGAGCTATGAAAATATACTATTTTTAAGGATTTGTTTGCCCCACACAATTGCTAATGGTTACTAGTAAAAATCTTCCAATATACAACAAGGTCTCATTAAGATACCACATAACAATTCTAGTATATCTCTGAGAACTCTCAAAATGAAATAATTGAAAACAAATGCTGCATTTTTTAAGAAAGAAAAATCGACAAGACAGAAAGTATGAGACGGAAAATGATGAATTTATATTAGTCATTAAGAATAAATGCAACCCTTCAAGAAATGTTGCATTGTGAACATATGTTTTTTCAAAAGACACATTGAAAATTTGAATTAAAAATATCTTTTATTTCGAATTTATAACTTCTAAAAATAACCGTAACTCTATTGCGAACACTTACATTGTTTCAATAGGACTTATTTCATAATTATAAATTCTAATTATAATAAATAATAATAATAACTTTTTTTTGGTCGGTCCTACTCTACTCCTATTCAAACTCTCACTCTCAAAATTTTGCCATGCCTACTTGTAGGGCGTGGGAGTCGAAACCCACACTTGAAACTAAATCGTCCCCACTCTAACCCTTCGAGAAGGTGGGGATTCAAACTCCCCACCTCTTCTTTCGATGTTGAAAAGGTGACCACTGAGGCAAACCCCAGGGGTTAAATAATAATAATAATTGATTAGTAGGGTCTAGCACACTAAGCCTGTCATCTACATTAGTAAGAATAGAAGACCTTGACACTTATATATTAGCCCACACAATCCCATATATTTTACGTGGAACAAGGCATTTCAAAGTTTGTTTTACTTCCAACAAAAGGGGGGAGAATTACCAAAAAAATCCTAAACTTAGTCCTAAACCTTTTATAATTGTGCTAATTCAGTCTATCGGGCCAAAATTGGCCGGCTGACGCTGACGTGGACGCCGGCCGTCTGGCGAACGTTGACATGGCATCTTTTTTTTTTCTTCTTTTCCTCATCTTTCCCTTAACCTGGCCGGCCGGAGGCGAGGGCCGGCAAGGTCAACCTGGCCAGCCAATGGCGAGGCTCGCCCCCGCCAGCTGGAGGCGAGGGCGAGGCCCCGCCAGATCTAGCGAGGTCAGCCTCGCCTGCCACTGGTGAGGACGAGGCCCCACTAGATCAGGTAAGCTTGGCCCTCGCCAGCCCCCCCGGAGAACCTGGCGAGGGCCTTCTCGAGCTCCTTCCCCTGGGGGTCGTGGTCGAGCTCGTGGACGGTGGGGTCGACGCCCTTGCCATAGAAGAGGCTCTTGACGGCGTGGCACATGCCGCTGGTGCTGACGCTGAAGATGACCACTGTGCTCTTTGCCGCCATCTGCTTGATGCGCTCCATCGGGTCGCCAACGAGCCTCGCCGCCGGGATCTGGCGAGGCTTAGCCTCGCCCGGCCAAGGCAAGGGTCGACCTCGCCAGTGGCCGACGAGGCTGCCGTCGCTAGATCTGGTGAGGATCCTCGCCAGCCACTGGCGAGGTCGACCCTCTCCTTGGCTGGGCAAGGCCTTGCCCAATCTGGCGAGGGCTGAGCTTGTCGGATCTAGCGGGGCCTCGCCCTCGTCGGCCCTCGCCTCCGGCCGGCGGGGGCGAGCCTCCCCATTGGCTAGCGAGGCTGACCTTGCCATTGGCCGGCCAGGCTGACCTCGCCGGCCCTCACCTCAGGCCGGCGCCGGCCAACTAGGGGAAGGGGAATATGGGAAAAAAAAGAAAAAAATATTTAAAAACTTGAAAAAAAATAAACAAATATTTAAAATATGCCATGTGAGCGTTCACCAGACAGCCGGTGTCCACGTCAGCACTGGCCGGCCAATTTTGGCTGGATGGACTGAATTGACACAATTATAAAATGTTTATGACTAAATTGGTCAAAAAAAAAAGTTTATGACTAAATTGGCACGATTGCAATAGGTTTAGGACTTTTTTGGTAATTCTCCCAACAAAAGGGTGGTGGGATCGACGCACAAAATGAGGAGAGTAGAGTGAGGATCAAGTGTGACATCATATCGTGTAATACTAATCACTTGCATAAATAAATTAAAGATCACCAAAGCAAAAATAGAACCTAATGAGCAACAGTTAATTTTATATTTATAAAATTTTCAAAGCTTAAGCATGTAATTATTAGGGAATTAGAACAAAATTACTAAAATCCCTATAATTTTCTTCAATAAAACGAAGTAAGCTTACATCTATAATTAACACAACTTTTAACTGCGAGGCTTGTAAACAAGGTCCAAAAACCCTAGTCGAGAGTCCTACTTTTTCTTAAGGTAACATCTGTTCTGACGAATGCAAGAATGGAAAGAGTTGGCTCAAAGACGCATCCCAACCAAAAACAAACGTAAAAAATCACTCATCAGAAGTCCAAATGGTCAAGAAATGTCTAATTCTTAATACTTTTCCCAAAGGAAAATCAGTGCAAACTTTGCTTGCGATCACTTCCTGTTCTTCTCCTTCTCATGCACGTTTCAGGTTCTCTCCCTCACATCTAATGCCATTTTCTCATTGCCGGTAAACCGTCTCCAACCACTAAACTCTCCCTCCCTCATTAGATTGTACAACAAGACTTGCCGTGAAAAGACATGGCCTTAATTTTATTGGGCATGTGGAACAGGAAGTCTTCAACTTTAGGTATTAGCTGTGTATTGTTGGCCCTTTGATTAAGTGGTCGAGTTCAAGCCAACTTAGCACTCCATACCATATTCACTCACGCGTCATCTGCTTAGACAGATATTTTGAAACCCAAATCCACAGATTACGTGTTCCCTAGCCTTACATCATTCTAATCCCCCGGTCTTAACAAAGCAATAGAAACGTCTTAACAATAATGAAAATGATTGCTATACATATATAAAAAGCAACAGCACAGAAAGATAAAGGACGAGGAGGAAGAAGAAGAAACAAGAGCAGTATGAAACTGGAGTCTAATTGGTAGGCTCCACTATCCCTCTCATGTGAGCATATACTTCTTTACCTTCCCAAAAAAGAAACGTAGGTTCGACTATATAAGCAATAACAAAGGGGGTTAGGTGATTTCCAAGTGACACTGACGTCTGACCGTATTTATCACTTTAGCAATGTGCTCGATACATCCTAACTATTTCCTATGTCTATATATGTACCCTATAATCATGCATAAAAGTCCTACAACTCATAATATACAGTGACATGTGAATTGCCCATTTAAGCGGAAGCTGTCGAATGACCAACATTGTTATCACTTCGATAATAGAACAATAGACACCGAAACTATTTTGTGATATTTATTTACTAGATAATGGGGCAAGTTAGAAGTTTCGAGAAAAAGTGGCGTCAATCTTGCATTTTATAGCCATTTGACCTAGCGTATTTGTGCAATCTTTCCTACAATATTTAGTGAATAAACTACATCGCTTTATCAATTAATGTAGAGCCCAAGCTAGAGGATCGTATGTGTTCATAAAGCTAATTTTTCTCTGATTGACTTCTCAGTTCTAGTAAAAAGCAGATGCCATGTAACTTCAATGATTAGAGGCAACCCTAATGGCGCCAAAAATTTCCACTATTTATGAGTTGATACACCGAAATCACACTCCATCAACTTAATTTTTTTTTTTTGGTCGGTAATCATCATCATCAACTTAACTAAAAAATAAATAAATGGCCATACTTTCATGTCGTACCCTTGCAACTAGTAAGGTGACCATATGCACGACTGACACCACATAAAGATTCTTAGGGGAGCTTTCTTGTGTTCACTCCTTTCACTAGGTTCCTATCAACCCCTCTGACTTAAAAGATTTTTCCTAACAACTCCTCCTACATCTTCCTCACGCATATCCTCACTATATATTAACAACTCATCACCTTCTCTCTCGCATTCGCTAGCGACCCTCGGTCCACACCACACCATGGAAACGTCAATCCTCCTCTTCAACTTGTCAGCTCTCGCTTGTGCCTACCTGATTTGGTTCTATCTCTTGGCCCGGAAACTCACCGGCCCAAAGGTGTGGCCAGTCGTGGGGAGCCTGCCGTCCCTCTTCGTGAACCGGAGGAGGCTCCACGACTGGATCGCCGGCCACCTCCGAGCCACTGGCGGCGCCGCCACCTACCAGACGTGCACCCTTGCCCTCCCTTTCTTGGCCTGCAAGCAAGGGTTCTACACTGTCACGTGCCACCCGAAGAACATCGAGCATGTGCTCCGGACGCGGTTCGACAACTACCCTAAGGGCCCGACATGGCAGACTGCCTTCCACGACCTGCTCGGCCAGGGGATCTTCAACAGCGACGGCGAGACATGGCTCCTGCAGCGGAAGACGGCGGCCCTGGAGTTCACGACCCGGACGCTGAGGCAGGCCATGGACCGATGGGTGAATCGGACAATCAAGAACCGGTTCTGGAAGATCCTCGACAAGGCCGCGAGCGAGCGCATCTCCATTGACTTGCAAGACCTCTTGCTTCGCCTGACGTTCGACAACATCTGCGGGCTCACGTTCGGTAGAGACCCGGAGACCCTCTCGCCGGAGTTACCAGAAAACCCTTTCGCTATGGCTTTCGACAAGGCCACTGAAGCGACCCTTCAGCGCCTGCTTTATCCTGGTTTTCTATGGAGGCTGAAGAAGATATTCGGTATCGGAGCCGAGCAGAGGTTAAAGAAGAGCCTCACAGTCGTGGAGAACTACATGAACGATGCCATCGACGCGCGCAAAGCGAGTCCCTCTGACGACCTCCTCTCGCGCTTCCTGAAAAAGCGGGACATCGATGGGAACCTCTTCCAGAGCTCCGTCCTCCAGCGGATCGCGCTGAACTTCGTCCTCGCGGGGCGGGACACATCCTCCGTTGCACTGAGCTGGTTTTTCTGGCTCGTCATGAACAACCCGCGAGTCGAGCAGAAGATCGTGCACGAGATAGCAACGGTCCTCAAGGACACCCGCGGCGACGATCACAAGAAATGGCTGGAATCCCCATTGGTGTTCGACGAGGCCGACAGGCTGGTCTATCTCAAGGCGGCGCTCGCCGAGACCCTGCGCTTATACCCCTCGGTGCCGGAGGACTTCAAGTACGTGGTCGCCGACGACATCCTGCCCGACGGGACACACGTGCCAGCCGGATCGACGGTTACGTACTCGATATACTCGGTGGGGAGGATGAAGTCGATCTGGGGCGAGGACTGCATGGAGTTCAGGCCGGAGCGATGGATCTCGGAGAGCGAGGGCAGGTTCGAGACCCCGAAAGACGGCTACAAGTTCGTGGCCTTCAACGCGGGACCGAGGACTTGCTTGGGGAAGGACCTGGCGTATCTCCAGATGAAGTCCGTGGCCTCGGCGGTGCTGCTGCGCTACCGGCTGTCGCTGGCGCCAGGCCACCGCGTGGAGCAGAAGATGTCGCTCACCCTGTTCATGAAGAACGGCCTTCGCGTCTATTTGCATCCTCGGGATCTTGCCGAGACTGCTGCATGATGACAGATAAGTAAGGAAGGATTGACTGATGGGTCTTTGCGATCGAGAAGACAGCGTGTGCATTGGTCTTAAAGATTGGTGTGCATGGGGACGACGATGCATGTAATCATTTTATTTTCTTGTCATTTGAGTTTGTATTTGTCTTACCTGGAAAAATCTTAAATATATCTTTATAAAAAACCATTTATTTTAATGCTTGTACTCGGAAATTCTAGCTTCGGATAAATGATAAATCTGTGTCCTAATTTACCATGAGTAGCACTTGTTCAATGAGAGATATATATTTCAACGGGAAAAAAGAATGTATTAGTGAATTCATATATGAGTGCATAGCTTCAATAAAAGTGAGTAAATTATACAGAAAAGTTGGTGATTGAAATTTGACCAAATGAATGTCAGTAAGCGACTCGGTTAAGAGTTATGATATCAATATAATCGAAAACTTAGGTAGAAAAGATGGTAATTTGATTTCTATAAAGTTGGTAACTTCAACAACTTCAATTTAAGTAGATAAAAGTTGGTAATTTTGTTTTTCTTGGCTTGACACCACCTTTTGAACCACATAAATCTTTTTAAAAATATATAGATACCGACACGTTGAATCGAATACATATATAGATATAATACTATTTCAGCCATATTATATAAAGAAGAAAATCAACCCACGATTTTCAGAATACCGCTTCAGCAAAAATGCAATTGATATCCCCCCTGTCATCTTGAATTAAACTGTTTTATGGCAATATGCAAGAGAAAATTCAGATTAGAGTGAAAACATATTGATCAATCAAGAGCGTGATAAGGAAATAATCGATTTACAAAATCGTCAAGAGGCGCTTTTCACTATTCAAATCCACTCCACGAAATAAATTTATTAATTTTAATAAATAGCAAAATAGTGGCATTAGATTAGATTAAAAAGATGAAAGAATAAATTAATAAGTCAAGAAATTAGAAAATATAAGAAAATCGCTCAAGAAAATGACTATGGGCCCATTTGGTTCGGTTTTTGGGGGATGTATTTGCAAAAATGCAAATACCTTTGGGTGAAGGGGGTTTTCCGAAATGTAAATAACGTTTGGTAAAATTTGCATTTGTAAATGACTTTTATTAAATTAAAAAAACAAAAAAGTAATTAAGAATAAAAAAAAGTTAATTTTTGTTCCCGGAACAAATCTAAGAATTGAGACCATATTTCTCTTATTCTTCTTCCCTTCTCTTCTTCTTTATCTATTGCCATCCCGCGATTGCTGTTCGCCGCCGTCCACCGCCCACCACCACCGGTCGCCGGCAACCGGTCCTGCGAGCTTGTCGGAGGCAAGCCCAACCACCGACGGCCACCGCGAGGCTCGCCCAACCCCACCGATGGCCGGGCGGGCCTCGCCTAGCCCCGATGACGCTTGCCCAACCCCGCTTGGGCCAATGAGGGCCAGCCTCGCCGAGAGCCGGTGACGCTCCGATGAGGTCACCGGCGGCAACTGGCCACTTGAAGAAGAAGAACAGGAGAGAGAAAGGAAAAAAATAAAAGAAAAAAAAGGAAAAAGAAAAAAATTATTTAAAAATTAAAAGAAATTGATTTGGAACATAATCAATGAGCACGATGCCAAACGCAATTCTATTCCAGAATCAGAAATTTTGGACAGTTAACAAATGGCTTAAAATGCTTAGAAATTGTTTTCGGGAACAGAATAAAAAAGAATTATTTTTGATCAGAAATTATTCCCGGGAACAGAATCATTACCAAACGCGCCCGTAGTCATTCAGAATCATACCTACCGAGACGAACATGTGAATTTTTTTATTTATTGTAATTGAGGAATTTTCAGCTTGAGTAGGTGCGAGCTTCAGAAAATGAGTTAAAATATGGATGAACCCATTTATGACATATTTTTAATCAAATTTATTTATGATATATTTAAAATAAACAGATTATCTTACGAAATTGGTCTCCCTAAATCCGAGTCACGAAATGAGTTGCATGATTTTATCATAGTCCTGGTTTTTCATATCCCCTTTTTGTTTTTCTTTTCAATATTTTTTTTTGAAGGCATCTTAGATTCGAAGGGATACGACACCGTTTCGCGATAATTAAAAAAAGCAAGAAAAACACAAGAAAAGTTAAAAGGAAAAAAGAAAGTTGCGGTTTGCAATTTTAAAAGCAATAGTTTGGAGCGCGTACTGGCGCGAAACGAAGCGGTGGCGCTCATCCCTTCCCGCTAAAACAAAACCGCTTATATCCATCTCCGCCATCTCTGCCATCTCTGCCCTCCCCTCCTCAAATCCGAGAAAACCCTACCGATTCGCCATTCCCATTCCTCAGCATTCGCTCATCCACAGCAATGCCTTCCATCGCCAAGCGAGGCGGCTCTCCGATCTCCCCCGCCGCCAAGTATCTCCCGGAGGCTCTCGCCGGCTCCGACGGCGACTCCACTCCTCAGAAGCGGAAGCTCAGATCCCATGCATCGGCCGCCGCCGCCGCCGCCGCCGAGAGCGGAGCCGTCGATCCGGCTGCGAAGAGAGTGTCGCCCCGTCGGTGCCTGAATCAGAGCCCAAACACTCCCCCGAAAGTGAGCTTGAGATTCTCTTCATACTCTGTTGTTACGCCGTTGTTGAAGTCAGAATGGATACTGAATTGATGATGGAGAGATCGCGTTCTTAAATTCTGTGCTCGTCAAATTGAATGTGCGTTTTTTGCAACCGCTAGGAAGTGAAAAGGCGATTTAGATGGTGGATCGGTTATGGCGAATTCGATACCGTGTCATCTAAGGAAAATCACGTAGTTAGTGTAATTATGTAGGATTCAATTGATCAGGATCAGCCGTAAATTTTGTACTATTTCTGGGTTTACGTTGTAATAAGATTCGGTCATGCAAATTTCGGTGTACGCCTCAGTAGGAAGTTGGAAACACCATTGGTTTTGCTAATTTGAAATTATCTGCAGAGAATTGAGAAAGCAGTTGCCGATAAGCCCTCGAAACCAAAGAAATCACCAGCTGAGGGATTGCCTGATAGTCTTGTCGCCGATAGCAAATGGAATCCGAGAGGCAAGTAGAACCTACCAAGATATACACTGAACACCATAGCAGTGCTGACTTTAATTGTGACGAAAGGAAATTAATGTTTCTGTAATGTGACAATAGATCCTCAGCAGATGAGTGCAGCAAAGGAAGCGCTTCATGTGTCGACGCTGCCACCATCTGTGTCTTGCCGAGAAAATGAACAAAGGATGATTGTGGATTTTTGCAAGGGATGCATTGAGCATGGGAAAGCCGGCAGCCTATACATCTGTGGATGCCCAGGGACAGGGAAGTCCTTATCCATGGAAAAAGTGAAGGAGCTCTTACTGCATTGGACACAGGAGGTTAGCTTTCCATTCTTTACTGCTTGATGATGCTGTGGTTAGATTTATTATCCCTTTCTGTATATAGGATCCCAAGAACCTTCATTCATCATTTTAGATAAGAATATATGATGTACTTTGGCATAGCTACATTTTCACAAGTTAAACACCTTCCATAAAGAGTAAGGACATGCTTTATAGACAATGAAAATGTCTCGGTCCTTCTTAAAAGGACCTCGATGGTATTTGTGCACATATTTCCTTGAAAGTTATTAATCAATTACAGCTTTCACAAGGTTAGAGTTTCATAATAGAGAAGTTACCTTTCTTGAATATCAGCATTTAGATACTCAGATCTCCAAAGTAGATTATAGGAGTAGTTTTTTGTGGTCATCTTAGAAATTGTCAAGTCAATTTTATCTTTTGACTTGTTTGCTATGAGAATTCAGAACCAGAAGTCACGATGCTTTCTGATTTCTTCTAATATATTTCACTAATGTTGATCTGTTTGGGATCTCTCTTTACAAAAATGCTTTGAATGTTTCCAGGCAGGCCTTCAGCAGCCAGAAGTTTTAGCTTTAAACTGCACTTCTCTATCCAGCACATCAGAGATCTTCAGCAAGGTAGTTTTAATGGAAAAGCATCTACTTTTGCATGTTAGACCCTGCACATCCTTACCTGCCATGTTTGCTGACAGATATTATCCAAGTACCAATTGCCGAAAGTGACAAATAATCGTACCTCAGCTTTGCAATTGCTTCAGAAATTATATTCAGAGAAGCAACAATCCAGAAAGATGATGTAAGGAGCAATTTCATTGACTATACTTATGAACACTTCACACCATTGAGGCAGTATTGGCCCAGAGTCACGTAGATCCTGATACAGTTTAACATGTTGCAAGAAGATGCAAATTCTTTTAAGTTGCTCACAGTTATGGCAGTAGGAGTATATGAGTCTGCTTCTGCTGAACTGATTTTCCACTTGCAGGCTAATTATTGCAGATGAGTTGGATTATTTGATCACAAAAGACCGTGCTGTGCTTCATGATCTTTTTATGCTCACCACTTTCCCATTCTCTAAATGTATATTAGTAGGTACTTATCATTGCTCACTATATCTGGTTGATACTGTACCTTTTACTTTCTTTTTGTTAGAATATTTAAATAATAAATCACGCCTTCATCTAATAGCTTAAGCTTTTAGAACATTTGGCAGTGGTCCCACAAAATCTCACATGGTATCAGAGCTAGGAGGTCTTGAGTTCGAATCTTCCAGGCCCCTATTTGCCTCCCCAATTAAACTTCCACGCTTAGTACTAGGCAAAAAAAAAAAAAAAAAGACTAGACTAAGCGTGAAGGGGGTGTTAGAATATTTAAATAATAAACCACGCCTTCCCATCTAATAGCTTAAGCTTTTAAAATGTTTGGCAGTGGTCCCGTAAAATCTCACACTTTTCATTATTTTATAAAGCAATATGCTACATGCAATTTGACGTAAGTTTGGCCATATTCCTTCTTGCAGGAATAGCAAATGCAATAGACTTGGCAGATCGTTTTCTACCGAGGCTTCAATCCTTAAATTGTGAGCCATCTTTTCTTGACCTGATGAGATACAAACTTTTGTCTTGATAGAATTTATTGTTGACTTTTTGCTTGCTCTAAATTTTGTGGCTCACATACCTTCACTTTGTTTGAATCTAAAACACTTGAAGCTTTTGCAACAAATAAATATTGACACAGATATTTATATATAATTCCTTCAACAAATTTTAAAATTCGAAAGATAATTTCAATTTTGGCAGAAAGCAAATAAATACTTTTTGGTTTTGCTGAATCTCAAATGAACAAGCCCTTAGTGTTTCTCTGATCTGGATATAGTGCTTACTCCTGTCTTTGTCCTTTTGTTCCTGTTAGGCAAGCCTTCCATTGTTAGTTTTCGGGCTTACTCCCCAGAGCAGATTGTCAGGATTCTTCAAGAGAGACTCAAGGTAGTTATATGCTTTTCCCTATTAGAATCTTCTTGTGTTCTCAGCACCATGCAACATCTGAATATGAAACCCTGAATCTGTTTCCTTTTTGAAATTGGGTATGTGGGTATTTGAACTTCAATATCACGATACCTAATCTACCTCTATGAGTCATTTCACGAGATATATTGTCTTCTTTTTCCATTTATCCTTAAATTGATGTTTCGGTGGCTGTGAATATGGTACATTTTACCTACCACTTTGAAACTTACAAGTCAAGTTCATACAGATTTTTCTCAAGAGAGAAATTCTGGAGGAATTCCTTTTTAAGGACTTTAATGAGTAGGCTTTGCTGAAATCATAGTATTGTAATTAAGAGCCATTGATGTTGATGGCTGTTCATTTGACAGGTGCTCCCTTATCCTGTCTTTCAACCACATGCCCTGGAACTCTGTGCCAGAGTGAGTCTGTTAGTATTTTTTTCCTGAGTTTGAAACTTTTGCATGATGTCCGCTGTTTCTTTAATTATTTGTATATATGGATACTGAGTGAATGAGATACAACAGAAAGTTGCGGCAGCATCTGGAGACATGCGGAAAGCTCTTTGTATTTGCAGGTTTGTAACTTAAAACAAGATAAGTTCACTTGTAGCGTATACTAGGTTGTTAGGTTTGCCAACATTCATGCCATGATTTCTTCCTGTTACTGTATTTTTTACGAATATAAGCATTGATATTATCATGAGAAATGCAGAAATCAATGCTCTTTGTGAGCTCTATATCTGAGAAAGAAAAGCCCCCATACCATTGTCATTACTGACGGAATTACTACTCTTTAATGAGAATCTTTTCCCTTGTTTTGGCAAATTGACTTCTCAGTCTGTTAACTTCTCCACATCGCCGGTGAAGGAATTCACCAGTTATTGCGATAGATTATATGATTTCTTTTATAAATTGTCTCCATTCCCATAAATAGTAACTGGAGTTAGGTATTGCTACAGGAGTGCAATTGATATGCTAGAGGCGGAGCTTCAAGAGTCAACAAGGAGCACACATTTGTCGATGCACGATGAGGACAAGGGTCAGCAAGCAGTCACAACGCCTGAATTCTCAAAACTGCAAGAAATAGATGCTGTGAGTGTCTGCTGTGGTAACTTTGCATCCCTCTTCCAAGCTTTGATCTCTCTAGATGGCTCTAGTCACACATACCCATTAAAATGAAGGCTTTTTAATGTCTGCCAATCGATGGCAAGTGCTCTATAGAGAAATTTCCTTCTGCATATCTGAATTAGGATTATGTTCATCAAATGTACCATTCTCTTGTCAGCCCCTCAGACGCATCAAAACCATTAGGTGTTGTCCAATGAATAGCTCATTCACAAAATTGTTGTAAAGCAATTCAACTGATAATAGATAATAAACTGTAAGAACATCAAACAGGTGCACTTTAGCAGAAACACTATGTAATATGTGGAACTGGGAAGTGTGCTGCAGACTCTTCATGAATATTTTGCCATCTTTAGAATTAGTTTATCAAATGCAGTGGTTTTCATTTGTCTTTATTGAAGATTTTGTCTGCCTACAGAGATGTACCCCTATCAGATTGACTTTTATAATTGTTACTATGTCATTTTATCATCTTTAACTTTTTCAGGTTGAAATATTATATTATCTAAAATTGTTAAAGAATATTATTGTCCATCTCCTCTTTAGGCATTTCTGATTTCTTAAACTTTTGCCAGGTCAGGATAGATCACATGGTTCTTGCATTATCCAGAACATTCAGATCACCCGTGGTGGACACCATTCAGATTCTTCCACAACATCAACAGGTATGTTTAAGCAAATACTGAGTAGCATCATATTATGTCATATATATAGCAGCTCAATATACAGGTATAAAAATCGACAGTTTTGTGTATGCTTTAGCCATTTATATCCAGGGCTTTTCATTTCTTTCTTACTGGTCCTTAGCTGGCCACACTATTAAAACTTTTGTTACTTTCTTAACAACCGGACTGCAGATTATACTTTGCTCTGCTGTAAAACTTTTCCGCGGTCGGCAGAAGGAGACAGCTGTTGGAGAGGTGCGTCTCATTTTCGACTTCTGACTGCAGAAAAATTTTGCAGTTGCTATTGCTAGCTAACTTGGTATAGAAATGCAGTTATACAAAAGTTACCTGGATGTCTGCAAATCAACACACATACCTGCAACTGGATTTCTGGAATTTTCTAGTATGTGCAGAGTCCTTAACGATCAGGTAATATACCATCACCAAATGTGCTATCATTCTTTGGTTCTTATTTTGGAGATTGGTCTTTAAAATCAAAGAGTAGCTGCTTAATTGATGGCCATCACTGAAATTGCAGGGTCTTCTCAAACTAGGTCAATCTCGAGAAGATAAATTACGAAGAATAGCATTAAAAGTTGATGAAGCAGACATTACATTTGCATTGCAGGTATTGGAAAAAGATGCTTTTCTCATCATCCTACCTATAGCTTCTTCGTTAAGATATCTCCAAAGTCCAACTCTCACCATTTACTATATGCTGAACAGGGAGTTCGTTTCTTCCGAAACTGTCTTCAGTAGTGCAACAAACGGTGGCCACAAATCATTATACCTCATCTTGCAACACAAGGCTTTATTGCTCTTCATTTATCTGGTCACTCTAATTTCAAGGTTAGCATCAGCTCTTCAGGTTGCGTTATGAGAAGAAGAAATTGCAACTATTTGATTTATCAGTAGTGATCTTAACATACAGTGTCAATAATTTAGAATTTTGTGTGCACAAGTCACGACTCCCTATGTCAACTTTTATTTGACAATCAAATAACTCGTACGTTCTTCTTTGCATTCAAAATTTTTGACAGGTGTCTTCTCTCTCCCATTTGAGCATCATTGTTACTAGTGTTTCCTCCATTAAGAAGCTCAACGGAAAAGCATCAAGTGGAGCTCGAACAGATTATGTATAGAAGTTATTTCAGACGTATAGGAAGGAAGAACTCAAATCATACCGGATAAAATCAATCAAAATTTTGAGTATAGCTCTAAAGAAGGTTTTAATTTTGTTTGCCTGCTATTAGATGAATAAATAGCCAAAGAAAAAAAAATACTGCACTGAGTAAATAGTTTATTTAAACCAATTTTTTTTAGGTGCTTTATGTTAGTTTCTGTTGTCAATTAACAGTACCAAGAAGTGTTGTATAACCGATCCTGTGGCTCTTGAAATTATCTTTTACAGAGAGTTCTGCAAGCAGTAGAAATTTTCTTCAGTCCATTTTATGATTGTTGACAAGTGAATACTAATCACTGATATTATCATAGTTGGATTGTAAACTTCATCAAAGTTGGAATGTAAACTCATGAGCATAAGGAGGCCTTTCTCTATCATGGCAGTGATGCCATTCTAACAAACAAGAGGGTCACAGGTTCTAACAATGTGTAATTAACACATTCTTGATTCATTAGAATTTCGATTGGATCTATCTTAGTGCAAAGCAGTTTCATGCTAGAACTTTTTGCAATAAAATTGTTTGACATTGCAATTGGGGCATAACGATCTTCCAAGTCATCATCCTCTGGCTGCTCCTCCACTCCTTTCTTCTTTTTTCCTTCCTTTGCTGGAGCAGCGGTGGCAATAACAGCTGGCCATAGCTGCGACAAATTTGCTTGGATACTGAAAATCACTGAAAATTTATATCTTGCCAAAAGACAACACGCATGGAATAGACAGACTCAAGACAAGCGGAACAAGAACACCTGGATGGCCAATGACACAGGGGACACCTTGGAGAGCTCAGTAGCAGACCGCTGGACAAGATCCTCCTCAGTCAAGTCAAGAACCTCCCGACTGAAGAACAGATCCATTCTCCTAAACCGTGATGACAACAAGTCAGGAGTGATGATTTCTACAGATGCCCTTGTCTTTGCGGGTATGCTCGGCACCTGAGAGAAAAGGGGACGTCTGAGTACCCATTTTTTTTTTTTTTGCCCAGAAGAAAACTTGTTGGACATGATTCTGCTTGTCTTAAGCAAAAAAGACAAATGATTCTACTTGTTGATAATTCTACCTGGAAGAAGGAAAGTCTGAAAAGGGTCGAGTCCGCGAGTCCGATTCCAGATTCAAGATAGGGTACGCCCGAGGACCAGGCATGGCGGGATAAAGCAACAAGCAGCAAGGGATTGGCTGAAAGTTTGCCTCGATTTGGTACCGCTCTCGCGGCCCGCACCGAAACAGTGCTTTACCCCTAGATGTCCAGTCAACTGCTGCGCCTCAACGCATTTCGGGGAGAACCAGCTAGCTTTGGGTTCGAGTGGCATTTCACCCCTAACCACAACTCATCCGCTGATTCTTCTGTGGAACCATCACGTCAATGGGGGTAATGAGACCAGCACAAGCAGGATCTCCCACCTGTTCAGCTAAGCATGAACAAAATTAGCACACGAGCAGAATCAATTAGTTGCCTTAGAAAGCATGAGTCAATATAGGATTATTCATAATGGAAAAAGCTAACTCTTATCTTAATCATACTAGGTCGAGGACATTTGCCAATCAAGGATCAACTTGTCGAAAGGTCCATAAAAAGAAATCCAAAGATGCAAATCCAAAAAGTCAACAATTGATAATTGGTCCAGAAAACTTCCAAAGGAGATTGAGAATGATGTGTGTTAATTGCCAGTTCCTGATGTGATGTTAAGCTGATGAATGCGATGTTAAGCTGATGAAGATGCTCAAAGTGCAAGCTTTCCACCATGCTCAACAGAACCACGATTGCAAATTATACGAACTACTTATGGTCTCTTGATCAGACATAAATATAAAAAGAATAAACACAAAATCCCCACGGAAGAAATAGCCTCGATTAGGTGCGAAGATCAGTAATCTCATTTTTTTTATAGGCTGAGGAGAACAACTTTCTGAAGGATTTCATGGCAAGCAAGATGAATGCAAAAGAGGATTATATGGCAGGCAAGACTTTTATAACTTTCGAAACATATAGCTTATATTTGGGAACCTCTTCACGCGCTTCTTTCAAGTCACCCTTTGTGAAGATCAGCGCCACATTTCCCTGATTCAATCGGCCTTTCCAGTGTAAAACATTAAATTTTGCTGTGTGAAACCATAGTGGCACGATGTACTGATTTGGGAGACAACTCTAGAAGATGATATTAGAGAATAGGTACACTATGTGTCATCGTTTCTCACACTTTCTCTTGCAACTGCTCTGAAGACTAGATAAAATACTATTGACTGAAATTCTCGCTTTTTCCGAATATTAAAGAACTCAACCCGCACCATTCTAAAGATAACATCGTTCGAGTTCGACTGCAGACACGCTGATAAAATGCCGAACAAGGTTGCGATTTCCTTCTATTACATCGTTTTTTTTTCTCCTTCGTTACTCTCTCTCTCCTCTCATCGTTTTCTTTGGTTTTCTTTATGCCTTTGAGGATGATAATGGCTCACAGCCGTCAATGGCTCACAGCCGCTTGCTAGCCACTCGTCACCAACCTGTTTTCTTCTCTCCCTGGCCTGCGAGCAACACCGACACTCGTCCATGCCCGTCATCATCAGTCGGCCAGAATTGGTCGGCCTTTGGAGACTGAGATGGGTGAAGCCAAATCTGGACAAGCGGCTTGCAAGCGATGCCGACTTGTCCACGGCCGTCGTTCGGCAAAATATGTGCGGCTTGGTCAACGAAAGCGACTCCGCCAGTGGCGATAGTGGGGGAGGCATGGAGGTCAATCTTAGAGGAAGGGGATGACGAGATGGGTTTTTCAAGCATGAGGGATTGGAGGCTGGCACCGGAGAACATGGTGTCGAAGTTGGACAACTCCTTAGTGGCCATCGAACGAATAACAGGAGGCGGGACGGCGACGATGATGGCGACAGAGAGGCAGGAGTTGGAGGCATTGTACGTGTAGCGGCCATTGTTGTTTCACAGAGCGAGCTTAGAGAGGGAGAGAGAGAGTGAGAGAGGTGACAGAGGAGAGAGATTAAGATAAAAAATTTGACAAATATACTCATTATGCATATATTATAGATATATGACGACGTCACAAGATAGGACTATTCCATATTTTCTTATTGGGCATGATTTTGGGGTGGGAGCTAAAAGCGTCATGGTGGGCCAGCATCAATCTCCATTTTTATTCCTTTGAGGTTCGAGATCGGCGCCTTTTTGTCTTTGTCAGAAGGTTCGAGGTTACTCGGTTGGTCAAATTTTGTCACCAGGCTCAGCTCAGGCCCCTTCTACAGCATAGTGGGGCCCACGAGATCCCGGACAGTGTTTGACTTTCAGTGGGGCACACGGGAACCCTGAAGCACGTGAAGCCTGCGTTTTACTTTTGTCCTTAGCCCCTCCTCCCAGGATCTCTCCCGTTGACCGACTAGCGGCACTTAATTTAATGCTCCTTTTACATGTAAGATTAGGCGCTCCACTCCAGGGCACTTCCTGAAACATACTTAGATCTGAAATAACTCGATCTTTAAATTGCTGATTGTACGTGGCATAAGAATAACCAATGTGTTAAGAACTACGAAATTTTCCCAATTGATCGCTTAACAAGGCCCCGTTTATTTGTGTTTTTTTTTTTTCTGTTTCTTGAATACAATTTCTGTTTTTTTGTTAGAGAACCAAAAAAAAATAACGTAAACGCGTTTGTTTGCGTTTTTGTTCCAATTTTTTTTTTTGTTTTTGGAAATAAATTTGGAATAAAACAAGAACAAAAAAAAACTTACTTTTTGTTCCTGAAACACTTCGGAGAAACAATTTTTCTCTCTCTTATTTTTTCCTTCTCTTTCTTTTCTTTTTCTTTGGCCGGTGACCTCGCAGGAGCACCGCCGGCCCCCAGCGAGGCCGAGCTCGCCTAGTCAATGCGGGGCCACCGGCCCTCGTTGGTCGGTCGGTTGTCAGCCATGGCTGAGGCTGGAGACCGGCCAAAAGGAAGGAAAAAGAAAAAAGAAAAAAAGAAAAGAAAAAAGAAAAAAAGGAAAAAGAAAAAAGAAAAAAGGAAAAATAAAAAAAATATTAAAAAATTAAAAGAAACAAAAAAATTATACAAGTTTACTAAATATGTTCCTGTTCTTTTTTATTTTAGAAATAATTATTTCTGTTCTCTAGAACAATTTTTAAATAAAAACATTACTAAATGTATGCGGAAAAGCGCTTTTAACTCTTTCATCTGAACAGACACAAATCTTCTAGGCCGTAATTATCGAGGCAAGAAGCCAGCCCAAGCCCGAGACCGAGCCCAAGGTTCCGGAAAGCGGGCCTGCGGATAGTAATTCCCACGACCGCCATGGAAGCACCACGTCACGCAAGACAAGGCGAGAGATCTCATCATCTGCCCGTTCAGAAACACAGCCTTTCCACTGTCAAGAGTTTCTAGAAACCGTACTCAGGACAGCGAGAGAGGCTGCGCGTCTCTGTTTGAATTCCTCCACCTCTCTCTTTTCTTTTTCTTCCGCCGAGACCGGAATGGCTCTGAAGATTCCCATGGAAACCCTAGCCGTCGCGCCCCGCCGGCTCCCTCCTCTCCCCAGGTCGCGCCCCGTCGCGGCCTCCGTCGATTTCGGCGGCGGAGTCTCCAGCTCCCTCGCTCTGCTCAGCTCCAGCTCGCGCTCGCTCTCGCGATTCCCCGCTCTGCGATGCTCGGCTCAGCCCTCTCCATCATTAGGTCCGTCTCCATTCCTTTCATGTTCGCAGGAGGAGCGGTTTTTGTCTGTCGCGATCGTTTTTGTGTGCATTGATCGTTGAGAACCGGTAGGGCGGAAGTAATGAAAGAACGCGAATGTGGACGCGTTCGTCTTTTCACGATGGTTTCCGTCGCTGAGAGTGCTTCTGAAAATAGCTGAGTAATGGATCCGTCAGTTGAATGAACTCGAGCTTTGTTCCTTGGAAATGCTAATTTAGGTAGAAAGCGACAAGAGGTTTTGAAACTGTGGATACCTTTATGTCTGAATTATTAGCAACTGAATTGCTTGACTAATTGAATCCGGGTGACTACTTTACTCTCAAATGAGGTGATCTGCTTATTTGATTTGGCTGAGGTTTGATAGTGGTTCGGTACTAATAGGTTTTTCTGTATAATGAAAGAGAAATATATGTGTTTTTCTGCACTTTGTGATTTTTGACATTTAATTTCTAGTTGACCAGTCGGCGAAGTTCCAAGAAGCTGCCAAGAAGGGCAATTTGGTTCCCCTATACAGATGTATTTTCTCTGATCATCTCACTCCGGTGCTTGCTTACCGGTGTTTGGTGAAGGAGGATGACAGAGATGCTCCTAGTTTTTTGTTCGAGTCTGTTGAGCCGGGTTTGCAGGTTTCTAGCATTGTAAGTCTTCATCACCTTTTCTTTTCTTCACCTATTCTGATCCACGCAAAATGCGCATCCCTTGGATTTAGTTTGTAGTTATTTGTCATCTATGTGAGGAGAGCATAATTGTTTTTCCTGTTTTGTGCTCATTCTGCTGTAATATTGTTTTAGGGAAGGTACAGTTTTGTTGGAGCTCAGCCAACTATTGAGATTGTGGCTAAAGAGAATATGGTAACAATCATGGACCACGAGGAGGGGTCCAGGACGGAGGAAATCGTGGAGGATCCAATGGTTGTTCCTCGTAGAATTATGGAGGGATGGAAACCCCAGATGATTGATGAACTTCCAGAAGCATTTTGCGGTAAGAAACTTGATACGATGGTTTTAATCTGCTGATATTCATATTGTTTTGCTTTATTGCAGCTTCATTTCTTCTATGCAAAACTTACTGAACAAGGTTGTTATCATTTTGAAACTATTTTGTCTCAAGTGATAATGGATTTTGAATTGGACTATTCAACTTTTTCATGATATCAAAGTCCTATTTCTTTTCATTATTTCAGAACTATTTTTCATCTCTTATCTGCAAATAACAAACTCCTCTTGGACCAGGTGGATGGGTTGGTTATTTTTCATATGACACGGTGCGCTATGTGGAGAAGAGAAAACTACCATTCCGTAGTGCCCCATCAGATGACAGAAATCTACCTGATGTTCATCTAGGCCTTTATGATGACGTTATTGTATTTGATCACGTGGAGAAGGTACATTCACTTTGTTCACAGAGCATGTTTCAGTCAAAATTCGATTCTGTGCGCGCTTCTTTTCTTTTGGTGTGAGAGCACCTTCTGTAGCTGAAAATTCTGAATAAAGAAATTGGAAGACATGAACTTAAAAATATTCATGCATGGTGGCTTTCAATGTGAGAGTTCAAATTGTTGAGTTTTTTTCTCTAAATCACAAATAAGTGATACTCCATGAAAAATGTGATAGAACATGTGCATAATGATATACGACTGATAATTCTGTCACTGATTCAATGTCCTTGATTTTTCATTTCGTTTCCCTGTCACCAGAAAGCTTACGTTATTCATTGGGTTCGATTAGATCAATATCCTTCAGTCGATGAGGCGTTCGATGATGGAATGAATCGATTGGAGACTTTAGTATCTAGAGTACATGATATAGATCCGTAAGTAATCTTCTTTTTACATGCTAAATGAAGTACTTTTTATTATGATCAAGCAGAAAGTAAAGTACTATTAATTGGCCTGCTAAAGCTTGATCTGCGATTTCAAATTTCAGTCCAAGACTGCCGGCCGGTTCAATAAAGCTATTCACTCGCCTGTTCGGTCCAAAGTTGGAGATGTCAAGTATGACAAGTGAGGAATATAAGAAGGCGGTGCTGCAGGCTAAAGAACATATTCTGGCTGGTGATATCTTTCAGATTGTGTTGAGCCAGCGCTTCGAACGAAGAACATTTGCAGACCCATTTGAAATCTATAGAGCATTGAGGATTGTTAATCCAAGCCCCTATATGGCTTATTTACAAGTGTGCCTTCCTTTCCATAAGCTTGTTTTATAGTAAGAGTTATTGTGGAAGCTGAATAAATGTTTTTCATTTGGTTTAGGGAAGGGGTTGCATACTTGTTGCTTCAAGTCCAGAAATTCTTACGCGGGTGAAGAAGGTAAATATGAGAATAGCTAAGGAATTTTCCTTTAGACTTTTACTTGGCATCTTCTTTCATACCCTCCTTTTGCTTGTACCCAGAATTTAAGAGTTTCTTGGTAATTTTTCCTTCATGACAGAAAAGGGTTACTAATAGACCTCTTGCTGGGACTGTTAGAAGAGGGAAGACGCCAAAGGAAGATTTGATGTTAGAGAAAGAGCTTTTGAGTGATGAAAAGCAGTGTGCTGAGCACATTATGCTGGTGGACTTAGGTAGAAACGATGTTGGAAAGGTTTATTGCTTCGCCTTCTTTGTTGTTTTATTCTCGAATTTTGTTTTTTACAGGATAAGGCATTCTAGTGTTTGGATATTGCTCCTTTCTTTGGTGATACTTCTGGTTAGTCAACTTTGATAAACTTCCAAAGCCATCTAGTACTATGCATAATCAGTGTGCTGTTGACAATGCATACCTAGTATGTGGTCCCTTTAGTGGACTTGTGTCTTGGTGCACATGGGAGCACTCATCTTCATTTTCTCATCACCTTTCACTGTGGATGAGATTTGCAGACTTGTGGCAGATATTGCCTCTTGAGTTCTCTCACCCATGTCCATGATTTGTATCAAATCCACCCACAAAATATGAGAAAGTTTTCATACTCGCGCCTATGTTGAAGTGCTATTTGGCTTTTATCGTTTAGGTTATAAAAAATTGACCCATGTTGAACATGTCATTCCTATTGCTTACCAAGATATTTCTCATGCATGTCTACTTGGTTTTTGTTTGCTAGACAGTTAGTGTTCTGCTTAGTGAATTTCATAAGTGACCTATAACGAGAATGGAAAAAAGGAAAATTTTACATTGATCCTGCTATTTTTGGTGATGAGTTTTGTAATCTTTGTACTATTAGCTTATTTATGCATGGAGATGACACCCTCGTTTTTTCAGGTATCTAAACCTGGTTCTGTCAAGGTTGAGAAGCTCATGAATATCGAGCGCTATTCTCATGTGATGCACATAAGCTCTACGGTAATTGTTCTTTTGAATTTGTCTCCCATGAGGATTGCTGAAGAAAAAGTCTTCCTATATTTTTACGTAATTAACACAAGAGGAACTAGTTAAATAGCATTTTCATTATAGTTTTTTGTTGAAAGACGGAAAATTGAATTAAATGCTTGGTTAGGTCGATGTGATACTAAGCTATCTATTTATAATAAAGCCAAAAAGCCAAAAAGCCAAAATTACAATATCACCCTTATTGTCTCCATACGGGAAATAATAAAGGACATAGACCAGCATACCCCTATCAGCCAAATACTCTCAACACATGTCCAACTTGACTAAAACATGGTAAAATGATTTAACTTCTGGCTCTTTAGTGAATATGTCAGCGAGTTGGTCACTAGACTTAATAAAGGGCATACAAATTAAACCACTTTCCAACTACTCATTGATAAAGTGACGGTCAATCTCCACATGTTTCGTACAATCATGCTATACAAAACTGTGAGCAATACTAATGGCAATCTTATTATCTCAATATAGTATCATAAGAACATGAATCGATACAACCGGATTTTGAAGTAATCCTTTAAGCCATAAAAACGCACAAACTCCCTGTGCTGTGGCATGAAACTCTTCTTCAATAGTAGAATAAGCAATTACATTTTGCTTTTTACTACACCAAGTTACAAGATTTCCTCCTTAAAAAGTATAATACCCAGAAATAGACTTCCGTTCAAGGGATGCAGCCCAATCAGCATCTGTATAGGCTTCAACTTTCAAGCCATCATGAGGAGACAAAAGAATCCCTTTTCTAGGAGCAGATTTCAAATACTAAAGGTTCCAAAGAACGGCACCCATATGAGTAGAGTATGGATCATGCATAAATTAACTCACTAAACTCATGGCAAAAGTAATATCAAGTCAGGTGTGGGACAAATAAATCAACTTGCCCACTAATTGTTGATAACAACCCTTATCTGCTGGATCACTATCCTTTTCTTGAAGACGAGTATTGGCCTCAGTAGGTGTATTGGAGGGATGACATCCCATCAAGGACATACTTCCTTGGGGATAGAAAGATATTTTTTGAAAATTTGGCAATGTCAATCTCGAGAAAGTTACGGAGCTTTCCAAGATCCATTATCTCAAACTCTTGTCCAAGAAACTTTGTCAATTGGTTGATCTTATTGTTATCATTCCTTGTGACAACAATATTGTCTACGTAGACAACAAGAATAGTGACTTTGGCATTTGATCTTTTCACAAATAAAATATGATCAGCATTACTTGGTTTATACCCAATGGAAACTATAGCTTTTTGAAATCTACCAAACCAGACTCAAGGTGGCTGCTTCAAACCATAAAGTGTACGTTTTAGCTTACATACTTTACTTTGAGTTTTATCACAAGAAAAACCTAAAGGAATCTCCATATACACTTTCTTTAAACTCTCCATGAAGAAAGGCTTTCTTCACATCTAACGATTGAAGATCCCATCCTTGGTTAACAGCACAATAAAGTAGAACTCAAATGGTATTCAACTTGGCAACAGGAGCAAAACTATCTTGATAATTGACCCCATAAGTCTGAGAAAATCCCTTTGCCACCACTGTGCTTTATATCTGTCCAAAGTACAATCCATCTTCTGTTTGACTACAAACACCCATTTGCATCCTACAGGCTGTTTCCCAAGAGGACGTGCCATTTTTCTTTAAAGCATGCATCTCCTCCACCATTGCTAACTTCCACTTCTCATTTGCAAAAGCTTCTTGCCAATTCTGTGGAATGGAAACAGAAGATAGAGAAGACATAATAGTATAATAGGAGCTAGACAAAGAGTGATATGAGACAACATGGGATATAGAGTGTCGAGTACATGTTTTAGTACCCTTTTGAAGTGCAATAGGAAGATTAGAAGGAGAAACCTAACCATAAGGAGTAGAATAATCCGGTTCTGGAAATGATGACCGAATAGACAATGTATCAGTGATCTTAACTTGAGTGTTGGTAGTGGGATCCCTACAATGATATGTCTTCAATGTCTCCCCCTGAAGTGGTTGTTTTGTTATCTCCCCCTGAGGTACTATACTATCCTCTTCCTATATTGTATTGTTTTCCTCTTGAGAAGGAGAACTATCAAAGACTATTGGAGAAAGAGGATAATTGACATCTTTAATAACATTTAAAATGGGCAACATCTCTACACTAGGACATTCCCTTGAAGAGGTGGAGCAGAATAATAGAAATTACACTTGGGAAAAATCACTTCCATAGGTACAATGGTGTGCCTAGACGGAGGATGATAACACTTATAACCCTTTTGAGTAGCTGAATACTGAAGCGAAAATGCAGTGGAGACCACAGGGTGCCAAGTTTTTTTCCTCCATGGAGAGTTAGAAGAAAGACATTCTTGTTACAAAACTCTAGGTAAAGTGTGTAAGTTGAAACATGCAAGTTGGATTACAAGCTGCACGTGGAATTTTGACTATGCACATTCACGTGAAATCTTTTACCACACACCTTCATGTAAAGGACAAGTGGCTTTGATACCATGTTGAAAGACACAATTGAACTGAATGTTTGGTTAGGTCGACGCAACCCCAGGCTATCAATTTATGATGTAGCCAAAAAGCCAAAATTACAATATCACCCTTATTGCCCCCATATATGAAATAATAAAGGAAATAGACAAGTACACCCCTATCAGCAAATACTCTCAACATTTTCTTTGGTCTGTTTGTAGTGTCTTTAACTCGTAACTTATTTAGTGTTTGAAATTTGATTTTATCCAGTTCTGACCTCCCTGAGTTTTTAGAAACCCATTGCTGTGAACTTTTATGATCAAATGCAATCATGTCAAGTTTTTCCAGAATTTATCAACATTATATTAAATTTCTATGTTTTGGGGTGAAAGTCAATATGTAACTTGCTGTTTGAATCACATTGGATGCATTCTGCAATTTTTAACTGAACTTCTTCTCTTTTCTCCCTCTTATTTTTATCTCGCCGTGATAATTTACTCTTATAATAGTGTATATGGGTACTTCTTTCGCACCTTGATAACAAAGGAATAAATTATTTATTGACTTTTGCCTCATATAGTATTCTGCTTGCCATTTCAGGTCACTGGGGAGTTACTTGAAAATCTATCCGGCTGGGATGCTTTGCGTGCAGCATTGCCTGTTGGAACTGTTAGTGGTGCACCAAAGGTTTGCTTCTGACCTATTAGTAATTTTTAATATCCAGGTTGCTTTTCCATGGTACCATATTGGATTTTCAATTGTTCAGTTTGCTTATAAAGGTGTAGTCGATCTTCATGCATATAAGTAAAGATGAGAATACGACAGAAAACTGACTTTATTATGTGGGAGCTATGCATTGATCTATTGACTACTTTCAGATTCTTGGCATATGTAAACTATTGATGAGTTACTTTAATAGAGCTCCTACAACTTTTCATATAGTAGAAAAGAATCAATTGGAGACCACCTGTTTGGACATTACATTTGGCTTGATTTTTTTTTTTTTTTGGGGGGGGAGTGGGGCGTGGGGTTTTCCTAAGAGCTTGGGTGGGGTTTGTCGGGCTTGAGAAAACCATGCATATTGTGGAGGAATGTTTGAAATACCTCTTAAATTTCTCCATTAACCATCTTCGCCTACTACTATTGGATGAAACAGTTCAACATAATTTTCTATGTGCTAAAAGTTGATGCCTCTTTTCAGATAAAGACATCTCGGTATATTTCCATGATATTGTGCAAGTATAATCTTAAATCCTGTTTATTAGAAAAGGGGAAAACACATTATATATCAGTTGCTGGCCCTTCTCTCCGCCAGAAGTCATGTTACTCAGTTGCTCATCCTTTACGTATAGGTGAAAGCCATGGAGTTGATTGATCAGTTGGAGGTAACCAGGCGTGGGCCCTATAGTGGTGGATTTGGAGGCATTTCATTTTCTGGTGACATGGACATAGCGCTTGCTTTGAGAACCATTGTTTTCCCAACTAGAATCCGCTACGACACAATGTACTCGTACAAGGACATGAACAAGCGTCGGGAATGGGTTGCTCACCTTCAGGCTGGTGCAGGTATCGTGGCTGACAGTGATCCGGCTGATGAGCAGAGAGAGTGCGAGAACAAGGCTGCTGCTCTTGCCCGTGCTATTGATCTTGCCGAGTCGTCATTTGTTGATAATTGACTCTTTTGTTGATAATTGGCTTTAGAGTCCTGCTGTAAGATAGCCGTTATTTTTTTCAATCCACCCCGTTCTCAAGCAAAATTTGTCAGTTGGGGCACTTTTGCTTGCTGTATGGACAAGATTTTTGAAACGGTCTCAATTAGAATTGAGCATGGTTCCAAGGTAGAACCTAAAACTTGAGAGCTGGATCAATGAGAACTTGCCCGATTCTAGATTTTAAGGTATGCATAGTAGATTCGAAGTTTTGTATTAATTGGTAGGTTTCAAGTTCTAAGTTAGTGAAACCTGCAAATTTGAACTTGGGATAAGTTTCCCATGTTTTTCTTGGTCTATCTCTATGTGCAATTTTGTGGTATTCCATGGTGTTTACTTGTAAGTGTATAATTTGGAATCACTGGTCCGGACTTTTACTTTATGACTAAAATTTTTATTTGGTTAATGTTTAATATTTTTCATGTATATAAATATAAGTTATGGTCAATGAGTTGTAATAGTAAGTGGCGGTTATTAGCTGTAATTTACTATAATCTTTCAATTATATTAAAAGTGAAACTTGGGTAGATCTTTGAATTTGAAATAGGGTAAGTTCTAACTTTCAGGGTATGTAGGGTAAGTTCAAGCTTTTTCAAAATGAGGAACTTATTTTAACAAATATGTTTTGGATTTCAAGTGGGATCCATACGGAATTTGGAACCACTTATTCCTAATCTTAACTAATCTCAGGAGAGATGTTAATTTAAATCTCAATTTTAGGAGTAGGGGCTCAATGCTAAGGGAAAAAAAAAAAAAAACAAAAACAAGTGATTGACAGTGTGGTGCTTGCTTTTAAATGTTTATCTCCTGAAATTACTTATTGAGCTCAGGCTCTTGGAAGTCGGCTTTGGCGATTAATGCGTAGCAGCCGATGAAATATTTCATTTCATACTATATCGTCTTTTCACAATTTTAGGAAAGTCAGATTTCATTGCCACACCAAGCTATGCAGAATAGCCGAATCCACCACAGATCAACATGTGGGTTGGAATAAACACAAACGAGTTCCTGGGAGGTGCAGTTAATAAAAGAAAAACTACACATGCTTCCAACCAAGAAAATCGAATCTTGCCAGAAGGACTTTATAAAACCTAAGAAAATCGAACGAGCCCGGTTATTGCATGATTGAGAGAGCTGAGGATAAGAAGTCCTCATGTTTAAGTTGTTGATGGCCTTCGACGCTCTGCTTTGACCGCGAAGGAAACCTACTTAACCAGCTGGCCTATTGAAAGGACAACAGATGAATTATTAATTTTTCATTGGGGGCCTACATTGGATCAACAACTTCTTTCACTTCTTTGGCGTTCAACTAATATCATGGGGCCCAACCAATGTTCACCAACGGAAGGCGACTCTGCCAGCAAGCTTTGAACTAGGATTTACGAATCGTATGACAGACGAGAAAGTTATCTCGGAAGCATTCAAAAATAATGCATTGAGATAAAAGTTTGTGTACTTAGTGTAGCGCAAGGGTCCCAGTTGTTTTTATAGCCCAAGTGATCCTAATATCAAGATAAATATTAGCCTAGATTCAAATCTGCACAAATCAAGCCATCAAAATCCGAGTTAAATTATGTTTCGAGTTTGTATCGCTGGCAAAATCTGCGTTGAGATTAATTAAGAAAGCTATCTCAGACACATTAAAAAATATCGCATTGAGATAAAAGTTTGTGTTCTTAGTCTAGCACAGTGGTTCCAATTATTTTATAGCCTAAGTGAGCCTAAAATCAAGGCAAATACTCGGATACACACAAATCGAATCCATTATGACCAACGATTACGTCAATCCATTATGATGAGCTTCTGTTTGACTGGTCGCACAAAATATCAGAGTTTCTCCTCTCACGTGAGTGTTAAAAAGTGTGAGGAATTCATCATAATTTATTTTAAAAAGTAATTACGTGCAGTTAAACACAATAAATTTTGGGCATAATCGATGTGAAAAATATCTGAGCCCATCCGCGATTACATTAATTAATGGAAGTCACGTTTATTTCTCGATAGAGCCCCCTGTTTTCTAGAGAACAGCTTTCCAAGAAAACGCAAAACGACGCAGAGCTGCCCTGATCAGTGACGAGGAGAGGGATATATTTATAGTAGTGCCGTACAAGCACAGGCAACTCGTGACTCATGAGCAGCAAGAGATTCTTCAGACGCCAGCGTCGTGTTTTAGATAAGGACTCTCTCTCTCTCTCTCTCCCTTCCTCCGTTGCCACGCTCGCAAGGACAACACAAAATCTATTATCCAATTCCGATAGCCTTGTTATAAGCGAGCGAGGGAGAGAGGCTCATCATGCGTTAATGCCATTTTACGTGTGCCACCTTCTTCCGAAGAGTGTCGGCAGGCGGGCCTCCCTAGAACCTCAAAACCGGGTATCTCCTCCTATTCCACCGCCCATTGGTTTCCCCGGTGAATTATTGATGTGCAATCTTGAAATCAAAGTCCTTCGATTTTCCTCGAATTTGCAAACCTCGTTCGGTTCTGGATGAATCGAAAATACCCTCTTTCGTCTTCGAGTCCTGGAGGCTTCCCAGTTCATGCTGCTGGTATACACATAATCACGAGGTTTCCTTATACACTCTTTTGATAGGTCGGGAATCCGTCTATGAGCGTTTTGTGATCGTTATTCTTGTTCGGGCTGCATTGTGGAACTGACTGGACTTTCCTCAGAGTTAAAGATTAATCAGAAACTTTAACGTCCTTGATTGATATGTCATATGTGCGCCGCGACTGCTCGGGAAGAACAAACTGTTACGGACTTTGTTTGACGGCTGTCGGCATGCCCCGTGTGGGATCATACCTCATTGAGTTTTTCTCTCCTTTCCTTTGTAGTGGAGTGATCGTCGAATGTTTGCCTCAACATTTTAAGACTTTCGGTCTTGTCTTTGATTAGTTGTCTGAGTTTCTTTCAAAGAACGGATACATAAGGAGTCCTACTTAAGTATTCTCCACCAGCCACAGCAACTTTGGATGATGTAGTAGTTTGAGTTTGAGCTTGTTCCTGGAAATGAGTTTCAACCTTATCATGTGTCGAGCCATTCTCACTTTATGGTATGGTGCGGGATCCTTGTTCTTAGTATGTGGCGACAGTCGATATAAGATGATGTCGCGTTGATTTGAGGCTTGTAGGAGATCTAGACGAGGGCATGGCAGGGGAATCTGACTGCGTTAAGTTGCCTGGGCGGGAAGGGCTCTGCATTCAATGTTGCTCCTTTGTCGATTTGACCAGGGCTTCCTTCTTAACGAAGCGAAACCTTGCACCGCATTTTTTTACAGTTATTCGATTGGTTACAGACTCCACATATAACGCTGCTTGTGTTCCAATTATTGTTAAAGAAATATGCTTAACATACTATATGAACTTTCTTTTAAGCAGCTACACCCCATAAGCTGATTTCTATGTTCTTGCAGTTTCTTTTGGGCCACTAGCTGGCTGACGGCGAATTTGGCTTGCAGGCATGTCAACTGTGAAGATTTATATTGTGTAAGTGTGTCAATCTCTCCTTCCCTCTCCTTTGCACTGATGCATATTGGTGAAATTATGCGTAATGAGTTTTGACTTGCCTATGTTCTCTTTCCTTCCTTCCCTTAACTATGAATGTTTATTGAAGGTACTACTCCTTACACGGGCATGTGGAGATTATGGCACGAGAAGTGCAGCGAGGAGCTAATACTGTTCAAGGTGTCGAAGCAACACTTTGGCAGGTATTTGCCATTCAGCAAATGATTGCTCCGAAAATACTGGATTTCGATTTTCTGACAATCATTCAACTGATGGAATGAAACAGGTACCCGAAACGCTCTCTGATGTGATACTGCAAAAGATGAAGGCCCCCACTAAAGCAGATGATGTGTCAGAGATCAGGCCAGAACAGCTTTTGGAGGCTGATGGGTTCATATTTGGGTTTCCTTCTCGATTCGGCGTCATGGCTGCACAATTTAAGGCGTTCTTTGATGCCACTCACGAAATATGGAAGACTCAAGCACTAGCAGGCAAGCCTGCAGGAATCTTCTGGAGCACTGGTTTTCATGGAGGTGGCCAAGAGCTTACCGCGTGAGTACATCTCTTCTTCCAATTCACTTCTTGAGAATTTGATGGTGCAGCGATCCATAGAATATTTATGTACAGCATTAAATCTTGAGTACCTAGCTAATCCAGGCGTGTTTGCTTTTGCTCATTTCTCTCTTTCCGATTCACTCCTTGAGAATTTGATGGTGCAGCGATCCGTAGGATTTTTATGTACGGCATTAAATCTTGAGTACCTAGCTAATGCAGGTGTGTTTGCTCGTCCTTGCAGATTAACCGCTGTTACGCAACTAGCACATCATGGAATGATATATGTCCCTCTTGGATACACGTTTGGTACTGGCATGTTTGAGATGAACGAGGTCAAAGGCGGCTCTTCTTATGGTGCTGGAACGTATGCAGCTGATGGGTCACGGTAACCCACAGAACTGGAACTAAAGCAGGCTTTTCACCAGGGGAAGTATGTTGCTGAAATAGCTAGGAAGCTCAAAAGCCCAAACCCCCAGACCTAATCACAAAGCAAGCAGCTGTACATTTGAATGGTGGAAATTATTTAGAAAATTCAAGTACAGGGTATAGTTGACATAAACTGGCAAGTGTGACATTTCATGGCGATTCAAGCACAAGCCCCGCCATGTGAAGTAACACAGTGACAATAAGGGGGGATTTCGGAAAGCTTGTTTTGAACCACGAGATGTGAAGAAACGGCACCACTTCTTACCTTCTATCATAGTTCTACCGTTTCCCTGATTTCGATCAGAGAAATTATTAAGTAATCTCATAGTTTTTGGGTTTGTGTGATTGAACGATCAGTAGGGATAATTGATTTAGGAACGGTTCCTGGATCAGACAGGATTTACCTAATTCATGAGGATGTGATTCAATCACATGTCCACGCTGCCTATCGCCATGGATTCCTTGTTGCTTCTTCAATGAGTCTGAGATATTAGTCATTCGATCAATGCGGCGGCTTATATCGATGTACTTAAAGCCGAGGGAACAACTTCGCCATTTAGAATGGATGTTCCAGCTTATAAACAAGAACGTGATCCACTTAAATCAGATCACTAGTCCAGTTAAAAAAGAAGAATGAAAGAAAACTAAGTCTGATTCACAAAGCAGATAGGGTTAAGTGAACATGCTCTCCCCCCATATCAGTTCTTGTGTACAAACCAGGTAACCAGTCCACTCATCATCGTAACTCCACCAAGAACAAACGTTAATCTACCTTCAGCGGCAACAACTGCACATGATCAAGAGGCGGTATCTCTGGGTATCCCCCACCCCCGTTCGCAGCAACAGAGACAATTGCACCAGAACAAAAACTTCGACAGAGCCTTCTTCCTTGCGGGTCTCTAAAAAATTTGTGTCGGGATAAACGAGGTAGTAAGAGCATTAGTAGTTTCCTCGATGTGGCTCTTATCTTTTATTTATGGATTAGTATCTTGATGCTAACTTTGCAAGGAGATTATACCGCGTTCAGGAGAACATTAAAGAAAAAGAAAAGATCATTATCTGTAATCCTGTTCTCACTTGAATGAGGCCTCACTGCATATAAAAGATGCCACTAATTATAAGAAAGAAAACTACTAACTACAGTTATATTAGTTAAATTTTGTCTGGGAATTCACTATTTACATTATAAAGTTAGTAATCATGTATAGTTCTTATTCTTCTACTTATAAAAAAAAAAAAACGAGCTTAACAGAGAAATTACAGTTTTTCAAATGTTTAAAAATTTACTTCTCCATATTAAACTCATTTGTTATGGCTGTGGAGAACCTACGAGCTACATATAGGTTGAAAGTCGCTTATGATTTATGAAAAATACATTAGTGGCTGGTGTAACTTTTCAACGCAAAAGGTTATTAATCATAGTAATGAAATTATCTAGCATATAATTAATTACTTGTTGTCTTATGGAAAAATTACCACCAAATAGCGTGGTGCGGAAAAGTTACTATTTACTAAACTGTTGAAAATTTACCTTTACTTTTCCGTGCAAAGTTAGTAATCTTATTGAAATAAAATTATTGATTGATATATATATACTTAAAAATCTTTAAGCACGGTTTCAATAAAAACTCATTTTTTTCTTTTAACAACGAAACGACATCGTTCCAGCGGCCGAGTTGACGAATTATCAACTGACAATTCCGCGCAGGAAGACAACGCAACGCAGCATCTCGATCGAACAACAACCCTTCTGCAAATCTCTCTCCCTCTCTCTCTCTCTTCTTTCTCTCTCCTTTGACCGTCGCGAGGATGGAGAGCCTGTGGCGAGCGGCGACGTTCCAGGCCCCGGACGCCGACGACTACGCCGGCGTCGAGTTCTGGGCCGACCCGGAGCGGGCCGGCTGGCTGAGCAAGCAGGGCGACTACATAAAGACGTGGCGCCGCCGCTGGTTCGTGCTCAAGCAGGGGAAGCTCCTCTGGTTCAAGGACGCCAGCGTGACCCGCCTCTCCGAGCCCCGCGGCGTCGTCTCCGTCGGCCGGTGCCTCACCGTCAAGGGCGCCGAGGACGTCCTCAACAAGCCCTTCGCCTTCGAGGTCTCCACCAACCAGGACACCATGTTCTTCATCGCCGACTCCGAGAAGGAGAAGGAGGAGTGGATCAACTCGATCGGCCGGTCGATCGTGCAGCACTCGCGGTCGGTGACCGAATCGGAGGTGGTCGATTACGATAGCAAGCGGTAGTGCCTGTAATCGCTCCTTCCCTTCCCCGCCCCCCTTGCTTGTACATTAGGTATAGGTTTTCTGAGATCCGTCTCAGGAATTTGTGTGTGTTTATAGTCGGTGGTTCTCGTTTCTGACTGCTTCACGCAGAAACCCGGATTATCAGGCGTCCAATGTAAGGTGTCGATTTTGCATGTTTTGTTTTGATATGTCGTCTTTTTTATTGCTATTTCTGTTGAATTTAGTGCAATTCGGTCCCCTCTGGATAAAGATATGGCGATCACCTTCTGATTTCTGCCAATGAAAGGAGTATCTTTCTTGCTTCTCCCAGGAAATCCTTGTTTTTGCCTTTTTGTGGTAAAGTTGGGTATTTAAGCTGCATGATTTCACGATAACTGCTAGAATTCAGTGAATGTTAGACTAATCGATTGAATTTACTTTTCATGGATGGTTCATTCCGACTGAC
Organism: Eucalyptus curtisii; assembly: GCA_017140595.1. NCBI lineage: Eukaryota > Viridiplantae > Streptophyta > Magnoliopsida > Myrtales > Myrtaceae > Eucalyptus > Eucalyptus curtisii. The sequence continues at coordinate 13,054,880 of CM029504.1, forward strand.
CTAATAGCTATTTAGGTACCTTGTAGATTGATCAATTGGAGTAAATGATGCTACAATTTATGCTTTACCAATGATATTAGGAAGTATTGAGTTAAGTATGCGGTTTGGTCCGAGTGTATGGAGATGTATTAGGGCATCCCAGTAGCAGACACTCGATATGTCTTTCGTGCGAGCTGATTTATGATTTTGACTTCATTGGCAAATTTAAAGAAAGGGGATTAGATAAAGCGGGCAACATTGAAGAAGCTACCAAGGAGTGAGTGCACTCCACCGTTGATTATCTTAAAAAAGTACAGTGGTCATAAAGGTACTGTCTATGGTGAATATCTGATGTAATTGTTGCTAGCCAAGAACTGAAGGCTACTCTCAGTCAAGCTGTAGGATCTGTGCATCATGATCATGTTCTCTGGCCAAGGAACTTTGCCCTGATTTCAGAAAGTTCTGTCGCGACATCTTTCATCTTCATGCGCTCGTTAGGACTGTCCAGTGAGCATAGGACTCCAAGCCTCAAGAGAGCAATCAAGCAATCAATTTTGGCCGTTGTGGCTCTACTGCTTTCAACATTTTCTCCATGAAAATGGGCTCTGCTGCTCTCAACAACCTCTCTGTGACTGCAATGAGCTTGTGCTTCCTGTAGCAGTGAAGGTTCAACAATCTCTTCCGCACTTCCTTGCAAAGCTATCTTAGCATATTCTTGGAGGGTCATCCCATCCTTAAACATGCCATCTGTAGGGCATTTTCCCGTGAACATCTCCAGTAGCAGAACTCCGAAACTGTAGACATCTCCAGGCATGGATGCCTTGCCACCCATGCCATACTCTTAACAAAATGCAGGGAAACTCAATTAAAATAGAGAAGTTTTGATATATGCAAAAGTCGTTTTGTCCTGGCTATTTATTTATAAAACCAAAAGTTCAGGCATTTCTATCCATGGAGGGTCAATATAGAGGAAGATGGTGAAGGTATTACCTGGAGGAACATAGCCGACTGTCCCTTCACTCCTGTTGAGCTGCTTTGATTCGATGAGCAGTTATCTGGTAAGGCACTAGGTAGAAATTTTGCTAGCCCAAAATCTCCTAGATGAGCTGTCATATCATGATCAAACAGAATATTGCTTGGCTTTAGATCACCATGAACTATTGAAGTTTCACATTGGTTGTGAAGATAGTCGATTGCCAAGGCCATATCAAGGGCTGCATTCAGTCTTTGGACAAGGCTAAGATTCCTCATATCAGGTCGGACTTCAGACTTCGTTACTTCAGGTTGATCTTCTTTTGGGTGCAACCACTCATCTAGACTTCCATTGTGCATAGACTCATACACTAGAGCTTTGAAATCGGCACCCTGAAAGTCAATGCTTGAGCATGTGGTGATGATCTTGACGAGATTCCGGTGATGGACACTTCGCAACGCCTCGCATTCTGCAATGAAACTCTTGAAAGCTCCCTTTTGTCTGAGATTGAGTACCTTGACTGCTACCATCATCCTTTCTTCTCCTAGAATTCCTTTGAACACAGAGCCATAACTTCCTTCTCCAATCAAATTCGAAGACGAGAAGTTATCAGTGGCTTGCTGGAGCTGAAGATATGAAACTTTTGGAAAGTGTTCTTTGACGGATGGTGCTGAAGGTCGTTTTCTTCCAGATTTCCTCGGCCTGATCAGAGTAATCAAGAAGTACGCTAAAACGAGGAAGCACAAAATGGTTAATGGAATTACTAACTTAAGAGTGCTCTGCTTCTTCTTTCTGTGGATTTTGCATAGAGGTAGTCCTAGTTCCTTTGTACCCCCACAGAGGCAGCTGTTCCCTGTAATTGATATAGCACTGACATTTCGAAATAACCCATCATATGGTACTTCTCCCTCGAGGTTATCGAATGATAAGTTTAGATCCTGTAGGAGAGTGAAATTCTGTAGGTACTTCGGAATTTGACCGGATAACTTGTTCCTTCCTAGGTCAAGGAGTTGAAGGCTTTTCAAAGCTCTGAGAGAGGAAGGGATGCTTCCTTCAAATAGGTTGTTTCCCATATCAAGACGTTCTAGCATTATGCATTTTCCCAATGTAGGAGGAATGACTCCCGACAACCTATTGTCAGAAACATCCAATTCTACAAGGCTGCTCATATTACCCAGCTCTTGGGGCAGCGGTCCGTTCAAGAGGTTTCTGGCCAAATTAAATGAAATGGACATGAAAGGAAGGTTGACTACCTCTGCTGGTATTGTGCCAGTGAGGTTGTTACTGGACAGGTTAAGTATTTCGAGACGTTGACAGCTTCCTATACTAGAAGGTATATTGCCTTGTAAACTATTTTCTTGCAAGAGCAGTTCTGTCAACTGGCTAATGTTTCCAAATGAGGGGGGAATTGCTCCAGAGATTTTGTTGCGGGAGAGGTCGATTTCTACTAATGCCTGAAGCTTTCCAATGTTTTCAGGAATCACACCTGTAATAACGTTCCTAGACATGTCCAAGCAAGTTATACCTTTCAAGCGTTCTATTCCACTTGGAACTTTGCCAGATATCTGGTTTGATCCCAATATTAGCCATTCGAGCTCACTCGAGAAGTTGGAAACCGAAGGAGGTAACTCACCTTTAAATTGGTTCGTGCTTATATCCAGGAGTCGGAGTCTGCTACAGTTGGTTAAAGAAGTCATAAAACTGAAGCCGTCGTCCCTCAAATTTGTCAACTCGTTCTTAAAGAGAACTAATCTGCTAAGCCCCTTTAAGTTTCCAAGATTTAAAGGAAGGGTTCCAGAGAAACTATTGTTGGCGAAGTCGAGTTCTACCAGTCTTGTCGCATTGGGTAGCGAAACAGGTATTTTGCCTGTGAAGCTATTTCTTCCAACGTAAAGCCCTTCTAGATTAGGAAGAGTTGAAGCCAATATCAGGCCGAATTTCACCATGCAGTCTATTGTTTTCCACATCAAGAACTAAGAGAGAAGTAACGTTATAAACTGAAGAGGGAATAGTCCCGTAGAAATTGTTTCCAAAAATCTGCAGAAATGTTAAGCTTGACATTTTCCCAACGGCAGCGGGGATGGTACCCTGGAGATGGTTATCTGAGATGGAAACTTCAAGCAGTGAAGTTATATTTCCTAACCATTCTGGAAAATTTCCTGTCAGGTCATTATCTGGAACTAGAAAACTAATCAGTTTGATTAGCGTACTCTTCTGTTCGGCTAGGATCTTACCTGTTAACTTGTTGCCTGTCAAATCGATGCCCAGAAGTTCTGAACAAGAAGTCAAATTGATAGGTATCTCTCCCTCAATAGCGTTATGGCTGAGGTTGAGGTACTTAAGTCGGTATAAACGACCAACCTCCTGAGGGATCCGACCCTGGAAGCCATTGCTGGCGAGGTAAAAATATTGGAGGAAGGAGAGATTTCCTATGGATGCTGGTATCGAGCCAACCAACTGATGATCCATTAGGTTCAGAACGGTGACCCTTTCTTTGTGCCGGCGGCTACATTTGACACCCGTCCAATTACAGAAAGACAGAGAGTCATTCCATGAGCTCATCACCCCGAATGGATCGATAACTATATGATTCTTGAGGGAGATCAGTGTGAGCTTGTCGGGTGCATCTTCGGAGTACGCCACTGTTGCCGGGTAAGACATGCATCTTGGGAGCATCATGCATGTCAGGATGCTCAGAAGTATGGGAATGCATAAACTGGCGTAGGCTTGTGAACAAAGTGCTCTCATCGTGAGGAATTACAAGATAGCAATAGAGGAGGAAGTTTAAGGTCCGGTGGGGGACAATGAATTGCATTGGCATATTTATTGGATCTGCCAAGCCAATTACAGGGGACCGAAAATAGCGCAATTACCTTGCCTACTGACCTATTATGTAGCATTGACACGGACACGCGACGCGACGCGACACGACACGACATGCCGACACGCCATTTCTAAAAAAAAAGAGAATTTCGACACGTTTCAACACGTTATATATTAAATATATATTTATATATAAATGCAAAAATAAATAAATAATAATAAGAGCATATAATTAATTAATACTAAAATAATTAATTCAACATTTGTTAATATCATTCATTGTTTTAATTTGACAGAGATTGAATGAGAAATTCAAAAATTGCAAACACAAAAGAGTAAATTTGAAGGAACATGCCATGTTTTCTTACACTTGTCGGACATTAGTGAGATTTCTTATAGTCTCTGGCTTGGAGCTCTTTTGCAAAACAAGGTTCGAGAAAAATGAAAATCTAGGACGAGAACTCTCAAAGTATGACAAAAAAGAAGAAGGAAATAACTAAATTTGCCATGGAAAATGTGAGATAACTCACAAGCCAATGACATAGACTAAAATAGATAACTTGCAAGCGATGCCCGCGAGAGGCGGAAAGAAGCCAAAAAAAAAAAAAAAAAAAAATCATAACTTTAAGTTTGCGGGGGCGGCGGAGCGATGCCGGCGAGAAGAGGGGCGTTCCATCGTCACTCACTGGAAGGTCGAAACTTATAAGTGAAACTTGAGAGTGAGAATTTCCTTCTTTCCCCTTTATTTTTGTTATTTTCATTATTTTTTTCATATATTTATATTTTGACCCCTCAAGTATTGAAAAATTTTAAAATTGACTCTGTGCGTGTCGGAATTTCAAACTCGCATGTCAGAGTGTGTTGGGAAGAGTTGACCATGTGTCGGATTTCCCGATACTCGTTGATCGCATGGAAGACTTGATTATTTGACCACACTTTGAATTGATGACTGGGAAAAAAAAGTAAATTCTGCGAGTAATTTTACTCGTCACTTTTATTCTTGTCATTCTAGTGCTATTGATCAACGCGCCCAAGGACTTAGGGCCCGTTTGGTTCGGCTTTGGGGAAATGCCCTTGGGAGAATGCAAATATCTTTGAGATAAAGAGGTTTTCTGAAATGTTACACTATTGGGTAAATTGTAATCTCAAATAGTATTGAAGAGTAACTTTAGCATAAATACCGTTTGGCAAAACTCACATTTGTAATGGGCTTTTGCTATTTTTTATTTTTATTTTCATCTTTAGTTTGAAAATCAAATCCGACGACTAGCTAACCACCAGCAAACTGCCGGATGGCCAAATTTGAGGTCGCGACCTCAGGTTGCATCGCCAGGCGTTGCCTGGTTCGTGCACGTCAAGTGGCGTAGCCTGGTTCACGTGTGCCAGGTGACGCCGCCTGAGATCATGCGTACCCAGGTGGTGTTGCCTGGTTCGAGCGTGCTAGGCGACGTTGCCTAGGTCGCGGGTTGCCCCACCCCAGGCGATGATCACCGGGGATGTGCGACCCCTAGGTGGCGGTGGCGGCGGCGGCTGCTGGAGAAGCTCGACTCTTAGGCGGGGAAGAAGATGAACAGTCACGCGGATGAACAATGAACTTGCATTTCCAAAATGCCCAATGCTTAAAGCAGATCCGAACCTACATTAGGCTTTAAAAAATGTTTGTCAAATGCAAAATATTTTCCCCAAGGGGCTTTGGGGCCTAAAGCCCATTGGAAAGTTGAAACAAATGAAGCCTTCGTAGTCATGGTCAAGTTTGTATAAAAGAGGTAAGGCATGACTTTGCTAGTGGGCTTAGGTGGGATTGAGAGATTACTACCACTTTATACGTATGGGATCAATTAGTCAATAAAACTCAGCTGTTGTGTGACAATAATGTACAGTTCATTATCCTATCTTGAAAATTTCATAAGATATACAGCTTGCATTTATAAAATTACACGAAAAAATATCAACAATTTTAGTAATTAATTCCATGTGCTAAAAACAATCGATGTTGACATACAAAGTGTCTATTTCTTACAGAGTCTGTAAGAGTTTTCCTAATGTGGACTACATTAATTGATATTGTAATTTACCGTTTAACGGTTACCGTTTTACGGGGTTGTGTCTAAGGTGAGATAGGAGGTTTCTTAATTAGTCTAATATGGGCTGGCTAGTGTGGGCCGAGTTGAGCTTGGCCCGTAATGAGGGAGCCTAGCTGGAAACTCTATAAATAGTGCTCAAGTCTCTCCTTTAACCCTAATTTTTCACACGTATACTCACCTAAGGGGCGTTTACCTAACGCTAAACGTGAGGGGGCCGTCTCATTGAGCCAGTGTTACGGAGGGCAATAGAGGAGAAGGACTTGCGCGTGGAATATCGTGTTTCCGCTTCCGCTTCAAGAACGATGGATCCTAAAACAGGTGCGTTAATCTTTCTACTTGATGTTCTTGTTCTGGTTATGGTGATCTAGGGATTGCGGAATTTGCATCCTACATGTGGTATCAGAGCCTCCATAACCCTAGAACTCGAACGCATTGAATTTTGCCATAATTTGAGATTTTCGAGATTTTTTCGTTCAATAAAAATAAAATTAAATTATATATTCGAACTGGGCTCGTTGAGGCGAGAAAATCCATGGGCGGCGCGTCGCCGGGGGTCGCCGCACACGCCCCCACGCGCGGCCACGCGCCGCCGGGCGTCGAGCACGCGCCCCACGCGTGCTCAGGCGCCCACACGCGCGGGGCGCGGCTTGCGCGCGTGCGACGCAAGCGGGTGCTGACGTCACAATGACGTCAGCGACCCGGACCCGGACCGACCCGGTTGGCGACCGACCCGACCCGACCCGTTGACCTGACCCCACCCGTTGACCCGACCCGACCCGATCAACCGGTCGGACCGGGCGGCTGGACCAGAAGGTCGGACTGGGAACCGGTCGAACCGCCACCGGTCGGACCGGTTTTGACCGACCCTTTGACGCCAGCGCGTGAGCTCCACGTGCCCCGCACTCAGGCGGCACGTGCGGGCGCGTGGAGGCTCCGATTCGCGCGTGGCCGGCGGCGTTCGACTCGTATTGTTATCCTCTATCTTGTATTGTGTTGATTATACTTGTTTGATGATTTTATGGATGTGAAAATGCATATCAAACCCTAAATACGTGACATTTTTAATGTATTTTGCGTATTTTTCTTGTATTTTTATGTGATTTTGGAAATACAAGTGTTGTATTGTCAATATGCTATCACATACATATTATAAATGTGTTATTCATTAATAATATACAATAAAGTTTTATTTTTTATTAATGAATAAAGCAATGTAATTAGCATGATATGTGATTTTAGTGATTTACTGCCCCTATCACTAAAGTTAAAAAATCACATATATATGGTGAATGTGAGATTTAAAGTTTATATCCCTGGTATGAGAGAGTTTCAAGGATTCAATTGAGTTGTGACCGCCAAAGTGGCACACTTGATTGGGTTTGAGAAATTTCGGTCTCGTATATTGATTGGGATGTCTCCTAATCTAATGCGTAATTATACTCCCAAAGGAGGTGATTGCGTATTAGTTCATGGAGGGATACATGATGGTGTGGTAGAAGAGTGACTGATCCTAGTGGTTCTTCTGCCCAAAGGTGATGAATTCACAAAGATTGTAATATATTCTCATTACTGCTATCATGTGGGGAGTGTACAACTGCATGTCATGTATTCTGCCCAAAGGTGATTATGTGATTTTGCATGTAACTCTCTGGATGTGTACTTGTATGTCAAGTTACACGATGCTCACATGATGCTAATTATATACATTGCCTGTTTTTCAATCACCTTTTCTGTAAATGGTAACTCCGTCACTATTGAGGTTCTTGCTGGTTCAAATTTTAAGAGATGGAAAGAAGATTTTCGGTTTGCTATGGAGATGGCAGATGTTCATATGGCTCTTACCGCTGATCGGCGGCAAATCGATCGCCGTGAGTACGAGAGGCTCGAAAGCAAATTTTGCTGCTTGGGAAAAGAGCAATAGAATTTGTTTGCTGTCCATGAAGCGTTCCATCCAGGAACACTTGAAAAGTGGTTTGCCTGCAAACTGCACTGCTAGGCAAATGATGGAAGCTTTGATGGCTAGAAACCGTGTGTCGCCTAATGCTAAGATAGGGACACACCTGCAAACACTATTTACTATGAAGTATGATGGTTCTGGTGGAGTTAGAGATTATGTTTTGAGGATGGTAGATTTGCAGACAAAGCTTCAGGCTCTCAATGTTGAAATCCCCACTGCTTGCATCGTGCATCAAGCTCTAAATACTCTTCCTCCTGATTTTGGGATTATCAAGACCAATTATAGTTCTCAAGATGAAACTTGGTCTCGTTAATGACCCGATAGCAAGGCTTGTGGCAGAGGAAGAGAAATTGAAGAAAGATAAAGGGCACATTGCTCTTTATACTTCTAGTTCTGCTAGTGATAAGGGTAAGAAGGTGAAAAACTATACCCACAAGGGAAATTCTGAAGCTGCTGGTCCTTCCAACTACAAAGGAAATTCTGAGGGTGCATGTCCTTCTAACAGTTTGGGTCCTAAGAAAGCATTCACCAAGAAGGATGGTGTTCTTTGCTACTTTTGTAGGGAAAGAGGACACGTGAAGAAACGTTGCAATAAGTTTAAGGCTTGGTTGTCCAAAAGAACTAAGAGTGAGCCTAAAGGTAATGATTCTTTGGCGTTTGTTTGTGAATCTAATCTATCGAAGTTCCAACCAATTCGTGGTGGTTAGATAGTGGTGCAACTAATCATGTTGCGTTCACCATACGGGGTTCATAAACCGAAGGACGCCAAATCGGGATGAATCAAAGCTCACGTGGGAAACAACATTGAAGTTGACGTTGAGTTCGTGGGAGATGTCCTTTTGATTTTGGATTCTGGTTTTAGGATGATGTTGAGAAACACCTTTTACGTACCTTCTTTTAGGCGGAATTTAGTTTCCGTGTCTTGTTTGGACATGTGTGGATACTCTTTTGAAATAAAGAGTAGTATTATTTCCATGTTTTATGATTCGAATAAGATTGGGTGTTGCAATTTATCCAATGGATTGTATCGATTGAGCTTATCTCCCAATGACATGTACGTTGCTTATTCAGCTGAAAAGGTTGTTTCCAAAAGGCCTTTACCTAAGTAACAGTCTTATGCACTGTGTCATAAACGTCTTGGTCACATCTCTAAAGAAAGAGTAGAAAGGCTTATAAAGGCTGATATCTTGCCTACTCTTAAAAGTGTTCTAGAGACTTGCGTGGACTGTTGTAGAGGTAAGATGACGAAGATAAAGAAGAAATCCGCCGTATGAAGTTCTGACTTACTGGAGGTTATTCACACAGATATTAGTGGACCATACACAGCTACTTTGTGTAGAAATCTTTATTTCATCACATTTATTGATGACTTTTCCCGATATGGATATTTATACTTGATTAAAGAAAAGTCCGAGTCTCTTGACAAATTTAAGTTTTTTCGGACTGAAGTGGAGAAACAATTGGGAAAAGTTATAAAGATTGTCGATCTCGATCGTGGTGGTGAGTATTTTGGTAGGCACGGTGATGCTGGACAACTTAAAGGGCCATTTGCTAAATACTTAGAGGATTCTGGGATAATAGGTCAGTTTACTATGCTTGGAAGTCCTGAACAAAATGGTGTGGCTGAAAGGAGGAATCGCACTCTTATGGACATGATGAGAAGTATGATTAGTAGGACCAATTTACCTGATTTTCTATGGGGTGAAGCCTTGAAAATAGCTCTTTACATTTTAAATCGTGTTCCTACTAAAGCGGTTCCATTGACTCCCTTTGAGTTATGGACTGGACGTAAGCCTAGCTTGACTCACCTTAAAGTTTGGGGATGTCTGCGAAGTGAAGTTTTATAATCCGACATTGAGTAAGTTGGATTCCAAAACTACTCGATGTTACTTCGTATCTTACCCGAGATCATTCAAAGGGGTATCGATTTTATAACCCTAATGGAGGTACAAGAATTGTGGAATCTCGACCGCAAAATTTCTGGAATTTGATGTAGCTGAAAATGGTAGTTGCTCATGAACTATTGAAGATGATAGTATGGTGGGGATTCTTGGATCACTTGTCTCATCCGTGCGAGACAATTATGGAGTCTCTGCGCCACAACCGAGAGCTGTTGTGGCCCAAGATGCTATTGTTGAGACAGTTCCGAAGAAATTCCACAAGCTCCTCGATTCGAATGAGGATGAAGTAGCTCCACTCAGAAGATCAACTAGGGAAAGACGTTCTGCTATACCACCAGACTATTTAGTCTACCTTGGAGAGCATGATTATGATATTGGTTGTGTCGTTGATCCGGTAACTTATACGGATGCCATCTCATGCCCTCAATCAGATTTGTGGCTAGATGCGATGAAAGATGAGATGCGATCTATGAAACACAATGGTGTTTGGGAGCTTGTTGAATTGCCTGAAGGTTGTAAACCTATTGGCTGCAAATGGGTATACAAGACTAAAAGGGATTCCAAAGGGAAGATTGAAAAGTTTAAAGCCGATTGGTAGCTAAGGGTTTCACTCAAAGAGAAGGAATAGATTATGAAGCAACATTTTCTCCATTTTCTTCTAAAGATTCCTTTAGAGTGATCTTGGCATTGGTAGCTTATTTTGATATGGAGTTACACCAGATGGATGTTAAGACTGCTTTTCTAAATGGAGACCTTAATGAAGAGGTTTATATGATGCAGCCTGAAGGTTTTGCAGCAGATGACTCAAGTAAGCTTGTTTGTAGATTGAAAAAGTCTATTTATGGCCTGAAACAAGCTTCTAAACAGTGGTATTTAAAGTTTCATAGCATTGTCTCTTCATTCGGATTTATTGAGAACAAAGTAGATCAGTGTATATACATCAAGGTCAGTGGGAGGAAATATATTTTTCTCATACTTTATGTGGATGATATCTTACTTGCTAGTAGCGACATTGGTTTACTGCATGAGACAAAGCGAATGTTATCGAAAAATTTTGACATGAAAGACCTTGGTGAGGCGTCTTTTGTTCTTGGCGTTGAGATCCATAGGGATCGCTCTCGCCGTTCATTGGGTTTGTCTTAGAGGGCGTATGTTGATCGCATTTTAGAAAGATTCAATATGCAGCATTGCAAACTAGGAACTGCTCCTATTGTTAAGGGTGATAAATTGAGTCTTTCACAATGCCTTAATTCAGATTTTGAGAAAGCCCAAATGAAGAATGTACCTTATGCTAGTGTGCTTGGAAGTATAATGTATGCTCAAGTTTGCATTAGGCCGGATATTGCTTTTGCAACAGGGCTTCTAGGCGGATATCGTCAAATCCAGGACACGATCACTGGGTTGCTGCCAAGAAGGTTTTAAGGTACTTAAAGAGAACAAGAGATTATATGCTAATTTATAGACATGTTCCAGACTTGCAGCTAGCAGGGTATTCAGATGCAGATTTTGCTGGCTGTCAAGATGATAAGAAGTCAACAACTGGATACATATTTATGTTGGCAGGAGGTGCAGTATCATGGAAGAGCGAGAAACAGAAATCCATATCTTCTTCTACCATGCAAGCGGAGTTTGTAGCAGGTTTTTCAGCTGCTACTCAAGCTATTTGGCTCCGGAACCTCATTAGGGAGTTATTAGTTTATGATTTTGTGGATAGGCCCATACAGCTGCATTGTGACAATAACTCTGCAGTGTTGTTTATTAATAACAACAGAATTCTCAAGGGGTCTAAACACATGGAGGTCAAGTTTTTGACCATAAAGGAATTAGTGCAGAATGGTGACGTTGCAGTAGATCATATTCCTACAGATGATATGGTTGCAGATCCACTAACTAAAGGCCTACGCCCGTGTGTATTTGAGCGACATGTCATTAGCATGGGCCTAGGAGCATCTTGGGATGCTGTTATTTAGTGGGAGCTGTGTTTTATTTTTCTTGAATAAAGTTTACATCTGTATTTGTTACACTTTAGTAACATTTTGATATATATATATATATATATATATATATATATATATATATATTGTTAAAAGTCTCAAGGTATTGCTTAAACCTTGAGTAAAGGCTAGCGGCATTCAGTTATTGGCCTTGTGCATTTGTCTTGTTATACATAAAGAAGGGTTAACCATAAGGACAAGGTATATGTGGGTTCGTTGGAACCATAAAGACATTCTCTAGTGACACAAGTTTTTGTGACGCTTAAGGTAAGAGAATGGGCATTCTCTAGTGGCACAAGTTTTTGTGACGCTTAAGGTAAGAGAATAGTGACTGACAAATGGGATCTCTCTATGAGAGATGTTATCCATTTGACACACTACCATATTGGATCCATATCAATAAAGTTGAAAGCACTCGTGACCGTGGAAGGCTCTGTGTGTATACATGCAGTTAACGCCATGATTCGGTGTTTGAGACTTTATGGGATAAGATTGACTATTAAGAATTATCTCTAGACCAAAGTGCGCACATACAGTATGATTTCAATTGATATAGTCCAAGTGGGAGAATGTAAGAGTTTTCCTAATGTGGACTACATTAATTGATATTGTAATTTACCGTTTAACGGTTATCGTTTTACGGGGTTTGGTCTAATGTGAGATAGGATGTTTCTTAATTAGTCTAATATGGGGCTGGCTAGTGTGGGCCGAGTTGAGCCTAGCCCGTAATGAGAGGGTCTAGTTGGAAACTCTATAAATAGTGCTCAAGTCTCTCCTTTAACCCTAATTTTTCACACGTATCCTCACCTAAGGGGCGTTTACCTAACGCTAAACGTGAGGGGGCTGTCTCATTGAGCCAGTGTTACGGAGGGCAATAGAGGAGAAGGACTTGCGCGTGGAATATTGTGTTTCCGCTTCCGCTTCAAGAACGATGGATCCTAAAACAGGCTCGTTAATCTTTCTACTTGATGTTCTTGTTCTGGTTATGGTGATATAGGGATTGCGGAATTTGCATCCTACAGAGTCACGCACATGATTTCTAGTTCTTCTGCTTTTGCAAATAGCGTCGTCGAATTATGTGTCACACCCCGAAACTATAAGAAAGGGGTGATGACATGGTCGTCATTCCTCATGAAGGACGCTACCTCAAATATAACCAACTACCTAATAACAAAATGTATATCTCCAAACATATATACAAATAAGATAAACCAATAGGTTGGTTACAACATCAGAGTTTCTATAGTCCACTAAAAAGAATATGTACAGTTAGAACTCAACCAACCCAACAAGCTTACAACAACTATATAACCAACTGTTTAAGCCATACCTCAAAATAAACTCCCAAAAGTTTCCCAGTAGCGCTTTCGTCCTACTTGTTGCTAACCCTGGGACCTAAAAAAATGGAAGATGAATGGAATGAACAACCACAGCTTAGTGAGTAGCACATACCATAAAAGCATATCAAACTTTCACATTACACATTTAAAGCTCAAGACATGGCTCATTATTGCCAAATAAAAATATTATAACTTGCATGAACAAATGCGTTATATGTTACCTCAACCTAATTATATCAAATAGCAAAATTTCTCATTCATCCATAATAACAAAACATGCATAACCAATTTGGTTCAATAATTAGACTCATCCCATCTCATATCGATGGTTCATTCCACGCTCAATATATAAACTCAAGGCCCTAAAGGTGGATCTCACGAAATTATGTTATCATGTAGCACTTAGCTCTTGACCACATATAGCAATAGTACAAAGCCCTAGAGGTGGCTCCCACGTGACTTAAGTCGCTATGTAGCACTTAGCCCTTGACTACAAGTCCTAGAGGTGACTCACGCGAAATTTCGTTATCGTGTAGCACTTTGTCTTTTACCCGTTCACAACACATTTGATTTCCTCAGCACAACACATATCATCTTTCAATAGTCATCACATAATCACATAAATTAATTGTACCAAAACAACATGCATAATCCTTCAAGAGAGTTTTGTCGAATCATCTCACAATAACTCAAAAGTACCGAACACTATATTCATATTTATACAACAAATGGGTCCTCACTTCCCTACACAAGTATATGTCGATTACTTTTACCTTAGTACATGAGTTTTACAAAACCAAATAAGACATTAGTACTACTCACCTAGGGATGCCCTGAAATCAAATAACACGTTATTTGATCTTTCGATTTTTACGATCTTATCAAATAAGCGATAAATAACATTAAATTTGGGTAACACGCTACGTCAACCACGAAACAGCTATATTATGCCTAAATGTTAACAAAACAATTCATATGTGCTAATAAATCTCATACTCAAAACAATTATTCAAATCGTTCGTAACGCGGCACTTGAGCATAAAACTTAGTTATGCTATAACTTTTTTTATCGAACCCCATTCCAAACATACTTATAATCAATAGAAAGCCGTTCTAACATATTACAATAATCCCAACTTGATCGTCCCAATATCAAACCGAAAACTAACAAAATAAGGACCCAAATTTGCTGGACGCGCACTGTTCACTGTGTGCGGGAAACTTCGAAATTTTGTTTCGGGCAAACCGTAAGTTCAAATCACGATCTGGTAAAATCCCATGGCTCCACAACACCTTATAGTATCATTTCTATAAAAATACATGGTTTAACGACTCAAAAATCGGACTTCGCCATTCAATTTTTTCAAAATTCCGAATTCTAGCCCTAAATCCATAAATTACTTCGATTGGACAAATGATGGGCTTAATCTCTTATTGGGCGTTGCGTTATGGAGTCAAGTCAGCTTGGTGAGGCATCTGCAACGTGCACGCGCCAAAACCCCTTTCCTTATTTCTTCTTTCTTTCCTTTATTCTTTTCTCCGTCACGCTCTTAAAAGTGATTGACCACTGTTCACCCTTTTTCTCTTTTCTGTTTTCTTTTCTCCTTTTTTTTTTTTTTGACTTTTCAAACCTTCTTTTGTTTCCTTTTTAAAAAAAGTGAACCCTACCACTAAGGGAAAAGAGTCCAACTATTACATTATACCCACCTAAAAAAAAATTTCGTCCTCGAAATTTGAACTTACCTCAAGCTTTCAAACAAATGAGGATATTTGCGTCTTGCCTCCTCCTCAAGTTTACAAGTAGCCTCTCTCTCGGTATGGTTTTGCCATTGTATCTTTACATAAGGAATATTTCGCCGTCGTAGAATCTGATTCTTCTTTTCGACGATGCGAATAGGTTGCACCTCATATGTCAAGTTCTCCCGTAATCTCAATGGAGTAAAGTCTAGTACATGATCAGGATTTGGCACATATTTCCGTAACAAAGAAACATGGAACACATTATGAACATCTGATAGTGCCGGTGGCAAAGCTAATTTATAAGCGACTTCGCCGATCCTCTCTAAGATCAAGAATGGTCCCACATATCTTGGACTCAACTTTCCATGTGTGTTAAATCTCATTACGCCATTCGTAGGAGAAACTTTTAAGAATA
This sequence comes from Eucalyptus curtisii, assembly GCA_017140595.1. NCBI lineage: Eukaryota > Viridiplantae > Streptophyta > Magnoliopsida > Myrtales > Myrtaceae > Eucalyptus > Eucalyptus curtisii. The sequence goes on from CM029504.1 coordinate 13,070,086, forward strand.
CGTGATCCCCCACACTAAATTCTAACTTGCGCTTTTTAAGATCCGCATAAATTTTCTGACGACTTTGAGCCGTTTCGAGACGTTCCCGAACCAACCTAACTTTCTCTTCTGATTGTTGAATGAACTCGGGGCCAGTTAGCCTCTTCTCACCAACATCGTCCCACCATACATTTTCGGCCTTATAAAGTTTCAAAGATCTTAATGCTGGAATGATAACTGTTGTTATAAGAAAATTTGGCCAAACGTAGATGTTCATCCCAAGAACCACCAAAGTCGACGATGCCCGAGCTTAACATATCCTCATGTCTGGATTGTTCTCTTTGACTATCCATCTGTCTATGGGTGAAAAGTTGTACTCAAGAGTATTTTAGTGTCTAATGCTCATTGCAAACTCTTCCAAAAGTTAGACACCAATTTAGGATCCCTATCAGAAACGATGGTTATTGGAACTCCACGAAGCTTCACTATCTCATTAACATATCTCTTGCCATGTCTTCCATTGATTGAAAGACTGAATCAATATGATAAAAAAGTGAGTAGACTTAGTCAATCAATCAACCATAACCCATATAGTGTTCTTACCACTTGGCGTCCTCGGTAGACCAACTACAAAATCCATGGCGATATGCTCCCACTTCCATTTAGGTATCTCTAGAGTTTGCAACTATCCACTCGGTTTTTGATGCTCAATTTTCACTTGCTGGCAAACTAGACATTGATCGACAAATTTTACAACATCCCTTTTCATGTTGACCCACTAGAAGTTTTCTCTCAAGTCCCTATACATTTTGGTGCTTCCGGGATGAATAGAGAATCTAGTGCTATGAGCTTCCTACAGGATCTCCCTTTTCAACTCTTAGTCATTAGGAACACATAGCCGACTGCGAAACCTTAAGGACCTATCTACGTGTAAATTGAAATCTGCTTGTCTTCCAGCTTCCACACCTTCTCTGAATTTCTGCAATTGAGGATATTCATTCTATTTAGCCTTAATTCTGTCAATCAACGTTGATTGTACTCGAAGGTTGGCTAATCGAGCACCAAGCTGATGCCTAATACCTCTAAGTCGAACTTCCTCATATCTTCAAGAATAGGTTTATGAAGAGTGAGCAAAGTTGCCATATTTCCAAAGGACTTACGACTCAAGGCATCCACTACCACATTAATCTTACCTGGATGATAATTGATAGACAAGTCATAATCCTTTAGAAGTTCTAGCCATCTTCATTGCCTCATGTTTAGTTCTTTCGGAGTAAAGATATAATTTAGGCTCTTATGATTAAGGGTGAGCGGTTCCCGATTCCTTACAGGTTCCGTCTGGAACTTGGAACCTACCCTCGGGTACAGGTTCCTCATTTTTTGGAACTTGGAACCTACCCGTCAGAACCAAGAACCTGGAACCTACCCTGTCATAGGTTCCGGGGTCGATTCCAGGTTCCAACAGGTTTTTTTTTTTTTTTTCATTTTCATATTTGAACTATAACGAAAAAGGAAAGAGACAAACCAAAGCTTCTATGTCAGCTCAAGCTAAGATAAAAAAAAGGATGGCAACTTAGCAACTTTTGTTGTGACAAACACAAGAAAATCATAAATGCAAGCAACAAACTTCGACCAAGCATGAGTTTTCTCTGTTATTAGGCTCTGAATTCTGTTTTGGTGTCTCAGGACTCACTGCCCGGTAGAACAAAATGATCAAATAAAACTCCATAGAAACAATAGTCGGCTGTTGGTGTATTTCCCTGAGCATTAATTTATAAGTTATGACGTACCTTTGATAGATTTGGGTATGATGACTTCTTGTATTGGTGGTGATTTCTCAAAAGTGGAACTAATTGCTGCTATAGCTGAAGATTTGGAAGCCAATTTTGCTGAATCAGGGGTGACAGACTTTGGAAAGGTCTTCCTGACAATTGGTGGTGGAGTTGAGAGATTTCTTGCATTTGGGTTCTCAAAATTAGCAGCTAGTGCATTGAAAGCGGGAGACCGCCCGACGCAAACATGGTCCGGGCTAAAAGACATGCTTCTCGACCTCTGATTTTTGTCCACTACACTAGATCTTCCTCCATAGGAAACAGGTGCTCTACGCTTGGGTTTCTGATCATGCAATATGCATTAAATCAAATTGAGCACAAATAGAGAACAATCTAGCTGGAGATGTGAGCTGGTAATTATCCATATCAAGCAGCACATATCACCATGAAAAGCGCATCTTTATGTGCATTGACTATTACAAGAAAAAAAAACCACAATTTGTTATCAACTTTTGGAAATTCAGTCACTTCAGAAATCAGTTCTCCATATATTAGCCTGTTATGAGTGAAAATTGAAAAGAATTATGGGAGTTCCTTAAAGAGTCAAGATATCCACATACAGGCATAAACAAGCTGATAAGAAGTGGATATGCATGATAGTCCTAAACAGCTAACAATCATTCAAGCAGGTATGTTTAGAAGCTTCAAAGTACGTAAGTCTTACATCAATAGTTGGTGTACCACCATGCTTAACAATTGTAAGCTTCCTTTGGAATGAGTTCCCATGCATCTTCACCAGGAAAAAAAAATCAATCAGAATTCTAGGACAGCAAAATCTCAGATGTATAATGATTACAATTACTTACAGCAGATTTTGCGGAGTCCCATGAGAAGAAGCGTGTGAAGAAAGGTGGTTCACTTCCTTTTTGGTTACTGTATCAGCCACCTATCAATCAAGGGATGTGCCATATATTTATCCTCTTTTATATTGAAAAATGAGGTCAGTAGACTCAGTACTCATTTCATCTTCTGAGTGCAAAGCATGCGACTCTAAGTTGCATGGCATAAGAAAATCAACTTCTTTCTTAGAGCTTGGCTTAGATGAACAATGCATGTGACCCGTAGATTATTTTAATTTTGAATGACTATAACTTTGGTCAGATTCAAATAGATTTGGAAAAAGAAAATTTATGGCATGAGATGATTGTATCTAAGCAGCAGAGGAGCACAAGTGCAGCATATTACTATTTGTCCTGCTGGTTGTAGCTGTAGGTGAATTTGGAAAGAGACCGCACATAACAGCCTCTGTTGTTTTTCTGTAACTCTGAAGGCCACTCTTTATGGAATTTGATAGATCATTAGAACCAAAAAAGCTCAATTTGGACAACAGAACCCGCAACAAGGCAAAGAATTTGAAGTAGTCAAGCAGGACTACAACTCCATTTGATTTTGAAAGTCACGATTTATGTCAAAGTGCATTATCTATCTCTTAGCAAAAGTGTCTTTTTAAAGTAGCTGTAAGAGTGCTCTCACATGCCAAGGGTTGGGGCTCTGGTTCATCGCGTTAAGGTTCAGGGTGGCTTCAACTTCAGATTGTCCTCCTGACAAAAACTGGAAACAAAGAGAAAAAAATGCCAATTATCTAATAGGTTCTATTGAAATTGATGCTCTCGATCATAACTATGCAATTACCTGCTATCATGCTAACCTCCCCAACAACGGTGATTACTATCATATATTCATAAGAATCCCTCCCACATCAGTATATCTATAGTAGTCAAACCTAGATGCCCAAACTTACCCTCGGGTTCATATATCGGTGCCTATTTCAGCAGAAACATACCATATGCATCATGTACCACAAAAAGAAATCAACAAGAAAAGCCATCCAACATCAGAATAAGAATGAATGACAACACACGACCAGCCCACCAAATCATTAGGCTTATATGTACTACAATATGCTGCAAAGATGTATAAATATTAACATAAACATACCATGATTCCTGGAATAGCAGGTGGAACTCTTTTTCTCAACTTTGTAAGAGTGTACTTGACAATTGTCTCAGGAGAAGGCTTCGAGCAGAGCAGAGCTACGAGCAGCAGCGTCGGGGCAGTTGGCCAAGCGGCTTCGGGGGAGGCTGGGTGAGCGATGTCGGTGGTGACTGGGCTAGCAGCGTCGGGGGCGGTTGGGCGAGTGGTGGTGGCTTCAAGCAAAGGGGCGAGCGGCGGTGGCGTCGAAGGCGAGCGGCGGTGGCGTCGAGGGTGAGCGGTGGTGGCGTCGAGGTCCGCGGCGGTGGCGTCGAGGGCCAGCGGCTGTCGCGTCGAGCAGAGGTCAGCGAGCCAGAGGTCACCGGTGGTGGCGTAGAGCGGAGGTCAGCAAGCCAGAGGTTAGCGGCTGTGGCGTCGAGGGCGAGCGGCGGTGGCGTTGAGCAGAGATGAAGAATGGGTGAAGAGAGAACTGTGAAATTGAGTGTCGTGTGAAACTGAGAGTGAAAGAGGGAAAGTAATTTCTGATTTTGGGTTTTTTTTAGCCCTAACCGGACCGGTTCCGGTTCCCGATGCCGCTTCCGGTTCCTGTTCTTACAGGAACCGGAACCGGAACCAAGAATCGCCGGTTCCCAGAAAAGGGGAACCGGGAACCGGAACCGGTCCCTTTAGAACCGGGAACCACGCTCACCCCTACTTATGATCAGTAAAAACTTCACATTTTTCACCGTACAAATAATGTCGCCATATCTTAAAGGCAAACACAACCGCCTCTAATTCCAAATCATGAGTGGGGTAGTTCTTTTCATGTGATTTTAATTGTCTAGAGGCATAGGCAACAACTTTATCTTTTTGCATAAGAACACAGCCCAAGCCCTCTTTAGACGCATCACAATAGATTATGAAGCCACCGGTTCCGGAAGGTAGAGTTAGTATAGGAGCTGACACCAATCGTCGCTTTAACTCTTGGAAACTATGCTCACACTAATCTGACAACACAATAGATTTTGGCCATACCTTGTTCTGAAAGCAGTTTTAGGCACGTCATCGGTTTTTATCTTCAATTGATGATATCCAGAATGAAAGTCGATCTTAGAAAATATCTGAGCTCCCTGAAGTTGATCAAATAAATCATCAATTTGGGGCAAAGGATATTTATTTTTGATTATCGCCTTGTTAAGTTCTCGGTAATCTATACAAAGTCTCATATTATCGTCCTTTTTTTTTTTTTTTCCACAAATAGAACATGAGCTCCCCAAGGAGAAACACTAGGTCTAATGAAACCCTTGTCCAAAAGCTCTTGTAGTTGCGTTTTCACTTCTTTCAATTCAGCGGGTGCCATCCGATATGGTGCCTTAGAGATCGGTGCTGTACCAGGCATCAATTTAATACAAAACTCAATTTCTCTATCAGGAGGCAAGCTTGGTAAATCTTCAGGAAACACACTTAGAAAGTCTCTAACAACAGGAATATTCTCCAACTTTCTTATAACCTTACTTGTGTCTTTTACACAAACTAGATAACCATAACAACATTTTCTCAAAAGTTTCTTCGCTTGTAAAGCCGAGATCAACATTGGAAGTCTAAAGATCACTTTCTTCAAAAAAACAGTCAACAATAGCACGATATGTAGATAACCAATCCATACTTATAATAACATCGAAATCTCGAATATTTAACTCCACTAGATACACATGCATTTCAACATTATTAATTCGAAGCACACATCTCTTGAATACATGATGAGCAATTAAGAAATCGCAAGTAGGAGCATCAACATGCAATTCACATTCAAGAGGGTCAGATAACACATTGAGCTTATTTGCAAATTCAGTTGAAATGAAAAAATGCGTAGCACTAGAATCAAATAACGCATAAGCACGTTGTGAGGTAATAGAAATATTACTTGCAACAACTGCGTTAAACGCCTCCGCATCCTCCTTCGTCATTGCAAAAACTTTCCCACTTGCACTTTATTTTTTTGTGGGTTCCCTTGGGGCCTACCAATGGAAGGAGCATTCCTTCGCATAGAACAATTGCGTGCGATGTGTCCCGGTTGTCCACACATATAACATATCCTACTATCCGTAGGAATATTCCTCTTCGTGAGGCAATCACATGCCATGTGTTCCATTTTTTCTGCAAAGAAAACATGCTCCTAATTTACGATAACAACGACCGCCATGAAGTTTTCCACAAGTAGCACAAGGGCTTTGATCACTTTGATTTTGAGACCTACCTAGCTGATTGAAATCTCTTCGCTTCCCACTATCGCTAGTACGATTGTCCTGGTAATTGGTGGTCTTAAATCTCTTGTGTTGAGGCGTTCCTTGTGTGTCACGCTCCAAAATGTCTTGCTCGACCCTAATTGCTCGATTCAAAACATCTTTGTATGTTGTTAGTTCAAACGGTATGAGTATAGTACGAATATCTAGTCAGAGCCTACGCTGAAAGTGTTCACCCTTACGCCTTTCATTGGCCGCAAAACCATCCTCAAATTTACTTAACCGATTAAAGCGGGTCGCATACTCCATAACTATCAAGCTACCTTGAGATATATTGACAAAGTCGCTTCTCATCTTTGCTTGGAAATATTCTGTAAAGAATTGGGCGTTAAAAGCCTCAGTGAAGTCATTCCATGAAATGATTGCATCATTATCTCCGAGAGCCGGTCTAATTCCTTCCCACCAACTAATAGCTTTGCCTTCTAAGCATCGAGTGGCGAAGTTGACCTTTTGGTCAGCACGAACATTCTTAGCTCTGAAAATCCCCTCCATGTTTATAATCCAATTGTCGGCCTTGAGAGGATCCAACTTCCTATCAAACTTAGATGGATTTGCCATTCTGAATTGGGCGAAGGTGCATGAGCTAGCTACTCCACCTTCACTTAATTCTTTCACTTAACGATTCCAGTGAATCATCGCCTGTGTGAACTCAGTTGGAGGAACCAGCTCTTGGGGCTCTTCCTCAACTTCATTTAAATAAGGATTCCTATCAAATCGGTCCTGTAGTCTCCCCCTTAAATCTACCCCTCGAGAAGCTTGAGGCACTTCTCTAGTATTAGGGGTAGCGACTCACTTGCCTTTGCTGTTCTTACGAAGCAAGGCAAGAGTCTCTGAGTCAGTACACATGATCACTTGGACCCAAGAATAAAATTACACCTTAGTATCGAAAAGGTTAGCACATTAAAACCTATCACACAATCTCTCAACGTCCCATATCTCTACCTAGAAAGATCAAAAGTTAGGTTCTGATACCAAAAGATGTCACACCCCGAAACTACAAGAAAGGGTGATGACATAGTTGTACTTCATCACGAAAGACACAACCTCAAATATAACCAACTACTTGAAAACAAAATGTATATCTCCAAACATATATACATATCAAATAAACCAATAGGTTGGTTACAAAATCATAGTTTCTATAGTCCACTAAAAAGAATATGTACAATTAGAACTCAACCAACCCAAAAAACTTATAACAACTATATAACCGACTCCTTAAGCCATACCCCAAACTAAACTCCCAAAAGTTTCCTAGTAGCGCTCTTGTCCTACTTGTTGCTAACCCTAGGACCTGAAAATATGGTAGATGAATGGAATGAGCAACCACGGCTCAGTGAGTAGCACATACCATAAAAGCATATCAAACTTCCACATTACACATTTAAAGCTCAAGACATGGCTCATTATTGCCAAATAAAAATATAATAACTTGCATGAACAAATGCGTTATATGTTACCTCAACCTAGCTATATCAAATAGCAAAATTTCTCATTCATCCATAACAACAAAACATGCATCACCAATTTGGTTCAATAATTGGACTCATCCTATCTCATATCGATGGTTCATTTCACGCTCAATATCTAAACTCAAGGCCCTAGAGGTGGCTCTTACGAAAGTACGTTATCGTGTAGTACTTAACTCTTGACCACATATAGCAATAATACAAGGCCCTAGAGGTGGCTCCCATGTGACTCAAGTCGCCATGTAGCATTTAGGCCTTGACTACAAAGTCTTAAAGATGACTCACACGAAATTTCGTTGTCGTGTAACACTTTGTCCTTTACCCGTTCACAACACATTTGATTTCCTCAGCACAACACATATCATCTTTCAATAGTCATCACATAATCACATAAATTAATTGTACCAAAACATCATGCATAACCCTTCAAGAGAGGTTTGTCGAATCATCCCACAATAACTCAAAAGTACCGAACACTATATCCATATTTATACAACAAATGAGTCCTCACTTCCCTACACAAGTATATGTCGATTACTCTTACTAGTACATGAGTTTCACAAAACCAAAGAAGACATTAGTACTACTTACCTGGGGATGCCCCAAAATCAAATAACACACGTTATTCGATCCTTCGATATCGTGATCCTATCAAATAATCGAGAAATGATATTAAATTTGGGTAACACGCTACGTCAACCACAAAACGGCTATATTATGCCTAAACGTTAACAAAACGATTCCTATACGCTAATAAATCGCATACTCAAAACAATTATTCAAGCCGTTTGTAACGCGACATGTGAGCGTAAAACTTAGTTATGCTATAACTTTCTCTATCGAACCCTGTTTCAAATATACTTATAATCAATAGAAAGCCCTTCTAACATACTACAATAATCCCAATTTGATCCTCCCAAAATCAAACCGAAAACTAACAAAATAAGGACCCGAAGTTGCCAGATGCGCACTGTTCACTGTACGAGGGAAACTTCGAAATTTTGTTTTGGGCAAACCGTAAGTTCAAATTACAATCCGTAAAATCCCTTTGCTCCACAACACCTTAAAGTATCATTTCTATTAAAATACATGGCTTAACGATTCAAAAATCGGACTTCGCCGCTCAATTTTCTCAAAATTCCGAATTTGAGCCCTAAACCCATAAATTACTTCGATTGGACGAACAATGGGCTTAATCTCTTACCAGGCATTGTCTTATAGAGTCGAGTCAGCTTGGCGAGGCATTTGTAATGTGCACGCGCCAAAACTCTTTTCTTTTCTTCCCATTTCTCCCTCTTCTTCTTCTTATTCTTCTTCTTTTTCTTTCTTTCCTTTCATCTTTTCTCCCTCGTTGCCGAAGTGGTTCACGCTCATAAAGGTGACCGACTGTTGTTTACCCTTTTTCTTTTTTCTATTTTCTTTTCTCTTTTTTTTTTTTTGACTTTTTAAACCTTCTTCTATTTCCTTTTTAAAAATAAAGTGGACCCCACCACTGAGGGGAAAGAGTCCAATTATTATATTATGCTCGGCCAAAAGCAGAGTTGTCGCGTCGTGTAAATTGGGAAGAGTAAATTAGTGCATAATTTCAGGTAATGTGAAAGGGATGCGGAGTTATAATCCTCGTACACGCTTTGTTGGGTGGTGATAGGTCAGTCTCCAAATCTCAGACTCGGGTCGGAACGACTTGATTATTTACGGGCGACTGTCAACTCAAGTTGCTGAAGTCTGAGATATTATCCGGTCACGACAAGTCAATATTCCTGTGGAATGCCATACCAATGTGGGGACATGCTTGTTTTTTTCTACTAATTTCGCCCACGGAATTTGTTACTTATTGGAGCTCTTTCAACGTGTCCATTTGCATTTCTGCACCACTAGACGGGGCATCAACTTTGTCTATGTGAATTGTAATCAATTCCTTTGCTTGGGAGACATTAAACGGAGAAGAATATTGTTTCCCCATTCACCAGTTTTCGCACAATAATTCCTTGCCATATGAGCCGCATACATGGGTATTTGGTAATCGGTGGGAGTAATCTCACCCAAATCGAAACAAGAATTACCCTTCTTTTAGGATGAACTTGACGACCTAAAAGGACTTCTAGGAAGAGTGAACTTTGAACTCATAGATAGCTCAAGAACGAGCTGAGTCGGAAGAAATCGAATTTTGATAATTTTTTCAATAATCAACGTGCAAGTTCCAGTGCCGAGATGAATTTTAAAGTATGGCCACTAATTAATAATCAAATCGAAAGTTCTGCACATTGTTACTCAAAATGGTTGGTCAGTCGAGCTTCAGCATTGGGAATGGAAGACCATAGGTGATTGATATCTGGAGTAATTGGTTTTTTATGCCCTCATGGATTAGTCTCTCGATCAATATAAGCTTTTAAATTCCGCAATAAATATTATTACTATACACAACTATATATAAATGTGAAATAGACTGGTCTAGGCAAAAGGATGAAGGTGCCGGGGGTGTCATTGGCCAATTGAATGGAGTGGAGGTTGCTTATGACCTATTTGATAATTGGCCAAACAATGTCTGATTCTATTATTTTGTTTCCCGAAATAAAAAAAAAAGAATAGAAATCTGTTTGATAATTTTTTTATTTACAAAAATAAATTTATTCCCGATAATAGATTTGGAACGTAACTAAGAAGTAGAAAAAAAAATACTTCTTTATTTCTGAGAACAATTTTAGAATCAAGTCAAATTTTCCTCTCTTTTTTCCCCCTTTCCTTTTCTCTTCTTCTTGCTCATTGCCGGTTGCCAGCCACGGCGATGGCCGACGACTGGCTAGGCAAGGTCTGGCGACCTTGCAAGGCTAGACCTTGCAAGGCTAGACCTTGCTAGGCCAAGGCGAGGCTCACGTTTATAAAAGTTACATGAGGAAATCTCAACAGTTTCAGTAATTGATTCCATACGCTAAAAACAATCTATGTTGACTTACAAAATTTCTAATTCTTGTAGTCACGTGCATGATTTCTACTTGTCGTCCACTTGTGCTTGACCAAAAACAAAGTTGTCATATCGTGTATGACCGACAGTGGGAAGTGGACATGAATCAACAGGGTTAGCTGGCAGCAATCCAATCGATTTTTCATATCAGGAATCATTTTGTATGTCCATTCTCTGGAATCGTCTGTATGGCCATTTTGACTTCTACCTAGGGATGAGTGGTTCCTGGTTCTTTACAGGTTCCGCTTAGAACCTGGAACCTACCCTCGGGTATAGGTTCCTCATTTTTTGGAACCTGAAATTTACCCGTCAAAGCCAAGAACCTGGAACTTACCCCGTCAGAGGTTCCGGGGTCGGTTTCAGGTTCCAACAGATTTTTTTTTTTTAGTTAAAAAAAAAAACGAAAATGAACGCAGCAATAATAAACAACCTTATACCTCTTAATCCTCGTTCTTTTTTTGAGCTTATCCTTCAAATCATAACATAAAAAAATAGCCTGAACTCACCATAACGGGGTTCGACACCTTCACAATCCTAGAATGATTATAGTTGATGTTGATGGACTCTTGGCCCTTAAAAAAATGCTCAATTATGTTTTCACCTTTATTAGTAGAAAAAGAAGGCTTTACAGATAATATGAACTGAACCTGCTTATTCATGTCAATTGAACAAGCAAGTTGCTCAGCTTCATTCTATCATAAGTGAGATGGCATGAAAGCATGCCTGACAAACGTCTTCCACTGATTGTGATACATATGAAAGCCAAAAACATCACCAAATAATAGATACTGCAACTCATCACCGAACGGCCACTTCAATTGATTTGAGTTATGCTGTAGCAAAACCTTAAGCTTTTATGACTGATTTCATTGTAAGACCCCAAGTTTGCTCATTATCTCTTCTCGTAAATAGTGACTTGAGAATTCTAAAAGCAGTAGCAGTAACCCCTCGTGTTTGAAAAGTTTCAAAACACCGTCCAATACAGATTATGGCACTGTCTAGTAAGATGATCTTTGTTTTAAAGCCTTTTCATGTCAATGAAAATATTCTCCTAATTATCTAACACACTCCTCAAATAGCAATCATCTATTATGGAAGAAACAAAAAAACAATCACCCATGGTTAAGGAGGAGGCCAGATGTGCTTCATTTCCTTTATTTTCCACAAAAATTTACTCTTTCCAGTCGATTGAAAAACTCAAGTAACATATCAAGCTTACCTACAAATTTGTATAAACAGAAATCGTAGAAGGAAGACATTTGTTTGAAGATGCTACCACAGTTATCCAACTTTTATTAAAGTGTTGCTCACTGTTCTAAAAGTGATGCCCAACTCACATCAAGTGCATATAAAAAGATTAATTCAGCTGAAAGAAGACAACAATGGAACATTGCCTTTCTTAAATAGAGAGTTAGACATTGTCTCACCTCATTTAAACGAAATGGTGGCTGTATGAATTCTGGATTCTCTTCCAAGGATTTTTGATACTTTGATAAGGCAAAAATATAGTTATCCTCCTTTTTGCGAACACAGGACTTCAAATGCATAGGACAACAGTTGTTATCCGGCAGATCTTTCTCATCCTAGAAAACATGCAGAGCCAACAACATTATTCTACGGCTTCTAATAAACTAGAAAGATCCTTTGTATTCTTTTTTTCTGGAAAGAATTAGCAAAGTAATAGCACTAATTGCACTGGAAAAAGAACGCTGATAGTCACAACCTATAGATCTGTGACCCCCAGAACAACATTAATAATATAAGGTTTGAGGTCTTACCTTGTACTCTTCACAGTTGATGCAATATAGACCTTCCTAATCAGCTCGGTACACAAGCATGACACTCCCACATCTCATAAATCGACCAAACAAAGCAGCTAAAATGTTAGATTAAATCTAACAGTTAAGAGCATAAACGACAAGAGATTGGACCTGCGATTGAGGCTGGAAAAGGTGAGTTTCTTTGGAGTCGAGGGTGGCAAGCGGTATCAAGGGACGTTGGGTGGCGTTGAGGGGGTTGAGCGGGCGTTGAGGGGGCCGTGCGGTGTCGAGGGGCCGAGAGGCGTCGAGCGAGCGTCAATGGCATTGAGGGGCTGAGCGGCGTCGAACGCAGTGGGGGGGAACGGCGTTGAGAGTGGCGAGCGACGTCGAGTCGTCGAGAGGAGCGAGCTGAGTTGGCGTCGAGGGAGTCAAGACGTTGGAGTGGACAAGGAGAAGAGAGTGAACGAACTAATCTGAAATTGAGGGGAGTCGCGAGAAGAGTGAGAAGGAAAAACAGAAGGGGAAGAAAAAAATTGAAAATCAATTAGGGTTTTTTCGGTTTCTACAGGAACCGGAATCGAACCGAGAACACCGGTTCCCAAAAAAATAGAACTGGGAATCGGAACCTCCCTCCTTGGAACCTGGAACCGTTCTCCGGTATGCTCACCCCTACTTCTACCGTTCCATATATTTCAACCCTAAGATCCCATTATAATCTCCATTAAACGGGCAAAGTTTACCAGAGCTACATAGATTCAAAGTAGAAGAATGATTCTTCTGAGCATGCTTCTTTTCCTAGGATTCTCACGGTTTGTGCCTACCCGACGTGCTAATACAATGGAAAATAGTTAGGATTATTTTGTCCTGACAAAAGCGCATAGTAACTATCATTTTGATTCTTTAATGAATTAGTAAGTTTCTGGTACCAGTCTATCCATGCAGGATTCAGCAACTTTTTATCTGTAATCTATCCCTTGAACCTTCCATCAAATTTGCTTTATAATATGAAAAAGCTGAGCCATCGAATATCCTGGATAGCTAATGCAAGCACAAAGGGAAAATCCTCGTCCACCCACAGCAACTGGATAGGGATCCTCTCTCTCAGAAGACTACAAGACCACGGTTCAATCATAGAAGGGAAGTCACCCATCTGATAACCCATCCCACCATATGAGAATTGTCATCTCTCCTTCCTACGACGAGAAGATAGTTCTCTATCATATGTTGACCTACTATCTGATTCGTGCTTCTTGGATCGACTCTCTTCCTTCCTCTCATAGCCATCTCTTGATCTAGGCTTTGTATCGTCGTCGTCATGCCGTCTTGATCTCTTTTCTTCTCTCCTGTCATAATCTTCTCTCCTTCTGGGCTCGTGATCATCATCATACCTCTTAGTCCTTTCTTCTTTCCTGTCCCGGTCTTTCATACCTCGCTCAACATTGTCATTATTACTGTCCCTCCTGAAGTTCTTATCCTCCCCCCTATCAAACTTCCCTCGTGACTTCTGTTCAAAATCATCAGGATCGTGCCTTCTTGATTTTCTATGCTCCTCGCTTTGACGGTCTGCCTCCCTCTCCTTTGCAGTGAAACTCGAATCCATACTTCGCGACTTATGGCCATCTCGCGCTCTAGATTCAGGAAGACCATTGCGTGAGAGACCACTAGACCTTTTATCTGCCCTTTCTGGACCATCAAACTTGTCATGACCCCATTGCCCATCATCATCCTTGGCACCCCAGCCAGTATTAGCAGCTCTCTGATAATAGAAGATCACCAAAAACGAATCCATCAATTAATAGACAGTAAGCATGCTTGGAAAAAAAAAAAAGACATGCGATTTGTTTCCAAATAGAACACTCAACACAACACAAGACCACGGATTTAATATTTCTACAGTGTCTGATTAAATAGATTAATGGTTCCCAGCTTGGCATGAACGGCAGTCACGTAGAGGTGTTTGACATTATTCAGAATCAGAAGCCCTATAAAATTTTTATTGACCAATGTCTAAATTGCCAACTGAATATACTATATACATAGAGACAACTCTCATAGATATGTGTATGTTATATATATATAGTTTGATCAGACAGTGTAACTCATTGCATTTAAAAACACAATCACTGCAGAAAGGAAGAAAGAAAAACCTTTCAATTCAAGCCATCTGTTCCCTTGCCTCCTAAAATAAACCAGAAGAAAAAAGAAAGACTATAAGTCCCAATACTTTCCTAGTTCCAGCCAGTATATTTGGTATTGCGGCAAACAGATCACTAAAGGGATTATACCATCTACATCTTCTCAAGTGAAAAGAAAGTCTCAACCAACTTAAGCGCAGAAAGGATATGCTAACATCAGACTTGATATACAAGGTGCTTCAAGCGTATTTCCTCATCCAGATTCCAGAAGAATAAGCATCTCAAGTGCATCCATTATATGTTCCAAGAAAGCACTATAATGGCAACATCAAACTGACACTAAAGCATCTTACTTGCTCATCATGTGAAAATTTGCACCCAGCTCCTCGAGTGCACTCCCCTCTTTGGAAAGCACGACACACGCCCCGTTCTGCCCTCTTTCTCTGCTCTTCCTCCTCATCCTCTTCTTCCTTCTTCTTATAGTTGCTGACATGGTCTACTCTTATAATTCTACCCAATATTGATGCTCCATTCAGATTATCTAACCATCAACGAGAATCATGAGAGCTTAAACAATCAGTCTAAACAAAACGTCAAAACAACCATCCAGTATGCGCAACCGTTCACGTACATGGATTTGGTTTTTTTTTTTTGGGGGGGGGGGGGTGGGTGGTGGGAGAGAGAGACCAACCTACAGCAAGGTTTGTACTCCGTTGATCCTCATATGCAACGAATGCAAAGCCTTTTGATTTACCAGTACCCTTGTCTCTAACAAGGTTTACATCGACGATCTCTCCGTACCTTCAGAAACCCATTAGGATACTCATTAATGAAAAAAATGTCAAAATCAATTTCAAAAGCCGCAATGAAGATTCAAATTAACAGATGTATCCATTAAAAAGATGATGAAGCAAGAGACCCCATTGAAACAGCTTTATCTGTACCCCTTGATAAAGGAACTGAAGAAGAGCAAATATCAATCACAGTTTACTAAAAGCTTGATTTCACAAAGAGCAAGACATCAATTCCACAAACATATGAATAAATCTTAAAAAACTATACATACTGCAATATTTGGGAAATCAAAATATTCGAGACCTTAGGCTTCTAGATATGCACCCAATGCTAATAACTTTCTCTTACTCCAGAGTCTCTGCAACCTGGACTGACTATGCCAACTAATACAAAGAATTGAAACATCATAGCAGCTGGTGATTTCCCTACCCACGGGTCAGAATTCCACATCTCAAAGCCTCAAAATCAGCTAAGGATGCAGGTAAGAGCTATAATATGTATGTGATATGTGTAGATGCTCAGAAAAAACATGGAGATAAATGGGCAAAATGTGGTTACACAGGTCCAAAAGTCCGGTCCTTTCCAATCAAGCTTCGCATGTCGAAGGAGTTCCCAAATCAGTGAATTCAAACGGCACCTCGCGAAGTGGTAAACTTGAGCCATTTACTTGAATTTGGTCGTTTCAAGCCACTTACTGGTCACCGTTTGTGAAACTACTACATTTTTCTTGTTCTGAAGGTCATCAAGGATCTTTGACTCCACCAAGAAGATACAATAGATGCAAACTTACTGGGCAAAAACCGCGAGGAGATCGCCTTCAGTGAGATCGAAGGGAATGCCGCCGACGAACACATACGCAGAGTCCTTGTATTTGGCATGCCACGAAGCTTCGTCCGATATCCCCAAGGCCGCTTCTCTACTGTTTATCTTCTGGATGCGTTTCACTAAGGTAAGCGGATTCATCTCGTTTCCGGTGATATCTCAGGAACAAGCCGCGATTCTCTCTCCCTCCCTCAGCTCTACAGCCCGATTCCTTCGCTGTCGAGTTCACTGAATACACCGATCGAACGAATTAATCGCAAGAAGCAGCAAAACCACAACAGAACATACACAAAAACACGAAGTAGGGATTGGAAAAAGATCGACAGGATCGCGAGATTCGGATTGAAATGAACTCGAGGGCAGCAAAATCAGTTCCCGGGGAAGAAATTTAGGGTTCGAAATGGAGTACAGCGAAAAGGCGAGGACTTACGATGCGGGGTTGCCGTCGCCGGCGAGGCGCGACGGCTATAAACCGCCGACCTCGGTTTGTAGACGAAGGCCGAACGCGCACCGTTTCGACGGAGGCTCGCGCGCGACGGAGAGCGGTGCGGAGCCAAAGGAAGGAGAGAAGAGAGTGGTCAGGTGCCCCGACGCAGGCTGCTACGTAACTATCCCATGCCTTTTGAAGAGAAAATGTAACATACGAGGTTGGAAAATTTCCCAATAAGGTTCATTTTTGATAGTGGGTCTAAAGTGAACGGTTTGAAGTGATCAAATCAATCTTAAATAAGGCTTCACTCGTCGGTGAACGAATAATTGATTTTTCTGGCAGCTAGAGTAGGGCATATTTGCCCAAATTAAAATTTGAATAAAGATTAAAAGGAAAAGAGAAATTTGAAAAAAATAAACAAACAATATCAGCCATCACTATTCTTTGTCCTGATGCTACGGAGGTCGCCACTGGCGTCGTTGGCTGGGAGGATGCCAGATCTAGGATCTCTAGGGCCGGGGATGTCGACGTCGAATCCAACGTCTCGAGCCCAAACTTGCAAAGATAAGAGGTTGGAGGGGCTTTGCTGGACGATGGAGGTTGCTAGTGTTGTAGGACGATGGACTTGGGATCTCCAAGGTCGGCGACAACCCGTAGAGACAAGGGATAAAGGCAAAGGGCTTTGCTCAAGGCTCAAGGCTCAAGGCTCCGGCTAGGCCTATGACGAAAAGGTGGTGGAGGAAGGGAGGCAAGGTGGTGCGATGACTGGTCGGTGCATGGCGGGCTGATAGTGTCGATCGTGGTAACCATGTTGTTCCACTGTAAAATTAAAATTGAATTCAATTAAAAGATAACCATTCTCTGATGGAAAATTTGTGGAATGTTTTCAATTTGTGGAGTTGTTTTTTCCAAAATTCAATTTCGAATAAAGGGTTTAATTTGAAGTAAATCATTTTCCCTGGCAAATAACATGAGACAATGCATCATTTGAATCCCCACCTTCTCGGGGGTTGGGGTGGGGACGAATTAAGTTTGAAGTGGGTTTTATTTCTACGCATTTCTGCGAGAGCGTATGGTAAAAGTGCGAGAGTGAGAGTTAGAATAGGAGTAGAGTAGACCGAAAAAAAAAAAAAATCGGGCACTATGACATAATAAAAAGGAGATTTCAGTACTTTCGGGGGCTATTCCTGATTTTTTTTTATTTTTATTTTGAAACATGAAATATGGAAACGATGCTATTAATGAAGATTTTTTTAAAATTTAAATTGTACGAATACTTTTCTCCATTATATTTACTCAATTTAAATGTCATAAATGCAGATTGTAAATGATCATATGAGTGTGACGTGAATTTACATTTATATAAGTTGTATAGGCCCAAAAAGGAATTTCACCACCATATTTATATTTATGCATATCTATATTCTCTATATTTAATTAGTCAAAGAAATTCATTTTAGATTTAAGATCGATAAAACAACCTCAAGAGGGCAAGTGTATTAGCATTTTTCTAATTTTTGTGTTAGTGATGAGACACATAAAATATTTGACAAATGTAGCCATTAAAAAAAGAGGTGTAGTGTAAAAACACAATATAAATCAAGAATATCAGTTGAAATGGCATAGAAGTTAAATGAGAGTGAAAATGTGATAAAATATTATTGGATGGTCAATAATACTGGGAAGATTGCCCAAAAAGTTATCAACCTATTACACATTTACTAATTCAGTTTTAAATCTCTTAATTTTGCCAATTAAGTTCTAAATCTTTTTGTATTTTATCAATTAAATCTATTTGGCCATCTTTTATCAGAAATTGTTAACGTGAATGTTGGTCGTCTTACGTGGTGCAACCGGTGCTAACGTAGATATTTTTTATTAATATTTTAGCGAATTTTAATTTTTCCTTTTTTTTTCTTCCGTGCCCTCCCCTCTAGCCAGTGGTGGAGGTCTGGCAACTAGCTAGAGGAGGAGAAGAAAAGAAAAAAATGAAAAGAAAAAATAATCAGAAAATAAAATAATTATTAAAATATTTTTATAATTGTCAACTCAAACGTCGACTATGTCACGTAAAACAACCAACCTTCACGATATTAATTTCCGACTAAAATTAGCTGGATTGACTCAAATAGCAAAAAATGAAAATATTTAGAATTCAATTGACAAAATTGAAATATTTAAACCGAATTGGTAATTTTGGACAATTTTCTCCAAGAGCACGTCTTGCAAAGGAGGCAACACATGTCAACATCAAGAAAGTTGTTGAATTTCGCTATTGCGTACATATAAGCGAGCCTCTACAAATTGCTTTCTAATTTTTCCACAAATTCCATCTCTCATTTTTTGCAAAACTAGAAAATATATATAATCAACTTTAGGAATCACAAAAATTATATGTGCATCTCGTACTCTTCTTGCATCCATAGAGCGATTAAATGTGTGACTGCTTATCTATATACCACATTAATAATAATTAAATTATACACAAAACAAAAGATTTGAAAATTTTTTACTTGATCATTCAAAGAAAAATTACATCATTAAATGTAATACAAGTACAAACCAAATCAAATGTTCCCATTTCATGACATGTCACCTAAGAGATAGACTAACAAAATTAAATGAGATGATGCCAATTGGAAACATAATACTCCAACTAACCAATCGATCACAAAGTACCCATCAATACTCTATGATCATGGAGCCGAATGAAGTTGATGAAATTGATTCTTTAGAGATGTTGAGTTTCAAAAACGACATTGTCTTGGCAAAAGGGAAATGACAGAGGTTAGAAGAGAGTCCATCCATTCAGAGAATATGCCCATGACATTGTTTTGAACATGCCTCTTCGATGCAAAGGTAAGGAGAGAAAACTGTTGAACTATGGCCAAAAAATAGCTCTCTTGCTATAGATACAGTTATTAGTTGCTGAAGCTGGTGGAGAATAATATAACACGAGACAAAAAACATGTAAAAAAATGAACTCTACATAGCATTAAAAAAATATCTAATAGTATTCCCTTCGTTCTACTTCACATAAATTCATCTTCATGATTTCTTTTTCCCATGATAAATTGAAATACGGGCCATTCTTCGGTTTCCATCTTCTCCTTTTTTTTTTCTTTTTCTTTTGTTTAGACCTTACATAATTGGCACAAGTTCACCTTAAAATCTTAATTAATTTAGACGTGACAAGATATACTTATTGGCATCAAAGAAGTAACACATTTCTCAAAAAAGATATTTGCTGAATTTTTTAGGGATAAAATGATAGGAACATTGACTAATACAAATACCCTTTTTATGGGATTATTGAAGTCTCCCACATCAACAACGTGCGGTTTGAGTTGAAAATATTATCCATTAAAATTGTGAAAATTCAAGGTTGACAAAGTCATAATCGCAATCCAAATGGTAAAAAAAAATCAAATAAAATAATGATTAAAATCATGTATTTTTTTTAGTGATAAATTATTAAGATTACAGTGGATGAGGTAAGGCTCAATCTTGTTTAAACCCTAAAGGATTATTAAGATAACATTGCCTGAACAGGTCGCCCTTCATTTATGTTGTTCGATTTGTTCCTTTCTTCCTTTGATCTTTTATTTGGTCCTAATATGCATTTTATTCAAGGTCATAGCCTCACAATCCCTATTCTCTTTTGCAATCGGATAAACAAAAGTCATTCGATTTCCAAAATATAGTTTTATTGTTGAAATCCACCCGTCACTTTTTGAGATTAACAACTTCTCATTTTCCTTGGGACTTTAATTTAGCATGTTGTAAAAATTCTTAGATGATGAGGAAAAATAATTAGAAATTTGTGGAACGTTGTCCATCATATTTAGAAGCATCATCTCCATAAGATTCCAAAGGATTGCTATGAGATGATAGAAAAAAAAAAAAAACTAATCATCATGGACTATTTCACCTAATACTTGAGAATAATAATTATCAATATAAAGATCAGAAAAATATGGAGAATAAGATGTGAAAAACTAAGTAACTCGCACGACATTTCAATTGTCGATCAATTTGCTTAAATGATGAAATTACTACTGGCGTGAGGAAGCCTCATTAGTCGAAATAAGAGTACAAGCAAATCGTCAAGAAATCACAATCTATTCGGGACCTCTCAACCAAATTCGCCGAGGATAACAAAACAGAGCCCATTTATTTATTCAAGCCGAAGTCGCCAAGCGGCCATTTTAAAATTGTAGACCATGCTTCCTCACAGGACACCCAGATTCGTGCACTTGTAGTAACTCTTGCACAAAACCGGATGACTTTTATGGATAGAAGGTAATTTAAAACCATCAAATTCTAATGCGACTCTCCTTATCATATCCTCTCTCAAAATAAAATTACAATGACAGCAATCGGCAATATCTTTTAATGTTAGTGAGTAAGGTACCCGGTTGCATTCCAGTCAATCACTCATATTATGGCAAGGACAGGTAGATCGTTTGCTAGTAGTAACTCGCAACAACTGATTGAAAGCGTGAAGTAAATACTCCTTACTCTCACAAAGATGAACTTCTTGACCTTTTACAATTTAGCATGATAAAATTCAATATAACTACACTGGGATATTGATGTTTCTTTTCTAGTCTCAATATGCTGAATGGAACGTTGAAATCAGGTTTTGAAGTTTTCGAAGATAGGCCTACAACCAAATTGTGAACCTAAACTGTCAATTCAAGGTAAGTGAAATCTGTGAAGCCATGCTCAAAAATTTTATGGCAACTAAACACTAGGGAATGGAATGCATATGTAATAGATGACCCTAATTACACACGTCTACCACTCCTGCAGCTTATCCTATTTATAATTTAATCTTTTTCTTTTGGGGGATTGCTAGAGAGAGAGAGAGAATGAGGAAGTTAGTCCTCACATATGTGCTACATTGATTTAAGTTCGAAGGTTTCTCAACCAGCAAGCTTACGATGAATAACTCTTGATGATTGTTGACCAGACATAAAAATTTCAGCCATATTCTTGAGATATTTTACCATGTGACCGCAATTTTTCCAAAATATTTACTCTTTCAATCAGCTAGTCTGCTTCTCCATCCCATTAAATCCATAAATTAAACAGCTTCTCTAAAAATGCTTAGGATTGTCCAGTTGCCATTACAACACAGCACGGTGAAAATAATCGCTTTCATCTATGCCTACTAAGTGCATTCTTGAAATAAAAGTCTATCAATTTCCCTTTTCATAATGTACATATTTCCGCGGCACAGCACAATTGACACCAATAAACTCTGGCAAGAAATATGGGTCAGAAGTTTATTTGTTGGATGAATTGTGTACAATAAGTTTGCATTTTGGAACATATAGAGTAGCTGCATCACTAGAATCAACGTATCTTATTCAATAAATGAATAGTAGGACATGTATGTAAGCCTTTCATATTTACTCCCATGCATGAATATTTATGTGCCCCGTATAAAACTCAACAAATTAGCATCAATAGGCAACGAGTTCCATTGCACACCACAAAAAGAGAATAAGAAGCTCCATAACATAAGTGAACATGGTGTAAGTGACAAAGGTCAAAGGCAGAACAATACAAGACATTGCGAGTCAACTGTCGTAGCAAAAAAGTACTTTGGATTTCTTAGGAGGCATGGGTAAGTGAATTGTGTTACAAAATTCAACATTGGAGAATTAATGTGGTATAGAGCAGTTAATATATTTTAGTTGGTTTATAACTCATTGGCTTGAGTTTTTGAATGGAGGTGAGTCCAACTAGATAAATTGATGAACTTAGACTTGAACCCCTCTTGACGATCTCTCTAGGTGAAGGTATTGAACTTCTACTGAGGGCTCCCAACAAATCGTATTAAAGCCGATGATTGTGATTACTGGATTGAGCTCACACATGAAGGGGAGATTATTATGATGCACATATAAGTGAGTTGGGTTAGAGAAATCTCACATCGGAGAATTAATATGGTATAGAGCAGTTAATATATCATAGTTGGCCTTGGTTCGACTCGTCCATTGAAGAGTCATTGCTGACATTTTTTATTGATTTTATATCGAAACGAAACCACATTGAAATTTCTGTCGAAGAATCAAGTGTGTGCATGAGTAGAGACTCACTGACCATGATCGATCAATACTAGGGACAAGTATAACTTATTAGACAAAAATGAACTTTGTTATGATAAAATGAACCATTACATGACTCGTTATGGGCATTGGGTAGCAAATGAATTATGTTACAACTTGTTGAAGTGTAATACATTACAAAAAAGCAGCATTACCATGGCAAATCGAATTGCAACGTGACCTATCTTGTGCAAATACAAAATGAACTTAATTATATGTTGCTACATTCACTATTCATATAATGATATAATAAACTCGATTACGGACCATTTCTAATGATTAATTCTAAACAAATTGCATAGCTTAAATAAGTAACTAATGACACTATCTTGTGTAGATACATAAAATAATCGTGTTTTTCCATCTATCCTTTTTAGTTGACATTTAGGCTCTATTTGATAACGTTTCTATTTCTCCCAATTTCAATTCTTTTGTTTCTTGGAACAAAAAAAAAAAAAAAATTCTTTTGGTAACATCAACTAATTTTTCTATTTCTCAAAATAGAAAAGTAGCCGAAGAATAAATTTGGAATAGAAACAAAAAATAGAAAAAAAGTAGTTTCTTGTTTTTGGGAATAAATTTGGAAATAAGTCATTTTCTTTCTTTTCTTCTTCTTCCTCGCCACCCACCATTGCTCGTCATAGCCCACCGCCCATCGGTCGTCGGTTGCCGGATAGCATTGGTCACTAGACGTCGCTGCCACCAATCACCGGTTGCCGGATAGCATTAGTTGCCAAACATCACCACCGGCTAGAGGAGGAGTAAGAAGAAGAAGAGAGGGAAAAAAGAAAAACCTAAAAAATTATTAAAAAGCTAAAAGAAATTTTATATTACAAAAAAATTTACAAGTCATACCGAATCCATTCTTATTCTTTTTTTATTCTAAGAATAAAAATTTTGTGTAATTACCAAATACGTTCTCTTATTCGAAAATTGTTGTAGGGAATGGAAATAGAAAAATACTATTTATGAAAAAAAATTATCCTTAAATGCTATGGGCTGTAGCTAGTGAAAAAGTTGAGGAAGCTAGGAATCCTTAATAGTGGTGATCGATTTTAAGGTGGGTTGGTTATTACCTTGAAACCTGAAATCGGATTGTGCAAGGTTGTTTCTTTAGTTTGTAGAATTGGGAACTGGTTCACTTGGTCTTGAAACCGGATTGGATTGGACTGATTGATTTAGTCTGGTTCCAAGGTTGATATTAAAACTAATGATTTCTTCTCTCTCTCAGGTTCTTCTATTCCTTACAGGTGAGAGTTTTCCAACATTTAAAAAGAAAATAAAAATTACAAATTAAAAGCTGCTTTAGAATAAAAGATAAAAAAAAAATTAAGAAATTTTGGTTGGTTTGTTAATAAGGTTCCTTGAGTGGAATCGGGAATCGGAACATCTCCTTTGGAAATCACCTAGAACTGACTGATTCAATTCTTATATTGGACTAGGGCCGATGCATCCCCCTAATATCTAGAATCGCCCTGGCAGAAAGAAGAAACCAAACACATTAGAACCGGTCTGCAAATGGGTTTCCGGATCCTTGACCCAAGTACACGGAATGAAACCGGAGTTCTTCTTCTGGCCTCGATGGCCCATGGACAGTTTGGAAACCTCTAATTTCTATTTACCCCCAGAGGCTCGCCCCTACTCCTTTTCTGAAGTCGCACTATTTACTCATCACGGTCCAAAAACACACAAGCATCACGTGGGCCTGGCCTGGCCTAAGTAAATGATGGACCCAATAATTGGGGTCCGTTTGAGAAAGCTGCAAAAAAAATCCAATTTTCTTTTTCTTTTTCGGGGGCAGGAAAGGGAAGGAAAACCAACGGCAACGGCAACGGCAACGGGAGTGGCATGCTATGCTTTTTCTTTGTCATCTTGTTGTCCTGTTTTTTCAGCGGTATCATCATCACGTTCTTTCACCCGCCTGTTGGCCCTCCCTCCACCCCCTTAGCTGTACTACCGAAAAAGTCTTTCTCTCTGTGTACCTAATAATGACAAGACCCGCTCGCCCTCCCATGTTTCCCTCCACTCTCTCTCTTTTTTCAACTTTACCATTCGCTCTCGCCACTTCCAGATTCGGAGACGCGTTTCCCCGTTCGACTCAAGTTCTGTTGCCGTGCTCCTCCGTTGCAGCCGGCCGGCGTTTTCTCGTGCGTTCCGTCCTCCATTTTTATGCTTCTAGTCTCCGGATTCACAAGTGTGCATGTCTGTTTTTGTTTGTGTGTGTGTGTGTGTGAGAGAGAGAGAGAGAGAGAGAGAGTTGGGTTTTGCAAGAAATGCCGTTTGGCGGGACGGGAAAGTTGTCCAGGGGCAGGTAGTGTGACGTGTGAGGCTCTTCTGTTCGTGCTCCGTTCGGTGGGACTAGCATCGATGACGGGGCGCTTTGAAGAGTTTTTTTTTCTTTTGTACGTATTTGCCAGCACGTTCCTTTACTTGTGCTCCTTAGTTATGGTTCTCAGATGATTTTGGCTGTGGACACCATGATCTGCAGATTCCCGGGCGACGGTGTCGTTGCTCGAGCCCTGTTTAGTCTAGCCGTCCGTGCCATTCAGATTTGCTTCATTCGACTGCCCAGCTTAGGACCCTTTCTTATGGTACTAAGCTGTCGAAAACTATTATATGGACAGCGAAAAAATTTCGGCCACCTAATTTCATCTTAACACGAATTATGAATTACGCGATGCTTGATGTTTGAGGGCGAATTCGTTACAGTAGATGCAGCAATTGAATTATGGATTGCCGCACGAGTTTCGTGTTGACTTTGGAACCAATGTGGGCGAGTATACTGATTGTGCAATATACTGCCTATGCCAGGTAGTTTTGTGGAGTGCTCTCTGATGAGAGAAAATGTCTCGTTTGTCTAAGGACATTGATCCGGCATTCCAAGGTGCAGGAACGAAGGGGTATCCTTACAATCAATTTACTGTTGGAAGTTCCTTATATATACTATGCGGTGTTTCTCCTTACAAGTTTCTGATATTGCTGATTTGACGCATTTTGCTGGTTGATCTTTCTTGTCAATTTGCTCAATAAATACCTATCGGTGTCACTAGTTTCACCGTTGTGACATAATTCTTCAGGGACACCTGAGTTTCCTATTCCACAGATTTGTTTGAATCCCTTGTGACCATGTTTTTCGTTTGAATAGTTGGTATCATCCTTAATGGCATTATGTTCAGTGGTTTAGAGATTTGGTGCATTGAGAATCTTCGCTTAGTTCGCGTCCCAAGGGCTTCACATGGGAAATTCTATTCTGGGAGCGCATACATAGTGTTGAATGTAAGCCAGTTGCCCACTTGCGCCTGCTCTTCTGCAAGTTATTTCAAATCTTGACAACTGGAGTTTAGGATAGAATAGAGTATGGAACCTTTTCGTTTCAAATTTCTGAGGAATTAAGTAGCTTTCCCTTGAATTTTGCAAACTCTTCAAGTAAAAAAAAAAAAAAAATAATGCCCTTATTTGACTTAAGTCACCCATATATTTACTTATTTATTTATTTATTTAAAATTTTTTTGCCCCTGGCATGTGCAACTGCAAGAAGCCAGGCATCAACATGGTTACTCATTCATCTTCTGTGTTTGTATATCATGACATCTACATTTTGATTTCTCCCCTTCATGCAAGACAGACAGTTGTGGGAAAGAGTGGCTCTCCTCAGCATAGCATTCACTACTGGCTAGGAACTGATGTTAAGGAGGTATTAATAATTTGCTTACTTGTCGGAAGTTTCAGAAATCTCACTTTTGGTGTTTTATTACCATGTGCTGATAGAGAAAATTAGGGTGCATAGAAGGAATGTCAATCACATTCAAGGTCATGAAAGTACGATATTTTGAGTAGGCCAACTGTTTTCTTCTGCCATTTTCCAAGTAAAAGAGAAGAGATGGTGTGAATGTGAGAGGAGCTGCTCGAAACTCCAAGATCTGGTCTGTGGGCTATAACAATATTTAGAAGTGGAGAATGATGGGAAAGTATTTGAGTTCATGCACACCATCTCTACTATATGGCACTGTTAGAAGATACACCTGCAAACCAAAAATAGGCTTAGTTTTTCCGTTCTCATATCCCTGTTTCATGTCATGTTTTTCCTTACAACTTTGCAGGATGATCTAGCTCTGGCATCAGATAAAGCCCTTGAATTAGATGAAGCCCTAGGGTCTTGTGCTGTGCAATATAGAGAAGTTCAAGGCCAAGAAACAGAGAAGTTTTTGTCCTTCTTCAAACCGTGCATTATACCCATCGAAGGAGTGTACAAGTCAGAAACAGGAATTTCGAATGGGGAAAAGTACTGCATCAGCTTGTTTGCATGCAAGGGAGAGCATGTTGTTCATGTTAAAGAGGTAAGCTCTGCTGAAATTGGTGAACAATTACACTGTAAATTTTCATTCGCTGCGTTGGCCTAAGATTTAAGTAATCCCTGTTCATTTGATGAGAAATAAGCTATGGCAAAAGCTAATAGTGGTATGTCATGAAAGAGATATTGTCATTGGAAATGACAGCTAGACTATCCCGAGGGCCATGTAAATTATCTAGCATATCACTTGATAGTATGCTCGCAATAAGGGAATAGTGGGACATGTACAGTAGAAAAAATGACCAATTTTCATTGCTGCAGGATTTTACTGCCATGTTTCATCCTGGGTACATGCAAATATTCTCCAATGTGTAGTGCACTCTAGTCTTGTATTTAAGCTTCCATTGTATACTCGTAAGTAAAGGATCTCTCTCTTGGTTCACCTTTTGAGCAGGTTGCATTTGGTCGATCATCCTTGAATCACTATGATGTTTTCATATTGGACACTGCTTCAAAAATATTTCTTTTCAGTGGGTGCAACTCTAGCATACAGGAAAGAGCTCGAGCTCTGGAAGTTGTTCACTACATCAAGGAAAATAAGCATCATGGAAACTGTGAGGTGGCAACCATAGGTTAGATCTACTTACAATCTCTTTCTCTCTCTCTCTCTCTCTCTCTCTCTCTCTCTCTGTGAGAATGAGCTGTGCCAGCATGAGCTGATTTAATGCTGCAGAGGATGGTAAGCTTGTTGGTGATGCTGATGTCGGCGAGTTCTGGAGTTTCTTTGGTGGCTATGCTCCTATTCCTCGAGATTCTCCATCTGCATTTGAGAAGCAGGAAATTGTTCAATCTGTAAAATTGTTCAGGTGACTAGTCCAATGATTTTACTAATTTTTTGCCATTACTGATTTCTGCTGTTGTACATTTGGTTCAAATAATAGCTCAACATCTGTAACTGAGAGCAATAGTAGAAGAATCATCTGAAGTTACTAGCTAAGTGTGCAAACAATTTCTGTTAGGCATGTAGTAATTTTGAGCTTTTAGTCTTCATGAAGAATGGGATGAATTAATTTGAACAAAATGGAGGTCATGTGCAGGTTGTGTCATAACTACAAAATTGGTAGCATGAGCATGCTAAGAAGGAGATATCCTTATCCACACGACCATAAAATCCACTGAAAAAAGCCTACATGTAAGGTGTTGTAATTTGAAGCCGATTGCTGTAATGGGAATGACTTCTTTGAATTATGAGAAAATATGAAAAGAAACATAAAGGCATACATATGTGGGCAAAAAGCATTTTGTCATGTCACCTTTAATAAATTGTGAGTGATTGTCTTTCTTGTCATTTTTAACTCCCTAAGTGGTGCTCATGCATCCTAGTGCAGGATAATGACTCGGGGGAAACTATTGGAAGTGGCAAAGGAGCTATTGAACCAAGAATTGCTTGACAAAGATAAGTGCTATATGTTGGACTGTCATACCGAGATTTTTGTATGGATGGGCAGGTGTACCTCAATGACGGAACGGAAGTCATCGATTTCAGCTACAGAAGTTAGTCTCTAAGTCTGATCTCCCACCCTACTCTCTGGATACTATAGAAATTTGACGGGTGCAGATGAAAATTCAAAATGGACGTAGGATTAAAAATATAAGACGCTTTAATTAGTTATGCATAAAACTTCCCAATAATCAGATTTCTAGATGTATCTCCCACTAGGATTAAAAATATAAGACTCTTTAATTAGTTACACGTAAAACTTCCAGATAACTAGATTTCTAGATGTATATCCCATTAGGATTAAAATTATAAGACTCTTTAATTAGTTATGCTTAAAACTTCCAGATAATCAGATTTCTGGATGTATGTCCCATTCCTTCATAACAATCTAATTCATCGCACCATTGATCAGCTGAATTATTTAATCAATTTAAAAGTAAAATTCCTTTAGCCAGCCAGTGCTGTTCTTCGGACAAAAAATGATTGCTCTTTTGGTTGGGGAACTACTTAAAGATGCTTGCTCACAATGATCCCCATGTTTTTTGTGCTGAGGCAACTCATCTGTGAATGCATGTTACAGGATTTTCTCCGAAATGAGGGCAGATCAACAAGTACTCATGTGACCTTATTAACTGAAGGATTAGAAACTGCCAGGTTCAAGTCACACTTTGTAAATTGGCCGAAGAAAGAGGAACTGAAGTTGTATGAAGAAGGTCGAGGGAAAGTAGCAGGTTAAGTACCTGATGAAAGAAATTGTCTTGCAGAAGCATTCAAGCTCTTCAGATATACCAATCTTTTATTTTAATTTATCCTTTTCAGCTATGTTCAAGCAACACGGTTATGATGTAAAGGAGCTTTTAGAAGATGACCATGAGCCACTTATAAACTGCAGAGGGACAACCAAAGTAAGTTTTGGGTCAAGAAAAGCTTGTTGGTTGTGAACACAAACTTGACATGGTCCAATGTGTTTTCTTTCAGTGACCTTCTCTGTTGCTATACACTTCAGGTCCTGCAGGTCAATAGTGGGGAAGCATCCCTTATTCCGCTTCCAGATCAGTCAAAGCTTTTCAGTGGTGATTGCTATATTGTGCAGTACACTTACCCCGGAAAAGGAAGGGATGAGAATCTTTTCTATGCTTGGTTTGGGCGTGCTAGTCAAATGGTGAGCATTTTATTGCTTAACTTTTGGTGTTAGAAACTGTCTCATCCTTTATTTGGAGTTGCCATACAAGAGCTTTTGTTCTCTGTCCTTAAGTACAAATACCATGCCTTTTCTTCCTGAATTAACTGTTTCTGCTGCTTGTAGGAGGACAGAGTCGATGCTCTTTCTCATATGTATGCCATTGCTGATTCAACCAGGGGGTTTCCAACTTTGGTTAGTTTTAATTCTTCATTCTTGCATCCTTAACCTCTGTTTGGGAAGATGGGAAAATTGGGGGGAATGAAACTGGGTTAAAAAAATGGGAGAAATTGTCAAATTTATGCGAGATGGAGGTGGAGGGAAATGTAAAAATTAGCCAAAGATCTCTCCCACCTATCTACTTTCTTCCCTCCTTGGTTTCCAAATGAAGAACTGATCTAAATTAAGTGCTATTGCAATTCTAAAACATATAACTTCACGATCAATTTGTTCCACTCTTCAGTAAGCCTTGCTATAATTTTTAGGTAACTTTTGATTTTTATTTTTCGAGTAGTTGGATATGCTAACAGGTCCAAATTAAATACTGTTTGTCAAGATAATCTCTAGAAAATAATCTATATTAAGTAGGTCATATATGAAGCTGTCTTATGGAAAACAAAGTTATCATCTAGAATGTAAAATTAAAGAAAAATTCCTCACAATATCCGCGTTAAGATAATAACATTTTTCAGCAAAAGTTTATAATATTGACATTGATCTAGTATGAATACATAATTGAAAAACTATTTTACAGCAATAAGATTGTAAATCTAAATTAGCTTCATATACAGAAAAGAGGAGCTAACTCACCCATGACATAGGTTATGGTTTCACCTATTCTCACACGGGAGGTCAAGAGAGAAGCAAATTTCATGTATTAAGATCACAGCATCCAAGAAGACAAATGCTGGAACAAAGACTTGGAAGTAGTTATCATCTCTAACTTCTAACAAATGTTGCCTTATGAACCTGTTGAATTTCTTCGATTAAAGTGTGGAATACTTAGATAATGAACTAATTAGTGTCTTATTTTCGGTTTCCTGTTTCTTCAATTTTGCTTTTGAATAACTATGAGTACCTGACCCCAGAAGAGGACGCTTTTCTAAGTTTTGCCTAACTATGGATCTTTAATGGGTGGATGTGATGATTTTTCAGTTCTTGGCACACATTCTTGCACCATTATTCGACTAGTAGTACAGGCAATATAAGAAGCGCTGTGGTGGTAAACTAAAGTCCATTATATAGTTTCCTTAATGCATACGGATTTTGAGTCTTTGGTAAAGTATCACGAGTTTCACAACCCTCAGATATCAATCAATTCTTATATAGTTCTTTGAGGTCATGTAGTCACCTCTAACTTGCTTTTATGTGACAGGCTCAGGTTTATCAGGATAACGAGCCGGAACAATTTTTCTCGGTTTTCCAAACATTAATTGTTTTCAAGGTCAGAGCACCTCTGCCTTCTATATTTTAGATTGTATAATGCATTCTTTGGGGTTGGTTTTCTATGTAAGCCACTTCGTCAGTTTTTGTTATTTACCTGTTGGCTTTTCACTAGGGAGGTAAAAGTTCAAGGTATAAGAAGCTAATAGCTGAAACAGGCATGCCTGATGATACTTTTGCTGAGACAAAGACAGCACTGTTCCGTGTCCAAGGAAAGAATTCAAATTACATGCAAGCCATCCAAGTCAATCAGGTAAATTTAAGCTTTTGAAGTTTTCCAACGGCGTCAGAGGCCAGTCTCCTGTAATCCATGCCTTTAGTGTTCTTTCAAAAAATATATATCGAATAACATGCAAGCCATCCAAGTTGATCAGGTAAATTTAAACTTTTGAAGTTTTCTGATGGTGTCAGAGATCAGTTCCTGTAATCTATGCCTGTAGTGTGATGAGGGTTATGCCCTTTCTTCAAATGTGTTTGTGTGTGTATATTTCAGTCTTCCTTGCAAACAAACTTGTAGCGAAAAAGGGGTAAATGTAAGTATATGATGCTCATTTCTTTTAACAGCAGGTTCTCTAACATTCTGCTTACATGTCCAAAGCATGAGTTTGTGACTGCTGCATCCTGTTAATATATCAATTACCTACCATTTCTAAGATTTCACTGCTTCTTCTTCTTCTTTGCAGTTTTTGCGATTTGGCTCTGTAAAAGCAGCAGTTATGTGAAAATAATGTTGTACTACTGACCTAATACTGCGCAATGATTTTGGCTCTCTTTTTTCCTTTTGGTTTCATCTTTGAATATGCTTCTGAATTAAACATACAAAAAGAAAAATTGATCTTGCTCTTGAATGTGAACTGCAATGGAATTGTGGTTTTCTTTAAGATCTGTATATGTACCGTATCTAGACTCTTGGCCCTCATATTGATCATTAGTTACTTTTCTTTTTTAATTTAGTACATGAAGCTGTATTCGATCTTGTTTTTTGAGTGTTACTTATTGATGACATGTGCCTTAGCAGGTTTCAAGCTCCCTCAATTCATCTTATTGTTACATCCTCCAGACTGGATTATCAGTCTTCGCTTGGATTGGAAATTTATCTTCAACTGAAGATCATGAACTCCTAGACCGAATGATTGAAATCATAAATGTAGGCAGATGATCTTTCCTTATTCTCTGATGCTTAAATAATGCTAGTTAAGACATGCTCTCTTTCATTTATACTGCTTCCATTTGCAGCCCACATGGCAACCTGTGTCTATAAGGGAAGGAAGTGAACCTGACATATTTTGGCAAGCATTAGGGGAAAGACTGAATATCCAAAGGAAAAAAAGGTGAAGCAGTACGTAGAAGGTCCACACTTGTTCACAGTGACTCTTATTGAGGGTAGGCAGCGCATTGTTCTCTCATTTCTTGTAAAGATAAAGTAGAAAGATATTCAGATGATTATCCTGGCATTGGCTGTCATCTCTAATTGCATTCATGGTTCTGGGGCTGCTTGGACGCAAAATCTCCTCGCAGGTGATATCAAGGTATGCAAGCTGTTTGTCTCTGAAAATGCATGAACCATTCCCTTCTTAGATCATATATTGTGCACATGAAACCTCATTAAAGAAAAGGAAGAAAGTTAAATAAAATTGATTTGCAGATTACATTTGAGACTTTAGTCCTTAGGCCTTTGGGTAATCATCTCTAGTACCTATCTGAACACAAATTGAATAATTATTACAACCACAATTTGTCAGTTTATGAGTTTCATGGTGACCTAAGGGAATAATGCAACTAGGCCTGCGAACTCATCTAGCTTAAAAAACTGTCAGAATCAGATATTAATATCTATTTGAAAATGACTTAAAAGGTGCAGCTGACAGCTCTATTGTGGGAACCAAATAACTGATGCTTAAACTTGAACAAGTTGTTTTTATCTGATTAGTGTAATATTCTTAAACATGTTTGACATGGTAATTAGAGATCTTTACATTTTAGAAGCTAGACACCCTTACCACATGGCTTTTGTGTTGGATTGGCATATTTTGGAGTACATTATTCGATGGTATTTTTCCAATACTCTTTCAGAGTTTAAAGGATATTTTCAGGTTCTTTTTGACCAGTGGATGCTAAGTGAATATACAAATGCCAAATAAGTATTTCATTTGTAGTTATGACTTATTATCAGAACAAGGAATGAAAAATATTCAGAAATTGCTGCTACATATATAGTCAAGAAAATCACATAGGTGGCATTTTCTCCTGAAGGTCAGATCATCATAGGTTGCCCTAGGAAATTCTTGGTGAGCCAACGGATGCCAAAATGATATGTTGATTTTTCTTCTAGTTAACATTAGTGTTAATCTTTGCAGAAAGATAGAATTGCTCATCTTGACACACAGAAATTCTTTTAACATTGTGAATAACCTTCAATTTTCGTTTTCTACTTCAGCTAAAAGAAATATACAACTTCACACAAGGTGATTTGACCACTGAAGATGTTCTCATATTGGACTGCCAAAGTGAACTTTATGTTTGGATTGGGCGCCTGTCTAGTGTTACATCAAAAGAAGCCCATATTCTTGGCCAGGTTAGCTGCTTCGTAGTTACTTTTTAGAATCAGATAATCCCAAATGTAACGATCTAGTTGTAATGTGTTAGGCCCATGCTGACCATGGTGCATTCTGCCAACTAATTGCATGTATAGCATTCATACATGGATTCATTATGTTGAGAACCTGCTGCGCAATTCAGCCAAGATGTAACTGGCTGTGACAGTGCTTTTGGATTGTGCAATTTATATCTTGCTTTTGTGCTTCTATCACATTGGAAGGACTGCAAGATTACGGCTTGTTTTCTATAATAATGGCATATTGCACGTTCTGGTTCTTTTCATCACCATCCTCTCACTTGGAAATGGCAGAAATTTCTTGAGATGGACATTCTGTGCGAAGGACTTCCTCAGGAGACTCCAATGTACATGGTTGTTGAAGGACAGGAGCCTCCATTTTTCACTCGCTACTTCTCATGGGATCCGTCACAAGCAATTGTTGGTGATTTTGTCATATTAGAAAAGCTAACTTGTTCATCATTAAGATGTTCATAGTTGCTTTCCAGCTTTTAACTGATATCTTCCACAGATGCATGGCAACTCATTTGAGCGGAAACTTGCTCTGCTCAAGGGTGGATCACAACATTCGGAAGTATGTCTGTTACGAGACCTGTTGCAACTTATGTGGCCTGTAACTTTTTCTATGCTTAAATTTGTTCTTTCTCAGGAGCAGGGACTAAATACAAGAATAACAAAATGGACGTTCTTAAAGTTGGGATTACTTGCTCTTAATTAGTTAATATAGCTAGGGATATTCATTCAGCTTAAGGAAATCACTGAAGCTTCTACTCTTGACAAAGAATGGTCTGCAAATTCTGTGCCAACAATTGCAGTTGAGAGTTTCATTTCCATTGATCTTTCTACATTGTATAGGTATCTGTCAGAAATTCATGGCCAGCTGGCTCCAGAGGGGGCACCCCAGAAGGTTCTAGAAGAAATTCAATCAGTTCTAATGGGCGGGCGAAAAGTGCATCGCCTATCCCCAATGTCGTAGGTGTTAATAGTTGCACTTCAGAAAACCAGCTTCCTTACAGCCCTAGTCCAGCTGAGATTAAGCTGTTTGCAGGATCTTCTCCTCAGAATGGAAGTTCTGGTACTGAGAAGCTTTGGCACCCTCTGCATCATCATGTTAGCATTAGCCATACTTTTTGAAGTACATGATAGCGCATCAATTGTGAAATAGTCCGATAAAGGATCCTTGATGTGCGCTTTTACTAAGGATCAATAGATACGCACTAACCTGCTCATGACCTGCCATGAGTTTAGATGGATCCCTCTTAATGGTTTTTGACCTATAACTTCCCCCAGAAGTGAAAACTTACGGCCCTTTAATCATTTTATCTGGTAATTTTTATCCAAGTGATCTCTTCATGGTGAATTTAAATTGCACTCTTGCAATAGTTAGAGTTGGGCAGGATTTATTTCTTCTTTTTCTACATGTTAGACTTAGAATCTAATTGTTTTTGTCCCTTTGTTTTTCTAAGTTTCGATGACCTTATCCACATGTCTGGGCAGATGATTCGTCGGCATTTGCTAGTTCTCCTGCATTACAACCAATGGCGCCTCCTGAAAATGTTAGGGTCGATCAGGTTGAAGGAAGTGATGCTTCCGACAATTTGTCAATATACCCATATGAACGACTCAAAGTGAGATCAGTTGACCCAGTTACAGGCATTGATATCACAAGAAGAGAGGTATAGTCTGCCCTACTCAATGGCACTAAAAGACTGTCAATCCATTCACCTGTATTCCACTTTCTTTTTCTTGACCAAGCTATAAGATACAGAAGTTTTCTTCTCCTCATTTTATTTTTTTTAGGCTGGAGCTATCAGTAAAAGTATTGGTCTTTTGGGCATTCACTCGGATGCTCTCTATTGAATACGACTATTGTGATTTGTCTGTCTGTATGATCTGAAACGTGACAATATTCTATCAGGAGGAGTTAATCATGTCTCTACTATTCTTAGTCTCATGGTTTGACATGCCGGTTTTCTAAATATCTATATCATTTTGCTATAACTTATGAATCAAGCTAGTCTGAGAACTGAAGCATGATTGTCTTTCTGGTGATTTTCAGGCATATTTATCTGAGGAAGAGTTTCGAGAGATATTTGGAATCACGAAAACAGCTTTCTATCAGCTTCCAAAGTGGAGACAAAATAAGCTTAAGATGTCTCTCCATCTGTTTTAGACAGCAAACATTAGATGCGCCCTTTGTAGGTCTTCTACTGCTGCAGATACACCGGAGTATATTTCTGATAGGAGTGATGGGGGCGGCTTACGGATTATTGTATCAAATGGTTAACTCACTTGAGTCTGGAATTAAAGCTTGAGGATTAATGTCAACGCTTAATGGTTCATATGTCGTTGGATATTGAATGGAAGAGCCTCACTTAATGTTCGGCGAGACACACTAGCGGGGGACAGTTAGTTGAGATTGATAAGAAAGTTAGATTTCCTTATGCCATCGGAATGTACTTTTCTTTTTGCTGTACATCAGAAGATTATGTATAATCTGAGATGCTGAATTGTTTTGACCACAGGCAGTTGTCGGCTTTGTCTGATTAGATGGATTAAGTGAGAAATATGGACCGTGAACGATGTTGGTCCTGATTGGTCTAGTGTTTACTCTTAATAATCTTTAGTCTGCCTAGATAAGACCTCCTCGGGATGGTTAATCATTTTAAGATTATAATGTACAGTACGATGTATTGAATTCATTGGTCTCGACTCAACAATCCTGTCCATTTATTGGGACATAATTGAAGGAGTTGTGAGCGGTGATCTTGACCTTTCGATTTTAGGTTCCGGTTCAGAGACGATGCTTTGGAATGCCGAGAGCATCCGAAATGCACTGCTAACATACAAGAAATCCCGAGCTGCAAACTTCGGGGCAAGTCCTAATTAATTTGGACCGCATGCATCTCGTCATCTTTGACATAGTATTAGATGTGGGAATTCACGAAACCCCGCTAGTGACCTCGGACATCATAAAAAAAAAAGTGATCAGGACATGGGCTACAGCTGGACCGTAAGCGTCTGTCTCAGGCAACGCTTGACGTGCACGATTCCTTTAAATTTCATCTCTCGTGGCGCCATCGGGGAGCTAGATTTTCGAATGCATACGTCGAAACTGCGTTCCTAAACCATTCACCGATATGAAAAGAAATTGACTCAACAATGAAAGGGCCAGCTTTTGGTCCGGCGTAACGTCACGCCTAAAGGTGTTATCTGATATGCGATGAGGATCGCATGTGAGAGACCCTTTTAGATATAAACAAATTGCGCACCACACAAACCTTCTCCAATCGCGCCCGGCTCGATGTTTTTGACTTTCCGATGCAGCAGCGAATCCAGTTCCCTGGAGAAAAGCATCCCCCCGAATATGCTCTCGCTCTCTCCCCAACATGCCATCATTCCGCTTCGAAGTGGGGCCCCTCCCAATGGGCCCCACCGGCTCCGTCGCCGTCCAACTCCTGCGATCCAGATCTTGCCGCGTCGGCCGGGCCCAATCTCTCTCTCTCTCTATTTTTATTTTTTTTATTTTTTAAAGCCGAGCGTGATCCTCAACTTATTATTGCTCGTGGCGTACCGTGACGTGGCCCTCTATTTCTTCAACGGATTAATGTGGAGTTGGAGTTTGCAGAAGAAGAGAAAAATCGCAAGGGAAGATAGTTTTAGGAGCGGAGCGGGGTCCAGTTGTTGCACCTACTGCCACGTGGCCCCTCCGGAATTGACTTTTCCGATGAGTGCACTTGTCACCTCTTCTTGTCGTCTACGTTATAAAGGTTCCTGGTCCGGACGCCCTTTTATTATTCTCTCGGCCGGCGAGAGAAGACCACTTTACCTTTTCCTCTCTCTCTCTCTCTCTCTCCCGTTCGCCGGAAAAGATGAAGTCGCCGCGGCGACCGACGCTCGCCGTGCTGTTCTTCCTCTTCCTCGTCGCCTCCTCCCAAGCCCTCGACCTGAACCGCCGGGGGAAGCACAAGATCGATGGGCCCATCAAAACCCTCGTCGTCATCGTCATGGAGAACCGCTCCTTCGACCACGTCCTGGGGTGGCTCAAGTCCACCCGCCCCGACATCGACGGGCTGACCGGCCAGGAGTCGAACCCGCTCAACGTGTCGGACCCGGGCTCGCCATCCGTCCGGGTCGCCGACGACGCCGTCTTCGTCGATTGGGACCCGGGCCACTCCTTCCAGGCGATCCGGGAGCAGATATTCGGGTCCAACGACAGCTCCGGCGATCCAAACATGAACGGGTTCGTCCAGCAGGCCGAGGGCATGGAAGAGGGCAAGTCCAAGACCGTCATGAGCGGGTTCAAGCCGCACCTCCTGCCGTCTTACACCGCGCTGGCGAACGAGTTCGCGGTGTTCGACCGGTGGTTCGCTTCCGTCCCGGCCTCGACCCAGCCCAACCGGTTCTACGTCCACTCGGCCACCTCTCATGGCGCCATGAGCAACGTCCGCAAGGACCTGATCCACGGGTTCCCTCAAAAGACGATATTTGATTCTCTGGAGGAGAGCGGGCTCAGCTTCGGGATATATTACCAAAATATCCCCGCCACCATGTTCTTCAGCAGCCTGAGGAGGCTGAAGCACATAACCAAGTTCCATAGCTACTCTTTGAAGTTCAAATTGGACGCCAAATTGGGTAGGTTGCCGAATTACGTGGTGGTGGAGCAGCGTTATTTCGATGTGAATATCTTTCCGGCGAATGATGATCACCCGTCGCACGACGTGGCGATCGGACAGAGGTTCGTGAAGGAGGTGTACGAGACGCTGAGGGCAAGCCCGCAGTGGAAGGAGATGGCCCTGCTGATTACCTACGATGAGCATGGTGGGTTCTATGATCACGTGCCCACGCCGGTCTCTCACGTGCCTAACCCCGATGGGATCGTCGGCCCCGACCCGTTTTACTTCCATTTCGACCGGTTGGGCGTTCGGGTC
The DNA here is from genome assembly GCA_017140595.1 of Eucalyptus curtisii. NCBI lineage: Eukaryota > Viridiplantae > Streptophyta > Magnoliopsida > Myrtales > Myrtaceae > Eucalyptus > Eucalyptus curtisii. Next base: position 13,108,563 of record CM029504.1, read on the forward strand.
CCGACGCTATTGGTCTCTCCGTGGGTCGACAAGGGTACTGGTGAGTTTTCGTGACTGGAGTCCGAGGAATGCGGTGCTGTCGGTTTTCTTTTCATTGGAAGGTTAGCTGTTGTGGATTAGATGTTGCTTGAGGTGCTAGTTAAAGAACTTCTAATCAATTACCGAAAAAATAAATAGTAATCGAAAGGTCTAGCAATCTCGTGGAAGAGAAGACAGGTATACAAGATCCACTGAGACTTAATTTTTGAGCGAAAGTGGATGAGATGCTAAATTGCCCGTTGTTTGTCTTGAGCAGATATTTTTGGATCTATGTCATCCTCACTTTTCATGTTGCCTATACTTTGCAATTAAGCTTGGATGTGTTTTCGTGAGCTGATTCTGATCATTACAGCTTGGCCTTGAGTGACCATCCTGAATTTCTCTGCTCCATATTGATACTCAGGGTCATTTCAACGGTGTCATTTCAAGATTGTGTGGTAGTTATGTACTTGTTTCCACCAAAGATAGCTGAACTGTGATAGAACTAATAAGTACTGCTGAAGCAGGTTATTCGGTTTTCACAATTTTGTGGTGTTGGAATTGAATCTTTATCAAATTTCTCAGGAATAGAGCTGTACTTAGGGGTTTGGATATTGTAACAGTGCTAAAAAAATATTTGCCTTTTCATTTCACGAGGCTGAGTGAGGATGATGTGTGATTCGATGAGCAAGTTTGCCTGCACATAATAAAGTAACTTTAGCTACGAGCTCCCTTTGGTGGGAACTCTGTCTTATTAAGCTGCATATCTCCTTTGGGACTGCCAAGATTGAACTTGATCATCCAATGTTAGATTGTGTTGGATTTTTGCTCCTGCATGTCTTCTCTGTGTTGGATTTTTGCTCCTTCGAGGATTTGACTTTAATTGTTTGGTGGTTGGTGCAGTGATACATGCACCTGAAGGGCCGACACCACACTCACAGTTTGAACACTCATCCATCCCCGCAACTGTTAAGAAGCTTTTCAATCTTAAGTCAAACTTCTTGACAAAGAGAGATGCATGGGCTGGCAGTTTTGAGAGGTACTTCTACCTGCGCGACACTCCGCGGGACGATTGTCCAGGTACGTTTTATTTCTTTTGCTCATAGTTCTTTAAGTGGATTGCAAATCTATTCCAAGCATGATTTTATTTCTTTTTCGGGTATTGTTGGCTTTTCCAAATTTCCACGTCTTAGAGAGTAGCTTTTACATATTGTTAGCATGCTTAACCAGAAGATGGTGCAACTCCAGTCACCCCTTTTCAATTGGAGCTTAATATACCTATGTCCACTGGCTTTCTACGATAATAAGTTGTTGCTCTTAGGACTGTGAGTTGCTCATATAAGTGGCATTCCTAGATGATTCTTGGAACAAGAACAAATTTTCAGCTTTGAGGCTTTTCTATGTATTTCTTTGGAGTAAGCCTTTGTGACACCTTGACAGTCATTAGTAGAACTGTACTTGTGACGTTCTTATTTTGAGAGAACAAATAATCGAAGGCCTATCTAACCCAAAACTTATCTGTGCAGAAACCCTTCCAGAGGTTAAATCATCACTTCGGCCATGGGGCCCAAAGGAAGATGCTAAACTCTCCGAGTTCCAAGTTGAACTGATCCAACTTGCGCAACAGCTGAACGGCGACTACGTGCTTAACACCTATCCAGACCTTGGCAAATCCATGACGGTTGGCCAGGCCAACAGATACGCGGAGAAAGCGGTGAGGACCTTCCTGGAAGCTGGAAGGGCTGCTCTAAGAGCTGGAGCCAACGATTCTGCGATCATCAAGATGAGGCCATCCCTCACGAGCCGAAGCGCGGGAGGACATCAGAGTTGGTGCGAAGAACTGTGAAGGGGGGATTGTTCTTGCGGTCGCTGTCTGTATATAACCACTAGATCAATAGTGATACTTCTGTTGTATGCATTAAGTTCAAGGACATACTGTTACAAAGGGATGTACTCATTATGGGCATTACTAGATTCAGGTGAAATTAAATTATAGTTAGTTGCTGGCAAATGGAGACCGTTAAAGGCTGTCAAGAAATTGCAGTTGGCATTTTATGTACCCCTTAAATCATAGTGGCAGTTCAGGTTTTAGTGACATCAGGGCATGATTCGAATTACCCGTACTTGGCTAGCAACATGTTCAGATGGACGAGGAGTCCGATCTTAAATTGATAATTCACGAATATCCCACTAACGGATGAATCTTAGCGAGATGCGATTGCCCTGTTTTCTCGTGGTTTGTCGATTCCGAAGTCGGCCGTAGGTTGTGCCATAAAAGTCATGGTTCTCATGTCGTTTCATTACCGCCGTGCGTGCTCTTTTTGAAGAGCATTGATGGATGTCATATCAAAACCGCCATTCGGTTGGGGTCAGTTTGACATTTGCACCCCTCGAAGACTCCTCTTATTGCGGTCAAGGCACCTGGGCTGGAGGGCACGAACGAGAAATCCGCGGCGCATGAAAGGCCACGTCACCGTCCCGCCGTGTTCCCCTGTTCGTCGGCCATCAATCAAAAGCGAGCGCTTTCTGTCTTCCTTCAGCTTTTCCCCCTCAATTCGTCGAAGACGGTTCCGTCGCTGCTTCGTAATCTGCGACTGTCTCGCTCGCGCTTCGCTTGCGTATCGCTTCGACGCACGTTCGCACGTCCTCTTCTTCTGCGTTTGATTTCGCGGAAACAGAATGATGACGAGGCGGAGGAGTTCTGCATTCCCGAAGGTGGTGATCGAGAGGGACACGGACTCCGAAGAAAGCTCCTCCTCCGACGATGAAGGTGAGGATGGCCCGGAACCAGAAACCTCGGAAGAAAAAGGAAGATGAAGAAGGAGGAAAGGAGAAAGAAGGAGAAGGACTTCCGGAGCGTGGAAGTGGAGACGGAAAGGAGGAGACTTTGGCGGATGTTAAGAAGAAAGGCAAAGCACCCATCACCATCAGTCTCAAGAAAGTTTGCAAAGTGAGCCCCTTTTTTGCCTTTGCTCGCTCGTTTTCGTCGGTGTGTTTCCCCTGGTTGATCACTGGCTTTCGATCGTCGCGTGATCGTCTCTGTTCTTTTGCGTGTGATTAGGTTTGCAAAAAGCCGGGTCACGAGGCAGGATTCAAGGGTGCCACTTACATTGACTGTCCTATGAAGCCGTGTTTTCTTTGCAAAATGCCAGGTGATCGGTTCTGCTTCCCATAATTTCGTATGTATTCTAGTCTCTAATGTCCGTTGGATGTGTAGTGCTGAGATCGTCTATGGATGTAGAAGTCATTGCAGCGTGCTTCATCTTTTCGTTACCAGTGAAATGGTTTCTTTTCCCGACAAGTTCGTAGAGTTTCCAGAAACAAAGAATGAAGTGCATACAGTTATCAACGAAAGCTTCTATTTTTCTATTTTTGTATGTGGTGATGCACTTCGTCAACCTAAATAACTGTCTTGAATTTTTACCTGTTTTTCTGTTTCGAAAAGATGTCCCCAAGCCTTCTCATTGACGCACCTTAACTAGTGCCTCAAGTAAGCTCTCTAGTGTTATCGTATTCTTTTTTCGCTTTGGTTCGCTTTAGTACACTCATTTATTCAGAATAGCGTGGCAAACTCACCCTCTCTCTCTCTCTCTCTCTCTCTCTCTCAACTAAAGCTGCATGCACATCCCTGTTTTAATTTCAACTCATGATATTTTAAGACTTGATTTGACATGATTTGGATGTTTGACTTTTCCTGGTAAACAATTTTTTTTTTTCTATTTTTCATTGCTGATTAATTTTCGTGTTGTAATTTTTCCAAATTGGATTAATTGAAGGCCACACTACGATGACATGCCCCCATAGAGTGGCTTCTGAACATGGGGTTGCCCCAGCACCCCACAGAAATACCCAAAATCCTGTGGAATATGTCTTTGAGCGCCAGCTCATTCCGAGAACTCGAGTAAGTAATGAGATGAAACTAATCGCTTATGCTTCTAACAGTTTCTAGTTCTGGAATCGCAATTAATAGCAACGATACAGCAACTGTGATTCTTTGTACTGAATTGTTCTTTCTCATGTTGCATTTGATACAATTGATGCATTAAGTTATGTAGTCTTCTATTAAGTTTGTTTCATGGGTTTATTGCTAAGAAAGGCAATGGTACAGCTTCAGAAGTAGCCTAAGTAGAAATAGCCAATCAGTGTCCTCAGATTTTACAGTATTTGAGCTGGTGGTGTCTTGTTGGTTTCATGACTAATCTGGCAAGTAAAGGCAGTAATGGGACCTTCTTTTCATCTGTCTAGCTTCTGTGTATTAGTCTAATTTCCAGTTTTTCCCCTTGCCAAATTAATCTGCTTCCCTCTGCTTTTGGCCTTTCAATAAGTGAGTGCAGGAGTAAGTTAATATCTGGATACTGAGTATGAACTGAGATTTTTAGGTTATGTGCCATCTGAACACAATGTAATGATTTTCTCATTTTTTTGCTTTTGGTGATTTATATCTCATATCACATTTGCAATTACTTGGGTATCTTGCCATCTATTTCTGATAACTATTTTGCGTGTCCAATTATGTGCTGCCACAGTGCAAACCAGCTTATGTAATCCCCAATCAAGTGAGTTGTGCAGTCATCAGATACCACAGCAGACGTGTCACATGTTTGGAGTTTCACCCAAGAAACAATAACCTTCTTTTATCTGGAGACAAGGTCGGTTTAATATTGACTAAGATTTGATTGTTTGCATTTTGGATGGTTTTCTCAAGCTGACGTTAATACCTTCTTGTAATTGTTCATTGTGAAAGAAAGGACAACTTGGAGTTTGGGATTTCGATAAAGTGTCTGAGAAAGTAGTTTATGGGACCATTCACTCCTGTATACTCAACAACATGAGGTTTTTTTATTTTTTATTTTTTAATTTATCTGTTCCTGTTTAATATTTATTCTTCTTCCTGGTACATTAACCAAGGCACTAACTGGCTTACTGTTAACAGGTTTAATCCCACAAATGATGGTATGATCTATTCTTCATCTTCAGATGGAACTATAAGTTACACTGATCTTGAGACTGGAATTTCATCATCTTTGATGAACCTTAACCCTGATGGATGGCAGGTGAATTGTCAGCTCGTAAATTCGCTATTCTTTCAGGTCGATTTAGCGTGTTCTTGAGAAACAATAGAAGAGGGAAGAGAAATGGATCTTATGATGCTGAAATTTTGAAACAACTGGTGTGAAACATATCAGTTAAGAGGGTTTTTTTAACTGTAGGGCCCAAGCAGTTGGAGGATGCTATATGGAATGGATGTGAATGCAGAGCGAGGTCTTGTGCTTGTTGCTGATAATGCTGGTCTCCTGTATTTGTAAGTATGTTCTTATTACAGTGTGCAATGGGGCCTTTCTTATTTGCTTCAATTGCTGATTTGTCTATTGTGTCCATGCATAGCAGTACCATTATGTATCACAGGCACTTTAGGATCCCTGGAAGGTCCGGATATGTTGGATATGTTGGCTTGGTTATGTTTGTTGTTCTTTTTAATTTAAAGTTGGCCTGTTAATCAGTTGGGTGATTTCAGCTTTTAATCTAGAGTTCCCTTTGAATCATGCTCCTGGAAGTTTGTCTTTATCTTTACTGAAAGAACTGTAAGCGGTTACTTATGATGGAATTTGTCCATGAAATCTCCTAGGTTGCCCCTTACAATAACTCAGTTGAAGTTACTCAATCGAAGGTTATTGTAGTAATTGAATGAGTAACTGCTCTCTTGTTTCTCCGCCACTCCCACCTCTCTTACCCCCTCCTTGCACCAGTCTCTCTTTCTTCCGTTGTACACATGTATATGTGTGCTTAAAGACTAATTTTGGTTGATAGGGCTGGTCTCTTTTAGTGTTAAAATTTATGTCACTGACAGATGAGACAATTTGGGAGGGAAATCTTTACGAATCAAAGAAATAGATCACTAAGACATTTGAGGAATATGAATACTGTAGTTTTTGATGTGATATTTTTGCTCAGATACCACAGGCATGAATTTGGTTTTCTTCTTCTTGTGCCATAAATAGGGTGGATACCCGTTCCAACAATGAGACTGGACGGGCAGTTCTGATACACAAGAAAGGCAGCAAAGTTGTTGGACTGCATTGTAATCCTGTTCAAGCAGATCTTTTGTTGAGTTGCGGAAATGATCATTTTGTGAGTTCATACTTTAATCATTTTGTGGATGTTGCTTTCTTCTCCTGACAAGCAAACTGGTTGTCTCTTTGATTTGTTGAAACATGTTATTATTGGAGTATTGTACGAGACCTGTCTAATTAGATTAGGAACTTGAGATCCTAGACTACTGGCAATATGATATGTTATAGGTTTATGTCATTTGGTATGTGGTCTCTTCATGATATATGGCTTCTTCCCATCAGGCTCGTATATGGGACATGCGTAAATTAGAAGCAGGGGGTTCACTCTACGACCTCACCCACAAACGTGTTGTCAACTCTGCGTATTTCTCTCCTATATCTGGAACCAAAATCCTCACTACCGCCCAGGATAATCGACTCCGGATATGGGATTCAATCTTTGGCGATATGGATTCCCCCAGCAGAGAAATAGTGCATAGTCATGACTTCAACAGACATTTGACTCCATTTCGAGCTGAATGGGATCCAAAGGTGCGTCAAGTTCAATTACACAGCACTCATTTGTTACATTATTCACTTTCCGCCCAAGTTTGAGATTGAGATAACTTCATCATTCAGGATTCATCAGAGACTCTTGCAGTCATTGGCCGCTATATAAGCGAGAATTTTAATGGAACTGCTCTTCACCCCATTGATTTTATTGATACCGGCACAGGACAACTAGTTGCTGAGGTCATGGATCCCAATATAACAACTATTAGTCCTGTGAACAAGCTCCATCCCCGGGATGATGTTTTGGCCTCGGGTAGTTCAAGGTTTGGATTTAAGTTGCCAAATTTATTAGTAGAAAAAATTCTCCAAAAAAGAGTGGTTCACATCAACTTTATGATTTGGCTATGCATGTTATTTTAGGAAGGGGTGTGAGACTTTTCTTGCTATGTTTAAAGATAATCAGTTGAAAATCTTCTCATGCTTTCAGGCTTTGTTTGCATTGGCGTGTTATATTGCGATCTCTTTTTCATTTTTTTCCTTTTCCAGTTGGAGTTGAGTCATTCATCATCTGTACTTCTAATTATGTACAATGAACTAGATTAGATGGACTTGGAATCATTTCATCAGTTCTTTTAATTGCTTCAACACAATTTGTGGTGAATTTGCAGGTCTCTTTTTATTTGGAGACCAAAGGAAAAATCCGATTTTGTGGAAAAGAAAGAAAAAAGGAAAATACTTGACTGTGGCAAGGCGGAGAAGAAGAAGCCGGGAAAGAATTTTGGTGATGAAAGTGAAGAGGATTCTGATTGCGATGGATTCAACTCTAAGGGAAAAAGATCCAAGTTCACTAAGAAAGAGTTGATATGTAAGAGCAAGCGGAAAGTTAAACGCTAAGCACAAGATTTCCTGGGGCTGATTATGTTTTGTCAGCTGACATCCATCTTCATACAGGCTGTTTAACTTGGTGACTGTAATTGTTCGGTTTTTGTCAGGTGTACCCCTCCTAACGCAGGTAGCTTAGCTCTTTACCTTCCTCACTCCATCTAAATATTTCACTTATTCGGTTTTGCTTTGGCTACTTGTAATTTTGATCTTGAGGGACTAGTATTTTGATACTGTACTTTCACATTTAGTCAGATTTGATATTTTCAAGTCTGCTCTCTCTCTCTCTCTCTCTAATTTGGGGTGTGATGTTTAATTGCGCAAGCGAGAACATCTAAATAAAGATAAATGTTGTTCTGGAAAACAGTCGGCATGACCTACTTAATGAGGAGGGATTTATACATACTGTGTTTGATCAATTGTTTTTCGCAATAATATACATTATAAATATATGTAAAGCGATATTTGTAATGTCTTCTAATGAAATCGGCTGTCACTAGTATGAACATAGAAGATTCCATATATAAAACATATGGCTGGTTTCACCCGTGTGGAGTGAAAAAAACCATCAAAAGAGGATGTTGGATTTTCCAACTACAATCATATGATACCTTACCCACTAGGTACCCTTCTAAACATTATATCAGGATAAGCATGTCTTAGCCAGGCTAAATAAAAGACACCAACTTTCTCAAGGAACACCTTTGAGGGCTCAACGGCAAGTTGTTAGGGTGGTTTTTGACTTGTTTATAGATTTCTTTAGAAGCACGGTTAGTGGTGCGCCTCTTTCTCCCCTACTTGCCAAGGACCAAAGCAAGCCTACGGGATAAGCTTTTCATGCCTCATGCAATCAAGACAATTCAAGATTGAATCCAATGTTTTACACTGCATCGTGAATCCAAGCTGGTCGACTTTGTCCCGTGTCCCAAGCAGTTTAACTGGGCATCGGAACAGGATGTCCAAGAAATCCCAATTTGCCAAATCTGCCATGTTCGTTTGTATCAGCCCTTCTTTCTCCACGATGGCCCTCCATACCTCTTTCTTATCGGCCATGACTTTGGAGTACCAATGATCCTGCAAGAACATCTCTTCAGGAACTTGTAGTCCGAACTTCTTGGCGAGAGCAGGCCAGATCTCTTTCCATGTGAAGCTTGGCCCGTTAATGGAATTAAACGCCTGACCATTGGTGAAAGAAATGCTTTCACTTGTAGCTGCCCATATGTGCTGTTCAGCTACCAGACCAGCATCGGACCCATCAATGCACACCTCTTCCCAACACTCTCTTGTCCCCCCAAAAACAAAGGGTAGCTCAAGGTGCTTACAAATAGAGCCATACACGGCCAAACATCCCATGAAATTATACAAGGTCCTTCTCGAACTGCCTATCAATAGACCTGGCCGGTGCACAGACCAACCCACCTTGCCGGCTAACATCTCCTTGAGCAAATCTTCTAAATGGTAATAGAAATTGTACCTTGCACTTGCTCTTGGGCAATCCTCATTGTAGTAGCAAACTCGTTGGCCATCGAGTGGGTTTTCCAGGGACACATAATGCTTCATCCCCGTCTGAAGCGAGAAGTGCCTTAGTGAGGGAGAATTTGGGAGGACTGCATCCAAGGCATTGCGCATCATGGCCTTGTTCTGGTCACAGCATTCTTTGCTGTCCAGTGGGAACTGGCTAGCCCAAGTGACCCAAAACACATGAGTCACATCCCTCAAATTTGACAGCTTTTGTTGGGATTCGAAGGGATTCAGGAGGTCGCAAGAGATGAAGCGGTAATTGCAACTCTGTACGGGCATGGTCTCTGGCCCGCGAGCCACGCCGTAGACTCTCCATTTGGATTTGGAGATCAACCTCTTGGCAAGTTCTTTGCCCACAAGCCCAGTGACCCCAAAGATGACGGCCACTGATCGTTTTCTTTGAGATTTATCAGCTGCCATTAGAATAGCAACTGTATCAGAAAGGGCACAACACTCGGGTTTAATCTGAGCTTATGAGTTTTGTTTACATGGAGAGACTAACGGACGTGAACATTTATAGGGGCTTGGGACCTGCCTGTTAGAGTTTCCTTGTGGGAGGGTCTAAAATTGACAAAACTCAACTTCTTTTGAGGCAGGATTTTAAGGAATTTTTTCAGAATTGTCCACTACACCGTTGACATTACAACTAAAATAAGATGCTAGTTGTAGCTAAGATGAGCAACATGTTTGTTCATTCATCATTCCCCATGAATAGTCTAATCGGGAACTCTTATGCGTTCCCGTTATCTCAATTGCAGGGACCAACGCTACTCTTCTTAGGAGAAAAACTTTCCTACGGCAAAGCTCTTTCCCCCTGGTGTGGTGGGATGAACTGGTCAATCATAGTTTCGTACGTAAGATAGGCATAGTCTTTCGAGGCGCATCCTGATTCGCGTGCAGACCAACTGATATGATTGACTAAATCTCGACGATCTTTGAAGAGCTTATTCTACGAATGATCAAGCGTTTGCTGGCAGAAAGCGAGGATGGCCGCGAACTTGCTGGCTTTATGTTTGCAAAAGAATTTTTAAAATAAGTAAAAGCTGTAATCATATTGAATCAACACGCATCTAGGGTCAACATACCTATTCTACACCCTCTGTAGGGGTGTCCTTTTCACGGAGGATTTGGCAATGACTGCAGCCACACCGCTGCACAGAACCTCATCTTCCTATTATTTCCTAGAGAAACGGACCGCGAGAAAAGTATCTTTGCTTAAAAAGATCTCCTGAAAAACTGGGGTTCTAGACAAGTTTGGAATCACTGATGACGCTGACATATGTATTGCCTCGAGAACAAGTTTGTTTCTTTAATACATATGAAAATGGCGTTCGCTTTAATAAACAATTTGATGCTGTCGAGTCGGATTTGAATGAAAGGACGAGATGAGTACACATAGGTATGTTGACCCTAGATGAGATGAACTGAAGAATCTTGCGCAGTAAAATATATGTGCGTGGGCGTCGTGGGATTGTATAGAAAGACCGAAGCCCTGCTCCTGAAGGAAAGCTATCCTGGACCCACGTGGTCTCCTTTTTTTGCTTGATAAGCTTCGGGGGATTCTTTGCACACTGCGTAATCTCCATTAATACATTCTTAAGTACTAATGATTCACCTATTTTATCTTCTTAGTTGCACCGAAGAACTCTCATCGGTGACATCATCTCAGAATCTCTAGAACATATGAATATATTTCTGATGGATTGGCCTGAGTCATTAAAATATATATAGAGGAAGAGAGAAGATATTGGTGCCCTGTAATTAAACAAATAGAGAAGAGAGAGCTGTCAATCGGTACGAATTGATATAGAACATGCCCAACTTGCGCGTCCATTTTCATCTAGTTATTGTGAATCGATAGATCGATTTTTATTAGCAGATGACAGATCCTATCTGCATTTCCAATGGAGCTCTCATCACTAGAGAGGTCCTTTTCCCGGGACATACATGTGATGTGTCACATCTGTCTTTCGGTCTCTCTGCTAGCGAGGTCAAGGCCGGGGGACACGCATTCAAAACTCTCTCAAAATACTCATCAAATTCACTCGAGATAGACATGGACAACGTCGGTTCGAAAATGGTCGGATCAATCAAAAAAATTTACGATATACATGCGGCAGTTTATTCGGGGCTCCGATAGTAAATCTGACTAAGCCGATGAGTCTTCAGCCGGTGCTTCGACTCCTAAGTTCGCAATATTCATCTGACCTGCATCATAAGAATTTGGAAGACGAAGTCGTCATTGCTAGGGCAGTAAAACTCGAGAAACTATGTTGGCCGAGGCCAGATTTCAGCTAGGAAATTACTCAGGGGGATTTTCTGGACAAAAAAGCATGCTCCGATGACGATGTAGCATAGGAACAGGACCACTCCCTTCATGTAATGCGACGTACCATCCTGCGGAAACAGAACCAAGACGGTCGCTTTTATGTTCTAATCTATGAGCCAGTCACTAATTTTTGTTCTAACCAGAGCTGAAGATGGAGCAGATCAAGAAAAACCTGTAAAGTGAAGGAGGTGATCACGATCGTAAATGCCAGGCAACCAGTTTCGATGAGGCTGAAATCAAGATCCATAAGAGTGCCCATGATCCAGGACACAATCACACATAAGGGGACCTGAGAATTTCAATGACAAAAATTTGGTTAACACTATTTTGCAAATAATTTGTTAGTACACCAATCGTGGGATTCTAGGATTTATCACTGCTTACGACAAACATGGAAATCTGAGTTGCCGATCCTAGGGCCACTCCCAAAGATATATCCTGCCACAAACCAAAAGAATAAGTAAATAACAGGTAAAGGATAGTCAAAAGACGTGCCCACCACTATCCCTATGCTGCCAGCTTGACCATATTCTTAGAGATGAATTTCCGCTGACTATTTAAACGTACCAACTTGTTCTTGAGGGCAAAGATGATAGAACCAGCATGTTCCGCGGCATTGCCAACGATCGGTAGCAATATCACGCTGATGAAACTGACTGAAATTCCCCAGGAACTCGACGCAGCCTGTGGTTGCAAGATCGCCTTTGTGAGGGTCGACAGGAATCGGATGCAAACATGTGATACAGTAAAGCGACTAATGTATGGAAGTCCTTAAATAGGATTCGCTTATATGATGTGCAATTACCATGATGTGCAATTACCTCGATTGTGCCTACGACGTATTCGGATAATAAGGCTATGATCAACGTCATGCCGACCAGCCAACTAAACGCGCTCCAAAATCCTATCACCGCCTTCTCTCCGTCCTCCTCGTCCTCCTGATCATGATAACTAAACAAATTAACCAGTGGAGCATTAAGGTACATTAATTCAAAGAAAACTAAGAAGGATTATGCATTTGAAGTACGTATCTTTATGGAAAAATAAAAACTATGTACGGACAAGTTCGGTGAAAATGGAATTATGACTACAACTTAGTAGTTTTCTTTTAAAAAAAAAATTATGGGATTATAGTTTTCCAGCTACCATAATGTTTGCCCAAGAATGTAAATAAACAACCAACAAGAGCTTATCTAAAGCCTATAAAAGATGTGTTTTTCTACAACATAGTTAAGAACATATTTAATTGTGAGTTCGATTCACATTAATTGAATCATATGAGTTTCACGTGAGATCCACATGATCCGACGATCCATTTAAGTTATGCTCACGAGAATTGATACCATACAATAATTCTTGCTCCCTCAAATGGAATGGAATGTTTTATTGTGAGTCACCTCTTGGGACTCAAACATCTGCCGGTGGGTTTTGAGCTGGAAGACAATATAAGCCACGTATGCGAGTAGCATCACGATGCTGCTGGCTCTCGACAGCTGGAGCGTGTATTCAGCAACCGAGGCCCCGCCTGCTCCGCCACTTCCACCGTATCTGAACATCAACGGCAACAGATGGCACAGCAATCCCAGCAACAGAAGGAGCGAGTTCACATCAGCCTGCTTCTGCTTGAACAATCGATCCAAGGAGCAAAAAGAACTATTGGTAAGGCAAACTTATCATCTTGATTAAATCAATCTGGTCGATGTGGGCGCTACGTACTCTATCGTATCTCTGCTCCTTCTTGATGTTGGCCAATCCTCCGCAAAGAAGAGATGACCCCAGCACGAGGAGGAGGTTGGAGAGAACCGAGCCCAGAAGAGAGTACTTCACCACATGTATTTTGTTTTGGTGAAGCGCAAACAATGCTATGATCAGCTCCGTTGCGTTCCCGCACGTTGCGTTCAGTAGCCCCCCAACTAGAATCAAGCCCAGCCGATCACATATATGTCAGTTGTCGTCTCTCACTTTAGAAGCCAAAATCATTTTTAAGGAAGAAAAAAAAGTTGTTACAGCTCACTAATCAACCGTTGGTAATAGAGAAACGTGTACCTGTTGGGCCTGTGAAATATGCAATTTGTCTGAAAGGAGAACCATAAAGAACAACGTTAGATACACGTGTAGTGTCGATTATCAATATTTCTGCATGTAAGCGCTTGATGTAAAGATCCGCTTACTCCGTTAGGAAGCTGACGCGTTCGGCGAGCGGGGTGAGGCCAAGCAAGCTCAGAGCAAATATCCAAGCCTAGGAGAGATGGAAAAATGCAATGCTATCAGTAAGCAGTTTCTTTTCATCTAGTGATGGATGTATAAGGGGACACATTGTAGAGCACTGCCAATCTTTGCAGTGGAGACACATCTAGATAGTGGCTTGTTATCCTTTTCAACGACTAGCAACCATTTTCATGAACATCGCACTCACTCTTCCGAACTTGTAAAGGTCTGCCGCGACCGCCAGCGGGATTGCCGGGAAGAGTATCGCGAGCTTGGTCCCGAGGATCACCTCTTGCAAATTGGCGACCACTTGTCTAAGCACCGGGAGCCGAACCTTGGCCGGCACAAGCATCGGATCGGACTTCTTCCTTAGGAACCGAAGAAGCCGATGTATTATGCGGCGCACGCCGATCAGCAAAGGATGCTTCCTTGTCCAAACCGTTCATGTCAGCGCCATTAACGCCGCCATTTTCCAAGTTCCATGACTCTTGAGAATCCATCGTAATAATGCGTAGCCTTACAAGAACTTAATTAGTATGGAAGGAGAGAAATTAAATGCCGAGAGGCTCTTTTGTGGAGGAAATGCTGAGGTGGTTTTATATAGAGATAGGCCAACGGGTGCTCTCTCAGGAAGGAAGAAACGTCGATGCAAGAATCGGAGTACCGCTCCGAGAGAGCAGCTTCCTGGAATTTTCCCACTCTTGTTTTCTTTCTTGCATGAATTTACACGTACTTAACGATGAAGGCGGCAGGTGCTGGACCGTTGGTAGTGTACACACATGAAGTTGGCCATATTATATGGTACGTTACGTGTTTTAAGCGTTGCATTTGTAGCCCACAGATAAGAAAAGAAATCTAAAACCACCGAATGAATCAACGCTCTCCTTGAGGTTGCAATTTAGCGAAAAGATTAATTAATCGAGGAGAGAATTGGAATTTAGCTACTTTAAGTCTTTAAATAGTATAACTACTATATTCACACATTGACACGAAAGGAACTTTACGGACCGTCTTCATTAATGTCAGTATTTATCGTACTTAACATAAATGCCAAATTATGGAGGATGCATCCAGATTTAAGGTGTTGTTAACATCTCAATCCGTAAACTCGTAGCTTCCAAACTAAACCGAGCTAGAGTAGAACCAAACAGACCCCCCGGTTGCCTCTTTTCAACCTCCATTAGTCTGAATAATCTGGTACCGAGATGCTTTGTCCAAAGTGTTCTCGCCGAGACAAAGTGAACTGCTTGATATTTTTGCCTTGAGGGTCGATGGGGACTGGACAAGAATAACCACTTTCCAGGTACAGACAAGTCCATTATCATGTACTTTCGTCGACCCTAATAGCTTCAGAACTCCGTCAATTGTATTGCAAAGGAGCCTTCATGATTGATTTACAGAGTGAGAAATAAAATTTGATTTACCAAGTGATGCATAGAAATGGAAAACGAGAGCAAAGCTAGAGATTTAGAAAAAATCGGTTTACAAATTTATTCTCAAACAACTTATAAGTGCACATTTAAACAAAGGCTTCTATATGCTATGCAACTTGTGTAAAGTACGTCTATACAAAACTATGGGATGAGATATATTATCAATCTAACGGAGCTCGCGTAAACTGTTTTTCAGCTGGCTGTCTAGAAAATAAACTTTATGAATTGACTTGTATCTAAAATATTAGTATACTAGCTGTTGAAGCACTCATTAATGATATGTCAAGCATCACTTTCCTATATGTGTACTGTCCATCCTAACGCTGTCCTTTTCAATGGTGCCTCATATCAACTAGGCAACTACTTTGGAAGGATAGTGATTGCCTCACGAGTGAACTGACTCTGCACGGGAAGCCATAACTACGTGTACAAAATGTCTGTACTCCGAGAAAGTTGACTAATTAATACCCCATCTAAAACTACAACAATAAACTATTTCATCGTCATAATGATCACGATTTTACATAGCACGCCTTTCCCTCAAAATCTTTTCGTTTGGTGTGCCAAAAATATTTATACAGAAATATATAGATGTTCTTGACGTGCAAATGTATACACATACACAATTTTGGAAAAAATTAAACTCAAATCAGTTAGAGTTGACTTAGTGATTAAGGAATAAATATGTGTATAGATTAAGCGTATGACACATGTTTAATTTTTTCAATCACCAAATGAAAACAATCCTCTGTTCAGACCATCCAACTCAAGTTACGGCACATTTTTAACCCGGTCCACGAGGTTGGCAGGATGCTTCATCAACCGGAAAATTACAAACCACAGAGACGAGATCCCTTTAGTCATAAAAGATCGTAATCAAGTTGCAGTACGATATCCACGCATGATTTTGGCAAGCAGCAAGATTACTTCAAAATCCGTCGCGCAAACTAATTCAACCCTTAAACTCGTTCGATGGTCACATCAAGGATTCTTTCGAACCCCTGATCAGAAAGATCAGGTGTGCATGGGCAATAATTAACGTCTGCTTGCGAAAGGGTTATTGAGCAAGTCATCCTGCATTCATCGAACGTAGTTCAACACAGATCGAGGAAAATGACTAGGAATTCTTCTCTCGCATTAAGAAAAAGCATCATTTTTTATTACAAGAGAGAGATACAGCGCAAGAACCAACAGATCCAAATACTTCAACTTGGGTGTGCTTCAGATCACAACTATAAAGTGCAGGATCTTCTATTGATTTACTTCGCTATATCACCTCAAAAGGAAAAACGAGTATAGAATGTAGATTATCTCTTGTTGCATGTGCTGCATGTCTAAGGTGAAGGGTTGATTCCAGTGTTGGAAGCCAAACTTGTAGGAAAATGAGCATATTACTGCAGCATGCGTGAACCTAATCTATCTCGTTGATATATAGCGAGAGAGAGAGAGAGAGAGAGAGAGAGAGAGCTTGTGGAGCGAAAGTGCCTATTTTGAGAGCTTATGCGAGGAAGAGAGAGGCGTGTATTTTCCTGTGGAGCGAAAGTGCCTATTTTGAGGGCTTGTGCAAGGAAGAATCATGCAGGCATTGGCCGTACACCAGATGTAGAACTTTCCCGGAATTTTCAGGCGGCTTCGTCAAGCGAATCAAACGCTGTAGAGACTTACTCCTTTTGTTTTGTTCTCTTCTTTATCCCAAATACCGGTAAGGAAAACGGAGTACGAAAAAGGGTTTCGCTGCCACTTTGGTTGTTATGGACTTGGAAGGAAGAGATGAGGGCTGGACGAAGTTTCCTCACGAACTCTCTCATTCCATCCCTCGTTTTGAGTAAATTGCGCGCGCTAATCTCATTTTGCCATATTAACCAGCAGCATTAAGTTAAACATTATATTCACGCTTCTGGCGAGCTCTTGCTTGGGTGTTTCGTTTCCTCCGTTAAGTACGCAAAACCTTCGCAAAGCAACATCTTGACTAAGATGAATTGAACGGCAATCCGAGGATAAAGTACCTGTCGTGAGATTAGTGGAGAATTTTTGCTGAAATTAGTGAACAACGTTACGGCAGGAGCTTGTCACTGGATCCTTCTCTAATCTTAATGAATTACTCGTACCCAGAAATATTTCAGTTGGAGACATGAGAGATTTCGCAAGCTTTGCATGCTTTCTTTCTTTGTATGCTCCAAATAGCTAAGACAATCGTCGTGGCCACATGGGCAAGTGTTGAACTATTGCCCGATCAAATAGATCGATTGATTAAAGCAAGCAAGAGGTCGAGAGACTCTCGACAGATCAATTGTGTCGTGCTTCAAAACTCTTTTTTTCCGAAGTATACCTAGCTTTAGTCGTTGATTTTCAATGAGCCAATGAAGTTAGGATGTGTTGAGTGCGCATGTGAGTGGTGTGAAAGAAAGAAATCTCACATTGGATTTCAGAGCTAAGAGCGATAAGCAATATACTCATTGATCCATAATTTAAAATTCTAAATAAAATTTGGATCAATTAAATTGTCAATAGGCTCAAATTATGGTTTCCTAGGACCTAGACATGTTAAAATGAGTCATATGCCCATTTCTTAACCTATA
This sequence comes from Eucalyptus curtisii, assembly GCA_017140595.1. NCBI lineage: Eukaryota > Viridiplantae > Streptophyta > Magnoliopsida > Myrtales > Myrtaceae > Eucalyptus > Eucalyptus curtisii. The sequence goes on from CM029504.1 coordinate 13,126,096, forward strand.
TTTGATAGGTTAAGTTATTAAATGGGTTAATTATATTTAGTAAATGAGTTATGAAGGGATAATTATCTAAAAAGTTATAAACCTAATATACAGTGGCTAATTTAGTCTTAAACCTTTAAATTATGTCAATTCAATCTTAAACATTTTAACAATTTTGTGAATTTAATTTTAAACATTTCAATTATGTCAATTTAGTCATAAATTTTTTGAATACTCACCAATTTAGTTCTAAATCTATATTTTAAAAAATAGGTAAAAAGGAATACATTGGCAAATCGTCAAAAAATTTATGATTAAATTGGTAAACTATCAAAAAATTTATGACTGAATTGATCATTGTACAATAAATTTAAGACTTTATAGATAGCTTTCTCAATTATGAATGAGTTTGGAATAGTCAAGCAGAAGATAATATGGATGTTAAATGGGTCTCTCTCACCTTCACGATCTTCACTACGAGATCACGTGTTCTCACTACTATTTGGTTTCTCATATTTCATTAAATATGTATAAACGTTTTAGCAGTATGATTTGAGTCGAGTCGGGTATCTGTTGAGTATGAATTGGGTCATGTATGGATCAATAGATTTTGCATTGCATTGAAACTACGCATGTCGGATGAAATGATTGTTGCTATCTGTTTAGGGCTCGGCTATTTTTGACCCGACCCGATCCGGACCGACCCACTGAAATCCGGGTCATATTGTCGGGGATCACGGTCTCAAATCAGTCGAAGCCCATCCGCATGTAATGGGTCGGCCTTATAAAGCTGGCCCGACACACATCCGTCGGAGGCCGGGGAAACGGGCGTGGGCGATCCTTCCAGAAGAAACGGCAACGAGCGAACCCGAACCCGAACGCAACAGAATCGCGCGGAGCAGAGGAAACGGAGCGCGGCGACGATAAGCAACCGGGAAGCTCTGCAAGACTTCGATCATGGCGGAAAAACTGGCTCCCGAGAAGCGCCACGTCTTCTCCCACAACGGTGCGTTCCGCTTCGTCTCTCGCTGTGTTTCTGAATTTGGGGGCGGGGGGGGGATATTGGAGCGGCCAGGGATTTCGATCTCTTGATCGCGCTTCGTGGCGCGTCGCGTCGCGTTTGGATTCTGCAGGTCAGACAGTGTTCGAGTGGGATCAGACCCTGGAGGAGGTCAACATCTACATCAAACTGCCCCCGAACGTTCATCCCAAGCAATTCTACTGCAAGATTCAGTCCAAGCACGTCGAAGTCGGGATCAAGGGCAACCCTCCTTATCTCAATGTCAGCCGTTGTTTCCTCGATTCTGAGGATCTTTTCTTTGGTCCCCATTTTAGATGAATTGTGGAGTTGGATTGTGCTGTTCCGCTAATGGCCCTGTTTGTTTTCCTGCTTTGTCAGCACGATTTGATGAGCCCCGTGAAGACGGATTGTTCTTTCTGGACTCTCGGTAATGCTCTTTGTTTCTTACTCCGATCGCGTTTTTGCTTGTCTGCGAAATGAATGTTGTAGGAAAGTTTATGTCTGGCCCAGCTTTGGTTGCTGCTTGTTGCAGAAGGAACATACCAAAGTATTTCTCTTCAGTAGTGTGTGTTTGGGTGAATGCGCATAGTTGAAGTGCCGCTGTGATTGGAATTTGCTAGAGCGCAGGACCTGATGCGAACGAGCTTATGATCGTTGTTTTTTTTTTTTTTTTTTTTTGCTTTTTTCATGTTGTGTTGATTAGTTTTATTTTCTTTGTGTAGAGGATGATATAATGCATATAACACTTCAGAAGAGGGACAAAGGTCAAACATGGCCTTCTCCAATACAAGGCCAGGGTCAGCTAGATCCGCACGCGTCTGATATGGAGCAGAAGCGCCTCATGCTTCAGAGATTTCAAGAAGAGGTGATTGTTATGTTTTTCGTATTAAATTAGGTTTTCATCGTCTTATAGGTTGTTGTATTTCCCACATATTCTATTAATGTTACGAGTAGAAGTTTTGCACAATAAGGATTTTTGTGGTGATTATTTACTTAATGAGTTTGCTGGGAGTGTTTGGTTAGCATAATCTTTTGGCAAAAGAAGGTTATTGGCCGAACATGCTCATCTATACTAGTTTCGTATGCATGTTGAAGTTTAAGATTCAAGAACTGCAATGGTCCGCCACAAAGCAGTTGCCTCAATCACTGAGACTTGGATGTGCTTTTGTTTATCTGATTCATGTATCCTTTTCCTTGGGTGAAGCATTCCATAATGTTTTGCAGCACGCTGTATGCTATTGCATCAACTCAGTAGTGCTTTGTCACTTGGGGTTGCTCCACTAGAATCCCTTACATTTGACTCTCAAAAGGCAGCTATTTTTGCTTTGTGTTGATTGGGAACCTTAGGCAGTGCCACCCCCCTTTCCCTTCCCCCTCCACATACGATGCGTCACCTTAGTCCCTGTAGCCCCAAAGAAAGGGACTGGATGGTCCAATAACAGTGAGCTAGCAAGTAGTTTAAGTGTATTAATGCCTGTCTTTCATTAGGACAAACCTTTGTTGCTGTTTTCCTTTCTTTGACACTTCAAGGTAATCTTTCTGCTCCTTTGTTCTGCCTTGTGACTGATACCCTGCTTGGAAATTATATAAATGGGCGGAAAAGTTCAAATGGCTGTTATCCTCCCTTTTCGAGCCTACCAGTTTTGTCATTCCTTAAGAGCCTAAAGATAATATAAGATTTTTGATCCAATAGGGTGCATTTAGTTGTTAATGTACTTTTATGAGAGTATTTCTGTGATTCTGCTGAAGTTGTTGTTAAGGTGAATTGTGAAAATTATGATTACAATGAGCTCAAGAATTTAATGTTTGCTTAGCCTTGTCTCTGAGTAACAAATCATGGACCCTCGAAGTGGTACTAGTTCATTTTTCTGGACTCCTCTAATTGGCTACAAGTATCTTCTAATTTTTTTAATTTTTGTCTTTGTTCTACTACATGCAGTTAGCTAACGATGTGGTGTTGGTTGACCAACTTGGTTTTTCAGTACTCCAACTTTTTTCTACTGCTTGACTCTATATACAAAGATTTTTCTACTGAACTATCCCTTGATGAAGGTGATCTGTTTATGCAGAATCCTGGATTTGACTTCTCTCAAGCTCAATTCACTGGCAACTGTCCTGATCCGAGGACCTTTATGGGTGGTATTCGGTCTGACTGACAATCTTTTTGCCATGATGGCTACTTTTATTAGCTTCCATGTCAACTTCTAACAGTCTGGTATATAAAATTATCTAACATGGATCACGCGCCATTTCCAACTGTAGCGCTTGGATACTTCGTACATGCTCTGTATTATGTCTTTTGTCAAGTGTAATTTTACTTGGAGACAATTAGTGAGTGATAAAGCTGGGTGAACTTTTCTGTCTTCTGTCTCTCTGTAATTTTATGCATAAACAATTAGTAAGTGACAAAGTTGTGTGTTTCACCTGTCAGTCTGCTTCCTTTTGCACTTGCAGCGATGCTAAGTCGTGCTCCTGCTATTATGATAAGTTCTGACTAACCTGTTGCACCCAACGTCATTATGTTATTAGAGTGGTTATTAGATTGTTTTCTTTATAGGGGGATGGGTGTCTTCATCATGCCTCCTTTTTTTTATTAAGAAATCTTCGTGGAGAACTCAGGTGAATTAGGGATGGTGCCCTCTGGTCTTAAGAGGAGACTAAATTTATGTTGAGTTTGGAATTGACCGTATAGGTTTAGAATGTTCATGGGTTTATGTTTGCTGCTTTTCTCAGGAAAGGATGGTTAAAAGAAGAGACTAAATTTATGTTTGGAAATCATCCTTTTCTCCTAGTAAAACGCAACCTGCGTAGATCAAGGAACTTCTACTGAAGCCAACTCTAGTGATAGTGTATATCGGAGAAGGTTAATTTGGCCTAATAAGCGAACCAGGACCACAACCAGATTCAAGGAGACAGTGTTTAGATATGTTTTGAAGTGCAGAAGGATATCTTTTGTAGAGCTTGAGATGTAAGAATTGTATCGCAGAGACGAGTTCTTGGCGGTTTGAATCTGCTTACGTAATTTCTGGATGCTTCCTACTTTAGGCATGGAGGAAATTTGCGGGATTGATTGTGATCGAGGGCCTTGGCCACATGGATCGATCCCTACACCGTGCGGATCAATTGTGGATCGATCCTTGCACCATGTGGATCTATCATGGATCGATCTCACTCGAGCGGGATCGATCCAGGTCGAGGGCCCCAACCGTGTGGATCGATCTTGGTCAATGATCAAATCGATCCTGGTTGAGGGCCTTAGCCATCGTGCCTGGATCGATCCGAATTGATCCGAGATCGATCGGCCCTATTGACCTTGGTCTCGATTGCAACTTCATCGATCATTTCCTGTCCGATTGAATCCATTCTTCTTCTTAAATTTTGTTTGTGTCATAAAATAGCATCCCCAATGTTTTCCCACATCTCAACTAATTTTTCTATTTTTCCAAAAAATTTCAATTTTTTTTAAATATCAAAAATAAAAAATATATTTTCCGGTTGTCAAAATAAAAAACTGGCTTTTTATAATTTAGATCATATTTTTCTAAACATCTCTACAAAAAATATCATCAAAATTTAATTTTTACAATTTTTAAGAGGGATGGTGCTTGTTCAAGCATGATTAATGTCTGCCCCTAGGCAAAAATGCTCGTAAAGCTCTTCAGGGGTACAGGTGCTCAGGCCACGGGTGGCCGTACGAAACAGAATTGTGTGACGGAATGGGTTAGAATTGGTCCTCGAGAGATTTGGATAACAGCTAAGTAAAGTAGATCTAAGCTGTGGATTCTTGATCTTTTGCTGTCTTTGTTCCATTCTCCTGCCGACGTCTGACTATAGAGTTCAGTTTACATGATCAACTTTGCTCAGCCATTGGCTGCTGAAGAGCAAAAAGCAGAGAAGTAGTGCGGATCTGGTTCCTCCGAGCACAATCAGGAATCAACCCACCCTGTCACGTCAAAGCAATCGTTTTCTTTGTAGAGCATTTGTTCTTGCGTGTTCTGTTACTCTCCGTCTTTGGTTGGCGACATCATCGTTCTTTCCCACGGAACGCCATCTATCAAGCATTATTCTCGACGGAGGGCGTGCGTCCTTTTTATAGCCCCCAAGCATTTGCGAAGTAATTTAGTCGCTTTCGCCAGCTAGAAAAGCAAAAGGCGGACGACCCAAAAGTTAACTTCGGAATCTTTTCATCCTATAAATTCTTATTCTCCACCGAAAAAAGAAAAAATTTGTCAAAGAGTGACCTGTAATTAATTACGAAAATTTTGAACTCAATGTATGCGAGTGGCGCAACTAATTATTCTTCGGCTTGTGACACTGTCCTGGTGACATCTAGTTTGGATATGTATTTCTTGCACCGCATAATTCTATTTTTCTTTTAAATACTAAAGAAATTTCGGCTCACACATTTTTAGATTACAGATTATTATGATCTTAATGAGCTCCAATTGCCTTAATTTTCAGAATTAGAAGAAATATTCTTCGGATTATGAAATCATATGTAAGACTCTTGAATTCAAGTATATCCTAAAATTGTCTTGTCTAAACTCTGGGATGTAAAACTCGAAAGTATTCCTAAGGGTGAGGGAAGAAAAACTTTCTATGCAATTAGAAAGATATGGTATACAATTACCAACATGTTAAAATAAGGAATACATATAGGCTGAGTGACGAGTTATCGGACAACCATTGAATGCTCCTATCGGAAGCTTGCTTCTTGCTAGTTAGATATGTGCTCCGAACACCATCTAGAACCGACATGTCTAACTAGTATATCCGGTTGTAGCTGCAAGGTTTTCAGAGTCTCCTCCTTTGTGGCGCGCGAGATCGTACCCCAACGACACGCGCGCTCGAGATGGAGCAGCCTCCCTTCCATGCAGCCCAACTTTCACACTTTCGTCTTCGTCTTGTCTTCTTCATCACCACCGCCACCATCTCCTCCAGATTCGCACCCTTCCCCCTGATCTCTCTCTCTCTATAAATATCTGCTGCTGCTACTCCTCCCATGGACCCTCCTTCCTAACCGTCCGATTCTCCTTTCCGTCCCCACTCGATGATCGTCGCTAGATCGCGGCCCCACGCTCCTCCTCCTCCAGCCGTCCTCTCTCTCCCCCGCCGCGCTCCTCCCCATGGCGAGGGACTCGGCCAAGCCTCCCCAGCCCCCCGCCCCCCGCCGCGGCCTCGTCGCCGGGAACTACTGCCACGACGTCCTCTTCCGGGACGGCGCCGCCGTGGCCGAGTCCCTCGGCGGCGCCGTCTCCTTCATCTCCGCCGTGCTCGACGGCCTCTCGATCGCCTTCGAGCCGGTGTCGAAGGTCGGTCGGGATTTCAAGTACGCGACGGCTCGCCGCCCGATCGCGGCGCCCGATCGCGAGACCACTCTCTTCCACGCCTACTTCGATTCCGGCTCGGCCGAGGAGGACGCGCGCGCGGACCGCGTCCTGAAGCGGGTCTGCTCTTGCGACCCGATCGCGCCCTCGGATCTCCCCGAAGGAAGTTTGATTTTGGGATGGCGGTTGGGGTTGGGGGCGAGATATCGGCGGAGACGCTGGAGAGAATGATTGAGATGTGTGACGTGGTGTTTGTAGATATTCAGGCCCTGATTCGGGTCTTCGACGGTGTTGATGGAACGGTGAGGCTTGTGGAGTTGAAGGAGAGTGGGTTTTATCATCTCTTGCCTCGAATTGGGTTCATAAAGGCATCGTCCGAAGAAGTGGTTTATATGGACGTGGAGGAGGTGAGGAATTGGTGCTGCGTCGTGGTCACGAATGGGAAGGATGGGTGTACTTTGTACTGGAGAGATGGAGAGATGAAGATTGAACCCTTTGTCGCTAGTCAGGTTGATCCAACGGGTGCTGGTGATAGCTTTTTGGGTGGGTTAGTTGCTGGGCTTGTGCAGGGACTGACAGTTCCTGATGCAGCTCTTTTGGGGAATTTCTTCGGTTCACTGACAGTTGCGCAAGTTGGGCTTCCCAAATATGAGCTGAGACTCTTGCAGGTCTGTTTTCTTGGCTTGTTTTTTGGCTTACAATTGACTTGTTGCTTGTCAGTGGGGTGATGTCTCGCACAAGAGGATTGAGATACTGAAAGGAGGGCGATCATAAAAAATATTATATTTGCATTCTAAGCATTGATTTCGGATTGTGCCTGCATATTATGTCTCTGTGAGAACATTGGAACTCAAAGATTGATGCAGTGGATCTTGTTAGTTTGCTCATTCTTATGACACCCGTTATGTGCTGCAGTAGTGGAGTTCTTGGAACATACTAAAAAACGGGGGAATAGTATTCCATGTAATAGTTATGGTGATTGCTGGATGAAGCAATGTCAACCAGTTTCCAAGGAATGTGTGTCGCCAAAAAAAAAAAAAAAAACACCACCTTGTTCCTTGATTTTTTTTTTTTTTTTTTCAATTATATGTCGATGTGTGGGGAACACATCAGCTACTTTTTTGAAAAAGAGAATCCTTCTTAAATGGGAAAACAATACAAACATTCTTTGAACTTTGATTCAATGTGCAATGTAGTCCTTAAACTTTTTTATTTGTTCAATGTGGTCCTTGAATTTTGGTCCAATGTTCAACGTGATCTCTGAACTTTTAATTATTTTCATAGTCTTGAAACTACATTGAACATTTACTGATAGATTAAGGGCTATATTGAATAAATTAAAAGTTTAGGGACGACCTTACAAATTAGGCCAAATTCAAAGACCATGTTGTACAAATTAGAAATTCATGTTTCAAATTGCACATTGGACTAAAATTTAAAGATCATTTGTGCTATTATCCCTTTTTAAATCTAGCAATCTTGCTAGGGAAGATTGCTCTGTTGCCATGATATTAGACAGACAACCTTGCAAAATTGGTGCAGCAAAACTTTTGTCCTTAGACAATTTACTAGTGTAAGAGTTTCTTTCTGGATCTCCACACAGTTGTTTGATAATTGTTTCATCCTAAGATCAAGCAAGTGGACATGGTTTTGGAATCACACGATTTTTGTGAGTTCATGCTACTGCACCTGTACTTGATGTAGATTTTCCCATGTATTACACCAGATTCACTGTCTTGTCAGCATATAAGCTTCTATATGTGGATGTCTGTCATACGGTTATTTGAATGTCAAAGAAAAGACTCCATGGTAATGTTAGCTGAACTCTGCAACTTTGTTAGCTGAACCCAGCAATGATAGCTGAACCTGGTAACTGAGACACATCTTTTATGAGGTTTCCCTGATGAATTTTGAACATTCGTTTGACTGAATTTCATTCGAGTGGGTTTTTTCGGGTCAGCAATTATATGATTGACTTGACAAGGTAATTTTATAGGGCTCAAGACTTGTAAATATCCTATCAAAGTGTCACATATTATCGTTCTTTGCCTGGTCCATGGGGGATAGTTTATTGGTTTAGGTTTGTTCGCTTCAGTTAGGGTTCTACTTAATCAAAATACACTTCATTGTCATTGGACGGCATTCTAGTTGCTTTGGTTGATCAAACTGGGACTTGGATAATGGCAATTAGATATTCCTTCGGCTAGAAAGCTCTAATTCTGTTGTTGTCGTAATCAATTACCTGGTTACAATGTAAAAACATGTGCTTGGCTGGGATATTACATAGGAATTTCTGGTTTACTGTCGAAGGTGGAACTTTGTGGGATGATACATGTTTTGGCATCCAACTACTGTAGTTTAATTAAGCATCATCTATGCTTTCCTTAACATAAGTTTCAGACACTGTTGTTTTCATTTTTTACCAATTTTGTTCTCAGTATTTGCGTCTTCTTACCTTCTGCAGTGACAATGCTCACCCCATAACCTCGTTGACCTTGCCATGCTCTGTTTCCATGATGAGTTCATGAAATTTTATTTCTGTAAATATATCTATAGGGTGTCAAGGATGAAGTAGAAGGGCGGAAGATGCAGTGTGTGCATAGTCTTAATGGAATAAATATTGAGCCGAAGTTTCTGAAGCCAGCAGGACATGATCAGTTCCATGCATCCCTTGGTGCGTTGAAACTTCAATCCAAGTACCCTATCCACGATTGTCCGAGGGAGCTGTCAAGTCCTGGCAAAGGAACCGAACATTCCAGCGTACTCTCAGCCTAGAATTATTCCATCTTCGACGACTTTGACTAATTGAGTTGAGACTAACGTGGCTAAAACAAAGAACCATTTCTTTTTGAACAGGTGCTTGGTACTATTTAGTCTGAGACGTTAGATTACTAACTCTAGCAATGAGGCCTAAGAGAGACCCGCGGGCTGCGACTATATATTTCCTCGATATGGTTGTCAACATTGTTCTGATTGAGAGGCCGCTTATTGTCTAGGTTATCATCCAAAGTTGTTTTGGGATATTACTTGCTGCTTCTTTTACCAAGGGCACTATTCATATTCTTTTGCTCTAGACAATGAGAACTGTCCAGCTTCCCGAGTCCATGTGCAAAGGCCAACATCAAGACCAAGTTAAGTATTTTGTTGGAAGCTGCACTTCGTTAAGGAGGGAGAGGCATCATTAATTCAACTGTAACTTCACTGAATGCTTGCAGAAGGCCGTTAATGAGAAGATGAGTCTAATCCACATTCATAAAGGTTAGAGGTGTCAAAGTGGGTGTTGAACCCATATTCAATGAGATGGGTTATATATGGATTAATCAAGTTTTAATAAATGAATTATTAATGGATTTGACTTGTACGTAAGTCTAATGATATATGGATTGCATATATATATGTGTATGTGTGTGTCTTTAAACCTATTTTAGTAATTTTTTTTCTTTCTTTCTTTTACTCTTTGTCCCCTATGAAGTTTAGTGGTGACCCTCCGGTAGGGTGAGGTACGCAGCCCCCACCCAATCACACTGGCGAGCCTCGAGCTTGCCAATTAAGCGAGGCCAATGCCTCGCCAACTAGAGTCGAGCTTGAGCTCACCAAATCAAGTGAGCCGAGCTCATTGGCCTTGGCGTTTGCAAGACCTGAGCTCACCAATGTGGAGGCTAGCTCAACCTTGTTAGATTTGGCAAGGTTCGGGTTGCCAAAATCGAGTGAGATTGAGCCTTGCTGGCCTGTGGCAAGGCTAGAGCTCGCCTAATGCGATCACAGCCACCGTGGTCGACGACGAGGGGAAGGAGGAGGAAAAAAATTAACAATTCCATTTTTTTTAAAGATAAAAATAAAAATGAAAATACTTTAGATGAGTACACAAAAAGTCAAATTAGATTTTCTATACCAAATGGAAAAAGAAAAATTAATTTATTTTTTAAATTTCAACCAAATATTGAAAAATATTATCATTTTCAGAAATACTATATTTTTCATGAAATAAATGAAGTCTCAATTTTTTTTTTATATATATATATATATATATAATTTATCCATTGATTTTGTAATTGTATAGAAGTATTTTAACAATATAATTTTTCAAAAATCATAAGAAACAAATTTTCCTAGATTTAATTAAATATGAAACTATTTTAATAATATAGATCGAGTTAAGTATGAGTCAGTAAATTTATATTAGTAATAAATGGATTATAAATGGGTCAATAGATCAATTTGAGTCAAATCATTTATGGTTCAATCTAAACTCAATTCAATCTACTCATTTAACAGGTTAATTAAGGTGGAGGAAAATGCACAATCACCAGAACCATGGAACGATGTATTTGGTACATGTCCTGCATACAGAAAGTTCAGCATTATTTTGGGCCTTGCCAAGCCCACCGACCAAGATTGGACCATAACTGAGCCTCGCATACCCAGTCAATGGGCCCCTACCCATTTAGGCTCAGTTGATAGGATATCGGGCCTTCGTTGGCCCCGAGAAACGGTCTTTAGAGGCCCGTTAAGGCCCAACACCACGTGCGTAGCCAACGGCTCACTTTCAGCCTACTCAAGGACCAAAACTCTGGGTCTTTAACTGAACCTGGAACATGGGCCTTGGCCCATTAAGGCTCAAGGTCAGCCTATGGGCCTCGGTGGGCCTATAAATAGGCCTTAATGGCCCATCAATGCCCACTGCAGATGGGGCCTTCCTGCACTACGTGGCCCAATGAAGGCCCAAAACAACCGGCCCTTTTTGACATCGCGAGTCAAAATGGCAACATCACTTTATACAAAGGCAAAATTACATCATATTGAAAAATCCCGACTCCAGACACATTAGAACAACCGAAATGCCCAAAAAGAAGAGCACGGCTATAATTCCAAATCCAGTTTTCGGTTTCACATAACCTACACTGTTATTGCATTTCTCTCTTAACTGCTGCCTAAGAGCCAGTCATGGTAAACATGTTGGCATCAGTTCGATCAGAGTGGGAGTTCACCACTGTCTGCTATCACGACTTTGCTTTTGGGGGTGCCGCTCTGTCTTCCCTCAGCTTCAACTTTGTAAACCACATCCATCCCAGACAACACTTTCCCGAACACGACGTGTCTCCCATCAAGCCTGGGACACAATTAGAAGTTAGGCTTTTGGCAGGTACCCACTGCGATAGAACTTTTCAAAAGCCGAGGCACTACAAAAATGTCCTAAAAATGGTTGAAATTGAGAGGAAAAATTAAGAGTGCCTCCGCTCCCTTTTAATCCAACCAACACGATGAATTATTTTCAGACGTGTTTCGATGACCGAACCAATCATTAGCCAAGGAGATCACATTGCCCAGTAAGTGCATTGCTACATCTACAGCTAGTTCTTTTCTACATAAAAGTAGAGAAGACAAGAATCTTTCTGTTAAGGATTTTACGTACCAACTAGTCGTCACAGTTGTGATAAAAAACTGTGAACCGTTTGTGTCAGGACCAGCGTTCGCCATAGACAAAAGCCCTGAAGAGAGAGATGTAAAGCTATCTTTCAGCACTGACAAAGGAAACTCTCCCTTCACCTACAATCCAAGCAGAATAAAATTAAACCTACCTGGTCCAGTGTGCTTCAACTTAAAGTTTTCATCAGCAAACTTCTCTCCATAAATGGACTCGCCGCCTCTGCCATCACCAAGAGTGAAGTCACCTCCCTGTAGCATGAAGCTTGGAATGATCCGGTGGAAACTGCTTCCCTTGTAGTGAAGAGGTTTTCCACTCTTTCCAGTGCCTTTCTCACCTGAAATAGTTAGGTACGTAATGATATACATTTTAGAAAGGACTGAAGCATGAAACTGAATCTGACAGTGCAGTAGAGTATAAGAAGTGGACCAAAGCATGTACGCATGCCAAAGATGGGGAAAGAACAAGCCATTTACCTGTACACAGCGCCCTGAAGTTTTCTGGAAAAGAAATCATAGGTTGAAGTCAACAACAGGATTAAACATCCATTACCAAGGCAAGTATAGATATGCTTCTCTTAAAAGTAAAAATGGCATCCATTACATACCAGCAGTCTTTGGAACTGCTTTTCCAAATAGACCCATGACAATTCGACCTAGAAACAGATGAAGATACGTCAGCAACTGCAAGCGAGAACTATCCTTTATGCAGAAGATTCCTACATAACATTCTCAAACCATGTGCAGTGATACCATCATTTAGATTCCTAATTTTTTTTTCCCCCATAATGGACAGAAAACGACACTTTCCTCTCCAATAGAACAAGTTAGACGACACAACTGCCTAACAGGTGTAGAGAATCAGAGGAGCATTATTAGTCAACACAGAATCACAAGCTTTGTCTCACACCTAGGAAGAAAGCTTTTATCAGTGATCTCCACTAGGATAATTGCAATTCACATGTCATATTACACTCCAAATTGACTTCTCGCAATCCCAACAAGTAAGTCAAGTGTAAAAGTTGAAACTACATTTATCAAAGGAAAGAGTATGAGAATGAATAAGCTTTTGAGGTAATTGAGCTGGTGTCGCCGTCCGGGCAGGCTGTCCAAGTGAGGCAGAGCGTACCTGCTGGTTTTCCAGCTATCTCCACATCAAAATAAACTTTGTGAGTCACCTCTTTCAAATCCTCAGACTTCTTCGCCTGAAAAAGCAATCAATTCAAGAAATTACAACAAGAAGATACTGTAAGCAGCTCATCGCATTCCCTAATTACTCGATTCCTACCGAGCAACCCCAAATCACATCACTGCGTACCCAATAACTTCGAGAACGTTGCATCTAATAACTAAGATCGATCGCGATTCATGAGTGGAGATAATTACACAGCCTCATGAGTGTAGATGTTGACAAACAAATCTCGATTATCTCGGATCAGCTTTAAACGCCGTCGCGGCATGATAGGTCTAATGTGATTCAATTAAAGCTCCAAACGGAAAAGAATCGCGACAATCTACAACTAACAGATTCGATCGATTACACCAAACCAGATCCATTAAGCAGCTCACGGCACTCCCAAATCACTCACTTCCTCCTGATCAAGTGCATCGCTATACCCCAAGAAACTTCGATAATATCGCGTGCAAAAGTTAAGATCGATCACGATTCGCGACTGAAAAGAGCTAGATGACCTTAAGATCTAAAAGGCAAAGAGATTCAGTCGTCTCGTGGCAGAACAAGTCCCATGCGATTCGATCGGAATGAAAGAATAGAGGAGAATCGCGACAATCTGCAGATGCTAAAAGCCGGCCGTTCGAATCCGAAGTACCTGAGCGAGAGATAGGGTTGCGAAGAGGAGTAGAGCACAGAGGAAAAACGATCTCGCCGTCGCCATCTCCACGATCTCCGAGCACGCTTGCAGAACGCTGAGAAGAAGGCCGATGTCGGGAACAGAAACATCGAGTAGGGAAAATGCAGACCTAATTAGCGAACGAGCGCCGCCAATAGGAGGAAGACACGTGGCTCTGCTCGGATCCTATTGGCTCGGTGGGCGTGGATGCCCAAATGATCAATCCGCCCCGCTTCGCCAAAATTTTATGTTGATTAAAAAAAAAAATTAGCCGTTCTCTAAAAATTGATTTAGCCCCGATGATGTTGATTCCTCATCATTTTCATTATAAGTAAATAGACTGAGCTGCTGAGAAAATAACATGACATGATTTAATGGATGTGTGAACAGTGAACACGATATGATTCCGCTGTAAAATTTTGGGCAAGTTAGAATTAATTAACTAATTGGTTAGAGGAAACCGAGTTCAATTAAAGATTGGTGAAAGACATTCTCCTTTTATCCTAATCCAATGCGGGCAACCGTGGTTGTCTTGGGACACGGCCGCTCGAAGTAAACTTCTTTTTCTGTTTTTGCGTTTTTTTATTTTGCGAGAAAAATTTTGTAATAATCACGAAATTTCTAAACAAAAAAAATGCATGAGTCAAGCTATTAGTGTACGTTTCTTGTTACTTGTGTTATTACAAAAAGTTTGATAGGGCAAAATTTTAAAACTGTTGTCGCAACTTCCCAAGATGAAAACAGATTTTAGAGTTAATATTAAAGATGGATCAATGATCCTCAATTAGTGTGGTTCTTCAAAACCATTATTTTGGGCGACGTTGGGATTTTTATTTCATTTTGATTAATTCTATAAGGATTCCATCATGTAGACTTTTCTCTTGGTGAGAGCTTTCCCTTGTCTCCATGGTGATAGTTTTCCGTAAAACCCCACACTATCCAAAACCCTAAATCCCAAATTCCTTAATGTTCTGTCCTATCAAAACCCTAACGTTCTTTGGATCCCTCACTATTCCATTACCGAGTTCCTCTTCCCAAATTGTCCTCCCTCAGCTTCGTTGCCCACCATTTCCACCTTTCGTGACTTCAATTTCACCTTCGTTGTTCCCTCTTGTTACTCTGGTCTACTCGTTAACGATTTTCACCTACATTCAGTTTTATAGAACAACCCTTTTCTGGCTCCAATGCAAATCCACCCCCCTAAATTTTCACTTTGATACGCCCAAGCAAGCATTTCAACTAACACAACATTTGTAGACCTCCCTTCAATCCATTGATACTCGTTTGATTCTTCTTCTCAACCTAGTCTACTTGTTTTTTGTCTTTACCTAGTCCCTTCTGCTCTTGCCACATCTGACTTCTAGGTACTTTTGGGCAATTAGAATGGCTAGGGGTCTACCCTTTGAGTTGGCTCTTTAGTTGAAATCATTTGCCAAGTATAGCAGCTACTTCATGGATCCTCTCACCTAGTAGCAAAATAACTATCTTGCTTGCCTAAAATCTTCAAGATAATACATTCCGGGGTGCTCTACTAATGTTGTTTTAGCTTGTCCTTTGTGTCTTGCCCTATTTAAGATATTCCAAAGTGGAAGTTGAGAAAGAATCCGAAATTCATTCGACAACGCTTTGTCAAAAGTTAGGTGATTTATGGTCGGAAGAAAATATCGCGTTGGCCACGAAGGACAATCCATTGGAGAACAAATGTGAATGTGAGTTGACTCTATATGAAAAACTTTACTCCAAGCCAAATGTCAGCCTCCAAGCCTTTAATAGTACTATGAGAAAGGCGTGGAAGGTTGAGACCTTAGTCTGTGCTTCCATTGAATCGGGGTTCTTTTCATTCACTTTCAGCTTGGTTGTAGAGAAGGAAAGGGTGTTGAAGGCTGGTCCCTAGTCTTTTTCTAGCATTATGCTAGTTCTCTAGCAATGCAAACCCGATATTCCTAAGCATTGTTATGAATTCGCGAAGCATTGTTATGAATTCACGCATTGTGTTTTTTGGGTCCATTTCCAAAGTATCCCGAGAGGGAGAATCTTAGAGGAATTGATGCGCAACATTGTTGGAAATATTGGCCAAGTACAAGAGGTAAATCTAAGGCCAATATAACTCATAAGGTTGGAAAAGCAAGAGTAATCCGAGATTTATCTACACCACTAAAGCTAGAAACCATCGTTAACTCAAGTTATGAAAAGCTGTGAATTGATTTCAAATATAAAAGACTCTCACACTTTTGTTATTTATGTGGGCGTATTGGTCATTATTCTACTAACTACAAAGAAGTGCCTTATGTAGAGTTGGGACAAAAGGAGAATGTTGCCAGCAAATTTGGTTATTGGCTGAAAGCAAAAGTGCGAAAATATGGCCCATATTGGAAACTCTTCTACTGTCAGCAGCTACATCCCTTTGAGGACGAAGAGATAGTTATGAAGATGTGGACTTATTAGTCCTATATGGCTCCAGGAACACAATTATTAGAAGGGAAAGGAGGGCACTCCTCTTTTAATAGCTTTCCAACTTGAGGGTGCTTAAGATTGTAGGGATAGGGATCCTAATTTTATGGAGATGCAGGATACTCAAATTGTGGTGGTAAAATAATGACCCCATCTCAAAGGAGCACCCAAACAAAGGCAAGAAGATCTTTAAGGAGCTAGTATCGAAGGAGCAAAAGCGTTTCAATACTTACGAGTTACAAAGTACACTTGCTTAATCCTTTGATGAAAACCAGTTAATAGAAACTCATGTTCAAGTAGTGAATGATGTGAATGCGTGGGCTTTAAAGGCTAGCTCTAATAAGTCACTAGGAAATATATGAATTTGAGTTGGAATTGTCAAGGTTTGGGCTCTCCCCTGATATTTTAGCATCTCCAAGCCTTAGTGGCTTAAGAAAAGCTTAGTTTGGTCTTCTTGATGGAAATGAAGAATAAGGAACTAGTTGTGGAGAGAATTCGGAGGTGACTCTAATTTCAAAATTTGATGATAGTGAATCGAGTTGGTACCGTATGGGAGCTTGTAGTTATGAGGAATGACAAGGTGATTGTGGACATTGAGAGTAGTTTGGAGGATTACATTGATTTGAATTGTAAGAACCTCAATAATGGTGAAATGATGAGAATTACTTTGTTGCATGCCTCGATAAATTTTCAAGAGAGACTCACCTTATGGCAATAAATTCGCTTTATATCCTCTCACAATCAGCATCCTTGGATTTGTGTTAGTGATTTTAATGAAATTCTTTACCACTGGGAAAAAGTAGGGAAAAGAGAAGCGGACTATTATAGGCTTGTTGCTTTTAGAGAACTTTTACATGACTGTTCACTTTTGGATATAGAGAGTAATGGTTGTGCCTTTACATGGGCCAATAATTGAAAATGAGATGCACTGGTTAAAAAGAGGCTGGGTAGAGTTTTGTGCAACTTAGAATGGGAGGTGTTATTCCCCAATGCGGAAGCCTATGCACTATTAGCAATATGATTCGATCATTAACCCAATTCTACTTGTAGCATCCCCAACTTGGAATGCAAGGAGAAAAGAGTTTAAGTTTGAGGCATATTGGTCTAGAGGACTTGCATGCAACATGATAGTCCAAAAAGCCTGGTGTGAATAGTACTGTGCCCGAAGAGATTTTGTGAGCAAAACAAAATAGGTCTCCTTGGCTTAAGGAAAATGGAATAGGGAAAAGTTCTCAAATGTTTTTAAACATATTGAGTTTCTTCGGGGAAATCTCGTTGCATTTACCAACAAAATAAAGTATACAACGAATTGAACAAACCGAGAAATTGTGGAGGTAAGAAGAGATGTATTAGGGTATGAGATCACGCGTTGAATGGCTTAAGTGAGGAGATAGGAACACAAAATTTTTTCACGTCACCATTGTTTAACGGAGACAAAGGAATAGGATCTCCTTGCTGAAAATCAACAAACAAACTTGGAGTAGAGAACCTAGTCAACTGAAGTAGCATATAACCGGTTTCTATCAGGAGCTTTCAAAACAGTGGGCCATAGAAACTTCCAATCGATTCTAGATGTATGCCCTAGCCCTGTTGAGGCTGTCATGAATGAGTCTTAAATGGCATCAGTTACCCTAGAAGAAGTGAAAAATGCGGTATTCCAATTGGGAGTGGCCAAGGCTCTAGGACCAGATGAACTTAATGGGCAATTCAATTATCACCATTGGGACTTCATTAAGAAGGATGTGGTTTAGATGGTCACAAATTTCTTTGACTTAGGTACTCTCAATCGTATCTTTAATAAACTCACATTGCTTTCATTCCCAAAGTTTCAAACTTGGAAAGCATTTCTCAGTTTAGATCCATTAGCCTTTATAACTTTAGTTATAAAATTATATCTAAGGTTATGGCAAATTGCCTCAAACCTTGGCTTCCTGATATAATTGCTATGGGATAAAGTGTTTTTGTTAGTGGCAGGCAAATTCAGGATAATATTTTTATAGTTCAAGAAGTTCTAGACCAATTAAGAATTTAAAAAATAAAGAGGAAACCCCAAGCACTACTTAAGCTAGATATGTAGAGAGCGTACGACCATGTAGAATGAGATTTTTTGTGTGCATACTTTGTAAAGATTGAGTTATGTGAAAAATGGATCTCTTTGGTTAGGTAGTGTATCCCTTCAACCACCTTTAGTGTAAAGATCAAAGGGGAACCACAACCTTTCTTCCAACCTATCAAAGGTATTAACAAGATGACATTTTGTTCCTTGACCTATTTATAATTTTGGCGAATGTTCCGTCCGACTTATTGAACCGAGCAATTGCGGATGGTAATGTTAAAGGGATAAAACTGAATAGACATTGTCCTGCACTTTCTCATCTCTTGTTTGTGGATGATGTAATTTTTTTCTTGGATGGAACTATAAAGGAATGTTAGAATCTGGCAAATTTGCTGAATCAATATTGTCTTGCTTCAGGTCAAACTATGAATTTAAACAAATTAGATGTTTATTTCAATGGTGGGTATCCCCAAAATCTTAAAAGCAATATGGCCAACGAATTAAGAGTTCCAATCATTAAGAGGATAGGGAAGTACTTAAGTATTCCCTCTTATTGGAGCCAGACTAAGAAATAACTATTCGCTTGAATCCTCGTGAGACTAAATATGAAGTTAGAGGAGTGGAAAGAGAAACTATTGTCAAAAGTTGGCAAAGAGACAATAGTGAAGACAATGGTACAACCTCTGCCCCAATATGCCATGTCAATTTTTAAAATCTCAATCTCAATGTGCAAAGCCATTGAACAAAGAATTGTTTCATTCTGGTGGAAACAAAGTGTATCCAAAATAGGAGTCCATTGGAAAAGATGGGAGGTTTTGAAATCCAAGAAAGGTAGAGGGGGTTTTGGCTTCAAAGACCTAGTGTCCTTCAACAATGCTATTTTGGGCAAACAGGTGTGGAGATTGTCAACAACCCCTTCAGCTCTCTAGTGCTAGATCTTAAAAGGAATTTACTTTCCGCAAGGAAATTTCTAGAATGCAAGTAAGGGTTTTCGTCCATCATAGGGGTGGCTAAGCTTATTATTTGGAAGAGAAGTTTTAAGCTAGAACGGTAGATGGGTGGTGGGAGATGGAAAGAGTATCAATATTTGCAAAAACACGTGGCTTTCAACTGCCTTGATTGGCGGTTCGGCTAAACCAAGATGACCCCCGATTGGTAATGGACTTAATTGACAACAAAGCAAATGAATGGAAAGTCCATAAACTGAAAGCACTTTTCATGACTATTTAGTGCAAAAAATATAGACCATTTCTCTTTATTCTATCTTGACTAAGGATAAGCTAGTGTGGACGGGTAATAATTCTGGGACTTTCTCGATAAAGAATGAGTATGAAACTATATATCTATCACGAAAGAGTTAAGCACAACTCACGCGCCATCATCCTACTAGCCTCCCCGAGTGCTATGGACCACTATTTGGTAGATAAATTCCCACCCTAAAGTTCGCTTCTTTATGTGGAGTGTGTGTCAAAATGCACTACCCACAAAAGAAAACTTGTATAGGTGCAAGATGTTACCCTAATCTAATTTGCCCGTCGTGCCGACAAGGCCCTAAAACGGTGGAACGCCTCTTTATCTTGTGTGAATGGACCAAAGGTATTTAGTCAAATCCAAGGCCTAATATCGAAACCTCCCTGAGTAGCATAACCAAGATGGAGAAACGAGTCTATGAAGTACTTACTGCGGAAGGTCACACCCCATCTAGAGAATTGCTCGTTAGTGTACTCTGGCTAATCTGGAAAGCTTGGAATTCCTTCATCTTCCGAACCCATATGCCAAAAGTTGACACAATTGCGGACGACACTCTTGTCATGTACAATACCTCACTTATTCAACCTCTAGTGTACAAGAGGTCAATCAAGGATGCAACTCTCTTACATGATTCTTGGAGGTCACCAAACAAGGAATCAGTGACACTAAATGTTGATGGCTCGTGGGTTGACTGTAGTTCGAAGGCCATAGTAGCAAGAATTTGTCGAGATGCCCATGGAGTGATCATAGACGGTTTCATGAAAAAAGTAAGGGCAACTTCGGTGGCAATGACTAAAGCCCTAGCCATCTGAGCAGCTCTACTCTTTTTGTCAGATGTGAATTGGCTGCAACTGAAAAGGAAAAATGGTGATTTGTCGATCTTACTTTAAGTAAGGGAAAAGACTACTAAAAACCCCAAACCTTACTCAAAATGACAAATTTACCCCAAATTTTTTTTTATGACATGAAAAACCTCGAACTTTGCCAACCGTGATACATCTACCTCAAACTTTTTTTTGTGTCACAAAAAATCCCGAACTTCTATCCATGTAACACATTTATCCTAAACTATATGGCATTTTGGTCTTTTTACTTTTAAAATCTTTTTCTTTTTTTTTCTTCTTCTTCTCTCTTCCCTCCGCCGACCATGGCAGAGTCGGCGGAGGGAAGCCGGCGTCCGACAAGGGCTGCCCTCACCGACGTCGGGAGAGGGTCGCCCTCGCCAAGTCTTCACCGGCGTTGAGGGAAGGGTGCCTTCGCCAAATCTGGCGAGGGCACCCCTCCCCCGACACCGACGAGGGCACCCTTCACCCGACGCCGACGAGGGCCATCCTCGCCTGACGCAAGCAAGGGCGGCCCTTGTCGGCGTCAAGCGAGGGCTTAGCAAGGTCAGCCCTAGCTAGCCCAAGTGAGGGTGACCCTCGCGGACGTGGACTTCCCTCCGCCGGCTCGGCCATGGCCAACAGAGTAAGAGAGAAGAAGGGAAAAAAAAGGAAAAAGAAAAACATAAAAAAAAAAATAAGACGAAAATGCTCTTGGCAGGGTAAATGTGTCACAATTTGCAAAGTTTGGGATTTTTCATGTCACAAAAAAAAGTTTGAGGTAAATTTGTTACTTTGGGCAAAGTTTGAGGTTTTTAGTAGTCTTTTCCCTTAAAGTAATAGTTTATCTTCTGTCCAGTAGTTATCAGGCAAAGTACAACCTCCTTGGGCCCTCTGTCCGCTTATTGAAGAGTGTATAGGCTAGCTGGCCCAACTTAATAATGTGATATAACCCATTGTCCATGGGAAGCAAATCAATGCACGGATTGGATCACTAAAACACACCATTCAAGACACCTTCTTCTTCTAATTGGCTTTCTAACGACCCATATCCCTTTGGGATTTGCTATGTTTAGACGTTAATTGTGGTTATTCTCCTAACTTTGATGGTTAAATTAAATTAGTTGACCCCCCCCCTTTCAAAAAAAAAAAAAGAGTCGTCACTACTCTATTAAGGCCGACTAAGAGCCAAATGAAGCATGAGAAGATACTTTACTTCTTACGCAACTAGATATTTGACTAATTAAACTAATTAAACTAATTATCTAATTAGTGCCTTTTTGTCACTACTCTATTAAGGTCGACTAAGAGCCGAGTGAAGATGAGAAGATACCTCACTTTCTACGCAACCAGATATCTAACATTAGAAACCTGATAACACCAATTATCTACTTAGTGCCTTTTCGTCAACCGTATATCTAAATTTAGGAACCTAGTTATATTAATTATATAATCAATGCATTTTCTTCACTACTCTATTGAGGTCGAGTAAGAGACAAATGAAGCATGAGAAGATACATCACTTCATACACAACTAGATGTCTAATTTCGAAAGAACCTAGCTACACTAATTATCTAAGTAGTACCTTTTCATTACCACTCTATTAAGGCCAATTAAGAGCCAAATGAAGCATGCGAATTTACCCCACATCTTACGCAATCAAATATCAAACTTTAGGGACCTAAGTACACTAATTATCTAATTAATGCCCTTTTCAATAAATTAAGACGATCATTTGTCATCTAAGTGTCTCGTCGAACGTTTTGTCCAATTATGATCCCTGGAGTTTTAGTCCATTAAGTGTGCACACAATACTTTCGTCTTGATTATGGTCTTTGTCAATAACCTATCCATCAAACTAAGAAAACGAATCACAATACAAAGACAATATAAAGAAATCACAATCATTACAAGGCCTTATTATGAGCCCCAGGCACAAATCCCGTCAGCTTACATCCTAAGCTAGAGATGCAACGACCATGAGCCGAATGGATTGGAATGGCTAATTAAGTGAAGATAATGAGGTATTAATCTAACGTAGCCTTACATGAAGCATGAGAAGATACTTTACTTCTTACGCAACTAGATATTTGACTAATTAAACTAATTATCTAATTAATGCATTTTTGTCACTGCTCTATTAAGGTCGACTAAGAGCCAAGTGAAGATGAAAAGACATCTCACTTTGTACGCAACCAGATATCTAACTTTAGGAACCTGATAACACTAATTATCTAATTAATGCCTTTTCATCGACCAAAGACCTAGCTTTAGGAACCTAGTTATATTAATTATATAATTAATGCCTTTTCATCACTACTCTATTGAGGTCGAGTAAGAACCAAATGAAGCATGAGAAGATACATCACTTCACATGCAACCAGATATCTAATTTCAAGAACCTGGCTACACTAATTATCTAAGTAATACCTTTTCGTTACCACTCTATTGAGGCCGATTAAGAGTCAAATGAAGCATGCGAATTTACCTCACTTCTTACGCAATCAAATATCGAACTTCAGGGACCTAAGTACACTAATGATCTAATTAGTGCCCTTTTCAATAAATTAAGATGGTCATTTGTCATCTAAGTGTCTCGTTCAACCTTTAGTCCAATTATGATCCCTGGAGTTTTAGTCCACTAATTGTGCACACAATATTTTTGTCTTGATTATGGTCTTTGTCAATGACCTATCCATCAAACTAAGAAAACGAATCACAATACAAAGACAATATAAAGAAATCATAGTCATTACAAGGCCTTATTATGAGCCCCAGGCATGATCCCCGTCGGCTTACATCCTAAGCTAGAGATGCAACGACCATGAGCCGAGTGGAATGGAATGACTAATTAAGTGAAGATAACGAGGTATTAATCTAACGTAGCCTTACATGAATCTTGAAACTAGATACCATGCTAACTAATCTATTATTATCTTTTCCTATTTATCATCATTTTAATACAGCAAATGCGGACGGCTTTACTTGAACAACCGTGACACCTAAATTAACCAAGTAAGAAGTTTGAAAAAAAGGCTATTCACATCCTCAGCGTGGAAATGCGTACTATCGATAAGTTTGGACTAATTTTTACTTAATCTAAATCAAGCAACTTGCCTAATTTGATTTGTCTCGACCGGCAGGTCCTAAAATTTTCCCAATATTTGTTGACACTGAGATCCTCATATAAGTTTTGTAGTCTTTTGAGATTTAAATGATTACTTTCCAGAGATTTTTTTCCCCTTAAGAGGACATGCCAGTTTAGTAGGTCTCATTTCGTGACTTCGTTAAGCATGTAATCTGGAAATAAAGTTCATACCGATAAAAAAAAGATACAAAAAAAGAAGAAAAAGACATCTGGAATTTAGAGTAGCTATCATTAAACCGGAATCCATGGCACAATCAACACCTCCAGATTTTCCTGCCAAATATAGAAAGATGTGATTTTTTTTAATTCGGCGGTTCTGCTCTGCCCCTGGATAGAATCTCCGGAAATGACCACACACTTCCAAAATCTCCCCCTCCAACCCCCGACCCCTCCTCTCTACTTATTTCTCATCCCTTCCGCTCTCAATCCCTCATCCTTCTCTCCTTCATTCGTTCCTCACCTCTCTGTCTCTCTCTGTTTCTGAGTAATCCTCGTATTCATCTTCTCTAAACATCGTCCTCGTCGAACATCGTGCATATCCAATGGAGGGTTCGGGCGTAGTCACCTTGTACGGCAACGGCGCCATAGCCGAGACCACCAAGAAATCGTCCACCTTCTCCGTCAAAGTGGGTCTCGCCCAGATGCTCCGCGGCGGCGTCATCATGGACGTCGTCAACGCCGAGCAGGCCCGCATCGCCGAGGAGGCCGGCGCGTGCGCCGTCATGGCCCTGGAGCGCGTGCCCGCCGACATCCGCGCCCAGGGCGGCGTCGCCCGCATGAGCGACCCGCAGCTCATCAAGGAGATCAAGAACGCCGTCACCATCCCGGTCATGGCCAAGGCCCGCATCGGCCACTTCGTCGAGGCCCAGATCCTGGAGGCCCTCGGCATCGACTACGTGGACGAGAGCGAGGTCCTCACCCTCGCCGACGAGGACCACCACATCAACAAGCACAACTTCCGGATCCCCTTCGTCTGCGGCTGCCGCAACCTCGGGGAGGCGCTGCGGCGGATCCGCGAGGGGGCGGCCATGATCAGGACCAAGGGCGAGGCCGGGACGGGGAACGTCGTGGAGGCGGTGCGGCACGTGAGGTCGGTGATGGGGGACATTAGGGTGCTGCGCAACATGGACGACGACGAGGTGTTCGCCTTCGCCAAGAAGATCGCGGCGCCCTACGACCTGGTGATGCAGACCAAGCAGCTGGGGAGGCTGCCGGTGGTGCAGTTCGCGGCGGGAGGGGTGGCGACGCCGGCCGACGCCGCGCTGATGATGCAGCTGGGGTGCGACGGCGTGTTCGTGGGCTCCGGGGTGTTCAAGAGCGGGGACCCGGCCAAGAGGGCCAAGGCCATCGTGCAGGCGGTGACGCACTACACCGACCCGGAGCTGCTGGCGGAGGTGAGCTGCGGGTTGGGGGAGGCCATGGTGGGCATTAACCTGAACGATGATAAGGTGGAGAGGTACGCGAATCGGTCGGAGTGAATTAGCATTGGGAATTTGCTTCTGGCTTTTCCCATAGCATATGTCTAGTCTTAAGTGGATTTCAGAGCCTGGGGGTTGTGGTGTTATTGTCACTTTTCAGATGCATTGCAGCAATTGATAATGTGTAGGACAACAGTTCTATAAAACTCCGAGCGATCGGACTGATTTTGAACGGGCTCGTTAAGCATTGATAGAGCATAAAAGATCCCGAGTGATCTTAATCCTTCGGACCGAATTGATGATGAACCCACCCTTTGACAGAGAACATTTAGAAGCCTGCCTTTATACATCGACCTTGGCATCCCTCTATGTTCTTTTCATTGATGCTGGGGAATCTTTCTGAAGTTCTTTAATTTACAGTTTCGACCATGCTGGTTTGGGTTTGACAAAACGCTAGAAGCCTCTGTACATCTACCTTGGCATCTCTCTTATTCTTTTCATTGAAGCTGGGGAATCTTTGCAAAGTTCATGTGCGAACCGTAGTGTCCCGTTACTGGTGATCTTATTGCTCTGTCCATGGGTGACTTTGGCATGCTTGGATTCCTCAAGCAACGAAACTAGCTTATATAAACTCCGTTTAGAAACCAGCTTCAAAATTCAGAATACCCTTTCCTTCAACAACAATTTCCAGATTTATTTAAATTGCTTCACTAAAAAACATCGATCAAGGGTAGATCTTACCTTTCATCAAAAATAGCGACGAAAATACTACTACTGATTTCTACAAGGAGCAGCACGCAAGCTAGACCCTATATTTATCAAAGGCTAAAAGCTGTGTTTCTGATGCGTTAAGATCCTCTTTGTTGTCTCTGTTCCCTCTTTGGAATTCATATGTTACACCAGACAACACAAAATCACAACTTAATTCAATATCTTCACTGATTAATTAATACACTACTTGGATCGTTACTACCGAGCAGTTTTCTTTCTTGTTCACCAACAGCCAAGGGATCCGATCCTCCATTTCCCTCTTGTCAACACCATCCAGCTCATCCACAAACATGGACTCATCATCACTGACCTCCATAATCATATCATCCTCACAATCAAAAGCATTGTCACCACCATTTGCTTCAAAGTCATCATAATAGCGATGATATGATGATGAGCACAATAGGAGGATCGAGTTAATTGGACGTACCAAAAGCAGTGGAGGAGACCAACGAGAAAAGCGCATTTATTTTAAATACATGGTAGAACTCTTACCCCAACCCATGAATTTTCATCGCTTAGTTGTCACAAATGCAAAGCATGCCCAACAAACTACTTTTCACATAAGTATATGTGCAATTACAGCCCAGATAAGCAACATCCCAAAAAATCAGTAGAACTTATAGAACTTAGAAGAAGCTCCAAAAGGCAGCAATTCCTGAGTAAACTGCATCAAACTGCCTTCATAGCATATCAGGAATTGACTAAGCAAAGAGACACTTTGTCTTGGTCACATAAAGGATTCAGTAAAATTCTATGCGGATTCATTGGAGATCAGCAAAAACGCGAAATCACTTTAATTTCAGCCCCACTCAGATGCATAAAGCCGTCTGACCAAAAAAAGGCATAAAACTGAAAAATAGAACCACGGAGAAGATACCAGACTTACAAAGAAAACAAATTGTCCTACATCTACTCTTCCTCAGCTCCAGAATATTCGAAGGCTGTAAAACCAAACCTTAGAGAAAGCAGAAACTTATCTGTAGAGGAATATTCCCAAAATAGAGAGTAAGATCAAAACAGAGCAAGATCCAAAATGAATAACTTTGGCCTGACATAATCCCACCGAAGCATGCCAAAAGTGAACAATATCCAATGACTCCGAAACAGCCTCCGCTTCTTCAAATGACTTTTGTCTTCACGCACAAAACTAGAGACCCAAAATAGAAAAGAGATTCAGATTGAGAAGCAACCATAAATCCAACACTATCTAGTATCTAAATCTAAAAACTATAAAAGAAGAACTGTGTTTAAGTGTGAAGACAAAGACCAAGGCGAACCTAGCTAGAAAGAAACTGGGAAGAGAGAAAATGGAGGAAAGTTCATTTTTTTGCGTCAAAGAACACGAGCCATCTATTCTCCATCCACATTTGTTGAGACCGATATTCTTACCTCTGTTTGGCGAAGCCAAGACGTTCTTCAACAACAAGCGACGAAGTTGCGAGAAGCATCAATCAGAAGAGCTTGAAGCGTGAGGAAGAAGAGGCAATGCCGTGAGTGAAGATGGGAAAATGACATTTTCATTAAACCCGTGCCCGTGCTGAGAGCATGCCGAGGATGCTATTTCTCAAAGCTCCTCCACCCCACATTGAGCTCTTAAGTCTTTGGAAATGTATTACCAAGCGCAGCCATGCCGTAGCAATCCGCTTTAATTTATAAAGCTCGGACAGTCATCATAAGTGATTTTGCAATATCTGGGGAAAATCATGTACTGATCAAGTTTTTAGCACAATTAAAAAATCTAGCTTCTCTGAATAGACTCTGCAAATGAACTCCTACCGTTACAGAACCACCGAAGAAAAGCCTCCGTGGCATATCACTGGGTGTCCGCGTGCTTGCTTTTGCATATCGATCACGGTAAGGCCTTGTACTGATACGACTAGTTAGAGCAGTTCCTGCATTCAAACCGGTGTTCGGCATACCGCTGGACCCATCTAGTAAACAGCACAGAACTAAAAGTAGTAAAAAGCATCAAATGCAATATATTAAGTAGAACAACGACGGCTATGGCTTAAACTCCAAAAACATAATCTATGGAGAGAACTGGCAATATCACATCGAAAGGACACTTAAAAGAGATGATTGGGCTTGGGCGAATCGGGACTAAGGAGAGAACTGGTTCTCGGTCGGCTCATCACGGACCAGCCTGAGCCTCTCAATTGGGCCAAATCACGGAGGCTGGGCTGAATTATGTTTGGGCCAATGATGTGACAGCTGCCATGCGAATATGTTTTTAGGTCCACTTGTCATGTGAATGACGTCTTGCTCCGGGCATCGAGTGACGCAGATGTGTCTTATCATGCTAACAATTCAGCATCAAATTTGAGTTCTCGGTTTTTATACATAGTTTTGCTCTTAGATTTATTAATGGGACCGCGTGCACGTACGACTCATCAATGCACGTTAGTTGAGATCAGGATTCAGAAATCAATGAGTTCACATGCGACGGATACTGTAAGGGGCTGTTTGTCTGTGTTCTCATTTGCTAACAAAAATTCTGTTTTTTTGTTCGGGAACAAAAAAAAACGTAAACGCGTGTTTGTTTGCGTTTTTGTTCCAAATCTGTTTTTTTCTTTACGGGAACAAAAAAAAACGTAAATGTTAAAAAAAAAAAAAGTTGTTTTCATTTTTGGAACAATTTTTTCTCTCTCCACTCTTTTCTTTTCTTCTTTTTCTTCTTTTCTTCTTCATTTTTCTTTGGCCGGCGACCTCGCCGGAGCGTCGCCGGCCCCCGGCGAGGCCGAGCGTCGCCGGCCCCTGGCGAGGCTCGAGGCTGGGCGAGCTTGGCCTCGCCGTGGCCGGGCGAGGCCCTCGGCCTCGCCGGGGCCGGCGAGCCTCGCCGTGGCCGGGCGAGGCCCTCGGCCTCGCCGGGGCCGGCGAGCCTCGCGTGGCCGGGCGAGGCCGCCGGCCCTCGTCGGCCGCTCGCCGGCCATGGCCAAGGCCGGCGACCGGCCAAAAGAAGAAAAAAAAAAAAAGAAAGAAAAAAATGAAAAATAAAATAAAAATATTTAAAAATTAAAAGAAATAAAAAAAAGAACACAAATTTACCAAACATGTTTCTGTTTTTTTATTCTAGGAACAAGTTTACCAAACGCATTTTTTTTTGTTCAAAAACCATTCCCCGAACAAAAATAGTTTTTTCTATTTCTGTTCCCTAAAACAAAAAAAGAACAGAAACACAAACAAACGCACCCTAAGTGTTCACGATGCCAATGCCAGAAAGTTAAAAAACCATGGATCCGTGCAAAACGTCCAAAAGCACAGGCGGAGCTACTGGTTTATGCTGTAAAAACATCAAATGACATGACAACGCTTGCATATCTGTCAAGCGGTGAGTCCTCGTACCGTCCTTAAAAAATTTATTTATATTGTGTGATGGCAATCTGCGCCAATTAACGTCGTCAGCGTGATAACGCTCTCCGCTGCCCTTCCAGCACGGACGGTGGAGCATTCGAAGGGTCACTTTCCCTTCCTCTTTTTTACCCTTTTCAGTGACTTCTTTCGTAACGCAAGAAACGTGCGGACCCACCGAAGCAAACAAAGGGTTTTTGACAAACTGATCCTGACATGCTTTCGGGATGATGAATTGAGTAGAAATGAACGGAACCACATACTGAAAATGAAAAAGCTTCCTTGAAATATATAATGTGAAACTGAAATCATTACATGATTTAACATCTGAAATTCAGTGTTTCACCTTTGCATACGAGAGGAACATCAAGATAAATGCTCTCCACTGTTTTCTAAAGAAAAGGAATTCTATTTTCTAGTCCATGACAGTTGTAGCCAAGTTTCTTTATGTTGGTAAGCATCTAGAATTTTTTACTGGAAAGAACAACCACTTTGTAAGCGTAAAATATTCCCTCCAAATCGACTCGCGATCGAGATGGGAATCTTTAAGGGGTGAGTAAACTCTAATCTATTTCTGGGAGAGTTCTAAGTCCCCTAAATTAATCTCGTACATGTGCGAAAGCGAACGGGAGACTTAGACTGTACTTTTTTTAACTACGTCGCTTGCAGATGCAGAAACCTTTATATATATATATATATATATATATATATATATATATATATTTTTTTTTTTTTTTTTTTAAGGAAAAAAAGAAGATCTAAATTACCCACGCGGGAGATAGGAGGCGAGACCTTCAAGTCAACCGATGGGGGTCAATGTGCAAAATACGGACAGGGACAGCCACTACGGACGAGACATATGCTGTTGGGTCTCCTTGGCGACCTTATCGTACACACCTTTACTAAATTCATGCATCGGAATGGAAAGCACATGCGATGATTCCTCATGGAATATGCAGATCCCGGGCTTAAACAAACCCAGTTTCGCAAGCCGAGCTATTTCCCAGCTTTTAGCTGCTGAGCTTTAGCTTTCCATCTCGCGGTCGGGTATCAGCAACAAAAGGCGGTCGTCTTTAATCATGTCCGGTCCAGCTCGGCGCACAACGAGCGAAGGGTAAAGGTTAGAACGCTGACGGAGCAGGACGTGTTAAACGAGGGAGACGAGCCAGCTCCCCCACTATAATTTATTGTCTCCAATCATTAAGTTAAACATGGTGATCAGGACCACCTAATTCACGTTCATACTCTCCCATATTAAACTCCTTCGACCTGCTAATCTTTTTACTGTCCCTGTCGGTTCCTCTCCTCCTCCCCGATCGACTGTCTCTGTCTCTCTGTCTCTTCGCCGGTGGTCGTCTTCGTCTCCCGAGTACAAGAAGGCGCGGGTCGAACCAGCAACCGGCAACCCACTTGCTCTGTTCGTTGGTTCCTGGGATGGGGAGCTACAGATTGTGTCTGTGCTTCACCCGGAAGTTCAAGGTGAAGGAGGCGGAGCCGCCGGAGGACGTGAGGCAAGCCTTCCAGAAGTACGCCGATGGCGGCGCCACCATGTCGGTGGAGCAGTTCCGGCGGTTCCTGGTGGAGTTCCAGGGGGAGGCCGGCGCCTCCGTCGCGGACGCGCAGAGGGTCGTGGATCAGGTCATCCATAAGCGCCACCACATTGCCAAGTTCGCGAGGCACGCTCTCACCCTCGATGATTTCCACCATTTTCTCTTCTCCGCTGATCTCAACCCGCCTATTGGATCTGAGGTATGATCAGCTCCTTCTTACTCTGGTTTGATTTGAGCTGAATGAAGCGGTCCATCTTAGTCTTCGCCTTGTCTTGACCATCAGCTGTGTGGGTTCGTGCGGTCTGCTATGTCGTGATCTAAGAAAGATCTCGAATTTACTAGTTTCCATATCCATGGGAATTAGCAGTGCGTCCATATGAGTATTTCTCTGCTCATTCACTCTTGAACCATGTGTTCATTTCTAATAGATGTAATGACCCATAAGGACCAAATTTACCATGAAGGTGATATCTTTGTGGTCGTCAACTCAATTCATCTTTCTTTCAGGTTCATCAAGATATGACAGCTCCCTTGTCCCATTATTTCATATACACGGGCCACAACTCGTACCTCACGGGAAACCAGCTA
Organism: Eucalyptus curtisii; assembly: GCA_017140595.1. Taxonomy (NCBI): domain Eukaryota; kingdom Viridiplantae; phylum Streptophyta; class Magnoliopsida; order Myrtales; family Myrtaceae; genus Eucalyptus; species Eucalyptus curtisii. The sequence continues at coordinate 13,157,103 of CM029504.1, forward strand.
AGCAGCGATTGCAGTGATGTCCCCATCATCAAGGCGCTGCAACGAGGAGTGAGAGTGGTGGAACTTGATATATGGCCGAACTCAGCGAAGGACGATGTGCACGTTCTCCATGGAAGGTTTGCATCCAATTCCTCGGCTTCTTTCTTTGCCTGACCATAATCTTTTGCCTCTACTTCTATAGATGGGCCTCTTTTTATACCCTCCAATTGCGAAATAGGATATTTTAATCTCAATTTTAAAGTACTCTCAATTGGTAAAGTACCAATTTGTACATATTCCACAAATAAAAGATGTTATCTCACTTGTCCAACTGAAAAAAGAAACTGCAATGGAAAAATCACGGATCCATTTTTGTATCCAGCATCATGTCTGTCATTCTAAAAATGCCATTTCTTCATGGAAGCTCTACAATCTAATGCCAAAGCTGCATGTTGTGAGTTTAGCCCTTTCGAATTGCTTGTAGTTGCAGAGCAATTACTGCAGGCTCCAAACATCCACACTATCTCATAGAGCATATAATTGTAGGATAGTTTTTCTTCTGGCGAGAAAAGCTCAACTTCAAAAATGGCTTAACTTTCACAAGGAATGCTTTGCAATCTCTTCAATGATAGCAGAGTTATAGGGAGTTATCAGACTATTCTAACCTTGGTAATGCATCGGTTCAGCACCTTATGCTGTATTAGAGTTGACAACATAATCTATATTCCCAAGCCCATTTTTTCAATGTACCAGTAAATCAACTCTTCTTATCTAAGATGGAGAAGTGAAAAGGTTGTCTGATTGGTTCGTCAATTAATAATGAAGTATTACAACTCCAGGGCAAGTTCCATGACCCAGCCTTTCCAAATCTTGTCTGAGTATGTTTTATGTATGGATGCAGAACCTTGACAACTCCAGTGGAACTCATCAAATGTTTAAAATCTATAAGAGAGAATGCTTTTGAAACATCTCCTTATCCTGTTATAATAACACTCGAGGACCACCTAACTCCAGATCTCCAGTCTAAAGTAGCTCAGGTGAATTCTCATCAGTCTCTTGTAATCCCATTACCCTTTCTTGCTCGCATTTTAGTGATGAAATTTGTATTTTCAGATGATCACCCAAACATTTGGAGATATGCTTTATTACCCTGAAGCCGAATTAAAGGAATTACTCTCGCCTGAAGATTTGAAGCATCGCATAATTATATCAACGAAACCACCAAAAGAGTACCTCGAAGCTAAAGGTACAAAAGAGAGCAGTCATTTGGAGAAGAAGGATGCTGAGGATGATATATGGGGAAATGATCCATTGGATGCTTCACTTGCTCGACAAGACGATAAGGTCTGCTCGGCTTTCAGTATAACGCTTACAATATGTGACTTTTCATATCTTCTTAATGGTGCTGAATTACTTGACTTCCTAGCTTTAAGATTGATTGCTTCTTTTACCAACGTACCTGTATAAAATTCTATGCAGACTGAGGGTGAAACTAATGAACACAGTCATGAAGATGAAGAAAGCGATGATTGTGAAACTGAATCATGTCAACCAGGAGGACCTACTTACAAGCGTCTGATTGCTATACATGCTGGGAAACCGAAGGGTGGGTTACAGGAAGCACTAAAAGTAGAGGCTGATAGGGTTAGACGCCTCAGTCTGAGTGAACAAGCACTTGAAAAGGCCACTGAGTCTCATTCGACAGACGTTGTGAGGTACTTATAGCCAAGATAACATTGTTGAGTGGAGCTATTGGTACAGATTATTGGCCATTCTGCCGATGTCCATGTTATTATTATTTTCTTTTGGTAAATATATCAAAGTCTACCAGATATGATGTTTCTGCCTATTAATTGCAGATTTACTCAGAAGAATATCTTGAGAGTCTACCCCAAGGGGACTCGGTTTAACTCCTCCAATTACAAGCCACTAGTTGGTTGGATGCACGGAGCTCAGATGGTTGCATTTAACATGCAGGTTTGCTTCAGTAATTCAAATTTCTTTGAGCATAGGTGGAATGTGTTTCAAGTGGCTCCCAGCATTATGTAGGGGAAAGGTCTTGCCATATTTTGCAATAGAAGTAATTGGCTTTGTTGTGAGGCTGCTTGTAGGACAAAAATTAATCGCCGAATTGGTTCCACTGGCAAAAAGCTAGTAGTCCTAATTCTGTAGCGAGAAGGAAATATAGGCTAGTTTCGTTTTAAATTAAACTCTTAATTCGAAGGGGTTATACTCATGGGCTTTCAAGAGCAAATGCTTACTACACGTCAATCAACGATTGCAGGGTTACGGAAGATTCCTTTGGTTGATGCATGGTATGTTTAGAGCCAATGGGGGGTGTGGCTATGTCAAGAAGCCCGACTTTCTGATGAGCTTGGGTCCAAAGAACGAAGTTTTTGATCCCAAAGCAAAACTGGATGTGAAGAAAACTCTGACGGTACCATAGCAAAGATCTTGTTTCAGCCCTTATACCTTGGTCTTTGTCAACATATTGTCCTGTTCCTTTGGATCAAAGACACTAAATTCTTTTGTTCACAGGTGACAGTGTACATGGGAGATGGATGGCATTTAGACTTCAAACAAACACACTTCGATTTGTATTCACCACCAGATTTTTACACCCGTGTAAGCCTTTTTATCTTGGTCAATGAGATATTCCTGTATCTAAAATCCTTTGTTAAGCTGGATGACTGTCATTTAACATGCATCTTGATGAGGCAAACTAGTCTTGGAGCCTGTAGGGTGCAAAGTATTTGTTCCCAAATGAGATTGGTTCCAAAGCAAGTTCTAAAGATAAACAAGCCGCTTCCATTGGGGCATAACCGACATCATCCACTCTTGGGACAACATAAAAGTAAATTAAACTTTGAATACGTTGAAGCACTGTGGTGGAAAAGTAGGCTCTATTGCATATTAGTGATTTTCCTGTCTAAATATCTCTTACTGGGCTTCTTACCAAAGCTTCTTTTTTCTTTTTGTGGCCTATATTTTCTGTAATGTTGCTATCTAAGGAACATATCTGTTGATAAGCGGTGGTACAGATCTTGCAAGACTAATAGGACTTAAAGAAAGGCACATGCAAAAGGGCCTTTCTTTTTGTATTTTCCCTCAGTTTGGTGTGGTGGGCGGGGAGTTGGGATCAATCCTTACGTCCATTTTGGTGCAGGTTGGCATAGCAGGAGTGCCGGCTGATACAGTAATGAAGAAAACTAAGAAAATAGAAGACGATTGGACTCCTGTTTGGAATCAGGAGTTTTCATTTCCATTGACTGTTCCTGAACTAGCTTTATTGCGGATTGAAGTCCATGAGTACGACATGTCTGAGAAGGATGATTTTGCTGGCCAGACTTGTTTGCCAGTTTCTGAGTTGAAATCGGGGATACGAGCCATCCCACTCTATGATCGCAAGGGGGAGAAACTCAGCTCAGTGAGGCTGCTTATGCGCTTCGACTTTGATTGAATACTCCCCTCTGTTCAATTCACATCTTGTCTCCTTGTAAAATATATAGTCTTAAAATTTTCGTTTGCTTCCCGAGTTTTGTCTTTTCATCGTCTTTTAATGTGGTTTTATTTTTTTGTCCATCGTTTTCTTCCACCCGCTCCAAGCTGGGTGGTCGGAACTTGGTCTTTGTGATCCTGTTGTGCGTTTTGCCTTATGTGTGATGTCAATAAGATCTTAGTAGAATTGTGTACGGCTTCAAGATGTTTTGAAAGATTGAAATAAAAGAAGGGCATTCGGATGTATCTGTTCTGTTCTGCCATGTTCTCCATTGAATTACTACAAACAATGTCTGGAACCCCATGATCGGAACACTGAATTGTAACGGGTTCTGCATATGCAAGAAGGTCACGGGGAAGCAAGAGGTGTAAGCCATCTTTCGGTTGTCGAACCAAAAATTGTGCTCAGGCCATCCTCCTCCATGTCTGATCCGGTCGTCTCTCCATCACTTTGCAAGATACACCATGATATCAGGACTCTATAAAAGTTCAGGGGTAAGGACATGATCCCGCGAAATAGATTTGAGGATCGTTCATATGTGAATGCAGAGAAAAGGAGAGAAGTATGGAACTTGTATAGAGAAGTTCAAACGTCACCAAATATACCGTTTGCTGAAGGGAAATCCATTTATTCATTCTCTATTAAGTTAGGCTATTCATACACTGCGACAGGACAACGGCAGGACTTCCGCCAGGTTGTCCTTCGCTTTCTAATCCTTGTCTCCACCAACTCTCACTTACGTCATCATTTCCTTCTCATGCATCTTTCTCCTTCTACCTTTTGTTTTTACCTTTTTTGTCTCTACCATTATAATTTTCTTGATTAATGCATATTTTATGTTTTTTTTTCCTGCTGGTTGTCATTGTTTTCCTTCTTTTTTAATTGTTCATTCTTTCTCAAAATGTCACTTTTTTCAAATACTAATACAAAAATTAACGCATGACTCATAGTATAATATTTCAGCGATTGTGTCCCTATTAAAATTACGTATCCTTATTGAAGAAGAAAAATGAGGTAGCAGCTTTGATATAACATATATCTTATATAATTCATTGACCTTGTCATAACTTTTGTTTGAAATGCTACTTGCATCAATCTTTCCTAGTCATGCTCTAAACCCTTTTTTTCTTCTTTTATTGTCTTTTTTTATTTTTTTAATTGACTACTCATAAATGCCTTATATAAAGTTTTTGTGCCTACATATATATTTACGTTAATTACCTTTGCGATTAATTATTCGCGTATACATATAAAATACCCAATACGGCGTACCCTCTATGTGGAAAGCATGGCTCTAACCCAATATTGAATTTGTATGTTTTACATTGATCATAATAATGTTCAAACTGAAACTACATGGAGCTAGTGGACGCAAATCAATTTGTGAAATGGATTTTAATTATTTCACTGGAAGTCCATCTTTATGAAGTAGCCAAAAAAAAAAAATTGACAATATTCAGACTAGCTTTTTATATCTATATCAATCATTTCCATAAAAAATCGTGCTAGTTCGTTGCACATACTTAACGAATATATCATACCCTTTTTTTATATATTCAGCTCGATTTTAATCGGTGCAGTTTTATTAGATAAAAAGATTATATTCAATCAGCTGATAATGTTCTATCTATAAACATATATTAAAGGAGAGTCTTGGGGAGGATATTTGTGACTCCCTTAAACCCTCTTTTTTAATTTTTATTTTATCGTATATTCACCAAACTCATCTAACGTTTTCTTTTACTTAGTCTTAAATTTATATTTGGCTAGTTAATTTTATATCTTAATCACTATCTAAAAACATCTTTTTTTCATTTCTAAAATATTTAGATTCCCTTCAAATTAAACATGCTATTTATTTTTTACAACAACAATTAAAATGATCTCAATTTCAATGATTCATATTAATCTGTGTGATCGGTATCCCTTTAAATAAAATTACAAAAAATTATTTTACTTTAGAAAAGCATATTTAACTATTGAAATGTAGTAAAAGTTCCAAAGTCATTTTTAGACTGTAATATTTATACATCTTCAAAAAATTTAAGATCATGAATGTCAATAATCATGCTTAGGAGATCAATGGTGATAAAATTTAAATCTAAACTGATAAAATAGCAGCGATATCAAAAGAGTGTCATGGAAGGGCTAATCCTATCTCAAATATAACAATATAATCAAATCTAAAGCTCTAAGATTTCATGCATATATGCTGGTGTTCTTCATTTTAACTTAGATAAGATAACAAAGAGTGATAGTAAACATAGATCAATCATTAAAGGTTCTTCAAATTTAGACATGCCAAATAACTTAAATCTAGGGAGAGGTTCTAAAAAATTGAGAAGAAAAAAAAAAAGTAGGCTATTTATGTTTTCAAGAATTTTTCGACAAAAAGAAGTAATGTTCTCTAGAACTTAGATTCTATATATTTCATATGTCTATTATGGCTTCCAATGTACTGATCCTAAATTGGTGCCGGTTGGCATTTTCAGATTTTTTGAAAAACACATATAATGACGTGTAGATCATTTTTAGTTGTTTATATCTCGTATCACATGGATAATGATGCAATTTAATCGTAACTGAAGACATATTCCGCAGTGAAGCGGGAAATTCAGGTCGGGAGGAGTAAGAGAGGACGTAAAGAAACCTCGATTGGATCTTGCATTATTGTTCCATATATTGCAGGACAATTGGTTACTCTTACTGCGACTTTGTCCCGACCATAGCGATCGGGGTCACATCACAGGAACGCTCTTTTTTCCGGCGTTGATGTAAGGCACTTGAGATGAAAAAAGAAGAAGGAATGACGGTAAATTCAATCTCATTCTGCCCATTCTGCTCGTGGAGCTGTAGATTTTGACTGATGATCTTTGTAATAGGGACAAAGTCACTCAATTTGTCTTCGGGAGGATAAGCATAGTCCTGAACGAGCTGGAGTAATCAGACAGTGGACCTCACCTCACGTTCTGGAATGGCCTTTTTCTCATCATAGTCCCCCCCTCCGCGCGGACAGGGACTCCTTCTTACCTTCGACAGCACTCACCAAAGAGAGGACCCTATCCTATGATGCCTCTGCAGTCTGCACATGACTTATTGTCGTGGCGTATTTTTAACGATTTGTTCATTGTCCTTACTTGTTGCACTTTGATATAGTGGGTGCACTTCTTTTGGAAATGACAACAGATTGGATTGATGAGTTCACCTATACCTATTGAATGGGTGGGTCGAGTCAGATTGAAAATGGTTCCACTCAAGTATAACTTATTTTCATGCAATATAAATCTAGTAACTCATGCCTAACCTAAATTATTAAAATGCTTCCATATTGGAAAACTTATATCCAAATAAATTACGGTGAAAGTGATAATTGAGTGAGTGCAAGAACGAGTGGATAGGGGAGAGTCATACAAGTGGATAAGTTGTGATTTCATTTAATACTGGTACTATTCTTGGATTTACCATTCTAAAGTCATTTATGACTCTTGTAATAAATATAACTAATTTATATAATAACTCAGCCAATCAAATAAGGATAAAAAAATATGTTTATGATTCATTTTAACTGATCGAAGTGCATTAGTTTAGTATTTTGAAAGCACAGTGGAGAAATGCAAAAGCCTTTAGCTTAATAGGGTTTGGGGAAATGCAAATTGTATTTGATAAAAAAATCCTTTATAAAGCAACTTTACGTAAAGTAGTGTTTGGTAAAAAAAAATTTGCAAAGAACTTTGGTTGTAATTTTTCTTTTTCCTTCTTAAAAATAAATTCAACCATTTGTTGGCTTGGGCGAAAGGACTCACATTGCTGGCGAGCCAGACCTTACGCCAATAGCCAAGGTCACACGACCTTAGGCGACTCCGAGCAAGGGGCGGCTGAGGTTGGGCGACCTAGGCAACCATCACCTAGGCGGTTGAGCAACCTCAGGTGGCCATTGCGCAGGTTTTGCGACCTTGCCGGTCTCTGGTTAACTCTTCACTCGTCAGATCTGACCTTGTCAACTCTCCCTAGCTGCCCTCGCAAAAAAGATGAACAGTAGCACCTGCAGAATTCAGTGCACTGCAGAAGTCTGGTCTCGTGGATCCCCATCATATGTGGATCAACAGATCGCAGTATCATGCTCGTTAGTTTTATTTTTTGGTCAGTAGCTCGTTAGTTTACTTTGAGATGCTTTTGGAGTTTGGAACCGAACTGACAATGACATGGCTGCATTAAATGCGCATCTATCTACGACAGGCCTTGTTAATTGCAATTTGCTTGCAAGAACGTAATAGGCGATGCCCATCCTCAACAGTAAACACGGCTCTCCTCTTGCTGTAGTTTATTTGCTTCGTATCAGTCAAGAGATCCCAACTGTCTCCAGTCCATAAGACCACCGACGATTACGGGATTAATTTAGTTAAACACATCCAGCGACCATCGCCTTTAAATAATGAAAATTTCTATTGAAAAAAAAAATAAAATGAACAGGATCGGATGGATGAATAAGACTGTTTAACGCGCTCCATCTGATCCGACTCGATTATCTTTCATTAGATTATTTTCCCATCTCCATCCGTGGATAGATTATTCCACGGTAATCTAATGAATAACTCGAGTCAAACTTAGCGCGACAGTGCCTCTACACTAGGCTGTTTCCGATCAATAATGGAATAAAGACGATAAATCAATATAGAGTATTGACCTTGTAGCTCGGGAGAAGAATCCTGAAAGAGTTAGATGAACTGCAGAGAAAGAGAATTAAAGAATCGCCATTCTTCCTCTGGGATTTAAACGAAACTTGTCTCGGCAAAAATGGAAGTTCATTCATTCCGAAGAAATGGAAAATGTTGGATTTGTGAAGCTACCGTGGCTCTCTTCACAGAGAAAGTATGCTCTCTCCAAATCGGTGACGACCTCGGCCATGTTAGGCCTCTCTTTGCACTCCAAACTCACGCACCGAACGGCAGTGTGAGCCACCAGCTCGACCGCTCTAGCCTCATTTGTTGTCGGTGGCTCCGCCCTCCTGTCGAGCAGCGTCATTAGCTCTCCTGCTAGCATCCGTGGCCTCACGTACTCCACCAGTGCAATGGGTGGCAACCCGTCTTCGATCCTGAACACAGACCGTTTTCCTGTTAAAAGCTCCAATAACACTACTCCTAAGCCATAAACATCGCTTTTCATCGTCAAAACATTCATCACGTAGTACTCTGGGTCGATGTACCCAACTGTCCCAACTGCTTCGCTCGACACGTATTCTTGGTCTGTTTCTGGCCCTATCAGAGATAACCCGAAATCAGATACTCTGGCGGTCCAATTCGAATCTAAAAGAATGTTGGATGACTTAATGTCTCTGTGGATTATGGGTGGCACTGCATAATTGTGGAGATACTCGATTCCCCTAGCGGCATCCAAAGCAACTTTAATCCTCGATTTCCAGGAACTCAAAATCTTGCTGGTCGCTCCGATGGCCTCGGTGTTATGCAAGTGGTCATGGAGCGAACCGTTGCTCATGTAGTCGTAAACAAGAAGCCTCTCATCCTCGTCCTGGCAAAATCCTACTAGGCCCACCAAGTGCTTGTGGTTCAAGCGCGACAGGACTGCTAGTTCCGAGCCGAATGCGCTTTCTTTCTCCTGGACCTTCTTCGTCCTCATATTAGTTTTGCCCCTCTTGATCGCCACTAGGCGACCATCCACGAGTTTCCCGATATAGACCTCGCCAAAGCTGCCGCTGCCGATCTTTTTTTCTGGTGAGAAGCTGTTCGTGGCAGCCACAAGTTCTGAAAGGGAAAAAACTTCGGTCTTTTCTATTCGCTTCGATGAACATGATCCAACTATGTCGCGGTTCAAAGAACCGGAGCTCTGGCCCTTGAAGGAAACCGACTTTGGGTGTTGGGCACTAGGATCGACATTAGCTGTTGAATCCAAAGAAGCCTCGGCAACTTCTTGTTGCACTTGCGCAGAATCGTTCATCTTCTTGCCAAAGCGACCACAAACTCCAGCCCACAAGCAGTAGATAACCGTGCAGGCTCCCACAAGAACCCCTACTGACCCAACGATCACGAATGCCAGAGATAGCCGGCTCAGGGGACTTCCAGGACGAGAAGGCGGCTGCAGATTTTGGTAAGGCGGCGATTCGCTTGGCGAAAGCGGCAGTGCAATTGGAAGCTCGACTTGACAAGATCTGCAAATGGTTCCGGACCCGTGACACAATGTATCGGAATTCGGATACGTACCGCACATGCTGCACTGAGTCTTCACACACGGGCCAGGAATGATCATTCCTAGAGGAAGATCACTTCCGAGATTGTTGGACCAGCCTGGTCCCCAACATGTCATGGTCAAGTTCAAAGTGATCAGCCCGCAAATTACATTTGATCCTGCCACAATTGTCTCGAACGACACGCCCTCCACCAAATCGCTATCATACTCAAATCTGTTGGTCTCTCCTCCCCAACATATGACGAGGCCGTTGGTTTGCCGTACCGCGCAGCTAAAATTCGCCCCCGCCGCGATGCCGGAGAACTCGAAAGCCCAGTTGAAAGGGACGACCAACTGTCCATAGCCGTTGTTCCCCTTGCAAACTAGAGTCCCGTTCGACGCCAATCCGCAGGCGTGTGAAGCTCCGGCGACCAGCGTCGACATTGTCAGATCGCCGAATTGCCCCTGAATCTCCGGTCCAGCTGCATTGTTCCCCCAGCACACGACCCTGCTGTTGTTCTTCAGAATCCCGCACGCGTAGCCACTCCCGGAGGTGATTGCAAGGAACTGCCACGCCTCCGGTGGCGACGGAAACTTCGACCCGTTTCTCTCTCCTCTCCAGCACCTGGCGATGCTCGTGTTGACCTCCAATGCGCAAACATGATCGTCGCCCACGGTCAGATCGGTCAGCTTGACGGTCGCGCTGTAGTAGATACGCTTCGGCGGGAAGCCCCCGGCGGTCGTGTCCCAGCAGAGGACGGCGGAGCCGCCGGAGAGGAGGCCGCAGAAGAAGGTGGAGCCGCCGGAGATGGCCTCGAAGGAGGTGTTGGGCTCGACGGAGACGAGGCGGTTGTTCTGGTAGCACTCGATCCTCTGGGTGGGCTCGCCGGCGAGGATGCCGCAGAAGGTGGACGTGCCGGAGACGACGGCGGTGGTGGAGGAGGAGCCGAGGGCGTTGACCGCCGCGCGGGGCGGGGATGCGATGGAGGCGAGGAGGAGGAAGGCGGCGGTGGCGACGGTGAGAGAGGAGGGCGAGAATGTCATTGCGAAGGCGAAGGCTTGGAGCTGAGAGGTGTGCCTGGCTCTGCAATCTTCTTCATCGAGAGAGGGACAGAGCACGAGGACAGGACAGGAGAACAGGGGAATGAAACGAAACAAGTAGTCCTTCTACATATGTTGGAGAAATCGGGTTATTATAATACAAACCTTCTTATAGGTTCGAGTTTCAGGCGGTTCCCACTTCACTGTGAGAGACAGCGAGACTTCTCTGTGGCTGGATAACCATGGATTTGACCTCGTAGAACCGAAGTTTCACGGCAACAGGGTGGGGTGATCCTAGCTTACTGGCCAGGAAAAGGACAGATCTTTGACAGGATTTCCTCGATCGACAGTAGCAGGAACAAGACCAGTACAGAGAGAGGAGGGGGAGAATGACTTGACGTGTATTTTCAAGTGGGTTAGGTTCAGTTCGGTTTCAGGCGAGTGATTTGAGGCAGTCTCTGCTCCCGTTCCTGTTGAATCACGGGGGAAAATTAGTCCGAGCGCCTTATTCTCAAATTCAATGATGGAACGCGAATGTGAGCGCAACATGGCCATAGGATCCCATCTCACAGGTTCCTTTGCCTGCACTACACTCACTTGCCAATCATATGACGTATTCTTGTGGATTTCCCCCCTGCCATTATTTTTTTTTCAATTGTTCTCGACCCGTGACACTTTTTGCAGCAGTTTGGTCTCCACCTTCGTATCGGAGTTGGTGGTCCTCGGGACTTACAATGCTCGAACAATTTCACCTGTTGGTTTCGCTCTATTGGAGAAGGATTCCTGCACTGTCCCATTTCGTTGGTTTCAATGAATATTGGATACAATTACACAGTAATCTGTACGTAATACTAATTTGTCGGTCGCAAGAGGAGTTAGTGATGTTTTATCCGCTCATGTCGGGGTCGGATGGGAGGCACCATGATGAATCTGAAAAGAGTAGCTGAATTTGGTCTTTTGCGTGCCTTAGGCCCAAAAGAGAGGTCTTCGGCTGAAGAGATTACTTAAATTAAGATCGCCCAACCAAACGGCCACTTCTTTGGACGAGGGCCCATCTCTGACTCCCAAGCAAACAAATGGCCCATTCTCTTTCATGCACTGCAACAGCCATATCCATATCCACATCCACATCCACATCCAGATGAATACTAATAGTATGAGCAAAGGAGCCTCAAAATTTCCAGACCCACTTGCTTGATTCACACTACCCATTTCCATTCTGCTCTAGAGTTGGCTCTGTATTAGCTGACATGAGTTGGACTGGAAAAAAATAAAATTGCCCTTCAAATGTTTCCCAAGTCCATTGACCGAAAACTTGCTATGAGCACAGTCGCCTGTAATTCTAGCACGTTAACTCTTTTAACATTGAAAAAGGAGAAGCTATTTTGATATATATGTATTATAACATGGAAATGAGTAGTGGAAAGAGTAAGTTGATGGAATGCTCAACGATGTCATGACATGTGACAGATCGTTGTTTGGGCAACAACTTCCTCTTTATAAGGAGGATGTGGTTTATGGGAAATTTTGTGGGGCCATCACTAATTATTATAAAGTTTAAGCCAATATATAAAAACATGATGCTACCAATTTATCTGCCGATCATGTGACAAGTAATGATACACGAAGAAGTAAGCTAATCAAATATGAATTCTTCATAGTGATTATTCTCGGCGGTCGCTACACCACATTAGCAATGGAACAGGTCCTCCCTATCCTGGAGGTGATGGGTCAAGTTCGTTCGAATCTTCGAGTTTATGTTAAGGTGGAAAAGAAGCGATAGTTTACCGAACAAAAGAAGCATTGGAAAATGAGAGCCACTGAGTCATTATCGGGAAAGGAGGATCTGTCAAAAAAGGTTGTTCCAATGAAAAGGACAAGAACACAGAGATTATATATCAGTTGAAGTAACGCATGTATTTCTTTTAATAGTGGGCCAGCCCAAAGCCCATTAAATTGCTCCAATCGCCTATAACCTATAGTAAAAAAAAAAAGAACAGAGAAGATGCATGCCCGATAGATCAGAAGAGAGAGAGGAGAGAGAAAATGCTCCGGAACACAAACGGAAGAACAAAGGAAAAAGAAAAAAAAAATCACACATGCTTACCTTGGACTTCCCGACAAGTTGGATTAACTCCGGTTTGCAACGCCGAGTAAAGATTCAAGTTGTATATTCATCTAAAGGGAGGAATTTTCAAAATTAGGCCATAAATTCAAAGTTATACTAATTTTGAATTGGAAGGTTCGATTGAAGAGTTGGTAAGTTATGGAATTATATGGAAATAATAGGTTAGCGCGTTGTGGAGCCATAGGATTTGATGAAAGACAATTTTGAATTACGTTTTGATTAGAATGAATTTCTACAGCTTCATGTTCGAGTTTTGCATAGCGGATAGTTTTGAATAATTGTTTTGAGCAAGCCTTTTTGTTGGTGGGCAAGATCTGTTTTATCAGCGATTAAGTTAAGTATAGTTGAGTAGCAGTTAGGGCACCTTGGTACTTAATTTTGATATTGTTTTTGATTAATTGATAAGAATATGAGTTCTCTTATTTGAGTAATATTCATATGTTGGTGAAAAGTTATACATTATGGTTAGTGAACCTGAGTTGTGAGATGGATATGGATTTGAATTGTGGTTATTGGAGGATGATATTAGTAGATCATGCTCATATCACCGTGATTATAACCCATTGAGAAATTAAGTATGCACACTATTATCAGGATATTCTTCTAAGCCAGACAATTGGCTGATATCGGTGGAAATCTAGCCAAGAAGGAACCATTCTATTTCCGGATACAACTTTTGACCAGAAAAAGATTTTTCTATTTCTAATCTTTGAATGAGTTTCTGAGTAAAATTACACATTTGATAATGACATAAAAATCTCTCTCTCCTGAGCGGCTGGCAAGAGGCTGCTGATGGCCGATAGGCAGTCGATAGGGGAGGTGAGTGGCAATCAGCTGGCGACAACAAGTGGATGGCGATTAGTAGTGAGGCTGAGCGATTAAAATAGTTTTTTTATTTCTCATTTCTATTCTAGGAATAGAAAAGTAGAAAAATTTTATTTCTCATTTTTGTTCCAAATCTATTTATAGACTAAATTTTTTTCAGAAATTGAAAAAAATAAGTTGCGTTACAAAACGGATCTCTATTTCAAATTCGTTTCTAGGAATGAATAAATACATCTGGCCATAAATAAAATGGTTATCAAACATGCCCTTAATCGCCTTTGTCACGATTGTTAAGCTTGACCATAGTTGGATATTAAGTATTAAATCGGTCCATGAAATGGACTATTAACGTTTGATTTGATGGAGATTGATTAATGAAATGGATTATTGATGATTGATTTGATATTGTTAATAAATAACTTTGATATGTAGATCTTTTGTTTAAAAGATATAACCCATTTTTATATTTTTACTGATATTGCTTTCTAAAAATGCATAGTAGATGTTCAACATACTTATAAGAGATGTATTATTCACCGATTACGGTTACTCATATCAACGAAGAACTCTAGTAGCTAAATCTTGGGTACGAGCAAAGCTATGAAATGGTATTCCTTGAGATTTTTTAATTTGTTCGTTTGGAAAAGTACATATTCCTGTGATGGATTTTAGTACTCAATCCTATAACTAGATTACTATTTATCATACATATGTGCATGTTGATATATACATTTGATAATAAGCCAATATTGATTATGTTTGGACTGCATCGGGCAAGGACCGCCCTCGCCTGCGTTGGGTGAGGGCCTAGCGAGGGGTGCCCTCATTGGCGTCGAGTGAGGGCCGCCCTCGCCCGACGCCGTGAGGGCCCCTTGCGGGACGCCGGCTTCCCTCCGCCGACTCCGCCATGGCCGGTGGAGGGAAGAAAGAAGAAGGAAAAAAAAAAGTTTTTAAAAGTAAAAATACCAAAATACCCTTTTGATTTAGGGTAAATGTGTCACACAAATGAAAATTCAGGGTTTTTTGTGTCACAAATAAAAGTTTGGGATAAATGTGTCACGGTTAGTAAATTTCGGGGTTTTTCATGTCACAAAAAAATTTGGGGTAAATTTGTCACTTTGGACAAAATTTAAGATTTTTTTGTAGTTTTTTCTCTTTTTTTAATGAACACGATGTGCAATGGCCCTTGAAAATTGTTATGCACTGCCTAATGATTTGTCTGCATCACACCTTCGACTTTTGGTTGCTCCAATCCAAGTGCTCCTCGGCGAATTCCTAATGACGAGACGATTCCTTCGAAAGTATGAACGACAAAAAGCCTCGACACTCGGCTTAAAGTTGGCAGCTTGTTTCCTCGTCTTCTCTTGTTCCTAAGCCACGTGACGCATCCGGCGATGAGAAAATATCCGCATCATGGACATTGTTCATCGATTAATAAGTGACCATAATTCGAAGCAATCATTGTTAGACCACCAAAAGTCAAAAAAGAGTTTTGAATGTCCCACCGGGAAAGTGAGTTCGAAGAATGCTTTAGCAGCGCTTTCTCATGGTGTATCCAGTGGCGCTGAGTAGCCTCGAATCTATCTCAAGCAAAACTAGCTCCACACTGGCTTTAGTTTCGTGAAAGTGAAAAAAGGGACATTCGTTTGAAATCGCTTTAAAAAGAATATGCTCTACCTTTGACCGACCGGCCGACCTTGGAAATTTGAAATCCGAAGTCCTCTGTTTCAGTTAAACAAAGCGGAGTAATTCCAGAATTCAGCTTTTTTTTTTTTTTTTTTTTTTTTTTTGCTTTTCTCTTTTGCTTTGGGGGAAGAACTCCAGTTGCAGAAAGTTGATGCGGTGTATTTTATTACATTATCAATTGTCAATGTACAAAGTCAAGTCTCAAAATTTCTCATCCTGAAGTTGGAGATATATGATCTAGTAGCTCATCTAACAACTCACAAAAGATCTGCATTTCCAGATCTTGGCCGATGCCTTCGACATCTTCGCGCTTCACCATTCTTGGGCCCAACCAATCGAGTTCGATGGTCTCTTTCTCGCTAATCTTGCAGATCTCGCTCCACATTTTTGAGAAGCTCTGCCTCTGTTTCCTAGATCCAAGACACTTGCCTTCGCTTTGCGTCGGCTGATCATCTAGGAGATCGCTGTCGCTACGTGGAGAGGAGTGCTCATGGTTTTCGAGCTCTGGTGTCAGCTTTTTCCTCGAGCTTGGATGTTCCAATCTCGATTCATCTGTCGAAAAGAACTTCCTTATGAGCAACCCACAAATAATATGAACAAGCGAGTTATGGTGGGACAAAAAGAATGAGAACTTGATGGGAAATGACACGAACCTGATGGGGACACTGGAGGGTCGCTAATGAATTCGCCAAAATCAAGAACTGAAACTGGGCTTGAATCTTCTTCAGAGCCGCACACGGCTTCCAAGCTACGAACACTTTGACACATCTTCACAACCTGAGAAGGCAATGTTTGTGGTGTGCCCAGATCATTATTCGCCAAAACTGAATCGCTTGAGCTTGACTCTGTAGCTCCGCCCCTTTCATTTTCCCCGTTCGGTTTTTCACGTCTCTCCCCTGCTCGCTGCCTCTCTTGAATTTTGCTTTTGCTTGATCTTCTCTTCCTCCCTTCTTTTTCACTGCCATTTCCGAAGTTCATAACCAAGAACTCTTCGTTTTCTACCTCGAGGTAAGTCGGCGTCTCCCGGAACGACAGCGTCGAACTGACTTGGAGATGCTGCCATTTCGTCTCGTCGCCGTGCTCGTCTTCTTTGAAGTCCAAGTAATTTAGGGATCGGCTCCTTGAAATTGAACAGGGGGATTTGTGGGCGTGCACAGAGCTGGTGTTTGGTAAAGATTCCAAGCCCATGAGCCTCGCGACGATTCCTGGAGTTGTGTTTGGTTCGTTCTTCTCTCTGGACTTGAACTGATCTCTGTCGTTGTCACACTCAAACGGATGAGTAGGGAGGTTGCTAGAGCAGAGGATTCTGCGTAAGACTCCTGCGATGCATCCACCACTTGGTGCACCTTTCGGGCTGCTTAAGTATGCATCAGAGGAGGTGGAAATGGTGGAGGAAGAAAAGGAAGACGATGATGATAGTAACTTCATTGTTGATGAGAGGGGGGGAGAGAGAGAGAGAGAGAGAGAGGAATGAGTTGTAGTTATTGCAATTCTGCTTTGAACCTGAAAAAGGAATGGTAAACAGGGTGAAAAAGGAGAGGTTTTGAATGTTGCGACGATCTAAAGTTAGAAAAAGTTGATGGAGAGAGAGAGAGAGAGAGAGAGAGAGAGGTGGCGGGATTCTTATTCAAAATGTGGTCAAGCTGATGATACTGGTAAGAGTTGTTGCAGAGAACATGTCTCCCCGCGCTTGTGTGAAGTCAATTTGTGAGCAGATTGTCTAGTGTGTGTGTATGTGTAGGGTGGCGATGGTCCAAAGTCTAACAAGCAAAGAAGCCGGTTCTCTCTCTTGAGATCTAAGGGGTGCACCGGAGAAGAAAAGAGGCTGAATTGTCTGAGGTTGATTGGACATGGCGCGGATGGGACATTGAAGAGGATGTGTGACTGCGAGTTCAAGTGTGTCAGAAGTGAGCCAGAGACCTTGTCTCAAACGTGGGGCGTGACATTCTTCGCGGGTCTGATTTGCACCATTTGCAGCCGAAAACACTTGACTCCGTCTATTGTCACGTGGCTGAGACGCGCTTAGATAGAAGAGATAGGAGAATAAGGTAATGTCAAACAGAAACCACAAAAAGAAATTGGATTCCAAGAAGAAAAGAAGTCGAGAAACAGAGATAGGGCCAAGAGAGTACGCAATGCTCCCTACTGACTAGACTGCCATTTGCAGATTCCATCTGCTTTCCTGTCGGGCATTGAAAGTGGAAGCTGCACTTTCCACTTGTTGCAGGAATTTGCTTATGGTCATGCGGGAAATTTGCTTATTTCGTACATTTTAATAAGAAGCTGCCTGGACTTTATTTAATTTATAAGTGGGAATTTTTGCTTTTCTAGTAGTCCAAGGATGACGAGCGATTGAATTGAGGAGGAGAAAATATTGGGTGGGTCTTACCCTCCACGTAGGCGTAGGGTAAGACCATTAAGAATTGGACACGTGGCTCCACGTAGGCGATGGGGTCAGAGGTTCAAAATTTGCGCGGGCCCACCACTCTGACGCTCTCTCTCCTCTCAACAACCCAGCGCTTCTTTCTCTCTCCCGAATAAGCCGATGGCTCGGCTCGGCTCGGCTCGGCTGGCAGAAGAAAGGACGGGTGAAGGGATGATAAATGCGCAACGCTCCCGCTTAAAATTTCTCTCTCCTCACTTGAATATTTTTTGGGTTCTCTCTCTTCGTGGAAGAGCAGAGAGAGAAGGAGCTGCACTTCCTTCTCAGCGCATCCCACCGCCTCCGCCTCCCCAAAAAGCCTCGCCGGTTGCCTCCGTCCGATTGCCTCCCTCCGACGAACTCGTCATCAACTCCGACTCCGAGCCGCCGCCGCCGATGGCGTCCTCCGTCTCGGCCCTCCCCTCCCTCGGGCCGAAGATGCCGCCGGCCTCCGCCGCGAAGCCGTCGACCCTCCGGGGGAGGGAGGCGGCCTCGGTCTCGTTCCGAGCGGCGCCGGGCTCCCGCCGTCGGCCGGGTGTTGTCCCTGTCGGCTGGCCCGATCGATCGCGAGGAGATCTCGGTGGACTGGGCGGGGCCATCGCGGCGAAGAAGGAGAGGCGCGGGCTAGAGGGCTGGAGAAGGATTCCGCGCTGTGGACGAGGTACGTGGACTGGCCGCACCAGCACCGGAGCTAGGGCTTTTCCTTGGACGTGAGCCGAATCGGGTTCACGGACGAGTTCGTGGAGAAGATGGAGCCTCGGTTCCAGGCCGCGTTCAAGGCGATGGAGGAGCTGGAGAAGGGCGCGATTGCGAACCCGGCCTGGACGAGGGCCGCATGGTCGGGCACTACTGGTTGAGGAAGTCGGAACTCGCGCCGGCCCGATTCCTGAAGGCGTAGATTGAGAGCACGCTCGACGCCGTCTGCAATATCGCTACCGACGTGGTCAGCGGTGAGGTCAGCTCTGGGGCCACAGTTTGTTGCAGAGGCATTGGCTCCCGATAATCCTCCATTGAAGTGTTAAAGATCGGAGTGTCCATCCTCCTCTCGCAATCTACCCTTCAGGTATTCAGCTTCGTGGAATGTGCTGCTCTGCTCTTTTAACGTTTTGTACCTTCATTGATCTATCCATTTAAGTTGTCGGTCGATGCACATTGCACCGCTGATAGTGGAGGTGAGCACGGCCCTTTTTCATTCAGTTGGGCACCGAACCAAACAAACTGCATTAATACGGTTTACCAAACCAAACCACACTATGTTCTTTTTGGTAACTTTTACTCCATCCTATTTTTCAATGCAAGCTGAGCTGCTCACTTCCTTCGGTTTTATTGGCAACTTGTGCGGCAAGCCAGACTCTGTTTTTCTGCTTAGCGCATTCCTTCCCCCTCAACAAAAAAGAGTCCCTCTAAAATCTATGGCATGGACAAATATGTGCACTATTTGGTTGTTTAAATCAGCACCTAACCTAGCTTTTCACCGTATGTCAAGTTTTATTCTCTTTATTAGGAAGCAGCCTTGCAGGAGTTGGTATTGCTCCATGCTAAAGAAGTGGACGAAACTGATGTTCAAGGTGAATCTCCGTTCAAATCATTGGATGTATAGATCTATGAGAGAATCCCTAATTGAGCTTTGCTGTTAAATTCTTTATGATATCTGACATTACCATGTTTTTCGTTTATTTAATTTTTCCACATGAATCGATGAGCTCTAAACTTCTAGAATTGAATTCACTGCATTTTTTTTGCAATTGATTAGGATATCTTTCCTCACAAAGTATCATTCCGTATCATGGACACGGCATGTAGAAGATCTACTCTCATCATGTCTATGCTCTCAGCATGTCCCAAATGAACTTCTTTTATACTTCTCTTATTTATTTCTTCCTTCAATGAAGTATTTAGAGTTTAATAAAGAAAGTGATCTATCTAAATTATTTCCATTCACATCATCTACAGCTTCATGTTTAATTGCCAGAATCAAAATTTGCTAGCTGTTTTATCGCATTTCAAGTAACTTTCATGGTTAATCACATTTAAAATAAAGCGAGGTACAGAGGATGTATATCCACTGGATAAGAAGACCTTAAATCCCAGTACTCATTTCAAATTGTTAAGTTGCTCAACATTTGATGCTCATAATAATCTTTTAGTATCAGGGAAAGGTGTTGAGAGATGAGAATATGAGCCCCAAAATTATTATTTGATACTGCTGATAATTGCTTAGTCGTAGGTGGCGTATGGACACATAAAAGAGTTACATATTGCTCTATGACTTCAATACTGCTTCTTGTTGACTACATATTATTGTTTGTCATCTAATATTCGTGAAATTAGTTGGAGAGCTTGGATTAGCGGTGCACAGCAAGTCCATTTCAAGGCAAGAACCAAGTAGAGCCATCCTGATGAAGTCCGGTTCCAGGTCAATTCTCAAAAAAATTGGTCCACTTCTTGATAATGAAACCGTAGAGTCGGCCTTTTTCTGGTTTGGCTCCTGGTTCTTATACTAAAACCATCTATTGGACCTTGAAACCGACCAACCAAGGGGTTCTAGGCTCGAACCAATCCAGAACCCATGTTTCACCTTATTTAGAAAAAAAAAAATGTAATAGCAAGTTGCAACGGAGAGGGATTGGAAGCCGTGACCTCAAGTATGAGGTGTATGCATAACACCACTAAGCTCACAAGAGTTTGCTTGACGACAGCTATAAAAGATGATCAATGATATTTTAGACCTGATTTTCACAAAAAAACCTGGTTCTTGAGTACTGGAAACCGGCCTGAAACCAGCCAAGTGTAATTGACTCGGTTCTTGATTCCAGCCTTGGAAATGAATCGCCCAATTCCCAGAAAGAGCTTTTGTGGAAATCAGATCATACATATTGTATGTTATTTTCCATTGCTCACGTCCAGGCCAGTTGCAGATCATTTGTAACTGAGACCTCCATGGTTGGTACTAGGTTCTTGCCATGGAATTGACACATCCTAGAACAGGTTGCCTGTAGTTTTAGATGTCAATTAGCAGTATTCTTTATACATCTGATTTTTCGATCTCAAATTTTCCTTTCAATGGTTCAAGGAATTGATACTCCACCAACCGTTGTTGTTTGATAGGGTGACAACAATCTATCCTTTTTCTCAGTTTTTTTCCCCTGCCTATAGAAGTTTCACCGACAAGTCGTTGAGTTTCATGTTTTCTTTAAAGATACTAACTAGAGCAGAGTTAACAACTAATTATTAGCTTCTCGTCACGCGCAAGAGCTATAAGCTATTGAATATCAGACTTATCCTTTTTATTGCAAAGAAATTAGTTGATCTTGGTTGATGTGCTCATGTGGTTATCACAGAGTAGGTTCCATGGCCTTTCTATTGTTGTTGCACATAAAAAAAATAAAAAATAAATAATAATAATAATAAATCAAACACCCTGTTGGTTTCTTTTCTGGTCGAGCATTTTCTTTAGGGCAAGCTTCCAGATGTCTCGGGTTGAACTCTATTTTGGTGCATGTATTTTATAATTAGGATTATCCAGTTTAGTGGATTTTTAAAGTCATTATTGCTAATGAGGCTTAGTCAGTTTGTTAGTCTTGCGTGGAAAAGTTATTGCTTGTGATGTATAACAAAATCTTGGGTAACTGGATGTCTTCATTTATATGTCATTCTGATGGTACACTTGCATGAAGTTATGTCAAAATTAATCTTTTCGGTCGTTTGCTTAAGTGAAATTTTGGCACCTTCAATTTTGCAGATATTGCATTGATCACTATTTTTCCCATCATGAATGCAGGGTGTCCCCATAAAAAGAGAACTCGTTGTTGGACAATACTGCGCAGATTGAGGACTGGTTGGCTAGATTTCCAATGCTTGACGGGGTGGGTGGCAGAACATCTGACATGTCTGCAGTTGGTCTATTTCCAGCAGGCCTTCAAGTTCGTAAGCCTTACTTCTAATCTCATTGTGGTTATATTCTGATTTGACTCGAAGAGCATATTCATTAGCGAATCCAACTTCGGCGGATCGTATCAGAGAAATGCTTGTTGGTGCATCCTTGATGGATGAGGCTACCAGGATTAAAGTGGTAACATTGCTGTCAACTAATGTTATTTGGTGTTTCTTCGGAACGTTCTGTTGTTACCCAAGTCCAGTAAAGGAATTAGTTTCGGTATCAGTGGGGCAACTTATGGTGTAAAATCTTGCTCAGTGTGTAGTGCTCAGGATTCTGCATGTGCACTTTTATGATGTAGGAAGCTGAGTCGCCAGAATGAACTAAGTATGGTCGAGATATCAGTCTTGATTATAGATAGCTAATCAGGCATTAAAGGATGTCAGCTAACAAGTTGAATGGTTGTCTCTGATGGTATGCACTGTGATGTATGCATGAGTAACTTGTGAACTTATATGCAGCAGAATCGTACTTGTATCCAGTCATTGTGCGCTGAGAAGATTTTGTAGTATATGTGCTAGAGGATGTCATACAGTATAATTCATTGTAAAATAAAATGTAGAGGATCCATTTGATCCATTTAAGCTCACGACTGGCAATTGCTAGCAATTGTTGTTGTTGTCGTTTAGTTGCTTCAAGGCATGTTCATTTCTAGTTGCCGATGCACGCTACAGTGAATCAAAGTACAATGCACTTTGATTTGTGCCTTCTCTTGTTGCCTGCTTGTAGTATCAAATTCCCCAGCAATTCGAATCCTTGTTCAGGATGCAGAGTAAATCTGCAATGCAAGTTGGGGAGATGATTTTGTTTCCTTGTCCAGGATATCCATTATTTTGTAGGTTGTCTGAAAAAGAACCATAGACACGTTCATTTAGGGACTGATAGCATATCCACACTGTTTGCATTCCTAGATTGTGATTCCTTTGCCTGCTTGCAGTATTAAATCTGGCAGCAAATAAAATCCTCTTTAAGGATACAGTCCAATGTAAGTCTGGGAATTAATTCTGTTTCCTTGTCCAAGACATTGCTAACTTGTATGTTGCGTCAGAAGAAGATCCACAGAAAATTGATGTAGGGACTATAGATTAACTTAGCATGTCCACATTGTTTGTGCTTCCTACATTGTAAATCCTTTGGCAAGTAACTTATCATTGTACTACTTTCGTCAAATAATCACAAACATAAATGTCAAGGTCTGTTTGCGTTGGCTGTGAGTTTCAGCTTGCCTTTCCGGTTTTAGCTGTGGGTTTGAGTTTTTGGCTTTACAAAAATGAAGTTGGCGGAAGACATAACTTCTAACTTGAAAATGACAATGGCTCATGTTGAGAATTTAATAATACTGAATGCTGAACCTTAAACAATGATGTTTGGATTCCTGGATAATTTTACTTCTAAAATGAAGCATGTGATGACTTTTAGTGACCAAAAGCCATATACCTGATGCGCAGTCCCTATCATCCCTCTCCCCCACCCCCGGCGGGGCGAAAAAAAAGAAAATAACAGCACACACACACACACAAAAACAAAAGAAGTTACAACATAAGCAGTATCAGTAGTTTTCCGTGGCTGTTTGAGTGGCTTCTCTACTGATACTGATGAAAGGATGGTTCTTGCCTTTTGTAGTCCTGTGCAGCGAAAATAACTCGTTTCTTTTCCAGGTGAAGAACAACCCTGCTGCATTTCCAGATTCTTTCTCCTTTTCTTTGGTAGGAGTAAATCCTTTATCAGAATGACTGTTCGTAACTATAAGTAAGGAGAAAATATGGGCCTCCATCTTTCAATATTCTTGCTCTTAATGCTTTTTATGATCACTTGTGTTTTGTAGATGGGAGAAATATCAAAGTGAGGAGGAAGCGGCTCTTGGTTGGGGAAAGCGTGTCAGAAAAGCTGTTTCTTACAAAGAAGCATAGGCAGCACATCCAAGTGAAATGGCCAACAAGGTATTTTATCTAAATTGCCTTCTCTTATGCTGTTAGGGCTAGAAACTTTAGAAAGAGTGCACCTGATGGTGTTAAATATTGACCAAGGGATTATGATGGTGATCTAATGGTTATTTCTTTGATATGCTGAAGAAACTCTCTGTTGTCTTTGAAGAGCAACTTCATGAATCCACTTTTAACCATGCTCCTTTTATGGAAAGGGCAACTAAATAAATCCTTTGTCATTGTTCTTTATTTATTCTCGGGTCTGGGAGTTGAAATTTGGATTATGAAGTTGCAAATGTCTTTCCTTTTTTAATTGGTTATTATTCCGCTAATGAAGGAAAGTTCGATCGCAAACACTTGTAAGGAGGACTCATGCATTGAACATACGGCTTATTTTCCTCCTTAACTTTTGTGCATGCATGAGTTTGCTTTCAAATTCCTGTTGAAAGATATATTTTTTCTCTTCATCTTGTCCTAATGTCGCTTTTAGCTTAAATTGCTGACATCCTTGAAGGTAGGATCTTTGGTCGTAATTTGAGTTTTTCACTTCGAGTATATTAAGCTATTTGCTCCATTAAAAAATTTATGGGCAATAAAATCAAATTTGTTCCCGATCTCAATGGTGCTGAGGTTTTCATGCATTGACTTGCACTTATATAGCATCATAATTTCATTATTTGTTGGTTTACGAAGAGGAACAGGTGCCAGAGCAAGAGCTAGAACGGGAGTATACACCTGCTGGACGCACTCTAAAGGAAAAATAGTAAGTGCCACAATTCTTTATGTTTTTCTTCTTAGTGTAAGCTTTTTGCTGCTAATTCAATTGATGAAAGGGATGCCAATGCTTATTCGGTTGATGAAAGAGAAGTTGTGACGGCTCCTCCGCCCCCACCGGATCCGAGCCGCCACCCACCGTATCTCGCAATAGCTCAATCGGTGAGACTTTGTTAAATGGGGAAGATAAGCCTACCATTCCTCCTTTTGTGATACCAGGCCCTCCTCCTTCTTGACCTAAGGATGCGAGACTCATTCTTAAAAAGAGGAAGAAGTCGAGCAAATGCAGCCCATCCAGGCAGAAGTCCAGGAGAGCAGGCAACTCCCTCCGCGGAATTTCTTAGGTGATGATGCTGCTTCAAGTTCTATTCCTCTGGTCCCTAAGCTTAATGCATTTCCACCATCGGTGGTCACAATGACAGGTCCTGCTCAGAAGGAGGCTCCACTTAACACATCAACTTCAGCAATGCGTCAACCTTCTTGGGAGAAAATGAATGCAGAACTGTCCCCATCATCTGAAGTACTTCAGTTGGTTGCGTCAAGCATTGGTCCAGGTCAACAGCTTGCCCTTTTTCTGCCCGCGAAAAGCTTAGATCTCCCTGGAAGTGATGTATCCTTAATGAAACACAGTCTTGACCCTACAGGCAATTCTAAACCAAATCATGCTGGAGGCAAGGAGCAATCACATCCTGTCGATGGGCTTGCAGATCCCCAGAAGTTAGACCAGCCTGAAAGTGGGAATTCTTCCGAGTAAGACTTGGTCGGTTCTTTCTCGGGTGATCATCTTGATGCGGTGGAAGTCTCGTATGAGGAGGCTGTTTCGAGTCATCCCGAGAGTGACAACGATCCGTAAATTCAAGGCAAGGGAGTGACAATATATGGAAATTACAATTCTTTCATGGAATCGGAAGCGTTAGGGTGCTTTGAGATGGTGGCATAAATTCTTTTCTTGTAGACTTTGAGCGTGACGATGAGCAATGAAACCGCAAAGATAGGGACGATTAGCCAAATTAGGACACCCCTGTGTAAAGCTTTTGTTATAGAAAATGAGATTATAGTGTTAGTCGATGTACATTCATCTTACTCAAATGTTGCAAGTGCTAGATTAGCATAAAGATGAGTTAGTGTAGGCGTTTAACCAGACTAAGGTTGCCGAGTGGCTCTGTCCAATAGATCACCCTTAGATCAAGTCTAACTGGTGCATTTACTTGCCTTGTTCTATCTCCCCAAGCTTTTAGAAGGTTCTTTTGTATGAGACTAAAAGCTTGTATCATATATATTGTATCGTCAAAATATCACAAATTTTCTATGTTAATAAGGGTTCATTTTCAAGTTGTAGTGTAATGAATTTTTTGCATAATGAGCAGTATTAGCAACCATGAAAAGCCATTGTTAAAACTCTGCCAAGCTTTTAGGAGGACAAAGGGGAAACGCGCGTATAGTTTACCTAATTTGTGCATCATTTCTTATAGATTCATATTAATCGAAATCAAGACTGAGACTGCAGAGTGTAGAGTTTTATCTCTTCAGGCACAAAAACATACTTAGTGAAATTGAGTTTTACTATGATGACCAATCAAAGGAAGGAACAGGTATGGAGACTACTAATGAGATTTAACCAGCTAAATTGAGAGCTTAAAGGACCAAAGTGAACGGGCTTATAACTTATTAAACCAACATCTCGTCAGAATTGAACAATGCTGCGTCTTCTCACCCACATTATCATGTGAAATCGAAGCAGTGTATTTTGTATGACACTTTGGTATTACGTAGTCAAGGGCCAAAAAGAACTTGAACATAGCATTTCGATGTTTGAATAACAAAGTTTTCAAGATATCTTCCAACAATACAAAGAGTGAGAATTAAGAACCACTATATTCTTTATAACAAGAATTAAAAATTCAAAATTGCTCTGATTTCCAAAAGTAACTGAAAGTTAACTAATGTCAATTTTGTTTGTATATCTACACACTCAAAAGCTGCAGAAATTCTTTAGATCCTCTTCCTTGGCATACCAGCTTCGTATTTATCTTCAAAATGTGAGGATACAAATTCTTGGAGTTCCTAATCATCCCCTCGGTGACTCTAGTAGCAAGTGATATATACGCACAAACATTCGGTTATTTATATGCACGCGTTGGTTCAAATGCCATTTACATATGCACCAATATGTCTTTAGTTGTTTAAATTGAATAGGATTGGAGAAACTAAAACCTTGGGGAGACTTCTTCTCATCAGAGAGTTGAGTGGTAATGTAAATAATAGCTGCTGCAATGGATATGGGGCTCCTCCGCAAAATTAGAGGATAAAAACAGAGGAGAATACGTTCAGCACTAAAGGAACAACAGTAAAGCATTTGAACTAAACCCGGTAAGTAATCTTTATACACAGCAGGTCTACATTGACGAACCTGCTCAAATCACGTATTTCAACCTCAATAGAAGAAAGATAAAATGTTGTCAACCAAGTTTTACAGTTTTCGACTCTTCCTCCAGCTTTACCATTAAAATTCCAGCTGATGAGAGAATTAACCACTGAAAAATATTCAGATTGTGCAGTTTGATATCACTGTCAATGCTTATATCGGCTTGTACGTCATCGCAAGTCCACTGTCTCTCCTGCATCTAAGTTGATTTCGCCGGGAAGTACTATGTCGATGTACGTCCCGCTTCTCTCCGGATGTCTACAATACATACGAAACATAAAACAATGAACTTGCATCATTAGCTCTAACATGACAGCCCAAAACCCGATCAACTGAAAAGCGAGAAAAGTATCAAATGAATTAAAGATGGATTCTAAGATCGATTACCAGAATCAAACAACAAAGTTGGTCATAGGTAGATTTACCCGGTGAAATTCACTCTGGCAGCGTAAATGGCGCGACGAGCACCAGCATGTTAGGCATGAGAAAAATAAGGACTAGGGGAGAGAGGGAGTTGCATTCATACCGGGTACTATAACTGTCATATTCATGTGGTCCAATTCTCTCTACACTTAATATGTACAGCTCAGTACATCCTCCCACATGATGGCACGCCCCTCAAGTGTATAGTATCTTCTCTTATACAGAATATGCATCCCACTAGCTAACTCAGGTTATATGCCTCTCACTAGCTTAGTCACATAACTGAGACCTACTTCACAACCGAGCAAAGACAAAGCATCTAGTTTCTCTGGACACGAGAAAAGCCATGAAAACAGCAAGGTTGTGTATGGATTTAGACTTTCTTCCGAATCACACGTTCCATCTTTGATTGTTGCGTTTTTAGTATGATTTGTTATCACGACTGATGTAGAATCCTTCTTGGTCTATCCGCTTCTTGAACACCCTGTAAATGGAAGGATCACATCTAGTCATAAATCCGGATGGAATTGAAGTGTCAGGATTGCAAAAGGCAATACTTACATCGGTGTTGTGAATAACCACATTTTTCCCTATCCGGGCATTCTTGTCAATTATGCAGTTCCTTGAGAAAGGAAAAGCAAGGGAATTTGTCAGTGGAAGGATTGTGAACTATTCTATTAACAAGTCGTCGATTCAGAATTTCCTGTAGACATGCCTATTCAAAGAATGAATAATTACCTGATTTTAGTATTTTGTCCGACCCCAATAGGAACCTTCCCTTGTGCCGGAAGAGATGCGATTTCAGCTTCGATCGATAGTAATCTGCACCCATCATCACGGTATCCTGCAAATTCAAACGTGTCCCAAAAACCAGCACCCATTAAAGTATGTTGCCATTGCTACAGAAATTGGCACACGAACTAACCCTTGATATCGTGAACTTTTAGCAAATTTGGAATGTCTATCTTGATGACTTGCTTAGTACATTAGCTTGACAAAGGAAATTAGTGTCTATAAAAAACGACACGTAAAACGACCATCAAGTAATCTAAAGACTTGTATTAGAAGCATCCTGACTTGTTCTAAGTCCACTATACCTTCAACTTGAGGAAATACAACCAATAGATGAAGATACAGCAATTCAAAAGGATCTTGTACACGAGTTATATGAACAAATTGAATGGCATCATTTGCCCCCTGTTAAATCTGGTCCACCACCTCAAAATGTTCGATGGGATCTATTAACCCAAAAAGTTTTTTTTTTTTTTTTTTTTTTTGGTAAAGTTATTAACCCAAAAACTTGAAAGCTGAAAATGTCAACATTCCAACCAAATTATCCGAGAATCTGAAAAGTAATTTTCTCAAGCAATCACCATTATGATCTTCAAAAGGTCAAAGAATGTATACAAAAGCAGCACACCTTAAACTCAACACCATCGTCTAGACGCAAGCGCACACCAACAATGGAGTGTTCAATGCTACATTCTTGCAAGATGCAACTGTGAGAGATTATTGCATCTACAATCTGCAGAAACAGTTCAAACAAGAGACGAGTTTAGACCATAACAAAAACGAGAGACTTATCGTGTTGACAAGCTTACCCTGCATTTATCAACTTTGCGAGGGGTAAGAATCTTGGAGACGCGTAGAAAGGTGTTTGCGGATCATAAAATTCGAACTTTGGAGGCTGCATTACAGGAAATTAACCCACTATTAGAAAAGCCACTTGTCTCCTCAAAGGACAAATAGTATCGCTTTATGACAGCCAAAGTTTGAACTCGAAGCTTCTATGATTTTTCTGAGAACGTGATTGAGATCAGGCCCCAGATTGACATAGAAATTGTAGCCAAAAAGATCTAAAGAGTAAGTATTTTTCCAGCCCTAAGGTTAAGCCAGCATATCAAGTGATTAACGACTATAGAAGGTGATGAGCGAATTAGCGAGATGACATTGACAACTCCAATTTTGAGTTATCGAGCGAGAAGATGCAATACCACACCCCACACCTTTCTGTTAGGGCCAAATTAGTGTCAAAGAATGACTTGATTGTTCCAATGTCCTCCCGGTAGTCATTAAACGAGATATGCACGACAAATCAATGCATCCGAGATAAGTCAACATTTCTGTTAAGGTAGCTTGCAAGTACAAGTTACATATAAACACACATCTCTAATGAAGGGGGAGAGAGAGCAGAGAGAGAGACGAGAGAGAAAGCCCGAGCTTAGTCTATGTTAAAGAAAAGGTCGACCTGGACATTATGCTCGCTTGGTGACGGAATTATTTGAGCCAAAATCATTGCATGAGGGGTAGCTCCATCTCGAAGCTTTAGTAACACGTCGGTTTTAAATACATAGACGCCCATTGAGGCAATGTATGGCAAGTTCACTGCATCTTGCTTTGATAGCCCAAGAAAATCTTGTCAACTTGCTTTGTAGGCGGAGGTTCGTGCGGGAGACGAGAATCCAAATAAGATTAGTAACTAGTTGATGCATTACATGATGTGCGAGATGATGTACGCTAAGGAAACAGCCAAAGCGGTCATGTCAAATGATAGGAAGTGTTTATTGCATTAATGATACCATTGCTTTCAGCTCATTGCCCTTCGATTTTCCGGCAAATTGGATAATCCATCCGTTCTGTCAATCTTCATCGAGTCCATAACCCAAAGCACGCGCAGCAACAAAAACCGAAAGGGTTAGTTGTAAAACTCATCGGTAGCTCTAAATTTAGTGCAACTGAAAATGGACGTAAGAAACAATATAATCACAAAAATTTGGTTCTTCCCAACCATAAGGGGAATGTCAAGGAGAACTGAGCTTTATATGCTCTTAAATCTTTTAAGGCAATATATTAACCACAATAAGAACTGTCATCCATTGGGACACATGAAAGCGTGATATCGGCATTTGTATTAATATGCTTCGCAATCAAGCCACAAGCTGGTCGGTTTAAACTCACAAACATATTAGATGGAGTTTACAATGAAATCTTCAAAGTACCTGCACAAAATTCATGTAGTTCATCCGGTACAGGTGGTCACCAGACAAAGTCAAGATATTCTCCACATTCTTGTTCTTGGCATCCTGCGGAAATAATTTGAAACCAACATTCAACTTCAAGAGAAACTCCAAAAAACTTTGCACAAGTAATTGTCAAAACCCTAAGCACTCGCCTCAAAGACCCATATGAATTGCCTAACAGCATCAGCAGTCCCCTAGAACCACCTCTTTCCAGCTTCACCGGAGTTTGAGTTGCCGCGAGGACCTATATGTGTTACCAAATTTTTTTCATATTAACTTGATCGTTTCTTGAGTTAAGTCATCGGGAATCCAAAATAATAAATCAGAAAAAAATTATACCTCCACAAATCCATCACCAAAACTAACGCCATTATCAAAGTTGTATGTCCGGGAAAGGCGGTGATTGAGGGAAAAGGAATTAAAGCTGCGCTAAGATGAATATTTTTCGATACCACTTTGTTAATGCAATTGCTCATTGGGATATCAATCCACCGGTAACATCCTCTTATAGGAACCTGCAGATTTAAAAAACCACATAATTGATTATATAGTTGAGAGAGTGCTATGTGGGTAAACAATGGGCACATACAAATAATCCTTTGCCCTTTCGCTTGGCCCTTACGCTAGTAAGTGGAAACAGTCATGTTCCAGCACCTCCTCCCAGTATAATTGAAGCAACACTCTTCGGGTCTGCTCAAGGAGTTTCCAACATTGGAGCTTGAAGAGTCTGAAATCACAGTTCAAGGAAAGTAACAAGTAACCCACATTAGGGAACAGCATATTGGGATCAAAAGTAAATCTCAGATAAGAGGACAGAGAGGAGAGCATCTTCAGCGAGAACTTCCCCATTTTTAGACAACTAAATTATCTCAATCAAGTACGATAAGACAAATGACAGCAATTAACACATCGAACTCAAGGCAAGACCCCTCAAATAGCTATGAACTACCTTGAGAGGAGGATCAAGGCACTCAATATGAAAGGTGCAGGGGAGCTATCACAACATAACAAGTTGCCTCCAAGATCACAAATAACGCCTTCATAGTAATACGCAAGACAAAATGTTACAAAAACCACCGGTCGAGAGAACAATAGATGGTCCTCAAAAAGTCCTCAACATCGAAATGATACGAATTCTCAAGACATCTAATTGACACAAAAGAGGATAAAATTTTATCTTGTAGACAAAATTTTGCGTATGGTCACTTGTTATGATTCAACAAGGGTTTAGTGTAAATATAAAGGAAAACTACAAGGTGCCTCGCGACTTAAGAAACAGCATAGTTACAAAAAAACAGAAGTGGCATGTGATGCCAAAGCAATTAACAATATATTACCCCATCAATTCCTTTCTTCTTCGATGAAAACCAATCCAGAGAAATTTCAGATTTTAGCTTGTTCCTGGCGAAGTCGTAGTCTTTGGGACCTCCAAGGCTGCGAATTTCTGTTCTTTATCATATTTACGAGTGTCGGACTGTTCTTAAGTACTCGGGGCAAAAGCCTCGAGCTACGGCTGCCATGTAAGCTCGAGACGAAAAACTTCTTTGAACTCCAGAATTTAACAGCCGATTCATCTCGATCCAAGAGCAAATAATACATCCTCAGGGATATCTATGAGCTCAAGACAAGGGATGAGCGAGAGAAGATGACGACGAGAGAGAAAGCGATCCACGGGAGAAGTAGGAGGGGGCTTAATCTGCAAATTAAGCGTCAAACATTATCAAGTCAATCAATCCGTCCGTGTCTGATGCAATCAGCTAAGCATACTAAAAGAAAACCAACGATCAAAAACCGAATTTCATGCTGACATTAATTGGAAAACCTGAAGAAAATTTTGAAATCAGTGAGTCTAAGAGTCGGAAATCTCCATACATGATCATTTCAAGTGAATAATACGTAAACGAGCTCTCCATCTCTTCGACCATAAACCAATTCAATTTATCACCGGCTCGTGCTTCCTCGAGCTACTAAGACAATGCTGGCATTTACCCGAAAACCGACACAAGCATCTACGACAAAGCAAACCGATTCCCAAGATAAAAAAAAAAAAAAAAAAAAAAAAACGTAGGGAAGTACACTCTCTTACCACACGGAGAGCAACAACGACCGGAATTTCGAGCCGACCTCACCGCCGACCACGTCGGTAGCGATATTGCGAGACGGCGTCGAGCGTGCTCTCAATCTACGCCCTCGGGAATCGGGCCGGCGCGAGTTCCGACTTCCTCAACCGGTAGTGCCCGACCATGCGG
Organism: Eucalyptus curtisii; assembly: GCA_017140595.1. NCBI lineage: Eukaryota > Viridiplantae > Streptophyta > Magnoliopsida > Myrtales > Myrtaceae > Eucalyptus > Eucalyptus curtisii. Next base: position 13,189,616 of record CM029504.1, read on the forward strand.
CCCTCGTCCGGGCCGGGTTCGCAATCGCGCCCTTCTCCGGCTCCTCCATCGCCTTGAGCGCGGCACTCGGAACCGAGGCTCCATCTTCTCCACGAACTCGTCCATGAACCCGATTCGGCTCACGTCCAAGGAAAAGCCCTAGCTCCGGTGCTTTGGTGCGGCCGGTCCACGTACCTCGTCCACGGCGCGGGAATCCTTCTCCAGCCCTCTAGCCCGCGCCTCTCCTTCTTCGCCGCGATGGCCCCGCCCGGGTCCACCAAGATCTCCCTCGCGACCGATCGGGCCGGCGAGGGGACAACACCCGGTCGACGGCGGGGAGCGGGCGCCGCTCGGGAACGAGACCGAGGCCGCCTCCCTCCTGCCGGAGGTCGACGGCTTCGCGGCGGAGGCCGGCGGCATCTTCGGCCCGAGGGAGGGGGAGGGCCGAGGAGACGGAGGACGCCATCGGCGGCGGCGGCTCGGAGTCGGAGTTGATGACGAGTTCGTCGGAGGGAGGCAATCGGACGGAGGCAACCGGCGAGGCTTTTGGGGAGGCGGAGGCGGTGGGATGCGGCGAGAAGGAAGTGCAGCTCCTTCTCTCTCTGCTCTTCCACGAAGAGAGAGAACCCAAAAAATATTCAAGTGAGGAGAGAGAAATTTTAAGCGGGAGCGTTGCGCATTTATCATCCCTTCACCCGTCCTTTCTTACGCCGGTCCGAGCCGAGCCGAGCCGAGCCATCGGCTTATTCGGGAGAGAGAAAGAAGCGCTGGGTTGTTGAGAGGAGAGAGAGCGTCGAGTGGTGGGCCCGCGCAAATTTTGAACCTCTGACTCCATCGCCTACGTGGAGCCACGTGTCCGATTCTTAATGGTCTTACCCTACGCCTACGTGGAGGGTAAGACCCACCCAATATTTTCTCATTGAGGAGTCCCTGTTTGCCTGTTGATGGCAGGGCGGGGCTACGTGATCTCATTATTTGAGCTGGAGTGGTTCCTCCATCCTATCTCCCGGTCTTTGTATCGGAAAATCCCATGCGAAATTGGTACATCAAATGATGCAATGTGCTTTTATAAAATGTCGCACACGATTCGCTTTTAGAGGCCTTTTGTGGAGTTAGATCGTATTAGCAACTAGTTTGCCAAATCAATTCCAATAAGCTCGGAATTACGTCAATAAAAAAAGATTGCCGCCTCAATCAAGCGGCAATTCAGTACTTCTCGATGAGACATCCAAGTTGAATTATATATGCTGATTAGCTTGACATTTTTCTTGATATTCTGTAGATATTTGTAGATTCTTTCTATGGTCTTTGTTTGCGGCAGAGCTTGCCTTTCATGTGGACCTCCCACTTGGAAAAAACAAGGCATCTAAAAATGCACAATCAAGTGCACCCGGTGAAATACAAGATAAAAGTAAAAAAAAAATGGAAACTCTTTTATGCATATCACAATGACCCTGCTTGCGAAATAACAAATTCTAATTTCTTCAAACAAAATAAAAATGCAAAATGAAAAATTTATGATGGGGTATGACGGGCTCTTGAATTCCATCTTCATAAGGAATGCATTGAACTTACATGTGATGGCATGTTTCTATTCTTCGTTTATTCTGGTCATGGAGTTAAATTCAGAAAAGTTCTCTCAAAATCAACTAAACACAGCGATAGTAGCGTCAGTTCCTATTCGTAGTGAATGTAGTTCCTGGAAAATTACTGGTGCATTACTTACGCTTACCGCTTCGCACTTAATCTCCTTGCTTGTCAATGTAGATTTTGACAATTTCGTGAATGAAACTTCTAAATAGACTATGGATGAGGAGGACATGTACAATCGTTTCCTGTCCTAGAACATCTTTCTGTTGTTACTTTTTCATTTCCTTCAGCATTGCAACGTCTATTAATCAACTACAGAATTGAATGCCAAATTCTGGCAATATCGACTATACAACAAGAACCTATTTCTAGGTTACAGATATAGAAACGCACAGCATCTAAAATACAAGCTCCGTCACTAAATAACTACCTTCTTGACTGAACCTGACTCGAGGAATTTCCACTAACTCCTGATATCTGTTTTAGATTGGTAAGAGCATCTTGAGCATGCCTCCTTGTGTTAGCATTGCCATGCCTCAAGGCTTCTATCAAGGCCCTAACTAGATTCTGATTGAGTGAGTGGCGCGAGGATTGGCTTTCCACTCTAATTATCCTTTCTATCAGCCAAGCCGTCCTCTCCTGAAGTTCACCAGATCTAACTTCTGAGAAAAGGTTAATTAGAGCATCAATGGCGTCTTGCCTCTCAAGCTCCTCAACAGCTCTCTTCAAACTCCCGGAACTTTCTAAAATGAGAGTGGAAAGTGCCTCCACTGCAGCGACTTGGACGTCAGTATCCTCATCATTAAGGAGATCTACAAGAGGCTTGATACAGTTGCACTGTAGCAAACACAGATGAGCGTGCTCTTCGCACAATGAGTTGTGTATGGGACATCGAGCAGGTTCTGGTGCAACCCAGCCACACATGAATACTAATGGAGAGCACAACCCCCGAGGTGGTGGTGGTTCTAAATCTCCAGCAGCAAGCGCCCTTCCAGTTTCCGACAGATTCTTCAATCCAAGGGCAGCGAGTTGCTTCGTTCTGGGTTTTGAAGGAGAGTTAAGCTGTTCACAGAACACGCTCATTAGGTGCAACTCTCTAATCACCGATAGAATCTCCGAGTTGGGGGATCTTGTAAATTGAAGTAAGAGGCCAACAAGTCCTTCGCCCATGCTTGACTGAGATCTGAAAATTCTCCCCTCAGACCTCAGATGATAACTCCTAATCGTAGTGACCGTCCATCTCAAGAAACTAGCTCCGAGGAGAGTTGTCACTTCATGTTCAGATAGAGGAAGATTAGCAAGTATGCATGCTGAATCAGACCTTTCACTTTCAATTGTTTTTGTATCTAAAATCTTCTCTTTAAGCAGAGGAATCTTGCTGGAAGATCTCAGTTGACTTGCTACATCTTGACGAAATCGTTCAGAGAGCAGTCTAGTAAGTTTGCAAGCATGAATTCTGTGCTCGTCTTCTGCATGATCGAGAAACAATATGGTCTTTTCAAGTCCCTGGCCATCCATTATGTAAGAAGCTACAGACTCTGCAAAATGGGGAGGCATAAGCTGGAGTAATTAACTAGAAGATTTAGGAATCCATTTACGGTCATACTTGGTTGACACGGGTATTGAGGTGATAAAAAAAAGATGGCTTACATCTTTATGGATAAACACTGGTTTCAGAGTTGCTTCGTCATGTTCCAGGACATGCAAACACATATATGCAGATGACTTTGCGCCCAGTTTATGAAAAGCGACACATTTTTTTTCTTTTTTTGGTCAAAGAAAAGAAAGAACTTCGTTCTAAATAAAAGAATTTTATGTCTATATAATCAAACTTGAAAGCCTATGAAAGTCATTTCCCCCATAATATGCAAGGTACTCTCACTATAGGCAGGCTTACCAGCAGCACATCCAAAAGTTCTACACCTCTTTCAGAAGAAACTATAATATATCCAACTATAATACAGCACGAGGCATGTTCAGAGATGTGTTAGTATGCAGGGGATCATCCAGAAGATAAAATCATATGGGGGCATGATCCAAAAAGAAAATCGTCATACAGGTCACTAAATCAAAACATGTAAAAGCAATATTACCTGATGCTTTTGGAGACGATGCCACACCATATAAAATGCGAAGTGCGGAAGCTTGGCATTTAGAAGATGTAGAAGATAAGAGCCCCAAAAGTTCCGTGATAATTGGTTTAGACTGCAGTAAATGGCCTTCCTTGTCAGCACATGCTAATTCCCAGGGCCCAGGATTCGAGACTACATTAGCCATTGTCGAGGCTGCTAACTCCTTCAGTTCCAGCGAAGCATCCTGATCCTCAAAGAGGATGTATGTAAGAGATGGAAGCATGGAAGAATTAACAAGTATGGTAGCATTATCATCAATGCTAGATAGGTTATGCAATGCCATCAAGCTGGGTGCCTTTCCTTCTTCCTTCGCCAACATTAGAACAAGTATTTTGGCGCTTTGCCTGGCAACAAACAATTTGCTGTTGCTAGTCATGGTCATGCTACCTAACATGGAAGCCATCCTTATTCTGACCTCATCACTACCTGCTCCGAGAGAGTACAACTCAGTTCTTCTCATTCGGGAAAATTTCACTAAATGGACAAGCGGAAGTTTAAATGTTTGAAGTCTATTATTATTAAAAATAAGCAATTTCCAGGGTTCATTTTTCTTCTTTCGCATGCACTCTTCATGAGTGATGAGAAAGGAGAAATGCTTCATAGAAAGATGTACCTTCACAGAGCCGGCTCAGTAGCGGTTCAAATCTTCCAGCTGCTGCCAAATACTGGATGTTCTCCTCAACAGTCTCAATTCGCGCTAAGACCTCCTCGGCCGGATTGGATAGAGTGGGATGCTCAAGATTTCCTGCCAAGCTAGTTAGGAGAACTAACGCTCCTTTCTCCAACGCAATCTTTTTGCAATAAGCTTCATCATTTGAGAACTCGAGCAACAGTTTGATAGCATGCTCTCTTTCCTTTTCAGAGCTCCCAGTAAGACTACGTATTGCCAATCTAGTTATCCCCTCCTCAAGCATTATTTTCTGGAAAAGTTGACATACTCCATCAGAAATTACAGCTGTGTTAATGTTCAACACTATCTGGCATTCAAGCGGTGTCGCAGAAGCAATGGAGTTCATGGAGATATCAATTTCCAATTGAAGGAGAAACGACTCGCAAAAATTTGTGCACAATATAATCTAACCATGTCACAAAACTGCAATTATGCAACTTTCAAGGAGCCATAATCTCTTCTTCAGGGTACATGCATAATACGAGATGGAGTTGCCCACAACAAGAAATGTGTAATAAATGCATGCCCACTGAACAACATGTCTTGCCTGATCGCTTGAAACAGTTGGTCCATTTCCTCAGTTAGAGAAACATTAATAGTCTGAGCTGACAAATTATCCTCTAATTTTGAACAAAATCATGTTTGAGACAACTCAGACCAAGCAACTATCAGAATAATTTCCACTGCAACATTGACACTTATTTTTCCTGAACTTTATCATCAATATGAAATATGCATACAGACACACTCAAGCATGGGTATAAAATATCCTTACTCTACCTAGAATTCTTGGGGAAAAGAATCAAGATCGAATCAAGCGAAACAGCACAATCACACCAGAGTTATACAATGAGAGGAAAGAATGTAACCTTGCTTTCTTCATCCTTTGCCATGCCGAGCAAGGCAAGAAGAGTTTTGCTTCTCAAGTGCGTTCCAATACTCTTTGAAGAATTCCCCAGCAACTTTATGATCATGGAAACGAGACCAGCATTCCTCACTCTGTATCTGCTGGAGGGATGATCTGCTGCTATCTTATATATACTGTCCAGAACTCTCTCAACATCGTCTGCCTTAAAATGTTCCTCGCTAAGGCACTGCACTGCTGATTTGACCTGAATTTCAATGTTCCTATTAACCCACTCCTCAATTGCCCCAGCCAGTCCAATGTTTGGTTTGAGCTCTAAGGACTTGAGCACTTGACCCGTGACAGGGCATGTCGGGTCTCGGGCATCCTCTATACACCGCTCAAACCAGTATTCGATTGCCTTCCGCTCATATGTCTGAGACGACTCCAGCACCACGGGCTCCTTCATGACTTCCTTAGTCAAGGGACAGAGAAAGTTCTTGAAAGGCGAGATTTGGGCGCCTTCTTCAAAATCAAGATTCATGTCGCCAGTCTGAATGTCGGGTTCCACAGCCCAGTTATCTATAATCTTCTCCAGAGAGATCAGAATCCGCCTCTCTGTCGTTGAATTTGAGCGAACTAAGTCGTTCTTCAGGTGCTTAACTTGAGCAGATAATTCGGCGTACTTATGCGGTTCAATCCCTAATGCCCTAGCTAGCTCCATCACCATAGCACTTTGCACTGCTTTGCTTGGTCTTCTCCCTTCTCCTTCCTTCTGCAGACTAAGATGCACTCTCTCTTCATTCTCAGTCACCTGCCATAGAGATTTTGACTTTTTTTAGTCACTTTTACGTCGGCAAAATATGATATACATCGGTCAGAACCAGAAGAATCATGATTATACTACGCTACTTATGCAGGAGAGAATGAAACTGAAATCGGGGTAGTACTATGAATTTGGCCTGCTTCATGTCTCTGGAGAGATCCGCAACTCTCTTCCGGAGGTCAGGATTTTCGTCGACAGCCGACTCCAGCAACGCGAGCCATCCTCCAATCGCCGCCGTCCGCTCCTGGATCGACGCCTGAAGCGACTTGCAATTGATGAGCACGAAGATCTTGCTCTTGCTCACGTAGGCCGACACCGTCTCGGCCGCGCCCACCAGATCGACGGCGATCCCCCGGAGGCCGGTCTGCACGGACGCGGGGAGGTCCTCCGGCGACGGCGAGGGGAGGAGGAGGAGGAGCTGGTCGACGACGAGCTGGAGCCGGGGGACGAAGGCGCAGAACCGCTTCGAGTTCTCGAACTGGTGGTGGTGGTCGAGGGAGGAGAGGCGGGCGAGCGAGCGGCGGACGGAGTCCGCGGCGGCGGCGACGGCGGAGGACAGCGTCATCTGGAGGCGGGGACGGCCAACGGCGGAGGGAGCGAGCGGCCGCGGCGGTGAGGGGTCGACATTGCCGGGGATCTCGTTCGCATTTTAAGAGGAGGTCTCCACTCGGTTCTCGTGCCGAGTAATGGGTCCCGAGGAGCACCGCGTTTACGTGGCCATGGACGACGACGAAGAAGAAGAAGAAGAATGAGGAGGAGGAGGAGGAGGAGGAGGAGGAGAAGGAGTCAAAAGGTTGACTTTGCGCAGACTTGCCATCTCCATTTTCTACTGTTGCGACGACGGCGAAACTTCAGCAGACGTGATTAACGAAATTCACTCCGACTTTTCACGGTCGTTTGTCGTTTTTATTTTTCGTTTGCCCTTTTTTTCCCAGCAACGGTCCCGTGAAGAACAATCCTAACGGATTCCACTTCGTTTTTTTCTTTAAAGAAAAAAACGAAGCAAAAGTTACTGTAATTATTAATTTATATATGGTCAAATTTTTTTTCATGATGAGGGTTTACTTTCCTGTGTGATCTAATCCGACAAGGTACCGGTCATTCAAATGCTCAAACTCACTATTACTATTTTTGAGGAGTTATTAATTATAGATAAGTTGAAAATTAACCTTCTCAATTCAAAGTTACTAAGCAAATCGTACGGTTATATTCTTTTAAAGTAAAAAAAAGCGGAAAGGGTGGCTAGTTCGCAAAGTCTCGGCCCTAGAAGAGTCATCAAAATTATGGAGACTAAGATCAAGTCCATCTCCACCATTGATTGAATGAGACTCATTGTAAGGCACATAAACAATAACTTTTCTTGTGGTCAATGATTGAGATAGGCGAACTTATCAATGCAATCCTCTTAGGTTTCTAGCTTGAAAAGTGTTATCTCACACAAGGATTGGAGCTCAAGTATACCGTGCTTCGAATTTGAGACTTTTAAAAAAGGCACTAGTTTTCTCCCTATTGACCCACTACGTTTTGAGGGTGGCAAATGGATAGGTTAGATTGGGTTTGGTGGTTATATATGGTTCAACACGAATTCATCCATTTAACTCACATTAACCCATCTGTTTCCCAGTGCATATAATTCCTTTTTTTTCTCTCTCCTCCTTCCTCTGTCTCCTTTTCTAAGTTTCAACATTTTTTCGTCTCTTCAAATTCTAGAGAGGAGGGATTAGACCTAGAACTCTCCCTCTCCTCCCTATTTTTCCTTTATGTCATCTTGTTTTCTTTTCTTACTCCCTCCATCTAATTTTAGATCTAGGAGTTTTGCTCTCCTAATTTTATATCTGGGAGCTTTTCTCTCCTATCTAATTTTAGATTTAGGAGCTTTGATGATTAAGTGCTCTACCTCCGGTTTTAATGGTGTTCACAATAGTTTTAGTGTGCTTGTTCAATGTGCCTTTCTTAAAAGCTTTCACAACTTGCACTTGCTAAAGGACTCGCTCTCATAGGTAACATATTTGAACTTGTTCAACATATTTATGTTTATATTGTCTCTATACGATGATGGTGTTGGGGACGTCGAATCTAAATGCACACCATCAAAAGGCAAAGCCATAACTATAGTTGGATATAACAACGTGTGCTCATCACTGATAATTATGTGTGATTCAGTGATTAACCGCCAATTTTTTTCGCTTGGATGCAGTCACGGATCTATTCATGAAGAACAAGCACTTGCTGATCTCTGTCAACCATACCTTGATGATGTATATTGATTTCTAGTTTTTGGTGTTGGAATATAATACGTGGAAACGACAGGATCTTGCAATTTACGTCAACATGAAATCGTCAGAGAAATAAACGAGAAATAATAAGGACACTAGAAATTTACGTGGTTCGGTTCAAATATCGGTACCTACGTCCATGGGGAGAGCCAGCAGCAAATAATCCACTATAATCGGAGAATCAGAGTTTACAATTGTTCACACGCTCGAGTGTTTCCCACACATAAATTTAACCACAAACTCAAAGTGTTTATAAATAAACAACTCACTTAAACATAAACTCACGGTACAAAATTACCACGCGTTCAAGTCGTACGCAAAAAAAAAAAAAAAAAAAAAAAAAAAAAAAAAAGATCTCCAAAGTCTTTTCTTTCTTTCCACGTATGTATCTTCTTCGTAGGGCTTCACTCAAGCGGCGATCCTATTTTTTGAATTTTTCTCTACATGCAGAGGGCTTCAGCAGCTTCACACCAAAGGGAGAATTCGTATCTATTATTATACGTGTGCCCATAGTCTACAACTTTGACTCTGGGCCCCACAGTCTAATTATTTCTTCAAAGAATTGGACTTTGCAGAGATAACAAAGAAGAAAACTTTCCTTTTATTATATTATTTCCTCTTTTGTAAACCTCCAAGGAGTTCCTGTTGACCGAAAACATCCAAGACCCAAAAAAGAATTTCAAATTTCTTTTCTTGTGCGTAATCTTGAATATTATCTTCATTAGCAAAAATATCTTCTCGACCACGTAAAATGTTTTTATCAAAGCCAATCGTGTTTTGCAAACGCTCAAACTCAAGACATAATTTAACAATTCTCTACATTGGCTCGATGTTTGAAGCCAAGTTATAGTGCTCATCATCCATGCTGCTCTCCCAATGCCTCGACGGGCGCTCACTGTCTACAGACGCTGATAGAGCTCAAGCAGAGCTTGAGCTTCGCCAAAGGAACAGACTTAGTCACCATGTCTGTCGGGTTATCTACTGTAGCAATCTTTTTAACAATAGCATTACCCTTAGCTAAGACATCTCAGATGAAGTGGCACCTGATGTTGATATGCTTCGTTCGCTCGTGATAAACTGGATTATACGCCCAATATATCGCACATCGGTTATCACAGTGTATATCCACACTTTTCTATTCTAACCCAAAGTCCAAGAGCAAACTTTGTAACCATATTGCCTCCTTCGCTACAAAGGTAAGTGCCATGTACTCTGCCTCAGTCGAAGACAAGGCAGTGTGATCCTGTAAGGACGATTTTCAACTAACTACACCACCCGCTAGCATAAACACATACCCTACTAAAGATCTGCAATCATCCAAGTCATCGGCGTGATCCAAATCCACAAAACCAGTGGTCTCACCGCCATTACTGTCCCTCCGGTACATTATACCCACATTTGTTGTCCCCTTCAAATATTTGAGGATCCACTTCATAGCTTCCCAATGAGTTTTACCAGGACATTTCATATAGCAACTAACCACGCTCACAGCTTGTGAAATATCAGGTCTAGTGCACACCATAACATACATAATACTACCAACGGCACTAGAATAAGGAACACGGGACATATGCTCATCCTCCTCCTCAATTTGCGGTAATAATTTATCTGAAAGTTTAAAGTGCTTCACTAAATGTGTACTTACAGATTTTGCAGACTGCATATTAAAACGTGTCACGATTTTCTCAATATATTTCTTCTAAGATAGACATAAAACTCCTATAGTCCTGTCACACAAAATCTCCATACCCAATATTTTCTTTGCAGCACCTAAATCTTTCATCTCAAATTCAACATTTAACCGTCTTTTAAGCACATCAATATCAGACATATTCTTAACTGTTATCAACATATCATCAATATATAAAAGTAAATAAATCAAAGAACCATTCTCCAATCTCCTAAAGGAGACACAACTATCCATCTGACTTTTTGAATAGTCTTGACTAGCCATGAAAGCATCAAAACGTTTATACCACTGCCTATGAGACTGTTTTAGCCATTACAAAGATTTCTTCAACAAGCAAACATGATCTTCCTTACCCGGAATAGCAAATCTCTCTAGCTACCTCATGTAAATCTGCTTCTCCAACTCATCGTGAATAAACACAGTTTTCACATTTAGTTGCTCTAACTCGAGATCCTGCGAAGCAACTAAGGCAAATAAAACACGAATATAAGTATATTTCACCACAGGAGAGAACAACTCATTGTAATCAATGCCCTCACGTTGTGTATATCCATTTGCCACAAGTCTCGCCTTATACCTCCCTGTCTCGACACTGGGAATGCTCTCTTTCCGTTTAAAGACCCATTTACTTCCGACAATCTTTTGGCTCTTGGTACTCTAACCAACTCCCATGTCTGATTTCGATGAAGTGATTTCATCTCTTCACTCATAGCCCCTAGCCATTGCGATGACTTTGAACTAGCCATCGCCTTAGAGTAAGATGAAGGCTCATCTGTCTCCACCTCGTCACATACAATCAATGCATAAGCAATATTTGTATAACCATAACGTACCGGTGATTTAATTTGCCTTATCTATCTATCTGCGGCTATAGTGTGTTGCGGCTTTACTAGTTGTTCACTATCACCGACTTCAGGAACTGCGACCTCATCTGCAGTCTCAACTTCAGTTGCCTTCGAGGTCTCCGGAGTCTTCACCTAAAACTCCACCTCACTAATGACACCATGATCTGTCTTCTCTGCTGGTTGTGTTTCAGAACTCCTCTGTTGAAGCATTGTAGTCTCGTCGAAGATCACATCTTTGATGATTAGAAAACCAGGTGATCTGGGATCGGTGCATCACAGCCGGTAGCCTTTCACCCCATGTGCATAACCCAGAAATATGCACTTTTTTGCCCTCGACTCAAGTTTACCATTACTCGCATGAGCATACGCAGGACATCCGAATATACGTAATCCAGAGTAATCAATAGGTTTCCTCGACCATACTTCCTCATGAGTCTTCTACTCGATAGCGGATAATGGAGATCGATTAATCAGGTAATATGCCATGTTCACTACTTCGGCCCAAAATTCCTTGCCAAGCCTTACATGCGAAAGCATGCATTGAGCTCGCTCAAGCAAAGTTTTATTCTTTCATTTTTCCACGACATTCTGATGTGGTGTCCCAGGTACTGTGCGGTGTCTCACAATACCTTCTTTCTCGTAGAACTCGGTAAAATCTTTACCGTAGAATTCCATGCCATTATCGATTCTCAGGCACTTGATTTATTTATCTAACTACTTCTCAATCAATACCTTAAATTTCTTAAACCGATCGAACACTTCATATTTGTGCTTCAGAAAGGATACTCATACCTTCCTCGAATAATCGTCGATTAATGTTAGTATATATCAAGCACCTCCTTTCGAAGGAACTAAAGACGAGCCCCAGACGTCTGAATGAATATATTCAACTGGTCGCTTGGTCAAATGAACAGCTATAGTAAACTTAACTCGGTGCTGCTTCCCAAAGATGCAGTGCTCACATAAGTCCAGCTTCATTATCTTTTGACCCTTCAACAACCCCCTTTCACTTAGTATCGTCATGCCTGCCTCACTCATGTGCCCTAAACGCATATGCCATAACTGAGTCAAGTTAGAATTTGATTCACCTGATGAAATTGCAGCGATTCTGGTCATGATCTCTCCTAATAGATGATAGAGAGTATTCACTTTCTTCCCTTTCATCATTGTCATGGCACCTCGAGAGATCTTCAGTACTCTACCTTCAGCAGTGTATCTACACCCGATGTCATCGAGTGTCCCCAGAGAAATAAGATTCTTCTTGAGCTCTGGTACATGCCTCACATCTGTCAATGTGCGCACCACCCCATCGTGTATCCGAATCCGAATTGTTTCTATCCCCACAGCCTTACAGACTGCGTTATTCTCCAAAAGAACTCTACCACCATCTACAGTCTGGTAAGCAGTAAACCAGTTCATATGAGGCGTCATATGATAAGAACATCCTGAATCTAGCACCCAATTGTCCCCTGACGAAGTAGTAGTCACACATAAAACAACTTCTACATCATAATTGCTCCTCTCAGCAACGTTTGCCACACTACTTGTGGCATTTTGCCTATCAACTTTATTTCTTCGTTTTGGACAATCTCTCACGATGTGCCCCTTCTTGTAACACTCAAAGCACTTCACACGTCCCTTGGACTTTCTATGGCATGATTTCGATCTGCTTTTACCTTTTCTACTACTAGGCCCTCGATGTTGTTCTCTACCCGAATCGTCAGTGCTTGCGCTACTCCTTGGGCTTGATCATCATCTCGCAACTTTCTCTGCAATTCCTTAGAGAATAAGGCAGACTTTACCTCTTCTGAGGTAATTGTAGTACGTCTCTATAATAGTGAATCAGTAAAGTGCTCCCACGACTCTAGTAAAGAGGCTAATAACATCATGCCATATTCTTCATCATCAAGTATCTTACCGACGTTCTTCAGATTCATCATGAGTTTATTAAATTCATCTAGGTGGGTTCTAATAGACATAACTTCAATATATCTAAACTGAAACATCTTCTTCAACATGTGTAAGCAATTGTTCAAACCTTTATTCACATAGAGTGCTTGAAGTTTTGCCCATAATGCTGCGGCATTCTTCGCCTCAGCAACCTCAATTAAAACCTCATCCGCATCCTTCTCCTCAGCAACCTCTATTAAAACCTCATCTGACAAATTTAACATGATTGTACTCTTTGCTCTTTCCATTAACTGTACCCTCTTAGAGGCTTTCATTATTATCGGCAACTCATCTTCACCATCCAGTGCCTTGGCCAAAAATTGGGTTGTCAATAATGCCCGCATCTTGATGCTCCATAACACAAAGTTGTTACTCCCGTTAAACTTCTCAATTTCAAATTTCCTCTCAAACATAATTGCAATAACATAATTTCCAGATAATAATCAGACAAGCAAAAGCTCCAAATCACAATCAAGAAATCTAATCCCATGCTCTAATACCAATTGTTGGAATATAATATGCGGAAACGACAATATCTTGCAATTTACGTCAACACGAAATCGCTAGAGAAATAAACGAGAAATAATAAGGACACTAGAAATTTACTTTGTTCGGTCCAAATATCAGTACCTACGTTTACGGGGAGAGCCATCAGTAAATAATCCACTATAATCGGAGAATCGGCGTTTATAATCACTCACACACTCAAGTGTTTCCCACACCTAGATTTAACCTCAAACCCAAAGTGTTTATAAATAAATAACTCATTTGGACATAAACTCACGGTACAAAATTACCACGCGTTCAAGTCGTACGCCAAAAAAAAAGATCTCCAACATCTTTTCTTTCTTTCCACGTACGTATTTTCTTCGTAGGGCTTCACTCGAGCGGCGGTCCTATTTTTTGACTTTTTCTCTATATGCAGAGGGCTTCAGCAGCTTCACACCAAAGGGAGAATTCATATCTATTATTATACGTGTGCCCAGAGTCAACAACTTTGACTCTGGGCCCCATGGTCTGATTCTTTCTTCAAAGAATTGGACACCGCAAAGATAACAAAGAAGAAACCTTTACTTTTCCCTTTTATTATATTATTTCCTCTTTTGTAAACCTTCAAGGAGTCTCTGTTGACGGAAAACATCCAATACCCAAAAAAGAATTTCGAATTTCTTTTCTTGTGCGTAATCTTGAATATTATCTTCATCAGCAAAAATATCTTCTCGACCGCATAAAATTTTTTATCAAAGCTAATCGCGTTTTGCAAATGCTCAAACTTGAAACATAATTTAACATTTGATTTGTTTTGGAGCTCTACGAGTTTGTCTTATTAGAATAACTTTTGAGATTTTTTATAAAGAAATAATTGTATGACAGTTTTTAATGTACTGTTATAATAACATTTTATTATGGACCACAAAAAATCAAATAACAAATATTTATAAATTATTGAGGAACCCACTCCTTTTTGAACTTATAGCTCACAATAAACTGTGATTTTCACAATTGCCCAAAAATTGTATGTTAGTAAAACCCTTTTCTATAGATTCGGTTATGTATTATTTTGGTAATGAATGAAAATTTGTTTTGACCCAAAAAGAAAACTTGTTTGTTTCTTGAACTATTCAGGTGACCCATATCCAATCTAATTTATATTCAAATCCAAATCCGCCCATTTAACTCATAGAAAAAAAAGAGAAAAAATGCTCAATAAATCTGAAAATTCTTCTCAATAAATCTGAAAATTCTTTCTTGTACTTTAAACTGATCTACAAAAAAAATTAAAAAACTAAACATCTCTGCCTCCTCCTCTTACTCTACCGCCGCACCTCGTCAGCCTCCCCCTCCATCCCCAAGGCGCAGCCCCCACCGCCTCTTCTGCCACTATTCCTAACCATCGTCGGTTCCAAGTTCCCTCACATCCTCTCTGCCTCCAACTTCTCTCCAAATTCCATCTCCAATTGTAACCCTCCTCCATGCATCGGCTCATACCACCACCACCGACGACACAAGCCCATGAAGCTCCCTCACATCCTCTCTGAATTGAGCCCTAATTCCTCCTTGCGAAGCCTCATATCCAACTTCACCGTCGGCTACTATTTTACCACTTATCTCAATCAACCTACACTAGCACGTTGTTTCGTCTAAAATTGGAGACATTTCTACCCTCCTTCTCCTCCTAACTCTGAGTTCTTCGATCAATAGGCTCGCGCTAATAATTAGCGATAACCACATCTAAAAAACAATGAAGAAGGGGATGAAGACACGTTGGCCTCGGAGTACAATTTCTTCCGCCACGATGTCGTGAGCAAAATACGGGACGGCAACACAGGGGCTAAGCCCTAAGAGGCTGAATATGCTGTCGGTGAGAGATATGGATTAGAACGTAATTACATGATGCTTGCTTGCAGGACTATCGTTGGCTAGACCGTCACTGTTGCTGGCAAAGCTACTGGCAAGATCAGCCGCCGTGGGCGACATTACCGCCCAAGTGTCAAAACTTGGCACGGAGGGACACTTAAGTGCTAAAAGTTTCGAAAGGTACACTTAAGTGCCAAAATCGGAGCAAAATGAATCACTTAAATGCCAATTTGGCCAAATTATTGACGTGGCAATTTTTCGGCGAGGTGAGTGCAAAACGGCACTGTTTTGCACGCTGATGTGGCTACAAAATGCAAAAATGAGATCGTTTTGTCTCTGTTGTGGTAAATAATTAATATAAAAATTAATTAAATTAAATTAAATTAAAAATTAAATTTTTAAAAAATATTTTAAAAATTAAAAAACTTAGAATTAAAAAAAAAGGGAGGGGGAGGGTCGGCTAGGGTCGCCAGCCCTTGGCGCGGGCCCTCGCCGCCTCCCTGCCGTCGCTGGGAAGGGCCGGCGACGCCGGGGGAGTATCGGGCGGGGTCGCCGGGCCTTGGCTAGGGGCCGGCGATCGGGTGGTCGCGGCCCTCGCCGCCGGTCGGCCGGGGGCGGCAACCCCGCCAACCCTCCCCCCCTCCGTCGCCGGCCCTTTCCGGCGGTGACGGGAGGTGGCGTGGCGAGGGCTCGGCCCTCGCCCGCCTCCCTTCGCCCCCTCCCCTTTTTTTTTTAAGTTTTTAAGTTTTAATTTAAATATTTTTAATAAATTTATTTTTAAATTAAATTTAATTAATTTTTATATTAATTATTTACCACGTAGAGACAAAACGACGTCGTTTTTGCATTTTTTAGCCACGTCAACGTGCAAAACGACGCCGTTTTGTACTCACGTCGCCGGAAAATTTCTACGTCAGCAATTTGACCGGATTGGCACTTAAGTGATCCATTTTGTTCCAATTTTAGCACTTAAGTATACGTTTCGAAACTTTTGGCACTTAAGTGACCCTCCGTGTCAAGTTTTGGCACTTGGGCTGTACTTTAGTTCTTTGTTTCTTTTTTTTTTCTTTTTAAATATATTATTGTTTTATATTCTTCAATTGATAACCTTTTTAAGCTAAATGGTTTGCCATGGTTTAAATGCACATATAATTAGGCTTACAACTCAACCCATGGACAACCCATGTGTTAAAACTTGACTAACCCGTATACGACCAAACTTAGTGAGTATAAATTAAAAATGGGTTTTCAACCCATTTTGACGCCTCTAACTACATTCAATTATGTAAAATTGCTATCTATTAGTGAATACATACTTAATCCTTTAAACATAAAACGTTCATATGGTTAATCTTTTGATCTGTCAAACTTTGCGTACTCTTATTGGAGAAAACAAAAGCCTATACTGCTTTCACATACATATGATGTCAAGAATTCTTCAAATGCAACTATAGAAAAATAATAACCAATTAGATATATGATTCTCTCAATGATTAAATGTACTCATAAATTTTCAGTGAAGTCAAGTAAATATTCAAATATCACTAAACTAACAACATATTGAAACGATCTTTAATTATTTTTATAGGATTATTGATGGCATAAAATGACGGTTGAAATATAAGGTTGAATATAAATATGAATGAAAGTGAATGAAGTAGGTAAAGATAAAAGAGAATCAAGCTATATCAAGTTTGAGTCGATCTGATGCTCATAGGAGTCCATTGGACCATGGCAAGAGAGAGAAAGTCTTCGACCTATTTGAATTCAAAACTAGCGAGAACGGATACAAAGTTTGAGCAAACTTGGACACGAAAGAGCAGTTAACAAATGCTCAAAGTATTGGGAAGTTGATAAGATATTGGGAAGATGGAGGATATCATGGATACACAAGAGTAGTTAAGTGAAGCAATGCACATGGATTGTAGTAGCCATTGAAATGGAATGAAGAATCACATAGAAAAATGCAAAGGAAAAGGACACGTTCAAGTTATGCTAAAATTCTGCAAGATTTCCGTCTGTATTTTTTCGGATTTCTTCGTCCAGAGCTACAGTGAACGAGAATTGGAGTATCATGGAGGCGAACGAGAGGCTAAAGAAGTGAGCTTTCTTTCTCCATCGAGAAAATGGAGTTCTGCTTTTTCAACTCTAGAGAGTTTTCCCTAATTTTAGATGCAGTCACTGTTTTGTTCATTTTGCCATGTAATAGGAAGAATTTTTCGTGTGGACCTCAATTTCTTTCAAAACAAAGTCACCGTCAAGTCGAAATTTAATTTAGAATGAATTGCTAGAATTTGTTTAGACACTTAGGGTGCATTTGGTAACGATTATGTTCCGGGGAACAATTTTTGATGAGAAATGGTTTTTTTTTTTGTTTCTGTTCCCAGAAACAATTTCTGAAAGTATAAGAAAGCGCAGAACTCGCAAAAAATTTCTATTCCTAAGATAAAAATGAGTTTGGTAAAATTGTATAATTTTATTGTTTCTTTTAATCTTTTAATATTTTTTATTATAGTTTTCCTTTTTTTCTTTTTTTTTTTCCTTCTTCCTCCTTTGTGGCCGGTTGCCGGCCACAGCAACCATCGGCTGGGCAAGGTCCAGCGAGCTCGCCGGAACCTCGCCAAGCCACCGACGAAGCTCGACCTTGCCCGGGCGGTGCGAGGTCGACCTCGCCCGGCTCGGTGAGGCCGAGCCCAACGCCGGCAGGCAAGGCTCGGCCACACCTTGGCCGGGCGAGGTCGACCTCGCCCATTTGGCGAGGCCGAGCCTCGCCGTGCCTCGTCTAGCCACGGCGAGGCTCAGGCCAACAAACCTCACCGTGGCTCGGCGTCTCCGGGGGCTGGCGACGCTCCGGTGAGGTTGCCAGCCAAAAGGAAAAGGAAGAAAAAAAAAAAAAAAAAAGAGAAGAAAAAAAGAAGAGAGAGAAAAATTAATTCTAAAAATTATTCTCGAGAACAAAAAAATTACTTTTTTTCTACTTTTTGTTTCTATTTCAACTCTATTCCCAGGAACAAAAAAACATTTTTTGTTTTTGGGAACAAAAGTTTTACCAAACACATTTTTATTCATTTTTTCATTCCCCGAAATAAAAAAACAAAAAAATTTATTCCAGGCAACAGAAATCAAACAAGCCCTTAAGTGGTGGTGTCGGTTAGCCAATTGACATTTCCGGTTATTTTCTTCGCTTTTAAGAGGAGGTCTTCACTCGGTTCTTGTGTTGAGTATGGGCCCGGAGGAGCACCGCGTTTCAGTGGCCATGGAAGGAGTCAAAAGCTTGATTTCACCTACATATAATTTAAATTTTATGCATATTGACGAGAATTCTTCAAAGGCAACTATAGAAAGTAATTTGAAAAATAACTATCAAATATATGATTATCTCTATTAATCAATGTGCTGTTCTCTTGAAATCTTAATGAAGTCAAGTAATAATTCAAATATCACTAAATTGGTAATGTCTTTTGAAATATGCTGTAATTTTTTTTATGAGATTATTGGTGACATAAAATGATTGTTTCAAATATATGGTTGAGTTTAAATACAAAAGAAAGTTAACAAAGGAGATCTATGTAAAAGAGAATCAAGCTTTATCTAGTTTAAGCTTGATCTAATGCTCATAAAAGCCCTCGTAAAGCACGGGAGAGAAAGTCTTCGACCTACTTGGAATTAGCCTGATGAATTATGAAGTTTGAGCAAGCTTGAACACAAGAGGGGATAAGTGAATAAGTGCCCATGAATTCACGTAGAAGAAACATAATGGCAAAAATTCCTATTGCCAAAATTCTGTTATTTTTTTGGTCAAGTATCATTCGAAAAGTATTTTGAGCTCTGTTTGAACTTTCGAGTCAAGCTTGTAATCTACAGCGTGCTTCGCAAATATCGATGTTGGCGTGGACATTCCCCCACCGTATGTCAAATTTCCGTAATTTTTTTCGTTGCGGATTAGAGGTGTCAAAATGGGTATACAACCCATTTATGAACTCATATTTGTTTAAATGGATTAAGCCTTATTTTCCAAAGCACCCATAATGAGTTCTAAAATAAAGAGACTGAAATATATGGGTCTTAAATGGGTATAATCTGCACCCATTTAAGACCCATTTATCAACCCATTAAAAATGAATCCACTAGTCTCCCTCTTCGTTTCCACTCTTCCAGGCTTCCACAAATTTGATTTGCCACCACCTCCATCGCTTATCGCCGCCTTGCTACCGCCGGTCTGGCGAGACTCGAACTCGCCGGCGTCAGGCGAGGCTCGAGCCTCGCTGATCTGGCCAAGTGGAGGCCTTGTTGATCTGGTGAGCCTCGAGCTCGCCCGCGTCAGTGAGCTCGAGCTCACCGGATTTGGCGAGCGGAGACGACGGCCGACGACCGACCAACCAAAGAAAAAAAAAAAAAAAAGAAAAAATAAAATTATATTCTTAAAAACAAAAATAAAAAATAATTAAAAATTTAATTTTTTAAAAATAAAAAATAATTAAAATTCGATTTCTTAAAATAATTATTATAAAATTATAAAAATTATCCATTAAATTTGTGTCATATAAAACTATATATATAAGATTTCTTAAGTTTAATTAAATGGGTCGGGTTGAGTATGGATAAAAAAATTTGTATTACAATAAATGAGTTATAAACGGATTAAATTGGTCGATTCGAATTGAATCATTTATGGACCCGATCCAAACCCGACCCGACCCGACCCACCCGTTTAACGGGTCTACCGCGAACTAGCGTCCATCGCACCGAAACGAGCAATCACGTAACTTTCTGCAGCGAGGACGGCGAGTTGATCTAATTCCGGTTCAGGATAAGTCGATCCGCGACCCGGAGCGAGTAGATCCAAGCAGCCAAACGGGGTGGAGTCCCAGCGTCGACCTCCATCCTAAAATCAATCGATCGCCGAGGTTTCCATCCCCTCCGCCATCGCCGCTCCTCGGAAGCTCCAGGCAAGGATCCGGAAATGGATCGAGCGCAGATCCTGCTGCTAGGGCTACCGCTCTTCCTGCTGTGCTCCGACCTCGTCAACCTGTTCGCGCCTCCACCTGCGAAGCCGCCGCCGCCGCCTCTCCCCCACCGCCACCATCACCACCAGCACCAGCCCCCCAATCCTCCCGAAGCCCTAGAGTTCCCTCCTCAGGTGATCGAGCTCGTCGCGCGGTTGCTTCGAGGCGCGGAGTCCCGTTCGGTCCGTCTAATCGTTTCTTTGTCTTTCGATTGCAGAAGCCGAGCGCCGTTGGCGGGCTCGGTCTGGGGAGCACGGTCGTCATCAATTTCTGTTCGTCTTGCTCGTATAGGTAGGTACCCTTCGCTCCTGCTTCGCGCGTGCCTTTTTGCATTGGCCTGGATTTGATCGCTTGCGCGCTTCGGTTTAGGGCTAGGCTGCCGCCGTACGGTGTTTGTGTTTGTTAGTCGCGGTATGATCGTCCGCGCGCTTCTGGTGACGAGTTTGGTATCGGGCGATTATGCTTGTTGCTCCCTTTAGTGGGATATGTTCTCTTTGGGGTTGCAAGGAACTAGCTTGGGATGATGCCAATTGATAGCCTCTTGAGAACTATGACTTGCTATAGTTGTTCATCTATGTGGATGTAGAGGGTTTGCAATCTCCTTTATAGACTATGAAGTGATTGCTAAACTTTTGTAAAGTATGATGAAAAAAATTGGGGTGGTATGACTTTTGTGATATGATTTATGACGGTTGTAGTCAACATTAAACTTTTGCTCCTTAGGTCTCAGAGCTGCTAGTGTCGATTGGATCAATTCCTGCTTTGAGTATCGAGTTCTAGGTTATTCATTTCATTATTCATATGAATTGTTTATGTCAGGGGTACTGCAGTAACAATGAAGAAGATGCTGGAGACACAGTTTCCTGGCATTGATGTTTTTCTTGCAAACTACCCTCCACCACTGCCGAAGCGCGTTTTGGCTAAATTGGTGCCGGTTGCTCAAATAGGAGTATTTGCTGTCATCATGGCTGGAGAGCATATTTTTCCAATGCTTGGGATTGCAGTGCCTCCACCTTGGTATTATTCTCTTCGTGCAAACAAGTTTGGGACTATTGCTTCAACTTGGCTTCTCGGCAACATGTTCCAGTCCTTCCTGCAAAGCTCTGGTGCTTTTGAAGTTTACTGCAATGATGAGCTGGTTCGTTTTTTCTACCTATAATTACTTTATCTATTTTGAAAAATATTGTTGCAGAACATAGATGTCATGGATCTTCACTCTTGAGTTTTGACAGTTGAATTTACACAAGCTATCTAAAACATGGGTGTCGTATTGTTGTATAGCTCTTTGGGCCCTGTTGTCTTGCTAGTTCTTTGGCTTCTTCTTGGAGATTGTTACCTTCAAACGGGTGGGTCGGGTTCCGGTTGGATTGAAAATGGTCTAACCCAAATTTATCCATTTAATCCGTTTTGACCCATTTCCATGCAATGAAGATTTAATGTCCCATACCCATACCCATACCTGACTTGATCCATATTGTTAAAACACTCATAGTTAACCTACTCTACAAAAACTCATACTCAAACTGAGCCTCAAGCTGAGGTGAGAGTGTGGAGTGAGCAAACGCGAGATTGAGTGAGGGTGAGAAAGAATGAAGAGAGAGTCATAGAGGTAGGATGGGTCTAAGTAAGATGTAAACCCATTTATGACTCATCTATGGCTTATTTAACACCCCACTCGAGATTGAGTGAGGGTGAGAAAGAATGAAGAGAGAGTCATAGAGGTAGGATGGGTCTAAGTAAGATGTAAACCCATTTATGACCCATTTATGGCTTATTTAACACCCATATAATGTTTAAACCCATTGATGACATGCTTACTTAATCTAACTAACCCATTTATGACCTATATAACAACCATATGGGTTGAGAAATGGTTCAATTACCCATTTTGGGATCGTCATGAGAAATACCCTCATTTTGTTTGGCATTTGTTGTCTAGCTTTGGTATCATTGTATGATTTGATCTATCACTGAATTATTATGACCCTGACTCCTTTTCTCACTTGTATATCCCAGCTCTTCTCAAAATTGAAGGAGGGAAGGTTTCCTGGTGAGATTGAATTGAAAGACCTGGTTGGCAGAAGATTGGCAAATTCTAGAGTCACAGATGGCCTTGGGGTTATGTGGTCCTAGTTCTTTAAGATGATATGCTTTTCTGGTCAAATCTTAAAGAACCAGTTATTGCTCCCGTTTATCAGCAGGTTTCATTTTGTGTACAACTATACGCATTTTTAGCGACTGAAGCTATCCTCATCTGAAAGTTACTTGTAACCTGTTCGATGTTTCTAATCCTAGAACCCTTCACTTAGTGTCATATATATCACAGTGGATTGTGACTTTCTTTTTCTGGGACTAACTCCTGTCTGTCTTTTTTTCCTAGAATGACAAATGAAACAGAAATGAACAAACGTCACTCTGTGGGAATCCTCTGCCCACAATAAGACGAATTTAAATTAAGGTTGAGCCTTGATGGGCTCTGTTGTGAGCCAACTTTGCCGTTGAATATGCGTTTGGCGATGTGCATAGAAGAAAACTAGAGTCATATATGCTAAGGGTGGCATGCGCGAATTTAGATTTGTAAATCAAATGATTTCAAATCAGGAGTTCCTCGGCAATTGTACTAGGAATTGGAAATAGAAAAGATCGTGATCTGCTCTTTGAAGCTTACTTCAAGTAGGGCCAATTTCATCTGCGTGACATTTACCCCGACAAAGAGGATGGAAGTGCTGGAAAGGCAGTTTCATCTGGCCAGATTCATAGATGATCGACCACATTGCGATATTAACAAAACTGCATTTAGTTCAGTACTTGCTTACTGTCCTGTTCCCACTCAAATTAATAGACACGGATGCTTCTTTGCAAGTTTTTTCTGACACTCGTGCATGGTGTAGGCAATGTGGGAAATTCGATTTTAGACTTTTGGGAGTCGTGAAAGAGTTGCATTTCTTCTGATATCCAGCGAATCCATCAAAGACGTGACTTTGTTTTTCGAGCCTGGACTTGATGGGTTTGCACGAAACAGACAAGTATCAATCTTGCATTACTTACCAGATTGACACCTTAACATCACCGCGTGGCAGATCTAGGCTAACTACAAGAAGATAAAAGCAAGATCTAATAACCACAGAAACAGCACGTTTTCTTGTCCCAAGCATTGAAGAAATGACGGCATCGGACACACATTGCATCATTAACCAAATTGCATGGAGGATCGCTTTCTGTTATAAATGCCACGAACAGTGCCGTGTTTTCATTGATAGCCTCTTTTTCAAAGGGGACTGCCACTGCTACTAGTAAAGCCTCAAGCTTGTGATTTAGAAATTTTCAGTTTAATTTTTAGATAAATTTTTAAGCCAAGACAGCTTTATTTTTTTCCCCGCATGAATGCTTAATTCATTTCCACACGTGATTAACTGACAACACCAGCTACCCGTGGTGTCGGCTGGTTGATGTTAAGTATTTGCAGAGCATACTGTTGCAACAATATATTGATAAAGAGAACATTTGAAATAAGTTACTGCATCAAGTATATCACCCCCAGTAGAACGAAGATCCAAAGTATGTATGGAAACTGATACCTAAGTTAATACACGTTTGATTTCCTGTCAATAAGGAAGAAAGAGTTCAACCATTATCAGCCTCCCCTGCCGCCACGATTGCCGTTACCAACCTTCCGAGCTGGAGTTGGAGGGTCATGGCCACGGTTTGCCGATGGACCCTCATAGTCGTTCATTCTCACTCTCAAAGTTCTTACTTCCACCATCCCTTTGTCTTCGTACCCTGCAATCATCAAGATATTTGAGTCCTTTACCATTGCTTTTCTAAGCTACAGCTATTGCTGTCAAACCCGTAAATCCCACAATGGATGAAACGAAAGAACCCATGAAAGGATTTTGAGAGATGAAGATTGTGGAAATCTGTCCTAATGCTATGCAACGAACGCCACAAGTTTACTCTTTCTAAAGATTCGATTAGCGTCAATTCAGACTAACTACAAATCCACCAACTATATTTGTGATGATTCCGTGCAGTTGATATCTTCCGCTCTGGTGTTGTTTAATGGAATAAGCTCTCTGCAAGTGATCTTTTTCTCTCCTTCTTAAACCAGATTCCACCAGAACCGATTTATGTGCCGATTCATTTTCATTTAATAAGCTGGATTCCGCCCCCATTGTTTCAAAACTTCAAACAAACCGAGCCCCCCTGAAGAAATGATGAATAACAATAACTAAAAACCTTCCCTGCAATCAGA
Source organism: Eucalyptus curtisii (assembly GCA_017140595.1). Taxonomy (NCBI): domain Eukaryota; kingdom Viridiplantae; phylum Streptophyta; class Magnoliopsida; order Myrtales; family Myrtaceae; genus Eucalyptus; species Eucalyptus curtisii. Next base: position 13,214,034 of record CM029504.1, read on the forward strand.
CAAATTGGTCAACGGAGTGGTTCGAAAAGAAGAAGAAGAAAACACTTCAGCCCTGTAACGCCCCCCCAAAAATAAAGAAGAAAAGAACACTGTCCCCAAGGCACGAGACAAGACAGGCATCGACAGTGTCGTGCTGTGTGCATAATTTAATCGCTCGTTCCAGGTTTCCCTTAGCTGTAACGCACGCAGTACGTACCATGCCATCTCAACAAGTAATTCAGAGAGAGAGAGTACTGGAATTAGCAGAGAGCATCCAAGTCCAACCAGGTGTGTAGCCGTGCGCTGTGCATGAAGAAGTGATTAACACCCAAGAAGCAGGGCTCGAGGAAGTGACTTAAGACCCAATCGCAACAAAGAATGCACAAAAACTCAAATGACTTCACACCCAAATCGAACCTGTCTATTTTAATATATTTACAGCCTATTTTCCTACTCAAGTTCTCAAAATGAACATGCCCGCATGCCATTTACATCATTCAAGACGCAACAACGCTCTCGCTGAGTAAGTACGCATATGAATAGTCAAGGTCTGCCTGCAGTCGAGGGCTTCATGCCATCATCTCGTCAAATTTCCCCAGATACGTTTTCTAATCGAAACTGAAAAGCTCAAGATTTTATGGCTGCGTTCGGTCGCGGGCCTATTTATTTTCTCAAATCAGTCTGCTGAAGAACAAACAAGCTGTTTTTCTTTCTACCAAAAGAGAGAGACAGGGACGAAACGTCGGAAGGGAAGAAAAGAAATGAACTCCTAAGGAGAGATTGTTTCAGTTAACCGGCATAATAAAGACAGTTTCGAACCCAAAATTAGGAGCGGATCAAAGCATGCGCTGCTCGTTCAATGCATATTGGCTTTACCTGATGCAATGCCAAACGAAAGGGTCGTCGCCGAATCTTGCAGCAGCAACACCACCAGCAAGCAGAAGCACAAGCCCAACTTCCCTCTAAACGACATATTCTCTCTCTCTCCCTGAGATCGCCTGACCAGGACGAGATCGAGCAAGTTGATCACCAGAGACCAGGCCAGGCCACTACTTATAGGGTAAGTTGTAGCTGACAAGGCACGTGGGGATACTAGCAGTTGACGTCTGCCAACTTCGGGGTGGCCACCACGTTTCGGGGATACATGAAAACAAAGCCCACCATCCCTTTCCTTACTCCCGAATCATCCTGGCCGCCCGTTTCCATTGAGTCAACGGGGTTGCTGTCGACGGAAAAAAGGGCAACTTAATCGTGTTCTTACACGAGCCATTATCATACGGGTATCTCCTCTCCTTTGTGGGGCTACCTCATTTCAACGCTGCTTCTCCCACCCCGAAGTGATGGATGAACCGACTTCTGGTGACAGGGTCGAGGGCTTTTCCTCACGAAAGATGCCAATCAATAGTCCATGGATTACGTGAATTTGCTCCTGCGGCTAATCCTACCTCGAGGTCCCGTGCAGATATTAGAGGCCCTATTGTTGGATTATCTGTCATAAATTAAGTGCGAAACCGTGAGAGAAAGTCAAAAATAAAAATAAAAATGAAAAGCAGAACCACCTAATTCAATTGGTTATCGATAGCCATGAAATTATGCTCTTAGGGAGATTATTTTGTTGCTGAATAATCTTCTTACACCTGTAGTTTCCGAAAGATAAGAGCCCGTCATGTAGCATTTGCATTGAGAACGCTAGATTGTACGCATCATAAGTCCGATCCTTTGTATGAACTACTTGTAGAAACGAACTTAGAAAATGAATTTGTTTATTCTAGAAAGTTTTGGTGTTCGACTCTCTTCTATCTTGACTCGGCATCGGATGACTCATTAGTTGGTGAGGCATTTCTTGAGTTTGAATTCTATGGACTGAGAACACTTAAATTATGGAAGATGAGTGCCCTTGCAACTGGTTTGCAAGCTAAGAACGGATAACACTATTAATTCGCCGGTACATATACGGAGGCAAAGAAAAAAACATATATGTTAGCTCTTACACACGCATGAATATAGACATATTCTGATCTTGTTTTCTAGTTTATATTTACTTTTTATTTCAAGAAAAGTTTTTGTATCTACGCTTGCAGTACCTATCTTTATTATGATTATTATTATTATTATTATTTGACATGAGTACCTATCTTCAGTAGGTAGATTCATCAAAACTCGCTGTTTTTCTCTTTTTGTCTGTCAAAATAGACTCATTCCTTCGCCGACAGGCTAATAAAACAGTCACAAAGCGAACCCCATAATTTCTTGTGTCCTTCATTCTTAAAGATCCAAACCCTATCTCATAGCCTACGATTTGCCAGACCAAAAGATATTGACTTTTTAAAGGGAAAATCACGTACGAATCATTCGACTTTAGGATTCGTGCCCTACAAATATGTAATTCACTTCAATGTGGGGGAACTTTATTTTAAGTACCACCGACGGCGTTGACCCGCCGAAGCAGTAGTTTTGGGCCACTCTGCTATCTTCCCAACCTATGCAGCCATTGATTTTGTAGCACTGAAAAAAGCTAACAGGATCGCGGCTAAATCGGCTGGCGCCGTAGTCAAAGCACCAAAAAGCTTTCGGCATCAAACTCCACCATAGCGTCAAAGTGCCTCATCATGCTGGCCCTAACTACGTCGGGTAATTTCGCACCATCAAGACTCTAGAATGGATGCGTGCAACTTGTTTTCTGAGGGTCAAAACATACACAGCTACAGAAAACAACCCCATAGAAAGCGATGTAGATTTGCTGAAGAAGCCGCATCCATTCATTGAATCCTGATAAAAAACTCAAGAAACATTGGCGCACGAGCACTCCATCCTTATCAATAGGTGCTTCGATTCCTACTCACCTTCGAAAACAACGTTAGCACATCTCACGATGAAACTTAATAACTTAATGCACTAGTTGCTTCACAGAGCATCGAGCAAAAAACAACGAATGTGTTGGAAACACATGGCTCTGAAAATAGACCTATTTGCAGCCTCACATCATGCTGTCCACAACACTATCAGTACAAGCACGATCGACAAATCCAGGCATGGACACAGACTTCTGGGCTCAAGCACATAGATAAGCAAATGGAACGAGAATAAGGGACACAATCAATACGATCAATCATCTTTTCTTAAACCCATATTTTTTCCGCTCATAGAATAGATCTGTTTTGGCACTTCCTAAATTGACAATCTTGGGACACCCATCCCTATCCTTCTCCTGCTGCGTACACTCCTTACAGTAGTAAGCGTCGGATATTCCCACTCCTCCACAGATGACACACCTACCCTGAAAGGAGCCATAGTTGCACTCATCGCACACTCTAACAAGGGTGCAAGGACGAACATAAGAGTCGCAGACGACACATTTCCCGTCACACTTCTCACAAAGGCGTCCAATTGCAATTCCAGGTTGCTTTCTGCACATGATCAAATCTGGATGATGCTTGGCCATCCTATCTCCCGATAGCACTCAGCTCCAACCGCCTTCAGGCTGCGATTGAATGTAAAATTATGCTTGAGCACAAAGACCTTCACTTCACAGTTTAAAAAGAACAACAGAAAGATAAATCATGCTATCTCTTTATCAAAACAGTTATAGCACCTCTCAAGACACAAAATCCAGAAAACTAAAATAGATTGCATTTAAGCAAATAAAGAACGAGACAACCAAAATGATCCAATGTGACAAGCCCAACAATAGATAAATTGCCTCGGTGAAGTGGCTGTCTAAATTCAGCCAAAATATATACATATATATAAAGAGGGATCCAACTACAAACTATATCGAAATCAACAGAAGACGAGCCTAGGTAAGCAATGATTTTCTTACTATTCATTCTTTCCTATCCATGTCTATTGCGACAGCCCAGTTCAGCAAAATGTACACAACGGATAAGTACACGAAGCTAAAGAAAGCAAGTAAATCTCCTTTGCATAAAAAGGCCCAGTAATCTCCCTCTCTAGGCTTCTAGCAGGCTACATGTTTATTTGGAGGGTACTAGTATTCCCTTATATACCAATTTAAACATCCTCTCTTCAAAAGTTATCCAGTTACCTATATCTGTTCTGTAAATAACACTATCATTAGTCACTTTGCATCCCTTTCTTTCTACCCTGTTGGTACTTGGGGTTTAACTAATATCTTTTCTGTAAACACTGTCCTTAGTCTCTGTCTCTGTCTCTCTCTCTATCACTTTATGTTTTAGTCAGCCTGTTATGCAAAATGCCTCATTCCCAACACAGACATCCTCCTCGCTTATACCCACCCACATCAAACTCGGCTACATCTGCGTGAAACACACGCCCATCTTTGCCAAGCCCCCCCATGCGGACGTTATTCCAAAGCCTCTATTAAAGCCTTGTCCAAAACCCATTCTTAAGAGACGCATGATATTCCTCCAGAAAATCTCATCAAGTACAAAGAAAAAACATGTCGCAGGAGAAGTGCTAGAATTTGGCAGAAGAAGAAGAAGAAGACTAACCTGCGTACGATCAAGAGAGGCGGTGTGAAAATCTATTGGTATGGGAAAGAGAGCGAGCAAGCGTATAAACTGAACCGCAGGAGACGTGCTAGAATTTGGCAGAAGGAAGCAGAACGATCCACAGACAAAAAAAGCTCGCGCTTTGGAGCACTCCAGTCGAAGGGCCGGGCCTGTCCTACACGCGACTAGGCCCGACTTCGGTGATGGGCTTTGGGCCTCGCAGCTCGAGCGCCAGACAAGTCCCCCGCGGCGTGCGCGAGGAGAAATATGAAAATGCCGAACGACAAATCGCGTCCGAAGAAAAGGCGTCGATGCATGCGACACGGCGGACACGTGGCGGACCGTGGAGAACAGTTGGCTCTCCCATCCCCAGATTTTTACTTGACCATCTTCTATCTATCTCGCTCCCTCGGTCTCTCCCGAGTCTCGTGTCATTATAGTATTCGTACGTGCATAATATATTGACTCCACCCCAAATTTCTCGAGCCGCCCCCCTGCCGAGCGTTGACATGGAGCTGCAGTCGTCGTATCCTCCTCCGTTCCGCCGCCCGAGCGGCCCGGCCCCGGCCGTCGACCCGGACGAGGGCTCCCGGGCGACGGACCAGATCCAGGGGCCGGACCCGATCCCGGTCGTAGATCTCCGGCGCTTGGACGTGGAGGGCGAGCGGCTCGGGGAGGCGTGCCGGGCGTGGGGGATATTCCGGGTGGTCAACCACGGGGTCCCTCTCGATCTGCTGACCCGGCTCAGGGACCGCGCGAGGAGGCTCTTCTCGCTCCCCTTCGAGTCCAAGCGGGCGCTGCTCGTGGCCCCGCTGTCCTACTTCTGGGGCACCCCGGTCCTGACGCCGGCCGGGTCGGCCCTCCTGGGAGGCGCGCAGGGCGTGAACTGGGTGGAGGGCCTGAACGTCCCGCTCGCTCAGCTCTCGCTGTTGGGAGACGGCGGCGGCGGCGGCGGCGATGATGATGATGAGGTGGTGACCGCGGTGGCGAGTTTGAGGTACGCTAACGCACGTCCCTTCGATTTCCTTGTCCGATTGCTTCTTTGGTGTTATTCGGTAGTGGTCGGACGGGGGTGGGGCCTTACGGATTTGGGCCCCTTCACCCCTTTTTTTTTTCTCCTCGGAATTAGAAAGTGATGCTTAGTCATTGGATGGTCCCCCGCCAGGAAAGGAAAATTGAAACAGACGAATTTGGGCTCGACCCGTCCGGCGAATGTATTAATATAAATAGGTCCCGTGATCGATCGATTGCGATTGGATGGACCGACGGATGGATGCTTAATGCCTAATGCCTAATGCTTTGACCCGACAGTATTAATCTGGCTTTTTTGGCCGAAATGAAGGACGTGATGTCGTGTGAACGGAATGGAATTAGTGTAGAAGTTAAAGAACAGTATTCACTTAAGTATATTTCTGCCGAGGGAAGTTAGCGATCGAGACACATGCACCGCATCCCCAGCGACTTTAGATTAAGCTCCTAATAGATTACCATGTTGCCGAGCAATTTAAACTAGATTGCTAATTATTGTCTCGCGATACTACTGCACTATACAATAACCATTTTGTCTTTGGACCTTGACTGGTCAATGTATCCTCATTTATGAGACTAGACGTTCTGTATGACCAGAAATCTCCTACAAGAGTATGGAGTTCACTTAACAAGAATCGGTAAGCTCTTATTTCGAGCCATGGCTGAAGACCTTAGACTTGATCCAGCACACTCGAAGAGTTACCTATCGGAGTCGACGGGATTTGTACGCTTGTACCGCTACCCACATTGCTCGAAAGCCGGCAGCGACATGTCCGGTATGGAAGCCCACAGCGACAGCTCGGTGCTCTCCATCTTGTGCCAAGATGAGGTGGGCGGGCTCGAGCTCTACAAGGACGAGCAATGGATACAAGTACAACCTACCCCCGATGCTCTAATTGTAAACGTAGGCGATATGTTGCAGGTTCGAAGTAACCCTCTCTAGCGCTCTTCTTTGCGCAATAAGCTTAATACCGGTTAGACTTGATTTCCTGTACTTTCTTTTCGGAATTGGCAGGCTATGAGCGACGATGAGTACGTAAGTGTGAAGCATAGAGTGAAGGTAAAGAAACCACAGGATCGGACCTCGGTTTGTTACTTTGTGTTCCCAGGCCACGACGGCGTGATCCGAAGCTCAAAGTACAGGCCTTTCACGTACGGCGACTTCCAGGCACAAGTGCAGCAAGACGTCAAGACCCTTGGGTTCAAAGTCGGGCTCCCTCGATTCAAGCTTGATTAAAGCTCCGTCGGTACTAATGAATTGTACATGTCTCGCGAGGCTTTCACGTTACAAACGGTTTTTAAAAAAAAAAAAGACTGTGACAAGGCAAAAGAGAGAAGAAAGAAGATGGAGATGCAACTAATAGATTCGACTTGTCGGGTTAATGTTATAATCAAGAGTAGATTTTTGTGTTGGAATCTCTCATTCAGCATGAATGGTTTCTATTACTCGTTATTGATGGAAGAGATTTGGTCATATAATCGTTTATCACGCCATAAACACTTTGATTTTTCTTCACCGACAATCGGTCGGTGCCCTACTGAAAAGAAGAAAAGCAATGTACGTAAGGGGGAATTCATCTTACCGATTCCGCTGCCTAAGGAGGCGGACAATGCAGTACTTCTGTCAAATCTCAATCGGATGCGGCGTCCTTCTTGGGTTTGTAGTACTCGTCGATGTTTACTCGAGTAGCCCCCAATTTTAAATCTGTCGCGAGTAGGTCCATTAGGGGCGCAATGCCCAAAGCATCCTCGTGCTTCATTGGAAATTTCGTGGAGGTATTTAATCGCTTGCATTGTTGGATCATTTTTCGAATTTGGAAAACTCGACCCAAGTAGAAATCCAACGTCCATATATGACTCGTATGGTTTGACGTCGAAACAAGTAATTGAGTCGGTAAGGCACTATTTGGTAACCATCCAAACAGTGCATAATTCTAATTTTTTGTTCTTGGGATCAATTTAGGAATAGAATCACGTTTGGTAAAATTTTTATTCTCATGAACAAATTTCTATTTTTTTTTTCTTGGAAGTAGATTTGGAACAAAACTTGTTTCAGGAACAAATCTAAGAATCAAAACCAATTATTCTTCTTCCATTTTCTCCTATTCTTCTCTTTTCTTCTTGTTGACACCTAATTTTTCACCTAAGTTAATTAATTTAAAATAGCATTAAATGTTAGGAATTAATCACAAAAGAAAATTAAAAAATGTTATTCAATTTTAAAAAAAAATCAGTCCGGTCGGGCCGAACCCGGCCCTAGCCCACTTCCTCCTTCAAATTTGACCCACGAGTGAGCCTGGTCGTCTCCCCCAACCGGTCTTCACCGCAAGACCCGCAAAAGAAAAACCGAAGCGGAGAAGCGGCGGAGGAGCAAGGGGATCGGTAACGGGTGGGCGGCGTGATCCGCGGGTCGGGGGGCGGTCCGGCCAAGCAAGGCGCGGTACCGCAAAGGCCATGCGCGCTTGCTGGCCGGGGATAAAAACCGGAAGAGGGGGGATCGACAAAAAAGGAAGAAGCCGAGAAACACTGAGAGAAACCAGGAGGCAAGGAGAGAACAGAGAGCACCGGAGAGAGCTCGAGAGAGTAGAGGACGAGCCAAAGGGAGAGAGTGAGACCGAAGGACAACTTCGCCATCGCCAATCGTCCGCCCGAGAGTCGTCGTCCACCGCAGCGCTCCCCTTCGAACCGGGTAGGTCATTCCCGAGTACGTCCGCCTGTTTTTGGTGGGGCGTCGGGCCGGAGCTCGTGGTCGACCGGTTCGCACGAGCTTCGGTCTCGGTCCTCGCTCGAAATTGTGTTGTGCTCGTGTTCATTCCTCACACAGCATATGCGTGCTTTTTGTAGTGCTTTATGCAAATATTTCTTTGTGTTTGGTGTTATGGCCAAGACTTGTCATTTTTGTTTAAACTCAAGATAAATGCTGATAAACTTGTCCCCGAGTCAATCTAGAATAGTGTTTGTGTATCGTGTGATGATCTTGGCCTAAACCCGAGCCCCGATCGAATCTATGCTTACCTCTCTAGTTAGTGCGTCTTAGGTGTTCGATAAAATGCCTGAGTGAATGGCCGAAGTCCTCAATAATCCAGTTTGATGACTGTTTGCCTTTGTATTGATGAACCATGTCTGCTGTCACTTTTTTTGGTATATTTTATTGTGATTCCATGGCATGTCTACCATCTCTTTGAGCTATCGCGGGAAGGACCTCCAGCGGAACTACCTTCCCTCTCCGGCGGGTCCTGTGATTTAAGGCCGTCCTACATGGCACTTCTTCCTATTTTAGTGTACCCTATTTGTTTGGCGAAAACCTGGGATCGAAAATGTTAGTTTCGACAGTTATTTCCTTTGGTTGTTGTGGTCGCCGAGGTTGGGTGTTGTTAGCCGGAGTTGGGTGTTGTTGGCCGGAACGATGGTGGAGCCGTGCGGTGTCCGTAAAGGATGGTTAAGTGTCTGGTTATGTGTTTTAAAAAAAAAAAAAAAACGAAGAAAAAAAAGAATAAGATGAAGTTGCAGAAAAAAAAAGGCGTCAGGGAAGAAGACAACGCCCGAAGAAGAGAACGTGTAGAGAAGAAGACCAGAAAAAAATAAAATAAAAGAAGAAACAAAAGAAAAAGAAAAGTATAGAAAAAATGAAAAGTAAAACAAAATATGGAAAAAGAAAGTAAAGGGGGGCTTCGGGAAAGAGGAGTCGCAGAAGCAGATGGTGCAGGGAAAAGGGGTGCAGTGAGAAAAGACAAAACAAAAAAATTACTTAATTAATTTTTATTTTTAAAAAATAAAAACGTTTAAAGAAAAATCCAAAAGTGTTGGATCTGAGTCTGGGTTGGGTCCACGGACCGGAATGGGTTTACCCGATTCAGACCCATTTTCCCAAATTAAATATTAAGAATTTATTAAAACTTCAAAAAAATTTCAAAAAAAAAAAATTCAAATATTTAAAAAAAAAATAATAAAAAAAAAATAAAAAAATAAAAAAAAATAACAAAAAATAACAAAAATTCAAAAATATTTCCGAAAGTTCAAAACTCCAAAAACATTAAAAAATTCGACCTTTTTCTTATTTTCTTATTATTTTTATTATTCTTAAAAAAATTAATTAAAAAAATATAATTTTTTTTAAAAAAAAATTTAATTAAAAAAAATGTCCAAAATCCAAAAATGCAGGTTTTGATTAGGAATGACCATGCATTGCCCTTATAGTGTGATTAGGCCTCTAATTGTTCGTATATTGATTATATTACATGTTTAATTCACTTGTTTAATTTAACTATGTTTGCAATTGTTTAGTTGTTTATTTTTATTGCAATTAGGATCTTGGTAGTTATGGCTGTTATTTTAATGATTGTGCACCCGCTTGATCACCTCACATGTTAGTGGATAGGTATGAAATCAATCCAAACTGCCTGACAAGAATCATTTCTTTTTAAGATGAACAATATTAGGTACCGAAAGGGCACTAATTAGTCAATTAGTGTAATCAAGTCCCCGACCCTAGAATCTCTGGTTGCGTAGGAAGTGTGGCATACTCCCGTGCCACACTTGGTTTCTAGCCGACCCTAATAGGCTAGTGGCGACTCATTTTTGCACAATTTCTTAAGAATATTCCAATGTCACGCGGGGTATGAGCTTGGGAGAGCCCACGCCTAATCATGGGCCTTAGACTCGTCCTTTAGGCAATACCCCTAAACCTGTTCCTTCCCCCGAGGGTAGGTCGCGACTTGACTTGGCGACTCCACCGGGGAGATAAGTTGTAGACCTTAGAGGACTTAGGCCGAAATTGATCTTGTTCAGGAATTTTATTGTTTGGTAGTGAGGATCATAATTACATCCTTAACAGATCTGTTGTTTAATGTTCATGTTGGATGGGAGGCATAAGGGGAAGTGTTTGCTCACATTTGTCTTGCGGGAAGGTGTAGGAATGTATGGTTTATTTTTTATGTATGAAGTGTTGCCCGCCTATAAATTGTCATGCCTGCGTCTCTTGCATTGCACTACACCATAGCACACACAACCTGCCGCCGGACCTGGGCCGCATAGGATCACCTAGGATGGTGTTGAGGTGGATACCACTCCGACTACAACCGCGTAGTACGAGTCGCCCACCTTAACCCCGAAATTTCTTTCTTCATGTCGAAAGTACCCACCCCGGTCTGCAACCGCGCGACACGGGTCGGTTCTTTGGCAAAGCCGGAGTCATGGGTAACCCGACCTAGCCGCGACCTTGCTGGTTCAGTCCGGTGATCCCATGGCTCCATTTTGAGCCATTTAGAGTAGAAAATGAACCACCATCCATGCGTATGTCTATGTCATTAGCTTTGCTACTTAATGAGTAAGGTAAGTTTTTTGAATTCTCTCCTTCGTAATTTACTTATTCGCTTTCTTTTTTTGGTCGGTTCATGACAAATTAGGTTGATCGTAGCTGTGAGTAGTATACGATGGGGATACCCGAGCTTCACATCATTACTACCCCAAAAGCCGAGCTTCGCACATGGTGGGATAAACTAGACCCGACTGGCCATGATTGGGTGCGATCCTATGTTGGACGACTACTTCCCCTCTTAGAAATAGAAACTCATTATGGTGTTGTACGAGCGTTGGCGCATGTTTGGTGTCCCGAGACTTGCACGTTCATGTTCGGTGACCACGAGCTCACTCCAACCCTGGAAGAATACAGTATTGTCATGGGAAAGCCTTTGGTGTCGGAGTTAATTGGCCCACTTGTAAGAACTGAGCATGCATCGACCTTATCTGATTTCCTTAGAGTTAAGGGGGATGATGTGAGGAAAGTTTTGAAAGCTAATCGCAAGACCTGCCCGTTTTCATTCCTAAACGAGATTTTTCAAAATGCCCCATCTTTTCAAAAGAATAGATCTTCCTATTAGTTTTCTTCGGGTTCATGTTATTCCCACATTATAGGAACGCTATTAACCCTTCAGTGGCATGGGTAGTTCGTGAGGTATGTATGGGAAAGGGTTTTGTTAATGCCGTCCTGACTGAAACTTTTCTTTCCCTTACCCGCTTTAAAGAAAACAAAGACAAGGTTTTTCATGCCCCTCCTAAACTTTTGCAAATTTGGTTCTTTTCTCATGTTAAGGGGTTTGGTAGCTTGATGACCGTGAATGACATCTCTGACTCTAACCACCCCATCTTGAAGTTTAAAGATAGGAAGATGTTTGCCCCGATTATCATTATTCGAGTGGTTAGTTTTCATGACCAACCCCGGACCCGAAGATTTCCTATGGCACGCCAAATGGTTCCGAGTTCGAGAAGCGCGATTCGTGTGTGGGCTTACTGGACCTGTTCCTTTGTTGGGAATTACCGGAGTCACTGAGTATTACTCGACCCGAGTCGCCCACCAGTTCCAAGAGGTTCAACAACTTCCACCGACGATTCAAGAAGACCCGCTCAGGATAGATTTCCCTGATGGATGCCAAGATCACGAAGACTCCGTCGCGTTAGTCAAGTCAATGTGGGACATGTGCCACCCCGTAAGCTAATATGGCCCGAAGAGGAGTTGGAAGGGCAAGAGAAGACCTACTATGCCTCGATGGAGTACATCCTTAGGCATAAAATCCCGAAGAGCCTACGCCCGAAGATTCCCGACGTGCCATTAAAGACCACCCACCGAGCCGAGATCAAGCGCCTTAAAAGGAGCTCAAGGAGGCCGAAGAGCGTGCCTCGAAGTCGACCCGAGTTAGTGAGGGCGCCACAAACGAAAGTTGTCATCATTAGTTAGATTGAGTCAAGTGTAATGTGTAATAGAACCATGCCACATATTTCCGTCTTCAAAATAGTTTTGTGATTCAGGGGTTCTCCCTTGTTGTCTTTTTCTGTATTATGTAGCAACCTGGTTTTCGATGAAATAAATGAATTAGGGCGTTTAGATCTCTGTCATGGGCCGACCACCTAATCATTACTCGTGCTTATATATGCTTATCTACCATTTCTCCAGGTACTGACGAGTTGTCTATTGTCGTCTAACTATCAACACGGCTAAGAGGAGATCTCCAATCCGTACTCGCGCAAAAGCAAGGATGGAAAATGAAGATGTCAACATACGCATGGCCAACATGGAGAGCCAGCTGGCTCAACTCACCGCTCCGATGGCTGAGATAAGTCGAAAAATCGGTGAACCTCCGATCCACGGCCATAGTTGGAACCTCTACTCCCGTTTTGTCGGGACACACTCCACCCTCAGCGGGAGAGCCGCATGTCACCGATCTTGCTGAAAAAGGTGCTTCTGAGGAAGCCCCTTTTATTACGCCGGCAATCATCAATCTGGATCCTCTTCCAAAGGAGGAGCTCGTTGTCCGCTTCGATGAAGAAAGTGCGAGACGCTTGGCCAAAATGGAGGAGCGACGTGTGCCTTGCAAGGGTACGAGCGAAGGGAGCCGATAGGTTGTCTTCGTATGCCAAGACAAACTTCCCGAGAATTTTCAAGAACCCGAGTTCACGAGAAAGTATGACGGAACGGGATGCCCTAAGACCCATCTTAGATATTACGTGAGGAAAATGGCTCGTTACTCCGACAATGTCCCGCTCCTCATACATACATTCCAAGATAGCTTAGACGGCCCTGCCTTGTCGTGGTTTATCGCATTGGATATTGAAGAGCTGACTGGATGGGAGGATCTCGCTGACGAGTTTTTACAGCAATATAAGTTCAACTCTGAGATTGTCCCTACAAGAGAAGAGCTTGTTCGGATGGAAAAGAAGAGGAATGAATCGCTTAAAGTGTTTGCTCAAAGGTGGAGAACGATGGCATCACAAGTGAAGCCTTCACTGAGTGAAAAAGAAATGAAGCAACTTTTCCTCAAGACATTACCCCCTGAATACTTCAAAGGATTAGTGTTTTCAGGATGTCAAACGTTTTCACAGCTGGTAGAAGTAGCCGAAGGAGTCGAGTGGGCGCTTATCGAGGGGAAGATATCCACCGAAGGCACGAAGAGGTTCCTGACAAGAAAAGATAAGGAAGCCGCAGTTGAAGTAGCACTTGTGCAAGAGCCGCTTCTTCCTCGACCGCCCGCAATACGGCGCACAAGCCTATGGGGTTTCAAGGTAGCTCATCACGGGCATATGATAATGGCAAAAGGCCATTTCGAAAAGAATTTTCCTCACTACCGCGCCGCTGTCAAAGCTGTTGCCCATGCTTTTGAAAAGAGAATGGTTGCAAAGGAGGTACCTAGAGACAATCCCCCAAGATTCCCGGGGTTTGATATGACCAAGACTTGCGAATTCCACATGGGAGAAAGGGGGCATGATGTAGATGATTGCAGCGTGCTGAGATACAAAATTCAACAGCTTTTAGATAAGAACATCTTGACTTTTAAGGAGGCTCAACCTAACGTGCAACGGAACCCTCTACCAAATCATGCTGGGGGAGTGAATTTAATTGCTGAGGAGACGCGAACGAGTCAACAGCCTCTAGCGGTGGACGCTTCCAAGTTGTACGAGTCCTTAGTGCTGGCGGGATACTATGGAAGTCAGGAGGATGTGACCCTTGAAGAGAAGCTAGACTGCGTTCGCAGGATGGTAGCCATGGGGGTAATCCGACGCGGAGAAGAGGGAGAGAGGGTCGTATCCATGATAACGCCATCGTCATTCAGCTCATCTCTTTGCAATCTTGCTTGCATATCTCGGACGAGAAAAGTTATGCATGGAATTTTGAAGACCCCAGCTTTGTATGAGGAAGGGTTGATAGCCATGATAATCCCGATGGTGATTGAACTATCAGATGAGGAGCCTACCAGCGACATTGGGATGGAAATTGCTGAACCCACGGTGATAGACCTTATGGTCGAGGGGATGTCGGCAATCCAAGTCGCAGGAGCAAACGTAACAGCGGTCACGATCGAATTGCTACCCCAAGAGAAGGATAGAGTGGTGGTGTTGGAGAATCCTCCCAAATTCAATGCCAAAGCTGTACCTTAGAATTATGGAACGAACGAGGTGGACTCTGTCACACGATCAGGCCTCTGTTATGCACCTGATAAAGGAGTAGAAAAGAAGGCCGTGATCGAAGAGGAGGCAAAACAATTTGGTCGTAGTAAAATAGCGAATTCAATGTGGTGGACCAGCTGCGGAAGTCGCCAGCCCAAATCTCCCTTTTGGAATTGTTCAAATCTTCGAGAAGCATAGAGACATTTTTTCTTGAAGGTTCTCAATGAGGTACATGTGCCCGAAACAATCGATGAAGTCCAATTGGAAGGATTTGTTAGGGCCATTCTACTGAAAGACCAAATTTCCTTTACTGATGAAGATCTCCCTCCTGACGGCCCTAATCATACCAAAGCACTACACATCTCAGTGAAGTATGAGAGCACTCTCGTTTGCAGAGTATTGATTGACAACGGTTCGACGCTCAATATATGCCCGTTGGCTACGCTCCACCGTCTCGGCATTGAGCTTGGGAGAATCCGTCGGCAAGTCAACCGTGCGGGCTTTTGATGGGATGAAGAAGGAGGTGATAGGAGAAATCGAACTCGAGCCGCTGATTGGCCCTGTACTTTTCCAAGTCCCGTTCCAAGTGCTAGATATACCGAGCGCTTTTAATTTTCTGCTAGGGAGGCCATGGATCCACACTGCAGGTGTTGTTGCCTCCAGCCTCCACCAAAAGGTACGATTTGTGGTGGATAATAGGCTTATCACGATCCATGGAGAATCTGACTTCAAGATCTACCACGAGACATCCATCCCGTATGTGGAGCCTGAGTGTACCGAGAAATCCAGCTTTCAAACCTTCGAGCTGGTATCCATGGTCCACGTGCCTGCAGGATCTTTTACGAAGGCTCCTGAATTGTCTAAGCCGGCCATAGCTGTGGGGAAGATTATGTTGGCGAGCGGGTATAATCCTGGATAGGGCCTTGGATCACACGGTCAAGGTGTGCGAAAGCCCATTGAAGCTCATAAGAACCCGAAGAGGAGAGGCCTAGGATATGTTGAGGGGCGAGGTGGTCATGGCAACTGAGGAGGCCGTGGAAGGCAGAGAGGCCGAAGTGCCTAAGGAGGCCGAGGTGAGTATAGAAACCAAAGCGAGCACATTTCCCAAACCGAGGAGGGCGAGGGCGATCAAAACCTGCTTCCCCCGTTGCTGGAAGAGACATTTCCATGACCTCTAAGGATGTTGTTTGAGGAAGAAGATGACATCTATGGTGTGACCGAGCTATTCGAGGAAGAAGTCATATGTACCATCCTGGCGTACGAGGAAGCTGAGTCCTCTGAAATCACGGCTGTCCCTCCAAAGTAGGGCGGTTCTCGTTTAGTCTAGTCTTTCGTTTTATGTCTTCTCCCCTGCGTGGGACCTCGTAGTTTTTCTTTATTTATTTCTTGTTTGTGTCATTTGTAGTGTGAATTATGGTCAACCCCGATCTTGAGCCGTTGGTCGAGGGCGGTGTGTGTTAAAATACGGCCTTATCTTTTCCCATTCAATAGAGTAGACACGTGTTTAATTATGGACATGTGGAAGCATATCAAACTAGCCCTATGATGGTCGCTGAGGCCTAGGCCTCCACATGCTCCCTTGTTTGATTGTTTTGCAAGAACGAGGAAATCCGAAGATATGAGGATGAGTTCTTAAAGCTTTTTACAAAAAATACTTCGAAAATTCTTCAAAATGACATGCACCCCTTTATTATCAACATTGCCCTAACTTATCTCATCACATCTCAGGCATTACATTATGCATAATCGTGATAAAGACTCGTGTGACTTGGATGTGCATGAAGAGAGTCTCTCAGATTTCGATGATGCCGATGACCATCATAAGGGAATCGAGCATGAATGGAATCGACATGAAGAATTGAAGCCGCTGACAGAAGAACGAACGATCACCATAAATTTGGGTGATGCGGAGAACGTCGGGAAGTAAAGATCGGGGCAAGTCTTCCGAGTCGAGGCGGAAAGGATGACTACTCTCTTAAAAGAATATCAAGATGTGTTCGCTTGGACATACGCTGACATGCCGGGATTGGACCCCGAAATTGTGGAACATGCTCTGCCAACAGATCTTAACATGCCACCCAAGAAACAAAGACTCAGGAGAACTAAACCAGAGTTGTCCAAGAAGATCGAAGAAGAAGTGATGAAATTGTTGAAAGTAGATTTTATCGAAGTGACGCGTTACCCTGATTGGGTAGCAAATATTGTGCCTGTAATGAAGAAAGATGGGCGAATCAGGGTGTGTGTTGACTATCGTGACCTAAATCGAGCTAGTCCCAAGGATGACTTTCCGCTCCCGCATATCGATGTCTTAGTTGACAGTACGGCGGGATTCGAATTATTCTCCTTCATGGACGGTTTTTCTGGATATAACCAAATCCGTATGAAGGAGGAAGACAGGAGCAAAACATCATTCATAACTCCTTGGGGAACTTTCGCTACAAAGTGATGCCTTTCGGTCTAAAGAATGCTGGGGCAACGTATCAGAGGGCCATGGTCACATTATTCCATGACATGATGCACAAAGAAATCGAAGTATACGTCGACGACATGATTGCGAAATCAAGACGTGGTGAAGATCATGTTAAAATCTTGCGAAAGCTGTTCGAACGTCTTCGGAAGTTCAAGTTACGCCTCAATCCCGCAAAATGCGTTTTTGGAGCGAAATATGGGAAGCTATTAGGATTCATGGTTAGTAGTAGGGGCATAGAGATTGATCCATCGAAGGTTAAAGCCATTTGTGATTTACGACCCCCGACCACCGCCCGAGAAGTCCGCGCTGATGGGACGACTTAATTATGTGGCGAGATTTATCTCGTCAAATGTCCGAACAACGAAGCCATTCTTCAAGCTCCCGAAAAAGAATGCAAAGATTGAGTGGGATGCTGAGTGTCAAGGTGTCTTCGAGAAGATAAAACACTATCTCACTCATGCGTCGGTCCTAGTGCCCCCTCTCCCTAAAATTCCCCTGATTTTGTACTTAACCATACACAACGAGTCATTGGGAGCCATGCTAGCCCAGAAAAGACCAAACGACGGAAGAGAACGTGCGATATACTACTTGAGCAAGACGTTCACCATTTCGAGAGGAACTACACGAAGTTGAGAGGACTTGCGTGGCTTTGATTTGGGTCTTGCACAGCCGCGGCAATACACGCTTCATCACCGAATCTTTTCGGTGACCGAAAATGATCCCATCGGTATCTATTAGAGAAGCCGGCATTGGTTGGCAAGTTAGCCAAATGGCAAATTTTAATTTCAGAGTTCGACGTTCAGAGCCTGGGACAAAAGTCCGTTAAGGGTCGTGCCATAGAACATGTTAGCGAGAGAGTTCCGAGGGATTTGGAGCATCTGATGAAGATAGTGACGCGGAAGATCGAATTTTACTTGTATCAAGCGATAAATGGACGATGTACTTCGATGGCGCAGTTAACTTAGCCGGGTCTGGTACTGGGGCAGTCCTTATCTCTCCAGATGGACAACACTACCCTGTTGCTGCTAAATTGACGTTCCCTTGTACGAATAATGTCGCTGAATACGAAGCATGCATTCTCGGCCTCCAAGCCGCCATCGATATGAAAATCCGGAAGCTACAATTTTATGGCGATTCGAACCTTGTCATCTTACAGACTAAAGGCGAATGGCAAACACATGATTCTAAATTGATTCCGTATCATGAGTTCCTAGAGGAGTTAATGGAAGGATTCCAAGAAATAGCATTCGAATACTTACCAAGATCTCAAAATCAGTTCGCGGATGCCTTGGCTACCTTATCCTCAATGTTACAAGTAGCTGGAGGCATAGACATTGAACCATTGAGAATTGAGATTCTTAGACGCCCAACTTATTGCATGACAGTCGAAGAGGAGCCCGACGGGCAGCCATGGTATCACGACATATTGAAGTACCTGCAGAAAGGCGCATTCCCCGAAGGAAGCGAAGCCGCAGACAAGAAGTATATCTCGAGGCTGGCATCAAGATTCTTCGCTAGTGGAGCTGTCCTTTATAGAAGGTCTTTCGACTCAACGACTCAACATTGCTAAGGTGTGTCGACGCTAAAGAAGCCGACCGTCTGATGAAAGAGATACATGAAGGAGTGCGACCCCCATATGAACAGACACCTCTTGGCCAGAAAGGTCATGCGACTCGGTTACTACTGGCTGACCATGGAGTCCGACTGCATTCAGCAAGCGCAACGATGCCATCAGTGCCAAATTTATGGAGACAAGATAAATGCCCCTCCAAATGAACTTCACCAAATGTCTCAATCCGGCCATTTTCAATGTGGGGAATTGATGTGATTGGGCCCATCAACCCCAAAGCTTCAAATGGGCATCGATTTATCTTGGTGGCGATAGACTACTTTACCAAGTGGATCGAGGCCAACTCGTATGCCAACGTCACCGCCAAGAATGTGGCCAAGTTTATTCGTCGCGATATTGTTGCTCGTTACGGGGTACCTGAGGCGATCATCACTGACAATGGCACTAATTTGAACAACAGAGTCGTGGATGGCTTGCTTAGTGAGTTTCGAATTAAACATTTGAACTCGTCACCCTACCGCCCTCAGATGAATGGAGCAGTGGAGGCGGCGAATAAGAACATAAAGAAAATCCTGTCGAAGACTGCTGAAAATTATCGCGATTGGCATGAGAGGCTTCCTTATGCACTAATGGCGTACCGAACTTCTATCCGCACCTCTACAGGGGCAACTCCTTTTTCACTCGTGTACGGGATGGAAGCGGTCTTACCTGTTGAGGTGGAAGTTCCTTCTTTAAGGGTCATTTCTCAGTCTAAGCTAGATGAGACCGAGTGGATGCAACAAAGGCATGAACAGCTAAACATGATCGATGAGAAGAGATTGCAAGCTATGTGTCATGGGCAATGCTATCAAAGACGAGTCGCAAAAGCCTTCAATCGAAGGGTGCGTCCTAGCACTTCGAGGTCAATGACTGGTGTTGAGGAAG
Organism: Eucalyptus curtisii; assembly: GCA_017140595.1. Classification (NCBI taxonomy): domain Eukaryota; kingdom Viridiplantae; phylum Streptophyta; class Magnoliopsida; order Myrtales; family Myrtaceae; genus Eucalyptus; species Eucalyptus curtisii. The sequence continues at coordinate 13,233,415 of CM029504.1, forward strand.
GTGCTTCCGATCATACCAGATCCTTGTGGCAAATTCACCCCAAACTATGAAGGGCCGTATGTCATTAAGAAGATTCTTCCTGGTGGCGCCATGATTTTAGTTGAAATGGATGGCAGTGAATTACCTAGACCTGTAAACACTGATGCAGTCAAGAAATATTTTCCATGAATGAAATCAAGGCCGATGGATCACTTCATGCACAATTCAAGTCGCATAGCATCATGCATAGCATTGTAGATACCATGCATATGCTGCATGCACGCATATCTATTTGTGTTTCAGGCACCCTACCGTTTGACGGGGAAATGGCAGAGGAAAGAGCTGACTCGAGAATCCATCGAGTTTTCGCACAAACGGTTGAATGTCTCTTTTGAGAGGTAAGTCGAGACGATAAAGGGGCAAAACAAAACAAAACAAACAAGCAAAAGGAATAAGGACAAAAACAAAAATGCATGACATGATTCGTATGATCTATTCTCTAGTGTCACTATGCTCGCTTCGCGTCTGCGACCCTCAAGAAAATGGTTCGTAAAAATGACTTTATTCGGGCAAAAGAGTCAAACGTTAACCATGCCAAACAAGAAATGCTTAGGATGAAGAAAGGCAAGCCTATTTCCAAATACGTCCTTCAAACACTTTTGAGAGTTCAATGTCCTTCAAACACTTTTGAGAGTTGAGTGAGAGACAGCCTTCTCTTAGGACGAATGACTCATTCGCATTGAGTGCAAAGATCGAAATGATAAAGGTGTTTCATTCATCAATCCCAAGCATTGCACTTGTCTCTTGCAACCCCTTCGGCCCAAAAAAAAAAAAAAGTAGTACCCTTGTCAAGAACGACTCGAGAATGGGGCAGCATAAATGGTTACAATCGTGTTGTAGAGCGAAAGATTGAGAAAGATTCTATTACTTTCACTTGCATCAATCTTCTGGTGATAGCTTCAGAGGAATTCTCATTAAAGCTTGACTCGTCCCAAAGTGAAGAATAGCATTTCCTTCTCTATCCAAACACTAATACCCATTGCCTAAACCAATTTGGGCCTGATTATTCATTTCTGAACCCCGAGCGATGATCATCTCCCTTCACTGGGGCAAGGCATAAAAATTGACCAAATGCAATTGACAGTCACGAGAAAATGTGAAAACATCTCGAAAGTCATAAGAGCTACGAAAGTCAAAGAGTAAAAGTTTGACAAACTAGGGGCACGGAAAAGCAGTGTGCCTGGTAAAAGCAAGGCCAATGCCCGTCGAGAAAAGAGCCAAAAGGCTGCATCTTATGTAAAAAAATTATTATCAAAATGCCGGCGTGAAAAATCATCGCAAGTGCAAAGGAAATCAGAAAAAAGGAGCAAAGCTCCTGTGCAGAAGTGATTAGTAAAGGAACTTTCAAGATGCCCTATGTTCCTAAACCCAAATGACTTTAAAAGGTCGATTGACCTGGTCACGATACCATGATGATCACCGGCTCTAAAAAAAAAAAAAAAAAAAAAAAAAAAAAAAAAAAAAAAACTCCTTGAAAAGTTTAAGCCTTTTGAGCCTCTCCCGAGCCAACATTACAACCCTCTTCCAAAGTCTATTCTGATTGGGATGATTTGAGTGAAAATGAGAATGCCACAAAGAAGCTATTGCTTGAAGGAGTGGAAGTAATTCTATCTTGTCTTATCTTCCGAGTTCTCGACTTGTAAACCCGATGAAGACAGCGACAAATGTTCCTTTATTGGCCTCAAAGCGATAATTCCTTTGTGTAAGTCCTAACCAAGCCTATATTGCGATCCTTGCAAAAGACCTTTTTGATCGATTAGATTGTACTCATTGCGAATGTTTCTGAAAGCCTTTGACGTGAGTTATGTGAGATATCCTCAACAATCAGTTATTTCCCACATGAATGGATGGGATCTAACAGCCATTCTATCAAGAGTGTGAGAAATCCTCTATGACTAAGAAACTCTAGTTTGGCATGCTTAATGAGTCTTTTTCACGAGTCATAGCCATTTTGATGAGAACTCGACTCCTAGAGAAATTGATGATTAATGATACATCCCCAAACAAGATGACAATTTTGTGCTACATGATGCTAATTGACATTGAATTTAAAAAAAAAAAAACCGAACTTAGCTTGATGAGCTTGTTCATTTAATGCTGTAATATTGCCAATACGTCTTTTGATGATGTCTCTAATGACGCTTGCTCAAGTTGAGTTTGACAGGATTCCTCAATGAAGCCATGCAATTTTCAAGGGGTTAGCGGGTGCTTCCCTAAAAAAAAAAAAAAAAAAAAAAAGTTCATGGTTAGCCTTAAACCATGCCATCACCAAAGGTTCATGGTCAACCTTAAACCATGTCATCTACAAAAGTTCATTGGTTTTCCTTAAATCATGTATTTTCATACCCGGTCGAAACCCGTTTGTACACGGTGAGACCTTCCTCCCGGTCAAAACCTGTTTGTACACGGTGAGACTTCTCCTCCTTCCTATGACCCGGTGAGCTTTCCGTAACTCAGAGTCCTTCCCCTCCTTCCTATGACCCAGTGGGCTTTCCGTAGCCCGGAGTCCTTGTCCTCCTTCCTATGATCCGGTGGGCTTTCCGTAGCCCGGAGTCCTTTTACCCCATTCCTATGACCCTGTGAGCTTTCCGTAGCCCGGAGTCCTTCCCCTCCTTCCTATGACCCGGTGGGCATTCCTATGACCCGGTGGGCTTTCCGTAGCCCGGAGTCCTTCCCCCCCTTCCTATGACCCGGTGGGCTTTCCGTAGCCCGGAGTCCTTTTACCCCCTTCTTATGACCCGGTGGGCTTTTTGTAGCCCGGAGTCCTTCTCCTCCTTCCTATGACCCGGTGGGCTTTCCGTAGCCCGGAGTCCTTTTACCCCTTCTTATGACCCGGTGGGCTTCTATAGCCCGGAGTCTTTCTTCCTCTTATCAACAAGATGCGCTTTCACAGTTATGAGTCCTTTCCATCGACCTAATATGTGCATATGCACCTAGGGTCTTTCTCTACCGCCGAAATAATTTAGGTGTCTTCTGTCTTTGAATGCAACCTCTTCGAGGCTACATTCAAAGAGGGGCACTGTTGACACCTAATTTTTCACCTAAGTTAATTAATTTAAAATAGCATTAAATGTTAGGAATTAATCACAAAAGAAAATTAAAAAATGTTATTCAATTTTAAAAAAAAATCGGTCCGGTCGGGCCGAACCCGGCCCTAGCCCACTTCCTCCTCCTTCAGCTGCCCCACGAGTGAGCCGGTCGTCTCCCCCAACCGGTCTTCACCGCAAGACCCGCAAAAGAAAAACCGAGGCGAGCAAGCGGCGACGGAGGGAGCAAGGGGATCGGTAACAGTGTGGGCGGCGTGATCCGCGGGTCGGGGGTGCAGTCCGGCCAACAAGCTGGCAGCTGCAAAGGCCATGCGCGCTTGCTGGCCGGGGATAAAAACCGGAATAGGGGGGATCAACAAAAAAGGAAGAAGCCGAGAAACACTGAGAGAAACCAGGAGGCAAGGAGAGAACAGAGAGCACCGAAGAGAGCTCGAGAGAGTAGAGGACGAGCCAAAGGGAGAGAGTGAGACTGAAGGACAGCTTCGCCATCGCCAATCGTCCGCCCGAGAGTCGTCGTCCACCGCAGCGCTCCCCTTCGAACCATGTAGGTCATTCCCGAGTACGTCTGCCCTGTTTTTGGTGGGGCGTCGGGCTGGAGCTCGTGGTCGACTAGTTCGCACGAGCTTCAGTCTCGGTCCTCGCCCGAAATTGTGTTGTGCTCGTGTTCATTCCTCACACAGCATATGCGTGCTTTTTGTAGTGCTTTATGCAAATATTTCTTTGTGTTTGGTGTTATGGCCAAGACTTGTCATTTTTGTTTAAACTCAAGATAAATGCTGATAAACTTGTCCCCGAGTCAATCCGAGAATAGTGTTTGTGTATCGTGTGATGATCTTGGCCCGAACCCGAGCCCCGATCGAATCTATGCTTACCTCTCTAGTTAGTGCGTCTTAGGTGTTCGATAAAATGCCTGAGTGAATGGCCGAAGTCCTCAATAATCCAGTTTGATGACTGTTTGCCTTTGTATTGATGAACCATGTCTGCTGTCATTTTTTTTTATATATTTTATTGTGATTCCGTGGCATGTCTACCATCTCTTTGAGCTATCGTGGGAAGGACCTCCAGCGGAACTACCTTCCCTCTCCGGCGGGTCCCGTGATTTAAGGCCGTCCTACATGGCACTTCTTCCTATTTTAGTGTACCCTATTTGTTTGGCGAAAACCTGGGATCGAAAATGTTAGTTTCGACAGTTATTTCCTTTGGTTGTTGTGGTCGCCGAGGTTGGGTGTTGTTAGCCAGTTGGGTGTTGTTGGCCGGAACGATGGTGGAGCCGTGCGGTGTCCGTAAAGGATGGTTAAGTGTCACGGTTATGTGTTTTTAAAAAAAAAAAAAAAAAAACGAAGAAAAAAAAGAATAAGATGAAGTTGCAGAAAAAAAAAAAGGCGTCAGGGAAGAAGACAACGCCCGAAGAAGAGAACGTGTAGAGAAGAAGACCAAAAAAAAAATAAAAATAAAAGAAGAAACAAAAGAAAAAGGAAAGTGTAGAAAAAATGAAAAGTAAAACAAAATATGGAAAAAGAAAGTAAAAGGGGCTTCGGAAAGAGGAGTCGCAGAAGCAGATGGTGCAGGGAAAAGGGGTGCAGTGAGAAAAGACAAAACAAAAAAATTACTTAATTAATTTTTATTTTTAAAAAATAAAAACGTTTAAAGAAAAATCCAAAAGTGTTGGATCCGAGTTTGGGTTGGGTCCACGGACCGGAATGGGTTTACCCGATTCAGACCCATTTTCCCGAATTAAATATTAATAATTTATTAAAACTTCAAAAAAATTTCAAAAAAAAAATTCAAAAATTTCGAAAAAAAAATAATAAAAATAAAAATAAAAAAAATAACAAAAATAACAAAAATAACAAAAATTCAAAAATATTTCCGAAAGTTCAAAACTCCAAAAACATTAAAAAATTCGACCTTTTTCTTATTTTCTTATTATTTTTATTATTCTTAAAAAAATTAATTAAAAAAATATAAAAAAATTAATTAAAAAAAATGTCCAAAATCCAAAAATGCAGGTTTTGATTAGGAATGACCATGCATTGCCCTTATAGTGTGATTAGGCCTCTAATTGTTCGTATATTGATTATATTACATGTTTAATTCACTTGTTTAATTTAACTATGTTTGCAATTGTTTAGTTGTTTATTTTTATTGCAATTAGGATCTTAGTAGTTATGGCTGTTATTTTAATGATTGTGCACCCGCTTGATCACCTCACATGTTAGTGGATAGGTATGAAATCAATCCAAACTGCCTGACAAGAATCATTTCTTTTTAAGATGAACAATATTAGGTACCGAAAGGGCACTAATTAGTCAATTAATGTAATCAAGTCCCCGACCCTAGAATCTGCGGGTTGCGTAGGAAGTGTGGCATACTCCCGTGCCACACTTGGTTTCTAGCCGACCCTAATAGGCTAGTGGCGACTCATTTTGCACAATTTCTTAAGAATATTCCAATGTCACGCGGGGTATGAGCTTGGGAGAGCCCACGCCTAATCATGGGCCTTAGACCCGTCCTTGCAGCAATACCCCTAAACCCGTTCCCTCCCCCCGAGGGTAGGTCGCGACACTTCTTCTTCATTAACCACCTTCCCGCGGTTGCTGTTCGCCGGCAACCAATCCGGTGAGCTCGCCGGAGGCAAGCCCAGCCTCGCTAGTGGCCAGGCAGGTCTCGCCCAACCCTGGCAAGGCCCGCCGCCACCGCCGAGGCCGAGCCTCGGTGGGGTTGGGCGAGCCTCGCCAGTGGCCAGGCGGGCCTCACCCAGCCCCAGCGAGGCTCGCCCAGCCCCACCAGTGGACCGGCCACTGGAAGAAGAAGAACATGAGAGAAAGGAAACAAAGAAAAAAAAAATTATTTAAAAATTAAAAGAAATTAATTTGGAACTGAATTAATGAACACGGTACCAAACGCAATTCGATTTTAGAATAAAAAATTTTGGACAGTTACCAAACGGCTTAAAATGCTTAGAAATTGTTCCTGGGAACAGAATAAAAAATAATCGTTTCTGATCAGAATCTATTCTCGAGAACAGAATAGTTACCAAACGCACCTTAAGTACACTTAAAAGCGAAATTCTTACTCGGTCATTCCACACTAAAGCAAATAAGATGAGCATTAGAGTTCTCTCTACGAGTTCTCTATGAAATGATTGAGTGATTGTAAATATTTGAGTAGGTCAACATTTAAACCGAATAACATAAATCTCCGGTGCCCTTATCATTTCTTGTTGATTTCTTTGATAATTTCTTTTCCTCCCATTAGACTTGAATTTGCAAGATCATTAGTTAATGTCCACCATTCGACAACATGTATTATAAGTTTAACCGCTAAAGAATTAAATTACCATGCACCTATGCACTGAGTTCTTGGGACCATTCTCTCCCTGAATTTGCGAAAACTCAGCTCAAGAACATCATACGTCGGCGAGAAACATGTCAATTTAGGAAATCAACGTGGATGATGTGATATGGAGACAACCAGTCAAACGCACTTAAAAGGGAATCCTGATCTCCTCCAAATAATTGCAAATTAACTGCTCTTTTCTAACCCAACTTTCAAAACGGATCGTCTTCTGACGTCACTTCCTAGTACGCACCATAAGCACATAAATCTCAAAATGGCTAATGTTCTTGTTCCCGGGGGGACAGGACACCGAAGAAAAAAGGAAAAGGAGATCCCGAGATATCTCATTAAAGGTTGTGGTCATGATCTTCTTAGATATCTCCCCTCTTAGGAAAAAAAGATCGGAAAGTCCCCTCGTTGGCTATTTCCAAATTCGAACTAAAAAAAAAAAAAAAAAACGGAATTACCGGACCCAACGACGGTTCGCGCGCGAAATCCTCATTTGCCGCGGTCCGACAACGTGATTATGGCACGTTCATGATCAGAAATAGCTTTACTTAGGTCGTTAAATGAACACGATAATCCTCCAAATTTTTTCAAAACTTTTGAGATGCGGTCGCGTCATCTTTTTGCTAAGACGAATACGGGTCGCTTTCTCAAATCAACATTGTGAAAAATTCAGAAAATAGGAAAGGCCGTCGCTAGCTATATATTCCACCTCCGCTTTAGTCCACAAGAACATTGCTACTACTTTCCTTCTCGGGACAAACACGCCTTTTCGCTTTGGGACGAAATAAATAAAATAAAATAAAAACAAAACAAAACAAAAAAAGGAAAAGAAAAAGAGGAAATCTTTCTGACGGCTGGATGGACGTACACGCGAGCCGCGAGGGGCGAACGGACGGCTCGGATCGCTCGAGAAAGAGAGGGCCGGAGTCAAATCTGCCACTCCCCGCAGTCGCTCTGGGGTCACGCGGCGACTGTTTTTGCTTGGCGAGCAAGGCATTCTCCCACAGCGATCACTCCCTAACTGATCGTACCGCCGGAAGCGAGATTCTCGTTCGGCGATGGCGATGACGACCGCGGAGCAGCGCGACGGCGGCGGCGGCGGCGGCGGCGGGAGGAGCGGGAGGAAGCGCAAGAGGGCAGACTCCAAGAGAAAGCTCGTCGCCGGCGATAGAGTGGAGGTGAGATACCGCGCACGCCGTCCTCGTCCTCCTCCCCACTTAACCCCGTCGGCATTACTCGTCGATCGCGTCTCTTGCTCGTAGAGACTGAGATTTTTCCCGCGTCTGAACGATGGCCGCATTGTTTGCGTTCTGCGCGTTTTCCACGTCCGGTTTGCCGTTTGCTCTGTTCGGCGCGCTTTGCGTGGTTCGTTCCGTGGTTTTTTTACGTGTCATGTTACGGTCGAGGAGCGCGCTCGGGGGGGCTCGTGATCGCGTCGGTTCTCTGTCGTCCTGAGTGCAAGAAACTCTCCTCGGGACTCTTTTGATCGATGGAGGATTCTTTTCTTATCGCCGTTTGAGTGAATTTCGTTTGACTTTTTTTGTGCAGGTGAGGAGCGAGGAGGACGGCCTTCTGGGTTCTTGGCACTCGGCGGTGGTCATTGGATGCGACGATCTTATACGGGAGGTTCGGTATAATCATATTTTAGATGATGATGGCTCCGGCAAGCTCACCGAAGTTTTGCCCGTTTCGCCGCTTCTTGATGGTTTAAATCCTGGTGATGTTGACCGGAACGGTTGCCGGGGTAATATAAGGCCCTTGCCTCCGGTTGTGGTATTTGGTCCATGGGACCTGCCTTATGGTTGGTGCGTGGATGCTTATTACAACAACGCTTGGTGGGAAGGAGTGGTTTTTGACCATGAGGATGGCGCGGAGAAAAGGAATGTTTTCTTCCCAGATTTAGGGGATGAACAGTTTACCGCGATTGGGGACATGCGCATCACTCAGGATTGGGACGAGAGCACGTGCCATTGGCGGAGTCGTGGGTTCTGGTCGTTTCTTCAGGTCACGGAAGCCCTCGAGGAAGAGTGGCCCCTCCCTGTATCTGTGAAGCAAATTTGGTACGACTTGCGAGCGAAAGGGGGTCTTGACATGACGATGGGTTGGACTTCTCGCAATGAATCACTGTGGAAGAAGCTGGTGCTTGAAGTCATTAATGATAATCTTGAAATAGTCTTAAGGGATGTTTTACCCCTTTTGGACTCTGCGAGCGACCTAATGGAAGAAGACTGTCCCGTTTTCGAGTCACCAGCACCGGCTCTGAATGTTCAAATGCTTCCCAACAGAGATACCAATGGTCCTTGTTGTACCCTGCCTGTTGATGAGCCATCAGTTGTGGAAAGAGCTGATCAGGACACTAATGTGACCAACATGGTAAATCACGTCTTAGATAATGTCGATGAAACTGCTGCCGGATTTCATAGCTCAGGTTTCAGCAGTAAACCTGGTCAAGAGGTGCATGGTCTGGAGATAATGGATTCTTTCGTGGTACATGGTGTGCCAATCACGAATACTTCTGATGAACAAGAACTGTATTGGGACAGCAAAGTTCCTTCTACATCACCGGAGGCTTTACCCACGTTACCCTTTAATCTGGAAAGGAATTCTTGCAACAGTTTGCAAATCACTGCTAAAGCTTCTTCTACGATGAACGCCAACCAAAACAGTAACCCTATATCCAATTCAATTTGCAGTAACTCTGGAAACTGGCTACCTCTTGGTCCTGATTTGCTTCCAGGGGCTCAGTTCTGCCCTGATGTTATTGATAATTACGTGAAGGGATGCGGACATGGTTCAGCTTCTCTGGTAATGGATGTTAGAAAACATCTTTCATCTTTGGGGTGGGAAATGCAGGGCATGAGAAGAGGGGCTCAGTTCAGAGTGAGGTACTTGTCTCCTCATGGGAAATGTTACTATTCTCTTCTGCGAGTCTGCCGGGATTTAATCGAGAAGAATGGAGAGATTTTATCACTTACATCTGAAGATGCTGACAAGAGCATGGTCACTTCACCTAGAGATCTGACATTTTCTTTACCTTCACAAGATCAGAACAGTTGTGGCCATAATTCTGCTGTACTATTTGATGTTCAACCTGTCTACTGTCCTCAAGCTGTTGTTGACTACTACATGCTTCAAGTAGAGAAGGGTGGTCGCAGCTACCATGACAATGCAGCACGTGACCTGAGAGTGAAGGTCAAGATGCACCTTTCAGCAGTTGGATGGACGTTCCGTTGGGTGTATAAGGCAGGAAAATTACAGAGGCAGTATGTTTCGCCCAGTGGATGTGGTTATTTTTCACTTCGAATAGCCTGCAAACGTTGCATAGATGATAATCGGCTCCAAAATGCAAACAACAGCAAGCAAATGGAGGAAGAGTCACCGAGCAACAAACTTCCATATGTAGTAGGCAATCTCAACATTCAGAAAACCTCGGTGCCAGAAAACGCCCTTTCTGAAATGTTGCGTGATGAAAATACTAGCCAATCAGCGTTGGGAAAACTACGTAATCTCAGTGTTGTCAATTCTAAAAGTAGTAAAAGATTGCAATCGAAGAAAGATCTAGTAATGCATTCTGAATCTCAAACTAGTAGTAGCTTAGAACAAATCAGTTCAAATGCTATGACAGAGGGATCGACGAGGTGTTCTGGTTCTTTGTCCGAGTCAGGAGATGACTTAGAAACTAGTCGGCCAGCTCCCACTCTAGTATCGAGAAAGAGAGTTCGGCATATGGTTCCCCAGTTCTCACAGCATCACCCAAAAACTATGTTGTCCTGGTTGATGGACAACAATGTAGTGTTGCCAAGAGAAAAAGTATTTTACCGCCGCAGGAGGCATTCCAGTAATTTGGCAAATGGGCGTCTACGACGTGATGGGATCAATTGTAGTTGCTGTGGCAATGTTTTTACTTTAAATGGTTTTGTTAATCATGCTGGAGGTGCCAACATTACCAACATGAAGCCAGCTGCCGCAATTTTTCTAGGAGATGGCAGGTCTCTGTTAGACTGCCAGCTACAGGCATTTCGTGCTAAAGGCATGAGTCGCATCATGAGACAAACAAGAAGGACAAGGACCAGTGGTCTTCATGGCATCCTCAATGATTACATATGCTCCGTCTGTCATTATGGGGGTGAACTGATATTATGCGACGGGTGCCCATCCTCTTTTCATAAGGGTTGCCTTGGTCTAAAGGTTGGTCGTGATCATTTTAAGTATTTTGCTGCGAACTTATGCAATTTTGCCTCCATCAATGTGTGTCTGTTTTGGATGCACGAGCAAACTTCTGAAAGGACAACACAGTAACATCTGATTATGTTGCCATCTATAGGACGTACCAGACGGGGACTGGTTTTGCCCCTCATGTTGCTGTGCAATTTGCAACCAATGCAAGTCCAGAGAAGATGCTGGTTGTTCTGTGGATGACCATGTTTTACATTGTGACCAATGCGAGCGTAAATGTATGTATATAAGCGCTTTATAATTGCTATTTTAATGCTGAATCCTTTTGTAACAGCTGTTTTCTCTGCTTGATCAAATGCTGTAGATCACATTGGATGCCTAAGGACGAGAGGGTGACTAAATTGGAAAGGGATCATAAGATGAACTGGTTTTGTAGCAAAATGTGTGAAAAGGTATGTCAAACTGCCGTTGATCTCCTTTTCCGTTTCCACCAGTATTTTAAGGAGTAAATCACTAGATCGGTTCTCTTTGCTAAGCTGGATACTTGATGGCACAGGCGGCTTCCTCTTCTAGAAATATTTTCAGTACCGATACTTCTCACATGAGATTTGAATCAGACAATAAAAATTTATTCATTTCCAATCTTGAGAATAAATATAGTTGTTTTCCTTTAAATCAGACGATCCACCTGTAACAAGGGGCTAAAGGAAATACACATTAAACTACTTGATGATTCAGTATTTAATGTCAGTCCTCAATGAAGTCTAAATGTGCCAGAGGTGCAAGATCTTGATGAAAACTACTGTTTGATTGCACTTTCTTACTTTCTATGAATGGAAAATTGAATGTAGAGAAACCCTAGAAGTTTTTCCAAAACTCCGTTTTCTTCAAATCCCACAGGTTTTTCAAAACATGTAAAAGAGTCTTGGGACTTATGTCCAATTTCACATTTTTTAGCTATTATTTCAATCATAATTGGTGCCTTCTTATAAACTAGTAATTGCTCTACTCCATTTTTCCTTTCCATGGTCATTTCAAAGGGGTGCCATCATATAGTAATTTGTGTATATAGGTTGCCTGACATGAAATTGTGTTTCACATTATATTATAATGGCAGGTATCTGCAGGTCTGTCCGAGCTCTTAGAAAAGCCAAGAAGATTGGGAACTGATAACTTGACCTGGACATTGCTAAAATGTGTAAAGCCTGATCATAATGGTGTCAATTTTCTTGATATTGAGGCTGCTGCAGAAAATTACGCCAGGCTAAATCTTGCTCTTGATGTGATGCATGAATGCTTTGAGCCCGTTAAAGAGCCTTACACTAGTAGTGATCTTGTCAAGGATCTTATTTTTAACAGGAGGTGAAACATCTTAATTTCATCCATAGTCGTTCTTTACTTTTGTGATGTTAGTCTCTATGCTCTAGCATACTTTTTGAGTTTACTTCTCCAACTGAAGTCCTTTGGCTTATGCATGTCATTTCAAACTGTCGCGTCCTATGCTTAAATCTTTTATGGGAAGATGTTAGCAAAATTATGTTGAAAATGCGGATCAAATGATGTCGAAAACACATATTCCCGAATTTGCAGCATTGCAGGATGTGCTTGGAGCCTTTCTCACATTCCTCATTCTTCTTTACTTCAGCATCCATAACTTTCCCAATGTTTGAATCCCTGTGTTTTTGCCATTCCGCAGATCAGAGTTGAATCGTGTAAACTTCCAAGGATTTTATACAGTACTTCTTGAAAAAGATGATGAGTTGATCACTGTGGCAACCGTAAGGTATACACTCAGTACGTGTAAAGTTTGTCAGGTTATAGGTCCTTTATTTTTTCAACTTTCACTTTTTACGTACCAAAAAAATGATTGGAACATCTCTCTTCCCAAAACAAAGGATCTACGGTGGAAAAGTGGCTGAAGTGCCTTTGGTTGGGACGAGGTTACAGTACCGTCGGCTTGGAATGTGTCGCATTTTGATGGATGAGCTTGAAAAGGTACTTCTCAATGTTCACCATGTTAAAGCGTGAATGTGGTTGTGCGTCAAGCTATTTTCTTTTTTGTTCTTCCCTAATGGTTCTTTTTCCTCTAGGATTTTGGTCTGTGTTTTTTCATTCCCTGTGCATTTGAGTTTCTTTCATTTTTCTTTGCAAATGGAAAATAGATGCTTTTTTAAATCTGCCATATGTTATCAATAGGATGTTTACAACCCATCTTATTTCAATGTTAAATTGTTTGTTTGTTGATCATGTTGGTTATCTGCTCGCCTTGTCATTTTATAGACAAACCATTAGTTCAGAGTATATATATCTCTAACAATATGAGAGACTGCCATGGTAAACCTTCTGTTCTGTTTATTTTGTCGAGATGTGACTCCCAAGATAAACCAAACTAGTTAAGGTTCAAATTTTTTATGATCTTATTCTTTTCTTTTAACAATTTTGCGGGACTATTAACAAGATAATTTTTTTTAGTGGTGCAAATCCAAAAACCCATGTTCAGAATAATGCAAGTAAGGAGACTTGAATTTTTCATGAATCTTAATCAATCCGCAGAATGATGACCATATATATGTCATTATATGACAACTAGAAAATGCATCTTAGGCTCATATATTTTGTGTAGCTGGCTTTCTATTATATATGACATTGTTTGTTTTTCATTTCAGGGGATTTTTCCCGTCCTAGATGGTATCTGGATGATATTTCTGTTTTGCTTAGTTTAACTTTGAATGTGGCTTTGATGTTTGGCAAGTGGACAACTTCTATGACAAGCATTTAATTGAAAGGAGAGTTGTCCAGTGTGATGAACTTTCAGTGGCTGAATAGAAACTTGATTGTCTTGCTTTTTGGATCTGCCATTCTGATCCATATGCTTCTCGTTACAGAATCTGAAGGAACTGGGAGTGGAAATGCTGGTTCTACCTGCTGTTTCTAGTGTTCTAAACACGTGGATCACCTCGTTTGGATTCAAGAAGATGACAGATGGTGAAAGATTACAGTTTCTTGGTTACACCTTCTTGGATTTCCAGGGAACAGTCATGTGTCAGAAACGTTTAGCTGATATCACATTGGCAGAATCAAACTTACCCAGAGGTAAGTTTTGAGAAATCTCAGGCAAAGAAAAAGCAGCTGATAGTGTAATTCTGCCAGTGATTCAATCATCCATGCCTTGTTTCAGGGAGCTGGCATACTTTTGAAGATGATGCAAACCATCAGCTTGATGAAGTTGATTTGGTGGGTTCCAGTGCTGTCTTCGATATTCTTCGAGAAGATACCACTGAGGATAGTGAAACTGTTGCTGAAGGCCAGTTGAGGTACTCATCACGTCTCACTTTGCTACTGAGCTAACTTGGAAGGATTCAAGGATCAAAAGAAAAAACAAAAGTATCTGTGGAAAAATGCTTTATCTGTAGAAAAAAAAGGTGCAATGCCTTGTAATTTCAAAAATGGAACATGTCCTTAATATTGGCATGGTTTCTTGAAGTTATATGCACTATGACACACAATATGATAACTTAATAGGCACTCTAAGTTATTGTGGCCTAAGTTTGGAAGGCTAAACTGAATCAAGAGATCGTAATTACCTGCATGATTGACATCGGGTAAAAAAAGGGGGGTATATATAGTCAGTATTTTGGCGCCTTGGAAATGACGTGCTTGAAGCATGTGCTCCAGACCACAATTCTTAGGTAAGTTTGTCAGCAGTTAGACAATATGATGCAAATAACATGTAATCAGACTTAACGGATGGTTGAAACTAAATTAGTGATGCATGATTACGACAACAAAGACAATACATTAACATTTCCAGTACCAATGATGCTGATAACTCTTCACGCTCTATTCATCCATCTTGTAAAATTTGGAATCCTTGGTTGTAAATTAGGAAGACACTTTCCATTGCATCAAGAGGAGGAAGAAAGGAATAAAAATCTTGAAGTGTTCTATTAAAGGTGATCTTGCTTGGGCTTTCAAAGGTGCCGTATATATAATTGTATATGCTCGTATAAACAAAGGTGGATGAGGCCACTTGATGCAGAGGAAGCACTGAAAGTTTACACGTGCTGGGTGTCAATTAATAACAGAAGTTCTCCTCTTTAATTTAACTGATGTTTGATTACCTCATCAATTGTCAATGATATTATTTGGAGATTTTAACCAGGCAATTACCAGTATAAGCAAATTTGATGCAATGTTTTATCCTTCAACTCATCACTGTGCAACACAAGATGTAAGAGAGAGGGAGTAGCATTTGAATATAGATGTGTAGTATGCACAGTGAGGTGGACTTGTTTATGACTGCATTTAGTAGATTGCAATAGACTAGTTCTAGATGTCAATTTGCTAAGGTTTTTTCTTGCTCTGTTTGATTCTGATCCTGTGATCTATAATGAAAACTTAGCTGATGATGGTCCCGTAGTTTTCTACTATTTATGAAGTCCTTGTTCTACTAAATAGAGCATTATGCATAACCTTGAAAACTTGTATATTAGGACGTGAACGAATAGTATGGTGGAATTTCTCTTGACTAAACCACTATGAGTACTGCCTGAAGGGAAACCTAGTTGTAAAAAAGATACAGAAACTTGTACGTTGAACTGCTTAAGAACATCGAGATCATATGTGACTTTTAATGCTTGAATTGTGATACAGACTCCCCCTTGACACAATTCCGTAGGTGTGACGGAAGAGTTTCTTTTTTGCTTTTTTATTTTTGAAGAGTCATCACCCTCTTGGGGTGAAAGGTGGCAATGGCTCCATTTACTTCATCTTAATCGTCAGTCTCTGAATGAGATGTCCTCAGCAGAAATAGTTTTGCATTTGTAAAGGAGTTTTAATCGGGGGAAGGTACACTTGAGGCGCCTAATGTTTTTGCCAGATGTCATGCAGCAACACATAGTTAGCCCTCACTCAGTTATTATCCATTTTCTTCCTATTGCCCTGCTGGCTATAGAAATTTGAAGGACCAAATATAATGCCCGAGTAGAGTTCCTCTTACAAACTCGTAGCTAGTGACAAAGATTAGTGTTTAGTGTTGGAGACACAAGGAAAAACCTGTTAACTGTGTATTCTTTTAACTATGTGAGGGCTAACTATCTGTTATCGGCATGACATACGGGACCATGATTTCTTTCATCTTTTTATTCATCTAGGAACTTACCTTTTAGAAGTTGCATGCATATATATAACTATTAGTGGCTCCGCTTCTATTGCTTATAACTGTGATTTTTTTCTAGTTCTGCTGTTGGCGCTGTTGTTGATCATGCTAAAAGCTCCAGCTGGGAAAATTTTTTATTGTTGGTATGTCATTTTGTTTTTAGTTTCAATGAGCTCTATCATTTCCTTAACAGCCAAGAAAGGCTGATTTTTTTTTTTTTTTTGGGTTTATAGGATAATTTCGATGGCAAACAGTGTGGTGTTGAAGCCAATTCTATACTGTCCAATCAGAATGCATTGGAAGTAGAAAGTGGAGAGTACAGTGATGGAGGATTGAAGTGTTACCAGAGAAGGAAAAAATTGCAAAGCAGTAGCTGAAGTCAGTTGGCACTCAATTAAATTGGTTATCTAGTCGATTGATCTAGTGTGAAGATATAAACGATGACTGGAGAGGAAACCAATTTTGTCGCAAAAAGTGCCGGGGGAGATGGATATTGAGGGAATTCTTTCGTCAGTCATTCCTATGTATACAATTCTCATAGCTCAGAAGTCTGTTGTTTGTTTCTTCATCTATTGGGGTGGTGGTTTCATTTTTCACATTCGATGTGGTGTAAAGAGTCTGAGCATCGATTGCTGCCATTTCTCTATGTTACATTGTTTGGATGACCGTCATCTCCCTTGAGCGACAGATTTTCAGTTAATCTGAGGTAAAGCATGTAATCCTCTAATCCTTCGCTGACGGTATATTTTGCTGAACCTCCACCTGCCTTGGCCCTTAAATTGGTAGAGATTCTTAGTTCACATGCTTTTTAACCTTCTCTCAGCTTGTTCAAGAAGTTGCACATTGTTTATGATATAGCTGACACGAAGTGGCTCATTGAATCTGGGCAGAAGTGGTTCAGCGTTTTCTTCTCAACGAGTGCAGAATCTAAAACTCAATCTCGACCCCTTTCTAGCATGAACTAGACACGAAGCCATCCAGCGTTCGGCAAGGAATAAGGACATGCTACCCTTGTGGAAAGACTTCCATGTCATGAATTGCTCAATCTGAGTATTAAATGGGACTGCTGCTTTTTTCCTTTTTTTATTTTAAATTATCGAGGATGGGTTTGCTCGTATGCTTATGTGAAGAATAACTTACTATGTACATGTTTGAGAAGAAAAGGCAAAGAACATTTGGGCGCCGATATGCTGTTTTCGCCGTGGACAGAAAGTTCAAAATACCTACCTTTTTTCCTGAGCATCAAGTTATCTTTTCTTGCCAGAGAGAACATGGATGCGAATCTACGAGACTCACGTGTCTCGGCATTCTGCCTCCAATCCCGCGTCGAAAGCAGGGGATTGTAATTCGTAGTGCTCCTTATTTCAATGCGGCAGTATCATTGTCGGCGAGCCATAGGGAAGCCACACTTCGCGAAATCTTACTACTTAATTTGGATAAATTAGAGACCGATTAAGCTGCTAGGGTCCTGGCCATTGTAACATTCATGTGGAAATTAGGAGTTATAGGTTCCGGGGTAGGCAATTCCTACTCCATAATTAAGAACTGTTCACTTAGGCTTTGTTTGGTAATTTGGCAAACGGTAGCAATTTATATTATTTTGTTCCCGGGAGTAAATTTGGAACGGAAATTCGTTTGGTAAAAAAAATTTTCCCGAGAACAAATTTTTATTTTTTTGTTTTTAAAAGTAGATTTGGAACAGAATCAAGAACTAAAAAAAAGTTGATTCTTTGTTCCCGAGAGCAATTCTAGAATCAAGCAACCTATTTTCTCTCTTTTCTTTTCATTTTTCTTGTTCTTCTTCCCTCTTTCTTTTTCTTCAACTGTTGCCGCTGCTGCCCTTGCTGTCCATCGTTATCCGTCGTTCGACGCTGGTCACTGGCGATCGGTCCAGCAAGCTCGTCGGAGGCTTGTCAAGTTAGGACGAGATCTAGCGAGCTCGCCTAGCCACTGACGAGGTGAGTCTCGTTGGGGCCTCCCTCGGCCACCGACGAGGCGAGCCTCATTGGGACCTCCCCGGTCACCGACGAGGCTGGCTTGGCCGAGCAAGCCTCGCGGGGCCTCCCTTAGCCATCGATAAGGCTCACCTAGCCGGGCAAGGCTTGACCTTACCCAAATCTAGCAAGGTTGAGCTCGCCTAGCTGTTGGCGGGGCTCGATCTCATCGAGCCACCGCGAGGTCAGTATCACCCGACCAATGCGAGGCCGACCTCACCGTGGCCAACGAGGTCGCGCCCCGTTGGCGGCTACGCGAGCTTGGCCGAGCCTCACCCAACTCTCGGCGAGGCATGGCCTCGCCGAGGGTCGACGACACTCCGGTGAGGTCGCCGCCCTCGTCTAGCCAGAGCCACGGTCATCCCAAGGTCGACGACCAGCCACCTTGAAGAAGAAGAGGAGGATAAAGAAAGGAAATAAAGAAAAGGAGAAAAAAAAAAGAGGATAAAAAATAAAATAATAAAATAATTTTAAAATTTTAAAAAATAATTTGAAGTAAAAATTTTGAAGACGGTGCTAAACGCAATTCTATTCCGGGAATTGAAATTTTTTACAGTTACTAAACGGCTTAAAATGCTTAGAAATTATTCCCGTGAACAAAATCAAAATGAATCATTTCTGATCAGAAATTGTTCTTGAAAATAAAAAGCGTTACCAAACGCGCCCTTAGAATCAAAAGATTAGAATCACGAGGCGGTCGGTCCTGTTCTTTAGTAGGTCTATGGAACTAATCCCACCAAGTTTCATGTGATTAGTGGCTTGTTTTCCATCAAGTCACGAACCCATAAGCAATCAATTCAAACACAGGTCATGATAAGATTCCAATATCCATGCGGTCAGAGTTTTCTTTCAAAAACACACGAATAATACTTCACTTTCCTCTCAAAATTTCAAATAGTGAGTAGATTGAAGAAACTATAAAGAAGCAAATGGCAGCAATTAAGGTTTCCAACTTATAGCAGATGGAGACGATCAAGAGCAAGAGAGGGAGACAAGGCTATGAGTCTTGTTTGCAAGGATGGCCAAAGGTGTGGCCATGAGTTGATGGGAGTTGAGAGTTGAGAGACCGAGGGAGTTACTTGAGAGAGATGAGACAAGGGAGCGAAGATGAGACGAGACAACTTACAAGCGAGATTAGAGATTTAGAGTATATATATAAAATACCGCTTCGTTTTACACTTAGAATTAAGGACCGGATTGGTATCCACTTGTTCCAATTTGGGAATCACTGATTCTAAGTTGGTCCAATCCAATTCTAAGCGATTGATTCCAGTTCCTTTGCACATCCCTTGAGCAAGAGTAGAGGAGGTCTGCAAAGATATGTGAGTTATATGCATAAATAAACCAAGCTAAGATTTTCCCCCATCGACAATTTCCCCTAAAACCTTGGACGGCTCTTTTTTTTTCTTTCTGGAGATTTATTTTTTGGTCGATTTTCTTTCTGGAGATTAGTCCGCTGATGTATTTTTAAGGTTCCGACAGTAGTCCAAGTCAACTAAGGGTTCTGATCACGTGAACCCTTCCCTGCCAAATCTAAAATCTAAACGCACCCCACAACGTATATCATAAGGAAAACATATTAACTTTGTTTTATTTTAATCAAATCCACCTCATCGTGTCTCAAAAAAAAAAAAAACATAAAAAATTTCAAACTTTATTAACTGTGACATATTTACTCAAATTTTTTTATGGCATCAAAAACTCCAAACTTATATATGTGTGATACATTTATCCTAAACTTTTTTTCCTATGACACCAAAAAATCCAAATTTATACTTGTATGACATCAAAAATCCTAAAAAAAATTTTGTTTCGTAATATCAAAAATTCCAAAAAATTAGTATTATAGAAAAAAGTGTAGGATTTTTGGCATCACAAAAGAAAAATTTGAGATTTTTAGTGTCACAAAATGAAAATCTTGGGTAAATTTATCACATTACATAAGTTTGAGATAAATATATCATATAAATAAAAATTTAGACTTTTTGGTATTACAGAAAAAAAAAAAGAGGATAAATGTATCACAATAAATATAATTTGAGATTTTTAGTGACTTTTACTTAAAAAAAAAATAATCAAATTGTCCCACAAGTATCCCTTAAAAAGGGCCTCTTTCATTTGTTCTTATATTGGTGATCGACGAATTTAAAGTAGTAAGCAACAGTGACGAGATCCTATCTCGGCTGCTGCTACCAAAGCCTCTTTCTTTTTCTACAAAGACGCCTCTCTCTCTTTCTCTCTCTCTCACTTTTTCCCTTCTGTCCAAGAAGATATAGTTTTCCGAAATGACCTTTCCCTCCTCATTAACCCATCTTCTTCTTCCCCTCTTCTTCCTCCTCCTCCGTCTGCTCCTGGTTTCGCTCCAATGGCGGACCTCCTCTTCAGCCATCATAATGAGCTTGAAGAACCACCGCACCACGCACCCCAGCCGGACCCCGACCCTCCGAGCCAACCAGACCACGTGCCCGATCTTCTCGGGCACGTGGGTCCGCGACGACTCGCTCCCTCTCTACCAATACACTTGCCCCTTCATCGACCCGGAGTACAACTGCCAGATGTACGGCCGCCCCGACTCGGGCTACCTCAAGTACCGGTGGAAGCCTCTCAACTGCGAGCTCCCCAGGTACTTCGTTCGTTCTTTTTTTTTTTTTGCCCTTTTTTCTTTCTTGGATTCGTCGTCTGTGGTCGGTGAATGGAGAGGGTGTGGGGTTCGGCGTGTGTGGCAGGTTCAACGGGGTCGAGTTCTTGGAGAGAATGAAGGGGAAGAGCGTGATGTTCGTGGGCGACTCGCTGGGTAAGAATCAGTGGGAGTCGCTGGCGTGTCTGATCCATGCCGACGCTCCTCAGACGCAAACTCAGATGGCCAGAGGTGATCCTCTCTCTACTCTCAAGTTCTTGGTAATGTCCCTCAATCTTAAATCTCACTTGCATTTTCCATCCAACCCATATCTGGAAATTTATCCTTTATTTGCATTTTTAGTTTGGAAAAATCAGAAGGGTTTTGGGGAAAAAGAAAATGGGATTTTTCAATCTTGTCCAATAGATCATTGGAAAAAGAGATGTCTCGCGTGGGGCCCAAAAGGCTGCGTTTGGGGTCAGCACTTTTGAGGGCAGTTGTTGCCAGCTGCAATACATAAGACTGAACCCTGGCAGTGAAAATTTGGGTTTTTTTTTTACTAATTTTATTTAGTACGTTCTTTTGGCTTTTCTTCCCCTCATGTCATGTTTGGTGGGCAAGTTTGTTCAACTTTATTAATTGGAGCTTGTGGCAACGACGAGGCAGGACTATGGCGTGACCATATCGTTCTATAAAGCCCGGTACTTGGTGGACATAGACGTGGTGCAAGGGCGGAGGGTTCTCCAGCTCGACGACATCTCCGGCAACGGCAATGCATGGCGGGAGGCGGATGTGTTGTCGTTCAACACGGGTCACTGGTGGAGCCACACGGGATCTCTCCAAGAGTAGGCAAAAGCAACTTTCCTTTCCTTTCCCTCTCTGCGTTTGATGATTGCGCGTTATAAATTGTTTTATAGACTTTGTTACTGTGAATTTTATGGGGGGATGGATTATATTGGACCGAGTAATGACTGGATTGGAAATGGTGGATGGGCCCAGGTGGGATGTCATGGAATCAGGAGGGTCGTACTACCAAGACATGGATCGTGGGGTGGCCATGGAGAGAGCGCTTCGAACGTGGACCAAGTGGGTCGATGCCAACATTGACCGCACTCGCACCGGCGTCTTCTTTCTCGCCATCTCCCCCACTCACTACAAGTATATCTCTCTTCTCTCTCTCTCTCTGTACTTATGCAATTGATGCAAAAAGAGCATCATTAATTCGTTGTACAAGCAGGTGTGGAAGACAGACATCTGTCTTCTGATCACGAGCGTAACTATTAAGTATAAAAAAGTGATAAGTACCTCAGAAGAAAGTAAATTTGAGTTCTAAAATTTTTAAAAAATACAATTAAATTCTAAAATTTATTTTGAAAATACAATCGAGTCTTAAAACTATCAAAAAGTACAATTAAATTTTAAAACTTATCACGTCCTAAAACTTTTAAAAAATGTTATCAATAAAAGGATTTAATTGCATTTTTTGAAAATTTTAGAACTTGATCGTATTTTCATGACACGTTTTAGGACTTAATTGAACTTTTTGAAAGTTTTAAGGCTAAATTGCACTTTATTGACAACTTTTAGGACTTCCAATAAATTTTTCCTTATAAAAACTGTATATCTATCATGTTTTCTGGAATAATTGTTTTGGCATTCTGTTTAAGAATTAGCAGTTCTCTGTATGTGCAAGCAAGAGAAAGGGTCTTAAAATCTGGGCCACTTTTCTAAGCTCGTTATTTGTAACCCAAGAAGAAGTATAGCTTTTAGCATTACAAAAACTTGTTGGATATTGGGTTGTGAGTGGAAGCTACGCAGGTTGAGCATGAGCTTGCATTAGGCTTGTCTGTGTCCTAAAAAGCCAGCCCTCATTCCCTGTTTCTGTGAGCCTACAGTCTGTTGTCTACCATAAGCCAGCTCATCAACTTTTGGAGTTTGCATGCCTAACTCGTTAATTTTGAGGTTTGTTGTGCTGTTAAAATGTTGGGGACTCATGCTAAGGTTGAAGGCCAGCTTCCTCCATCTTGATATGAATTCCAACTGGAAAAATTACTGGCAAAACTTGAACATCTGTCTAGCTCTACCTTTTGGCTGTTTCTTTTCCTAGAAAATTGGCAATGGATTGCTGCCAAGTATAGAGCTTTTAAACTAAAATCTTAGCCTAAGAATCAGTGAACTCATCAGCAGAGTCCCGCACTAAAGAAATATATGTTTTTAGCAGATCTGCATTACTTTTTGTACCTTTTGTAATCGGTGTTTTATAGCCAGTGTTTGAAGGAGTAGGTAAATCCTTCCTACACTGCCATTATCTCCAAGAGCTGGTTTTAGATCGACTTAGTTCAATAACTAAATAAGAACGCTGAAATTTTCTTTGAGTAAGAAATATAATTGACTCAAGTGACTGTATGATATGTAAAGCCCAGCTGAATGGAGCGCTGGAGCAACAGCCATCGCCACTGTGAAAAACTGTTATGGAGAGACGGTGCCTATGAGTGGAACTGCATATCCAGGTGAATACCTGGAGCAGATGAGAGTCATAGACGAAGTACTTGAGGACATGCATAACCCTGCATATCTTCTCGACATAACAATGCTCTCGGCTTTGCGAAAAGACGGACACCCTTCTATCTACAGCGGTGAACTGAGTCCACAACAAAGGGCTCACCCGGATCGTTATGCTGATTGCAGCCATTGGTGCCTTCCCGGCTTGCCTGATACTTGGAACCAGCTTTTTTATACGTCGTTGTTTTACTAATTTTTCTCTTGTTCTGATGTACACTAATTGGCAATTGTTACAATTTACTTCTCTGCCTCTTTCTACAATTCAAAGTGGGGGCGTCAAGATGCAAATGTCTCCTTTGTCACGTAAAGAAGACCAAGAGATTGTTTTTGCCGAGAAGTGCAGTGACTCATTTCTAATCAGCATCTTACCCAGTCAAGAGTTATGTTGGGTTTTCGCATATTTTCCTTCTTATGATGAAAGGATCACATTTTCTGTTCCACAATTTCAAGGTGCGAGAGTTTTGAGCCTGTAGATTTTGGTAGGACTCAGAATTTACGAGCTGGAACTCGTTTCTTCTCTCATCCTCGCTTTAACAGCAAGCGTACATATAGGAAAAATCATAGAAGTAGAGATTGGAAAGCAAAACTCAAGCACCGAATCATTATACGAAGTAGATGGATGTTCAGGAGGGTAAGAACACCGTTAGCTAAAAAGAAAAAAATTATTTGGCGAGTTAGTTGGCGTAAACAGGATGACATAGTTTATACTGAAGTTTAGATACAAGCTTTAGACCATACCACGACACAGATCTCTCGCTTTTTAAAGCAAGCTTGACAGGAAACTAACGCCAGAAGCTAGAGATAGCACATAACAAATTCTAAGACATGGCGTCCGAACTAGAACACAACTATTCACACAATGCAGACATAATTTGTTAGCCAAGCTTGCAAAATGAAGCTGGCGCAGGACTGCCGTCCGTAGAAAGCAACTACTAGCTCTGGATTGCCACTCCAGGAGCAGTAACTTCCATAATACTCCTTACGTCCCCTCCGATTTCCGATGGCACCATTCCAGCATTAATGGTACCCACATGCTTGTCATAAGCTGAAAGGTGAACCCCGAGGGCAGCCCTGCCAGAAGGATCAAGGTTATTTGACCATGCGGCATCCCACTCGATAGCCTTCGCAGTGCTGCATGCTACACTCGGTCCTCCAGGAACACTCAATCTTGCTGAGTTCTGCGTGATCAGAAAAACATGAACTCGCCAGCATTAGGTAATATGAACTGGCTTGCTGCATAAAAGTGATCTGAAGAAAGTTCAGAAAGAACACCTGTGGGAAGAACCTCTCAAAAATCATCCTGTAGTAGTAGCCTTCCTTCGTTGTGGGAGTGTTATGTGGGTAGATATGTGAAGCATTCTCAATCATTTTATCTGTGACCTGACAAAATTATCAAGTGGGCAAGCGTAAGCAGTTGAATGCGATCCTATACAATGTCGAATATGGAGGAAAAGTCAAGAAGAGAGAAAATCATTGCAAAACTAGTTGGAAGAGACGTACATGTTGGGCCGCATGTTCTTTAAGGCCATCAATCCAACTGTAGCCAACACCATCGCTAAACTGTTCTTTCTGCCTGTACAGTATATGCTGCAGAGCATCATATAGAACACATCAACCCAAGGGTCCAAAGATATTGACAGATTTTGTATAAACAAATTTTCAGACCACAATTGTCGAACCTTTGGCAAGTATGGATGCTCCTCGTCATCAAAGGCCTTCCTAAGCACCCATTTCTCTATACGTCCTTCTTCAGGTGTCACCTGCATACATGTTCAAATTACAATATGTCCATTCAAAACTAATTCTCAAGAACAATATGGACAAGAACCATCATAACATGATTGATGGCATTGTCTTTTACCATTTTCCACTTAGGATCGATTGACATTGCAACATTGATGAATTCTTTATCCAAGAAGGGAACACGGGCCTCCAAACCCCATGCAGAAGTAGCTTTGTTGGCCCTCAAACAATCATATTGGTGGAGGGCTTTGATCTGCTTACAAATTGAACATGAAGGATTATCTATTGCGTAACTTCTTTTCCTCGAAACTTACACAGACAAGGATTTGCTAATTAAACTTTTTGTCACCTTGTGACATGTTTCACGATGAAACTCTTCTTTGTTGGGCGCCTTGTGGAAGTATAGATATCCACCAAAGATCTCATCAGCTCCTTCACCAGAAAGCACCATCTTCACACCAAGTGACTTGATCTTACGAGACATTAGAAACATAGGGGTGCTTGCTCTAATTGTGGTCACGTCATACGTCTCGATGTGGTATATAACATCTTCGATGGCATCGATACCATCCTGTTGTAGGTCATACAGATAAAATTATAGGTTGTGAAGACATTATCCAACCATATCAAGCAATTAAACAGAAAGAAAACAATAGAAATGGATTCAAGGTTCAGCACAAGTACCTGTACAGTAAAGTGAAATTCATGGTGAACTGTGCCCAAATAATCCGCAACTTCCCTTGCAGCCTTTAAATCGGGTGAACCCTGCTCGACAGATTGAAGCACTTTTAAGATCTAGAAAAGCATTTCCTCAATTTTCGATTTCCGAGATATAATCTGTGAAATACCTCTAAACCAACACAAAATGAATGAAGTTGTGCCCCCCATTGCTTGGCAGCTTTCGTGCTTGCCAAATGACGGGCAGTGACAGAGGCAACAAGTGATGAATCTAGGCCTCCAGAGAGCAAAACTCCAAAGGGCACATCAGTCATCAGTCTTTTGATCACAGCCTACGAATTCACTCACATATTAGGTCTCCCATCAACATCTCCAACTGGACGATAGGAACAGAGTATACATAACTTACATTTTCAAAAGCATGCCTTAGAGCAAGAGGATCATAAGTAATTGAGGGGATTGCCTCTGAGAACCAGGGCGGATTATACCACCTCCTCAGTTCTCCTTGCTTGCTCGAGTACAGATGACCAGGTGGAAAGCACTCAAAATGCTCGCAATCATCATGCAGACCTTTCAGTTCTGATGAGATCCAGACCGAGCCTGAACATGAACAGCAAAAGAAATGTTAACCATACTCGGGATTTCGAGAAAGCTTGGTTACTCATTTCTAACTTGCAAGGTCTCTCTATGAGGAGTTACCGTCGAGTCCCCATCCGATATAGAGGGAGGTGATCCCGATAGCATCGCGGGCAACAATAAAGCTGTTGTCTCGCCTATCCAACAGCACAAAGGAGAACATTCCGTCTAGCATGTCCACAAAATTCTCCCCATACTCTTCATACTATCAGAGGCAATAAAAAGTAAAGTTAGTAGTTTGCTAGCTCTGTTATCGAATTACATTAAATCAAACTAGGGACTGCAAAGATATAAACAAAATTTTAGGTCTAGAGTTTTATGCACCACCGCTAACCGCTCTAAAAGCTTAAATTAGATAAACGGATTAGTCAACACTTAAATTGCGGTAACTTAAGACAATTGACTGATAAGGAGATATCTGGCGAAAGATTAAATAGCAGCTTAGTCTTCTATGAAAAAAGACAAAAGGAAGTGGAAGTAATGCCAAGGGGCTCACCAGATGTGCAATTACATCACAATCGCTACCGGTTCTGAATTTGTGGTTATGCAAAAGCTTCCTGAGCTGTTCATGGTTGTATATTTCTCCATTCACCTGAATTTGAGAAGGAAAATATTTTCTTTTAGCACAGTCAGAGAAATAATGCGATCCTGAAGCCAAAATCGAGCCCAACCGCCGGTGCCGCACCGATTTTGTCTAGCACATTTCCTTCAAAGGGGAGAAATTTGGAAGCATGCATCGTCTATTCCTAGCCATAATTATGCCCGAAAGTAAGCTTAACGTACAGTGACAACGACCATCCCATCCTCGTTGAGAAGGGGCTGATCGCCGGAAGCCGGATCGATGACCGCCAGCCGCTGATGGGCGAGATAGCAGTCTCCATGCTGGTACAGTCCACTCCAGTCGGGACCGCGATGCTTCAGCCTGTTTAGGCAACAACTTGCATCAGGAAATCAAACCAACCAACCATAAAAGGCAGAATCTCGTACGCAGGCGACCAAAGCAAACACTAGTCGGCCCACATAAGTTCGTCATCTTCCATATCTAATTGAATTACACCAAAAGTATAAAAAAAAAAAAAAATTTTGAAAATCGAACGGTGACGGAAATAACAAGGAATAAAGATTCCTCCACAATAACGTAGTTAGGGCTAGGGGTCCCACGGTCACGTCTGCATCTTCGAAAGCAAGACGTAGACGCTGATGGAAGAGACGGTGAACAGAACCTATTCAAAAATATTTAATCGGCCAAAAAGCCGACGACTGAATATTCTCCTCGATCCATCGGGTTCATGCCCCCACCAAGATTATCAAAAAAATTTCAAAGAACTGCATCGATGGGAACCAGATTCTCTCGTGCGACGTCAAAAAGACGATCTGGGTCGCGACGAGAATCGTTCTTTTTCTCGCCCTTAACCAACCCACTGCCTACGAGTCGCCGGCTCATGCAAGTCGAACGAAGGTCGACGTGCATTTGCCGCCGCGGCGACGCGCGCGGGAAGGAAAGGAAACGGAAAGAAGGGGGAAGGAACGGAGGGAATTGCCTGCGAGAGAGCTCGAGCACTCGAACCCGCTTGGCCTGAGAGTCGCCGGCGAAACCGAGAACGGCGAGAATTCCACACATTCTTTCTGGCTACTTGGCTTGGGACGAGGAATTCCGGGAAAGAGGAGGTGGGGACGAAAGAAAAAGGAAAAGGTGGAGCAGCGAGATGCCGGGAGGGAGCAACACGTATGCGGCGGGGGAAGCAAGTGGAGCGACGAGGCGAACGGTGGAGGAGGACTCGGCTCAGGACGCCGCTTCTTCCACGGCCCCCCGCCACGTATTTATACCGCCAGTTGCCCCCCCACCGCCCCCACGGCGTCGTTTCGTCGCGCGACACGTGCGCTCTCCTGGTTCGCCGGCATGGGGGAGACCTGTTTGTCTGTCGCTGTCACGTGGATCGATTGACTTGATTGCCATCGGTGTGAATCTTACGTCGTGGTATCATTAGATCCCGTAGCGCGTGCATTATTGATGTCACCAACGTGAACGATCAATTCGAGTGATTAGAAAATTAAGAAAGTTAAATATTACTAAGAGGTCGGCGATTAATTGTCATCCTGTGGATCAGTGAAATAGTCGCGCGAATCAGTGAATAATAAGATTTGTTTGTGGGTTGTTTTTGTGTTTTGAATTAACGGATAAGTGACATGCATTTCTCTAAAGTTTCAATCCGTTTTAACATATGACGCGTTTGATTATAAGTATAGATTTCAGTAGGATGGCACATAGTCAACAATATTTTCGCAAATATGAGTACATATTTAGAAGTATGTTATGTGACTTCACGTAGATATATGCATTGGAGTACATGCTTTTTCGGCTTCTGATCATATATTCTGGATATTAAATGGTGTTGAATGTTTTAAATTGTTCAAGATGGGTGATGTTAGGTTTCATTTTGATATCTCCAAATGAATATCTTGATCTTTTCCTATGCTTAAATAATGTCCGAACGGTACTTTCAAAAAGGGGAAAAAAATAAAAAAAACTTTCTTTTGATGACAAGTTGTTGAGACATGAGTGGTGTGGAAATGTCCACACAATATGCCATTCATTTATAAGCAACATTGGTAATTGAAGAAGGCAATAGCATATTCTCTTCGTCTTGGAACATCTCGTCTTATATTAGATGATTTCACAACATGACTTTGATATAGAAAGCTTACCAATCGAATCTCTTATAACACACCCGTCCTAATTCTGGCAAGACGACGAGAGCTTTCCGAATCTTTCACCAAACTAGAGCTCAAGAATCAGCATAGACACATCTCGTACTTTTTTTATCCACATGCTCATCTCCAACCTAGCATCACTCCTTTCATATTCTCTTTAAACCAAACTCTCATGTCGCTTTGGAGCATCCCAAACGGCACCGATTCCGAAAACCCTCACGTCGTCCCGATTCACAATCTACCCGGTCAATATGGTATTCATTAACGTACATAATAATGCATATAAAAATCAACGATTGACATGTAGAATCAAACGAGTGAAAAACGGAGAGTTACGTGAGGTTTTTTCTTTGATGTCGAGTGGGCGGGTGGGAGGTCAAACGTGATGCGAATCCACATCAGCAACGAAGAAGATAATGTGATACAGAGGCTTTATCCTCTCGAAAGTCTGGCTGAGCTGACTCAGCGATTCTCCCAGTCGCCTCCCATCTTTCCTCAATCGGTTCCAAGGTCAGCAACCGTAAATCAGCAATGGCGGATAGACTCATCCAGCCTTGCGGGCTCCCCAACAATGTCGTCCCTTCCTCCGTCCATCTTTTGCACCGTCAACCTCGAGGCCGTTGCATTGACCGGCGACAACAAATTTCCCCATTCGAACCAGACATTAATCTTATGCCAAAAAATGGATAATTCATGTATAACAAAGAGGAGAGAGAGAGAGAGATGCGTGTTTTGTAAAATAAAGTATCCTGGAAAGCCGTCCTCGACGTGGAAAAATACTTTTGATATTGAAGTCTTCTGTGCTTTGGATAGATCCTAACATGATATACGCGGAAGATAATAGCCGACTAGTCCCATGCCACAAGCAAACCAAACCCAGAATCTAAATCGAAAATGATATATATAGAAAGAACTCAACTTCATCGTTGCCATTACTGTCAATCGTCCATATCTAAGGCGGCATCGATGCAGCTTTCTATTAAATGGTTGATGATGTAAGGCATGGAGACGACTCTATTATAGAATTAGGAATGATGATTTGATAAATTGCTTGCAAAACGTGACACGCGACCTAAGGAAGCTGGCCTTTATCGGCATCGGTGCAGCCGAAGCCATTGGAAAGACAATCATATTATATGACAATCAGTTTCGTGTCTAACGAGGCAACGAAACTAAAGATGCATGTCGAGCTAATTTAAGATCATGCCGATTGAAAGATTCGCTCGATTCGAATTTGATGCGGTTCGGCGGGGCGTTGAAGTCAGAATAATGGGATGGCCCGCCATTAGAGAAAATTGAAGGGGCATTTCTCAAATATTAAACTCCGCCTTAATTTAATAACTTAAAGTTTTTATAACAATGTCCCTCAAATTGTTGCATAATATCGAAGTAAAAGATTTGAGTTCGAATGGCTCCCTTATTATTTATTTGGCAGTGGTCTTGAGTCCCACAAAAGCTCACACACACCGTGAGAATTGACACCGGCAATGATAAGATTGGCTTGTTATGGTGTTTACGCAGCGTGAAATGAGATGAAGTAGCATTCTCGATTCTATCGGGTTTATAAGCTATTTTTGCTCTTCTAAGGGATGTGTTTCTCTTGATAAAAATAGGTACCAAGGCAGGTACATTGTAAAGTTATCAAAATTGATCATAAACCCATTTATTAAACCTTATATAATTGGCTGAGTTGTTATATGATTAGTCATATTCAATAAATGAATCATAAATAGGTTTATAACTTACTCAAACCTGACCCCACCTCTATGACTCTATCTTCATTCTCTCTTGCTCACAATAAATCTTGCACTCACTTATATCACACACTCATCTCTATTTGGATATGAGTTTTTCTAAATTGGGTTAAATGTGGAAGTATTTTAGAAATATGAATTCAGTATGAGATACTATATTTGTATTGAATGGAAATGAGTCAAAATGGGTTAAATTGATCTATTTGGGTTCAATTATTTTCAACTCAACTCAAATCTGACTCATCCTACCCATTTGATGAGTCTAGTTTGTTAACATATATTGTACATATCGAGGTGGTTCGGCAACCCGACGGTGCACATGGGAAATGGGAACCTACTGAACAGGAAGGGTGGAACAAATTGGTTGGGTCTCCCGAGCAATAAACAACGCATCCTACGATCCAACGTTGTTCACGCTAACGTTATTTAAGCCTTCCACGCAACATTAACAATTGGTTATGGATGCATGAGACCGTCCCGTGCTTCAATTAATTCTGAGTATTTTGTTGGTAGCTTGTACTATATGGTCCCTTGTGCATTGTCGATCCCTTCCCCCCCCCCCCAACCACCACCACCCAAAAAAAAAAAAAAAAAACAAGAAGAAGAAAAAACCCAACCAGCACAAGAGGCAATCAAAGAGGTGTTCTCCCACCTCTTATCTTAATAATTGATGATCTCGGGTGACACTTATTGAAAAAATTATTTAAAAAATCTTGAACTTATTAGTAGCAATCAACCAACAAGTCACACGGAGATGTGGGTTGCTGATGTGTGAGAAGAAAAACAAGTTTGAGCTGGCCAATGTATCTAATTGAACTCATCTTTACTCAAAAACTTAAAATGAGTTATGAATAAATTAGGATAAATTACTCTACACCACATCGATTCTCCAATTTAAACACAACTCACACATGCATATATTGATTAATTTAGTCCTAAACATTTTGAAGACTTATTAATTGAGTCCCAAACCTATAATTTGGATATTTGGCCGGAATGACTACATTATCAAATCGTTTAAAGATTTAGGATTAAATTGATAAATTATCAAAATGTTTAGAATTAAATTGGTAAGTCATAAAAAGATTGAGAACTAAATTGGCACAATCAAAAAGTTTAGAACTGAATTGATCTCGATATAATAAATTTATAATTTTTTATATAATTTTTCCATAAAATAGTCCATTAACTAAATTTCATGCGCTTTCATCTAGATGATCGGCTCGTTAAAGCACCACCAAGGGGTCCGGACACGATGTTCCACATCCGATTGAGCACTTCCTTTTCACATTTGTCAAATTTCAAGTCGTCCATCCATGGATTATGATTGGCATCTAGATAAGTCCAACAGAAAGAGAAATTTGATATAATGGGGACAGGATAATTTGTCGGTACCTTACCAAAACCTTTGGGGATATTATCTGTTTCTTTTTTCTCACAATTTGCAAATTACTAAATTTCTCAACTTTTGTCAACTTTATTTTTCTTTCTCATCAGTTTCTTTGAATTTATCAACTTTTTATATATATTTACCAATCTTTATTTAAGTGACTTACCAATTTTTTGGACTAAGTAATCAATTTGTTTTGGAATACTTACTCTCATTTGAGTTACGTAACAATACTTATTGGACTTTAATATCTTTGAATTGCAATTTTTGTCTATGAATCTCACAATGGCTTTAGATTTATTAACTCTTACACGAACTCCTCAAGGTCTTATATGCGTCACTAGTCAGCTTTTTTTTTTTTTTTTTTTTTTTTGATTTACTAATTCTCATTTGAATTACTTGTCAAAGTTTTTATCACTTTTTTCATTCGCCCCTTTAGAAACTCAACATTGATTGATAGACATTATAGATTTGAAAGGATGTAAATGAATTCATGAAGGGAGTGATTGATTTAGATGGATGGAATCGGCTAGCTGGAAAGGGCAAAGCTTTGACAAAAACGTGGTTTAGCGGCATCGCTAGTTTCGACGATATCAATGAATGTGCATGGTATTGGCTTTGGGGGAGAACATGCAAGCGTTGCCATGGAACAAACATTGTGCTATATCTGTGGGTTATCCTTTGTCCACAACCTAGGCTTGGCGAGCTAATGGCACGACATTTAGAAGGGGAAGCAGAACCCCCGAAAACAAGCGTTAGGACATATAAAAGCAAAAACTTTTGTGGATCACATTCTTTGCTAGGTACAAGATTTGAATCTCAGACTGAAATTTTATGGCTGCAATTTTTGAGATTGAGAATCGAACTGAAAATGTCTCTAAAGTACCGCTTCTTTTTTAATAAGGTTATGATCAGTTGTAAATTAATGTTTATGGCTTAATTACATGACATGAAGCCATCTTTTACCACGGGGTCAAGTGACGGTTTCAAAAAAAGAAAAAAGAAATGGCTACGTGAAAGATCACGGAAAATAAGAATTTTTTTGTACCATTTCCAATCTTGCAATGTTGGTGTTTATATCTACCATAATGGGTATTAGATAGACGAGAATTGAGTTTCCGTTCAAGGTAGAGTACTAAAAATTTCATAGACGAATTTGATGAATGAAAATCACTTCTCTCTTTAAATATAGATTAAAGATCAAAACATGATCAATTTATCAAAGCTGAGAAGATTTGAAAGATGCAGGGAAGTTGTGGATGATGTCGAGTGAGTATTAGCAAGTAAAGATACGATTTGATTCTCTCTGTCTCCATCTAAACATTAACACCATGATCCACAACCTTAGATGCTGTCGCCATCTAACTGAAACTGCCGGACTGACCTTTCTATTTTAACATCCTCGTGATAAATTTACATGATTTGATAAGATTAACCCCACGATATGCAATTGCTGAGATCAAATTTAGATCCCACGAGCATGTGGATTGCTATCGTTAATTACTTCTGATTGCCCAAATTAATCTGATACGTTTGAACATGCATTTATGATATATCGGGTCTAATTCCCTAAAAAAAAAAAAGATTCCCAATGTAGGTTCAATCCCACACTGGCCTACACTTTTATTCGTGTCTTAAAAAAAAAATCAGAAAATTTCACTATAATCCCAAATCTGTCCCCAGACAAATCCAAAAATTATCATTGGTTTCTTCCAAATCATTAATATCGAGAAGCTGTTGTTGTTCCATACAAAGGTGATAGTGTTGAAGAAGACATAGTTTCTTATAATGAACCCCTCTAATTTTTGTGTTACTAACTCTTATCTAGATTAGTTAGCATTGATGAAATGGATCTCAAATATCTTCTTTTCTTTTCTTTTTCTTTTTTTGGGATAAGTGCCTTGAAATTCCTAAGATTTGTCATGAAACTTATATTGAGTTATAAAACTTTTAAAAAGTGCAATCAAGTTCTGCATAGTCAAATTAGTGTAATCAAGTTATTCCATTAATTTCCAACTTGACTAATGAAAAATGCCGACATGGCTTTTTTAATTTTTTTTTCTCAAACCTACATAGTGCTAACATGGCTAAAATATGAAGAATAAGGCCAAAATAATGTCGTTTTGATCCATATCTAATTTTATAAAGTAATATTATATAAATTAGATTAAATATAAACTACATTAACGAAAAAAAGAATGCAAATGCTCGCTACCGCTTCCCAACATTGTTGGAAAGGGCTCTAAAGAGAGTGGGGCAAGGGTCGACTATTTTAAATTTAGTTTATATTTTTCAAATCTAATTTAAATAATACTTAGATGAAAAAAATCAGATCTAAACCAAAACAATTTCGTTTTGGCATAGTCCTTTATGTTTTAGCCACGTTAACATTATGTAGATATGGAAAAAAAAAATACATTAGTGTTTTTCATTTGTCAAGTTAAACAAAGTCAATGGAAGGACTTGATGCATTACTTCGACAAGTTATGAGACTTATTTGTATTTTTTGAATATTTAATCTTAATTATAGTTTCGTCACAAATTTTAAAATTTTTGATATATTTATTCCTTTTTTGTCCCTCCGAATCGACCCGACACTGACTCATGAACCAATCTCCTAAGATGGCGGGTGAACCAAGGAATTCATGAGGGCAAGAGTCAGAATCACATGCCTCAAGAGTCAAAAATATTGAATTTGATCCAGCATGATGCTGGAGTTCGATCCATATGGTCCCCCCGATGAAAGAAACAAAAGTAAAAAGAAAGAAGGAAAGAAGAAAGAGGCCCATTGATCGGACATTGATATTGCATGCCGTAGAAAATTGGAGTTTTGGCCGAGGACGGGGCAGAGAAATTATTGTACGAGTGTCCAGTCGGGAGACGAGAGATGGCACCGGTGGATTGGGATGGACATTGGTACTGTTTTGGACATATCCAGCATCATTGTTTTGTAGTCCAGTTTAAAGGACTGAGTCAATGGACAGGGAGCTCCAATAATTCCACGTTGAATCAATATGGGCAGTAGGTCCCTCCAACTATAATTTCCATGAACTGACTTGTTTATTTTTTTGGTGTTATTAGAAATTTATTCTCAATGAAATCACGTAATCTTGACTAAAATTTAGATATCGAGTAGTAGAACGAGCTTGTGTAGCGAGAGGGGAAAATGGGTTAGTGCTAGCAGATTTCGATGTGATGTGCTTACGTAACATGAAGTTAAACGCGTTTTTGATTAAGTTTGATGGTGCACATGTTGTAGCTGGTCAGCCCATAGTTAGACACGAATATCTTCGTGTTCTTTGTCAATCTGACCCTTTAATTCATGCTTAAGATGATAGCTCACGTTAAACGGGCTAACATATTGCTCGATAGGGATGCCTACAACGATTATGTTGCAAGGTACTTCAATTTAGAATCTATTTCACAAAAACGAGAAAAAAAAAGGGGGGGGATGGTTAAGGGATTGACTTTGTCGGAAAGCTACATGACCTTGATGGCTGAACTCCATATATCTTTCAGCTAGGCCTGTTCGTATAACATTTTAGTGGATGCGTGATGTGATGAAGTCCGAAGCAGGTCTTTGAATTACAGTTGTATTGTCCAAGTGACGTTGTATTCGGACTGACTTCCCGATATAGATATGATATTTTGGGCATGAAGGCTAAAAGAGAAGGGTAGACACGATGAAGTGGGAGAAGATTGTGTAGCGGGGAGGATTATGGCCGTCATTATTGACTTAATTCGTGTGGAAAATGATTGACAGGGAAATTTTGGATAGAAAATCGTCCGAGGAGCCAGCCTTTTGGGAAGATTCCATTATCCAAAGAGAAGACGGAGCCGTGGAACCGTAAAACAGGATTTGGCTCAGGATTTGCCCATCTTTAATTCCAGGGCTCGAAACAAAGCACGCAGTCGGAGGTCGGTGATGCACAGCGAAATTGGGTTTTCAAAATCGTAATTTAACCGAGACTTAGCTGTGAAGAAAATATAATCCAACTTGTTTTTTTTTTTTTTTTTTTTTTTTTTTTTTTATCGGTCTACTTTCTTCGTTATTCCGACTTTCCTTTCGATTTTTATCTTTTCCTTATAAGAAATAGGAATCGAACTCCACACCTGAAATTAGATAGTTCTACTTTGTTTATGCAGGGCGACTTCGATTAGAGTTGTGGCGATCTGGCTGCAGCTGGGCATGGAAGGAGAAGGGGTAAGATGGGCGACCGAAAGCGCGAAGTGAAGTGCCCGGGGATGGAAAAGTCGTCTGCACTTGGCTACTCGTCCGCGATTATTGATGGGGGAACCGGATAAGAAGCGGAGAACAACCGACGCGTCCTTGCAAATTAAACGTTCATCGCCCACCGCAAAGATCAATGCGTAAAAGTCCGACTCGTGTTTACACGGGGCAACTTTGATTAAAGCTGTATCAATCTGGCAGCGGCTGGGCACGGAAGGAGAATGGGACAAGAAGGGCGACCGAAAGCGCGGAGTGGAGTGCACGTGGATTGGAAAAGCTGTCTGCACTTGGCTACTCGTCGCGATTATTGACGGGGGGACCGGATAAGAAGCGGAGAACGAACGACGCGCCCAAAAACTGCCAACTGCCGCGCTGACGTCTTTCCATCTAATCGTTTTCCAGGATTTGAACGTGGACGCTTTTCTGGGGATGAACATGGTTCGACCGTGGACCAGGACGAGACTGGTGTTTATCGAATCAGTCTTTTATTTGGGTAACGAATATCTGAAGAAGCGGGGAGAGCGAGTCACGTTTTGCATTCGGCCTCATCCATTTCACTCGCCAAACATGCTAAACATAAAAAAAAAAAAAAAAAAAAATACTCAGTTAACCTTTAATAAAGTTCTACTTCTTGCCTACCTTTTCCCTCACCTTCATCAGATAAACATTGATGGTGTAAAAATCCATATCTGAAAATTCAAACTTTTGAACTTGAGGTTGGCCCACGTGTTTACTAACTCTTGTCGTCACATTTTAATCTGTTCTTATAAACTAAACTTTTATCGTCCACCAGAAAGATCAAAGCGGGTTAGAGAAATGCATATCATTCATTCGCTAATCTAAATGATGATAGACATTGGCAAATTTTCGCTTCACTTATCCATTACTAATTCAAAAGATGATGACTGCCCACAATTTTTTGGTAGGTCCATTTGGATAACATTACTCCATTGCATGCTACCCACAAATTCCAATTGCACAAAAAGGAACACGAAAGCATGCGAACTCTCGGTAGGTACTCGTTCGATGTGGAACTTTAGCAGAAGAGGAAAAACAAAACAGGTGGAGAAAAGACTAAAAACATAAGCCCAGCTCTCAGTTAAGTGAGCCCACGCTGAATGGCCCATCTGAGTGACAAGCTCACATGGGCCACCTTTATGGGCTTCCTCAAGGCCCAAGAGATAATACGCAACGTCGCACGCTGTTGGCTGGGAAGAACTAGGGCAAATGCTTCGGCTAGGCTCGCAAGCCGAAAGGCATCGGTAGCCGCTCATCTCCTGAAACGAGACACCATTTCGACCGTCGGATCATTCCCCCTTCCTCTTTATAAAATGCAGAACGCCCCCATTTCCGTGCACAGCCAATTTGCCACGCCGCTGGAACACCTGTGGAAGCTAGGGTTTTCGGTTTGCACGAAAATCCTCCGTTCGATTCGATTAGCTCTCGTCTTCACCTTCGTTCTTCGTTCTTCTTCTTCTTCTTTATCGATGCTTGATTAGCTGGGATTGTTTCCGCGTGAACTCGATTTCGCATGTGTTTTACATGTCTGTCTGTCGATCTGTGCGAGATGAGGATGGATTTGTGATTTGAGCTTCGCTATCTGGTCTGTGAGGAGATTATTCGATTCCCACGAGACTCGTTCCCTTGAAGCGATATTACTACGTGTTGCTTTTGGTCTTATAAAACTCCCCCAGCTTTCGCCTCGTTGCTTTGGGAGAAACTCTGGAGCAGCTACATATCCCCACTTTCAATCGAAATTGATGTCCCTTTTCCTTTGGACGTTTTCCTCGTATTTTCTGTCTTTCGTCTGTTGGTTGATCTGTAGGTGAGACGGTGATGAGCTCTACAGACCTGTAATGACTTGCGAGAATGATCGCAACTCTTTATGAACATCTAAGGGACTGAGTCTCACCAAACAGATGCATCCTCTCCCAAATTGGAATTTGAATTTGAAATTGAGTAATCCAATCTCGTGTTGTTATTGTTGTTATTGCTGCAAATCAACGTCTGGCTTCATATTGCTGTCGAAGCAATCAATGGCATGTGGTTGTCTCGGGCATTAGTTTCAAGAATGAAGCCGATAAAATCGTTCCCCTCGCTATCCAGTGCTTCATTCCTTGTGAAGTAATTTGGACGTCGGGGAACCACATTATCTTATTCAAAGTCTTTTTCTTTTTCAACCCTGCCAGTTAACGTGGGTAAACCTGGATTATCAACAGGCTAATGACATTGCCCAGAAGTACACCCCTGAAGAAGAAGACGACGAAGAGTGAACTGCTCGCTGCATTTGACTTTCACTCTTCAGTTCGTGAGCAGTGAGCAGAGAAATAGGGGTCTCTTCCTTCGTGAAGATTGCGGAATAGGACACCCGATTTGAATCCAGGCGGACCAAATGAAAGTTGGACTGGACAAAGAAATAGAGAACTGGAAAAAATAAGAATAATGGGAAGGGATCTTGATTATGATTATTTTGGAGATTTTAAAAAATGAAGATCAATTTCTAAACCTAATGAAACAACACAAATATAAGGGATAAGTATGTTACAAGTTTCATAAGTAAAATTTTTAAAAAATACAATCAAGTCTTTAATTTGGTCATTAAAGTGTAATTAAATTTTAAAATTTTGGAAAAGTGTTGTCAAAGGAACGATTTGATTTGATTAATTTAACAAATTTTAGAATTTAATTATACGGAACTTGGAACTTGATTGTATTGTCCAATTGGTCTATGGGGCTCAGCCCAATTTACAAGGTGTCATTATAAATTGTCGAACTATTGGAGGTCCAGCCCAATTTCCACAGTGTCAAACTACTAGTGCGGTCTTCAGCAATTCAAGGCAAAATTCGAGGCTGGTCTAACGAGTGTGTGGGAATGGAGCAAGAAATGTCTGACCTAGTGGCTACTCACGGGACTGGCTTATATGCTTCCTGCGTTTCCTTTGACGGTGGATTGATTAATGGTAAGGAAAACGAAACGTGATTAAGACCCCTATCATCCTGCTGCCGTCATCTTCTACGTATCCAATGAGAAACCGTGTTATTTGACAAATGGCAAATGAGTTTTTCTATTTTTTTTTTCAAGAAAGCATATGTACGAGGGAATTTATTTTCACGCGCTCGAAAGATATTTTTAAAAGATTCTCCGAAGCGACCATTGTTTCACAACACCCGACTTCAAATCGGCCCTGTCAAGTATTTGAACACGTGCCAATCGCCCCCTTGTGGTCACATCTTGCCAGGAGAACGAATATTCTTTTGTCCTGAAAAAAAAAAAATAGCTTGATTATTTAGCTTACGAGATTTAGCGAGTGAAATCTCGAAGTAAGCCCTAAAACCCCCAATTTGCCAGTCCATAAGCCCTAACTCGATATGAGAGAGAACAAGTGAGAAATCATAAAAATGAAGTCAAAGCAATCGAGCGAGTGATCGAAGCAACTAGAGTTTTAAAGCGAGCTCTCGAGCTAGGTTTCAACTATCAATCTACATGTGGCGGAACAAAGAATAATGGATCCCCCAATGATCCTATAATTCCCCTCTACAATTTCTAAATTATTTAGCAATTCGGGATGCTCGACAACACAATTTCAAACGATCCAGACACGTATGATGTAGGGGACCGAGGGAGGGTTGGGGAGGGGATGGAGATATTTAGGTAGTGGTTGGTCGAGATATGTTGCCTCCCCCAGAAGGCTGAAGCGCCAACGGTCGTGAGATGATGCCAAAAAGCAAAAATATTAACTCATCAACCGACCCTCCCGCAGGAGCCTAACGGTAACTTCAGACCGCCTGCCTGCCTGCCTTGCCTTGCCTTGCCTCCCCTCGCTCCCTCTTTTTGTCCCTGTCTGGCCTCCCCCTTACGAACGAGTCAAATTTCAAAACGGGGGGCCCCACTCGGCCGCCTCTTGTCCGGTTCGCTCGGTGCTCGTGTCCCCACAGCGAATGGGGGGAAAGAGCTGCGACCTTGCGAAATTAGAAAAAAGAAAAAGAAGAAAAGATCAATGTGAGCACAGGGCATTATTCTTGCGGAGTAAAAGAAAGCGACCATTTATTGACCGAATAAAAAAGAAGGACGAAAAAAGAAGGCGACCGTCTTGGCTTAGTGATGAAGAGAAAGCGTATTGAATTGTAACCAAGTAACGTGTTTTGACCTTCCCTCCAAACTTTGAACCCTCCTTTTCGGCTATCTGCCCTGGCACCCCCCACTACTCCTTTCCCATCCTCTAATTCCGTTATTACCCTCCTCCTCCTTCCCATCGGTCTTGCCTTTTTTTTTTTTGTAGATTCCGAAAAACGTTGAATCCTGATAATAAACCTAGTCCGTGTGCCTGCCTGGAAAAGAAAGAGTACAAGAGCTACCAATTCCAAAATAAAATTGAGAATCTTACCATAGCGAATACAAGTACGTTGAGGGGGAATTGTACATTTTCGTATCTATTCAAAAATATACAATTTTGTTACGATTGTTCATCATTGACAAACCTCTTTATATTAAAAAGAGTAAGAAATCTTTGACATTATAACCACTAGCGTCGTTTGGTGCGCAAAACATGGAAAAACATATGGAAATGTTATAGGCACGGAACTTTCGTGTCATCAATGGCTCTTAATGTGATAAACGTGACAATAATTTGAATTTAAGTGTACAGAGGAGAATTTCCACACACACTGAAAATATCACTGGCAACGTAATAACTGTTCACTTCAAGAGAACCATAGAAAATAAGTATCAAATCTAAACGCTCGACTTGATTTCTCACTCTTAAAATTATTTTATATCTTCGTTATGATATAAAATAACCACAACAAGCATACATATATTAATTCCACGAAGATTTTCGGGTCAAGAACCAAGAAGTTAAAAGAGGGACCAAACAACAAACAGCAAAAGCAGATAATTTTTTCGCAATTTCCTATTTCATTAAAAAAAAAAAAAAAACCTCCACAATATTAGCCAGCAAAAAAAGCCGGGAGGCCATTTTGGTACTTTCGCACTCGGAGCTTCTCCATTCCTGGTCAAACCTCGGTTGAAGCTGAACGTGAAAAAATCTCGCCCCATCATACACGCACTCTCCGCAAAAAACCACTTCCCCCCCACCATTTATAAACCCTTCAATCTCTCTCTCTCTCTTCCTCAATCTAATCAATTCCAAAAAAGACCACTTCTCTTCCTCCTCCTCCTCCTCCCCCCTCTCTCTTCTCCAGAAAATCGAACGTTGCGGCGAACGCCACCGCCGTCCGACACGTACAGATCGAACAGGCGATACAACCTCGGACGACCAGGAGCACTTGAGCCGAAGCCATGTCTTGTTCGGTCGCAGTCTCCAACTCTCCGGTCTTCTCTCCGTCGAGAGTCATCTCGTCCTCCCTCTTCTGCAACAAGGCCGCCTCCATCCGCTCTTCCTCTCCCGATGCGGCCCTCTCTCTCCCCCTCGCCCACCTCAAGCCCTCCCCTCCCCCTTCCTCCTCCTCGCCTTCCTCCTGCTCCTCGCCGTCGTCGCCGTTCCGGCTCCGGCTCCAGAAGCCGCCGACCGGCCTCTCGAACGCCTCCTCGTCCGCCGCTTCCGGCGCGGTCCAGGTCCAGGTCC
Organism: Eucalyptus curtisii; assembly: GCA_017140595.1. Taxonomy (NCBI): domain Eukaryota; kingdom Viridiplantae; phylum Streptophyta; class Magnoliopsida; order Myrtales; family Myrtaceae; genus Eucalyptus; species Eucalyptus curtisii. Next base: position 13,275,085 of record CM029504.1, read on the forward strand.
AGGTCCAGGTCCCGGGCTCCGGCGCGTCGCCGACGGTCTTGAAGCGGAAGAGGCCCACCAGGCTCGACATACCCGTGGCGGCGCTGAGTTTTGGGGTGCCGGCGACGCCGTCGGCGGCGGCCGCGAGGGATGCCGTGGAGGAGGAGAGGGAGGAGTACGGGTACTCTGTTTATTGCAAGAGAGGGAGGAGGGAAGCCATGGAGGATCGGTATTCTGCTTCGGTCGGTATCCACGGAGATAGCAAGCAGGTAACTTTTTCTGCTTTTCGGTTAGGGCTTCTTCTTTGTAGTTCGTCAATAGCTTGCGTTCGCGTTGGATCGCGATCGTTGTAACTAACTATTAGGTGATATCGTTTCCTGGGATTGAATTCTGTTCCTTAGCTTTAGTTGTAGAGTTACCGTCCTCGAATGGTTCAGGATGAGATGTGCTTCGTATGTATGATCGCCAGAAAGAAACTGGTTGGAACCTTAGGTTACTGACTTAACTTGTTAAAGCTAGAATCCAAGAAACGGCAATGAACTTGAGAAAAGTTTAGTTCATTGTAGCACTAACCTGATTCTGCTACTTTCAATGTGCAGGCGCTGTTTGGTGTATTTGATGGGCATGGAGGTGCAATGGCTGCTGAGTTTGCCGCAGAAAACTTAAATAAGAATATCATGGATGAAGTGATGAGAAGAGACGAGAATGAAACGGAGACGGCTGTGAAGCATGGTTACCTGAAGACCGATTTGGATTTCCTGAATGAGGAATCACGAGGCGGCTCATGCTGCGTGACTGCCTTGATTAGAAGGGGCAACCTCTTCGTGTCTAATGCTGGAGATTGTCGAGCTGTTCTTTGTAAAGCTGGCGCTGCGGAGGCTCTTACATCTGATCATAGGCCTTGTAGGGAAGATGAAAAGGAACGCATTGAGGCAGAGGTGAGGATTTAGAAATTATCTAATGCTGTTTTCCTGAAACTTTGCATACCGCTGGAGATTTATCTTAAATGTGCCAGCCGAATTCATGACTTAATGTTCTAAGTTCATTTTACTTTGCAGGGTGGCTATGTTGATATTATTCATGGAGTCTGGAGAATTCAGGGTTCTCTTGGAGTGTCCAGGGGAATTGGAGATCGGCAATACAAAAAGTGGGTAACAGCTGAGCCGGAAACAAACATGTTGAAAATTGAAGCTGAGCATGAGTTCCTGATTCTGGCATCCGATGGTTTGTGGGACAAGGTGAGCTTCAATTTCTGAAAAAACAATGAGCGTGCTAATTATTCGTGAATCCTTTGGAAGCTTTATTGTAGAGGAACTGAAGTTCTTTGTGCGCTTGATTTCAGGTCAGTAACCAGGAAGCTGTAGATATTGCTCGGCCTTTATGTATGGGTACCGACAGGCCAGAACCAATGCTCGCTTGTAGGAAGCTTGTGGACCTCTCTGTTTCCCGTGGCTCTTGCGATGACATAAGTGTGATGCTGATTCAATTGGGTCGATACATGTAATGGCTTACGTTGTTATGACTGAGAGACTGGACTAGCATTTGACTTAGCTTTGCCTAACTGTTGCTGGAGCTGATTAGGCTTCTCGACAAGATGATACTCTTCTTCGTGTTGCTCGGCTCCGGTGGTGACATTGTTGATGACGACGACACTTGGTCCACTTTATAGGCTTCTGCTACTCTCTGATATAGCGCCTCCATTTAACCATTCTTTTGGGGATTTTTAAGACCCTTACATCAGTGATAGGATTTATTTGACTAGTACGACATTCTATTCATTCTTTACATGTAAAAAGATACTGCGTTGCCGATTTATATGAAATTGAGTTCTTTTACCTTAGTCACTTGTGTTCTGAAATTGCTCGAGTTATCAAACTCTGCTTGTGTCAGAACCTTGTGAGATTTTTATCCATTTCGAAAGCTAAATTAAGGATCAAGCTACCGTATCAGCCTGTATATGTTAGAGATGAGCATAATCTAGGTGGGTGGTTCCTATCCCGGAATTGGGAACCATTCACTAAGGACCGGTTCCGAAAAATTGAAATTGAGAATCAACTATCCGTGGGTGGATTATGAAACTGGTCTCTAATCGCAATCCCTCATTGCCACTTTCACGTCTCTCACATGCTACGAGAGAGATGGAGTAGCTGAGATGTCAAGATGCAGATAATGACCATCTCTCACCACTGCTTTTGCAGTTAGCATGACGAGGTCTCCCCTGTTGGATGGCGTTCTCCAACCATCGCAACCAAAAGAGAGATTTTTTAATTGGTTGGCAAGAACAATCTAAGGAATCGAATACAAAACATTATGACTTTGTTTTCACATTAAAGTAGAGTGGGCAACTGATTATTTAAGAAGTGTAATTAACTATCTAGTATGTGACATAAAACACACTCAAGTTCTTAACATTTTGAATTGAGTGCACTCACACACTATATAATACCAATCCAGTTCGAGTGAGCGAATCATGTCTAGAATCAGGAACTAGACATTTTTGGGAATCGGACCAAGCCCCTAAGAACCACCGATTTTGGGCTTCCGATCTAGTTTCGGATAATTTCCGGTTCCTTTGCACACCTCTAGTATATATAATGTTTTATCCTTATGTATATAGAGTGGATCTATTTGCTAATTTCACTTGAAAAAAATATTTTTTTTTTCCACTATCATGGCTATGAAAGTCGTTCAAAATACATGATTTATGGTCTAATACTATGCCATGTGTCTATGTTCATTCATTCAATATGATCATATAGCGGATTCCCCTGCGGTCTTGGAGTTTGCAATAGATGAGTTGCGGCATGTGGAGCTTTTTCTTCATGCCAGTTCAAAATGTTAGTTTTTCAAAGAGTGATCTTGATATCAAAAAATGGATGATATTTCATGATTCATATCGTGATTCAATATCATGCTAGTTTGTGCTGCCATTGGCAAAGATACTTGCTCCTCTCTCTCTCTCTCTCAAACGTTTCTCATGTTTTTCTAGTGGAATTGAGGCATCATGAAGCATGTCTCATGCTTATGGAGGCAGAATCGTCCTTCCTTTCCTTTTTTTTCCTTTGGTCTTTACTTAAAAGTGCTTTAGCGAAAGCAAGTGCCTTCATACTGAAAAGATTGATGAATGAGTTGTGGAGTCTCGCTAGTGCCTTCATACTAAAAAGATTGATAGATGAGTTATCGAGTTTAGCTAGATGACCCGACACTCCAACGGCCAGCATTTCCCGCTGCAATAAACACGGAGAAACCTAACAAGAAAGTCCAATCCCAGCGCAGTGCATGTAAGATTAGATATGCGAGGACGACGATTGCACACCACATGAAAAAGAGGACTTTCATAAATGGCGGCGGACCACCGCCCCCCCAGAATCCACTTGCTCAGTGGACGAAAAAGGCGATGAGCTGCGGCCAACCCAACTAGGCTTTTTTGCCCATGTAAGCATGAAGCAAGGCCCATCCCAGCATTCAAGTCCTCCTGCCAAAAATGAGTTTTAAATTTGTGCCTCGGGGCCCTACCCACCCCCCAATCACGTTCTCCGCAGCGCTTCTGTTGCTCAGATCGAGCGGTCTTCAGAGGCTCTTTTCCTCGCCCGACCTGACTTGGTCACATGTCGGCCGTGGTTGCAGTGCGTTGCGCTCCACATCCGAACAATTCACATGCGATTGTTCGTATGTCTGGACGACACTGCGAAGTCTCACTCCGCGTATCGCGTATTTCTTAGTTGGGTTGTCTCCTCCTGTATTTGTCCTCTCAAATCGCGGGCCAGATATGCAGGAGATCTCGATCCAGCAATGACGATGTGCCTGTCGTCGCTAGAAGACGTGGGTTTTGGTATCTGCCGAGTTCTTAATGAACGCGTCGCGCTCGGTAGCGCTCTTCGAGCATGAATGCGCGCGTCTTCGCGTTTTCTGCTCTTCGTATGACGCACGACGTTCCTCCTAACTTCTCGCAATATTAATAAAACCTGTGGAGTCACCAGAAGTGATCATTGCGTTTGGCGCTTGACGGAACAGCTAATTAGTCCATCACACCTTTTGTCCTCCTATCGTTGTAGGTCAAATCTATGGCCTCGAAAGGAAGTGGAGCGCTGCTGTAAAGTAGTGATTTAGTTGAACTCTCAAATCGAGCGCGTGTGTAGGGACGAATAAATTCCTTATAACTCCTGTTTTGGTCGTTTTTAAGAGAAAGTTATCAAAAAAGTCCTATATATGTTGTATTCGTGCCATTTTAGTTATACACCTTCTAATTTAGCCAATTAGTCGTTAATATATTATACTTATGCCAATTCAATCGTAAATCTTTCAATTGTACTTGATTCATCAATAGAGTCATTGTAGCTAATTTTGACTGGAAATTACTAATATGACAATCTAGTTAGCGTTGACCATCACATATGACATAACTAATATTAACGTACACGATTTTTTTTATTTTTTTTTTCTTTATTTTCCTAACCCTAGGTCGACGAGGTCACCAACCAATCCTCCTTAGCCACAGTCGAGGTCAACAATCCTCGCCTAGTCTAGCGTGGTGTCGTGACCCTATCCCAAACTAGGTGAGGGCATTGTGGCTTTTGCTTGTGCCAGTGGGTTTGCGAAGGCCCTCGCCTGTGGCCAGCAAGGATTGACTGACGACCTCGCTGGCCTACGTTTAGATAAAGAGAAAAGAAGATAAATAATAATAACATTTTTAAAGAATTTAAAAATTGTTCACACTAAAGTTAGTTGTACTGCATAGGACATATGGCACTAATTAGATTGCCATGTTAGTCATTCAAGTTAGAATTAGTTTAATGACTAAATTGACAAATAATCAAAAATATTTTGGATTAAATTGATATAATTGAAATGTTCGTGGCTAGATTGGTATGAGTGTAATAGGTTTATGATTAAATTAATCTAATTGAAAGTGTTAGAAGTGAATTGGTATAAGGGTAATAGGTTTATGACTTGGTTTTTGGTAATTTCCTCTTTTTCTAAATATTGGCCTTTTTGGAATCCGTGTCATGGAAGGTTGAGGCATGCAATTCATGGTTGTAGAGGGAGGCGGCACGATGTTAATTAATTAGCAGCTAAGTCAGCTTAAATTATAATGCAATTGCCCTTTTTAATCCTCCATCCTTAAGTACTCTGGACACCCTCGAGGGTCGCGCGAGGAAGCTGCAAAAAGTCATCACGCGAGGCTTTTCTGCAGTGGAGAAAGAACATCGCATTTTCGGTGACGGGTATTTGTTTTTATGCCTTGGAATATTTGAGAAGTCGACAGCATCCTATACTTCGGATCGAATAAACCCGCCAGTTTACTTCGTCCCCTCTCTTACAAAAAATGTCCACGCGTCAACAACTGTCGGAATGGATCGGGAAAAGACACTCGTCATGAATAATATCTGCATGACTGCAGGAATGATCAAGCGAAGCCCCGGCATTTCTAGAAAGACAAGACGTGAAAGTCTCAAGCCCGGATGGAAGCTTCAAAGCGATTTTCCATTCTTGTCAATCTGGTGAAACGTGTATGGTCTGTGCTGTGCGGATGGGAACGAGGAGGTAGAAACGAGGCCAGGGAGAGTGTGAATACGGAAGTTTCCTGAGTATGTCTTTGCCTTTCCGTGAGATGCGTGTCGATGAACGCGGTGCGAGCTCAGCACGTAAAATTAAATGATCTGGCTTAGATATTTAATGACATCTGCCGATTCGTCTAGGATTAGGGGGCGAGGACTTTCTGGATAACTTGCGAGACGATTGTGCTGATTTTTCATTAGATGGTCGTGGAAGCTGCGAGCGATGCCGAGCCGGGGGGGCCCCCGGTTTTCTTAAGACGGACTTGTGTACGGCACGCGCTCCGGGAAGAAAAGAAGAAGAAAAGGAGAAGCAGATCCCCGGAATCGCTTCCCCAGGCACTGCACTGCCGTTTCTTCAACTCGAAGTTTCGATCTTTTTCCACGTCGACGTGGATCGTCCAATCGCCCTCCCCTCCCCGACCCGATGCGTGTCGTCACTGGCTACGTGATCGCGAAAAGATATTTTGATTCCTTCCATCCCTTCCTTTACAAAGCTAAAGTTGCCCACGTTGTCAATAATTCAATTAAAAAAGAGACGTGCCGACTCTTTTCGAGGTTCGCCGCGCGAGCTCTCTTCAAATCTTTGGTCATTTCCATGCCCGGTGTGATTCCACGTGGAGCAGTAGGCCGAGTCTAACGAGTGCATTTCCACGTTACCCATTTCCGGGATTTCTTTCATTTTATATTGAACCCGAAAGAGGATGGTAATGATGATCCGCGGAAGTTTGTATTTTGCTTTCGTTGCTGTCTTGTTGTGGCCATGTAGGTGAGTTTATAACTTGTGGACAAGCTTCCTCCTCCTCCTCCTCCTCCTTTCAGCTTCCTTTTTGGTGAGTGTTACATGATGGACATTCCCCCTTATCCGTTCTTTAATATCCTCCACATCGTTCCTCCTGTTCTCCTGCGGAATCGGCAAAATAAAAATAATGAGAAGAAATAAGAATAAAGAGGTACCATCGTGTGTGCAAACATCACCCACAAATATGCCTTACTGATCCGTCTTGTTCTGATTTTTGTAAACTAAAAAAAAATGTCCTTTGGATGCTCTTTAAAGTAATCAGACCAACGCAAACTTTACATAGTATAAATTCACAATAAAGTTCATCCTCGCAAACATTAAATCAGTAGACACCTGGACGGCAGATGTTTTATCTTGTGTTTAATTTTAGTTCAATAAAAGAAGTAGTAACGTATAGTAAAGGTAAAGTAATATCCCGCGTTGGCACTCGACGGGTCTTATCCATTGAGGCGGCGACCATAGCCCTTTTCACGTCACAAACACACAAGAATTGGGATCTCTAGGTCTCTGTCCCTCATTCGTGAAGTAGCCATCGGACCATTTTAGTCCTCATATGTGCTCTTTTTCAAGAGTCAACATGCGAATGGAATGTGGACCTGTAGATTTTACTTAGCCCGCCTTTTGTCATTTCTCAGCCCCATGCAGAGAGTTTTCTAAGCGATTACGAGCGGCCAATCAGAAAAAGGAGAAGCCGAAGAAAAATGGGCACCACGAGCTGAGGGTAAGGAATGGGTCTCCTCATCCCCCGAGAAGATACGGATCTCTGGCATACGATAATGGATGGAGGGGCCTGTCCAGCTCCGGCAAAATGCAAATTCCACTTGTAAATATATACATTTATATATATCCAATACGTCTGACTTTACGAACAAATGAATTATTCGTAAAGGAAGGAGAATATATATATTTTTTTATGGAGGCCGGTGGTGCACGTCACCCGCCAGACTCCTACTGGAAGAGCTCATCACTGGCGACAGCCACGCCCCAAGCATCGTCTGCCGAATCCCGACACATTCGGCATCATCCCGCCCCTCGCCTCGCCGGCCTCTCGAGAAATCACATCCGCGCCCCGACACGTGGACCTAGGCCGGTCCGCCACGTCGGCGTTGGCGGGGAGTGTGGGCCCCCACAGTGTTAGTTCGAAACACCGGTCGCAACCGAAACCTGTCGTTCCCTCCGGGCCATGTGGGTGTGGGTTGCATCAGCATTCACTCAGCGCCTTTTTGGTGTTGCCAACTTGGACTCTCTCTCTCTCTCTATATAAATATATAAATATACATATGCTTTTTTCTCCGTTATTATTTTTTAACCTTTTCACCCGATGTTTTCATGACGTGGGCGCGTCCATCACATCTTTCTCTCGGCCGAAATAACTCGAGACCAAGCGGTCGCGGGTCCATCACAAGACCACTCGTGTCCGGATACATGAACAACGCACGTGATTATTAGCATTCACGAACCAGCTAAACCAAACAAAAAGAAAAAGAGATTTTACGGAACCGCCGTGACACGGATCCGATGGGGGGGGATGCTTCCTGCGTGCAGATCCACGACCCAATCCTCCCCACCACCGAAGAAAACCCATGCCCTAACGAAGTCTCCTGGAAATTGCCCGAGACGTTTCCCGTGCATTAGTTCCCCGGGGGGAGCGACCCACAATTTTACGGCAAAAGGAGCTCCGGTGAAGGAAGAGAACATAACAAAAGACTCTCTCTCTCGTCTTTCGTGCCGAAGGAAGTAAAACAAAAAAAGAATTCGAGAAAATGGAGGCGAATAGGCGGTGGGGATAAGGATGGAAAGGAGGGGTCGCAACGTCCCTGCCCTCTCCACGACCTCTCATACGTCAACCGCCACCGGTTATAACAGTTGCCCGCCCCCCAAGAACTCCCACAACGTCACCCCTCCCCGACCCCAGCCCCAAGCAAGCAAGACCGACCTCTCTCTTTCCTTCCGAGTTTCTCCTTCATTAATTTATTTAATTCCACATCAGGGTCCGGAGAGGATAAGTTAGTAAACAGAACAGAACAGAACATCCACGTTCCAATGTTCCGTGTTCTCTTTCCTTTCACGCGCCTCCCCGCCCCGCCTGCCCATATATATTCTCGTTTTCAGCATTGGACCCCCTCAAAAGTGACCCCCAAAAAATAAAAACACACGCTCCTAGTCCTCGCACAATTCCCTCAACTTCTTCTCTCCATCTCTCTTCTACTCTGCTTCAGACAGACATCACACCCCGTGAATTCGGAGAAAAAGAGGAACTAGAATTCGCACAAGTCTTTTCTCTTCCATGGCTTCGTGGGTCAGAGGCCGGTGCATCGGCCGAGGATCTTTCGGCACCGTCAGCCTCGGCTTCGACAGGCGTTCCGGCGAGGTCTTCGCCGTCAAGTCCGTCGACGCCGCCTCCTGCCTTCCCCATCAGATCGAGTCCTTGGAGAACGAGATTCGGATCCTCCGCTCGCTCCCGCCGTCGCCTCACGTGGTCGCGTACCTCGGCGACGACGTCACCCGCCACGAGGGTCCCGCGAAGAGGACGTGCCGGAACCTGCACATGGAGTACGTGCCCGGCGGCACCGCCGCTGACTCGGCGGCCCGCCGCGGGGGCAAGTTCTCCGACGCGGACGAGGCGATCGTGAGGTCGCAAGCCCGGTGCGTCGTCTCTGCTCTGCAGCAACTGCACGCCGGAGGCATTGTGCACTGCGACGTCAAGGGGAGGAATATTCTGGTGGGTCAGGATCCGAGATTCGCGAAGCTCGCCGATTTCGGCTCGGCGATCAGAGTCGGCGAGTCGGGGGATAGGATCGCGCCGCGTGGGAGTCCCCTGTGGATGGCGCCAGAGGTGATCCGCGGCGAGCGCCAGGGCCCGCCAAGCGACGTCTGGTCTTTGGGCTGCGCCGCCGTGGAGATGGTCACGGGCCGGCCGCCGTGGGAGGATCACGGCGTCGACACGCTGGCCCGGATAGGGTACTCGAGCGAGACGCCCGAGTACCCGGCTCAGCTGTCGAAGCTGGGCCGCGACTTCCTCGAGAAGTGCCTGAGGAGAGACCCGGAGGCGCGGTGGAGCTGCGATCAGCTGCTGCAGCATCCCTTCTTGCAGAACGACGCGGCGGACGACTCGTCCCCGCGGTGCGTGCTTGACTGGGTCAGCTCGGAATTCGAAGACGAAGACGAATACGACGAGGAGGAGGCCGACGCCGACGAGGCGGGCGCGAGTTCGAATTCCGTCTCCGACGAGGACGTGGCCGACGCCAGGGCTAGGATCGGTAAACTGAGTTCAAGCGGAGGGGCGAATTGGGAATCGGATGGTTGGACGGTGGTGAGGAGGAACAGAGAATGTGACAACCCTGAGGCGGAGGAGGAAGAGGCGGGGACAAGCTCGCAATATCGCGAAACGTCGGGGGCAGAACGGGGAAACGGGAGCGGAATTGCGGAATATTCAAATTCGAGCGGCAGGCTTTTAGCAACGGAGGCCCAGTCGTGCAGTGGCAGCTCGTCGTCCGGGGAGGAGGGTGGTGGTGGACCTGGTGGTTACTTAGCTGGTGGGGAAAAAGAAATGGTCTTTTACAGCTTGCGCGGTGCGGTGGTGTCGTTATTACATTATTATTGTCATTGCTTGTTGAGAATCTTGTCGCGGAATATACTTTTGCTTTTCTGTTATTTCACAATTTCGCATTCTCTGCCGCTTTCCTTATTCCTCTCGTGGTCGATCGATGAAAACGGGGTGATTTCACGACCAGCAACGATCCATCCAGCGTGAGCCGCGTGCCCCCCGTTCTGGGAAGCGCTCCCTTTTCCGTTTTGCTTCTTCATAGACGCGTCGTGCACGTGAAGCTATATTCGGAACGCCCCTGTAATGCGCGTGATGTGTCGTGAGAAGTGGTGCGATCGAAGGCCACCGCGAGCATCGGAATTCAGGCGATCCCATGTTTTTCGCGAGTCAGTCCGTTTCCAAGCCAAGTCGACGTTGAAATGGGAGTCAGTCGTCGGTCGTAAAAGGCAAGTTTAGAAAGGGATGGGCAACGGATGAGGAACTTGGGGGGTGAAGATAAGATGACTTGCGTGTGGGCGTCGGCACTTTAGCGACCGTCACGATTGGATATTTAGCATTCAGCGCTCATCGCGACACATGAGCAGGACACGTCCGAGGATTATAATTGATTTAGACGGGACTCTAGTTGGCTGGTGGTTTATCCTCCTCGTATACTAGGAGCTATTCTTGTCATTTTTGGATCAAGCAGGTCATGTTAATGCCTTGAATCGATTGCCAATTCAATTCCGTACGCAACGAAAGACGACTCCGATGGAATTCATGTGCACCACCGGACATAGACAACTCTGGCTCGTTCGCCACGTCTTCCAGTATTCAGTTCAGTCGCTCCTCAACTCCTACCCATTATTTTTGTTGTTTTGCCCCAAGTGGAGAGAAAGCGTGCCCAAGTGGTAAGACTTTGGGAACCACCAATCCCAGGTGAACGGGTGGGAGACTGAAGCGCATGGAGGATGACTCGGGACTTGTGCTCTTGGATGGACATTAAAAGCGTTATTTGACCCCACCGGGGCTCCCGTCTATTGGTCTCGCCGGGGAGACGACTCCGCTCATTGCTTATCGCCCACGATGGGGCTATGCGTCCGTGACCGAAATACCAATACTACAGTGCATATGATTCACGCTCTGATTTAACAATAGGATTGACCAATCACATCCCCACAACGAGCCTCTCACGTGAGATGGATTTCGTTGAAAAAGTTCAACGATGAACTCCTCACGCAGGCAGAGCCATTTCTCTGTTTTTTTTTCACTTGTCGTTTCTGTACTTGTCTCATATGGCCCGTCATTCCCCCTGGGAAGACAGCCACTCACAGACCATGGTTGCACTTTAACCTCGGATTTGGCCTTAACCCGTGACACGCTGAGCGAGCACACACGGTGATTAATGTTAATTTAATTAAATATTAAATCACGTCTTTATTTAGTAGCTTAAGTTTTTAGAATAGTTTGTTGTGATCCTATCAAATCTCACATAATATTAGAGTTAGGAAATTCTAAGTTTAAATCTTCCAAGCTCCTATTTGCCACGCCAATTAAATTTCCACGTTTAGTACTAGGTAAAAGACTATATTAAGTGTAAGTGTGGTGTTAGAATGCTTAAGTAATAGGTATCGAGTTCAAATCTTTCTAGACCCCAATTGCTTCCTCAATTAGATACGTCTGAGGTATTAAACCAATTGCTTCCTCAATTAAAAATGTCCATGCTTAGTTAAAAAGACTAGACTAAGTATGAGGTATTAGAATTGGAGGTACTAGGTTCAAATTTTTTCAGGCCCTAATTACTTCCTCAATTAAATATGTCCATGTTTGACTAAGTATAAATGATATATTTTCAGGCCCCAATTGCTTCCTCAATTAAACACGTCCATACTTTAGTTCTAAGCAAAAAGATCAAATTAAGAATGATGGGGAGTATTATAATAATTAAATATTAAACCACGTTTTCGTTTTAAGTTTTTAGATGAAGGCATACTTTTATATTTAATTACTCTAACAATCAACACATTATTTTGACAACCAATCTACCTCGTCCTCCTTGTATTTGTTTATTGTCTTAAGTTGGTTGGCTCGAGCTTCTCTCCCAAGCTCGTCCAGCACGATCTTTGTCGCCCAACCTATTGATCCCAGATTTTGCCAACAACCAAGAACGGTATCGATGTTCCGTGTCGATTCTTGATTCCACATTCAGCTACAACTCAACAGCCTGATGAAAGAGCTGTGAAGAATCTTCTACGCACATCCAACACGGTTCCTTTTCCCCTTGCTTTAATTCTACTTTTTTCCGGATTCTTTTTTTGCATATGCGAGTGATTGAACGCTTTAAAGTTCGTACTGACAACTGACAAGATTGGCTTTTGGATTAGGGCAAACGATGCCTTCGGCTGGTGGCTACTCGGGGTACAACTCAGGTGTCACTACAAACGCACAGCAATGAGCCAGGTTAGAGCATGGTTAGATTTGGCTCCTTGCGGGATACGTCGCCAATCTTGCCAGCCTGTTCCGAAGATTACCTCGGAAGAGTGATTATCGATCTCCTCGCTTCCTTCTGATTGAGGAAAACGAGGACGACAGCTTTTGATGGGATTTGCATTTATTTAATCGCAAGCGTGGACTAGCTAGACTCAAAGAATAACATTAGTAGGCCATGCCACCACTTTATTATCCACAACTTCGGTCTCGAGCTAAATCGAAGCCACGTATGGATGATTTTGACATCGACCGCGCAAGACAGAGCTGCTGCTGTGTCTTCATTTTAATTTCATTTTGTTTGTATTCTAAGTTTGCTTGAGTTATTCTTAGAACTTGTTTGTTAAAAGAATTGCAAGACAGTTACTTCTCTTATTTATATACGTAACTCTATCAATAAAATAGGATGACAAGGCAGAATTTGCAATTATTCTCTTGTTCTCGTTTATTTTTACGATATCAAAACTCTGCAAGGATACTCGAAATTCTTCCCTACGAACTAAAGCAATAGTCGTTGCTCCCAAATATCATTTCTCTCAAATCTCGACGTGGCTAACTTTACGACTCAAAATTCAGCATTTTACCCTCAAGTTAAAGGTCAACAATTGATCGAGTTTGCCATGGGACATCCAAAATAGTCATATTTTGTAGTGTTAGAGCGGTACCAAGGTCTTGGTACCATGTGATGTTTGTTGAAGATTTTTGGTAGTTCAATATGCTTGAAGAAGCGAAATAGGGCACCGACAGGAATCGCGGTATACAGAGGTACGGACAGCTACTCTCCCGCTCATCTTTGATCCTCGTTGTACATTGTTAACTCAGCTCCGATCACTGGCTTTCACCTTTGGCAATCAAAGCTCGGGAAATGGGATACAAGTCCGTGGCCCATCTTCTGATGGATGAACTCCGATGGGCTGCAAATGGGATACAAGCGCAGGAGATAATTCCGAGGCCGAAAGGTGGAGAAAGACCAGCAACACGAGAACCCTGGCTTAGAACATCTTTGCAACGGCATTTTGTATTGGATCACACATGAGACTTTTGAGGCAAACACTGCAGTTCTGCTGAGTGTGTCCTGCAGATTTTTCTCCGTCCAAGTTCAAACAGCCGTGCGCTCTACAATGAAAGGATGGTCCTAACACTTTTGCAGTCAGCTTAAACCGTTGGGCCTTTTCACCTTGATTTTATTATTTTTCGGACACTATCTTCTCAGTCCCTTTCTCGGTCCTCTTCGGGAAATTTGATGAAAGCCGTATTACCAGCACATAGAAGACTTTCAATTTGTTGGCAATTTAATTTTTCTACGAAATCTTTTTTGATATGTGGGAAATGGGGAAAAGGGAAATGCTTCTTTGTTTGCAAGATCGAATCTTTTCTCCAATTTCCTAGGAGGAAAAAGAATACAACACGTGAACATTGAACATAAGGAGGAACTCATTCGTACAGAGGAAAGGTCCTCAAGACCCCAGGAAATAGTATCAGTGAGTTATGAAGATATTCTCTATTTTTTGACTACCTTCCTCAAACCACATTGCTTATGAATGCTATCCTTGAACATAATGAGGAGCTATAGTGTTCCCAGGTGAAAAGATTTGGATGCTTCTTTGCTATATCGTAGATTTCCCTAATACTTCAAGCATTATTCCTTTCCATAAGAGAAGTTTCCCTTGGAAAGAAAGCAAATGCAGAATTAGGAGATAACGTACCATCTTACTTAATGCGGAAGACCTATCATAAATCTTGGCATCCTACAAAATTGACATTGTAATGAAGGCACACACTTTTTAGTTCATCAGTCTCATTATTGCCAATTCTGATGTCCATTATGATCCAATTACCTCAGTTACAGTGGAGCTGCAGATGATAGTCCTAAGCTGTGCGTAGCTGAATTGAAGAGCTCGTGCCTTTTCTTGCAAACTATTCAGTGCATTTCCGAAACTCTTAATGAAAGACCCCACTACTTCAAGTTCTATCTGTGCTCCAACTGCATTCCAATCTATAATACCAATTGAGGTTCTATTTGAGCTCCAACAGCATTCGAATTGATGCCTATCTCTTCAAGCTTATGGTATGTGTGTTCAGCCTCTGCTTCGTTTGTATCAATTGGTTCGAGAGAATGCGTGACTGATCGTCTCATGTTGTTGTACCAAGGGCTTTGGCCTTGCGTCTCGTACAAATGATGCCATGTTCTTCTCTTTGATGGGTTCCCAATGCCGCCATCAAGAAAACAACTGATTTTGCAAAATCATGGAAAGTAGGCATTTCTTTCTGAGACGCAGAAGAACAAGAAAGGAAATTTTCTATAAACAGCTGGAGTTTCTGAAAATCAGTCTACAAAGACCATTTCGTTTGCTAGTCTCTTGCATGTCCTTCCAGTGGCTTAGTTGATTACTGTAATGTCGAGAAATCTGGGAATGCAAGGCCAATATCAGTCGGAGCTCAAAGCTAATCACTCTGCTAATAGGGTGGTGATGACAGAGTCAGAAAAATAGAGGAACCTGGTTCATCTAAACATATGGGTCAATAAGTTCTAAGTCTTTCTGTGAACTTCATTGGCTGCACAGAGATTATACTTCCGCCTGATCAAACTGAGGGTGGATGGATCAGAATGTTGTGCAGAAGCCATGCATGGTCCAAAGTGATAATGAAAGAATGCGAAAGACGGAGTCACGACGAACTGTGTTCTCAGTTGCTAATGGGTGTATGGTGTATTTATAGCTATACTAGGAGAAGAAGCGACTGTCACATTGAACCAACAAGAGATGACGGTGATCCAAAGCCAAGAAGGTAAGTGCAAGCCACGATACTTGTTCAGGCTGAGGCCGAGTAAGTGCCAGACCCAAAGTTTCCATTTTCTGAGAGTAAAGAGGAGCAAAGATCAACTATCCAGCTCGATGCTTCTATTGGAGCTCCAATAAATCTCAACCGTCGGTTCACGACTCATAAATTTCAAAGGTACCTTTGTCGCATTTAGTACCGGATAAAGACATTGGTGGAGGATTTCCTATTGAAGTGATTATCAATAAGAAGTTGGGATGGCATTCAATTATTAAATGGAGAAGAAAATATTAGGTGTAACTCAGATTCCATCATGTAAAAATCTCAGTCCATTCCTCTAGGCTGGGCGGGGCCGAGCCCCGCTAGATCCGGTGGGGCCTCGCCTAGCCAAGGTGAGAGTCGACCTCGCCGGCGGTCGGCGAGGCTCACCTTCACCAATCATATATATATATATTTTTTTTTGAATTTTTTAATTTTTTTCTTTTTTTTTCCTCATTTTCTTCATCATCCGACCGGCCCGGAGGCTAGGGCCGGCGAGGCTCGCCCCACCGGCCGCCAATGGCCGGTGGGGCGAGCTCGCCGGCCCTAGCCTCGGCTGGTCGGATGAAGAAAATGAGGAAAAAAAGAAAAGAAAAAAAGAATTAAAAAATTCGAAAAATAAAATAAAATAAAATAATATATATATATATATATATATTAAAAATTGTCATGTTAGCGTTCGTCGGACGGCCGGTGTCCATGTCGGCGTCCGGTCGGCCAATTTGGCCGGATGGACTAAATTAGTACAATTGTAAAATGTTTAGGACTAAATTAGCCAAAAAATAAAGTTTATGACTAAATTGGCACAATTGCAATAGATTTAGGACTTTTTTGATAATTCTCCCCGAAGTTCACAATGGTCATGCCATGTCTTTCCAAATTTGACCAAGTAATGCAATCTTTCCGAGCATGGCACCAACATGCAAAAATTTCAGTATCAATAATGTAACGGGCTTGACTAGAGTCTAATACTATACTATCATGGGCCTAGTCCAATTAATCAATTAAGCTCAAAACCATTCAATTAAATCCATCAGCCCCGATCTAATTGAAATGCAAATCATATGAGCCTATTAACTACTAATACAAATGCTCCTAATAACTATATGTCGTTTTAATTAAATATTTTTGTTTAGGGGTTAGGGTCAATTCCTAATTTTTATGCAATAAACTAATCAGGTCGCTAAAATTTAGGTGTCAACAATATAGATATAATCTTAGGGACTCCATCAAAATAGAAATTCCCCTCCAATGGGTTGATTCACAAATTGTGAAAAATTAATCAATCCGGTATTAGTATGAAAATCATCTCGAATTTCTAAACCTATATTTTCATATAATAAATCGACAATAAATTAAAATTTTGAAATAATGCAGATGCCACTCAAAAGTGAAATCTCAAAAGTGAGAGAGACAAACTTATGGAATTTGTTGAAATGACCATTAATGTCATTTGAGAAAAAAAAAAAGTTTTGAAACAGCTCGGAGTTGTCCAAAAAGCTATGCATACCAAAGAACAAGATTTATAAGCGGTGTAGAACAAGAAATCTATCGGATTGGAAAAAAAAAAGGTTTTCAAACGGAGCGGATGCTTCAGTAAATACTAAATAGTGCTATGGCAGCACCATGGTACTTTGTAGATTTGCTGAAAATTCCCCAAAAAAGATGGTAACAATTGTCGTCCCACAAAGTTATAAAAAGTGTTATCAATCATAAATAATGTTCAATCGAATAATCTAGTATGCCTTGTGCATTGAGGATAGATTAATGGTTTCAATACTGTCAAGTATACCAACATTCCTCTGTAGAGTAATTATCAACCGGTAAAACCGGTTTTAATTACCATTGAGGATGGCACTACTGCGAAAGTCCACTTATCGTCTGTATACATGCTACTTATGTCTTTTACCAATAACTTCAACTAGTTACTCATGAATGGAACCAAGCAATAGCGTGGGTGACGCTTTGTCTGTCTCAACGTCTTTTTGTCCTTCCGTGATGGGGAAGCTCTACTAGAATTTCGGCTGTTAAAAAGTAGAAACTCACAAAATCTTGCTACCCCAAAATAATCTCAATTATTCCACAGCTTGATAAGGGAAAAAAGAAATGATTTGACCGAAATTTCTTAGGTAAATCAAATGAAAGCAGTGAATTTTCTAATCATATAGTCCACTCGATCATCTTATTCAAAGCGATATTTGACACCAAGTCAATATTTCCATAAACCAGAATAAAAAAGGCGTTAAAAAAAACACACGCACACACATATCAGCACATTATTGATTTGGGACTATTAGCACTTTTGATGCATCGATACCTCTTTTCTATTGTATAAAGGCCTTTATAACAATTAATCTTTTTGATTGCTCGCCTTCTTTCTAATTCGCTACAAGTGAAGAGTCCTCATGAGGTTTTATATTGCAAACTGCCCAATTGCTCGATGCTTCGGATTTTTGAATCATGCAGTTATCATATCCACGAAATTATATGGATGATAAGTTCGACACGAGAGATCTTTGCCTTTGTATTTTCTCGGGTCATTCCAGGGTGTTTGCTTCTCTTGGTTGGTTCTATCCTAGTAGTGAATTTGCAACAATCTGAAAAGCAACATAGTGGAGATAAACATCACTCCGGTGAAAGCAGTCCTGACATGTCTACAAGGTACGTATTAGATTTCCGGCTTCTCACATTCATTCGTCGATCCCCCCGAGTGTCGCGACGCATCTTAGACTTGCGCAAAATGTTGATTTGGCCCTCGTTGTATATCGTCCGAAATAGAGTCGGAGATGTTAATGTTTTGTGCCTGTCCATGTTTTTTTTCTCGGGAGCGGGTCGAAAGAGAGAATTTGAGGGAGCTTGAGCACGATACCGAGCTTGCGATCTTCAGGCCCGGCCCATACGAAGAACTGGACTTATATCTTTGCACGGGGAGTTTGACTGGGGGTGTCGGACGGCGGACTCTAGTCTTCAATAAGTGCGGACTGAATCAGCTTAAGCTACATATTCCATTGGGCTCAAGGCTACCTTGCTTCTGATTAAGATATTCACTAGGATTGGAGTAGTACTAAGTAGACGATGCTCTTGTAGAGAAAGTCGTCCTTGTTGTCATGCTCGTTGGTTATGGGCTTATTAAATGAGAATTTTGTCGGTATTGGTCAATCAAAGGGCAGCAACATCCACTCAAAAGAGTAGTGCATTAGTGGAGGAGAAAGTAGAAAGATTGATTGGCATAGTATAGGCCAAAGTCACACTCTTCCACGAGCATGTGACGCGGGTACCATAGTGACACCGGACAATAGCCAATAGGTAATAGTTTCCTACGAATCCTAAACATATTAGGCTAACGTGAGAGATTGCACCTTCAAATTCCTTGAGATGATATTTAATAGTCAGGATAAAAATTAAGATAAAATAATTTTATTATGTATGCATTTCTTATCTAAGATTGAATAAAATATGATATAATGGAGATATGATCCGGAAAAAAAAAAATCTCGTGAAGGAGATGAGATCAAAATGGATAAAATTTTTAATGTTTATAGTATAAAAGTAATTTTCTTGAATAATAAACTTCTTAGCTTCAAATTGTAAAATAATAATTAAATGTAAAATTATATATGGATTCTAAAATAAAAAAGAAAATTCAAAATAACAAAAGAAATGATGGAGAATTTTCGTTCTTATTTATATATTTGAATTTCTTTCAATTATGTAATATATATATATTTTATATATATATATGTGGTATCTATATTACAAATTTAGATTAAAGTTTTTAGACAAAATTACTAGGGAATGATAGGAGGGAATGTAAAAGATATAAAAAAAAAAAAAAAAGAGAGGAAACATAATTAAAAATCAAGTAAATAAAAATGAAGTAGAAGAACCCCTATATTAAATAAATAAATTCAAACTTGAAACGGATCTTTCTAATTTTCCTTGTCTCCTTCTCCTTTGTATTTCTACTTCATGTCAAATCTTCACGACTCCTCCATAGTTCTTTATTCACATCAAAGCTCCACAAAAACAATGAGAGAGTTGAAAGTCCTTATCCTATATAGCTCTCTATTTCACATCAAAATACATGAAAGCAACAACAAAGTTGAAACTCCTCTTCCATAACTATGCGGTTTATGTTAAAGTTCCAAACAAGTGTTGAGAGAGTAAAAACACTATATATTATCTTTTTTTTTTTTTTTCAAAACTCAAAGTTGAATAATCATGTTTTCTATTTTTTATTAAATTTAGCACATGTTGGTTGATTTATCTTGTCGTCGATGATGTTGCTGTAACCCGTTTACATTTCTTGTCATTGTCAAACTTGAGACTCTAGAATGTTGCAACAAGCTCCTTTTTAATTTAAGATGTAGATCGCACAATAACTATGAAATGATAAATGGGAAAAGTACCAAAAAAGTCATAAACCTTTTATATTGATACCAATTTAGTCATAAACTTTTCAATTGGACCAATTTATTCTTAAACATTTTCACATTGGTACAAATTTAGTCCATCTGACTAATTTAAGCCAGAAATTGCTGACGTGGCCGCCGGCGGTCTTATGTGGCGCCATATAGATAAATTTTATAAATTTTTTTTATATTTTTTTTTAGATTTTTTAAATTATTTATTTTTCTTTTTCTTTTTTTTAGATTTTTCCTTTCTCCTTACCCCTTGGCCGGCGAGGTCACCGGCCGACCATCACCGACCATAGGTTGGTCGAGGCGAGGGCCACCGCGCCCTCACCGGCCACAAGAGAGGGTGTTGGTCCCCACCTAGATCCAGGCGAGGGTCGAAACCCTCGCTTGTTGGCTAGCGAGGGCCTCTGCACCCTCGTCGGCCATAGGAGAGGGCACGACGACCCTGGCTCGTGGCCGACGAGGGTGCGGCGACCCTCCCCATATCCAGTGAGGGCCACGGCGGCCTTCGCTTGTGGCGTCGCGGTCTTGCTCGCCACGAGCGTGGGCCTTCACGCCCTTGCTTATGGCTGACGAGGACGGACGCGGAGGAGGCCCTCGCCCTTGGCCGACGAGGGTTGCCGCGCCCTCTCCTATGAACGATGAGGGCGCAAAGGCCCTCGTTGGACAAGGGCGAGGGTTTCGGCCCTCACCTAGATTTGGGCGGGGGTTGACGCCCTCACTTGTGGTTGGCAAGGGCGCGGCGGCCCTCGCCTCAACTAGCCTGTGGCCGGCGATGGTCGGCCGACGAAGGAGTAAGGAGAAAGGAAAAAGAAAAAAAAATTTAAAAAATCTGAAAAAATATAAAAAAAATTATAAAATTTGTTCACATTGCGTCATATAAGACCACCGACGGCCACGTAAGCAATTTCCGGCTTAAATTAGCCGGATGGACTGAATTGGTACTAATGTGAAAATATTTATGATTAAATTAGTCCAATAAAAAAATTTAGGATTGAATTAGTATCAATGCAAAAATGTTTTTGACTATTTTGGTATTTTTCCCAATGATAAACAAAAGTTATCCCTATCTGTGCTTATTCAAGTTTATTTATATCGATATGCCGTTGATAGAATATGAAAATATTCTATTTTATTCGTGCGATAAAACATCACAAAATCTTTAAATTTCATATCATATCTTGTTTTAATCCTATACTAGTATATTAGAAGTTCAGATGGCCAAACATGGTCGAAAGGCATAGGCTATTCTAACCCCTATTTTGAAAAAGAAAAGAAAAGGAAATAAGGGGTAAAATTGAAAAGTTTGTGGTAAGAGTAGTGAAGTGTGAAAAAGCAAAGCTCTGAAAGGGTTAGAATTCCAACATTATTATGTCAGGGCTTACGGGCTTAGCAAGCCAAGCCAGCACACCCCAGGCCTCCGCCGACAATAAAACCCTCGCTTGTCCTTACTTTTTCCCCATCCCCTACGCGACGCCTACTACTTGATCACCCTTCCTCTCTCTTTTCCCCAGCACCACCACTCTCTCTCTCTCTCTCTCTCTCTCTCTATCGAATTCCGATTTCTCTCGCTAGAATGGCCTCCAAAGAGCCGGAGCAGCAGCAGCAGCACCGCGAAGACGAGGAAGCCCCCGCCGCCGATGACGAGGACACCGGCGCTCAGGTCGCCCCCATCGTCCGCCTCGAGGAGGTCGCCGTCACCACCGGCGAAGAAGACGAAGAGGCCATCCTCGATTTGTACGTCATTAGCCCATCATCTCTCGATCGCTTCATCGCTTCATCGCTATCTGATTTCTTTTTCTCTTTTATCCTCATCGGTCGCTTTTCGAGGTGGTAGAAGTGGTAGTAGGGTTTAATCGTTTCTCCTCCTTTTCTGGTTTACCTTGGCATGGATGCGTAGGAAAGCGAAGCTCTATCGGTTCGACAAGGATGGGAATCAGTGGAAGGAGAGGGGCGCTGGTTCCGTTAGGTTTTTGAAGCACAAGGAAACTGGGAAGGTCCGGCTGGTCATGAGACAGTCCAAGACCCTCAAGATCTGTGCCAATCATCTCAGTGCGTACAATTTCGTGCGATTAGGGTTTTTATTTTAGTCTCGATATGTACTGTCTTCGTTCGTTTCGCCAATTCGCCGCCCTTCTTGACTCGGTGTCATGTGGCTATCTTTGCAGTTATTCCGACTATGTCGGTCCAGGAACACGCCGGGAACGACAAGTCCTGCGTTTGGCACGCAAGGGACTTCGCCGATGGAGAGCTGAAGGACGAGCTCTTCTGTATCAGATTCGCCTCCGTCGAAAGTGAGTGGATTATCTACTTTGCCTCTTATTTTTTTCCTGAATGAGATTTCATTTGCCAAAGCTAGGAAACGGAACCTGCTGTTATAATTCGCGAACAAAATCAGTAAATATCGATCGTCAATGAAATCCATCATAAGATAGGAGCAGTTGTTTGGAAGAACGTGTTAATTGCATCCTCATGTACTCTGATTTGCTTTGGCCATGTACAAAGTGAGCTGTTGTTATCTATCAGCTGGTTTTTGTTTGCAATCATCTAACTCTAATTGAGTGTTCACTGGCTTTATTGTACGGAAAATTTGCCTACTGGGACTTTGTATTGAAGCTTCTTCTCCTCTAAGTATTTAAGATTAATGATGTCTAGCTCTAGTGAACTGTGGCGAATGAGATGTTTTAAGTTGAATCTCATGAGAAGTAGAATGGGCTACAA
Source organism: Eucalyptus curtisii (assembly GCA_017140595.1). NCBI lineage: Eukaryota > Viridiplantae > Streptophyta > Magnoliopsida > Myrtales > Myrtaceae > Eucalyptus > Eucalyptus curtisii. Next base: position 13,297,390 of record CM029504.1, read on the forward strand.
AGTGATTTAGGATGGCAGAATTCAGTTTAAATGCTGGAGTCGACCAGGATTTTAACAACTTGTTCGCGAGTTTGTGATTAATTTTTCACTATTGTTGATTTGGAACTGAATTTGATGGAATTTCATCTTTTGATTAAAGAATGATTATTGAGGTTTCCCTGGCAGGCATGACAGTAACCTATGTACAATGGGATTTACACTGTCATGCGGCAAAGACAGTTTAACCTTCTATGAGGCTCTATCATGTTGAAAGAGAGTGTGGCTAATTTAAAGATCCCCGAAGGTCTGAGGAGGTTTAATTTTAAGCTGCATACTTGGAACGTGGTTTGGATATTGGATGTTTCTTTTCCAAGAGCAGCCAGTCAATCCATAGACTGTGTGTGGTACCTTTTGTGTACAACCCAAGCTGAATCCAGTTCCTGGCTAGTGGGTGAAATATATCTTCGGTTTGTTCTGTCTAAACAAGTGAATTGCGGGATTACAAGACTTGAAGGGTCAGTAATATATGCACATCATTATAAAGGATACTGAGTAGTGGAGTGGTACTGTCTGTAGAAGAACAAGCAGAACCTGACATGTGAGGTCGGTGAAATTGGGTTGACCACACAAGTCTATCAAAAGCTTTTTTAGGGGGAAAAAATCTAAGGACTTTCTCTATTGGTTGTTCCTCCTATTAGGTGAGTGAATGTCCCTTGAAAGAAGGATGGACAAGGTAAATGAACTCATGGGAAAATACTCTATTCCTCTTTAGTAAAATAATATAACAAGGCAAGAATTATAGAAGCTGATGGAAGCTCTTAAATTTTTACTGGATTCGAGATCACTTATGTTACTGTTTCAATGGTGAGATTTTCCAAGGTTCACATATATTTCGCTAATTCCCTTTTGGAGTTCAAGATCCCTCTTACTAACTGGAATCAGAGAATTAATAGATCTGAACCCAGCTCGTGTACTGCTTTAATGGGCGAACAGCCCAACCTTTGGAACATACTATAGCCCCGGGTGGCAAAAAGCCAACATTGAGGTGCCAAACCTTCCCATCAATGTGAATTTTCAAAGCCGAAATCTTATGCCTATACTCTTGCAGCAGTAATTGTCTTTTGACTCTCTTGATCGTTCTTTGCCCTTAGCTTGTCTTCAGCTGGAACAAGTTGAACAACTTAACACTCAGAGTCCACTTCTTTGTTCTCCTAGAGTTACCAAATGGAAGTGTACTCTTAAACTGGGTGAAGAAGTTTCTACTGATGTTTAATTAAGCTGTAACTTTGTTGATCTGGAATTGCGGTGGAGGTGGTACTGAAATTTCCTCTGGATGTTCTCACCTGGAGAAAGCATGTGGGCAGATGATAAGAAAAGTTTCATGCATCTGCATTTCTAGTGACCTTTGTTTGCAGTTATTGTCTCCTATGATTGCTATAGATGATTCTTGGCTTGCAAGGTCTTTATTATTTCTTCTCTTTTTCCTGTATCAGATTGCAAAAACTTTATGGAGATGTTCCAGGAGGTTGCTGAATCTCAACAGAAGAAAGAGGAAAATGAAGATGCAAAAGCAACTGCATCGCTCCTTGATAAGTTGACTGTTGGGAAAAAGAAAACAGAAGATAAATCAGGCGAAACATCAGGCGAAACGGTAACTGAACCTGCCCCGGCAGACGGGGAGAAGAAAAGTGAGCCTGCTTCCTCGGCTTAAAGGGGGATACTGCTTTTGAACCGCGATCTACCGGCTGTGATGAGGTTGTGGCTTTATGAAGGTCTTTTTCTGCCGGTCCCCTAGTCATTTGTCTAGATTGGTCCTCTAGTTTCTGGTCTGTCAAATTGGTCCGGACAAATAGAATCGAGTCTGGGATTAGACGGGAGTCTATGGTCTTGGGTTTGTTGAGGGTTTTCACTTTTTCTTTCACCTTCGCAACGCTTGGAAATTGATTATTAGTTGGTGGAAATTACAGTAATTGGCAGTGACAGTATCACCAACATAATTGAGTCGGGTCATACTTGCATATGTTATGCTGGTTTTTTCTGTACCGTGTGAAGAATCGATCTGCATGATGTATGCAGATAGATTTCTTTTCTAGACATGCGATGGGGAAATGTTATCTTTTGTTTAATTATTTCATCAATTAAATTATTGAGCAACCCAAAGTATATCTGTTGAGGCTGAATTTTTGTGGTTTTTATTGGGAGAGCTGCCGGCAGCGCTTTTGAAACAAAGATCAATGGTTTATGTGGCCCGCATACGATGCTGCGGATCTGCGCCTGCAACAATGGATCAAGAGGGTGGGCAGTCACGGGCCATGCCCCATGGCTGCTTTATAATTGGTGTCGTTTTAGCAAATTATTATACAAGAAATGTTAAATATATATCTTATGCCTTGCTCTGGCAGATAAAAATTGCGAACTTATAGGATCTTGCCCTTCCAATTGAAGTTTGTGCGTCTCTTATATTCGCCGTTTCGCTCGTATATGTTGGATTTCAAAGCTGGACAGCTTCAGATCTGGTCAAATCCCTTATGCGGAGCTCCTCGAAGAAGAGCAATAGCAGAAGCGAATATCATATAGGAAGGCAAAAAAAAAAAGACGAATGACGAAAGGTCCCAATAGTTTTTGTTTTAACTGGGAGGATATGGCAACGCTTGAAGGGCCGCGCGGTGGGAATTGCTATGCTCGAGTTTCGCATTGAGGGTTTTGAGTCCCTTCACGATCTAATGATCTCTCCTCCTCTTTGGCAATGGCGTCCATGAAGCAGCCAAAGAAAGGAGAATAAAGAAAGCGACTGTCAAAAAACGTCCGAGAGCTCTAGCCCCCAGTGGCAGTGACCACTCGAATGAAACTAACAGACTATAGACTCACAAAAGAGATCACTATGACAAATATTTCACATCTATCATTTCTTTGACGTGGAAACCATACCCAACACCCCCATTTGTGTGCATTGTATCTTCCTTTCCTCACTCTTATATCCTATCTTCATGTAGGGCTCACAATTCTCCGTGCGGTGTACCAACAAGTAAGGACAATGGTACGGTGTACCAACAAGTAAGGACTGTGTTACTGTTGGACATGCGACGTACTGATTTGGGAGAAACGAACGATCGAAACGAGGATTCGGTTGTTGAAAAGGGGTCAGATGATGGTCCTTTGGTTTTGGCCGGCGATGCATGTCTCGTGCCTCGAACTATGATGGATCATCTTCCCAATAATGCCGTCTGAAACTTGGACTTTTCGATGAAGCTAAAGTGGGCTAGTCTGGTTGAGCTCGATGACCCACTTCCCATCATGTTCCTTGAATAAGGATAATCTGAATCCCACAACGTCATGTCTTCATCACGCATGCGTTAAATCATATTTATCGAGGTTATTAGGTACACAATTATAGCAGGTTGTCTGTGAAAGAGCGAGTGAGAGAGAGAAGGAGAGAGGAGCAGGCTGGCAATAGCATCCGTTCCTTTCAGTTTTCTTTATTCAGTAGATAACATCAAATCTTAGCATCTCATACTATTCACCTCAAACCACGATCCATCTCTGTCGATTCTGGCATGTTGATCACCAAGTTGCAACCAAGGAAGAAAATTTAACGACTACGGGGAAACAAAGCTCGACGTTCATTTATTGTTGTTATTTCATGAACCGTGTCGTGTCAATACTTGTCATCATGTGATATACTTGCAAAATATACAGAAGCATGACCCAGCTCTGGATTATAAAGTTCGTATTGCTAATGAATGAACAGACGGAGTCTTGGGTTGCTTAATAATCGGTGGCTACTCTCGATTTGTATGCGATGCCACCTAAGTGGAAAACATTAATTTCTCGCGCTCTAGTTCTAGAAATTAGATCGTTTGGTATCCTATAGGAAGGATTAAGCACAAACTAGACAGCTAATATGAAGAGGTATTGTATAAGATAAGATTATTCCTCTAGAACAACGTCCCACTAATTTAGGCTGACCAACACCACGGCTACGAAAGTGACTATTGTGAGTCTTAATTAAGGGTCAATTTTCATGCCAATGCCATGACTTTGGCAAAGTCAACACATTGAAGCATTCAAAATTAGGTCTGATCTTTTAATGCCTAAGCCGGCTCACCTAATTATACGCAATAGTTCGATCCAATCGTGGTCGCTCAACCATAATTTGTTTATCCAAGATGAGTAGTTTTCACTGTGCTTGGTATTAGTCCAGAATTGAACTCACGACGGTGCTCAGGAATAATTAGAGATAAAAAGCCCATATATCATGCTTGAACTTGGCAAGAAATCAAACAAAAAAGATGCTGCATCATTTGTAAAGGTTAAGAATGTTTCATGAGTTATCATGACTCTCTGCATATAAATGGAAAAGCTAAACAAGGTTTGGGCTTTTACTTCGGCTGTAGAAAGTATGAAAAAGGTGGGTGGGTGCATGGTTGAGCAAGAAGACGATGAAAATCATGCCAAGAGCACTGTTTGGAAGGGTGGTCATGCTCAAGGAGGGAGGTAGGAGGCTAGAGGCGAGGGGCCAGACAAAGAGCATTTATTGCATTTTTTGGAACAGTTGCCCCTCTCCTCTCTCTCTCTCTCTCTCTCTCTCTCTCTCTTTCTCGTTATAAACACATTGGCAGCTTCTCGTTCTTGTCCATCATTGCTTTGAACCCCCCTTCTCTCTCTCCCCCACTCTAGTCGTCAGCCATGAATGCACCTGAACAAGCTTCTGAATTGGGAATATCTCAACAGGTTGCGTTTCTATTACCATTATCTTTCTACGGTTTCCCTTTTGAGTTTCATTCGTCCGCTTTTCATTCTATTCATGGATAATGGTCTGTCCTTTCTCTGTTCCCATTTTTCGTTGCCATTTTCTCATTCTTATAGACACCGGGTACTAGCAAGATTGCCCAGAACAATGCTCTTGTTTGCGCTTGACTGTTGCACCATTTTCAGTGCATTCAACTTCAGTGTTGTTGCTCTATCGGCCAATTTTAGTGAACTGATACAATGCTTTTCTTTAAGTTTACTTTTTCACCAGAAAATTTGTTCGCCGAATCGAGTGTCTCTTGCTTTACGTGCTGCAGCCTCCTGTTTGAGTAGCGGATAATATTTTCTCATTTGAAATAATTCTTTGGCAAGTTGAACAAAATTGGAATGTTTCGGAGTGACTCAAATTTAACACGTGAACATGAATTAACAGTCCCAGAGCTTGTTGATTAGCATGGGAATATGCAACTGCTCAAGTCTGCGGCCAAAGACTAATCTTTGGAAACTTTTGCACTCTGTATGGTTCTATCTGAATGAGGTTGTCTTTTGCTGTTTAAGTGATTGTGCATCCGCAAAAAGCAGAGCTTCAAGTTTTCCTCTGTATCTGCAGAACGATGAGTGTTCTTTCATTTATCTTTTAAATAATGACTTTGATTAATTGTATTTGAATGTTTACTGAACAGTTTTTGCATTTGCCCAACACCCTTTAGTCTAAAGTCCTTTGAATTCATGCAAAGGCTGTAGACAAATTCTTCTCTCTTTTCTTTTCATAAGTTACATGCTTTGCTATGACATTGCAGGCTGCCTTGCGCTTGATTCCGTTTAAGATATCTGAGGGCCCTAGTTTTTTATCTATTTAAGTGCTTTGTATGATGGTTTACATTGAATGTGCTTATAATCTATGAACAGCAAGTAAGCTTGTAAACTTGTGATGGCATCTGATATAGTAACTGTTGGAGCTTCTTCTCTCTGTTCTTTCCATTCATGTGAGTTGTTCACGGTACATCTGGTAATGATCACGTTTCTCTGAATTAGAATGTGAAGAGGGTGTCATCTACAACTGTGCTCACATTGGCTTACCAAAGCCTTGGAGTGGTATATGGTGATATCAGTACCTCTCCTCTCTATGTATACAAGACTACGTTCTCCGGACAGCTGAGCCTTCACGAGAATGATGAGGAGATCTTTGGTGTTCTTTCATTTATCTTTTGGACGATGACTCTAATTGGACTTTTCAAGTATATCTTCATTGTGATGTCTGCCGATGACAACGGAGAAGGTAAGGAGCAGAGCTTTATCCTCACATTTGGATTCTTGATCAAGCAACCAAAAAGGAACTATGTTTGCTCCTTGCCCGGAGAATGCAAAGCAGAAGCTGCTGATGGTTCCTTTTTTACTATGCATGCTAAGCAACCTAACCTTGCTGTGTCAAATGACCTTACAAATCAATTGCCTGTAGTGCCATCTGTTTTTTTCTATATAAGTATCACAGTTGTGCACTTATGGACTGCTTATGGCCTTGCATTAGGGCATATTAGCAGAAAAATGTTCTTGTTACTTGGAAGGCATTTTCTTGTTGATACGTTGAAAGTGTGAGACTTTGCTGTGCTGTAGTATGTTGCTCATTATCTAAAGTTGAAAAGCCACAAAACTGATACAGCAATATGAGAATGATGTAGGTGGGACATTTGCCTTGTATTCTTTGCTTTGTCGACATGCAAGACTGAGCATTTTACCAAATCAACAAGATGTTGATGAGAAGCTGTCTTCTTACGCAAAGGACAGATCGGTTGATTCACAGCAAAGCTTGGCCTTAAAGTCTTTCCTGGAGAAGCACCCTCATTTTCGCACAAGCCTGTTGATATTTGTTCTTCTAGGAACTTGTATGGCAATAGGTGATGGTATTCTGACTCCCTCAATATCAGGTAGCTAGTGCCGTCAAGGCATTTCAATTTTGCCTTTAATTCTAAATGCTTTTTTCCCGAAGCACACTATTTTTCAATGTATGAATATGCACTTCCAATATAGTAAATCCACTGACTTTGCTGTTTTCTGAAGATACCAATAGTCTTCAAGCTTCTACTTCCGAAGTATTTGTAGTTTCAGCTCATAATGATATTGGGGAGCTTAGTATGCTTCCTGATGCATAAAGATCTTATGTAGAAGTGAGGACATAAGTGGAGATTTTTTGGCTCGACCTTGATTTAAGTGAGGGATTCTGCTTCTGATTTAGGCCATCTTTGCTTCTCTTTTGGTGTTCATTTGTAATTGGTGGGCCTTTGTAGTGCATCAAGAGGAGGAAAGTTAATTATGCAAAATTCAACTTTATTATGACATTATGTTCAACCAGTGAATTTATGCAGAAATATTGTTTTTGTCGGGGGCATGTATGTTGAGCCGATCAACTTCTAATACTCAGATTTAAATTTCTTTTCCCTTTCAGTTCTTTCAGCAGTTTCGGGAGTCAAGCTTAAAATACCAGAACTTCACGAAAGTAAGTCAACCCTTCTATAAATACCGAAGTCTCTAGCTAACTGAATGAACTCTGAGGATAGGCCATCTACTCTCATGCAGATTATGTTGTTATAATCTCATGTGTCATTTTGCTGGGACTTTTCTCTCTTCAGCACCACGGGACACACAGAGTTGCTTTCTTGTTTGCCCCAGTTGTCATGGCATGGCTTCTTTGCATATGTTGCATTGGGATTTACAATATATTCCGCTGGAATACACGAATAATACACGCGCTATCTCCTGTATACATCTTGAAGTTCCTAAGAAGTACGGGCACAGAAGGTTGGGTATCACTGGGTGGAGTAGTTCTGTCTATCACAGGTACCTCTCTTTCACTTTGAACAAAAAAAAGTACTTGCAGTTACTCTGCTAAATGGAAGCTAATCTCCCCATGCCATCTCAGGTGTCGAGGCGATGTTTACTGATTTGGGCCATTTCTCTCCTATCTCAATTAGGGTGATTGTCCCTTACCTCTTGATGTACCCAGCATTATTATTCTGGCATCTTGAAAGGAGATCTTCGAATTGGTTTTCTCACCTCGAATTTACCTCATGTTTAACGCTTATCACATGAATTTTAGGTAGCCTTCATGGTTCTTGTCTATCCTTCTCTGATCCTTGCATACATGGGGGAGGCAGCATTTCTCTCGAAGCATCATGAAGATATTCAAAGAAGCTTCTACAAGGCCATACCAGGCAAGGAATTATTGAGTACCAGGTGGTTAAATTCAGTTATCTCCGAAAAATCTTTAACTTCAGATTAACATTTCTATCGCAGAACCTGTCTTTTGGCCAGTTTTTATTGTGGCAACTTTAGCTGCAATAGTAGGAAGTCAGGCTGTAATATCAGCCACCTTCTCCATCGTAAGCCAGAGCTCTGCATTGAATTGCTTCCCCCGAGTTAAAATCATTCATACGTCCAGTAAAATCTACGGGCAAATATACATTCCTGAGGTCAACTGGATGCTGATGTTTCTTTCTCTTGCGGTGACAGTAGGATTGAGGGACACTAACATGATTGGTCATGCATATGGTGAGTATACAGTGTTCTGCTGTTCGAACTATTTGCAAATATGTCTCACAAAATGTGCCACCTATTGATTCGACGTTTTCAATTTTGTTAATGTCACTGCAGGGCTGGCTGTAACCACTGTTATGTTCGTAACAACTTGCCTCATGGGATTGATCATTATAATTGTGTGGAAGAGGCGAATAATCAATGCTATCTCATTCGTTGTGATCTTTGGCTCGGTTGAACTGCTTTACATCTCGTCTTCTGTCCGCAAGGTCCCAGAAGGTGGATGGATACCTCTTGCTTTGTCTCTGATTTTCATGGCCGTCATGTATATATGGAATTATGGTACCATGAAGAAACACCAATTTGACATTGAGAACAAAGTCTCCATTAACAGAATAATCTCTCTGGGGCCTAGCCTTGGTATGGTTCGAGTCCCGGGGATTGGACTCATATATACCAATCTTGTGACAGGCATTCCGGCCATCTTTGGACACTTTGTGACAAACTTGCCAGCATTTCATCAGGTGCTGGTCTTTGTTTGCGTAAAATCTGTTCAAGTTCCCTATGTCAGCGAAAGTGAACGATTGCTTCTTAGTAGGGTCGGACCAAAGGAGTATGGCATGTTTCGTTGCATCGTGAGGTATGGTTACAAGGATTTGCAGCAAGAGAACTACAACTTCGAAGACAGTTTGATTGCTGGAATACTGGAATTTGTGGAAACTGAAGACAGCGACTGCTCGAAGCCAGTAAGTATATCATCTGGAGAGACTAGAAACCAGCGAATCCAGGCCTCTAGTGCTCGAGATCTCTCTTCGCTGGATTTGTATCATGAAATTAGCACGCAATCTCAGTGCGACATCGGAGGAATGTCATCAGATATCAACCATTCGGAAGTTTTTCCTCTAAAAGACGAGACGCTTCGGATATTAAAGGCTAACGAATCTGGAGTTGCTTATATTCTGGGGCACTCTAACGCAAAGGCGAAGAAATCCTCTCCCATTTTGAAGAAACTAGCCATAGATGTCGCCTATGCTTTCCTGAACAAAAATTGCAGAGATCCTGATGATGTGCTGAATGTGCCTCACACTTCTTTGCTGGAAGTTGGTATGGTTTACTATATCTAGTTTCCACTCTGGCATATAAAGGTTGGCCTCAGATCCTGGGATCTCAAAACAAAGTAAAATCCAAGAAGCTCAGGGGCTTGACCGACACTGACAAAGTTAAGAAAATCAAGACGAGGAAATCTGAAAGCAGGAAGCTTGTCAAAAGTTAAAAGTGGTCACAGGTTAAAAGTACAAATACATGCTCTTGTAAATGAGAATTCAGAAAGGGTTTCGTTATTGGGAAAATAGAATGCGGAAGCGCAGAGAGTTGATGTATTTTTAAAATGTGTGCATGCTGATATGCCTTCTATTTTTTAAGGCGAAATTGCTTTGCCAATTTCCATACACTTCTTATTCGAGGACCAAAATACATATAATGAAGTTTGTTGGGGGTAAAACTGTAAGTGAAGTTAAAGAAACCAACTCAACAAAGCCAGCCTAAGTATCACTGCATCCTAATTCCAAAGCGCGTCTAAGTTCACGACTTTATCGTATAATTAGAACGGATAAATGTGTTGTTGGAAGTTTATTTGTAAAACAAATTAAATGTGTTTTTTCTTATCCCACATAAGAAAATTGGGAGGAGATGAACCAATTAATAGGTGTGAAGTTTTTTTAGTGTGTTTAAAGAAATAAGTTGGGTGTGGACTAGACTTCACCATACCCGCATACGCGTGAACGATTATTAGGCACAATAACCTTTCTTTTATTATTTTATTCCGTACAGTTATCCTATTAGCATTTATTAGTTCGAAGGTTGTTTTTTGCTTACTAAGTAATTTTGGAAATTCGGAATTATATATATATATATATTATTATATTATTATTATTATTAAAGTGTCTTTCCATGACAACCAACTTTTAGAAATTATACTCATTCAGTTTGCAACCTTTCTAGAAGGGTTGCATTTGTTCATTTTGTAACTTCTTCCTAATGGATACATTTGTTTATTTTGCAACTTCATTCAAAGGGGACTTTTGTAAGAGTTGTTCATGTTCTTTCAGACCGATATATATATATATATATATATATATATATATATATATATATATATATATATATAATGAACTAGTATGAAATCATTTTTCGAGTCCTCTTTCCAACACTATAGTTATTATTTCAATTGTTTCCTAGAGAGATCTTAGGGAAATACTAGAATTGTTATCTAGTATTCTTATTTGAGATTGTGTTGTATCCTGCAATCTTTCGCGAAGAGTTGCTTATATTCTTAAGACCAATATATATGTTAGTATGAAATCATTTTTGAGTCATCTTTCCAAAATTATAGCTATAATTTCAATTGTTTCCTAGAAAAATATTGGGAAATATTAGAATTGCTATCTAATATTTTAATATGAGATTTTGTTGTATCCTAAAAGAAATTTACAAGTAACCATTAGCAGCATTGTGGGGAAAATAAATCTTTAAAGAAAATTATATTACACTTCAAAATCTAACTTGATTGCTTTAACAATCCGACTTCATTATTCTACCCAATTCAAAATCATATTTTCCAAACAAGTGTTTCCAAACCTAAGGAATGAATGATCTTGGCAAAAGCACTAAGCATTCGCTACAAAATTCTACATTAGAACGGTAACTTTTCGTTCGATATGATAACGATAACGCAAATCCGGAATCTTAACACGAGAGACTATAAAACAAAGACAAGGGGAGAAGAAACCTCCAACATAAGTATTGTAGCAGCACGAAATCACAAGTTGGGATTATTTTCCTCATTATCTCACTAGTCACTGCACCAAAAAAGACAAATATATATGGAAGTTGCACTTGATGGTCGATCTAACTAGTCATGAAAATTCAATGCGAAGGAGGTAAACACATAAAACATGTGGGCCGTTCCGTGCTTGTGGCCCACAAATAAAATACACACGAGAACAAAAGGGTGGTCCCGGCGGGGCTCGAACCCGCGACCTTCGGCTCATAAGACCAACGCTCTAACCAACTGAGCTACGGGACCTGTGGTTATCTGTTCCGACTCAATTTATTATTTAATGATATATTTCTTGCGTCGCTCTATCGAATTGATTGACCGCATGTGGGCATCTCGAGTCAACTAACACGTAGCGTCTCTTTCCTCTTCTTGGTGGACAAGGGGACACGTCCTCCTGCCTTCGTAAATTGTGTGTGACAAGCAAGTAATCGAACTTAAACGCATTCCTCGCCTAACTTTTAGCATGTTCAGCTCTCTGCTCCAACGTTTCGACTGGAGGACTATCTGTTCATGGATCATAGCACATGATCAGTTCCCCCTCTCTTCCATTTTTTTGGATTAAATCCGATTCTCGGCATCGATTTTCATAGCGTTCCAGTAATTTCCTCCTCCAACTTGTTTCTCCATAATCGAATTTTCTTAACTCTCTCAATTTGCACGATCAAAATCTTTCCGTCCCCAGTCGTCCCTAACACCGCATGGTGCTCGTCGCATGATCTTTCGGCTTTAGCTAGTGGGGACCAGTATCTACAAGCTAGAGTCCTGAATTGAAAAAAGAAAGAAACCTAACATTTAAGATACAATAAAGAATATAGGCCGCACTGACCAAGATGGAATGGTTTGGGGCAATCTGCGCGTTCGTGGAAACAATAAAGAAAGGGGCACCGTGCAGAGTCAGATTGCACATGGATCTTTCATGGCGACTAGAAAAATGCTGAAAAAGACATGCAAGAGAACGAGAGGAAGAGCTCGATTACTTTAGAGCAGGAAAATACGTCGGTGGTATTACTGGGCTTCCCACTCACCGAGTCACTCCTCACTTTTTCTCTAGGAGTATACACATGACGAGTGCATACATAAAGCGCCACATAATGCAGCAACAGATTCCAATTAAAGCTTAAATCGAAGATAAACTTCATGACTCGTGCATGACTTCGTAATGAAGATTCAACCCCAGAGATCAAGAACACATCTTTTCCTTTCCATATGCTTCATCCATGTTCTATTCGACAATTTGGGTTTTACATGATGGCATAGTTCATTGCTTAATTTATCTACAAAATCTATTTAAGCCCACAGGGCGAGGATGGACATAGATGCAGAACCAAGAGTAAGAGCAACAAATGATGCCTTCTTCAACCACGGCCCAGATGAATCCATCAACTTGTTATGGAAAAAATCCACCGCTACGAGATCTACAAGCGCCATGTATATGAGTATACCGGACGACAGAGATCCCAATAGGCCCTCCATAATCAAAGCGTTAGCACTGCTGTCGTCGTAACCCGTCACCGAGAACACGATCATCCCCAGTATTATCCCCACTGGAGTCGTCACTGAGAACATGAAGCACATGTAGGCTGTTGTCCCCAAGTTGAAACCCGCCTGTCATTAGTTTAAGTCCGTAAATCAATTAGATAATATGATTGATCAACTGATACATGGGATGCGAGATCAAATGTCATGCAATTGTATTTAGAACTATCTGCAGGATCAGGACTCACATAAGTAAAATAACAAATCAGACCAAATGCAAACTGAGCATTAAACGGAATAACGGAAATTCCAGGAACGGAGCATGCGGCATCTCTAATTATCGGGCGATATTGGACTGGATCCACAAGAAAGTTAATTATAATGTAGAGATAAGGGCCGGCCTCGCACCGCCACTTCGAAAGGACAAAGAAGCACCGATGACAAGTGGACTACTCTACCGATTCATGATTTATCAACACTCAAGGAAGTTACTAACCAAGAAAAAATGTAAGTTTTTGCCAAAAAAGGTAAAGAGTTGCCATCAGTCATTCATAATTACCAATCAGGAATGAAAAAGTATCATCATTTGCATGAGTTTCGCTATGAGAAGAGGACCTGTGATGGTTCTATTCAAAAAGAACAAATAAATCAAAACTTCCAAACTCGCAGACAACAGACCCGTCGATGGCGGCGAGCATAGGAGAAGTTCCTGACTTTGCTTGTGGTCCGCAGGGTTCCAAATTGATGACATCTCAATATAATAATCCACACACACTTCCACAGTTGGAATCTCGCGAAGGCTATAACCCAACTTCCACTTCCACTTGATAAGTCAATTGGAAATACAAGCAATTGAAACAATGGATTCATCCCCATTCATACGACTCGCCCGAGTCGATGTTCTCCACTCTTCACGACAAATCATCAAACATTTGGCGATCATTCCATTGTACAATCAACTATACGAGAAGTGGAAGTACTAGTCTTCACAGAGATTCCGCATGACAAGGATCACATCTCCCATCCTTACCAACTACCAAGAATTCACTAACTCTATTAGTAGTACCTTCCATAATCAGCCGCGAATTATTTCAAGACAATCCACAGCTAATCACACCACCGCTGGACGAAGAAGGAAAACAATAAACAAGTGGGCACAGAGCCCCCTGAATTCCACACAGATTTAACCAAACAATCGGCTAATAAATTCCCACGAGTCGAAGGATCCAAACAAGAGAAATTAGCAACTGAGAAGCAGAGAGAAAGCGAGAATTTTGACCCACCCACCTGAGCAATGCAACCGCCGAGACCCATGCCTTCGAAAATCTGGTGAAACGCCAAGGCGGCGACGAGAGGCTTAATCGTGCATTGGTTCTGAGACATGCCCATCGTGACCCCAATTATCACCGAGTGGAATATTATCCCGATCTCCAGCACCTGCGACACCAACCTCTGCTTCAGCTTCAGCAATTCCTCGGCCTGATCGACGCCGCAGCTAGCCCCGACCTCGCCCGACTCGACGACCCCAAGCTCGGCCAGCTTCTTCTCCTCGTGGGTCCCGATGGGCTTGTAGGGGGCCTGGTGGCCGTGCTCCACGTGGGAGCTGGCGGTGACGTCGACGAGGAGCGCGAGGAGGGCGCCGCAGAGGGTGACGAGGCCGGCGAAGGGGAAGTCCCTCCAGGGGTGGCGGGAGGCGACGGCGCAGTCGGAGAGGGCGTCGTAGGCGTCGGGGAGGACGTGGACGAGGGAGGTGGAGAGGATGACGCCGGCGGCGAAGCACTTGATGACGAGGACGGCCTTGTCGTAGGCGGGCTTGCCCTGGAAGTAGCGGGCCAGCAGGACCGGGGAGGAGATGCCGACGACGCTGGTGACGAAGATGACGAGGATGGACACGAGCTTGAGATGGGTCGCCGCCGCGCTGTTCCGGCAAGCCAGGGCCCGCGCCGTGTCGGTCACGCACCTCCCCATATCTCCCTCCTCCTCCTCCTTCTCTTCCTGCTTCTGCTGGAACTGCAAGGTTCAGCTACCGTTCAAATCTGCTTTCTACTGCTGCTGCTTAACTTCCGGTCTACTTCTCCTCCTTCGTCTTCCTCGTCGTCTTCGTCGTCGGCCGAGTCAGTGACGACGGCTCGTGAATGCGTTTCTTGTCGGTTCCTATTTCGTAGCGGACTTGGGGGGGCGAGATCTTGTGGTGCGGGGAGATGATGGAGACGATGGGAAACCGGGGGTGGACCCTCTTGCATTTAAGAAGCTGCTTTAAGTTACTGACATGTGAAAACGATGAAAACTTTCTAGGATTAATTTTTTTTTTCTGTCGATCCTACTCTATTCTTATTCTAATTTTAACTCTTATTCTCATACTTTTATCCTGTCTTATTACAAGACGTGGAAGCTATCCTTGAAACTAATTCATCCCCACTCCAGAAGGTGGGGATTCGAACCCCCCACTTTCCCCTTTTATGTTGAAAGGGTGGTAAAAAAGATTAAAAATTGATCGATAAGATTGTTAAAGCTCGAGTGCAATTAAGATTTAAAATTTTAAAAAAATATAATTAAATTCATAAACTTATCATAAAAATATAATCGAATATTAAAAATTGTAAAAAATGCATTAAATCCTAAAACTTATCAAATTGGTCGAATCAAATCTTTTTTATTGCATTTTTTTTCAACTTTTTAGAATTCGATTGCATTTTTATAGTAAGTTTTAAAAAATTTAAAATTTAATTATACTTTCATGATATGTTTTAAGATTCGATTGCACTTTTTTAAATTTAAAAAAAAAATTGATTATATTTTAATGATAAATTTTATAATTTTTAATATATTTATCTCGAAAATGAAGACAGAGTGAATAGGAACTTCATGTTTTATGACGCGGTCGATCCGAAAATAACGTTTGTCCTAGGATTCAACGAGAGGGGCGCGGCATCGACGAGGACAGCAGAATCGTGGAGGCTCCATAATAAGAGCTAGTGCTGCCTTCGTCTGATTTCCAACTTCGTCTGATTTGATTGATGGAAGCGTTCCTCGGGTGGAAAAGTCGTCATTCAGCAATTATGGCGGAAAAGCTGGGCCCTTTCGCATTCTCCACATTTCCCCGTCCGTTTTTTCTTAACTCGGAGGTTTGGCGAACTTTCAGAGCCGCATGCGCTTCTTTCCATCCTATGGAAAACAGACATGGAAATTGGAGAGTCTCTGGGGAATGGTATTTGGAAAAACTCTCCGTTTCTCTCGAGTACAGACTGCGATGGTCAAGAGGAAAACGGATAGAGCCACCAACCAATGAAAAATAAGAAATCGCCTTCCACGGCAATATTTAGAATAAATTATAGTCGATGATTAAAATAATTTTTCATTCAATAATTATCTCAAACCATACTAACAACTATTTTTAGGAAAATATTAACGATGGAGCCTTTGCTATCGTGCGATCATTTTTTACCTACCTAGTCCAAATAGTGAGTGTTTATATATATCGGAATAATGATATAAATGGTCCATAAATTTTGACTAAATATGTAATATGATTTCTGAACATTTAGTTTGTTTAATTTAACATTTTCATATAATCTAAAGACTAGTTTGAACATTTACTAAAAATTCAGAAAACACGTTGAATAAATTAAAAATTTAGGGATGAAATTGCACATTAATTAAAAAAAAAAGAAAGTCCTTTAACTTTTACTCTCTCGCATTGATGGTGCATTTGAAACTTTTTTAAGTATTTGATCAACTCCTGTTGACCATACTAGATTCGATCAATCAATTTGATCCAGTTTCCGGGTGGGCAAAAAGAACCGGTGGATGTAAGCGTAAAATTGCTTTTGCTAGTTGTCCTTTGAAAACTTTTTTTTTTTTTTTTTCCGGTCATAAAACTACTGAAAACCAAAAGAGCCCAAAAGAGGAGCGTCATTACAAAGCTGAGCCCATAGGGCTTGAGGCGGGTAAGTTCCGTGGGAGGGTTTTTTCCCTTTGGGCTTGAGCAATTTTTTTTTTTTTTTTGTCAAATGGCTTGAGCAGTTGATGCACTGGCTTTAGCAGTAAGAATAACTAAATCTGGCTGAATCCTTTTATTAATGGGTCATTTTGTACTTGTGCTAGTTGATCGTGGATAGGGATGTGCAAAAGAATTGGGACCCGCCCGGACCGCTTGGACCCGCTCGGAACCGGTAGTTCTTAAGGGAATCGGTCGGTTCTGGTTCCAATTTATGGGAACCGGTGGGCACCGGTCCGGTTCCGGTTTCATGGGCGAGATCCGCCCACCGGACAGGACTAGGTTATATTATAATAATATATTAATTTAAAAAAAAAATGAAATTAGCAAATCTAAAATTTAGGGCTCCAATCACCATCTTGTTTCAATTCACTACTCTCTTACTCCATCTCATCTCTCTCAGTTCAAAATCTCCCCCAGCTCATTCTTCCTCTTTGATTCACCTCCGGATCTATTCACCTCCCTTCGAGTCCCTTTAAGTCCTAGTTCGAACTAGGCGAAACAGTGAGTCGATTCTCTTTTTCCCCCTCGAACTTGAACTCTCTATCCACGTCGTCGCCATCCTCGTTGCCACCTCCGCATTCATTGTCATTATCGTCCTCTTCGTTGTTGGTCTCATCCCGCTTCTACCTCCCCTCTTTCTCCTCAGGGTTCTCTCCATTGTCCTCAGCTTCGGGGACAGGGGTGAACTCCAGGTCTAAGAATAGCTTGTCGTCCTCGTTGTCCTCCTCATTGTCAATCTTGAGGGAGGCGCGGGAGACGGCGGAGGTGGTGGTGGCCGGCGTGAGGGTCACAACCACTGCTGCCACGGCGCTAGTACTTGAGGAAAATAAAGCTACCATAGTCAGGAGAGCTAGAATAAGTAGATGTGGGGAGGGCGAAAAGGGGAAGGCGCGGAGGTTGGATCGGTTCTATGGATCCACCCGAGAACCGAACCGGACCGGCGGTCCAGTTCTTGGGTGGATCCAGCAACGAGCAGGTGGTTCCCGATTCTAATTTTTCGGAATCAATTCTTAGCGGGCGGTTCCTGGTTCTAGGTCGGGAACTGCCCACCCGGACCATGCACACCCCTAATCGTTGATATGCCTTTCCCCTTATCTCTTGCTGTGGGCTTCTTGTTTGGAAACTCTAGCTCGTCGGCTTCTTGTTTGGAAACTCTGGCTCGTCACCCGCCCACATTTTGGGGCCAAGTGCCTAACGCATCTGCACATGCATGAATAAATAATGCTTAATTTATTTGTTTAAAGTTGCTCGGTTCACCCAAAAAAAAAAAAGTAGCTGAGAATTTGCGTTGTGATCGAAAGATTAGGGCTTTTTAGTTTTTACAGCTTTTTAACAAATTAAAATATAATAATAAATAATAAATCGATTTGATTAAGATGTTTTGGGTTGATGGTTCCACACATAGAATTAGGAATCAAACCAAAAATCACTATTTCCAATATTTTGAAATTGGATATCTAACCCATGCTCCTGAGAACACCCAGAACCAATTGATTTAGTTCGGTTTGATCTAGGCAGCTCATATTGCTCACACATGCTATCAAGTTTCGACAATCTTTTTAAATCTCACACAAGTCAAATAAATCAAAAATACACGAATATGTGATGCTAGAAATGACATTGCATTTGAATTAAGTTGGGAAAATTATCCAAAAAATCATAAATTTATTGTACTTTTATCAATTAAGTCATAAAAATTCTTACATTTTGTCGATTAAATCAATATGGCCAATTTTGATAGGAAGTTGCCCACATAAATGCCAATTGTCCTATGTAGCACGGTCAGGGTTAATGTAAACACTTTTTAATAATATTTTTTGGAACTTTTTACGTTTTTCTATTATTTTTTCTTTTTCCTTCTTCATCTACCAGTCGTCGGGCCTAAGCAATGGTTGGCGATCGGCCAAAGGCAACTACCAGCGAGGGTTGGTCGAGGGTTGGTCTCGGGCAAGGCTTGCTTTTGTTGGCCTTTAGCAAGACTCAATCTCATTAGATTTGGGTGAGGTCAAGCCATGATGGCCTCACCGAGATTTAGGCAAGGGCTTCATTGCCCTCATCCCAATGGCCAACGACCTCGTCAACCACAATAAAAAAAGAAAGTAAGGAAAAAAGAAGAAAAGAAAATTTTTTAAAAACTATTTAGATCAACACCTGCCATATGACGTAGGATGCCCAATGTTAATGTTGGCGATTTTCAGTTAAAATTGATTGAATGAATTCAATTAGCAAAACATAAAAAGTTTATTACTCAATTAGCGTAATAAAAATGTCTAGCACTAAATCAAAGATCTAAAGTGGATCAAATATTTAAAGAGGATAACAAACGGGGACATAGTGTATCGAAGGAACAACAATGGCGGTGAGATCACTTGTTATGTGGATTCAGATCATGCTAGTAACTTGGATGATTGCAAGTTTTTAGCATGATACATATTTACACTAGTAGGTGGTGCAATGAGTTGGAAAAGCGTCCTTATAAGATCACATTGCCTTGTCTTCGACTGAGACAGAGGACATGTCACTAATCTCTATAGTAAAGGAGGTGATATTGTTACGAAATTTGCTTTAGACTTTGTGCTGGATTAAAAAGTGTTGATATACATTGCGATAATCAAGATGCAACGTTTTTGGTATATAATCCAGTTTATCACGAGCAAACGAAATACATTAATGTCAGGTACCATTTCATTTGAGATGTCTTAGCGAAGGGTAATGTCATTGTAAAAAAGATTGCAACATCAAACATAATGACACCGTTCATTTGGTGAAACTCAAGCTTTGCTTGAGCTCGATTGGTATTTGTGGAGAGCGATGTAGATGGTGATCACTATAAATTGGCTTCAAATGTCAAGTCAAGATGGAAATTTATTAAATTAATGTCTCGAGTTTACATCTAGATTGATATTGATGTGCGGCTGTAAAAGTGAAATAGACAATTTTCCTGCATTCAATCTGAACATAGACCAACGCGTGTTGCTTGAACTCGTCTTTCGTGGTCGTGCAGCGAGAAAGCACGCAATTAAAGAAATGGGATGAGGATGCATTCAAGCAAGACCCGCCCATTTTTGGGCCGGAGGATAAGGTGGGTTGGGTTCATAAACGCATTTGCAAGGCCCACTAAGCTCTGGATCATCTTGATAGGGCTCCCCATCTACGACATGCAATTCAATCTCCTTTTCTCAACTATTTCAGTTATCAAGTTTCGAGCATTCACTACAGATCCATAATTTAGAATCGCATCAAAGACCAAAATCCAATGATTAATCTTGGAACTCCAGCTGCAAGTCTTCAAGAGAAGTGATCTGCAGGTGTGCATATCATACGACAACTTTTCTTTGGTGGAGTGCTTATCGGGCCGGGCTGAACCACCTTGGCCGGCCCAATCAATAGTAGCTGATTGCACAGAAATTTTGGCCCAGCTTAGTGAAGTTTCGGTCCTATACGAAACGATGGAAACCAGCAAGGCTGCGGATTGGGTCGCTAAAGCCCACCGAGCCAACTCTCTTCCTATTAATTGGGTTTCATTTCCTCCTCAGCCTTTAATTTCTATCTTATGTTTAGACTTTCCATCTAATGGTGCCCCTTTTATGGGCTAGTAATGAAATCTTTTCCTTCGGCAAAAAAAAATCTTGGGCCATGCTTTTTCTACTTCTCATTTGGCTCAGACATTTTTTTTAAAAGGCTTAGACACTTCAGTTTTTTGTGTTTTGACTATACTATCCATTGTGGAGCCCACCAATTCTAGTACAATTTTATAACAGTGATTTTTAAAATTAAGGCTTTTTATTTATTTTTATTTTTTTTTTTCGGGTCTCACTTTCTCTCTTTTTTTTTTTTTCCACTCCTTTGACATCTTAGTCTTTACTTCTTCAAATCATCTATATTTTCTCTCTTGCAAGTCATTCTTTTCTTTCTACACCTCCCACTCATTTGTTCTTCTTCTTCTTCCACAAATCCCGTCATCCTTTGTTTTCTATCTATGATACCAATCCCATCATCCTCCACACTTTTGTTAGCATCGATATTAGGCTTTCTAGTGACCTCCCCAACAAGCCATTTTTCTTTGTCGCACGCAAGCTCTTCTTGCATCATGGAAGGTAATATTGAGAAGCATTGCTTCTCTCTCTCTTTCTTTTTTTTTTCAATATATATATATTTCTTTCCCCTTCTTGCACATATGAATATCAAGAGAAAGAAAAGATCTCTCCACCATGTTAAGGCATAAAAGTAGAGGCAATACACAAGTTGTGTTCCTTTAGGTAATATGAAGTAGGATTTGAATTAGTGATTTAATTTGATTGTAGATGTAGGAGATATTTGTGGAAGAAGAAGAAGGAGTGGGACTGTAGATAGAAGAGAATGGCCTGCAAGAGAGAAAATAGTGAGATGATTTACAAGACGTCAAAGGCGTGGAAAGAAAGAAAAAGAAGGAAAGTGAGATCCACATGGAAGAAAAAGAAGCTTTGACGACATAATTAAGAAAAAAATCACTTGTGTAAAGTTGTATAAGGTTTCACAATGGATAGTATGGCCAAAATATTCCAAAAGAAAAGGAAGTGTCGAAATCAAAAGATGAGTGAAAAAAGTGCCGCCCTTAATCGCTAGTAACTCTTCTAGATAAGGTGTCATTACCGGTTGATTCCACGCGCTTATTCGATGAAATGTCTTTCACAAGTTTTTAAGTTTCGCACGCAAATTAACAAGACTGCGCATAAAAACTAATCGAACTGGTGAGAAGATAATGCCTAAAAACAACACTTACGATTAGATAATTCGAGGCAAGCCCATAGATGTGTTTTGAACTGTGGACCGTCAATTTCACCCGGAAGGCAAGGAATAAGGATGGGAGTCCGAGAACTTCTCTAATTTTGATGGGCCTAGTT
The DNA here is from genome assembly GCA_017140595.1 of Eucalyptus curtisii. NCBI lineage: Eukaryota > Viridiplantae > Streptophyta > Magnoliopsida > Myrtales > Myrtaceae > Eucalyptus > Eucalyptus curtisii. The sequence goes on from CM029504.1 coordinate 13,318,847, forward strand.
CGTAATGTAAGCTCTCAATCCATGAAGATTACGACTTTAGACCAACAAATTCCCCATGAGATCCAACTTAGCCCATCTTGAAGAAATTAGTCGATTCGAAAACAGCGAGGTTAGAAGCTTTCTTATTTAATTTTTAGAGGAACCCCACTTGGTATTTAGGAAGTTGAGAGCAAGGGAGACGTGTATCCTAGCAAGTTGTCCGTGTAGAAAGTAGAGAAAGGAAAGAATATTCATCTAACCATGTCTAACCTTACGACAAATTCCCGGGTTCCTCTCAAAAATCACTATCATCATTCATTGCGATTATGTACGATTATGGAATTAATGTGTATATATTTTACATAATTTGCGTGTTCACTGAGTGGTATTGACGCTGATGTTTTGTTCGTGAAGTTTTTATATCCAGGACACACTAATCGATGGAACTGCATGATTTAGACCTCCCATCCACATAAGTCAGCGATGCAGGAATCGACCTCTAATTGTTGCCATGCCGGCAGTTCGCACTATTGATCACTGAGAAAGATCCCGAAAACCCAGAAAAGTCCGGGCAATCGCGAATCACGAACCCCTAAGTTTGCTGCAATTACCATCGTTTTCATTTGCCCATTGCGCACTAGCGATGCCATTCAAAGCGTCACCAGCGTTTCCATCATTATTATCACTCTAATCATCGTCGACACAAACTACAAGTGACCCTAATTATTTCTCGAAGGCGCCTCTGAAGCACGAAAAAGTATCGGACAAGACAGCTCGGAGAGAGTTCCCATCCATGGCAGGAGAACAATCGATATTGCCTTACCTAATCGCCGTATTATTGATGACTCGAGAGCCTCCAACCAACTTTGATTTGTCTCTTCTACTCTTGAACTGGAAAGCAATGCGTATTGGAGAATCATTATTGCCCCTTGAATTTAGCCCACGTCTTCCATAAATAATTTCAAAAGACGCATCGGGTGTGCTCTTTCTTACATGAAAATGCATATCAACTTGGCCTAAAAGTTCGAAAGGTCTCTTCATCTTCATTAACGTTGCTTTTTGTTTTTGTTTCCTTCATTTGGATAGAGTTTCGGTCTTGGAGAATTGAGAGGACCAGCTTCTCAAATTTGCAGTGTCCTGAAAGTTACAATTTCCCAAGTGAGGACAAGGAAACAAAAAACATCTTGGACCACCAAGGAGGAGGGGCTACATTGGTCCATACGTACATAGATTGGTGCACAAAGTGGAGGTTTCGAACAGAGACATTGGATGGTGGCACCCAATTAAGGAAATCTATATTCAGATTGTGCATCGACCATGTGAAAGGAACAATAAAAGGAACGGCATCATGCGTGCATGAGGTGGGGGCCCTAGGGTTTATGGCTCGTACTTGAAAACCACTGAAAGATGTACATACCATATATGACGTTTCCGGAAAAACACGGCATCGAATTTTCTTGTTCATATTAGTCTAGTCACGTTCTCAACATAAAATGAGATGTCGGCATACTATCGATATTTCTCGAGAGGTTTTATTGATATCTATGTGTTTTATTTGATAATCTCATAAACCAAGTCGAATTTCGAAACCATGCTCATTAGACATCATTGGCCAAGGCTGTGGATGGCTGTCTCGGTCATTTTGTGGCGGAGCCCTACATGTCTTTCTTTTAGGGTTGTCCTTAAACCTCTCTAGGGTCTACAAAAAGGGCTCTTGTTGGGGGGCTCATTGCGATCTCATGTAAGCTGCTCGGCTCCTCATTGTTCAAGGCCTTGATGCACCACAAGTCTTCAGGGCATTTCCAATGTGGAATGTGAAGCCTCACTTCGTCTCTTGCTCCAATTTCCGTGACCACAAGCTTGCAGTCCTCGGACTTGCGAGCCATGTTCCGCACGAATTGGCACAGGGTCCGAACCAGCTGAGCTGAGGACTTACCCTCACAGTGCACTCCGTACATGAAGTAAAATCCAAATGGGTCGACAAAATCCGGTATCGCCGGGATCTTAAAGCATGGAAAGAATCGATCCATCAACCTACAACTCTTGGTGTATATCCAGCATGACAAGGGTGCTCTCCCTTGCACCCTAAGCTTGAACACCTCCGCACTGTTCCATACACTAACCATGGCCCAGTTCCTTGGACCTCGCCAATACTCTGAGCCAGTCGATACGCCATCATATCTGATGTCTTCCCATGCTTCACCTTTGTAGTAAGCCACCCACGTGCCCAGACTCAGCCTGTTTTCGAGTATATTGTCAATGTCTTTGGGGAAGAACTCGGCTGAGCTCATGAACTTCCGGTACAACAGCTCGGCTTCTTTGGTCCCGAGCTTCTTGATTTCGACATGCGAAGGCAAGTGAAGAGCCCTGTAGGGGCTAACAGGGTTCACGAGTATAGCAGGAGTCCGAAACTTGACATAGCTGAGGCTGTCAACGAAGAGCTTGATGGAGGCTTTGTTCTCCTTGTCGGTGGCCATGTATGCAAACTCGACGTGGTTGGAGACGAACCATTGTTCCAGAGAGCGCACCAACCTCGAACCGATCCCTTGGCGACGATGGAGGGGGGAGACCCTCAGGCCTAGTATGTAGCCCACCCTGGCTAAACCTAAGTTCCCATGAGGCCTCGCCATTGTCACCAACTTTATAGAGCCTTGGATGACACCAACCAATTCATTGTCCGACTCAGCCACCTAACATATCAGAATACCCACTTACTAATGTCAGCTCTTGGATAAGACATAAATAAAAAAGAAAAACATATCATCATTCATCATCGAATGGAGAAATGATGCGCTCATTATAAGGATTTGTTTTTACCAGCATGTAGAAAGATGGACTATTCCGGATCCTACAGATGGGGTCACCCAAGGTGTCAGTGAAGAGAAAGACGCGATCAGCTGGCCCTACAATCTCACACCCTCGCTCGAGCTCTTCCACGCGAGCGCGATCTTTTTCACCATCGTAGCTTCGTATCTTGAGTTCGTTGTACGGTCCTTGAACCATTATATTGATCAATGAAAGGGGGCTCTGTGATAGTACTGCTAGGTGTACTTGCGCTGGATTATGCAAAGAGAGGGCGGAGGGAGGGAGATTAAATAATAAGATGAGAAAGAAACAAACTTCAGGAGAGACAAAATCCCACTGACTGTGTATTGCACTTGGAGGGAAGGGGAGAGAGCTTTTGGCTATGATTTATACTGGAGAGGAAGGAGAGGGAGGGAGAGAGGGACGGAGGGACGGAGGGAGGGAGGATTGTGTTTTCTATCATCATCAAACCTAGCTAGCGAGGGGTTTTGATGACTTCACTTACCATGATGATAATATCTAAAAGCAACTTAAAAAAGTATATGATTTTCTACACAGGTTTACTTATGTTAAATATAAAAAAAAAAAAAAAAAACTCCTAAAGAAATGTCATTATATCGACCATATCCATTTTAAATGAAGCCAAACCCAAAAGAAATACCGAACTTAACCACATACAATGATGATTATTTTGAAATGGATCTCATTTATGTGTACAATCAGACTCATTCATTTGATGTAAAACTTGGGACATCATAATCTCCTTCATTAAAACCGCTAACATCTGTCATCATTATTAAACCTATACCACCTAACGATACTCCCTCCCTTGGATTCTTAATCTAATTCATTCTCATCCCATCGGCATCCTAAAAGCCTGTTGGTAGCTACATGCAATTCGAGCTTTCTCACTTGGGTAATTACTTTCCATTCTCATCAAATCGAGTCGTTACTTGCTTAGACATAGAAACCATCAGGAGTATGTGTAGCATACTCCTGCGAATCAATTTTTCCATTGTACGTCTAAAGATCATCATTGTCCATTGGCATCTAATAACAATATTCCTAGACAACAAAAAGGTGATTGATAATGAGGGAACGTGTGCTTTTGTCTTCTAGCATCCGGCCATCATTAGCTTAATTAAGCCCGTCCACGTTGGGATCACCTCAGCCTCACGACACCGGGCACGCCGGGGCGTGCGCGTTGGTGGCTAACCCATGATTCCCTTCCCCATAACCATTGAAAACTCAAGAAATCAAAGGCAGAAAAGAGGAATTCCATCGATTATATTTCCCAGATCCAGTTTTGTCCTACATGGTAGATGAGATACGTACCCATCCATGGACGGACTCCATATGTTTTGGCGCCCATAAAATATCTCCTCCGGATATACGGCGCTAGACTAGATTACGGCTTTCTAACCAGATATTCATACTCAATTCTTTTTGGTCGGTTAAAAAGAAAGGTTTGGTCGGTAGATATTCATACTCAATTCACGAGGCGACATTTAGCTTGTGGTTCCGAATGATCGGATTCTCTTCCACCAGAACGAAGGGCCTTAGATTATATTATGTCGTTGGGGGCAAAGCTAGGTGTATCTTAGCAGAAGCTGCCAATGATTAAGTGCTAAGTTAATCAATCGAGTTTAAGAGGCTTAGGCCAATTGCTAGTCCACGGCTCTCTTTTGCAATTTTAAAATCGGCCCTTGGTTTAAAGAAAAAGGGGCGAGCCCCTTTCGCTTTCAGGGTACACTGAGCGTTTTTGATTAGGTGCTCCATTAGTGTATCTTGATTTGCCTGCTGCTGCAGCTTTGCCTTTGGGGGGTTGGTCCCGCTCGACACTTAGATTATGAAAGCGAAAGTCATTAATCCCATTATTTCGATGCCCTCCTAGCTTTCCATTTGAGAAAGAACAATATACCATTGAATCTAACCCATTTTTTTTTTCCACAAAACGTGCTTTCGTGCAACGGTGGAATCGACTGAGCACCCATGTATTTGTTCATTGATCCAGAGAGGCATCATTAGGAAAGGATGGAACTAGATTTGTTGCGGCATTCTTTAAGCATTATGAGAGCATTTTAAATTAAAAACCACCTTTTCACCTAAGTTCAACTACCCTTGGTCTTTCTATTTAATAGAGATAGAACTGTTGCATAACCCTTAAAATAAATCAAGGTAGCCCGAATGCTAGCAACAAAAATTACATTGGAATCTTGCCTTTTGGTTTCAAAGCATCGGTTTCGAGGCTACACAAGGAGAGAGCATGAGAAGATGTTAATTTGATTTATGGTAATCGGTTTTAGGGTAGATAAGTTTTATATCTTGAACTTGTAACCTACCTTATTTGGGCTCAGTTCCCAATCATTGGAACCGGAAACTCACCATGTTGATCCTAAAACCGGTTTCCAATTTCAAGGGTTAATCCAGGAACTGGTTGAGGCTTTTCTTTCCTTTTGTTTCATTTTATTTTATTATATATAGAATATACGTGTCAAACATAAATACAATTCATTCTACTTGAGAGTAACTTATTCAATTCCAACAAATACATTATGTTTGAAAAAAAATGGTAAAATAACTTACTTAAAGTTAGAGGTAAATCGGTTCAAAACCTATTCAGTTCCAATTTCTCATGAAACTTAGGAACCGGTCTTGTGGATTCTAGGTTCTAGATTTCACAGTAAAATTACCAGTTCAAATACAGAACAAGAAACCGAACCAATCAAGGTCGCCGACTCATGATTTCACTTTCATGAAGTATATTAGAAAAAGGCACACGTATTCTCTCAGCACCTCACAAATACTCCATGTAACTTCGAGGGATCATAGCTTCGAAATATCTACAAATTCATGTGAAACACATGCTGTCGAGATAACGATCTCATCGCCAACCCTCGCTTATAGATGGCGGCCTTCGTCCCAAAGAGAGATACGGCACCACGCGCTGCGTGTGCAGCTGGGCTTGGGACGTGGACTCCCCACAAAAGGACAAATTCCCACACATCCCACCCAATCTCTCTCCCATCGCTCATTATCACCCATCATGTCTAGACAAAGATTTCACTCAACCTGATTCGTATACTAAAGTCGATCCAAAACCGTAAGCATATGGCGAGACCTACTTCTCTAATGATCTAGATTCGATTCAGCATGTGTACTAACTCGGTTCTCGACCCTGCCCACCTCTATCCCCTCGCAAAAAAGAGGTTATCAAACATCCTTCTTTGCTTGATTTTCCTTTTAAGGCAAAATAGGCAATTGAATTTCCGACTCAATCAATCTTTCGCGAATATATGCAGAAGATGGGATTCGAATAGGTAGTTTGAATATAAAAAAATATATGCCACATCCAAACTAAAGGATTCGTCGACGTGCGATATTTTTGAATTCCCACCTTCCCCTTCTCTTTGTGGCCAATCTTTAACCTACTTGGTTCCAACAACCCCACGCCAGCACTTTCTTCACTAATCATAAGGCCTCCCATTCTTACCGGAAAAAGACACGTAAAAGACAGAAGCCCATTATGTGATACGCAGTCCCTTAGCCAATCGCCAAGTGTACCAGCATGGAAAAGAGAAATTCCCTTCTGGCCCCGGGACGAGCGAATCGGGACCCGGACGGCCTCCCACTATCTCCGAAAGGGCGAGAGTGACATCCTCTTCTCTTTGTCCCTCAATTCATGAAAAGGAAAAGAGGCGATACACAGACGTTCGTGTTCTCCTAGTGCTCCGGGCAGCGTTCATTCTGTCGTCCGCGTTTTTTCCTTGCATGCATCATGCTGTCTGCACTGTGCTGCATGCTTTTCTCTAGACGATTTTGATTTATGCTAATGCTTCCACGTGGAAAAATTGCTGCTCAGTATTCTATTGCCGGCGAACAAAAAATTGAACTTTTGAGGGCGAAGGAATTAAATAGCATGTTTTGTCTGAAGTTTCCTCATGTGAGCGATACGATACACCAATTGTGAAGAGCAAAGGTTATGAAGCGCTACTAGTAGTGAGGTCTATCCTGTCCCTCGCATCAAATCTAGTTGGTATCTCATCATCCCCGCTTCTTCTTTTGTAATTGAATAGATAGATCTTTTGGCTCGACTGAGCAAGTACATGCGAACGAAAGTGGACGATAAATTCTCATCCATATGTGTCGTTAGTTGTACACACATCTTCTTGAAAGCTAGGCCCAGCATGTATGAGGGCTTCGGGAGTTTGGAGGACCGTGATTGGTTGAACCAGGTTTTATGGCGGATTCTACTTTTTTTCCGAATCAAGACAGATCTCAAATCTCAACACCAAGTTCACTTACCACAAGCGTGCATTCACAGTTCTTTGTCAACAATCATCCTTATCCTCACATGCCCAGCATCATCAACTTTGGCCACACAATGCCACCTCGCATTGCTGGGAACATCTCCTTAACATTACGGTACCACCGAATCTCAACAGGCGGCGGATATAAAAGAGATTGATGGCAATAACAAGTGGAAATGGCTTGGGTTCGTTTTCATTCGACATATCTTTTGCGTATATACATGGGAATTCCATTTTCATATGTCTATGAAGGACGTGGCCTGATCTGGTGCGCCGAATGGTTCAGACTACCTGCTTCAACCTTACCAAAGTAAACAACACACCATAGTTCAAATCCGAGGTTATCGAATGAAAAAGTTCTTGAGTGGAAAGAAGCTGATAACCCACCAAGATACCTGCAATCTGAGCAAGGAATATCTTCGGAAAAGCATCAGCATCCACAACTTCAAAGAGAGTTAAATAAAAGGGAAGAAGCAATCTTCAATCGAGCATTATATTTCTATTGTCCCAACATGTTTCGATGGCAATGAAAAGACACAATCAAATGAACAAATTCAAATGAAGGACGTGAACATTCCAAAAGGGGGGAAAATCATGTCACTGAAGCATCTGTCCTATGAGCTTCAATTCCATGAGGTATCATTCCATATATATATATACATGTATTTGCTAATCCAATTCCCATCTTATACACTCAATCAGCTGTAAGATTAAGATTTCACATAATCAGATACTGCAGAAACTTCACATTAATGGAAGTTACACTTATATATGAGAGTATATGTACAAGCCAAAATAATTGGATGTGACTACCGTTGACTCTTAAATTATTGTGCGATCAAGATCTAGACATGGATGTCCACCTTCACTACTTGTGCATTAGTAAATCTTAGCCCAATAGGTAGCGAGGGTTCTCAGAGTTGCTTCGGAGAGTTACTGCCTTGTTCAAATAGAAATTGTAGTGATCCAACCTCAGTGATCTTAACAATTGTAGCTTCATGTGACTTTGGTAATCCACACAACCTATTAGCCTGTACACCACTACTAACTACATCCAAATTGGAAAAAGAAACTTTTAATCTAGCATACCAAGGGCCAGGGAGAGAGCAGCCGCAAATCCTAACGTGACAGCTTAGAGAGTGAGTTAACCATAAAAAAACGAACTGAAAAATTTTAGAATCTTTCTCGAACAACTTTTGTGAATATTAACAGTTAGTGCCCACTTATCGTTAAGGTCCTCTTCATTCTAGTATTTCTACTCCCATTGAGTAAGTCTACAAAAGGTTGACATCAACAGATGAATTTTGAAGCTTGTGAACACAGTGAGCACTCGTATATATTTTTCTAGTACATTCCTTTCTGAAGTTAGCACACACCCCCTTCATATGGCCCCAAAATGTAGCAAGACTCTCACTACTATCTAAACATTTTCCACAGAAAAGCCGAAAGCCTGTAACATGATGGTAACTCAATAAGCAACTACTTTTGCATTGATAAGTATTACCTTCTTGGTATGTGATGGGGCTCCTACCCTCGGGGGACAGAAATTGCCAAAGATAGGAGAACCATGCAGTGTGATAGCTTGCTTACTCTTGATCCACCGCAAGGTGTTCTCAAACTGGCTTAATAAGTATACACAATCTATCATTTATATTTTTCAAAGATTGTAAACCGCATTTACAGATCAGAGATGATGTCAATGGACAAACCATTCATCAAGTGGGTGTAACATAAGCAGTCTCGGGTTCCCCCTACTCTATTGTCATTAAGTTTCTTCTGTCCTTTCCTCATGGCTCTTCAGAGGTTCCATTTGATAAGTCCTCACCTGCAACACCGGTTGACCCATTTGATAACCGATTTGAGCTGGTGGAATTTGAATAAGGGGAGTATGTGGAAGCAGGGCTGCCTCGTGAATACCGGTTTTGTGCTGCCGTGCTACTTCTTGCAGCCTTTAAGCGAGCCTTTCTGCCCTGAAAGGTGGAAAAAAGCTAGATAGTAAACAATTATGAACCTGATCATAAATGCCATAAAGCTATTCAACCTAAGATGCCGACTATAAACTCACCCAAGCATTGAAACAAACAAAGCAATTCAAAGTAAGAGCCAATTCAGTGCATTCAGTTTACACCTAAGGCATATTCAGGAACAGAGTGTCACCTTGCCCATGCACTTCTCCAAATGAGGAGCAAACCTTCCAGCCATGATTGATCGTCCACAATTCATGCAGTCAAATATTTCATTGGCTACTGCAGGATGAGTCTGCCCAAAAATGTCAACCACATACTTGCTGTTTGTTTCACCACTATTACTAGGATCGGCAGCCCTTACACGAGCTTGGGTGGAACGCCTCAATTCTTCCTCTTCATCTTCTAAGTTTCTATCAAGCCCCAACTTTGCTATTCGATGACACTCGGAGGCAATATCAACAATAATAGAATCGAGGAGATCTCCAAAAAAATGAGATGAAAGCTGGTGCAAAAGAGGAAAGAGCAAAAAAATGCAATGAGAGAGTGAACAATTAACAATTTAGCTAATAAAATAGTTTCTGCAGGAGTCAACACCATCGCATAATTGACTAATTCCTGAAAATTGGGTGCTTCCTCAAGATTCATTTTAAAAAAACTATTTCCAGGCAATCTTGCTGAAGCTTGAAGAATGAGAGAGGATTTAGCCATTCCATATAGAACATAATAGAGAAAAAGCTACTATAGAAATCAAGGAACAGAGGAAGCAGAACAGTTAATTCGAGTACAGATACAGAAAGGCAATATTGCTTCCACAGTGAGAAATTGTTGCAGGAACTGAAACCCCTCAAAATCATCTGAACACTCAAGACGTCGGCAGTGAAATAGAAAGAAGAAACGAAACCAAATAAAGAGTTACTTCTAACGAGCACTCTAAACGGAAATCCACCGCGAAGCATGAACACAATCTAAACAATGCAACCCTTCCTTTCAAAAGGGAACTTCTTTGCAAACTTCCAGCTTTAGCGAGAATCAAAAGGTACTAAATAGTGCAAGCATACGACAAAGGCGGTTTTCTGCCTCAGGAGCAGACAAATCCAAACAAACTTCATGGATTTCAACCACACCCTTTGCCCCTTCATCGTGCACCGCATGATTCTTTAGTGCAGATAATTGTATGCATCACATTTGCCTGTCAAAAAGCAAAAGACAATTACCTGGGCGTCAGGCGATGCATTATCCTCACGCGACGCCGACATGATGCCTGAGAACTGAGAAAAGAGAGAACTGCAGCTCAGCTCATGCCAATTAAAAACCTCACGTCGGCAATCGCCGATAAAGCAACTCGGAAAAAGCTCAATCCCATTTGTACGAGCAAGCGGACGGAAGGTAGGGATTCTAGCCCCGACCTGAACAGTGCAAGAATAGAATCTACTTCTTCCTCTTTACCAATTGAATAGTGTAATCAAGAACATCATGCCGATATTACCAAATGCTGGCAACACGTATAGGAATCCGTACAGGAGCCTGAGCTACATCTCGAGTTCAATCACGGAGATCGCATCACTACAGAAGTTTACGCGTTAACGCCATGATCCAGCGAGAAGATTTCGCCATGGTCAGCTTACCTAAATCGCTCGTCGAAGAGGCGGCCGCGGATCGTTGGCGATCTGTATTGCGGGTGCGGCGTTCTCCAGCGATCCTGCTGCTGAAAGCAAAACGAGGAAAGGCCGCTTCTAAACCCTAGCTGAAGGAAGAGGAAGACTTTTTACTTTGACTGGAAATCCAGGCCATTACTCACAACCCCTCGGCAATTCACGAAGACTAATTGAAAAAACACTTAATTAAAATGCTCGCTACATGTAATATAGTTAAGGTTTTTTTTTTTTTTTTGGTGATCGAGGATCGGCCATAGCATACCCTTGTCGGCTTACGTAGATTTGGAGTCTCATGGGCCTCCGCGTGGAGGACCTAGAGCGATTATATCTCGGGAGAATTGGTCCAGCAACCCACCATTGGGGCATCGCTTTAATCGTTAGCAACGCAGGGAACCCTGGACCTTCATGCGCTAGAGAGATTTTAATCAACCGTGTTATCCACCGGTGAGTGTTAAAGGTTAATACTCTGAAAAATCAAAAATTGATATATTTATAATAAATTTACTTCAAACTGATATTTTGACCACGAAAAATCTCAAGCTGATATACTCATGACAAATTTATCTCAAATGATCACAAAAAACTTCAAATTAGTACACTCGTGATAAATTTATGTTAACCGCCAAAACTTTCTAAACTAGTACATTTATGAAATAAAAATGGTACAATTATGACAAATAAAGTAAAATCGTAAATCGATACATTAGTTAACTGTCACATGTTATTCAATTTAAATGATAAAATTTAATAAAAATTAATAGAAGGTAAATTTATTATAAATGTACCAATTTGGAATAAATTTGTTAAATGTGTACTGGTTTAAGTTCTTGGTGGTCAAAAAATTAATTTAAAGTAAATTTATTATAGGTGTATTAGTTTGGGATTTTTCAAGGTATTAATCTTATAATTAAACAATGTAACATGGATGATGTAAATTTTTCTTTAATAATCGAGCCTGCAACCGTAATTAGCCGGCTACTTGAAGGGGAACTAGGACGGAAATTGAAATTCGACCATCGGCTCTTGAGTCGAAAGCATAATAAAGCTCACTCTATTACGTCAATCCTAAAGCGGGTTAAGAAAACTACTACTTTATTACCCCATTTCCCTTAATTATACTTCATTTATATAGATGTTCTTGTTATAGTAACATTTAGTGCGGTGTTATTTCCATCTTTATATAATTAAATTCACCATATTTTACTAAAGAAATAAAAGTGTTCCCAGTCATGTAATCGTAATTTAAAGTGTTGGGTCTCAATTTATTTGCTTTACTTCTTTTTTTCTATTTTTCTATATATATTTAGGATCTAATTATCATAATTAAACAAGAAAAATTCAAATAAAGATCTAAAATTAGGGGTGTGCATGGTCCGGGCGGGCGGTTCCCGACCTAGAACCGGGAACCGCCCGCTAAGGACCGGTTCCGAAAAATTGGAACCGGGATCCACCCGTTTGTTGCATGGATCCACCGGGAATCGGACCGCCGGTCCGGTTCGGTTCCGGGTGGCTCCATGGAACCGATCTTGACGCGAAACAATTTTGGTTTTCAACATAAAACGGTCGGGTCTATGAGTTGGGAAGGAGGGGAGGAGGTCTATGGTCGGGTTTTCAACATAGAACGGTCGCGAAACAATTTTCGCGCGGTGTGGCTGGTGGTGGCCGATGCGAGGGGGCAAATAGTAGCGGCGGAGGAGCGGCGACGGCGTAGACGCTCGGGGAGGAATCGAAATGGCAATAGGATTAGGAGGAACCGAGGAAGAGACAAAAGAGAGAGAACCGAAGACGAAGGGAGTGAGGAGATGAGATCTAATCTAGGGTTTCTTTTAGTAATTTTTTTTTTTTTAATATTAAAAGGTTCCGGTCCGGTCCGGTGGATGGATCCGCCCATGGAACCGGGAACCGGACCGGTACCCACCGGTTCCGAAAAATTGGAACCGGGAACCGGACCGGTTCCCTCAAGAACCGCCGGTTCCAGGCAGTTCTGGTCCAGTTCCAGGCGGTCCGGGCGGTTCCCGGGTATTTTGCACACCCTTACCTAAAATGCCCTCATTTTTTTAAATAACAGTTTGAATTGGATTTCATTTTAAATAAGGGTCTGAATTAACTATATGAGTCTCAAAGAACAGCTTAAAGTGGTTATAATTATTTCAAATAAGGGCCTTACCTCACCGGCTTGCTCGCTTGCAAAAAAATTTAGCCGATAAGGGGTATTTTTATCTAAACACAATTTAAATTCAAATTTAATTATATTAAAACTTAAAAAAGAAAAATTAAAAAAGAAAAGAAGGGGAACACATAGGTGAGTCGGTGACCCCCACTGACTAGAGATGAGGGCCTACTAGCCCTCGCCAAGGAAGGGAGAGGGTCGCACGAGAGAGGGCGGCAACATTCTCCAAGATTTGAGCAAGGCTCGCCGGGCCTAGCGTTGGCTTGGCGGCCCTCGCCCAAGACCCCAGACCAAGGTGGTAAGGTTTAGGGGCTTTGGGCAAGGTTGGCGATCCTCGCCTACATCTGGGAGAGGGTCGCCGCCCTGAATAAAATTTCTATTGGTATCATTTATATGAGAGGGAATTATAAATTATTTTTTATTCCCTTTGCGTAAATTTAACCAGATAAACACTTTCCTAAAGGAAGCCAACCCAATTGCGTTGCTCCAAAGTGCAATAGTGTGAACACCCCCAACCACAATTGCCACTTAAAATTGGTGGTAAGCATCAGTCCCAGTCCATCCCGAAAACTAGATCGGCCAATTTTGGGTAGTTCTCGCATGAATTGTTTTAGCTCATGTATATGGGAAGGAACCATAAAAACAGGGCTGAATCGGCCCAAAGTACACACAGGGAGATTTGTCCAAAAAGTTTTAAATTAATTATATGACAGTTAAATTCAGTCGTAAAAATTTTGATTGTACCAATTTAGTCATTCCGGTTAATTTTGACCGGACATCGCTAACATGGTGGTACGTCAACGTCGACTATCCTACGTGATGCTGCTGGTTGGCGCTAGCATGAATAATTTTTTATTAATTTTTTAAAATTATATATTTCTTTTCTTTTCTTTATTTTTTTCGTCTTTTGACAATCGGTAGGGTCACCGGCAACCGGTAGAGAGTCGACGACCTCCGCTGGCCCCTAGTGAGGGCTGTGACACCCTTGCCTCCCAGATTTGGCGGGGGTGTTGTAAGCCCTCGCCGGATCTAGCGAGGGCTACAACCTTTGCCCGCAGTTGGTGAGGGCTTCATGGCCTTCATCTAAGGCTTGGCGGGGGTCATTGGCCCTTGCCCAAGGGTCGATGACCCCACCAACTCTTGCTCAATGTCTGGTGAAGGTTGCCAGCCCTTTGTAAAAAAAAGAAAAAAAGAAAATATAAAATATAAATAAATAATTCAAAATTTTTTGAAAATTTGAAAATTTGTTTACGTCAGCTTTGGCCGAGCCACGTAGAACAGCTAGCACTAACTAGGTTGCCATGTCAACGATGTCCAACCAAAATTAGCTGAAAAAACTAAATTAGCAATTCATTAAAAGTTTTAGGACTAGTTGAGCAAATCATTAAAAATGTTTAAGACTAAATTGACACAATTCAAAGGTTTAGAACTGAATTGGCAAGTTGTGAGAAAGTTTAGGACTGAATTGGCTATCGTATACTAAATTTAGGATTGTCGGTTCTGGCTATCAATGCAGTTTTTTGTTCCAAGGTGGAACCAACCCAATCTTGCAATGATTAGTCCTACTTAAAATGGTCTAATCAGTTACCAAGGTTGACATCCTTCCTCAACTAGTCAAATTAAGATCTGGGAGACATCAATAGTAATTTAGGTAAAACAAGGCTTAGATGCACCAAAATCACTGCAATGTCTTTGCTTGTAGCTGTTTAATATTAGAAGACATAAATTCATCTCTTACGTGCAAAAATATCATAAAATGATGAGCGGACTTGAAGACAAAAGATAGACATAAAATGACTAGAGAAGTTGAAGTCAGCTCCTTAAGAGGATTAGAGGTTGCTTCCTTGAAATTTGATTATATAAATAAAAACATTACTTGAATTTCGGGTTCTCATATTCTTAGATGGGACACATTGGGACACATTGGGAACTTGGTTTAAAAACAGGACTCATGTTTGGAACGGATTTTGATTGTGTTATGGGTCAATCAAAGTCAATTTAAGGATAAAGTCAGCCGTGTCATGTGGACTTAATTAAAGAACATGACATATATTTCACATAAACCAATATCATCTCAACCATTAATCATAAGGGTTGTACGGCCTAGATCATAAACGGTTGAAATTAACTTTCGAATTGAAAATTCTCTTCAGCACTAAGTTTTCCTTTTTTTTTTTTTTTTTTCGAAAGACTCCATTCATGACGTTGTTTTCATGCACATCACCATCGATATATTCTCGCCACACATGTTTCACATTGGGTTAATCCCTGGCATAGCAAATTTTTTGGCATAACATGTACAGACGTGTCGATTAAAGAGCCAAAAGATATTTGTTTGAAACAGAACTTTCGTCATCCTCCCCTCCGGTCTGAAAATTTCCTGTTCTGTTCTTTTTTCCATCATTACAAGCTAAAACTTAAAATAGCAACGCTCTAGTGTGAAAGGCTGTCCCCTTTTTTCCAACCCTGCCATGTTCCTTTCTTCGAGATGAAGGAAACTGCGTTAAGCTTAAGACCTCAATGCTTGACGTTCCCGATAAAGTCATCCCTCAAGTGTAAACAGCACGATGCGACTGCGATCCTATGATCTCTCACGGCTACGAATCCATGACGAATGCGATGGAAAGTCGATTCTTGTGCCTCCGAATGGAAATAGGGACATTGGAGTGAGTGAAATCCTTCTATACATTTTACAGTCGCGACATCGTGTTCGACAAAAACCCTGTGGAAGCAACCGACCCCCGAGTCGTTCGGAATTCAAGAAGGGTGAAAATGAAAACGACAATAAAAATGCGAAAGTACCTCACAATCCGCCGAGCCAAAATCCAAATTGCGATCCAGCGGATGATAGCCAGGGGCAAGAAATGTGTTACTATACTGATATTAAGGGACAAGACAAGGAAGGGAAGGCAACGAAAGAGCCTTGTGTGTGTCAGTGTCCATCCCCTCAACAGGCCCACGCTTCACTTGCAGGACTTTAAATCCCGATGTTACGTTCCATGGGGGCACGGGTGAGATGTGAAAACAGACTCTCGGAGTTTTGTTGTGTTAGATAAGAGTCAACATGCATTAAACCAACAGGAAGGAAAAGGCACGACGAAGCAACGGGCAAGAGCGAGGGAGACCGACATGGCCACCCCCTCCCTCTCCTCCCGCGACGTTCCCGGGACCTCACCGGCCATGCCTCCCGACGCACAACCACCAGGGCCGCGAGATGCGCTTCGCTTCTCACCCGATAGTCGATATGCTCTTCATGGAGAGCTCACGATGCTCATCCTCGTCGTCGTTTTCTCCCTTCTCCTCATATTCATCATTGTTCTTCCACGTCTCAAGAGCGCAAGGAATTCAGGAACGGAACACACTGACTCCACCATCCAGAGCTACGGCTCTCCCCTGTATTCTCAGAGTGATCAGTAGTGTAAAAGGACGGGTGCGGACCGACCGTGGCTTCCCTGCTGCAGAGGACATGCTACCTTCTGCAGAAGCAGCATGCTCTTTCTTTTGCTGGATATATGATGCGACAGCTTCTCTTAGATGTTTTCTGTATGTGTGTCAGTTCACTTTATTTATTGAGCTACGAACTCTGCTAAAACTATCCCGCATTGGCTTGACAGAAAATGTAGGTAAAATTCACACGGCTTCTTGCTAGTCTAGATTATGTACTCTGTGGAAGCTTGTTTTGCATTCGTGAGGGAGAGAGTCCGACAACGGTTAAGCATAGCAATTCTTGCTACTGCCTGACGGTTTTTTGAAGATAAGAACTCCTATATCCTCTTAAAGCATTCTTATCAGGGGGAACAAACAGCTCCCAATACCTTGATGTGCTGTAAAATATGCAAAGTTGGAGATTGCTCAAAGAACTCTCTGAAGCAGCTAAAAGGAAAATCTTTAAAGCATCTGGTATTGAATACTGTTTTCTGATAGTGTCGGGCAGTCTCATGCCTATCATCTTTTTTCACGTCCTCGATCACCATTTTATTTTAAGACACTTTACTTTCTCAAGTTAATGGGAAATCTAAATTCAGTCTAAATTTCTGAGGAAAACACATGCCGCTGTCATGGCAGATCCGCCAGTTGTTCATACTCGGAGTTCACATTTTGAGAACCTACTTGAAAAATTTCAGCTCAGGCCTCAGGGCAACTAAGCAGTTAACAGATCAAACACTCTTTCATGGCCAATAAAAAAAGAAGAGGAAAATAAATAAGAAAGCTAGCTCACTAGTTTGGTTTAATAAATAATATGACCGACTCTAAGCAGCATTTAAACAAGTAGCAAAATTAATCGTCTAACAATAATATTCCATGTCGCTTCATAAACTAATTTAGTACAGCCTTAATATACTAGCCATTCTTCAAAGAAGAATGAAGAGATCTCTGCAAATGCCACGAAATAAGTCAACAAGGGCCTGTTTGTTTATGTTCTTTATTTCTGTTTTTGAACAGATTTTCTGTTTTTTTGTTCGCAGGGAACAAAAAAAAAACGTAAACGCGTTTGTTTGCATTTTTGTTCCAAATCTATTTTTTTGTTCCCGGGAACACAAAAAGAATAGAAACAAGAAACAAAAAAAAAGTTATTTCTTGTTTCCGGAACAATTTTTAAGAACAACTTTTCTCTCTCCTCTCTTTTCTTTTCTTCTTCTTTTTTCTTTGGCCGGTCGCCGGCCTCGGCCATGGCCGGCGACCGGCCGTCGCGGCCGGCGGCGACGCCGTCGAGGGCCACGGCGAGGCTCGCCCGGCCCCGGCGAGGCCGAGGCTCGCCGTGGTTGGGCGAGGCTCGGCCTCGCCGTGGCTGGGCGAGGCTCGGCCTCGCCGGATCGGGCGAGCCCGAGCTCGCCGAGCCTCGCCGCCCGCGCCGGCCGAGCCTCGCCGGGCGGGGCGAGCTCGACCTCGCCCAGATCCGGCGAGGCCGGGCTCGCCCGCCAGCCCGGCGGCGAGGCTCGGCCTCGCCGAGCCGGCCAGGTCGGTGGCGGCGAGGCCGAGCCTCGCCGGTGGCCGGGCGAGCTCGGCCTCGCCGGCCCGGGGGAGCCGAGCCGCCGCCCGGCCAAGGCGAGGCCGAGCCTCGCCCAACCACGGCGAGGCTCGGCCTCGCCGGGGTCGGCGAGCCTCGCCGTGGCCGGGCGAGGCCGCCGGCCCTCGTCGGCCGGGTCGCCGGCCATGGCCGAGGCAAAGCGACCGGCCAAAAGAAGAAAAAAAAAAAAAACAAGACAAATATTAAAAAATTAAAAGAAATAAAAAAAGAACACAAATTTACCAAACATGTTTGTTCTTTTTTTATTCTTGGAACAAGTTTACCAAACGTGTTTTTCGGTCAAAAATTGTTCCCCGGAACAGAAATAATTTTTTCTATTTCGTTTCCGTAAAAAAAAAAAAAACGTAAACACAAACAAACGCACCCCAAGTCACCAAACACTGGAAGGATTATTCTCCCCCTCCCCTTCAAGAGAGAGAAAAAGAGTCAAATAAAAACCATTTAGTTTATTTCTCACAATTCATCAGGTCAGCAGCTTCCCTAGTAAAAGTGAGGAAATAAGAATCGGTTCATAACATAAGCGTCATATACGGCATGGAAGAATGTCATGTGAAACCTTTATCTCCAGAGACATTGAAATTTCCGCAATATAATGCTGTACCAATCTGTTTGAGGGTATAATAAGAGAATAAATTGCTGTAAGTACACAATAGTAACAAAAACTATGACACGGAATGACAGCAAATTTTCTCGCTAGATAATACTTGAATGCTGCAAAATTTATAGCACTTTGTAAGATACTCACGTTAACTACTATGATGACTGTCACCTTGGTCGAGACGCATTCCCAAACCCTGACCTAAAAAGGAAGGCTCCCACTGGTTAAGGGCGCTGTGAGATTGTCATCAAGCTCAGAGCTCAGAGGATGTGATTTCACCAATGCAGATGGTAGACAGAGTATCAGAAAACCTGAAACAATCTCCCAACTTCCTTGGTTTTAACCAAATGCAGAAAAGTAGGACATAAACCTATAAACAAAGCAAATTGTACCGGTCAGGCCACCACTCCGGTCAATGCCGAATAATAAAGGTTTAATGAGAAAGACTACCCAAGCTAGGGTAAAAACCCAGCAGAGACCACTGCAATACTACCAGCTAAAAATTTATTGATGTTGCAAGAATTTTACAGCCAGACCGCCTTCCAATATGAAAACAAGTAAAACAGGTGTCTAAGCATAAGCTTGCCGGCCAAACCGCCTTCCAATATGAAAACAAGCAAAACATGTGTCTAAGCATAAACTTGCCCTTTTTTTCATTTTTGGATGTAGGGTGAAGGAGGCCAATTAACACCCTATCACACCCTTAATATCTATATATCATCTAAGCCTTGACCAAGGATAATATCATCTATTGAAGGAAGAATTACAAAAAAAAATCCTAGACCTATTGTAATTGTGTCAATTTACTCATAAACTTTTTTTTAAGCCAATTTAGTCCTAAATCTTTTACAATTGTGCCAATTCTGTTCATCCGGCTAAAATTGGTCAGCTAGTGCTGATGTGGACGCCAGCCGTTGACGGCCGTCTGGTGAGCGCTGACGTAACAATTTTTAAATATTTTTTGAATTTTTGAATTTTTTTTCTTTTTTGTCCCTACCTTCTTCTTCCTCTGGCCAATCGGTGCCTGCCAAAGGCAAGGGCCAGCAAGGCCAACTTCATTGGCCAGTGATGAGGCTCGCCCCCACCAGCCACTGGCGAAGGCAAGCCTTGCCCAATGATGGCGAGGCCGTCGTTGCCAGATCTAGCGAGGGGCCTTGCTGGTCACCAGCGAGGTCGACCATCGCCAGATCTGGCGAGGCTCAAGCTCACCCAGCCATGGCGAGGTCGAGCCTCGCCATCCCTAGGTGAGGAGCCTTGTTGGCCACTAGTGAGGTCAACCCTCGCCGGTCCTCGTTTCTGGCCAACATTGGCTGGCCAGAGGAAGGAGGAGATGAATGGGAAAAAAAAGGGATAAGTGCTGCAGAAATTCTAAAACTTGTCACGAAAATGCAATTGAGTCCTAAACTTTGCAAAAAGTGCAATTGAGTCCTAAAACTTGTCAAATTATTTCAATCGAGTCCTAAAGTTAACACCGTTAGCCTTTTTAACGGAAAATGCTGACGTGACCTTTTAAATAATTTTTTCTTTTTTCAGATGGCTTTTTAAATTATTTTTATTCAATTTTTTTTAAATAGATTTAAAAACTAAAAAGAAAAGTTAAAATTTATTTTTAACGGAAAATGCTTTTTTAATCCTTGTGAGTTGGTGGATGGGTAAGATAGACTTAGCAAGAAATTCCTAAGGTAAGAGAAAGCTAGATCAACGGGTCCATGACACAATCATATTAACTGTGATCTTTATTTTTTATTTTTTATTTTTTAAGTCATGTTCATTGCTTAATTGTCCACGGTGGCGAAATGATTTTTCAACATGAAAGTCGGTTCCAATTAATCAATTTTATGGTCAAAGCGATTAGATTATAAATATCAGGTAAGTTTAAAGATTTGATTAAGTAATTAAATAATTTAATGATTTGATTAGATCCAGCTGAGAGAATATATTAACAACCCGATCATCTACAAATCCTAGGAAAAATGTACAAGTTTAAGGATCAAACACTATTATTTACCCCAATGTGCTCTTATGAAACCACATATTATGACAACAGATGAATACCACAAAACACTCATGCTGATAAGGGGTTAATTTCCTAAAAAAACCGTAAACTTTAGGTTTAGTACCAATTTTCCTTCGAACTTTATTTTGTCTCAGAAAAAACCCTAAACTATGGGTCTATTCTCAAATATGTTCCAGACCTTTTTTTTATCTAATTTTTTTTTCCAGATTTTAGGTTTAGTCCCAAATCTATCCCATACTTTTCTTTTGTCTTAGAAAAAAAAAAACCCCAAACTTTAGATCAAATCCTAAATTTACATCAATTTTTTTTGTCTAAAAGAAAATTATCTTCTAGTCCTAAATTTACCCCCGTTAGCCCTCTATCCAAATGTTGCAGTTCATCGTCCCTAATTTTTATATCTAGAATTGTTTTATTTTGAAGATAATTTTTTATGTCGCCTTACCGATGTGCATTTATTATTAATGTGGTAATGTCACGCTAAATTGGGACAGGACCATGGGCTATATTTAAGAATAGATTAAAAGTTAGTGATTTTTTTTAGACAAAACAAAATTCGGGGGCAGATTTGAGATTAAACCTAAATTTTAGGTTTTTTGAAATAAAATAAAAGTTCAGGATAAATTTTGAACTAGACATAAAATTTGGGGTTTTCTTAGAGGACTAGCTTTGCTGATAAGGGACCAATTTATCGAAATTTATTGAAGGCAGGGACTAACTAGAACTTGGGCCATGATTTGCGATGTTAGTAGGCTGGGCCTGACTTGGCCTTGCCCACTCTAGAGAATGGGCGGATTCCACGTGAACGACACGATCGAGTGAAACAGAATACAATCGAAAGAAGAAATGGGTCGGACACCGATTGCACTGTCCTGTTTCGAAGTTTGATAGTGTCGCAGCAAAGTTTTTTCTTTTGTTCGACAATGAAGCGCAAAGGATAGCCATTGAAGCGAAGATGACCTCGACCAGAACCGAGAGTCCTTAATAATTATCATCACCATGAGCACCAACCCTCCGTGATCAACGGGCCTGAGAGGGGGGAATGCGGCTGGGTCTGAAAAAGGCGATGGCACAGGAGCTACAGGGGGCGGTCGACCCTCAGCTCTAGAGCCGGAACGACGAGCCGGAGGCACGCGGCCCCTCCTTCCGCGATCAAACCACGGGCCATCGAGCCCGAGAGGGAGGAATAAAGCCGGCAGAGGTGTGCGGCCCATCCCACCACGATCAACGAGCTTGAGACGGGGGAATGTAGCTGGCGGAGGCGCGCAGCCCCTCCCTCCGCAATCAACAGGCCTAAGAGGGGGGAATGCAGCCAGGTCCGACAAAGGTGACGGCGTAAGAGTTGCAGGGGGCGGTCTACCTTTAGCTCTAGAGCCGGGCCTACAAGTCGGAGGCGTGCGGCCTCTCCCTCCGCCATCAAACCACAGGCCATTGGGCTTGAGAGGGGGGAATGTAGTCGGCGGAGGCGTGCGGCCAATTCCTCCGCGATCAACGGGCCTGAGAGAGGGGAATGCAGCCGATGGAGGCGCGCGGCGCCTCCCTCCGCGATCAACAAGCTTGAGAGGGGGGAATGAAGCCGGGTTTGACAAAGACGACGACACAGGAGCTGCAGGGGGTCGTTGACCCTCAGCTTCAGAGCCGGAGGCGCATGGCCCCTCCTTCCGCAATCAAACCACGGGCTATCTGGCCTGAGAGGAGGGAATGCAGCCGGTAGAGGGGCGCGACCCATCCCTCCACGATCAACGGGCCTAAGAGGGGGGAATGAAGCCGGGTCCGACAAAGGCGACAGCGCAGGAGTTGCAGGGGGTGGTTGACCCTTAGCTCCAGAGCAGGGCCTACGAGCCAGAGGCCCGTAGCCCCACCCTCTGCGATCAACGGGCCTGAAAGGGGGAAATACAGCCGGCGGAGGCGTGCGGTCCCTCCATCCGCAATCAACGGGCCTGAGAGGGAGGAATGAAACTGGCTCCGATAAAGGCAATGGCGCAGGAGCTGTAGGGGGCGGTTGACCCTCAGTTCTAGAGTCGGGCCAACGAGCCGGAGGTGCACGTTCCCTCCCTCCGCGATCAAACTACGGGCCATCGGGCCTGAGAGGGGGGAATGCAGCCGGCGGAGGCGTGCGAGCCATCCCTCCGTGATCAACGAGCCTGAGAGGGGGGAATGCAGCCGACGGAGGCGTGTGGCCCCTCCCTTCGCGATCAACAGGCCTGAGAGGGGGAAATGCAACCGGTGGAGGCGTGTGGCCCCTCCCTCCGCGATCAACAAGCCTTAGAGGGGGGAATGCAACTGGGTCCGACAAAGGCGACGACACAGGAACTCTAGGAGGTGGTCGACCCTCAGCTCCAAATATGGGCCTACGAGCCGGAGGCACGCGGCCCCACCCTCCGCGATCAAACCACGAGCCATAGGGCCTGAGAGAGGGGGGGGGAGGGGGGCGGCCCATCCCTCTACGATCAACGGGCTTGAAAGTGGGCAATGTAGCCGACGGAGGCGCGCAATCCCTCCCTCCGCGATCAACGGGCCTAAGAGGGGGAAATGCGGCCGGGTCCGACAAAAGCAACGGCGCAGGAGCTACAGGGGGCAGTCGACCCTCAGCTCCAAAGCAGGGCCTACGAGCTGAAGGTGTGCGGCCCCTCCATACGCGATCAAACCACGGGCCTTCTGGCCTAAGAGGGGGGAATGCAGCCGGCGGAGGCGTGCGGCCCATCCCTCCGCGATCAACGGGTTCGATAAGGGGGAATGCAGTCGGGTTCGACAAAGGCGATGGTGCAAGAGCTGCAGGGGGCCTTTAACCCTCAGCTTCAGAGCCGGGCCCACGAGTCGGAGGCGTGCGACCCCTCCCTCCACAATCAAACCACGGGTTATTAGGCCTGAGAGGAGGGAATGTAGCCGACGGAGGCGCACGGCCCATCCCTCCGCGATAACGGGCCTGAGAGGGGGCAATGAAGCTGAGTCCGACAAAAGCGATGGCGGAGGAGCTGCAAAGGACGGTCGACCCTCAACTCTAGAGCCGGGTCAACGAACCGGAAGTGCGCGAGCCTACCCTCCGCTATCAAACCACGGGCCTGAGAGGGGGGAATGTAGTCGGGTTCGATAAAGGCGACAGCGTAGGAGCTGCAGGGGGCTTTCGACCGTTAGCTTCAGAGCCGAGCCCACGAGTCGGAGGCATGCGGTCCCTCCCTCCGCAATCAAACCACGGCTATCAAGCTTGAGAGGAGAGAATGTAGCCGGCGGAGGCACACATCCCATCCCTCCGCGATAACAGGCCTGAGAGGGGGCAATGAAGCCGAGTCCGACAAAGGCGATGGCGCAGGAGCTGCAGAGGACGATCGACCCTCAACTCCAGAGCCGGGTCTACGAACTGGAGGCGCGCGAGCCAACCCTCCGCGATCAAACCACGGGCCTGAGATGGGGGAATGCAACCAGGTCCGACAAAGGCAATGGTGCAGGAGCTACAGGGGGCGGTCAACCCTCAGTTCCAAAAATGGGCCTACGAGCCGGAGGCGCGCAGTCCCACCCTCAACAATTAAACCATGGGCCATCGTGTCTAAGAGGGGGGAATGTAGCCGGCGAAGGCGCATGGTCCATCCCTCTGCGATCAATGGGCCTGAAAGAGGGGAATGTTGCTGGCGGAGGCGCGCGGTCCCTCCTTCCACGATCAACGAGCCTGAGAGGGGGGAATGCAGCCGGGTTCGATAAAGGCAACGGCGCAGGAGCTGCAGGGTGGTCAACTCTCAGCTTCAGAGCCGGGCCTACGATTCGGAGGCGCGCGGCACCTCCCTACACGATCAAACCACAGGCCATCGGGCCTGAGAGGGGGAAATGCAGTCGGCGGAGGCGCGCGGCCCCTCCCTCTGAGATCAACGGGCCTAAGAGGGGGAAATGCAACCGGGTCCGACAAAGGCGACGAGGCAAGAGCTTCAGTGGGCAGTCGACCCTCAACTCTAGAGTCGGGCCTACGAGTCGGAGGCACGCGGTCACACCCTCCACGATCAAACCACGGGCCATCGGGTCTGAGAGGGGGGAATGTAGTCGGCGAGGCGTGCAGCCCATCCCTCTGCGATCAACGGGCTTGAAAGGGGCGAATGTAGCCGGCGAAGGTGCGCGATCCCTCTCTCTGCGATCAACGGGCCTGAGTGGGAAGAATGCAACCGGGTTCGACAAAAGTAAACGGCGCAGGAGCTGCAGAGGGCGGTCGACCCTTAGCTCCAGAGCCATGCCTACGAACCGGAGGCGCGCGGCCCCTCCCTACGCGATCAAACCACGGGCCATCCAGTCTGAGAGGGGGGAATGCAGCCGACGAAGGTGTGTGAACTATCCCTCCGCGATCAACGGGCCTGAGAGGGGGGAATGCAGCCGAAGGAGGCGCGCGGCCCCTCCCTTCACAATCAATGGGCCTGAGAGGGGGAAATACATCCGGTAAAGGCACGCGGCCCCTCCCTTCACGAGCAATGGGCCTGAGTGGGGGGAGTGCAACTGGATCTGACAAAGGCGATGGCGCAGGAGCTCTAGGGGGTGGTTGACCCTCAGCTCCAAAGATGGGCCTACGAGCCGGAGGCGCGCGGCCCCACCCTTCGCGATCAAACCACGGGCCATCGGCCTTAGAGGAGGGAGTGCAACCGGCGAAGGCATGCGGCCCATTTCTCTGCGATCAACGGGCTTGAAAGTGGGGAATGTAGTCGGTGGAGGCGCGCGGTCCCTCCGTCCGGGATCAACGGGCCTAAGATGGGGGAATGCAGCGGGGTTCGACAAAGGCAATGGCGCAGGAGCTGCAGGGGCGGTCGACCCTCAGCTCCAAAGTCGGTATACGAGCCGGAGGCGCACGGCTCCTCCCTATGCGATCAAACCACGAGCCATCGGGCCTGAGAGTGGGAATGCAGCCGGTGGAGGAGTGCGACCCATCCCTCCGCGATCAACGGGCCTGAGAGAGGGGAATGCAGCCGAGGGAGGCGCGTGACCCCTACCTCTATGGCCCCTCGCTCTGCGATCAACGGGCTTGAGAAGGGGAAATATAGCCAGCGGAGTCGTGCCGCCCCTTCCTTCGCGATCAACGGGCCTGAGAGGGGGGAATGCAACCGGGTTCGACAAAGGCGACGACAAAAGTGCTCCAGGGGGCGGTCGACCCTCAGCTCTAGAGCTGGGCCTACGAGCCGGAGGCGCACGGCCGCACCCTTCGCAATCAAACCACAGGCCATTGGGCCTAAGAGGGGGGAATGCAGCCGGAGGAGGCGCGCGGCCCATCCCTTTGCGATCAACAGGCCTGAGAGGGGGGAATGCAGCCGGATCCAACAAAGGCACCGGCGCAGGAGCTGCAAGGGGCGATCGACTCTCAGCTCCAGAGCCGGGCCTACGAGGCGGAGGCGCACGGCCACTCCCTACGCGATCAAACCACGGGTCATCGGGCCAGAGAGGGAGAAACGTAGCCGACGGAGGCACGCGGCCCATCCCTCCACGATCAACGGGCCTGAGCGGGGAGAACGCTGCCGACGGAGGCGTGCGGCCACTCCCTCCACGATCAACGGGCCTAAGAGGTGGAAATGCAGCCGGCAAAGGCATGTGGCCCCTCCCTCCGTGATCAACGGGCCTAAGAGGGGATAATGCAACCGGGTCTAACAAAGGCGATGACGCAGGAGCTCTAGGGGGCGGTCAACCCTCAGCTCTAGAGCCGGGCCTACGAGAAGGAGGCGCGCGGCCCCACCCTCAGCGATCGAACCATGGGTGATCGGGCTTGAGAGGGGGGACGGCCCATCCCTCTATGAATAACGGGCCTTAAAGTGGAGAAGGTAGCCGGCGGAGGCGCGCGATCCCTCCCTCTGCGATCAACGAGCCTAAGAGGGGGGACTGCAGCCGGGTCCGATAAAAGCAACGGTGCAGGAGCTGCAAGGGGCGGTAGACCCTTAGCTCCAGAGCC
Organism: Eucalyptus curtisii; assembly: GCA_017140595.1. NCBI lineage: Eukaryota > Viridiplantae > Streptophyta > Magnoliopsida > Myrtales > Myrtaceae > Eucalyptus > Eucalyptus curtisii. The sequence continues at coordinate 13,345,282 of CM029504.1, forward strand.
AGAGGTGTGCAGCCCCTCACTATGCGATCAAACCACGGGCCATCGAGGCTGAGCGAGGGGAATGTAGCCGGCGGAGGCGTGCAGCCCATCCATCCGTGATCAACGGGCCTAAAAGGGGGGAATGCAGCCGATGGAGGCGCGCCCTCCCTCCTCGATCAACGGGCTTAAGAGGGCAGAATGCAGCCGGGTCTGACAAAGGCGCTAGCGCAGGATCTGTAAGGGGCCTTTGAACCTTAGCTTCAGAGCGGGGCCTACGAGTCGGAGGCGCGCGACCCCTCCCTCTGCAATAAAACCACGGGCTATCAGGCTTGAGAGGAGGGAATGCAGTCGGCGGAGGCGCGCGGCCCATCCCTCTGCGATCAACCGGCCTGAGAGAGGGCAATGAAGCCGGGTCCGACAAAGGCGATGGCGCAGGAGCTGCAGGGGGCAGTCGACCCTCAGCTCCAGAGCTGGGCTAACGAGCTGAAGGCCCATGACCCCACCCTTGGCGATCAAACCACGGGCCATCGGGCCTAAGAGGGGGGAATGCAGTTGGCGGAGGCGTACGGCCCATCTCTCTGTGATCAAAGAGCTTGAAAGGGGGGAATGCAGCCGGTGGAGGCGCGCGGTCCCTCCCTCCGCAATCAACGGGCCTGAGATGGGGGATTACAGTCAGGTTAGACAAAGACAACGACACAGGAGCTGCAAGGGGCAGTCGACCGTTAGCTCCAGAGCTGGGCCTACGAGCCGGAGACGCACAGCCCCTACCTTCGCGATCAAACCACAGGCCATCGAGCCCCAGATGGGGCAATGCAGCCGGCGGAGGCGCGCGGCCCATTCCTTTGCGATCAACGGGCTTGAGAGGGACGAATGCAGCTAACGAAGGCGCGGCGCCCCTCCCTCCGTAATCAACGGGCCCGAGAGGGGGGAAATGCCACAGGCGGAGGCGCGCGATCTCTCCCTACACGATTGACGGGCCTGAGAGGGGGGAATGCAACCGGTTCTGACAAAGGCAATGGCGTAGGAGCTCCAGGGGGCGGTCGACCCTCAGCTCGAAAGCCAGACCTACGAGCCGGAGGCGCACGGCCCTACCCTCCGCGATCAAACGGGCCATCGTGCTTGAGAGGGGGGAATGCAGCCAGCGGAGGAGCGCAGCCCATCCCTCCGCGATCAACGGGCTTGGGAAGGGGAATGCGGCCGAGGAAGGTGCGCGGCCCCTACCTCCGTGGCCCCTCCCTCCGTGATCAACGGGCCTGAGAGGGGGAAATACAACCGGCGGAGGAGCGCGGCCCCTTCCTTCGCGATTAACAGGCCTGAGGGGGGGAATGCAACCGGGTTCGACAAAGGTGACGACGTAGGAGCTCCAGGGGCGGTCGACCCTCAGCTCGAAAGCCGGGCCTACGAGTTGGAGGCAAGCGATCCCACCCTCCGCTATCAAACCCCGAGCCATCGTGCCTGAAATGGGGGAATGCAGGTAGCGGGAGTGCGCGGCCCATCTATTTGCGATCAACGGGCCTGAAAGGGGGGAATGTAGCCGGTGGAGGCGCACGGTCCCTCCCTCCGCGATTAACGGGCCTGAGAGGAGGGAATGCAGCCAGGTTTGATAAAGGCAACGACGCAGGAGCTGCAGGGGGCGGTCGATTCTCGGCTCTAGAGACGGGCCTACAAGCCGGAGGTGCGCGGCCCCTCCCTATGTAATCAAACTACAGGCCATCGGGCCTAAGAGGGGGGAATGCAGTCGGCAGAGGCGCGCGGCCCATCCCTCCGCGATCAACAGGCTTGAGATGGAAGAATGCAGCCGACGGTGGCACGCGGCCCCTCCCTCTACGATCAACGGGCCTGAGAGGGGGGAATGCAGCCGGGCCTATGACCCGGAGGCGTGCGGCACCTCCCTCCGCAATCAAACCATGGGCCATCGGGCCTGAGAGGGGGTATGCAGTTGGGTCCGACAACGGCAACGGCGCAGGAGCTGCAGGGGACAGTCGACCCTTAGCTCCAACGCCGGGCCTACGAGCCAGAGGCGAGCGGCCCCTCCTTCCGTGATTAAACCACAGGCCATCGGGCCTGAGAGGGGGGAATGTAGCCGATAGAGGTGCGTGGCCCATCCCTCCGCGATCAACGGGCTTGAGAGGGGGAAATGCAGCTGGCGGAGGCGCGCGGCCCCTCCGTGATCAACGAGCCTAAGAGAGGAGGAATGCAACCAGGTCCGACAAAGGCGACGGTGCAGGAGCTGCAAGGGGCGGTCGACCCTCAGCTCCAGAACCGGTCCTACAAGCCGGAGGCGCGCAGCCAATCCATTTGCGATCAACGGGCCTAAAAGGGGGCAATGTAGCTGGCGGAGGCGCGCGGTCCCTCCCTCCGCGATCAACGGGCCTTAGGGGGGAATGCAGCCGGGTTTGACAAAGGCGACGACGCAAGAGTTGTAGGGGGCCATCGACCCTCAGCTCTAGAGTCGAGCCTACAAGTCGGAGGCGTGCGGCCCCTCCCTTTGCAATCAAACCACAGGCTATCGGGCTTGAGAGGAGGGAATGCAGCCGGCGGAGGCGCGCGGCCCATCCCTACACGATCAACAAGCCTAAGAGGGGGGAATGCAGCCGACGGAGGTGCGCGGCCTCTCTATCCGCGATCAACGGGCCTAAGAGGGGGGAATGTAGCTGGGTCCGACAAAGGCGACGGCGCAGGAGCTGCAGGGGGTCGACCCTCAGCTCTAGAACCAGTCCTACGAGCCGGAGGCACGCGACCAATCCCTTTGCAATCAACGGGCCTGAAAGGGGGGCAATGTAGCCGGCGGAGGCGCGCGGTCCCTCTCTCTACGATCAACGGGCCTTAGGGGGGAATGCAACCGGGTTCGACAAAGGCGACGGCTTAGGAGTTGTAGGGGCCATCGTCCCTCAGCCCAGAGCCGAGCCTACGAGTCGGAGGCGCGCGACCCCTCCCTTTGCAATCAAACCACGGGCTATTGGGCTTAAGAGGAAGGAATGCAGCCGGCGGAGGCGCGCGGCCCATCCCTACGCGATCAACGGGCCTGAGAGGGGGGACTGCAGCCGGCGGAGGCGCGCGGCCCCTCTATCCGTGATTAACGGGCTTGAGAGGGGGGAATGTAGCTAGGTCCGACAAAGGCGACGGCGCAGGAGCTGCAGGGGGCGGTCGACCCTCAGCTCCAGACCCGGGCCTACGAGCCGGAGACGCGCATCCCCTCCCTCCGTGATCAAACAATGAGCCATCGGGCCTAAGAGGGGGGAATGCTGCTGGCGAAGGCACGCGGCCCATCCCTCCGCGATCAACGGGCCTAAGAGGAGGGAATGCAGTTGGTAGAGGCATGCGGCCCCTCCCTTCGCGATCAACGGTCTTGAGAGGGGGGAATGCAGCCGGGTTTGAGAAAGACGACGGCGCATGAGCTGCAGGGGACGGTCGACCCCCAGCTTCAGAGCCGGGCTACGAATCGGAGGCGCGCATCCCCTCCCTCTGTGATCAAACCACGGGCCATCGGGCCTGATAGTGGGGAATTCAGCCGTCGGAGGCGCGCGGCCCATCCTTCCACGATCAACGGCCTGAGAGGGGGGAATGCAGCTGGCAGAGGCGTGCGGCCCCTCCCTCTGCGATCAACGGGCTTGAGAGGGGGGAATGCAGCCGAGTCTGAGAAAGGCAATGTCGTAGGAGCTGCAAGGGGCGGTCGACCCTTAGCTTCAGAGTCGAGTCTATGAGCCGGAGGCGCACAACCCCTCCCTCTATGATCAAACCACGGGCCATTTGGCCTGATATGGGAGAATTTGTTGGAGAAATCTTTCTGGAATATTTTTAAGCCGACAAAACATTTCCATCGTCTAGTCGAAGATTTGCAGACTCTACTATTTAAAGTCTAAAGACCTTTGGATCGCGGACTCAAGACTCAAAGTCTATTCTCATTGATCGTAGTTTGTCGAAGAAGGTCTATCCATGATCGTGTGTTTCGTTAAGGATTTGATCTTATCGATCGACGAAGATCTCTTGGCTGGATATGACATAACGGATTCCTTTATTCGAATCAAGATTGATTGAAGATCCGATGATTGGCGAAGCATACTTGGAAGGTTCGACTTATGGAAACCGAGATCCTGATTGTATGGGCGAGCAGGATTGATGGGCTATCGACATGTTTCTTTAATGGCTCGAATGATCTTCCCAATTGATTCTGTCCAACGGGAAGATTGGAAGAATTCCTTTGGTAAGTGCCAACGGGTATGATGGCATAAATGAGTATATAAGGAAGACGTTCCAGTTGTTCGAAGTGAGTGTGCACGATAGAAGAATTCCAAAGTCTAAAGCTCCTTATTCTTAGTCAATTCATTTACCGAGCTAAATCTTGTACGCAAAAGAGAGTCTATATTTTGAGATACCTTGAGGAAGTGTGGTAAAATATCTACACTTTGTGGAATCAAGGGAAATCATTCTTTGTAACATCTCTTTTGTTCATAGTGAAATCCAGTAGGTGGGTTGTCGGTGCGAAAGAGTGGACGTAGGCTTGGAATAAGCCGAACCACTATAAATCTTGTGTTCAATTTTCTCTTCCCTACTCTCTATTTATTTTGATCATAATCTGTTTTAGAGAACTTCCTTTCTATTGTTTGCCTAGTATTGCTTTCGTATCTCGATAAATTGTTTTTACACCTATTCACCCCCCTCTAGGTGTTTATACTAGCTATATCAATTGGTATCGAGCACTCGTGTACTCACTTTGTTTGAAGTGTTTTACTTGAGTTAAAGATCCATGGCTAGTTTGTTAGCTCCGGGGCTGGTGGAAGGGCAAAGCAATACAAGACCTCCTTACTTTGATGGAAAGGATTACAACATCGGAAAAACAAGATGAAAGCGTTCTTAAGATCAAAGGATCCTCTCGGAATGGGACGTTGTAGAAAAAGGAATCACTCCTAAAGCTGCATCTGTCTCGAGAGAGGAAAAGAAACTGTTGAGTCTAGTGAAATGACTCGGGAAGAGATAATCAAGAGACAAGCTCTTGATGCAAAAGCAATTTATTCTTTATATTGTGCCTTGTCACCTACCGAATATAACAAAATATCTTCTTGTATTACAGCAAAAGAAGTCTCGGGATAGATTACATATTACCTATGAAGGAACGATCGAGTGAAAGAGACCGAGAATCAACATTCTCCTCGGTCAATACGAAGCCTTCAAAATGAATTTAGGAGAATCTATAAGCGACATGTTTAGTCGTTTTACGTAAATCGTGAATGGTCTTGAAAATCAAGGTCAACCAATTTCGATCCCATGAAAGTGAACAAGCTACTGCGTGGACTCTCCAAGGATTGGAATCATATAAAGACTTCAATAAGAGAGACGCAAAGAATTATGCCACTATCTGTCGATGAGCTGATTGGAACTCTTCAGTCTTATGAAGTGGAACGAATTAATGAAGACGAAGATCCAAGAGGTAAGAAATCTATTGCATTAAAATCAAATGATGATTCTGATGATGCAGATTCTGAAGATGATATGGATGATGAGGAGCTCGCCCTCATGATAAGAAGATTCAGAAAACTGAATAGAAAAGGCAGAAGGTTCAACCCAAAGAAACAAAGTTTTCAAAAGCAATAGACTAAGTCTCGTTGAGGATGATGAATCAAACAAAGATATAGTCCGCTTTGAATGTAAGAAAAAGGACACATCGAGACCCTAACTGTCCTCTTTCGAGGAAGAAGAAAGGAAAAGCTGAAAAGTATCGAAAGGCTCTTAAAGCGTAAAACCTGGAGTGATACGAGTGTGAAGCAAGTGATGATGATTATGCCAATATATGTCTGATGGCACAATCGGACTCAGATTCAAACTCCGAAACAGACTCAGACAGTGAGTTTGAGGTCACTATCAAGAAAAAGGTAAAATGGTATCTGGATAGTGGATGCTCAAGACATATGATAGGAGATTCAAATTGCTTCATAAAGCTCATTCAAGTAAATGGTGGAAAAGTCTCATTTGGAGGAAACAAAGAAAGGAAGAATTGTGGGGTTTGGAATCAGTAAAGATTGGAAACCTCACAATAAGCAATGTTTCCCTAGTGGAAGGACTCAACTACAATATGCTCAGTATCAGTCAGCTGTGTGATACCGGTTTCAAAATAAACTTTCAAGAGGGAATATGTTCAGGAACCAGTAAAGATTCTACTCAGTCATTTATGGGTCGAAGACATGGAAATATCTACCTCTTGGACGTGAAACCAATTCAAGACGAAGCGAACTTATGGCACAGAAAGCTTGGGCACATCAATATGAAGCAAATAGCCAAAATTTCATCAAAGAAGCTTGTTCGTGGTTTACCCAATTTATCATACCAAAAGTCTGATCTATGCACTCCATGCGTATTGGGAAAGCATGTAAGAAATTCCTTTAAACCAATAAATCAAGTTTCCACTAATCGTGTCTGCGGCTTACGCATATGGATCTCTTTGGACCAACCGAACACAAAGCATTGGAGATAAGAAATATTGCCTAGTAATTGTGGATGATTACTCACGATTTACCGGGTATATTTCCGGCAAGTAAGTCGAAACATTCTCTTACTTTGAAAAGTTTGCTAAAAAGGTTCAAAATGAAAAAAAGGGTATGTTATTTCAAGTATAAGAACAGACCATGGAGGTGAATTTGAAAATCAAGATTTTACAAAATTTTGTGATGAATCGGTTTTCAGCATTTATTCTCCTCTCCATATTCCTCGAGCAAAACGGAGTTGTGGAAAGAAAGAATAGGTCGCTTCAAGAAATGGCTAGAACTCTTTTAATTGAAAGTAACATTTCCTCGCGTTTTTGGGCCGAAGCGGTTTTTCTAAGCATGTTATATCATTAATAGAGTTTTTCTAAAACCAATTCTCGGAAAAAACCCCTATGAGTTATTCAAAGGAAAGAAACCCATTGTTTCATACTTTCATGTGTTTGGATGTAAATGCTTTATTTTGAAAAACGCAAATGATCGAGTTGGCAAGTTTGAAGAAAAATCGACGAAGGCATCTTCCTTGGATATTCTACCTCGAGCAAAGCCTACGAGTCTATAACAAGAAGACTCAATCTGTGGAGGAATCAATGAATGTCAAATTCCAAGATTCTATGCAAAATGAATCGATTCGAGACTCATCTTGAAGAATCGAACCGCTTCGACTCTATAAAGTCTAAAGAAGCGGCTCGGACTCGAAAGACCAAAGCAACAAGTGGTTGCGAAGATTCAAATGAAGGAAGTGATCATCAACCTGAAAAATCAATCGAGAATCGGAAGCATAAGTCCGGTCATCCCAAAGATCTCATTATTGGAGACATTAATGAAGGAATTCGCATAAGATCCAAAAGGCGCGAAGAGTCTAGTGTTGTGGCTCTTATTTCGAAATAGAACCCAAAAGCATAGAAGAAGCTTTATCGATGAAAGCTGGATTGAAGCTATGCAAGAAGAACTCGAGACAATTCAGCATTAATGATGTCTCGGGAGTTGACTCATAAACCAAAAGGTAAATCTATTATTGGAGCTAAATGGGTTTTCGGGAACAAGATGAACGAGAAAGGAAAAGTCATAAGAAACAAAGCAAGACTCGTGGCCAAGGGATATACGCAAGAAGAAGGGATAGACTATGACGAGACTTACGCACCCAAGTAGCAAGGTTAGAAGCAATTCGATTATTACTTGCTTTTGCTTGTTATAAGAATTTCGAGTTATTCCAAATGGACGTCAAAAGTGCTTTCCTGAATGGATTTATCCATGAGGAAGTCTATGTGGAACAACCACCTGGGTTTGAAGACCCAAAGAAACCAGACTCAGTATTCAGACTGAAAAATGCCTTGTATGGTTTAAAGCAAGCACCTCGAGCTTGGTACGACAGGCTGAGTAAGTTTTTAATTCAAAATGGCTTTGTTAAAGGTAAAGTAGACACTACTCTATTTATCAAAAGAGAAAGCAAAAGTTTTCTCGCTTGTTCAAATATATGTTGATGATATTATTTTTGGATCCTCTAATGAAAGTTTGTGCAAGAATTTCTCTAAGTCTATGCGAATGAATTTGAAATGAGCATGATGGGTGAACTAACCTTCTTTCTTGGACTTCAAGTGAAACAATTGAAGGAAGTGACCTTTATTCATCAAGAAAAATATGCTAATGATCTTGTCAAAAAGTTTGGACTGGAAAATTGCAAAAAGACTGAAATACCAATGTCAAGCTCTTTGAAGATAGACAAAGATGAAGGAGAAAAGAAAATTGACCAGAAGCTATACGGGAGTATCATTGGTTCACTTCTTTATCTTCGCTTCTAGACCGACATTTTGTTTAGTGTTTGCATTTGTGCTAGATTTCAAGCGAGACCCTAAAGAATCTCATCTAAATGCTTTGCAAAGCGTATTATCAAATACATTGCTTCAACTTCAAGCATCGGTCTTTGGTATCCTAAAAAGGGAGACTTTACTCTTCTTGGATACTCAGACGCAGATCTAGCTGGTTGCAGAGTTGATAGAAAGAGCACTTCGGGCACTTGTCAACTACTTGGAAACAAGACAATGTCTTGGTTTTCAAGGAAGCAAAATACAGTAGCTCTTTCTACAAACGAAGCGAGTATGTAGCTCTCGGAAGTTGTTGTTCACAAATTCGTGGATAAAACAACAGCTAAGAGACTTTGGAATTGAAGATTCATGCACGGAGATTAACCGTGACAACACCAAAGTGCAATCAATCTTACCAAAAATCCAATCCTTCCCTCAAGAGCGAAGCATATAGAGATTCGACATCACTTCATTAGAGATCATGTTCAAAATGGAGAGATTTTGATTCGGTTTGTTGACTCAAAGAACCAACTGGCGGATATATTTACAAATCCTTTGGAGAAAAATCAATTTGAAATCATCCGTTCCGGACTCAACATCCCGAAGCTTGAAGAAGTTAAAGTCTAGAGACTCTCGACTCATACAAACAAGGTTCTTGATCGTAAGTTATTTTATTTTCTCTAATATTAAATCTCGGAAAGGTACGATCATCTATCTATAATTGATTTTTGTTATCTTCAATTTCCATGATAAATGCAATCTTTTCTTTTTCAAAAAGGAGTTAATATTTTAAAAATGGCAGGTATCTATTTTTGAAAAATGCAGTTATTTTTTAAAAAATGGCATCTTTTACTTTCCATTACGACGCTTGGTATACCTCTCTTCGACTGACCTATATACGATCGGTTCCTCTTCGTTCAAAAACCCTAAAAAGCATCGATCTTTCACTCCTTTCTTCTTCACTTGTTTAATCTTCGAAAAAGTTATCATCTTTCTTGGGAAAAGTCAAGTTCGGAATCTTTCAAGACTGTGAAAGATGTCGTCTTCAAGGAAGTCTTCGAGGATTGCAAGAAGGGGACCACGGCAAATGAGTGAGGGGCCTACTCACTTTGATCTCACCGAGGAAGAGGAGTCACCCTGTCAGCAACAGAGCCCACAACATTCTCAGCAGCATCATTCTTCACCAACTAATTCACAGGGTGCTGGTCATCCCGAAGAAGAAGAAATCGTTGAAGGAGCTGTTCCTGTAAGAACTCAAAAGTCATCTTTTATTTATAAGCTTTACCGTGCTTTAAAGAGGAGCGGTACTCCATTGAACTACATCGACGAGTTTCTTAAGGACAAGGGATATGGAAATGAGTTCATCTTTTTGCGAACTATGGAGCGTTTGGGAATTGCTCCTAAGGGGATGCGAGAAGAATCCTTGGCAAATATCCCAAGTGATCCGCGTGTTGGAGGACTGAATCCGATAGATGGGAATGATGATGATAAATTGTACAGCCAATTTCAACCGAGAATGGGTGTTGCGGCAAAAATTCGAGGAAAAAGGACAGACTTGTTTCGATCGAAGGAACATAAGGATCTATACTCCAAATTGTTGAAGCGTGGGGTGATAAACCCTAGGAGTGTGGATTTTGATTTCCTTGATGCTGTGAATGTTAATTTGAGGGAAAGGTTTCGTTCTCTTCAACTTGAACAATTCGTTCCGACACTACGAAGCCTATCCGAACTAATCGCATATTTCTATTCGAATCTCGCTTCTTGGATGCGAATAAAATTTCTTTTAGTGTCCGAGATCGGGACTTTGTGGTGGATGTAGATATGCTAGCTGATGTGATTGGGGTTGAGAGAGGAAAATATCAACCAATTAATGTCTCTATTGCTCGTGCTACATTGGAACTTGTTAAGGACGAAGGACGAGAGGGAAGAATTTCCTACTCAAGAATGCGTGCGTTCAACATTCTCGCTTCACAAGATTGTGATAAATTGCCTCGAGACCGAAATCTACTTCAAAGCGATGTCTCAAACTCGAGGCAAAGCGATGTACGCCATCAATGCTTTGGGAAAAGGTTTTCTCTTCCTCACACTATTTTGTTCCACACGTATAGAGCAGTGGTGAAGGACAAGGGTCAACTTCCTTATCCAGGTCTTGTGTCTAAGTTATTCAGACATTTGAATATTCAGCCTCCACAATTTCTCTGTGTTCGATCGTGTGATAAAATGGTGGTAGGACTGAAAATGGTGTCCAAAATGCGTTTGAAAGAACTCAACAGGGCTTTGGAGAAATTCAAGGAGACAACCCCTGCCAAGCCTCATCAAGTCTCTTTGGCAGCAAAAAGAAAAGGAAAGGAGCCTATGGTTACTCCATCCAAAAAGAGAAGAGCTCTCATCATTGAGGATGAAGATGATGAGGATGACATCACCATTTCTGCTATGGCATTGAAGAACCGAGTCGTTCGTTCCCGGAATCAATGGAACGACGGGAGAGAGAAGTTGAAGAAAAAGAAACGAGAAGAAAAAGAAGCAGAGGAGAAAGAATCGAGGAGAGAGAAGCTGAAGAAAGAGAAGCGAGAGGAAGAAAGGTTTGAAAAAGAAGAAGAAGAAGAAAGAGGAAATCCGAGAGGAAGGAGAGCATGAAGAACACTCTTCTCCACCTGAAGGCATGGAAACAGGGGGAGATGGTGAGAAAAGAGGAATGTCCTCATATCCTGCTACCAGTGAAGGAGTCAGCCGCTCTCCAGCAGATCCAGAGGACATTTATGCCTCTCAATTTCCTGAGGAGGAACATGAAGCTTCATCGCCAAATCTGCGTGACTATGCCGATGTACCATCGTCTCGCTTTTACTCCATCTAATCGTGTCGAAGCCGACGCGTGATCGATAATTCAGCAGATTTCCACAGAATTCTTGATGTTCTCTTGGAAATGCGAGGTCGATATATGCTCGGGATACGAAGTTGAACTTGCGGGAATGCGGGACAAGCTTCTTCGTTTCTTTGAATGATCAAATCCAAGCTCTTGCTCTTGATTCAAGCCAATGCTAAGAGTGAAGAGGTGGCTCAACGAAGGAAGATTTGAAAAAGCTTGAAGGCATCGTCCGGTCATTGGGAGATTTCCAGCTTGTTCGTATTCCCAAGCAATCTTGACTCTATTTCCATCTCAACCTTTTTTATGATGACAAAAAGGAGGAGAGATGCAAGATTTGAAAACTTTTAACTTAATCTTTTAGTTTGTTTGTTTTGATGTTTGACTTGTGTGACTTGTGTGTCATCTCAGTTGTGGACTGAATTTGGGATTTGGATTTGTTCGCTTATATTAAGTATCGTTGATATCTTATGAATGGCTTTACTCTCATGCAAGACTAACCTATTTTCTCGTGGTTGCGATTCTAGTGTTATCATTAATCTTTATGAGATATCCATATTTGCTTGAGTAATGTTTTGCAAGTCAAAGATATTCAAATCTGCAGGAAAGTTTTGTCACCATAAAAAATGGGGAGATTGTTGGAGAAATCTTTCTGGAATATTTTGAAGCCGACAAAACATTTCCATCGATCTAGTCGAAAATTTGCGAGACTCTACTATTTAAAGTCTAAAGACCTTTGGATCGCGGACTCAAGACTCAAAGTCTATTCTCATTGATGATCCGTAGTTTGTCGAAGAAGGTCTATCCATGACTCGTGTGTTTCGTTAAGGATTTGATCTTATCGATCGACGAAGATCTCTTGGCTGGATATGACATAACGGATTCCTTTATTCGAATCAAGATTGATTGAAGATCCGATGATTGGCGAAGCATACTTGGAAGGTTCGACTTATGGAAACCGAGATCCTGATTGTATGGGCGAGCAGGATTGATGGGCTATCGACATGTTTCTTTAATGGCTCGAATGATCTTCCCAATTGATTCGTCCAACGGGAAGATTGGAAGAATTCCTTTGGTAAGTGCCAACGGGTATGATGGCATAAAGGAGTATATAAGGAAGACGTTCCAGTTGTTCGAAGTGAGTGTGCACGATAGAAGAATTCCAAAGTCGAAGCTCCTTATTCTTAGTCAATTCATTTACTGAGCTAAATCTTGTACGCAAAAGAGAGTCTATATTTTGAGATACCTTAAGGAAGTGTGGTAAAATATCTACACTGTGGAATCAATGGAAAGCATTGTTGTAACATCTCTTTTGTTCATAGTGAAATCCAGCCGGTGGGCTGTCAGTGCGAAAGAGTGGACGTCCACTATAAATCTTGTGTTCAATTTTCTCTTCCCTACTCTCTGTTTATTTTGATCATAATCTGTTTTAGAGAACTTCCTTTCTATTGTTTGCCCTAGTATTGCTTTCGTATCTCGATAAATTGTTTTTACACTTATTCACCCCCCTCTAGGTGTTTATACTAGCTATATCAGAATTCAACCGTCGGAGGCGCGCGGCCTATACTTCCGCGATCAACGAGCCTGAGAGGGGGGAATGCAGCCGACGGAGGCGCGAGGCCGCTCCCTCCTTAATCAACGGGCCTGAGAGAGGGGAATGCAGCCGAATCCGACAAAAGCGACGGCGCAGGAGCTGCGGGGGGCGGTCGACCCTTAACTCCAAAGCCAGACCTACGAGCCGAAGGCTCGTGGTGCCTCCCTCCACGATCAAACCACGGGTCATCGGGCTTGAGAGGGGGGAATGCAGCGGGCGGAGGCGTGCGACCCATTTCTCCGCAATCATCGGGCTTGAGATGGGGGAATGCAGCCGGCAGAGGCGCGCGGCCCCTCCCTCTGCAATCAATGGGCCTAAGAGTGGGGAATATGATCGGGTCCGACAAAGGCGACGGCGCAGAGCTGTAAGGGGCGTTCGTCCCTTAGCTCTAGAGCCAGGCCTACGAGCCTGAGAGGGGAGAATGCAGCCGGCGGAGGTGCGCGGTCCATCCTTGTAATTAAATGCATAAAAGTATGACATAAACCTGTAAACAAAGCAAATTGTACCAGTCAGGCCACCACTCAAACAGTTTTTAGTTTGCGGTCAATGCTAATTAATAAAGCTTAAAAAGAAAGACTACCCAAGCTAGGCTAAAAACCCAACAGAGATCATTGCAATGCTACCAGCTAAAAATTAATTAATGTTGTAAGGAATTTTATGATGGCAAACCGCTTTTCAATATGAAAACAAGTAACACAGGTGTCTAAGCATAAGTTTGCCCATTTTATCATTTTTGGGCGTAGGGTGAACGAGCCAATTAACACTATGTCGCACCCTTAATATCTCCATATATCTGGGTCTTGAGCAAGGATAATATCATCTATTGAATGAAGGAGATACCTTCAACCAATTATCAAATTCAGCATTAACCATTCTAAAAGTATTTATCAAGTAGAAAGGGGCACATCCCATGACACTAAACGAGTCATCCATACGTCAACCCTTTCATTTTGCAGTACTTTATTGATCCTGCTGGCGTAACACAAGAAAAAATGGGAGTTAAGATTACTATAACGTCTCCACCGCCGAGGTTGAATATTACTGTAATTGCACTTGGCGAAGTCGTCCAGTAATATGCACAAGAGAACCTAATTGTGGAAGCATAGAAGAATGGCCCTCTAAGAAGTTCTCTGAAAGAGAGATGAAGATGATTTTAGTTTCAGAAGTTAAAGCAAAGTTTTTTTGTGGAAACAAATTAGAAAAGGAGACCAACAACAAAAATCTGACAGAGTAGATCACTGATCAAATAACTGATGTAGGTAATATAAACAATGTGATCCCATCAAACCTACTTTACTTCTTTTGTCAATGCAAAGCAGACATAAAATAGCTTGAGTTATGAATTCGTGGACCTCAAATCTTCTCATAGAATTCATTGTTGCTTAATGTTTGCAAATGCCATATCCCACAAGAAGCATGAGTAAGACTTGGAATTGTTGCAACTAACAGGCACCTTGATGCTGCCCAGAACTGCAATGCATTGGCAATAGCCACTTCACCAAACAAATAATCTTGTAGAATTTTTGAAGAAACCGTTTACTCGTGAGATTACCTGACCAGCATAGCATGAAACTAATCCGATTCTCACATGCTTTAAGTTTTAAAATGAGGAAAACAAGACGATTTAGATGGAATAGACAGCCTGACAACAACAGTGGCTCCCCAACTTGTTTTGTTTATAGAGACTGCTTTAAGATACGAATAAAATTGGCCTCATGAGTTAAACGAGACATCCGAGCATCCTGACACAGTATCATTGGTAGGAATTCATGAAACCCATCCGAACCTGGTCAGATAGAGGCCTCCGGTTAGCTGTTTCTTGGAACAACTGGAGAATCGAGAGGGTGACGTCGTTGGACTAGGTGGCAGGTGAAACTAGCCACCAGCATAAGGGTTTGTTCTTCTCATTTATGTCAACTCACTAGCAACAAAATTTCAGAGCTTTTCTCTCTAATTTTTGTGAGTTTGGTGGGTGGGTAAGATAGACTTAGCAAGAAATTCCGAAGGTAAAAGAGAGCTAGATCAACCGATCCGTAACACAAGCATATTAACTGTGATCTTTATTTTCTATTTTTTTTTTAAGTCAGGTTCATTACTTAATTGTCCATGGTGGCGAAATGATTTTTCAACATGAAAATCAGTTTCAATTAATCAATTTTATGGTCAAAGCGATTAGATTATAAATATCAGGTAAGTTTAAAGATGTGATTAAGTAATTAAATAATTTAATGATTTGATTAGATCCAGTGAGAGAAGATATTAACAACCCGATTATCTACATATCCTAGGAAAAATGTACAAGTTTAAGGATCAAACACTATGGTTTACCCCCCCCCCCCAATGTGTTCTTATGAAACCACATCTTATGACAACAGACGAATACTACAAACCACTCATGCTGATAAGGGGCTAATTCCCTAAAAAAACCGCAAACTTTAGGTTTAGGTACCAATTCTGCTTCGAACTTTCTTTTGCAGAAAAAAAAAAAAAAAAAAACCCAAACTTTGGGTCTATTCTCAAATATGTTCCAAACTTTTTTTTTTTTGTCTAAAATTTTTTTCCAAAATTTAGGTTTAGTCCCAAATATATCCCAAACTTTTCTTTTGTCTTAGAAAAAAAAACCTCAAACTTTAGATCTAATCCTAAATTTACATAATTTTTTTGTCTAAAAGAAAACCATCAATTTTTATTCTAGTCCTAAATTTGCCTCTGTTAGCCCTCTATCCAAAAGTTGCAATTCGTTGTCTCTAATTTTTTATATCCAATATGGTTTTATTTTGAAGATAATTTTTTATGTTGCCTTACCGATGCGTATTTATTATCAATGTGGTAATGTCACGTTAAGTTGGGACTGGACCATGGGGTATATTTAAGAATAGATTAAAAGTTAGTGATTTTTTTTTAAACAAAACAAAATCCAGGGTAGATTTGGGATTAAATCTAAATTTTAGGTTTTTTTGAGATAAAAGAAAAGTTGAGGGTAAATTTGGGACTGCACATAAAGTTTGGGGTTTTTTTAGAGGGCTGGCTTTGCCGACAAGGGACCAATTTATCGAAATTTATTGAAGACAGGGACTAACCGGAACTTGGGCCATGATCTGCCACATTAGTAGGCTGGGCCTAACCTGGACCGGCCCACTTTAGAGGATGGGCGGGCTCCAAGAGAACGACACGACCGAGTGAAACAGAATACAAACGAAAGAAGAAATGGCTCGGACACCGACTGGGCTGTCCTGTTCCGAAGTCTGCGAAGTTTTTTCTTTTGTCCGGCAGCGAAGCGCAAAGGACAGCCATTGAAGCGCAGACGACCTCGACCTCAACCGAGAGTCCTCACTAATCATCACCACCATGAGCACCAACCATCCTCCCCCATCGCACCAGAACCTTAACCCCTTCGGTTAGCATTTCTCCATCCATCTCTCTCTCATCGGTCTTCAGTCATTTTTTAATCGCCTGACCATTGGAAGGAATATACGCTGGTAATCGTGCTTCCTTCCAATTGGCTGAACTTGGAGTTCACTCCTTCCCTTTTGGGTACTGAGAATCTCTCGGAAGAAGGAGCAAAAGGTCTCCTCCTTTTAGGTGAAGCTCCAGTCAACTGGGTGTCTCAAGAATGCCCCTCAGTTGACGCGAGCTTTATCTCTTGGTGTCTCGACATCGCTACAGCTCTCTATCTCGGTCATCTCTTGGGGTCGAATCTTTTCTACTTTCGAAGAATTGCATCTGAGGAAGACTTGGTAATATGGCCTCTGCATATGGCCTTGCTTCTTCCACGAAATTGAGGTTTTCGCCTTTGCCTTCCTTCTCGCATCAACCGGCTGCAAATCAGCTTTTTCCGACCCCATGTAAGCGGAATTGCGCCGTAGCTTGTTATTTGAGAATGCCATCGAGAATTTGCGGCCGTAAAAATCGTCTCTTTTTCACCGCTGGACCGAGGAGGTTCTGCGGATTCTCGCTGAGCAAGGCTCTGGAATTGGAGGAATTCGTGACGAGCGACGATGAAGACGAAATGGGCGATGGGTTCTTTGAGGCGATCGAGGAATTGGAGCGGATGACGAGGGAGCCGTCTGATGTTCTTGAGGAGATGAATGACCGTCTCTCGGCGAGGGAATTGCAGCTAGTGCTTGTGTACTTCTCTCAAGAGGGGAGGGATTCGTGGTGTGCGCTCGAGGTATTTGAGTGGTTGAAGAAGGAGAATAGGGTTGATAAGGAGACCATGGAGCTCATGGTTGCGCTAATGTGCAGTTGGATGAAGAAGTTGATTGAAGGAGCGCATGATGTCGGTGATGTGGTCAACCTCCTTGTCGACATGGACTGTGTCGGCTTAAAGCCTAGCTTTAGCATGATTGAGAAGGTGATTTCGTTGTATTGGGAGGTTGCAAAGAAGGACAAGGCGATTCTGTTCGTCAAGGAAGTCTTGAGGCGTGGCATTGCTTATTCAGATAATGATGGTGAGGGTCATAAAGGAGGCCCAACTGGGTATCTGGCTTGGAAGATGATGGTGAGTGTCCTTGCTTTTCTGATCTATGGTCCTGTTTAATGGAAATTTGTATTAGTAATTATAGGCTGTTATTTGGTAAGTGTATTTGGGTGCTATAGTTCTTTCTGCAGCAGATTGGGCAAGTCTTTTGTATCGGGGGAATGTGTTCAATGACTTTCTGCATCACTTTAGTAGCTGGATGCGTGGGCATTATTGACTGGTTACATTGGGTTCCATGTGAAAATCACATGGTGGGTTCATGTAACATAGTTACTATGGCATATGCATGTCACTTATTTGAAACATTGTTGTGAGCATGGGCAGGGTCGGTTCTGAGGGCAGAACTGTGGACCTTCCCAGCCCTAACCATTGTAGAATCGGTTCTGGAATCAGACTGATCCTACTTCAGCATGTGAACCGGTCTTTTCCTCCTCTGTTTTTTTTTTTTTTTTTTAATTGCATTTACACCTATTCTTAGCTATAGGTGACTTGAGAAAGACAAGATGCAGTAACTCTGTTCTTGAGTCCCAGCAAAATGGACATGTAATTTTCACCATTTTTTTACTCCACTGTTACTTTGGGTTTCAGGTTCTTAGAACATAGAACCTACCTGGATACCATGTTGAACTAAACTGAATGCTAAGCCCTAGCAAAAGCTTGTGCTTTAAATAACACAAAGGAATCCTGACCTTGGCAACTCTGGCTGGCAAGCAAATTGGTTGGACTTTTTACCGAATTTCAATTCCTGAACTCTGTATGTGGCAGGTTGATGGCAACTACAGGGATGCAGTCAAATTGGTTATACATCTCAGAGAATCAGGGCTAAGGCCAGAGGTTTACAGCTACCTCATTGCAATGACTGCTGTCGTTAAAGAGCTAAATGAATTTGCTAAAGCCTTGCGCAGGCTGAAAGGACTTGCTAAGGATGGTTCGATAGCTAATCTTGATGTTGAAAACATTGCGCTAATTGATAAGTATCAGTCAGATCTCCTGGCTGATGGCGTCTGCTTATCCAAATGGGTCATAGAAGAGGGAGGCTCCTCTCTTCATGGAGTGGTTCATGAGAGGCTTCTTGCCATGTATATATGTGCTGGTCATGGCCTTGAAGCAGAAAGACAACTTTGGGAAATGAAGCTTGTGGGTAAGGAAGCTGATAGTGACCTTCATGACATTGTTTTAGCTATCTGTGCTTCCCAGAAGGAGGTCAATGCTATAGGACGCTTGCTTACTAGAACGGAGACTGCTAGTTCAATGCGGAAGAAAAGAACCTTCTCATGGTTGTTGAGAGGTTATATTAAAGGTGGACACTTTGATGACGCTGCTGATGCTCTAATTAAAATGCTTGACTTGGGTGTGTATCCAGACTATTTGGACCGGGCAGCTGTGCTGCAGGGCTTGAGAAGTAGAATTCAACAATCAGGAGATGTGGGTGCTTATCTCAAGCTTTGCAAATGCCTATCTGATGCCAATTTGATTGGACCTTGTCTGGTTTATGTCTATGTTAAGAAACATAAGCTTTGGATCGTGCGGATGCTTTAAATGGTTCAGATAAAGAGCTCAGAGACTCCTATATATCACTTTATGTTTGGGGTCAATGACTTCTTAAGATACAGCGCTACATGCAAGTTGTTTAGCTGTGGTTTCTCGTTTTTGTAAATTTTGTACAATGTATCAGTGTCCTTGTTACGAAATGAACGCATTTTCTACACGGTGGTGTCTGTAAACATGAGGAATTGTTCGGTGTATATTTTGTCTACTACATAAATACATGAGCTACGGCCTACAGATATAATTTAGCATTATACAGTTCTAATATTTACTCGTCTTCCATGGTGCTCTTATGTGCATTGCTGTCTCTCTTGATTCACTTATTATAATTTATGCTTAGTGATCTAATATGACTTTAGTCTGTCCGTTAAGCACCAATCCTTCTGCTATGTAATGAATAGATGGAGCTATGTATCTGGTGAACAATACTTAATTGGTTATGTTCATTAGAGTTGATCTGGAATTGAGTTGGTAGACTTTTTCTTGGGTAGCCAGAACCAAAGATGCGTGATCTGCAGTTTGAGCTAGCATTGACCTGCTGGATGTATTTTGACAGTAACTTCTAATATGAGTACAAGGAGAGATACAGATAACTATCCTCACCACCTGTTATTGGGTCTGCAAAGAGAATACGGAAACCGGGGCTTTTGTTCAACAGAGCCCATCTTTGTATAGAAATTAATCTTTCGTGAAGAAATGCTCCCCAAAATTGAAGAGCTTCCAAGTAATAGGAAGCATTAGAACAGAAGGGAGTGAGAACAACGAAGATGGACTTGGGTGGGGCCAATATAAGAATACAATCTATGGTGTTTTTATTGGCATGATCTCATGAGTGACGTAAAAATCGGGTTTTGCATTGCAGAAAGTAAAGCAAACCAGAGTGATTCCCATATTCATTTTCACTTATCTACAAGAACCGCAAACCTCTAAAAAAATGCTTAGTGTATACTCTGCACAAGCTGCTTCCGATGCCCAACAGAGAAACCAGGTAAAAGATTGAAGACCTTCAGCATGCCTTGTAATCTACCCCCGAGGTTCGGACTTCACCTCTTCGCTTGATGCTGTTGACATAATTTCAAGTTCTGCCCACCAAAGGGGAGATAATTTTGGGGAAACTACGTCAGGTTCCATTGTTGTGATCTCTTTCAACTTGGTCATGACCTCTCTCGTTTTTGGTCGCTGGTGAGGATTAGGATTGAGACATTCTCTCATCACTGCAACCAATTTCTGGAGCACATCTTCTTGAAAAGATTTCAAAGTTGGATCCACCATATCCTTTGTGGACATCTCCCCTCTAAGATACTTAGTTGTCCAGTCGACTAGAAAACCGTTATCCATCGAATACGGGATCCTGCCAGTTATTATTTCGAATAAAATGACACCTAAGTTGTACACATTGCTCTCTGGATCGACTGTTGGTGTTTCCAAGAATTCGACAGCAGCTGATCCAACTTTTGTGGCTACTGAGTCATTGCAGAAACTGAAATCTGATAATTTAGCTGCATAGTCCTCGGTCAGGAACACGGATGAAGACTGCAGATTCCCATGTGCTATGGGCGGTGTCAGCTCATGCATGTACTCGAGGCAGTAAGATATGCCCATTATTATCCGTAATCTCATTCCCCAGTCCAAGTGCTCCGATTCTTTGACTGCATGATGTACAAAAGAATCATCAAAACCAACAAGATACCATTGGGATTTAACATTCTGTAATGCATGAGCCCGACCCCATAGAATGTGTCCATGCTTGTTCCCACTGGTTGATATCTCATTACATGGATACAAGGATGTTCGCAAGTAAAAAATACTTACTGTGCAGATGCTCAAAGAGGGTTCCGTTTGGCGCATACTCAAAAACCAACATTCTCGTGAAAGGCTTCTCTTCCTCACAAAAGCCGATAAGGTTCACAAAGTTCTTGTGGTTCACCTTTGATAATGTGTCTATCTGAGGATTGATCAGCGCAAATGTTTAACTTCCACAAGAGCCTAGCTCAAAAGGAGCAGATAAAAAGAGTTGCTCAATTACCTTCTTTCTGAACTGGGCTTCCAAGTTTTTTGACCAGTTATCAGGAGATGCAGCCGCACTTGAGGTCACAGCGATTTCGACTCCACTAGACAATGTCCCTTTGTAAGCTGTGCCATCCGATAGAGTGCCAATTATATTACTGAAATCCTCGCAAGCTGCTTCAAGTTCAGACCGCTGTAGTTTGGGCACCCCTGAAGTGAAAACACTCCACCATTAACAGACAAAAAAAACTTACTGGTCCATAAAAGTTGAGTAATTCTTGCACGGTTGCACCTGAGTGGAAGGACTGGAAGATGAAGTTTGTTCTGTATATGTGCCACACAGTAAAGGAGGGTGGGAGTTCCCCTTCACTTTTCCTATGACGTAGATTATGGAATCCAAAATTTGACCCTATTAGGATAATTATAACCTTTTTCAGTGAAAAAGACTAGATATTACAGGCAAAGACAAGGGGTTTTTCTTCTGAACTACCATTTTCTCACGCCAATCCTCAGAAGGTTCAGTTGCTCAAGATATATGTGCTTTCACAGGATCAATCTTCCATGCTAGAGCTTTTATGGTTTTGGGAAAGCAAGATTAGTCTCTCACTCTCTTGTCAGAATAGTTCAGATGCCATCACTACAAATGTACCCTGGTCTCACATTCTCGGAACTCTCTATAATGAATTCAAGATCCTAACCCGCTTGCTGATAGACTTATGCTTCTATCTTTATACTGAATTGCTAAACTAATTGCTTGGAACTTTTTACTTTTACTACAGCTATTGGCATCTGCCCTTGTTTCCCTCAAGAACAATGATTACCTGTTACAAAAGCTTTCTGCAGTTGCCCACTCAACCCTGTGGCCCAAGGTTTCACTGAGACCACCTTATTGCGTTGGAATAAGAACACGGCAGCAGCTGATATTAAGATTACTACTGACCCTGCAATTACTGCCATAGTGATGATAACCATTTGATGCTTCCTGTTGGAGTGAGTACTAGGATTTAGACCAGAAGTTGAAATAGGAGAAGGCGCTGTGACCCAGTTGTTTGGGGGTGCAACAACGGGATGCTTTGGTGATGTCGGTGCATGAACGGGTGTAACAATTGGTGAGGGTGAAGGAGTCAGAGAGATGCTCCGAGGAGATTCTGATGGGGAAGGGGGAATAGACTCCAACGGGGAGAGTGATGGAGCAACTGATGATTTTGGTGAGAGGAATGGACTCCTTGAGGGTGCTCGTGGATGTGAATTTGGTGAAGGTGATGGTGAAGGTGACTTGAGACCATGTGAAGAAGGTATCGGAGCAGGAGATGGCGATGCTTCAGAACTCTTCTTATTAGGTTTGTTCCCACTGTTTTTGGATGATGTCGAGGCCTCTATTGCCAGTATCTGCCTCCTGTAAGTTGCAGTTTGAGGATGGACACCATTCCTAAAATAAATATTGACATTACCATTAGTGAGATACAAATCCAACAGTATCGTAAAAACTCTATAAAGTAATAGTTTGACCTTGATTTATGTCAAATTCCAATAGAACATGTGATGTAAAAAGTGTACATTGCCTAAAAATGAAGCTAAGCAACTACCATATCAGCTATAAGCTCCGAATCTTTTACCGGTTAATAGTCATGCTATTAGAGTATGCTCCCATGGCAAAATTACTTTCTTGCCTTTCATGCATCTGCGATTCAGAGATTGTCTTCAGCTCATCAATTTCAGGAGAGATAAAACCCATGAACTCATTGTTGTCAAGTAATCTGCATTAGAGATGAAGCAATCGATTTATTCAAGATCCAGCGGATTCTGATTTAGAAGGAAGTGAACGGCACAGTTAATTAATCAACGTACAGGGTTGTGAGGGAAAGATTATTGCCAAGCTCAGACGGAAAAGACCCGCTAAAATTGTTATATCCCAAGTCCAACACTTCCAGCTCCTTCAGTTTTGCAATCTCCCCAGGGATGTTTCCCCAGAAAGAATTATTGCGTAGAATACTGTAGAGGAAGGAGAAAAATTAAATCAAATACCTATATTTTAGGTCCTGCGTCGAAAATTTATCAGCACGTATCAATTTTTTTTATTCTTTACCAGCAGCATGTGTATGCTTACATGGATTTTACATGAGTCAGCTTCCCCAGTTCAGGAGTTAGCATTCCCTCAAGACCAAGATCTTTCAAGTTCCTGCATGGATTGCGAGGCAAAGTAATTAGATCAAGAATGGAAAATCAGAAATGCAGGAATCAGTAACATAAAAATGAGATGAATTATAATCATTATTTATCAGATGATTAATTGCAATTTTGGCAGGAAGATGGAAAAGAAGTATAAATCCAGATCTAAAGCATGAAATTCCGAGCAGCTGTAAATGCTTCGACTATGACATGAACAGACCAGCAGTGCACATGTATGGGAGAGGATATTGAGAATTATTAGCGTGACTGAATTGAAAGATTGCAGCGTCTAGCTAGACCGTGATCTGCACTATACTTAGAAGCCGTAAAGCATAGGTATTCATTAACAAGCAGACCATCCATGGCACAGTCGGAGCAATGCCGTTGAGAAAATTCTACCCTGAAGAATTTTCACCTTTTCTTCTCTGAAGAAAACTGATTAAATGGATGCTTTTTAACTGTGTCTGAAGCATTGTGACCATACAATCACCGCACAAGTTTGACATATTTTAGATTTGCCAGAACCTATATGCTGAAAATGCAGCTTAGACTTCTTCAATGATCATCCGTAGCAAAAGAACCTAACTGTTTTGATCCTACATCTATGTATGAACGAAAGCTGCATAGACATATTTAGCATTCCTATCTATGTATGCTAGCAGCGTGCATTGTGATGGCACTGCAAATCCTCACGTTGCACGAGCAGAAAAAGTTAGATATCAAACTCACAGGACCGCAACTTGTCCGTCCGAGCACTCCACACCAAACCACGAACAGGGATCCACAACTCCGACATCGTCCTTCCAATTCGATAAGGCCCCATAAGGATCTCTCATCACTCCCTCGCGAAATCTTAATAACGCTACACCTGCATCGCGACGCATCTCCATCCTTCATAATTCATATCATCTTTCCCGGAAAAAAAGATAAGAATGGAACAGAGAATACAACCGCGAGGGACATATATATAAATCGCGTACCTTCGCCGTTGAGAGACCAACAGAAGCTCAGATTTTCGACACAGACTAAGAAAACCACCACCGACACCACGATTCGGAGCTTGGCTCTATTCATTCTCGACCCGCCATCCATCTTTCCTCGTAGTGCCCCCTCGAGCCTCGTCCAAAATACAACGGAGGAAGGAAGACAAGCTTCTGTATTCCCGTCAACTTTGACACGCAGAAGACGATGAAAAAGAGAGGCTGAAAAGCCCACCAACTTCGGTTGGCGTGAGAGAGTGCCTGCGGACCGGAAAGGAACGCGAAGAGAAGGAGCTCAAAGTGAAGAAGCGAGGGGAGAGTCTCTGCAGGTGCAAGCTAAGCTTTGGAGAGGAAGAGAAGAAACCGCGTCCACCACCACCACCACCGCTACGTCGGTGAACTTTTCATGGTAAGAAATCAAGAACGAAACAGAGTAGAATAACTAAACAAATCTGGTTTTTTAATGTTTTCCTTGCGCCGGAATGAGGCGGGTGTCTGTGCGTTGTTCCCAAAGCGTGTCGTTTTAACCAGCCCACGGCCACGTGCCTCTCACGTGCTGTTCCAACTTTCCCTTTTCTTTGCCCAATTTTCAGGTCTGTAAAGCCCAGAAAAGAAAAAAAAAGAGAAAATTCGTTGAGAGAAAAATATAATTTTATTAAGGTAAAGCCAAGTCCCTGCGGATATATGCGAATTGGCCTCTGCCTTCGGATGCAATCAAAGTCTTCGGTGGGATTAGTTTAGTGTGAAACGTTTGTTGCTGCATGAGTAATACCAGGTCATGTACATGTGCACGCTGCATTATTCTGCGACATATGGTGCTGAGAATAATGCTGCGGAGAGAAAAAGATTGTTTGGTGTTGAACTCTAGAAACTCGGGGCCTTTTAAAATACATGTCGCACTTCGTTTCCATTACGTGCCTCGGTTGACCTCTTCCCATATGGTCCCTGAATTTAATATTTCAACCCTGCTTCGGACATCATTCCACCACCCCCGCTTACCTAACTAAAATGGTTTTTGTTTATCGATTCTGTAGATCCTGAATTTTTCTGGAACGGGTCTGCGTCAACTAACTTGCGAAGACAAAGACATCGAATTATGGGAAATTATGCAAGCTTGGCCAGCGCCAATAATAATGTCAAAACGGACAAATACAGATCTTGATTGCCTTTCACTTTGTCAAGTCAAAAATTAATTAAGCCATCGCTTTCTCCCTGATGTAACCAGGGAGGAGAGAGGTAGGAAGCTTTGAACTTGTACCTTGCCGGCTGGTGTCATTTTATGGTGCGTTTGATAACGTTTCTGTTCAAAAATTATTCTAAGGAACATAAATATAAAAAACTATTTATGTTCCGGGGAACAATTGTTTATCAGAAGAACGCGTTTGGTAAACTTATTTCTGGAATAGAAAAATAAAAAAATTACACAAGTTTACCAAACATATTTTTGTTATTTTTATTTTTTTTCCTTTTTTTTTTCTTTTTTTTGGGTCGCCAGCCTCGGCCATGGCCGGCGACTGGCCGACGAGAGCCGGGCGGCCTTGCCCAGCCATGGTGAGGCTCGTCGGCCCCGGTGAGGCCGAGCTTGCCCAAATTCGGCAAGGCCGAGCTCGCCCAACCACCGGCGAGGCTTGGCCGGCGAGGCCAAGCCTCGCCGGGGTCGGCGACGCTCTAGCAAGGTCGCAGACCCTCGACGGCTGGTTGCCGGCCATGGCCAAGGCCGGCCATCGGCCAAAGAAAAAAGAAGAAGAAAAGAAAGAGAAGAAAAAAATTAGGAGAGAAAAAAAATTGTTTCTCGAAAGTGTTCCGGGAACAGGAAACAAATTTTTCTTATTTCTTATTTCTGTTCCAAATTTGTTCTCGGAAAAAAAAAAGAATTAGAATAAAAATTTAAACAAACGCGTTTCTGTTCTTTTTTTGTTCTCCAGAACAAAAATATAGAAATTGTGTTCATGAACACATAAAAAGAACACAAACGAACGCAGCCTTAATGATTCGAGTTGCACGGATTGCTGGAAGACAATACTTTCTCATGACTCGAGTTAAAAAGGGAAGGTTCCTTGAATCCTTTGTGCGGTGATTTAGCAGACAGTACGCCAGTCGATCTCTTGCGAGCTTGCAAGTTTCTCCGGTCTCACAAACTCGAGAACAACGAGTACGCTTCAGGAATAGTATTGAACTTTTAAGAGTTATGGTATACTGTTCACGGCTGCAAGGGTCGAGAATAGTGGAAAGTCGGCGAGAAAGAAAGAAAGTCTATTATGTAAAATCCTCTATAGAGTAAAGCAGTAGACGGATTCGATCCAGTTGCAGAAAAGGAAAGAAAACTAGGGTCTACTTGTGGATTTCAGTTGTTCTGACGAGACCCCACTAAAGTATGCTGATTAAGGTGGACTCCCCGCATCAAAAAACTGCGGTCCAGTGCTCAGATCATGGCTTGGAAAAGAAGTATTCAGCAGACAGATTTCACTCGCTTATCGGAAGAGAGAACGAGACGATGTTGATTTCTAATCTTCGGAGAATGTATGATTGAGACCCCAATGTGATACGCAAAAATTAAAGTCACATGAACTAAAAAAAAAGGAAATGCTTTTCCCTCTCTGGCAAGAGATTGAGACTGCATATTCAAGCAACAGCGACGGTTGCTCTTCCCACTACGTTGGGTAATCATCCACTTCTGCTTCAACATAATCTTCCAAGGCTTCCCAACACCCATTGAGAAAATTTAAGTTAAAAATAGAAAAGAGAAGCTTTATTAAATCTTGATAGTGCCTTTGCTCCTATTCTAATGTGATTTGGGTATCTTAAAGAGCGGGAATGCTGGCAAGATTCTGCTCCATTTGCGCACACTCTACTCAAAATTCGTCACCCAAATAGATTCCTATAAGCCTTACTCTGAATTGAGAATGCACTGAAACTGATTCCGCCCATATTGTACACGATCTGCCGGCAGTTCGGGCATTAAAAAGAGTGATATACAATGAGGTTGAAAAGGTACCATGAGGGGCCAATTCGCTGTATGTATGACTACATCAGAACAGAAGCAGCGAGAACTCGCAATCAGACCGTCCACCACCATACACGATCTTCATCTTAACTTTGTGGTCGCATATGTTTGTCCGGTTTTTGTTGGGCAAATCGGTCACATAAGGTTGGATCATCTCGCGAGGGCCCTCCTCTGTTCCTCTCCTCTTATCTAGCATATTCAATCGACAAATGGGGCAACAACAGCAAGATCCACGACCGAATCACCACCATTCTTTAACAGTGTCGAAGTGGGCCCTCATCTGTACGATCTTGCTCCTGATTACTCAATCTTATTTCTTAATGTAGGTGTTGCATTTATGATGGATGAGTGAGACTCAGACTCCTCATCTGATGTGGGCCTTTTTTTTCAAACCATTTGTTTTTTATGCTTTAAATGACCTCGTGAAGTCATTAGGAAAATGCTCTGCGACCTGTTCAACCTGTGACATTGAATCTGTCATGCCATAGC
This sequence comes from Eucalyptus curtisii, assembly GCA_017140595.1. Taxonomy (NCBI): domain Eukaryota; kingdom Viridiplantae; phylum Streptophyta; class Magnoliopsida; order Myrtales; family Myrtaceae; genus Eucalyptus; species Eucalyptus curtisii. Next base: position 13,372,676 of record CM029504.1, read on the forward strand.
CCAACTGGATTGTATCTTATTGATTATCTGGTTGGCCCAAGTTTCACGCGGTCTACTGAATTTCTAGGAAACTTTGCTGTTCTAGAAGAGACATGCTTTGGCTGTTTGACAGTCACTCTGCTCGGTAATTAGTGAGCCAACTCTTGAATCTTGATGGCTTAACACTTCGTTGGATATTGCCGTGTCAATGTCGTTTTGGTGGGACTAGACTAGTAGCTGAATTTCTTCCCACATAGGAAGGAAAAAAAGCCAAAAGAAAAAGGTACAAGAATCGAATAATCGGTAGGGGTTCCATTTCTTTGGGGGGCACCGAAAGGGAGTTGTGTAGGTTGTGGAGACTGTTCGTAAAAGCAAAGCTTTGGAGGTTCACACACTCGCACTCAAAGACAGTGGCCAGGTCAATCAATCATTGCAGTGTTGCTTTCTGTATCTTCTTCAATGCGTACACCTAACGACTTGTAGCCTTCCAGGCTTGTGGTTCTTGTGAGGATCCACAAGGGTACCACTACGTAACATTGTCCATTTTGAGCCTCTGCCTATACAATTTTAAAATGCGTTACACAGAGTAAAGAATCCAAGTCTTATCAACTAACCCAAGACTCTCCCGACAATATGGGACAGAAGACATGCGCTTAGCTTCGCCAGCTTTTGGGTCACAGCCACCCGTCGGCGCAACCTCCCCTCCTATCCTGGCCACGCTGTTCACCCTCAAGGTCTGGGTCGCCACAGTTCTTCCCCATTGGGAGATGCTTATCAGCAAAATCCGGGAAAATGTGAGGGTGAATAGGAGTAGTACCCATACATCTCTTCTGGCTTGAATGCGCATCTTTGCTGGGGCTAGCTTGAAATCTAGGTGTTAATTGTTGTCATGAGGCTTAGGATCTTGATGGGCCTCGAACATCCACGGGCTTGCCTGCCTTCTCACGTTGCGGCTCATTAGAAGTCATTGGTTCTTGAACATTGCTGATTAAATGGACTTGGCAACACAGAGTGACAAAACTGATGTCATCTGCTAAATGAATGTGTATTGATGCATTCCTGTTTACATTATTTACCCACTAATTCGATGAATGAATGTAGTGACTTTCACATAAAACTATGTCCAACTAGATATTCTAACATGTGCTTCCTCTTTAGCCCAATGCCATTCGGTTCTCTTCAGCTCCTTCAAATCTGACCCAATATGGACTCTCCCCACCTCCCAGTTTCACAAGTTCTTTTGCCTCCACTAGATGGTGCTCTCTTCTGCTGATTCTCCTAGCCTCCAAACCCATCTCTGAAACTACAACTCTACTTGTCTCACCACTCTGTACCCAATTCTGATATTTTGTCAGGGAAGACACATAAGGACCCATAAAGAGGCACTCCAAAGCCATTCTTGCTTCAGTGAGTTGGTCAGGACCTGGAAAATGAAGCTCCATCGATTCGAACAAGGCTTGGAGGTCTACCAATTTCCCTTCCAGGAAAGCTCCAAATCCATTCCTCTCTCTCATCACATCATCCTCCATGCCAATCCCATCACCAACAGTTATGATCCCTTGGTCACTCCTACTAATAGAACTCTTGGCGGCTTTTAGAAACTCAAGTCGCATGATTGATGACGCTCCTCCTCTTTCTCATGTGAGGGAGCCCCGGCATGCCGTTAAAAGCTAGCCATTCCCTCCCTCTGCTCTTGCTTAGCTCTGCTACAAGCTCTTGTATGTTGGTTTTCTCCATCTTTAGTCTCAATCCAAGTGACTGAGCATGTTCAGTCATCCAACTATTTATCCCTCCAAGCCTTTCTGGGGCTGAGGCATAACTGCAATCTTCTTCCATCCACCTTAGTGATGTCAGACGCACCGCCTTTTGTCCTCATCTTACGAGTTCGTCAAGAAGATGTGGCCATTGCACCCCTTCTCCAATGTAGAAATCAATTATGTGTAGTTCATCGGTGTCCTCAGGAATTGCATCTAGAATTAAAGACTTTGCAGTGAAATGAGCAAACCTACCAACTAGATATATTTGATAGAAGGCATGAAATGCTGCCTCCAAATTCTTCATGGACCGTCTTAGGTAGTCGCCTTCATCATCTGAAGCTTTGATCAAGTAATATGCGACACGCTCAAGGGTCGTGCCCATCGGACTACACATTTCCCTCAATCGTCTCAAGATTTCTCCTACTAGTACTTGTTGTTTATCCTCTTTGGCCTCTCCATAGGCCTTGAGGAGGTGGAAAATGCTCAGTTGGTCATCGACTTCAATATCTTGGCTAGGCAGAACGATGGATGCTTCAGCTGAGATGGTGCTTAAAGTTGGTTCACTTGATATCACTGGTGTGAGATTCAGGGTCCATGAATCATCTTCTTCAGTGAATTGTGAAGAAGAATTGCTTTCACTTTGACAACCACTCACATCTGCCATTGACCATATCAACCAATAACCTATCCAGTAAACTGCTATTAATTACCGGCAAGTTCAGTGAGTTCTGTTCCACTGGAAGCACAGGTAGAAAATTGTCATCTTGGAAAAGGAAAGCCCGAATCACCCCCGGAGGCAAAGAGAGGGCTACAGAAAAGGAAGTATCAGATAAATCCTCCATGGAAATAGTTAAAGAATGAAACTCGAATCTGCTCATCTCAGCATCCATTCCCTGGACACCCAGCTCAACTGCTTGAAAAGGCGAGTTGGTGGTTAAATCATAGTTCTGCCACGAGGGGAGAACATACTCAGTCTCTCTCTTTTGCTGATTGATTTTGATCAGAAGGGCTCAGTCTCTCTCTTTTGCTGATTGATTTTGATCAGAAGGGCTCGGTCTACCAAGGCCAGAAGGATTCGCACGTTTTATGGCTAAGATTATACGCTAGAAACCAAATTGCTGATGGAAAAGATAACATTAAAAAAATTGTACAGATTACGGCTAGCCTTACTTGTCCACACTTTCTACGCATTTCTTTTCCACAGTCACGTTTTCCCATTCGAGTCATCGTCCTCCTTTGGCAGCTTCCAGGAGAAGTATTTCTTGATGCTGTCTATGACCAGGATCGTCATTTAAGGTGTAAGGGATGTCTCTGTTAGAAATTCCAGCATATGCCAAAGCACAGGTCGCATTACATGGAATCCTCTCATTCGATGAGGCCTCTATACCACTAATGAATTATATATTTGATGGACGATGCTCTCAACATCTAAATCTCTTTCAAGTATTACAATAGAGGCATGATTGGTCCTATCCCGTCAAACTCCCTCACCTTGAAAGAGAGAGACTAAAATATTGGTCGAACGTGCTGTTTGAGTAACTGACTGAGACCATCCTAATTGAAGTGCGTATATTTTAGATCAAACCAGGTTCATCCGAGGGGAACAATGACTATGCAGAAACCACTTGGATGAATCGTAAGTTGTGTATCTTGATCATGAGGTGGTGTACTTGGGAAGGAAAGGGGAAAACAAGTGTGAGATACTGGAATTTAACACGGATTTCGCAAGCAATCTTCCATTTCTCCACCAAGAATTTGTCCCTTGAAACATCCCTGTTAAGTAGTGTCTATCAGGGTAAAAGGAAAAGATCCTATGGGGAAAAGTTTTGCGCGTGTTAAGGAAATAGCAATTAGAGCATCAGACGCATCTATCAGTTGGTGTCCTCTTACGCGTGTCCTTTGGAGGGTCGGACACACTTCCTACTTTCTAATACGTGTTTTGGACCACATAACAGGCCTCTCCTGCTCGATTTCTTCCCCGTTCGGGAAGCTAGAAATCGGGATCTTCTTCTGCTCCTGAATTGACTCGAGCATATTCCACTTTCGACGGAGAGAACAACCAATGACCCGTTTACCTAAATTCGATCGACCGATGACCAGTCAAAACACGGGTCGTTTCCAGTCGGAAGAGTTGCTCCCCATCGTAGTCATGATCCTACATGCTTTTAGCTCGACTCTTGATGATCGAGATTCCGTAATGGAACGTTGCCTTCATTACTGTAAAATACTAAGCTCGAGTTGTTCTGGCCATTTCATCGATCCGAGCCTTCGGTAAAGTTGACCGGATGCTCGCAACTTCGTGCTTCAGTAACCGATATTCTAAGATGCCGAAGGGACAGAAAGCTTCATGGTCGTCCAATACCAACATGCATAATTGGAGAATATTCGCGTCGAAAACTAGTCTCGGTGCCTCCTCTTTACAATGAAAGAACACTTCGATTCTCCAGCCTCGAAGGACAACTCAGATTTAGGACTAATTCCCGTACTCATGCTCAATCTTGTTTTTTTAATTTTTAATATATTTACCTTACTTACGATAATCGCCCTATAAAAAAAAGGTGCTTAGTTTCATTTAATCCTGAAAAACTTCGCATTGGCGGCCTTCCTGAACTAAGAAAATAATGAAAATTAAATCCCCGGACAAGGCTATTTTGGTCCTTTCCTCCCCCTCCTCTTCTTCTTCTTCTTCTTCTTCTTCCTCGAGAAGAGGTACAGAGCACTGAGCAGAAATCAAAAATGGAAGATCGCAGTCCTCCTCCTCCTCCGCCGACGACGGCGAGTAGCCATCAGGATTCGGACGCGGACACAAGCGTCAATTTCACGGTCAAGTTCAGCGGGAGATCGATACCGGTCGCCGCGTCGCCGGACTCGTCGATCCGAGACGTCAAGTCCCTCCTCCAGCCACTCACCAACGTCCTCCCGCGCGGGCAGAAGCTCATTTTCAAAGGTCCGTCCCGCCTTCCCGTCTCCTTCCGATTTATACGCGCGCGCGCGAGCGAGATTCGTCCCCCGTCTCTCCTTCGACGTTATGCGTGACTGACTGAATGTGCATCGATTAAAGGGAAGATCTTGGACGACTCGATGACGCTGCGGGCGTCGGAGGTGAAGAGCGGGGCTAAGGTCATGCTCATGGCTTCGCAAGGGCTACATCAAGGGGTAAGGATTCTGTGATTTTTGATCGTGTCTGTAGCGTTCGGAATCTTGCCTTCGTTTCGTGTGGATGCCTTCATTTCATAGCTTTCGGCTTCTTCCGCCTCGATATGCTGGTGTCTAGATTGCTACCAGTCCTTTGTATCCCTCAAAATTTTATCTTTCAGCTAACGGAAGTGTTGAGCATTGAACGGCGAGTCTCTGGAGATTGAAATGCTAGAATCTTTTCTAACAGGAAGGTCCGATTTTGAAAGCAGCGCAAGCTCAGCCAATTGTAAGGGGGACAAACCGTTCTTTCAATGTGGCAAAAGAAAAGGCTGCGGCTAAGGTTGATAAGACGCATTTGGAACGGTGGAAAATCACTGGAGTTGTTGCGCTGGCTGAACGCAATCTGGAGGTATGGATAATTCCCTTATTGCCTGCAGAAGAAAATGTGTTGGTTAAGAGGCTAAAGGCTTCAAGATTGTTTAGTTGATTTTACTTAACAAAATGAGATTCGCATTTAAGCTCTCGAACTTATATTAGTTTAATTCTTGATGCTTGGAGCTTAAAGATCATACCAGATGAGGTGTGGGCCTGTGGACCTTCCACAAGGATCCTCGATATCTCTAACAACTCTGTTGAATGTGTGCCTCTACGAATTGGTAGTTTGACTTCCATGCAGGTACTAAGTCTTCATATCATGTCATTTCTACTCCATTTCAGTAGCATTTCTTCATCAAAGAACATTTAAAAGTGCTCAAAAGTTTCTTTCCCTCTGCATCTCCACCTTGCAGAAGTTGCTCATGAATGCTAATGGGTTATCTGATCAATCCATTAATTGGGAAGGTCTATCATCTCTCAAGTTTCTGACAGTTCTATCCACGAATCACAATGAGTGAGTAGTCCCTTCCTGATGAGTTTATTTGATACCTCTGTGGTATAGTAGCTGGAGCACGGGCTTTGTCCATTGCATGTGCTATTCTAGTGGCATTATGTGAGACAATGTGACTCTAGAAATTAACAGTTACTGGCACAAGGATGGGAGAGGATCAAGTTTGATCAAACTGGAAGCTGTATGAGAGCTTGATTTATTTGTCTTACTGCAGTATGTGTCACAATAGATGCCGGAAAAATAGTTGTTCTTGCTTTCCATTTAATTCCTCAAAAATTTGTTGGGGCCACATTACTAGTGGCAGTTCTTTTCCCCACTTTAATGGTTTACGACTCTATGGATTTAGCTTCCAGTACTGATGTCAGTTTGATGCAGCTTAACAGCTCTTCCTCCTGCACTAGGTGCTATAACTTCTTTGAGGCAACTTTACGTTGCCAACAACAAGTTAACTAGTCTTCCCGTGGAAATAGGACATTTGAATCAGCTCGAAGTACTGAAGCTCAACAATAACAGGTGAATATGCTAAGGACAATCTCTTGTGCAGATACTTATTTTTGCAATCAATAAGCGATGGCAATATACCACCACTTTCTTCTGTGTATCATTTCCTTCAAAGTAAAAGGTTCATCTTCTTTTTTATAAGTACTCTGAGATTTGTTTCAGATTCAGTTTAGAGACTATATCTCAATGCAATCTCGGATTTTCGTGCTAGGAATTGAGATCAAGTGTTTGGAAAATTTTTCATCTCATGAAATGACTTGATAAGGGGGAAAATGTTGCATTAGATCTGTATTTTTAACTGTCAGGTCTTCTACTTTTTCAGGATAAGCACCCTGCCTATGCAAATTGGCGACTGCATTTCCCTTGTAGAGGTTACATTAGTTTTTCTTGTCCTTTTCCTGTCAAAAGATTCAGCCTTTCTAGAACATGAATTTTAAAGTGTCTAACTTTCCTCATCCAGTTTAGGTTTCATTTCTTGTGTAAAATTGTATGGTTTTCTCGACGAAGGTTGACATTTTGCAGGTTGACCTTTCGTCAAATCTTTTGTTGGAGCTGCCTGAGACTCTTGGCAACTTGCGAAACCTAAAGGTCTCTATCCTCCTTTAGTTCCAACTGTTTCTTCCCTCCCCAAAACTTTTATATATCTTTTTGAAGTCATTTCCACTGGTATCTACTTGAATTCTCATCTAAGAGGAATATAGATGGAAGACAAACATAGGGAAGTTATGAGTTGGTCTTTCTGCATACAGCATATATATATATATATATATATATATATATATATATATATATCTGGTGGTAGATTTTGATGCATATACCTCATATGTCACACGCATGTCTGTTTGGTAAAGTTGTAGGTAAGCTGTAGTTGTTCTGTGCTGTTTGGCGCTGCAACTTGTTTGTTTGATTATGTATGTTGTAAAAGCTGTAGCACCCTTTTCCACAGTTGTAGCTGCTGTGGAAAAGTTGCACCAAATAGGCATTCGCTACTGTCATTTCTTCTAGATAGGTAGATTAGATTCTGAGTGGAAAATACCATGGTTCTTGAAGAGTCCTGCTTACGATGGAATAACTATAGAAGTATGATCCTTTCAAGGATTCTTCCTTGAAACTTCAGTAAAATTTCTAGTAGCTTCTGCCTTTAAATTCGTGTTCTTCCAAGCACCTATTTGTGATTGGTGTCGACTTTTTGCTTCTCTATGCTTGGCTGTGAGTTGGAGGGATGGGCTCTATGCAACCTTTTCATGCTTTACTTACTGATTTTCTGATGATTGGTCGTGTGGATGGTGCTGTGCAGGCATTGTACCTGAGTAACAATGGCCTCAAATCACTTCCTCGCGTGCTATTTACTACATGCATCCAGCTCTCTACGTTGGACCTCCATAACACGGAAATCACGGTGGACGTTCTTCGTCAGGTTTGTACCCATCCTTTACCACTACCATTTGATGGTTCAGTAAGTGACAACCTGTCATCTCATAATAGCTTTTGTGGGCAGATTGAAGGATGGGAAGGTTTTGATGAACGTCGGCGCTCGAAGCATCAAAAACAACTAGAGTTTCGAGTCGTGGGCTCTGCTGAATTCGATGAAAGTGCTGACAAAAAGTGATGATCCAATTCTTGTGATCTCAGGAAATGTGACATTTCTAATCTCGCAAGTCGACCATCTTAATGATATAATGAAGTATTGATTTCCTTCGATCAACTTCCCATGCGTGGGTTATATATGACAGGCACACGAACAAATGAAAGATCTTTTATCTTGAGAACGACAAATTTCTATCGGGATTTGCCTTTGCTCTTTGGCCTGGATTTTTTAATGTAATCGTATGGGAGCTGAAGATGCACCCCTCCAACGGAGATTTTCTGTGATATAATGTCATGGGCGTGTGATGTTTTTGCTTTAAAATGGTTTTGTGCTTGGTCGAGATGATCGTATGTAGCACTGTTACACTATGATAAGAAAACAATATGCGTGTTGTATTTAATTATGACAAAATGTCTACATTTCCAAACCGAAGCTCCTTGTTTAAGACTGCTGCAAGGCATGAGTGGAGACTTGCTTAAAATTTTCTATATTCCGAATAGATAATGCCAAAACTCGTGCAGCATGGATTCAATCTATAATAGAGCTGCTGCAATAGAGGAATATCATGGAGCATCTAACGATCCTCAAATCACTATTACCTAGAAAAAAGTACCAAAAAAGTTTTAAATATATTGCATTGGTATCAATTCAATCTTAAACTTTTTAATTGGATCAATTCAGTCCTAAACCTTTTAATATTGGTAGCAATTCAATCCATCTGGCCAATTTGGCTGGTTGACACTGACGTGGTAATTTTTATGATTTTTTTATTATTGTTTCGATTTTTTATTAATTTTTCTTTCTTTCCTTTTCCTTTTCTTTTCTCCCTTCTTCCTCCTTGGACTGTTTCAGCGATGGCTGGCGAGCCTTCGGTGAGGCTTGCCGGCCATTGGGCGATAGCCACGAAGCCCTCACCTGCCGCCGGTGAGGGTCATGACCCTTGCCCGGCCTCTCCCAGGGCCGCCGGTGAGGCAGCTTCGCCCGGATTTGGGCGAGGCTTGCTGCGGGCGAAGGCGGCCTCGCTCGCGGCTGGCGAGGCCATGACGGCCATCGCCAGGGGGCAAGGGCTTTGCGGCCGTTGCCCGGTGGCCGACGAGCCTCACCGAAGGCTCGCCGGCCACCGCGAGAACAGTCCAAGGAGGAAGAAGGAAAAAGAAGAAGAAAAAATTAATAAAAAAATCTAAAAAATAATAAAAAAATCGTAAAAATTGTCATGTCAGCGTCTGGCCACCAACCGACGTCCACGTTAGCGCCGGCCGGCCAAAATTGGCAGAATGGACTGAATTGATACTAATATTAAAATGTTTAGGACTGAATTGGTACCAATGCAATAGGTTTAGGACCTTTTTGATACTTTTCCCCTATTACTTATCTACTCATTTAGAGCCTGTTGGTTAACTTGCCATTTTACTATTTTATTTTGGGAATAAAAAAAGAATAGAAATTCATTTGATAAATTTTTTATTCTTGAAAATAAATTTTGAATAAAATCAAGAAGTAAAAAAAAAATACTTTTTTGTTTCCAAAAACAACTTCATAACTAAACTCAATCTTTTTTTTCTTTTTTCTCTTTTCTTTTCTTCTTTGCTCCTCTTCTCTTCTTCTCTCTTCTTCCTCCCAATTGGTCATCGGCCACTGCTGCCTCTATTGACAGTTGTTGGTGACTAGCTGGGCAAGATTAGCGAGTTCGCTGAAGCCTCACCAAGCCAAGGCGAGGCTGACCTTGCGCCGCTCGAGTGAGGCCAACCTTGCACCGCTTGAGTGAGGCTGGCTAGGCGAGCCTTCGACAAGCTCGTCGAATCTCAACTTGGCCTAGCTAGGCCCAACCTCACGCCAGCTAGCGAGATCAACCTTGTGCTATCTTGGCAAAGTCAAGGCTGGTGGTGGCCTGGCGAGGCTCTAGCAAGCTCACCAAACCTCACCCTACCAATCACCAGCCGCCACCCGTGGCCAATGACCGGCCACAAAGGAGGAGGAAGAAGAAGAAAAAAGAAAAAAGAGAAAGAAAGATATAATAAAAAATTAAAATTAAAAGAAACAGAAAAATTTAAAATGCATTTCTATTTCGAGAATAAAATTTTTGGGCATTTACCAAATGCCTTCAAATGCTTATAAATTATTATAAAAAAAAAATTAAAAAAAATTATTTTTGAATGAAAATTATTTTCAAGAACAGAATAGGTGGTACAGTGGCAACAACTAATCCTAGAGTTTATTGTGCATACCTAACCTAATAGAACATCCCGGCCAAATTTTAAGATGTTGTGAGACCTAAAATGATCGGCTCTTTCGCTGATTCACCAAATAAGTTTTTTCCGTTAATTTCACTTAATCCATTCACGTGCAATTATGCTTATAGATACACCTTTACCTCTCCATGATTAGACCACCGTGTTGACTTTCTCCTTGCGTAGAAAATTCAACCATGTATGATTTCCGTCTCGGCAACGAGGTACAAAAAACTACATATCATTAAAACATACATCACACGAGATATCTCATGCAACTTGTCACAGGTCGATTGTTTCTAATCAATCAAGCACCCGCGGTGTTAGGATTTTCGATCCCAAATCAGCCTCACTCACACATGCACGAACACAAGGGTCGTATGAACAAATGGGTGGGTGTATTTGCTATAAATGAGCTGAACACAATGAGAGGGAGGGACCCCTATTTATATAAGTTTGGGTCTCATCTTATCCGTTGATTGTCCCTCCAATCCAACGATTCTATTTGAATACATGCCATCATTACAAGTTTGTACAGTAGGCCACTCAAGGGCTCTAGGTCTGGGAAACCCAGGACGTGTGTCAGAAGCAAGGGCAGGACTAGCAAGGCCGTCTGACATGGAGTAAGTGAACGGTCACGGGCTTTTGTCCATATTGCGCATGGGCCAATCGTGCGTTAATCATGGGTCGTTCATGGATTGGTCGTGGGCTGCCCTTCATGCATGATACAGCCCCATCCGGTCGGTCTTGGATCATGCTTTGTTTGTGGGCTGTGTCAATCTCCTCCACCTAATCGGGCAACGCCCTCGTCACGTCTATGGCATGGAAGACATCGATGTGTTTCTTGAACTGCCATAGAGTCTCAAACGGTTCCCAATTGGCTTCACTCTCAGGAAGGCCCTTCCATCGGATGAGGTACTTCTTCTTTGGCGTACAATATCTTTTCCGTATGATGCAGTCCGCCATGATGCATTCAATGTCCCGATCATAGGAGGTTTTTGCTCCAAGAGGCGTTCGTCGTGATTCGCCACAATTCGGATCTTCCTCGTCCGTATGGAAAGGTTTCGGCATACTCACGTGGAACACAAGGTGTACATTGAGTTTAGCTAGCAAGTCCAACTTGTATGCCACCTTCCCGATCCGCTGCGATACTCGAAAGGGGCCTTCATAGTGACGGATCAGCCCTCTGTGCACGTCGTGGTACTGAAGGACCAGGTGTAGCTTGGCTAACACCATGTCTCCAACTTGAAACTCCACGTGCTGTCACTTCTTCGTGTGCTTTGCTGCCCTATGCAAGCACGCTCGCACCAAGTCCACATGTTCTTCCCATTTTTTAGCAAACTTGTATGCGGAGGGATTGCTTCCTTGATATCCTGAAGCAATCGCGCTTGGTGTAAGCGGTTGTTGCCCGATCACGATCTCAAACGGGCTCTGGTTCGTGGACTCACTCCGCTACAAGTTATAGGAGAATTGAGCCACGTTGGTCGGCCGTGCCCAGCTCACCTGCGTGTTGCTTACATAGTGCGAAAGGTAGAATTCTAAGAATGCAATCACCCTCTCCATCTGTCCATTGGTTTGGGGATGCAAGCTTGTGGAGAAATTGAGGTTTGTCCACAACAACTTGAAGAGCTCGGTCCACCACCCGGTGAATTGAGGATCACGATCGCTCATGATCGTGCGTGAAACGCCCTAGTATTTGACAACGTGCTTGAGAAATAGCTTGGCTGCTTCCTCGGCTGGGCAATCCTTCGTGGGTAGCACGAATGTCGCGTACTTGGAGAAGCGATCCACCACGACCATGAGGGTCCGGCACTCTTCGAACTTCGGCAAGTTCACGATGAAGTCCATGGAGACGCTTTCCCATAGACGTTTCAGGATAGGCAACGGTTCAAGGAGCCTTGCCGGTGACCGTTGCTCTATTTTGTCTTGTTAGCACACAAGACATGTGCGCACGTAGGCTTCAACGTCGTCCCGCATGTGCGGCCAATAGTATTGATCCTCGACGAGTGTCATGGTGTGGTGGATTCCCAGATGACTTATCCATTTATAATCGTGGCACTTGTACAAGACTTCCTTCTTAAGTTTCCCATGGAGCGACACATAGAGTCGTTGTCCCTTGGTGTAAAGGAGATCGTCCTCACACCAAAATCGACTCGTCTTGCCCTCTTAGGCGTATCGAAGGAAGGCTTGGGCTGTTTGGTCGTGCTTCAACCCCTCCTTGATACGGTCGATCCATGGATAGTCGGGTCAACTCATCGTGTTGGCCAGTTCCAGCTTCCTGCTTAAGGCGTCGGCCACGAAGTTGGACCTTCCGCGCTTGTATTCCAACATATAATCAAACTCGGCCAGGAAGTCTTGCCACCGAGCTTGCTTTGGGTTGAGCTTCTTCTGGGTTTGAAAGTAGCTCGTAGCCATATTATCGGTTCTCATAACAAACCACGATCCAAGAAATAATGCCTCCACGTTCGAAAGCAATGCACCACCACGGTCATTTGCTTTTCTTGGATTGTATATCGTCACTTGGTGCCGTTCAATTTCCAAGACTCGAAGGCAACCGAATGTTCCTCCTGCATAAAGACACCACCAATAGCAAAATCAGAAGCATTGGTTTCTACCTTGTAGGGTTTGGCATGGTCAGGCAACACGAGGACCGGTTCCTCGATCATGGCTTACTTCAACCGATCAAACGCCTCTTGACATCGATCTGTCCACTCCCACAACCTTTCTTTCTTCAGCATGTCTGTGAGTGGCACTGTGAGACTCAAATATTCCCAAATGAAGTGTCAGTAGTAATTCGTGAGACTAAGGAAAGATCTCAATTCTGTCACCTTGGTCGGCAACTCCCATTCAATGATGGCTCGGATCTTGGCCGCATCCATCCGCACTCATCCGCCCCCGACGATGTGCTCAAGGAAAGGGACTTCCTTTTGTACGAAAGTGCATTTCTCACGTTTCACGTATAGATCGTTCTCCTGGAGAACCTGAAAAACTTGACTCAAGTGCTTAACGTGTTCCTCGAGCGTTCGACTATACACAACAATGTCATGAGGGTAAACCACAACGAACCTATCAAGGAATGGATGGAGTACATTGTTCATTATAGTGCGGAATGTGGCTAGCGCATTGGTCAAGCCAAAAGACATAACGAGGAACTCATATGATCCATAGTGGGTCACACACGTGGTTTTCGGCTCATCCTCTTCGGCAATCCAAACCTAGTAGTATCCGGATCGAAGATCAAGCTTGGAGAACCAGCGGGCTTCCCTGAGTTGATCAAACAAGTCTACAATGAGGAGGATCGAATACTTGTTCTTGATAGTGAGCTTGTTCAATGCTCGATAGTCTATGCACATGCGGAGGGATCCGTCATGTTTCTTTTGGAACAAGACCAAAGCACCAAACGGAGCCTTGGATGGCCAAATGTATCCCGCATCGAGCAATTATTCAAGGTGTTTCCTCAGTTCTTCCAACTCAGGCGGGGCCATGCGATAGGGTGCCATGGCAGGAGGTCGAGCAACGAGCACGAGCTCGATCCGATGATCCATTTCTCTCTAAGGAGGCAACTTCTTGGGCAACTCGGGCGGCATTACGTCAATGACTTAGGACACTTCCTCCGGTACCTCACTTCCTTTCATGCCTTCCTCCTTTAATGCTGCCAAGAAGGTTACCTCGCCCTTCCTTAATCCTTTCGTCAGCTACATGACGATAATATCTTCCTATCGCATCCCAACTCGCGGTAGATCGAGATCATGCATTGGCACCGCTTATCTAGGATGCAACGCGAAGAGCATAATGCCTGCATTGATCCGGTCGAGGAATTCTAAACCAAGTAAGAAATCATAATAGTCAATGGGGATTACCTCGATGTCTTCCCTGTTGGTCCATGGTCCAAGGTGAAGCTCTATGTCCCTAGTTACACTGCTAGTCAAGACTTCCTTAGAATTCACTAATAAGCCAACCAACTTTTTTCCCTTCTCCACTGAAAGATTTAGCTTCTTCGTGGCCTCTTGGGATATGAAGAGGTCCGATGCCCCGGTATCCATGAGTGCACTCATCGTGATACCAACGATCTTCATGTCCATGAACATCATCCCTTTAGATTCCTTAGCTTTTTTGGCCTTGATCAAGGATCCGCAACAATCCCAACCGCGCCTCCTCTCGCGGTTCATCCTCCTTGCACAATGCTACCAACTTTCCTCTTTTCGGACAATCTCGGGCCATATGGGGACCATCACAAAAGAAGCTCTTGTAGGTGCGTACCTTATGCTAATATCCTCCATTGCTCGATTTTGGTTGAGTCCTATGAGGGGCTGATAGTGGCTTGCCTCCATTCGGCCGGTTGTATCGGCTCTGATCTCCCCCACCATTTGCCTTTTCTCTCGGACGAGAGTCTGGCTTAACTGAGGATGATGGTTTGTATTCCACGAGGGATTCGGCCATAGAAGTAGCCATTGCAAGATCCATTACATGGCACCGTTTAAGCTCTTACTTGACCCATGGTTTGAGTTTGCTCATGAACTGATGGAATGCCTCCGTCTTGGTCATGGACGGGATTTGGAGCAACAGCTCCGAGAACTGCTTCACGTAGTTGTGGACTCCGCCTTTTTGCTTTAGATGCTTGAGTTTCCCGCGAGCTTCCTCCTCCACATAAGTGAGGTAGTAGGTTCCCCGAAATTCTTCCACGAACTTCGTCCATGTCGTGATAGGGTCGCCACTCCTATCATCCGACCTACGATGCCACCACAGTAACGCATCAGCAACTATATACATGGCTGCGGTGTTTACCCGGATCACGTCGTCGGTCATTCCCATGGTCTGGAAGTATCTTTCCATATACCACAAGAAGTTGTTCACGTCCTTCGCCACCCGTGAGCCCTTGAACTCTTTCGACTTGGGTGTGTCAGCATATGGTTGCGCGGTGATCAGCCCGTTCACGTGCGCTGCTTCAACCTCAGCGAGCTTTCCTTTGAGCTCAACAACCTCAGCGCGCATGCCACCATCGCCGCTTCCCACGTCTCGTTTCGTTGCCTCATTTCGTGGATCAAGGACCCCAGCAACTCGCCTCGGAGCTCTGGCTTTGAGCTCTTGCATCTCAGCCCAGAGCTCCTCCTTTTCGGCTTCCGCTCCTTTGACGGTCTGGCACAAGTCTCAACTTGCCCTTGGACGTTCGAGACGGTTTCCTCCATGACTATCACACGGCGTTCTAGGTCGCCCATCTAATCCCTCGAACTCGAGGCACCACGGGTTTTCTTCAGCTTGGTAAGAGCCTTCTCGTTGACCCTACTGCGGTCCTCGCGATCCTCAACTTGAGCGATCGCAACATCAAGACGCTGATCGGCCATCACGTTTGGAATGAAGCTCTAATACCACTTGTCACAGTCGATTGTTTCCGATTGATCATGCACCCGTGCGGTCTTAGGATTTTCGATCCCAAGTTGATGTGAATCGTTGCGGAAAGATCGTTCTACGAAGGCACGGATAATGCGAATTACGAACCTCGACCTCCAATCAAACATGTGATTGGCAACCTCGGTATGAACGTGACCTGTTGACGAACACATGTCAACCAACCAACGTTATAGACACCATGAGCGAAAGAATTCGCTATCTCGCTCGATAAGTCGAATCGACCGCCATAAGAGAATCTTGATAAGGTCAAGTCCTCAAAAGAACAGTAGAAGAGAACCTCTCAATTATTTTCCTCAAAAAATAAAATATATCTGTCCCAAAACAAGTCGGCCAGTCCTTAATATAGACCTTTTAGCCGCCACACAAACCCTAAAACCAACCCTAGAAATCTAATGCGTAATATTCTAGAATATACCTAAACAAAAAGATATATATATATATATATATATATATATATATATTTGACTTGGTCAAATATTTGATGACCAGATAATCAAATTGCGACAATATTTCCATGATTCTTCAAGATTCGATCAAAGATCATCTCCACGCCAAATATTATGCCAAAATTTCCAAGATTCTTTAAGATTTGATCCAAAGTCATCTTTACGTCAAAGATCACGAACCATGACGCCAACAGCTTGCCTAAATTGCTTGGTCCGCGCTCGAGTGATCGAACCGGTCGGAATAGACAATGGGTCCCTAGCACCTCCTCCTCGATATGGCTCGATGTCCACATCACAAGTCAACCTCACTCACACACTGAGTCATATGAACAAAGTTGCAAGTATATTTGTTATGAACGAACTAAATACAATGAAGGGGATGAACCCTATTTATACAAATTCGGATCTCATCTCATCCGTTGATCGTATCCATTGATCGTCCCTCCGATCCAACGATTGTGTTTGAATAGATGCCATCATTACAAATCTGTACAGTAAGCTACTCAAGGGCTCTAGGTT
This sequence comes from Eucalyptus curtisii, assembly GCA_017140595.1. Taxonomy (NCBI): domain Eukaryota; kingdom Viridiplantae; phylum Streptophyta; class Magnoliopsida; order Myrtales; family Myrtaceae; genus Eucalyptus; species Eucalyptus curtisii. Next base: position 13,389,127 of record CM029504.1, read on the forward strand.
TGGGAAGCTTAGGGCATGTGTCAGAAGCAAGGCAAGGCCAGCAAGGCCGTCTGACATGGGGTAGGTGAATGGTCACGGGCTTTTGTACATACTATGCATAGGCTGATCGTGCATTGATCATGGGTCGTTCATGGATTGGTCATGGGCTGGGCTGCCCTTTGTGCGTAACAAAGCCCCATCCAATTGGTCTTGGATCATGCTTCGTCCGTGGGCTGTGTCACAAGATTAGTATCATCACGAAGGGCCAACCATCAAGACAAATTCACGGAAATAGTGTTGCGATAAATTGAAATTCGATATAGAAGAATTTCAGATAATGAGAAAAAGAAAATAATCTCCGGTGTGATAAAGAAGGTTTCAAGGTAATCCTTGTATGCTTGTAACAACATCCCCAGGAACCCAAAAAAAAAAAAAAAAAACAGTTAATATCTACTCTGACGATGCCAACTACAGATAAGATGCAATGAGTCTAAGAAAGTAACCCAGCTTGGGACCATATGCATCTAAGAAAGTACATGCAGCTTATCGGAAGTAAATGGATAACTGGGGGATGTCAATATCGTTGTCCTCGTCATCCTCGCATGCAACGACAACATCCAAATGACGACGGTATGGAGGGATTTCTACCTTGGCCACTTCTCTAGCCAAATCAACCACCTTCTTGTCCATTCGATCTTTATGCCTAGGGAACATACTGTTATACAGGAGGGAACTTCCACAAGAAATGCTGTACGCATTAAGCCCCTTATGTTTCAGCCATTGGAGAAGTTCCCTCAAAGTGGGATTGTCTTTGACGACCCACCTGTCCCAAACAGTCCAGCTCATATCACGGTGATTGATGACCTTGGGAGGTACTGGCTCAGCCATTGAAAGCCAAGGCAATGCCAAGTTGGCAAATGTGTTGCGGTAGTCCTCCAACTTGTGACCTCCAGCAAGAACCTTGTAGAGATCCAGGCAAACAAGACCAGTTGCCATTGCTGTGGAGGTTGCAATAGCAGGAATAATTCTCCCAGCAATAAACTTGGCTTTCAGCTTGTCAACTTCTGGAATGCTGTAATTCCTTGCTCTCATATTGGCCAGCCCAGCAATTAAGTCCATGTGAAAGTTTGTATCATCATCCTGCACAATGCACAAAGCTCTCCCTTAGTTAACTAATTAATATAATAATTGACTAATTTAAGTCCCAGAGCGCCTCACAGAAAGCACGCATGGCAAGAGAGCATACCTTCTCAAATTGAATAGGTTTCATCTTGAAACCTGGAGGCAGATTCTTATAGCACTGTTCCAATTTCTTGATCAGTTCATTGATGACTGCAGAGTCATCTATAGATGCAGCGGAGAGACTAGTAGCCTTCTCATCTGTCACTATTTTTGCATCGTTCTTTGGCTGGAAATCTGGAACCATCACCTTGTCAACAGCTTCAGCGAACTTCTTGGGATGCTTGACCCAGTCAGGAATTGGAATTCCAAATGTCTCGGCTCTAAGAATCGATGCCGCCATAGCAAAATGGAGATGACCAATATCAGATGCTGAGAATTGAAGAGGGCGAGGGAATCGCTTTGGGGCAGACCAGAAGGGGGCCCCTGTACTGGTTGCTGCATCTTCAGGGAATGTATATATCAACTGCTTCACACGATTGGCAAAGTAATCTTCGAACCTGTCAAGAAAGCAGAACGTCAGCCCATATATTATAAGTGCAAATCAAGTCTGAGGTCCGAGATGAAGCACAAGATAAGAAACTTACTTTAGACGAGCCCAGGTAATGCAATCTTCAAATGTTTCACATCTCTCCTTCTCCAGGCACTCAAGAACACGTTCCAAAGTATCTCGTGCCTGGGCATCACCAGCATTGCTCATTGCATTTGTGTATTCCAATGGGCTGGATAGATAGGCATTAACTTCGGCAGGAGTTTTCTCAAGCAAACCCTCAAACTCAGATCTAGCCCAAGTAAGACAATGGTCGATATTGTGGGGGAACGAATGAACAGTGCACATGGGTGCTTGTTTCTCGGGTGGATCTCTTGAGGCACCATAGTTTTCAGTTAGGTGGGGGATAACCATTTGGGTATTGCATAAGGCACCCAGAGTTCCTGACTCCAGCAGTGGCTTTTGGAAATATAAGCACCTTTGATCAACATACAGCCTGGCATTAACATTGTCTAATGCATTGATAATGACACTCAAATTCTCCCAAAAGGTGTCATCAAATACATTCTCCGTTTCAGGGCCAACGCGATTCTGCAGTGCTTCAAGATTGAGACGAGGATTAATTGATGTTGCAGCAGAAGCAGCAACAGTTGATTTGGCCTGTCCAATATTCCAATCTCGAAACAGAAACTGCCTGCTTAGGTTACTCTTCTCAATAACATCATCATCAGTGACTGTCAGCTTACCTTGATCGCCACATGAAACTCCCATCAGGGCTACGTTCTTTAAGAACTCACAACCTAGAGCACCTGATCCAACAATGAATACCTTGGCATCCTCCAACTTCTTTTGCAACTTGGACCCGAAAACAGAAATTTGTGCATCATAACGGCAATTTTGCGGTCTAAAATCGCTGGAATCCACTGGCTCCACCGGAAGAGACTCAACTGAGTCAAAATAGAAAAACTACAAAGAAAAAAAAAACATATATTCTTAAATACAAGCCCAAAAAAATCGCAAAAGTTCACTATTGAACAGCCGAGATATAGTCCTATCTCAAGGATGTGGTAGAAAAATTCCATTACAATTATAGAAGCATATTTTTGACACAACTGATTTAACAGCATTTCTTTTTTGGGCTATTATGATATACAAAAGTAGAGGACTAAGCTGATATTCATCGAAATCATCATTAAATATTGTAGATGACTAGATGCTAAAAGAAAAGATGTATGCAGTTAAACATGCAATCATTTGAACACAACCACCACAGGGGGTTTCTAATATAGAGTACCTGAAACAACGGATGGAACTTTCCTGAACACGCCTTCACAACCTCTTGCCCAACAATCCCACCAAACATGGCAGCCATGGGATTCAGAACTGCCTTGGCACCAAAGGCAAAATGCCTGAGAAGTTTTGGATTTATGTCTTCTAGCTTCCCATCTCCCAAGTTCTCATTAATGGTAGTGGCAATAGATATAAGCCGTTGAGCATCCTCTTCCGAACCCGCGACAGGGTATCTCCCAAACTCAGCGATGAACTTGTCCAGGGCTTGAAATGCCAAATGCAAAAGCGGTGGCCTATCAAACTTAGAAAAATCACTAAGAAGAAAATCGCCAGGATCTTTAAGTGCTTCTCTAAGTGGCTTAAAATTCAAAACTTTAGGCTCTTTCACTTGTGTAACTATGCCCCCTTTTTCATAAGTAGCATAATTCGTGGTATCCTCCTCGAGCATGAATGAGTAGGGTCTTGTGCTTTTGATTTTCCTTGGTTTTCCATCATTCAATTCACTCATACCCTGAACTTCCGAAAAGATTACAAGATCCCCATCTTGAAACTCAAGCCTTTCATCGTCAACACAGGACACTAAAGCAGGATTGTCATTACTGATAGATGCAATGATGCCGGTGTGTGGTTCCACCCCATCAACATCAAAGACTGTAAATGCTGGGCCAAAATCACAGAAGACAGAGCCAAAAAGACCTCTAACTTCAGCTTTAATAAAAGATATTGGGGGTTCATGACTATGGCAATAATCATTGAAATCAATAGCTTTCTCCAGACTGATATCTGTAAATACCACCGCCTGCACCACAACACACGGTGATTAATGGATGCAAGAATCCCATAAAATCACAAACACTACTACCTTCAGAAAACATGAGTAAAAATTGCTTGATTTCGGTGTCCTTTTATAGAGAGAGAGAAGGGCCCTGGCGCCCCCCCCCCCCCGGGGAGGGGAGGGGGGGGGGGGCGGCGCTACTCAACCCATACTAAATTATTCCTGGATACAGACAGAATACCAGCAACGATCCCTTGGCAATGTATGATTTTGTTTTGCTTATCATCTGCTATCAATCCCCGCGAAATGTCAGGTTCTGTTTTACTTATTATCTGCTATCAGCAGCTTTTGATATTAAAGGGGTAAAACAGTGCATTTGTTTTTGACAATACATTTCAATGCCACTATAAGAGCGAATAAAATTTGGAGGACCTTTCAGTAATCTAATGATTATTTCATTACCAAGGTTAAGTCTATATCTCATATCATGCCAATTGTAGATAATTGAAGCACAATCCATGTCCATCTTAAACCTTATAATCAGAACTGTCTCCTGTGGCTTGGCAGGAAAAGTACGACTAGCAAAGACACAAAAGATGTGAAATGTAATAAGGGAACTAAAATGAGAACTTACATTATATGGATATACTAAATTGAACCGAAAAAGGTTGACTCAGGGAACTCAATTTATTTATTCGCAAGACAAGAAGAATAACAGGACATGATAGTGCAAGCTCGTTCCATGACAAGTAAGCAGAAGGGTACACATGAATTCAAACCTAAGAACTCTTGGGGTTAATTAGCTTAAACCACCAATAGATCAAACCCTCATCTCTACAACTCACAAAACCTTAAAATGAGAGCCAAAAGTTGAAGAAAATCAAACCATTCATCCTAACAACAAAAAGTAACTGATCAAGTCCCTAAACGGCAGGTAATCTGATAGCTTCAGAAGGAGCAGTAGAGTGGTTGGACAATTATTTGGTCAAATGACAGCAGAGTTATGCTCTATTACCGTAATATTCATAGTTTGGGCCAATAATAAATAGCTCATTAATCCTTCGAGTAGTCATCATTTTATTGCATTACGACAGAATATTGTGAAATGCCAATAGTGACAGTGAAACCAAGGAAATTAATAACTTCATCTTCTAATAAATAAAAATCACTGATGTTACAAAGAAGTTCCATATAGTCCTCTATCAGGAGAGAGCATAACATTACATTAAAAAGAATAAGTAATGGCATTATTATCAGCAGGGACTCATCAAAATCTTTACGACAAAAGCAGCTTGTTCTCAGAGACTGCCAGATATTGTCAACATAGGGAAGTAGGGAACTTAATCCAATACCCACTAAGAAGTCCATCTGACTACTAGAAAAAAAGCCTCAGAACTTCATCGGGTCTGCAACTGAAAAATAAGCATGTTCACGTAGATAATTATACAAATGAGGTTGCATTGCTATGATCTACAATGAACAGTTGCGAGTGCTTTCACATAGTTCTGGCAACTGGTAATAATTGAGCCGTGTCTCAGTCAGTTTCTCTTTATGAATAAGCAAGGCTATGCACCACGCATGTAATGCATCTTATTTCATCCTTCTTAACTTGAAGATGGGCATGAACAAATATATAACCGATAATCCATAATGCATACCTGAAAGTCAGAAAGTTGTTCCTTGGTCAACTCTGTTGTTATGGTATTAATGACCACTGCATTGTTGAGCTCCTGCAATTTCTGAACAGAAGCAAGAGCCCTGTTTTTGCCAACATCATTCTCAGAGAAAATAAAATTGCTAGACATATCCCAGAGTTCCACTGTCCCCACATCATGTAGAGTCACAGACTTGACACCAGCAAGAACAAGGTTTTTGGCTGCAAAAAATAGGTGGCATTTGAGAACGGCAAAATTAGGTCCATTCATGGCACTCAAAATCCAGGCCCATCACGAGAACAGACAAAAAATAGATGATCATGCCCACAATGGTTAATAAACAAATGTCGGAGGCACAATGTCAGTAATCAGGCAAAGGGTAACAACTTACCTTTTTTGTCATTTCATTAGGTCAAACAAGAGTCTATCATAGACTGTGGATCCAAAACAGGCAGTCAACACCAGATACATGTTGTATAGATCAATAACAGAGAAAAAGATCGTTCATGCGTCAATACTGGAATAATTACAAGGTAATTATAAGGCTTGAAGGAAGGTCAAATGGTGCTAAACAATAGCGGAAGACGTAGTCCATCCTCGTCTACAGCTGCAACATCTACTCTTTCTAAATTCCTCGGTTTACTTGTCTTCACGCGTGGTATGCGCGGGCCCATGTGTGTGTGTGAGTTCTGTTCTGTTGAGTTTTGTTTCGCCAGGGTGAGGATGTTGGGGTTCAACCATTAACTTCGGACTAAACTAAAGCAACATCATTCGAGAAGAGAGATTCATAAGCAGCATAATCCAAGTTCTCCGTTGGATCCACTGATCTCTTCCCAACAGTAGAGCAATCCAGTCAAAACGATAAGATCAGACGAAAAAGAAACAATCAATGAAATCACAACCAAGGTCTTCCAAGAGTAGAGAAGGGAATCGCCGATACCAATCTCGGCACCGAGGCCTTGCATCCCCGACACGAGAACGTTGGAAGCGAACACCCGTCGCATGGTCTCGCGGCCGTACACCGCGAGCTGCCTGCTGTGGAGATCCTCATCGATGTCCGTCGAATTCGAGTCGCCCAGAGCCATGATCGACGATCCGGTCGCCCCGCCGCCGCCGCCGCCGCCGCCGCTATCGCAGTCCCCGCCGCCGCTGCTGTTGCTGCTACCCTGGACAGCGATGTGGGAGTCGTCGCTGGTGTTGGTGGCGGTGAGCACGGCAGATCCGAGACCACTGATCCGAGGCTTCTTGTGAAACGATGCACTCGCGGCGCTGTTGTCGTCTTCTTCTTCTAGAACCACTCCTTCACCAGCTCTCTTTCTAGGAAGCATATAGAAAAGTAACCTGCCGACAAAGGTATGAAACCCCATCACCACACCAAAACAGCAACGAATCGCATAACCTTAAGTATCGCGCCCCAAAACAGGTCAAGCAAAAGATCGGAGCCCCCAAAAACCACATCCGATTTCGGCCGAAGAAGCAAGGAATAAAGGAGAAGAAGACGTCGGCAGGTCAGCGAAGGAACGCACCGATTAGGACGGGCTGGGAAGGAAGGAATCCGCGGGGAACGGGGGAGGGAGAGGGCGGCCGGCGGGGGTTTCGTGCGGGAGGGGTTTGGATGACAGCGCCTGCGATTGTTGTTGGGGGAGAGGAAGGGGATGTGCGGTTGGCTTCATATAAAAGACGAGAGAGACCGCAGGGGGTTGTGTGTGGGGGTGCGGATTTACCAGATTGGGGCCGCTACTAGGGTTTTCGGAAGAGAGGACACGGTGGGGGATCAGTAGAGGAAGTCATCTTCTCTCTCTCTTGGGGGAGCAAGAGAGAGAAAAAGGAAGGAGACAGAGAGTTTCGATGTTGTGCGCAGAGCGCGAGATGAGGGGTTTTCTTTTCTCCACTGATACGTCAGCCCGCGGTTGGGTGTGTAGGGTGGGGTGGGGCCCCCCGTGTCGCCGGACGAAAAGGCGTCTTGCTGTGGACGGCAGAGAAAAATCATTGCCCGTTTGGCTTGGCTTTGGGCCAAATGTCATTGAAAAAGTACAGATACGTTTGAGTTAGAGGGATTTGTGCAAATGTATATAACATTTGGTAAATTGTAATTTTAAAGTGTAAAGAACTTTAGCTTAAAACTACATTTTGTAAAGAATTTTTGTTAAATTTTATATTAAAAAAAAGTTTTTAATTTTTTTTTAATGTAGCCACCGGTGACCAGATCAAGCCGCCGGACAGCCTCGCTTGAGGTCCGATGACCTCAGGCGGTGGTCACCTAGGTCGCGAACCCCAGGCGTTGCCTAAGGTCCGGCGACCTCAAGCCTCCATCGCCATGGTCGTGCGAACCCATGCGACCACCGCTTGAGGTCACGCGACCAAGCGATGCCTGAGGTCGTGCGATCTCAGGTAGCGGTTGTCGGGTGGCCGCAACTCCCAGGCGATGGTCGCTGGGGTTGGGCGACGCCTTAGGCGACAGTCGTCGGCATGGGCCACTCCTTGGCCAGCGGTCATCGGCCTCCGTTCGTCTCTCCAAAGAAGATGAACAGTACCGGACTTGCATTCCGAATATGCAACTTTCTAAAGTACCTCCAGAGCTGCATTAGGCTAAAGACCCTTAGAGCCATTTGGAGATGCAATTGCATCTTGCCAAAAGTCGTCCAAAAAATCAAACCAAACGTGTTTGCATTTGGTCAAGGGACTTTAGAGTCCCAAACCCATTTTCAAAGCCGAACCAAACGGGCCATCATCCCTCCCAACCCTAGTCGCAATTTTTTCCCAAAATATATTACAAATTCTATAAATTATCATAAAAATAAAATTGAATTTTAAAATTTTCAAAAAATGTATTAAATCCCAAAACTTATCATAAAAATATAATTGAATCCTAAAACTTTTTAAATATGCAATTCGGTCTAAAGCATTCAAAAATATTTTTAACGGAATTACTTGATTTGATAAATTTGATAAATTTTATGACTTAATTGTACTTTTTGAAAGTTTTAGAATTTCATTATATTTTTCTAACAATTTTTAATTAATTACACTTTTTGAAAATTTTATCATTAAATTATATTCGTATGATAAGTTTTAGGATTTCTAATGAATTTATTCCATTTTTTTTATTAGATCTACTCAATTCTTACCTTTTTGGTTTTTTTTTAGAGTCAAAATTCACATTTAAAATTAAATTATCCCCACTTCAATTCCTTTCAAGTCGGAAGAATGTCCATTGAGTTAAATTCGAGTGTTTACCCTCGGTGGCAATTCAAATCCCTTCCGTCTCCGCTTTTTCATTTTCATTTTTTATTCTAGTGACAATAATTAGTCTAAGAAGAGTATGTGACAAGACTCATTTTCGTATTGTTTTCAACAAATATATAATAAGTTGGATCGCCTTTCCATGCTAGAAATCTTATGAAACGTCAAATCAACGTCACCAACATCAATTGCTCAATCAAATTTTTACTGCTATACACAACGGTAGCGTCCCAATTCAAATCTGTACATGCAAATTTATGGCCACTCTCTGGAAAAGGTAAATAACGGTAATTTTAGTCCGTCACTAACCCTTCTAATTTATAGTAACAGCAAAACCACATTAATTTTTTTTTTGGTCGGGTACATTAAAGCGAAGGATGCATTAAAGTTCATCTATTTGAAAGAAAATTATTTTCAAAAAATTATTTTCTGACTTTCGAGTGTTTTAATAGCGGATTATCAATTTACGAAAAATATTTTTCATTGGCTGAAGACAACAACCTAAATTAGGAAAAAGCAATTTTATTTTCTAACAAAAAGAAACATTTTCCATAAATCACCAAATAAATAAAAATTAACCATTTTCCTTTAAAATGATTTCCATGAAAAATATCCCCATTTATCTTGATATTTTCAGTAAAAGTATAACAAATGCACATTTAGGGCACGCGTGACAACGTTTTCTATTTCTCTATTTCTCTACTCCCGAACGGGTTTGGGCGAATGTAAATCTATTTGGTAACGCAATTTCATTTTTCTATTTCTAGAACATATTTTTATTCCGAAATAGATTTGAAGTAACAATTAGAAATTAAAATTTTTAGCTTTTCTATTTTTGGAATATAAATGAGAAATCAAAACTTTCTTCATCGTTCATTCTCATCATCGCCCATCGCCCACCCATCGCCCGTGGGATGCTGAACGCCCATCGTCGGTCGCCGCGCCCGCCACCGCCCTAGGCCATCGGTAGCTCGCCACCGACCGCCGGCCACCGAATGTCGGCCATTAGCCATCGGACTCCAACCGCTCATCATCGCCGCGCGGGCATCGGATGTTGGACGCCCGTCGGTCGTTGGCTGCTCATCGCCAACCATCGAACACCGGAGGCCCACCACTGACTACTGAACGTCCCCCGCTGATTGCCCGTTGGTCATTGTCGGCCGCCAAACTCCGGGCACTAGCCCCCTAATGCCGGCCATCAAACTTCGGCTTAGCCACCCGTTGCCAGCTATCAGACTTCAGCCATTGGCCACCCGCCGCTGGTCGCCGAATGCCGGCCTTCGGATGTCGGCCGCCGGACACTGAACTCCAACCACCCACCGTCGATCGTCGAACGCCGGATGTCGATCGCCGGATGTCACACTCCGGCCACCAAATGTCGCCCGTCGCCGCTCCTAGAAATAAAAAATTTTATTTTCTTATCAAACAAATTTTTACTTTAGAAATAGAAATTTCGAATCGTTATCAAATGCGTTTATTTACTGAGAAACTCGTCTATGAAATAAAAATTGAAAAATCAATTTCTGGCCAGAAATTAGAAATTTTGTCATGTACACCCAATATAACTTAATTTCAATCATTCATCTCAACTTCATGCATTCTCTACCACCAATACAAGGTAAATATTTCTTTTATCTCTTTCTTTCCATCATCACAAAATAAAGCCAATGAATTGAGATCTAAAATTGAAAGGATTAACAATAGATTTTCGTTTATTTCTTGAAAAATAACTAATTCAAAAAATATTTTCTAATTTCTTATACCACTTATAAAAATGATTGAACAACATTTCTTTTTTCATCCACAAAACTATTTAAACACAAATAATTATCACTAATGAAAATATTCTTTATTTATTAATTATGTTAAGTTATACAAGCGATCGTTTTCGTCAAATTGTTGCCAAATGGATGGATACCGCGTAATCTTTTTAATTACTCCTGAAAAATCAAGTTATATGATAGCAGAGAAATTGTCCGAGGAAATAGGGAATTTCGCTCAACCCGGGAAAGTAAAACGAAGAAAAGAAAGAATCTCAAAACCGAACCCGGCCTTCGTAATTTCTCACATTCGTTCCCATTCTATACGGACGGGATCGGGATTCAGAGCTATCTCCATTCGGCGCCGGCCGGTATTCCGATCGCCAGAGGATAACGGAAACAGCTGGCGCTCCGATTCGATACTCATTCAGTGGCCATCGATTCCAATTCGCCGGAGCATACGTCGCAATCTCCGCAAGAATTCCATCGGTCTCGATCTCGAACGACAAATCGCGTCGCCGACGGATGCCTGGGCGTCATTTCCGATCGCGCTGCTGATTGAGAAGGCGCGGATTCTTCTGCTTCTTCTTCTTTTTTTTTAATGGATTTCAGCTGTAACCTGGACTGAATTCGGCGATTGGAGATCGGTTCCGGCGATGGCGGCGTAAGAGCTTCGGAATCGAGCCGAACCCGCATGGCGTCCACCAGCAGAATCGAGTCCGATGGAGAGGAAGAGCCGCAGGAAGAGGAGGTACGCTCGCGACGTGATCGTTCTTTATGCTTCAGTTTTCAGGGTTTGGAACTTCTGTCACAATGCACCTCGTGTCGTCTTTCGTACTGCGTTGGTCTGAATTTCCTGGATAATGGCCGTTTGCGTCGCGTGACAATTAGTTTGTATGCGTGGCTCCCGCGGGATTAAGCAAGTTCATGCTGTATTGTTGTTTTCGGAACTCGAAATGCTAATGCTACCGATGATTGCTCGGATAGGCGGGCTGTCTCCATGGTTCTGTTAGTGTTAAGTTCAGGAGAGTTAAAGACAGATTAAGGCCGTTGAGTTGCTGAAATGAAAGAAGTTTATAACTGCAAAAAATAACAGAATTACTGTATAATCATAATAATTACCATTTTGCTAGATTCTTTTAAATCACTATAATTTTTGGCGATGGTTCCATGGAGGAAAAATGTCAATACAAATGAGTAGATTCTTAACTATACTTTTATTTCCCGTGCAGCTTGAACGGTTTGATGATTTTACTCTGGCTTCTTCATGGGAGAGGTACTGCAGACTGATGACATGGTCTAATGGCACCAATGGACCAGGTTTCTTTGATGGATTTCTGAAATCCAAATTAACTGATCTGGTGAATTTTGATTGTCTCTAGATTTATATCCGACATCGAGGCCGTTTGTCGACAATGGATGGCCAATGGACCAAAAAACTTGTTGGTAGGTCCACTTGATATAAAATCTATCTACCTTGATATCGAGGCCATTTGTATTCAGAGATACTGAATTTTTTTTTTTTTTTCAAAAACAGAGACTACTCTTTTGGTTGCGAAATTGAGTTTCGTACGTTCGTTCGTTTGTGATAGAATAGCTTTGTGAATGCCTATTGTATCAAAAATATAGTTTTACCTTTCTTCCTATAAGACTTCCAAAATCATTCTAGAGGCATTGAAAAGCCTGTTTCACATTGGTAAAGATATTCTAATTTGGCACCCTATTTTCTTAAGTGGCATTGAGGGAACCTTCATCAACTCCATTAATTTTTTTTTTTGGTGTTTCGTTAATCCGAATGGTATGTGTTGTTAGTCGCTGAACATTGTCAAAACTGGCAAATGGAATATATTCCAGTTGTTACACTTGTAGCACCTGCTACTAATGGACCAAGCCATTGAAGCAATTTTTTCTTGTTGCTCAGATTGGGGCACACTTTAAGACTTAGTTTTAGTCTGTGTTACCCCTTTGAGCTCTGAGGAATGTTCTATTTAAAGGTTGTTCATCATTGCATTTTGGGTCAAGCTCTATTCAATTTCAAACTGATTCTTAACAAAATTAAAAATCAGTCGGGATTACAAAGTATCCGGCAGAACAGGCATATGAGGACTTTTTGAATGGTTCAAGGCTGTTTGTCACTTCATTAATCAATTTTGTGTCCAGTTAAATATATGCTGTTGTAAAGATTACTTCGCGAGTTGTGTAGATTCGCCGAGAGAATACAATCTGACTTGTTGTTATGTAGAAAAAAGGTGCAGTTCACTTAAGTCCGTCTAAGAACTTGTATAAAGTGAAGTCAGAGCTGAAGTATGCCATGAAAAGCTATTGCATGGAGTACCACTTTGAAACCGACGGTGATGGTAATTCAGTCTCTTTAATTGATTCAATGGCCAGATGTTCATATGAATCCATCTTTATAGTATTCTCTTAATGCAGGAAAAATAGCGGACTGGGATTGCTCTCTTCATGATCTCCAACTATGTTTTGGTGTCAAAGCCTTTTTGGTATAATTTGTTGTAGATCTTGCTGGCAAAATTATAACTATGCAGCACTTTTTGCTTATGTTCCATTGCCTGGATTATCAGGTGATTGCTCCTCAAAGTGCTAGTGGTGTCATTCTTGATGCTCCAGAGTCTAGTAAGCTTTTGAGCTCGGTGGCAATTGCTTTATCAAATTGCTCAAGGTGGGGATTTATGATGAAGCCTTAAGTATACAAATACTAAGAAGCTCATTTGATTTCAGTGTCAAGTTATCCTAGAGCATCACTTTTCTAGATGTGGTATCAATCACAAAAGTGCATAGTAAGTCTTAAGCCTTGTGTACGAAATGCAATCAAGTCCTAACCTTTCAATTGGTTTGTTCAATAAACTCTTAAACCTTTTTCAAAAATGCAATAAAGTCCTTTCAGTGAATAGTATCTAAATTTACCTACGTGTCACTTAAACATTGCCTCCACGGTGTCCTTCGTTGTATATTTTAACATAAGTTTCACAACTTAATTACATTTTTCAGAAAAGGTTTAGGACTTAATTGACATTTTAAATGTTTAGGACTCGACCGCATCTTTTGGTAAAGGTTTAGGACTTCATTCAATCCATTGACAAATTTAGGTCTCCATTGGATTTCGTACATAGAGTTTAGAACTTGTAGTGCAATTTTCCCTGGCACCAACTTATGAGAGTTGCTTATCTCCTTGAACAATATGACTGATGCTTATGCACTTAGGACTCATTCACATTGCATCTTACTTGGTGATGCACACTTCTCCTTCTTTCACTTCCCAATTAAGTAAGTAGACACTTTTTAAATCTTTCCGACATCGGTAATGCAGTATGTGGCCAGCCTTTGTTCCTGTGCACGATCCTTCGAGGAAATCATATATTGGAATCCAAAGTATGGGAACAATTTTCACTAGAAGATTTGAGGCTGATCATATCAGCAGTCAAGTTCCTGTGAAACTGATGCATTTGGAAGGATTGTTTGAATTATTTGTTTCTAAATTTGTAAGTTCCCTTTCCATGCAGATAGTGAGTCTGTATTAATTCAATGTTGATCAAATTAGGCACTTTGTTGCTTTTCTTTCTTATTTCAGTAATCTCAGGGATGATCAAACATATGACTTTCTATTCCCTCGACATGTGACATTTCTTTGCATGAAAAATCTTCTTGAAGTCGAGTTAGATTTGTGACTGTCCTCTATAAAGTAGAGATGCCAGAATGATGTCATTTTCTCATTAGAAGAAATTCCCGATATTACTTTTCTGGGCCTATAATTTACGAGATATTGTCTCTTTGAAGGTTCATGCTTTTCATGTGTACACTACTTTGTCGGTTTTGGAGAACTGCTTACATTGTTGCTTTTGTGCTCTACTAAGTTCCTTACCTTATACTAAGTAATTGGTGTATCTTCTCATGTTGAAGGCCTATTCGACATTGGACTTCTCCGCACATTTTTTCCAAGTCCATTTCACAATGAAGCTAACTTACAAAACCATTTCTCATGATGACGACGATGCCACTCGTGGAGCAGATGCTGAATTTGTTGAATCTGGAGGGAGTCCTAAAGGTGACACTCACACCAGAACACAATGGGATGACGATTGTCCTTGGAGTGAGTGGTACTCTGCAGAAGACCCCGTGAGAGGTACGTTTCCAGTTTGGAAATCTTCAATGCCATTATCTCATTTCAAATGGTTGAAATGTGAAACCGCCTTTTGAGTCAGTGTGTCTTGACATCTGCTCTGCTTTTATAGTTAAAGCGTTGTGCCCCAACAGTAATAAATCTTTTAGCATGCTCAAAGGATTATCCACAGCTCTCTTCATTTTTCTTCTGAATGTAGCGGCCCCAAAATATCTGGACATCAACCTGTGACTAAAAATTAGCTATTAGCCCATGGGGAACTAAAGATTTGACTCGAGTAGTTAGAACTCATGCTTTGAAGTCATTTTTTCAGACCCAGAGACTACTCTTATTGCTGATTATGAGGAATCTCTAAGCAGCCTATGCATTCAACTGAATCCTCTTTGACAAGATCTATATCTAAAACTTCCCATGGACCTGCATACATGTTGACTTAAGAGAAATACTTGCAGTTTGTTTGTTTTTTTTTTTTTTTTTTTTTTTTTTTTTTTGGGAGGGTAAAATATACAAATGCAAGATATTTTTAATATAGAACTGAACAGCTCTGTGTGCATATCAAATTGTCAAGCCCACTCAGGGGATTAACAAGGAAAGGCTGGCAATCATGTGGGGTGGGGTTTGTCTTTAGTTGCTAACAAAATACTTAATATGTACGCCTCAAGTCTAACCTGACTAATTTTTGTCTATAGGAATTGAATTGGTCACCATATGGACCGACAAGATGGTAGAAAGTTCTTCAGAAATGGCAGAACTTGAGAATGCATCTCCTCATGAAGCTCAAAAGTGGATGTTATGTCCCAATATTTCTTCAACAATGTAAGAATCTACTTCTTTTGTTGCAATAACTAGAGCTCTTGATTTATGATTGATCTATTTTGGGCTTTAGACACAGATTACAGAATGTATTGGTCAATTTTAGATCTGCCTGTAATCCTGATTTGGAACTGATGGTTTCAGAATTTAAAGGAGAATAAAATAAGAATATGCTTGTTTTTCCATTTTTGTTAAGGATTGAAGTTGACGCTTGTTAGTAAATCATGCTCCTCAATGGTAAAAGTCCAAACATATTGATATAGACTACAGTTGGAGTGTAACTTGAACGGATTACATTTATTGCCTACCAGTACTTGTCGTGAAAGTTATTGCACCATGTATTCTTTTTTAATAAAGTTACCAACATGTATCATATCCAAAAGACTTGGCATTGTCATATTTGTTTCTCCTCAATGCAGTAACTTCAACTTGTAGTTCACTGGAAAATATGGAACATAACATAAGTTGCTTACTTTTCAAGTTCCATCTCCTCATTATCCCCTATGCTAAGTTAATGGTTGTATTTCTATCTTATATGCCCTTGCTGTTTGATGGGCCTATTGTTATAGTATTTAAATCATATTTATCACCTTAGAAACACATTTGCAGCTTAAGTTGACTGTTACAAAATCAAAGAATCTATAAACTATTAATCTTCAGAATCTCTGTGATTTGTAAGCTATCCAGTTTCAGAAGCTTTGTCTGTTGTGTTATACTCTGGGACTACTTACGAGCTATTACTTGTAACCAGAAGTGATGGATCAAGAGCAAACAATGTTGGATTTGCTTCTCAGCTGTCTTTGCTAGTTGATGCATTGGATATGTCTTTTGAGGCTCAATTTATGGAGGACTTTGTTTCTGGTTCGTCAGTTATGCTCTAGTTGTATAATCTACTCTATGTTTGTTTTGCTGGAAATGATACTACTAAAAGGTTCCACTGTTCTCCTCCTCTCTCTCTCCCTTTTGCAGTGGAAAAGCCTGGTATGGATAATTTGAAGGCGTCGATGGTTGTTCCTCCTCCATCGGTTGTTGACCGTTTGCTGAAAGAATTATTCCAAGATGGTATCCAATATTTCACGTGCGAAATGGTTTTTGTTCATTTTAATTTTTTTTCTATCTTTTTAAAAAAAAAAATTATTTGTTTTTTTTTTTTTTTTTTGGGGGGCGGGGGTTGGGGGGAGGGGGAGGGGTTGTTATAAATGGTTTCTCTTGAAGATTGTATGTCTACTAAGCATGATAATAACCTGGAAGATAGCATAATGTTTCAGTACATCTTTTTGATTGATCAACACAAAGGGTTGTGATAACACTTCAGACTGGTCAACATACATAAATAAAATGAGTTATTATATAGGGGGAAACTGACATACATACAATCGGCAAGATGACCCACCTTCAAAGCAGTAGTATTTGATGGGATTGTTGCAGGAGTGCATAATTTGCGGTTGCTTGGCAATTTGTTTCTTAATAGCATGCAGGTAGTTTTACTTTCTAGGGTGCAGTGCCAGCTGATTACATGTTTCACTAAGAGTTAACTCAGCCAAATTGTTTATCTCACTAGTTTAGCTGATCATACAAAGTTTAGAAGTCTTCTTTGTCATGGAACTTGTGATGAATTTGTTCTGGTTGGAGCCAGCTGAACTGTTGAATCTAGGATAGCTTGGCTCAAACTTGAGGTAAATAATCGAGTTTATCAGTGTTGCTGGTAGTTTTAATGCATTGCTTGTTTCTGAGCCTTTTTCCTTGATGGGCCAAAAGAAGAGGAATTGTAGAATAAATGGTGATGAGATGAGTTGCCCGATGAAACAAGTCCTTAACTGCGGCTGAAAATTTAATAAATTTATCCTTGTCACGTGGTTGGAGCTAGAAAACAATCAAAGGGGTGTGCATTTCCTCATGCTGCTGTGATTAATAAAAATTTCTTGATCTGAAACCACATATACTGGATTTCTGAGTCACTGTATTCTTGTTCTCCTTGCATTATCTGCAGGTGTCAAACTTTCAGGTTTTAGAAAGAGTGAGCATAAGAATTCACGATTTATAAAGGGTGCACCTCTTGAATCACTCTTTGCTCAGTTTTGTCTAAGCTCTCTGTGGTTTGGCAATTGTAACATTCGTGGTAAGTTCGAAGTATATGTTGCACTTTGGTGAACAAATTTACAAACAAACATTTTATAGAAGATACCATTACAATAGAAAGAGATATTAGCTGTCAATAATTTGGTTCAGATTGTTGGGTATCCTTTCAAATCATGTATTTCCTTTTTCTGAAGAACGTATTGTCTTTGGTGTGTAGCTATTGCTTCATTCTGGATAGAATTCGTCCGGGAAGTTCGTTGGTGTTGGGAAGAGTCACAGCCATTGCCTCGAATGCCTGGCAGTGGTTCAATTGACTTATCGACGTGTTTAATAAATCAGAAATTACAAATGGTAATAATTATTGCCATTAATTGAAATTTTGTTCTTGTTTAGTTTTTCCTTCAGTAAGCTTATGTTTTAAAGTTCCACACATTGAATCTTTTTATGTTCACATTCTTTAAATTGTAGTTTTGTTATGTTCCTTAATCATGCTAGTCAGATTATTTTCCCTGTTTGTAGATTGAGACTGTCCAGAACAAGTTGATTTGTAACATGGATTGGATTAAATCTAGAATCATTATTATGTGCCACAGAGATGAGATAACATGGGCCAACTTGTGGTTAAATTTGCATGGATATCAAATACACTGGCAGTCAAACATTGGAGGTCTATGAAGCAATCTCCTGATAATATTTGCAGTAAATATTATAATACTGAGGATATGAACTCTTTCCCCTTGGTGTGCAATTTCCTTTAGAATTTGCTCTCGGCATCCACAGCTAGTTTTGAATTTTACATGCAACTTGCAAGTGCTTTTCTATGAGTGATGCTGTCACGATACCTTGCTCTTATAGACTATTTTTCTAACTCTTTCTTGCTGCCTTGGCTTTTCTAGTTTATTAATACATCGTCCATCTTTTGTTATGTTTTTATTATTGCGAAAAAGTAAATCCCTTCTGTGATGATAGTAGACCTTTCTACTGTGAAGCTCTCTTCTCAAGATGGAAAAACTGGCTTTTTGCTCATATTTTTTATATGCATTTCTTTTACAACTCTATAATCCCAGACTTTCATAAGGTTAGGATTGCCACTGGTAATTATTTGCTTTGGCTTTGATATTGTGCTTGCAAATGCAGTATCATCTTTGCTGCTGCTTTTGTTCATTCATTATTCTTTATTTTTAATGTGAACTGGGCTATTATTCTATATGTTGAGGACATATGATCAAATTGGGGAGAATGTATATTCTGCATCCAATTGTCCTCATATTGTTGGTAGATAATGAGGCTAAAATTGTTCAACTTTGCTGCTTTGACATCCAGCTTGCAATATGCATTGAAAAGAAGCAACAACTGAATGAAGAGTATCATGATTGTATTGGAAGTGAAGATGATCATTCAGTAAGCATGGTGAAATTTCTATAGCATTTGGTGCTTCTTTTGTCCCATTTCACTAAATAATGATATTCTTGTTCATGTCAATGAAATGTCCTTTTATTTCCTGATTGTACAAACAGGAAAATGATCAAGTTGTGGACGTTTCATGGAAAACACCAGACCCTGGCGAGCACTCTGATGAAAAATGTGACAGGTGAAGTAAGCAAGTGAGGGATGCTTCTTGTTCTTTATCTGCTTAATACCTGTCTTTCGGGATGAGGCTCTGCAGGTTTCCTATAAGTACTTGTACTATCATTATAAAGTGCATCATTAAGCTTTAGCTCATTCAGCTAAGGTTAAGACTGTGCATTGCTCCAATTATAAGGACGATATATTTGACCCGCACTCTTCAAACAATGTGAGAGTCTTAGTACCTTCATGCTTTTGTTTTGGCTGAGCTTATGGCCGATGGATGTTCCTACCATAAAGGCTTTAGTTTAGTTGTAAAACTAATAATATGTACATAATAACTCATAGGGTTTCTGCCAAACTACTCTGGATAAACATGATTGAATTTCAAAAATGGTTTTTTAAGGTTATGCCCGATTTTAGGCAAGCATGCATACTTTAATCTCTTAAGCATTTCTTGTTATAAGCTGTCACTCAACTTTCCACAATCCTAGTAATTTTAGTTTCTTGTAATAAAGCCTGCTTACTCTCAATATTCCGTCTATATTCCCCTTCTCGTCTTGTTCCATTTGATGTGTTTGTAGTTTGTACATTTTCAATTTGAGCTAGACCTATGTATGATTGAATTGTTTGTAGATGTCCCCTATTGGATGGTTAACTCACTTCCGTTATAGCTAGGACAGATGTTGCGGGAGATCTCTCAGATCTCTTAATAACTGATGGGGTTATGGGTGATGTCATCTGGAATATCAATGCTAGTGCAAAGGCTGAAAAGTATTAACTCCATACAAAATGGGTTTGATGTTTACTTTAGCTCCTACTATTTTGGTAATTGGCAGAAGATGCATTTAGCAGTGCTGTGCATGCAGAGAAACTATGTGTCTTTAGTATTCTGTCAAATCCTAAAAATGTATGTTCAGTCCGTTGGTCTCCAAAACAATGGTTCCTTGCTATGAAGGTTAGCAAATGATGGATAAATTGAAGCAGTATGAATGTCCTTAATTAACTTATGATCTGGTTAACTGGAATAATAGATTGGAAGTGTAACGAGCAATCTGTTCCTATCCTATCCTTCTTGGGGCAAGGTTATTTTTATTTCACCACTAAACTTAAGGTAAAGCAGCTAGTTGATGGGCTTTTATGATGGATGATGTTTCCTTAAAGAAACGTGAGGTTGTTACGCTTGATTTGAAATTTACATACAAATAGCTTTTACTAGAAGCATGTTCTCAATTGTCATCCTACAAGCACATTTTTACTTGATGTTTTGTTGTTGATTCTGACAGTCCTTCAACACCAACCAATTTTCCCAATTCTGTAAATGGTGGGCCAACATATGGTACTAAGCCAGATGATTTAACACCTTCTGATTCTAAATCTTCCAATTATATGAGGAGGGGTTCTGCTGGTGTGGTGGGTCCAATGATGCTCCTGAAGTCACGTCAAAGCTTGCATGCCCCATTCACACAGGTTTTTCAACATCTTGGACTAATTGAAACTCATTGCATCTGGTTGGTTATGACTTTTGTAATGACACGGTTGGAAATCTTTCATTGCCTTGATAGGAGGCACCGCTTATGACAGAAGATATGCATGAAGAACGATTGCAAGCTGTCGATGCTTTTAGTGATTCTTCTGTAAGTCCATGCTTAAACTTTCAGTGACAAGTTCCCTTACTGAATTATTCGGCTGCCTGCATTGTTAATATCCTTTTGAGATCCTTAAATTATCTGGAATGTTAGCCTGCCCTTAAATACCTTCTTCATGTGAAAACACCTGAGTAGCTCATTTTGCCAGATAGTTTGTCTAGCTGTACGTAAAGGAAACAAAGATGGAATCAATACAGTTAATTATAGTACTTTTCGAGTTTACGTTGTACCTAAGGCAGAAAAGTATCTAGTGTCAATAGGGGTTGTCATCTTGTTTGTCTGCATGATGATATGGTAACTGGAGGACTTTGAGCTTGTTGTGCCTGCATCTATTTCAAACGTAAGCTTTCTTTTTGTAAGGTCTAAAATTATTTGTTTTGGCTTTTTGACCCCATATTGTACAGTGGAAACACCCCCTTTGTTCCCTATTTTGGATTTTAGATCCACGGAACAATATGTTGGTGCCGAAACAAGGAAGAGTTGAAATGGTAGATCAATGAGACATATAAAAATTGTAACTTTTTCTTTTTCATTTGTCTTGATCAGTTTATCTCTGACTCTTGCATGTTCATATCTTTCCATATTCCAATTTCCAAATCAATCTAATATATTTTCCTCATCTAATTGCAACTAATGTGGACTGAATTATCTCCTGTTCTATTTGCAGAGTTTTTCTGCTCAGTTGGAGAAAGAGATCTTATATTTAGGTATTTATCTTCTAATAAAGTGTCCTCCGTGGATTGGTACAATTATCCTTAAAAACACATTGACAAATTTCTGACCTTGTATTATGAATATGAACACTCATGATAAACTCAATGAATGTCATTTAGCATGTATAGTGACATTAACCAGTTCCTGTCAAATATCTTTGATGAAAAATCTGAGGGTATTGTTATGATATCCTATATGCAGACAAGACATTGAATGGATTTTAGCAAATGAAATGCCTAACTAATTAACGTGAAAACTTGGGCCATCATTATCAACCGTGCTGTTTGCCCTGTTGGGGGCTACTAATGCACGTAAAAGGTTGGCAAATATTGTTTCTATGTTGGGAGAGGAAAATGTATCTCAAAATCTCATTGTCCTCATTCTGCCGACAATGATATCCAATAGCTCTTAAAAAAATCTCGTCTAGCCAGGGTTACTGTCCATATTCATGCATCGAATATCCATGTCCAACTGTCATCATGTTCTCACATCAAACTTTAGGTTGATTTTTTTTATCGCAAGTACTTTCCTAGCACGACAACTTTAAGTTCCGAATCCTTTTTGAATTCAATGCCTTGGCTCTTTTTATTCACCATATAATGGCTAGTCACAACATAGCAGCATACATGGAGCTCCTGCATGGATATATTTGTAAAGTTGGAGGTGTTGAGTCCACTTATACTTTTCTCTTTAATGTAGTAATTATGGCATATGATTGGTACTAATGGTCTGAAAATGCTGAATCTAGACATGTCAGCATTCAAAGCAGCAAATCCAGAAGCTGTTTTTGAAGATTTTATTCGATGGCATTCACCGGGAGATTGGGAAACAGATGATACTCTAAAGAGTGAACCATCCTCAGGTTTTGCTTCTGTGGATTTAAAAAACGAGTGGCCTCCTCGAGGACGGCTTTCACAGAGAATGTCTGAACATGGAAACCTGTGGCGGAAGATTTGGAATGATGCTCCCGCTCTGCCAGCTTCTGAGCAGAAACCACTCCTTGATCCAAACAGAGAAGGAGAGAAGGTAACTTTTCCTGGAGGGAAAGATGGAATGTTCACTTCACACTTTGTAGGCATGACCTTTTTTTGGGTATAAGGGAGGTCCCTTTCGAAGTATTCCCTGGTTGTTCATGGATGCAATGTTGAAACAATTTTGTGTTCTTAGATGAGTGTTCTCAATAGTTTTTTGCTGATGCAGTGAAGCATGTCAAAATAAATAAGGTGGATTGCACTTGAATTATTTTGCTTAAAAAGAATACGACATTGCCAACAAAAGAACGTGAAATCCCGGAGTGATTTTGAACTTCTTGACATGTGCTTACCTTGCATATCTCCTTAACCTCTTTCTTGCCGGTTAGATCATGGGTCAGTAGCTTAGCTGCCAAAGATGATAACTTCTCAGTATCCAATTATTATCTTATCAACATCAAATAATATTCTAAATATCATGCTTAAATTGTTTCCATATCTGGACCAAAAGAACAAAAGGATGTATCTTTGATGCTGATGAACTTAGGTTCAGCCTTTTATTAAGTTGTGCTTTGTTTTGTGCCTTATCATTGCATTTGGTTGCATAGATCCTCCATTACCTAGAGACGGTACGGCCCCACCAGCTGCTTGAGCAAATGGTCTGCACCTCCTTCAGGGCAGCAGCTGATACATTAAACCAAACTAGTTTTGGAGGTTTGAAGCAGATGCAGACCAAAATAGATCAACTGTACCTTACTGTGGCATCTATGCTGAAGCCTTTGCAGGGTATGCTTTCTACTGTTTCCTTATGTCCATTTTACTCTTTGGCCATTTTCACGGTGGAAAATATCTCCCCAGTCTTCAGTCTGTAAACCAGAATAACATCTGGCTTTATTTTCATTGCATTCTTCAAAAAAATTTCGACCAAAGTTTATTTTAATTGTCTGCTTTCATGTATCTTTACATCTGCATGATTGCTTATGGCTCTCATACTTTTGCAGCCAATCGCTTGTCTGCTGGTAGCGAGGCAATCGAAGATCTAAAGCGTTTAAGTGTTATTTTTGGACATGTCGAGAAGTTACTAACTATAGCTGCATCGCTTCATCGGAAGTTTCTGCAAGCGCCATCCATGTCAGAGGCTATTTTCACCAGCTATCAAGAATTTTATTCAAAAAGAATGGGGACAGGTTCAGTAGAAGAAAATGGAGATATGGTAACATGCTACTAACTGATTTTTTTTTTTTTTTTTTCCGATGGCTATAGAGTTACTAATTAAGCACAATTAAAGAAAATGAAGTCTGGCTAGTAGATTATTCAGTGTCTGGTTGAACTCATTACTAGATTTTTCTAAACTATCTTTATTAGGGAACGACATCCTGAGTCTCTTTCATTTTGTGCAGGAGTTCAGCATGAAGCTTCAGGTGAGAAATCATGAGAGGCCAATTGTGTCAAGTATGTTCACTCCACCAACTGTTAATCAATCATGGAGAAAAGTTCTAAGCATGGGCAATCTTCTCAACGGCCATGAACCAATTGTCAGGGAGATCATATTCTCCAAGCGTGATCGAGTGAGCGGCAATCACTATGCAAGCCACACTCCTAGAGGTTACAACAAAGAAATAGAAACATATCGAATGTACATATGTGGAACCTCAAACGATCTTCGTGTAGCGCTTTCTGTCGCCTCATGTGATTAGTTTTTTTCTCCATTGGGGCGCTCTATATTCTCCATTTATTCGTTTGGTTGTATCCTTATTGTCATTTATGCGGACGTGGGATGGACTTACCCAACCATTGTCATTGCACATGCATTTAGATAGCACACAATTAATCACTCTTTGCTATCCTAATCTGGAAAAAAAAGTCTGTAGGTTCTGGTACCGGTTTGAATTGTGATTATTCTCTTTTGGCGGCAAGATCAGAATTTCTTGCATGGAAGTGTAGATCAGGACATATCCGACCTTGAACCCAAGTAGGTGGCCTGAAATGATCTTTGGTCGGTCTAAAGATGAATGCTTCTTATTTCTCAGACATAGCTGCAGTATCTTGACTTTGCGTGCTAGGCTTTTGCTTGATTTTTATCTTACATGTTAACTATGTCGGAGCATTTGCCTTTGTTTGAGCCTTCGTATGGTCCAATATTACATCTCCATTACTTGGGGGCCGGAAACAATACCGAAAGACAGCACGAGTGGCAGACGAGTGGCAGACGCACTCCGAAAGTTGAAGCCCTTGGATAAGTTTAGAACAATGGATACTGAAAGATTGGAATAAGCTCTTCGGCAGTAATGTATTCTGCAAACCTAGATATATGCATCTGTCTATAACTAAAGGATTAATAGGCTCCCGTGATCGTCAATGTCGTCCGTTTAACAGGACATGGTCCATCCTCCACCTTTATTATTGCCAATAATTGGCGCGCCTTTTGCTTAGAGGAGCCCAGGACTGGGACTGGAATATGTAAGTTTAAATTAAAATAGAAATGATAATGTGGCGATGTGGGAGATGATTCATTCAGTGGGATCAAGATCTGCGAAAATCCTTTTGAATTTTCTACTCTCTGCGCTGATGTGCGAGAACGGAAACACTTTATACTGTGTGACTATGAAAGATGAAGTTCGATATCACTGGGTGACTGAGAGAGAGAGAGAGAGAGAGAGAGAGAGAGAGAGAGAGAGAGATGCGATTGAATCCAGGATGGGTCCAACTGAAGCCATAAACATTGAATCCAGGATGGGTCCAACTGAAGCCATAAACGAGTGAATCCAATGCTGTTCTCCGCTCAATAATTATATCCCCTGTCAGGAAAGCGGAAACGGATGATTCGACTCGATACGGGCCAGATTTCAAACCAACTCATTGACTATCACGGGACATTTCGTGATCCAAAGGGGACTCATAAGGGCCAAAATGAGGATCGGTGCTTCCTGACGAAACATAGCATTATATTTCTTAGGCACGTGCTATGGAATTTTCCTCACTGTGATATCTGCACTTGGATTCGACCTCCCTTTCCATGTCATTTCGTGGGCTTCAATGCGGAAATCGTCGCTTTTGGGGTTTCGTTTTCTAAGACAGATCTCTTTTTCAGGGTCTGTTAGTAAGCACAACACTCAACCTCACGACAGAGGGACTATCATCCGTGATCTTAGCTCAAATTTGTAATCGGCATCATCTAAGGAGACAAGACAGCAAATAATACAGCCGCCCATGTGCATCTAAAGGAAACGGTAACAACGGAAGCGGCAAGATGAAGATTTTACCAGGAGTTTTATACATCTGCACCAATGACTGAACTACAATTTATGGCACTGCTATCTACCTACTTACGTCGATACTTCCAGTAAACGACGTTGTGCGTACTCCATTTGTTTTTTATCTGGTTCCGGCTTAGGAGTTAGGAGGTCATTAATTTACATTATGTGCAAAAAAAAAAAAATGGTTGAGGTAAAACAATGGGGCCATGAAAGTGACATCTTTTGTCCTGAACATCTTTTGTCCTGAATGCAGAGGGTCCTAGAGAAAAAATCTTGAAGGCCAGGCATCACGTATTGATCTGCCCATCAAGCATTCATAAATTGTATAATCTCAAATTTTCAGAGTGGCGAACACTCGGAGTGCCAAAAGTTAGAATAGTGATACTTAAATACCAAAATCGGAGTAAAATAGATCACTTAAGTGTCAACGACGAGAAAATCCGACCAAAATGATGACGTGGCGATTTTCCGATGATGCAAGTACAAAACGAAATGTCAACGGTGAGAAAATCCAGTCAAAATGCTGACGTTGCGATTTTTCGACGAAACAAGTGCAAAACGACGTCTTTTTGCATGCTAATGCGACTAGACAAGTGCAAAAATAACATTGTTTTGCTACTAACGTGGGTAAATAATTAATATAAAAATTAATTAAATTAAATTTAAAACTAAAAAAAAAAAAAAAGATGGAGATTGCAAGCGGCGATGGCTAAGCCCTCGTTGTCGCCTCCCCGTCGTCGTCAAGAAGAGCAGGTAACGGTGGGGGAAGGGTCGGCTAGAGTTGTTGGGCCTTGGCTAGGGACCGGCCATCTCGGCCAACCGGCGTTGAGGGCTCGCGACCCCTTGCCTAGATCTGGGACAAGGGTCGCGCCCCTCCACTTGATCAAGCGAGGGTCGTTGACCCTCACTTGGCCAAGTCAAGGGCTGCCGCCTTTTAAGGAGGGCTCGTGGGCCCTCGCCGTCGTACCCTTAGCCAAGGCCAATCAACCTCAGCCGACCCTCCCCCTATTTTTGGCGACGACGGGAGGCGGCGGCAAAGGCTCGTCCCGCCTTCGCCTCCTCTCTCTCTCTCTCTCTCTCGTTTTTTTTAATAGTTAAATATATTAAATTATTATTTTAAAAATATATATTTTAATTTAATATATTAAAATTCAAAAAAGAAAAAAGAAAAAGAAGAAGACAAAACGACATCATTTTGATTCTTCATTGTTGACTCAGTTTTCCAGCATGCCACGTGGAGAGTTATATTATTAAAAAGTTGCCACGTAGGTTTTCCGGTCACCTTTACCAGACTTGACACTCAAGTGTCTTATTTTTGAAAAAGAAGTGGCATTTAAGTGTCATTTTCATAACTTTTGGCACTTAAGTATTCTATCGTGTCAAGTTTTGACGAAGTGTACTTTTGCCCAAATTTTCATAGCACGAAGACAAGTTCGGGTAACATTGTCTAGCTCATCTTTGATGGCGCTAAAGCCTAGACCATATATACGGATGAACTTCATAACTTGTCGTGAGCTCTGAGGAAGAGTTCAACCATGGTTACGAAATAGCAACCTCTTGAAAGCTACTTCTTTCTGGAGCATATCCAAGGAGGATTCTTGCTCATGAAACTAAAGTCAGAATTTATTTGAGAGAATGCTCACTTGCCTTAAAAACGCTCAAATTTGAGGTGTAGCAGCTGCTCGGCTTATCATTGAATAAGAGTATCCTTTCCCTAACCATAAGGAGGGGATGCCAAAGGCAGAGCTAATGATTGGAATAAAGTCGTAACAAGATACCCATGTAAAAAGGCATGGCTTGAAATTTTAGTGATGAGTTGTATTCAAAAGATTTAAAATCAGTATATATTTTATACATGCTGGGGAGATCCTCGCTAGACAAGTCCATACTCAATGGGGAAATTGAATTGAAATCTAAAGGTGGAAGTACTTATGATGGACTTATCAAAATTTTCTTTTAGAAGGCGTGGAACTCGACATGTTTTATATCTTATCTAATTAATGGTAAAATGTATACTTTCTAAATAATAACATTCATGGAAATCTCGACAAACGCCCAATGGCTATGGGTTAGCGGGGCGGTCGCTGTCCATCTCTCTTATTCTGCCCCCCGGAACCAAAAGGTTTTAAATTTCATTAAAAAAATTTAAAAAAAAAAGGATTTTTAAGCAATTGGGGATTTTTAAAAAGGAGGAATCTCACGCACCGTAGTACTATTCAATTAATTTTCTATGGGCTAAAAGGTCCTAAATTCATCAACTTCCTAGCAGTCAATTCACGTTAAAACGTGGAGAGATTGATTGCTCCATTATTATATTCGCGTCTTTATGTTTAGTGCCTTACATTTGGCATTAGTAGCTACAATTGCAAATAGTTTTTTTTTTTCAAGGGCGTTGGTTTCCTCATTTTAAAAGTTTTCCTGGATTATTACGAAATATGCTGTGTCCGGATCGCGATAGTGTACCTCAAAGAAAGCATTATATATACAATTGCAGCATCTTTTCTTGGACTCGTACACTGGAAAAACACCCCAAACGTGAATCTATCATCCCATAGGTTAGACAGCTACAAAACGCTAATTTGATAAACCACGGCGGCACTATTTACATAGCACATCACGGGCAACTGATTGCAGCTGTCCAACATCGAAATTAATCATCCCTGGAGCGTCTTTACTTAACCACAGCGAAAACCCTAATCACGTGTTGCCCTAATCTTAAGATCCAGCACGATCAACGGAAGATCCCCCACGGAAAATGCATCTTTGGAAAAGCAAACGGAAGAGAGCATAGAGATGTATGGCTGTGCTCATGTTGATGACCGTATTATGTATGCTTAGAACAAATGGTGGTGCTAGGAGTTAACCGCGAGATATCTCGGACTGAAGGCTCTACAGAATGGTCATTCAAACAGAAATTTAACTTTCTTACACGATATTAAAGGGGAAAAATATCAAAAAAGTCATAAACATATTACATTTATATTTTATACTAATTTAATTATAAACTTTTCAATTAGGCCAATTTAATTCTAAATATTTTCACATCGATACCAATTGAATCCATCTGACGAATTTAGGGAAAAAAATTGCTAATGTGGATGCCGGCAATATTATGCGGCATGACCAACGCTGATGTTGACAAATTTTATAATTTTTAATATCTTTTTCGATTTTTTATTTTTATTTTTTCTCTTTTCTTTTCTTTCTCTTTTTTTTTTCCTTACCCTTTGGCCGGCGCCGACGAGGTTGTCGACTGACCATCGTTGGCCATAGGTTGGTCTGGGCGAGGGCCTTTGCGCCCTTGCTTGTAATTAGTGAGGGTGTCGGGCCTCCTTCCAGATCCAGAGGAGGGCTGAAACGCTTGCCTGTTGGCCAGCAAAGGCCACGATGCCCTCACCCAAACCAGGCAAGGGTGTCGCAAGTCTCGCCAGCCACAGGCAAGGGCCTCCACGCCCTTGTCGGCCACGAGTGAGGGTGCGAAGGCCCTCACTTGTCGCAAGCAAGGGCGGTGACAGCCTCGGGCGAGGGCCTTCGCTTGTGGCCAATAAGGGCGCAGTGGCCCTCACTAGTGGCTGGCAAGGGTGTAGAGGCCCTCATCCAAAACAACCTGTGGCTGCCCAGGTAAGGGAGAGAGAGAATTCATAAAAAAATTCTAAAAAAATTATTAAAAATTAAAAATTTTGTCTACGTCAGTGCCGGTTGTGTTACGTAAAACTGTCGGAGTCAACATCAATAATTTTCAATCTAAATTAGCCAAATGGACTCAATTGGGATCAATATAAAAATGTTTAGGATTAAATTGATTTGATTAAAAAGTTACTAGTGAATTAGATTTAAGGTGTGTTTGGTATAACATTTCCAATGAGCCCTTTAGGGAAATGCCAACTATTTTAAAGGAACTTTTACTTGAAACAGTATTGGGAAGACTGAAAGCCTAATATTAGTAGGGATTAGTTTTGAGCTTTCAACATTTGATCAAATGCTAAACTCATTTTTTCTTTCAAAGCTACCTTTATCAATTCTTCAAATTTCTAATTTTATACCTCATTATTTTTTTTATTAAAAAGGGCCAAACCCTTCGTTGCTCCAACGAAGAGCTATGGTCGTTGGCAAGCTAGATCTGGCATTGGTGGCCATCGGTTGAGGTCACCTGAGGTTGGGCAACCCAAGTGACGCACAACCTAGACAACTATTGCTTGGGTTTCGAGGCCGCGAGATCTAAGTGGCGGTCACCTGGGTTGCGCACTGCTTGGGTTGCATGACCGCTAGAGGTCACTCGACATCAGGCAATATTGATCAATCATCGTTGGCGGCCGTAACCCTTCGCTAGACCCACGAAGGGTTTGGTCTTTTAAAAAAAAATATATATATATATATATTTGATTTTTTTTTCAATTTTAAAGAAATTAAAATTTAAAAAATAATATTAATCACTAAAATGCTTTTCAAATGTGTTTTATACCAAATGTCATTTCTCTTAAAATTGCTTCTCAAAGCATAGTTTACTAAACGGTTTTTGCATTTACTATCTAAAGTCTTTTAAATTAAATTGCTTTGCATTTGCCTAGTGGATTTTCAAAATACTAAATCAAATGCACCTTTAAGACTTTTTTGGTACTTTTCCCGATATCAAAGGGAATTGAGATTTTTATTAGCTAGCTAGCTGGTTTTGATGAAAGATGCTGTCTCAAGTTGGATACACGTCATTGTTGGAAGATGAGTTATTTCCTTGTTGATGTCCTTTGTGCATCTCCTGTCTTAACGAGCTCAGAGTATAGTCCACATGTATGGAACTCAAAAGTCTGATGAAGAGCACGTCTGTCCCCCAGAAAGGAATCGCTGGACTCGAACGTTTATCCTCGTTCTCCCAAATTCCAATGAAATGATTTCCAGAGGAGTTTTTGTCTTGTTAGGAAGAAACTTGAGGACATGGTCAGTTCTGGCAAGTACCAGGAGGCGAAGGCAGACGAGTTTGTTTCTCATTTTTCCTCTTCGAGTTTGAAGGAAAAAAAGAAAGAAAGCTGAGTTCTGCCTGACTTTTCGCTTGACCGGAGTAAAGACGAAGACTTTTACATGAGCCCTCCCCCGTTATAGCCGTGACACACGTGTTCTTGATCTTACCTTTTGCGCAATCAGAAAGCACTCCTTGTCCCAATGACAGCCGAACCGTTCGGTTCATGTTCCGAAATTATACCTTCTCCTTAGATCCTGCCGGACAGCAGACATCTCTTAATCATTTAGAATCCCGGTGATTCATTTCGTCCTTACCACTCGGGTGAATTCATTTGCATCGAAGGGTGGAATTGATATCGAATATTATTGAAATCCCACATAACTATCAAATTTAATGATTTATATCCATTGAGTTTCGCGTCGATACCATGAATTGAAGTTTTTTTACTCAAACTCGACGGAAGGACTTAAACCGCCATGTAACTAATTCATGGTTAATTAGCATTAGCTTCTAAGGATTCGTGAAGATAAATGTAATGGTATTTCTCATATGAATGATGACTAAACGTAAAAAATACCTATGCTTTTTTGTTAATAATGAAATATTATCTCTCGAAATTATCTGAAAAATATTACAACGAGATGTGGGTTGTCGAGACATGATAGATAAGTAATAATAATATGAGATTGGACTTGGAGTCGTGTGCTCAAAACCTTCTCAAAGTGTTGGTCCAGATGATGCCGAGGATTAAGGGCAGTGGGTTTTACCACTTGAATCACAGTTTTGCATCATCATCACATGCTGATTATGAGAACGAGGGATTGTCGGCTCACGCATGCTTTAATTCATCAGTATTGGACGCCATTCTTGGTTGCTAGTGTTCCTTTTTTCTTTAATGTACTTCCACTCGTTAGTCGTCTAAAGCGGCTCTCGTTTCACTTCCCTTCTTTCCTCATTTTCTTGCTTCCCCTATCAAACCTCTCTCTCTCTCTCTCTCTCTCTCTCTCTCTCTGAAGGGAAAAAAAGAATAGAAAAGAGGTATAAGATCAGAGAACGAGTCCTGCCCGTGAGAGGATCCACTCATCAGCAGCCTCTCCCCCTTCATGCTTTTCACAGAAAACGATTCTCTCCGCCTTGTCAGTCCTATAAACTGGTCGAGAGAGCGAACAACACAAAAGCCAGCAATCCACACACACACACACACACCGATCATTTCCAATTCCACATCGCGGATCACTGATCCGTCATGGATTCAGCATCCGGCGCCGGAGCATCGCCGCCGGACCCGCACGGCGTACTAGTAGTTCCCACAACCTCGACGACCGCCGAAACCATTCCGGGACCGTCATCGCCGCAGGAGGCGGCGGCGGCATCCCAACCCAGCAGGTACGAGTCGCAGAAGCGGAGAGACTGGAACACGTTCTTGCAGTACCTCCAGAACCACAAGCCTCCCCTGACGCTGGCCCGGTGCAGCGGGGCCCAGGTGCTGGAGTTCCTCAAGTACTTGGACCAGTTCGGCAAGACCAAGGTCCACATGAACGGCTGCCCCTTCTTCGGCAATCCCAGCCCGCCTGGCCCCTGCGCCTGCCCTCTCAAGCAGGCCTGGGGCAGCCTCGACGCGCTCATTGGCCGCCTCCGGGCTGCCTTTGAGGAGAACGGCGGGCGGCCCGAGTTGAACCCTTTCGCCGCGAGGGCGGTCCGGATATACTTGAGGGAGGTCAGGGAAAGCCAGGCCAAGGCCAGAGGGATTCCCTATGAGAAGAAGAAGCGGAAACGGCCCGCCATCGCCACGGTGGCGGTGGCGAAGGTCACTGCTGGGAATGCGTCGGCGGCCGCCGGGAGTGATCAGGTAGGAAGTAGTGGAGAAAGCAGCAAAATGACTAACAATAATTCAGTGGCTGATGATCACAGTAGTGCTGGTGCTGGTGTGATATTATGATTTGTTAGCATAGGGGATGCTCTTGTGGATCATTTGGCAATCATTCCAAGCAAAGATTTAGTGCTGCGGATTAGTCTCGTGCGCATTCCTGCAGTAAGATTAATTACCTTTTACTCCTGAAAGTGAGCTCATTCGATGTCGGGTCTAAGTTTTCTTCAATTCTCAAGGTTTCGGAGGTCGGATCATAGTCCAATGATCTAATTAGTGCCCAATGCATTTACAAAACGATCCAACTTGAAGAAAAACGTTAGGGAAAGTAATTTCTAACGTTTCATCTTCTAAGGTAGCAACATGGGTTAAGGCCTTGCTTATTCAGCCATCCACTGTCGATCTGGTTTCCACAATCTTTTCATGAGACGTAGATGAACAGGTGACCGAGAACCCTAACGCCGAATTTTGGCGGTCTCTTGTTACTCTCTCATTGAGGACAGGGAGTCCTCACTTCTATTATGGTAATAAAATAGATGAAAACGCTTGCTAGCTGAGAGGACATTTTACAACCTAATTTTTACTCTTGCCGTGTTTGCTTGGTCTTGTTGCAGTAGTGTAAACCAACACACTTGGATAAACGACCAGTAGCCAACCATTGCCTCTAAGATTGCCCATTGGATGTTAACCTTGACTTTATTCTAATTTGGTCTACCAAGAAGACGCTTCCATCGGTCACTCCCCCCTCAGCAAGACATAAAAACAAGGTTCTCGACATGATCGATTTCTCAAGTGAAGTCTCCCATCCAATTGCATCAGATTATACAACCTATCATAACTACATCTACTATGTTGATGTCACTCGGATAATACCATCGTGTTTAGTTTAATTTTCTCTCGGCATCGGGTCGCTCTCACTCTTCTGTCCCTTTTGATGTTAACGAAAAAGTATAATGCAGTCGCGAATGCGACTTCTTCTGGCTACTTTAACAATACTACTCTTCCTTTCGTAGTCCACCTCACCTAATTTCTCATTGGTTTTTGCTCATTTAAAACCTTCCAATGATTTGAGTTCTTTATAATATCTTCTGCTTTCCCCCCTCTTTTTGTCGGCCTCTTGACGGGTTTTTTTTTTTTTTTCCTAATAAAACTTATCATCTTGTGTGTCTCCCAGTTCCAATGAAGAGGAATGTCCGTTCCTTCATTCTTGTTCGTGGATTTGCAGGATCTTCAGTGCAGGGGACAAGCAGGATCTTCATCTTCGTTTGTGGAAGAGTCTCCTTAAATTTGATAACATCTAGGAACGTTGAATTGCCTGTCGAATACAAAGAGGAAGGCACATTGGACAATGTTTATATAGGATTTTACTTTTCGCTTTTAGTTCAACCTAATTCTGACGAGGAACACACTTTGCCTTTTTAATTTTGGTCAAAAATATATAATTGTTTGACCCGTAAATTCCCGTATAACATCTTTTGATGT
This sequence comes from Eucalyptus curtisii, assembly GCA_017140595.1. NCBI lineage: Eukaryota > Viridiplantae > Streptophyta > Magnoliopsida > Myrtales > Myrtaceae > Eucalyptus > Eucalyptus curtisii. The sequence continues at coordinate 13,422,988 of CM029504.1, forward strand.
GTTTTGTTTTTTTTTTTGCCCTTTTTGAAATTTAGATTACATTTGAGGTTTTGGTGGGAATAAAAAACGTTAAACAAAAGCTCAACCGAATAGGCAAGATCCTTAATTGATCGGCAAGTCTGATCAAGAAGGCTATCTCTTGTGAAACTGAAGAAAGGAAGTGATGGGGTTGTATTCCTGCCGACTGCTAATGGAAAGCCTGTGACTGGGAGGGGTTTATAATCATGTCTCGTGATCTAAAGATTAGCTGTCATCACAATTCCAATCATCGATGGCGAAATCGTTCTAGAAGACAATTATCATATTATGTCTTATCATAAACAAAGTGAGTGGGGTGGTGCCTTGATTTCGCACGGACCACTGAGCTTAGTTTAATATAATTTATGCCCCACATTACATGATTTGTTCATATGATGTCACATTGCAATGAGACGAGACCCACTCCCGACGTCTTTTGCATTTCCCAACAAAGGCTAATGCCTCGCGATTAGCTTATTGAACGGATTTATGAGACGAGTATATATCGATGCAACCACCGTGACCTACCTACGTTAAAGGATACTGTCCGGTCACAATCACAAATGTGATGATTGTCTCGTTCACCATTGGCATCTTCTCTGCTAAAGATTTTGTCTTCCCAATTATCTCGTCGTTCGCTAGAGACTAGAAAAATGTCGCGAAAAGAATTAAAATCCGGTTCGGCAAGTGAACGAAGTTGAAATTCGGAAACAACAATGAAAGATACACTAACCCCTAATAGTTCTATCTTGTCTTTGAGGTTTCTTGGATGGGCAATTTATTGTTTGCACTGAACAAAGAAAGGAGTTCCTCAATCATTTCGGAATACACGTTTCTAATCTTAGGACACCTGGTCCGGCAACTCACGATTTACCATAGTGCAAAACTTGATCGCTACGAGTGCCAATAGCTAGCACATCGAATATTCAACAATTAGAGGGTCGAAGATGTAAGGGCAGGCTAGAGTGCAGGCGGGTCAAAGGTCGCATAACATTTGTTGGCGAAGCAATTCAAGCAAAGGAAGGGACAGAGGGATTGGGCATGTACAGTGGAAGTACGTGGGCTATGCCAACAAGTGCCGAGAAGATCGCATGACATGTTTTGTATATTTCTTTGAACCCATGTTTTCTCTCTCTCTTTTGCTACTTCAGGATCTACCCCTCGTTTCATATAAAAAACAAAACAAAAGCAGTGACATCTCGACAGACATTTAGGGTCCGTTCGTTTCGCGGAAAATAACTTCCGGGAAAATGTTTTCCGGATTTTCCGGTGTTCGGATGGCGGAAAATAAATGGTCAAGGAAAATATTTTCCGGTCAAAGGAAAATTTCCCCTTCAAATCGTGGAAAATGTTTTCCTCTTCCGTCGCACGCTCTCATCTTTCATTTTATTTTTATGCTTTCTTTTCTTTTCTTTTTTTCTTTTCTTTCTTTCCTATTCATCTTCTTCTTTGGCCCGACCGGCCACGGCGGCGTCGGCGACCGTCCGCGGCCGGCGACCCGCAAGCTAGCGGCCGGCGACCTCGCCCGGCCCTCGCCCCAGCCGGCGAGGCTCGCCTAGCCCGTCGGCGGCCGAGATCGGGCCTCGCCAGACGGGCGAGGCGGATCTCGCCGGCCGGGCGGAGCTCGTGGCTCGCCGAGATCCGACGAGCCGGGCGGGGCTCGGGCCTCGCCCGAGCTCGTTGCGAGCTTCGCCGAGCTCGCGAGCCGCGAGCTAGCCGGATCTCGGCGGCGGAGCTCGGGCTCCCGATCCGGGCGAGCCGAGCTCGCGGCTCGCCGAGCCGGCGAAGCTCGCGGCGAGCTCGGGCGAGATCGGCCGAGCCTCGAGCTCGCCGGATCTCGGCCATCGGTGAGCGGCCGGCCATCGTCGGGGAAGGAAGGAGGCGGCGGCGGCGGCGGAAGGAGGAGGAAGAAGGAGGAGGAAGGAGGCGGCGGAGGAAGGAGGAAAAAAAAAAAAAAGAAAAAGAAAAAGAAAAAGAAAAAAAAATTTCGATTTTTTAAAAATATAAATAATTAAAAGTTCATTTTTAAAAAAAAATATAAAAAAATAAAATTAATTTTTTGATCAATTAAAAATATTAAAATTTAATTTTTGATAATTTTTCCCAAACAATTAAATGAGCTAACGAACGGTGGAAAATATTTTCCACTCAAATTTTAGGTTTTGGCCGAACACAGGAAAATAGAGTCATTTTCCTGGAAAATGACTTTCAGGGAAAATATTTTAGGAAAACGATGATATTTTCCGCGAAACGAACGGGACCCTTATATCAACGGTCATGAAAGGTCATGAAGAGGATGATGAATTCCGAATTACTAAAAATATAAAGCGTGAGTTCGAAGCTCCAATAACCTGGGTTCGTCATAGTCAAACTTCTTCCTCGGTAGAGGTACACATGCATAATAGGCACATGCACCGAGGTCATTGGAGCTCTGAAAAGTTTTTAGTGATTCAGTAATCTGCACTAATCAAAGCTACATATTCACATTCAAAAGCGTCCAATTTCCTCAAAGCTTAGCCTCCTCTTGCCATCAGGCAAGGGTAGAAGGATATGGAGGCAGCTGAACACTATGCCAATTCAAAATATGTAAAACAAATAAAGATATAAACAAAGTCAAGATCAGCAAAACAGCACAACCATTTACAGCTCAAGACAACAACTATGATCCAGAAAGTACTAGGACACAACTCAAGAACTTTAACCCTTCTCATGGGACTTGCTCCCAAACAAGTTCAAGCACAGAGATTAATTGAAAACGTAAGGGCCGCAAACCTCTTACGCATCAAGCAGCATCTTTGTCCAACCCATCATTGACTCCACAGCTGATCTCACTACTTTAAATGCCGGTGATGACATTTTCTCCTTCAGGTAACAGACTGGATGACTTTTGCGTGCTTCCCTTAGTTGGACCTGATTCAAAGAGAGTTTACTGCATGCCTCGGGCTTGGCAGTACCACTGTAAGCCTCACAGATGTAGCTCATAAAGTTTTCATAATCCTGCAGGAAGACAGATGGGATGAGACAGCTTACTTTTATATTCTGAAATTAAGATACCAATCTTTGCATTAAGCACAATTCCTCACCATAAGAAGACGTGAATCCAATATTAACAAACAAAGAGATAAAACTTACATCATAAAGCGGTTTCCCATCCACCACAACCCAAGGAACATACTGATGAGGAGGCTGAAGTGCATTTGTTTCAGCCGCATATTCCAGCTCCAGCTGCAGATCAGTAAAAAGAGGATACTTGAGGATAGCCTCAGGTGCCAGCCACATATCTTGTGCATAATATTACCAGCAAACTGTTTAAAATAATAAAATTGCATATGCTTTAACTAGGACAGTGTGTAGGACTACTCAATGATTAACCTGTAAAACCCAAGAGATCGTGCAATTCTCGTTTCTGTTAGTCTATAAAAGACTACTGTGCAATTGACTTGGTGCAGTTACACATCACTTTTTTTTCCGGAATAAAATAATAAAAACAAGCTCATACTGGGGATATATAAAATAAGAGATGAAAATATAGTTTGCAAAGTTAAAAAGACTGCGATTTTCCCCTGCAAGTGCCAAAAGATAATTCCATCATGAACTTTAATTAATTCCTAATTATCTAATTGCTACAAGACTCTCTCCCAATAACAAAGTGCTCTGGTGTTAAATGAAGATATAAGTGAAGCATTCATCACAAGCAGGCTTCAATGCCTTCTACTTTTACCGTAGTTATAGGTCCAAGTGTTAAATTCAGAATTCAGGTGAAGTACTAACAAATTTCCACATCTCATCATTACTCAATCTATCAAAGTTACATATTATGGCAGATGTTCATTTGGTTTCAAAGGTTAACCAAAAAAATATGATCTACTCTGATGCAGAATAAACACTAGCTCCTTAGAACACATAAATCTAGCTGAACTTTTAGGGTGTATTTGTTAACGTTTCTATTTCTTAGAATTTCTATCATTTTGTTCCCCGAAACAGAAAAAGAACAGAAATCCGTTTGGTAACATCAGCTAATTTTTTTATTCCCCGGAATAGAAAAGTGGCAGGGAATATATTTGGAACAGAAACAAAAAGTAAAAAAAAAGTTGTTTCTTATTTTCAGGAACAATTTCTGGAACCTCTTTCTTTTCTTTTCTTTCTTTCCTTTTCTTCTTCTTCTTCTTCCTCTTCTAACTGGTCACCAAACCTTAGCATGGCCGGCGATTGGCCAGAGACGAGGTCCGGCAACCTCGCCAGCTAGAGGAGGAAAAAGAAGAGAGGAAAAAAAAGTAAAGAAAAAAAAGAAGAAAAATCTCGGAAAATCATTAAAAAAATTAAAAAAAATTCCACATCACAATAAAATTTGAGGATCGTACCAAACACATTTATATTTTTTTAATTTTACATAGTTATCAAATGCATTCTTTTGCTCAGAAACTGTTACAAGGAGTAGAAAAAAACTATTTCTGAAAACAAATTATTCCTTAGAACAAAAATGTTATAAAACACACTCTTAAATTCTATGCCATGGACTACTTACAAGATATATTCTCACATATGGAGACAAAAATATCAAGACTAACACGCATAATCTAGTGTAAACGATAGCAGACAAATGGGGTAAAACTAACCTCTTTCCCTCGCCCACCAGCATAACAATCTGAGACGAGTTTTGAATCCAATCCTAAAGGCTCGAAGCAGGATTCCCACTGGGTGTAGTCATGCGAATACACCAACTTCTCAATGCAATAGATAAGAGGAAAATGCTCGCTCTGCAGTAAAAGATCCACAATAACCAACTTATAAGAAAGCTGAATGGACAAACATACATCAAACACCAATCTCCGTGTTGTCTACACCACATGATGACTACGTAAGGAGCATTAAATGTATAAAATTGCGCCATGCTCCTAAAGGTCTGAAGCCACATTAGGGTGGCTTGCAAATCGCAATGGTCATGATTAGCATCTAATTTGCAGGGATACGAACCCTCTGAATTCAGTAACACCCAGGATTTCTATAAGGTAGTGAAGAAAGCAACAGCAAAGACATGTCTACAAGACTCCAGGACAATACTGTTCTAAAAAAACAAAGGCGGCAAGGTAACGCATGACATGGTAAACGCGCAAAGACAATTCCACAAAATTAGGCGCCGGGGGAAAAAAAAAAAAATTCGACTATTCGAGAGCTGGTTCCTTACCAAGTCGGGCCAGATGTCGATTGCGCACGCTTCCACGGTGTTGAGCAGGCATTCCCACGGTCCATGCTGCAACAATCACAGGACAAGCATAAGAGCCAGACAGGACGCGGAACGGAAGAAATACATGCACTGAATCGATAAACTGGAGATGCCCAAGACACTAATAAAACAGGAAAAAAGTTCACGCGAAGTCCAGATATTCATCAATATAAAGAGCATCACGGAAGATAGAAAAATCGGGCGGAAAATGCAAGTCGGGACCTGGCAATCAAAGGTGGCGTTGCCTTTCATTTTGGCATTGCCCCACGGAACGAGGTTAAGGTCGACATGGGAGACGAGGTCGCTGTCGAAGACCTTGGGGAGGTGATTGACGACGAAATCGGCGCTGTAAGGGCAAAGGGACTCGTAATACAAACCCAAGGACACCTTATTGGAGGACTCTGAAGGCAAGGCGATTCCGGAAGACGAAGAGGTGGAGAGAACACCGATCAAGCACAGGCAGGTCAGGAGAGAGAGGGCTAGGTCAGACGCGGAACGCATGTCGGATCGCGCCCACAGTCACGCTAAATTGTTCGAGGATTTGAGGCCCGGTCGGGGCTTTTATCTACCCGCTCCGAGTCCAGTAGCCATGCGACGATGACGATGACGACGTGACGAGCGTTCGGTGACGAGCCGAGATGGATCGACAGGTGTCCGTCGGCCAGAGCGACGATCGTCGAAATTCAGCGAGACAAAAGAAAAAGGCCAAAAGGAGGAAAAACAAAACCGAATCGGACCTGGCAAGTGACGGTGTCGTTGGCACCGATGCGGGCGTTGCCGTAAGGGACGAGCTTGAGATCGAGGATGGAGATGAGGCCGCTGTCGAAGACCTTGAAAAGATGGTTGACGATGAAGTTGGAGCAGTAGGGACAGAGGGTCTCGTAGTAGAGCGCCAGCTCCACCTTGCCTCCCTCCCGGCCGGGACCGGCCGCGGCTAATGGGCTAGCCAACAGGATCAGCCACGAACAGGTCCAGATAGCGTCACGGGGACGGGCCGCCGATCGGTTCTCCATTCGCGACTGCGTAGGATTTGGCATGACCACCGCCCGAACCCCCGCTACCAACTCGGCTGCCAAGTCCCGCTAATGCCTTCTGGCCTCTTGCACATAAATTGCTCTTTTAAGGAGTTGCTCCCAAAAAAATATCCATCGGACATCGGGAGGATAAAATCTGGACCGTGAAATATTTCGTCGCTAACTGCGTGTCCCCTTGTGACGCGAGAGAATTACCATTCCGCTGCCATAGAAATGTCCCAGGCCCACTTTTTATACCACATACATCTATTAGAAGCATCACGGTCGTAAGAATGCATGTAGTCCGATTTCCGACCTTGGGTGGATGAGGGGCTTTGGACCTACGATAGTCACACGGCATCTTAGCGGTGATAACTTTGAGTATTGAATACACCATTGGACACAACTTAACATGTGAATATCGGCAATGAAATCATTGCTAGGACCGTGCAAGAAAGATAACGTTGAAAGACTTTTAAGGAGTTTCCCAGGATGCATCTCGGTTTCCTAGATAATAAGATTACGATGGATTGTTCACCCTTTTCTCCGGTGCACTGGCAATTTATTTATTATAACTCAGTCGCTCGTTACAACATTAGTACAGCGTTACCACAGGCCACAGCTAGGATACATCACTGTATATGTTGGTTTCCAAGAAATCTCTGAGATGCGTTCATGAAATGAAGCCCTTGCTCTTTAAGCTCTCCACAGAATCCTTGATGATTTGTTCCATGGGGATAAACTCCAATCCCAAGTCCATCAGCTTCTTAGCTCCGTTCTTCGTCCTCAATAACCCTGGTTGAGTATCCCTGGGTAATCTATCGAGACAGAATACTGAGTTTAGCAACATCAGCCACAAACAAATCCTACAGAAGTCATCATGTACAGTGCTAGGCTACCAATGACATAGAGGAAATGGACACAACACAGACTGCAAACAGAAGCATCTGCATCTGAACCTCCTATCAATTTCATTAGCAGCAATAAACATACCACGGGGAAGATTCTTTAATAACGGTCGAGAGGCTGCTGCTAATAAGAAAGTCTTACCCATTTCTACTGATAAATTATAGGCAGGCCATTACACAGTCTCCAAGTTGCCTGAATTTGACTAGTGAGGGAACCTGTCTCTTGTCCATTAGATTAGACTTTGAAACCCAAAGGAAAAATGAAAGCCTTTAAGGCAACACAAAAGCCCAACCAAAATCCTGGGTCTTCAAAATCAGGACACAAGAAATGATGGGGGCAATCTATTTGACAGCCAAATGTTTCAGGTTATAACTAGTAAGGCATGACTCACTGGTATAAGGCATATTAAGAAATTTAATTTGCTGTGTTTGTAAGACCAGAACACTCCCCAAGTAAACATTCGGCTTACATGAAAACAAAACAAAAATGATCATTAGAACTACAAGTCCTAGAGATGCATTTGAAGATCCTGATGCAGTTTAAAAAAGAGCTAGAACTCCCGCATGAGACTGGAGTAGAGCTGTTTTGCATGTGAGGGAAGTCAAATTAGTTACTAGGTACCTTGGCAAGTTGTATTCAGGGTAAAGCTCAGCAACCTTGGCCACAAAATCCCCATAATGTGATATAGCCTCAACGCACAAGTGCCTTCCTTTGGCTGATTCATTCTCGTAAACCAGAATGTGTGCTAAGGCAACATCTTTAAAATGAACAGATCCCATGAAAAAGTCTTGGTATGTGTCAGTGCACCCTGTGGAAAGGTATGAATCGCTTATTAAGATTAACACCCATTCGATGTGGAAGTAAAAGGCATTAAGTTCAGAAGACTGGACTACTAGACATATCTCCATCACATTTTGCGGGTCCCCTTCAAATATCTAGTACTTAGTTGAGAGAATGATGCATTGCTGGCATTAATATTTGGTTCATAACATCATATTCATCTATCAACCTTTGTCATGTAAACTTAAAACCAGCAAAAGCATATATTATTGTTTGCACAACATTCTTCATGATTATTTTCTATTTTCCCTAATTAAGTCACCAACAGCAGGCGAACGATATGATAATCTAGTCTAGTATCTAAGGGAAATAATAAGTAGAAAACTCAACAAGTGGTACATAATAGATAACCGAGCCTGTGCCTATGAACAGTCGAAACGAAATCTCTAAGCTTACATATGGATGTCAATTCATTTCCTTAGCTATGGTACAAAACTTGGAATTTTAACCTCCTAGCATCGATTTTACATCTACTCAAACATAAGAAAGATCAACTTTCCTAGGGGCACAATTGACAGATGCAGACAACCAGAGATACAGCAGATGACGATCGCATCGAGAGTCCAGAATAGCGGACGAAAGTTACCCTGAAGAAGGCGCAGGAGCATTAACATGCTCGCATTGAGTCTCGGGGGGATGACAGGACCCATGACCGTGCCAGGATTCACCACAACCACATCCAATCCATGCTCCTTAGCAAAGTCCCAAGCAGTCTTTTCGGCAAGTGTTTTGGAAACGGGATACCACAGCTATAGCTCAAGCAGGGGAAACTAAAGTCACTCACATGCAGTGGAATGGGCACTCTCATCCAGCTCACAATCGACGAAAACGAAGGGGGTCCAATCAACTCACCCCATTCTGCTTGCAGTAGTCAAGATCAGTCCAGCAATCTTCAGCCTTCACTCGGTCAGCAGGCCAAGAAGGGCTCGGCGTGATGGCGGAGATGGAGGACGTCACCACCACGCGCCGAACCCCGACTTCTTTAGCCGCCGTCAAGACGTTGGTCGTCCCTTTGATGGCCGGGTCCAACAGCTCCTTCTGCCGAATGACCGAAAAAAGAACAATCCCTTAAGAAAATTTCCCAAATGCCAAGGGCGCCAGGGAAGGCATCATCCATCCGCGTAATCAGACGGCGGAAGAGTAAGGGAAGAGAAGAGAAGAGAACCTCGGGGTCGCGGACTCGGTCGACGATGCAGGGAGAGGCGAGGTGGAAGACGCCGGCGCAGCCGCGGACGGCGGCGAGGACGGAATCGTAGTCGAGGAGGTCCATGCAGAAGAGGCGGAGGCGAGAGCCCGCTCCCGGCATGGCTTCCAGATGCTTCGTCTCGGCTTCATCTTCTGCAAAATCGCGGGAAAAAAAAAACCCAAAAACCGATGTGGGATTAGCTTCCGGCGATCGCGAAAGAACAGAACGAATCGAGCGAACGCAACGCGAAAGGCGACGTCGGAAAGGGAGAGGAACTGAGATTTTGGGCGGTGGCGTGGACGGTGTAGCCGCGCTCGAGGAGGAGGCGGACGAGCCAGGAGCCGATGCAGCCGCTGCCGCCGGTGACGCACACGGCCTCTCCCTGCTTCGACATCGTGGGATTCGCCGGCGGATCGACCTGGGTTTCGGCGACGTTGCACTGGACTTCCGACGGGTTCACTGCTTTTTAAATATCAGGCATCGCTTTTAAATCCGGGTTTGTACGGGGGCCTATGATCCGCCGGTGGCATTTTCTGGAATTCATCTCTACTTTTTCTTAATTTATTTCACAGCCCCCTGCAGTTTCTCAAATTTCACGCGTCTTCATTTATCTTTATCTAGATATTATAGAAAAAGCGAAAAAGGTACTTCAATATATGCTCATTGTCTCCAACTTTTTCTTTTTACATAAAAAATTTTAAACTTATACTTATATGACACATTTACCTTATATCAAATAAATTTTCACTTCAAACAATTTTTTTATTTTTTTTATTTTTAGTTGTTCCCATTGATAAAATTTTGATGGAGATTTAATGTGTCATATAGGTATAAATTTGAAATTTTAATATTGTCGAAAAAAATTTAGGCCAAATGTGATGGGAAGAGTATGGTTTAGAGTTATTTATTTATTTATTTATGATTTTTGCCTTATATTTTAATTTTGAATTTTTAAAAGGATAAAGACAATATCACAATGTAGTCCAGCGATTAAATGACAGGTGGAGCAAAAAGCTCATCACCCATATCTTTCTGCCTTTTTCTTTTTTGACAAAGACGTAAGTCATTGTCGAAGGGTGAATCTGGTCATTTAGCTCGTGGAGGAGTTCTAGAAAACCTTCAAGATACGAGAAAATTGTCTAAAAACTTATAAACTCACCGTACTTTTGACAATTTAATTATATATTTTTTAATTTTTCTAATTGAATCATAAATAATTTTCATATTTTTCAATCCATTTTCATATTTTGCCAATTCATCTCAATCTAGAAAATCGCCGACATAAATGTTAATCGTCCTATTGATATAGCTAGCTGACGTGAACAATTTTTAGTAAATATTTTAACAAACTATTGATTTTTTTTTCTTTCATTTCTCTTTTTCGTTTTCTTTTTTTCCCCTTCCTTTCTTACTTCAACCGGTTGCCAAGCCTAGGCAACATATAATAGCCAGCCAAAGAGAACCACTAGCAAAGGTCACCCTCGCTAGGATTTAGCAAGGTCAGTCAATTTCAAAGTATAGATTTTCCGTTGATTCATTTTTCTAAGTGATCTAAATGCCGGAAAATGTTTTTCACTAAATAAATGAAACCTTGATAATGAAATTCTGTAAAGCTGTTCCATCATATTAAGGTGAGAAGAATAAATCTTAGCACCTTATAAGTCAATAAATAATAAGTTCAGAATTCTTTTGGCCAAAGAAGATGCCCGGTGTTTACTCTCTACCGGTCTTGATCTGGAATTGACTCTGACAGATGAGAAATGTGAACGCGACAAGTGGCAAAAAATTGAAAAAAAAAGGGAAAAAGAAAATATAAATGCAAATAGTGGAAAATACGGGGGTCATTTGTGCAAGGGGGAGAAATTTAATTGGGCGCCCTGAGTTGGGTATATAGAAATATCTTCGGCCGAGTCGGCTCAGAACCCTAGCCAGTTCCATCTCGCGTTCTCCTCTCTATCGAGGGAGCCCTAGAAGTCTCGGAGATATGTCGGGCATGTACGGTCAAGGAGGCGACGGAGGTTACGGCTCCGGCGGCGGTGGATACGCCGGCGACGGTGGATATGGCGGCGGCGGCGGGGCTGGAGGCTATGGAGGCAGCGGTGGCGGTGGCGGTGGCTATGGCGGTGCCGCTGGTGGAGGGGGCTATGCGGGAGGCGATGGAGGCTATGGTGGCGGCTCTCGGGGAGGTGGTTACGGTGGCGGAGGGCGCGGCGGCGGCGGTGGCGGCGGCGGTAGGGGAGGCGCTGGCGGCGGCGGTGGAGGATACGGAGGGAATCGAGGTACCTGTCTTTATCTTTATGCGTGTTCAATTGACGGATCTGATGCTTCTCTTCTGTTTCCTCTGTTCCGCTGTTCTGTATTCGTTTTTGACTTTTGATTTCCATTGGATTTTATGTCATTCCGCTTGTAAAGCAGGAGATCGCGGTGGCCGAGGCGGCGGCCGAGGCGGTGGAGGGGGCCGAGGAGGTGGCGGCCGAGATGGCGATTGGCTATGTCCTAACCCCGGGTATATTTAATTTTGTTAAATTTTAGCGATTGTTATCGCTTAGCGTAATTCAGTTCATTAGATGCGAAGGCCTTTCCGGTACGTACAGATCAAAACCTTTCCTCCCTGTTGTGACGTATGGTCCTCCGGGTGGATGTAATGGTTCGGGAAATGTAATTTATCTTCAACGAATCTAAACCTCAAGCTTCCTTTTTGATTGGCATAACCTATGATGTGGATGTGCATTTTGTAGCTGTGGGAATCTGAACTTTGCCAGAAGAGTCGAGTGCAACAAATGTGGAGCGCCTTCTCCCACTGGTTCCGGTGAGCGTGGTAATGGTAATGACCGGGGAGGTGGTGGTTATAACAGAGGAGGTAGCGGTGGAGGATACGGTGGAAATCGAGGGGGCCGAAGTGGAAATTACGAGAGTGGCAGAGGTGGTAGCTATGACGGAAGAAGTGGTGGTGGTGGTGGTTCTTATGGAGGTAATCAAGGGAGAGAAGATGGCGGTTTTGGCCAGGTTCCTCCACCTGCACCCCCATCTTATGGTGGGGCGGGTGCCGATCTTTTGCCTCCTGCAAATGCTTATGGGGCAAATGCTAATTATGGTACCGAGGCTGTTCCTCCTCCATCAAGCTATGGTGGGGGGCCAACATCATACCCTCCGATGTACAGTGGCACACCTGGTGGTTTTGGTGGTGGTGGTGATATGGGAGATGCAAGGACGGGAGGTCGAAGGGGTCCACCCTCAGGGTTTGATGGAGGCTATGGCGGTGGCGCTCCGCGGCACCATGGGGGTGGTTATGGAGGTGGTGGAACTGTTGCCACTGATGCCCCCCCTGCTAAGGTGAAGCAGTGTGATGAGAACTGTGGGGATACTTGTGACAACTCAAGGATTTACATATCAAATTTGCCACCAGATGTGACCACTGATGAACTGAGGGACCTCTTTGGAGGAATTGGTCAAGTAATATTCCTTTTCTTTGAGTCGAATACATGGATTGCACAAAGTAGCAGTGAACTTTTCGTCCCTTATTTTGACAGCACATTCTGCACCGTCCTTTTAATGCTATTGTTTGTTTCGTTCTCCTATGCTTTTCATAGGGACTTTAAAATGGGTTGTTTTTGTAATTAGTTATTGGTGACAATGTGGGCAAGGATACAGACTAGTAATAAATGCTTATGTGATATCCACTTTCATTAATTTTGATGGTATGGATACCGGTGACATATGCTTTTGATGAGTGGTTCCTCTGTGACTGATTCTTATGTTCTTTCCATCATTGATTCCTCAATGATGTTGACAGCACATTCTGCATCATCCCTTCGATGCTGTTGTTTGTTATGTTCTCCATCCCTTTTCTTAGGTACTTTAAAATGGGTTATTTTTGTAATTATGGTCTTTGGTTGGAGTATTAGTGAGCATATAGACTAAAATATTTAATATCAACTTGTCATTGAGTTTGATGGTATATATAGTGAGATGCGGGTGACTTATGCTTTCAATGATTGATTCCTCCTCGGCGACTTATTCTTATATCCTGTCCCTATGTAACTATACTGTTATTGAAACGTGCTTTGGATTTACTTATGCTAGTCAGAAGCATGATAGTACTGTACCTACCTTGCAGGTTGGAAGAATCAAGCAGAAGCGAGGCTACAAGGACCAGTGGCCATGGAATATAAAAATTTACACTGACGAGGAAGGGAACAACAAAGGGGATGCTGTGTTGTCTTATGAAGATCCATCCGCTGCACATTCTGCCGGCGGTTTCTTTAACAGTACGTGGCAGTTCTTTAGTGAACTAATTGAATCTTCTTACCTCTGTAGAAGAACTTATTTTGTTCTTTCCCTCCAGATTATGAAATGAGGGGATACACAATAAATGTTGCAATGGCAGAGAGGTCAGCTCCAAAAGCTCCCCCTGCATATGATCGTGGGTAAGTCATATGTTATGCACATATGTTTGAACTCTAATAATCAGGCCATTGTGTTTCAAATCCAATGTGTTTGAACTGTACTGGTGCGTGCCTAATAGAGCTATTATGTTTTGAAAGTAGAGCCTAATGGAGCCAGGGCCAAAGGATTTGTTTGTTATTCCTGTGGTAGTGTTTGTGGTTACTCATCTTGGTTCATATTTTGTCTTTGCAATGAAACAGGGGTGGTAGAGGTGGCTATGGTGGTGGTGGGGATAGACGCAACAGAGATGGCGGAGGTTCTGGGCCAGATCGACATTATCATAGTGGAAATCGTTCGCGTCCTTATTGATAATACTTCAGCATGGGAGATATTATGTATACTAGAAATTGTGGTTCAAGAGTTTAGTTGTGTGTTGCGTTGGCTGGATTGTTCTTTGACTGGAGACTAAGAGGTAGGTTGTTCACTTACTTGGGCAATACCACTATTCTCCTTTTATCTTGGAATAGGTGGAGGGACTTTAACAGTAGGCGTTGGATTGATTCTGTTGTGTGAATTTTTTTTTTAGAGGCAAGCGGAATAGTCCCCAATTGCTTGCTGCTAAGGTAGGTAGTGTCTTCAGGTGAGTACTGCTCTTTCAAAACCACAATTTTCTTCCTGGAAGTGGTCCAGTAATGGATGGTCGTATTCTCTCGTAGTTAATCACATAGAAAGATAAGATGCTGGTGTAATCGGTAAACTAAATGGCATGAACACATGCCTGCCTCAAGTAGGTAGGCGACATATGATTTTAGCTGGCGACAGGGATTCGCTTGTAGCATAAACCACTTTACATTTCTCTAATGGGCGGTCTCAACTTCGATCTTATATCTTGGGCTTACGATGGTTCAGAAAATCATATTTGTTATTTTCAGGTTGATTTTATCTGTTACTCAGCTGTATATTTGATTTAGCTGGTAGGTAATGATGACTATGATAACTGGTCTCTACACCCCTTCCTTTTGAACTATAAATTATCTTCTTTTCGGTATTGGGTCAGGGTTACAGGGATAGGGATCGGTTGCGGGAAATTTAAAGTCTGACCCATCTTTCAGGGGTTACACAGGAATTTTGTTTTTCCATTTTTTAAATGATGTGACCGACTGTGAAAAGCGGTCAACGATGATCATTGTATATTTATAGGCTTGTTGAGAACGACATGAATCAACTGGGGGTCAGGACAAGAGGGGCATCCATGGTCGTGGGTGACTTTGATGGATGCCTTCAATGTACCAAGCCAAGCTAATAGATCTTTGTCCGGGGGGCTGGCATACTGGGTCTTAACCTCTCCACTAGGAAACTGGGTGGATTGATGATGCATTAAATTTTCTGCCGTATACGGGTCTTCTTGGTTTTTCTTTTTGGCGGCACCATTTTTTGCAGTTTGCTGCAGGAGTTAAAATTTCCAAGCTGGTTCTCTGGAATGGGAGATAGGTTATTAGGATGTATGGGAATCCTCAAATATTGTAAAGACAATGAATAAGGGGTTTAGTTCCATTTATTTGTAAAGTCAAACTAGAGGTTTCGTGGCACCGAAGTTCAATGGGAAATCGTCTTATTTCAATTGTTTATCTTTGTATTGTTTTTCAGTCCTTTTTTGTGCGTGTGATCGCTTCTCCTAATCCCTTGCTCTCTTTCTCCTCGTCTTTCCACCACTCTTTAGATTGAAAAGATTATTGGAAGCCAATTATAATGTTAAAACCTGTTGAATCAAGCTGGAAATCTCCAGTTCGCATGTTTGGCTATTGTGATTATATAGACCTATCAAATGGGTTTTAAACTCATGATTCATTTTTTTTTTTAATTGATGGTGTTATGTATGGGGCACTTCAAATTTAAGGAACCTATTCTTAATGGGTTTTAAAATTTAAAGTCTAAAATCAATGGGTCTAAATGGTTTCAGTTTAGAATTCTTTTGCATCTCACTAGGGCTAGGGCTCAGGCTCTCATCTTTCTCCCTCTTTGCAATCCTTCTGGCTGGTCGTTGTCGTCCTCTCTAATTAGATTCCTGAACCCTAGACTCTTTTGCTTCCGCGATTTGTTTTCCTCGCAACGACGATCTCTTTTTGGCTAGTCCCTTAAATCCTCGCAAAACGTCTCGCGTCTCGATGGCCCGAGCTACCAATGGGCACTTCTCGTTGAAGCCCCGTGAGTTTTGAGTACTTCGACTAGCGACAGAGGTTTGCCTCTTTAATGTTGTCGGATGATACCACCTCTTTCTTTCCTTTTGGCGGAGGCATTTCATGGTCTCTTGTCGCTAGTTGGCGTTGAATGACAAAGGTTTGGAGTTTCTATGGTTTTTCGATTATAGATGAGACCTAGCAGATTCTTCAAGCTAGGTTCGATTGCAGCGCCACTTTCTGAATGTATTTTGTTCGTAGCTTTACGAGTTGTTCACACTATGTTTTACGAGTCCTATCGTCGTGCCGTGTGTTAGCTAGTGCATCAAGGATCTCTCTGCGGTTTAAAATTAGAGCAAAGAGGGCGGGTTCTGTTGAGGACGGAGTGTTGGTTGTTCATGCTGGAGCGTCAGCTCAGGGCTGCGGAGGACGGCGTGTGAAAAGTGGGGTCGGTCGGTAGGAGGCCTTTGCGAACCCAGTGTTCACGGTGGTGCTGGTGCGGAGTAAGGGGCGGAGTCGCACCATAGTTATTTGTGTAGATGTTTTTTTGTTCATTTTTAATATATCTTAAATCTGATAAATGCTTAATTTGCTGTAGTTTAAAAAAAAAAAAAAAAAAAAAAAAAGAGTTACGTGGGTCGATTTGGGTTGGTCCTGGATTGAGTTAGGTATGAGCCATCAAAATTGTGTAGTAAATAAATGGATCAATGCGAATCCAATGGGTGAATTTCTTCCATTTACGACCCACCCAAATCTAATCAAGCCTACTCATTTACCACCTCTTCAAACTAGACAATTACCTGAAAAATCTTGTATTGGACATGAAATTCAATAAGAAATACGCAAGCTGGTCTATAAAAGATGAGCCATTTTTGGGGAAAATTATCAAAAAAGTTTTAGATTTATTGTAATTGTGTTAATATAGTTCTAAATCATTTTTTTTTCATTTATTTACATTTATACCAATTTAGTCCATTCAGTGATTGAAAATTGCTAACATGGATGTTGGTTGTCTTATATGGCGTGGTCGGTATTGATATAGACAATTTTTAATAATATCTAGTTTTTTTCGAATTTATGTATCTATTTTTTTTCCTCTTTATCTTTCTTTTTTTCTTCCCTTCCTTCTTCCTCTAGCGATTGGCCAAGGCAAGGGTTGATGAAGTCGACCTTGTTGGGCCTTGGCGAGGCTTGACCTTGTTGTCATTGGTCAAGGTCAGCCTTGCCAATGGTTGGCAGGGGCGAGCTTCACCAAGGGCCAGTGAGCTCTTAGGTGATTGGGTGGAGGAAAAAGGATTGAAAGAAAAAGAAAAAATAAATAAATAATTCAAAAAATATTTAAATATTATTAAAAATTGCCGAAATCAATGTAAATCACACCACGTAAAATGAGTCACGTCTATGTCAGTAATTTTCGGTTAAAATTGATTAAAATGACATCAATGTAATAGATTTAAGACTCAATTGATAAAAAAAAAAAAAGATATATGATTGAATTGACATATTTACAATAAGTTTATGACTTTTTTGATAATTTTTCCCATTTATTGTAGCTATTGCTTAAGAACCAAGTCAAAGCGTTGATTTTTGTGTTTGCATTGATAAAGTGAAGCATCTGATCGGCAACCAAGAGGAAAAGTGAACCATCGATGATTTTTGTGTTTGCATTTGCTTTTTCAGTTCTTTTTAATCATGTTTCGCGACAATATACGATGGTTCAAATTATCCTTTTTTCCTTAACATATAAAAGTTATGCTTACGTTTATCTTTTCCCTTTTAAGAAGAATAGTTGAGACAATATATGAGACATCCAAGATAATTTTGAGAGAATGGCACAAATGATCACAATATGATTTAGTATGTAACATCATCTCTGAAATTTTAATTTATTTATTTAATATTTTCTCCAAACTACTAATAAATGTTCAATATAATCTCTAAAATATATAAAATGTTTAATGTAATGTTTGAATTATATAAAAATATCTGATGCTGAAGAAATTTATTAATGACTTTCCATTCATTAAATCTTAATGCTGAAGCATAATTTTTTTTATCTCAAATCGAGATATGATAATCTATGGACATTAGGACCATAGTATTTTTTTTTTTTTTTTTTTTTTTTTTTTTCAAAGTAGATGAATTAAAAAATGAACATATTAACTCATCATTTTAAAAAGTACAACTCAACATATATAATTTACGTTATCAAATAACATCTAATGAACAAACAGAATAACTACATTGCGTATTTATCAATAATTTAAGGATTATATTGAACAAATTAAAAATTCAGAGACAACATTACACATTATATTAGAGTTCAAGGATCATGTGTTATTTTCATGCGTTTTAAGAGTCTTAAGATTGTCTATCCTTTAAATCTAATAACATGGAATCAGTCAAAGCGTTCTCCCCTGGTGCAATTTGAGCTACTAAGCTGCATGCCCTTCAGCTCTAGGAAGAACGAGGCTGTGAAATGAAGTGCACATGGAAATACAAGGAAGAAGTCGCAGAAAATTTGCAGAGCTCGATCAATTTTCATGAGAGCCAAAAAATTGACACATTCGTTTTCAGGAATCGACCCAATTATTTTCACATATTTCGAGGATCCTGATTTCTCCACATCTTCGCAGGGATCTCATCTATGTGCATGTCCTTCTTGCAGCATGATTCCAGGCCCATATTGGTCACCTCCTCCAGGGTTGACATGACCCTGAAATTATGCATCGATAATCAATAAGAAGTCAAGTCATAGATCTTCCGCTAATGTCATGAATCTTGTCGACGCATCATAGAGCTGTTTGTTTAAGACTATTTGTCGGGTGATTTCACTAGTAGCGGCAATTCTACATCTAAGATGTTTCCTCATCCTGAAGGCAGCTTCATTATGGACGAACTTGATTATGCCACATCAATAACGAAATCATCTGTTGCAGTAACGTCAAGAAAACAGCTCAATCAATTTTCAAACATTAGCTTCCGTTAAGTGTATCTTTCCTATTCCAGCTTCCTTTCATCTTGATCCCCCCTTTCAAAGAAACCATCTATCATGAAGGCTAAAACAAAAATAACAACACCAAAAGGAGACATTGGTATAGGTAATGTTCCAGCATATGCAACAACTGCCAAATGTTTCGGGGAGCGACATAGAAGAAAATTAATCGAGGAAGAGAATCAAATGGGAGAGCACGTACCTGATGCATTTCGTAAGTGTTGGGGTAAGTACTTCCTCCAAATCCTATCTCGGGCGAACTATAGTTTTGGGCATATCCAGGATCTAAAATTGGAAGATGGAAAATTGAGTACAAAAAAATGATATCACAGATAAAAAGGAAGTGATCAACACAATGTACATACTTAGATTTGCTGCTGCTGCTGCCCCTCTTGATCTTCTCTCTGCATTAGCAAGTTCAACATGCAGCTTTTCAATTTCGCGATTCAAAGATAACATATGTTTCTCCATCACCTTAGCTTGCTCCAGATTGCTAAATTGTGTCTGCTTCTCACGTTCAAGAGCGGCTCTACCCAGATTGAAAAAACAATGTACATCAGAAGATATAGAACAGTAGAATCAAGTGATCTTCCTACTGCCAGAAGTAAACATCTTAAGCTTTTTCAAACGACCAGTGACTAGGAGGAACATACACTCCAAAACTGCAGGCACTGAAAGCATTGGATTTTTTTAGATATGTTTTGCACAGAACGGACCTATTCCTTATAAATTGTTTCCAGGTCAGACAAAGATGCCAATGGAGTCACATGTGAAAGATTCCTTACGAAGATCCATTGGAATATTGTCAATCAGATGTTTTTTAATTGAATCCATTTTCAAATATATTCTTCTATTTATATCATATGAGGAGAAAAAAGATTCATGACATATTTCTTCCTGAAGGATACAACGATATTCTTCTAGGATGGGCTTTGAGTCAGGGACATTTAAGTCATGCGATGCTCATATTAAAAAATTTTCCGCAAAATTTTCTGCTTTTAAATAATCCTCTATGTTCACCTAATGCTTTGGTGGATTCATGTGGTGCGGTGCCACTATACTCTAAGCTAGCTAATGAAAAATATGGGATAGGGCTCCGCAGTCTTATCAAAGTCTCAGACAGATGGGGGATAACTATACCAGGAAAAGGTAGATTTGATCATTTGCCTCACAAAATATTAAACAATGCATCCTTCACCTGCAAACTACTTTTGCGGCTACAATAGTATGCAACAAGCATTAAACCGTGAACAATGCAATAGATCAATTCCATACATAAGGAAAATACCACATACAATACCTGGCGGTGAAGACAATACAAACTAGTATATTAAGAGCGATTACAAGCTTGTTGACATGCATGGCACAGGAAACACTTCAAATAAAGAAATCATCTTTCTCCTCCTTAGTCTTCTTCCACAAGGTCCACAAGCAAATCAAAATATTGAACTTACTTCAACATCAGCCAGCCTCTACAAATGTTTTCTCAGTTATAGCGAGAGTAAGAACTTCCTCAGCACTTCAAGAGAGGTGGATTCTACCTCACAAAACTATGGTGATCCGAATGATTCTCCCTCGAATTTCTAATTCATTATTCAATATTAAATTTTTCTAAGTGTTTTGCACAGCAAAGGGAACAGTTACAATTTGGAAATTATTGTAATTTCGGCAACCACATATGCCAGTTAACCAGAATCTCTAGCATATATTTCATTCTAAGATCATAATCCTCCTGAAGCTTAAAAAGGGCCGCAATTCAAGCAAAGTGTTTCCTGACGAGCATGTTTTTCATTGAAGAACATCTCCTGAGAAGCTATTGACAGAATAGCACACACAAGAAAATTCTTCATTAGGGGTAGGATCCATATTCAATCACTATTAGTGGTAGCTATTGGTGTAGGTACGGCGACTAAACCACCACAACCTTTAAAACTCCCCCCTCTCTTTCTATTGAAAGAAGGAAAAAAAGAAAAAAAAAAAGAGACTTTCCGAACTACAACGCCAACAATAGGTCTTCATAAAAGATGTGAACCTATAGTGACGTAGTCGAAAAGGGGCAAAGAAGGTCTGGAAAGACAGGGATGAAACTATAAGAAAGATCTTGACTTCCATCTTATTAAGCAAATGGAAAACCCCAAGGAGGCTTAATTATTGTTCTTTTCTTGCAAGCACCGCATTCAAGTCAAGCTGAAAGTGTAAAGATGGAAGGGATGATAAGCGGATTGAACAATCCAAGGTACAGTCCAAGCAAATCCTGACTGCTGTTCAACCAATTTGAAACCTTCCATCATACCTAATTGAGCGAGCCAACACCAAACACCATCTAAACCTGCTGTGATCACATAAAGAGCTAGCCACGAATTTGTAAGACAATATTTGAGGGAAGCATTGCGGAAAAGGCTAAAAAAAGTTTCTCCCTTGTCCTTGATCAAGCACAAACCCTTAATTCACATGAATTTGTACCAATGTCACGGAATTGGAATTCAACGAGAAAATTCAGAAGAAGAACAAATCATCGGCGGAGTCAAGTTACCTTCCTCTCTGAATCTCTTCACGCATGGCCTCGATCTCGGACTTGACCAGGGGCACCTGCTCCGACTCAGCCGCGGCCCGGAGAACATCCTCGTCGAGGCACCGCAGCTGCACGGCGAGCTCCTTCCGCTCGGCGCCGAGGTCCAGCGCGTCGCGGCGCACCCGATCCAGCTCGGCGGCCATGGAGTTGATCTCGCGCACCTCGCCCTCCATCTTCAAGGACCTCTCGTAGACCTCCCGGACCTCGGCGTCCCTCCGGGCCTTGACCTCGGCGGCGGCGGACGGGAGGCGGCGGAGCTCCTGCCGGGAGTGGGAAAGCTCCTGCTCGAGGGCCACGTGGGTGGCGTGCAGCCGCTGGTTCTCGGCGAGGAGGGACTGGATCTCGCGGCGCTGGGCGGCGGCGCGGTCCTCGAGCGCCGCCAGCTGGGGGCGGGAGTGGAGGCGGGGGCCGTCGAGGGAGTGGCGGAGCTTGGCGGCGTTTTGCGGCGGCAGATAATTGCGTCCGGCCATCGCCCGAAGTACTGATCGCTGCCGACGCTCGCGTGCGCTGCGGTGTTTTTGCCCCGCCGGAGAAGACGGCGCTGCTCTCTCTCCTCCTCCTCGTCTCCGCCGCCGCGACGCCGAGCTTCTTTCTTTCTTTCTCTTTTTTTGACTCGGTTTGCGCTATTTTAAAATTGCATTAATTTTATTTTATTTTCTGAAGCGCCGCGGATGTCGTCTAAAAATATTTTTTGAAGTCTTGGTCTTCGAGAGTGCGCAAATTCTCGCTTCCTGTTGAAGTCATTCCAACGCGAATCGGTTTTCTCGACTATTCGATATTCGATTGGCTAAAAATAATCAGTTAAGGAAAAAATTTTCATGATAAAAAAATAGATTAATATCTCCAAAAATCCATATATATATATATATAATAAATTTATTTCGAATTAATTTTTTTATCACAAAAGTTAACTCTATATGAAAGACATTTATGATAAATTTATCCGAAATATCTGCAAAAAATTTTAAATTGATATATTTGTGATGAATTTTCTCCAAACTAATTTTTTGATTATTTAAAATTAGTACATTTATAACAAATATATAATCCATTCAATTGGATTAATATCATAAAAAATCATAAACCGGTATAACCTTGACAAATCGAGAGTCTCGGTCCGAGACCAATACACTAATTAACTTTCACGTATCATCTAACTTAGTAAATTGACAGTAAAAATTAATAGAAATTAATGGACAATAAATTTGTCACAAGTATAAATTTATTAAAAATGTACTAGTTCAAGATTTTTTATAGTAAAAAAAATTAAATTTGGGTAAATTTGTTATATGTGTATTAGTTTGGAGTTTTTCTTGATTTACCCTAAAAAAATATGCATACTTAAAATTAGGAAAATGAATTGTTAATTTAAAAAGTGGAAAATATTTTCTCCGAAAAAATAGTTTTTTAGGAAAAGCTTCAAAATGTTACGGGCCAAATTTGCTCCTAAGTATGTGATGCTTTGTTAATTATTAGTCAGGATTTTTATTCAGTAGTTACATTACGAAGGTGATGGACCCATGACAAGTAAGGACAAAGAATTCTCCTCATTCCCACAAGGGCATCAGGGGAAAAATTACATTTTCAATTCTCTTTTTCCAAGGATTTTAAACAAAATCATTTCCTGCTCCAGAAAATTAGAAAAAACTGAATGGGCCAACGTTGCTTCTGGGCCCGAAACCCTCAAGGCGAGAAAATATTGAGTGGGCCAGCCTCGCCCAGTCATCATGCGCCAGCCCAATCAGGAGGCGACGCGTGGCTCCACGTGGAACCGGGCCCACCATTATTTTCAGTCAAACTCTCGCGTTTCTCCTCAAGGCACGAGGAGGAGAGGGAGAGAGAGTGAGAAAGTGGCGCCATCGACGGAAGCAGCTCCCTTCGCGACCTCGGCAATGGCGGACGCGCTCTCGTCGCCGGAAGCCTCCCTCCTCCTCTCCCTCATCGAGCTCGGAAGGTTCGCTCCGGCTCTCGATTCACGACGCCGATGCACGCACGCACGCACGCTCGCCGCCGCCGGCGTCTCGTTCACCGCGACTTCCGTCGCCATTCGCAGGTTCGACGACGCGACCCTCGGCGTTCTCCTGACCTCGCCGATCTCCAAGGACGCAAGCTCGGCGGTCCGAGTGCGATCGAGCCTAGAGCGGTTCCTGAGATCCGAGGCTCTTCGTGTGCTTCGCGACATCGTGGATGAGGAAGTCGTCCACGTGGTTTCGGTCCTCGAGTTCCTCGTCCGAGCTTTTGCCGTCGTTGGCGATTTCGAGGCGAGTTCCAGGGACGTGTCCCTCTTTCTGTTATTCATGAATAAAGAAACCTGAAAGAGGGACCTACGAGTTGCTCTGTGAATGTTTCTGGACGACGAACTGATGAGCTGATTTTGTGCCATCGTTTTCTTCTTTTTCTTTCACGACCGTTTGACGACATAGAAGCCAGACCCCGTAGAATGACGCAGTTTGGATGCAGTCTTTGAGGGTTTTTTTTTTTTTTTTTTGTCTTTTTTTCCTTTTGTGTTTGGTTTGTCTTATCAGAGTTGCATGGCGCTGAGGTAGGAAGCGCTCGTTTTTCGGGAGAACAAATCTGGAGTTCATCAATGGCTACAAGTTGGTCATACCGAATGGGGAAACTTTGCCAAGGATGCGCTTGACAATGGTTCCGTTGCCACGAAGGTAGCATGCTATTGTTGCTATAGTTCCAATGACCTGCGAAAGTTTTCACTGTGATGAAGCAATGTCCATTTCTTCAATGCCCTATCTATTCTTATTTCAAAATCTAGGTTGGTAGCAGTCTGGATGACTAGGTTTGGAGCTATGCATCTTCAAGCTGATATTATATTCCAATGCTGTTGTATCTTATCGACCAGATCCATTGGTATATGCATCAAGTTCTATTTGACTCGTCAAGTAAGTCGCTGTATTAAGAAGTGGTGGATCAAGACGACTACTTCGGACTTCCTTAAGAGAACTCCATCCATAATGAAACTGTGTTTTGCTGCATACTTAAGATGCATCGTTGTACATAGAAGTTAGTTATGAATGTATTGACAAATTGCTCGCTGCCGTTTCCGTTTGCTATGCATTGACAATCCAAACTAAGACAGTCAACATGAACGTAGGATTATGTACTGTAAGTCTTTAATGTGTATTATACGCGATAATGCACAGACGGTAGCAGTTTCCTTACTTCTGTAATGCCAGTCTTTTATTTGTTTACAGTCCAGTGTTTTTGAGGACTTTCCGCTTTAAAAGGAGCATGTCTAGCTTATGTGGATGTGGACCATTTTGCTTTCGATGCTTCCGAATCCGAAATTATAACACGCAGTCTTCACTATGATTTTGGTTTTTCCCTCCTTGCCAGTCAGGCATGTGAAAATAACCTTCTATGTCTACGGAGGTCTGACACTTCTGGCTTGGAACATTTCACTGGAGATATCCGGACTATAGCAAGTCTCAAGGACGTTGCTATTGCATCCACTGGTTCATGCAGTGGTATGTTGTATTGTAAAGCATTAGTCTTATCAATTTTGATCTGATCTTATCTCTGCCGCTTGTCCTGCCTCTATCATACCGGTGGTCCTGAATGTTCTCTCTTTGATATAGTACTTTGCACTGCTAACGAAAGGATATAGTCCGTAAAAGAATTCGCTCGATTTTCTTTCATGATGCACTTGAGGGGCATGATGTTACAGTGACAATCGACAATGTTGGTTCAAACTCATAATATCTCTATTTTTTCCTGGAAAATGTTTTAGTGAAGTTACATTATTTTTGGATGCACCTTTTAAGTTGCTCCATTTGATCAAGTCTGTATGTAAGTATTCTTAGCACTGAGCGCTTATGGAGAATGGTCGTGGGAATAGAAGAAATCAACAGTCCTCATTCTGCTGTATTCAAAGACTACAGAGCTTTGAGTGGAAATTCATTTTTCATGGAATTTATTAGACAAACCGATATAGATAAACAGAGACAGCTGTTGAGCCTATTCCCTGTACCTTTTCCAACTTTTTCCAGTAGGGATAAATGTATCCCTTGGCTCACAGAAGTGATGATGGCTAAGAAAATGAACCTGTAATTAGATGTGATGATGAAGAAGTATCCTGGTTGTTTTATTTAATGATGTCCTTTCTTGACCTATAAGACAACATCGTTGTTAAAAGTTTTACACAGCATTATCTAGTTCAGTTCCTTAACTTTTTTGATCAATTCTGATTCTCAACATGCAAAATTGTTGTTTTCGTTGAAAACAAAATTTGTAGGTAGCCAGATCTTGGGCATACTTTAGCACTTGGATTGAAACACTTCCCAATCTTGAGTTAACCATGCATCAAGCTAAGAAACAGCTTGTCGGTGTTGCTGCACATGCAATTTGCTGGTCAATAGTTGCAGAATCATATGTTCCCTCTTTAGCAGATTTCATCATCTTTAAGTCAGCAGTGTTGTTTATCAATGTGAAGCCTGAATCAGTTAAATCAGTGTGTCTAGGGAAATATTTGACCGTATGGAGCGTCGGATGTGAAATTCTGTTGATTAAACTCTCCATGTAGAAAGTTTGTCTTGGATATTACCATAAGAATTTTTGGGACTTCTCTCAATCTTGACTTGGGACTACTAGCACTTATTTGATTGGTGAGTACCTTCAAATGCATTTTAATAAGCATTTTGCGGTGAATGTAATGCTAAGCATAGTCATGCTGTAGTTTGACTCATCCTGGTATGTACAGTTCAGGCAAAGGCAGTGAAATATTTGAAGAGGACAGAAATGGAGAGAAGCAAACAGCAAGCTTCTACATTCAGAGAAATCCAACCTGTTGCAAGTGTTCTGTTTAGAGATGGTATTAAGAAGCGAAATGCAAGGAAATTTTCGGAATGCCAGGCTTTAAGGTCAGATGCAAGAAACTCACACACTAAAATTTCAGGTTCCATTTAGTCTCCTAACCTTGTACGTACGGGTGTGGATCTGAAAGCACCTGAAGTTGTAACCTTGACCCTCTATGTGAAGAGATGGTACGGTTTTCGACTCTTTAAGAACTTGCCATATATTGATCATATGTATTTGATAAGCTCCAAGTTGCTTGATTTGTGACCACATATATTTATCATTGGGGATTACTGCTACATCAACGCTGTATTATCATGGCCAAAAAGCATCTTCGTATGGTGTTGTCAGTCTTTTTTGAAATGATATATGGCATTTTAAACTTCTTTTAACTGTTGTGAACTCTCAAATACAAGATGGATGAACTTATGTATTTATCCTTGGAATTGTGTTCAGTGTAGATGAGTCCCCATTTCCGGGTTCTTCTGTCATTAGTCTGAGTTACAGATTGAGGTTCATAATAGTTAAATTTCAAACGGGTATTGTTTATGCAGTCCAATATTACAAAGGCAGATTGTTCCTCGCTAGGTGAATCATCTGGGCCAAGACACAATGTCGGTCCTTCACCATGCGCATATTTCCTTTCTAGGTTGTCACCTTCAAAGAGGTCCGAGAACCTGAATTGCTTGAATCCGAGGGCCAATAACGAGACTAGGTGTATGGGAAACAAATGAGCTGGGTCAAGCCATGGGCATCATACGCTTGTTGCTTCATCCGAATCTAATATCTGTCCCCTCGTGATGGGCGATCATGGGAACTACTAATTTAAATTTTCACCAATCAATTTTGGAGACCGAGAGCCGTTTGTCTCTGCTGAATGCTGTCAAGTTCACAGCAATTCCGCTTAAGACTCCATTCATTTACATAGACTGCCATTCTCAATCTTTGCTCCTCACCTGCACCCGTTTTCTAGAGTTGAAGAACTTGCATCCCTGTTCGTATTGAAGTTTGCGTGTTCTTTACGGCGGTTAGAGATGACTATGCTATTAGATTGTGTTTGGCGGTCAGGATAAAATTCAAAATATAATAAAATTTATCATATCCCGCGTTTGGCGCTCACTCAAGACAGGATAAAGTCAGATATAAGAAAAATATATGCCAAATAAAATTATCCTATGGGGAGGTAGGATAAAGGTGGATAGTAGGGATGGGCGGTTCCAAATTCTGTACAAGTTTCACTTGGAACTTACCGTTAGAACAAGTTCTTCATTTTTTGAAACCTAAAACCTACTCTATATATCCTAAAATCTGGAACTTACCCTATCATAAGTTCCATGGTTGGTTCCAAGGTTTAATCAAGTTTCACATAGATTATTAATTAAACAAATGCAGTGAATTAAAATATTTAATGACCATCACTGCTACAATTCATTGACCATAACTTATAATATTAATAAAGTAAAAGTCTCGATCATAAAATGAAAGCTCAGATTAGCACTTTCAGATTATGTACTCATTATTGAATGGCATGGAATATCACAAGATCGTGCAAAGACATAAACTAAAAATATTAAAAGTTAAGAACCTAAAATCTACCGGTCAAAATAAGTTCCTTATTTTTTGAAACTTGGAATCTACCCTACATACTTTGAAACCAGGAACCCACAAGTTCCCACCAATCTATTTCTCAGGTTCTATCCTGGAACCATGCTCCCCTAATACTTGGCTCGACCTAATCCAATTTAGTTGCTAAAAAGATTTATTGAGCAACTAAAGATAAAAGAGGAAAGCCTAGCATATGGGAGCATCATTTTAGATAGTTGGAATCAAGCACTCAACTCGACTTGGTCCGCTTTAGTTCCTAGAAAGAACTATATAGAGTAACTTAAGATAAAAGAGGAAAACCTTAGCTTGGATCAACGATTGCAAGGGTAAGAATTCTATCACGTGAAATGTTTTCAACATATGAGATATTCTCGACTCATGTTACCTATATCTACATATATTAAGTAAAGGCATTAGAATAATAAATTGATGACGTGGCTTCTTGAGGATTTTGCAGTGGTTATGATATTAATTAAAATAAAATTTATATATTAGATGAATTTTATTAGTACAAGGATAATCTTACCTCTTGATTAGAATTTCATAAAGTTTTGATTCTTTTCCTACAACATACTCTTTAATTAATGTATTTATACTCTTACTACTTCTAACTAAAATTTCTCCTCCATACCTTAAACAAACGATGAAACGAGAATCAAATTACATTTCATTGAAGTGGTCTTTTTACAATCACGGTTTTTTTTTTTGGCAATGATGTGGCCTCTCGACTCATAAATTGATTAGTACAAGGATAATCTCACGTGAAAACATTAGGGATGAGCGGTTCCAAATTCCATACAGGTTTTACCTAAAACTTACCCGTTATAACAGGTTCTTCATTTTTTGGAACCTGAAACCTACTCTGCATACCCTAGAATCGAGAACTTATCCTATCATAGGTTCCATGGTCGGTTCCGAGACTTATCCTATCATAGGTTCCATGGTCGGTTCCGAGGTTTACTCGGGTTTCACATAGATTATTAATTGAACGAATACAATGAATTAAAATCTTTAATGACCACCACTTGCTATTACTATTTACTGACCATAACTTGTATTTAGACATGCGAAAAATATGAATATTAATAAAGTAAAAGTCTCGATCATAAAATGGAAGCTCAGATTAGCACTTTCAGATTATGTACTCATTATTGAACGGCATGGAATATCACAAGATCGTGCGAAGACATAAACTAAAAACATTAAAAGTTGTTCAAAGTTCTAAGTTCCTCAAGCTAAGAACCTGAAACCTACCCGTCAAAATAAGTTTCGTATTTTTTGAAACCTGAAATCTACCCTGCATACTTTGAAACCTGAAACCCACAAGTTCCCACCGATCTGTTTCTCAAATTTTAGGTTCTATCCTAGAACCATGCTCCCCCTAATACTTGGCTCAACCTAATCTGCTTTAGTTGCTGAAAAGATTTATTGAGCAACTTAAGATAAAAGAGGAAAGCCTAGCATATGGGAGCATCATTTTAGATAGTTGGAATCAAGCACTCGACTCGACTTGATCCGCTTTAATTCCTAGAAAGAACTATATAGAGTAACTTAAGATAAAAGAGGAAAACCTTAGCTTGGATCAACGATTGCAAGGGTAAGAATTCTATCACGTGAAATGTTTTCAACATATGAGATATTCTCGACTCATGTTACCTATATCTACATATATTAAGTAAAGGCATTAGAATAATAAATTGATGACGTGGCTTCTTGAGGATTTTGCAGTGGTTATGATATTAGTTAAAATAAAATTTATATATTAGATGAATTTGATTAGTACAAGGATAATCTTACCTCTTGATTAGGATTTCATAAAGTTTTGATTTTTTTCCTACATCATACTCTTTAATTAATGTATTTATACTCTTACTACTTCTAACTAAAATTTCTCCTCCATACCTTAAAAAAAAAAAGATGGAACGAGAATCAAATTACATTTCATTGAAGTGGTCTTTTTAGAATTGCGGTTTTTTTTTTTTTTTTTTTTTTTTTTTTTTGGCAATGATGTGGCTTCTCGACTCATAAATTGATTAGTACAAGGATAATCTCACGTGAAAACTTTAGGGATGAGCGGTTTCAAATTCCGTACAGGTTTTACCTTAAACTTACCCGTTAGACCATATTCTTTATTTTTGGATCCTAAAACTTATTCGGCATACCCTAGAATCTGGAACTTACCATATCATAGGTTCCTTGGTCGGTTCCGGGGTTTACCCATGTTTCACATAGATTATTAATTGAACGAATGCAGTGAATTAAAATCTTTAATGACTACCACTTGCTGCTACAATTCACTGACCATAACTTAAATTTAGACATGCGAAAAATATGAATATTAATAAAGTAAAAGTCTCGATCATAAAATGAAAGCTTAGATTAGCACTTTCAGATTATGTACTCATTATCGAATGGTGTGGAATATCACAAGATTGTGCAAAGACATAAACTAAAAACATTAAAAGTTGTTCCAAGTTTTAGGTTACGGGTTCCAAGTTCTAGGTTCCCCTAGCTAAGAACCCGAAACCTACCCGTCAAAATAGATTCCTTATTTTTTGGAACCTGAAATCTACCATGCATACTTTGAAACCTGGAACCCACAGGTTCTTGCTGATCGGCTTCTCAGATTTCAGGTTCTATGCTGGAACCATGGTCCCCTTAATACTTGGCTCAACCTAATCTGCTTTAGTTGCCGAAATGATTTATTGAGCAACTTAAGATAAAAGAGGAAAGCCTAGCATATGGGAGCATCATCTTAGATCATTGAAATCAAGCACTCGATTCGACCTGGTCCGCTTTAATTGCTAGAAAGAACCATATAGAG
The DNA here is from genome assembly GCA_017140595.1 of Eucalyptus curtisii. NCBI lineage: Eukaryota > Viridiplantae > Streptophyta > Magnoliopsida > Myrtales > Myrtaceae > Eucalyptus > Eucalyptus curtisii. The sequence goes on from CM029504.1 coordinate 13,453,546, forward strand.
TTACTTAAGATAAAAGAGGAATACCTTATTTTGGATCAATGATTGCAAGTGTAAGAATTCTATCGCCTGAAATTTTTTCAACATATGAGATATTCTCGACTCATTTTACCAACATCTACATTATTTAAGTGAAGGCATTTGAATAATAAATTGGTGACGTGGCTTCTTGAGGATTTCGCACTGATTATGATGTTAATTAAAATAAAATTTATATATTGGATTAATTTGATTAGTACGAGGATAATCTTACCTCTTGATTAGGATTTGATAAAGTTTTGATTCTTTTCCTACATCATACTCTTTAATTAATGTGTTTATACTCTTACTACTTCTAACTAAAATTTCTCCTCCATACCTTAAAAAAAAAAGATGGAACGAGAATCAAATTACATTTCGTTGAAGTGGTGTTTTTAGAATCACGGTTTTGTTTTTTGTTTTTGAAAAAAAAATGGAGAAATACAATATTTCTTTTTATTTTCTTAATTTTTCAATCTTTTTTTTATAGAAATTGAGGGAAAAAACAAATATATTTTGGTTTTAACCGTACATCATAGAAACAATAGGAAAGGAATCTATCGAACTAGTACATGTTGATGCTCATGATTTTGATGGCCATATCACTGATTTAGAGGAGATCTCTTGAAAAGTATTTAGTATTCATTTTGGTTGACTTTCCATTATCTTTCTTTGGCTAAGTGGCATGTATTGAAGGAGGGACTTCCTAGAGAAAATGAGATGGAAATATACTTTTACTCCTTAATAGAAGTTGTGCGAGAGGAAAATATAATGGAGGACGAACTGTTATAAAAAATAAAAAAAAAAAAATCAAAAATTGAATGTTTGTTGGGCAACGTGAAACGATTAAAAAGTTTTAAGGGTAAACGTATTCCTACCCTAAAAACCGGGTGTGTTCTCCGACCACTATAAATTACGGGATGGTGTGAACTGTGGAGCCCGAGCACTTCAACAGGAATTTTGAACTGCGGAGTAGGAAACTAGCAATGGAGGAAGCGAAGGGATTGGTGAAGCGCGTGATCCTTAATAAGTTCAAAGACGGCACCCCACCTGCCCAACTCGAGGAAATCCTCAAGAATTACGCCAATCTCGTCAACCTCATCGAACCTTTGAAATCTTGGCGCATGTATCCTTCTTTCTCTGTCTAGTCTCTGCGTTTTCCCCACTTCTTGGCGCTTTTTCCCCTCTGTTCCCCCTCGATCGAGCATGTCTTTGTCCTGGTGATCTGCCATGGAATGTTCCTCAGCAGTTTGCTTGAGATGCCTGATCTTGGGTTAAACTTCTCTCTTGTGAAATTAGGGGAAATAACGTGAGCATCAGGAATTTGGACCAGGGCTTCACGCACGTCTTCGAATTAACGTTCGAGAGCGCTGAGGGATTAGCAAGAGTACGTGGATCATCCTGATCACACCGAATTCTCGAACCTGTGCCGTCCCCATCTGGATAAATTCGCCGTGATCAACTACGAGCCGGCCGTCTTCCGTACCTGAATCGCCTTCTTACTGCGATATCGGCCAATGTCGTGTTTGAATAAAAGGTTTGTTATGTATGGCTAAACTGAAGATCGAGGTGCTGTTATCTCGAATAAGGTGATTAATATGGTTCAGACTCTAAAGACTTTTGTCTTTGCAAATAACAAGTCAGAAATAGCACTACATCTAAATTCAGATCCATGAGTACAACCGTGGCCTGTCCATTCATTGCGGTCTTGTGTTTCGATTTTTCTTTAGGTTTACATGGAATTCTTGGTAACGTTCATGCATCCAGTCAGATCACTCATAAATCTTACTAAATTGGTATAATTAGACATTACTAGAAATAATTGTATCAATTTAGTCATAAATTTTGTTGACAATTTGTCAATATAGTTCTTTTGGCCAATTTTGATTGAAATTAGCTAAAATGAACTCTAGACATCTTATATAACATGACCGGTGTTAACATGAATAATTTTTTTCTTTTTTTAAAGAATTTTCCAATTTTTTTTCCTTTCCTTTTTCTTTCGCAAAGTACTCAACTATGGCTGGTGTCTAGCCACAGGAGAGGCCAAAAAGGGCATTGTGACCCTCGTCAAATTTGGTGAGAGCTGACTCTCGCAACCTACAAGAGTGCAACCCTCATGACCTAGGTGAAACCGGTCCTCACTTAGGCCTCAATAGCGACCCTCACCGGTCCTCACTTGTGGCTAGTCGTCAGCTACCGACCATAGGCTAAAAAAAAAAAAAGAAAGGAAAAAAATTCAGAAAATTAAAAAAAAAATACAAAAAAGAAAGATACACATGAGCAATTTCCCAGCCAAAATCAAAGGTTTACATTGGTAAATCATTATGTTTAAAACTAAATTAACAAATTAAAAAAAAAACCGTTATACAATAAATTTAGGATTTTTTTAGATAATTTTCTTGATATTATCATCCAGAAAAAGCGGAATTTTAAATTAAAAAAAAAATACAAAAATTGTTTGCGTTTGCGCCAACCAGCATACACATGAGCAATTTCCCAGCCAAAATCATCCAGAAGGTTTACATTGGTAAATCATTATGTTTAAAACTAAATTAACAAATTAAAAGATTGATGACTGAGATGACCGTTATACAATAAATTTAGGATTTTTTTAGATAATTTTCTTGATATTATCATCCCAGAAAAAGCGGAATTTTGATTGGAGAATAGGACATCTATATTAACAACTCATTGCAATAAGAAAGCCTTTCCATTTGGAGTCAATCCTCGTATATGTCTTGGATTTCACGTCAGCTTGTAAATAAATTTCGCACAGCCTCGAAGTGCATGACCCGTCTTAAAGCCAGGCAGGCGTGGGTGAGCGGCAATTAGAGCCGCCAATTTCATGCTGGCAGCGGGCCCACGTGCTAAAACTTCTTAATTGGGATAAACTTTTCGAATCGATGTGAACCGGATGAATACGGATCTTGGATGAATACACAACTCTCAAGCGACTCAAAAGAGACAGAGATACCCGTCGGATGCCCTTACATTCACGATTATGAAAAAAAAAAATCGTTAGAACTTTCATGATGCATAGGTCCTTTGCAAAATTGGACTCTCTTTTTGGGTAAATACGCTTTATCAAGTCCCTTTAGATACTTGTAGGCTTAATTCTTTATTTAAGTAACCACTGGGACCACCCTTTCTATATGGGAATGGGGAGGCGGGGGATTCCAATATCTACCTTCTCAGAAGTTAGGATGTGGCGATTTAGCTTTAAATATGGGTTTCAACTCTCACGCCTCGTAATAAGGCATGGTAAAAAATCTAAGAATGAGAGAGTAAGAGTATGCTCAATCATTTATTTAAGTGATATTTTAATGACATGCCAATACTTCGAATCAAATCGAATCTGACCCAATAGTGATTTTGGTTGCACAAACTTACTAGTTTGGATTTGTGGGCATAAATTTTTCAATGAGTTATAATAAGAGTTAATATCACGAAAAATCTTAAATTAGTATACCTATGATTAATTTACACCTAAATTAATTTTTTTATCATACATTTGTGACAAGCCTCAAACATCTCCACATCTTGGCATAAACCCCAAAATTGAATGAGAAAGAAGGAGAGAGGTGAAATTGTGAGAAAGGAAAGATTTTGGTTCATGCAAGCCTCGGACATCTCGGCATGCCAAATTGAGGTTATTTCCAAGTGCATCGTGAGAATTTTTTTGGAGTGGCTTATTGAGATGCATTTGTGAATTGTATTAGAAAAGTGTACATCAAAGAATTAGATGGTATGGAATTGTATCTGATTCATAAGTCAATATTTTGGCTTGGATTTCCTTTTGACGATCTTCCCATACGAAGATATTGGATTTTTTCATGGCTAATGGAGATTGAACAATTACCCTTTGGGCTAAAGTAAATTTGAAACAATGGGCTTGGCCCAGCACGTACCTCATGCCGTGATGTGGAGGATCGATGCGATGTATCAACCCGGCCTAGCACAAGGCGACACCTTAATTCAAGCTGGCCGGGCACAATCCAAAACAATTTGACATCCCTACTTCATGCGAAGTTTTTACATCTCACTCTCTTGAGTTAAGGGGTTTCTAATTTTTCTCACCTCGCTCTCCTATCCATACTGATAAGTTTCTTTGACGCGACATGTGTTTTTGCATGAATTCAAACGAAACACTACTTCTAGAAATATATCTAAGAAGCAATTCGAATGCCAATTGATCGCCACCAATGAATTCAAACATACCTTATTGAATCGATCTGGTCAAACCATCCTCCAAAAGAACATCGATGGCAACACACGTGATGAAATTCCAATTGAGTCACCCATGACGACGAAGCTGTGAAGTGACGTGAGACGGAAAGGACTCATCGTCGTTTGTTTTCGACTTTCCAGAAATTTCATTTGGAAAGTTCAAAAGAAGGAAGCGTGCAGACATGGGAGTGGTGAAAAGTAAGATGCAACGCGCCCAAGTATAAATAAGAGACCGCCAGGTGACAATTGAAGTATAGAGAAAACTTGAGAAAATGGAGGAAGCCAAAGGACTAGTGAAGCATGTGTTGCTTGTGAGGTTCAAAGATGATACCACGCCCGACCAGATTGAAGAACTCATCAAGGGCTTCGCCAATCTTGTCAATCTCGTCCCTCCCATGAAATCTTTCCACTGGTCTCTCTCTCTCTCTCTCTCTCTCTCTCTCTCTCTCTCTCGCTGAGCCAAATGATTTTGTGTGACCATTTCTGGGGTTAATGTTACAGGGGAAGGGATGTGAGCATTGAGAACGCCCATCAAGGCTTCACTCATGTGTTCGAGACAACGTTCGAGAGCACAGACGGAATAGCAGAGTACTTACCTCATCCAGCCCATGTCGAGTTCTCAAAGCGGTTCCTCCCCCGGTTGGAGAAGGTCCTTGTGGTCGACTTCAAGCCAACCACCGTTCGCACTTAAACCGAATCGACTCGTACTATGTTCTGCTGATGCGATGCTTACATGAAATTTTATTGCGTGAGAGTAATAAATTGAATTCTATTGTAGTATAGTGTTGGTTAATGTAATCGATATGGTTTGAAAAGTTATATTGGCAAAATCTTCATATTTTCTTCATGTAATATGGCGAATTTTGTGTTCCAATGCACAGCTTTGATGAGATAGCCGTGCTACTAAATACCAACAAATATTAAGACTTGACTAAATTGATTTGATGATTAAGTAGTGAGATCTCAAATGTTGCTAACTCTAGAGAAAAATTCACAGAAAGGTTCTGTGCCACCTATGAAATTTATCTTTGGTCCGTATCTTTTGTTTCAGGTCCTTTTGAGTCTTTTCGCCTGGCCTTTAGCCAGAGTCTACATCTCCTTGTCGAATCTCCTCATTGTTCGAACGCTTCATCATCTCGAACGAAAATTTATCATATCATCCTCCGATTAAAGTTGGACCTAGTTTTATTTGTTCAGTAAATTCATTTGTCATCGAATCTTTGCAAACCAACTACTTTTCAAATTTCGTAAATCACCAGCCGATCTTTCCCGACAGTCTGTTGACAGCAAAAAATGTTCGAGTGTAGTATGGGACAGTTTAATCGACAATAACTTTTTGGAGGTCGAGTAGTGGAGTCAGGTAATCGTCGAGTAGCGAAGTCAATGTAAATAGTGATGTAACCGTCGAGTAGTGGAGTCTTAGTATGTGTTTGTAATCGTCGATGATAAGCTATAGAAACTCGCATTGTATTCTTTGTGAAGGATCACCAATCAATGAACACCGGTTGTTCAATTTTACTTCCAACTTATACTTACATTTCGGTTTCCTTTTACATGGCTGAACACGATTTTCTGAAGTTTCAGTACTTTTGATCTTTTTGTCGAATTGCGCTTCTTGTCCAAAAATTAGCAAATGACTCTTCACATCCTCTATCCATTGGCTCATCAATCATATTTTGAAGGTCATTTTGTCAATATTTTTTGGTGAAACATCTCTTTTGGCACAACCAATGGGACTCCTGTTCATTGATCGGATGAAGTTTTCATGGTGAGAACCAAAAATCAACAACAACCAGATAATGTTGCCGGTAACAACAATCCAATACCATAAACTGGAAACAAAGTTACCTTGCATTTTGAGTCTTCAGCCGTTAGGAGAGCAGTAGAAGGAAATCGACCTGAAGAAGTCAATTTTCTAAGGCATCTTACGAAAGAGTTGCTAAGGGATATTGCTCCAAACTCCAACATTATAACAACCAAGTCAAACGAGGACAGAGAGCGGTCATTGGAGGCCAGAGAGCCTGGACAAGGAGCAGCTCACAGAAAGCTTTTAGGATGGTGAAGGGGATATAAATGAATTGAATTGTGTATTGAATTGGGGAGAACTTGTTTGGGGTATATATGTGAAAATTATAATTAATTCACAGAGGTACCTTTCGATATAACGATAAGTTTTGCTTTGGAACTCTAAAGTTAAATGTGTTTAGGCTAGACCACTACTATGATGAATGACCTCCCGAGAAAGTGCCTACTCTATAGGAAAAAATCGTGAGACTTGTGTAGGACTAGCCAAAGCGAACAATATCTCGAGTGAGTTATTCAGATATGTCATAATATGGTGTTAGAGTAGGATCCCCTCCAATAGGTGTATGGTTCGAAGACAAAACACGCGAAAGTTGGTAGGCCTATAACGATGGGTTCAATAAGGACGGCGAGTGGTCGTTGAGGCTAGACGGCTTGGACAAAGAGTGGCTCATGGTAGGCTTCTTGGATGACGAATGGGACATGAATGAATCGGATTGCACACTGAATAGGAGGAGGACATGCCCGGGATATGTATGTAAAAACTAAAATTAACTTGTAGAGGCACCTTTTAACATAACAGTAGGCTTTATTTTAGAACTCCAAAATTAAGTATGTTTAGGTTAGAGGACTACCGGGACATGTGACTTTCTGGTAAAGTACCTGCTTGTAAACCAAACAACTAATCCACGAGGTTCAGTGTAAGACGGGTTAAAGTAGACAATATTTCAAATGAGTTAATTTAGAGATGTCACATCTAGTCTCAGTGCTTATGATTTTTTTTTTCTGGCTGAATTGTGCTTTTTGTCCAAAAATCAGCAAATAATCCATCACATTATTTGTCGATTGGCTGATCAATCCATATTTTGAAACGTGTTTCGTCGACCTCGGTGCAACACACTCAAGTGTGGTTCTTTTCCTTTGCATGCTTTCATTATTCTCAACTGACATTCATGCTGCATTTGTGAGTTTCCAGAAACTAGTCAAAGATGAAGTCCTAGAAGTACGTTATATAGATTCGCATCACCCGCAAAATGTGTTTATAAGTAAAATGAATAGAAATCTAGCGTATGGGAGCGTAGTCTTAGATAATTAAAATGAAGTACTTAGCTAGATCTGATCCACGTTAAGCGTTGGAAAGATCTATAGGGTAATTTAAGATAAAATGGGAAAACCTAGCATAGGGGAACGTAGTCTCGAATATTGAAATGAAGTGCTTGGCTCGGCCTAGTCCGCTTTAACTGCCGAAAAGATTAATAGAGTAACTTACGATAAAAGGGGAAAACCTAGCATGTGCGAGCATCGTCTTAGATAATTGAAATCAAGTACGTAACTCCACCTAATCCGCTTTGACTGCTAGATAGATCTATAGAGTAACTTAAGATTAAAAAAAAAAAAAAAAGGAAAACCTTAGCTTGAATCAACAATTAAAAACGTAAGAATTATATCACATGAAATGTATTTGAAATATAAAATACTCTCTTGACTCAGGTTACCTATATCTACAAATAGTAAATTGATGATGTGGCTTCTGGAGAATTTTGCAATGATTTTGCTACTAATTAAAATAAAATTTATATGTTAGATTAATTTGATTAGTACAAGGGTAATCTTAAGGATTTCATAAAGTTTTGATTCTTTTCCTACATCACACTCTTTAATCGATGTATTCATACTCTCACTATTTCTAACCTAAATATAATGGAGGACTAATGGCTACAAGACGAAGAATGTTAGGTGGGTAATGTTAACTAATTGGAAATTTTAAGGGTAAATGTATACTACCCTAAAAACCGGGTGTGTTTTCTGTAATTTTCTCAGACCACTTTATATAAATGACGGGATAGTGTGGGCTGAGCTTGAGTACTTTGGAGTGTGGACCGGAATTTGGAACTCCGTAGTAGGAAACTAACAATGGAGGAAGCGAAGGGATTGGTGCGGCATGTGCTCCTTATCAAGTTCAAAGACGGAACCCCACCTGCCAAGATGCAGCAAATCATCCAGAATTTCGCCAATCTCGTTGATGTCATCGAGCCCTTGAAATCTTGGCACATGTACTCTTCTCTCTCTGTCTGATCTCTGTGTTTTCCCCGCCTTTTCTGGCGCTTTTTCCTACTTGGTTTCCCCTCAGTCGAGCATATCTATGTCTTGGTGTATCGTTCATAGACTGTTCCTTGGCAGTTTGTTTGGGATGCCTGATCTTGAATTATCATCATCTCTCCTGTAAAACTAGGGGAAAGGTCGTGAGCATCAAGAATTTGGACCAGGGCTTCACGCACGTCTTCTATTTAACGTTTGACAGCGCCAAGGGATTAGCAGAGTACATGGATCATCCTGTTCATGCCGAATTTGCGAACCAATCCCTTCCCCATGTGGATAAACAGGTTGTGATCGACTATGAGCAGACCGTTTTCCATACCTAAATCGACTTCACTCTGCAAGCTCCGCCCAGTGTTGTGCTCGTTAAGAATGTTTGATGTGCATGACTAAACTGAAGATCGAGGGTGCCGATATCTTGAGTAAAGTAATTGATATGGTTCAGACTTGAGAGACTTGTCTTTGTAAATTACAAGTCAGAAATAGTGCTATGTCTAAATTTAGATTTGTGAGGACAGCCATTGTTGGGGTTTCATGAATCATGTATAGGTAAAATTAATAAAACACGGCGGAAACAACGATAATATATTTCTATTCATGATTCTCCGAAAGCGTTGTTTGTGCGTTTTTAATCAAAAATCTAAATATAAAAAGGGAGTTAAACGAATTACCTCTCGAAGCGCACTTTAAACGAATTGGTTCGAATGTTCTTCAATTCTAGTCTTACAAACGTCGGACCTCTAGTTCAGACACACCAATAATGGACATCGAATGAAAGAGAGAACTTTCGGATAATCACCACTATGATTGTGCTAGCAATCTCGTGGAGACAATCCGCCGTATTTTTGATGTTTTAGTTATGGCCCGAGCTAGAAAGAATTCTTTTTCTTTTTTGCGTCTCTGAGACACAAAACAAAATGTCCCCTTTCTCTCTATTTTTGCAACCCTTTTTGCGGCATTTCTTAGAACGGTTTTTCACGAATCAGCAACAGTTGCTGATCACTCTCGAACATGCACGATCGTGCATGCGGTCAGCAACCGCTGATTCATGCACGATTTCATGCATGAACGGTCAGCGGTTTGCTGACCATTCATGCTTCGTGCATGTGCACGATGATTCGTGCCAAATGGTCAGCAAGAATTGCTGACCATTTCCACTTTAATTAATTAATTAATTAAATGAATAAATAATTAATTAATCAATCCCCTTAAAAATAAAATAAAAAACGTAATCTTTATATGTACATTTGAAATACATTAATATGTATTCACTTTGGGTATGCAAGTGCATCATATGCAAGTAGGCTCGTGACTATAATACAAATTAAATTAAATCTCATTTAATTTAATTTCAAGTCGACACAATTCGATTGCAATAATTGCAAACACATTTGCAACATGATTTCTCTCTTGTTCCACGTTATCCTAATTGTTTATGGTGTGTGATATCCCTAGCTTTATCACTAAGCTGATAGTAAGACTTGTATTAACACATAAGTACTCTCAAAAGAATTAATTGTCCCGATTAATCTTTGAGTTCTGCAAGCCATGATTGACATCTATCAATATGTCATAGCTACCCAGATAGTGTGAATGTTTTAAGAACATAATGAACCTGTCAGTTTTGGCTACAGTGTAATTCAATCCATCTGTCTTACTATGTCCCGATCTAATAAAGAACATGGAATATTTGTCAAGTCACCAATTTGATCATATGTACAAATCTAATTGACATGCATTTTATTTGAGACATAAACAATTTATTCTCGATTACAACCCCGGCCGAGGATTTCAATGCAGTGTAATAATTAGATCGCATAGGACATCATTATTATACCTTGCATGTAACAAGGAGACAGATTCCATATTGCGCACACGTGCAACTTCGTATATGAACAAACTATGACCATCAGGTATAAAGACGGATCAACGACTTGACATTACGTGCACCTGTGAACCATAGTTGTTCGACACACAAGTTAACACTGTACCTCAGGTTTAAGGATTATTTACACAAAACCAAAGCATGAACAATTAAACATTAACCATGCTAAAAGCTTCCATGTCGCTAACCATTCCATATGCGTCACGTTCAGTGAACTTGTCTAATACAAACACATATGTTCTAACTCAGGCATCATGATACCCAATGACATGTGACTCATCATTCTCTTAAGTATCCAATACTTAATGGCGAAGTTAAGAACACACCGGTCTCAATAGGATTATTAATATCCACTCAATAATCCATCGATCAGGAACGATTCAAAGATTCAGTCTAACTATGAACCAGTCACATATATTCTTAACGTCTCAAGAATAGGTCTAGTTGCAACTGATCTTATGGAATCATTCATAAATATAAAATAATTGGACAAATGAATGAATACATCATTGTCATTATGATAGTACAATTGAAATCCATAACATGTAACTATTACATAGTAGCTTTAGGGCATACATCCAACAACCATGGCATGTCTGTCCATTCATTGCATTTTCGTGTTTTCATTCTTCTTTAAGGTTTACATGGACTTTTAGTAATGTTCACACCTCCAGTTAGATGACTTGTAAATCTTACTAACTCTGTATAAATAGACTTATGAGGATGATTGTCAAAAAAATCTTAAATCTTTTATAAGGCAACTATTGTCAAAAAAATCCTAAATCTTTTATACGGCAACTAAATTAAGTACTAAATCTTTTAATTGTACCAATTTATTCATAAAATTTATGATAATTTATCAATGTAAATCCTCCAAAAAATTTTGGCTAGAAATTGCTAATTCAAATGCTAGCCATCATATATAACATAACCGGTGTTAATGTAGACAAATTTTTTCATATTTTAAAGATTTTTCCAATATTTTCCTTCTTTTCCTTTCCTTTTTCTTTCCCTTATGGCTGGCACTCGACCATGGCCAGTGATCAACCATAGGTAGGGGAAGTGAGGGCATTGTGGTCCTCGTCGGATTTGGCGAGGGCTTGACTCCCATAGCCTGCAAGGGTGCAAACCTCGTAACCTAGGCAGGGCTCGCCCTTGTTGGCCGATTAGCGTTCATATCAGCAATTTCTGGCCATATCAGTCGGAAGAATTATAATAATAAATCGTCAAAAAGTTTAGGACTAAACTAACCCTTCTAAAATGGCCACTATTTTAGAATTTCTTGGACAATTTTCCCAACGTTACCATCCTGAAAAGTGCATAATTTTGATAGAAGAATAGGACATCTACTTCAACAACATGTTATAATAGAAAAGCCTTTTCAATGGATGTCAATCCTCGTGTATGTCTTGGACTTCACATCATCTACGTGGGGCTGTTATGCTGGTGGATAATTCCGCACGACATCAAAATTCATGACCCGTCTCAAATCCGGGCAGGCAGGCATGGCTGAGTCGCAATTAGACCCGACAATGCCATGCTAGCAACGGGCCCGCACTTTGGAACTTCTTTATTGCGATGAACTTTTCGAATCGATGTGAACCGGATGAATGCAGATCTTGGATGAATACACAACTCTCAAGCGACTCAAAAAGATGCCAGTTTGGATTCGGTTGGCAAAAAATTTTGTCAACGGGTTATAATAACCACAGGTACAAGTGTAGTTGAGGACTAATCCAAGCAAACGATTCTACTATTTCGTTCGCGAAAAAAGAACCGATTTTTTTTATCCCATCTGTTTAATCACTAAAGAGTTGATAATCGTTAGAAACCATCGGTAAGAAGAACATGATACTTTGCAAATTATCGACTTTTTTTTATCTTTTCTACTAGATTTCATTTGTCTCTTTTACCGTATTATTATAAAAATTAGTTAGGAACTTAGGATCACCCAGACAAATCCAAGGTCTTCTATTTGGCTGGGCTTAACTTTTGGCCCATAAGTCCTCTTGCATGTGGAGTTAATTGTGCCAATGCTGAACTCCTTTTATGCACCCATGTTACTCTACATCCTATCTGGAAAAACTAGCCATTTCATAAACTTTTAGGTCATATTTTATACTTTAATACTCATTAGAGTAAGTAAATAATGGACCTCATAATCGAAGGACGCACGTTTCTTATATCACACATAGATATAGTAAAAGAAAAATATTATAAACGCTAATCGCATTGCCAAAATGGTGTCGTCTACCCAGAATTAAAAAAAAAAAACTATGTTTTTTCCATTAGCGTGTAGAATGCACACAACTGTTAAGGGTAAATGTATACATTCATCTCTCTCTCTTTTTTTTTTTTTTTTTTTTTTTTTTTTTTTTTGAGGAAATGATCTCTTTTACCCTTTATCGTGGTAAAACATGAAAAATGAAATAAACTAAAACATTTAACAATCTGTCAAAATATGATTACATAGCCACTTTAATAGAACTAAACAAATATAATTTAAGAAAAAAATAAACACAAATTAAATGGAAAGGGAAAATGGCTCAATGACAAAAGGTCAAATTAGAAAAATTAGCTATACATGAGTATAATTGAATGGTTATTTATTGTAAAAAATGATTGATCAATAAAAATACTTAAAAAATTACAAAAAGAAGAAAATGATGTTCTCAGCTCATCAAAGGAAATGATAAGCAGTGACTCAATGTGATATTCCCAAGGCCTTTTCTTCCATTTTACTTGGTTGTATTTCTTTTTCTTAGAATATTTTATTAGTTTTATCTAATAAATTCATCATATTATCATTATTGTTATTTTTTTTTATCGATGTACGAATCGGTTTATTTACGTCCATTCCGTTTACCTTTTCGTTTCTTTATAAAAAGCAAGGGCGAAAGAGAGACCTTCTTTGATAATCCCTGAAAAAGTCATACGAATTACATATTCTAACAAAAAAAATATATCATGAGGGTAAACGGCCGTAACAAATTCAGGGGGCAATATATAATTAGTTGAAATATTCAGGGAAATCGTGTGATACCCAAAACTTGTGTACTTTCTCCAAAGGACTATAAATTAAGGGATGGGGCAGCGCGGACGGGGACTTCTGAACTCGGGAGTAGGAAGCTGACGATGGAGGAAGCGAAGGGATTGGTGAAGCATGTGCTGCTCGCCAAGTTCAAGGACGAAATTCCACCTGACCAGATCGAGCAACTCATCAAGGGTTTCGCCAATCTCGTCAACCTCATCGAACCCATGAAATCTTTCCACTGGTATTCTTCTCTCTATCTCTCTGTCTGATCTCTGTGTCTTGTTTTTCTCCTTTTTTTTTTTTTTTCGTTGGGGGCTTTTCCCCTTCATTCCCACCTCGTTCTTGGTGCTAATTTATCCCAGTTTATGTAATTGACTTCTCTGTGATTTTGGACATTTTCTTTGAGTGAACGTTATAGATATTTGAAACCTTATGGGGAGTAGAATTTTTGTTGTTGCCGCTGTTTTTGTTGCTGTTGACATCAAGTCAAGGAGGGCAAGTGGGTTGTGGTTGGCTTTGTCAGCCTGATTTATCGTTAATTGTTTTGCTGAGATTGAGATTATCAGAAGAGAAATCAGTGTTATGTTGCCTGACATTGGTGTTTTATATCCTAGAAAATTTGACTTCAAAGATTGTTCTTTGTTTGGATACTTCATTTTATCCGCATATCGGAGTGTTCATTGTCCTTTGGATTGGAGTTGTTCTGAGCGTCCGATTCGATCTTGCCACTGAAATAGGACCCTGAAAAGAACTCTTTAAATCAGGTGTTCTTTGGAGAAATAGATTAGCAAAGATTGACCGGTAATTAGAGAACACAGGTTACTAAGCTATGTGACTTGGAGTTTAGCGGTTCGCTTAGTTTGCCCTCAGAGGTCAGGATGCATTACGCACCATTTGTTTTACTTGATGTGTCATGATCTCGATAGATCTATCCTTCACTAGCGACGATCCATATCATTTTGGAGTATTCATTGTCTATCTCTAGATCGGAGATTGTTCTGAGCTTACATTTGATTCCTGCAACCAAATTAGAATGCTGAAGAAACACCTTCAAACGAAGAGCCTTTCCATCGGGCTAGATTCACAACATTCAACCAGTAGCAAAAGGACATTGGCTATTCTCTTTATGCCTCAGTGTTCACTATTTTGTCAACCACGATTTTTTTATCAACAGAAGTTGGGTGCGCTAGAGTTCTCATACTTATGTCTTGGTGATCTTTCATGCTATGTTTTTTAAGAGCTTGTTCAGATGCCTGATCTTGGTTTATCATTTCTCATTTGAAATTAGGGGAAAGGATGTGAGCGTCGAGAACTTGCACCAAGGCTTCACACACATCTTCGAGTTAACATTTGAGAGCACCGAGGGAATAGCAGAGTACATTGGTCATCCTGCACATGTCGAATTCGCGAACCAGCTCCTTCCTGTACTGGAGAAAGTAGTCGTGATCGACTACAAGCCGACCATTGTCCATACCTGAGTTGGCATCGCATTGGAAGCTCTGCAAGCATTGTGATTGAATAATAAGTTTGTTATGTATGGCAAAACCGAAGTTTTTTTTAACTGTGCCATTATGTTGGTAAGGTGATTGATATGGTTCAGACTCGAGAGACTCGTCTTTGCAAATTACAAGGCAAAATATAATGCTGTATCACCATGTGGAATATGTTTTATCTAAATCTGGATTTATGAGGACAAACCTGGTCTGTCCATTCATTGCATTTTTTTCTTTAGGTTGTCACGGAGCTTTTAGTAATGTTTATGCCTTGGGTTAAATACTGGAAAATCTTACTGAATTCGTATAAACAGACAATAACATGCAGGAAAATGCAGAATGTTTGGTAGAAGAACGGGATGTCTTTTTGAACCTCTTGCTATGATATGTTTGGTAGAAGAACGGGACGTCTTTTTGAACCTCTTGCTATGATAGGAAAAGCCTTTTCGTTAGGGATCATCTGTTGTTTATGTCCTGAATCTCACGCCCTCTATGTATGGAATGTTACACTGGTGGATAAGTCCCGTGCGATTTCTCAGTATCATCATAGGACGATCGTGCCTTCGTGTAGTCTCGATGCTTCTGATCCGCAAAGGACGGGCATTGATCCTTCATTAAAATGACACTAATAATAGCACACGTGCTTCTTTTAATATTGATCTCTCAACAAGATATCGGTACTTCAGACCGAATATGGTACAAATCTAGGTTTATTTTTGGCCTTCCACTGATTCAAGTCTAGTTGAGAACTGATCCAAGGAAAAGATTCTACTACTTAGATGGCAGAAAAAAGGGGATCTCCTTCATGCTGGTAAATTACTAAAAAGAGATGGTAAATATATAATAATTAGAGGTAAAAAACAGGGAAAATTAATCAATCAATCTTAAACCTATTGTATAGATGTTAATTCAATCTGTTACTTTTCAATTTTGTCAATTCAATCCTAAAACTTTACGCAAAATACAAATGAAGTCTTTTCGGCCAATTTTTGCTAGAAGTTGCTGTCGTGGTGGTGTGCCACATAGGAGGACTGGTGATGATCAAACTACCAAGTTGGGGATTTCCAACGAAAATTAATATGAAGGCTTATATTAGAATTTTGTGCAAAGGTTGATGACTAAATTGGTTAAATTGAAAAATTTATGACTAAATTGGCATCCATATGATAATTTTAAAACCGATTGGGCAATTTTCTCCTTAAAAAACATGAGACTTTGATTCTTTAGAAGATTTTATAAAACGGGCTTTCTAGCAAAATATGGACTTTTCTTTATCTTTTACTAGCTTTTATTTGTCTCTCTTAACAAATGTCTTATATTTACCTACTTTTATACTAGAATTCCAACTTTTCTTTGATTGACTTACCAATCCTTTTCTATTAGGTAGCCAACTAGTTTCTTTACCTACTCTTATTTGAGTTATTCACTCATATTTATTTGCTTACTTTTAATTTACCATTTGTTTCTCTTAAGATACTAATTTTTAGTTTACCAAACTTTTATTTACTAACTTTTATTTACCTCACTTACCAACTCCTTACATTTACCAATCCTCTTTAAAAATTATCAGTCTAAATTAAAGTGAATTGTCTTCTCATTTCTAATTAAGTTATCAACTCTCATTAAAATTACTTAATTTACCAAAGTTCTCTTTTGTATGTTTTTATTCGAATTCATTAACTTTTGTAATGACTTATCAATTATTTTCTATTTATCTTTCTTACTAACGGCTTAAATTTACCAAATTTAATGTGAATTTTCCAATATGTATTGGTGTGACAAACCAACTTCTCTTCCACAATGTAACCAACTAGTGTTGAGTACATACTACCGGTAATTTGCTTCCTCTTTTTTTCTTTTTTTTTTAATTTATCAACTTTTGTCTTCCTTACTAACCTCTAAGGTTATCAACTCTTATATAAAATTACAACAAAAATACGAGTAAATTATGAAATTTTCGTCAATTGAGTCATCAACTAATTTTGGATTACCAACTTTCATTTAAGTTATAATAACCACTGATACAAGTCTAGTTGAGGACTAATTCAAGCAGACAATTCTACTATTTCGTTTGTGAAAAAAGAACTAATTTTTTTTCCATCCCGTTTAATTACTAAAGAGTTGATAAACGTTAAAAACCCGTGGGTTAAAAAATATAATACTTTGCAAATTGTCGACTTTTCTTTTCTTTTCTACTAGCTTTTGTTTGTCTCTTTTACCGTATTATTCTAAGGATTAGTTAGGACCACCCGGACGAATACAAGGTCTTCTACTAGGCTAGGCTTAACTTTTGGCCCATAAGTCCTCTAGCATTTGGAGTTAATTGTGCCAATACTAAACTCCTTTTACGCACTCATATTACTCTATACCCTATCCGGAAATACTAGCCATTTCATAAACTTTTAAGTCATATTTTATACTTTTATACTCATTAGAGTAGGTAACTAATGGACCTCATAATAGAAGGACCCACGTTTCTAATATCAAATATATGTAGTTTAAAAAAAAATTATTATAAACACTAATCGCATTGCCAAAATGTTGTCATCTACCCAGAATTAAAAAGAACTAGGGTAAATCACACAAAACTCCTTTAAACTTTGGGGCTTCATATATGCCCCCGCACTTTCAACTGTTATACAATCCCTCAATTTTTGTGCTATTACAGACGCTAAGTCTTTATGTTTTTTCCGTTAGCATGTAGAATGCATACAACTATTAAGGATAAATGTATGCTTTCATCTCTCTTTTTTTAGAGGAATTATCTCTTTTACCCTTTATTGTGTAAAACATGAAAAAGGAAATAAGCTAAAACATTAAACAATCTGTCAAAATATGATTACATAGCCACTTTAATAGAACTAAACAAATATAATTTAAGAAAAAAGAATAAACACAAATTAAATGGAAAGGGAAGATGGCTCAATGACAAAAGGTCCAATTAGAAAAATTAGCTATACATGAGTATAATTAAATGGTTAATTATTGTACAAAATGATTGATCAATAAAATACTTAAAAAATTACAAAAGGAAGAAAATGATGTTCTCAGCTCATCAAAGGAAATGATAAACAGTGACTCAGTGTGATACTCTTGAGGCCTTTTCTTCCATTTTACTTGGTTGTATTTCTTTTTCTTAGAATATTTTATCAGTTTTACCTAATATATGCATCAGATTATCATTATTGTTATTTATTTTTGTCGATGTATCCGTCGGTTTATTTCCGTCCATTCTCTTTATCTTTTCATTTCTTTATAAGAAGCAAGGGTAAAAGAGAGACCTCCAACAGAAAAATATCATGAGGGTAAACGGCCGTAACGAATGCAGGGAGCAATATATAATAAATTGAAATATGCGGGGTAATCGTGTAATACCCAAAACTTGGGTGGAGTTTGTGTACTTTCTCCGAAGGGCTATAAATTAAGGGATGGGGGGCGGGGACAGGGACTTCTGAACTCCGGAGTAGGAAGCTGACGATGGAGGAAGCGAAGGGATTGGTGAAGCATGTGCTGCTCGCCAAGTTCAAGGACGAAATCCCACCTGACCAGATCGAGCAACTCATCAAGGGCTACGCCAATCTCGTCAACCTCATCGAACCCATGAAATCTTTCCACTGGTATTCTCCTCTCTCTCTCTCTCTCTCTCTCTCTCTCTCTCTCTCTGTCTAATCTCTGTGCATTGTTTTTCTCCTTTTTTTGGGCTTTTTCCCTTAATTTCCCCCTCTTTCTTGGTGCTTATTTGAACCCAGTTTATGTAATTGGCTTCTCTGTGATCTTAGACATTTTCTTTGACTGCGCGTTATAGATATCCGAAACCTCATCGTGAGGTCGAGATTTTGTTGTTTTTGCTGCTGTTTCTGTTGCTGTTGACATCAAGTCAAGGAGGGCAAGTGGGTTGTGGTTGGCTTTGTCTGCCTGATTTGTGGTTAATTGTTTTGCTGAGATTGAGGATGTCAGGAGAGAAATCGGTGTAACATTGCCTGACGTTGGTGTTTTAAATCCTTATAAAATTTGACTTCAAAGATTAATCTTTGTTTGGTTACTTCATTTTATACACATATCGAAGTGTTCATTGTTCTTTGGGTTGGAGTTTTTCTAAGCATCCGATTCGATCTTGCCAATGAAATAGGACCATGAAAAGAATCTTTGAATCAGATGTTCTTTGGAGAAATAAATTAGCAAAGATTGACCGGTAATTAGAGAACACGGGTTATTAAGCTCTATGACTCAGAGTTTAGTGGTTCACTTAGTTTGCCCTCGGAGGTCAGGATACGTTACGCACCATTTGTTTTACTTGATGTGTCGTGATCTCGATAGATCTATCCTTCACTAGCGAGGATCCATATCATTTTGGAGTATTCATTGTCTATCTCTACAGCAGAGATTGTTCTGAGCTTACATTTGATTCTTGCAACCAAATTAGAATGCTGAAGAAACACCTTCAATTGAAGAGCCTTTCCATTGGGCTAGATTCACAACATTCAACTAGAAGCAAAAGGACATTGGCTATTCTCTTTATGCTGTAGTGTTCACTATTTTGTCAACCAGATTTTCAATCAATAGAAGTTGGGTGCGCTAGAGTTCTCATATTTATGCCCTGGTGATATGTCATGTAATGTTTTTTAAGAGCTTGTTCAGATGCCTGATCTTGGTTAATCATCTCTCATTTGAAATTAGGGGAAAGGATGTGAGCGTCGAGAACTTGCACGAAGGCTTCACGCACGTCTTCGAGTCAACGTTTGAGAGCACCGAGGGAATAGCAGAGTACATTGGTCATCCTGCTCATGTCGAATTCGCGAACCAGTTCCTTCCCGTACTGGAGAAAGTAGTCGTGATCGACTACAAACCGACCGTTGTCCATACCTGAGTTGACATCGCATTGGAAGCTCTGCAAGCATTGTGATTGAATAGTAAGTTTGTTTTATATGACAAAACTGAAGTTTTTATTAAGTGTGCCATTATGTTGGATGAGGTGATTGATATGGTTCAGACTGGAGAGACTTGTCTTTGCAAATTACAAGGCAAAATATCATGCTGTATCACCATGGGGAATGTGCTTTATCTAAATCCAGATTTATGAGGACAAACCTGGTCTGTCCATTCATTGCAGTTTTTCTTTAGGTTGTCATGGAGCTTTTAGTAATGTTTATACCTTAGGTTGGATCACTGGAAAATCTTACTGAATTCGTATAAACAGACAATAATATGTAAGGAAAAGCAGAATGTTTGATAGAAGGACGGGACATGTTTTTGAACCTCTTGCTATGATAGGAAAAGCCTTTTCGTTAGGGACCAATCGTCATTTATATCCTGAATCTTGTGCCCTCTATGTATGGGATGTTACACTGGTAGATAAGTCTCGTGCGATCTCAAAGTGCATGACCCATCCTAGAGCTGGACTGGAGTGGGTGACCTGGATCCGAGTCAACGATGTCATGCTAGCAGTATCAGCTGGTTATGGTAACAGCTGGTGCAAGAGGGGCAATTTGATATCTGATCCGCAAAGGACGGGCATTAGAACTCTGCATATTCTCAGTATCAACTTAGGACGATCGTGCCTTCATGTAGTCTCGATGCTTCTGCTCCGCAAAGGATGGGCTATGATCCCTCATTAAAATGACACTTATAATGGTGCACGTGCTTCTTTTAATATGGATCTTTCAACAAAATATCAGTACTTCAAAACGAATCCGATGCAAGTCTACGTTTATTTTTGGCCTACCACTGATACAAGTCTAGTTGAGAACTGATCCAAGGAAACTATTCTACTACTTCGCTGGCAAAAGAAAAAGGATCTTCTTCATGCTGGTAAATTACTAAAAAGATAGTAAATATGAAAAATTTAGAGGTAAAACACAAGGGAAGTTGTCCATTGAGACTTAAACCTATTGTATAGCTACCAATTAAGTCATTTCGGCCAACTTTTGTTGGAAATTGATAACGTGGCAGTGTGTCACATAGGATGGCCGAACTGGCATGTAAGCGATTTTCAGCAAAAATTGGAAAGCTATGTGAAAATTTCGTGCAAAAGTTGAAGACTAAATTGACAAATTTAAAAATGTTAGGACTACATTAGCATCCATATAATAAATTTGAAGATGATTGGGTAATTTTCTCTAAAAAAATAGGGAAAATTCTAAATAAGGGCCAGAAGTGCCCTCATTTTATTAAATAAGGATTTAAAGTACCTAGAGATTTAGTTCGAGCAAATAAGATGCTCATTTTCTTTTTCTCTAGCCTAGTAGAATCCTCTAAGAAGTATAGCTGGGCTTAGTTGGAAATGTTGTTATCTTGACATCATTGAGCGTCTCGGTGCTTTGGACTAAATCTCTAGATAGTTTGCGGCTAAAAGGCAATCCCAAAAAGGCTTGAACATGATATTTGCCTATTATGGAATAGCATAACTGCTGCAACTAACCTAGTTTTCCTTTGTTCTAAGCATAGATCCCATTTTTGGCTTCGATACCAAAGAAGGGACTTATGCTTAAAATTAGGAAAAACCAAGTCAAAGTACATTTATTTTCTTAAATAATGGCTTGAAGTAAACATTATTTTAAATAAAAGCCTGCAGGCCATATCAGTTTTAAATAAATGCCCAAACTCATTATTTATTGAAGGGTAATTTCATCATTTAAATAGTTTTTAATTTTTTCTTTTTTTTTTCCTTCAAAAAACTAAAAAATATGAAAACTTAACCCAAAGAGAGAGAGAGATGAAAACGCACGAGAGGGAGGCTCCCTCTCCCCTATGGTTGCCACCTCATCATCGGTGGGATGACGGCCAATGGGTGGCAGCTACAAGTGGGAGGGAACCTTCTCGCTTCTATTTTTTTTTTTTAATCTAATTTAATTTAAATTTAAATTGTATTTAGGCGAAATTATCCCTAATCGGCCAAAAATTTTTGCTAGTCGATGGGTTGATAAGACTAGACCCTTATTTGAAATAACCATAATTACTTTAGGCCTTCACTTGTGACTAATATAATCATTTTAGACTTTTATTTGAGAAAACGATGGTACTTCAAGCCATTATTTGGAATTTTCCCTAAAAAACACAAGACTTTGGATCTCTCAAAGATTTTATAAAATGGGTTTTTTTAGCAAAATATGGATTTTGGTATCTTTTGTTGGCTTTTATTTGTCTTTCTTAACAATATCTCATATTTACTTACTTTTATACTAGAATTCCAACTTTTCACAAATCTTTTTCCACTAGGTAACCAACGAGTTTCAGTTTACCTACTCTATTTCAAGTTACTTACCGATACTTATTTGCTTATTTTTTATTTACCATTTGTTTCTCTTAAGATACTAATTTAGTTTACCAAACTTTTATTTGTCTCACTACCGACTCCTTACATTTACCAATCCTCTTCAGAAATTTTCAGTCTAAATTAAAGCGAATTGCCATCTTATTTCTAATTAAAATATTAACTCTCATTTGGATTACTTAATTTACCAACATCATCTTGCATGTTTTTATTTGAATTCGCTAACTTTTGTAATGACTTCATCAATTTTTATTTTTTGTTTTTTGTTTTTCTTACTGGCGGCTTAAATTTACCAAATTTTACATGAATTTATCAATATGTATTTGTATGAGACACCAACTTCTCTTCCACGATGTAACCACTATTTGGTTTTTTTTTTATTATTTAAATTTATCAACTTTTGTCTTCCTTACTTACTAACCTCTAAGTTTAACAACTCTTATACAAAATTACAACAAAAATACGAGCAAATTACAAATTTTCGTCAATTAAGTTATCAACTAGTCTTGGATTACCAACTTTCATTTAAGTTGCTAAGCAATGTTTGTTTTGTTCTTTCTTTAAATTCACTAAGTTTTGTAGTAAATCACCAACTTTTTTTTTTCTCACTAACGCCTTAAATTGACTTTACCAACTTGAGTGACTTGCTAACTTTTATCCGATTGAGTTATTAATCCTTTTTTCGGTTATTAAATCTCACTTAAATTGCTTACTAACTTTTTTATTGTATTTTTTTATTTGCTTATTTTAGCTTATCTTTTTACCAATTTTTATTTATTTCTCTTATCGACGTCACAAAACGGATAGCTTTAAGGGCCTTCATCTTAGATCCTATAACTCATCTTCTATGCTCCCGATGGCCAAAGGCTCTTGCCTAACAGAACTGAATGAGATATAAGTACGGCTCTGTTTATTTTGCAAGGAAAGAGGAGTAGTATGGGCTTTGCCACTTTTGCTACCCCACCATCGTCGGAAAGGGTTGGCGATAGTGGGGCGAGGGTCAGCCAGGGTTGCTGGGCCTTGACCAACGATCCGTGACCCTTCTCGACTATTGGCAAGGGCCTGTAAGTCCTCCCCAGATCTGGGGTGAGGGCTCGCGGCCGTCCCCCAGATCTAACGAGGGTTGTCGGCTCTCGCCCAATTGGGCCAAGGGCTACCACTAGCTTGGGTGGGGCCCTCATTGGTGGTTAGCTAAGGTCGTTGGCCCTTTGGTTGGGGCTCGCGACCCTAGCCGACCCTCGCCCCTCGGGTCATTGGCCCTTTCCGACAATGATGGGGCACCAACACCAAAGGTTGTGGAGGCTCTCGTTGAAGCTATAGCTATCTCTTTTTTTTTTAATTTAGTTTTTAAATTTATTTTTATTAATATTTTATTAAAAATTATATTTGGGGGCTTATGGCACAACATGGACAATTTTTTTAAAAAAAAAAATTGCCACGTCAATAAAAAAAAAAGTAATCAAAAAATATCATGTCAATACTTTGGTTAGTACTTCTTACTGTTAACACTAAAGTATATCATTTAAATTTATTTTGCATGGTAACATTCCAATTTTTCTATTCTTTTGTTCCTCATAATAGAAAAAATGAACAAAAATCTGTCTAGTAATATCACTTAATTTTTTCTATTCCCGAAAATAGAAAAGTAGTCAGAAAATAGATTTGGAACATAAATAAGAAAAAAAAAAAAAAAGTAACTTTATGTTCTTGCTAGAAATAAGTAATTTTCTTTCTTTTCTTTTCTTCTTCTAGTTAGTTGGTGGAGACTTGCTACCCGCCGCCGCCGCCCTTGCCGGTTTCCGTTGCTCGATGACCGCCTAAATGAGGAAGAAGTAGAGAGGCAAAAAGGAAGATAAGAAAAATCTCAAAAAAATTACTAAAAAATTGAAAGAAATTCTACATCACAAAAAAACTTGTGGATCATATTAAATGCATTCATGTTCTTTTTCTATTTCGAAAATAGAAACTTTGTGCAGTTACTAAACTCGTTATTTTACTCAGAAACTATTCTAGAGAATATAAATAAAAATAAAAAAACTATTTTTGAAAAGAACAAAAATATTACCAAATGTATCTTAAGTGTTCGATTTTAGTAATTAAGTGTACATTTTAAAACTTTTGGCACTTTAATGGCCCCCATACTAAATTTTGGCACTTGCCGGCAGGTGATAAATGGTTATTTTGGATGGGGGAACTCTTGTGATCCGATAGGGTTAGTTGAGTGCTCCACAAGCTGGAATGCTCGACTTGATAATAAGAACCCTGACCGAAAAGTGCGTGATAGCTTCTTTAGGAGTGGAGCGCGATCGAAATGCTAATGTTAATTGTTACACGTCAAGTTCGTGACAAAATCGGTCATCCAACGCAACCACACCAGTGGTAAGCGTCCCTTGTTCTTATTCCAGTGATTGGAGATTGTCTACGGATGTGGCGGCATTTCGCCACGTAGCTTCATTTCAGAAAATTGGATCGTTTGCGGCCAGTCTCTCTGCTATAATCTACGGTTTCCACTCCGTCTCTTGAGGCTCTCGCAAGTTTAAGATTACCAGATCGCCATAACCAGTTATTCTAATGATCCCGACTACATTTGCCATGTCAATCTTAGTCCGGTCCACAATTAATTGATTCTCTCTGCCTGCTAATCAGACTATTTACCATTTTAAACATATGACTGGAATTAAGGAAGAACCAACGCCTGGCCCCCTGCCCTGCAAGATCAATAATTTTGGCAGAAATAATTGACTTCGACAGTTTTTATGAAACAGAGAAACGCAGTAGCTGCTTCCCGAATCCTGAATACAAAAATCCCACCACCAAGTATCAGACCAACTATTACCTAAAGTCTACTTCAGCACAGGTACCCTCGAATCCGGCAAAAGGAAGAAACCCCTCTTGATTCTGAGCTCCATCACGACTGATAAGTTTCCTCGGTGCGCAACAATGTCCCGCACCCACAACATCCACCGCAATATTTGACATCCAACCATTAAATCCGTTCCCATGCGCAACAGCGACTTCAGGTATTTCATGTATCGGCCAATCCTTCACTAAGTTGCATTGCGTAAAAGCAAAA
Organism: Eucalyptus curtisii; assembly: GCA_017140595.1. Classification (NCBI taxonomy): domain Eukaryota; kingdom Viridiplantae; phylum Streptophyta; class Magnoliopsida; order Myrtales; family Myrtaceae; genus Eucalyptus; species Eucalyptus curtisii. The sequence goes on from CM029504.1 coordinate 13,478,665, forward strand.
TTTGGAACCAATGACCTGAAAGAAGATGAATGGCTACCAGAAAACGCCAAAATCAAAATTCATGGCTCCGCCACTGAATGCTCTGCCTCAGTCGCAGGAGGCACAATCATTGTATCAGCTACCAAAGGCAGATCCCCAGATGGCTCAACACCTGAAAATGCATCCGATGGCCCAACCGGCGGTGCAAGTGCAGCTTCTGAACCAGGAGGGACACCTAAGCCTGAAGCATCCGGTTCTCTCTGATCAAACTTGGAAACACGAGGCCTCCTGTTTCTTTCGTAGCTGCGGCTGCGACTCCGGCTCCTGCTCCGGCTAGGGCTCCGGCTATAGCTACGGCTCCGCCCCCTCGACCAACTCCGGCTTCGGCTGCGACTCCTGCTCCTGCTCCAGCTCCTACTGCGACCACGGCTTCGGCTTCTGCTACGACTTCTGCTGCGGCTCCGGCTGCCCCATGTTCGAACCATATCTGGGCTACGACTGTAGCTTCTACCTCTACCCATATCTGGAAGCTCTCTTCTATTACCAAACCGCCCCCGTCCACGCCCGCGTGCATAGCCGCCACGTCCATCCATATCAAACCGATCATTTGGGCCCCGGTCGTTCCTGTCCCAACCACCCTGACCGCTGCCTGATGGTCCACCAAATCCTCGGGGTCCTCGACCACGCCTGGGAAAGAATTCACCTCTTCCACCACGGTTTCCAAAGCCATCCCGGCCTCCTCCACGTCCCCCGAACCCACCATCTCTTATTCCACCCCGACCACCAAAGTTCCCGTCCCTCATACCACCACGACCACCAAAGTTGCCACCACCCATACCACCATGGCCACCAAAATCACCACCACTCATCCCAACACGACCTCCTGAATCCCAACGTCCACCACCACCAGAATCAAATCGGCTGCCCCTTCCACGATCTTTGCCAAAACCAGACCCACCCCGAGAAGCCACCTCTCTCACCTCCGGGGGAACTTGCTGGTCTGCCCCCTCTAGGACTTTTATCAAATCCGCTGCATATTTCCAGTCCTGCTCAGAAAAGAAAGTATATGACACTCCAGTTGCACCAGCCCTCCCAGTTCTCCCAATTCGGTGGACATAATCCTCAATCCCAGTAGGGAAATCGTAATTGATCACTACCCTGAGACACACCAAATGCAAATTCAGGGATTTGAGTTCTTCAAACAGACCTTGTTGCTTACTGGTTCAGACAGGTAAACAAGTTCTAAAACAGAAAAAACAAAGAACTAACCTGATATCTTTTATGTCAAGGCCCCGGGCAGCAACATCAGTGGCAACTAATATAGGGCTCCTTCCACTCCGAAACTGATTTAGAGCCCAGTCTCTCTCACCTTGAGACTTGTCTCCATGAATAGCAACGGCTCCAAAATTACGTCCAATGCTGCGCGCAAGCTGATCACACAACCTCTTCGTAGAACAAAAAACAATTACCTTAGAACCACGTTCTTGGGAACGAAGGATCTGCTCCAGACGCCGCTGTTTTTCCATTTGGGGTACCACTTCAACATGCTGCACAGCAGAAAAGAATTCTTTTGAACAGAATCTCAGAAAGATTATCAGGCCATGAAGTAAAGGAAGCAAGATTGAATCCAATAGCAGAGTTGTACTCATGAGTAGATAAATCTATGAGATTAGCCCCCGACCTTGTCAAACCTAGAATTTTATTATAAGGAAAAGCTTCATCTCACAAATGAAAGGACCGCACCCTTTTGTCATATGAATCCAATAGAAACATGAACAAAACAAGATCATATATCATAGGTAATTGTTAATCTAAGAAAGGTAACCAGGTCAACTTTTTAAACCTAACCCATACCTTTTTTGTAATATAATCACGCACGACTTACTTAAGCACGTTAAATCTCACCAACTTTACCTCACAATAAGAAGAGCGTGAAAAAATTTTGGCATACCATGCACATTTGCTTACCCTTGCACATTTTACATCCCATCAAGCACAATGACTAGCTGAGTATCTGAACACTTACAGGAGAAGGCTAAATATTTATCCTTAAAAGTGGAAACAAATACTATATTAGGATCCCATTGTCCAAAAATCAAATTATACAGTACTATGGATTAAACGCTCTTAAATTTCCACCAATCTACTTGTCGTTCTGTAAGTAAATACTTTAACCTAAGTTAATACTCTGATGAATCTATTCAAACGAACATGGCCATTATCTGTACTTAAATTCAACGCGTAACAATATTCCCCATAAATCTTGACATATTTCAGATTTTAAGTGCTAAGCCACACTAGAAATTGATTTGAAACTTTGCATGGGCTAATTAATTAGCAAAGAAATTTCTCACAGCAAGTAGCAAAGTGACGGTATTTAGTACACCACTTCTATAATGCTAATACATGAACGCCTATCAAATAATTATGCATTGAGTGTCCCACTTCTTATCAACTTTTATTCCAAGAAACGCCACGTAGAAAACGACAAAATGAGATGAAGGAACGGTTAGATTGTGCAGCAGATACCAAAAATACCACTAACTATTTCCAGGAACCTTAATCCCGGAGAACTTCATATGAAGATGTATGTGACATAAATTATGCGCATGATACAGTTTATATCACTCTCAGGTCATAAGAAGATCAATGATATGGGGTTACTATCATTAACTATGTTGCCAGACAGACATGCATTTTGCATTTGCTACCTGTGTAATTGACTTGTTAGCAGCAAGCTCATCAACACTGCCAATGTTGACCTGAACAGGGTTAACAAGAAGATCACCCGCTATCTTTCTCACTTCTTTGGGCCATGTTGCTGTGTACATCAGAGTTTGTCTGTGAGGTGGAAGCTCATTTACAATCTTACGGATCTGAGGTTCAAATCCCATGTCAAGCATGCGATCTGCCTCATCAAGCACAAGGAGAGATATTTGGCTTAGGTCTATCTGCTTCATTTCAAGGATATCATTTAGCCGTCCAGGAGTTGCCACCACAATATCAGCTCCTCGATCTAATTCCTTCAGCTGCGGTCCCTTCGGAGCTCCACCATACAAGCACTGCAACCAGAGATAGATGAATTCAGTTAAGATATGTTGTTAAGCTATTTAAGGGGGCGAAATGAGCTAATACCCCCCTTCCCCCTTCCCTCCCCCCAAAAAAAAAAAAAAAAAAAGGGTTGAAATAAACTCACCGTGCAACTAACCCTTGACGAACGGCCAAACTTGATAGCCTCATCTTGTATCTGAGTAGCAAGCTCTCGTGTAGGGGCCAAAACCAGCACTGTTGGACCCTTCTGAGGATTGTTACGCCTCCTTCTAAGAAGCATGAAGGCAGGAATCAAGTACCCTAATGTTTTTCCTGAACCAGTTTTAGCAATCGCCACTATGTCTTTGCTTTCCAGTGCAATTGGCCATGTTTGTGCCTGTATAGGCGTGGGAAAAGCAAAACCGGCAGAATGCATCTGCAAAAGAATAAGGCACGTTATACACCCATTACAGATAACCAAAAGAACAAAAGACACCTAGCATATCTATGCTTAAGCAAACGGGGTTAAACTCGATCATATCAAAGCAAATCACAAAAAAAAAAAAAAAAACAAAAAAAAAAAGGAACCCATGGGTGTGGGTTTGCTTACAGAAGCAACTAGAGGCAACAAAAGAGTGCAATAAAGACATAAGACGCGGAGCCAATGAGCAAGAAATCCCAGTCAATCAGGTGTGAGTTGGACAAAAGGCCAATCACCCCGCTAGAAGATGACCAACAAAGGCTCCAACATTCCATTTTGCCTCCACCAAAAATTAGGATAATTGTGCCAATAGCAGTGCAGCGTACGACATATGCTCCTCCTCCGGAGCAAATATCGCACCTGCGACAAGTGACAGCAGATGAGATTGAAGTAAAACAATATGTTTAATAACCAAGTTAGGCAATGAAATAGTTCTCCAAGTTTCTTCTGGCCCCAGAACTTCCACGGATCATCTAATGAAGCACAATAACTTACCTCTCTCAGAATCTCTGGAGGAAATTCAGTAGCTTCAAATGTCATAAATGGTGCCGGCACATTATCACCCTGTTCAATATGTATTATGAATCAGAAACACCCTACCAGATCCATTATCAAGAAGGAAAACTGATAGGAATAATACTATTAAATAATCCAAGAGAAATATGCATGATTAAAATTGAATAAACAGAAAAAGAACCGCCGATCTGAAATCTGCCAATATTAGCAAAAAAGATACATATTGTGAAAGACCCAGGTGCATCATTATATTGTAAAAACTCGCATCCTCTCCTAAAAAGATTTTAGAGAACAGGTTTTAAATTAAAGAATCAATTAAAACCAAGGTTACCCAAAACGCATACACCAAATAAAAAGGGGAACCCAGAATGCCCCTTCACTTGGTACATGGGACTTGTGGCTAGACTTCTACAGAACATTGCAGCAGAACAAAATCGTTGGGGTCCGAACAATACAATTTCGGGGGGATAGGAAACAAGTAAAGTTTTGGCCAAAATACATTTAAACATACATAGTAAGTGTTATCTAGGCCAACACTTTTCCTATTTAAATCAAGTAAACTTAAAGGCTCAAGTTATCTTATTGCTTTATCAGTAAGATAAACAATACGATTCATTGTCAAAGTAAAAGCAAAGGCCCATTTAAAAAAAAAATTTAAATAAAAACTCAGCATATTCTTTGTAACCAATGCAGCACACATCATATCTGAACCTTTTTTTTTTTGGGAAAGAAGACCCAGCACATGAGGATGTTTTCCTCAGTTAGGATTTCAAGCATTTCTACCACCCCGTCACTTGCACCTGTGCCTTTTCTCAGTCACCAGAACACCATATTGAGCCACCCAGATTACAGAATATACATTCCAGATCACAGACCATAGCCTCACTAGCAGTTTCTGGTAACCCTGACTATGATATACACAAGGAAAAAAAAAATGCTAATTTACAGAGTTTATCCCCATCAAACTTCCAGGCGAAAAACGCCAGCTCTTGAAAAGGGAACCTTTCCTTCAGCTTTTGAACTCCTTATGTACACCATATAGCATGAGTTTAAGTACCAATATCATTTCAAAAGACTCAATTTAAGATCATTCCTTAACAGCTTCATATTAGCGAAATAACAGCTCTTTTAAGTATAAATAATACCGAAGTCACCCTCAATATCCTAGATGATCCTCCTTTGCAATTTTCTACGCATTAGGCTATCAAACTTGTAAGTTCATAGTATTTAAAAATAAAAATATGTAAAATGTCAAAATCCACGTTAATATGCTTGAGAAAAGTCCAAAGTCCAAACCGTTGCAGTAACTTCATGCTGTTGACGATACGCTTCAACAGGAGTGAGATTAGAAACATCTGAAGGTCCACCATAAGGAGTTCTAGGAACATCACTTGCAAATGGAGGACCTCCCATAGCATGATTGTACATGTTAGGCATCACGTTCCCATGTGGAGCATGCAATCCAGCACCATGTCCAGGAGCAAAATTTTGGACGGGCAAATTACCCATTGTCATTGCCTGAATGCATATTTCAAGATTTGGTTAGAACTCAAATGAAATTACAAGACCTAACATCCATCTCACTGAGAAACAGTTGTATTTTTCTGATAGACAATAAAGGACTTCACTTAAATCAAATTTTTAGTACATCAGAAATGAACAAGGATAGAAAAATAAATATACAAAATAAGTAAAAAAACACAAGACTATACAAGCCAGAACTAGATATCCAAAGCCAAATAAAAAGCACAACACAGCAACAACTGCAGACTTTGAACCCTCAAAGTAATCTTTATTGTGGGTAATTTATAATGAAGTATTAGAAAATAAAAAGCATGGACAACATGCTCATCCTCATCAAACCAAATCCAAAACATTTCAACTATCATCATGCAAGAAGTTTTTGACCTGAAGTCCTTTTAAGCAGGTGGGGAACTGGAAGAAGCCATGCAAGTGCTGATCAAAAGAGAAAAGCAACATGGAATAGCACTCATTTATTACAATACAGTGGTGGCCACATGTAATGACAGTTTTACAAACTGAATAATATGACCAACAGTGTCAACATTTTATTTTAGACAACCAAGGACAGGAAAATCGATCAATCTAGAGAAGATTTTCCACATATAACTCGCAAGTGTGATTCTATCAGCCATCAACACCATCTCCCACAACTACTTCAAAATAAACACTGACACTGGATTTGGAGATGTTAAGAGAGCAATAGGATCTGTATTGGAACACCAAAAGTACCTGCGGATTTCTTGCCATGGGTATTGCTGCAAGCTTGGGCTGCTGTGGACTCTTCATTGGTCCTTCCTTGTCGGCATTATGGTGATATTCCCTTCCGGATCTACTGTGTAAATTATCTTCATAACCCATTCTCAACCCCACTGGAGGCACATTAGGCTGCTGCACATGCATCATGGGGGCAGCCATCTGGTTTTGAAACACAGGACTCTGTTTCTGACTATATGAGCCAGCCCCAGCTGGCTGGAACTGAGTAATGGAGCTTCCTTGATGCATGTTCACTGGAAAACGACCATATGGCGGAACTTGACCAGAATGGATGCCCATCTGCGGTATCTGCCCCGGGTTGGATCCAGGAGGCAGGTTTTGAGCAGATGAAGCAACAGCGGGTTGAAATTGTGGAGGAGAAAACCCAACTTGATTAACCTGTTGAAAATCAACTTCCTCCCTCTTTGGATATGCTGCTCTGTATTCTTGTTGCATCTGAAGCGACTGTCCTGCTGCACCACTCGGGGTCTGTTGCTGTGAACTTTGTTGCTCCTGAGGAGGACTTTGCTTATACCCCATAAATTGCACGTGCTGGTGGGAAAGCTGATGTACTTGAGGATGAGCCATCTGAGGCTGCATCATTTTCTGACCAGCTTGCTGTGACACCGGCTCTACAGCAATCTGTGATATTTGTTGTCCAGACTGCTGTGGCATTTGCTGGCCTAGCTGGTGCTGCTGCAATTGCTGAGGGTGGTGCTGTTGCATTTGTTGAGCCATTTGCGGCAGCATTTGCTGCTGCTTTGCTGCTGCTGCTGCTGCTGCATCTGCATCAACTGCATCCCCATTTGATGTGGTGCATAACCTCCCTGTTGCAGGGCAGAGTAATTAGCTGGAAGAACCTGTGGTTGTCCAGATTGGCCAGTTTGAGATCCTTGCTGGAAAGCGACATGCTGTTGAGGTAACTGGTTTCCAGGCAAGACCTGCTGGTGCAGCCCTAACGCAGCTTGCGCCATATGTCGTCCCTGATGAGCCACCAAGCCGTTTGGTTGCATTGCTTGGGCAGCTGGATTTGAAGCCAGCTGAGGTGTAGAAGAGGCAGAGGGAGGTGGGCCTTCTGGCAATGGAGGAGGCAAAGCAGCTGGCTTCTCGTACTGAGTAACATTGGTCTCAGGATTCCAATAATACAAGTTACCAGTGCTCCCATCAATCAATCCCTTCCATGGTTTAGGAAGAGTTGGATCATCTGGGGCATATCGTGGACCAAGGGAAGTCGATGCTGACTCCGCCGTTGCCATAACCCGCTATTTTATCTACAGCAGTACACAAAAAAGATGGAATAGAACATCAAGGAAATATCAAGGAAGAACATATCTATCCTTTCCCATTCAAGTAAACAATATATCAGAGACATCGCAGTCATCCAAAATCACATGTTCCCATTCAGTCAATAACAAAACCTAATTTGACAATCACGGACAACCCAACATCCCTATACGGCTAATGATTCACCAAAGAAGCTTCGTCTCGCCCAGAAACTCCATATTTCTCCCTCGAGCTTCGCACCAAGAAGGGGACTTCATTAATGACAGGACATCAAATTTATAACAAGCGCCCAATCCCATGTCCGAATTCCAAGATTAAGGGGGGAAAACGAAAGGAACGAACTCACCAACCACATATCACCACGAAAGATCGATCTACCTCCTTTAAAAGTCACAGAACAAACGCCCGCACAACGAACGCACTCGCGCGAGCAACAAAGCAAGCACCTTTCCAAGCAATTCCCGATCAAAATCACGCTAGAGCAGGAGGCCAAGAGAAGAAACACGACGAGACGGCAGCCCGCGACACGTTCCGCCGCCGCGACACGCCATTTCAAGAACCGAAAACCCGGTTCGCCGATTCAGCGGGGGGTTGCGAAAAGCATATCGACCCGCGGCGCGGACGCGAACTCAAGAGATTTTTCGATGAACACTAACCCTCGAGCCGAGCAATGGAGATTGGCGGTGATTCCCCCCCTCTCTCGCCGCGGCGAAACCCTAGAATCGGGGAGCTCTAGTCCTCATGCATGACCAGAGCGCTCCGAAGTTCGACAGCACCTTTTCGAGAGCATTTTCTCCTTTTCCCCCAGTGGTTTTTAGGGTTAAAGGAAGCAGAGAATGTAAGACCGACAGTCCAATTCGGGCTCGACGTGCTCGCGAGTTGAAGGTTGATAATTTGGACGGTCCAGATTGGAAGTACCGAGATGGAACAAATAATGTGAGTCCAATGCATCTATGCCGTTCAATGTCGGTGGGACTTTTATGTGATCGCATAAGCGAAATGGCTTGAATATATTGAATTTGCATACGTTCGATACACCTAATGATGGCTCGAGAGGCGAAGGAAAAGATACGATCAGGTTAAGCATACACAGAAAGTCTATCCAAGTGTCCCAATTCGACTTTTCTTGAAATCCGTATAAATTTGAAGCAAGGTTTCGCAAAAGCGAACTAGATTGGAAGAGATGCATAAGAATTGACAAAATTGGATGGTGAGGAAGGTTTGTGCTGCAAGTTCGAGGAATTAGATAGTTATCGTTTCACATGATCTCTAAAGATGAATTTGTATACTCGTGCATAAACTTATTAGTAACTAATGATGCTTGCCTTAACTAATTTATGTTAAGAGTTTCAAAGATTTACGTTGAAGATTAAAAATAAATGAGATTTCCACTTGCCCAGAAAACTGAAATTAGTCATTGTGCTGAAAATGATATGCTTGTCTTGCTTTAGAGATTGGATGTTCAAGCGAAATAAGTAACGATGATGCAATTGTTATACCATTTTTAATATCTTTTATGCCTTGCTTATTGCACTAATAGATGGACATATTATGAAACATCGATTTGGTACAGCACATTTTTCCCAGGTGCTGTTAGGGCTAAAGAGTCGAGTATATAGGCTAACAATTCATTTCGGTTGATGTACTCGCAATTGAAGTGCTATTTGTACAGCTAACATTGAAGCTATTGAGAGAATGTGGGAGCCAACTAAGGATGGGAAAGATTGTTAATTATCTGAGTACATGCGAACTTGATGTATTGGGCTGGTGGATTTATGTGAAATCTCATCATCCAAAATACTTGAATTTATTGGGCTTGCATGTGCTTGACACAACTAATAATGGCTCGAGAGATGGAGGAAGAAATATGAGTGGGCCAAAGGTACCCAAAAAACTTTTCCAAGTGTCCTTGTTCAATTTTTGTCAATATCCGTATATATAAAGCGAGGTTTTGTTATGGCGGTGTAAAGTGGAAGAGATGCAAAAGGATTAACCCAATCATGGGAGGGTGTTTGTGCTATAAATTTAGGAGATGGGATAATTATCACCTTGGACAGGTTGCCTACTTGTGCACAAATTGGTCAAAAATTGATTGCCATTCTCTTTATGAGGCCACAAAAGAGCGAAATTAATTGTTGTGTGGAAGTGACATGCATCTCTCACCTAGAAGATTGAATGTTCGAGTGAAAAGATGCATCATATGGTCAGTAATCATGTGTTGGTCATCACATCAGTACATGAACATATTGCAAAACATCAGTTAAGCGCGAACACATTTTTTTTTCCCGATGTCTTTAGGGTTAAAGAGTTGAGAATGTAGACCGACAATTTGGTTTCAATCAAAGTGCTGATTTGGATGGTTGAGATTAAATCTATGAGAAAACGTGGGAGCCCATTAAAGATGGGAAATATTCTGTATCATCTTAACACATGTGAGCCTAATGTATTTGTACCTGTTGGTGGATTTACGCCGAATCACATAAAAGACTTGAATATGTTGGACTCGCATGCGCACAATACACCTAATAATGGCTCGAGAAATGGAGGGACATATATGATTCAGCCAAGAGAACCCAAAAGTCCTACCCAAATGTCTCAATTTGATTTTTCCTTATATGCGTAGAAATCTAAAGTGAGCCTCGGTGATACTGGAGCAAGGGGGAAGAGGTGAAAAAGGACTAACCCAATCAACGGTGCTTGTGTTACGAATTTAAGGAACGATTTTACATGACCTCTAATGATAGGTTTGTCCGCCCGTGTGTAAACTAGTCGAGAACTGATGTTGATCTCCTTATGTAGGCCACTGAAAAGTGAAATCAATGATTATGCTAAAGTGACTTGTAGGTCTTACCCAAAAGACTTGATGTTTGCGCAAAAAGAGGCATGGTATTGATCAGTAATGGTAATGCAATGATCATACTTTCTTGATATCTCTCGTGTCTTGGCCATTACACTAGTAGATAGACCTATTATGAAACCTCAATTTGACACATTGCATTATTTTCCCCTTGTCTTTAGGGTTAAAGAGTTGAGAATGTATACCGATAATTTAGTTCGGTTGACAAACTTACAATTGAAGCGTTAATTTGGTTAGCTAACATTGAAGCTACTTAGAAAATATGGGAGCCACTAAAGATGAAAAATATTTTTCATAATCTCAGTGCACGTGAGCCTAATGTACATGCACCCTCGATGTAAGTAGATTTACACCAAATCACATAATCGAAAGGACTCGAATATATTAGACTCGCATGCACTTGATACACCTAATAATGACCCAAGATACAGAGAGAAATATGATCGGGCCAAGTGAACCCAAAAAGCCCATCCAAGTCTTGCCAACTCGGGTTTTTCCCCGATGTTCGCATAAACCGAAAGCGAGGCTTCGCTATAGCAAAAGTAAAGTGAAAGAGATGCAGAAGAATTGACCCGAGCAAAACGAGGTGTCATATGATCAAGCGACGACGGTGCGATTTCGCGTACTAGTCTTGATATCTCTTAATTTTTCCTGCCCATCTATCCCATAGACATTTCGCGAAAACATAAATTTGACACGACCCATTTTGAAAGCGCGTGAGCGGAGACGAACCGCAATTCCGACGCACGATATCGCGTCGGCAGGGAGCCCGCCCGCGATGCGGTCGGCGGCGTTGCCCTAGGCGACGTATCTAGACTTCTTCGGTCCCGCCACGTTCATTCCACTTCCCTTTCCCCCTCGTGTTTTCATCCGTCTCGGCCCATTTTTCTCTCTCTTTCTTTCCTTATTTAAAGGAGAAACAACGTGGGAAACACCCGAGTCCTCGTGCGTATATAGAGGGAACGGGAAGAAACCCAACGTCAACTGGAACTTTCTGAAGGCGTGCAAGCGCACGCTCCTCCCAATTTCGCGTCTCCTCCTTCCCCGGAAAAAAAGCTTCCCTTTGCTCCGACCGCGAAAAGGGTGTCTCGGGATTGGATTTCGGGACGCAGAGAGAGCCGCCGGTGAAGGAGGAGGAGAACCCATCATGGCGGTGGAGACCGACGCCACTGCCCCGCCGGGATTGGCCCTCGCCGACACCGACATCAACTGGGACAGGTCGTCTTTTTCTGGCCCTTTTGAAGTTGTTGGAACTGCTTTCGTCGCCTTTCCTTTTTCCCATCTTTTTTTTTGCTTTTTGGGCAATTATATTCTGTCGATGGTTTTCAGCGTGATGTGAGGACTCTGCGGCCTGCGAATGGCTTGCTATATTAATGCTGGTTTTTAGTATTGAATCATCGTTTTTTCGTGATTCGGGGATTCTTGGTTTCGAGTCTCGGAGACATTCTTCAGTGGGTCGCTTGTTTCTTGGTCGCTGCCGTGCTGGAAAGTATTTATTTCTTCGAATTTTAGTGTTTCATGGGGACTAAGTTCATGCTAGTTGTCGCATTAGTTCCAGTAGAATGAAGGCAAATCGTTCGTGATGGAAAGAAAGTGCATAAATTGTAGAAATTTCGTTCGATCATCTTTACACTGGTTTTCGATTGAATGCTGTGGGGTATGAGATGTTTTGAAAGCTATGTGCAATAACAGATTGTAAAAATTTAAGGAACTATGCATACCTTCAAGTGACAAATTGAGGTGGCAGAGTGAAGAGTGCAACCTGATTTTTGAACTCGTGGCTCTGTTTTCGCAACTTTTTATCCCATTACAATCTCTCTTGTCAGCGATTGAGGAGTTCAATCAGCTGATCATGTCCAGCACGGGAAAGCGGATCCTGCACGAACTCCTCTTTTCTAATACCTGCCATCATTTATCAGACTTGGTTATTCCAAATTCATATTTATCCATTCAATGGATTAGACAATTTTCAGCATAGATTTACTTAGCTCAATAAATTGGCTTATATTAGTTTCTGAAACTGCAATTTGCAACCCTTTGTTTGCATCAATTAGGTTGGACAAGATGAGATTTCATATAATTGGGGCTGTACTCTTCACCGCTCAATCTGCATTACTACATCCTGCAGCAGTTGTGAAGACTAGAATCCAAGTAGCTGGTTCTGGAACGTCTCAAACGCGTGGGATGGTTGTGTTCAAACATATATTGAGAAACGATGGTATTCCGGGCGTATATAGAGGTTTTGGGACATCTGCCGTTGGATCATTGCCCGGTAGAGTTCTGGCTTTGACGTCGCTAGAAGTATCGAAAGATATGATGCTGAAATATATGGAACGTTTCGATATGCCCGAAGCCACTCGTGTTGGCGTTGCAAATGGTGTGGCAGGCATGTTGTCAAATTTAGTTTCGTGTGTCTACTATGTGCCTTTAGATGTGGTATGTATTTTTTTTCCTGTAACAATCCTGCCTTGCTTTCGTGTTGGTAATCTACAGAGTCCTATGAATTCTACTGGATGCAGAGTCAAGGGACTCCTTGGTATCTGGTTTAGATGACCCTCGCTGCAGAGGCTGTGTAATTCTAACATACTTTTAAAGCATATTTATGGTGTGGTCGTCAGGATATCTTTCTTGTATAAGCCATTGTCACTTCTCAAACTTGTTCCTTTTTTCTTCCCATCTATTTTTTCTGCTTCACTTTTCAGTTGGGTTGACAATAAGTGCTAATGAACTGTTCCTCTGGAGTGGCAATGTGGATAGACCTTTCCCCCTTCTCCAGTGCTAATAAGAGGTCATATTAGTTGCCAAAATAACCCAATGTGGAGTTTAGCTTTTAGGTGATTTTCCTAAAATGTTCAAGTCAAGCTGTCTTGAGGGTTTAACATACTTGAATCTCCATTTGAGATTTTTTGCTTGCATTGTGGACTTTATTATTGTTCCTAATTTCCTGTTGATTTAAAACATATTTGTTTCTCTGTTCATATTTTTGTAATGCTTTGTGTGCACTACTCGATATTTCTCTCATAGTTTTGTATTGAACCATCAGATCTGTCAGAGGCTAATGGTGCAAGGACTTCCTGGAACTGCATCATGCAATGGGCCATTTGATGTAGTTCGTAAAGTCATGAAAGTCGAAGGAGTGCGTGGTATTTATAGAGGCTTTGGGTTAACGGCTCTTACCCAGTCTCCAGCATCTGCACTGTGGTGGGGTGCCTATGGAGCAGCCCAGCACATTATCTGGAGGTGAGTTTGTGCCTTATGATCACAGTTTCATCAGACTTAGATTTCAGCACGAGTCAATATTCAATATCTCACTTTCATTGGTCTAGGAGCTTGGGATATAAAGATGAAATGGAGAAGCCATCTCATGCTGAGATGGTGACGGTACAAGCTACCGCAGGATTGCTTGCTGGTGCTTGCTCATCAATCATTACTACTCCTGTAGACACTGTAAAAACACGTCTTCAGGTTAGACTCTTTAACACAGAAGTTGGTGAAGATCAGTTTCTTAGTCAAGTGTTTTATCTTCAAATCGGGGAATTCGTAGGTTCAATTCGACGCTGCCTTAGTTGAAAACAGTGTTCTGTTCCAGGCACCTTCCGAAGACATGTTTCTGATGTAGCTAATTAAGCAGGCTCTCATCACAACTATTGATGCATTGGCTTGTCTTGTGTTGAAGGTCATGGACAATTTTAGTGGGGGAAGACCCTCCGTTCTCAACACTGCAAAGACATTAATCAAAGAAGATGGGTGGTGGGGGTTTTATAGGGGGTTCGGACCACGGTTTCTGAGCATGTCGCTTTATGGAACTACCATGATCGTGACTTATGAATTGATAAGTACATTTTCCTCCCATCTCTTTATTTAAGATGAGCAAGACGATTTCACGTGCTTCATGTTTCGACAAGAGCTATTCCATGTTTCCGATATCCGCTTCTTTCAGGGTTGCGTTTGATACATTGTTTCGCTACCTACTGTTACTATAATTGGAAAATTTGAAAGATCAGGGAGACAGCTCCAAAGTAGTTTTGCAGCTCTCGTGCCTCTTTATTTCCATTGAATATCTGCAAGGGATTCTTAGACTTCATCTCCTCATTTCTGTCTTTGTTTTGCTCTGCAGAAAGACTATCGTTAAAGCAAGACTAGCTGGATGGATCGCCGAAATGTTGAAGCTGATGATTCTTTGCTTCTTTTTTTTTTTTTTTGGATTGAAAGGTGCAGTTTGTACCTTTCTCAGATTTTGCGGGCATTTTAGATTTATTTAGTACCATGCCGTCAATCTCTGATGTCGTAGGAATCGCAAAATTTAGTACTAAGTCGTTATTCTTTGATGTTACTGGTCCAGAAATCATCGACTAATTGTTGATGGTCATGACCAATATGATTAGAAAAAACTAAAGGAGGAAAGTGTCGAGTTTTCTCTGTGAAATTTAATTGAGTCGTAGACCATTCATTAAAGCTTTTTCAAGAAAATTTAGTAATGGGTCTCTCAATTTTGTCCTTTTTTTTTGTCCCTTTTGGCCATGAGTAAGAGGTGCGCATGTTTCAAGGAAATAAATAATTTAAAAAATATCTTTTTAAAAAAAATGATCTACCATATTTTTAAAAAAATAAGTAAGCAAAAAAATTTTTATAAATTTTTATTATTTATAAATTATTATAAATAATTGAAATGACATATGCAAATATATGCCAAATATCTCATGGTTTAGCTTAAATGAAATAATGGGTATATATAGGCTTTATTAACTTATTGCTTACATGGTTTAAAAGCTTAAATGAAATAATGGGTGTTATTATACTTTTTTCGTTATGGTCGTTAGAACATCAATAAGATCTTTCTATGCTAGTTATCTTGGCCATGGTAAATATTAGGTAGCTAAATACAGAACGGTTGAAAACATTTAATTAGTGAGTGCAACCCAAAAGGAGCGCCCTCCCATTTCGACTTCCCCATATCCAATAAAATTCGAATGAACTCAATAAATGAAATCATAAATATTAAGCTACGGAACGGATCGTTAGAAATTGAATCTGCTTTCTACTTTAAGAACAAGAACGGTGTAAATAAATATCACCCTTCGTCTTTGCTTTATTAACTTAATCTTTACCATAATTAGTACTATGATATTCTGTTGTTTATTATTTATTTGAAGAGCATACATATTTCTTAAGTCTATAAGAATTAACTCTATATCATTGAAAACTCGTGTTTCATTCATAACGAATTTACGTGATAAATTTATGTAAGAGCATATGAATAAAAAGAAAGGATCATTTTAACTGTTTTTAAAAATATTACACATATTCAAATTCAATTTGGTGCTCAGCCCAAGACTGCAAAAATTCCCTAATTTGTGAAGGGGATAATTACACAAATGGTTTTAATGATGTTGCCCTTGAATTTTTGTTTTATTAAATGTGATTCTGAACTTTACCTCAACGTATAATGTCTTTCCTAAACTTTTAATTACTTTAACGTGATTCTCAAACTTTTGATAAATATTCAATAGAGTCCCTAAGAGTATTACAAATCTCCAATATTATATTCTAATTTGAGTTGAATATCTCACATGGACCATCCTTTTTTTCCTTTGATCGATATCCTACACGGATTATTCAAATGTATTGAGTTGGGAGCCAACTTTGCAACTTCCGATAACTTGAATCAACGAAAAGGCTATAGTCCATGGAACTAGATTGAATATTTATGAAAAATTCAAGTTAAAAATTTGGAGACAACAAGATTAAAGTTTAGAGATCGTATTACGTAAATCAAAAGTTGATGGATAATATGGCATATTAAACTATAGTCGAGAAATGACTTTGGGTCGTTTTCCCTTCATAGAAACTCTCCACCCTTCCCCACCTCTCACCTGTCAAATGGGAGCTTTCGCGTGGACGGATGAACAAAACCAAATCCAAAAACGCGCCGCGTTTCGACGCTTCCTCCGGCAACGTCTGGTAGTTTTCACCTGTCGATCAATCGAGCAAACAACATCCCGTCAACTCCCCTGAAAACTGAAAGAGAGAGAGAGAGAGAGAGAGAGCTCCCGATGCTCGCCCAGCGCCAACAATGGAGGAAACCGTCGTCATCGAAGCAGTAGAAGGAACGACGGGGATCATCCGGTAGGCCGAGAAGATGGAGAGCGGCTTCTGCTTCGGCTGCCTCGAGCGCCGGATCGAGTCCGATTTCTCCGGCCGGCTCGTCTTCTCCTACGGCCTCTCCGATTCGCCCCTCCCCTTCGGATCCTCCGCCGTCGTCCAGGTCCGCCCTCCGCCCTCCGCCTCTTCTTTTCCCGGCTCTCTCTTCTCCGTTTCTTTCTTTTTTTTTTTTCTTTTTCCGTGAGCGATGTGCGGGGAGCTCGAGCGGTCGTGCGGTGTTCGGTTGATTAGTTTTTGGAATGGCGTTGCGGTTTTGCAGGCGTCGAGCTCCGACGGCGAGGCTTCCTCTTCGGCTTCCGCTGCGCCGCAGTTCGTTTTGCACTACTTGCCGGCTGGTCGGCACGCTTGCTTGGCCAGATACATGTAAGATCATCGAGGCTCGTATCTTCCCCCTCGTGCGTGACTTTTGTTCGTTCGTATATGTTTTAGGCTAGTATTCAGAATACGGAATCAGGATTAACGGTAAATACTTGGTTATAATTGTCTCATTCGAACTTTTTACTTTTTCTTTTTCCCAAGAAAGCCACGGAGATTTGCTTATAGTACAGTTACATTCTCATGCGTGGTTTTGCAACTTACATGGAGTGTAGTATGTGGAGGATGATTGATTGCTTGGAGGTTTTGCTCGGTAAATGTGGCGTACTGCTGTTTTGTATGTCGTTGTTGAGCATGTAAATGTGCTCTGAGTGTGCGGCGTACTGTCGAGTAGTGTAGTTTAATGGGGATTTAGGGGCGGGTTTTCATGAAGCACATCATTCTCTCGATGAGCTTTTACTTTTGACACTTCTCGTGCCGTTGAGTTTCCCATCTGTTGATATTTGATACATCATACAGCAATGAGTATACTGAGGAAAATCCTCCAGAAAAGAATGACGACGGGATTGTTTTTACGGCTTCATCCAAAGCAAACGAAGAACATGATAATGCTGTGCTAAATGATGATGGAGCTGTTGAGAAGCCTCCATTAAGTGGACCTGTGTCTACTTTGAAGGATAGCGGAAGAACATGCTCTGGGGGATTGGGATCTACATGCACTGGTTGTAAACATTCTTACAAGTATTCTTGTGATAGGACAATTACTGCATTGGCACCAATA
This sequence comes from Eucalyptus curtisii, assembly GCA_017140595.1. NCBI lineage: Eukaryota > Viridiplantae > Streptophyta > Magnoliopsida > Myrtales > Myrtaceae > Eucalyptus > Eucalyptus curtisii. Next base: position 13,496,347 of record CM029504.1, read on the forward strand.
GCTTATATTGCCCCTTGTTGCTACTCCAGATTTCAGGAACTTGCTTCTAGCTTCTTGTCTGGGTCACTGGAAGATCATGTTTTACTCTCGCTCTGTCTTTTAATTGAAGGAAAGGCCACAGGACGGGACAGTGTTAACTTCCTTAATCTGATTGGGGTGCCTTCATATGGCGAACATGTTTTCCCAGGTTGTTTGAGGCATCCGAATATAGCTCCTGTTCTTGGGATGCTTAAATCCTCTGATCATATTAATTTGGTGCTCCCTAAAACCCCATATACCTTGGAAAACATTCTTCACTATAGTCCTGAGACTTTGATGTCTGAATGGGATATAAGGTTTGTAATCTATCAAATTCTATCGGGTCTAGCATATATACATGGATTAGGCATTACTCATGGCAATATTTGCCCATCGAGTATAATGATGACCAAGTCATACTGGTCCTGGATTTCCATTTTTGATCAGTCCAGCTTGGGCTTGACAGATGGTGAATGCACTACTCTTCCAAATAACAAATTTGGGATTAGCTGCAAGGAGGATGGCTGTGCTTGTCAAGGACTTTACGCAGACTTGAAGCTGTCCCAGTCTGTTGATTGGCATTATGAATTTCAGCGATGGTGGAGGGGGGAGCTAAGTAATTTTGAGTATCTTCTCATCTTAAACAGATTGTCTGGGAGAAGGTGGGGAGATAATACATTTTATCCAGTAATGCCATGGGTAATAGATTTTAGCACAAAACCTGAAGAAAATTCTGATGCAGGGTGGCGAGATTTAAGCAAGAGTAAGTGGAGGTTAGCAAAAGGGGATGAACAGTTGGATTTCACCTATTCAACGTCTGAAGTCCCTCATCATGTGTCAGATGAGTGCCTTTCTGAACTGGCTGTCTGCAGCTATAAAGCAAGGAGGCTGCCTTTGAGCGTACTACGGTTGGCTGTACGATCAGTGTATGAACCCAATGAATATCCCTCGACCATGCAAAGACTTTATCAGTGGACTCCTGATGAGTGCATCCCAGAATTTTACTTTGACTCACAAATTTTTCATTCTATACACAATGGTATGGCTGATTTGGCTATACCATCCTGGGCTAGCTCCCCAGAGGAGTTCATTAAAATGCATCGGGATGCATTAGAAAGTGACCGGGTGTCATGCCAAATCCATAATTGGATAGATATCACCTTCGGGTACAAAATGTCTGGTGAGGCAGCTGTTGCAGCCAAGAATGTTATGCTGCCATCAACAGGCCCTGCAGTGCCTAGATCAGCTGGACGTCGTCAACTCTTTACTCAACCACACCCGATGCGCAGGGCTATTTCCAAGAAGGTACAATACGTAGGCAATGGATCGGCTGAGTCTCAAAGGCATGATAACTGTCTTCTTTCTGAAACTGTTAACCTGCAAGAGCTGGAAGAAGCGTTCGCATTTTCCGAACATGCTAGGCAGTTAAATCCGACGTATTGTTTCAATGAGGATTCTAACAAAAAAGTCCCATATATGGAAGGGGTGGCCAATGATAGCATTAAAGAACTCATATCTGATGAAGGAGATATCAGCCAAAAGTATGGAGTGCCACATGGTATTGATCTGAATAATCTTCTTGAGCACATTGAAGTGGAGGATGAAAGTTCCATAGGATACCAAGAGATACTGCTCTGGAGGCAAAAATTATATTTGTTGAAGACTCTGTCCACAGGTGTGGGAAAAGATATATTTTCCATTGGTTGTGTCTTAGCTGAACTTCATTTAAGGAGGCCACTTTTCAATCCAGCATCTCTGGCAGAGTACCTAAATGATGGTAGATTGCCGGGCTTGCTTCAAGAACTTCCTCCTGACACCAAAGTGATTGTGGAAGCTTGCATCCAGAGTGAGTCGAACAGGTAACACTGGGCTTTGCCTTCTTAAAACTCGTTATGTTTAAATTATTTGGTAGTGCTTCTTCTCTGTGTGCTTAATAGCGACATATATATAATTTCGCTTGTCTATGAATGTAATATGCACTTATATGCACTTATGCACAAAGAAACCATTTTAGGTCCTTGTAATTGCAGGGAAATGTGATTGGCAATGCATTTTTCTATGCTTAACCTGACATTTTCTTTGGCATAATAATTAGGAGGCCATCGGCCAAAACTCTTTTGGAATCTCCATACTTTCCTGCAACAGTCAAGTCTTCCTACTTGTTCATTTCTGCGCTTCAACTTCTAGCGACAGATGCATCTCGTCTTCGTTACCTTGCAAGTTTTGCAAAACAAGGAGCCTTTAAAGCAATGGGGACATTGGCAGCTCAAAAGTGTGCTACCTATTGCTTGCCACTTTTGGTGACTCCTTCATCAGATATTGAAGCTGAATGGGCCTGTATAGTACTCAAAGAACTTATAAAGTATCTAACGCCTTTGGCACTAAAGACAACAATCTTGCCTTCTATCCAGAAGATTCTTCAGGCTAGATATGAACTTCATCTTATACATCTTATCTATCAAATGTATTCTGAACTATCCTTTCTAATTTGACAATAATTTCAGACCACAGGTAATTTGCATTTAAAAGTATCTATACTTCAAGACACATTTGTGAGAGAGATATGGAATCGGGTCGGTAAAGATGTATATCTGGAAACATTACATCCACTGGTCATATCAAACTTGCACATTACTCCACATAAGAGTTCTGCTGCTGCTGCTGCTGCTGCTTCTGTGCTGTTAATTGGCTCTAGTGAAGAGCTCGGTATACCAATTAGTGTTCACCAGGTTAGCACTTCCCATTATTATCCACCTTCTATTATTTGAAGGTTTTGCTTAGTTTATCATTGTTTTGGCATTTATAGATAGGTCCATCTGGTTGAATGTTGAACCTATGTAATGCTTGTTTGAGTATGTCATGCTAAAGATTTGAGCCTTGACACAGACAGTTTTGCCTTTGATTCACTGCTTTGGGAAAGGACTCCGTCCTGAAGGAATTGATGCCCTTGTTAGAATTGGTAATTTCGTTCTCTGGCTTTTCTACAGCAGTCTTTTATAGAACTAAAAAGTGCCTTGTCTTAACTAATAGTTTTGGCTTTGGTTTCAGGTGCACTTCTTGGGGACTCGTTTATTGTGAGACATATGCTACCATTGCTTAAACAGGTGATTCATTCCTGTCTCAATGTTTCATGCATGAGTAAACCTGAGCCCGTGCAGAGTTGGAGTGGTTTGGCTCTAGTTGATTGTCTGGTAACTTTACATGGTTTAGTTGGATTCTTGCCAAAAGACCTGGTTGTGACAGAGCTGATCCAGGTATGTACCACATGCTAATTATAATTTTCTCAGTATAATTGAATATGTCTGAGAATTAACTTCAGAAAGCTCAATTTCCTGCAGGATCGCAATTGTCTCCATGTTATGATTCTTATGCAGCCCCATATAGAAACTTCGGTACTTCAGGTGCTTCAAGTATCAATTTTGGTGTTCTATCATGCATTTATCTATTTTTCTTTGTTGAAATGTCCTTTCAATCTACCGGTGTATCTTGTCTCATGTGAGAATACATTTTCTAAAGTGATTTATGAAATTTTAAGTGGGCATAGCCATCTGCCCAGTGAAGATTTTGACTCTTCACTTCTCAAACTCTTCTGCTCCAAGGAACCCATGTTTGTTATAGTTGATAATGCTGCTTTCGCTGTTTTCAAAGCTGGCCCAACCAGCTAATTAATCCAGTTCAAGTAAAGCATAAGTATCTAAGCTGCTTTCATCATTTTACCTGGCTAAACCAGGTACTATGTTAAATGGGCAGTTGAAATGGCTTGGCTCAGCATTGGAGCTGCCTAAGAAAGGATATTAATCAATGACCTTAAAGAGCCCATGTCGAAGATCTTGCCCCTCAACGAAGTGGTGTCTTTATCATCACTAGTAGCTATGAATATATTGATTGCAGATACTGCAGCCCAATGCATTAAATAATGATAAAACATGTAAGGGTGTGAATGTAAGTGCGGATTCCTGGGTATCTTAAGTGAACTCTGTAGACACTCAAGCCACCTGGCCAGCATGAATCATGGTCATGTGTTGACACAAGAATCTTTTTGGTAAATATGAGTATAGAGTGGTTCTGCTTATCGTTAAGACCGGCGAAACCAGTAGCTAACTATAATTGTCTAGCGGTCCGACTGATGGTTAAACCAGAGGAAGCAGTTTACCCACAATCTTCCGGTGACTTGAGCAGTATGCTGACACTCCAGACTTCGACATTGCTTTTATCTGCTTGGCACAAATGTTCTATGGTTTCTTGTCGTTATCTGGATTCTTTATTTCTTAATCTTGTGATTATTATGTACAATAGTTTTGGCATGTCTGATATTTGCTCTAGATTATCCAATGAAGCGTTATCCTATTCTCTTGCCAGGTTGCTGCTAGTACCTTGTTGGCAGTATGTCAGCAGATTGGACCTGATTTGACCGCAGTTCATGTTCTTCCACAACTTAAAGAGCTGTTAGATGAACTTGCCTTCTCTCAGGATACTGCTAGCAGAGTTAGTGGTTCTGTCGGCAGAAGCTTGAAGCCTTCCACAGCAAAGATTGATGGGCATGCTCAAATTGGGAGCCGTGCAGACCTTGTGTATGTGCCTTCTCTTTCAAATTAATGCTTTTCTTTTTTTTTTTCAGTAAATGGTGGTATCTGATTTATTCCTTTTGCGTGCTTCGCTTAGTAATGTCGACAAAGTAGTGCTTCTCTATCTTTTACTAAGTTATAGCATGAACAGGTTGCTTCTGTATCCTTCGTTTGCATCTCTTCTTGGAATAGAGAAACTCCGCCAATGCTGTGCCACTTGGTTGCTTCTTGAGCAGTTTCTTCTGCGGTGTCATAACTGGAAGGCATGTTCACTTTATCTTTTGGATTTGATTAGTTACTCCACACCAAAATTCGTGTGATGTGAAATTGCCCTTATGAATTATTATACACTTCATACATCTGATTTTCTCATTCTTACAGTGGGAATGTACAGGAGAGTTGTCCCGAAGCAGCTCTGAAAATGCTATTGCAAAGAGGCCTTTTATTAGTCAAGGCTCTCCTTCTGAGTACAGTCCTGCTAAGATGTTGCTTAATGGGGTTGGATGGTCTGTTCCACAAGCACAGGGTAACAGAGGTGTGAAAAACTCGATGCCACAAAGAAGGTATAGCAGAGTTGACGAGAGTCTCCCTGATGGGCACATAGCAAACTCAAGCCTTCTACACCATGAACATTGGTTCTGGTTCCCTAGTCCAGTCATTAGCTGGGATGGACCTGAGTTTCTTGCACGTATAGGAGGTCTAAGGGATGAAATTCCATGGAAAATCAGAGCATCTGTAATACATTCAGTTCGTGCACATCAGGGAGCCCTAAGATCTTTAGCCGTGTGCCAAGATGAGTCTACTGTTTATACTGCAGGAATTGGTCCTGGATTTAAAGGAACTGTCCAGAAGTGGGACCTGACTAGGATGAATTGTGTATCGGGCTACTATGGGCATGAAGAGGTATGTTTCTCAGAGTACTTTTAGGTGTCAGTTAGCACATGCATGCTGTTTAGCCTCCTAATTTGGTAGCTTCTTTGCCGGGGACGCTCCAGTTAGCTCCTCATGTAATATACTCGTGCATCTGCAAGTAAGAAATCTTTGTACTTTTGCATGTGAAGTTAGGAAGTGGGGGTGAGAGGAAAGAGAGGAAGAAGTGTCATATTTTGTAACAGGTTAGAGTTAGACTATGGCTTCAAGTGATGTAATTGATAGGGGTTCTCATTCTTCAGTTGGCATGGTTCTAGATCTAACATACTTGCTTCTAAGATGTATTTTCATGAATCCTAGCTCAATTTCTCCTCTTTTTCAAAAATCAGGTCTATTTCTTCTCCCTAATGAGTTGTGGTAGGATTATACATGTTCTGACATCATTTCTAGCCTAGGAAGAGTTCCTCTTGGGCATAGCAGTCATCACATACTTATTTTGTTTTACTATTACAGGATACTAAGCATCATTGGAGGTTAAATTGTAAAGGTTCTTTTGGTCATGGAGAGCACTTTTAAGAATGAAATCAATGATTTTCCTAAGAGATTGTGTCTTCTTACATGATCTAGAACTGAGATGTTGACTCTTGTCGCCTTAGTAGATAATATTTCTATACATGTAGGCTTGAAGAAATATTGGGATTCATTGCTTTTTAAAAAATATTCCTTTGGAACTGTGGTCATTTTCTTGTCTTTGTATACTGACATATCTGAACTAGATAAACTGATATGACCATGATATGACTGATCTTGTTGAGAAGAACATGAGTCTAACATGATGTTAATATGTTTACCCTCTATTTCCTTTCTCCATGCACTAGTCCTCACATTACTGAACTCTTGAGTGCCTCAAAAGTATCAAGTCCCACGTATAAGACATTGAACTCATCATTATTAGACTTGTCCGAATTTCAAGTTCCAAGATTTTCCTATTTTCCAGTAATGAAGGAAATTTTCCACACTTCTCATTTTTTCATGGTGCTTTTGATCAGGTTGTAAATGACATATGCATCTTATCTGGTGGACTGATGGCATCTTGTGATGGTAACATACATGTATGGAGTAGCCGAAGTGGGAAAGTCACATCTGTTTTTGCCGAAGCATCAACAGATTCTGCACACTTTGCTAGTCCAGTGATAACTGCATCAGGCGTCAGCAATGACCAGATCAATATGCTGAACTCCAGTACACTATCAAGTGGGATATTGACTGGTGCATTCGATGGGAGCTTGTACACTTGCATGCATTATCTAGAATTTAGTGAAAAACTAGTAGCTGGAACGGGAAATGGTTCTCTCAGGTGATATGTAATTGTCTGTTTGCAATTGAAAATGACATATATCAAAACCTCTGTCTTCATGGGTATTGACTTTTTTAACATCTACCCTCCTTTACAGATTTATTGATGTTTCCAAAGGTCAAAAACTTCATCTATGGAAGGGTGAATCTGTTGAATCTGGTTTTCCCTCTCTTGTCTCGGCCATTTGCTGCTCCGGATCTGATGGAAGATTTCCAAAGAGCACATCTGCTTCACCTTCTTGGATTGCAGCTGGGTTAAGTTCTGGTCATTGTAGACTATTTGACATGAGGACTGGTGATATAGTTGCCTCTTGGCGAGCTCATGATGGATATATAACAAAGGTACTTCAGGTTCCTAGAGAAATTTCTTTTGGTCTGTACCAGACTACCAGTTGCTAATTGCAATGTTACACGCAGATTGCTGCACTGGAGGCCAATTTGATTGTTTCTAGCTCTCTTGACAAGACCTTGCGAGTTTGGGATATGAGAAAGTACGACCTTTTTGTTTCTTTTTTCTTCTTTTATGTGTACATCGCTTAGTTGCTTCGTGTTTAATTATTTGGCTTTTGTTAACTGTCTTTTTGTTTTTTTTTTTTTAAGAGTGCGCCAATGGTTTAATGAGCCCCTCTCTCTTTATTTGATACCTTTCTTAGTCATATGTGCTCTCTCAGCTACTTACTACATTGCAATTATTGTGCAAAAAATCTATGCATGTTCAAGCTGTTTCTCTCATTTATGTAAAAGCTTAATTTGTAGGAATTCCTCGACCCAGCTTGCTGTGTATAGAGGCCATACAGATGGGGTGTCTGGTTTTGCGCTGTGGGGTCAAGATGTCATATCAATCTCGAGAAACAAGATTGGGCTTTCATCTTTGTCTAAGTCCGGTGATGAGGTATGTGAAAGAGTTTATTTCAATGAATATTCTTCCTGCCAAGAGTTCATGCCCATAATAATAATATTAGATGTGGATTCTTCCTTGCCGTGTCATGTGGGCACTTGGCCAATAAATTTTTTACAATAAGCTGTATATTGGATTAAGGTTTCATTCTCAACAATTGTCATGTTACGTTTAGCACGACAGAGTAGAATGGAATGAGAAGATGAAATTAAATGGGAATGAAATGGAATGAAATCTTTGTTCGGTAAGTTGTGAGATTGTAATGGAGTGGGGATTAACTTGTTTATTGGCAAGACAAATACTGTGGGACTCAAATGGATTGAGCATTCCCATAATATTGTTATGAGTTTAAATGTAATGGCACTTGCTGTAATTATAATTTTTTTATAGCACAGTAATCATAACAAAGTTAGCAAATGTCATTTCTAAAATCACTTTTAACAAATAAGAACCATATTAATTACAAGTGTTAATTTTCTCTGTTAAATTTAGACTACGGTTTTAGATCTTTTAATTTAATAAATTAATTAAATTATCTAACAAAAATTACTTTTATAAAATATCGATCCATAATTCTTTATCTGTTTCATTCTTAACTTATGTATTAGGTAATTATAAGCTTAATAAGTTAATTATTTTAGCTCAATGTTTTTATTCTTTTAATACACCATTTGACTATAACATTTTGTGCATAATATTATATGCAATTAATCAGTGAAGTTTATAATTGAAGTTTCCATAAATTAATAATTGTAATTTGATTTAGTTTTTATTTTGGATCCAACACTCAAATGTAAGTTAAAATTAATTTTCGTTTTGAATGATGAATAAGATTTCATTGTGTTACCATGGAAGCCCCTATTCAAAATCTCTTCCTATAGAAGCCACCAATATACAAAATTATGCACGAAAGACTCTTTCTAACATTTTTAACAAACTAGATTAATTGTTCCTAAAGAATATTCTTAAGAGGATTTGACTCCTCATTTATCTCTCTCCAATTTAGCCCAAAAAACAAGCAGAGGAATCATCTTAGGAATCTGCTTCTTTCCAACACATGAACAGAGTCTCTATACAAGCCCAAAGTTCATGTCGCACAATGCTTGAAATCACCCAATATACTGCTGAAATTGCAAACATTGTAGTCCAAATCTTTTTTGTCCAACTACAATGTAAAAGTAAGTGATTTGCCCTCTCCTTTTCACTCTTGCAAAAAGTATAATCTATTAACCATTTTTTTCCTCGCTTCTGAGGGTTATCCTTAGTAACAGTATGTCCCCTAGCTGCTTCCAAGTGAAAGGAACCTTCAAAGGAATGGAACATTGACTTTCCAGATAGACTTCACAGAAAGAGTGTCCTCTGTTATAGTGGCATCTGAGTAGAGATGAGATCTGAATAATAGGATCTAATAGAAAAAGTTCCAGAGGTGCAACAATTTCACTGTAGTCTATCGCCATCTCCCAAATCTGACACTGCTTGATACAACTGCTCAGAATTTTGAGAAAGGTTCGAGCTCCCAATCTTGAGCCCTACGTAAAAAGTCAGTCTCAACCCATCAGTCTTTTCAACAATCAGCCACCCCAGCTCTCTTTTTTCTTGCTAGAGCAAACATACCCGGAAATAAATCTTTGAAACCAGTGTCTTGACAACAGATGTCATCCCACAACATAGTATTCCCACCATTGCCACTCTACCGTAAGTTCTGTTGTTGGAAGCATCCAACCTTGCCTTATGTGCTTCCAAAGCCTGACTCCCAGTGGATCCTAATGGCAATCCCACATACTTTATTGGTAACACGGCGACCTTACAACCAAGAATACAGGAGATTTTTTGCACGTATGCATTCTTGCCCAGAGTAGTTAATTCACCTTTATACAAGTTCACTTTCAGTCCCAAAACTGCCTCAAATCATAGTAGTACAGTATGCCTTTTAGGTGCTGAATTTGTTGATTGTCATTCTCCAAGGAACTTCTTTACAGGCATTGCCAACATTGAAACCACTAATAAAACCTTTATCAGTAGCTTTAATCAACATCTTACTCAATACTTCTACGAACCTGTCATTTGTCATCCACCTTTTTCCTTGTTTTCCTCCATTGAAAAGAGAGTAAAGTGGCTCTCAGAAACTGACCTGGTTTCTAAACATTATTTAGAGAATGTTTCTTGCTCACAATTTAGAGTATGTTTGGTATAAAACGGAAAGGTGGAAATGACATGAAGATAAAGTAAAATGAGAAGGGAATAACTAATTTGGTATTCAAACGGCTAGGAGTTTTTGATAGATTGATTGACTTTTTTGTGTATAAAGTCGTTTTCCCATAATGGGTTCTGCTACTAGAGAATGGTAGTATGCCCTCAAGTTATTCAATTCCTATGATTTCATATAAATATCATCATTGATGAAGAAAATGGCGTTAAAAGCCTGCTTGCAGTTTTTGATGCATCACAGTTTGCGATTATGTGAAGGAAGAATGTTTTCAATTTTAACAGTCAATACATGATCGACAGGGGAACATAATTTTGATTTAAGTGATTTGTCTTTGAAGGGCGCATGATTCATTTTCTTCTTGTGGCTTGATTTACGTGTTGTCAATTCATGTGTGCCCGCTGCAGGATGGGGTGCACCGTGTTATACCTCAGAAACTCCGCATCAGAGATCAGGGGACAAAGAATCTCTCAGCATTGTCCAGTATAAGCATTCTTCCTTTCTCCCGTTTGTTTCTTGTTGGAACAGAAGATGGCTATCTGCGAATATGTTGTTAAGTTTTCGTGTCTCTTTTGTAAATTCAAATGCAAGTTCTTTCGAATGATCCTCTCCTCCATTTTTTGTACCTTCTTCACTCCTTCCTTAGGCAATAAGTTATCTGAGAAATGACACCGTTTAGGAGGCGCAAGGAAATGGCCCAGGCCTCGTAACATCTTCCACCGACTCTTTGGTATATCACATGAATAAGTGAAATCGCTCGACTTGATCTAGACGCCTCGAGCTAATATGTCCAATCTTCATATTCATTTCCTAGGTACTTGTTTTTTTTTTTTAAACCTTGCGAGGAAAATATTATTCATGCAGTTTTCATGCGCAGTTTGAACGAAAACGGGCCACTGCAAGTACCACTTAGCCACCGATTTTCGTAAACAGTGTGATCGATCCATAGTTGATATGATTCTGTATGATACCTTTGTCAATCAAGATCGTTTATTCGAATTTATCGAAACTAAACATATGTAGTCGAGAGTAGCTGAGATGAAGATGGTATTCTCCTTCTACTTCATGTCCAAATTTCAGTGTTATATCCGGAACCTTAAATATCTCTTCCCTCTAGAAATTGAGAAATTCAGACTGATATTTGTGATAATCCCTTTTCAAGACCATTAGGTTCATTTTCTGAGAAAATCTTATTCACAAGATGTGCTCGGCCAAAGTTCAATGACGGAAAGTCTTATTTGCATGACAAGCAACAGACTTACTAGAGCATATTGCATCTACACTGTACAAGACTTAAGCTCCAAACTCAATCGGATGTGCAAGGTACCCAAACATGTTGGGAAAGCAACTTTCATGGAGAAACTAGTATTGCAGAATTACGTGTAAAAACAGAGGGATGTCGAAGTGTGTAGTAAAGCGATCCATATGCGATAAGCATGTGACTGTGAAGACGCAAGATTTGCAATTTTCACCATGTCTCTCAATCTTGATTGAGTCGACACAGACTTTGAGTCTCTAATGAAACGATCCTTGGGCGAGGAGTCTCTCTAGATCACATAGCCAAAAACATTGTATTTCTATGATTAAGACGAATAATAGAAACTCGATACCTTCAGCCGGAGAGATCCTCGTTAGGAAGTCCAGGTTCGAGTTCAAGAATATATTCAATTGGATCTACTTTCATTCAAAAGCTTATATTAATAAGTTATGAGTGAATTAAGGTATATGAATTGTCCTATCTCAAACTGCATTTCTTATATGAGACTTCTCTTGCTTGACACTTGAACACGTGGGAACCTCAACTACACGGCCAAAGTACCCTTTCGACTTGAGAACCGTCGAAAAATCCTAATTTGGAAGTTGGGATTTTCTCTCTGGATTAGAGAGAGTAGTTGTGGAGAGCTGGAGGGGCAATCGCGTATCCTGTAATCACGTGTGCACCATCTCTTTCCCCTAACCTATATGGATGCTAAGATAACTGGACTATAGCGGCCGATCCACGATGGGCTTCTAAATCGCTACTTAATCGAGGTCCCACTACCAAATTTGCCATGGACGCGCTCAAATCACATCTTGGTTTCTGGAGGTTGTCTCTCTTTCGACTGCATGATATTCACAAATTCGAAGACTTGATCATATATTATCTGAAGCTTGTTTACTTGATTGTACTTTGAGACAAGACCGGTACTTTTGGTGTGCTTATCCTTTTGACGTGCAATTGCGCGTACCCAATATCTTATTTCTTTGCACGATGATGCCATGACTAGCAAGCAGAGGAATCAGGGCAAGGTTTGGATCCTATCTCCAGAGCCAAAAGAAACTATCTTCAAGCAAAGCATAACAGTCCTCTAAGGCGACTTCAACATGGCTAGCAACGAAATGCTTATGAAATATAGTATATAAGCCAGCAAATTTCACGAATCCTCTCATTAATCTTTTTGCTCTTCAATTGCTCTTCAAATGGCTAATCCTGCATTAGATGATAAACAAGGTAGGTGACTCTCTCTCTCTCTCTCTCTCTCTCTCTCTCTCTCTCGTAATTTGTAAACAAGAACATTAAACATGGGCTTCACCATCATCAATCCTTTGCTCGCGGTGTCATTTGCACGAGCAGAGAAAATGATGTCAGATGCTCCACCAGCCCACTACGTGGTCAAGATACAATCATACTCATTGCTTTCGCAGAACTCTGTGGACAAGTATGAGTCCGGGGTCTTCCAAGCTGGAGGCTACAAATGGTAATAATTCCTCACTTTCCCCATCCGCGTAACTTATTTATCAACCTCCATGGGTTCATTGCACAGCGATTTTCTTCACTTTCTGTCTCTTTCTTCTTTCCACAGGAAGCTGGTTCTTCACCCAAATGGGAACAAGAGCAAGAACGTAAAAGAGCACTTTTCTCTTTACCTGTCGATGGAAGAAACAAGCTCGCTCCCCTCAGGTTGGGAAGTTCATGCCTTAGTTAGATTCTTTCTGCTTGATCAGAACAAAGACAGTTACTTGATAATCCAAGGTACAGCTTCAAACCACATTTTATCTCGTTGTTTCCTCGTCATTTATATAGTTTGATAAGATTGTAAAGAAAAAAGTTAGCTCTTCGGTTAGCAAGTTAGCTAATCAGCAAGTGTCCGTTGATGGATTTGATTCTTTTTTTTTTTTTTTTTTTTTTTCATTAGATGCCATGAAAAAGGAATGGCGCTTTCACAGGATGAAGCTTGAACATGGCTTCGACCAATTCATTCCCATGAAGACGTTTAGTGATGCGCAGAACGGATATCTCGTGGACGATACTTGTGTGTTTGGCGCGGAGGTTTTCGTGATGAAGGAAAAGAGCACTGGCAAAGGAGAGAATCTGTTGATGGTAAAGGATGCGATCAGTCAGAAGCACACCTGGAAGGTCGACAACTTCTCGAAATTGGACAAGGAATTCTCCGAGTCGAAAGTATTCGTAGCTGGAAATCAGAAATGGTAATCGCTCTCAACTTTCCTGATATAGGCACACGCTAAACGATGGATGTTAACTCCTCTGCTCATTTGCCTGATGATACGCTCCTACACTGATCATGGAGAACAATGGACTATCTTGACAAAAAATATTTTGGGTCATGATTATTGAGGAAGTTTCTGCAATTTGTCTTCTGATTGATGGGTCACAAACACCGCACATTCATTTTTGCTAAAATTTGTGTAAGGCTGAAACCTAGATTGGTAATCCAACATTTAAATGCATGTCTTTCTTGCCGGAGGTTTGGAACTACAACACTGAAAAAATCCTCACCAAGTTCAGTACCATCTGTCCTTCCAGGAGTGAATAGGAATGGGCATTTAAGTGAGCGAACCACTTTATTCTTCGGTCAATGTAGTCGAGTCTTGCGAACAAGAATACATTGATTTATCAGACGATGTGTATGTCATTCATTCAGGAAGATACGGCTCTATCCAGGCGGAAAGGGCAGCGGACTCGGAGCTTTTGTCTCTCTTTATTTAGTTCTAGCCGACTCGGACACCCTTCCTCCTGGCACTAAAGTATTTGCAGACTTCTCGCTGCGCATCCTGGATCAGCTTCAAGGAAGGCATTTCTCTGGAAAAGGTGATTACTTCTTGCAAGAATGAACTTGCGAGCGATTGAATTCTTGTCTTTGACATTGGAAACTCTCTCTCTCTCTCTCTCATGCAGCTAATCACTGGTTCAGCACCTCGAGCCAGGAGTCCGGTTGGGCGAGATTCCTTTCGCATGCCACCTTCTATTATCCCAACATGGGCACTTTGGTGAAGGACACTTGCATGGTCGATGCAGAGGTCACCGTCCTGGGCGTCGTGAATGCTCTGTGAAGTCGTCATTCTGTTAAGGATCACACTATCAATCAGTAGTATTGTTGTGAATATTTGCATGCCAGCACTGAAATGATACAGACTGTTTCCAGGTTGCTTGATGTACATGACTCAACAAGACAAAACTAAAATTAAACCTTGATCTGAAAGATATGCTTCAAAGCACACAGTTTTCTTTTCCGAGATATCTTAAACATCAGTCCGACTTGCTAATCACTTCAACATATCGTTGTACTTTCCTCATAATTCCGTTTAAGTACGACTACATAAATCAATTTTGCTAAAACGATGAACTTGGTATTTGTCAAATCTCCTCCTCCTCCCCAAAAGTTATTATTTTGCTCCAATATGATTAAGATTCCGCGCACCAGCACATTGTTTCCAGAGACATAATCTTCAAGTGAATCATCTGAGAGTTTGTACAAATTCTCGAGCACGCATGCAAATTGTGTTGTTTTACTTGGGCAAGGCGAAAACCTATGATCTTTTAAGTGCTTATTTGAATGTTAAGGGGCATTCAATTCCTATTTAGAATTGCACTACTTCCCGCGTTGTCTGTTTAGACTTACTCGGTACCTGGAGTGGGGCCCTCCGGGCATCCGATGAGGTTTTACTCGCCCCAACCAGACCAGTATAAGCAAATACGAAGCGGGTTCACATCGTGGTCATAAAGAAATTCAACCCATGTAGATCGGTTTGGGATGTTGAAACATAAAATTGTGCCCCTTATCGCAGTATTTAGAAAGAGAGGGCTTATGGTATTCGTCTTTTTGTTCCATACAGTGCTCTGGAAAAAAAAATTAGGGCTAGACAAAATCAAATAAGTAACCTGTTGTACAAGTCAAAATTCATCATGTTGCTGCATCTTTTGGTATGCGATAGCAAGAATGATCATTTGTCACAGATGGAATTCATAATTAAACTTTTTCGCGTGAGAGTTGCAGAGGATCCTTCAACTGAAAACATGAAATTTCCAATACTTTTTTTTGGCCAAAAAATTACCAATACTTTTATGTTAAAAGACATGAATAGCAAAAGAATGAATGATTTAATAAATATTTTCTAAAAAATGATTGCTTATATTACTTGAAATAAAAACTCAATGAATATCTTTAATTTTCAACAACAATACATATTTGAACATTTTCGTACAAAGTGAAGGCATTATTCCTATATTTATTTTTTCAAAGAAACGTATTTTTCAAATCATTCAATTTTCATGAAATAATTGCACTCTTATATTTGATCAGATGTAGTGGCACGCTTCATGTTGAGTTGAGTCCACCTTGTCTTGAAAAAATTAACTGTTACTTGTAAAAGTTTTGAGTAGAACAATAAAAGCTTCCACGTTAAATTTTACCGTCACCTTAAACAATGATCTTACAGAGACATTTGATTTTACGATATTCACGAATGCTAAGACTTGATTGTGTTATTGGAAGTTTCATGACTTTATTGCATTTTGAAAAATAATTGGTACTTCTCGTGTGCTTATCCTTTTAACGTGCAAATGCACATATGTATGATCATGCCATGACTAGCAAGCAGAGAAATCAGGGCAAGGATCCGAACCATCTTTTCCTTGCTGGTGTTCTTGCTTTCGCGATTCTTCAGTGGAATCAGGGCAAGGACTGGATACTCTCCCTTGAACGAAAGGAAACCATCTTTAAGCAAAGTATAACGGTACTGTAAAGCACCTTTAAAAAAGCTAGCAACAAATGCATATACAATATGATATATAAGCCAATAAATCTCACGGATCCTCTCATCGGTCTACTTACTTTGCAAATGGCTAATCCCGCACTTGATGATCGACAGGGTACGTGACTCTTTCTCTCGTAATTTGTACAAAAGAAGCATTGAAAATGTGCTTCACTGTCACCAATCTTTTCTCCTTGCCTTGTGTTTCATTTGCAGGAGTTGAGAAAACGGTGTCAGAAGCTCAGTATGTGGTCAAAATACAATCATACTCGTCTCTCTCAAAGAACTCCGTGGACAAGTATGAGTCGGGGGTCTTCCAGGCTGGAGGCTACAAATGGTAAGGATCCTTCACTTTTCCCAATCCACATATTTTATTTGCCAGTCTTTCTGGGTTTATTGGACAGTGATTCTTCTTCTCTTATTTTCAAAGGAAGCTGGTTCTTTACCCAAATGGGAACAAGAGCAAGAATGTGGAAGAGCATGTTTCGCTTTACCTGTCAATAGTAGAAACAAGCTCACTCCCCTCAGGTTGGGGAGTTCATGCTTTAGTCAGATTCTTTCTGCGTGACCAGGACAAAGACAACGACTTGATAATCCAAGGTATCACTTTCTCATCTACTTATACTCTTCAATCGTTGTACCACATGGTTAACATGCATTCTCCTCATGCATGCATGATCAAGCAGCACATACCATCTCCTTTATAGCAAGTTATTAAATACAATTATGAATCCATGGTCAATAGAATGAATCTTGAGTTAATGAGGTCCTCTAAAGATAAGCGTCTTATTTTTGGGATGGCTACCCTATTTCGCAAAAAAAAAAAAAAAAAAAAAAAAAGGGAAATTTGTTTGGATTAAGTAATAGAGAATAGGAACACTCTTTGTCCTTTTCATGCTTTGAGTCATTTGGGTGTATCCATTTAAGTATACTCTTAATGGGTATAAGCAATTAAGCAATGAATGTTCATGGTAGATAAGCAGCGAGAATTGGTTGATTCATTCAATTCTTGTCCTACCGGCAGATGCCATGAGAAAGGAATGGCACTTTCACAGGACGAAACTCGAATGTGGCCTTGACCAATTCATTCCTCTGAAGACACTTAACGATGTGCAGAATGGATATCTCGTGGATGATACTTGTGTGTTCGGCGCAGAAGTTTCCGTTACATGGGAAAAGAGCACCGGCCGAAGAGAGAACCTGTTGATGATAAAGGACACAACCAGTCAGAAGCACATGTGGACGGTCGACAATTTCTCGAAATTGGACAAGGAATTCTACGACTCAAAAGTATTCACAGCCGGAAACCAGAAATGGTATCGCTCTCGACGTTCTCATAGGCATGCGGCTAAAAAAATTGGATGTTAATCTCCTCTGCTCACTTGGCTTAGGAAATGCTGCTATACTGATCATAAAAACAATGAACTTTTTTTTCACTAATGTAGGTTCATATTTTTACGATAAAGTTTGTTCCAACGAGTCTTCTGATTGGTAGGTTAAAAACATGGACATTACAACATTTGTAACCCCACAATAGAGGCATGTTTTTCCTGCCGGACATGGAGGAAACACGGTCAAAAACACGGTCCAAAACTTTAAATACATCACAAAAAAAATCCTCCCAAATTTCAGTACCCCATGTCCTTCCAGGAAGGAATGGGACTGGGCATTTATGCTAGTGAATCACTCTATTCTTCGATTAACGTTGTGAAGTCTAGAAAACCAGGACACACTGATGGATCGTATGTTGTGTGTGTCATTGATTCAGGAAAATACGGCTCTATCCGAACGGGAAGGGAAGCGGGCTTGGAGGTTTCGTCTCACTGGTTTTAGTTTCTGCCAACGAAGACACCCGTCCTCCAGTTACTAAAGTATTTGCAGACTTCTGGCTGCGCGTCATGGATCAGCTTCAAGGAAATCACGACGTTGGAAATGGTAACCATTTCTTGTGAAAGAACAAGCTACTAGCGATTGAATTCTTGTTTTTGACACTGGAAACGCGCTCTCCGCTCTCTCTCTCTCTCTCTCTCTCTCTCTCTCTCTCTCTCTCTCTCTCTCTCACTCACTCTCTCTCATTCATGCAGCTAAGCACTGGTTCAACGCCTCGGGCCAGGAGCGGGGTTGGGCGAGATTCACTTCGCATGCCATTTTTCGTTCTCCGAGCAGAGGCTATTTGGTGAAGGACACTTGCATGGTCGAAGCGGAGGTCACTGTCCTCGGCATCGCGAATGCGCTGTGAAGGCCCCATTCTGTTGAGATTTACACTGTCAATCAGTGGTATTTGTTGTGAATATTTTCTTACCCGCACAGCACTGATATGATACAGATTATTTCCGGGTCCTGATTCTCTCAGGCCATCCAGTCATTTCTTTGGGTCTCCGATCGTTGCTTTACAATTAGCAATATGATTCCAAAGAAGAAATTAGAAATTGGACCTTGATCCGAAAGATAAGAATCAAAGCATACATTCACTCAGCAAAATCTTAACTATAGTCTGACCTATTAATTGCTTCAACATATTGTTGTACTCTTCTCATAATATCATCTAAGTACACTATGTAAATCAATTCTCCGCCTGCTAAACTATTATGAACTTGGTATTCATCTGACCACTGCTTTTGCTCTCCCAAAACTTATTATTTTGCTGGAATATGCTTAAGGTTTTGTGCATCAGATTATTGTTTCCAGAGAAAACATTCCAAAGCGCCATGTTAATTGCTGATGTGGCGCTCGCTTTTTATTGATACCTAATAACAGATCGACAACGTGTCAGCTGAAGTGGAATTAAAAAAGCAAAAATCTTTTTTTTTTTCTCTTCATCTTCTTCCACGACGGAGGACGCCCGTCCGGCCACCATCTCCGCCCCTTCCAGTGTCACTTGGCCGCACCCAGATCTGGAGCCGCGGAGCCATGGCCACGGCAGACGTGGCCAACCTTCAGATCTCGGCGACTCCCTCCTCCAATCATCATCGAGCTTCAGGAAAGTCGAGCGCCAAGCCTTCTCTAGATCTCAACCGAGCCATGGCCGAGCAACTCCTCCTCCAGATCTCGGTCGAGCCATCATGGGTGAGCCTTCAGAAAAGATGGAACAAGTCCTGACGAGGGCCGGCCTCGTCTGTGAAGCCATAGTCGCGACCGATCTGGCTCCAAGGTCTGTCGCGGCCATGGCTTCAAGTTCTGTCGAGGCCGCGGCCATGGCTCCGCGGTTCCAGAACTGGACGCTGCCATTGCTTATGAAACAGCAAAATCTATCCTTCCATGAGATATACACAATTTCTCGGTTTGTCTCCAGAAGAACCCTGATACAGGCTCGCCACCATGGCCACCGCGAGTGGTGTAATGTTGGAGGGGCGATCTGAGGCGATAGGCATGGTTGCCGGCAATGGAGAATGGTGGCGGGGGCGTAGGAATTTTATGAGGCTAGAAATTGTCGTTTTAATGTTGCGGGAGAATATTTACCAGATGATTAAAATATGACGATGTGGAATGTTGAAGCAAGTGAATGTCTTCGTCAACTTATGATTGAGAATCAATGGCATCTTTATTATTAAATAACAATGTTTTTCACGAAATTATATTTCATTTTTGGAGATTATTTGATATTTTGAACCGATTCTCAAGTATCAAATTGAGTATTACTCCTCAGTCTAATCAAAAGCAAACTACCACATTAAAGTTGGGTATTCATAACGAATTTTTTTTATTATATAATTTAACTCCAAGTGAATTCCCATTATCCTGTCCACGATAAAATATAGCTCAATATGGTCACCCTAGTAAAAATTTTCCTTCTTTTTTTATGAATAATGGGTTCAATCGTAATAGCTGGCCATCTAAAGAGGAACTATCGTAGAAATTCACCGCGCATGGAATCTAAGTTCCCGAAAGTAGGAATCAAACTCACAACCATCGGTTCCTGAACTGAAAGAGTGGAAATGTCCTTATCATCATATCAATCCCAAGGTGAGTGGTGGAAATTATTCATATATGAATCATGTTTATAAACACCATTTTTTTTTTCTTTTCTGAATTTGATGATACACTTATGTGAAAAGCTCTTATATAAAAATTGTAGTATCTTTTTTAATTTTATTATTTCTCGATTTCTTTTTGTTTCTAAATTTTTCTTAGGAGAACATATTTGGGTATTTCGCATGCCACATTTTACTATCCCAACACGGGCACTTTGGTGCGGGACACTTGCATGGTCAATGCAGAGGTCACCATCCCAGGCGTGGTGAATGCACTGTGAAGTCGCCATTCTACTGAAGTTAGCATAGTCTATCAGTAGGATTGTTGTGAATGTTTGCATACCAGACACTGAAATGATGCAGTTTATTTCCAGGTTGCTTGATATAAGTACATGACTCAAAAAAGAAAAAACTAAAACTGAACCTCGATATTAAATATATGCATCAAAGCACACAACTTTCTTCTTCGCGATAGCTTAACTGTCACTCCGACTTGCTAATCATTTTGACAGATCGTTGCACTTTTCTCATAATTTCATTAAAGTACGACTACATAAATCAATTTTGCTAAAACGACAAACTTGGTATTCGTTGAATCACTTCTCCTATTCCCCAAATATTATTGTTTTGCTCCAATAAGCTTAAGATGTTGCGCACCTGAACATTGTTTCTAGAGACATAATCTTTGTGCAAATAGTATCAGAAAGACCACTCTTTGTATGAATTCTCGAGCGCGCGTGCAAATTGTGCTGTTTTACCTAGTCACAATGAAATGTATGATTTTTCGGATGCTTA
Source organism: Eucalyptus curtisii (assembly GCA_017140595.1). Lineage (NCBI taxonomy): Eukaryota > Viridiplantae > Streptophyta > Magnoliopsida > Myrtales > Myrtaceae > Eucalyptus > Eucalyptus curtisii. The sequence goes on from CM029504.1 coordinate 13,517,059, forward strand.
TTTGTGTTGAAGTTCATTCAATTCCCTCTAATTTTCAATCGATTTGAATGTTCACATATACCCCCTTTCCCTCACCCACGACCGCAGCCTCCTCTCTCTCTCTCTCTCTCTCTCTCTCTCACTCTGTTCATTTCGTTCTGTATGTCTCCCTCTTCTCATCAAGCTTGCGCCTTGGCCGCCGACGCTTGAAGGCCGAACTCACGGCCAGGCCTGCGAGGTCTCTCCAGCCACCAAATCTTCCAAACACGGTATTCACTTTGGTGGCCACACTGGAAGTGATTAGCGACGGATTCACACGAGTGAAGACAAGGAAGGATTGCAAGAACTGCATATCGAATTGATTCCCTCTTTCAATCTTCCGCTCGAGCTTTGACTTCGTTCGAGCTCGAAATCGTTCGACCATGGCTTCTTCTTCTTCTTCCTTCCCCCGTGATTACATTCTCCCCCCATCATGCAATTCCTCACGGAACAGCAAAATTTGTCCCCCCGCGAGGTACGATCCATCTTCATTTTGTCTCTGGAGGAACGCAGATCGCGGCCATGCATGGCGAGCGGCCTAACGTTGGAAGGGCGGAAGGAGATGATGAAGGGATGCCGGCGGTGGGGAATGGTGGCGGACTTAGGTTGACAGTGACGTGCATGATATCTTGTGCTTTCCCTTTGGCCAAGTACACGCGCGGCAATTGTCATGATCTTTGGAGAGCATCTAAAGACCCTTTGTCGATGCCGACGTGAACTTTAATTTCATTTTGCAAATAAATAAATAAATAAATAAAATAAGACAATATAAGTCATCCAGCAAATTTAAGTAAAAAATTACCGACATGAATACTGACTATCTTACATAACACGACTGGTGCTGATGTGGATATTTTTAAAATTTTTAAAATTATTTATTTTTTTTTTTTTTCCATGGCCTATGTAGGCCATGGAAAAAAGAAAGAAAAATTGAAAAATATTTAAAAATTTATAAAAATACATTCACATCAATGTTGGTCATATCATATCATGTGGGGCAATTGATACTCACATCAGCAATTTCTAACTAAAATTAATTGGATGGATTGAATTTGTACCAATTAAATATGTTTAAGATTACATTTGTCCAATTGAAAATTTATGATTAAATTTGTACCAATGTAATAAGTTTATAATTTTTTTTTTTTTTGGTATTTTTCCCCATTACAAAGGGTTTGCGTTTGATATCAACCTAAGCAATTCCATTCAACTAAGCTAATAGAGGATCCATTTCCATTTTCTCTATGAAAATTTAGCCTCTATCAAATCATTCCATCTAAACCACTAGGGTCGTAGCCTAGTGGCTAGGATTTCACTTGGGGTCCCTGAATCGATGTTTGTGGAGAACTGATGTTTCGACTCCTCCTTTGAGTGCCGAGTTCAAATCCTCCCTCTCGTGCAATTAGTCCAGACATATCCAGTACTTGAAAGCGGGGGCCCCTCCTTGCACCCGATGAGGTTTTACTCGCCACAACCGAAACAGTATATGCAAATATGGTGAGTGTTCACATCGTGATCATAAAGAAATTCACCATTAGATTTGCTCGCGATGTTGAAACATAAAAAGAAATTAGGATGATTTTTTATTTTTCCGAACCTGAATGTTTCATTCACATTCAAGATCTCAAGATGATATTTGAGAGGTTTAAAACAAAGCAAATCAAATCCTAAACAAAAAAGTAGAACAATAAAGCACAAACTGTTGTGATAAGTATATTCTCATCCTATAAGAATAAATTTTAGTATCAAAACAAAATAAAGAGCGATCAATCATTGAATCTCGCATTATCATAAGTGATAAGCACACACACCATAATCTCCTTCTCCAATATGTATGGCTTGCTTAGTGGGTGGTGCATACCTAGATTCGGCGTCCTCAACATCATTACCGTACGAAGACACCAAAAATAGCTTGAACAGGCTTCCAGATCTAGAGGTTAAACGAGTACATATATACCTTTAAGGAATTCCTAGATCTAAATCTATTTTTGCGGTCGTGTTATAAGAGAGATTTGTTGAGTATGTTTCTTAGATACTATCTAATTAGGAACTCAATTAGCATTTTCCCATAGAGAATTTGAATTATTAGATTACTAATTTTTTTTTGTAACTTCACTTGGGAATAAAATTTCAGGCAAAAAAATAAAATAACAACAAAAAGGAGATGTAGATCACCATTGTGAACCACAGTCAATCTTACCCCATTAAATATTACCGTTTGAAGAAATGTCAAAGACTTTGAAGATATAACAATTGATATCGAAACTTTAAAAAAGGTGACATTTTAATTATATTCTTATTATTAAGCCACCTTTCCGAACTCAATACCTAAACTACCTAGCTTCTATATGTGTGTTTGGTCATCTTAATAAATTGGTGTTTAATAGAAAAAGCATTTGATTGAAGTGCAAACCTTATATATTTTCTCATGTTAAATTTTATGTTTGAAGGATGATCGACCTTGCCATACATGGGATATAAACAACAGAAGTTATGTAACTCCCGTATGATACTCATGTAACTTTCGTACGATACTCACTCAAATGTTATAATTTTTTTTCACTTATTTAGGTGCCACATTGGAGTAAAATTGATCGTTTGAGTGTCATTTATAGCAAATCATCCTACATGCATTCCAACGTGGATTTTTTTTTTTAATTATTTAATTTTTTTTTTTTGGCTCCTCGCTGAGTGTCATTTCTAGCAAATCATCATACATAGCATTTTGACATGAATTTTTAAATTTTTTCTGAATTATTTAGTTTTTTTCTTTTTGGCTTCTTGCTAAGTGTCATTTTGACAAATCATCCTACATGCATTCTGATGTGGACTTTTTTTTTTTTTTGAATTATATAGTTTTTTTTAAGGGCTTCTGCCCAGTCTAGGCGGGGTCACCTTGCCTTCGGCCAATGTGGTAGTTAAGGCCTTGGGTGAGGCCATCATTGGCTACAAGCGAGGGTCTTCGTGGCCCCGCCGGCCATAGGTGAGGCAGCCACGCCTGTGGTCGATGGACTACGATGGCCTCACTCACGGCCTTCGTGGCCCCACCGATCGTGGGCGAGGCAGCCCTTGCCCAATCTAGATGAGGCCTGAGTAGTTGAGGCTTGCCGGTGACTCTTGTCAATATAGGATAAAGCAAAAGAAAATTTAAAATTTTAAAAGTTTAAAAAAAATAAAATTTGTCCATGTTAGTGCTGGCAATATCGCGTGGAACAACTGGCGTTCACGTCGGATTTTTCAATGAGGCAAATCGCCTATAGCTCTCAAGTGTCTAATTTTATAATTTGTGACATTTAAGTGAACAAAAAAAGAAAGAAAATTACGGCACTCAAATAAATATCGTATGAAAGTTATGCCACTTTTGCTATTCTTATCCCTACTATACACTTTATCATGTCGTTGATGCAATGAATATGTTCAAGTGTAAACTACTTAAGCTATTGAAAAAATGGCTGAGTATATTTGGCGCTTTCCATTTATAAAGATGACTAATATCGATGATGTTCGGAACAATCAACTAGATTTATACACCAAGTGATATGCCGGACTGCAAAGGGACCTTTAAACAAGTGGGTCATATGCAACATATTAAAAAAAATTTGGCACGCATAGTATTCCAATTTAGTCTAAATATACTTTTTATTATTTTGCTAGAGAGTAATATCATTCATTGATCATTTAAAGAGCCGTACAAGAAGACATTATATGTTGGAGAAACAGGAGGACCAGATTACCCTCAATCCTGGGCTATCCTCGAATTAGAGCAGAGCATAGATCGGTGGCAGAGCGGAACATCGATTGCTAACTTTCAACCAGTTTCATTGATGATATTTGGAGCTCCAGCTCCAGGTCCGTTTTCGAGGTTGCTGGCGAGATGGATGGCCACTGCTTCAATTTTGACGGGTCAAACCCTCTAAGTTGGGGATTTTAGTTTGAAACTTATACTGGATTTTGACTAACGGTAAAAATAATGGGGAAAATCATGTTTCAATTTGGTAAATGATCGTGTTAAACACAATCACTAGTTTGGATTAACTAGTTCCTATAACAATAGAAAGCGAACACCAGCTTTCTAGACAATTTCGCAATCATGTTGATAGAAAGATAAAAATATCATGGGTGCCACATCAACATGGACTACTTAAGGAGGATGCTCCTCGTCAAAAGAGAGACGTTTCTCATCCAGACACCATAAGGAGCTCACTCTTGACCATTACGAGGGTTTACTTGTCCTTGAGGAGGATGCACTTGAGTTCCAAGGAAGGTGCACTTGACGCGAACGTTAGCGTATATTATCATGAGAAACATGCACATCACGTAGAAAGCGTAAGCAATTTATTGTGAGGAGGGTGCACTTCACCCGAAAAGCATGCACATTATTTAGATTAGGAATGCAACTCGACAGGAACCTTTATAATTTCTCCATAGACAAGTATCTGTTGACACCCTGTATTTAGCTGGTTCGAGAAATGCAGGCCAGACAACAAGAAGAACCGTGCGAAGGAGATGAAGAAGAAATCAGATGTCATTCTCTCTCTACTCTTTTCACCATGTGCAGTTGAAGGCCCCACGCGCAAAGCATCGAAAGAACAACAATAACATATGAACTATAAACAAAATAGCAAAGAAAATCGAAGAGTAATATAAATGGAGACACAGAAAGAGAGAGAGAGAGAGAGAGAGAGAGAGAGAGAGAGTAATAAATATATCATTTGTGCAAAAAGACCAATGAAAATAAAAAAGTAACATATGAATTATAAAAGTTTGATCCCTTGTCCTTCTGGCACGTCTTGCCATAATCACCCCTCTTTCGACGTTATGCACATGGGACCCGCAACTGCACATGGTGAGGAGGGAAGAGAGAGAATAAAGTTTAATAAATAAACAATTTGCGCAACAAGAGCAATGAAGATAGAGAAGTAATACAAGAATTATAGAAGTTTGATTCCTTGGACTCCGGGCACGTCCTGCCATAATCACCCTTCTTTCGATGCTTTGCACATGAGGCCTGCATCTGGGAATGGTGAAGAGGGAGGGTAGAGATTAACGTTCTGCAACTGCACATGAGGCCCGCTCCCATTTCTTGAACCGCCCTAAACCGCGTCCTCATGCTAACCCACTTCTTGAACCACCCCCTTAAACCTTCTCATTTAATTAATATTATCAATTTGTCCATCTCTGGGGATAAAATATTTATCTGGTGGACAAATTGTGGTTAGGTTGACAAAACTGTAAGCATATTTTAATATGACCGAGCAGAGCAAATAAAACGAGGAAGCTTTATTATGGATATAATTATTATGAAAAGGAAAAAGAAAATGGTGCTTGAAGGTTTGCAATTTGATTTGATCTACAGCCACTCAATTCTTTTGTTGCTAATCTAATGCATAATGTATCTTTAGCCGAGTTAGGTAGCAATGATGGTAATGGAGAGAAAGTAACAATTTTTTTTTTTTTTTTTGCCATTATTTAAAGATTTTGTTATCAAGTCTTTCTAGACATTTATTGAGCAACTAACTACGTAAATTATACAGCTATTAAAGCATTGAGTTCTTGTGTAATGTGGAATAATCATTGGGACTTATATGATGATATCGGTCTACATAAACTAAATTATATTTTAACTTCTTCTTCATTTGATAATGTAATGGAATTCACAAGGCTACATCAATGAGACGATGATGCCATGATCTATGTGACACGGGATGATGATGGATGGGTGCAAAAAAGAAGTGGGAAAGAAATTGAAAGAACAACCTTTGACTGATTCCAGCCTTTGGTGGCTTTAATAATACCAACTTGTTCCCATGAGATCAAATCAAATGAATTGAATGATGAGAGACGAAGGCGTAAAGATTTGAGTGCAAAAAAGAATGAAGTAAGGTGAGCATAAAAAATCAATTGATGCAGAAAGAAACACAATAAGTTTTAGCCGAAATATTTCATTTTGAACGGTCGAGATTTAGTACTGGCAATCCAATTATTTTAGAACCTCAAATGGAGACCGAGATGCCGAGAAAGAGAGAGGAGATGGACAGGGATTATGGAGTGTTGCAGCCTAACCTTAGTTAAGGCCTCAAATAAAAACCGGCGAATTACTTGGGAATCTGAAAACTAGGTAACAGATTGCTCCAAGTCTTCATCGGTCAAAACTAATAATAAAGAAATACCGTCGCCGGTCGCCTCAATCAATACAAGAATAGTGGACTCATAAACAATCTGAGTGCATCTACTTTACTGGTCAGTCCCCACCATCAGTGTCTAAGTCTCGATCATTTCCTCCACTTCCACCTCTACCTCCACAGCCAAAGAACAAACATGGATTGAGCACTAGACCTAAATTTGCTCCTTGTCTGCCATTATTAGGAGAAGGAAATAAACAAATAAAAAGTAAGAACTTTTAATGCGTAAGTCTCCAAGACGTTGAGAAAGGGCAAGCATCACTTCACATCATTTCGGTCTAACTAGAGTGCTTTAAAGCTTAAAATAAGAACTTTTGTTTCCTCTATGTTCAAGACACTCTGTTTCAAACCATCCGGGCACTCTCGTCTTGTTTAATTCTCTGCCGCTCACGAACCAAGCCATGCCCATCGCAGAGCTCTTCCTTGGCGCCCTTATTACCGTGCTGCTCGAGAGGTTGGCCTCTAGTGAACTGCTCAACTTTGCAAGGCGTGTGAAGATTGATAAGCTACTCAAGAAATGGGAGAAGATGCTGACCAGTATTGACCAGGTGCTGATTGATGCCGAGGACAGGCAATTGACCGGCGATCCCGATGTGAAGTCATGGCTCGAAGATCTCAAGAACTTGGCCTACGACATCGAAGACTTGCTTGATGAGTTTGCCATAGAATCCGTGGAAAACAAGTCCAAGACAGAACCTGGCACTAGCAAGGTGCGTGCCCTTCTTCCAAGTTGTTGCTCCAGATTGAGCCCGAAAGCATTGATGTTTGGCCACACAACGAGATCCAAGATAGAAGAGATGGAAGACAGATTGCAGGAGATCATAGCTCGTAAAGATGGTCTGAGACTAAGAGAGAACGAGGGGAGGCGATTAGCTTACCGCCAGCTGGATGAGCCGATTCCCACTACAAATGTGACCGAGCCTTATTTCGTTAGCAGGAAGGATGAAAAAAGGGAGATCCTTAGATTATTGACTAGAGAAGAAGATGATAGAACATGCATGGATCCAAAAGTGATTGCCATTATAGGGATGGGAGGTGTTGGGAAGACGGCTATGGCTCAACAAATCTACAATGATCCTAATGTCACCTTCGATGAGAAAGCATGGGCTTGCGTCTCTGATGATTTCAACGTGCTTTCTATTACAAAGAGTATCCTAGAGACAATCGACGGCCATTTGACCTGTGAAGGTAAAACCTTGAATTGGCTTCAGGATAAGCTTAAGAAAAACCTTTCGGGGAAGAAGTTTTTTGTCGTATTAGATGATGTTTGGAACAAGAACTATGAAGACTGGACTATTCTCTTGAAGCCTTTTCAATCGGGAGCAAAGGGAAGCAAGATCATCATCACGACTCGTGACCTCGATGTGGCTTTAATAAGCGGTGCTCGACCAATAACTCTCGAATTGTTGTCACTAGATGATTGTACGACTTTGTTCGCACTTCATGCTCTTGGAGTCCAGAATTTCGAACATCATCCCGATCTTGAAGTATCAGGCAGGAAAATAGTGCAAAAATGCAAAGGTTTGCCGTTAGCTGTGAAGGCATTGGCTAGATTGCTACGTACCAAAGCTAGTCCCCGTGAATGGGAAGCTATATCGAAGAGCAAGATTTGGGATCTACCCGAAGAAAGAATTAACATCCTTCCGGCTTTGAAACTTAGCTACCTCCATCTCCCCTCCCATTTGAGGAGATGTTTCGCTTACTGTGCTATATTTCCGAAGGACTATGAAATCCAACGGGATGAGGTGATTCACTAGTGGATTGCAGAGGGCTTGGTGAATAAAAAAGAAGAAAGGGACATTTGGATTGCAGGTTTGAATTATTTCAACGAGCTAGTGTCTAGATCGTTATTTCAAAAGTCGAGTAGTAGTGAATCATAATTCTTGATGCATGATCTTGTGAATGACCTGGCAAAGCTAGTTGCAGGTGCAACCCATTTTAGCTCAGGGGAGTCTGAGCTTAAGTGGGATCATACTGATCCATCTTTAGCTAGTCATGCCTCATTCATTTCCAATGATCACGTTATGTCCAAAAATTTCGAGATATATCATGGAATGAAAGGACTTAGGAGCTTCATATCGTTAGGGAAGCAAACTAACTATTATTACAGGTCACATGTGTCCCAAAAAGTTCTTTGTTACTTGTTGTCAAAATTGAAGCATTTGAGGGTGCTTTCATTAAGTGACTATTCCATCAGGGACATACCGGATTGCATAGGCAAATTGAGGCACCTAAGGCACCTTAATCTATCATATACTCATATTGAAACGCTTCCAAAGTCAATTGTTGCATTGTACACCCTAGAGACTTTGATATTGCGAGGTTGTATGTACCTTATTGAATTACCACAAGGTATGGAGAGATTGATCAATCTAAGAATTCTCGATATTAGTAACACTAGCAGACTAAAAGCGATGCCATTGAATATAGGTAGTTTGGTGGGTCTTCAGATGTTGCCGAAGTTTATAGTGGGGCTAGGAAATGGCTCAAGGTTGAAGGAGTTAAAAAATCTAAAGAACCTTGAAGGAGAATTGTGCATCTCTGATTTGCATAAGGTTTGAGAAGCTGGAGATGCCACAGATGCCAATTTATGCATGGAGGGAATATGCCGGTTGACCATGCAATGGTGCGAAGATTTTGGAAATTTCCGGAATGAAGAGCTTGAGGCAAAAGTCCTTGACTTTCTTCGCCCTCACCCAAAACTTGAAAATCTCGCAATATCCTACTATGGTGGCTTAGAATTCCCGTCATGGTTAGGAAGTCCCTCATATGTTAAGATGGCGCATTTACGTTAACATGGTTGTTGTCGGGTCAAAGTGCTAGCCTCATTGGGACAACTATCTTCTTTGAAAAAACTGTATATCGAAGGTCTAAATGCAATATGCACGATAGGGTCTGAATTTTATGGAACCAAAAGTCCTTTTCCATCCTTAATGACCTTGGAATTCAAGAACATGCCATCATGGAAGGAATGGTCTCATTGCTTCAGCAGTGAAGAAGTAGGAGTTTTATTCCCTTGTCTTGAGCATTTGGTCATTCGGAATTGCCCTATGTTGATTGGAAGATTGCCTAGTCAATTGAGCTCCCTCAAAAAGTTGGAAATCAACCCCTGTCCGCGTATGGATGTCTCGTCCTCTATCATTAGCCTTCCATCCCTCAATGAATTAAACTTTAGAGGTAGTAATGAGGGCGTGCTGAAGAGTTTGGTGAACTTGACATCTCTAACCGCTCTTGTCATGCAAGATGTTGTGGAATTAACTTGCTTAAATTATGGGTTTACAAGCTTCTTGGTCAAGCTAGAGAAGTTGGAGATACAAAGTTGTAAAAATTTGATGTACTTGTGGCAAGAGAGAGATGTAATTCAGAATCTCGCTTGTCTGAAGAGCTTAGTTGTCAAAAGTTGTCCTGAATTGATTTTATTTTCAATTGGAGAAGGAGATATAGAGTTGTCTAGCGAGCTGGAGACTGTGGACCATTGCATCAATTTGGAGAAGCACCCAAGCGAGATTTACACCCTCTCCTCTCTTCAGGACTTGACCGTCGAGAAGTGTCCAAAACTTGTGTCCTTCTCGAAAATAGGTATATTGGCGTCAGTGATATCATTAAATATAATAGATTGCAAGATGTTGTCATCTTTACCCGAAGGATTAATTGTTCATATGGATGAACCAAGCAGCAGCACCAATAATCACACTGACATGACGTCTTGTTTGCAAGAATTGAAAATCTGGGGATGCGATTCTCTACCAGCCCCTCAATTCAGCGAGAGTAGATATTTATCTATGACCCTCAAGACACTTGAAATTCGGTCGTGTATGGGAGTGGAGTCACTTGCGGAGATACCTGTACACCGTCTTCAATCACTTCGATCGATCGGTATTAGCTCTTGTGAGAACTTGAGAAGCTTACCCCAGGGGCTGCACACACTTTCCCATCTCACTTTCTTGTCACTGTGGGAGTATCCTGCTCTAGAGCTGGAGTGCTTCCCTCCTCTTCCTCCCGGCATCTCGACCTTATGGCTTCAGGATTGTCCGAAAATAAAATCGTTACCTAATCAGTTGCATCGACTCATAAGTCTCCACAATCTGGATATTAGTGGGTGTGAGAGTATTACACGCTTCCCCGATGGAGGATTGCCGTCCCAACTACGGGTATATAGATGCGAGAAGATGAAGCAGCCGATGAGGGAGTGGCTCACCCCTCTCACCTCCCTTAAAAGGCTACATATCAACGGCAGCATAGGAGGAGTGGGAGAACCCAAAGCTGAGGGAGTTGCCCCAAGATGGCCTCCCTCCCTCCCTAGAAGTACTCTGGATCAGAGGACGTGGGATTCTGAAAAAGCGATGCAGGAAAGGGACCGGTTGCTATTGGCCCCTCATCCGCGAAATCCCGCGAGTCGCATTAGGTTATAATTACTTCGAGTCAATTACTTGAATGAAAGAAGGGATTCGGACTCTAAATATTCTACTTGGAAGAGATTATGGTATTTTTCATAGCTGAAGCTCTCCGCGAACTTGGAACCTTTCGCACTCGACTCACAGAGAGCTCCACCGAGTCACAGCCGTCCCGAGAAACCGACCTCCCCGCCCGCCGTAGCAGATCCCCGAGGCCGCCCCCTCGAAGAAGAAGAAGAAGAAGAAGAAGGACATCTACCTCGACGAGACCCTTGTTCCGAACCTGCACCTGCAATTTTCCGTATTTCCAAAGGTAAAGCTACTTTGCGCTTTTCCGTATTTGAAATCTTGTTCGACGCTTTCCGCGGGGTTCTCTTCTCCTCTACTCAAAGGCGCTTTCTTTACTTGAAATTAGTCTTCGTCCGGCGTGAGTCAGTAGTCACCTGCATTTCCTCAGTTAAACACGGCTTGTAGATTGATCTCAGTAACTCTGAACGAGCGACGGTTTCTCTAAATATTCATCCTTCTTTTTAGCTTCCATTGAATTTTACAGTGGGCTAATGATTTTTCAACCTTTTAGTTCATGGGCATAGTCCGTAAACCTTTCCTTCGCCATCGCCTCCCCAGTATCGAGTCTAGGAGGAGGAGAGGATGCTGAAGGTGGGGGACTCGGGATGTGAGATTGCCCCTCGTTGCAGAGAAGTAGGGGAGATGCCACTGGAGGCTCTATTCTTAAGATCTTGACTTTTAATGGAAACTCTTTCCATAATTAGAGTTGGTTCTCAAATTACTCGCGGGGGAATAAAGGTATGTACATGTCTTCTCTTTCCGTGTTCATTGGAAGTGTCCACTTTCCCCCCTGATGTTTCAATCCGCAAGACAAATCTCAAAAATCATAAATAAATAGCAAAGACAAGTTTGGAAATGTTTGAAAGTTGCATCGCATTGAAAAAGTGTAACTCCGAACTTCAGATGGACAGAGCAAGTTGGCAGTTAGATGCATTCGATTCTCTTTCCCGTTTTAGTTTGGAAACTCCATTTGAACATGTTTACTAGGTTTGTGGGATATAATTGATTTATGTCCCTTATATCCCTGATTCTGATATACAGAAATTACACTTGCAGCATTCAGTAGAAGTGGAAGGAACTCAGTATTGACTTTTTGTCTCAATTTGACGATACACAGTACTTATCCCCACACAAGCAATCGTCTTATTTCTGAGCATCCTGTGACGCACATCGAGCTCTGTGGGGGAAACAGATTTATTACGCCTTAAACCTTCCATCCAGCATTTTACTCACGATCCAAGATTAAGGAATGGTTTAGTCGGTTTGAGTACAGACACAATTGAAGGCATTTCGCGTCCTAGATAGCACTCTACGAAATCATTGCACATTGTTTGTTTTGATGACTATTCATATTCTGCTTCATGGAATCAAAGACGCATAGCCCTGGAGTCGCTGGTTGGAAAGTTTAAAGGTGAGTAGATTTGTTTCTGCTTTTTCTTTTGACTGGCTGCTTAGGAGGCAGGTAATGATCATGGGGAATGATTAGAATGCGGAAAGAATCTCTTCTGAAGGATTAGTAAATTGTTCGCATTCTACTTGTTTGGTTGCATTTCTGACAAATTGTCTACATTCTACTTGTTCATTTCTAGCATTGTCAAATCACATGTCAATAGTTCAAAATTTCTTGTCTGTTAGGTCGTTTGTTATCATTTCCCCAGTTATCCCATTGACGTGATTACATCCACATTCTGTCGTGTGTGTGAGGGATCAGTTCTATGCAAGGGGAGTGTTAAGTCATACGTTGCATTTGTCTAACATGAAGCAGTAAAATCAAAGAGGATGACAAATCAGCCAACCCTATTTTTTTGTTTGGTTCTTTCTTCTAGTGTTTTTGGGTGGTCTGCAAGACAAGGATTATGAGCATCGAATTACAACAAGATCTAAAGTTTGGACAGTTAAAAGCCACTCATATGCCAGGGTCAGCTTATCAAATCTGTTATTCATAGTCTGGTTAACTATTAGGGTCAACTCTTTTTGTTGCCCAAGAAAGTTTTTGAATTGGTTGGGCAGAAGTGTAGAGCTTTCCTTTGGAAGGGAGATCCTGATGCTAAAGAGGGAGCAAAAGTTAAGTGGGACACTGTCTGTCCCCCTAAGCAATTTGGAGGCCTTGGCATTCAAAAACTAGATTTGTGAGATCTTGCTTGTATCAAATCCAGCTTGTATTATAAAGTATCTGCGGAGTATTTCATTGAGGTTCATTCTTCATGTTTTGCTTAGCTCTATAGCTATTATCTTGACTGTGAGCACGATGCTACTTATGCTTGGAAGAATTTCTTAAAAGTCAGGAATATTTTAAAACCCGGCATTATACAAATAGTGGGTAGTGGAGATCATGTCTCTCTTCGGTATGAATTACAGCACCATGCCAGGGTCTTGCTGGAATCATTCTCAAGGACAATAAGTTATGACTCTTCTCTTCGGCTGCAGGCCAAAGGATTGGCTGTAATTCGTTACTCTCATTGGAAATGGCCTGTTGCTAGGTCTGAAGAGTTGGTTCCCATCCAAGCTGCAGTTTGTGGTATGATTTTTCCTAGTTCCTTGGCTGCAGACAAAGTTGTATGCACAGTTTCTTCAAATGGTTGCCTTAATTCTTTTGTTGCTTGGGATATTGTCAAAAACAAGAATGCTGATGTTAAACTTTGGTGGTTCTCCCCTAATGTGTCAAGATTTGGCTTTTTTTCTTGGAGTAACATGATAAACTTCCTACTTTTGAGAGGATTAACAGTTAATCTGTTGAGAGTGCTAGATCTCCTCATTTGTCCTCATTTATATAGTTTGATAAGATTGTTAGTAAAAGTAAGCTCTTCGATTAGCAGGTTAGTTAAGCAGCTGGTGTTTGTTGATTGATTCGAATCTTCTTCTTTCCACATATGCCATGAGAAAGGAATGGCGCTTTCACCAGACGAAGCTTGATTGTGACTTCGACCAAGTTTAACGATGTGCAGAATGGATGACTCACGGATGATACTTGCGTGTTTGGCGCAGAGGTCTCGTGACGAGGGAAAAGAGCACTGGCAGAGGAGAGAATCTGTTGATGGTAAAGGACACGATCAGTCAGAAGCACGCGTGGGAGGTCAACAACTTCTTGAAATTGGACAAGGAATTCTCCGAGTCGAAAGTGTTCGATGCCGGGAACGAGAAATGGTATTGCTCTCGACTTTCCTAATATAGGCATGTGCTAGATAATTGATGTTAATCTCCTCTGCTCACTTGATATGTTCCTAACTGATCATGGAGAACAATGAACTATCTTGACAAGTATTCTCGAGGAAGTTTCTTCAATCAGTCTTCTAATTGATGGTTTATAAACATGGACATTACACACATTCATTTTAATAAAATTTTCATATTGGTGATATCTATATTCTTATCCCAACAATGAGATGCATGTTTTTCTCGCTGGAGGTGGAACTACAACTCTGAAAAAATCCTCACCAAGTTCAGTCATATGTCCTTACAGGAAGGCATAGGATTGCACATTTTATCAAGTGACTCACTTTATTTTTCCATTTACGTTGTGAAGACTAGCAAACAAGAATACATTGATTAATCTGAAATGTGGTGTCTTACATTTATTCAGGAAAATATAACTCTCTATCAGGCTGAAAAGGTAACCGGACTTGGAACTTGCATCTCTCAAGAAAACGAGCTACGAGTGATTGAATTCTTGTTTTGGACATTGTAAACGCTGTCTGTGATGCAGCTAATCACTGGTTCAGCCTCTCTGAGCCAGGAGTCCAGTTGGGGGAGACTCATGTTTCATGCCAACTTCTATGATCCCAACACAGGCACTTTGGTGGAGGACACTTGTGTGGTCGAAGCAGAGGTCACTGTCCTCGGCGTAGTGGATGCGGTTTGAAGTCGCTATCCTGCCGACAATCATGCTATCACTCAGTAGTATTGCTGTGAATATGCTCATTTCAGCTCTGATATGATACTGATTAATTTCCAGGTCCTGGTTCGCAAACCCATCCAGTAAAACTGAACCCTGATCTGAAAGATATGCATCAAAGCATGCACTTTTCTCCTCTTCACTCCGTAAAATCTTAACTACCGCCTGACCTGCAATCGCTTCAGACAGATTATTGTACTTTTCTTGTAATTTTGTTTTAAGTATCATTGTATAAATCAAATCTCTGTCCTGATAAATTATGAACTTGTTATTCGTCAAATCAATTCTTTTTCTTCCCCAGCAGTGTCATTTTGCTTAATAAGTTTAAGATCTTGTGCATCAAAATATTGTTTCCAGATACACAATCTTTGCGCCAATTATCTCTAAAAGTCTGATCTTTGTACAAATTATTGGGCTTGCTTGTGCTTGCGCACAATGAAACCTGTGATTCTCAGGTGCTTATTTGAATGTTAAAGCCCGAGCTCACGGGCAAACGAGCTAGCTCTCTCCAACCTGCAAGAAACTACGCGTTGACTTGATTCCCGCTTTTAGGGGCTGCGTACTGAATATTCTAACCAACTTCACCTATTCACGGTCTCACCACACTCCTAACAATCTTCTAGTCGAACTTCGACTTGGTTCAAGCTTGAATTCGTTCAACCATAGCTTCTTCTTCTTCATTCCGTTGCGACAATGTCTTCTATCCATCACGAAATTTCTCAACGAAACAAGGAAATTTGTACCCCTGCCAGATATGGTCTGTCTTCATTTTGTCTGCGATGGATCGGATCTCGGATCTAAGGTGAGGAAATGTCTCTTTAATCTTCCCTCAAATTTGTTGTCCTTTTATGGAGGGGTGAGAATTATCGCGCCCAGAATGTAGCATCATCTTTTCCATTAATGTTTTGATCAGTACTATTTTTGGCAAAGTTGTATGAAAAAAGGATTGTAAGTCTTAATGATCTTTTTCAGCAAAAGAAAAATATTTGAATTGATCTTCAAACTTACACGCCATTTGAGTATTTCTCAAAACAAATTATGAAACCAGGACTTAGACACGACCTGGAATTGCGTGACATTCCACCATATATGCCGTGCCCACCATTACACAACGCTCCCAACTTCTCTCTCTGGACACAATTCCTTCAAATCAAAGGCAGATTTATTGGCTTGAACGAAAACGAGAGAGAAATGACGAGCTAGCGGCGCCTTTCTTCTTCGCAAAAAATCTAGACTCGACTAGTCAACACATGGAAATCAAGCACGTATCGTAACCAGATGGATCGATGGAAATCGACAGGGATCTACAGATTAGGTATTGCTATGATTGACATGGGATTCCTTTATGTGAGGATGAAAGGGCAAAATCTCTAAGCCCATAACAATTTCAAGCCAAGTGGGCCAAATATGGAATGCCAAAACAGAAGGTCCTTCCAGAACAAGGGCGGGTCGATCATAAATTGATACAAATTTTTTACTGTTGATACTACGAAAAACTCTATACTGATACATATGTGATCAATTTATCTTAAATTAATTTTTTGACCACCAAAAACTCAAGTCGGTACAAATTGTGATAAATTTACCCTCCGTTAGTTTCTATAAAATTTGATTAATATCACGAAAAATCACAAATTGATACATGTAAAACTCTAAACCGATACACCCATCAATTACCACATGTCATCTAACTTAGCAATTTAATAAAAATTAACAGAAACAAACGGAGTGTGAGTTAATCACAAGTGTATTAATTTAGAGTTTTTGGTGGTCAAAAATATAGTTTTTGGTAAATTTATCATCGATATATTAATTTGAAGTTTTTCTGTAACATTGACCCAATTTTTTAAAGGAGAAGAGCCGCATGGTTTGGAGCTTAATGGGAGATCCATGGAATTAATTTTTAACAAGGAACCTAATCATGTGCTACTGGCTAGTTTTCGCCCCTCCCCTCTCTCTCAAATATTTTCATTTTTGGTAGTTCGAAAGTATGGCCCTTCTTTTCTAATTTAAGTATATTGTCGCGTGCCAAGTGTTATGAAGCTATCCAACTCTCTATGAGGGCGAGCACACAACGATTGGCTTCGGAGAATGGGAAGGCCGGACCCTAGGAACACCATGTTTCTCTTCCCTTTAAAAACTATACGAGGAAAATGTTATATGTATTATGTTGAATCTAGATCTGTAGTATCCAAGAAATTACCACTGATCTACTAAAGATCATTCTTTTTTCTTGTTAAAGAAACATTCCATTCATTACCCAAAATTATCCAGTAGAGCCTGGTAGAGGCTTCAATACAAAACACAACCCCGAAAGCGAGATGCAAAATTGAAAATCAGATCAACATAGCAGTGCTAGTGATGAGCAAAACGTTCGACCCACCAGAACTGATAAGTCACATTGACAAAGCAAGAAAGCAAACAGCAGCCCATCGTGAAAGTAATTGAACTTCAGATCTTAGAAGAAAGAGGCCTAAGGATCCGCAGTGACTAGTGTGTTCAGATATGAAAGGGGGCTATCCACGGCGAGCAAAATAAGATCGGATCCGTCGCCGAGCAGTTGAAAGAGGAATAGATGAAACGAAGGGGTGGACGAAAGATGAACTCAAGAGAATCTCTTGGGAGAGGGAAGCTCTCACACTGGAGAGAGAAATCAAAGAAAGAAAAAGAGAGAGAGAAAGAAATACCCTTGGAAGAAAATGCCCCCAATCATGTCTACCGAAGGTGCAAATTAGGCCGGTCGGTGAGTTGAAATTCTTATTTAGGACTTACCCAATACGAGAAGTGGAGGCCTTCCCTACACCCGATGGACGAGTATTTTACTCGCCAAAACCAGACCAGTATAAGCAAATATGTCACGGGTTCACATCGTGTTCATAAAGGAATTCGCCCCATCTAGATTGGTTCGCAATTTTGAAACATAAAAGTGTGCCCCTTATGGTAGTATTCAGAAAGAGAGGGCTCATGGTATCCGTCTTTTCGTTCCATAATATGCTCTGGAAAAAAAGAAATTAGGACTAGACAAAATCAAATAAGTAACCTGTTGTACAAGTCAAAATTCAGCATGCTGATGCATTTTTGGTATGTGATAGCAAAAATGATTATCGTTGGTCACATACGGAATTCATAATTAAACTTTTTCACATGAGAGTTATAGAGGATCCTCCAACTGAAAACATGAAATTACCAATACCTTTAGTTTTGCCTAGAGAATTACCAATACATTTGTGGTTAAAAGACATAAACACTTAGGTGCATTTATTTCGTGGAAAATGAATAATTAGGAAAATATTTTCCTAAAAATAATAACTTATATTATTAAAAAAAAATTGTTAATACAAAATATTTTTATTATCATAAACAATCTATACCTAAAGATTTTCATTGATAATGAATTTTTTTTTTGTTAATTCATTTTTAGAAGCGATCATTTAAAAAAAGAAAGAAAGATGTTGTGTTTCCCAGAAAATGAATAATTTGGAAAATATTTTTTCAAAAAATAAGCGTTTGTATTATTTGAAATAAATATTTAATGAAAATCTTCTAATTTTCGAAAACAATACATGTCTAGACATTATTGTTGACAATGAAAGTATTTTCGGTAGATTTATTTTTGTAAGCGATAAAAGTGATTTTTTTAAAAAAAATTTCAGATTCATTTATTTTCCGCGAAACAAATGCATCCTTATATTCGATGTAGGAGTACACTTTATGTTGAGTTGAATCCACCTAATTCTGGAAAAAATTAATTGTTACTTGCAAAAATTTTGAGTAAAAAAATCAAAGCTACCACATCAAATTTTATATTTACCTTAAACAAGGACCTTATGTAGACATTTGATTTTACATGTATTTACAAATTCTAGGACTTGATTGTGTTATTGGAAGTTTCATGACTTGATTGCATATTGAGAAATAATTAGTACATCTATTGTACTTATCTTTTGGATGTGCAAATGCACATACCGAATATCTCGTTTTTATGTATGATCATGCCATGCTTAGCAAGAAGAGAAATCAGGGAAAGGATCTAAACTCTCTCTTCCCTGCTAGTGTTTTTTGCTTTCACGTTTCTTCAGTGGAATCAGGGCAAGGACTGGATACTATCCCTATAACCAAAAGGAAACTATCTTTAAGCAAAGCATAACGGTACTGTAAAGCAACTATAAAAAGTCTAGCAACAAATTGCATATGCAAGCCAACAAATTTCACGGATCCTCTCATCGGTCTCTTCACTTTGCAAATGGCTAATCCTGAATTTGATGATCTACAGGGTATGCGACTCTCTCTCTCTCTCTCTCTCTCTCTCTCGCGCGCGCGCGTAATTTGTACAAAAGAACGTTGAAAATGTGCTTCGCAGTCATCGATCTTTTGCCTTGTGTCTCATTTGCAGGAGTAGAGAGAATGGTGTCAGCAGCTCCGCCAGCTCAGTATGTCGTCAAAATACAATCCTACTCATCTCTCTCAAAGAACTCCGTGGGCAACTATGAGTCGGGGGTCTTCCAAGCTGGAGGCTACAAATGGTGACAATCCTTCACTTCTCCCATCCGCATTATTTATTTACCGATCTTTCTGGGTTTATTAGGACAGTGATTCATCTTTCTTTTTTATTTTAAAAGGAAGCTGGTTCTTTACCCGAATGGGAACAAGAGCAAGAACGTGAAAGATCACGTTTCGCTTTACCTGTCGATGGTAGAAACAAGTTCACTCCCCTCAGATTGGGAAGTTCATGCTCTGGTCAGATTCTTTCTGCGTGACCAGGATAAAGACAACTACTTGATAATCCAAGGTATAGCTTCAAACCAGATATTATCTCATCACTTTCTCATCTATTTATACTCTTCAATAGTTGTTCCACACGATTAACATGCATTCTCCTATGATCAAGCAACATACCATCTCCTTTATACCAAGTTACTGAACATAATTATAAATCAATGGTCAGTAGAATGATTATTGAGTAAATGAGGTCCTCTGAAGAAAAGCGTCTTCTTTTTTGGGATGGCTACCCTACTTCGCAAATAAGGGAGAAAAATACTGAATTAAGTATGAGAGAATAGGAACACTCTATTCCTTTTCATGCTTTGAGTCAATTCAGTGTATCCATGTAACTATACTCTTAATGGGTGTGAGCAATTAACCAATGAAAGTTAATGGTAGATAAGCAGCGAGAATTGGTGGATTGTTCAATTCTTGTCCTTCCTGCAGATGCCATGAGAAAGGAATGGCACTTTCACGGGATGAGGCTCGAATGTGGATTTGACCAATTCATTCCTCTGAAGACGCTAAACGATGCGCGGAATGGATATCTCATGGACGATACTTGCATCTTCGGTGCGGAAGTCTCTGTTACGAAGGAAAAGAGCACCGGCCAAGGAGAGAACCTGTTGATGATAAAGGGCGCGATCAGTCAGAAGCATGTGTGGAAGGTCGACAACTTCTGGAAATTGGACAAGGAATTCTATGACTCGAAAGTATTCATGGCCGGAAACCATAAATGGTATCGCTCTTGACCTTCATCATATAGGCATGCAGCTAAAAATTGGTTGTTAACCTCCTCTGCTCACTTGACTTGTGAAATGCTGCTTCACTGAACATGGAGAGAGATGAGCTTTCTTGACTAATGTATTGTGGGTTATATTTTTCCAATAAAAGTTTGTTCAACGAGTCTTCTGATTGGTAGGTTAAAAACATGGACATTACAACATTTATAGCCCAACAGTAGAGGCATGTTTTTCCCGTCGGAGATGGAGGAAACACGGTCCAAAACTTTTACTACAACACAAAATAAAAAATCCTCACCAAGATCAGTACCCTCTGTCCTTCCAGGAAGGAACGGGATTGGGCATTATGCTAGTGAATCACCCTATTCTTCGATTAAAGTGATGAAGTATAGAAAACCAGAATACATTGATAATGTGTGTGTCATTCATTCAGGAAAATACGGCTCTATCCGAATGGGAAAGGAAGCGGACTCGAAGGTTTTGTCTCACTGGATCTAGTTTCTGCCGACACAGATACCTTTCCTCCTGGTACTAAAGTATTTGCTGGCTTCTCGCTGCGTGTCATGGATCAGCTTCAAGGAAACAATGTCACTGGCAATGGTAACCATTTCTTGCAAGAAAACAACCTACGAGCAATTGAATTCTGTTTTCGACATTTGAAACGCGTCCTCTCTCACTCTCATGCAGCTAATCACTGGTTCAGCGCCTCGGACCAGCAGTGGGGTTGGACCAAATTCATTTCGCATATCAGGTTACGTCATCTGTACGGCTATTTGATGAACGACGCTTGCCTGGTCGAAGCAGAGGTCACTGTCCTGGGCGTGTTGAATGCGCTGTGAAGCCGCCGTTCTGTCGAGATACGCAGTCAATCCGCAGTATTTGTTGCGAATATTTTCATACCAGCACACTTAAAGTGATACAGATTATTTCCGGTACCTGATTCTCATGCCATCCAGTCAATTTCTTTGGATCTCCAATGGTTGCTTGATAATTAGCATTTGATCTCAAAAGAAGAAACTAGAAATAGGACCTTGATCCGAACAAGAATCAAAGCATACATTCACATAGCAAAATCTTAACTATGGTCCGACCTGATCCGCTAATCGCTTCAACAGACTATTGTACTTTTCTCACAACATCATCAAATATCACCATGTAAATCAATTCTCCGCCACCTATATTATTATGAACTTGGTATTCATCAAATCACTGTTTTTGCTCCCCCAAAAGAAATTATTATTTTTGCTGGAATATGCTTAAGGTTTTGTGCATCGGAATATCGTTTCCAGAGACATAATCTTTACGCGAATTGTCTCTAAAAGTCTGGTCTTTGTACAAATTCTCAAGTGCGCACACGCTCAAATTGCGATGTTTCATCTAGGCATGACAAGCCTTTTCAGGGACTTTATTTAAATGTCAAAGGGCCTTCAATTCATTCTAGAATTTAGTCAATTCTAATGCCAATGTAGTAATATATTGTTGTGTGCTCTGCTTACAAAAATATAATGAAAGGAAAATGTCGAAAACATATATGAATTTTCATCTAAATGCCCACTTATATATCTCTATTTTTAAACAAGAAAATTACATTTTTGCACCCTTAATTTAGCGTATCGTCCATCTATTTACAATTTTCCCATTTTCCTTTCCAAAATATACCTTTGCTTTCTCATAAACACGATCACGATTGCAACCTCCTCTCTCTCTCTCTCTCTCTCTCTCTCTCTCTCTCTCTTCCCGAGCTTGAAATTATTAGAACATGGCTTCTTCTTCCTCCTTCCACCATGACCACATAATCATGCAGTTTCTCACGAAACAGCAAAATCTATCTTTTAGAGAGATATACGTTCCGTCTTTACTTTGTCTTCAGAGGAATCCCGATACGAGCTCATGGCCATGGCCATGGCCACCACGAGTGGTATAATGTTGGCGGGGCAATCCAAGATGATGCACGCGATTGCCGGAAACGGAGAGAATGGTGGCGGGGGACTTAGGTTGAGAGTTTGAATGTGTGGAATTTGTGAGGCTAGAACTTTTGGGAGAGGAAGGGTATTTTTTCTCTTCATTCTAGTATCGTGGAGGTATGAAAGCTGTGTTTTTGGCTTCTGGGTGATAGACGAAAACTCGAGTATGTTTTCGGTGGTTTTCTTCTAAATGGTATATAACTAAACATACACAAAAATAGAAAATTAAATCTTAAAATTACCCAAAAAAAAATTGTAGTTTTTATCGATGTTTTGATTCGACTACCATTTTAGGCAAAGTTGTATGAAGAAAAAAGATCGTAAGTCCAAAAAACATTATTAAATAAAAAATTATTCATTTAAATTGATTTTCAATCTTACATGTCATCTAAGTGTTTCTGAAGAACATGTTCTGAAGTTAGGACTTAGACATGACCTGGAATTGCATGACATTCTTATCATATTTGCCATGGCTACCATTAACATGATGCTAATATCTCATCTCTCGATCACATTCGTTCAAATTAAAGGCGGACTTATCAACTTAGAATGAAGAAAAAGGAAGAAATCGCCAATTGGTGGCAGCTTTCTTCTCGCCAAATGGTTCGAACTCAATTAGCTGGAACATGGAAATCGAGCAGCGATAAATAAATTAGGTATCAATACGATTGGCATGGGATTCCTTTGTGATAGGAAGAAAGGGCAAAAATCTCTAAGCCCATAACAATTTCAAGCCAAATGGGACAAATGTGAACATTGAATGCCGAAACAGAGGTCCTTCCTTCCACACAAAGGGCCACAAGATCATAAAGTGACAAACTTTTCAAGGGACAAGAGCCACATTGTTTGGCAGCTTAATGCAGGACCCATGGAATTTAATGTCAACATTGGGGGACCTAACCATATGCTACTGGCTAGTTTTGGCCTCTCTCTCTCTTCAATATTTTTATTTTCGATACTTCAAAAGTACTACGGATTCTTCCCATTTTAGTATATTATCACGTGCCGAGTGTTATGAATCCATCTTAATCTTCTTATAAGAGCAAAGCGTACAACAATCGATTTTGATGAATGAGAAGGTCGTACTCAAGGAACACAATGTTTCTCTTCTCTTGAGAAATTATACAATGAATATGTTATATCTAGACCCATCACTTGGGTAGGTTGAGTCAAGTTTGGCTCAAGTCGAATATGATCTAAGCCATATAAACCCATTTACATGTAATGCAAATTTATTAACCTATACCTAACTCAATCTATATTACTAAAATACTTCCATATTTAGCCTAATTTACAAAAAATCATACCCAAATTGACGTGAGAGTGTGGAGTGGGTGAGCACAAGATTGAGTGAAGGCGAAAGAGAATGAGAAAAGAATGAAGCGGATGTTGAGGTCGTCTTGCATCGGTTGTGAAAAGTGCTAGTGGTGGTTGGTTTATAACTATAAAAGAACCCTTTGAGCTAGCTTTTGGGTGAGAGAAGCCCAAGACCACATAACACTAGTATCAAAGCTGACTTACCCAACAATCACATAGGACAAGAGAGACGGGAGAGTTGTGGGTTGTTGCAGCTCCGACCTAAGGCCTGATGTGTAAGGCGGAGATTGTTGAGGATGTTCCACATTGGTTATGGAAGGAAATGTTGGTCGGCTTATAAATGTGAGAAAAAGTCTCATTCTTTGAGCTATCTTATGGGAAAAGAGAGGCCCAAAACCACACAATACTAATATCAAAGCGTAAGTTACCAACAAGTTTGGACCAAATTATTGAGGCTATCTCACCTTAGTTACAGAATGAGCTAAAAAGCCCAAGACCACCCAATAGTGAATTGAGTTTAAATAAGTCATAAATTCATTCACAAGTCATTTACGATTTATTTATGACCAATTTCGGTAGATCTAATTATATCTTCTACATTGAATCTAGATCATCTTATATAATGGGATTTCACATGGGAGGCATTCAGTTTTGTTTATTATATTATATTATATTATATTATGTATATCATAGCTTGCTTGCTCGCTTGCTCATGGTTATTATTGCTGCTTCTTTGTCCGTACTCCGTATTCTCATATTGCACTTGTTAACTGCAATTTCTGATCAAATTTTTTGGCCACATTGACGCCAGACACGACAAACGGATTCGCCACGATCTTTTGCTATCATTCCGGTTCCATCGTTTTCTCATATGCTTTTAGAAATTTTTTAAGCCAATTATATCACATATATGTGATAGAACCCTACAAATTCTATGTATGCTTTAGAAAGAGAATTATTTTTCACCACACCAAATTTGCAAAATTAAATAATATAAAGCGAGAGAGGTTGCAAACAATACTCTCCTAGATAGATAAATCTGCAGCTCACAAGATATATTTTCAATCTCATGGATCAAGTACAATGCGACCGAAGATCAAGGGGATGGTCCAGACAAAAGATTGCTTTACTCTTGAGGGTGTAGGAAATAAAACATGTTTCATGCATTTATAATTAATGTACACATTCGTTGATGGCTGTGATCCAACAAATTTTGCCGTCTCAGTAAAATCTTATTTCCATTTCGAGGGTTGATGTATTTGTGTAAGCACATAGTCTCTAACCAAATTAGTCTCGGTTTTATCTTAATCTTGTTCATATATGTATGTATGTGCCAGAGAATATATACCTACAAAAAAATGACACATAGCAAAGAGATTAGAGATTGATTTCTCCATAACTTAAAAAAGAGTTCCTGAAGTTAATCGGGAAAAAATTAATATACGAGAAAAAAATCCATAATTTTACAGCCCAATATTTTGAAAGGTCTTGGCATTTTGCATTATTTTAAAAAACAATAGCAAGAAAGTAAAAATACCAAAAGTAAGTTTCAATTCAAATGGAATTTGCGACATATATAAATTGGGGAAAAGGAGTGTTTCTTTGTAAGGAGAGATAAATAGGACTAAAAGGTTTAGATCAACCATTGTTAGTGAAAAAATAAATGGGTACAAGATTATGTCAGGGATATGCTGGAAACTGTCATTGTAATGTTGCCTTGAGAATAATTAATCATATGATTAAAATATAATGGGGTGGAACGTTGAAGCAAGTGAATGTCATCGTCAACTCATGATTGAAAATCACCAGCATCTTTTCCATTAAATAACAATGTTTTTCGTGAAAATTATATTTCATTTTCAGAGATTATTTGATATTTTGAATCAATTCTTGAGTATCGAATTGAGTATTACGCCATGGTGCAATCAAAATCAGGCCATCCTCATTAAAGTTGGATATTAGAAGCAAAATAATTTCTTTTTTATAATTTAACTCCAAACGAATCCCCCTTATTCAATCCACAATGAAATATAGTCCAAATTAATGCCCCAGTGAAAACTTTCCTTTCATTATGAATCATGGGTTTAATCGTAATTAGCCAGCCATCTATTGATTTGTAGATTGAAAACATAGAAACGTCGTTATCACTAGATCCATCAAAAAGTGAGTGTGAAAATTATTATATTTGAATCATCTTAACGAGTGGCACGTGAAACTATATAAAACATAGTTTATAAACCAAAGTTTGATTTTTTGAATTTGATCATACCCTTATGAGAAAAGTTAATATATTAAAGTTATAGTATTTTTTTTTATTTTGTTATTTCATGATTTCTTTTTGTTTCTAATTTTTTTCTTAGGAGAACATATTGGGCCCCCACATTGATAACCCTGTCCAATTCAGTCTTCGCTTTCATGCCAAAACATGTGGAAGTCACATGAGCCTCTAATGTGAAAGAAAATCGAGACCTGCCAATGATTTTTAGTGTAGATCCATGCCCGTGGCACCAACATGCCTAATGGTACTTTTTTTTTGCCGATCCCTTTAGGGACTTTGAATTGTATCTCAAATTTCCGACTCAACTTATATTCTACCCTCTCATAGACAAGACAGTTAGTGACACGTGACGTGAGAAATTTTCAACATCGGGATCCTAAGAGTATTGATTAGAGAATAAAATGAAGATCGTAAAATCCCACAGATTTACCGAATTGAGGTCCGATAAAATTGTAAACTCTAACTACAGTTCAAAGCAAGCAGATCCATGTTGCCCTCAAAAGAAAATCTATGTAGTATGTATAACTTCAGATCAAAGAGGTCATGATTGTGGAGATGGAACTAGAAGGACAATGATGGAAGCTAACGGGTAAAAGCCATGAAAAGGTGATCTCTTGACTTCATATGGCAGAGAGGAGGAGTGGGGGAGGAGAAGTGAGAGGCCCATCTTCTTATACGTCACAGTCGGACAGAAGATATTAAAATGAATCACATGTTTGGCTCTCTCTCTCTCTCTCTCTCTCTCTCTCTCTCTGAGTAGCTTCCCACCATGTGCACACTCACTGGTCGCGCTTCTTAACCTTTGAGATAAGAAAATTTATAAAAAAAAGGAGTGATGTTCCTCTAAGCTCATCTCACGGATCTTGCCCCTCTCTCTCTCTCTCTCTCTCACACACACATTATTGTGTATATATTGTTCCTGTAGAAACACAAGGAAGTCCTCAGAATGGCTTCTTGGAAGAAAACCATCACCACCCCATTTAAGAAAGCCTGCACTTTCTTCAACCAACAGCCAAAAGAGAAGAAGGCCCAAGAAGGTAAACAAGAACCTCTCTCTCTCTCTCTCTCTCTCTCTCGAAATCTGTGTTCCCCGTCGGTTAAATTTAGTTTATCAAAAGATACTCATCTTGGATTTTTGGGTCACCTAATGAAGCTTTATCAGGAGGGTTCACTTCATTGGCTTGATGATGCTTCTGTGCTCTCTCACTTGCAGGGCAGGAGAAGAGCGTGGTGGATCTGCAGGGTGAGGTGATGGCGTGCGCGTACGAGGATGTTCAAGTGATGTGGTCGATCTTGGACAAGTCCAAGGCTACACATTGCAACATGACTTCTTGATTAGCCTCTCTCTCCCTCTCTCCAATGCCTTAACCCACCAAATCATCCTTATGTGAATTTTGTGTATGTAGTAGTGTTTTCGAGTTAATCTTGCAAATCCATATGTACATGCTGTGCTTTGTATTCGCCTTGCGGGTGGGTTCCTGAAAGGGTGGCAAGATAAACCAAAATGAAGGAGAAACAAAGACAAAAAACTGAAAAAAAGAGGGAGGGAGGGAGGGAGGGAGGGAGGTGTGCCTCCTTCTAGGCTTCTAGTGCCTGATTTCGCTGATGATTCTTCTTTTCTTCTGGGTGGTTTTGTTGTTATTGGAGTCATGTTAGGTGATTAGGGAAAGAATCCCCATGATTAGTGTGAAGATCATGGCGAGATTTTAATGGAGAAATTTATGTCTTTGATGCACGGATGAATGCTCTCTTTGCTTTTTCCTTTTCTTCTCTTTTGTATCATCGTTTGTCTTTTTTGGGCCAGAATTGTTCATGGTCCCAAGTCCACCTTAAATGATTTATGGAAGTCCTTATCTTCCGTGCATGAAACATGCATATGCAAAGATTGAATTGCGTAGCCCCACACGATCAGCTCGTATGGTGAGGAATTGTGACGATAAGATGAGTGCCGGACCAGACAGAGACAACTCCTCACCAGAAAGCGTGGAGATGCTCTCCTTTCATTTTTAGAAAGTATTTTGATAGTTGAACCAAAGAAAATATATTAATCACGTACCCATGTGTGCACATATATACACACGCATATATATTATTAAATACATATACAGTATGTTTTCTGTCTGACACGTTCCCCTCGAAATGAGTACCGAACTAGTCTTCGGAATATGCACCTTCGGCTGGCCTAATATGCACAAAGCCAATTACCAACTTAGCCATGGCCGGGATTAGCACCATGGCGGATAAAACCAAAGACCAGACACATATAAACTGGACATGGATGTTAAACACAGAGCCAAAGGCCCACTTAAGATTTCGAAGCAAAGCAAAAGAGAACAGAGCACAGCATGAAAGATGTGAAAGTAGATTTGGCTCTCTGCCCAAAATTGCAAGAACAGATGATCGAAAGTCCAAAGCCAATGAAATGGCTCATCTAAAAGGATCTTCATTCAGTGATTTGATCTTCGTCCAGTTTTGAGCTTAGCCAACATAATGGACTTTGTAAGCTATGCACAATGAATTGAACGGAAAATCTCTTCTCGAGAATAAACAGGTAGCCTCTAGAATGTATCATCATTCGTTTTGATAATAAATGCACAATGTCACTAATGCATCACCGAGTTGTCTTCCCTTCCCTCGCTTCAAGGGCATCTACTTCCTCGCTTGAGAGTATATCAACAATGGGCTCGAATGCATCCCAATCTTTCCTTTTCCTGAAGCATAAAGGGACCAAACACCATAAGTATCTTCCTTGCCAAGATTATGAGAATTTCCAATCATCAACTGGAAACATAGACAATAATGATTCAGCAACCACAATTGAACCGGTTGACGAGTAAGAGGGGACAAGTTCTTGACACCATAGAGATGATTGCCAGCAGTAGACCCATCAAAGCAGAGCTTTTTAGTCATCGCTTCATCCCAATATCATAAAATGCACTTTGGTTAGTTTCCAAGACTCAGAAGACCGTTTGCTTACCATTCCTAATCTCAGATAAAAATGGAAGAGCTCCTTCTTAATAGCTTCAAAAT
This sequence comes from Eucalyptus curtisii, assembly GCA_017140595.1. Taxonomy (NCBI): domain Eukaryota; kingdom Viridiplantae; phylum Streptophyta; class Magnoliopsida; order Myrtales; family Myrtaceae; genus Eucalyptus; species Eucalyptus curtisii. Next base: position 13,545,707 of record CM029504.1, read on the forward strand.
CAGGTGACAATGCAAGGTCTGATCAAGAGCTTTGAAGGACTGAGTTGGATACAAGGAAATGACAGTGACGTGTTTAGAAAAGACCTCATTATGGTTGATATCTAATCTTATCAATTTTGCTCTATTAAAGCAGAAGGAACAGAGGACAGGTAAGTTTTCTCTTTGTTAGGCATTTATTCATTTCCGGCAGGTCTCTAGAAGAGAATGGTGAAAATCTTGCCCATAGGCAGCTTGCAAGGATATCTAAGAAATCGAATCAGTCAGTCCCACAAACCTAAGTAGTGATTAGAGCAACATTGATTAAAGATTTTGACATTTTAAAGAAGTACAGTCTATCTAAACAAGTAATAAAGGGGCAGTTAGTGAAAATTCAAGTGCCAATTAAAAGGATTTGGGAAAAGAACATATACTCTAGTCTTTGTGGGACCGAGTTAATACAGTGCAGTCAGATCTCAGTCAAATGAGGGGGAATTTGGATACTAACTGGACATACAAAACTGCGGAACACATTTCAACATGACATAAATGTGGATTGGAACAGAAAAGGCTCCTTACATGAACTAAGTTGAGGATAAAAGACTTACCGGACCACACTCGTTTTGTGTCCGAAATATTTAACCAAGTCCAATGAGATACCACCTGCTTTACTGTCCCAGGGAGGGAGAAAGAGAGAGAATGAGCAAGAAACAATGTATCAATATTGCACTTGGAAGCAATTTGGGATGACACCACAGGGAAAACAGAGAGAGAGAATGAGCAAGAAACAATGCATCAATATTGCACTTGGAAGCAATTTTGGGATGACACCACAGGGAAAACAGGATGTGAGTGACCAACCTGGCTGGAACATATTCAAAACCCCGGCGACCCTTCTTGCTTACTCTGCTTTCTCTGGCTGAAGTGACATTGTGAATAGCGATCTGACACATTAGATATCATGCTTATGCATCAAAACAATTCTTCACATTCAACACAAACCAAGAAAGCAGGAAAAAGACATGTAACAGATCATCAAGGCACATAAAGATTACCTCATACAGTTGTTCCCTAATTGCAAAGGCAATTGCTGGCTGCACGAAAAGAAACAAACAACACTTGGTATATTGCCATGATGAAAATGCAACTAATGAATATATTTGTTTGCGTGTGTGTGTGTGTGTGTGTGTGTGTGTGTGTGTGAGAGAGAGAGAGAGAGAGAGAGAGAGAGAATTTTAAAATAGAAAATCATGTTTTGTTTTGTCAAGCCAAAAGTTTTTGGCAGCAAAGAGATCTCCTTTTGTACATGGTTTTTTCCATTTTGGGTAATCAGGAACATCGAAATAATCTAAATTCCATCTCGTTAAAAGCATATTTGGATCAGGCCTAAACTATATCAACTTGCAGTCAATTAGATGTAAATACTTCAGACAATTACTCCACATCTCTCTCTCTTTGTTTCATTTATCTTCCTTATTGCGGCCCTACATTATCATATGCACATTTATATCTGGCAAATTCATCTTTAATTGATCAAGCTGCCATTGTAGACTAATTTCTCTTACCCCGACTTCTGGGTCTTGAATGTCCATATCTCTACAGAATGTTCTAGCAAACTCCTCAGGATCACTTTCAAAATTGTTCAAATCCTGAAATCCATCAAGATCAAAATCACTACAAAAAGTGTGAGACTCAAAGACAAACGAATTAATGAAGACAGAACCTCTAAGACAGCAAGGCAAGTACCACATCAGCCTTACAATGCTATAGGCAGATTCTTAACCTTACCCACAAAAACTGGTCTCTTACAAGAGTATGATTCACTCGCATATCAAGCTGAAAAGAAAAATAAGAAAGGAACTGTCATGCTTGAATAGCATCTTATCATCCAAACAGATAAATCACCGCTTAAATATAAGTGAATGGGAAGAACCTTAATTGGCACAATTTTCTCTCCAGCGAACATGTCCTGGCCCTCATATGAACGAAAGTCAGCCAACTGAGACTGGTTAACAATGCCAATCAACAAATATTTTTACGTTAAATCTTGGACAAATGTCTCAATATAACCAAATGAAAGGCAATACTGCCATAGTTTGCTTACTTGAATGGACTGAGCAATTTGAGTTACGAATGCTGGAGGAAGCTTCAAGTCTTTCACAGTTCTCTTCGCAAATACTACCACCTCCGAATCAGGATCTACACCATCAAAGATATAAAATGGAAAAAGCACATGAGAGAAATACAACTACTTGTCCACGAAATTTATCAGTTCACTTCACACCAATGTAGAATTAGCTGCAAGGGTCGCACACTACAGTCGACAAAAGGTCAGTTTCCAAAAGCCACTTAAAGTGGTAAATGGAAAAGGATGTCAAATTTGACATACCAATATACACAAGCACTATAGATCAAAATTGTTGAATAATATGTAGTTCTTACACGTATAGTATGGGGGGAAAGGGGCAAAATTGAAGTAAGTCGTTATGATTCAAGCAAAGGGCGTATAATTTATAGATGCCGCAACAAGGATTCGAATGATTAGGTTGTTTTTTTAACTTCAGCATTCCCTTCATGGGGATACAACTTGAGGTTCAACATTACTGCAAGAAGGCTAATTCTGCTAAAGCCAATTCGGAAAAGCCAGTGATATGATTCTCAAGAAATCTCATGTTTTTCCAGTTAAGTGACTGTACTCATTTCCAGCCTACCGAGTTACTTATTTTCTTCCAGTCACCTTAAGTCGTAGCTTCGACACAACAAACATAACCTGCACAAATCCAAGACACCCTTTATCGAGCTTCAACCACCTTCAACCCTCTTCAAGTCGCTCGATTTATGACCCAATTCAGAAAGGAAACAAACTTCAAGATTTCGAAATCTCAGAACAAAACCAAGATTGAAAATAAAATAAAATAAAAAAAAGTACCTGAAGGGTTCCAAGTGAACGCATCTCTGTACCGCTGGCCGTCGATTTCAATGTCCAGCCGGATCGGCACCAAATTATCAGCCGTCGGGCTTTGGCGGGCAAACCCAGAAAAAAAAAATGAAGGGTTTCAATTTTCAGGACCGATTCAGCCTCCCCACGTCCGAAAGAGCACTAATTGAAAGATTCGTACTGAGAGAAGAAGAAAGAAAAGAGCACTATAACTCACATCCTGAACTTGACGGGGACTCGCGAGGAAGAAGAAGGCAGTGGTTTCATCGGCATCGAATATGTAAGACTTCAAACTATATTTCTTCTCTGCTTCGTTCTCTTCTCTTACTCGATGGTGGGAAAGAAACAGAGAGCGAAAGAAAGAGAGAGACCCGCGCGCGAGGGAGATCACTCCCAGCGGCAACTGCAGAACAGCAACGGTCCTATCGAACGAAGGCAAAATTTGCACGCACGCGGGCTGACCAGGCTTCCTTGATTTTATCTTAAACAAAGACGGCGCCGAGGCTATGTTGTCCGGAGGGTTTGAGACAGACCGACCTTCGTGAGAACGAAAAAGTCTCTTTTGCAAATTCGTAAGATGAACATGTTCATGAGTTTATTGAGTGTGATCGGAGTTTATAAAGTAATGAAATGAAAGGCAGATCGAGCGTAGGATCGGGCCGTACGGGTTTCTGAATTGGCACGGGCCGACCACTTCATCAATTGGTGCACTTCGGCTTGGATCGAATGGGGACGGGGCTACTCTAGGGCCAATCCGAGCCAAAGCCCGAAACTTATTTCTCCCTCATTTCCTCTCTTTTGCAGTAAAAATCACGACAGCAACGAGAATAACAAAAATGGTTAAAAAGTTATAAACTGGAGAAACACCAAAAACATGCATTACCTTGAGAGCCCACTTTGGACATTCACATAAAATATCTTTATGTCCCTATGTAAATGCATGGACCTAAGTACATCATTAAAAGGTTTAATGAAGAAGAAATAGAGAGAAGAATTCCTGACGGATGGGACTCCCCAATGTCACCTCTTATATTCACATTCGACAAGAAAGAAAAACATCCATCAATAATTGAGGGGGTAGGGCATGCAGGCACCGACATGCTAAAACAAGAAATACGCCCAAACTAAGCGTCGAGTTACCGAACTACTATTGGAATCCCCTCTCGAAACTCTTGCTAGGTTGACTTGAAATATCTTTATGTCCCTATTTAAATGCAATTTCTTTCTCAAAAATCTCAATCCCGAAATCTTAAATTCTCCTACTTAATAGCCAAATCCTAAACAATATGCTAAATTGGGTTTGTAAGGAGGGACAATTTAGACTTTTTAATGTAAGATTGTGTTTAATCACATATGTTTCGCCAAAAATTAATAATTTAAAAGATATATTCCTTAAAATGATAGTATGTATTGCTTGAAATAATTAGTCAATAAATAAGATTTAATTATCAATATTAATTTACGTCTATATATTTTCATGAATAATGAAAATATTCCACGTACATTAATTTTTTTAATTGATACAAGCGATTATTTTTAGGAAAATATTTTTAAAATTATTTATTTTTCATGAACAAACGGAACCATTCTAAATTATTATTTGAATAGTTTTTCATGTCTCCACCATTATTATTTGCTTTATTACATTGCAACATTTTTGGTATGGCCTGTGCTCCAAATAATTTATGAAGAAACATCATTAAAACATTGGAGTTCTCCCTAGCACAAGCCCAAAAGTCAAAACAAATATCGTAGGCAAGAGGTCTTTTCACGAATCAAGAATGGGTTGATGTGAAAATTGACCCCGACATCACTCAACTATTATTTCCTATTTATTTTGTGTTAGGTGAATTGCAAGTGTGCAATATTTTCAAATAATAAAATGATGAGTGAGTATCATTCTCACCGGGATTATTTCTAATTATCCAATTACTTACCGAAGGTGATTGATCCAAAGATTTAACTAATCTAGTTGAAAAGGCAAATAAAAAGTGAATTAAACTAATTAAAGGACTAAAATATATAATAGCCGAAACTTAAAGAATTCAAAAGCTAATTAAAATTGCAAAATAAACCTAATGTAAAGTAAACCGAAAATTAACAAGGCAAATTCAAGATTTTAACCAAGATCACAAAGCGTTAAAGTATCCAACTTCACTTAAACACTCATAATTAATTCTCTTAACTTGTCATGCAATAAATTAACTCTCAATTGTGTTGGTAAAATTTCCCTAATTTTGGCAAATTAGGAGTTTATTTTTCTTAATTGATTTTCTTTGAACTTAGCCTCAATTATGGTCAAATCCATCAAATTTCTGGTAGATGGTATATTCTTAAAGATATTGAGATATCCTTAAATATATTAAAATATCCTTAGAAATTGAGTTGTGCTCTGCAAATCTAGCACGGACACATTGGAAAATTCCACATTGATTCTCGCGTCTTCTGCAAATGATACGTATGGTCCCGAAAGTCATGTTTCCTATATAATTCAATAAATTTACATGAGTTGCAAATAAATTCACTCAAAATTATCAAAACTTAGCAAATATCAAGCTTAAATTAGAAAAAAAAATTATATCTAAAATAGAGTTATCATTTGGATTTTACAAGCTATTCATATGCACGTCGTGTAAGTTCCAAGCAAGAAAATGAAAAGCAAATATAAACAGTGGACGGACTTTGGATTCTGGATTAATATGAAAGGGAAGTGACAAGAGCAGTAGCTGAAGCGAAAGTGGCGGCTCTCCATGCATCAACGTGTTCGTTCTTGAGCCAAACTCTCCCTCCCTCCCTTGTTCCACAAAACACGAACAGTCACTTCTTCCCCAGTAAGAAATAAATGCTCAAAAAAATAAAAAGGATGAATAGACTGTGGAGTTTGGAATGCCATTACCGTCGCATCGTTGACAAACACTGAGGCGGAGCTCGCGGAAAATGTCTGCGCAAAGGCATGGAGACGGCGGCAAAGTCGACGTAGCTTCGGTCCAGGTGGGAATGGAGCCAACAGGGTCGTCTTCCTCTTCTTCTTGGCGGACCAGGCAAGATGGGAATGATCTCACCTCTCCTTCTTGCGCCCTCAAGAAGAAGAACAAAAGAGGTCTGTGATTATTACTTCTGTCATTGCATTTTCCTTGTCTTCCGTCTTTTTTTCCTCCTCTTGTTGCCGTTTCTTGGCTATTGGGTTAGGACCCTTTTGGTGATGGGATTTTTCGGGTTTCTTGTTTTGTATTAGTGCTGTTTGGATAATGGGGGTGTTCAGCTCTTTCCGAGCAGCTGAATAATCTCTCACTGACTCATAATTGGAGCACAGGTTTGTGTATATGCATGGAAGAGAATGGACCGCCCATGTAATTGCAGTAGCAGCAGGTTTATGAGAAGAGAAGTGTTCTAGTTTAGAGTACGGTTGGTATCCGAAATGCTCGGATCATCTTGATGGCCCTGTGTGTCGATTTCTAAAACTTGTTAAACAATGAGATCGGAATATTGGGTGAATCGAAGGAGTTGACATGAACTCTACTGGTTTTGATGCCATGATGGACATTGCACAACTAATTGGCTTCGGTAATTTGGGGTATTAGAGAGAGTAGTGCATGCAATATGCATTTGAAATCTAAACATGTATTGTCGCTTGACCAATATATATATGCCTAATCGGCAATGGAAGTGTGCATTCAATCGATGCTAGAATTTCATATTTGTGCTGGAAAATTCCGTTTCTTTTTTTGATGATTCTGCTGGGTTCAGAGGAAAACGACGAGGACTTGTTCACGGTTCCGGACATGGAGGCTCGACCGGCTGTGAATTCTACGGGGAACAGCAATGTCCATGTCAGTGAGCAACAAGAAGCTGATCAGGCTCAGACGGCAATTCCGGGAAGCGACGGAGGGGACGGAACCCTGTTGACAAGGAGTATAAGAGGCTCAAGAGGTATGTCTCTTTTCACTCTGTGCGGATCATAGATTCTGCTGGTTTTGCTTAATTCAGTGATCTGCTCTGAGTCATTCCTTAGTAAAATCTAGTGGCAAAGCAACCTTAGTTGCTTACTTCGACGCATCAATTGAGTCGACACACTGTACAGAGTTATAACTTTGCTAGCTACTCGCGCTGCATTTCTGGCAAAAGAATGTTTAGCCATGGATTTAAACACAATTACAGTGTATCAACTTAATCTTGCTTCTTGTCAAAGTGGTGACATTTTCATTGTCGAAGTTCCTCATTTTGTTTTCATAGCCTTGCGGAGGCCCGGTCGAAGAAAATAATCCCAGTTAATAGACTAATTCTGATTGGCAGTGAGTTAATAGAGAAGCATATCACAAGTAAATCTGCAGGTCCTATCTCATCATCAAATGTAATTTCACAACATAGTATTCATTCTGGAGATTATGATCAGTGATCACTCTATCAATCATGGTATCTTCTCACAAATTAGTGAATTAGGCACGATTCTTTTGTATAAAATAGCAAACAACAAGATTTGAATAATAAAACCCATCATTTAATTTTAACTTTTGAGCCATGAAATGAAATGAGTCAATAAAGCCTTTTAAACAAAAAAAAAAAAAAAACATGCTAAAGTAAATGTACAATACGTGACTTGCCAGGGTAAGATTTTCTTATTCGTAGTTGCTCCTTGGACAACCGCTATGCATATGTTATAGCCATTTCTGTACATTTAACATACTCTAGGAATAGAGGAATACATAAGAGTATTTGAATCGAACATGTAAAATAAGAAATTGCAAGGTTTTTGTTGAAATTGTTCGGAATTCGTACACTTGATGATATGAATCACTTAAAACATATCCATTCCGTAGCGGATCTCTTACAAGATTAATTCCGATTGGCTCTAGTTCGTCATAAATTGATACTGACTCCTCACAATTTGGTAACTTCAACTCCATTAACAATGACTTATGAATCTTTTTTGGGATTACACACATCATCTCAAGTTTCGGATCAAATGAGTCCATTGACACAAATAATTCATAGGAGATAATTGAGCTATTGGGGCTCTGGAAGATTTATAGTGTGAATTGCTAGCTTTTGAATATGAGGTATCCACCCTAGTCACTAAATGTCATGTATGCAACGATGCTTTTGTGGTGGTTTATGCTTCTTTGGCGCCCTTCTCCTAGTCGATTTCACTATGGTTGCCAAGAGCTGGGTTAGTACATGTCGAATTTAAGCCTAAGGAAAAAGCTTGTTGCCTTAAAAGATTTTTTTTTTTTTTTTTTTAATCATATCAGGTTACTGAGGAACAGAGTCTCTGCTCAGCAAGCACGCGAGAGGAAGAAAGTGTATGTCAATGACCTAGAATCGAGAGCCCACGAGTTGCAAGACAAAAACGTGAAGCTGGAGGAGAAGATCTCGACTTTGATGAATGAAAACACGATGCTCAGGAAGGTCAGATCATCCATATCCTTTCTGTTCTGCGATGTACTTCATGCGGTTCCTTTCAAAAGCATCCCATGAGTTACTGATTCCGTCACTCTTTATTTCCATCCCAGATTCTCATGAACACCCGGCCTAAAGTCGACGAGAGTGCAGACTCAAAGCAATAGTGTTCTTGTCTGGGTTATATTAGAAGCTCTAGATAAACTGTTTTCGACCCATCGCATTATAGCCGGAATCACAAGAACAGATCAGATGTTATTACAGCTCTAATCTAGAGTCTAGACATTGAAGTGCAGCTTGAATTAACCTCATGTTAGATCTTCCAAACTGTAAAATGAGCATCACGACGGAGTAAGCAGACGCGCATGCTGTTTTGATCTAGTTACAAGCCGTTTGTACGACCATCTTAATTGCAGTTGTGAGTAAATGGTATGTGATTCTGGTAGTGTGCGGGGGCAATGCTTGAGAGCAGAGCATTTAGCGCCTTTGAGGTTGGGAAGGAGCTGGTAAAAACACCTTGCATCTACCCAGGAAAGGAACGAGGATTTTGACGAGACAAAGCACCCCTTTGTCACAATCTTGTTTCAGTTTTACTTTAGCCGTCAGATCTGGGGGCCTGGGGTATCCACGTACACGGACGTCTAACCTTTTCATCTCCGTGGGTGATGAACTGCAGCGGCAAGATTTCACAGTCACCTTACTAAGACCTCTGACCTCTCTCTCTTTTTCTCTCTCTAAAAGAATTTCATTAAAATGATATGACGTGACAGGAAACTATCGTTCACATGCACTTCCTAGTGCTTGATGGGAACTGGGTTCTTTGCTATATTAATTTGGAATTTCATGTATGCTTTTAAAAAGTTATGGATCTTCTAAGATTGAGGATGGTAAACTAGACTGTCCACACGATTGATAATTTCGGCTTTGGTGATTTGAATGGGGCTTTGGCTATTTGTTGCGGTTTGTGTTTTTCTTTCTTTTTTCTCCTTCTTCCTCTTCCCACTGCCCATTGCAGACACCACTAATGCAACCAGCCTTCTCTCGAAAATAGCCTCCTCTAGCCACCGCCAGCACCGGCACTAGCACCAGAGTCGCCTCCCTGCTTGTTGCAGCTCCTCTCTCTCTCCCAGCAGGTGTATGGCACCGCTGCTCCTGGCACCGCTGCTCCGGAACCCCAGGGCAAAGGTCGAAGGCCTCTTAATCGAAAGTCATCGCCCTTGAGTCTGAGGTTGTCCATGGTAGATCACCTCCTATCTGGCTTTAGTCCACTTCTAATGCTACTTCTGGGAAATGCTAACCTTGGGAGTGAACCTCTCAACGAAGTTGAAAAGTATTGCTAATAAAGGCCTTAGAAAACCCTGTTAACCTCACACATTCTAAAGAACACGAGGCTATTTATGTAATTCAGGAAAAACTCAAGGATGGTCCAGTAAATTTATCTGTATTTGTTAGGCAAAAATTGCAAGAGCTCACTTTCTGCTTCTAGAGAAGATAAAGAGTAATCATGTATAGCTGGTCACAGCAAAGATGAAAAGGCTGAGTGCAGAAAATGGAACAGTTGAGGTTCCCGGAGCATCAAACGTTCCCGCAAGAATCCAATTTAGAATTGATATTCTACTCGTCCTCTCTTATCATCAATTTGATTAATAATTATCTGTATATTATATGCAACTCTTTGGAATCTTTTGAGCTCAGCAGTTGGTGGACATTTCCAATCATTGAAGCAGCCTAAAAAGAAGTCCAAATATTCCTTGCTGATTCCATAAGCCTCCTCCCCTGCCCTGCTTAATACTATCAACTTAATAAACAATTTCATCAGATGAAAAGTCCAAGAACGTGAATTTTGTTGGTGTAACTTCGTTTTCAATGAAATCACGGTGAGAACTCAGAGAAGATGAATCGCCATCGGAAGGACTTTTATCACGCTGGCAAGGAATTGTGATTGGAGGACGACGCTGTGTCGGCGGTGTCGCGTGCAACTTCGATATTCATCCGCCACCGAGCGATGCGTGGCTTTTTACCTCTCCTGACTTGTTGGAAGGGCGTGAAAGTGAGAACCCGGAGACTTTACAATCAAAATCACTTCCTTCCATTTATCATTTGCAAGTGATTCACTGTGCACCGATTATAAAAAAACAGAAAAAGAGAAAACACTATTTAAACTGGATTGCCCTTGTGTAGCGCATCACCCTCGTGACCATGACCTCTCACTTCTCTTGTATATGATTGAACACCACCATCGCTGTTGCTGTTACATTTTCCTTTTTAACGTTTCCTTCCTTTCCAATTCAGTAATCATCTCCTTCCCCAAAAGTTTAAAAGAACATAGCACTTCCCAAACAAAAAAAGGGTCTGATTGCTTCTGACAAGTCCCTTTAAGGAGCCTGTTATTATCTTCTTTTTAATATTTGCAGTCATCAATTTGCCTCAAATGGGGAGGCACTCCTGCTGTTACAAGCAGAAGCTAAGGAAAGGCTTGTGGTCTCCAGAAGAAGATGAGAAGCTTGTTAGGCATATCGTTAAGTATGGGCATGGTTGCTGGAGCTCTGTGCCAAAACTAGCTGGTAATTAGCAAATATGTCTTACTCGTTTTTTTTTTTTTTTGCATTCTTTTAAGGTTTGATTTCTTTATTTCTTCAATTTGATGAGAACTCATTTTCACCTTCAGGATTGCAGAGGTGTGGGAAGAGTTGTAGATTGAGGTGGATCAATTACTTGAGGCCTGATTTGAAGAGAGGCACATTCTCACAACAAGAGGAGGACTTGATAATTGAGCTTCATGCTGTTCTTGGAAACAGGTATTTAAAAGGGGAAAATTTCTCTACTTTATTGGGTTATTAAACCCTGCAATTCCATGAGGCGTTCTTGAACATATTCAACTTTTATTTTTCCCAGGTGGTCTCAAATTGCGTCACAGTTACCAGGAAGAACAGACAATGAGATAAAGAACCTGTGGAACTCCAGCATCAAGAAGAAGCTCATTCAAAAAGGCATTGACCCCAACACTCACAAGCAGCTTTCTGAGGTCAAGAACGGAAGAGAAGGGGAGAAAACGCCGAAATCCGGCAATTTTGGCAACAGAACCTCAGGAGGGTTTAGTTCTATGTACAATCTTGAATTCGATGCTCCCAAGTCAGAGGAAAGAAAGCCAATTTCACAAGATGCAGAGCCATATTCACTCACTGGTTCTTTAAGCTTGAAAATTCACCACCCGGACACCAGTAAGTCGATCAATCCCGCACCTGCCAGAAAATTGTTCTCAGAAAAGTCCGCAGACCTTAGCGAGAAGAGCCCTTTCGAGCCGACCCGTATTTTCCCTTTCCAGCAACTAAGCTACGGTTCAAGTGCTGATTATTCATTTGATCCATATCTGAACCACAACTTCATGCTTTCTGATTCGAAGTCCGCCCTCCACTCCACTTCAGCACCTGCCATTTTGTCACAATCTCACAGTTTTAGCTCATTGACTGCACAACCCCACGAGAGCTTGAAGCCCCATTTCGGTCTTTTCTCCAACGGGAAGATCAGAAACAGTGAATCGCAGAACAACCTTTTCCCCTGGGACTTGCACGCTGAGAAAGAAGAAGACGAAACCCACCAGCCGAATTTCAGTGGCAACGAATCAGAGGATCTGAAATGGTCAGACTATCTGAACATGCCATTCCTGATAGCTAACCCGGGGCAAGGTCAAGAAAAGCAGGCTCCACCAAATGGGGTTGTGTCAGAGGCAAGATTCATCTCAGAATTGTCCTGTGTTGAAGGGAATAACCAGCAGCAAGAACTGCCCTCACAGGGTTCAGATATTTACTGCAAGGGTATCAGGAGATTAGCTGCAGCTTTTGGGAATTACTAGATTCGTAATTAACTTGTGTAGTCCATGTAGTTGACAGATTTTTAATTTGGGAGACAAATGTGAAATAAGAGGCTTCTTTGGCTGACTAATCCTTAGGAGCAGCAGTATCTTGACACAATACGAAAGCAAGACTCGAACATGGCCCTTATCTAGCACGACTAAGTTGAGTTGAAATCAAAGGGTTGTTCGCGCAAAAATGCCGGCCTTGTTCATCTTCATGTTTCATTTTTAGCAATCAGGGAGGTTATTAAAGGGTATATCATGTCAAAAGGGAGCCTTGTTCTACTGTTTTATGGATATTGTCACTGAAAAAAAAAATGTCACCGCATGAATATGTTGCACAATATATTGTCACTAGAAAAGTTTCTCGCCTCATGAACATATGGCTTGCGCAATTTCTTGTATCATATGTTCCCATCATGATATTTACCTTAACCATCTTTTTATGAACAGAAATGCCAACGTGAATCCTTTCTATTTTCGCCCATCTAATAATCCCTTTCTATATGTTCTTGATATTGCATGAAATTAAAAAAAGAATTTTCTCCTCTATCAAATACTTTTTCTCCATTTTTCACAAATAAGATATAGCTTCGTGAAGATTAAATTTCCAGGTGATGTATTTACATTTTCTCAATCATTACATATCGCACCTACTAAAGTAGTCCCCATAAATGGTTCAAACTCAATTGGGTATGAACAATAGAACCATTTTAGTTAATTTTTTTTCTTTCTATTTTTCTGTTACTTGTATGGTGACAATTCATCTATTAACAGCCATGCATTCCATATCCTTTCGGTTTCCCAAAGTGTGGTAACATTATCTTCATGGTGGTGAAAATTGGGGGGGAAAAATCAAGAGCAATGAGAATCCACCAAGAAAGATCCAACCAAAAAGTAAGGGGGACTCCAATTTGTCCTTTCGGCTCTTTCTATTGTGGGAATTGCTTGGTTTATTCTTCGTGCCAAACGTGACTCTTTCAAGATTTTATTGCATATGTGGTGATATGTTCTTTTGGCCGACAAAAATCCCGTGAACCGATGTAAAGAGCTTGTTCTTAAGTGAACTCATTTTTGTTCTATTATAAAATAATTTAAGCTTGTAATAATTGGGGATTAACTTTTATGATCGATGAGCTTTTTCGATCTTCACGCGTGAGACTAACCCCGCTTCTCTCATCCAATAAATGGCAAGCTATCGATGATTGAACTGAGGAACATCTACATCATTACGACCAATTTCGCAAATGATAACAAATCCGTAATCACGCATGGCTTTTGGGTTTGTCGAATAAACTGAACCTATATAAAAACATATGAACAATTTTTCTTAGAGCTTAGATAAATTTCATAACTCCTAAATCTTGGGAAAATTACCAAAAACATCATGACCCTATTGTACAGATACTAATTCAGTCCTAAGTCTTTCATTATAGCCAATGTAATATTAAATCTTTTGACAACTTGCTAGGAAGGTATACTGGCAATTCATCCAAAGATTTAAGACTAAATAAGCTACGTGAGCGCCACTCGTACCATGTAGGATAGCCAACGTCCATATCAATAATTTCTAAGCAAGAACGATTGCATTGGCAAATTATTGGGTTTATAACTAAATTGACCAAATTAAAAGATTTAAGACTAAATCGGTATCCATAGAATAGGTTTATAACTTTTTTTAGTACTTTTCTCCCTAAATCACACAAGTTAAAATTTTTTGATCATGTTACAACTAATGTGAGCTTATGATCTTGAAAATATTTGATAAGTAGAATAAATACCAACAGCGTGAAAAAAGAGAAAATACAGAGCAAAGGGAAAAGGAGGATAAAGAAAAATTGAGAAAGAATAAGAAAGCCAAATACTGACTTGTTGGCCTTATACTTCGGTCGAGAGACTCTGCGCGAAGGAAAAGGAGGATAAAATAAAATTCAGTAAGAATAAGAAAGCCAAAAGAGAGAGAGTGAAGTGGGAATCCTTGAGAGAGAGGAAAATGGAGGGAGAGCTCTTGAGAGGGTGACGCGTGCACGTTTCAAGAATTCTACTTTCAATGTATATATAAGAATATACAGGTGGTGTGGTGCATGTGAACTGCATTATTAGGTCGTGAATCTTTAATGAACATGAAATTTGAAAATGACGAGAGAGAATCGTTGTGGACAGGACGTGGGGGCGGTTGACTTCCATACAAAAATTAAGAATGACTTTAGACAATTGCCTTCAAATCTCATTGGCTGCGGCCACGCCCCATTCATAGGACGATAAAGAAACTTTTGTGAATGGGACCTTGCCAGATTCCTCGGGCACGCCACGCCAGATTAGTCACAAGTTAATCCATTTTACCATCATCATCATCATAAAAGGTAACTCTATTGAGCAAAGTAACTCGTGTAGATTAGTTCTAATCGACCACAAAGGATCCGAGTTGACTGTTTAACCTCGCAATCGCTATCACTTGTTAGATATGAGTCTCACTTCAAGTTTTTATATGTGTTATCTTGCTGGTAGACAAGTTTTACAGTACCTCGAACTAACGCGACATGTTTCCATGCCATACGAACCTAATTTGCATCAAACGCAGGCAGCTTCTTACTGACGGCAAGCTTAGATAGCGCTACATGCTTAGAGTTTTGATTAATATATCCCGAAGATGAACTAATGGATTTCTCACTAACAATGAATTTAAGAATCACAATTATTGACTCATGGTTCTTTTGCTCAATGTACTTGGACATAATTACTAGCATAGACTAGCTGAGCTGAAAGTCCAAACACCATGTTATACGAGTCCATTACAACTAGTTTTTTTTTTTCTTTTTGCGTCACTTGCAACCAATCAATTCAAATAAACATTGATTATAATTGGGAAACAAAGAACTCTTTTCAATATATTTGGTTGCAGTAGAGGCTATCACATTACATGTCTGTCATATGAGGAGAGTGATAGATGGTCCATCACGAGAGTGATAGATGGTCCATCACACTCTTATCATATGTCAAATATTACACATGATACATCATTTCATAGTCATAGTCTATGAGAGTGCTTGCCTGATGAACTATTAGACCCCAAACTATATCTTTTCTCCATCACACTCTTATCATATGTCAAATATTACGTATCATACATCATTTCATAGTCACACTTGCGTATTCGGGAGCCACCACTCGCTAACTTGCTCAATGAAGCGTTCCCAGTTTCTGATAACTAGTTGTCCTAAGACTTGGTTTCCAGTTCGACGCAATAGGAGCTATAATGCTCCGACCCGTGTTTCTTTTCTCCCTTGCACTTTTATCATATGTCAAATAATATTTATAACAAAGCACACAGGATGCATCATCTCATAGCGTCACATTATGACCACAACACCAAATGAAGTCCTAGGTATGTTTTCTTATGGGCTTCTAATCTCATAAGAATCCAACTCATACATGACAAAGATGCATTGCATCAATCATCAATTAAAGTTCATTAAATGTTTGCTGTGACAAGTCAATTGCCACAAGCATTTCGAATATTACCTTTGACTTCGTCCACCAACGCAAGAGGGCATGGTCCATGCAGTTTATATGGCCACAAATGAGATCAATGTCTTCCATGACATATTACTGCGAGCCTCTCTCAAGAAACTCCGGAAATTGTGAGTTCCATTTGGAACTGATGAAAGACTTGTCAGTTTCATTTGGACCGCAGTACGGATGGAAAGTGACTGTGCCGTAGTTCCATTCCACCGCTCAGCTTGTTCTTTGTTGAGATTCGCCCGACAACCGGGGGACGTACTGATTCCCATGAATGTCGACAACAACAGGGCTAAAGCAGTTTGGCGACGAGGATTGTGCCAGAGGCCTTTATGCAAGAAATTTCATCTCTGCTTCCAATAACTAAGAAGGTGAATGCAAATCCATCGCCTTTTCATCAGATGAAGAAGTGTACTTGAAAAAATTAATCTAAATACAACAAATTGATGTGTTAATCCAACCGGATTGTGTCGGCAACATCTGATAAGCATTACAACTTCAGAGCAGCTATCGCCTCTGGTTTGAAGTCCACCCTAAGACCTAATACTCGCCTCACCTCGGCTGGAGTTAATCTCCAGGTCATTGGTCCCGAATTCTCACCCCAGAAATCTAGAATCTCGGAAACCTTTTCCAGATTAAGGATTGTAGCCATCTGAGTCAGACGCGCAAACTTATCTCTGACGGTTCTCTGGGTCATGCTCGAGAAATGACTAACGAGTGCCCTTGCATCTCTGTCGAGCTGAAGACCTCCAAGCTGACTAAATCTCTTCTGCATCATGATCACTTCAAGTCTCTTCACGATGAAGTCAATGACGAAATGCACAAATGAGTCATAGTTGTTGGCAGTCATCAAGGGCTGGAGCCATGCCACGTTGGTCTCTACGGCGTGCAGCAGCCTCTGCACCCAGGGATCATTTATCTCATTATCGGCATATTCAGCCTCTGACAACTCATAACTGATAGTCGCCACACTATCTAGCACTGGACGGATCCGCGGTGTCACAGTAGCTACCAGTTGCTCCATCCCACCATTCAGAGCTTGCTTGAAAGTGTTGCTCATCTCACTAAGCTCAGATAAACAAGATTTCACTCTTTCTCTGTCGGCAGGGGCAGGAAATACCTGTAGCAAGATAATTCAACTATTTCATTTCAAGATACCAGTCAACCTCAAGAACCATGAAGCACTTTGAAGCAAGTTACTATTTTCAGGGATTCAAATGGGAGTTTGACCAATTCAAAATGGTAAGAGTGCAAATTTGAAGGTTTAGCATAACTACCTAAACAATAAGCTTAAAAAGTTCGACAGTGCTGCTCCTCAGTCGATCAAAATTAGAAAACCAAAGCATATAGCAATTTCTTTTATCCATTATCACAGCTGACAATACTGTTCAAGCTAACTACAACAGCTCCATGCAACAACCGCAACCAGAATTCCAAGAAAACAGCAATAGCAACAGTCAATTTATTTGACATGAAGCTGCAAGGACCTTAAACAAAACAAATAATACCGATAGAGTGTGCTAAAATTGGACATCAAAAGGGAGAGTTCCAGTCAGCAACTTCGAGCCAGTAGTACATAAGAGGGGAGAAAAGAGCTAAATCGAAGCAACCATAGAGAAAGGAAAGGCCCAGCACAAGGAAAAGGAAAACAAAGCTTGAATATGGCCATTTCCACTGCCATGTACAGACAGACCTATGTCTCCTGTTTAAGAAGAAGAGCAAATGGAGGAGAAGAATAAGAAGAAGGCGGCCTCAGAAACCAGCAAACCAAGTGTTGTTTGCCACCGAAACGGCTCACATAGACAGATTTTAAAAGCCGTATCTTCTGGAAACTCTCCATTTGGTTTACTTAAGTAGGACTAGATAGGGAGAAAAATGATAGTACAATACACGAATGTGGCAAATATAGAAAGATACAGCGGTCCTTGTAATGATCTAAACAATTCTAAAGGTAATACATACAGCACTTCCAAAGTGCCTGAAAATCTAAGCTACCAAACTACTGCTCCACATATTGCCAGTCTCCTTAAAAGAGGATGGGGGAAAGACCCTGTCAGGTGGCCAATGGAATCACCAATGATAGGGCAGATTGGACCACCAGGTCAACTGGTGATTTTATAAAACATTTGTTACCATGATACATAATCTCGGCAAACACATTGATATAAGTGTCACCACCCTTTCTGGAATGAGAAGCATCACCCCCACATTATTTGCCCATGTTTATA
Source organism: Eucalyptus curtisii (assembly GCA_017140595.1). Taxonomy (NCBI): domain Eukaryota; kingdom Viridiplantae; phylum Streptophyta; class Magnoliopsida; order Myrtales; family Myrtaceae; genus Eucalyptus; species Eucalyptus curtisii. Next base: position 13,563,618 of record CM029504.1, read on the forward strand.
AAATGTCTATGCCACCAGCTCACTTGCTTTAATTAAAGCTGCTTCCTATTGACCTGGTCTCTTTAGCAGCTCAAACAAGAAGACTTGTCCACAGGTTCAATACCATATGGCAGCTTAACACACAACTTTCACCAATTAGTCCAACCACACCAGGTCGATGCAGGTCTAAAGACTCTATAAAGTCTACTTCAACAGTTGAACTAGAGGTCAAACCAGTTCAGTCCCGTTCTTCAGCAAAGCTGCCTCCATACTCCACTAGGACCACTACTCTAACCAGACCAGTCTAACACCTGGTACATGAACCAACCAACTCAACCAGCCGACCTGAACTAGTTGCAGAAACCTTGTATACCATTATCTAGTTCTCCACTAAAAACTTTCTCAAGCAAAATACTGACACTATAACAGCAATTGTGCATTCAACTTCATGCTTTCCTCCAACTCGAACTCGCAGCAATAGCAACATCTAAAATTCTCACAAAAGCACCATAACTATAGCATGTGCAATCATCAACGTTTTTTCTTCAGGTCAGGGCCAAATTAGGAGTTCAAATTTTATCAATCATCATACAAGCCTCTTAAAATGAAAGGAAGTGGTAGCAGTAGACATCTAAACACACCATATGGCTAACTAAGTACTTCATGTGTAGCCTATTCCAGCACCTATTTGATCAATTTTAACACGCCAAGGTAAGTTTTATCCACATTTGTACTGACTTAATTATCTCAAATGAGCAACATGCAGATTTCTAGAATTATAAAGAAACGTTTTTAACTCTTTTTTAAGACCACACTGTGTCCCCAATACAAACATAATATATGTTCCAAAGCTGCTCCATCTCATCTGAAACCTCAAGAAGCAGAACTATGACAACTTCCATCATAATCCATGATCCCATAATTTTTAAAGGCTATATCTGAACACAACATTAATCCATTCATGAAAGATTCTTTTAATTCTTAACGAAGTCTTTGACAATTCAATCCTAATTGCATAAGACGTCAAAAATGTCATTTAAGAAATGATCATACTACATAAAGCAGACTATAGGAATTAAAGAACTAACGTGGAATATTAACCACACCCTCAAACATTAAGCGTTCATGCACTGGCAAAGGGAAAGATGCCCAGCTTCCCAGCCCCCCAAGCAACTAGACAGACGAAGCCAGAGTAGACAAAAGCATCATATTAATGTACAAAGAAGCGAATCGACGTCCAGAATACACCAGTACCTTATTCTATGGGCCAAAAGTCTTATTTGTTTCAATGTCTATCTTTCTACATGTGATGAACATTCCTGTTTATCCAGATGTCACTCTTTTATTATCACTTGGAGACAGAACTTATTATATTGGTCAATTTTCATTAGAAAATATCATTAGTAAACTGTAAGTGGAGACGTATTACATCCGCAAATTACCTGTGCGCATTGCTCTTCAATCTCATGCTTAAGCTTGACAACATATTCGCTGCTTACATCCATATTATTTAAGGCCGTTGCTATTTCAGTACCAGTTTTCTGCACGCCAACACCACCCAGGAAAAGCCTAGCACCAAGGTTGGGCTCTCTCATCCTCATTTGCAAAGCTTCATGATACTCATTGCTCAACAAACTAGAGGCGCCACTCAAAACTGCCACAACTGAGCTGATATTCGAAGTTGAAATGGCTCTTCTCAAGCAGCTCTGAAGAACATAGAACACATCGTCGACCATAGAAGAGGTAAGGCTATCGGGAACATGCTCATCTATCCGAATAGCCTTCCTCGCATTCTCCACCATAAAGAAGCCCTCTAGAATCACATAATACCCAGTGATTTCTTGCACGACTTTACTAAAGCTCCCGCTCCTAAATGCCTTTGTTGCTCGTGGTAGCAAGTCAGGATCAACTGAAGTCAATCCCTTGATCTTGGAAAGCATAAATTCAGTGTAATCCTCACCCAATTGCATAAGGGACAATATCTCCTCCAAATACAACTCAATCTCTCTGGGATCCGGACCTTGCGGAGCTCCAACGGCAAGCAAGTTCGAGTTCTGCGAATTGATCTCAGAAGATATCTTCCCCAATTTCCTATATTCCATATACTTCTTCAAAATCTGCGACCCCCGTGAATCACACTCCTCCTGAAGCTCGCAGATCGCATACACGATACCATCCTCTCCACAAAGACTCTTCAAAATCTCATTGTTCTCCTCGATTGCCAATACAATATCCTTAAACAAATTGGTCAAACACCCGACGAAGTTAACCTGATTGTTGTGCTGATCCTGCATCAATTCCACCAGTTGCTCGAACTCGATCCTGGATCTCATCCCAATCACCTTCTTCAAGTAGCCAACGTACGCCTGAAGCCCTTCGTCCTCCAACCCCAGCGGGCAATACAGCCGGATGAAGCGGAGAACGGTGGCGTGATCCCGCTGATCCACCGCGGCAGCCAGCCGCTTCCTCACGATCCCCTCCAGCTGCTTCTTCGAGGCCATCATCTGGTCCCACCCGCGCGGATCCCGTCCGTACTTGGCGTCGATCTGCAGGAACCGCTCGACGCACTTGGCGGCGGACTCGTAGTCCTCACGGTCCAGCGCCCGCCGCGCCCCCTCGATGCACTCGTTCCGCTCCACGATCGCGTCGAGGTGGAGGAGCGTGTCGCCGACGCGGGACTGGGCGAGGTCGAGCTCGCGGACCTTGCCGCTGACCTGGTCGGCGAGGAGGGAGGTGGCACGGACGTTGGAGAGCATGTGGTCAGAGTCGGAGCGGACGATGTCGAGGACGGCGGAGGAGCGCTGGAGGTGGAGGAGGTGGCGGTCGAGGTCGGCGCGGCGGGAGAGGAGGGCGTCGAGGTCGAGGTCGAGGGCGCGCTGGTAGGCGATGCACTCGTGGAGGAGGCGGGTCATGGCGCCGACGTCGGTGAGGGAGCGCACGCGGGCGAGGGCCTCCGGGGCGCCGAAGTGGATCGAGGAGAGCGCGTCCTCCGGGGGCTCCTCGAGCGGCGCGAGGGACAGGGGCGACGCCATTGCCGCCGCCGTCGCCGTCGCCGTCGTCGTTCTCGTCGGTGGTTTTTTTTCTTCAGGGGATCGATTTCTTCATCCGCGACGAGAGAGAGAGAGATGGGAAGAAGAAGAAGAAGACGGAGATGGAGTTTGGATGGATCTCGGGGAAGGTCCGGGGGTCGCATGTTTGAAGTCGGGATTTCGTAGGGACTGGAACTGCAATTAGGGGGAAGAATGGGGCTGATTTAGTTTTTATCCGAAATTCGAAAATCGCCCCTTCGTTTTACGTTTCTTCCGAAATGAGCCTTTTTTATTTTTTCGGAAAATTTTACCGCTTGCTCATTTTTTTTTTGGCACTGTTCTAACGACCGATTTTTACTGGTTACTAATTAGTACCGTGGACTTAACGCCTTAAAATTGTTGACTTGGACTCTTTTTTTTTTTTTTAAGGATTAATATTGTGAAAATTCCAAACTGATAAATCTGTGATAAATTTACCCTAAACTAAATTTTGACCATAAAAAATCCTAAACAAATTTATCCCAAACTGGTACACTTATGATAAATTTATCATTTATTAGTTTTCGTTAAATTTTACTATCAAATTACTAAATTGAATGACATGTGACAATGGATTAATGTACTAGTTTGGGATTTTACTATGTGTTTATCACAATTATATTATTTTTGTGATTTTTTGTGTTATTAATCCAATTTAACATAGGGTATATTTATTACAAATATACCAATTTGGGATTTGTGGTCGTTGAGAGTAAATTTGTCATGAGTATACTAGTTTGAGATTTTTTTTTATCACTTGGGGTAAATTTGTCACGAGTGTACCAGTTTGGGATTTTTTGCGGTCACTTGAGGTAAATTTGTCACGAGAATATCAATTTAGGATTTTTCGTGATCAAAAAATTGGTTTTAGGTAAATTTACTAATTTGAGTTTTTTGGGGTATTAACCCTTTCTTTTAAACGGAAAAATGCTATTTCTTTAATTTTTTGTGGATTTTCGTTGCACTTTCTTAATCATTTTTTTACATTTCTTCATTTTTTCTGAATTCCCTCTCTCACCTTGTCCACGGCAAAAATCAAATGATCATGAGCTGCCTTCCCTTGGTGTCGCCCGCGACCGCCTTTTGCAGTTGGTTGTGCCGGATTTGAGGCCGCCGTCGAGACGACCCTCGAAGACAAGCTCCAACTTAGGATATGGATCTCGATCTATTGTTTCTCTGTTGTAGTGGTCGTTGTGTACGAAGGGATCACGATGGCAATGGTTGCAGTCCGAGTCGAGAGAATCATTGTGGTAACCCCGCGATGGCCGCCACCTTTCTATTATTACCCTATCAATTTCCTTTTGACTCTTTCTTAATTTCTTTTAGGGAAAATTCCAAATAATTTCCTAAAAAATTTTCATTTTCTCGAAAGGGCCCTAAATAGATCTTATTTAAAAGAAATACGCACAAAAGTAGCCATTATAGTTTAAAATAAATGCTTGAAGTGGCAATGTCAATTTCAAAAGAAGGCATGACTTCGCAAGTTGGTTAATATTCCAACTAATCAAGGGTATTATTGTCCAAAGACAATTTTAATCTAAAATTTAGTTAAATTAAAAATTAAGAAATCTAAAAGTTTTTAAAAAAGAAACAAATCATGGGTGGAAGGAATGGTCTGTGGCCATTGTCTCATCGCTGGTGGGCCGTAGATGATGGCTGGCAGGGTAGTTGGCACTTTGATGAGGACTGGCAACCCTTGTCGACCAAAGGTGAGGATCGGTCGAGAGAGGGCTGTGACCATCTCCCAGGTCTTACCAACCCTCACCCAGATATAAGGAGGGTTTAAGCCCTCGGCCAAACTTGCACAATGGTTAGCAACCCTTAGCTAGACTTGGGCGAGTCGCTTGTGGCTTTTGAGGGTAACCTCACCCAACCAACCCTCACCCAGCCATCTCTAGGTATCGTTGGTGGCCGGCCTCGCTTGAGATCGGCAACTGGCGAAAAGGAAAGAAAAAGGAAAAGAGGAAAAAAAAAGAGAGTAAAGGACGAAATTATCCTTGACGAATCAATGAGGTTAGGCCTTCTTCAATGTTAACATAGTCATTTCTGGCCATTATTTGAAATAAGATTCAGTCCATGTCCTTATTTGAGAAAATAAGGGCAAGTTAGGTTCTTATTTAAAACAATGTCTACTTTAGACCCATGACTCTCTTAATCTTGTGCTCGCTCGCTCCATGCTTTTCATCTTATTTGGGTATGAATTTTCCTAAAATTAATTAAATATAGAAATATTTTAGAAAAATCAGTTGGGTCAAAAAGGGTTTGATATGAGTTAGATTGGATATAAGTAATTAGATTTGTATTGCATAGAAATTGATCAATTAAAGTTAAGACCATTTTCAACCTAATCCAATTCACCGTTTGGCAGATCTACAATTAGACTACCATATTAAATAGAAAGACTAAGCACATCCTAAAGATTCCATTTTTCACTAGGTCAATTGGAGATTCTAACCAATCACGAAGGATATAAGGTAATCTATCCAAGCACTTGACCTTTTTGCTTGATTTTTCGTTGATTTGCTCGAAATTTTCGGTGATGTTTTTCTATGAAACACATATCAAAGGTAATCTACTGAGATGAGTCAAGTCAATTGATGTTTCCTTTTCTTTTATTTTTGGTCAAGGTGTTTCCTGGTTTGATGAGTCAATTTTATCAGTAGTTAGGGTTCCGTTCTTGCGATACGTGCTTTTATGTGTAACATATCATGCCCCATTAGGTAGAATGATTGGTTTACATGTTTCTTCAAGAGTTGATTCTATTCTTGCTAAAATTGCAATCATGTTTTTACCTTTCTTAGGGCTGAATCTCTTTTGCAAGGTTGTTTATTTTTCTTTTGTTTGTTAAAATGTCAAGAGGTAAAGAAAATCATTGATTATAATTTATTGAAATACGAAATCATTCATAAGCCTTGTTGTTTAGAATCCATTATCTTGCATATGTGATGTTGCTGCACTAGCCTTCTTGATCCTTTTAGCGATTCCTTTATTTCTTTTGAATGTTTGCTATTGGGTTTACCTTTGAGATAAAGTATTTGTCTTGATTGGCTCAATGAAAATTCTTATTATTGCTCATAAATGGAAAATAATGATGTTAATGGTGCAATAATAGGTGCAGCTGCGTCAATAATGGCATGTTAGTAATGGAGGATGAAGTTTCTAGGAGTCAGACACCGCAAGTGCCACATGGAAAAGAGATTTTGAGAGAGAGTTATTCACGAACCTTGTTTTACATTCATGAGATACTAATTGTGTCAATCAAGTACATATGAGACCATAAGTTTTCTTTGAATTGTGTAGAGTTCTTTGGTCAAATAATTGGTTGCACGAAACGGTAAATATGTCAATCAAAGAGCAAGTTGCTAGTCTTTTGCTATATTTCAGGGCATAATGTGAGATAAAGAGTGGTAGAGCCAAAGTTCAATAGGTCTATTGGGACCATTCATCAATACTTTAAAATTGTCTTACAAGCAATTCTAAAATATACAAGCATGTTATAAGACCACCGGACGACAATATCCAAGAATAGAAGATTTTATCCATACTTTAAGGTATGTAATATGACAAATATCACGAACTTTATTTTGATAGTATGTCGTTACATTTACTTATTAATTGAGTACCTTGGGATTGTATTGAAACTCTTGATGGTACTTATGTCCGTGTATCGGTTCCTCCATAAATTCAAGGTTTGAGGTCGAAAAGAAAAAACAACACAAAATGTTCTTGCAACTCTTACTTTTGATTTAAAATTCATTTATGTGTTGGCCGGTTGGGAAGGCATGGCACATGACTCTCATATCCTTACAAATGCACTTTCAAGGCCTTGAGGAATGAATAGACTATTCCATACTTTCTATAAAATTTATACCCTTCTTTCCTAAAACATGTTGTTAAAACTTTAGAGAAAATTGGTAGGTAAATACTATCTTGCTGATACCAGATACAGCATTCAATTGGGAATAATTTCTCCAAATCGTGGAGTTTGATATCACAAGAGGTAGTTTGATGACCGCTCAACTGAGAATGAGAATGAGTTGTTTAATCATCACCATAATGAGAATGAGTTGTTTAATCATCACCATTCATTTTTACAGTTTGCAATAAATAAATAAATAAAAGCATTCGGGCTCCTAAAAAGATGTTTTTATGTATTGGATGCCAGACCCTTTTGGTCTTCTGATATTCAAGTTGATATAGTTTTAGCATGTTGTATTTTATATAACTTCATTATAAGAGTTGACCCTTATGATCCTCTTATAAAAGAACTAAATGTAGAGGTCCAATTTCAAAGTCAAGAAAGAAGACATCAACAAACACACATAGGAGAGGGAGGAAAATAGAGAGTGGGCAGCGAAAAGAGATGGTATCGCACGTTTAATGTGGGATAACTATAGTAGGCATAGAATGAATATTTAGTACTTGTATCTTTTTAGAAGTTGTTTGATGATTTTAATGTGACATGAAGTGTAGATTGCTACTTTGTGATTAAAGTTCTTGTTAAATGTGAAACTGATTTACTCTCTATATCAATGTGATTTTTTTTGTCTCATTAGTCAAATGATGTGTATTCTTGTGTCATTCTTTGTTTGTCACAATTTCTTATGTGGGATATGTCTGATAATGTAGCAATGGGCAAGACTAGAGAAGGGAAGACCAAGCATTTCAGATGGTCAGGACCTATAGAGCGTATGTTTTTAGAGATACTAGCTAATGAGGCTTTCAAGCGGAACAAACCTTCAGCGATCTTTAAACCATCTTCCTTTGTTCAAGTTGCTCAAGTTATAAATGAGAAATTTGGGACTGAATGTGAGCCTAATCATGTGGACAATTATCTTAGAACTATTAAAAATAATTGGTCTACCATCCGAAAATTGCAGGTTAAGAGTGGATTTCAGTGGGACCACAACTGGAAGATGATCACGATTGTTCGGAAGGAACTCTATGATGAATAAATAATGGTAATAGCTTTTTTCAGATTTCAATATAACTTAATACTATTAGTATTTGTGATCCAAAAATTGCAGCTTGTGTTTATATGTACCTTGATATTCTATAGTTTGTTATATTCGAGTAACTAGAAATTTTGATTCAAGTGGTTTGTTATGCATGAACCATGTTGAGACATGTAGGATTTGGAGGCTGCTATGCTTTTGTTTGCTTATGCATCATATGCTCTTTACATATAAAAAAAACTAGGACAAAGATGATGATCAGATTGTAAGAGTTACTATAATCATAACTGGCAAATCTACCTATTTAGATTCTTGTTTTTTTGTGATTTTTTTGTAGTTACACCTTATCCATAAGAAGTACTTGAACAAGAAAATCAAAATGTACAGTGAACTCGCTTTGGTGGCTAGAAAAGACATGGCTACAGGATGCTTTGCAAAACAATTTGGAAACATCGACTTGCCTCCTTTTGGGGATGTGGACTTCTCAACTGAATTAGATGATAGTAATGACAATACCACGAAAGGAATAGAAGATCCTTCAAGATTTAATAGAAAGCAAAGTCGTGCCACTGACAAGGATGATAGAGTTTGTGTGACATCCTGAATTTCTAATTCTATTTTCAATAAATTGAAATGGGCATTTCATCTCGTGCACATATAGTTCTTTTCCCGAACCGATCACTCACGGGATAACTAGTCTACTAGGTGAAGCCGTTAAGAAATTCTAATGCATCGGACTTGAGAATTTGACCGGAAACGACCTTTCGACCGATTTAATCTGCAAGGGTCATTACGGCACGGTTAAAAATCGATTAGAGACCGGAGATAGGTCGACTCGATGAGGCATGTGATCGAGTGTGGGTGATTCCACCAGATCGCACAATTCTTGTCGATCGGCACTAGACCGGCTTTTCGTCGTTTGGGTACCCGTGTCCGTGTTTGAAACCTTGAGATTATCCCGACAACCGAGAGTCGCCAATGTGTCAAAGATGTACATTGTGGCTTGAATTGATCAACCACAGGTCAAATGCACGAAAATTTCTAAAAGCTACCCGGTGGATTAGTACGCGCTAATATCATGCCAGAGTGAAATTAACTTGAAATTAAGATCGAATTTAGAAATTGGAAGTCCTGGTGTGTCACAAATCATTTTAGGATCATTGACTCATCTTTGGAAGATTTTTCATGCAAGCCGAGTTTTTTAGCAAAATAATCAAGGTATGGCTAATTTGGTTCGGAAAATTGGTGGGCCCGCTTTTGGTTGTACTTTTGAGATCTAAGAGGGTTTTATGGTCAAGTAAATATGTGAATTGAAGTGTGGTGACATTGGATTAATTTTATGGACTTCAATTTGGTTCAATTAGAGGAGAATTGAAGACTTTGAATTTTATGCCCGTGGAAAATGAAATTGAACCTATTGGATTAAGGTTGTGGGAGGTTGGAGTTAGTGGATTGTGACATCACAAGTGATGTCATGGTGTGGGGGCAAGAGTGGCTAGGATCTTGACAAGTGGATGGTGGGGATTGGCTCTTGGAAAGGTGGGATGTCACTTCCCCCGTCCCATCATCTTCTTCCTTCGAATCAAGGGGAGTTGTCTTGAAATTTGGAGGAGAGAGAGAGGAACGACCAGCAGCTCGCCGGCCGCCCCTTCCGCCCGCTCGGCCGCTCGTCGCCGAGCCGCCGCCTAGCCGCCGTGAGCCGCCACCGGTCGCCGCTCGAGCCGCCGCCACCCTTCACCGCCGTTCCTCCGCCCGATCCAAGCTCGGATCCGCTTCTTCTCGGCCCCAAGTTGCAGCCAAGAAAAATGGGTATGGCAGCTGCTTCGTGGCCCATTTTGGCCGGCTTCCCGGCCCCGGAGTTTAGGTCCGCCTTCGGGAAAGTCGATCCCCTCGTCGCCCTCGTCGTTTTGGTCCGCTCGGCTCGCTAATCCGGTGAGTTTAGCTCCTAATCCTTCGATTAGTGCCTAAACTTGCTTAGGGTTGGTTTAGTTAGATTTAATTCTAGTCTAGGTGATTAAATTAAGTTGTATTAGCTCTAAGATAGGTGGTTAGATGGATGGATTAAATTAGTTTAGCTTAATCTTGTTTTATTTGCTTAATTGTGCATATGTGTTTAATTAAGCTTGTGTTGCTTAATTAATTATTTGATTGTTTTAATTAATGTTTTTAATGATTTCTGAGTTTAAATTATCATTTATTAAATTCTGGAAATTTTGTTCACTCGACACTATTCACGATTTAATGTTCACGAGATCGTTCACGAACACCGTTCACAAAACACGTTCACCCGAGAACGAAAAGTTTCTAATTTCATGTGGGTTTAATCCTATGAAGTGATTGGATGTGTTATTGCATAAACATCTGCATGAATTGAATGATGATTTGTGCAATTGTGTGGTGATTGGAAAATTGGATTTTATTGAGAAAATCCCGGTGTCGAGTTTGGACACCGAAAATGGATTTTAAGTATTATATCAAACAGTGGGGTTTGAAAAAGGAAAGTATCGTTTTACGGTTCGAATTGACGTGTACCCACGCACGACTACTTTCGCGGATGTTTTTAATACGAAGAAAAGAGGCCGGGATTACTATTTTAATCGAGGCATTTGAGTGAAATGCAAAGTATCCTGGGCCGATAATGAATTGTTGTGTGTTGGCTAATGAGGGACCGTCCCTGAGTCTGTTGAGCTAGACGTGCCCCTATATGGGATGCTCGCGCAATGGATGCCGGTCCTTGATAGAGAGGCCGGGCCGACGGACCGATGCTCCTTCGGGAATGCCGTCGACGTAGTGACGAAGCCGTGCTCCAAGGGGGAGACGATGCTCCTTCGGGAATGCCGTCGACGTAGTGACGGCCGTGCTCCAAGGGGGAGACGATGCTCCTTCGGGAATGCCGTCGACGTAGAGACGAAGCCGCGCTCCACGGGGGAGGCGATGCTGGCGGCTAATGTCGTAGATAGCTGAAATTCGAGTAGGCTATGCCCTTGTGTGGCAGTGAATAATAATTGGAACGCATGCTGAGTGTTATTGATGCGCCGAATTATGGGACGAAATTGTGTGCCACGGAATGGGACGTGTCATAATGATTTGGTCTTATAATCAGAACCCATGTGATTGACTGAGATGAGTAAGGCGTTTCAATTGTTGTATGCATTGAATATATGCATTGTGTTTATGAATTGTGATAATGTGCAAGAATGCATGAGAATCATGGCATTTGTGATTTCAGTCATGCGGGAGTTAAGCACATTGTTTATGGCACGCACGCATGACTCGATAACGTGCGGGTGTGGCAATGGCCGGGTGAGATCGCTTGCGATGCGACTCGTATGTGATTGATGAAATGTATCATCTAATGGCCATGTGCATTGCGTGTATCGTGTTGAATTATAACGTGCGGGGTATGGCATAACGGGTAAGGTTGTATGCGAATCGGCCGTTGGTTGTTGCTTGTGGTGGGGTAGTTCGGATAGATACCCCGAGTTGAGTTGGCGTACTAACCGGGGCTTAGGGGGAAGAACTCGCTGAGATTTTATCTCCTTGGTTATTAAATAACCATTTTCGGTCCTTAGTGTGAAGAGCCGGGAGCTTGAAGCGGAAGGGTCGGGGAGCATAGGTGGCTCGGTAGTTCTTTATGACATAGACCTTTCCGTATAAGCTTGAAGTGTTTATAAAAGTGTATTTGATTCGCGGTTGTCCCGCTTTTCTATCCCGTATTCCATTGTCGGGGTTTTATAATACGTTCGCTTGCGCAATAATAAATGAATGGGGTCGGCGACACTACCTGGGAATGTCGCATTTGCATGACCATGGTGGGATGTTGGCGCGCTCGAGGTTCGGAGCGTGACAGTTTGCAATGCTCTCAGAGCAAATTGGAGAGGTTGCTAATGCAATGAAAAAGTTGAGTCAAAATCAATTAGTTGTTGCTGAGCTCTACAAAGAAGTGATGGGAGTTGAAGGTTTTGATGAAGCTACCCTTGTATATGCCTTTGATTATCTAGTGAACAAGGAGAGAGTTGCAAAAGCATTCATTGTCAAGAGTGCTAAGCTAAAGAAGTTATGGCTTGAAGATTTCTTAAATAGAAGAGAAAGTGGATATTGACAAGCCTCAGACATTAAATGTTTGTTCTTGATACCATCTAAATGTTAGACTTGTTCTTTGGTTACTTGTAGTAGCTATCCAAGCAGCTTTTTGTGGCACAATCTATCCTAATGTATCATGGGAAGATGAAATGTTTAGCTCATGTACTGCATGGGATATCGTGAGGAAAAAAATGCAATAAAGACCTCTTGTTTTCTATTTGATTGCTTTTTAAAACTATAGTTGCTACAGCAGCCTGAGAAACATGAACCTGCTTGGCAACTTTAACGAGGGCAGAACTCATCAACTTGAGTTGCTCGGTGAAACTAGAAGTGTCCTTTGCGGCGTCTATGGGCAATTCAAGATAACTTGCAAAGAGCCGCATGGAAGGCACGTCAATCTGAAGAGTGCCAAAGGTATTGAAGCGATCAATGAGATCGTTTGGACTTGCTCTTGTAATTGGGAAATCATGTCCATTTTCGAAGAATACGTGTATAAATTCAGGTTTCCTTTTCATTTTGCAAGTTCAAATTCTAGATTTACTAGACTAATCGAGAAAATCCATTTATTAAGTAACATAGACTTAATAAATTAATTTGAAAGTTTGAGGCACACTAATGTTAATTGTTAGTTCAAATGTTATTTAATCATTTTTCAAATGCGATTTAAACACCAAATAATACTTTCCATCATATATAACCAAATAAATAAAAATTAATCATTTTCCTAGAAAATAGTTTCACGGAAATATTTTTGAAAAACGTTATGTTTTCCGTAAAACAAAACAAACGCACTCCAAATATAAAAAGGAGATCATTTTGGAAAATAATAAAAAAAGATGGACGGTTTTAAACCTTTGGGCAAACGAAGAGGAATGACTGGTTTTGGCTTGATATTTTTTTCCTTTTTTTATAAAAAAAATTTGCTATGGAAAAAAATACTAATTATAATAAAGAATTATAACATGAATTTACTTAGAAGTGGGCTCATGAGTAATCCGAAATCTACTATTCCATGCATCAAACGGATAGCCGACGATGGCATCAAGCTCTTGCCAGCTCCGACGAATACGTTAGCTCCGCCATAAGTAGGAGTAAATCGGCTATGATCGAATCTTGTATACAGGTCCTCCCGAATACAGAAGTTCTTAAACGAAGAGAGACCCGCATGGCTACGAATCTTAGTGCGTTCATCAAACGAGGCGTTCAAATCATCAATGCATCGGCTTGCTGCTGATCCCTGAACCTGCTTTTAGCAAGCTCTCTTATTCCCTTTCGCAATGTACAGTTGATTCGCCGGGATATGAATCGAGAGTAACGGCATGTCGTAGGCTGACAGACGGCGACTCGTTCAGCGGAACACCAGATTGTGGCAGGTATTGTCGCAAGGGTAGGGACAGTCGATGGCCTTGACGCCGCCTCGATTGAAATACCAGTTCCCGACCGACTCTGCGATGCCCTGCCACCGCGGAACGCCCAATGCATGAACAATGCAGTTAATAATCCAAAACTAAGAGGCGGATGTTGGTGTGCAGATTGTGTGATTTTGTTCGACGTGTATGCTGCAATTGAATAAAAAGAGATCGTATCGCGAGTCAAAGTTATAAGTACCTTGTTTCTAATGTGAGGCGACACGGGGGCAAACCATGTGTCCTGCCTCTCGGTCTGGCAATGAGAGAAGCAAGAATTTATGAAGAGTCCGTTCTTGCTGGACCTCGAGAAGCTGGTGAGGGCTCTCAGCATTTGATACCGAAAATCTGCATTGTCGGGTACATCATGCAACAATGCTCACGTTATTTTATTTCAAGCGATTGAAGCCAGCTGAAATGATGCATACTAGAGAGCATTCATTCTTCCAACATTGTGCGAAGAGGGAAAAGGAGAAAATTGTGAAGACGGCAACGACATTATCCGAGCAGACCTTGCAAAAAATTAATCTGTGGGGCGGTACAATAGGCGTGGTTCTTTCTGCATCGACTCCAGTAGCCGCGAGGATCAGCCGATGGAGGAGCTAGGCTTGCCAAGACCTGATTAAACCGATGAAAATCATTCAGGAAACAGAAGTTCGTGGAGGCAGACAACTATAGACTATAGTGACCCGATGAACTAGTCCTCAATCATCTGTGAGGACGCGCATCGGAGCGCATATTAAACAAGAGAGAACAAAATACAAATAGAAAGGTTCGGTCGAATCGGAAAACTTGCTTTAAAAATGGGATATACCTGCCAGGTATCGTAAGCTGCATTCACGAGAAACAACGGAGTCTTGACAGTGCCAATCAGATGCTGTGGAAAGAAGCACTGGAAAAGGAGGGAAATATTAGAATGACGGTATCACGATATCAATCGTGGAACCAACATGCGCGAAAAAACAAGAGAAGGAAAATTACTAAGGTGGGATTCAGATGATTGGTACAGCTCCCCGGAAGGTTCTTTTGAACTCCCTGTAAAAACACAGAAATCAGCCGTTTCCTGAGTATGATGTCGCCAATCCTAAGTACAATCCAAGAGAACGAGCAATACAAAGATGCACGGTGAAATAAAACACAGGGCTAATGCGTGAATACAAATCACAGCCGTCTGACAGTTCAACGTGTTCCGAAATTCCAGGAAAAAGGTAATAGTCACAGCCCAGTTCTTTACAACCTCGTTGACTATATTTTTAGCACAGATGATTATCTCTCTTGCTTTTTAACTTTGTGGTCCATGAGCATGATTCTATTTTACCAGCAAAAAGAGCTGATTTGTTCATGAGACATAATGAATGGTTAGGCCCATCTTCAAAGTGGAAAGCTATCTTATGCAATAATGGAAGAACCACAAAAAGGGCACCTGTAGGTTAACCACTCCTCTGAACATCCTTCTTAAAGTGCGCCTCCCCGACACATCCATCCTGAAATTTTGCGACAAAATCAGCACAAGCATTTGGCAGCAAAGTAAAGATCTACAACTGTAGAGACGACAAAAAAGTTGGAGACTGTAATTACGCATCGAGGAACATTCCACCGTCACTCAGGCACTTGACTCTTGTGTAACCCGAGAAAAGATTTCGGAATTCATCGCAGTGCAGTATAGAAGCCACACCGCCCGCACTACACCCGGAAAGAAGAGCCTAGAATACCAAAAGATAAATAAGTAGGAGAAAGAAGAACAGAAAAGCAGAAGGACAAAGGCTTCAGAATAAGTGCAAGAAAGAAGGAGAAATGACTTATCAAGATGCTTCATGAGAACCTGATTAGCATAGCGCATTCCCTTCGACATCAACTCTTCCATTGCAGCTGACCAAATGCGTTGTCCTCGAAAATATAATTGCGCTGCCTGAGACCACAAATACATGGAAGAAATTTCTCACTGAGCCACTGGTGTGATAGCGTCGATAAGTATAAATGATGATTTGCATAAGAAACCCAAATAGACGTTATGTATGAGAAAACGAATTTGATTCCCTCAATAGTCTAGTCAAAGGAGCAAACTCCAATAAGAGTTTATGCAGCAGAGAAGCTAAGCCTATGAAACTTCAGGCAAATGAGGACACAAAAGAACAGGCAATAACAGCTTGAGATAGAAAGGAGACATAAAAATCAAATTTTGATAAGTTGGTAAGGGCTTAAATAGAGCTACTAGGCAGCAAATGGTATTTAGTTCTCAGTAAGCACACGCAAAATAGGAATAAGGTAGAACTTAGAAGATGTAAAATTGAGATTTTTGTATGTCTGTATTTACAAATTTGTCCATTTACAGACACATTTGCAAATAGTTTACTTTGAATGTCAAATTGTTTGCAATGTTTGCTCGCACATTGCAGAAAAAATCATTCAAAAGCAGAATATGCATTAGCAGCGGTGCACATAAATGTAAATTCAGTTTCTTTGTTTTTTCAAAATTTATGTTCTTAGAAAAGGTAAAAGGACATTCTCAACATTTGTAGTCAAGAGCAATGTCATCCGGAATATTATGAATTCACCGTGCTGAAGCTAAATCTGAAGATTTGCATGTTCAAACGTTTGTACTGACCTGATTTTGACTGTCCCCACTAAAAGAAGCTCCGTCACAGTAACGGATTTTGACTCTGTTCCAATTGAAAAAATCTGCAAGGGTTATATTCGAATCCAGAATTGCTAATAAGTAACTCATGTGACAAGAGAAGAGACATACAGAACACTTAAAAGAGTTGGATGTTGACAAACTAAAGATGGTATTCAGAAATAACCAGGATTTTCAGCAGCTTGGTTGCTCAATATCCCAGTAAAGGGAATCTGCCGCTCCATGTATGTGGACGAACCACGGCGCGTCTTCTTACGGTAAACACAGTTTCTGATTGTATCACACCATCCTCCTCCCTGTCATCCACATAAGAGAATGCCCAAGTTCGAGTAAGAATTGAAATTGGTATCACAGAGGCTCTAAATTGGGAAAAATTCTCATGGATGTCTTTGCTTGTGAACCAATGTTCATAAACTCATATGCGTAAATCTATCGAATGCTGCTCGGGCAATTGACTGAATTATAAGCCTAGTACTAATAAAACACTCCAAATCTAGTGCAGAAGAAGCACCAAAATATCCGCTATGTCAACCAATACATTTCCAACTCAAATTTCATGCCTCAACCATCAAATCACACTCAACGCTGTCAAAAAAACTACCAACCTAGTCTCTTTCAACAATGAGACCACCTGGTAAAGCAGAAAAAATCTAGGTAAGTAATAACTTGCAGACCAATAAAAATGAACTTACCACCCGAATTAATGCAAAAGGACAATATGGATCTGTATCAACAAGTTGCTGAATTGACAAACCACAATAGGGATTCTGTGGGGGAAAAGAGCTAACCGATTACTGCTTTGTGGAGGGATAATGACATACCTCCAACTGAATGAGCCAACTATTAGCACCCGATCCGTATCCTCGGTGGAGGTGATAACCTGGTAAGCTCCCATCAAGGCAGACTGCATAATTCATGTTTAAATTCATGTAAAAACAATCCATATATATGTGTGTGTGTGCGCTGTGTCGTTCAAATTCATGTTAATTCAACTAGTCGTCAATAATGCAGCATCATGTAAATTGAATCTAATCACGAACTGATCCTAAGCTAGTTACTTTCACAGGCAACCAAAGCATCAACAATTCTAGTTGCATGCATTTTTTTCCCCTCTAAACAAGAAATGGAGCAACTTGCAAACATATTTCCAAGCTTGAAGCACCAAAACAGAGACACAAACCAAAAATTAGCAAAGGGAACCTTTGAGATGGGTAAGGGGTTTTTGCTTTACCTGCAATTTTTTTTATTATTCGAACGATATAAAAAGAAACAACTTTAAAATAAAAATGTCAAAGCAAGAACTCTCTCTACCTGCACCTTTGGCAGCAGCACCATAAATAAGAGTAAGACCCACCATCAATGGCCTCCCACTGATGCCATATTCGGCGTCACCGTAGCTATAGAGCAGTTCTGTCATGTTCATGTCCTCATACCCATTTGCCCAATTCATAAACACCAATGCCATGAACATCACAGAGCCAAAAGGCTTCATCTTTTTCCGCCGAACACTATGATTCTCACTCTGAAACAAAATACACATACAGGAGAGAGTGAACTCGCGTTGCTTTATATAAGGAAATATCCAACTGCTCATTTAAGAGCACAGGCCTTTTTTTCAATTTTCAATTGCTTTTGAGCTGGAGAGACAGACAGACAGACAGACAGAGAAGTAATGTCGTGTTGTAACAGTGATAGCAGCGAGTGATACACAGTGTCAGAAAATTGGCGGTCTCTTGTTTTGAACCGGATATTTAATGTAGAGGAACTCTTTAGTAAAGACCAGTGTGCCATCGAATGCAGTCGGTAACCGACATCGAAAAGAAAACATCACCTGAAACGACTGCAAAGTGCAAACAAATTGAGGGAGGCGATCAAGAAACAGACCCATGTTTTGTATTGACATGTTTTTAAGACAAGATACCAAAGAGAAAGGGCAGAGAGGCAAGACCGTAGCACGCAAGAAAAGAGCAAGAGAAGCTGATTTTATTCAAACAGAAAATGAAACATCAACTGAAAACGACTGCAAAGTGCAAACAAGTTGAGGGAGGCCATCAAGAAACACACCCATTTTTTTTATTAACATCTTTGGGGACAAGATACCAAAGAAAAAGGGCTGAGAGACAAGACTGTACGCAAGCAAGAAAACAGCAAGAGAAGCTGATTTTATTCACACACGGAAAAAAGAGAGAGAAGCTGGTTCTGTGATTCCTCGTGGCCTGCAATCTCGCCGCTGGCCACTTACTGAATTTTCATGGACTGGAACATAAGTGGAGTCTATACGAGGCACCATTATACCAGCGCAGGATATGCAATAATTGCGGGAAATGATGGTGGGGCTGTGTTGGGATAGGATGAGATGTCACATTTCTTGCCCAGTACCATTTATTCACATCGTTGAAGCTTCAAGAGGGATCGAAAGAGGAAAAGGGAGGGTGCGAAAGGAAGTCTTTTAATATGGTATGACATTACTTTGTCTTATTCCATTAAAGTCCAATTTCTGTTTTTCAGAATTTTTATTTCTCAAAGAAAAAGACATTTCCTAACATGACTAATTGTCCTGATCTTTATATAATGTCGTGAAAAAGCAAATCAATCACATTCTAATAAAAGTGATTCTGTATTGCAAAAAGAGCCCTTTATAATTTCAAAGTTCGAAAAAAAAAATGAAGAATTTATCTGGCTTGCTATATGATATACATGGTGTATGCCATACATTTATTTAAGGTTGGTTATCTCTAAAATTAATTGGTAAGTTTAACGGACAAGTGGAAATTGGTAGATTAAAAAAATTGGTAAATTAAAAGAAATGAAATAAAAGTGGGTAAAGAAATGTAAATAAGAATTGATAAACCAAAACTAATGGACAACCTAATGAGAGAAAAACTGACTATAAAAATTGATTAATTTATATAAGAGTTGATAAATTTAAGACATTTGGAAGAAAGAAAAATAAAAATTGATAAGTAACGCAAATGATAGTGGGTAGCCCAAATTTGACAGTAATTTAATGAGATAAAAACTTGGTAAGTTGCTTAAATAGAGATTGGAAATTTTTAATGGGAGTTTGTACTTTTAAGACGCTAGTGAAAAAGGCAAACAAAAGTTAATAAAAGACGAGAACAATTAGTAATTTGCATTATGTCAAAACAATTGGTATTTCATGAAAATGTTAATAAGTCACTAACAAGTAATTGAGAAATTAGATGATTAATAATTTCTTCTAACAGCGATTCTTTTACTTTCACCAACTCCTTTGGCATGGAAAAAACAATTTTTTTTTTTTTTTTTTGGGAATTAAGTAATAGAATCATCCGTCTATATGTGTCAATATGGATGATACATATATTAATATTCGAATTAAATGTCCGAATATACCATGAATGGACTAAAAAGGTCAACATGCAAATCACGTGCATATAATTCATGTCGCGATTATGATTAAACTCATTTCAAATGCATTTAATCGGGTGCTGTAGATACGGATTGTGCTCGAAAATCATTGGTCCTATTCAAAGGCGACAACTCTTTTTGGGTAAAAAATTAATTTTTCTTGAATTATCTTTTTCGCCATTAAGAAAAGTGATACAAACGTGAAAAAATAACTATGACTTCATTAAAAAAGTGAAAATAAAAAATTTAAAAGTACGAGCTCGAGGGAGAGGAACCTGCGGAGGGGAGGGCACCGACAAATTGGTGGTAAACGCTTTTTGCTCGGGAGATATGAATGGGAGATTTGTTAGAGCGTCACTCTCGCTCCATCGCTCGGAAGACATCGCTATCACCATCATCTGTAAAGCTTTGGAAGAAGATGAGAAAGTCTTGCTATTGATATGTTATGAATGGATGTAGTGAGATAAGGGAGGACACCGCTATCGTCACCGTCCAATTGATATCCCACATGTCTTTTTCTACCATTTTCTATACTCTTTATAAACTTGTAAACTCAAGAATTTGAATCGATATTGCATCAAAATTAGGTTTGTTGTGATTACGGTGAATTAATAGATCAACGAAAGTGAGCAAAATGAGATTCATTTTTTTAGTTCATCTATCTCATTAGTTCATGTATTTTTTGAGTTCATCTATCTTTTAAATTCTTATATTTCTTGAGTTTATGTATTTCTTGGATTTTTTTACCTATTTAATTCATGTACCATAACTTCTTAAGCTCTATGAATAGATTTGAAATTCTTCATCTAAAGTATCACTCGAATCACTTGCATCTTCTCACTTCAATTTTTCTCTAAGTGTGCCAGTCTCAATAAGTGCTCGATAGAGCCCTGTATGTATGGTGCTAATTCAAACGGGTTCAAGATGTTGTATCTAGGGAGACATAGGCATTGTTTGGTAACCATCCAAACAGTGCCTGATTCTGATTTTTTATTCCCAGAATCAGTTTGGGATAAGAATCGCGTTTGGTAAAAATTTTGTTCCCGGGAACAGATTTGGACAAGAATTGAGAATAAAAAAAAAAAATGTGATTCTCCGTCCGAGAATCAAAAAAAGAATCAAGTCTCCTTCTTTCCTTTTGTCATCCCGCAACTGCCGTCCGCCGCCACCGGTCGCCGTCCGCCGGTCCGGCGAGCTCTCCGGAGGCTCGCCAGGGCAGGGCGAGGTCTGGTGAGCTCGCCGGAGGCAAGCCCAGCCACCGGCGATGCTTGGCCTCGCCCCCCCCGGCGGCCGGCCCGCCACCGAGGGTGGCCGGGCGAGCCTCACTGGCTAGGCGAGCCTCACCCAGCCCCGCCGAGGCTCGGCCAGTGACGCTCCGGTGAGCGTCGCCAGTCCGGCGATCGGCCACATGAAGAAGAAGAAGAATAGGAGAAAAGGGCAAAAAAGAAAAGAAAAAAAGGAAAAAAGTAAAAAAATTATTTAAAAATTAAAAGAAATTGATTTGGAACATAATCAATGAGCACGGTATCTAACGCAATTCTATTCCAGAATCAAAAATTTTGGACAGTTACCAAACGCGTTTTTTACTCAGAATCAGTTCCCGGGAACAAAATAAAAAATAATCATTTCTGGTCAGAATCAGTTCTCGGAAATAGAATTGTTACCAAACGCGCCCATGGTAGCTCGTGAAGTTGCTTAAAAGCATTGGCAAAAACAATTGCTTTAAGGATATTTAATCAATGGTACCTCACCTTTCTATTTAATTTTTTGTTGTCATTTTCTCGAACATATTAATTTCTGGTTACAACTATACTCTTCCTCCAAGATGTCATTTCTTCTATGATCTTTCAATTGGGTTTACACGCAATTCGTACATAGGAGATCTCCTTCCTTTTAGTTGGACATTTTAATACACATAACTGTCTCGCCATAGTTATCTAAGAACTTTGATTATCTATGCTGGTTGTGATCCTTAGATCCCGTGGTGGGTGGGCGGGTGAGTGTGTTAGTTAGAGAGAGATCCATGACCGCCATCAATACCTGCAAAATCAACTCCTGAGGATCTATTTCAAAGAAAGAGACCTAGTGGCGGCTCAAGAGCAATAAACGCCGTCGTGACAGCCCGAGTATGGTGATTGCCTCGACGACAATCACGGCAGGTTAGTTCAACCGATTCCCGCCGCTCTCTCTCTCTCTCACAGTGCTCTCTTTCATCCTTTTTTTCCCCTTGTTTTTCCTTAACCAATCCCCACATAATCAAATGATAGTACCTCCAGCTTATTTTAACGTAGCCAACTCGGAGAGCAGCATCAACCATAGGGTAACATTAAATCGTGCTCATTACTTGCGAAAAGCTGACGGCCCCCCTCAAAAATCTCGTGAAACATTTCATGGCAGGTGGACCATTATAAAACGTCGACATCTCTTCTTTTATTTTCATATTTTTTTGTGCATCGCTTTAATTTCAACGAAATTTGGAATATTCGTACACTTCTTTTTATTTCCTAAAAAATGAATAATTTTAAAAAAACTTTAAGGAGATATTATTTGAATCATTTATTTTTCATACAATCATTGTGACATGTCCATCACTCAATCCATCGTGGTAATGTTGTCACGCGGACAAATATCAGGCTCCTTAATTTTCGGTACTCGTGCCTTACAGCTGCTCTGCATGTCGGACATAACAGCCAAACAATATGGGAAAGTTTAGGCCCCACCCCGGTCACAAAAATCAGCTTCGACATTGGGACTCATCATGATTTGAAACTTTTCTTGAAACTTTGAATGAGGGAAGGGGTTTATTGGCCCATTGTGGAAATAAAACTTATTCTCTGCTGCTCCTCATTTCCCTGTACCACGCCTGGTGACTTTCAACCAGGGAAGGCATCGCGGGGATCAGAGCCCGGGGAGTTTTCCCAAAGGGTTAATCGATCCCCGGCGGTTGGATTTGGATCTTTTTCTTCCCAAGTCCAGGAAGTACTAGGACTTTCCTTGTGGTCAGAGCCTTTTAAAAACCTGCTCAGATCTTCTCTGAAGCTCTGAAGAAAAGCTGGGGTTTTGATTTTCTTTCTTTTTCCCTTTGCTGTGGTTAGTTTTTAATTGTCATTTCCCTTTGAATGTTTTGTTTGGATAAAAAAGTTCCATTCCACTCTTTCTGAGGGCCTTCTAGGGATCATTCGCCTTCTGAACCAGCTTCGCAGCCCCTTGGGCCAACCTATGAGGTTTTAGGCGATGGGCCTTGAGAACAAATCTCTCAATTCTTTCAATTTCCATCTTCTAGCCAAGACACAATGATTCATTTGCACGACATGGTCGCTTGAGCATGTATTTTATCTATTGATTACACTGTCAAGATACACGGACCGATCAATCACATCTGATCACGCGTCTCTCTCAATTTAACCTTTTACTTTTGATTGGCTCATTTTCCTTTTCACCATTATTGAGCGATATAATCACAAAATGTAATATATTAATTTGTATGGAGTAGTGACGTAAGATGAAATTTATCCCAATTTTGGAATAGCGGAACACTTTTCAAACTTATTTCCTTGGTCAAAGAGGCCAAAAATTTTGAATCTATTCAATGCCGTCTCTAATCAGTGAAAAAATACATATAAATTTGGCGAAAATACTCCCATAAAAATTATAGTCTCTATCAGATTATCAGTATCTCATTATGTGAGTTAATTTCAGAAAATTCCTTTCCTCATATACTAATATATTGCCTAATGAAGTGATAGTGGTGATATCACAATAAATTAGGGAATGCCTTGAAATATTCGATGATATTCTCAAATGTGTCGTGGCAATACCTTTATAGGAGTTCCCCTTTCCTTCTTGTATATATTTCTTTTAGTTAGGTTTACAAAATTTATAAATACGCACCAAATTGGACTGAAAATAATTGATCGAAAACTTCGATAAGTGCCTTATCAAGACTTCAAAGAATCTATGGCTCAATTTTTTTATATGTGTTAGTCGAGTGTTGAAAAGTGTCGGAGAGTATTAAACACGTGTTGAAATGTTCGACATAAAATGAAAGCTTTTGGAAATTATCGATACTTCCTAGGTTACTAATTCCTTTCCTCACATAAATTGCATAATGAAGTGATGGTCAATATATCACAATAAATCATGAAATGCCTTGAAATATTTCATTACACTCTCAAATGTGACGTGGTAGTAGTAACTCTGTAAGACTTCCTTTTTCCTTCTCGTACATATTAATTCTTAGTTAGGAGAAAGACTTACAAAATATATTAGTACGCACCAAATTGGATTGAAAATAATAGATCGAAAAATCTCCATCACTTCCTTATCAAGACTTTAAAAAATCTAGGCCTTATAAAATTTCAGTAATACCTTTTATGTCTTTTATCTGTAGGCCTTCCTTCTTAAAATGGACCCATTAATGAATAAAATTCAAAACTTATAGTACGATGTTCGAATAGTTTATATCTTAAAGGGAAAATGTCACAAATGGTCCCCATACTATTCTTTCAACGCGATTTGGCCCCCGAACTTTCGATCGGCTCAATTTGGTCCCCGAACTATTGATAAATGTCCAATTTAGTCCCGAACTTTCGATCGGCTCAATTTGGTCCCTAAACTATTGATAAATGTCCGATTTAGTCCTTCGTTACTGTTTTTTATTTTTATTTTTATTATTTTTAATTTTTTTTTTAAATTTTGGCTTCCCTCCGCCGGAGCCGGCGGAGGGAAGCCGGCGTCCGGCGAGGGAGGCCCTTGCCGCCGGCGTCGGGCGGCCCTCGCCAGACGCCGGCGAGGGCGGCCCTCGCCGCGTCCGGCGAGGGCCGCCCTCGCAGATCCGGGCGAGGGAGCCCCTCGCCCGACGCCGGCGAGGACCGCCCTCGCGCCCGCGTCCGGCAAGGGCCGCGAGGGCCGCCCTCGCCGGCGGCCCGGGCGAGGGAGCCCTCGCTCGACGCCGGCGAGGGAGACCCTCGCCGGACGCAGGCGAGGGCCGCCCTCGCAGACCGGGCGAGGGAGCCCTCGCCCGACGCCGGCGAGGACCGCCCCTCGCGCGTCCGGCGAGGGCTGCGAGGGCCGCCCTCGCCGGCGTCTGGCGAGGGCTGCGAGGGCCGCCCTCGCCGGCGTCTGGCGAGGGAGCCCCTCGCTCGACGCCGGCGAGGGCCGCGCCTCGCCGGACGCCGGCTTCCCGGCGGAGGGAAGCCAAAAATTTTAAAAAATTAAAAAAAACAGTAACGAAGGACTAAATCGGACATTTATCAATAGTTCGCGACCAAATCGAGTCGATCGAAAGTTTAGTGACTAAATCGGACATTTATCAATAGTTCGGCGACCAAATCGTTCGATCGAAAGTTCGCGACCAAATCGCGACATCGAAGAATAAGTAATAGTATGGGGACCATTTGTGACATTTTCCCTATCTTAAAAGGGAAAACTTTTTCCAGAAAAGACGTCAATTTTCAATGTAGCGTTTTATTTCAAGTTCTTCCACTATATCCCGAAAGTCGTCAAAAAAAAAAAAAAGTTTTGGAAAAGACAAATATAAGCCCTCGTGCCAGTATTAATTTTCTTTTTTAAAATTTAGAGGCGTTTTGGGCTTTAAAAAAAAAAAAAAAAATCTTCATCTCCACCATCATCGTCATCTTCTTCATCTTCATTTTCTTCATTTTTTTACTGGGCATGCACGATGATGCTAGCGAAAGCTCCTTCTCCTTCCATCAGCCTCAACTCCACACCCTTCACCTCCACCTCCACCTCCGTCGCGTACGCTTTCTCCTTCCGTCCCCGTCTCCTCCCCTCCCGGGCCCTCGGCGCTCGCCGCCCCCGCCTTCCTGGCGGCGGGACCCGTAATTTCGCCGTCCGGTCGGGGGTTTCACGAGGACGCCCTTGGACACTCCGGGGGCCTACCAGCTGATCGACGACGAGACGGGCGAGCGGTTCATCGTCTGGGGCGGCAGCGACGACCCGGCCGACTCCCCGGCTCCGCCCGAGGACGTCCTCCGGTGGAAGCCCGCGAGGAAGAGCGGCGGCGGCGGCGGCGGTTCTAGTGGAGGTGATGCTTCGCTGCGAATTGAGTCTTTGGTCATGTGGATGATTGGGTAGTTTTTGTTTTAAGAGCGTGGCAGATAAAGGGCATTTGTGTCTTACTTTCGCTATCTTTTTTGGGACGATGGTTTGATGTTACTAGTGTACTCTCATTTGGGTTGCTGAGCTGAAAGTTAGGTTAGATTATATCTCAGTAATTGAGCTATACCTTGCGTAGTTTGCATTCAACTGTAGACGTGTTTGATGTGAATGCGCAAATTGAATAACTAATGCGATCCGTTCTGATGACGAATTCCCTTTTATTTGTTGGGGTTTTTTTTTTGGGTGTATGCGTTGTTTAAAATTGGTACCTGAGCCGTTGGAACAACTCAAGCAATTTGTTATATGCATTTCGTGCTGTGCAAATGCCAAAGCTGAACCATTGTGTTCAGATGCATAACAAGTCCAACACTAGTTCTTCTTATGGAGCTTATTTGAATCATGCAGTCTTGGGCAAAAGATTTTGGTTTTCTTAGTTTGGCTCGAAAACGAATATATGCAAACGAGTTAGAAATTTCTCTCCCATTTCAATCTGTGTTAGACTTTCTCACAGCGTACTTAATCCCTCTGTGTAAAGTGTAAAGTCGGAGCTTGGAGATGAATTTGTTTTTACATTGATAAAATGAAATCTGACAGTCATTTCTTCTTTTGCAGGCAATCATCATGGGTCAACGCTGCCTAAAGATCATTCTCCCGCAGCAAGTGTGAGGGGCAGAAGTTTTGGACGATTGAAATCGCAGAGAGTCAAAGCTCTTGCTGAAAAATCTTCCAAGCTAAAGGAAGCGAGTCACAAGGATTATGAACAAGAAATAGAAAATGTGCCTGATCTCTCTTATTCCAAATTGGACCAACAGGGGAAAAGGAAGGAAGCAGCTATCATTGGACTTAAAGGAAAGGATTCGGGTGCTTACCGATCCAAAGCTGCCAAAGACGCTGCAGGGAGGACTGACACTGCAGATGTGGATCATTCAGTGCACCGAACGGAACCCAATAAACATGGCATATCTGCCACCAGAGTAGTTGGAACAGAGCATTCAGTTCGTAGTTCTAATGCAGATTTCAGAGGATGGGGCAGGGGGGTGTCTGTGGATGACTTTAGATCTGAGTCAAAAGATCTAAATTTGCATAGGAAAGTTTCCTCCAATGGTGACTTCTATAGTCGAAAGTCCTTTGAAGATTTGGGTTGTAGGGACTATATGATTGAATCTTTGAGGAAGCAGCAATTTCTGCACCCCTCACATATTCAGGTACATCAATAGTATGACCTACTCAAAGTCAAAGGTTTCAACTTGTTGTTTTCTCTTTTTTGGCTGGTAAATGAAAGGAACTTGGTCGTTGCTTCCTTACTGCTGTTTTAGCTGGCAGAATACTAAATTGGAGCACGTTCTAATTATTTCCATTATATCTACTATCTGCATGATATCCACATTGGGCTTTAAATCAATGATGACCTTGTTTCTGTATAGTTCTAGAGGTAAGCTTGCATTTGTCATCATCAATTTTTTATCTGTAAGCGTGAATTTGTAGCTGATGGATGTGGAAGTCATCGAAGGGCCAACCTATAGCATCGCTCTTTGTCTTTTCCTTCTCATGGGTATTGATAAGTAATTACATCAAGATGTTCTATCTACAACTTGACAAAAGGAAGATCTTCTCCTAGTGTACTGCAACTCAGATTGATGCTAACTATGAATGACTGCAGGCAATGGCATTCAAACCTGTAATTGAGGGAAAGACTTGTATTATAGCTGATCAGAGTGGCTCAGGAAAAACGCTGGCTTATCTTGCACCAGTAGTCCAACGTCTCAGACAAGAAGAACTGCAGGGACTTAGCAAATCCTTCTCACGAAGCCCTCGAGTTGTCATTTTGGTGCCAACTGCTGAGTTAGCTTCACAGGTTGGTAGTTGGTATCCTTTCTTGTGCCTTTTGTTTTACCCTTACGTGCTTTGGCAATCAAGTCACCAACTTTTACTTGTTTATGGCCATTTTAAGCTCTCATCCCATACTGTGATAGGCTCTTGCTTAAGCAGCAAATTTGTAGTAAAAAAGCACTCCAATTTATTTTCGGCGGCAGTCGAATTCTTTTGAACAACGTGTTGCCTATAATACTCAAATTGTCATCTCTTCTTTCAAAAATAAAAATAAAATAAAATATGGAGATTCCTAAGTGTTGCAATCTGAAAGATTGTATTGGGTTCCTGCAAAGACAAATATGCAATTTGAGTGGCACAGTTGCTTATATGATGTGCATAATCCGTTTACGTGGCAAAGCTGGTAATATCCGTGGAGCTGTTGAAAATGTAGGTGTTCTGAATTTGGAGACACTCTGTAGTTTGTTTTATTTATAGCCATGTGTGTTTTTGCTAGTAGTTGATTACACACTAACGTAGCCCACATGAGTGATACTTAATATCTATAGTAAGTTTTATGCAGGTTTTGAGTAACTGCCGATCCATATCAAAGTGTGGGGCTCCATTCCGGTCTATGGTTGCCACGGGTGGTTTCAGGCAGAAAACTCAGCTGGAAAATATAGAAGAAGGTGTTGATGTCCTAATAGCCACTCCTGGTCGCTTTATTTTTCTCATCAAAGAAGGATTTTTGGAGTTGAAGGATCTTAGATGGTAAGCCTGCATTGTATAATGTTGCATGAATGAGTTTGGCTGCACAAGCTATTCAAAATCATCTTCTTCTCATCTGTTTTTGAGAAATGAATGTGATTGTGCTACTGTTTCCTAGATTTAGTACTACCACCATGTATCATTACCATTCTTTGAGGAAAGGAAAATATTAGCGAAATTTCTATTCTTACTCTTACCTACACAGCTGAAACTCGATTTTCTGGCTTCAGTTATGGAGACCTTTGCTTTGATTTACAAAATGGCTAGATATATTGCTATCCGTTAGCCCCAGTAGAAACTTTGAGAAATGACCGGTGACAAATTGTGAAAGCTCCACTCTTCATATTGTTTGATATAGGATATGAAGTTAAAAAATCTCTCGTTAATGGATTTTCCTGCTAAGAATTTGAATGACATCGAAGCCTGGATGGTTTTGGCATTCGGCAGATTTCAGTCCGTGCTATACTACAAACAAAGAATTCTATGTAGCTATAGTGTACTGAAAAATAGAAGAATGGTGTCTTTATACATGTTGCAGATTGTTTTGCAACTTCTGCTATAATTTATGGCTTTATGGCGCAGCGTGATTTTGGATGAGGTGGATATTCTCTGCAAAGATGAGGAGTTTGAAGCAGCTTTTCAAAGCATAATCAATTCTTCACCTGTTGCTACACAGTATCTGTTTGTGACAGCTACATTGCCGGTAGATATATATAACAAAATAGTTGAAATTCTCCCCGACTGTGAAGTGATCATGGGACCTGGCATTCATCGGACAAGCCCTCACCTCGAAGAGGTTGGTTTAAAGATGTATTGTTCCCCTTCCGTTATTTGCCAGTGGATACATTACTGTTATCTAATTTAGGCACACAGGATTCACTTTCGTTTATGTACATTTTTTCTGGATGCTTTTGGACTACTCATAACTAAGCTGTCGTTTATGCTCCCTAAAAGTGATGGAGCATGGTTACCTTGATGCTTTGGATTTGGGGGTGGATTGTTACTGCATATGGTGGGGGAAGATGAGAATTGGAATGAAATTTTTTCCTTGAATGACTCTTAGCACAGATGTATTGATCGTCTATACTATTCTTGTGGTCAAAAGCAGTCTATACTACTAAAGATGCCACCAGCATTCTGTA
This sequence comes from Eucalyptus curtisii, assembly GCA_017140595.1. Lineage (NCBI taxonomy): Eukaryota > Viridiplantae > Streptophyta > Magnoliopsida > Myrtales > Myrtaceae > Eucalyptus > Eucalyptus curtisii. Next base: position 13,592,973 of record CM029504.1, read on the forward strand.
AGACATTAAAACTGCTTGGAGGTGAAGAAAAGGAGAAGGCTCTGAAATTTCATTGATCTCACTGAGATGATTGTGGATTATATTAGGATGCTATCTCTTTCTCTTCTTTCCTCAATTTGCAGAAGAGTTTGTGCAGTTCTCCCGAAAATTCTTTCTATTTCACTTTGCCTGTTTGTTGGTTTTCAGATTTTTACTTTGTACAAAGGTATTATACAAACTAATTTAGGCTGCATATACTGGAGAAGGATTATTTTCGCGACAGTAATCCTAGATAGGCTAAGAGCTTTCTCATTCAGGTTGAACAGTTATCTCCTGTTACATGAAATTGCTTTGTTCTTCCTTCTTGATGAACATGTTGCATAAATTTGCTAAGGTAGCTGACCAGTGGCATTCCTCCTATTTTCCTGTCAACAAGAAAACTGACCAAATACCATTGTAATAGAGGAAAAATTTAACTGTCACATATTATGTCCAGTTTCTTGTAGATTGTAGTGGAGAGGAAGACAGTGAAAAGACTTCAGATACTGCATTCCTGAATAAGAAGTCTGCTCTTATTCAGCTTGCGGAAGAAAGCCCAGTAACCAAAACGATTGTATTCTGTAACAAGGTATGTTGATCTTTCAGTGTGAGCTGCTTGAAATTGATTCATCATTACATTTACTTCTGTCTCCCGCCCATCTTGCTAACTTCTGACCTGGAGTTTGAGAGACAGCTCTGAAGCCACCTCGATGGAGAACTCATCAATACTTTTTAACTCGTCCTTCCTCTTCTCCATATACAGATTGAGACATGTCGAAAAGTTGAAAATGCATTGAAGCGCATTGACAGAAAAGGTGCTCGTACAAGAGTTCTACCTTTTCATGCTGCTGTTTCACAAGAGTTGCGGCAGGCAAATATGAAAGAGTTTGCTGCTTCTCCATCTAAAGATGTCTCCTTGTTTTTGGTTTGCACCGACAGGTATGTACAGTTGCCTTGTCCAAAACTAATCAGACTATGTTTCTAGAGATATATCTGCTCAGCAGCCGAGCTTGATCCCTAAAAGTAAGCCTTTAGTTAAACTATGTGTGGCCTGCAAAGACCCGGGCCTTCAGTTATCAATTCAAGCTTGCACAATTATAACGTAGTCGGTGTCAACAAGAATTAGACGAAAATAGCAATGGCTGGGATAGGCCTTGTTCTGTCTAGTGGATTTTTCAAATTATTGGGCCTGTGTACTTGCAAGCTTTTGGGTATTGGGCTCATTTCCATTTCATTGATGGGCAAGAGCTTAGCGTTAGCTAACACTCGAGGCACTCACCTAGGTGCTCAGGCAAAGCGAGGTGAAGCCTATGCTCCTCACCTCATCTCAGGCAAGGTTTCCTCATTTGAGGTAAGCGCCTGAGGTGAGGTCCTTCTCATGTGAGGTGTTGCCTTAGAAAAGATCTGTCTAGCTTGACATTTTCCCTTCGACTTTTTTATCCTGTCCTTTGTAAAAATGAGGGAAAATGACACAACTAGTTCATGAAGTTTAATCTAATGTGCAATGTGGTTCCTAAATTTTCAATTTGTTTAATATGGTCCATAAACTTTTTGTACATGTTTAGTTTAGTCCCTGAACTGTATGAAAATGGTCAGTGGAGTCCTACTCTTGAATTAATGAAAGGACAATATTGAACATTTCCGTATAATTCAAGGATTAAGTTGAACATGTACTAAAATTTCAGGAATTATATTGAACAAAGTGAAAGTTCAGGGATCACATTGCACACTAGGATAAAGTTCAGGAACCACATTGAAAAAATTAAAAGTTCATTGATCACATTGCACATCGGGTTAAAGTTTAATGACCATTTTTGTCATTATCCCTAAAAATAAAGAACAGAATAGATAAATATCTTTTTGAAAGAGCTGTTGGAAGTGGAGGACAGCTTCTAGGCTCTAAGAAGCCGAAAGATTTTTAGCTTCTTTCATCTCAAAACGGCCACAGTTGTGCTCTCTTGTTCCATTGTCCTCCAAAGCTTGTGAGGAAGGACAGAACCAAAAAAATAAACAATGAAGGTCGATCTACTAATCTTGTAATCCGTCCTTTCTAATTCTTTGTTAACTTTTATACACTCACATCTTGCAGCACTGCATATTTGCTACGATGCAGACCTTGATTAATTTATGATTGAAAGACCTACTAATTTGTTTCTTGATGGCTTAATCCCCACTTTTACTTGGCACCTCCCATCATTCAGCCTAGCGCCTGATGCATTGTGGGCTCTAAGCCTCTTAAGAGGGCCTGGTGCTTTTAACAGCTCTGGTTGTGATGCGGTCAAATAAAAGGTGGCCGCTTTTAACTGTTGGTGGGGTCGCTGGGCACATACAAATTTACCAAAGACATGTCACTCTCATCTTTTTGCGAGATCCTGATGATTTTTCATCCATATGGCAGGGCATCGCGAGGAATCGACTTCACTGGAGTGGATCATGTTATTCTCTTTGACTTCCCGCGGGATCCGAGCGAATATGTCCGCCGTGTTGGAAGAACAGCGAGAGGTGCTGGAGGGACAGGCAAAGCGTTTGTCTTTGCAGTTGGGAAGCAAGTTTCCCTGGCAAGAAGGATAATGGAGAGAAACCGGAAAGGCCATCCCTTGCATGATGTGCCCTCTGCTTATGAGTTGATGAGTTGAGACTTTCATGCACTAAGCAGGATCTGAGTTCATGCCTGCAGTGACAGGAGTAGATTCCATCAGTCCCTTCTTTTTTTCCTGCATGTTACAGATGAGGGCGTGTGGCAAGAAGTGAAAACGCAAAGGGGGTTGTTTGGTTAGAATCTGGTTCTCCCATTTTGCATCTACATGGAGAGGAGGATCACAGAAGAGTCAATGCAATGAAGAGCTTGATATCAAGGTTCGAAACCTATATATTTCAGTCTTTATTCAGTTCATTGTTGAGGAAGATTGATGCTCTTGGGGATCGTGACTGACTTAAGAAGTCTCGGAGGCCTGTGTTGTCTGAAGCTGCACTTTGTCAATAATGAATATGCATTGATAGAAAAGTACGTGACCGGATTCTCTTCTGCATGCAATGAATATATAAAATGACCTGCTGTAGCGAGTTACCGAATGTTATGATATAAAAAGTTTACAAACTTTATTTTGCATGGTGAACTTTACTTTCAAGCTCAATTACTCATTTCAAACGTAAATGAAATTACTTCCTCTAAGGTAAATGACTTCATCTTAAGAGATGTTACTCGTATTATAAATTTCCTTTAAGGTCATACCTTGTAGTTCTTGTACCTAGTAATTTAACTCCAGCATTGTAATTTAACTGATCGTGGTGTAATATGGATTGCACCTATAGTTATTATTTTTCTTTTTCGTGTATTAGTTAAGCTATAGACTTAGTACCATGAGAATGTCAATCACCTCAGCATAGTAATTTAATCTTAAATTGTCGCAGCAACTTGTAATTTGTACTGACCTCGATATGGTTTTCTTACGGTGTAGTTGTAAGAATGGAAAAGACCATTTGACTGGATTGAAAGTTCCATTTCATCCTTTTGAGGTTCTGCGTGGTGTCATTCATAACCTGAACCAGCTTAAAAGCCCTTGGGCCAAACTCTCGATTTAGTAGTCTACATCTTCTAGTCATGGATGGTCTATGGAGTCATGGGCCCGATGTTTCATTCATTATTCATTTTTATTATTATTCCTGCAAAAATGTATATTTCGATTTATCAGTAAAATGTCTGATAAGAAAAATTTTACTGGTAAAAAATTGAGGTGTCAACAACCACCAACGCTTTTACTCATTTAGGTATTGCATTCCATCGTAACATTGAATATTTTGAATCAATTACCAACGTAACGTTACGTGTCTGACTTATTAATTATAATTTTAAAGTCCTCTGGGTCATAGAATGTCATAAAATTTCTAGAATAAGCTAACAATAAAATTACCTCGGTACAATTTAACCGCATGGAGTTCATGCAGGGACAAATGGGATTGAATAATAATGACAAATCTAAAATTAAGACCATAAAAAATTGAAGGAATAATATTACAAAAATCCTCAAATTGATACACTTGTAATAAATTTATCTGAAATTGATTTTTTAACCACAAAAAATGCTAAACTGATATATCTATACAAATTTATTGAAAACTAATTTTTTGGCCACAAAAATCCTAAATTGATATATTTAACAGATCAATACACTTGTGACAAACTGAGGATAAAACCTCAAAGTGGTATTGGCGTGGTGGGGCGCGATGGGGTACAAGGGAGAACCTACTCGAATCATCAATATCATATTCTAGTGCCTAAACTAGGAATGACCAACTTTGATAGAAAATCTTTGACGTGGATGTTGGCCATCTTATGTGGTACGATCGCCACATCGGCGATTTTCGGCCAAAATTAGTTGGAAGGACTACATTATTAAATTGCTAAAAAGTTTATGATTAAATTGACAAATCGTTAAAAAATTTAGAACTGAATTGGCCGTTGTGCAATAATTTAACATTTTTTAGACAATTATCCCCAATAAAAAATGTATAGTACTCCCTACATTATACGATTTTACTTGAATAAATATTATTTTCTGTTAAGTTTCATTGAATTTTCTTATATAAAATAATAGAAACTAAAAGTTACGAAATATTTTGTCTCACTTTTTAGACTGTGATTTCTTATTTGCCATTGTGAAGTGTACTATTCCTATACATTTGAAGTCAACACATGGCAAGCATTAGTTTCCTAAAGCTTTTCAGTTCTTAAGTTCAATGAAAATTTTTATTTTCCTTAAAGATGTAAGTTGAAACCCACCCTAAAAAATTGCATGAAATAGAAAAGAAATTTAAAGTAAATTGAAACCCATCCTAAAAAATTCACAACCTAAAATCTTTTAGGAGAGTCTGACCCATGTTGATCGCTCCGATTAATTATATGTGTTCATTCATATTGAATAAATTTATGTCACCATGAAATATTTGATGAAGCATAATAATGATAAGGAAGTACCCATAGCTCATCCTACTCCAGCACATTAGAAAGTTACTTAAAACTCGAGTGATAAAGGATCCGGTTTGAATGTCGACCAGTTGGTACTATGTTTTGAGGAGGCAGGCCCGACCAGCCCGCCTCACGGCCTTGAGGTTATAAAGCAGGCCAATCCCTATCCATGCTAATGGTGTGAGCGAGGAATGATAGGAGACGACCTGTTCATTAGAATTGCAAAAGCATCGTCCCAAATTGAACGACAAGGGAAATGTCACGCCAAAATGAAATTTGAATTACTTAATCGCATTATTGCCAAATGCCATGTCTTTCTTTGGGCTCCTTTAGAGTAGCCCACATCATTATCTACGAGTAAGTAGTGAATACTGAACTTCATTTGCAACGATCATATTTTCCACTTCCAAGGAAGGCTTATTTCCCCCTAAGTAGAGGGGAATACTCTTTGCGGAGTTCTTTTTCATACAAGTTCAGTGAAAGGTTCAACTTCAACTTCAACATGCAATGTTGCGCATAAGTTTGTTATTTATATTCAGAGACAACTAATCACAAAGTGTTTAATAACTATGTAAATCCTAGTGAGACTTCTATGATTTCTTTATGAGATTTAAATATTGTTTCGTAAGGAATTGTAGAAGCTACATATTTGTGTGAATTATTGAGTATAAGTGGTGGCTAAGAAAACTTGAAAGTATTTGAGTGACTCGAACAAGGTTATAACCTCCATAATATCTCTTGATCAATTGTGAAATCTGATATTGCACTCCTCGTGGACGAGATCAAATTGACCAAACTATGTAAATCCGATTTCCAACTTTACTTTTCTGTTTTCTGATTTAATGTTGTTATTCATTTTTACTTTCACAACAAAAATCAAGATAAACAAATTCCAAAAAACAAAATATAAGTGTTGAGGTGTAAATTTCAATCCATCTTGTGTGACTGCATAGATCAAATTCCAGTTGTTTTGAAAGCGAGGACAATTAGTAGGTCCATGTATATGTCCACTATACTTAATAATGAAATATCCATTTCCAAAAAATTGATCCTACATGTTTTGGAGAAAAATCAATACAATAAAACTTTAATTAATTGATTAATGAGCACTCTAGAGGTAAGTACTTTAGAAGAGAAGCTTTGGTTATTTTATTGAAAAAAAGCTGCCGTTGTAGTCAACTTTTTCCTATCCAATCAAATGTTTCATGGCCAATAGTCACACTTAAGTCACTTTTGGAAAAAGCCAAGGGAAAAGAAGACGATTATTGTCCTCTAAAGACTTGTAGTGGTCCTAGTGGAAGGTGGACCCTGCTATGGAGACTTTTGCTACTTCGCATCCGAATAAAACAACTTATGGACCTACAATAAATGACAAGATGAAGATGGTCCCAAATTCACAAAAGTTTATCCAATCAAACGTGGCATGTCCATTTGAAATGCGCCACATTTTCTATAAGAGACTTGTAGTGGAAGGTGGACCTTATTATAGAAACTTTTGCTACTTTATGTTTGAATAAAATAATGTATGGACCTACAAGAAGTGACAAGATGAAGATGGTGCCAAGTTAACAAAAGTTCATCCAATCAAATGTGGCATGTCCATTTGAAACGCGCCACGTTTTCGGCTGTAAATGATTCGCGATGTTAGTGTTACTTTGGAGAAAAAAAGGCAAAAGGAGAAGTAGACATTATTGTCCTCTATGGACCTATAGTGGACTACGGACCTTATTCGTGTTTGAATAAAACAGAGGATGGACATGTGAGACATGAAAAGATAAGATGATCCTATATTTGCAAAACCTCATAAAAAAAAAGGAATAAGAACAATATCATTGTCATAATTATTGTATGATATCCATTTTGGTCCCAAAACTTTTCAAACAAGAAATCATCATTCCATATTTAAAGAGGTTTATTGTATGGATTCCAATGTACTCTTTTTTTTTTTTTTTAAATTTTACTAATGTAGCTCTAAATCTTTGTATGAGTTTTCAATATAATCGTTCTGCCTAATTTTCGCCTAAAATTGCTAAAATTGCGGTCCAGTCATTGTTAGCATCTTACATGACAAACTAGCAATCTAACCTAGAGAAATTATGAGTATGAGTCATAGATACTATCTAATCACAATTTCCAACAGCATTTTCTTGTTGAGAACTGGCTTTATTAGATTTCCAATATCATTAAAGCCAAATTGAAAATAAAATGTTTCATGAAAACAAGGATAAAATAGGATGTTTATATCATCATTGCGAATCACATTTAATCCTACCCCATTAATAATAATAATGACTTATACTAGCAGTGCTTCTTAGATAATCCTAATGATAAACACAACACGTCATTGTTGAAAGTTATTTATTTGGGTTTTTATTTATTTATTTATATATTGCAAGACCTTTGCATGATTAGGTATTATTGTGAGAAATGAAAGCACAATAGAAATAATGAGATAATTTAGCGTATAATTCAAGTGTCAAATGGGAAAAAAACAACAAATAAAAGGAAAAACTATCGTGGGAGAGTTGGGATCTAAAAAATTCACGGTAAGGGGTTACAGTTAACAAGTGCTAGTTGCTTAAAGTTAGAGATTCTATGTCTAGCGTGATTTCTCTCTCGCTGTCTCAACAAGCTGTCAATAAATTCAATTACAAGTTTCTTGAATGAGATACTAATTACCAAATTATGGGGACACAAATAGAGACAAAGGATCTCATCCCCTCGAGAAGTACACGAAAACCTGAAAGACCGACCTATATGCAAACTTTGTAAGCCCATTTCCAATCTAATACACTAAAATGAAATGGTTGACCTAGTCGTTGAACATAAACAGGGCAAAGTAGCCTTCTAAGGATGCTCTTGACCTTGCCTTCTCCCACCTCCTACCTTCAAGCTTTTTTTCCACATTTTTATGTAATTGTCTAAAAACTATAAACTTTTATGTAATTGACAACCCATGGCACGAAAAACAATGATAATAAAAAAATCTCAACAAAAAACCATAGTATTTTAGACTCACGTTCGTTTGATATGCATATGCTATAATATTGATTTTACATAAAAATACTAGGTTGATCTTCCAATGAGATTAGTCAGTGAAATAAAAATATATCACATCACTTTACCAATTTAGTAAACTAGTGGTGGGTCTCCTAGTATTATCTTATGTTATTTCTCTCTGTTCTTTTGGGTTCCGTGTGCTGGTTAACTTACCAGAGATGACTGATTTATAGTTTTTGATATGGCAGATGTGAAAGTTATAACAAAAATTAAAACCAAGAAGAATAACAGAACGTCAAATTTAGATGGAAAACCCTTGCAGAAAAAAATCATGAAGAGAGAAGAAGCAAAATCCATCATAATAAATCAATGATTACAAAAAGTGGCTAAAAAATAAAGACTCTTTCTGTCTCAACTTCTTAATCTAATAACTCGATAATAATGATATTTATATTGCTCTCAAGCCCTAATGTTGGTCCAAGTCCATGGAGAATTCAAGACATACTCAATCGATTCTTCTTGTTGACACCACACTATCCTTTTTAGAAGATTAAGAGATGTTGAAATTCTGACACCTACTTGCTCGATGGAAACCCCCTCATTGACGATGATTTAGCATTAGAAATATGTAACGCGTGAGTATCTCGACCACGATGCTCTCGTGGCCTCATCAATGAATGTACCTTAGACTATTCACAAATTTATCCTTCTTCTACTTTTTTTCATTTTTTTTTGTTTTTCTGGGCGGTGGGGTTTTTTTTTTTTTGGGGGGGGGGTTGTTGTTGGACCAAAAAGACTCATCACAATGGACAAAGGTGCGCAATGCACGTAGCTAATCAAGAAGTTCTTCAGAAGCTGCCATGTGATTGCAAAGGCTAGATTTTGAAGAGGCTTCTCCCAACAAGAATATTTAGGCATTAAACATCGACAGTTCACAATTTCCGACAAGAAAAGCCACAAAAAGGTCATCCTTAATTACATTTATCTTTAATAAGTTTCCTTAGAAAAAATTATTTGCTAACATGAATGTTTTTTTATGGACAGCAAGAAAGTTACATTACTTAGGCAAATTCTAAATTCATAGAGTACCCTACTATTTTTATGAGTTAGGCAAGAAGTGGATTAAAACTTGGTGGAAACATGATAATCAAGTATTTTGCCTCTAGCCTAACGAAAAATTCGAAGAATACAGACACATAATTCTCCTTTATGTGTCAATTATTTAACCGTTAGAACTCTAGAAAGGTAGAAGGTAGTTTTTCCTTAGATCTTTTCTAAGCACTGAGTCGATGAAGACTAGTAGGAAACTTCAATGTAAATTCGGACACGAATCAATTGCTCTCCTGTGCCAACTTTTCCGAGACCTGTGCACACAAACAATTACATGCCCTGGTTTCAAATACCTAGGACGCATATGCTTGACCTTTAAAGAATGTGCGCTTGACCTGAATGAGAGCAAAACACATTCACTTTACCTTAAAACTATGCAACTTATCGTGAAGAGGGTGCACTGTGCCCTAAAGAGAATGCACCTTCTCTAGGATAGGAATGCATATCAATAGGGACCTGTTTTGACACCTTGTTTTTATAGGGCATAATTGATTAAACTTATTGATTTGTCCATGTTTAATGAAAATTTAGTGGGTGGACGGATCATGTTAGGTACTCTCACTGTTCTTCTAATTAAACATGAGCATATATTATTTGGTATTGCAGATTTGAAATTTCAAATTTTATTTGACCTTGAGACGCACGAACTATTTATGATTTTTTTTTCTTTTTGTATTTAGTGATCAAGTGGTGTCTAAACCAACTTTCACACACTTCAGTTAGTTCACCTTCCCAAGCCATCATCGATCATTTGTTATGATGTGATGCCATAGCAAAATCTGCAATTTAGGGATCTGGTTATTTTTGCTCCGTTAATGTAACGTTTATGCACACTAATAATAATAGGGCATGAACTAAGTATATATCAAATTCCACCTATCAAAAGGGTCAATTGTTCTAACTTGGGATTTTTTAGGTGGGAACTTACACTGAAATTTGAACAACGGTTAAAATAATAGAAAAATCTCATCTCTATTTCACAAATAATTGTATTGGACAAGATCTAGTTTAGATTAACAAGTTCCTATAACAATAGAAAGCGAACACTAACCATTATTGCGGAAAAAAAAAATCATGAAGAAAGAAGAAGCAAAATCCATTATAGGAAATCAATGATTACAAAAAGTGGCTAAAAAATAAGGACTCTTTTTGTCTAAACTTCTTAATCTAATAACTCGATAATAATGATATTTATATTGCTATCAAGCCCTAATGTTGGTCCAAGTCCATAGAGAATTCAAAACATACTCAATTGATTCTTCTTGTTGACACTAGACTACCCTTTTCAGAAGATTAAGAGATGTTGAAATTCTGACACTTACATACTCGATTGAAACCCCCTCATTGAGGATGATTCGGCATTAGAAATATATTATGCGTGCATATCTCAACCATGATGCCTCTCGTGGCCTCATCAATGAATGTACCTTAGACTATTCACAAATTTGTCCTTCTTCTACTTTTTTCTTTTTTTCCTTTTCTTTGGGTGGTGGGGTTCCCCACCACCCCCGGGGGGGGAGGTGGGGGTGGTGTGCGGTGGGGGGGGGTGCGGGGTGTGGGGGGGTGCCCAAAAAGACTGATCCCAATGGACTAAGGGGCACAATGCACCTACCTAATCAAGAAGCTCTTCAGAAGCTGCCATGTGATTGCAAAGGCCAGATTTTGGAGAAGCTTCTCCCAACAAGAATATTTAGGCATTAAACATTAACAGTTCACAATTTCCATAGAAAAAGCCACAAAAAGGTCATCCGTAATTACGCTTATCTTTAATAAGTTTCAATAGAAAAAAAAATATTTGCTAACATGAATATTTTTTTATGGACAGCAAGAAAGTTACATTACTTAGGTAAATTCTAAATTTATAGAGTATCCTACTATTTTTATGAGTTAGGCAAGAAGTGGATTAAAAATTGGTGAAAATAGGATAATCAATTATTTTGCATCTAGCCTAATGAAAAATTCAAAGAATACAGACATACAATTTTCCTTTATGTGTCAATTATTTAATTGTTAGAACTCTAGAAAGGTAGAAGGTAGTTTTTCCCTGGATCTTTTCTAAGCATCGAGTCGACGAAGACTAGAAGGAAACTTCAATGTAAATTCAGACGTGAATCAATTGCTCTCCTTTGCTGACTTTTCCGAGACCTGTGCACACAAACAATTACAGGCCCTGGTTTCAAGTACCTAGGAAGCATATGCTTGACCTTTAAAGAATATGCGCTTGACATGAATGAGAGCAAAACGCATTCATTTTACCTTGAAACTATGCAACTTATCGTGAAGAGGGTGCACTTTGCCCTAAAGAGAATGCACCTTCTCTAGGATAGGAATGCATTTCAATAGGGACTTGTAATTTCTCTATAAATAAATATCTTTTGACATCCTGTTCTTATAGGGCATAATTGGGCAAAAGAACACCACAAGTATCAAAACTTGGCACAAGGAGATTCTTAAGTGTCAAGACTTACGAAAGTGACATTTAAGTGCCATTTTTTTTAATGAAAAATGGGACACTTGAGTGCCACGTTCGGCGAACCCCGCCGAAAATCTTACGTGGCAATTTTTTATTAATATTCTCGCTTATGTGGCTCACCGGAAGGCTGACTTAGCCAAAATACACAAAAAGGGTACAATTCGAATTTCAATATAAAAATTAATTAAGTTAAATTAAATTAAATTAAATTATTATTTTTTATAAAAAAATAAAAACAAAATAAAAAAATGAGGAGTAAGGTAGTTGACGGCTGAGGGTTTAGCCCTCGCTGCCATTGCCTCCACACCGTCATCGGAAGGTGGGGGAGGGTCGGCTGGGGTCGGCGACCCTAGCTGACCGGCAGCGAGGGCCTACGAGCCCTTGCTACCAATCGGCTGGGGTCGCCGGCCATCGAGCAGGCCCTCACCCTAGATCTGCTGGGGTCAACAACGCACAAATTACTTATGATTTTTTTTCTTTTTTGTATTTAATGATCAAGTGATGTTTAAACCAACTTTCACATGTTTCAATTAGTCCACCCATCATCGATCATTTGTTATGATGTGATGCCATGGCAAAATTTGCAATTTAGGGATCCGGTTATTTTTGCACCGCTAATGTAACGTTTATGCACACTAATAATAGTAGGGCTGGTGTATATCAAATTCCACCTATTTGAAAGGCTGGTGGGCATATTGAAGCTAAGTAGCTCTTCTCTTCCTAGGACAAAACCATAAGCATATATATATATATATATATATATATATATATATATTTTGACCCATGGACCAAATAAAACAAGGAACCGTTGTTATGAATATAATCATTGTTGGTTGCAAAAAGGGGGAAAAAACAATTGAAGCTTTAAGGTTTGCAGTTTAGCCACCTGGTTTATTTTCCATCCAAACTAATCCGATTGTGTATTCCTGAGAGAGCATATCTAGGTGACAACTACAGAATTTAAGAGAATATAGCCATTTTTCTTCTTTCTGGCCATCATTAAAAAATGGTTTTGCTGTCAAGTGTTTTAGGACACTTGTTTAGTAGTCAACTACGAAAATTTGAGAGATTTCAATGTATTGGGCTTTCGTGTTACCTGGAATAGTGGCTGAGATGCATATGATTGATGATTAATGATGATCCAATTTACATACATTAAGTTTAGGTAGTAACTGCTCATTCATTTGATAACTGGATGGGGTTTGGGAGGCTGCATCAATGAAACCATGTGACGCATGACGATGGTGGATGGGTGCATTTGGGACCTTGTGTGATGCGAGTGGCGAGAGAGAACTGACGAACGATGATAAAGCAGAAGTTTCGGTCCCACTTCTTTGCCTTCCGAGCCTTCTTTGGTGGCTTTATTGATGGCCAAGACTTGGTGGTCCCACGTCCGACCAACTTGCTTCCGAGAAATTGAGGCAACTGAAATGAAATTAAAAATCAAATGAGACGAGATGAAATGCAACGGTAGCGTCTTCCGAGAAAGAAAGACCAAGAAAACGATAGGAGAAAGCCAACAAATGAAAAGACAGAGAGACAGAGAGTGATGAAAAAGAACAACATATACTGAAGAGGAAGAAGAGGAGGAGGGAGGATGGTTGGACCGATGCAAAAGTCTTTCGACTGGTGGGTTCAGTGGTGCCTAGAGCTTCTCCCCGACCGGGTAGGGTATCAGTGTTCTGCTGTATAGGTGTAAAAAACAGAAGGAAGGTAATGTAGCCAGTTCATAGTTTAGCTAAATTTGCTTTAAATGTGAATCCCTTTGAAAAGATTTGCTCATGTTTTCAACTTGTGTTCGAGTGGGTTTACATTCGTTTGAAATCACATTAAAGAAAGCTAACATAAGACGATGCTGCTAGTCTTGGCCCTGCTGCTTCCTTGTATAGCACACCTGTCATAGACAATCAATTCCACCATCTCATAATGCTGCAACAATGGGAAAAACATAGCACTCAAGCACAATAAAGAACACCACAAAATATTAGGATCCTTACTAGGAATCACAGTCAATCGTACCCTATTAAGTACAATAAGTTCAAGAAATGATAAAAACTTCAAATTCCTAACATTTGATATTGGAACTTTGAAAAAAAATGGTGGCATTTTAATCATGTTCTCATTATCATTGACCTTTTTCGAACTCCCTACGTAAACGACTTGACTACAATGGGTGTATCTGGTCGTCTTAATTAACTGATGTTTGATTAAAAATAAAAATTTGATTAATGTGAAGATCCTATATATTTTATCATGTTCCATTTTATGTTTGAAGGATGATTGACCTTGTTATGCACTATACCATATTGTTAATGCAATGGATATGTTCGAGTCTAAACTGCTTAAGCTATGGAAAAAATAGGGGAGTAGAATATCAAAGTAGTGAGAACAATGAGCCGATTTGTCGAACTTTTATCACTAATGATAGTTAGGGCTCTCCATTTGTAGAGATGACAAAGCTAGATGGTTTTTGGAACAATCAATTAGATCGATACACCAAGTGATATAGCATACTACAAATGGACCTTCAAACAAATGGATCATATGCAGCATATTAAGAAAAGTTCAACACATGCATAGTATTCCAGTTTAATCAATCAATCAAACTATACTTTTTAATATTTCGCCGGAGAGCATTATCATTCATTGATCATCTAAAGAGCCGTACAAGAAGAGACCATTTGTTGGAAATGAGAGGATGGGATTACTCTTAATCGTGGCCTTCCCTAGCGTTAGAGCGAAGTATGGATCAGGGGCTGCACAGAGCATCAAAGGCTAAGTTGCAACCACTAGATAGACGACCACTGCTTCAATTTTGAGTCAAGGCACAGAAGGGTCAATTGCTCTAAATTGGGATTTTTTAGGTGGGAACTTTCACTTAAATTTGAATGACGGTTAAAATAATAGAAAAGTCTCATCTCTATTTCACAAATAATTGTATTGGACAAGATCTAGTCTAGATTAACAAGTTCTTACAACAATAGAAAGCGAACATTGACTTTCCAGATAATTTCAAAATTAAATTGATGGAATAATAGGAACATTATGAGTATCTCATTAACATCGACTCGCTTAAGGAGCATGCTCCTCATTGAAAGAGGCACGTTTCTAATTTAGATGCCAAAATGAGTTCACTCTTGATTATAACGAGTGTTCACTCAACTCTAAGAAGGAGATGCACTTTGGCCTTTAAGGATTATACACTTAATGTGAACAAGACCGTGCAAATCACCGTAAAAGAGAGCAATTTATTGTGAGGAGGGTGCACTTCACCCTAAAGAGCCTTGTCATTTTTTTATAAACAATTATCTCTTGACGTCCTGTACTGAGCTGGTTCAAGGTATGGGGGCCAGACGACAACAAGAAGTACCGTGCGAAGGAGAAAAAGAAGGAATCAAACGTCATTCTCTCCCTACCTTCTCCACCATTCCTAGATGCAGGGGCCATGTGCAAAGCATGGAAAGGCAACAATAACATCTGAACTTCAAATCAAATAGAAAAGAAAAAAATTGAAAAGTATTATACATGGAGTGAGAGAGTAATATATAAATATTTGTGCAAAAGACCCATGACCCTATGGGCATTTGAAAGTTTGATTCCTTGACTTACTTACGCGTACGTCCTGCCATAATTACTCTTCTTTATGCTTTGTACATGGGGCCTGCATCCGGCAATAATGAAGAGATTCCTTGACTTTACGCGTACGTCCTCCCATAATTACTCTTCTTTCGATGCTTTGCACATGGGGCCTCTATCCGGCAATAATGAAGATGGTAGAGAGAGGATGGCGTTTGATTTCTTCCTCTCCTTCGCTCAATAATTCTTGTTGTCGTCTGGCCCCCACTTCTTGAACCACCCCTTGACCCACATCCTCGTGCTGACTCACTTCTTCAACCACCCCTTAAACCTTATAATTAATTTAATTTATCAATTTGGCCATCTTGGATAAAATATTTATCCGCTGGACGAATTGTAGTTAGGCTGACAAAACAATAAGCATATTTTAATATGGGCCACGGACCAAATAAATTCAAAAAGCTTCATTATGGGTATAATCATTATAAAAGGGGAAAAATAGAAAATGGTGCCGGAAGGTTTGCAATTTAATTTGATCCCGGACCACTCAATTTTTTTGCCACTGATCTAATGCATAACATATCTTTTAAAGAGCGAAGCTAGGTAGCAATGACAGTAACGAAGAGAAAGTAACAATTTTTTTAGCCATTATTTTTTAAAAAAAAAATTATTAACTAGTCTTTCTGGACACTTGGTGATCAGCTAAGCAAATTATACAGTTTTTAATGCATTGAGTTCTCATGTAATATGGAATAATGGTTGGGACTTATATGACTGATGTACGAGACTGCGTCAATGATACCCTATAGTTATAGTAGATTAATACACCATCTGTACAAGAGACAGTTGCTTCTTAATCGTAAATGGGTGGGTACAAAAAATGAGCGGGAAAGAAATCGAGAGAGCAGCCTTTTGTCTGATTCCAACCTTTCGGCCGCTTTAATAATGCCAAGACTAGGGTGCCATTTTTGACCAACTTGCTCCCATTAAATCAAATCAAATGAAATCGATGATGAGATATTAAGGTGTAGAGATTCGAGTGCAAACAAGAACGAAGGAAGGGAAGTGTGAAGGAGCAATTGGCGGAGAAAAAAACACAGCAACTTTTTTCTGGAATTTTTTATTATCATAGGCCGAGATTTAGTAAATAGAGACCCAAATGACGAGGACGGAAAGAGGAGATGGGGAAGGATTATGGAGCTCTGTAGCTTAACCTTAATTAAGACCTTAACTAAAAATCAGTCAATTACTCGGGAAGCTGAAAGCTTGGGAGCAGATTGCTCCAAGTCGTCACCGGCCAAGGCTAAATAACAAAGAAGCCCGTCGCCTCAATCAAGACAAGAATAGTGGACTTATAAACAATCGAGAAATAGCAAGTAATAGCAAATGTGATCCATAAAAAAGTGTGTCTACTTTACTGGTCAGAGTCACCACCATCAATGTCTAAGTTTCAGATCTTTCCACCACCGCTGAAGGATAAACATGAATTGAGCACTAGTCCTAAACCTGTTTCTTGGCCAAATTAAAATACTTAGGATTGAGATTACACAATTATAATAAGTTCAATTTTTTTTTTTTGGTAATTTTTCCCTATGAATGAGAGGATATAGTGTCATGAGAAGCATATACTTTCCTTCTAAAAAAGTGACCGATTTATTGTGGGGAGTGCATTTCACCCTAAAGGGGTGCACATTATTAAGGGTAGGACGGCATCTCCACAGTGACCTTATAATTTCGCTATGAACAAGTATCTCTTGGTATCGAGAGACGGAGGCCAAAGAACAAAAAGTACCGTGCGAAGGAGTGGAAGAAGGGATCAAACATCGAAAGAACAACAACATATAAACAAAAATTTTATTTAGCAAAGAAAATTGAAAAGTTATATACATAGAGGGAGGGAGGGAGGGAGAGATAAGTTATTTGTATAGAAGAGCAATGAAAACAGGGAGTAAGATATAAATTATAAAAGTTGGATTCTTGGCTACGAGCAATGAAAATAGGAAGTAAGATAAATTATAAAAGACTAAAAGTTGCGTGGCTTAAATAAGTTATTTGTCCATGCCATACACTCACCCTTCTTTCTATGCTTTGCACATGGGGCCTGCATCTGGGAATGGTGAAGAGGGTAGAGAGAGAATGTCGTTTAATAAATAAATTATTTGCTCAAAAAGAGTAATGAATATAGGAAAATAATACATGAATTATCAAAGTTTAATTCCTTGGCTTGCGCGCATGTTCTGCCATAATCACCTCCCCTTCTTTCGATGCTTAGCACACGAGGCCTGCAACCGCTCAAATCTTGTTATTAATTAAACTTATCAATTTGTCCATCTTTGGATAAAATATTTACCTCGTGGACGAATTGTAGTTAGGTTGGCAAAACAGTAAGCATATTTTAATATGACCCACGGACTAAATAAAATGAGGAAGCTTCGTTAGAAATAATCATTATAAAAGGGAAAAAGAAAATGGTGCTTGAAAATTTGCAATATAATTCGATCTATGGCCACTCAATATTTGGCTGCTAATTTATTGCGTACGTGCTTTTCAGAGAGCGAAGCTAAGTAGCAACCATAGTAATGAAGAAAAGCAACAATTTTTTCTTTCTAGCCATTAGCCAAAAATGATTTTTTTATCAAGTATTTATGGACATTTGTAAGTAATCAACTGAATAATTTTTGGAGCTTTCAATGCATTGAGCTCTTATATTACGTTGAATAATGTTGAGACTCATATGATCAATGGCACGACCATATTTGCTCTACATAAACTAAAATTTATGTAATAACTTCTTCTTTTTGATAAAGCGACACGAGGCTGCATCAATAAAACCATGATGCCATATGATCTATGTGATGCATGATGATGGTGGATGGGTGCAATTGGGAATCGTGTGATGTAAGTGGTGAGAGAGAGCTGATGAACAATTATAAAGAAGTCGTCTTGGAATTCGCGCCGACTTCTTTGCCTTCTGAGCGGCGAGTGGCTTTAAAGATGCCAAGACTCGGTTCCCATTTCTGACCAAATGGTTTTCGGGAAATTAAATCAAAAGAAATGAAATTAAATCTGATGATATGAGATGAAATGCAACGGCGGTTTCTTCCGAGAAAGGGCAACGAAAAAAAAAGAGGCGCGTGAGAGAATGATGATAAAGAACGACTAATACTGAAGAAAGAGAGAAGGAAGAATGGTTGTGCCAAGGAGAAGAAAGCGCAAAACAAATTTGAGTGCAGAAAAAGGATGAAGGAAGGGGAGCGTGGAGGAATGAAGAAAGAAACGCTTCCACTTTTTGTGGGAATATTTTATTATCAACGGCCGAAATCCAGTACTAGCAATCCAACTATTTTAGAACCTTCAACAAAGACCCAAGGAAGAAAGAGGAGATCGCTTTGAGCTATGGGAGAAAATATAAGGTGCATTTAATAGATCATGTAGGATGATATAATAAACCATACATGGATCGATATGTGGTAAATTCGGGCCCACTTATGGAGCTTGGTAATCTAACCTTAGTCAAGAACATAACTAAACACCAATCAATTCCTTCGAAAGCTCAAAATTTGGTAGCACACTGCCATTAGTCATCATCAGGCCAAAACAAAATATAAAAATAGACGGTTGCCGGTCACCTCAATCGAGATGAGAATAGTGGACTTATAAACAATTGAGCAATACCCTTTAAAAAGTATATATATACTTTCAGTTTAAAAGTCTTTGATTTCACACTATCATTTGATGCTGTTGTCTTGAAAATAAGAACTCTTGTCCACCCCCACACCCCTCCCCCCAAAAACAAAAAACGAAAGGCTCTATACACTTTCTTTCAACCCTTCCGGGTGCTCTCATTTAATCCTCTGCACTCACGAACCAAGCCATGCCTATCGCGGAGCTCTTTCTTAGCGCCTTTCTTCAAGTGCTGTTTGATAGGTTGGCCTCTCGCGAGCTTCTCAACTTTGCACGGCGTGAGGGTGTTGATGTGCTGCTGAAAAAATGGGAGGAGATGCTGGTCAGCATCAACCAGGTGTTGGATGATGCAGAGGACAGGCAACTAAATGGTGATCTCGGGGTGAACTCGTGGCTCAAAAATCTCAGGGACTTGGCCTACGACATTGAAGACTTGCTAGAGGAGTTTGCCATAGAGTTCGCGGAAAATAAGTCCGAGGCAGAACCCAGCACTAGCAAGGTGCGTTCCCTTCTTTCAAGTTGTTGCTTCAGATTGAGCCCGAGAGCATTTATGTTTGATCATACAATGAGATCCAAGATGGAAGAGATGGATAGCAGGTTCAAGGATATCATTACTCAGAAAAATATTCTGCACCTAAGAGAGAATAATGGGAAGCGATCATCGTATCGTCAAATGGATAAGCCGCTTCACACTACGAATTTGCCCGAGCCTTGTTTTGTTAGTAGGGAGGTTGAGAAAATGGAGATCCTTGAATTACTGACCAAAGAAGAAAATGATAGGGCATGTGTGGATCCAAAAGTGATTCCCATTGTAGGGATGGGGGGTCTTGGGAAGACGGCTCTGGCTCAGCAAGTCTACAATGATGCTAGAGTCACCAACTATTTCGATGTGAAAGCATGGGCTTGCGTTTCTGATGATTTCGACGTGCTTGCTATTACAAAGAAGATCCTTGAGACAACCAATGGCAATTTGTCTTGTGAAGGTAAGGACCTGGATTGGCTTCATGATAAGCTCAAGGAACACCTTGCTAGGAAGAAGTTTCTTGTCGTTTTAGACGATGTTTGGAACGAGAATTATGGAAACTGGACTATCCTCATGAAGCCTTTTCAATTGGGAGCAAAGGGAAGCAAGATCATTGTCACGACTCGTAATTTCCGCGTTGCTGAAATAACCCGTGCTCGACCCTATACTCTCAAACCGTTGTCACAAGATGCTTGTATGACTTTGTTCACATTTCATGCTCTTGGAGCAAGAAATTTCGATCATCATCCTGATCTTGAAGTATTGGGCATGAAAATAGTAGATAAATGCCGAGGGTTGCCATTAGCCGTGAAGACTTTGGCTGGGCTACTAAGCTTTAAAGTTAGTCCTCGTGAGTGGCAAGGTATATTGAATAGCAAAATTTGGGACCTCCCACAAGAAAGTACTGACATCCTTCCGGCTTTGAAACTTAGCTACCTCCATCTCCCTTCGAATATGAGGAGATGTTTCGCTTACTGCGCTATATTTCCCAACGACTATGAAATTGAACAAGATGAGTTGATTCACTGGTGGATTGCAGAGGGCTTGTTGGAGGGAAAAGAAGGAAAAAACCATTGGAATGTAGGTTTGAAACTTTTTAACGAGTTAGTATCTAGATCATTACTTCAAGAGTCGAGTAGTAGTGAATCACGATTCTTGATGCATGATCTTGTGAGTGACTTGGCCAAGCTAGTTGCTGGTGCAGCCTATTTTAGCTCGGGGGCATTTGACGTTGAGGGTGATCAAAATAATGTATTTTTGGCTCGTCATGCCTCATTCATTTCTAGTGGACACATTGTCCAAGAAAGATTCAAGATATATCACGGAATGAAGGGACTTAGGAGCTTTATATCATTAGCGAAGCAATCTAAGTATTATGATAAGTCATATTTGTCCAAGAAAGTGCTATGTGACTTGTTATCCGAATTGAAGTTTTTGAGGGTGCTTTCATTATGTCACTATCACATCGTAGAGGTACCAGATTGCATTGGCAAACTGAGACACCTAAGGTACCTCAATTTGTCGAATTCTCACATTGAAAAGCTTCCAAAGTCAATTGTTGCATTGTACTACCTAGAGACTTTGATGTTGCGGGGATGTCGAAACCTTATAGAATTACCGGAAGGTATGGAGAAATTGATGAATCTAAAATTTCTTGACTTGACCGATACTTCGAGCCTAAAAGCGATGCCGCTATATATAGGTAATTTGGTGGGTCTTGAGATGCTGTCCAAATTTGTAGTGGGAACGGAAATAGGGTTGAGATTGAAGGAGTTGAAAAACCTAAAGAATCTTGGAGGGGAATTATGCATCTCTAATTTGCATAAGATTCAAGAAGCCAGAGACGCCACAGATGCCAATTTATGCATGAAGGAGGGAATATGCCGGTTGACCATGCAATGGTGCGAAGATTTTGGAAATTTTCGGAATGAAGAGCTTGAAGTAGAAGTCCTTGACTTTCTTCGCCCTCACCCAAACCTTGAAAATCTCGCAATATCCTACTATGGTGGCCTAGAATTCCCGTCATGGTTAGGAAGTCCCTCATACGTTAACATGGTGCATTTACGTTTACATGGGTGTTGTCGGGCCAAAGCGCTAGCCTCATTGGGACAGCTATCTTCTCTAAAAGAACTGTACATCAAAGGTCTAAATGCAATACACACGGTAGGGTCTGAATTTTATGGAACTAAAAGTCCTTTTCCATCCTTAATGACTTTGGAATTCAAGGACATGCCATCGTGGGAGGACTGGTCTCATTGCTTTGGCAATGAAGAAGTAGGAGTTTTATTCCCTTGTCTTGAGCATCTGGTCGTTTGGGATTGTCCTACGTTGATTGGAAGATTGCCTAGTCAACTGAGCTCCCTCAAAAAGCTAGAAATCAATTCTTGTCCGCTTATGGATGCCTCGTCCTCTATCGTTAACCTTCCATCCCTCAATGAATTATACTTTGGAGGTTGTAATGAGGGCGTGCTAAAGAGTTTGGTAAACTTGACATCTCTAATCGCTCTTGTCATACAAGATGTCGATGAATTAACTTGCTTAAATTTCGGGTTTACAAGCTCCTTGGTCAAGCTGGAGAAGTTGGAGATGAAAAGTTGTAAAAATTTGATGTACTTGTGGCAAGAGAGAGATGTAATTCGGAATCTCGCTTGTCTGAAGAGCTTAGTTGTCGAAAATTGTCCGGAATTGATATCATTTTCAGTTGGAGAAGGAGATATGGAGTTGTCTAGCAAGCTGGAGACAATGGACTCACGGAATTGCATCAATTTGGAGAAGCAGCCAAGCAAGATTTATACCCTTTCCTCTCTTCAAGACTTGACCATCGTTAAGTGTCCAAAACTTGTGTCCTTCCTCGAAATAGATATGTTGGCGTCATTGATATCATTATATATCCAAGATTGTGAGATGTTGCAATATTTACCTAGAGGATTAAGTGTTCATACGGATGAACCAAGCAACAGCGCCAATAATCACGGTGATATGACGTCTTGTTTGCAAAATCTAGAAATCTACGGATGCGATTCTCTGCCAGCCTCTCTATTCAGCGAGAGTAGTTTTTTACCAGCGACCCTCAAGGCACTTGGAATTTCGTCGTGTAGGGGAGTGGAGTCGCTTGCGGAGATACCTGTAGACCGTCTTCAATCACTTCAAAGTATCCATATTAGATATTGCAAGAACTTGAGAAGCTTACCGCAGGGGCTGGACACACTTTCCCATCTCACCGACTTGTGGTTGTTGGAGTGTCCTGCACTGGAGCTGGAGTGCTTCCCTCCTCTTCCTCTCGGCATCTCGTCGTTTGAGCTTTGGAAGTGTCCGAAGATAAAATCGTTACCTAATCAGTTGCATCGACTCACGAGTCTCCAAGATCTGCAAATTAGGGGTGTGAGAGTATTACGCGCTTCCCTGATGGAGGACTGCCGCCCCAGCTACAGTCTCTTACGATATTAAAATGCGAGAATATGAAGCAGCCGGTGAGGGAGTGGCTCACCCCTCTCACCTCCCTTCAACATCTGGACATCGACGGTAGCACGGGAGGAGTGGGAGAGGAGGAGGATCTTATGCTTCCACTCCCTTCCTCTCTGACCTATCTCTGTATCAGAGATATGAGGAAAGTGGAAAGACTGTCCAGCAGTCTCCCTCCCTCTCTTCAGTGGTTATCGATCTTCGGTTGCCCGAAGCTGAGGGACTTGCCCCAGGATGGCCTCCCTCCCTCCCTAGAAGAACTCTGGATCAAAGGATGTGGGATTCTGGAGAAGCGATGCAAGAAAGGGACCGGCAGCTATTGGCCCCTCATCCGCGAAATCCCACACGTTTCATTGGGTGATTACTTCAATTTAATTACTTGAGAGAAGGGATTCGGATTCTGAATATTCTACATGGAAGAGATTACGGTATTTTTAATATCTGAGGCCTTGGCTCTTTTTGAAGAGGGACGGGGTTCGTATTTCAGACCCCAAAAATTTTAGATCATCGGGTAAAAGCTGAAGCTTCTGGGCGTCGGAAACTATAATGATGGCTACCGGAAGCTCCTTCGCCTCCGCCTCCACCTCCAGCTCCGGCTCAGTCGCGCCCCCACTCTTTCTCCTTCCGCCTGTCCGGTCGGGGGGCGACACGGGACGCCCTTGGAGACTCCGGCGGGGGCCTACCGGCTGATCGACGACGAGACGGTAGGGTTGGATTTATCTCAGTAATCGAGCTGTTAGTTTGCATTCGACTGTAGACGTGTTCAATGTGAATGTGCAAGTCGGAATGACTGATGCGGTTTGTTCTGATGACGAATTTCCCTTTTTATTTGTCGGGGGTTTCTTTTTCTATGCTTGCACTGTTGACAATTGGTATCCAAGCTCTTGGAACAACTCGAGCGATTTGTTGTATGCATCGTGTTCAGATGGAGGATAACAAATCCAACTCTAGATCTTCTTTTCGAGCATACCTGAATCATACAGTCTTGGGCAAATGATTTTGGTTTTCTTAGTCTGGCTTGAAAACGAATGTATGTGAACAGAGTTAGAAATTTCTCTCCCATTTCAATCTGTGCTAGGACTTTCTTGTAGCGTAATGAATCCCTCTGTGCAATGTGAAATGGCAGAGAGTCAAAGCTCTTGCTGAATAATTGTCCAAGCTAAAGCAAGTGAGTCGTAGAGATTATGAACCAGTAGCAGAAAATCTCTCTTTTCCTAAATTGGATCGACTGGGGAAAAATAAGGAAGCAGCTATCTTTGTGCTTGGAGGAAAGGTATCAGGTGCTTACCAATCCAAAGCTGCCAAAGACGCTGCAGCAAGGACTGACACAGAAGAAATGGATCATTCAGCGCACCTAATGGAAACTGACAAACAAGGCATATCTGCCACCAGAATAGTTGGAACAGAGCCTTCACTTGGCAGTTCTAAGGCAGATTTCAAAGGATGGGGCAGGGGGGTTTCCGTGGATGCCTTTACATCAAGATGTTCTATCTACACCTTGACAAAAGGAAGGTCTTCTCCTGGTGTACTGCAACTCAGATTGCTGCTAACTATGGATGACCGCAGGCAATGGCATTCAAACCTTTAATTGAGGGAAGGATGTGTATTATAATTGATCAGAGTGGTTCGGGAAAAGTGTTGGCTTATCTTGCACCAGTAGGCCAACATCTTAGAGAGGAAGAGCTGCAAGGACTTAGAAAATCGTTCTCACAAAGCCCTCGAGCTGTCATTCTGGTGCCTACTGCTGAGTCAGCTTCTCAGGTTGGTAGTTGATGTCCTTTCTCGTGCCTTTTCCTTTGCCCTTACGTGCTTTGGCAAGTAACTCATCAACTTTTACTAGCTTATGTCCAATTTAAGCTCTCATCCTATACTGCGATAGGCTATTGCTTAAGAAGCGAATTTGTGGTAAAAAAGCACTCCAACTCATTTTCGGTTGCAGCCAACCTGTTTTTAACATCTTGTCTATGATACTCAAATTGTCATCTCTTCTTTCAAAAAAGGAAAAAAAAAAAAGAAAAAAGAAAAAAGGAGAGACTCCTAAGTGTTGCAATCTGAAAGATTGTATTAGGTTCCTGGAAAGGCATATATGCAATTGACGTGGCAAAGTTGCTTAATGATGTGCATAATTTACTCATGAGGCAAAACTGGTAATCTCCTTAGAGCTGTTGAAAATGGAGGTGTTCTGAATTTGGAGATACTCAATAGTTGGTTTTATGTACAGCAATGCTTGTTTTTGCTAGTAGTGGATGACAAACATAACATAATTTTTTGCGCTCGCATGAGTGAGCATTAAAATTCTATAGTGAGTTTTATGCAGGTTTTGAGTAACTGCCGATCCATATCGAAGTTTGGGGCTCCATTCCGGTCTATGGTTGCCACAGGTGTTTTCAGGCAGAAAACTCAGCTGGAAAGTATAGAAGAGGGTGTTGATGTCCTAATAGCCACTCCTGGTTGCTTTATTTCTCTCATTAAAGGAGGCTTTTTGGAGTTGAAGGATCTTAGATGGTAAGCGTGTGCATTGTATAATGCTGCATGAATAAGTTTGGGTGCACGAGCTATTCGAAATTATCATCTTCTCATCTGTTTTTGAGTAAAGAATGTTATCGTGCTACTGTTTTCTAGATTTAGTACTTCCACCATTCATCATCGCCATTCTTCGAATCTCTGAGGAAAGGAAAAGATTAGCGAAATTTCTATTCTTATATACACAGCTGGAACTTGATTTTCTGGCTCGAGTTATGGAGAACTTTGCTTTGATTTACAAAAATGTTAGATTGCTATTCGTTAGCCCCAGTAGAAATCTTTGAGAAATGACTGGTGACAAATTGAGAAGGCTCCACTCGTCATATTGTTTGATATAGGATATGAAGTTAAAAAATCTTTTGTTAAGGGATTTGCCTGCTAAGAATTTGAATGACGTCAAAGCCTGGATGATTTTGGCATTCAGCAGATTTCAGTCCATGCTATGCTACAAACACAGAGCTCTACGTAGCTATGATGTACTCAATAACAGAAGAATAATATCTTTATGCATCCTGCAGATTGTTTCGCAACTGCTGGTATAATCTACGGCTTCACGCTGCAGCGTGATTTTGGATGAGTTGGGTCTACAATGATGAGGAGTTCGAAGCAGCGTTTCAAAGCATAATCAATTCTTCACCTGTAGCCACCCAGTATCTGTTTTGGACAGCCACATTGCCGGTAGATATATATAACAAAATAGTTGAAATTCCTCCCGACTGTGAAGTGATCATGAGACCTGGCATTCATCGGACAAGCCCTCACCTTGAAGAGGTTGGTCTAAAGCTGTATTATTTCCCTTTCCATTATTTGCCAATGGATACATTACTATTATCTAATTTAGGCACAAAAGGATTCATGTCCGTGTCTGAACATTTTTTTGGATGCTTTTGGACAACAAATTACTCATAACTAAGCTGTTGGTTATGCTCCCTAAAAGTGATGGAGCATCGTTTTACGTTGATGCTTTGGTTTTGGGAGTGGATTGTTACTGCATATTGATGGGGGACGATGGAAAATGGATGAAGAGTGGAATAAAATTTTTTCATTGAATGTCTCCTAGCACATGCGTATTAGTAGTCTATAGTATTCTTTTGGCTAAAAGTGGTGTATACCATCTAAAGGTGCCACCATCATTCTGTAAATCATTTCATCTGCTTGGAGGTGAAGAGAAATAAAATCAGGAGAAGTCTCTGAAATTTCATTGATTGTGCTGAGATGATTAAGGATTATATTAGGGTCCTATTTGTTTCTCTTCTTTCCTCAATTTGCAGAAGAGTTTTTGCAGTTGTCCTAAATATTGTTTCTATTCATTTTGCCAGTTCGTTGACTCTCAGAATTTAACTTTGTATAGAGGTATTGTAGAAACTAATTTAGGTTGCATATACTGGAGAAGGATTATTTTCACAACATTAATCCTGGATAGGCTAAGAGCTTTCTCATGCAGGTTGAACAGTAATCTTCTGTTACATGAAATTGCTTTGTCCTTCCCCCTTGATGAACATGTTGCATAAATTTGCTGTGGTAGCTAACCAGTGCTTCTCCTCCTATTTTACTGTTAAGAAGAAAACTAATGGAATACCATTGTAATAGGGGAGAATTTAAGAGTTACATATCATGTCCAGTTTCTCATAGATTGTAGTGGAGAGGAAGACAGTGAAAAGACCCCAGATACTGCATTCCTGAATAAGAAGTCTGCTTTTATTCAGCTTGCGGAAGAAAGCCCAGAAACCAAAATGATTGTTTTCTGTAACAAGGTATGTTGATCTTTCAGTAAAGACTGCTTGAAATTGACTCATCATTACAGTTCCTTCTCTCTCCCGACCATCTCACTGACTCCTGACCTGGAGTTTGAGAGAAGGTTCTGAAGCCACAGAATGGAGGAGTCATCATTACTTTGTCCTCTTCTCCATATACAGATTGAGACATGTTGAAAAGTTGAAAATGCATTGAAGCGCATTGACAGAAAAGGTGCTGATACACGAGTTTTACCTTATCATGCTGCTGTTTCACAAGAGTTGCGGCAGGCAAATATGAAAGAGTTTGCTGCTTCTCCATCCAAAGATGTCTCCTTGTGTTTGTTTTGCCCCGACAGGTATGTATAGATGCGTTGTGCAATATCAATCAAACCATGCTTCTAGAAATAGATCTGCTCTGCGGCCGAGCTTGATCCCTAAAAGAAGGCCTTAAGTTAAACTGTGCATAACCTGCCTAGACCCAGGCCTTCAGTTCTCAGTTCAAGCTTGCACATTTAATAATGGAGTCTGTCTCAACAAGAATTAGATGAAAATAGTAATGGCTGGGATAGGCCTTGTTCTGTCTTGTGGGTTTTGTGAATAATTGGGATAGGCAAGAGCTGAGTTTTAGCTAACACTCGAGGCACTCACCTGGGCGTTTTAGCAAAGCGAGGCAAAGCCTCTGCTACTCACCTCATCTCAGGCAAGGTTTCTTCATTTGAGGTAAGCACCTGAGATGAGGTGCTCCTCCTCTGAGGCATTGCCTCAGAAAAGATTTCTCTAGGTTAACGTCTTTGCACCAGTGCAATTTGTGCTATGATGCAGACCTCGAATAACTTGTGATTCTAAGTATGAAAGACCTAAAAATTTTTTTGTTGATGGATTAATCCCCACTTTTTACTTGGCACCTCTCATTGTTCAGCCTAGCGCCTGAGGCACTCTGGGGTCTGAGTCTCTTAACAGCGCCTAGTGATTTTAACGGCACTGTTTGCAACATGGTCAAACGAAAGGCATAGCAGGGTCACTGGATACGCAAGAATTTACCTAAGACATGTCACTCTCATCTTTCCTTAGGCATTTGCAAGATCCTGATGATTTTTCAACCATATGACAGGTCGTTACGAGGACTCGACTTTACTGGAGTGGACCATGTTATTCTGTTCAACTTCCCACGCGATCCGAGCGAATATGTCTGCCACAGATAGAGGTACTGGAGGGAAGGGCAAAGCGTTTGTCTCTGCAGTTGGGAAGCAAGTTTCCCTGGCAAGAAGGATAATGGAGAGAAACTGGAAAGGTCATCCCTAGCATGATGTGCCCTCCGCTTATGAGTTGATGAGACGTTTGTGCACTGAGCGGGATCTGAGTTTATGACGGGAGTAGATCCCATCGGTCCATTCTATTTTTCCTGCATGTTACAGAGGAGCAGCGCGAGGCAAGAAGTGAAAACGTAAAAGGAGTTGTTTGGTTAGAATCTGGTTCTCCCATTTTGCATCTCCATGTTGAGGGGGATTACAGAAGCGTCAATGCATTGAAGAGCTTGATATCAAGGTTCAAAACTTATATATTTCGGTCTTTATTCAGTTCATTGTCGAGGAGGATTGATGCTCCTGAGGATCAAGACCGAGTTAAGAAGTCTCGGAGGCCCATATTGTCTGAAGTTGCGCTTTGTTGATAATGAATATGCAATGATAGGAAAGTTCGGGACCGTATCCTCTGTTGTATGCAATGAAAATATAAAATGACATGCTATGGCAAGTTACTCAGCGTTACGGTATAAGCAGCTAATTTACAAGCACAAAATATAATTTACAAACTTTTTACTGCATAGCCAACTTTACTTTCAGGCTAAATTACTCAAAAGGTAAATTAAATTACTTCCTCTAAATGTAAATGACAAAGACCTGTACGATTTAGTGATTTGTTACTTCGACTGTGTCCAAAATATATTAAAATTCTATTCTTCCCTCAATGATTGCCTGAGTCAGGCCCATGGTAACCAGTGGGAGATTCGCGATGCACTTACGGACTTTGAAGAAGAGAGAGGAGAGAATGTGGGAGGGAAGAAGTATGTCAAGACACTGCGGGAGCTCAAGAAATTCAACGAAGCAGCCAACCCATTCACGGACAAGTTCTTCACTCTCCTTCACTCGGTGAATGAGCAGCAGGCAGAGATGTTGCAGAAGTTGCAGAGTTGTAAGAAGAAGCTTGCCAAAAAAATTAAATCTGCACAAGCTTGCAGAAGGGTGACCAATGCCATATTTGTGACCGCCTTCGTGGCCACTGTGATCTTCTCAGTCGTTGCAGTTGCGATCGGTGCACCGCCTGTTGTGATTGCTGTAGCTACTGCTCTGACAGCTCCAATAGGGACAGTCGGGGAGCGGTGTTACTCTCGGTGGAAAAAATACCAAAGGAAACTCGAAAAAAAAAAAAAAGGGAGTTGATTAATTTAATGACTGCGGGAAGTGGAACCATGATCTCAATCAAAGAGTTGGAGACGATTCAATCGCTTGTGAGTAAGCTGGAAACTGAGATTCAGTCGATCGTGCAAAATGCTGACTTCGCTCTTGGAGAAGAACAGGAAGAAGCGGTGAAGCGTGGAGTGTTGGAGATCAAGAAAAGGGGGGAAGATGTCATGGCAGATATTGATGTTCTCTGTAAGCAAGCTAATCAGAGTAGGCGTGATATAGAGTGGGCGAGGAAAGTGATAGAGCATAAATTAAATACATATTCCAGCCATTAGTTCTTTTTTTATGCTTAGAAAATTAACAGTCAATGCAGTTCACTGTCTTAGATGAACTATATGTTGCAAAGATCTTCTCGGTTTTCTCCTTTTGGTCGAACCTGATCTGCGAATGTGGCCTCAACCAATTCATACAAATATTAGGAGTATAGAGATTATGAAGCAGTTCTACATTGGTGTTCTTCAAAATGCAGATGCCTTTCTCTGGGATAACTTTTACCTCTTGGCTTCGTCCTGTTAATCTAGCTGCTATTGCTGATTTGTTTGCTGGATTCACTGAGAGAGAAAAAATTGATTCAGTTGCATCCACGATATTCATTCAGCATTTCCTACAATTTCATGGATTTAAATGGAAAGAGTTCCTGTGGCACCATAAAGTTCGGTAACAAAATGCCAATGTCATTCTAAGCTCAGCAGCATCCCTCACGAAACACTGCTAGTGGGCGATGCGTTAGTAACACTCGAAAGATCTAGAATTTCTTCCTCCAGGCATCACGTTGAACAAGACCCACACCAGCTGTTAACTATCATCTACCACAGGTTATGCTGTTGAAACTGCTCTCTGATTGGTTTGGCTTTACATACTAAACGAGAACTGAAGATGAGATAAATCGAAACAAGAAATGCCAAACTTCAGAAGTTCTAATAATCAGATGAAGATCTTGAGATTGGCCTACTCGTGAGACACAAATCCAACATGCAGTCATGCAATAGTCTCCCTCATTTCTGTATATGGTACTAGTTAAAGTATGGTACTTCAAACCACTCACTGACAAAAGAAACCTGCAAAAATGAACTAAAACCTTCATTCTCACAGCTACTTTCAACGGGTAGATGGCAGAATCACATAAAATGAATCACATTTTGCATTTGAGAGATACTAAACACGAGCATGAGCATCTGCTAACACTGAAGCAAGACCCGAATACGCATAAAATCAACAAAATTCATGACCCCAGACATGACAATTTGCTCTTTATTGTTCTTTCCTTTCCTCTCTGCCCACCTCATATTCGTCATCGTCGTCGTCCTCATCATCATCTACATCCTTATCTGCATCCTCATCATCAAATATAGAACTACGAGGAAATCTGCTCAGTTCACGCTTCTCATCTTCTTCAGTAAGAAATTCCAGCCCACATTTTGTGTCTCGGTGCTTCACAAGAAGCCAGCGCAATAGTCTATCTTCCCTATTCAAGTAATGCAGCTCTTTGCTCATTATTGGTGAAGCCATCATGGTCAACTGCATCATCTGACCCTGCATGATGTGCAACAGAAACATAAAAGTGATATCAGTGTCTAGATCAAAGAAATCAACATGAGAGAAATAGCAAGAGATCTAGAATCCTCTTTCCTCCACAAGGTAAAAGTGCAACCAACTAAATATCATCTTACTGCTTCATCAGGAAGAGTAGCAGATAGAGAGCCCATCCAAACAGTACATATTACTGCCAGGACAAGGGTAAATTACACTTTACATCACTCAACTTTTAACTTTCAAATAGATCACTCAACTTTCAAGTTCATCATATAGATCACTCAACTTTGGTTTTGTTCTCCATAAGGTCACTCTGTTGACTAGCCGTTCAAAATCCCATTAGAAGTTTGACCTGGCATCATTGTAATATTGACACGGAAGGCACATGTGTTTTTATTAGACTTTCATTGTAGGTCAGTCAACTGTAGGTAATTTTGCTTTGCCACTCACTCAACTTTAGATAAATTTCATTTCAGTCACTAGACTTTAATATTGAACTCATACTGCCATTTCAAATTAATATCGAAATCAGATTAAAATTATCAAAACCAGCTGTCGAATCAGGTCTCCAATGAGTTTTTCGCAGGTCAATCACCAAAGTTATTCGATTGAAAGCAAAACCAAAGTGAATGAAAGTTTGAAAATGAATAGCCACTTCAAAAGTGAGTGAATAGTAGAGTGAACTCTGGTGTGATTTTCCTGCCAGACCAACATTGCAAAATTAAATCTTCCATCAATTGCTACAGTATCCATTGATAAACTTAGATGAAAAAATGACCATGGTAAGTATTAACAGCAATAAGCTAGGATGGTAACAGCATCAGTGCAAAACCGAACATACAACTCCAATCCAGTATGGGATTTCCTCATAAGCTAGTTAATATTTGTTCCAACATATCTGCCTGTATAATTACCATCTCCTATGGCTTCCACTCCTAACATAAGGCAAGGAGCCAGCCGAAGACATCATCACATTATGAGATTTTCTCATAAGCTAGGATAATTTTGCTCGACACATGTACCAACATAATCAATTTCTCCTGCAGCTTGCTACATTGAACATGAGGGAAAGAGCCAGCCAAATACATGGTCGCGTTAAGCATTCCAGTTGTGAAACCTAATAGATTCAGCATTTCTGCATCATCTTCGGTCATATCCCGTTACGTTATCTTGTTCTAGAGAGTACTCTCCGTCATTCTGTCAAACCAGATAGCTCATTTGTAGCTTCCAAGTTACATAAACCAGGAATTTAAACAAAGAAGATGAATCAAATCTAATTGCATATCACAAGCACGACATGAATTGACAAGCCAACAAGAGAATTATCTGTAAAAGCTCGGAAGAAGCAAGCAGAAGGGCTGGAATTTCAACAGAAGAATCACCTGAAAGAATCGCCCATCAAGCTTCTTGATACCATAACCCAACTGGACCGTCCCGAATGATTTTACCTCAGTGACGACCCCGTTTTTCTTATAGACGTCTCTTCCTATCCGAGCCACCATATCCATCAAAGCTTCCTTCTTGACATGGGGTTTCAGCAAAAGCACGCAGTCATACAGAGGCATCTTGTTCTCTCCCCATCAAAACCCCTCGTCAGCTGAACTTATCTTCTAGACTGTCGAGAAGAGTTATTCCATCAAATCAAATGAGTGGATGACCCGCACATCGTTATGGAACTGCAAGTACTACTAAATCTATAGCCATCACTACTAGAGCATGAAAAGATAAGTAATCAGACACACCGGAGACCAGGTACTCTCGGGTCAAGCCCAAAAAAAAAAGGATCCCTAAAAATATAATAATATAATCGCATGAGTAAAATAATGAATGAAATATCTATTGATTTAGGCATTTCATCGAACAAATCGAATGAATTTTAACTAACTTTTGGTAACAAGTGAGGCCCAACGATTGAGTCATTTTTCAACCCTCACTTTTGGTAACAATTGTATTGAGTAAGACTAAAAGAAAGAAAGAAAGAAAAAACGAAGAAATTGATAGAAGTTTAATGTTAAATCAAAATGTGATAAAAAGTATCAAGACCATTTAGCCATCACTACATAGAACATGAAAAGATAAGTAATTAGAACGGATGCTGAAAAAAAGGGTCCCCGAAAATATAATAATATAATCGCGTGAGGTAAAATAATGAATGAAATATTGATCTAGGCATTTCATCGGACAGATAGAATGAATTTTAACCGAATATACCTACCAATGAGGGAGCAAGAAGGCGGCGGGGGACCGAGAAGCTGGAGGCGGCGAGAGGCGGTGGCGAAGGAGAAAGAAAGAAAAAACGAAGAAATTGATAGAAGTTTAATGTTAAATCAAAATGTGATAAAAAGTATCAAGACCATTTAGCCATCACTACTAGAACATGAAAAGATAAGTAATCAGACACACTAGAGACCAGGTACTCTCGGATCAAGCCTGAAAAAAACAGGGTCCCTGAAAATATAATAATATAATCGCGTGAGGTAAAATAATGAATGAAATGTCTATTGATCTAGGCATTTCATCGGACAGATAGAATGAATTTTAACCGAATATACCTACCAATGAGGGAGCAAGAAGGCGGCGGGGGAGACTGAGAAGCTCTGGAGGCGGCGGAGAGGCGGTGGCGGAGGAAGAGGAACCCTGGTGGAGGCGGTGAGATGAGGAGCAAGTGGGGCCCAACGATTGTGTCATTTTTCAACCCTAAATTTTGGTAACAATTGTATTGACTAAGACTAAAAGAAAGAAAGAAAGCGAAGAAATTGATAGAAGTTTAATGTTAAATCAAAATGATAAAAAGTATCAAGACCATTTAGCCATCACTACTAGAACATGAAAAGATAAGGACACCTAGAGACCGTACTCTCGGATCAAGTCGGGGTCCCCGAAAATATTAATATAATCGCGTGAGGTAAAATAATGAATGAAAATTGATTAGGTAGAATGAATTTTGAATATACCTACCAATGAGGCGGTGGCGGAGGAAGAGGAACCCCGGTGGAGGCGGTGAGATGAGGAGCAAGTGGGGCCCAACGATTGTGTCATTTTTCAACCCTAAATTTTGGTAACAATTGTATTGAGTAAGACTAAAAGAAAGAAAGAAAGAAAAAACGAAGAAATTGATAGAAGTTTAATGTTAAATCAAAATGTGATAAAAAGTATCAAGACCATTTAGCCATCACTACTAGAACATGAAAAGATAAGTAATGTCTATTGAGACATCGGACAGATAGAATGAATTTTAACCACTAGAGACCGGGGGGAGACCGAGGTACTCTCGGATCAAGCCCAACTGTCATTTTTCAACCCTAAAAAAATTGTATTGAGTAAGACTAAAAGAAAGGGTCGAAGAAAATATAATAATATAATCGCGTGAGGTAAAATAATGAATGAAATGTCTATTGATCTAGGCATTTCATCGGACAGATAGAATGAATTTTAACTGAATATACCTACCAATGAGGGAGCAAGAAGGCGGCGGGGAGGCGGTGGTAGAGGAAGAGGAACCCTGGTGGAGGCGGTGAGATGAGGAGCAAGTGGGGCCCAACGATTGTGTCATTTTTCAACCCTAAATTTTGGTAATAATTGTATTGAGTAAGACTAAAATAAAGAAAGAAAGAAAAAGACTAAAATAAAGAAAGAAAGAAAAAACAAAGAAATTTATAGAAGTTTAATGTTAAATCAAAATGTGATAAAAAGTATCAAGACCATTTAGGTGTCAAAAATGAAAGCATAGAAAATGTCTTAATCTTGAGTCTCGTGTGTTAATTAAAGAGTAGGATCAATTTTAGCTATTAAATGAGATAAAAGATATAAAGAGTATCATAAAAATTTATATTGAACCGATACAATCTTTTAGACATATTATATAATATATTGCATCGTGTTGAGGTAAAATCTCGAACTCATGGAAGATTTCATGTATTGTGTTTATCGTGGTTATGAAGTATTAAAAGCTATTCCATATTAAAAAAAAAAAAATTATCACAAGAAAAATTAATTTAAAAGATTTTGATTAGCTTGAATTCAACAAAGAAGTATTTCCTACAACGTGCTCGCTCTATTTTCGTTTTCTATTAAGGGCATGGGGAAATATCCCCTACTCGCCTCTCTATGGCTCCATGGATGTCTAGTGTGATAAGAAAAGTGAGAAAAGCAAATTTACTATTTGTTTATTGTATAAAAATAAATGATTTGAAAAATATTTTTCTATCTCGTGACCCTCTCGTATGAGCATTGTCAAAATCTGACGGGTTTAGGAATAATGCCAAAAGCAGACTAATGGTTTCGAAATGACTTGAGTCATTTTGAACCCTTATCTCGCTTGACATTGGGGAACTATAATTGAAATAGATAAATTCAAGAAGTCTAGCTTAAATAGAGTCGCGCACTAGCCTATTAAGACTAATTAGGAGCCAAGCAAGGCATGGGATGACACCTTACTCATTAATAACATGTATCGAGACAGCAACCTCCATAAGCTAAATTCGAGTTAAGTCCAATTTCTTGTTCAAGAGATCAATCTACCTAAACCTAAGCTAAATCAAAGGTACTCAATAAAATCTCTAAACTAAACATTATGTTATTCAACCGAAACTAAGCTATATCTGTTACTAAGATTTACCAACCTAATCAAGACCTACTTTTAAGGTATTTTCTAATTTCTTCAATTTTTTCAATAATTACGAAAATGGGGACTCGGGCTGGGCCCTTGGGCCAAGTCCAAATGGAGGTATCACCTGGCTCAGGCCTTTATGTCCGGCCCCCCTTCAAAACTAGACCAGACGAAGCCCAGTCCACCAAATCGAATTAAACCCTAAGACTCATCTAAATCGAATCACGACCCAAATGCAGCCCCATTGTTTTCATTTATTTTTTTCCCTTTTTCTTTCTTTTCTCTTATTTTTTAACTATTCTGAGTAGTCCATCGTCTTCTTCATTATACGGAGAACGCCCAAAACACCATCAAATATCCACCTTCCAAATCATCGGCACTAATCTACCTATACCCATTGTCAAACCCTTCCCCATCGAGCAGACCAGATGCTTTCAGATTCAAGTTTAATGACAATGAAATATAACCAGAATTGAATCATTGCGCTAAGAAAATGATTAGCATACATCCACGCATCTTTAGATTGAACAAAAATATGATCTATTTTGTGTGAGTCTAAAAGGCATATTATTGAACAAGTTGCATGCGTGGAATGTAGGGCAAACCTAAGTGTTATTGAACCAAGCTTGAGGGCCAAATCTACTCGAAACCAATCAAGAACGAGTGCAATCAATGACACAAACTTGAATATAATTGATTCAGCCTTAATGTAAAATATGCCATCACGGGTTTCTTCCTTAGCAAAATCGGGTATTATAGAGAGGGATGAATTTTAACTGGTTAGTTGAGTGTGAAGAGGTTGCAATCATAGCTAACTAGGTCGAGGCTGGAAGCTTCAAAGATCGTCAAATGCCAAGATCTGAGCTAATAGGATAATGGTGCTTGCAATTTGAGCTCTTCACCTTTTCCGACCACACAACATGGCAGAAGAGAGGGTCCCAAACTCCCAGGTATAGCCAGGTGAGTAATTCATGAACACAACAAACGACGCCGGAAATCCCTTGGCTATGACTGTACTGCCTCAATGGTACTACTGGAGAGCCAAAATGAAGATTGAGCCAAAAATCAAATTTCTCATTCCTTTTCTAATTTTTTTTATTTGCTAATTTATTTATCTATCAATTTTTTTGTTGTTGTTTTCGTTATTATTATTATTTTTTACTTCTATAAGGATGAGTGCTTGAATTGTAAGTAATGAAAACAATTTTTATTGCCAATTATTTTAAACAATACAAATTATCATTTTTAGAAAAAAATTTTCCTAAATTATTCATTTTCTACAAAATAAATAGATGATAAAGTTGTTATACTAAAAACTTTGTGATGGAGGAATATTCTCTGAAAATCATTAATTTTCATTTGTTTGGTAGTTTAGGAATGTGAAAGAAGTAATTCTTTTCTCAAATAATCAATAATGAATTGATCTAGTTACAAATATATATATATATATATATATATATATATGCGTAACCCTACTCATATATTTAGGAAATTATTCTACCCTTATTACTCACAATATTTTCCAACACTCCCCTCAAAGTGAATGAAAAGTTGAAAATGAATACCCACGTCCAAAGTAAGTAAAAAGTAGAGTGAACTCTGGTGTGATTTTCCTGCCAGACCAACATTGCAAAATTTAATCTTCCACCAATTGCTACAGTAGCCGTTGATTAACTTAGATTAAAAAATGACCATAGTAAGTATTAACAACAAAACCGAACATATAACTCCAATCCAGTATAGGATTTCCTTATAAGCTAGTTAATATTTGTTCCAACAAGAAATCGTATACCTGAGTTGAACCTTTAAGAATTTTGACACGAACACTTCCAAGAAGTGGAAATCGATCCGAAGTGCGAAAAAAAAAAAAAACAAATCAAATTAATGGAAAAATCGGACAAAGTCCATTGGCTACGAATTATGAAGATACCGTTCAGAACGGCAACAACTTCTTCATCTTTCAGATTATTAAGGCGTGTCATTCAATATCCCAAGCCCAACAAACCTAAACAGCAAAAATCGACAATCCCATTGAGGATGATTTAGTGTTAGAAATATGTAACGCGTGTGTATCTCGACCACAATGCTCTCATGGTCTCATCAATGAATGTACCTTAGACTATTCACAAATTTATCGTTCTTCTACTCTTTTCATTTTTGTTTTTTGTTTTTTATTGGGCGGTGGGGGTGTTTTTTTTTTTTTTTTTTTTTTTTTTGGGGGGTGGTTGTTGGGCCAAAAGACTTATCACAATGGACAAAAGTGAGCAATGGACGTAGCTAATCAATAAGTTCTTCAGAAGCTGCCATGTGATTGCAAAGACCAGATTTTGAAGAAGCTTCTCCCAACAAGAATATTTAGGCATCAAACATCGACAATTCACAATTTCCACAGGAAAAGCCACAAAAAGGTAATTCTTAATTACACTTATCTTTAATAAGTTTCGTTAGAAAAAATTATTTGCTAACATGAATGTTTTTTTATGGACAGCAAGAAAGTTACATTACTTAGGTAAATTCTGAATTCATAGAGTACCCTACTATTTTTATGAGTTAGGCAAGAAGTGGATTAAAACTTGGTGGAAACACGAGAATCAAGTTTTTTGCATCTAGCCTAATGAAAAATTCGAAGAATACAGACACACAATTCTCCTTTATGTGTCAATTATTTAACCGTTAGAACTCTAGAAAGGTAGAAGGTAGTTTTTCCCTCGATCTTTTTTAAGCACCGAGTCGATGAAGACTAGTAGGAAACTTCAATGTAAATTCGGACACGAATCAATTGCTCTCATTTGCTGACTTTCCGAGACCTGTGCACACAAACAATTACATGCCTTGATTTCAAATACCTAGGAAGCATATGCTTGACCTTTAAAGAATGTGCGCTTGACCTGAATGAGAGCAAAACGCATTCACTTCACCTTAAAACTATGCAACTTATCGTGAAGAGGGTGCACTTTGCCCTAAAGAGAATGCACCTTCTCTAGGATAGGAATGCATTTAAGTGGGGACCTATAATTTCTCTATAAATAAATATCTTTTGACACCCTGTTTTTATAGGGCATAATTGATAAACTTATTGATTTGTCCACATTTAATGAACATTTAGTGGGTGGACAGATCATAGTTAGGTACTTTCAGTATTCTTCTAAGTAAACTTAAGCATATATTATTTGGTATTGCAGCCTTGAAATTTCAAATTTTATTTGACCTTGAGACGCATGAACTATTTATGATTTTTTTTTCTTTTTGTATTTAGTGATTAAGTGGTGTTTAAACCAACTTTCACACACTTCAATTAGTCTACCTTCCCAAGCCATCATCGATCATTTGTTATGATGTGATGCCATAGCAAAATCTGCAATTTAGGGATCCGGTTATTTTTGCACTGCTAATGTAACATTTATGTACACTAATATTAATAGGGCATGGACTAAGTAATATCAAATTCTACCTATTTGAATGGCTGGTGGGCATGTTGAAGCTAGGTAGCTCTTCTCTTCTTGGGAAAAAACAATAAGCATATTTTTTTTTTACCCATGGACCGAATAAAATAAGGAACCTTTGTTATGAATATAATCATTGTTGCTTGGCAAAAAGGGGAAAAAAACAAATTGGAGCTTTAAGGTTTGCAATTTAGTTCGATCTATAGCCACCTGGTTTATTTTCCATCCAATCTAATCCAATTGTGTATTCCTGAGAGAGCATATCTAGGTGACAACTACAGAATTTAAGAGAATATAACCTTTTTTTCTTCTTTTCTGGCCATCATCTAAAAATGGTTTTGCTGTCAAGTGTTTTTGGACACTTGTTCAGTAATCAACTACGAAAATTTGAGAGATTTCAATGTATTGGGCTTTCGTGTTACGTGGAATAGTGTCTGGGATGCATATGATTGATGATTAATGATGATCCAATTTGCATAATTAAGTTTAGGTAGTAACTCATTTATTTGATAACGCGATGGGGTTCGGGAGGCTGCATCAATGAAACCATGTCATGCATGACGATGGTGGACGGGTGCACTTGGGACTTTATGTGATGCGAGCGGCGAGAGAGAACTGACAAACGATGATAAAGCAGAAGTTTCGGTCCCACTTCTTAACCTTCCGAGCCATCTATGGTGGCTTTAATGATGGCCAAGACTTGGTCCCACGTCCGACCAACTTGCTTCTGAGAAATTGAGGCAACTGAAATGAAATTAAAAATCAAATGAGACGAGATGAAATGCAGCGGCAGCGTCTTCCGAGAAAGAAAGACCAAGAAAACGATAGGAGAAAGCCAACGAACGAAGAGACAGAGAGACAGAGAGACAGAGAGATAGAGAGTGATGAAAAAGAACAACAGATACTGAAGAGGAAGAAGAGGAGGAGGGAGGATGGTTGGGCCGATGCAAAAGTCTTTCGACTCGCATGTTTAGTTGTGCTTAGAGCTTCTTCCGGGGTAGGGTATCATTGTTCTGCTGTATAGGTGTAAATAACGGAAGGAAGGTAATGCAGCCCGTTCATAGTTTAGCTAAGTTTGCTTTAAATGTGAATCCCTTTGAAAAGATTTGCTCTTGTTTTCAACTTGTGTTTGAGTGGGTTTACATTCATTTGAAATCATATTAAAGAAAGCTAACATAAGACGACGCTGCCTGTCTTGGCCCTGCTGCTTCCTTGTGTAGCGCACCTGTCATAGACAATCAATTCCACCATCTCATGATGCTACAACAATGGGAAAAACATAGCACTCAAGCACAATAAAGAACACCGTAAAATATTAGGATCCTTATTGGGAATCACAGTCAATCTTACCCTATTAAGTATAATAAGCTCAAGAAATGATAAAAACTTCAAATTCCTAATTGATATTGGAAATTTGAAAAAATAGTGGCATTTTACTAATGTTCTCATTATCAATTGACCTTTCAAACTCCCTACGTAAACGACTTGACTACTACGGGTGTATTTGGTCATCTTAATAAATTGATGTTTGATTAAAAATAAGAATTTGATTCATGCGAAGATCCTATATATTTTCTAATGTTCAATTTGTGTTTGAAGGATGATTGACCTTGCTATGCACTATACCATATCGTTAATGCAATGGATATGTTCGAGTCTAAACTATTTAAGGTGTGGAAAAAATTAGGGGAATAGGGAATCAAAATAGTGAGAACAATGGGTC
Organism: Eucalyptus curtisii; assembly: GCA_017140595.1. Taxonomy (NCBI): domain Eukaryota; kingdom Viridiplantae; phylum Streptophyta; class Magnoliopsida; order Myrtales; family Myrtaceae; genus Eucalyptus; species Eucalyptus curtisii. The sequence goes on from CM029504.1 coordinate 13,633,814, forward strand.
GATTTGTGGAACTTTTATCATTAATGATAGTTAGGGCTCTCCATTTGTAGAGATGACAAAGCTAGATGATTTTTGGAACAATCAATTAGATTGATATGCCAAGTGATATAGCATACTACAAATGGACCTTCAAACAAATGGATCATATGCAGCATATTAAGAAAAGTTCAACACACGCATAGTATTCCAATTTAATCAATCAATCAAACTATACTTTTAATATTTTGCTGGAGAGCATTATCATTCATTGATCATCTAAATTGATAGAACAATAGGAACATTATGAGTGCCTCATCAACATCGACCCGCTTAAGGGGCATGCTCCTCATCGAAAGAGGCACGTTTCTAATTCAAGGAGTTCACTCTTGATTATAACGAGTGTTCACTCGACTCTAAGATGGAGATGCACTTTGGCCTTTAAGGATTATGCACTTAACGTGAACAAGATCGTGCAAATCACCGCAAAAGAGTGAGCAATTTATTGTGAGGAGGGTGCACTTTGCCCTAAAGAGCGTGCACATTATTTAGAATAGGACTACATCTCGATAGGAACCTTGTCATTTCTTTATGAACAATTATCTTTTATGAACAATTATCTCTGGACGTCCTGTACTTAGCTGGTTCAAGGTATAGGGCCAGACGACAACAAGAAGTACTGTGCGAAGGAGAGGAGGAAGGAATCAAACGTCATTCTCTCTCTACCTTTTCCACCATTCCTAGATGCAGGCCCCATGTGCAAAGCATGGAAAGAACAACAATAACATATGAACTATAAATAAAATAGCAAAGAAAAAAATTGAAAAGTATTATACATGGAGAGAGAGAGAGTGTGTAATATATAAATTATTTGTGCAAAAGACCAATGACCCCATGGGCATTATGAAAGTTTGATTCCTTGACTTACGCGTACGTCCTGCCATAATTACTCTTCTTTCGATGCTTTGCACATGGGGCCTGCATCCGGCAATAATGAAGAGGGTAGAGAGAGGATGGCGTTTGATTCCTTCTTCCTCTCCTTCGCTCAATAATTCTCGTTGTCGTCTGGCCCCCACTTCTTGAACCACCCCTTGAACCGCATCCTCGTGCTGACTCACCTCTTCAAGCACCTTTGGATAAAATATTTATGCGTTGGACGAATTGTAGTTAGGCTGACAAAACAATAAGCATATTTTAATATGGGCCCACGGACCAAATAAAATGAGAAAGCTTCGTTATGGGTATAATCATTATAAAAGGGGAAAAATAGAAAATAGTGCTGGAAGGCTTGCAATTTAATTCGATTATGGACCACACTATTTTTTGCCACTAATCTAATGCATAGTGTATCTTTCAGAGAAAGAAGTTAGGTAGCAATGACAGTAATGACAGTAATGAAGAGAAAGTAACAATTTTTTTAGCCATTATTCTTAAAAAAAATTATTAACTAGTCTTTCTGGACACTTGGTGACCAGCTAAGTAAATTATACAGTTTTTGATGCATTGAGTTCTCATGTAATATGGAATAATGGTTGGGACTTATATGATCGATGTCCGAGACTGCGTCAATCAGACGATGATGCCAATGTCTTTTGTCTGATTCCAGCCTTTCGGCCACTTTAATAATGCCAAGACCAGGATGCCATTATTGACCAACTTGCTCCCATTAAATTAAATCAAATGAAATCAACGATGAGAGATTAAGAAGGTGTAGAGATTCGAGTGCAAACAAGAACGAAGGAAGGGGAGTGCGAAGGAGCAATCGGCGGAGAAAAAAAAACACAGCAACTTTTTTCTGGAATATTTAATAATCATAGGCCGAGTTTTAGTGACTAGAGACCCAAATGACGAGGATGGAAAGAAGAGATGCGGATGGACGATTACCTGGGAAACTGAAAGCTTAGTTAAGACTTTAACTAAAAATCAGTCAATTACCTGGGAAACTGAAAGCTTGGTAGCAGATTGCTCCAAGTCGTCACCAGCGAAGTTTTTTTTTTTTTTTTTTTTGAACAGTGTCACCAGCCAAGGTTAAATAACAAAGAAGCCCGTCGCCTCAATCAACACAAGAATAGTGGACTTATGAACAATCGAGTAATAGCAAATGTGATCCATAGAGTGTGTCTACTTTACTAGTCAGAGTCACCACCATCTTAGATGTTTCGACCACTGTTGAAGGATAAACATGGATTGAGCACTAGTCCTAAACCTATTTCTTGACCAAATTAAAATACTTAGGACTGAGATTACACAATTATAATACGTCTAACTTCTTTTTTTTTTTGTAATTTTTCCCTATGAATGAGAGGGTATTATCACGAGAAGCATGCACTTCCTTTTAAAAAAGTGACCGATTTATTGTGGGGGGAGTGCACTTCACCCTAAAGAGCATGCACATTATTCAGGGTAGGACAGCATCTCAACAACGACCCTATAATTTCGCTGTGAACAAATATCTCTTTGGCATCGAGAAACGGAGGCCAGAGTCCAGACAACAAAAAGTACCGTGCGAAGGAGTGGAAGAAGGGATCAAACATCGAAAGAACAACATGTAAACTAAAATTTTATTTAGCAAAGAAAATCGAAAAGTAATATACATGGAGGGAGGGAGGGAGGGAGGGGAGAGAGAGAGAGAGAGAGAGAGAGAGTAATAAATAAGTTATTTGTACAAAAGAGCAATGAAAATAGGGAGTAAAATATGAATTATAAAAGTTCGATTCCTTGGCTAAAATAAGTTATTCGTACAAAAGAGCAATGAAAATAGGAAGTAAGATATGAATTATAAAAGTTGGATTCCTTGGCTTCTGCGCATGTCCTGCCATATGCTCACCCTTCTTTCTATGCTTTGCACATGGGGCCTCTATCTGGGAATGGTGAAGAGGGTAGAGAGAGAATGGCGTTTAATAAATAAATTATTTGCTCAAAAAGAGCAATGAAATTAGAAAATTAATACATGAATTATCAAAGTTTGATTTCCTGGCTTTCGCGCATGTCCTGCCATAATCACCTCCCTTTTTTTCGATGCTTAGCACGTGAGGTCTGCAACCGCACATGGTGAAGAGGGTAGATAGAGAATAACTTCTGCAACTCCACATAAGGTCCGCTCCCATTTCTTAACCCCACTTAAACAGCGTCCTCAGGCTAACCCACTTCTTGAACCACCGCTTAAACCTTGTAATTAATTAAACTTATCAATTTGTCCATCTTTGGATAAAATATTTACCTCGTGGACGAATTGTAGTTAGGTTGGCAAAACAGTAAGCATATTTTAATATGACCCGTGGACTAAATAAAATGAGGACGCTTCGGTATCAATATAATCATTGTAAAAGGGAAAAAGAAAATGCTGTTTGAAAGTTTGCAATATAATTCTATCTATGGTAATATTTGGCTGCTAATCTAATGCGTAATGTACTTTTCAAAGAGTGAAGCTAAGTAGCAACCATAGTAATTAAGAAAAGCAACAGTTTTTTCTTTCTAGCCATTAGTCAAAAATGATTTTTTTATCAAGTATTTCTGGACATTTGTTGAGCAAGCAACTGAATAATTTTTTGAACTTTCAATACATGGAGGCTTCAATGATGCCAAGACTCGGTCCCACATCCGACCAACTTGCTTCCGAGAAATCGAGTCCACAGAAATGAAATGAAATCAGCGAGGACGAGATGGAAAAAAAATGCAACGGCAGCTTCTTCCGAGAAAGAAAGAGCGCTTTAGTGCCTAAAAAGTCTTTGATTCACACCATCATTTCATCCTGTTGTCCTGGACGGAAGAACTTTTGTTTCCTCACCGCTCTCTGCACTTTGTTTCGACCCTTTCAGCACTCTTGTTTAATCCTCTGCCACTCGCGAACCAAGCCATGCCCATCGCAGAGCTCTTTCTTGGCGCCTTTCTTTCGGTGCTCTTCGAAAGGTTGGCCTCTCAAGAGGTTCTCAACTTTGCGCGGCGCGAGGGTATAGATACGCTGCTGGAGAAATGGGAGAAGATGCTGATTAGCATCAACAAGGTGTTGGATGATGCAGAGGATAAGCAACTCACCAACGATCTCGATGTGAAGTCGTGGCTTAAAGATCTTAGGAACTTGGTCTACGACATCGAAGACTTGCTTGACGAGTTCACCATGGAGTCCTTGGAAAATAAGTCCAAGGCAGAACCTGGCACTAGCAAGGCACATTCCCTTCTTCCGAGTTGTTGCTTTAGATTGAGCCCAAAAGCATTTATGTTCGATCGTAAAATGAGATACAAGATAGAAGAGATGGATGGCAGATTAAAGGATATCATCACTCAGAAAGATACTTTGAGCTTGAGAGAGAACAACGGGAAGGAGAGCGGCATACCGAGGAGTGGATAAGCCGCTTCACACTACAAGTTTGCCTGAGCCTTGTTTTGTTAGCAGAAAGGTTGAAAAAATGGAGATCCTTGAATTGTTGATCGGTGAAGAAGAAGATGATAGGACATGTGCAGATCTAAAAGTGATTCCCATCGTGGGGATGGGGGGTATTGGGAAGACGGCTTTGGCTCAGCAAGTCTACAATGATGATATAGTTACCAACTATTTTGATGTGAAAGCATGGGCTTGCGTTTCCGATGATTTCGACGTGCTTGCTATTACAAAGAAGATCCTTGAGCACAGTGAATGACCGTTTGCTCTGTGAAGGAAAGGACCTAAATTGGCTTCATGGTAAGCTCAAGGAACACCTTGCGGGGAAGAAGTTTCTTGTCGTTCTAGACGATGTTTGGAATGAGAATTATGGAGAATGGACTATCCTCTTGAAGCCTTTTCAATCGGGAGTGAAGGGAAGCAAGGTCATTGTCACGACTCGTAATTTTCACGTTGCTGAAATAGCCCGTGCTCGACCCTATATTCTCAAAGAGTTGTCGCAAGATTCTTGTATGACTTTGTTTGCATTTCATGCTTTTGGAGTCGGAAATTTCGATCATCATCCAAATCTCGAAGGGTTAGGTATGAAAATAGTGGAAAAATGCGGAGGGTTGCCATTAGCCGTGAAGACTTTGGCTGGGTAACTGAGCTTTAAAGTCAGTCCCCATGAATGGAAAGCTATATTGGATAGCAAAATTTGGGATCTACCAAAAGAACGTAATGATATCATTCCTGCCTTGAAACTTAGCTACCTCCATCTCCCTTCAAATTTGAGGAGATGTTTCGCATATTGCGCTATATTTCCCAAGGATTATGAAATTGAACGGGACGAGTTGATTCATTGGTGGATTGCAGAGGGCTTGTTGGAAGGAAAAGAAGGAAAGAACTATTGGAATGCAGGTTTGAAATTTTTTGACGAGCTAGTTTCTAGATCGTTACTTCAAAAGTCGAGTAGTAGTGAATCACAATTCTTGATGCATGATCTTGTGAATGACCTGGCAAAGCTAGTTGCCAGTGCAACTTGTTTTAGCTCAGGAGAGTTTGAGTATGAGGGTGGTCAAAATAATGCATCTTTAGTTCGTCATGCCTCATTCATTTGCAGTAGTCACATTGTGGCAAAAAGATTCAAGATATATCATGAAATGAAGGGACTTAGGAGCTTCGTATCGTTGGCAAAGCAACCTAGGTATCATGATAAGTCTTATTTGTCCAAGAAAGTGTTAGGCGACTTGTTATCCGAATTGAAGTACTTGAGGGTGTTTTCATTATGTCACTATTACATCAGAGAGGTACCGGATTGCATTGGCAAACTGAGGCACTTGAGGTGCCTCAATTTGTCTTATACTGACATTGAAACCCTTCCAAAGTCAATTGTTGCATTGTACTACTTAGAAACCTTGATGTTGCGAGGATGTCAAAATCTTACCAAATTACCAGAAGGTATGGAGAAACTTATCAATCTAAAATTTCTCGACTTTACCGACACTCCGAGCCTAAAAGCGATGCCATTATATATAGGTAATTTGGTGGATCTTGAGATGCTATCCAAATTTGTAGTGGGAATGGAAGCAGGGTTGAGGTTGAAGGAGTTAAAAAACCTAGAGAACCTTGGAGGGGAATTGTGCATCTCTGATTTGCATAAGATTCGAGAAGCCAGAGATGCCACGGATGCCAATTTATGCATGAAGGAGCGAATATGCCGGTTGACCATGCAATGGTGCGAAGATTTTGGAAATTTCCGGAATGAAGAGCTTGAAGCAGAAGTCCTTGACTTTCTTCGCCCTCACCCAAACCTTGAAAATCTCGCAATATCCTACTATGGTGGCCTAGAATTCCCGTCATGGTTAGGAAGTCCCTCATACGTTAACATGGTGCATTTACGTTTACATGGGTGTTGTCGGGCCAAAGCGCTAGCCTCATTGGGACAACTATCTTCTCTAAAAGAATTGTACATCGAAGGTCTAAATGCAATACACACGGTAGGGTCTGAATTTTATGGAACTAAAAGTCCTTTTCCGTCGTTAATGACTTTGGAATTCAATGACATGCCATCGTGGGAGGACTGGTCTCATTGTGTGGACACTCAAGAAGTAGGAGTTTTATTCCCTTGTCTTGAGCATCTGGTCATTCGGGATTGTCCTATGTTGATTGGAAGATTGCCTAGTCAATTGAGCTCCCTCAAAAAGCTGGAAATCAACTCCTGTCCGCGTATGGATGCCTCGTCCTCTATCATTAGCCTTCCATCTCTCAATGAATTAGAATTTAGAGGTTGTAATGAGGGCGTGCTAACAAGTTTGGTAAACTTGACATCTCTAACCGCTCTTATCATACAAGATGTTGAATTAACTTGCTTAAATCATGGGTTTACAAGCTCCTTGATCAAGCTAGAGAGCTTGGAGATGAAAAGTTGTAAAAATTTGATGTACTTGTGGCAAGACAGAGATGTATTTCGGAATCTCGTTTGTTTGGACACCTTAAAGGTCAAAAATTGTCCAGAATTGATATCATTTTCAGATGGAGGAGATATAGAGTTGCCTAGCAAGCTGGAGACTATGGACTCACGGAATTGCATCAATTTGGAGAAGCACCCAAGCAAGATTTACACCCTTTCCTCTCTTCGGGACTTGACCGTCAAGATGTGTCCAAAACTTGTGTCCTTCCCCGAAACAGGCATGTTGGCATCATTGCTAAGATTAATTATCAAAAAATGCGAGATGTTGCAATCTTTTCCTAGAGAATTAAGTGTTCATATGGATGAACCAAGCAGCAGGAGTGATAATCATAGTGACATGACGTCTTGTTTGCAAGAATTAAAAACCTGGAAATGCGATTCTCTACCAGCCTCTCCATTCAGCAAGAGTAGATATTTATCTACGACCCTCGTGATACTTGAAATTAATCAGTGCAAGGGAGTGGAGTCGCTCACGGAGATACCTGTAGACCGTCTTCAATCACTTCAAAGTATCAGTATTGAGTCTTGCGAGAACTTGAGAAGCTTACCACAAGGCCTGCACACACTTTCCCATCTCACTTTCTTGTATTTGGTAGAGTGTCCTGCACTGGAGCTGGAGTGCTTCCCTCCTCTTCCTCTCGGAATCTCGAAGTTTTGGCTTATTGATTGTCCGAAGATAAAATCGTTACCTAATCAGTTGCATCGACTCACGAGTCTCCAAACTCTGGGATTTGGTGGGTGTGAGAGTATTACGCGCTTCCCCGACGGAGGATTGCCGCCCCAGCTACAGGAACTTAGGATACATGGATGCGAGAATATGAAGCAGCCGGTGAGGGAGTGGCTCACGCCTCTCACCTCCCTTCAAGTGCTGTCCATCGACGGTAGGGCGGTAGGAGTGGGAGAGGAGGAGGACCTTCTGCTTCTGCTCCCTCCTTCTCTACTCGATCTCTCAATCTGGAATATATGGAAAGTGAAAAGATTATCCAGCAGTCTCCCTCCCTCTCTCCGGTCCTTGAAGATCATGTATTGCCCGAATATGAGGGAGTTGCCCCAGGGTGGCCTCCCTCCCTCCCTAGAAGTACTCCGGATAGAAGGATGTGAGATTCTGGAGAAGCGATGCAAGAAAGGGACCGGCAGCTATTGGCCCCTCATCCGCGAAATCCCACAAGTCTTATTGGGTGAATATGAGTCTGATAACGAGTCTGATGACGAGTCTGAGTCAATTACTTGAGAAAAGGGATTCGGATTCGACTATTCTACATGGAAGAGATTTGGGATTTTTAATATCTGAGCCTTGGCTCTTTTTAATCATCGGGTGAAAGCTGAAGTTTCTGGGGCGTCAAAAAAGTATAAATGATGGCCACTGAAAGCGCCTTCGCCTCCCAATCAGCCTTAACTCCACACCCCTCCGCCTCCAACTCCGGCGAGACGGTAGGGTTGGATTTATCTCAGTAATTGAGCTGTTAGCTTGTGCGTAGTTTGCATTCAACTGTAGGCGTGCTTGATGTGCATGTGCAAGTCGGAATGACTGATGCGGTTCGTTCTGATGACGAATTCCCTTCTTATTTGTTGGAGTTTTCTTTCTTTTTTGTGCTTGCATTGTTGATAATTGGTATCCAAGCTCTTGGAACAACTCGAGCGATTCGTTATATGCATTGTGTTCAGATGGATAACAAATCCAACATTAGATTTTCTTTTGAAGCTTATCTGAATCATACAGTCTTGGGCAGATGGTTTCAGTTTTCTTAGTTTGGCTTGAAAACGGATGTATGCGACACAGAGTTTGAAACTTCTCTCCCATTTCAATCTGTGCTAAGACTTTCTTGTTGCGCACTGAATCCCTCTGTGCAATGTGTAAAAGTCAGAGCTTGGAGATGGATTTGGTTTTTCCAGCAATAAAATGTAGTCTCGACAGTCATTTTTTTTTTTTTTTAATACAGGCAATCATCATGGGTCAACCCTGCCGAAAGATGATATTCTCCTACAGCAAGCGTGAGTGGTCTAGGCAGTGGTTTTGGACGACTGAAATTGCTGAGAGTCAAATCTCTTGCTGAAAAATCTTCCAAGCTAAAGCAAGCGAGTTGCAAAGATTATGAACCAGTAGCAGAAAATGTACCTCTTGATGTGCCTGATCTCTCTCTTTATAAATTGGACCTACTAGGGAAACACAAGGAAGCAGCTATCCTTGGACGTGGAGGAAAGGATTCACGTGCTCACCAATTCAAAGCTGCCAAAGACACTGCAGCAAGGACGGACATGGAAGATATGGATTGTTCAGTGCACCAAAAGGAACCCAATAAACATGGCATATCTACCACCAGAGTAGTTGGAACAGAGCATTTAGTTTATAGTTCTAATGCAGATTTCAGAGGATGGGGCAGGGGGGTGTCCATGGATGACTTTAGATCTGACTCCAAAGATCTAGCTTTGCATAGGAAAGTTTCCTCCAATAGTGACTTCCATAGTTGGAAGTCCTTTGAAGATTTGGGTTGTAGTGACTATATGATTGAATCTTTGAGGAAGCAGTATTTTCTGCGTCCATCACATATTCAGGTACATCAATAGTATGACCTGCTCAAAGTCAGGTTTCAGCTTGTTGCCTTTTTTTTTTTTTTGGCTGCGAAAATGGAAGGAACTTGGTCATTACTTCCTTACTGCTGTTTTAGCTGGCAATATACTAAAGGAAGAACTTCTATCTATACCTTGACAAAAGGAAGAACTTCTCCTTATGTACCGCAGCTCAGATTGATGCTAACTATTGATGACTGCAGGCGATTGCATTCAAACCTGTAATTGAGGGAAACACTTGTAATATAGCTGACCAGAGTGGCTCAGGAAAAACGTTGGCTTATCTTGCACCAGTAGTCCAATATCTCAGGCAAGAAGAGCTGCAAGGACTTAGCAAATCCTTGTCACGAAGCCCTTGAGTTGTCATTTTGGTGCCAGCTGTTGAGTTAGCTTCACAGGTTGGCAGTTGGTATCCTTTCTTGTGCCTTTTCTTTTACCTTTATGTGCTTTGGCAAGCAAGTCACTGACTTTTACTAGTTTATGGCCATTTTAAGCTCTCATCTTATACTACGATAGGCTATTGCCTAAGCTGCAAATTTGTGGTAAAAAAAAGCACTCCAATTCATTTTTGGTGGCAGTCAGTGTGTTTTTGACAACTTGTTGTCTATAATACTCAAATTGTCATCTCTTCTTTCAAATAAGAAAAAAGAAGAGATTTCTTGCAATCTAAAAGATTGTACTGGGTTTCCAGAAAGACAAATATACAATTTGAGTGGCACACAGTTGCTTAATGATGTGCATAATCCACTCATGTTGCAAAACTGGTAATCTCCTTGGAGCTGTTGAAAATGGATGTGTTCTGAATTTGGAGACACTCTGGAGTTGGTTTTATGTACAGCAATGCTTGTTTTTGCTAGTAGTGGATGACAAACCTAACATAAATTTTTGCACCCACATAAGTGATACGTAATATCTATAGTAAATTTTATGCAGGTTTTGAGTAACTACCAATCCATATGGAAGTTTGGGGCTCCATTCTGGTCTATGGTTGCCATGGGTGGTCTCAGGAAAAAAACTCAGCCGGAAAATATAAAAGGTCTTGATGCCTAATAGCTACACCCGGTCGCTTTATTTTTCTCGTTAAAGAGGACTTTTTGGAGTTGAAAGATCTTGGATGGTAAGCCTATGCATTGTATAATGTTGCACGAATAAGTTTGGGTGCACGAGCTATTCAAAATCATCATCTTCTCATCTGTTTCTGAGTAAAGAATCTGATCTTGCTACTGTTTTCTAGATTTAGTACTTCCACCATGTATCATCACCATTCTTCGAGTAAAGGAAAAGATTAGCGAAATTTCTATTCTTACATATACATAGCTGAATCTTGATTTTCTGGCTTGAGTTATGGAGACCTTTGCTTTGATTTACAAAAATGTTAGATATATTGCCATTCGTTAGCCCAATAGAAATCTTTGAGAAATGACTGGTGACAAATTGAGAAGGCTCCACTCGTCATATTGTTTGATATAGGATATGAAGTTAAAAAATCTTTTGTTAGTGGATTTGCCTGCTAAGAATTTGAATGACATCGAAGGCTGAATGATTTTGGCATTCAGCAGATTTCAGTCCATGCTATGCTACAAACAAAGAGCTCTATGTAGCTATATTGTACTCAATAACAGAAGAATGGTATCTTTATGCATATTGCGGATTGTTTTGCAACTGCTGGTATAATCTATGGCTTCACTCTGCAGCGTGATTTTGGATGAGGTGGATATTCTCTGCAATGATGAGGAGTTCAAAGCAGCATTTCAAAGCATAATCAATTCTTCACCTGTAGCCACCCAGTATCTGTTTGAGACAGCCACATTGCCGGTAGATATATATCCTCCCGATTGTGAAGTGATCATGAGACCTGGCATTCATCGGACAAGCCCTCAAACTCTTAGAGGTTGGTGTAAAGCTGTATTATTCCCCTTTCCATTATTTGCCAATGGATACATTGCTATTATGTAATTTAGGCACAAAAGGATTCACGTCCGTGTCTGTATATTTTTTTGGATGCTTTTGGACAACATATTACTCATAAATAAGCTGTTGGTTATGCTCCCTAAGAGTGATGGAGCAAGGTTTTACATTGATGCTTTGGTTTTGGGGGTGGATTGTTACTGCATATTGATGGGGGAAGATGGAAAGTGGATGAAGAGTGGAATAAATTTTTTTCCTTGAATGTCTCTTAGCACATGCGTATTAGTAGTCTATAGTATCCTTTTGGCCAAAAGCAGTCTATACCATCTAAAGGTGCAACCAGCATTCTGTAAGTCATTTAATCTGCTTGGAGGTGAAGAGAAATAAAATCAGGAGAAATCTCTGAAATTTCATCGATTGTGCTGAGATGATTGAGGATTATATTAGGGTCCTATCTGTTTCTCTTCTTTCCTCAATTTGCAGAAGAGTTTTTGCAGTTGTCCTAAATATTGTTTCTATTCATTTTGCCAGTTCGTTGATTCTCAGAATTTAACTTTGTATAGAGGTATTGTACAAACTAATTTAGGTTGCATATACTGGAGAAGGATTATTTTCGCAACATTAATCCTAGATAGGCTATTTCACAACATTAATCCTAGATAGGCTAAGAGCTTTCTTATGCGGGTTGAACAGTAATCTTCTGTTACATGAAATTGCTTTGTCCTTTCCCCTTGATGAACATGTTGCATAAATTTGCTGTGGTAGCTAACCAGCTTTTTTCCTCCTATTTTCCTGTTAAGAAGAAAACTAACGGAATACTACTGTAATAGGGGAGAATTTAAGCGTTACTTATCATGTCCAGTTTCTCATAGATTATAGTGGAGAGGAAGACAGTGAAAATACTCCAGATACTACATTCCTGAATAAGAAGTCTTCTTTTATTCAGCTTGCGGAAGAAAGCCCCGTAACCAAAACGATTGTTTTCTGTAACAAGGTATGTTGATCTTTCAGTAAAGGCTGCTTGAAATTGACTCATCATTACATTTCCTTCTCTCTCCCAACCATCTCACTGGCTCCTGACCTGGAGTTTGAGAGAAGGTTCTGAAGCCACCTGAATGGAGGACTCATCATTACTTCGTCCTCTTCTCCATATACAGATTGAGACATGTCGAAAAAGTGAAAATGCATTGAAGCGCATTGAGATAGAAGGTGCTGATACACGAGTTCTACCTTTTCATGCTGCTGTTTCACAAGAGTTGCGGCAGGCAAATATGAAAGAGTTTGCTGCTTCTCCATCTAAAGATGTCTCCTTGTTTTTGGTTTGCACCGACAGGTATGTATAGTTGCGTAGTGCGATATCAATCAAACTTTGCTTCTAGAAATAGATCTGCTCTGCGGCCGAGCTTGATCCCTAAAAGTAAGCCTTAAATTAAACCATGCATAACCTGCCTAGACCCAGGCCTTCAGTTCTCAGTTCATGCTTGCACATTTAATAATGGAGTCCGTCTCAACAAGAAGTAGATGAAAATAGTGATGGCTGGGATAGGCCTTGCTCTGTCTTGTGGGTTTTGTGAATAATTGGGATTGGCAAGAGCTGAGTTTTAGCTAACACTCGAGGCACTCACCTGGGCGTTCTAGCAAAGTGAGGCGAAGCCTCTGCGACTCACCTCATCTCAGGCAAGGTTTCTTCATCTAAGCTAAGCACCTGAGATGAGGTGCTCCTCCTCTGAGGCATTGCCCCAGGAAAGATTTGTCTAGGTTAACATCTGTGCACCAGTGCAATTTGTGCTAGAATGCAGACTTTGAATAACATGTGATTCTAAGTATGAAAGACCTAATAATTTGTTTGTTGATGGATTAATCCCCACTTTTTAGTTGGCACCTCGCATTGTTCAGCCTAGCGCCTGAGGCACTGTGGGGTCTGAGTCTCTTAACAGCTCCTAGTGATTTTAACGGCACTGTTTGCGACACAGTCAAACGAAAGGCCAAGCAGGGTCACTGGACACACATGAATTTACCTAAGACATGTCACTCTCATCTTTCCTTAGGTATTTGCAAGATCCTGATGATTTTTCAACCATATGACAGGTTGTTATGAGGAATCAACTCTACTGGAGTGGACCATGTTATTCTCTTCGACTTCCCAGGCGATCAGAGCGAATATGTCCGCCACAGAGGGAGGTGCTGGAGGGAAAGGCAAAATATTCGTCTCTGCAGTTGGGAAGCAAGTTTCCCTGGCGAGAAGGATAATGGAGAGAAACTGGAAATGTCATCCCTAGCATGATGTGCCCTCCAGTTATGAGTTAATGGGACGTTCGTGCACTAAGCGGGATCTGAGTTCATGCCTGTAGTGACAGGAGTAGATCCCATCAGTCCATTCTTTTTCTCCTGCATGTTACGGAGGAGCAGCGCGAGGCAAGAAGTGAAAACGTAAAGGGAGTTGTTTGGTTAGAATCTGGTTCTCTCATTTTGCATCTACATGTTGAGGGGGATCACAGAAGCATCAATGCAATGAAGAGCTTGATATCAAGGTTCACAACTTATATATTTCAGTCTTTATTCAGTTCATTGTCAAGGAGGATTGATGCCCCTGAGGATCGAGACCGAGTTAAGAAGTCTCGGAGGCCCGTATCACCTGAAATTGCACTTTGTTGATAATGAATATGCAATGATAGAAAAGTTCGGGACCTTATCCCCTGTTGTATGCATTGAATATGTAAAATGACGTGCTATAGCAAGTTACTGAGTGTTACGGTATAAGAAGCTAATTTACGAGCACAAAATATAATTTACAAACTTTATACTGCATAGTCAACTTTACTTTCGGGCTAAATTACTCAAAGGTAAATTAAATTACTTCCTCTAAATGTAAATGACTTCGTCTTAAGAGATGTTACTCCTTGTAGTATAATTTTCCTTAAAGGTCATACCTTATAGTTCTTGCACCTGGTAATATGACTCTAGTATTGTAATTTAACTGATCCTGGAGTAATCAACCTGTAGTTATTATTTTTCTTTTTCGCGTATAAGTTTAGCTATAGATTTCATACCGTGAGAATGTCAATCATATCAGCATAGTAACTTATGTTAAACTGTGGCAACAGACAAAACTTGTAATTTGTACTGACCTCCATATAGTTTTTCTTACAATGTTGTAGTTGTGAGAATGGAAAAGACCATCCGACTAGAATGAAAGTGTCATTCCATTCTTTGAGGGCATTGTTGGTGTCATTCATCTCCTGAACCATCTTAGAAGCCCTTGGGCCAAACTCTCAATTTTTGTAGTCTACATCTTTTAGCCAAACCGGTCCATTTGCACGATGTGGCCAGAATAAAATGTATTTTTTGTATTGATCAATCACATCTCTTAATAGAGATAATAACATAAATAGTTTTAATTACGATGTACTTTGATCTAATGTGAAATGCAGCTCATAAAATTCTAATTTGTGCAGTATCTTGAGAAAGCATTAGTTCCTACTTGAGTTTAGAGAAGTTGCCTCCGTAGTTGCATGAGTTTAGAAGTGAGATCCGATCTGATACGAAGAAGCAAGAACAATGTGCACTTATTTAGGGCCCTCCTTTCTTGATTTCAGAGTTAAAACCTGCCCGAGTTCGGCATTCCCGATGGCAAGCTTAGGAGCTGTTCTAACTTGCGACGGGCCTCTCTCTCATTAGCTAAACCTGTAGGATCGATCGCCTGGAATTCATCCGATTCTCTCCTTGCATTTTCTTTAGTGCTGAAATTTGATGGTTGAATTTTGCAACGCAGTAGCCGGAAATGACCTGAGTAAGTGCGGCTGTTAGCGGATGGATTTTGTCATCGCCTGAACTCGCAATCGCTGCGTCCGGCCACGAGCATTAAAGCCGACGGTGAAGCTGCGTTGGACGATGGCGAGCGACTGCTCTGTTTCACGGCTCCGCTTTCTCTCGTGTCATCAGCTTCTTAGTCCTTCCTCTGCATCGCGTGCTTCTCGGGGGAAAATTCGGCAGACAGATTATCGGCGATGAAGCGAGAAACGATGGATCAGAACCTGAGATGATCAGAGATTAAGAGTCTCGATCGTCCACGATGACGGTGAGGATCCGAGTTTCGATGTGCCGAATTGAGCTTCGTCGGTCCCCGACTCGCCGAGTCCGAGGGTCTGTCGATTCCAGTGAAAAGCAAAGATGAACATGAAACCGCTTCTGAATCCTTCTTCGCCTCCGAGGTATCGTGCGAAGATCCTACTGGCGAGCTGGAGTCGTCGATGGTGAAGGACAGATATGGAGAGGTGGTGACGGAGCTTTTCGGGAGCCGCTCTAGAGAGAGAGAGAGAGAGAGAGAGAGAGAGAGAGAGAGGAGAGAGAGAGAGTGAACTCTAGCTTGACCGAATCATTCGCGAGAGCTCTGTCAATGCCGGTGGACAACTCACCAGATGGATAAAGCCAGAGAGAGCCTGACCTCCGTTGCGCAGCCGGTGACGATGGTGGCGCACTGCGACGGAGGTGAAGGCCGGAGCGACCGTCACCTTCTTTGAGAAGGCGTATCGAATCCGGAGATATCAAGCTCCATCGAGGCCGACTTTGAACGATGACCGGATCCGTGGACGAAAATTGCCGACCGCTGCTCTTCGAGGTCGTCGGCGGCGAGCGGCGAGCTGACCTGCAGTCGCCGGAGAAAACGAGATGGCGTCATTGTCCGGTGGAAATAAACACTAACCATCCTGCCGATGTATAAATTTTCTGTTCTGTTTTTTCATTGTGGCCAGCAACGGCCACTAGACGAAGGCCCGTGAGCTCTCGTTGCTATGGCGGTGTGGCGAAAATTATGAAAAATATAAAAAAAATTACATTTTTTTAAATTATAAAATATTATTTATACTAGCACTATCTGTGCCATGTAGGATGGCTAGTATCCCCATTAATAATTTTTGCCTAAAATTGACTAAAATGACTATATTGATAAATTCTTAAAAGGTTTATGATCAAATTTGATCAAATTAAAAGGTTATTGATTTGAAAGGACATATGTACAATAGGTTAATAACCTTTTTGGTAATTATTCTTTTGGAAATTATGCATGACATTTTACAAGTTAATCTTAGTTTAAGGCACATAATCTAAAATTTACATGAAAGGTTGGTTTTGCATTAAGATTCATTTTCAATGGGTGTTTAATATTTGCTAAATGATTAGATTCGGTAAGTTAGGGTGCGTTTGTTTGTGTTTCTGTTCTTTTTTTGTTTTAGGGAACAGAAATAGAAAAAAAACTATTTCTGTTTTTTTCTATTTTAACAAGAACGATTTTTGAACAAAAGAACGCGTTTGGTAAACTTGTTCCTACAATAAAAAAAGTAAAACATGTTTAGTAAATTTGTGTTCTTTTTTATTTCTTTTAAATTTTTAATATTTTTCATTTTTTTCTTTCATTTTTTTTTTCTTCTTTTGGCTGGTCGCCGGCCTTGGCCATGGCCAGCGACCGGCCGACGAGGGCCGGCGAGCGGCCGACGAGGGCTGGCGGCCTCGCCCAGCCACGGCGAGGCTTGCCAGGGGCCGGCGACGCTCGGCCTCGCCGGGGGCCGGCGACGCTCCGGCGAGGTCGCCGGCCCTTGACGGCCGGTCGCCGGCCATGGCCGAGGCCGACGACCGGCCAAAGAAAAAGAAGAAGAAAAGAAAGGAGTGGAGAGAGAAAATTTATTCCCAAAAAGTTGTTCCAAAAACAAGAAACAACTTTTTTTTTTTTCTTATTTCTGTTCTTTTTCATTTTAACAAAAAAACAGAATTTTTGTTCATAAACAGAAAAAAGAACACAAACAAACACCCCCTTATTATTCTGCTAACGTCCTTAGTCTCTGTGGTTTTACAGCATAAGGGGCATTTTAACCATTAGACTTGCTTAGTATTTGCACGTTTCAACCATAAAATTTTTCTTCCTTGGAAGAATTTATAAACACGATTTGATATGAGCATCGCGTAAAGGTCTGAAACCTAACTAGAGTCAATCCAGCCCGAAACTCCAGAAGGATCACCCTCGCAGAGTTTATTCTAATTTGGCAAACAAAAAATGCTTTTGCCCTAAGTGAGGTACTTAAAACATTCGACCACAACGGTGTCAAATGTTCAGTTTGAAGTGTCTCAAGTCAAGACTGAAGTGGGAGAAGTAAAGACTTGTTTTGATCATGTCCACCAGCGATGAGATTAGGCAACGGTGGCACAAAATAAGCCACTACAACCTCCCCAAGATAAAGCTTCAGAAGATGGAAACGGGAGCTTACTTATCTGCTCCAAGATTAAGAGATGTCGAAATTCTGACACGTATGTGCTCGACTTAAACCCTCTCATTGAGGATGGTTCAACATTAGAAACATGTAATTTGTTTGTATGTCAACTACGATGCATGTGCCCTCATCAATGAATGTACATTAGACTATGCGCGAATTTGTCAAGGTTTCTTCTTCTTTTTTGGGCCTAGAAAGTTTAGCACAATGGAGAAAGAGCCATTAAGTCAAAGATTTGACGTACGTAATACATGTACATAATCAGGAAGTTCTTCAGAAGTTGCCATGTGATTTCAATGGTTAGTGTGAAGCTTCTCCTAACAAGAAAATTCGGGCATAAAACAACGACGGTTCGCAATTTTCCACAGAAAAGGCCACAAAAAGGTTATCCTTAATTACACTTATATTTAATAATTTTCCATAGAAAAAACATTATTTGCTAACATGAATATGTTTTTTTTTTTCTCTTGACAGCGAGAAAGCTCCCTTACCTAGGTAAATTCTAAATTCATAGAACCCTACTATTTTTATGAGTTAGGTAAGAATTGGATTAAAACTTGGTTGAAATATCTAATTGATAATAAAGTATTTTTGTACCTTGCCTAATGAAAAATTCGAATTACACATGCATACAATTCCCCTTTATGTGTCAATTATTTAACCATTAGTGCTTCTAGAAAGGAAGAAGGCAATTTTTCCATGGATCTTTTCTAACCGTTGAGTCGACGAAGACTAGTAGGAAACTTCAACGTAAATTCAGACACGAAGCAATGACGAAGACTGGTAGGAAACTTCAATGTAAATTCTGACACGAAGCAATTGCTCCCTTTGTTGACTTTTCCAAGACCTGTGAACACAAACAATTACATGCCCTATTTCAAATAGGGGTGAGCATGGTCCGGGTTGGGTCGGTTCACCTATTAACCTTAGGACCAACTCACACAGTGTTGGTCCTCAATTTTTAAGACCGAGAACCGACCCTATTGAACTTGGGACCGAGGACCAGATCGGACCGACCCAATAGGTTTGGTTCGATTCCAGGGTCAACTCGGGACCAATTGATAATTTTTTATTTCATTTTTTGTACTCCTTAAAAAAGCGAGTGAGGACCGGACTAACTCATTGGGTTCGGTCCGGTTTCAAGGTCAACCCAAGACTAACCAATAATTTTTTATTTCATTTTTTGTACTCCTTGAAATGGCAATCGAGGACCGTACCGATTCAATGGGTTTGATAATGAGTAAGGTCAGCTAAGAAAGGCAAGCGGTGAGGGTCAAGTGGGGTGAGCGTCGAACAAAATGAGCATCGAATGTCGAATGGGGAGCAACAAGCCAAGCGAGCATCGAGCGGCGAGCGTCATGAGTGACCCAAAGCGAGCGAGGCAAGTGTCGAGTGGCGAGCGGAGAAGTTGTTTTTTTCGATTTTAGAAAATTGAAGATTAAGAGGACAAATAAGACAGAAGAGAACGAATACTAGATGATGATGTCACAATGTGCCTTTTTGCGCGCCGTGAGGACTCCTCACGAAAGTATTTTCCTCCTTCGTAAATTATGACTATTGACGCCGTAAAAGACATTAAAAACCTAAGTTATTAAAGAACAATGTAAAATTATTTGAACTCCTCACTAAAGAGCTCTTTAATGTTATTGATGCCGTTTAATTTAAGGTTTTCTCTATATAAAAAAATTATAAATAATATAAATATATATATATAGTCAGGGTTGGTTCGGAATGGACCGACCTGGAACTCTCAAGACCGAGAACCGATCTGCACAGTGCTGGTCCAGGAATTCTAGGATCAATGACCGATCCAGTCTCCCTGAGAACCGAACCAGAATCGGCAGGGTTGGGCCGGTCCAGGGTCGATCCAGGGTCAACCCTAGACCGATGCTTACCCCTAGTTTCAAATACCTAGAAAGCATGTACTTGACCTTTGAGGAATGTGCGCTTCACCTGAATAAGAGCAAAACGCACGCACCCTACCTTTTTCAATTAATTGTGAAAAGGGTGCACTTTGCCCTAAAGAGAATGCACCATCTCTAGAATGGAAATGCATTTCAACAAGAACTTGTAATTTCTCTATAAACAAAAATCTTTTGACACCCTGTTTTTATAGGGCATAATTGATTAAACTTACTGAATTGTTTTATTCATTTGTCCATGTTTAATGAAAATTTTGGTGGTGGATGGATCGTACTGAGGTACTTTCATTGTTCTCCTAATTAAACATGAGCATATCTTATTTGAATTTGCAGCATGGAAATTTCAAATTTTATTTGATCTTGAAACCCATGAACTATTTACGAATATTTTTTTTCCTTTTGTATTTAGCGTTCAAGTGGTGTCTAAACCAAACTTTCACATAGTTCACTTAGTCCACCTCCCCATCTTAAGAGCGCGCTCCCCACATCGATCATTTGTCATGATGCAATGCCATAGCAAAATCTATAAATAAGGCATTCGGTTATTTGTGTACCGCTAATGTAATATTTATGCACAATATAATAATAGGGTATGCGTAAGTATATACCAAATTCCACCTATTTGAATGGCTTGTGGGCATATTGAAGTTAGGTAGTTCCTCTCTTCCTAAGACAAAACAATAAGCATATTTTTTTTACCCATGGACCAAACGAAACAAGGAGCCTTTGCTATGAATATAATCATAGTTGCTTGGCAAAAAGGGGAAAAAAAAATTGAAGCTTGAAGGTCTGCAATTTAGTTTGATCTATAGCCACCTGGTTTTTTTCCATCTAGTCTAATCCGATTATGTATTCTTGAGAGAGCATGTCTAGGTGACAACAACATAATTGAAGAGAAAGTAATCGTTTTTTTCTTTCTGATCATCAATTAAAAATGGTTTTGTTGTCAAGTGTTTTTGGACACTTGCTGAACAATCAACTACAAAAATTTTACAGTTGTCAGTGCATCGGGCTTTCGTGTCACGTGGCATAATGGTTCGGACGCATATGATAATGGTTAATGATGATCTGATTTACATATATTAAGTTTAGGTAACGGCTGCTTCTTTATTTGATAATGACATGGGGCTAGCGAGACTGCATCAGTGAAACCACGATGGTTGCATTTGGGAACCACTTTACAAAGCCCTTTAAGCCTCTAAACGCCCTTAGGCAAATGCATGCCCTATGATCTATGTGATGCATGACAATGGTGGATGGGTGCATTTGGGAATTTGTGTGATGTGAATGGTGAGGCAGAACTGACGAACGATAATAAAGGTGAAGTTTCGGGCCCCCTTTTTAACCTTTCGAGCCTTCTTTGGTGGCTTTAACGATGGCCAGGACTTGGCTCCCATTTCCGACCAACTTGCCTCCGAGAAATTGAGGCAACAGAAAGGAAATTAAAAATCAAATGAGATGAGATGAAATGCAATGGCAGCGTCTTCCGAGAAAGAAAGAGTGAGAAAATGACAAGAGGAAGCCCACAAATGAAAAGACGGAGAGACAGGGAGGGATGAAAAAGAACACACAATACTGAAGAAGGAGAAGAGGGGGAGGGAGGATGGTTGGACCGACACAAAAGTCTTTCGACTCGCATGTTTAGTGGTGCTTAGAGCTTCTCCCCAATGGAGTAGGGTATCGGTGTCCTGCTGTATAGGTGTAAATAACGGAAGGAAGATAATGCAGCCAGTTCATAGTTTAGCTAAATTTGCTTAAATTGTGGATCCCTTTCGAAAAGATTTGCTCTTGTTTTCAACTTGTGTTCGAGTGGGTTTACGGGCCCGTTTGGTTCGGCTTTTGGGGAATGTATTTGCGAAATGCAAATACGTTTGGGTGAATGAGTTTTTTTCGAAATGCAAATATCGTTTGGTAAAATTTGCATTGATAAACAACTTTGACCAAAATATTGCTTGGTAAAATTTGCATTTGTAATTAACTTTTATTAAATTAAAAAAGCAAAAATACACTTATATTTTTTTTTTGAAGTCCGGCCATCGGACCGCCGGATCCGGCAATCCGGATGGCCGGATGTGGCCCTCGGACGGTTGCCGGGGTAGGGCGACCCCGGGCGACGGTCGCCCGAGGCCGCGACCCCGGCGACGGCGACGAACCTAGGCGACGGCCGCACGGGTTCGCGCGACCTCGGCGACCGTCGCTGGTTCGCGCGACCTCAGCGACCGTCCCCGGGTTCGCGCGACCTCGGGCGACCGTCGCGGGGTCGCCCGACTTCGATGACTATCGCCTAAGGTCGCACGACGCAGAGTCGCTTGAGGTCCGGGTTCGGGCGACCCTCGGGCGACGGTTGCCGGCGCGTCGCCGGCGCGCACGACCCCCTTGGCCGGCGGTCGTTGGCCTCCATGTAGTGGTTTTCCTCGCGGATGAACATTAACCGTGAAGTGAACAGTAACTGGAACTTGCATTCCGGAAATGCAAGTTTCCAAAGGACCTTTGGACCTACTTTGGCCTAAGGGCCCTTAGGGTCTTTGGAGATGCAATTGCATCTTGCCAAAGTCGCTCAAAAACTTAAACCAAACGCATTTGCATTTGGCCAAGGGACTTTAGAATCCAAATACTCATCCCCAAAGCTGAACCAAACAGGGCCTACGTTTGTTTGAAATCATATTAAAGAAAGCTAACATAAGACGATGCTGCCGAGTCTTGGCCCCGCTGCTTCCTTGAATAGCGTACCTATCATAGACAATCAATTCAACCATCTCATGATGCTGCAACAATGGGAAAAACATAGCACTCTAGCACAATAACGAACACCATAAAATATTAGGATCCTTATTGGGAATCACAGTCAATCTTACCCTATTAAGTATAATAAATTCAAGAAATGATAAAAACTTCAAATTCCTAACATTTGATATTGGAACTTTGAAAAAATGGTGGCATTTTAATCATGTTCTCATTATCAATTGACCTTTTTGAACTTCCTATGTAAACGACTTGACTACTATGGGTGTGTTTGGTTGTCTTAATAAATTACTGTTTGATTAAAAATAAGAATTTGATTGATGTGAAGATCCTATGTATTTTCTCATGTTCAATTTCGTGTTTGAAGGACGATTGACCTTGCTGCGCTATACCATATCGTTAATGGAATGGATATGTTCGAGTCTAAACTACTTAAGCTATGAAAAAAATAGGGGAATAGAATATCAAAGAAGTAAAGAACAATGAGCCGATTTGTCGAACTTCAATCACTAATGATAATTAGGGCTCTCCATTTGTAAAGATGACAAAGCTAGATGATTTTTGGAGCAATCAATTAGTTTGATACACCAAGTAATATAGCATACCACAAATAGACCTTTAAACAAATGGATCACATGCGGCATATTAAGAAAAGTTCGACACACGCATAGTATTCCAATTTAATCAATCAATCAAACTATACTTTTTAATATTCTGCTGGGGAGCATTATCATTCATCTATCATCTAAAGAGCCGTACAAGAAGAGACCATTTGTTGGAAACGAGAGGATGGGATTACTCTTAATCGTGGCCTTCCCTAGAGTTAGAGCAGATTATGGATCAGGGGCTGCACAGAGCATCAAAGGCTAAGTTGCAACCACTAGATAGATGTCCACTGTTTCAATTTTGAGTCAAGGCACAAAAGGGTCAATTGCTCTAAATTGGGATTTTTTAGGTGGGAACTTACATTGAAATTTGAACAATGGTTAAAATAATAGAAAACTCTCATATCTATTTCACAAATAATTGTATTGGACAAGATCTAGTTTAGATTAACAAGTTCCTACAACAATAGAAAGCAAACGCTGACTTTCTAGAGAATTCCGAAATTAAATTGATAGAACAATATGAACATTATGAGTGCCTCGTCAACATTGACCTGCTAAAGTGGCATGCTCCTCATCAAAAGAGGCACGTTTCTAATTCAAATGTTAAAAGGAGTTCATTCTTGATTATAATGAGTGTTCGCTCAACTCTAATAAGGAGATGCACTTTGACCTTTAAGGATTATGCACTTGATGTGAACAAGATCGTGCAAATCACCGTAAAAGAGTGAGCAATTGATTGTGAGGAGGGTGCACTTCACCCTAAAAAGCATGCACAGTATTTAGAATAGGACTACATCTCGATAGGAACCTTGTCATTTCTTCATAAACAATCATCTCTTGATGTCATGTACTTAGCTGGTTCAAGGTATGGGGGCCAGACGACAAGAAGAAGTACCGTACGAAGGAATCAAACGTCATTCTCTCTCTACCTTATCCACCATTCTTAGATGCAGGCCTCATGTGCAAAGCATGGAAAGAACAACAATAACATATGAACTCTAAATAAAATAAAAAAATTGAAAAGTATTATACATGGAGAGAGAGAGAGAGAGAGAGAGAGAGAGAGAGTAGTATATAAATTATCAGTGCAGAAGACCAATGACCCCATGGGAATTATGAAAGTTTGATTCCTTGACTTACGCGTATGTCCTGCCATAATTACCCTTCTTTCGATGCTTTGCACATGGGGCCTGCATCCGGCAATAATGAAGAGGGTAGAGAGAGAATGGCGTTTGATTCCTTCTTCCGCTTACTCACTCAATAATTCTTGTTGTCATCTGGCCCCCATTTCTTGAACCACCCCTTGAACCGCATCCTCGTGCTGACTCACTTCTTACCCCTTAAACCTTATAAATAATTTAATTGATCAATTTGGCCATCTTTGGATAAAATATTTATCCGTTTGACGAATTGTAGTTAGGCTGACAAAACAATAAGCATATTTTAATATGGGCCCACGGACCAAATAAAATGAGAAAGCTTCATTTTGGGTATAATCATTATAAAAGGGGAAAAATAGAAAATGGTGCTGGAAGGTTCACAATTTAATTCGATTCCGGACCACTCTATTTTTTGCCACTAATCTAATGCATAACGTATCTTGCAGAGAGCAAAACTAGGTAGAAATGACAGTAACGAAGAGAAAGTAACAATTTTTGATGTATTGAGTTCTCATGTAATATGGAATAATGATTGGGACTTATATGATCGATGTCCGAGACTGCGTCAATCAGACGATGATGCCAATGTCTATGTGATGCATGATGATGATGGGTGGGTACAAAAAAGGAGTGGGAAAGAAATTGAGAGAGCAGCCTTTTGTCTGATTCCAGCTTTTCGGCCGCTTTAATAATGCCAAGACCAGGATGCCATTATTGACCAACTTGCTCCCATTAAATTAAATCAAATGAAATCAAAGATGAGAGATTAAGAAGGTGTAGAGATTCGAGTGCAAACAAGAACGAAGGAAGGGGAGTGCGAAGGAGCAATCGGCAGAGAAAAAAAAAACACAGCAACTTTTTTCTGGAATATTTAATTATCATAGGCCGAGTTTTGGTGACTAGAGACCCGAATGACGAGGATGGAAAGAAGAGATGCGGATGGACTATGGACCACCGTAGCTTAACCTTAGTTAAGACCTTAACTAAAAATCAATCAATTACCTGGGAAGCTGAAAGCTTGGTAGCAGATTGCTCCAAGTCATCACCAGCCAAGGTTAAATAACAAAGAAGCCCGTCTCCTCGATCAAGACAAGAATAGTGGACTTATGAACAATCGAGTAATAGCAAGTAATAGCAAATGTGATCCATAAAAAAAGTGTGTCAACTTTACTGGTCAGAGTCACCACCATCTCAGATCTTTCCACCCCTGTTGAAGGATAAACATGGATTGAGCACTTGAGCACTAGTCCTAAACCTGTTTCTTGACCAAATTCAAATACTTAGGATTGAGATTACACAATTATAATAAGTCTAAATGTTTTTTTTTTTGGTAATTTTTTCCTATGAATGAGAGGGTATATTATCACGAGAAGCATGCACTTCCTTTTAAAAAAGTGACTGATTTATTGTGGGGAGAGTGCACTTCACCCTAAAGAGCATGCACATTATTCAGGGTAGGACAACATCTCAACAGTAATCTTAGAATTTTGCTACGAATAAGTATCTCTTGGCTCCGAGAAACGGAGGCCAGACAACAAAAGGTACCGTGCAAAGGAGTGGAAGAAGGATCAAACATCGAAAGAACAACGACGTATAAACTGAAATTTTATTTAGCGAAGAAAATCGAAAGAGTACTATACAGGGAGGGGGGGGAGGGGGGGGGGGGAGGGATTAATAAAGAAGTCATTTGTCCAAAACAGCAGTGAAAACAGGGAGTAAGATATAAATTATAAAAGTTGGATTCCTCGGCTTCTGCGCATGTCCTGCCATACACTCACCCTTCTTTCTATGCTTTGCACATGGGGCCTGCATCTGGGAATGGTGAAGAGGGTAGAGAGAGAATGGCGTTTAATAAATAAATTATTTGCTCAAAAAGAGCAATGAAAATAGGAAAATAATACATGAATTATCAAAGTTTGATTCCTTGGCTTTCGCGCATGTCCTGCCATAATCACCTCCCCTTCTTTCGATGCTTAGCACACGAGGCCTGCAACCGCACATGAAGGGGGTAGATAGAGAATAACTTCTGCAACTCCACATAAGGTCCGCTCCCAGTTCTTAACCCCCCTTAAACAGCGTCCTCAGGCTAACCCACTTCTTGAACCACCGCTTAAACCTTGTAATTAATTAAACTTATCAATTTGTCCATCTGTGGATAAAATATTTACCTCGTGGACGAATTGTTATTAGGTTGGCAAAACAGTAAGCATATTTTAATATGACCCGCGGACTAAATAAAATGAGGAAGCTTCGTTATGAATATAATCATTATAAAAGGAAAAAAGAAAATGGTGCTTGAAAGTTTGCAATATAATTTGATCTATGGCCACTCAATATTTGGCTGCTAATCTAATGCGTAATGTGCTTTTCAGAGAGCGAAGCTAAGTAGCAATCATAGTAATGAAGAAAAGTAACGGTTTTTTCTTTCTAGCCGTTAGTCAAAAATGATTTTTTTATCAAGTATTTCTGGACATTTGTTGAGTAATCAACTGAATAATTTTTGGAGCTTTCAATGCATTGAGCTCTTATACTACGTTGAATAATGTTACCGTATTTGCTCATAAACTAAAATTTATGTAATAACAACTTCTTTTTGATAAAGCGTCACGTGGCTGCATCAATAAAACCTAGATGCCATATGATCTATGTGATGCATGATGATGGTGGATAGGTGCATTTGGGAATCATGTGATGTAAGTGGTGAGAGGGAGCTGATGAACAATTATAAAAAAAGAAGTCTTGGAATTCGGGCCGACTTCTTTGGGTGCGCATGGTAAAATTTATTGGGGGGAAGAGTTTTTTTTTTGAAATAGTTCTTTTCTATTTCTATTCCGATGAACAGTTTAAAGAAAAGAACCCGTTTGATAATCGCTGCGCAAAAATTCTATTTCGGAACAGAAAAAGAATAGAAACCCGTTTGTAATCGCACAAAATTTCTATTCCAAATTTTAATTTTTAAAAAAAAATTAAAAATAAGAAAAAGGAATAGATTAGATATTACATAAAATTGACAAGATCAAAATATTATTAGATTAATAATACATTTGCTTAGGTGTAAGAATTCTAGTCAAAGATGAACCTGTAACATAGGTGGTATTGTAATAGAACGTGAGCTATTATCTTATATCTGTGTGTGAGGATCTTTACTCATGTAATTTATAGCCTATTGAATTTAGGTAGCGTTTTGAACTATAATTCTCAATAATATATTTTCTTTTTGCGAATTTTGATGTTTGGTATAGCAAATATTGCGGAAAAAGCACAAGGGATATTGTTAGCCAAATTAATTTGTAGTGATTTCCTTGGAACTAAGTTTTTACTCTTTAAAAAAAAAAAATTTGTAATTCTAGTGCATGCGTGGCTTGGGGATTTTAGTCTTCTAATCTTGACATGGATGTCGGGTTGGGGTGGGAAATTTCCAACTATTGGAATGGTTCATGCATGGCGTGGCTTTACTGTCATTATGCATTTAGTTCATAGTATGCTCCTAAAACACTTAGTAAAGACCTCGGTCTCTTGTATTTTGAGCCGTCGATACATCCCATCTTGATGCTACTTTTTACCTTGCTTCTTCCGAATTACAAACTATTTCATTTTCGTGTTTCACATAAGCTTATAAGGTTTTGGCTAATTTTGATGAATGGAGGTGTTTTTCCTCTCATCTTTTGCTTTTTTTTTTCTTTCTTGACTAGGATGCAAGCTTCGGACGGCGGTTTGTAGGTCTTTAAGTGTCAACTATACAATAGCTTACAATTTGCTTCTCTTCTGTTTGTCCACATTTATGATACATTCAATGGCATTTGTGCTCACGGAGATAGAATTTGATGACCTTAACATGATTAATAGAAATGTATTCATAATAGTTTACAAACACATCGCAAAAGTGTTTTCACCAAAAAACAAAAACACATCGCAAAAGTCAGAAATAAAAACTCATGGAATCTCTTGCATGTTGTGATCCCTTGCCATCATATTTGCAATATTTTTCCTGATCATGTTTATCTCAGCCGCCTCATCACCTGGTGTATCATCTACAACCTCGTCTTGTGTAGGTCCAAATTGATACCCCGGATCTCCATAAAGGGCAAAGTTCCTGTCCATCTTGTCTTGATCGCGAATATAATTATGGAGAGTACAACATGCGATTACAATATATGCTTGCTTTCGAATTGAAAATGGAGGCATGTGTTTCAAAATGGAGAAGCGATTTTTTAATGCCCCAAATGACCTCTCGATAACATTTCTCAACGAAGAATGCTTATAGTTGAACAATTCTTTTGCTGATCCGGGGCCGTCTAATTCTACCCCTATAATCATTCAAATGATACTTGTTCACCTTTAAATGGAGTCAAAAATCCTGGAAGTGCTGCATAACCAGAATCTACTACATAGTATTTTCCTACAAGAATATATACATAAATTTGTTATAATATGCAATAGCTATACAATCATAAAGAAAATCACTTGATATAGACAAAGCAAATACCTGGTGGTGGTCGAGGAAATTGCAATTGAGGAGTCTCGAGTGCTGCCGAGAGAACCCGACAATCATTGCGAGATCCTTCCCACCCAAAGCATATACGAAAGTAAATTTCATATCGAACGAACAAGCACACAGCACATTTGGAGTGGTAGTCCCTTTCCTGCCTCTAAATGGGATTTGTTTCGATATAGGGACGGATGCATTAATGTGGGTGCCATCAATAGCACCAATGTAGCCCTATGATTTTATGAAAGTATAGCGTTAGACAATATTATTAGCTATATATATATTTTAATAATGTAAAATTGATATAAAAATCATACCTTGAAGTAACGTCTATGGTTAGGATCGATAAGAATCTCTTCTGGAACAATATCAAAAGAAGGCGCCCTGATAATCTCTTTTGATAATTCGAGAAGTGCTTTTAATACTAGAGTAAAAAACTTACTGATTGTTTGTCCCGAACGTTGAAATCTCTCACATAAATCTCTATTGGAGTTTTTGTGACCAACCATAGATAAGAAAATCCCAACTTGTTCATCTACCCTTACATATCGAGTATCTTTCAGCCAGCCTCTTGCCTTCATTAGATCACATAGGTTAAGAAAAACATGTCTCTCTAACCTGAATGCTTCATATATCCTATCTGAATGTCCGTAAACAATTTCCCTTACCCATTCGGCTCCTGATAATTTATTGTCCCTAATAGGCTCTTTCGTATGCAAAGACATGTCCAAAGTAACCAGACATAACCATGCTATTATTATGTCAATATCAACCTCATCCAAATACCATTCAACTGCTGCTACCTCTCCATTAGACACAATATTTGATTCATCTTCCATAGTACCTATGCCATCACACAAATACAAGAAATTCAATATAGATATATGTACAAAAAAAGAAAAAAAAGAAACCAATAACGTAAGTAATAGAGTGAAAGCAAACCAAATATAAAAATTCAACACAATCCATCATATCCAAACTACAACACAAATGCAAAAGTCTCAACATCAATATCTTGAACAACAAAATAACAACCAACAACATAAAAAACATAGTCTAATAAAACTCCATCAAATCCACGATACATTCCCTAACATCCACTAAAGCAATCGGAGAAGTCCATATCTCATTTCACTTGGGGTTTTGATAAAAGCCTCCCTCCACGTGGCATTAAGGCAGGCTCGTTCCACGACTTTGCTGTAAAGATCCGGCTCCAACGTAGGCATGGCAAGTAGGATATCAATCACAATAGATACGGAGAATGGGTCTATATGTGGTGATGTGACTTGTGAGTTGACAGAACCACTCACAGATTGACTAGCCCTACTTTTCATCATCTCTTGTAAGACTTTGCAGGTGCTAGCAACATCATTTGATTGACTCCTCCTTCTCCTCTTACTATTTGGAGTTTTATCCATCCTATGTTTGTCATGAACTTGAGTAGGAGTTTTGTCAGACATAAAAACTTCCTCATCATTCCGGTGTTCATTAAAGTCCGTTGGTCCATCTTCTGCATCATCGCCCCGAAACACCTTAGGTCGCCACAGGTACCTATCGCTCCACTAGTTACATCTCTTAGTAGAAGCATCGTAGTTCATAGGCATTTTTTTTTTTTTTTTTTTTTTTTTGAAAATGGTCCCAGCGCAACTTATTAGCGGAAGCATAATTGAGTCTCACCATCTCTCCCTCCAATAACCATAATGCAATGCACACCACTAAGCACCATAAGAAAAGATAAAGCCAAGACACTTTTATTTACATATTTTCATGATGGATTTTTCTCGGGTCGGTACAACAAAAGAAAGCCAAGACTTTTAACTACACTTGGCCACATCCCAAAAGGATATCTCGACCCCTATAACGATCATGTGTCATCCTCCATCTATCAGTGTCGGCTACTCTAAAAAAAACGTTAGCTCTCTACTCCTCACGCGGCCATCACACCCATCCTGGCGCGTTGGGCGGTGGTGGCGGCAACATCCCCCGAATCACCCCCTCTCGGCGGACGTGGATCCACAGAAACTCCTGAATGACCGGGCCCCCAACCAGGCCCACATCATACATGACCAGCACGCGAACTCGCACAAACGACAGACCAGGGATGGTAATGCAATCAATCTCCGAACACTCAACCTCCACGTCAGATGGGAGGCCATAGAAGGTACCCCGCGTGACAGTAGGGAGCGGCATCTTTCTAATCTGAAATGTTGGTCCCCGAAGGGGTGAGTACAGCCACTCAGCAGGTAAAAGATCCAATAAACCACTCAATACATCACACAATACAATCATAACACTCATAGCATAGTACATGTCATTCATGCATCCAAGCATAACTTACCTTGCAGCCATGCATATGTCATCATACCATATGTACATACATCCTCATGTACTCATCACCATCATGTCATACATCTACCATGCCATAGGTGCACATACAACCATGCACTCATCATCATCATATCATACATGTACCATCATGCCATAGGTGCACACACAACCATGCACTCACCATCATCATATCATACATGTACCATCATGCCATAGGTGCACACACAACCATGCACTCACCATCATCATATCATAGCCATGCATATGCAAGTATACCATATGTGCATGATTCAATTTCCACTTCTTATCTTTCAATTTGATCACCACATCTTTCTTTCCCGGGATCAGTAATTGCATCCCACATTTTATCACTCGCACCCCAATCCAGGCATCGCGAGAAACCTCCGGCACACACACCACCAGGCATCCGGCACCCCCACATTCCGGGCATCTCGCATCCCAACTGGCATCACGAGGCATTCCCCGGCACAAACCTCCGAGGCTTCCGGCACCCAACCATTCCGGCATCTCGAAACTCCCGAGGACATCCGGGCATGTATCTCAATACAACCGGGCATCCGGCACCCCCATCCCGGGCATCCCGACACTCCAGGGCATTATCGGCCACCTCCAACGGTTTCCTCATTCATCATAATTCATCTTCACCAATTTATGTCTCACAATCAACATGGCACATGATGTAATGGCAACAAAGTCAAATTCAGCATTTGATTCTATATGCAATGCCAAATTTCATCACATGCTCAGCAAGATTCAATCACCTTTATCAGTATAGTTCATGGGGCTCATCCAAAAACAGAATAATCATAAATTTCAGCACTTGAAATTCGCTCAATCCAGCTTGCACAGTTTTAGAAAATATTTCCATTAAATACCCAAATGACCTTTAAAAGTTATGAAATTCGAACATGTGATATTCAAGACATAAAGGCAGATATTTCATAAAGGACACCACACCAAAAGATCCTCATACAATTTGATATAGATCACGCATCACAGCATTTCTATTCTATCAATACAGCTTGCACAGTTTTTGAAATATTTTTGGTGAAATAGGCAAATGAGCTTCTAAAAATATGAAATTTGAGTATGTTGCAGGGAAGACATACAGAAAGATACTTCGTGAAGAACACTTTGCCGAAAGAGCTTCATACAAAATGATATGACCCATGCATTGAAACTGACTAAATCCGAACGCGTCAGATTACCCGGTTTTTTTTTGTTTTGGAATTATTTCCGATTAAATACTCTAATGTCCTTCAAAAATTATGAAATTTGAATATGTGGTAGTCGAGACCCTAAAGTAGATTTTTCATGAAGACATCGAAGTCAGATTCGTCCTAGATAATTAATTATGGACGGTTGAAACCCCTGTTCCTAGTACCGAACATTCCAGGTTTAGCCGTCTCCAAAAATCACGATTTCACCTACTTATCTTCCATCTTTTCCTCTGGATTTTTGATATATTTTGACTCAAGAGGTCTACTACAACTTTCATTAAGGGATCAAGGTGAGATTTTCAAAGGAAAGTCACTTTATAGTCCACGAAGTCACTGGAGCTCAGTACAACATTTCCAGATCTAACGTCTTCAAAAGAAAAATAGTTTCACTAGGCTATACTTGTTAGTTTTACCTCAAATTTGAGTATGTTAGTCTTCAAGATGTTCTATACAACTTTCGTGAAGAAGTCAAAGTGAAATTCTCAGTAAAAAGTTACATGCAACACACAAAATCACCAAGAGGTCAACAAAACAGCTTCAGATCTAACATTTTCGTAGAGGGAGGGTTTCACCCCTCAAAACTCAGCCATTTTGTCTCAAATTTTAGTATGTTATACATTAAGACGTTATCTACAACTTTTATAAAGAAGTGGAAGCCAAAATCCGACTCAAACATCGCATGCAAGCCACTACAACATTCTGGGTCAGGCTGTTTACTCGAGAACAGTTTACACTTTCAAAACAACACTCTTAAAACTTCGGTTTTTCACACCCTAGACATCCGAAATTCATCACCATTCAATAACACATTCTAGACACAACATGCAAGAGCAGATCAAAGGATCTAACTTGCCTCCAAACCGAGCAAGCACGAGCACACGGCGGCTGGACACGGCAACGACGAGCGACGGACGAGCGGCTTCTTCCTCGCGCGGCCTCTTCCTCCTCTCTCTCGGTTCCTCACCCTCTCGACAGCTTTCTCTCTCTCCCTCTCTCAAAACCGGTCACTCCCTCTCTCTCTATTTCCTTTTATTCAATCATTTGTAATGATTAGGAGCTGCCCAAGGTGGCCAATGGGTGTAACTCCCCTTTTTGCCACTTGGCAAACCCCATGCACATGATGGGCTTGAAGATGGGACGGCTTCTCCCCTCCTTGTGGTCGACGGCAGCCCTTCATGGGCTTCATGGGCCGGCCAACTTGGTCCATCTTAGGCCCATCCCTCTTGGGCCTAAGACCCAAGTTTAATTAGATCCAATTTTAACCCATTTTTAAAACTAATTAAATCTCTATTTAATTAAAGCACTAAATTGCAATTTAAGATAACTATATACTTGAAATTATAAATCCATAAGTTCCCATTCATCATACATATGGCCAAAGATAAAACTTCCTTTCCAAAATTCATCCATTAAAGACTTGGCTATACATCTCATCGCAAATCATGGATTAGAAGGCTACAAATTACAATATCGGTACTTCCATCGCCTATCCATGGTCCATGGCATATTCAGGGATTTTTTATGAAATTCTAGGATGCCACATGCAATTTTCACAATGACAACATATATCAGTAATACAATTAAACATCTTGCCATGTACGTCTATAGTGATCTCAAAATGATCAAAGGTTAAATCATACCTTGACGTGAGATTCCCATATACTTGGATCATCAACAACAACTTTTTTGTTCACATTATCCCAGCCAAATTCGGATTGTGAAAGCAGCTTCTTGAAACTAGCATAACGCTTCTTCAATTTGTTCACCTTGTTCTTTCATCTTTGAAGTATATTGAAGTTTCGCTCGTTTATTGAATTCTGTCCGTATGTTATTCCAGCCTGCTTTGTTGAAAGTACAAGAGGTGCGATTTCCCTTTTTGACCTCTTCTACCAACAAACTGACGTACAAGTTGGTTAGAGGCTCAGTCCACTTTGCAGTGAATGCCTCTTTTTGGGATGCCATGTAACCTTCACTAGTTGAGCATCATATGAGTTCAAGACAATTAAAAAGAGAGTGCAACATGCTGCTTCCTTCTTTTCTCATTATAGCAGCTACAAGCATCAAACCGTAATCAATGGATCCAACTCTAAACTTTGGATAGCTACCCAATGCATAAAAGTTCGTAAAAAAGTCAGTATCTTTGTCCATTTGTGTCATAATTTTCACTTTGAGTTACTTTTTGCCTTTCAATGCGTAAATGCCGCTATACCTTCAGTCATTGCAACTTCTGTGTAGGTCGTACATTGCCATCCAAACATACTACGCTTGCCCTATACAAGTAGTGCATCGACACACACATACACAACCCCCGGATTGGCTAAAACAGATCCTTTATCACAGCCTATCGCTAAAACAAAGGATCGACAACTTCAACTACTCACGCACACGCACAAGCGCACACACATACACAACTATCTCATTTCATTTCATACTCCCACTGGTTTTGAGAGACAAAGAAGCGAGAAAAGTGCACTAGAATTTTGGTGATGTTCATCATATCAACTCTGGTTTGTTTTACTCAGCCTAGCTGATACATGTGAGAATCAAGGGCGACACAAGCACGAGGGAAGCAACATGAGAGAGGCGAGCACAAACAGAGGCAACGCGACGGAGGCGACACGATTCAACTTCAGAAAAAGTGAGAATCACCACTAGAACAGGTACAATCAGAAGGAATCAAAGCAACAAACCTGATTTAGGGCAAGACGACCACGAGGCGATGCGACCGGAGAAAGGTGACTAGAGGCGACGGGACTAGAGGCAACGGGATCGGACAGAGGCGATCGGAGGCGACGGCACTGCAGGCGGCGGATTCAACTTTAGAAAAGGTGAGAATCACCACTAGAACAGCTCCGACTTCACATAACCCACGCCTTCGGCTGCAAAATTTTTCCCCACATTTTCTAAAGATCGACATTTACTTGAAAACCAACAGCTTCAAGTAATGTGTAGAACCAACTTTTTGGACCCCAAATCTTAAGCACGTTAGAGTAGCAGCTCCGGCAGAGACTATTAATTAGTCGAAGACCTCATCCGAGATGTTGTAATACCCCTAGTTCTTAATCAGTGTTCGTATTTTGCTGGGCAAACTAATCTTTAAAAAATCAATCTGGCGAACCTAGTTTCTATGTGGGTACATCTTTGCAAGAGAAAAGGTAAGAACTTCAAATAAGCAAAGCACAATCCCGATCATTATACTTGGGTCGCGTTTACTTGTAAAAGATTGGTCACTAAAGCATTTCGGGCTTTGTTTCCCCAGCATCACCCTGCATGGGCAGGAGAATTGAGGATAATTCTAATCAACCAACCGGGGAGGGAGGCCGCACAACATATGAAACAGGGGCGACTTCCTAAAAACCTTACTCAGCCTCCATTATTAACACCAACAATTCTACGACTACAAAAGCTTATGTTAGCAAAACTCAAGCATCCAAATTGACCATCGAAAAGCTGGGTCTCTCTCAAAACCGAGCAACATATTGTTAGAACGTTTGACTTCAGTGTGAAGGACTGTGTACTTATGGCTTCAAAGACATAAGAGATTAGAGCAGATTATGTGTGTGGACATGTCGGAATATCTCGAAAAAGAACTGTTTGAACAATGACTCCATTTGGATATCTGGTTCCATCTGTTACCTATCATTTGACAGAAAGCCAAATAGAAAGCCAAATAGACTATGACGAACCATTTGTTTCGGCTTAAATCCGTCATCACAGTCTCAAGTGCTGCAAGTATTCTTCACTTCTTGCATATCAAATTTAGTCAACCAAATTAGAACAGACGCATCAATGCTCAGAAAAGCGGCATGTTCTAAGAGATGCATTCTTCGAGCGGAGCAAGAAGACAAGAATCGGGAAGCGGCAGGGGAGGGAAACGGAGAGAGAGAGAGAGAGAGAGAGAGAGAGAGAGAGAGAGAGAGAGAGAGAGACAGAGACAGAGAGGGAGGCTCACATTGAGAAAAGCAGCGTCCAAGTAGGAGACGTTGATCTCGACGGAGACACCTGTGAAGAGGGAGATCCGGTCGGAGCAGAGAGGTTGCGGCAACGGATGGATCCACCGATTGTCCTGATCGGCAGTGATGAGCGTCCGTCTATTCTGTCACAGCCGCGGTTGCACTAACTGGCGAAGGAGATTTTGCTGCGGCTGTCACGATCGGGGATGGGAATACACCGAGCGTGAAGAGGATCAGCATAGCGAGGCTAACGACCGCTTCGAGCTCTTCATCTTCGAAGCCGAAACACCGCCGACGATTTCTTCTCGTTCTCCATCTCTTCCGACTCTATCTATCCGGAAGCACGAACCTCCGAGTAGCGGAAATCCCAACGAAGAAACGAAAACCGATCGCGAGCAGAGATTAGTCCGGATTTCAGCGCCGGAGACGACAAGCCAAAGCGAGGACGTGACGGTCGGCAACTGGATTGCGGCAGTGGTGGCGCGCGAATCGAATCTCCGCCGCGAAGGAGAGGGACTTTGGCGACGGGCTGGGTAGGCTACGGAACGGAGGCCACAAGACCGATGACGACGGGATCGGCGACGACGAGACCGGGCGGCGACCGGACTCGCGACGACGGGACCGGCGGCGGACGACGGGACGAGCGGCGACGGGAGGTGATGAGATCGACGAAGCAAGCGGACGAAGGGAGAGGTGAGCGAGAAGGGGCGTGAGTTGAGGAGGGAAAAGAGAAACTAGGGTTAAGAAGTTGTTCCTCATTTTTATTCCGGGAAGAGAAGTAATTTTTTTTTTTGTTTCTTATTTCTCTTCCAAAACCATTTCTAGGCTAAGTTTTTCTTCCGGGGAACAGAAATTTTTCTGGCGTTATCAAACGGGTTTTGTTCTTTTTTTGTTCCGGGAACAAAAGAACAGAAATTTTGAGGAAGAGAAATGTTGTCATGCAGCCCCTTTGCCTTCTGAGCGTTGAGTGGCTTTAATGATGCCAAGACTTGGTTCCCATTTTTTACCAAATGGCTCTCGGGAAATTAAATCAAAAGAAATTAAATTAAATCTGATGATATGAGATGAAATGCAACGACGGTTTCTTCGAGGAGAAAGGGCAACGAAAAAACAAAGAGACGCACCACCGGCCGTGGTGACTCCGCTGGATAGGTTTCAGTGATCCTCTGCGAGGGAGGGGAGAGGTTCGAAGCCCTTGCAACGCAAGGAGACTGGCGGAGTTACTTGGCATTTTAAGTGTGCTACCGGGGTGGTGGGTCCTCCCGCTTAAGGCATCTGGGGGTTTACACTTCGGCTACCGCTCACGCGGTTCCTCCAGCACCAAAAAAAAAAAAAAAAACAAAGAGACGCGTGGGAGAATGATGATAAAGAACGACGGATACTGAAGAAAAAGAGAAGGAAGAATGGTTGTGCCGAGGAGAAAAAAGAGCAGAGCAGATTTGAGTGCGGAAAAGGATGAATGAAGGGGAGCGTGGAGGAATGAAGAAAGAAACACTTCAACTTTTTGTTAGAATATTTTATTATCAACAGCCGAAATCCAGTACCAGCAATCCAACTATTTTAGAATCTTAAACAAAGACCCAAGGAAGAAAGAGGAGATCGCTTTGGGCTATGGGGGAGAAAATATAAGGTGCATTTAAAAGACCATGTAGGATGATATAATAAATCATACGTGGATCGGCATGTGGCAAATTTGGGCTTACTTATGGAGCTCGGTAATCTAACCTTAGTCAAGAACTTAACTAAACACCGATCAATTCCTTTGGAAGGTGAAAATTTGGTAGCACACTACCATTAGTCGTCATCTGGCCAAAATAAAATATAAAAAAAGACGGTTGCCGGTCACCTCAATCGAGATGAGAATAGTGGACTTATAAACAATGGAGCAATACCAATGGATCACCCTTAAAAAAGTATGTATGTATATAATAATCTATGATTTCCCGTATTTTATATTTACTTTACTAACCGGTCATCACCACTAGTGTTCTGGGACGAAAGTCATCTCACAGCTTAAAAGTCTTTGATTTCACACTATCTACCGGGGTGGTGGGTCCTCCCGCTTAAGGCATCTGAGGGTTTACGCTTCGGCTACCGCTCACGCGGTTCCTCCAGCACCAAAAAAAAAAAAAAAAACAAAGAGATGCGTGGGAGAATGATGATAAAGAACGACGGATACTGAAGAAAAAGAGAAGGAAGAATGGTTGTGCCGAGGAGAAGAAAGAGCAGAGCAGATTTGAGTGCGGAAAAGGATGAATGAAGGGGAGCGTAGAGGAATGAAGAAAGAAACACTTCAACTTTTTGTTAGAATATTTTATTATCAACGGCCGAAATCCAGTACTAGCAATCCAACTATTTTAGAATCTTAAACAAAGACCCAAGGAAGAAAGAGGAGATCGCTTTGGGCTATGGGAGAAAATATAAGGTGCATTTAAAAGACCATGTAGGATGATATAATAAATCATACGTGGATCGGCATGTGGCAAATTCGGGCTTACTTATGGAGCTCGGTAATCTAACCTTAGTCAAGAACTTAACTAAACACCGATCAATTCCTTCGGAAGCTGAAAATTTGGTAGCACACTACCATTAGTCGTCATTTGGCCAAAATAAAATATAAAAAAAGACGGTTGCCGGTCACCTCAATCGAGATGAGAATAGTGGACTTATAAACAATGGAGCAATACCAATGGATCACCCTTAAAAAAGTATGTATGTATATATAAATCTATGATTTCCCGCATTTTATATTTACTTTACTAACCGGTCATCACCACTAGTGTCCTGGGACGAAAGTCATCTCACAGCTTAAAAGTCTTTGATTTCACACTATCATTTGATGCTGTTGTCTTGAAAATAAGAACTCTTGTCCACCCCCACCCCCTGCAAAAAAAGAAAAGAAGAACAAAAGGCTCTATACACTTTCTTTCGACCCTTCCGGGCTCTCTCATTTAATCCTCTGCACTTGCGACCAAGCCATGCCTATCACATAGCTCTTTCTTGGCGCCTTTCTTCAGGTGCTGTTTGATAGGTTGGCCTCTCGCGAGCTTCTCAACTTTGCACGGCGTGAGGGTATCGATGTGCTGCTAAAAAAATGGGAGGAGATGCTGATCAACATCAACCAGGTGTTGGATGATGCAGAGGACAGGCAACTGAATGGTGATCTCGGGGTGAACTCGTGGCTCAAAAATCTCAGGGACTTGGCCTACGACATTGAAGACTTGCTAGAGGAGTTCGCCATAGAGTCCGCGGAAAATAAGTCCGAGGTAGAACCCAGCACTAGCAAGGTGCGTTCCCTTCTTCCGAGATGTTGCTTCAAATTGAGCCCGAGAGCATTTATGTTCAATCATACAATGAGATCCAAGATGGAAGAGATGGATGGCAGGTTAAAGGATATCATTACTCAGAAAAATATTCTGCACCTGAGAGAGAATAACGAGAAGCGATCAGCATACCGTCGAGTGGATAAGTCACTTCACACTACAAATTTGCCAGAGCCTTGTTTTGTTAGTAGAGAGGTTGAGAAAATGGAGATCCTTAAATTACTAACCGAAGAAGAAAATGATAGGGCATGTGTGGATCCAAAAGTGATTCCCATCGTAGGGATGGGGGGTCTTGGTAAGACGGCTCGACTCAACAAGTCTACAATGATGATAGAGTCACCGACTATTTCGATGTGAAAGCATGGGCTTGCGTTTCCGATGATTTCGATGTGGTTGCTATTACAAAGAAGATCCTTGAGACAACTAATGGCCATTTGTCCTGTGAAGGTAAGGACCTGGATTGGCTTCATGATAAGCTCAAGGAGCACCTTGCAAGGAAGAAGTTTCTTGTCATTTTAGATGATGTTTGGAACGAGAATTATGGAAACTGGACTATCCTCATGAAGCCTTTTCAATCAGGAGCAAAGGGAAGCAAAATCATTGTCACGACTCGTAATTTTCGCGTTGCTGAAATAGCCCGTGCTCGACCCTATACTCTCAAACCATTGTCACAAGATGCATGTATGACTTTGTTCACATTTCATGCTCTTGGAGCAAGAAATTTTGATGATCATCCTGATCTTGAAGTATTGGGCATGAAAATAGTGGATAAATGCCGAGGGTTGCCATTAGCCGTGAAAACTTTGGCTGGGCTGCTAAGCTTTAAAGTTAGTCCTCGTGAGTGGCAAGGTATATTGAATAGCAAAATTTGGGACCTCCCACAAGAAAGTAATGACATCCTTCCGGCTTTGAAACTTAGCTACCTCCATCTCCCTTCAAATATGAGGAGATGTTTAGAACACTTGTGCTATATTTCCCAATGACTATGAAATTGAACGAGATGAGTTGATTCACTGGTGGATTGCAGAGGGTTTGTTGGAGGGAAAAGAAGGAGAAAGCCGTTGGAATGTAGGTTTGAAACTTTTTAACGAGTTAGTATCCAGATCATTACTTCAAGAGTCGAGTAGTAGTGAATCACGATTCTTGATGCATGATCTTGTGAGTGACCTGGCCAAGCTAGTTGCTGGTGCAACCTATTTTAGCTCAGGGGTATTTGACTTTGAGGGTGATCAAAATAATGCATTTTTGGCTCGTCATGCCTCATTCATTTCTAGCCGACACATTGTCCAAGAAAGATTCAAGAAATATCACGGAATGAAGGGACTTAGAAGCTTTATATCATTAATGAAGCAATCTAACTATTATGATAAGTCATATTTGTCCAAGAAAGTGCTATGTGACTTGTTATCTGAATTGAAGTTTTTGAGGGTGCTTTCATTATGTCACTATCACATTAGAGAGGTACCAGATTGCATTGGCAAACTGAGACACCTAAGGTACCTCAATTTGTCGAATTCTAACATTGAAAAGCTTCCAAAGTCAATTGTTGCATTGTACTACCTAGAGACTTTGATGTTGCGGGGATGTCAAAACCTTATCGAATTACCGGAAGGTATGGAGAAATTGATGAATCTAAAATTTCTTGACTTGACCGATACTTCGAGCCTAAAAGCGATGCCGCTACATATAGGTAATTTGGTGGGTCTTGAGATGTTGTTCAAATTTGTAGTGGGAACAGAAACAGGGTCGAGATTGAAGGAGTTGAAAAACCTAGAGAATCTTGGAGGGGACTTATGCATCTCTAATTTGCATAAGATTCGAGAAGCTGGAGATGCCATAGATGCCAATTTATGCATGAAGGAGGGAATATGCCGGTTGACCATGCAATGGTGCGAACATTTTGGAAATTTTCGGAATGAAGCGCTTGAAGCAAAAGTCCTTGACTTTCTTCGCCCTCACCCAAAACTTGAAAATCTCACAATATCCTACTATGGTGGCTTAGAATTTCCATCATGGTTAGGAAGTCCCTCATATGTTAAGATGGTGTATTTACGTTTACATGGGTGTTGTCGGGCCAAAGCGCTAGCCTCATTGGGACAATTATCTTCTCTAAAAGAATTGTACATCGAAGGTCTAGATGCAATACACACAGTAGGGTCTGAATTTTATGGAACTGGAAGTCCTTTTCCATCTTTAATGACTTTGGAATTCAATGACATGCCATTGTGGGTGGACTGGTCTCATTGCTTCAGCAATGAAGAAGTAGGAGTTGTATTCCCTTGTCTTGAGCATTTGGTTGTTCGGGATTGTCCTATGTTGATTGGAAGATTGCCTAGTCAACTGAGCTCCCTCAAAAAGCTGGAAATCAACTCCTGTCCATGTATGGATGCCTCGTCCTCTATCATTAGCCTTCCATCCCTCAATGAATTAAACTTTGGAGGTTGTAATGAGGGCATGCTGAGGAGTTTGGTAAACCTGACATCTCTAATTTCTCTTGTCATACAAGATGTTGTCGAATTAACTTGCTTAAATTTTGGGTTTACAAGCTCCTTGGTCAAGTTGGAGAAGTTGGAGATGAAAAGTTGTAAAAATTTGATGTACTTGTGGCAAGAGAGAGATGTAATTCGGAATCTTGCTTGTCTGAAGAGGTTAGTTGTCAAAAGTTGTCCTAAATTGATATCATTTTCAGCTGGAGAAGGAAATATAGAGTTGCCTAGCAAGCTGGAGACTATGGACTCACGGAATTGCATCAATTTGGAGGAGCACCCAAGCAAGATTTACACCCTTTCCTCTCTTCAAGACTTGACCATCGAGGAGTGTCCAAAACTCGTGTCCTTCCCCGAAACAGGTATGTTAGCGTCAGTGATATCATTAAATATTGGAGATTGCAAGATGTTGCAATCTTTACCTAGAGAATTAAGTGTTCATATGGATGAACCAAGCAGCAGCAATAATCACGGTGACATGACGTCTTGTTTGCAAAAATTAAAAATCTACGGATGCGATTCTTTACCAACCTCTCCATTCAGCGAGAGTAGATTTTTACCTGCGACTCTCAAGACACTTGAAATTTGGTCGTGTAAGGGAGTGGAGTCGCTCGCGGAGATACTTGTAGACCATCTTCAGTCGCTTGAAGAGATCGAAATTAAATTTTGCAAGACTTTGAGAAGCTTACCGCAGGGTTTGCACATACTGTCCCATCTCACTTCCTTGTGGTTGTGGAACTGTCCTGCACTGGAGCTGGAGTGCTTCCCTCCTCTTCCTCCCGGCATCTCGAGGTTTTGGCTTAATGATTGTCCGAAGATAAAATCGTTACCTAATCAGTTGCATCGACTCAAGAGTCTTCAAAGTCTGGCGATTAGCGGGGGTGAGAGTATTACATGCTTCCCCGATGGAGGATTGCCGCCCCAGCTACGGGAACTTACGGTGACTAGATGCGAGAATATGAAGCAGCCGGTGAGGGAGTGGCTCACCCCCCTCACCTCCCTTCAACATTTGCACATCGACGGTAGTGCTGGAGGAGTGGGAGAGGAGGAGGACCTTCTGCTTCTGCTCCCTCCCTCTCTGCTCCGTCTCGATATCTGGGATCTGGGGAAAGTGGAAAGATTGTCCAGCAGTCTCCCTCGCTCTCTCCGGATCTTATGCATCTGGAGATGCCTGAAGCTGAGGGAGTTGCCCCAGGATGGCCTCCCTCCCTCCCTAGAACAACTCTGGGTCCACAAATGTGGGATTATGGAGGAGCGATGCAGGAAAGGGACCGGCAGCTATTGGCCCCTCATCCGCGAAATCCCGCTAGTTGCATTGGGCGTTGACCCATTTAAGTCAATTACTTGAAAAAAGGATTTGGACTAGTATATTCTACGTGGGAGATTAGGGTATTTTTAATATCTGAGCCTTGGCCCTATTTGAAAAGGGAGGGGTTCGTATTCTGGTGCCTATGGCTGAGTTAGCTTCACAGGTTGGTAGTTGGTGTCCTTTCTTGTGCCTTTTCCTTTGCCCTTATGTGCTTTGGCAAGCAACTCATCAACTTTTACTAGTTTATGGCCAATTTAAGCTCTCATCCTATATTGTGATAGGCTATTGCTTAAGAAGCAAATTTGTGGTAAAAAAGCACTCCAACTCATTTTCGGTTGCAGTCAACCTGTTTTTAACAACTTGTCGTGTATAATACTCAAATTGTCATCTCTTCTTTCAAAAAAGGGAAAAAAAGAAAAAAAGAATAAAGAAAAAGAGATTCGTAAGTGTTGCAATCTGAAAGATTGTATTGGATTCCTGGAAAGGCATATATACAATTGAAGTGGCAAAGTTGCTTAATGATGTGCATAATTTAATCATGACGCAAAACTGCATTTTTTGCTGGGAAAATGGAAGGAACTTGGCCATTGCTTCCTTACTGCTGTTTTAGCTGGCAATATACTAAAGTGAGCGCATTCTAATCATCATTATGTCTACAGTCTGCAAAATATCCACGTTGAGCTTCAAATCAATGATGACCTTGTTTTTGTATAGTTCTAGATGTAAGCTTGCATTTGTCATCATTAATACTCTATCTGTAAATGTGAATTTGCAGCTGATGGATGTGGAACTTATTGAGGGGCCAATCCATAGCATCAGTTTTTGTCTTTTCATTAGCATAAGTATTGATAAGTAATTTGAGATGTTCTATCTAAACCTTGACAAAAGGAAGAACTTCTCCTTATGTATTGCAACTCAGATTGATGCTACCTATTGATGACTGCAGGCGGTTGCATTCAAACCTGTAATTGAGGGAAACACTTGTAATATAGCTGATCAGAGTGGTTCGGGAAAAATGCTGGCTTATCTTGCACCAGTAGTCCAACATCTCAGGCAAGAAGAGCTGAAGGACTTAGCAAATCATTCTCACGAAGCCCTCGAGTTGTCATTTTGGTGCCAGCTGTCGAGTTAGTTTCACAGGTTGGCAGTTAGTTTCACAGGTTGGCAGTTGGTATCCTTTCTTGTGCCTTTTCTTTTACTCTTACGTGCTTTGGCAAGCAAGTCACTGAATTTTACTAGTTTATGGCCATTTTAAGCTCTCATCTTATACTATGATAGGCTATTGCTTAAGCAGCCAATTTGTGGTGAAAAAAGCACTCCAATTCATTTTTGGTGGCAGTCAGTGTGTTTTTGACAACTTGTCGTCTATTTTACTCAAATTGTCATCCCTTCATTCAAATAAAAAAAGAAGAGATTTCT
Source organism: Eucalyptus curtisii (assembly GCA_017140595.1). NCBI lineage: Eukaryota > Viridiplantae > Streptophyta > Magnoliopsida > Myrtales > Myrtaceae > Eucalyptus > Eucalyptus curtisii. The sequence continues at coordinate 13,678,336 of CM029504.1, forward strand.
TGCAGTCCGAAAGATTGTACTGGGTTTCTGGAAAGACAAATATACAATTTGAGTGGCACACAGTTGCTTAATGATGTGCATAATCCACTCATGTGGCAAAACTGGTAAAAAATCTCCTTGGAGCCGTTGAAAATGGATGTGTTCTGAATTTGGAGATACTCTGTAGTTGGTTTTACGTACAGCAATGCTTGTTTTTGCTAGTAGTGGATGACAAACCTGACATAAATTTTTGCACCCACATAAGCGATACTTAATTTCTATAGTAAATTTTATGCAGGTTTTGAGTAACTGCTGATCCATATTGAAGTTTGGGGATCCATTCTGGTCTATGGTTGCCATGGGTGGTTTCAGGAAGAAAACTCAGCTGAAAAATATAGAAGGTCTTGATGCCTAATAGCCACACCCGGTCGCTTTATATTTCTCGTTAAAGAGGACTTTTTGGAGTTGAAAGATCTTGGATGGTAAGCTTATGCATTGTATAATGTTGCACGAATAAGTTTGGGTGCACGAGCTATTCAAAATTATCGTCTTCTCATCTGTTTTTGAGTAACAAATGTGATTGTGCTACTGTATTCTAGATTTAGTACTGCCGTCATGATTCATCACCATTCTTCGAGGAAAGGAAAAGATTAGCAAAATTTCTATTCTTACATATACATAGCTGAAGCTTGATTTTTTTGGCTTGAGTTATGGAGACCTTTGTTAGCCCTGATAGATTTCCTCAAGAAATGACTGGTGACAATTGATAAATTGAGAAAGCTCCACTCGTCATATTGTTTGATATAGGAAATGAAGTTAAAAAATCTTTTGCTAATGGATTTGCCTGCTAAGAATTTGAATGACATTAAAGTCTGGATGATTTTGGCATTCAGCAGATTTCAGTCCATGCTAAGCTACAAAGAAAGAGCTCTATAAGAATGGTATCTTTATACATGTTGCAGATTGTTTTGCAACTGCTGCTATGGCTTTTCGATGCAGCTTGATTTTGGATGACGTGGATATTCTCTGTAATGATGAGGAGTTTGAAGCAGTGTTTCAAATCATAATTAATTCTTCACCTGTCGCCACACAGGTGGATAAAATAGTTGAAATTCTTCCCAACTGTGAAGTGATCATGGGACCTGGCATTCATTGGACATGCCCTCACCTCGAAGAGGTTGGTCTAAAGCTGTATTATTCCCCTTTCTATTATTTGCCAATGGATACATTACTATTATCTAATCTAGGCACAAAAGGATTCACTTCTGTTTCTGTACATTTTTCTGGATTCTTTGGGACAATATATTACTCATAAGTAAGCTGTCGTTTGTGCTCCCTAGAAGTGATGGAGCATGGTTTTATGTTGATGCTTTGGATTTGGAGGTGGATTTGTTGCTGCATATTGACAAGGGAAGATGGAAAGTAAATGAAGAGTGGAATGAAATTTTTTTCCTCGAATGACTCTTAGCACATGTGTATTGGTAGTCTATACTATTCTTTTGGCCTAAAGCGGTCTATACTATCTAAAGGTGCCTCCAGCATTCTGTAAGTTATTTAATCTGATTGGAGTTGAAGAGAAATAAAATCAGGAGAAGTCTCTGAAATTTCATTGATTGTGCCGAGAGGATGAGGATTATATTAGGTTCCGATCCGTTTCTCTTCTTTCCTCAATTTGCAGAAGAGTTTGTGCAGTTGTCTGGAAAAAAATTTTTATTTCATTTTGCCAGTTTGTTGATTCTTAAATTTTTTTTTTTTTGTACAGAGGTATTGTACGAACTAATTTAGGCTGCATATACTGGAGAAGGATTATTTTCGCAACAGTATCCTAGATAAGCTGAGAGCTTTCTCATTTGGGTTGAACAGTAATCTTCTGTTACATGAAATTGCTTTGTCCTTCCCCCTTGATGAACATGTTGCATAAATTTGCCGTGGTAGCTAACCAGTGCCATTCCTCCTATTTTCCTGTTAAGAAGAAAACTAATGTAATACCACTGTAATAGAGGAGAAGTTAACAGTTACATGTCATGTCCAGTTTCTCATAGATTGTAGTGGAGAGGAAGACGGTGAAAAGACTCCAGATACTGCATACCTGAATAAGAAGTCTGCTCTTATTCAGCTTGCAGAAGAAAGCCCAGTAACCAAAACAATTGTTTTCTGTAACAAGGTATGTTGATCTTTCAGTATAGCCTGCTTGAAATTGACTCATCATTACATTTACTTCTCTCTCCCGACCACCTCAACTCCTGAGCTGGAGTTTGAGAGAAGGCTCTGAAACCACCTGGATGGAGGACTCATCATTACGTTGAACTTTTCATGCTGCTGTTTCAGAAGAGTCACTACAGGCAAATATGAAAGAGACTCCATCTAAAGATGTCTCCTCGTTTTTGGTTTGCACCGACAGGTATGTATGGTTGCTTTGTCCAATGCCATTCAATCTACGCTTTTAGAGATAGATCTGTTCTGTGGCGAGATTGATCCCTAAAAGTGAGCCTTTATTTAAACCATGCATGGCCTGCCAAGACCCAGACCTTCAGTTCTCAGTTTAAGCTTGCACATTTAATGATGTATTCAGTCTCAACAAGAACTAGATGAAAATAGTATTGGCTGGGATAGGCCTTGTTCTGTCTTGTGGGTTTTGTGAATGAGTGGGCCTGTATACTTGCGAGTTTTCTGGTATTGGGCTCAGTTCAATTTCTTCGATAGGCAAGAGCTGAGTGTTAGCTAACACTCAAGGCACTCACCTAGGCGCTCAGGCAAGGTTTCTTTGTTTAAGGTAAGCACCTGAGATGAGGTGCTCCTCCTCTGAGGTATTGCCTCAGAAAAGATTTGTCTAGGTTAACATCTTGCACCAGTGCAAGATGTGCTTCGATGCAGACCTCGAATAACTTGTGATTTCTAAGTGTGAAAGACCTAATAATTTGTTTTGTGATGAATTAATCCCCACTGCCCAGCGCCTGAGGCACCGTGGGGTTTGAGCCTCTTAACAGTGCCTAGTGATTTTAACAGCACCTAGTGATTTTAACAGCACTGTTTGCGACGCAGTCAAATAAAAGGCGGGTGCTTTTAACTATTGGCAGGGTCACTGGACACATACAAATTTACCTAAGACAGTCACTCTCCTCTTTCCTTAAGTATTTGCAAGATCCTGATGATTTTTGAACCATATGGCAGGGCATCATGAGGAATCGACTTTACCAGAGTGTATCATGTTATTCTCTTCAACTTCCTGTGCGATCTGAGCAAATATGTCCGCCGTGTTGGAAGAACAGCGAGAGGTTCTGGAGTCTTGGCAGTCGGGAAGCATTCCCTGGCAAGAAGGATAATGGTGAGAAACCAGAAAGGCCATCCCTTGCATGATTTGCCCTCTGCTTATGAGCTGATGAGTTGAGACGTTCATGCACCAAGCGGGATCGAGTTCATGAAGTGACAGGAATAGATCCCATCAGTCCATTCCTTTTTCCTGCATGTTACAGAGGAATGGCGTGGCAAGAAGTGAAAATAAAGGGGGATCACTCACTGTTTGGTGAGATTCTGGTTCTTCCATTTTGCATCTCCATGTTGAGGGGGATCCGAGAAGAGTTAATGCAATGAAGAGTTTTTGATAACAAGGTTCGAAACCTATATACTTTGGTCTTTATTCCGTTCATCGTCGAGGAACATCGATGCTCTTGCTGATCGAGACTTCTAAGTCTCCGAGCCTGTATTGTCTGTAAGTTGCACTTTGTTGATAATAAATATGCAATGATAGGAAAGTACGGGACTGTATCCCTGCTGTAGCCATGAATATATTAAATGACTTGCTGTCGCAAGTTACTGAGCGTTCCAATACAAGAAACTAATTTACGAACACAAGATATAGTTTACGTACTTCATTTTGCATCTACAATACAATAAGCTGATTTATGAACTTTACTTTCAAGCTAAATTACTCATTTCAAAGGTAAATTAAAGTACTTCCTCTAAGGTAAATGACTTCGTTTTAAGAGATTTTCAATGGTATTATAATTTCCCTAAGAATGTCATATTTTATAGTTATTGTACTTAGCAATTGAAATTTAACTGATCTCGGCTTAATTTGGATTGCAACTAGAGTTAGTGTTTTTATTTTTCACATATTAGTTAGCCGTAGGCTTTGTACCGTGAGAATCTCAATCACCTTGGCATGGTAACTTATCTTAAATTGTCACAACAGATGGAACTTGTAATCTATATTGACCTCAATAATGGTAGATTGCTTTCTCTTCGTAACTTCATAACCTTGTCACTAGTAATTATTCAATAATACCACTACTTTCCTCAAATGGTCGTAATCGGTAATTTATTATAGTCAGTAACTTCCCCTCATGAATTTCCTTAATACTCTCAATAATGCTAGCGCTTAGTAATTATCCAACAACATTGTAATTGTACCTCGATACAGTTTTGGTGATTATACCTCCAACCACAGTAATTTGTCTCAAGTCGTCGTAATCTCAATTAATCTATAGCTAGTGCTTTTCCTTTTGGAGTAGTAACTCAGCTATAGAGCTCTTAAAATAAGAATGCTATCTCTCTTATCACCTCAAAGAATGTAACTTCGTAAAACTCTTAGTAGCTTACCCCGCTTAAGAATGACAATTAATAATTACCGATAATAAATCACCTTAAGTGATTGTAAATCGTAACTTCACTTAAGAAATAGGGGAAAAGTACCAAAAAAGTCCTAAATCTATTGCATTGGTACCAATTCAGTCCTAAACTTTTCAATTGGACCAATTTAGTCCTAAACCTTTTAATATTGGTACCAATTCAATCCATCCGGCCAATTTTGGCGGTGGCGCTACGTGGTCGTCGGCGGGTGGCCGAACGTTGATGTGGCAATTTTTAAGATTTTTTTATTATTTTTTCGATTTTTTATTAATTTTTTCTTTTTCCTTGTCTCTTCCGGCGAGCCTCCGGTGAGGCTCATCGGCCACCGGGCGAGGGTCGCGGCCACGCCCGCCTCTCCCAAACCGCCGGCGAGGCCGCCGCCCGACGGCGAGGCCGGCCTCACCGGTGCCTTACTATGGGCGAAGGGGGCCTCGCCCATATCCGGCGAAGCCGCCTTGCCGGTGGCCTAGGAGAGGCCGGGTGAGGGCCGCGACCCTCGCCGGTGGCGAGCAAGGGCTTCGCGACCCTCGCCGGCCCGCCGACAAGGGTCGCGGCCCTCGCCTCCACCCCGGCGATGGCCGGCCGTGGGTGAGGCCCCCTTCGCCCGCGGCAAGGCACGGGCGAGGTCGGCCTCACCTAGATCCGGGTGAAGCCGCCTCGCCGGCGGTCTAGGAGAGGCCGGGCGAGGGCCGCGAAGCCCTCGGCTGGCGGCGGCGGCGAGGGCTTTGCGGCCCTCGCCCGGTGGCCGGCGAGCCTCACCGGAGGCTCGCCGGAAAAGACAAGGAAAAAAAAAAAAATTAATAAAAGAATCGAAAAAATAATAAAAAAATATTTAAAATTGCCATATCGGCGTCCGGCCATCGGCCGACGTCCATGTCGGTGCCGGCCGGCCAAAATTAGTCGGATGGATGAATTGGTACCAATATTAAAAGGTTTAGGACTAAATTGATCTAATTGAAAAGTTTAGGATTGAATTGGTACCAATGCAATAGGTTTAGGACTTTTTAGTACTTTTCCCTAAGAAATAGCATGCAACTTGAATTTATGGTAATTTTCCTTTTCCCTATTCGTAATTATTTACTAAAACAATCATAACATTCATCTCAAAGTTTGTAAATTAATGTAGCCTATTTTTGAATAACTAGGCTTGGTTGCCGCATTCTTCCTCGATCAAGTGTAAAACCTACAATCCCTATGATTGTGATAACCTTAAATTTCAATAGATTACCTATATAATTAGTAATCGGTGATACCTCTTATAATTGATTTGGAAATTTGTTAGTTTCAAATCCGATGGGGCGTTCAATGGCATGCTAGACTTTAGAATTTTCCTAGGAGTGGAAAAAGTTTAGCATTGGCTCCATTTTGCAATTCAGTTCTTAATTGGAAATGTGAAAAAAATGTTCTTATTAGATCGTTCGCGAGAGACGGCATGAAATCAAATGCGTCGCGAATATTTGGCAAAAGGACCAAAATCGAACCCGCAAATATTTACGAGGACCGTAACGCAATTTTCCCAAACATTGCGTCGGAAAGGATAAGGCGTCGCGGAAACGAAGAGCGAAAAGTGCCTTCTTCTTCGTCCCCATCGCTTTCTCTCTCTCTCGAACTTGCACAGCGATAGGCCATGGCTGCTTCTACTTCAATCTCGTTCCTTAGCCAGAATCCCTTTCTGGGTTCCTCCCAGAACGTTCTCTCGGTCTCGATTTGCCCGAAATTCGTCGGGACAGTCCCAATGCAGCGGCCGCCGCAGCGCCAGCCTCCCTTCGCCGTCGAAGCCCGGGCCAAGACCCGGAGAGAGGACCGGCTCGCCCGCCACTCCCGCATCAGGAAGAAGGTGCCTTCTGGGTCGCCCTGCTTTTACGCACTGATTTTTCAGTGATGCCCCCGTCCCCGTTCAAGGTGGTCGAGTGCTCCGGTGAAGGCATTGGTTGGGTTTCATTTGCTTTTTGGGGCGGGGGTTCGATTTGGTTCCGTGGGGAGTCTCCGCTCGGAATCGATGCATACGGTGCGGGGATTAGTTGGGTTCGTGCGGTTTCGTTCGGGGTGAGGAGTGATTTTGAGGATGAGAGCATAGGGAGTGGTGTTGTGGTGGTCTGGAATGTGAATGATATAGCTCCGAGCTTGCGGCTGTCGAATTCTGCTTAGTGTTCTGTTTGTCGATGCTGTGAATGGCGTGTGGGGTTGCTGAACTAGGAGAAAGAAACGGAGGAGGAGAGAAAAAAATTGTACTAGTTCATCCTCCACTGATAATTTCTCACTAAGTTCTCTTTTTAATTTTAGAGGTTAACATGGTTATCTGGATTTTCTGCTCTGCGTAAATCCGTCCTGTCGACATACATAGGCTAAGGTTCCTAGCCACCGGGGGCTGGTGTGACCTCTGGGTTGCTTTGAGTGCTGTGATTCAATCGCGATAGCTGCCACATTCAAACCGAGCACTCTATCACCCAGTCTCCACCTTGGGGTCATCGATTAGTAGTTGAGCTTATTTCTACTAGATGTATTGTGGTGGCCCCTTATCCTGTGTTCGTACATCATTGGGTGTTGGATTCACAGGACAAATTTTCAAGCGATTCTGAGTTTGTACTTGTTGGAGACCATGCTACAGCATTAGGGTTAAAGTGGTGGAGTTGTGCTGGCGAGTCCTGAAATTGAAGCGGCAACTCTTTTTTAGCGTGAAAGTGTAGTTTTTCTGGTGTTGCAGGTTCAGGGAACTCCAGAGAGGCCGAGACTCTGTGTATTTCGTTCCAACAAGCACCTTTATGTCCAGGTGATTGATGACACTAAGATGCACACACTTGCTGCGGTCTCAACGATGCAGAAGCTTGTCTCCGAGGAATCCGACTACAGTTCTGGTCCTACCGTTGTGAGTATCCAAATGAACCTTAATTCGCTGCATGTACTGTAACCGTCCCTGTATAGAAAATAATTGAATTTGAAAAAGAAATGAAAGAGAGAAAAAAATGGGAGACTCAGATAAAGAAGTGCCTTGTCTTCTGTAGATTTCTTTCTGCAATCCATGTGCATTTTGAGATGTTAAATATAATCAAACGCTAGAAATTCTGCCATGGCTTGTGATTTATTTCTTTCCAGAATCTAGATCCTCTATGAAATCATTTTGAACTGCCGTTCTTTGTGTGCTTTGCTAAAGAAACTCTCATCCTAGTAACTTGTTGGCACCAGGAAGTGGCAAAGAGAGTGGGTGAAATCATCGCGAAGTCGTGCTTGGAGAAAGGAATCACAAAGGTAGCCTTCGACCGGGGTGGATATCCTTACCATGGACGTGTGGAAGCTCTCGCCGAAGCAGCCCGAGAACATGGTCTTCAATTTTAAATTCTGATTGCTAGTTTTGTTCATTCCAATCTTCTTTTCTTTGTCAAGAGAACTTTTGATTCAAATGCGAATGCATCAGTTTATGTAGTGGATTTGCTCCTTTTTCAGCTCAATGCAAATGAGATGCGGCAGTGATTTCCGTACCTTCTGCCAAGCAGAATGAAGTAGATTTAACTGAAGTCTTTTGCTGCGGTTTATGAATGTAGGCAGCTTACCTTTATGTGCGATCAAAGTTTAATAACTCAGCGGCTGGATTGAAAAATAACACGATGGATTTGTCTAGGGTGAGCACTTTTAAGTTCCGTAAAATTTCTATTTGAAACCTAAAACCTACCCGCTGAACAGATTCCTAATTTTTTAGAACCGGAAACTTACTCTACACACTCTGAAATCTAGAGTTATTCTATCACAAGTTTTAGGGTCGGTTTTAGGTTCTATCAAGTTTCATCTGTATTATTAATTCAACAATTGCGGTCAATTATCACGTTTAATAACCACTTGATCACAATTTATTTTTAGACATAGGGAGAATATGAAATATTAACAAGATAAAAGTTTCAATCATAAAATAGAAGTTTAGATTAGTTATTACAAATTATACGCTTATCATCGGATATCTTGGAATATCGCAGGATCGTTCGAAAACATAGAAAAAAAAAAAAAAGCACAAAAAATTGTTTTAAATTCCAATTTTTAAGTTCTAGGCCCCATTTATCTAGAACTTGGAAGTTACTCGTTGAAACGAGTTTTCCAATTTTTGGTTCTTACCAGGCCGGTTCTTGGGTTCTAGGTCCACTTGGAATGATGCTCATCCCTAATTTTACCGAAGTTTTACCGACTTTTTTCGTAAGAAGCTCGACATATTCTATATACTAGGGGTGATCGGGTCCAGGGTGGGTAGGTCTAGACACGGACCACATGCGTACCCGACTTGTTATAACCGGTTCTTTTTTTACGGACCGTTCCCGACCCTGTTTGCATTAGACCCTGTTCCCGACCCACCCTGTTTTTCCGGTCCGGGAACAGGGTTAACCCTGTTTATATTGGAACCTGTTTTGCATAAAAATTGCTGTATCTTTATATTAACCTTAGAGAAGCATGAGGACGTGATGTCTGAAATCGCATTGACTCTTTCTTTCTCCAAATGCCCGACCAATATCTGCACATGATTTATTATACAAGCATGCAGCCCTCTGCTGTGTGCCCCTCGAACCCCGCTCAAAAGAAAGTGGATTTGAAAAAAGGAGAACGAGAAGTAAATGAAAGGTACCTCACCTACGATAAATTACAACAGTATAAATGAAAAAGAATTGCCGGCATTGTGAGCCATTCCAGAATGATGATACATCTGGAATTTTTTTTTTCTTTTTTCCCTCGTGGCTTCGCTTCCCATTGCTCAACTTTGGTAACTCTAGCTGTCGAACCATGAAAATCCCATCTTCAAGAGGACAAAAGAATAACTATCTACCAAAAAAAGGATTGACTCTGACTAGCGGATTGGATGGTACTGAGCCAATATCCTCTTGGGAGGCAACTTCCGTAAGATAAAGAGGACTAAAGTTGAAGGTAGGATCTCAACCAGCTATTATTTGAGCAACAGACATTTGAAGGATATAAACAATCAGTTATGGAGCAAATTAACGAACCCAAGAATGAAGTGGGATAAGAATGTACCAGGTAATATATCAAATTTAGAATCGGGTGATTCAAAACGTCGAGGGATGCGTCTGAATCGAATGCAGATAAAAGGACCTGCATAGTGGAAGCAAATTCAGGGCTCTTGAAACAAATTGCAACCCTGACTAGATCGATATAATGGTGATGAATGTACAGGATCTTATTTCTCCTCCCCTTAAAAGCATTTTCAGTTGCAGCTCAACACGCGCACAATGAGTTTTGCTCAAAACAGCAGGACCACATCTCTTCAGCAAGAGGTATTAGCTAGAAGACACTAAATGCCTACCTGCTACTGAAAAAATGAAATCCTTGATACAAGCAAAGAACTCTCACTTGGTTTTCCAAAGACAGTAACAAATCATATCTATAATAGGTGTTTCGAATAACAGCCTGAAGTTGATATAGTAAAAGCACGAAAAAATGAGGCTTTTCTTTTCTGGAAAGTTGTAAACTCAAGTACAAACTTTGCATATCTGGAAGAGACTAAAGAGGGAAAAGAGGGAAGTAGGTGCTTACCACAAAATTTCTGATAAGGAAGCAGGTGAAGCATATAGCTGTGACAGATCCAACCTGCCAAAAAGGTGCACACCCCATTTCAGGTAGTCAAGAAAATCAATCCAAAAGCTACATTTGGTTTGGCTTTTCGCATACACATCCAATACAATAGCATTTGGCAGGGTGGATGATCCTTGAAAACTTTCATAAGTCATATCATAAACACCCAATATAAAAGTACCAAGACCTGCTTGAAAGTTGGATAAATTGGATATGTATCCAGTCAAATGAAGAAACTTTCACCAGAACCAAGAAAAAGGGAAAAAGGAAAAAAAGGAAGATCTCCCAGTGCTTGTGAGAATTGATAGAACAGAGAACTTCACTTACAAACAACTACAGCCTGATCCCAAAAATATCCAGTTTCTAACAAAGATATTAGTGACAGCACCAAGCACCACCACCAGCAATACAGTTCATATTTTCACTTTAACTCCAAAGTAATAATTACAGATGTGCACAATAATTAAAATATGTCTCTTAAACAAAGGCAAGAAGCAGAAAGAAGTGACAGGACTAAGTTCTGATTTAAAATGAAAGGAAAAGCACCTCATGGAGCTTATTCCTTCTTCCTTTAGATTCAATAGGAAAGCGCCTCAGCATGAAAAACAACCTGGAATTATTTGCCAACCACACTAATCACAAGGAGAAAATCAAACCACACAGAGTAAGCAGAACATAAAAGTTCCAGATGCTCTGAGTAGTAAACCAGCACATTAACTTCTAATAATTACCTTCCTCCATAAAGCAAGAAGCCCAATGCAGCTAATATTGACACAACCGTGAGAAACAAGAGGGAGTTAACAGAATGACATACAACATTGCAGTCAACGCAAAAAACCATCACTTAACAGAATGACATGTTACATCGACACAAGAAGAATACCATGAGGCGCTAAATTTAAGTGCTAATTGACAAGCCCCATTTTCACTGCATATGAAAAGGAAATGGGATTGAAAGTCGTTTGCACTAAATGAAAAGCTAATTCAGGCTCGTGAACTAGAATATGCGCCTCTCTGGATCCACCTTTATGACCAACAGCAAAAGATAGAGCATTTTCCTAGAAAGCAACTCCCACAAGCACAATCACTTGAAAATGTGATTCCTCGAAATCTGGGAGCCCCAAGCAACTACTCCAGCAATTCCCATCTAAATCCAGCAATGGCCGAATGCGGAAAAAATCTAATTCGAACGCGACGGAATGCGCAAACTACACAGGTCGCGGCAACGCAATTCGGACGAGAAACCCTCGGCCGTCCTGGTGCAGAAGCCCGAAAGGGGGACTCACTTTGGGCGGGAGGTTGAGGATGTCGAGGCAAATCCTGCCGCCGTTGTCGATGTTGGGTGGTAAATCGACGTCTGGAACGTCACGCTCGGCGGCTGAAATGGGTAGCTGAGAGACTCCACAACAACGACCCCCGAAATCAAAACTCAACAACAAAGACAACTCTCTCATCTCACGAACCAAAACCAAACCCCTAAAAAAAAAAAAAATTGAAAACGCACCGTTCGGGAATCTGGATCTTGAGCTTGAAGACGCCGCCGGCGTACACGGACTCTTCGGGGCCTTCGATTTCTGGAACGAACGACACCCGACACGATCAGCGATTCGGCAGCGAAAACCAGCAAAAATTAGGGGGGCGCGGAGCAGAGAGAGGCGGAGTGGCGACGTCGGGATCTCACCGGCTGCGGGTGTCGCGGGAGGAAGGCGACGGTGGGCGAGCGGAAGCAGCGTCAGCGCTCGGATGGATCGGCGGAGGTCGCGAGCTCGGGGAAGTTTGCGGGTGTGAGAGCCTGAGAGTAAAGATAGAAACAAATTAGGGTTTTTGGGCTGCCTTAAAAACCGGTTCTCAAACCGGTTCCCGAACCGGTCCGGTCGATTCGGTTCCCGGGTGGGTAATCCCTCGGAACCGGTTCCCGGACCGGTTCAAACAGGGTCTGAACTTTGGGAACCGGTTCCCGGACCGGTTTCAACCGGAACCGGTTCCCGACCCTGTTTTCCGGGTGGGCCGATCCGAGAACCGGGTTGACCCGGTTCGGTTGCACACCCCTACTATATACATAGTTTTGGTAATTCTTATGGCAATGTTCTTTCAAGGGAAGATAAAGCATTACATATGATGTTGGGAGAGCATTCAGACATTCACATGGGAAATGATATATCCAAACTGAGTTCAAGATAGAGTCAATTTATTTAATACGGGAATCACTACCGAATCCTCTTCTCGCTTGCAGATCAAGACATTTTTGACCACTCCAATTGACACTTCGCATTAAGAAGCTTCTCAACCGCATCACAATCGTAATTTCTTTTTCGCCAATTCTAGTCGACTTGGCCACTGGTAAATGTACTCCCAAAACCCAGTTTGCCCATTAAAGCCATACATGCCCTCCTCAGAGACAAGCCACAAGCACTGCGCATCGCAGCGAACCAAGTCTCTAGCGAACGAATACGCATCGAATTGGAAATCCTGCACACTTTCCCATCCCATGTCACAGTAAAACAGAGTTGTACCCCACACATTCACATTGAAATCCCACCCGAATTCGCTTCCATCTGCAACGTTCTGCTCGCCCAGATCGTCGTCTTCGGACTGGCAATGGAGGGTCATGTTCTTGCCGCTCCCCAGCCGGTTCTTGACGCTGACATGGACCTCTGAGAAAACCAGGGCGAAGAAACTACCTGTTAGGAGGAGGAAGATGATGCTGCCGCTCCTGAATTTGGTTGAAGCATCCATGTCTCCTCCTTGAGAATGTTTCAGTTTCTTTCAAAGCCAAGCAGGACCGTATCCATTCTTTTCATGGATAGAGAACATGAAGATGATTTGCCATGCTTAGTTCATTCCACCTTATTCTGTTTGCCTTGCTGTCGCGTGGGATAAAAGAGTGATGAAACCGATCTTAAGCGGACGGGGCTGGTTGTCCTTGACCTTTACGTTGCTGTCAGGCGGTATTTTGGATCAGTTTTCGTCCCGATTAAGCTTAGATTGACGATTGAATCAAATACATTCCATCCACGCTCCGAGCAGGAGATTATTCTAACGAATTTCCGTTTCTTTTATTGCTTGTTCTTTCACGAAAGTTACCTTGTGGAGTCATTAATTTTGGTGTCTGGTCCGGACTTTGGCATTACTGTAGGGAGTTGAGCAGGAGAGTCCAAAAGCAGAGCTTTCTTGATTGCGCAATTCGACGTTATCAAGGCGGCAAGGCAAAGTCCTTGAAGTTTCCTCCGCCGAGATGCCCCCAACGATTGCCGTACACAACAACGACAGTGCCTTTGATGCGATTGGTTGCGTCTCCGACCATTGGACAACGTGCGCATGATGCGTGACTTCGATAGACTGCTGAATTTTGGTGCCATTTTGGTGATTTCCATGATTTGAGATCTCATTTCTTGATGATGCTCGATTTGGAATCTGCCGGATCAACTTGAGCTTCGATCGGAAAATCAATCCGCACTACTGATAACAGGTCGATGCATTCGGTATTTCATATTTTGATAGATCCTCTTAAGTTTAAGTCGATTAGTATATAAATGAGAAATGAGAGAAAGTAATTATAGAGTTTGACTTTTTAGGAGTTCGAAAAAGCCAACAATTTTGTGGAATTTGTCTTTGAATCGATCTAGATTTTTTACTTGACGGGGCGATCGTAACGAACGATGGTGCTTTATGACGCAAGTGACAATTTGCCTTAACAAACCGTGATAAGTGATGATAAGTGGCAATGCGTGCAAGACGTGCGGGAGCAAAACCATCTAGGGGAGCTTTGAATAATGCGGGAGCAAAACCATCTAGGTGGACGAGTAACACGGGAGCTTTGAATGATGTAATGTCCAACAAGTCAACAAAATTATTTAATTAATCCTAAACCATTTACAGATATTAATTCAGTCATAAATTATTCAATTTTATTAATTTAGTTTTGAATTTTTAGGCGAAATTCCAAGATAGTCTTCCGCGAAATTGACCACTATATCCTCTAATAGGTTTAGCCTTCAAAAAATGTCTTGTATAAAATGTCATCGGGTAAGATAGGATTTTGATGGCCGTTATTACGTACCCGTCGAATCAGATTCGGAACCCGTGTCTTCTAATTAATGAGCGATCAAATCTATTGATATCATCTTTTATCATGACAATTACATTGAGCATTAGCCAATGAGGAGCAGACAGTAACTTTTAGTCTATTACATCATGAGCTGTCGACGTAGTTTCTTTAAGGAAGCATGGGTATAGACATGATTAGTAAAAATCAAGATGTGCAAAAAATAGATATGACCTAAGATTTTATGTGTTGGACCAACCAACCAGACCATCATAGGATTGTCACCAGATTATTTTAATCTAATTATTTAGTGGGAGAAAGAAACGTACCATGATTAAGACACAATCATGATAGATTAAGTAGAGATGGGAGTGATTATGTGGACGTATACGTTCACACCATCAAGCACACATCCTTAAAATTTCCGAAGCCATGTCCAAAAGATCCTCTCGAAGAATATTTGTACTTTAATATTTGTAAAAGAATTTAAATCTCGATAGTTTCTAGACAAAAATATTTGGAACTTCTAGGCGTTTGTATCCCTAGCCTTGATTAGCCTCGATGAAATTTGTTCATAAAAACATTATACCAAGTTTGTCTTAAATAAACTCTAATTTAGCTGATTGATTGGGGATTGCAGAGTGAGGGAGAAAAGGAGCGAAAATTGAGGAAAAAAAAAAAAAAGAAACAAGAAACAAGAAATTTAGAGGGAGAATCACTCTCCATTATGTATGCACGTATTAGATAAAGCTTGCGCAGGGATTAAACATGTAATGAGTGCACATGCGAGTTTTACCTAGCAATTTAATTTTCACGGTCAATTTAGGAAATCTCTAGTTCTTATGAATATATTGGTAATAAAATCTTTGACTGACATATAAAAAAGAATTCCAAAAGGTCTTAAACCTATTTTAAGGTGGCTAATTTAACCTTAAACTTCTTAATTTTATCAATTTAATCATAAATCTTTTGATGATTTGTTAATATAATTATTTTAGCCAATTTTAATCGGAAATCGCTGAGATAGTAGTTTAGTTAGCACGGGCCATCCTATGTGATTGACCATATACGATTTTTGTACTTTTTAAAAAATTTTCCAAATTTTTCTTTTCTCTTTTCCTTTTCTTTAGGTGATGGCTTTGCGGCCCTCACCAAGGTCACAAGTGCTCGGGCCTCACTTAGGGTCGGCAAGATTGCTAGCCCTTGCCAAGGCTCCAACAATCCCATCAACCCTTGCCAGTCAAAGATGAAACATAAAAGATAGAAAAAAAAAGAAAAGAAAAGAAAAGAAGAACTACAGTGGATTTTCGTGCAAAGTTTTAGAATTAGATTAATAAAATTGAAAAGTTTCTGATTGAATTGATATTTGTACAATAGGTTTACTGCTAATGGAGTAATAATATTAGTGGATAAAGCTTGTGTGAGGTGCAAACCTTCAATTTTTACCCAACAATTTAATTTGCACCATCACTTTAGGAAATCTCTAATCCTAGTAAATCTTGTGTTTTGTTCATTATATATATATTGATAATAAATTCCTAATTTATGTATAAGAAAGAATAGAGTTGTGCATATTTTGGTGATAAAATCCTAGCAAAATCTCTCATTATTATGCATGTTTTACCAATAAATCTCTAATCGATGTATATTTTGGTGATAAAATCCTAGCAAATTAATTTTCATGGTCACTTTAGAATATATGTAACTCTTGTGCATATTTTGGCAATAAATGTCTAATAAATTTACTAGAAATTAGAGGTGATCGGTTCTCGGTTCTCAAAATTGGGAATTGGGAATTGGACAAATTAGTTGTAGGATCAAGAATCATATTGGACTGGTCCAATCCGATCCAATGGAACCGATCACTTTTTTTTCCCCACTACTTGATGCCTTTTATTATGAAGAAAAAAAAAAATGCTAGTAAGCTAGTCACTTTTTTTTAAAGAAATAAAAAAATATATATGTAGTCGGTTTGGTCCAATTTCCCCTTTAAACCAGAAAACGGACCGCTCGGACACTAATTTCACTTTTAGGAATTGGAAATCAGACCGATACTCTTTGGAACCGGATCGAACCGACCTAGTTGGTCCGATCCAGACAATTCTTGATTTAGGCTGTCCGTTTTGTTCACTCCTACTATAAATAATAGAGCAATGCTTATTTTTGTAATAGTTCTATCAAATCTCTTGTGTATATTTTGCTAATAAATCTCTAATTGATGTAAAGGAAATAATAGAGTTATGAATGTTTCGGTAATAAATAAAAATAATCATGTATGACAATCTATAAATTCTAGTTAGACGAATGATCAAGGATCCATGGCAGGTAGTATTCTATTTTCTTTTCAAATACTCTTTTTTTCTTAATTTAAGTTGTGTTACACGATAATTTTTATTATTTAAAATGAGAACAAAATCCTAAAGCAAGGTTTTATTACAAGTTCATTCTTATCACTATCAATAAGGCTTATTGTTTTAGAAATTTGTGTTATCTGATTGCTCGTTTTTCAAAAATAAATATGTAAATCTACTTGTTTATGCAGTAGCTAGTAGCATATGTAGGCAAGTCTATGTGATGGTGAACTTTCAAACTTGTAAACTAAATTTTCTACAAGTTGGATGATGCATTGGCAGTAAACAGTTTTCATATTCTAATGTTGAAAAAACATGATTGAAAATTATAGGAGCATTGTTAGGTCAACTATCATTGTAAAAAATTACTTATATCTTTAATTTTAGATGAGTGACATATGTGTTTGGCATCATTTTTATAAATAAATTGCTCCACATATTGAATATCCAATAGTAAATGTCAAATATATTTTAAATTGGTGATGGACCTACTAAATGACCAAATTTATATTACTTCATAAGAGTAAATTTGTAAAATTATCTGGAAACTTTATCACATATATAGCATCAACCATGTAATCTAGATACTTAACAAATATCAAACATAAGGATTTATTCATAGGTTTAATAGACATGGCACATAAGCATTAAGGCAGGTAAGTATAACTAAATCCTAATTATAATTATTTAATCGATTTGCCATTGATGAGAGCAGATATATTAGTATAAATTGTAATCTCCAAAAGTCTTGAATTTCGTGTTGACTAATTGAATTTCTGAAGGATGAAAATTTCAATTGACCTTTCGAAAGACCATTAAATATACTCTTCAATCCGTGCAACTCACCAACCCAAAAAAAAAGGAAAAAAATTCCGTGCAACGGCTGAGCAACTCTCCATTCTATATATAAATACACACAGATATATATCCAATAATTTGTGTCTCATGGTGACAATATCTTTAATCCTAAAAATTTTTAAATTCAGCATTTCTAATCCCTATTGCATTTATTTCTAATAGATATATTCTTATTTGTTCTTATGCATAATTCTCTAATGTAATTATGCATATCTCGGTTATAAACATATTTTAAAATAATCGCCATTATATAAATAGACTCTATTTGAAAACCCTTTTATTAAATGTTTACAAATAATTGTTCATGACGAGATGTTATAAGGGAAACCTATCTCATAGTTGGCTCACATTTAACAGAAAAAACGTATAAAAATCTCAATCTCATTTTGTGCTCATATTTGACAAATAAACAATATCTAACAAATGATGTAGGAAAGTTGTTGGTAATAACCTTTAATGACAAAAAGAAAAGGATTAATATTGTGAAAAACATCAAATTGGTACACATATGACAAATTTACCCAAAACTAATTTTTTGACTACCAAAAATCCAAACTAATATACCTCTGATAAATTCACCCTAAATTGATATACTTGTGATAAATTTACTTTGTGTTAGTTTCCATTAAATCTTACTGTCAAATTGTTGAGTAGGATGACACATAACAATTGACAAATGTATTAGTTTGGGATTTCACTCTTCGTTAATCACAGTTGTACCACTCTTGTGATTTTTATGGTATTAATCCAATTTAATGGATAATATATTTGTAATAAATGTACCGGTTTGGATTTTTGGCGCAGTTAAAAAAATTAATTTTGGGTAAATTTATTACAAATGTACTAGTTGTGGATTTTTTTTTTTGGTCACTTGGGGTAAATTTATTATTTGCGTGTCAATTTGGGTTTTTTATGGTCAAAAAATTAATTTGTGGTAAATTTATTACAAATGTACAAGTTTGGATTTTTTGTATTATTAACCCAAAAGAAAAAACCTCTAATCTCTCATTTTACTTTATTTTTGTACTTATGCATTTAGAGGGTCCCCTAAACAAAAAACGAGGGGGATTATGGCTTCATTTGTTTTGTGGAAAATAAACAATTTAATTTTTTTTTTTTTTTTGAAAATGATCATTTGTATCGCTTAAAATAATTAGCTAATGAAAAATATATTTATTATCAACGATAATCTAAGTCTTAATATCTTCGTAGGTGATGAAATTTTTTAATTTATTTATTTCTATAAACGATATTAATGATTATTTTTAGGAAATACTTTCCAAAACATTCATTTTTGTAAATCAAACAATAAATCCGAACATCCCAAGTTGCGCATCATCAAGGACGAAATCCATAATTTCTTCGTAATAGAGATGGGTCATCATGACAAATTAATGAGTTGATGATTAAAGACATCCATCTTATATCAATTTGATCCTTGTCAATTGCTCATTTAGTAATTATATATAATGGACATCCATCTTATATTTATTATTTTGTCCTAAACTAGTACATTTATGACAAATTTACTCCAAACTAATTTATTAGCCAAACATATGATATCCTTGTCAATTGCTCATTTAGTAATTATACCTTTCTATTTTTGGTATTTGCTTTGACACGTTCCTTCCTTCTTTTGTTGACATGTTCTTTTGTTTTTTGTTTTTGGTCGGTTTGTCGACATGTTCAAACGAATACTTTACTCCGCCACAGAATATTCCACGATCATTCCTATTTCCGTACTCTCACCTATTAATTCTTCTTTGCTGTCCACGAAAATAATTGTTTGAAAAATCCATTAAAATAATTAGGTATTATTGAGTGCATTGATCTGGAGTCTCTTACGGTTCAATCATCTTTCATTAAATCGAAGTCAATGAATTTTAGCACATCCTGATTCTCATTTTTTTTTCCCAATTGTTTGTTTATGTTTCATCTTGAATCATCAAGTGACTAAAGTCAAGTCTCAATTAAATCCAATTGGTATGAGTGGTGCAAAGTTGGATATAATCTTGGAATTGAAGGGAGTTGACTTATATATATAATAAACAAGATCAATTATCCATTTTTTCAATAAAAGGAGTGAAGAACCTGGTCGGGTCTTTGATTAAGATTCGTGTTTTGGATAGGATCATACGAAGCTTATTATAGCGCTCTTATCATAATAAAGTCGGGTCAGAAAAATAGTATTGTTGAGGCACGCGCTACCCAAGGCATGACCGTGAAAGGCTTTGTATAAAAAAAAAAAGAAAAAGAAATAATCTTTTTAGGGATTTGAACAATCAAGTAATTAAGTGGAACTATAGCGGACGGTTGTACACGCATTCACCCTAATTGATTTAAACGTGCAAATCGCTTAAATTGATTAATATGAAGTTATCCATTGCACTTGTCTTGTTATTATGGATCATCCTCAAACAAAAAAAATTCAATTTAATCACATGTTATTAAGCTACATGTCTATGTAATACGACGGCTAGACACTTTATTGTAAGTTGAATTTCACACAAATTGTTATTGCAATTTATCACATGTGTTTAAGCTACATTATGTAATATAATGGCTAGACACTTAATTTTAAGTTGATTTTCACATATGATAATGTCAATTTAATCACATGATTTTAAGTTAAATTCCTACGATGGCTAAAACTAAATTTTAAGTTGATTTTGACATATGATAATGTCAATTTAACACATGGTTTTAAGTCAAATGCCTACGCAATACGATGGCTTGACACTTGATTAAAAGTTGTATTTATTGAGTAATTGTTGTAAAAATGGAAGAAATCAAATGAATTGAGTCTTCTTAGAGTACTAATACCTTGGATGCGATCCTCGGTGATTTTTGAAAATTTAAAATCCAAAATTTTGATGCACATCAAATTCGAAAAATCTGTCAAGCCAACAAAAAAGTACAATAAAATTACCAAGAAGAAACTCACAAAAGAGTACATATAAATAACCAAAATAAAATCCAAACTTCAAAGAGGACAGCATAATTTAACTCTAAAATCGACGCGACTTGATGTATTTTAGTATTTTTCCCCACAAATACTAAACTATTGTCGATGGCAATTATAGGTTTTTGCCTAGGTCTAGGGGGAAAAAGCCAAATTATATGTACATATCAATCGAGAAAGCCCGCCTTAGGTGTAGCCTAGATGTGGAATTGTGTTCGTTTGCTGGCGAATGAAAATCGGACCTATGTGGTGCGCCTTATTTGCACACGGGGTCGGATTCTTGACCATTCTCGCTGCTCCGATTGGGGTTAAATTTATGAACAACGAGATAAGCACGATGACAAATTATTGTTCGACAAGTAGAGGCATGGCAAAGATAAGAACCTTATCATCGACAACGATTGACCAAAATGCAAATACAAAGCCACGAACTCTTGCTGTACGTTCTTCTTGCTGGCCTTCTCGTAAGACAGGATGTCGATGTTTAGGTTTCCATAGAACAGCATAAGAGCCTCAGCACAGATAAGCTAAAATACTCTTTTTTCTTTTTGGTAAATGGCGAGTTCATGTCATAAAGGAAACGTCGCATAATTAATGACACTCGAACTACGTGGCCAGATAGAGATTATCGGAGAAATCTATGGTGCATCTGAATCTGGAACAATGCAAGTCAAAACTGGAACTCTGTCAACTCTTTGTAGGTATAGGCAGCCATTGACATACACAGACCTCACTTATCAATTATTAGGGTTATTTATTTGGGAAATACTGCATTGACTATCATCCGTATTATGATATGATTGATATCCTTTCGAGTAGTCTATATCAATTGATTTTCATTTAACCGAATCTTTTCTTTTCTTAGTTTGAAAGTTTTTAGTTTGAAAGTTTCAATGGAATCGGATCACCTTATCCTCTCTCTCTCTCTATCTCTCTCTTTCGTGGATATGACGAATTGAACTGTTAATCACAATGAATCTCACGTAATCTAATATCCGTAATATTGCACTGTCCATCAACTTGTCTTGATTACATACGTCAATCCACTTTAGACGCTTCCTCAGGAATACCAGTCAACAATTAGTGCAGATCGACTCATTCAATTGTCTTAAATGGGTTGACATCAGCTCGGTACTTTTCCAACCCTCTAGCTAATAAGTTAAAAGTGATAAGGGGCATATCATTAATAGCACCAATATGATAAATAGTGTCTTTGACCCTTTAGGCGAGACGAAACAATTATACACATGAAACCCTTGTTTCATCATTAATATCCAAAACACTAAAATCGATGTCATTAGTAATCTGTCTCCCGATTTAGATGCAAAACCCTAAAATAGATTATCAACTCGCTCCTGATCATGACCTGCATATGTATGGCTTCAACTTGGGAAGGCACATCTTAACACCAACCTCAGATTACACGACATTTCAAGAATAATTAGGGGTTCAAATTGAATAAAAAAATATCCGTTCATTGCATCATCAAATGCACATAAGAAAGTGAGCTGTTTTGATGTAGTTTAATCAATTATTGGACGCAAAAAGGGCGGGAAAAAGAAGTTTGACATTCCTCTTTCCACCACTCGTCGGAACGTCTAAAAATTAATCGGGTGATTGCGAGTTGCCGTTTCCGGGCGGTGATGAAGGACAATAATACACATTATCCTAATTGTTACGGCATAGAACGAAGTAAGCCATGAGTATAAAAAATCGGAGGTATACATGGCTTGGGCTAAGTTGGCCCTGAGAAAAGTCAAAGCAATTTGTACAGTTGATTACGGAGAGAAAGTGAAGTTCCAACGGCATCTTTTGTTGATGGACAAGGATTAATTTGTTCTCGTAATAAATATCATAGGCAAATCCTAGTTCTGACTGTTTTTGTCATCTTCCACGCCCTGCAGTTACATGACTAGGAAATAATAAGGTTGTCGCGGCTTGCGTGTGGCGCAGCCTTGCAGGTGGCTCAATTTATTTTATTCTATTTTATTTTTAACATAATGAAATTCCATTTTTCTTTTGATTTCTTTATTGTTCGAAAGAAAAGAGACAAGAGATAGCCTAAGATTATTCAGATTTCACACTAAAGGAATATTCCTTTGCCCACGAAATAGAGAACAATATGATGATTGGTGGAAAAATTACCAAAACAATCCTAAATTTATTTCACTTTTGCTAATTTAATTATAACTATTTTAATTGTATCAATTGAGTCATAAATCTTTCCACGTTTTGTCAATTAATTCATTCGGCTAATTTTGATCAAAAATTACTAATGTGAGCGCCGGCCATTCAATGTAGCACGGCTGTCATTGACTTGGATATTTTAAATAATATTTTGGAATTGTTTGGTTTATTTTTTTTCTTTCCTTGTCTTTACTTTTTATTATTATTTATTTTTTTTGGAGTGAAAGTCGTGAGGCCCTTGGCAGATCTTGGCCAAGGGACCCTTGCCCAGTACTGGTGAATTTGGCCGGCACTCAGTCCAAAACCCCCCCAAAAAAAATATATAAAAGGGAAAAAGAGAGAAAAAACATAAATCCAAAAAAAAAATTAAAATATCATTAAAAAATGTTTATGTTAGCTCTGCCCATGCCATGTAGTATGCTCGATATCCACATTAGTAATTTCTGGCCAAAATTAGCTGGATTGACTCAATTTGTACAATTATAAAATTTATGATTAAATTGACAAAAATATAATATGATGAAGACTTTTTCGGTAATCTTCCCGATGACAAGTCATATACATTATTCTTCTAGTTTCTTTGTTAGTCACAACATAAAGATAGAATTTATCTTGCACAAACCCCTCCACGGGGAGATTTTTGTCGTCCAATTGTGTTATCTTTGGTGTATATCATAAGCAAAGATCTTACTTAAGAGAAGTAAAGATCTAGTGCATTACCAAAAAAAAAAAAAAAAAAGAAAGACTTCTTTGAGAGCCGTAGTAGTGCGGACGAGATTGATGAAGATAGGACTTGTCCAGCGAAAAAAAGAGAGAGACCAGATGATCCATAATTTTATGTGCAACTTCTCTTCCCCTTTTTCTTCAATTTTAATACTTTGTCCACTGAGATATGGTGCATATAGACAGCAATAAACAAGCTCTCATAAACTAACAAACCCTCTCTATATATAGAGGCCGGTTTGCTACACCGCCATCGCACCCTTCCCCATCCTGAGAGTTTCTCAACAATATTCCGAAGACAACTCTGTCTTTCTGATAACAAAAAGTTTCGTGCTCCGGTGTTGACAGGTGTTCTCTGCATTAGTCTCTCGCATCTCTCCCCTCTTTGTTCAAGATCCCTTTGGAAAAAGGAAAGTCCTGGTGGCATCTCTCCCTCTCCCTCTCCCTCTCCCCCCTATGCTTCTGAAGAAACTCAAATTCTCTTCAGAAGTTGCACATCGTACGCTCGGGAAAAGGAATGATGATTATAGGGGAGACCCGAGGTTGATGGTGTCGTGAGGAGAGGAGTCTTTTTTTGTCTTTCTCCGTTTGCGTACTCGCATTCATTCTTGAATTTCAGATATCAGGATTGTCTTGGGGTAAAAAGTTTGTAAAATATCGATGGCGGCCAATGCGACGGTTTGTCCCGCGCCGATGAAGGCGACGTCGAACGGGTCTTTCCAGGGTGACAGCCCCCTGGATTACGCGCTTCCTCTGGTCATCCTCCAAATATGCCTCGTCGTGGCTTTCACGAGGCTGCTTGCATTGATTCTCAGGCCTCTCAGACAGCCGAGGGTCATTGCGGAGATCATTGTGAGTTTCTTACCTATCATCATCGTTCCACGAAGAAAAGAGTGTTTATTTGGGAAATTCTAGGGGTTCGTATTTCTTGAACATTCATATCAATTCTGAAAAAATGGAGTGCCGTTTTATTTGTTCTTTCCCAAATGATCCGCCCATTTCCTAGAGAAATCATCCACGACCTAGCCAAGGTCCTGAGAGGCCTTTTGCTATAATATGAATGCACATGGCGATTAATCTAAGGGAGGTTGTTTGTAAAGTTTATGTGAATTCATTGTTGTCATGAAGTCTCACGTTAGAGAAACAGCAGACACTTGGTTGATGAGATTTTTATGTCTCCAGGGTGGAATCTTGCTGGGGCCTTCGGCATTAGGAAGAAGCCAGAAATTCCTGCACACAGTTTTCCCGGCACGAAGCATGACCGTCCTCGACACGCTCGCAAACATAGGCCTCCTCTACTTCTTGTTCTTGGTAGGCCTTGAGCTCGACATCCGTTCCATCAAGAGAACGGGCAAGAAAGCCCTAGGAATCGCATTAGCTGGCATCAGCCTCCCTTTCATACTGGGAATCGGCACGTCGGTGGTACTCCGGTCCACGATCTCCAAAGGAGTGAACCAAGGGCCGTTCCTCGTCTTCATGGGTGTGGCCCTATCCATCACAGCCTTTCCCGTCCTGGCACGCATACTCGCTGAGCTCAAGCTCCTAACCACTGACGTGGGTCGGATAGCCATGTCAGCAGCCGCCGTCAACGACGTGGCAGCATGGATCCTGCTTGCACTCGCTATAGCCCTCTCAGGCAGCAACACGTCCCCGCTGGTCTCCCTGTGGGTCCTGCTCTGTGGGGTTGCATTCGTGTTATTTGCGATCTTCGTCCTCAAGCCAGCACTCGCTTGGATGGCACGCAGGTCACCCGAGGGTGAGCCCGTGAAGGAACTCTACATATGCATCACGCTGTCACTCGTGCTGGCCGCAGGCTTCGTGACCGACACCATCGGCATCCATGCACTCTTCGGGGCTTTCGTGGTGGGCATTGTGGTGCCTAAGGACGGGCCATTCGCCGGCGTCCTGATCGAGAAGATAGAGGACCTTGTGTCGGGGCTACTCCTGCCACTCTACTTTGTGTCAAGTGGATTGAAGACAAATGTCGCGACAATACAAGGAGGGCAGTCCTGGGGGTTGTTGGTGCTTGTCATTTTCACAGCTTGCTTTGGGAAAATTGTGGGGACATTGTCCGTGTCAATGCTGTGCAAGGTGCCATTTAAGGAAGCTGTCACTCTTGGGTTCCTGATGAACACCAAGGGTTTGGTGGAGCTCATTGTGCTCAACATTGGGAAGGATAGGAAGGTACAGCATGCTCATCCATTTCTTGCTAAACACAAAATTTTACAACTAGCAAATTGTCGTGCTTTATAATTAGTCCTGAGATAAGAATATCAATCTGATAATTGCCAAACTTAGTCTGGGATAATAAAGGCATTTCAGGAAAACTAGTAGGAGTGACAGCAAACTGATTCCCTTTTTTTGGCCCTTTATCCCAGGTGCTGAATGACCAGACATTTGCAGTCTTAGTTCTAATGGCCCTATTCACCACCTTCATCACAACCCCAATAGTGACGGCTGTGTATAAACCGGCAAGGAGAGGAATGCCGTACAAGCACCGGACAATCCGGCGAAAGGACCTTGACACTGAGCTCCGGCTACTGGTCTGCTTCCACAGCACGCGCAACATACCTACCATGATCAACCTCATTGAGTCGTCCCGCGGGACTCGGAAGAGGGGCCGTCTCAGTGTCTACGCCATGCACCTCATGGAGCTCTCAGAGCGGTCCTCAGCCATTTCCATGGTGCACAAGGCGCGGAGGAATGGCCTTCCATTTTGGAACAAGGTCCGCGACGACCAGGACCAGATGGTGATCGCATTTGAGGCCTACCAGCAGCTCAGTTCCGTCACAGTGCGCCCCATGACCGCTATATCCCCTCTCGGCACCATCCACGAGGACATCTGCACAAGCGCACACCAGAAACGGTCCGCGATGATATTGCTCCCATTCCACAAGCACCAGAGGTTGGATGGTGTGATGGAGTCACTCGGCCACTCATTCCAAGTTGTGAACCAGAGGGTCCTACGCTATGCGCCGTGCTCGGTTGGGATACTTGTGGACCGCGGTCTAGGAGGCACAACCCAAGTCTCCGCCAGTGATGTCTCGTACACAATTGTTGTGCCCTTTTTTGGAGGCCGTGATGATCGCGAGGCACTCACCTTTGGGGTTCGCATGGCAGAGCATCCTGGGATTGTGCTCAGTGTCGTGAAATTTGTTTTCCCTCCAGGAACTGCAGTTGCAGCACAAGAAAGTGGTGAAGATGATGACAATCCCAACGATTTGTCAGACTTGACTACCAGCAAAAACGAGTCTATTACCTATGAGGAGAGGACTGTGGCAACTAAGGAAGACATTGTTGCTGCCTTAAAATCAATGAGCAGGTGCAATCTGTTCATAGTGGGAAGGACGCCTTCCACTGTGCCGGTATTGGTGGACCGGACGAGTGACTGTCCGGAATTGGGCCATGTCGGGGGCTACTTGGCCTCGTCAGGCTTTTCAACCACCGCATCGGTTCTGGTGGTTCAACAGTATAACCCGTTGGGGAGTCTTCACCCGCTGGTGGAGGAACAGACGAGCGCAGATGCCTCTGACGTGCCAGATACACCAATGGGACATTACTCCAGTGGCATTAATATTGTCTGAAGTTCTGTCTCACGCGTACTTGTACAACATCTTCTTTGAAGTCAACAAAGTCCCTTTCAAATCACACTTGTATAGAGTGAAACTATTATGTCATCCTAGTCAAATAACAGATCTCCTCTATCCACTATTTCGAGGAGATTGTAAGGCCATGCACTTCATGTTACCATGCCTTTGACATGATTATGGGTACAAAACTGGAGCCGGTCGAGGTTTGATGAAATCTTTCAGGGACGGAAGACCGGAGGAGAGCAGTGGGAGTTGTAAAATTTGTCACCTGTAATGTAAGCGTGCGACTTCAAGGAGTAGAACATTGTGGGCACAAATGCTCACAAACACCAAGAAAGTTGCCAACACTGTAATAAAGAACATTATCAATCGGAAGGGATCATTTTCTCTAGTGACCATCTTGTCCGGTTCCTCAGAACCGACCAGGCCAGCTATGGCAGAAGAGGAGAGAGAGATAACAATATAACGTAGATTCTATATATCAACTCAAATCATCTCTCATAAAGATTTAAATGAATCGTCAAAAGATAAAAGAAGACTGCTCACCAACGGGCTGGTTGAACCTAGTCCATGTTCAGCCTATTGGAGCACAGGTCTCGTATGTAAGAATAAACAGAGAAAAGTGGAAATGAAGTCGAAATTGCCAAAGACTTAATTTGAACAGCTGTACATCACAAATCAGAGCAACAATGATCTCCTGTCACATTTCCGAGAGCTACCTTAGCTTCCGAAGTGGCAATGCTCGTCCAAAGAGCTTCTCAACTTCAGTCGCTTCCATCTTCAGCTCATCCAATACCTCCTTTTCCTCTTGACTAAGGCGTCTCAAGAAGTTCTCCTCATCTTGTCTGAGCTCTTTAAACCCTTCAGTCAACCTCTGGAACAAAGTCATCTCAGTCTTTCCCACTTTTTGTACCTCATCTTCAATCTGCTCGACCTCCCTCACAATAGTCTTCTCACCTTCCTCCACTGTCTTCTCTATTCTCTCCACAAGAGGCGGCTCAGGGCCCGCAAGTATTATCGGTTCGGATGAAGTCTTTAAAGTCTCTTCCTACACTCTTCGCAGCTCTTTCGAGTTCTGGTACGATACTATCTGGCAAAACCGCGCTTCTTGTGTATACAACTGCTCCTCCATACCCATCCCATGCATCATTCCTGCCCCGATAGTATACGAATACATAATCATCTGGCTTGTTTTCTGTCTTGGATGACAATATATACCTGCCGAGTTTGTAGTTATGAAGAAATTACTGAAAATTAAATTCATCAATTAACCAAACCAAAGTAATAATTTTCGAGATGACATTATATATCAGATAAATAATCCACTTGATCATAAACGAGATCATTTTGGCCACATCTCTGACTGCTATCTCAGGAAGTTTTCCTCCATGTTACTGACTATCTAATCTTCAGTATGAGCTTTCCAGTATATCTTCACCCAATAATTTCAGTTCTAGCTTTGACACAACAAATTGAGTAACAAATTGAAAACTAAGTGAAAGCATTCAGTAGCTAATTTGTTACATGCATTTGTGCATAATTTATAGTCTGTCAAATTTCCAAGGATTAAACCACGGAAACTCAATACTCCTATTTCTCCAGGATAAAACTGAGTAACGTAATTCCCCACATCACATACATGATAAGCCTTCTTTTGTTCGAGAACTTGAATAATGATGATTTGGAGGTTGCTCTGTACATATGAAGTCATGGACAAGATTATAGTCATCAGAAGGAAATAAGTTGCATGAGAAACTGGTACTTAAGAGCGTTGAAGAAATTGCTGCAAGGAATTACCAGTCATCTTGATAATGGAGATATTCATTATCATGATTGTATAATATCCCGGGCTGTTCAGGGTCCTGTACAAATCTCTGTACAGCTGTTCGGGTGAAGAACCCACTATCTGGAGTACGTATCCTCCACGTCAGATTGCCCATGAGCTTGTTTGATTCCGTATGAAATTCATGCAATTGGCAATCAAAAGTGTCAAAGGTGGGATTTAAGCCACTAGAAATGAACCACTTCCCACTGAAATCTGCCATGTTGAAGCTCTTAACAAGAACTGCAGGATCAGGAACAGGAAATTCTCCAACATCAGATTTCCTAGGTACACACTTCTTCCTCGAAACTGCACATTCATTGAATTCATCCACAACACTATTTTCAAAAAGATCCCCACACTTGATCTGAAAAAAAAAAAAGAAGAGAAAGATAAAATTTCTGTCAGAAAAGTGAAACAACTATACTTGAAATCCTGCCTCAGTTATTTTCTTTTTAAGCCAAATATAGCGCACTCAATCCAATTTTAGCAGAAACGAAATTTTTTAAACAGAGCATTAGCATTCTGTTCTTCCTCCTATGACATGAGAAGCAGCACAGAAAACTCAGAAAGGTAATGCAGCGAAAAGGGTTAACTAATAAATCAACTATGAAAGGTGGCACCTAGGCTTTTGATCTGATGATTTATTTCTCTCTTACAGTAGTGTTCATGTACATAGATGTCTTTACAAAATGGTAATTTCAGAGCAAACCTGGCATTCAGTCTCGTCAGGCCGATTGTTGCACGTCTGGAGACAAGCAACATTTGCAGCACATGATGGATTTGCGACGCACTTGGCCAATTCTATCCTGCTCATTGAACCAGATCAATTAACTCAGGAGGATTATTCTCCATTTCTCTACCATCATATTTTATAGTCATTTCATTACCCTCTAGCCTACACATCCGCAATCAACTCCATAATATGCACCTCATGTTTCGCCTACTAATATAGAAGATGAGCTACTGGTTTTTTCGAACCCTCAAGGATAATGACATCAGCTTTGAAGGAAAACTGAGCTGAAAATTTGACACAAATAATTTTTCCAACTGATAAAGTGACTCTTGGCACAGCAGCCGAGAATCTGAGCAAGGCCAGATAACAGAACTACTTTCAACTTTTTCACGAGCAAAGCAAACTAAGACAGACAAGCAATTTGCTATAAGCATGGAAATATAAATATGATATCATGATTCTTTCAGTCAATTATGCTAAATAGTTTCAAGACAGTTCTTATGACTTCTACTATTTTTGACCAAATGTCAATTGTCCAGTCATGTCACATGTAAAAAAAGGCCGCAGGTGTCAACCATGTGAAGTTCTCTAAAGCTCAAGGGTTAAAGGATGTATTACATATGACACAACATAAAATGAACAGTGCCTAATTCAACCACTCGAAAGATTAAAGGGAGGAAATACCTGCACTCTTTTAGCAAGCAGGCGCAGGTTTTGAGGGCATCAACTGCATCAGCAGAGGGAATTATCAAGAATGTGCAGGCAGCTAAAGCAGCTAGTTGGATGACACGTCGCTGACTCCATTCTCTCACTAGATGAAATATCTCCCGTGCACTCTCAGTTACCTTGGAAGAGACAAAACAATGTCATGTACCCAACAGTTCTCCATGAATGGAACAAGAGAAGAATTCAAGTCACCCACTACCTTAGGCACTCCTGAACGACTTCCATGCGACGAAGTAACTTCCTCTTTCCTTGGCAATGGAAAACCAGAACAACTTGATTCGGAGCGACAATGGCTCTCTGGAGAGCATTTCGTTTCCAAGCGCCTCGTCGTCTTTATGCCCGTCCACATCGTGGCTCGAGCTTTACCACGATAACACAGCGACTTCGCCGTATTAGAACTTCTATTGGCCAAAATGGTGACCGCAATTGATGCGGCGCCAATGCTCTCGTCACGGAACAGACAGATGGAGCGCGCAGCCACGGACGCCATGGTCCGGATTTTTCTCCCCCTACTGCAAGCTGATTCCCCCCCAGTGAAATTAGCTTCTTTCACTGTGAATTAGTCTTGCACTCACGCCTCATCTCCCAAACAAACCGATACAACAGGGAAATAACTCCAACCCAGATGATTAAACAGTCAAATTCCCACCATATTCAACTCAAAATCCAATCTTGGCTCAAACTCGGGACATGGGAGACGGAAACTCTCGACCAATAAACAAGAAACCGAATGCACAACAGCCCAGGAATCACTCCAACCTTCACCATCCATTCATGGTTTCCAATTCAAGAGGCTACTTCACCGGATGAATAGCTCAGCTAACAAGAACGGGGGATAAAAAAAACTGACCTTGACGACAGGTAGGCAGGATTCGAGAATGGAGAGAGGCTCGCCTCTGTTCATCTCGAAGGAAAAAAAATCGGGCTTTGCAGAAGAAGTGCAGGGAAAAAGGGCGCCAAGCTGTGTGGGGCTTGGAAGGGAGTGACGCCGGATAAGAAATTGTGTGGAAATAAGACATGTGACGTTGGTGCGAGTAATATCAATCCTTCCTTCTTTTCTTTTTCTTAATTTTTTTTTAAATTGTATTATTGATTTCCTCTGAGAAAATAGCATTTTTTTTCTTTATTTTCTCCTGTAAATTGTATGATATAAGTCAGAATCTTTTTTTAGTGTGTATTTAAATTTCTTTTGCTTTTCTTTTCGATATCCGTGCATTGCCCGGCCTTGGCTTTCGAAAATACATATAAGTATGTTTTTAAAGGATTTATCAATTAAATTCGTTGTCGAGGTAAGAAATAAGTTATGCGATCTCGATTGGATTACCGACACACATAGTGAAATTCGATATTAAAGTTAACACAAAACACATGTGTGTCATATACTCGACTATGAATGCATAAGCGGATTGAATAATGACCTTATTTTAAAATACATATCTACTAGTTTTATAGAAAGTAGAAATGAATGAAGACTTGACGCACTATGGAAAATGATTTTGATCTCAAACATGTTAGAGATTGACGATACACGATTAGAGTATCTTTCCATGTTATGTGAGCCAGAGGGCATTTATAAAATATTTTTCTAGTTTTCTTCGATTTACCTAAAAGAAATTATAATTTTTTGAGAACAATGTCCATAGAAACTAATTTTTCATGAATATTGAAAACATTTTCTATTAATTAATTTTTCTAAGAAATATGACCAATCATTTTTTAAAAAGTATTTTTCAAATCTTGAATTTTTTGTGAGATAAACACTCCCAATAAAATTTTGTTATGCAAATTATCTTTATGATCAGTAAATATATGATAATGTGACTCAATTTTTGATGTTTTAGATTTGTGATTTGATCTTTGCCTCCAATAACTATGGTAACGTTGCATTCTCAACACTAAATGCAGACACTAATTATGTTTTATTGTCAGATGCCAATGCTTTTTTTTTTTTTTTTTTTTTTTTTTTTTTTTTTTGAAAATGTATAGAATTACACCAGCTCTGGAATTGATCCAACGGTAAGAGTGTTCACATTCTTTTGTTTCAAGAAATATGAATCAGAATAGGAAAAAGCAAAATTAAAATATTGAGATTCGTGAAAAGCACAACCACTGGTCTATTATGTAAAAGTGATTTTCAACATTAAATGCAATTTATTTAGTGTCAACGGACAAACCGGCCGAAAAACCAAAATAATTCCATATTCTTTAACGAAAATAGTTTATGATGCAAAAGTCACTTTTCAGCATTCAATAGTTTTTATTTAATCTCAGCACCTAAATTAGCAAAAAACCAAATTGTCCACGCTATTCAAAAAGACGATTGTCTATAATTAATCTTTTGTATGTTTATAAAGAAATTAACAAGGGATATATAAATTGTATTCAGGAATTTGAAATCCAGCTCAAACATAATCGAATTTCATTACTCTTATCTCTATTTCATATTGCTTAATTTTTTTTCTTGAAATGTCTAAGTGGTTATTAAGGTTTAACATCTATGGTGCAACCACATATCCTACTAATAGATATTAAAGGGAAAAAAACACTTAAT
Source organism: Eucalyptus curtisii (assembly GCA_017140595.1). Taxonomy (NCBI): domain Eukaryota; kingdom Viridiplantae; phylum Streptophyta; class Magnoliopsida; order Myrtales; family Myrtaceae; genus Eucalyptus; species Eucalyptus curtisii. The sequence continues at coordinate 13,711,060 of CM029504.1, forward strand.
GCAAATATTTTACCAAATCAAAAATTACATTAGCTTATGAGTTAAGTAGTACCGACACTGATATGCGACATGCGACACGATACGGCATGATACACTAACACATCATTTCTAAAAAAAAAAAAAAGAGAGAATTTCGACATATTATATATTAAATGTATATTTTTATATATACATGATAAATTATTATTTTTATGATTATTTTAATCAAATTAATTTTTTAAATTTAAAAATTATAAATAACAAAAAAAAAGAGCCTATAATGAATTTACATAAAAAAACATTAATCCCTCATTTATTAATATAATTTATTGTTTTAATTTTGAGCGACACTGGCAAGAGGAGTGACATTTGTCGAGAGGAGAGGGGAATCATGTGTCAGGGAATTGAGAGTTAGAAAAGGAGAAAACTAATTTTTCTTCTTTTCCCATTACCACTCATTTATTGAAATTTTGAAATTGACCCCATCCATGTCGAGATCACATGTCCGAATTCCAAACTCGGGTGTCAAGAGAGTTAACGGTATGTCGGATTTTCCAACACCTATTAATTGTGAGTCGAGTGTTGCATGTCAAGAGAGTTGATCACATGTCAAATTTTCTAACACTTGTTGATTGCGAGTGGGAGAGTGTCAAAGAGTGTCGAATACATGTTAAAATGTCTAACACAACACAAAGACTTGCAAAGAGTGTCATTACTTGCTAGTTCATGAGCAATTATGCATTGATAGTTGAAGGTGAATTGCAAGTCTCATACGTTGAGGAGAGAATGACACTATAATGCTCCATTTGATTTAAGAAAAATAAATGATTTAAAAAATATTTTTTAAATATGATCGCTTACCAAAATGAATAAACGAAAAATATTTTCATTGTTCATGAAAATGGTTAGACATAAATTATTATTGAAAATGAAAATATTTTTCACTAATTAATTATTTCAAATGATACGATTGATCAATTTAAAGAAAATTTTTAAATTATTCATTTTTCACGAAATAGACGAACTTATATGCATCTAAGCACTTCAAAAACCTTGAGAGATTTGTTTGTCGATACTACTGTTAGGAGGCTTCGAATATCATCAAACGAGATCCAGTCGTGTATGGTACGAACTAAGACATCGCAACATCTCGACATCTCGAGGTACCAAAACTTCTCGCAGACCTAGTGACGTGTCCTCGGTTCTCTCTACCATACTAAAGATCTCGCCGCTGTCGAATCATTTGACCCGACGCGGCGATGTGATTAAGGGAAAACCTGATTGGATGAACTGTCCGAAAATGATTAATATTTTAGTTGGGAGTTAGTAACTAGGGAGAGGTTAGTTGTCTCCACCGCAAGAAGCAGACAATATGCGAGAGTAAGTTTCATGGCATATCTGGTTCCGATCCTTGAAGCAATAAGAACGACAAGGAAGCCTTTGATACAGACATTTCCTCGTGGAGTCCAAGGTTCGGCAGCTGGAAGCAGCACGCATGTAGGCCAGGATATTCCAACTTGAGTCGACGATCACAAGGAACAAGATCATCTTTAAGTACACCACCTCCCTCGTCTCTTCGAAAAATTTCAGCCGTTTTCCTCCTGTGCACCGAGGCGTCTGAAACCCGACTAGAGCCGTCTTCCGCAGGCGAGTGTGCATTGTGCTGGAGAAGGAATGGAGGCAGCAAGAGGACGTGTATTGCAGCTGTGTCTTGTCCGGTTCGCTGCTCTGCTCATTCACGCTCTGAGCGATCCATCCCCAGCACCTCTGCCTGATCCAGGTCCGTCGCTTCTTTTCCCTTCCCTTTGTTTCGGGGAACATAAGGTCGAGATTAGGATAGGAAAGTTCTTTCACAAGCAGCATCGATCGCACAACACATGTCGAATTGCCAAACCTCGACGCAATGCACATCACGCTTTCATCTGCTCCTGTCTAAGTTTGATGACAATACAAGGATAAATGCAAGTCTTTCTAGTTCATTAGATGATGCGATTTCTTCTTACAGACAATTTAAATGGAAAAACACAATACCACCATGCCAGAAATAATATCATTGCGCGATAAATCTAAGCATGTAGAAATAAAATCCGTATAAATCAGTACTAGTGAAAAGTTTGTAAGCAGAACGAAGGATGCAAAAAACTTTGCTTGGGGACACTTGATTCACACCCAGAAAGAACAGCAAAGCACAGTACATGATTTATCATGAAGTACTTGCCGTTTCCTCCATCGCGCCTTGTTGCATTGCAGCCTGTCCACTGAGCTCATTCCCCTATAAACCAACCGGCGAATGCGTCGGCGTCCAAGAAAATACCATTTACTGGGGTAGCTATCCCACAACGCTTTGCTGCGGAAATGTCCTCGAGGCTTTGTCCCAATCCTTGGCTCTTCACGCAAGAAACACAAGCAGCATCTTTCTCAGCAGAGACCAGTGGAGCGACTGTAGCGAACATTTACTCCAGCCACTGTCCCCACCAGCTAATTCATGTCACTTTGACGATCTCTTCGACGGAAGCAGCCAGTGCTCTAGCTTGTCGCCATCATTAATCAACAAAATGGATTCATATAGAGATGCACAGGGTAATTGCTCAAATTTCAACACTTCGTACGACGACGTCTGCAAGAATTGCATTTTGGCAATAGGCGAGGCAACGGAGAGCATCCTAAATTATTATCAGGTAAACGACAATGATACAGAAAGGCCAATTTGCGGGGTGGCTGTCATTACTTATCTAGCCTCGCGAAAAGTAGAGGATCCTGCGTGGATGGATGACTTCTACAGATGTCTGCCTGCTCTAGACAAGCTGGGTAAGGACTACAGCCAAAGATGACATCTACTACATTTAGAACATGCAAAATTTGTGCTTCGTGTTGCTTTATAACTAAAGATTTCACTGATTTTAAATCGAATGTCAACTAAATTCTGCAAAAATGTTTGATAACGTGACACGAATAAGAGAATGAAGAAAACTGCCCTAACTAATTTAAAAAACTGATGAATGATTTTGTACAAGGAACTTGTCTTGCAAGAATGAAAAAACAGAGCATCTTCAGACGAAGTGCTATTCTATATGCGCCTATTTCCCTTCAGGAAAATCGGATACCCATTTCATTCTGAACACATTCCCACCTGCCCAGTTGCATTAAGGGTATGCATGCAGTTCTATTTGCTTACCTGTCTCAACACGATCTCATCTTGACTCTTCTCCTCTGTCAACAGAACCAGATTACATCAGAGTCGAAAGTAAGTAGACATTCACCAACTCTGCATAATTCATAGCTTGCCTTCTTGAGTCATCATGATATCTAACACAAATCAATCGTAGAGTCATCAGGTTCCGTGGTGAAGGTGGTATTGGCAATGCTGATTGCGACCGTTGGACTGATGCTGGTCATTACACTGGTAAAATACGTGACGAGGAAGAACCAACCTCCCAAATCGGCTCAGCAAAAGGAGATGACCACGTGGTCTGGCCTCTACAGATTCTCAAGGGCAGAGATCGAAAATGCAATTAACTACCGTAATGAAAAGAAATGCCTCGGCCGAGGAAGTGCAGGCCGGGTCTACAAAGGCGTCTTGCCAAGTGGACAAGCTGTAGCTGTAAAACACATATACAAGAGCAACACATCCGACTCTTTCAGGAGGGAAGTCGAAGGTCTTTCGAGGGTTCGACATCCAAATTTAGTATGTCTCTTCGGCTACTGCATCGAAGATGGCGAGCAGTACCTGGTCTACGAATATTGCCCTGCCGGAAATCTAGCTTATCATTTACTAAGTACATCCGGATCCACTTCATTCCTACCTCTCAGTTTTTTATTCTTCATAAGAAAAAAGAAGAAGAAGAAGAAAGAAGCTTCTCTCAGAAAGGTAACTTTTATTTCATATTTTTCAACCTTAGCTTGTTTTGTCCTAATTACAGGGAAAGACACCGTCTTGACCTGGGAAACGAGAGTAAAAATTCTAAGGGAATGCGCTTTGGGCCTGAGATATCTCCACCACTACGTAGACGGCTGCATCGTTCACAGGGATATCAAGGTAATGAGTACCGAGTTACCCCTTGATCCTCCATTTAAAGCCGTTTCATGAAAGCTTCCCTATTAAAATGCCCTCCAAGATTTTTCCACTTATGCTTAGTCATTTCAATGCACTGATGTGCGGGCTCTAGCGTATCTTTCCTATTTGCACTGGACAAAGCAACGACTTACACGTCTGACCAATGGTACAAAGATAATGGCTTGCACGCAAAGCTGGAAACCAAATTATGCGGTGGCTTTGCTTGGTTGGATGTTTATAATGGCGTGAGCTTGATTCGCAGCTTACCAACATCCTCTTGACTGAGAACTTGGAACCAAAGCTCTCAGATTTTGGGCTGGCGAAAATCCTGAACATGGAGGAGAGCAAAGTTTTTACTGAAGTCAGAGGAACGATAGGTTACATGGATCCAGAGTACATGAGCAATGCCAAGCTAACCTGTGCCAGTGATATTTACAGTTTTGGCATTGTCACGCTTCAACTTCTTTCAGGACAAAAGGTTATCGAGCTAGATCTTGAGGCCAGAGATCAGCTGACGAGGAAGGTACAGCTTAGTTTGTGACTTTGTGCATGCTGAGCATTGATCAGCAGATTTGTGATCGTGATTTGGTGTTGTTTTTTGGCAGGCGAGGGATGTCAGCATAGGCAAACGGCCACTGTCAGATTTTGAGGACCCAAGACTAAATGGAAACGTCAATAAGGCGGACTTTGAGTCCATTTTGCAAGTTGCTGTCTTCTGCGTAGCCAAAGAAAGCAAAGATCGGCCCACAATTGATATGTTCTTTGACGAGCTCGAGAAAGCTTGGAAGAACACAGTTGCCAAGGTAAGCAGCAGCACTTTATGGCCCTTAATCTGATATTTGAAGCAGTATCGTGTCTGCTATTCTGATAATGATAGTAACAATTCCAATACTTCACACAGTCGCAGAAGGAAAAGAAGGAGAATTACTCGACATCAACATCCTTTTCAAGATCATCAGATGTACATCAAGTCTGAACACACTACCATGTTGCTATTGCAGCAGCAGAAGGTTTTGTACAGCTGTCATGAGTCAGTGTAAAGATCAGCTTTCTTCAAGAAAATAAGCATCTGACAATGTCCACGTTTCCAGTGTCAAGACTGTCTCTGCTTCTCCTCTTGAGTAAGCGTACATACAAGAATATATATATATAGAAGGTATGGAAACCATAGGAAGTAAAACTGGGAGAAAGAAGACTTTTAAGCAGTCAAGTATGAGGTGTTCAGTCGAAGTGAACGAGTGGAAATCTTCATGACAAATTCAAAAGTTCAGTGAGTTCTAATCATGATCAGAGGTAACTGGAAGGATGATCAAAGGAACTGCACTTGTTTTGTACATATTGCAAGTTTAAAGAATATATTTGGCATTTCAATAATATAAGGTATGTTTACACTGAGGAACTACACTTGTTTTGTACATATTGCAAGTTTTATGAATGTAATTTACACTTCAATAATATAATCATAAGTGTATTTGTTGAAGCATACATACAGTGGAATAAGAGTCTCACTTTCACATCCAAGTGGATGACTTCAATGTTGAGGACTAAAATTAAATAGTTCAAGTATCGGAAAGTGTGTTTACACTTAAGCAGAAATATTTGGTGAAACACAACATGAAAATTACCACAGCTCGCTTTACTGTAGTAACTCTTCATTTTGTTTCATTAAAGAATTAGGAAAAAGAAATCATTATTCTCAATTTTCAATTTCCTCAGAAAACATCATGAGTTGATGAATGTCAAAACTATTCTTCGTGATGGCAATTGAAAGAACATGCGTGGTTATATTATTTCAGAAAATAAAGGAATTCCATCCTCAAGTTTTTGCTAATGACAACATATATCCTCTAAATTTCTAAAACAGACACTTTGCACATAGTCGCAAAATCTTACTACTTGCGTCCTAAGGTTTCAAAAAAATTTACACCCTGCACCTACTAGCTTTTTCTCAACCTATTTCCTAACTGTGTTGCAGCTTTTCTGAAATATTAGATTGCATGCGTAGGGTTCTGAAACTAAAAGGCGAAAACATGAGTCAGCGTTTGACGACTCCACATTCCATGTCATAAAGAAGTGCTGGCCTTGGTGCTGTCCTAGCAAATTTTTCCTCAGTGGCACTTCACAATTACAGACAGTATCATAGGCACACCTCCGCTTCATCCATCCTTCTTATCCTCCGAGAGTGAAATATAAATAAATTCCTCCATCATTTCCAAATTTATTGTATGTTTGAAACTCTAATTTTTACTGAACTCACACTCTACATTCTATCTCTTTAACCAACTTACACTCCATGAACTAATGACGTTAAACAAAAATTTGTCAAGTGCACAATCGAAATAATGGAGATTGAGAGGAGGACCGAGAGTCAGAGAGCGAGAAGGTTTTTATCTATGAGCAACAGGGCGAGTGGCAAGCACAAGACTTGAAATGATCAATAGCGCTTTTAGTCCCCTGGAGTATGTATGCTCAGCAAAGAAAACCATAGATGAGAAAATTGCAAAAGAACATGCCATCAACCCTGTTTGCATTAAAAATCACAGAAGGAAAAGAAAGAAAGCAAAAGTTTAAGGCATTGGATGACATCATAGGATCAGGATCATACCCTTCCTCGGAGATTGCTGACTGCGTAGGTCAATTTCCCACAACTCAGGACCATCCTGATGTGAAAATGCTGATTGCTCTTGGTGCATCAAGTACTTATGAGGCACGGAAAGAGTAAGAAACATCCGAAGTGCTGTACCAACAGGAATGTCCACAATTTCCCGCATGAGCTGTTAACGCAAAGGAACAGAAAATCAATGTGTACAACATTACAAGCTACAGAGACTGACTAACAAGCTCTCGACCTAACTCCCTAATATTCTCCAAAAGTCCAAGTCACCTCCAGACATACCAGCGCATCCTGCTAGATACAGAATTGAGAAGACATGCAATCATGTCCGGAGATGTAACCAGAGAGATTCTTCATTATGGGAGACATAATGTATCACATGTCTTTACCCCAGATTTGTCCTCTATTGACTTTTGGCTGAAGCCATCTCACATGAACTCTGATTGTTTGACATGAGACATGGCGCTATGAGTACCACTATATTAATTTACCTTCGAAAATTATCCAAGCTTTCAAGCTATTAAAACGCAAAATGTGCATGATAAAGTTCACACTGATGTACCAGAAAAAATACGATGAGAATTTAACCACTAGTCACTGTATCAACATAGAGAGCATCTTTCAGCATACACAATCTTTTGCTAGTCTTTTTTTATCTGTATATGTCAAATGGCACTTCAAACAGCACATTTATAGCATCAGAGATTCACGTAAATGTAACGTAATAAGAAGATGCAGAGATTGTATGCATCCTCAGTTTGCAATTCATACATTATCACAAGACAAACTCATGCAATCACCATGACTTTCATTTACATTCTCACGCTCGCACATGCACACTGAGAAAGAGAGGCCAATTCAAATGACTGGAATTCCACAAGATAGGAAGTGCTCCCACATCATCTTTATTGCATCTTTGAGCAGATCAGAGATTGAATTGGTATCCAGACTCTGTCCCTGAAAATTGTGGTAGTAGTAGTAAGCAAAATGAAAACCACAAAACCAATGGATATCGATATCTTGTGTCCTTGTCAAGCATACAGAATAAGATGCAATTAAACACAAAACCTCATATGAGATCTGATGATGAAGACAATGACAAGGAAGCCACCAGGTATGACGAACCACACATGTATATGTTGTTCCAGGCAGTTCATTTGTAAGAAAATACTTAACCTTTGCCTCAGAAACAAATCCTTTGACATAGACTATTTAATGTAAAAAAGAGTTAACTGTGCGTCGTATGGCTGAAATACTTAAAATAAAAAAAAATAAAAAAAAGGAAAAATAGAATCACCTCGCTTCCCTTCCTGAAAAGGAAGTTCTAGGGAAAATAGATTCGAACTTAAAACTTGGAATACACTTTACCAGATTTCAGAACCTACCGGAAATTCTATGCCTAAAACAAGTTAACATTCATTGGGAGGCTTTCACAAATCGACTATGAATCCAGAAATTACAGGATGCTTCAGCTGTCGATTCTATATTGAGCTGATGATCAGACCTATGGCTGGACCACATGGAACCAATTCGCATTCAAAAGCAAAGTACACACAAAGAAACTAAATTTTTTTTAGCAGGGGACAAATAAACTTACATGCAATTCAGAAGTCATTCCATTCAATTTCAAGGTAATTTCTTCACTAACTTCCTCCTGGGAACTCCTCAAATTAAACCGTTCAGCGTGTCTCACCTTCAGCCTCATTAATGAATTCCTATAAGTTGAAGAGATTGTATGCCAAACCCCAATGACGCTGTATCTATCCCCAGAAGATGCCTTCTCCAGAGGCCATCTTAAACCCCCCTTAACACTAGAATCTAAAACTGCAGAAGTAACCAAATCCCTGATGCTGTTCTTTTCATTTTCCTGCGAAGCATGAACTACTTGAAGTAAAATACAGGGAGTAACAATTATGATTGCAATATGGCAAAAAATTTGATTGCCCAGAGAATAAAGTTGAGGTCGAAAATTGTCTAAAGCATAAGTTCTCAGTAAATTCAGCTGTGAACAAAAATTTTGACAATGCAATCGTTGGCCCTTTCCATTCTCTTTTACATACAGTTTTCATTCAGTATAGGTCACTTCACTTGCTTTCCTATGCTGCAATATGAACTGGCACAAGAAATGTCTCCAGGAAGAGCAATTTGCCAAGTTACATGACATATAACAAGGCTAAGAGTCATTCCTTGCAAATTATCTACCAAGCTATATTACCCTCATTGTTCAAAAGGTAGGACCCGAGATGAAGAAGTTACTGCATTAAGAGCTATGGTGAGTCCGGATTGGCTCTTACATCTTACATTTTACTTAGTAAAAAAATTAGCTATTTACATGCTCGAGCTTTTTTCTAATCCAAAACACTTAAGACTTGCACAAAAGTGAAATTTAGACACGTAGCATCAGATACAATATTTTGATATTAGAAAAAAAAAAAAAATTTAAAATTTTGGAGGGAAAGTTTAAAAAAAAAAAAATTGTTTTCACTTAAGCTAAAACAAACAGGCCCTATTAAGGTCCTCCAACAAAGTGAAGTTTCTCACGGATCTTAGCTTCAATTACTTACGCTGATAGCCGTCAAAATTCTCTTGGTGCGTAACATCAACCTCATATCCAGATCCTTATTGAGGCATGATACATCAACTACCAGGTGTCGCACCTGCCCTAATTCAACCTACAACCAAAATTCGCAGTCATTAATACCTTCATAAACAATGAAAAAACCCAATCATCTAGGAAAAGATATAGTCCATTTATAACTCCACACAATCAGCATGATGCACGCTTTTACTTTGATCTAAAATGAGATAATGCCTCTAGGATGAAACAAGTAGGGTAATAATTCATATAAGCTCTCATTATGTGGTGAGAAGCAGGAATTTGCCTTATAGAGTTCGACCCTCTGCTCAGCCTCATGAACAATACATTTGCAGCAGATGGTTGCACCTGGCCTGGACTTATCAGATAACTGCACCACAGAAAGATGGATGCAACTGACCAGTCAATACCATGGAAATGCATATGAAAGATTAAAAAGCAGGAATTAGAGACTTAAGCACCTCGACATGATATACACCCTTTTCGCCTTCAAAACTAAGGCCAATCTCTGGGATAACTTTACCGGTCACATTTTTCACATAAGAGGAAGGAAGATATGCGCAAAATGATCTTTTCAACCATTTCAATGAGGCCTCTGTAACAGTAACCATATCTCCACAAGTTTCCACTGGAAATGAAGGACTCCTGCAGCCAAAAGTTATGTTAGACTCACGTGTCTAACTTGTTATCCAAATATTTCACAACTACACGAAAAATAACTAGAAGGAGCTCAACCTCGCAACTATGCAAAACAATTATCCTTTATTAGCAGCAAAGCCTAGCTTGAGCAGTATTTGCAATGTGGAGCGCGATTTTAAAGAGATACAATAAGCAAGGTGCTCTAAAGTCTGAGAAATTTGCATGATCACACAGCTGCATATTCAGATTCTCAAAAAGTTAAATTGCATTATTAAGAGCGTGTGTGTATTGACTTTTAATTTTTGCTTTTTGTTTAATCTAAATATTGCAACACATGCACTTTTGACTTTTTCTTTTTATTTCTAAATAGTTTAAACTTTCACAATATGCAATTGTTGACAGGAACATCCACATATAAATTTTTTCATAATCTTTTGAAATTTGGATAAAATATTATGGCAGAAAAGCAAAACAGAATTTTTTACTTGAATTTAATTCTAAACAAACAAGCCCTTGATAAATTTCCTTTGTGTATTGAAAGCATTGCCAAATGCTGAATTCTCTCTAAACCACGTTTAGTTCCATGGGGACATCAACCAAATGAAACAGAGTCAAGCAACTTACCCACGAAAAAGAATTTTGCCAAATCTAGCAACCATTGTTGGTTTTATTTCTCCCATGCTCTGATCCTTAATCTCACTCCTCAAAACTTCAAACGAACAAAGTAAATCCTGCATCACAGTTTCGGCTATATGTTCCCAAGGTTTCTTCCTATTGTCCCAGCCCGTTTCATCATCTTCTGAGAAGTGAAGAATGCCATCAAAGTCAACATGAATCCACAGCTAAAGATATCTAGAGCACATGGGATCTCATTATCTAAGGAACGATCACTTACCCTTAACTGTACAACTTTTGGTTAAGGCTAGCTGTTTTTCTCCCGGTCCCCATTCAATGGGACCGGCTTCAGAAAGACGCTAGAAGGAAGACGATCTCCATCCAAACCAACAGCCAACCATCGATACGTGGCCGTGTCTGCGTGCTCGATCCTCCCACTCAGATGAGCTTTACTGTTAGGCGACCTCGAGTTAAGACCTTTCTTGAACTGCCACACGAGCGATGTGGGAACACGGGACGGGCCACCCCCCTCCTTCGAATGTCGCTTGTGCGGAGGAACGTAGGCCATGGATAGTTACAGCAGCCCGAAACAGAAAGCTGCAAGTCAAGAAAAAAACATGCCCGCAATTTCTCTTGAGAAGCATGAGACAATGACACTGGCAAGGTGAGCGTTGATCACCCAGAACAACCCACAGACCAAGAACGGGACTAAAAGACCCTCCCTATCCCATTCACTACACGCAGCTATACATGCAGAGTTTCAGATGATATCACTCAAGAGGCATTCTCTCATCTAACACAAGAGCGCAGCAAAAAACGAGAGTAAGTTCGAGAATTCACACACTCGAACGCATCGACAGACGTACCAGAGAGTGTTCAGTCACTAGCGGATGGCTTCTTGCTGCTTTCGCGAGACGGGTTGGATTGGCCAAGATCGACGGATTATATATACAATGGAGAAAGCTGGACATCAGCGCGCTTCGTCTCTCTCGAGGAAGCAATGTGCTTCGCGAGCAAGTAGAGAGAAAACTTTAGGAGTGAGTGGGACCCCATGGAAGGAGCTTCATGATGAAGGGACCTCCTTGAGGAAGACGTACGTTTGGGAAACGAGAGAGAGAATGAGGATTGACTGTTCTTTGAGCAACAAAAAATGAAATGAAAAATTATAGTTTTGTGAGAAGGGAAAAAGAGATTCGAGTTCATCTATTTCTCGAAAAATTAATTATTTGAAAAAAAAATTAAATTGTCAAAGTTTATATCATGCATAAAAACATGTTAGTGGCCTGTTATAAAAATGGTTAGTACCCTAAAAAATCTCAAATTAGTAAACAAATACATCCTGAGCCTCCTCGTCAAAGTTTATATCATGCTAAAAAACAAATATACTCTTAGTTAAATTGAATTAATACCACAAAAATGGTACAATTATGACAAATAGAAAGTAAAATTTTAAACTCATACACTAGTCAACTATCAAGTTGACAGTAAAATTTAACGAAAACTAATAGAGAATAAATTTATTATAAATGAACCAGTTTAGGGTAAATTTGTTTTGTGGTTAAAAAATTAGTTTAGAGTAAATTTATTGCAAATGTACTAATTTAAGATTTTTCGGGATATTAATCCTTATAAAAAAATTATCATCATAAATTATTGTTATTTATAAAAATTTTCTCGCTAACTCATGAAACTAGGCCACGGAAACGACTAGTTGTTTGTTGATTTTTCGTGAAATAGAGGACGCAGAGGGCTTCTCCATTTTCTCTCGATATATGAATAACTTAAAAAATAATAATAATGGGTGGATATAACCACGAAGGAAATTACACTTTCGTCGATTTGTTTGATAGTATATTGAATAGAAATCAACGATCGGCGAGACGGTGAAGGCGACTGTCAGAGGTCTCTTGGTGGCACTATGGTGCTGCGGGGTCGGAGCTTCGGGGCTGTTCAGTTTGCCAGGAGGGCGATCTTGCCGATCCCTCGCCGGTGGATCCAGCGAGGGGACTCTCCCTTGCCTGATCCGGCGAGGTTTGCCTCGCTGGTGGCTGGGCGGCTCTCGCCCAGCGACAGCGGGGCAAGCTAGGGCCTAGCCGACTGTCACACCCCAAAACCAATAAGAATGGGGATGACATGACCGTTCTTCGAATGCAGCCTCAAAGCTACTAAAATCCAACTCATAAAAGTCTTCACATCCATATCGCTCTCGTACTTACTCATCGTTAGTCGAGGAACCTGAAAAATATTAGAAAATAGAGGGGTGAGCAACCACAGAGCTCAATAAATAGTGCATCTCTTCTAAGTGGATTGAGCACCCACTATGCATATTTATAAGTATAGAGCACTATCCAAAAATCATAATCCAACTCATTAAATATACATATCAAATCAAGAACGAATCATTCCTTTACAAGTCAAAAATACACATTTAAATCCACAATCACGATTCAAATATCAATGGTCAAGTCCATTGATTAATCTCTATCAAAAACTACATCAATGGTCTAATCCATTAATCAATCTCATTAATTCACACGCCAATGGTCTATTTCATTGGTTAATCTCATGTCACATATCCATGGTATGATGAAATTACACGTCGATGGTCCATTCCAACGACTAATCTCAAATCACACATCAATGGTCAATTCTATCGACCAAACTCATATCATATGTCAATGGTCCACTCCATTGACCAATCCGTTGCTCAATATCAAACCATGGTCACGATAAAATGCCTGGTGACGAGGTAACCAAGATTTCCCCCCTTAGTAAGGTCTCCACCTATTTTTAACCGGTGGCTTAGCCCACAATGATATCTTAGAATAATATGCGCATACTCACAAGCCCCTCACTAGGCTCATAGCGATATTGAGCATCAATACCAATCCAAAACAATACCATCCACAATCCACAAAGCTAAGTCCATAAATCATTTCGTACATCACCAAAAGATGTCGCAGCTCAAATCATCCACCAAAAATGCTTTTCATAAAAAAATTCTCAACTAATTTCAAGGCTCGTCTCATAAATCAATTTTACAAACTGAATCAAATCAAATACATTTTAAAAGGCTTATCACAAATCGATATTTATATAGCATTCCATAAACCATCTCAAAGTCGAGATTTTCGTAAAAAGGTTTCACAAATCCAAAACATGTAATATTTCTCAATTTTGTTCATCGAACAGAATATATATTCATCAAAAAATTCTCATACTATTTTTTTTTTTTTATGACGTGGGCGGCTGAAGTAAACCCCAGGGCCCCACGGGAGGACCCACCATCCCGCCCTCCGAAAAAGGGTCAGTGGAGTCTCCCCACGATAGGGAAGACTTGCCAGCGGAGCCACCACGGCCGGTGGTAAAAAATTCTCATACTATTTTCAAATATCAAAACGTAGTAAATACCCGATCTAGCTTTTATGCAATAAACATGCTTATTCATAACTCATAAAATATCAAATTTTTATTATTTTGAAGACATGTGCTTATAAATTCTTAGAAAAGATAGCACCACTCACCTTGGAATACTTAAGACCAAATAACAAGTTTTACTCGAATTGTCGAACTCGCGATCCTATCAAATAAGCGAGAAGCAACGTTACTACCTCAACTATGATTTGATTAAACTAAGCACGAGTACTTAGAAAACGACTCCCATGCACTAATAAATCACTAAGTAATTACTCGAAGCTGTCCATAGCGCGGAGCTTGAGCACGAAATTTTATCAAGCCATAATTTTCTCCACCGAACTCCGTTCATAGCGCACTTATAATTAACGGAAAGCCCATCCAACGTACTACAAGAACCCCAATTTAGCCAACCCGAAATCAAGCCAAAAATCAACAAAATATGGCCCGAAGTCCTGGTCGCACTGTTCATCACGCGCGATAAACTTCAAAATTTTGTTTCGGGCAAACCAGAAGCTCAAATCACTATCCGTAAAATCATATGGCTCCACAACACACTAAAACTATCATTTCTACAAAAATACGCAGCTTAACGACTCATAAATCATACTTTGCCGCTCGATTTCTCCAAAATTCCGAATTTCAACCCTTTAAGTCCGAAACTACTCCGATTGAACGAACTGGCGGCACAAGCGCTTATCGGGCATTGCATTACGTAGTTAAGGTGGCTTGGCGAGGCTCCCATGATGAGAACGCACGAAACCCTCTTTCTTCTTCTTCTTCTTCCTCTCTTCCTCTTCCTTTCTTCGAGTGCAAGCTCTCAGCTCTCCCTTTCTCTCTCTCCTCCTTTTTCTTTCTCTCTTTCCCTTTTATCTCCTCCTTTTTCCCCATTTTTTTCTTCTTCTTTTTTTTTTTCTTTTCTTTCCTTCTCTCACTCTCTTTTCTTTTTCTTCTTCTCTCCGGAAGACTCTCGGACTCTCTCCTTCCTTCTCCTTTTTATTTTTTGACTGGGTCAAAACCCATATTTTACACCGGCCACCTTAGTCCGGCGACTAGCCCTCCCCTATGGACAATCGCCAGAAGGAGGAGGAATGAGAGAAAAAAAAAAAAAAAAAGAGAAAAAAAAGAAAAAAAGATTAAAAATTTAATAAAAAATTCGAAAAAATAAAATAATATTAAAATATTATCGCCAGCGCCAGTCAACCAAATTTGGCCAGAAGAACTGAATTGTGCCAAGATTTAGGATTACATCAGCCAAAAAAATAAATTTAATAGTGAATCAGCACAATTATAATAGTTTTAGGACTTTTTTGATAATTTTATTTGGGACAACTATATTAACTTACCTTCTAAAACTATCCTAGTTTTCAAAGCATTAGAACTCCGAAATTAAACAATTAAGTTTACACTAACCTACCGGGAAAAAAAAAACGATGAGAACTTCAACACTAGTCGCTGATTCAATATGTCGAGCACTTTTAGCATATACGATATTATACTATTGTCCTTTCGATTAATATGTCAGATGGTACTTTTTCTTTTTCTTTTTTTTAATCTTAGTCTGATGGTACTTTAAACAGCACATTTATCGTATCAGAGTCGGCGAAATGCTTAATAAAAATCAACATACAATATTCCGAGGCTCGCATAATCGTAAATTATAAGAAGATGCAGTAGCTCATCAAAGCTCTACAATTAAAAAGAAGATTTCATTTTGAAGCAAATCGCTAGAGGATACATAAAGCGATAGCGATAGATTAATTTCATTTCCCACAAGGCAAAAAAAAGAGAATCGAGGATTATATACATCCTCAGTTTGGAATTCATACATTCTCACAAGACAAAACTCATAAAGTCACAATGACTTTCATTTACAATCTCTCTCTCTCTCTCTCATACACACACTCTGAGAAAGAGAGGCCAATTCAAATGACCGTACTTCCACAAGATAAGAAGTGTTCCCACATAATCTTTACTGCATCTTTAAGCATATCACAGAATGAATCAGCTCCCAGATTCTGTCCCTGAAAATCGTAGTAGCAGTAAACATATTAAAAAAAAAAAAAAAAATCCCAAAACCATCAGATATTGACATCTTGTGTCCTCGTCAAGCATGAAGAGTAGGACGCAATTAAGTACAGCACCTAATTTGAGATCTGATGATGAAGACAATGCCAAGGAAGCCACGAGGAATGATAAACCCACATGTATAGGTTATTACAGGCAGCTCAATTTGTAAGAAAATACTCAGCCTTTGCCTCGGAGACAAATCCCTTTACATTATATTTAATGTAAAAAAAGAGTTATATAACACATGGTGTTTCGTTGAGAGCACAGCATTCTCATGAAATAGTAGATTCAACACACAGAATCAAATTGATATCTCCAGAGGCAGACTCGCGATTACAGTTTCTATAGAATTTGCAAAGTTGAAAGAATGCAACCCTATGTAACAGCTGAAATACTTAAAAGTAAAAGAACGGTAACACAGAATCGCTTCATCAATCAAAAAATAAAGTTGTTGAAAAGGCAATTCTAGTGAAAATAGATTCAAACTTAAACTTGGCATGAACTTTATCAGATTTCAGAAGCCACCGGAAATTCTATGCTTAAAATAAGTTAAATATGCATTGGAAGACTTTCACAGATCAGCTATGAATCCAGACATTACAGGATGCTTAAATATTGAACCAATGGTCAGACCAACAGCTGGAGCACATGGAATCAATTCGCATTCACAAAGCACAACACACGCAAAAAAGCTAAATTTATCATAACAAGGGAAAAAGAACTTACATGCAATTCAGAAGTCAATGCATTCAACTTCAGGGTAATTTCTTCAGTAACTTGCCCATGGGAGCTCCTACAATCAAACCGATCGGCATGCTTCACCTTCAGCCTCATGGATGAATTATTATAATTTCTAGAGATTGTATGCCAAGCCCCAACAACCCTGTATCTATCCCCAGAAAATGCCTTCCTCAGAGGCCATCTTAAACCCCCCTTTAAACTAGAATCTAAAACTGCAGAAGAAACCATATCCCAAATGCTGTTCTTTTCATCTTCCTGCAAACATGAACAATTTGAAGTAAATTAAAGGAAGTACAATTATGATGGCAATGTGGCAAAAAAGTTGATTGCACAGGGAAATAAACTTCAGTTCAAAAATTATCTCAAGCATAATTTGCTGGGAAATTGGGCTGTGAACGAAAATTTTGAGAATGGAACCATGGAACCATTGGTCCTTCCCCTTCTCGTTTACATACTGACTGGCCCAGGAAAAGTCTCCAGGAAAAGCAATTTGCCATGGTACGGAACCCATAACATGGCCAACAGTCATTCTTCGCAAATAATCCACCAAGCTATGTTGCACCTATAGTTCCATAGGTAGGGCTTAATACAAAGAGGTAATTACCGCAATAAGAGCCACGGTCCGTCTGGATTGGGTCTTACATTACTTTTTACCTTATCAAAATTTAGCTACCCACATGCTTGAACATTTTACAGATTCAAAACACTTGAAACTTTCACAAAATTCAAATGTAGACATGTAGATTCACATATAATATTGTAGGCAGTTTGAAAGACAATTAAGCACTACCTCAAATTTATTGGTTTCACAACATTTGTAATAGGAACTACTCTCTTTCGAAATCCTCTGTTTTCACTGACTTAGAAGACATTGATACAAATGCCCTTTATGAATACTATAGATTCTGCAAGCTACTCCCCTATCACATTTATATTATAAAATAAAAAGATCCGAAAGACATTAGCAAGGGATTGGCCAGATTGATTGACCGAATATGCACTTCATGGGATACAATGAATAGTGAAGCCTCACTAAATTCCCTCTCCGCTGCTAAGTATAGGTTTTAGATTGATAAGCCCGCAGCACCCCCGTGGGAGTTCCACTTCCCAAGGACAAGGAGCTACCCTCCCAACGGACGGGACAGGGATACTCCTTATCAATCTTCAGGCATGGGCATGGAAGTACCTCATAGAATCAGGTATGCACTTGATCCTATGTATAAGTATTTCACAGGGGTGGACTTGGACAATTTTGAAAGAAGTGTTGGTCCAATTCTACCTTATAATGAAGAGCTTGGAGTGCCATGTATGATTGGAAAACTAGGTAGCTCGGTCGAAGGAGGAGGTAAAAGGAGGATTTTCCCCATTGAAGACTAGGTTGATAAGATTTTTTTATAATTTTTTAAAATTTGAATTTTGGCTGGAAACTAAAGAAAAAAAAAATAGTCTGTCTTTACTTTAAGAAAACAAACAAGCCCTAGTAAGTGCCTTCAACAAAGTGAAGTTTCACATGGATCTTAGCTTCAATTACTTACGCTAATGGCCGTAAAGAGTCTCTTGGCGCGCAACATCAACCTCATATCCAGATCCTTATTCAGGCACGATACATCAACAACCATGTGTCGCCTCTGGCCTAATTCGACCTAAAACCAAAATTTGTATTGTCAATGCCTTAATAAATAATGACAAAAACCCAATCATCTAGGAATAGGTATACATATACAACTCCCCACAATTAGCATGATGCACGAACTTTTTAGTACGAAACAAGTAGGATAATATTTAGCATAATCTCTCATTTATGTAGTGAGAAGCAGGAATTTACCTTATATGGTTCAAGTCGCTGCTCTGCCTTAATAACTCTACATTTGCAGCAGATGGTCACACCTGGCCTGGACAAATCACATAACTGCACCACAGAAAGATGGATGCAACTGACCAGTCAAAATCATGGAAATGCATAAGAAAGACAAAAAAGTAAAAAAGTAGAAACTAGAGACTTAAGCACCTTGACAAGATATATATCCTTTTCATCTTTAAAACTAAGGCCAATCTCTGGGATAACTTTATGAGTCAAATTTTCCAAATATAAGGAGGGAAGATTTGTGTAAAATATCCTTTTCAACCATTTTAACGAGGCCTTTGTAACCATATGTCCACGAGTTTCCACTGGAAATGAAGGACTCCTGCACCAAAAATTATGTTAAGCTTATGTTCTATCTTGTCATCCAAAAATTCACAACTACACTGAAAATGATTATTATAAGGAGTTCAACCTCCCAACTATGCAAAACAATTATGCTTTGTTAGCAGCAAAGCCTAGCTTGAGTGGTATTTGCAACGTAGAGCACGACTTTAAAGAGATACAACAAGCTAGGTGCTCTGAAGTATGAGAAATTTGCATGATCATGCAGCAGACTATTGAGATTCTAAAAGATTTAAATAGCATTACTAAGGGTGTGTTTGGATAGATATTTCCATTTTGCTTTTTGTATAATCTAAATAGTGCAACACACGCACTTTGACTTTTTTTTTTTTTTTTTTTTTTTATTCTTAAACACTTGAAACTTGCGCAATATGCAAATATCAACACGAAGATCCACATATATACTTTTCATAATTTTTGAAATTAATTGGGCAGAAAGCAAAAGGGTACATTTTACTCATGTAATTCTAAACAAGCAAGCCCTTGATGAATTTCCTTTGTGTATGCAACCATTGCCAAATGCTGAACTCTCTCTGAACCAAGTTTAGGTCTACAGGGACCTCAACCAATGAAACAGAGCCAAATGTTACATAAAGTAGCAGTAGCTAATTATTCACCAAAATTAATTCAAGCAACTTACCCACGAAAAATAATTTTCCCGAATCTAGCAATCATTGTTGGTTTTATGCCATCCAGGTTCTGATCCTTAATCTCACTCCTCAAAGCTTTGAATGAACAAACTAAATCTTGCATCATAGTTTCGGCTATATGCACCCAAGGTTCCTTCCTATGGTCCCGGCCCCTTTCATCATCTTCTAAGAAGCCAAGAATTCCATTAAAGTCAACATGAATCCACAACTCAAGATATCTAGAGCACATAGGATCTCATTATCAAAGGACATCACTTACCATTTACCATAGAACTTTTGGCTAAGACTAGTGGTTTCTCTTCCGGTTGGCATTCAATGGCCTCAACAGAGACCGGCCTGAGAAAGACGCCAGGAGGAAGATGATATCCGTCATCATCCAAACCAACAGCCAACCATCTAGATATTGCCTTGCCTGCATACTCGATCCTCCCACTCTGATGAGAAATAGGTTTGGGCGGCTTCAAGTCAAGATCTTTCCTGAACGATGCTGGAACACCGAACGGACCATCCCTCTCCTTCGAATGTCGATTTTTCCCAATCTGATGAGCACTAGCTTCGGGCGACCTCAAGTTAAGATCTTTCCGGAACCGCCCCTCAATCGATGCTGGGAAACGGGACAGGTCATCCCTCTCCTGCCAATGTTGATTCCTCCCATTCTGATGAGCAATTGTTTCGGGCGACCTCGAGTTAAGATCTTGCCAATGTTGATTCCTCCCCATCTGATTCTGATGAGCAATAATTTCAGGCGACCTCAAGTTAGGACCTTCCCTGACTCGCCACACAACCGATGGTGGAACATGGGACAGGCCATCCCTCTCCTTCCTATGTTGATTCCTCCCAATCTGATGAGCAATTGTTTCGGGCGACCTCGAGTTAAGATCTTGCCAATGTCGATTCCTCCTATCTGATTCTGTTGAGCAATAATTTCAGGCGACCTCGAGTTAGGACCTTCCCTGACTCGCCACACAACCGATGGTGGAACACTGGACGGGCCATCGCTCTCCTTCCGTTGTCGACTCCTCCCAATCTGATGAGCAATAGTTTCAGGCGACCTCCACGCAACCGATGGTGGAACACGGGACGGGCCATCCCTCTCCGTCCAATGCCGATGATTCTGCCCATTCTGATGAGCAATAGTTTCCGGCGACCTCCACGCAACCGATGCTGGAGCACAAGACGAGCCATCCCTCTCCTTCCAATGCTGCTTATGCCGAGGAACGTAGGCCATGATAGCTACAGCAACCCGAAACTTAAAGCTGCAGTCAAGAATAAAACATGCCCACCATTCCTCTCAAGAAGCCTAAGAGAATAACACTGGCGGGTGATTGTAAAACACCTCAAACCCTCAGACCAAGAACTGGACTAAAAGAATAGCCTCATTCCATCCATGATACATAGCCACAGAAGCAGAGTTCCAGATGATATCACTCAGAGGCATTCTCCCATTTGATACAAGAGCACAACATCACTAAACGAGAGTAATTTCGAGAATTCACATGTACGAGCGCATCTACAGACGGTACCAGAGTGGGTTCAGTCAGCTGAAGACCGTTTCTTGCTCCTGTCACGAGACAGATTGGACTGGCCACGATCGTGGGTCGAATGTAGAACTAGAGAAGCTGAACAGTCATTGCGCTTCTTAGTCTTCTCGCCCGTGGAAGAAGCCAACCAGCTTCGCGAGCAAGTAGAGAAAATTGGAGTGTCTGGACCCCATTGACGACAGGGCCTTCCCTAGGAAGGAAACGCTTTTTCGAGGAAACCAGAGGAAGTGAGAATTGACCCGTGTTTGACTGAAAAAAATGATAAAGAAAAATTGAATTTTTCGTGAGGAAGGAAAAAAGAAAATCGACTCGAAAAATTAACAATTTGAAAACGAAAAATCCTTATTGTCACCATTTATATTATTTAGGAAAAAGAGTTATCAGAATATATTTTCATTATCAATCCAGATTGTTTATCATAGATTGTTGGTAATGATAAGATTAATTTTCATTGACTCATTAAATTAAGCGACAAAGATGATTAAATGTAGAAAAATTATTTTTCAAATTACTAATTCTTCCCAAAAGAAATGATGCGAAAGGCTTGGCAATTTTCCCTTGACAATTTTCTTTTCCTGCTTCTCTTGTATGAACCAAATATAATTACAAATGAGGAAATGAAGATGAAAGAAATTTGAATTTCGTCAATTTGTTTGATCTTAAATTGAATAGAAATGACCGGGAAAGAAATGAGACGTTTTTTTATTATTTGCATGTGAAAGCAAAAGAGTGACGACAAGACTGGGAAAAAAGAAAAGTGAAAAAGAGTAGTTTATGTATTAGTGCCTTTATTCAAATATCTTTTCATACTTTATTTAAGAAAATTATTAATTCAATCATAAACTTTTCAATCAAATTAATGCAATCATAAATTTTAGGAAAATTTTTGAATAAGTGGCTGAAGTGAAGTTATTTTCTCAAAAAAAGTCTGAAGTAGATTTTGTCTCAAATAAAGATACGAAGTGGTTAAGTTTGTCTCAAATAAGAGCCTAAGCTTCCATATGTATCTCAAATGTCACTCTTCAAGCTATGATCGGGGGCATTTTCGTCCAAGCATGTCCTTTTCTTTCTTTTTGTGTTTTTCTTCTTTTCTCTTTCGTCTTCTTTTTTATTGTTCTGAAACTAAGAAAAAATTAAACCTTGCGTGAGCTAGGAAAAAATGACTCAGAGCCAAAAAGGTCGTGGGTCTCGAAAGTTAAAGAGAAAGTCCAAATCTGGCAAATCCCCTGTTGGTCTCCCCAGAAAACAGAAGAATTGACAAAGAAACATATACCCCTCAGCAATCCAACGCCCAAAAGTGCCAAACGTAAGTCATATAACCGCGTTAAACAAAGGGGCAAATTTGTTTAGTTTTGTGTTTGGGGTTCGGGGATTGGGGATTCCTGAGTTGAGGAATTGGCCAAAGAAGAAGGGGGAGCAGAAGTGGGGACAGGAAGGCCAATGACAAGGAAGAGACAGAGAAAAGAGAGCCATCGCTTTGCTTTGGTCACGCCCTCTCCCAGACAGATTCACCGATGCCCATGGCCAAGTTCATATCAAGTAGCAGAATGGGAATGCCACCACAGAAGAAGATGATGAACGAAAAATGAGAAAGAAAAAGAAAAAAAGATGCTCTAGGACGGAAATGTCCCCAAACATAATTTAAAAAGTAACATGTGAGAGGCACATGTGACTTGAAACCCTTATTTGAGATTAAATTGACCACTTCATGCACTTGTTATACACAAAATCCACTTTAGGCCATTTTTTGAGAAAACGACTTTACTTCATACATTTATTTGAAATTTTCCTTAAATCTTTCGACAATTCACAAAAGTAATTATTTCAACCAATTTTATTTGGAAATCGCCGATATGAATGCCTATCATCTTATGTGATATAATCGACTTTAACTCATATAACTTTTGTAAATTTTTAATATTTTTTTATTTTTTTTTCTTTCTTTTTTTTTTTTTTTTATTATTTCCATCCATCAGCCCACAACCTTGGTGGTCACCAACAATGGTCGCCGACAATAGGCAAGGGTCCGCGAGTCCTCACCACTCGCTGACGAGGGTGTTAGCCATCGAGGGTCTCCAATCTATAGTCCAAAAATAAGAAATAAGAAAAAAAAAAAGGAAAGGAAAAGCAAAAAGGCAAAAATTTTAAAATTTATTTAAATCTTCAAAAATTATCCATGTTAATGTCGGCAAACATCCACATCAATGAGAAGAATTACATTGACAAATTGTCAAAAAGTGTAGAAAAAATTTGACATAATTGAATTAGTCTCATCACCATTGTAGTGCACAAATACCAACGAACACAGATCAAATACCTATAAGGAACTCCTAGAGTAAAGCCCCCAAATCTAAACCAAAATCTAAATCAAGAGAAGAGAGTGGCCTAATCTCGGAGCCACATCACGAACATCCTCCTTGGCGGTTGTTGATCGGACGAATGGCCAAATTGGTCTCTACGTTCACCCAAAATCAGCCGCAAAAATTTATTCACAAACAGAAACCTCCAAAATAGATTGAGAGAGAAAAGAAAAAATAATCAAAGCAAAGAAAAAAAAAATATTCAAAGACTAAGTAGGCTCTTAACTTCAAAAACTGAAGCCGAGAGCCCACCGAAGAGCTTCATAAGAGGAAAGAGTTTTTGGAGGACGAGGGAGTTTTGAGAGATAAAATTTAGTACACTGAATCGATACGGAAAACAAAATAAGAAGAAAAAAAAGATATGAGCTAAGACGAGAGCTCATGATTCACTCTACTCCGTATGGATCAAACTCCCCAAATAGTTACCATCGCAACACTCAATAGGAGCTTACTCCTAGATAGTTACCAATCGCATTCTCCACTAGGAGATCTGGCTCACATTGATATGATCAGATCATTACAACTCTCTAAGTTTAGGGTGAGTTTATTTTACGGAAAAGAAAATATTTTAAAAATATTATTCAAAAAATAATTGATTATATTACTTAAAAAAATTAGTCAACGAAATTTATTTTCATTATCGATAAGAATTTATTCCTAGCGATTTTCGAGAGTGCTAAAAAAAGCATTCATTCGTTCATTTTTTGTAAGCGATATGAGCGTATATTTTTTCAAAAATATTTTTCAAAATTTTAAGTTTTTTGTTAAACAAATGCATCCTTTGTTTTTTTTTTCCTCTGCTCGTAAGACAACACCAATGCCAATTTTCAAAACTTAGCCATTTCTGTCCACGTTTGAACAGAAGAATGAAAATTTACTTCGAAATAGTGACCAAATATTAATTTGAGGACCAAATGCCTCCGAAAATTTTAACTCCGAGGATCAAAATTGAATAATTACAAGAGTACAAATGTATATTCCACACTTCCACAGCACATCAGGTATATTGTTCACCTTTTGGGATGATCTCCAGTTCTCCTTATTTGGACAACCTCTATTTTTACTGAACTCACACTCTGCATTCTCTCCCTTTAACCAACCTATACGCCACGAACTAGTGACATTAAAACAAAAAATTTATGAAGTGAATGAGGGAAGTAATGGAGAGAGAGAGAGAGAGAGGGCTCTACTTATAAGCGAGAGGGTGAGTGGCGAGCACGACTTAAACCATGCAAAACTGGTTATAGGCCCAAGGAGTCTGCATGCTCGGCAAAGGAAACCATAGGTGAGAGAACTGCAGAAAAACAAGCCATCCATCATGCTGTATCAGAAGTGCTCGAGCAAATGAAAGAGAAAGCAAAGGTTCAAGACATTGGAATACACCATACGATCAGGACCATACCTTTCCTCAGAGATTGCTGGCTGCATATATGTCAATTTCCCACAACTCTTGACCATCCCGATATGAACCTGTTGTTTTGGCACATCAAGTTCATACGAGGCACAGAAAGAGTGAGAAAGATCTGACGTGCTGTACCGACATGAATGTCCACAATTCCTGCATGAGCTGTTAACACAAAGAAACATAACATCAATGTGTACAACATCATGGACTCCAGAGTACTCAACCTAATCTCCCGAATATTCTCCAAAAATATCCAAGTGGCCTCCAGCCATAGCAGCGCATCCTGCTAGATAAAGAATTCAGAAGAAACAACGGATCTCTTCTTTGTTGTGTAAGACAAAATGTATCACATCTTTACCCTAGATTTGATCCTCGACTTAATTTGGTTGAAGCCATGTCACTTGTGTCGTCAGATCGCTTGACATGGGGAAATTATATTAACTGACCTTCTAATGCTATCCAAGTTTTCAAGGCATTAAAGTCCGAAAATACGTAAGTTTAAATTGACCTATCGATGGAAAAAAAAAATGATGAGAACAACACCACTAGCCGCTGATTAGAGAGCATCTTTCAGCATGCACGATATTATACTAGCGTTCTTTTTTATCAATATGTCTGATGGCACTTTATTTATCACATCAGAGCTGGTGAAACGCCTAATAAACATCAACATACATTATTTCAAGACTTGCATGATTGTAAAGTATAAGAAGATGCAGTAGCTCATCAAAGCTCTATAATGAAAAAGAAGATTTCATATTGAAGCAAATCACTAGAGGATACATAAAGCGATAGCAATAGATTAATTTTATTCCAACAAGGCGAAAAAAGAGAATGAGGATTATATATATCTTCAGTTTGGAATTCATACATTCTCACAAGACAATTTATGCAATCACCGTGACTTTCATTTACACTCTCTCTCATACCCACTGAGAATGAGAGAAAAAAGAGAATCAGGATCTTATATATCTTCAGTTTGGAATTCATACATTCTCACAAGACAAAACTCATCACTTTCATTCACACACTCTCTATCGTACACACTGAGAAAGTTCATTCTCTCTCTCTCTCTCTCTCTCTCTCTCTCTCTCACTCATACACACTGAGAAAGAGAGAGGCCAATTCAAATGACTGTACTTCCATAAGATAAGAATTGCTCCCACATCATCTTTACTGCATCTTTAAGCATTTCACAGACTGAATCAGCTCCCAGATTCTGTCCCTGAAAATTGTAGTAGTAGTAAACATAAAAAGGAAAAACTCCCAAAACCATTGGATATTGACATCTTGTGTCCTTGTCAAGCACAGGGAGTAAGATGCAGTTAAGCACAACACCTAACTCGAGATCTGATGATGAAGACGATGCTGAGGAAGCCATGAGGTATGACAAACCCACATGTATAGGTTATTACAGGCAGCTCATTTTGTAAGAAAATACTCAGCCCTTGCCTCAGAGACAAATCCCTTTACATTATGTTTAATTTAAAAAAAAAAAAAGTTAATTGTGTGTTGTATAACACAGTTTTTGATTAAGAGGACATCATCCTCATGAAACAGCAGATTCAACACACTGAATCAAATTGATATCTCAAGGGGCAGAGTTGCAATCAACTTCTATAAAATTTGCAAAGAATAACGAATGCAACCCTATGTAACAGCTGAAATACTTAAAAGTGAAAGAAAAGTAAAAAAGAATCACAACTTCACCGATAAAAAGATAAATTTGTTGAAAAGGCAATTCTAGTGAATATAGATTCAAACTTAAAACTTTGGCATGCACTTTATCAGATATCAGAAGCTACCGAAAATTCTACGCCTAAAATAAGTTAAATAAGCATTGGAAGGCTTTTACAGATCAGCTATGAATCCAGACATTACAGGATGCTTCAATTGTCAATTCTTGTATGTATTGAGCCAATGGTCAGACCATTGGCTGGAGCACATGGAATCAATTCGCATTCACAAAGCACGATGCACGCAAAAAAGCTAAATTTATCATGACAAGGGAAAAAGAACTTACATGCAATTCAGAAGTTATTCCATTCAACTTCAGGGTAATTTCTTCAGTAACTTCCCCATGGGAGTCCCTAATATTAAACCGATCGGCATGCTTCACCTTCAGCCTCATGGATGAATTATTATAAGTTCTGGAGATTGTATGCCAAGCCCCAATGACCCTGTATCTATCCCCAGAAAGTGCCTTCCTCAGAGGCCATCTCAAACCCCCCTTTACACTAGAATCTAAAACTGCAGAAGAAATCATATCCCTAATGCTGTTCTTTTCATCTTCCTGCGAACATGAACAATTTTAAGAAAATTAAAGGGAACACAATTATGACGGCAATGTGGCAAAAAAAGTTGATTGACCAGGGAAATAAAGTTAAGTTCGATAATTGTCTCAAGCATAATTTGTCAGAAAATTGGGCTGTGAATGAAAATTTCGAGAGTGCAACCATTGGCCCTTTCCATTCTCTTTTACATACTGATTTCTCTCAGTATAGTCACTTTATTTGCTTTCTTGTGCTGCAACATGAACTGGCCCAGGAAAAGTCTACAGGAAAAGCAATTTGCCATATTATATAACCCATAACATGGCAACGGTCATTCCTTGCAAATAATCCACCAAGCTATATTGCACCCATAGTTCCATAGGTAGGACTCGAGACTAAGAAGCAATTACCGCAACAAGAGCCACGGTGTGTCTGGATTGGGTCTTACATTTCACTTTTTACTTAATCTAAATTTAGCTACTCACATGCTTGAACATTTTTCAAATTCAAAACACTTGAAACTATCACAAAAGTCAAATGTAGACATGTAGATTCACATATAATATTGCAGGCAGTTTGAAAGACAGTTAACACTGCCTCAACTTTATTGATTTCACTACATTTGTAATAGGAACTGCTCTCGGTTTTCGAAATCCTCTTTTTTCACTGACTTGGAATGCGTTGATACAAATGCCCTTCATAGATACTATAGATTCTGCAAGCTACTCCGCTTTCACATTTATATTATAGAATAAACAGATTCGAAAGACATTAGTAAGGGAGTGGCTAGACTGATTGACCGAATATGCACTTTATGGGATAAGTTGACTAGGGAAGCCTCATTAAATTCCCTCTTCGATGCTAAGAATAGGTTTTAGATCGAGAAGCCTGCAGCACCCCCCATGGGAAGTCCACTTCCCAAGGATGAGGAGCTACCCTCTCAATGGATGGGGATGAGGATCTTTCCGATCGATCTTCATGCATGGCCATGGAAGTACCTCATAGAATCAGGTACGCACCGTATCCTTTGAGTAAGTACTTCACAGGGGTGGATTTGGACAATTTCGAAAGTAAGTGTTGGTCCAATTCTACCTTCTGCTGAAGAGCTTGGAGTGCCACGTATGATTCGAAAACTAGGTAACTCGGTTGAAGAAGGCAAAATGCGGACCTTTTCCATTGGAAACTAGGTTGATAAGATGTCTCATTATTTTTTAAAATTTGAATTTCGGCTGGAAAGGTAAAAAAAAAAAAAATACTTTTTGTCTTTAAGTTATAACAAACAAGCCCTGGCAAGTGCCTCCAACAAAGTGAAGTTTCACATGGGTCTTAGTTTCAATTACTTACGTTAATAGCCGTAAAGAGTCTCTTGGCACGTAACATTAACCTCATATCCAGATCCTTATTGAGGCATGATACATCAACAACCATGTGTCGAATCTGGCCTAATTCAACCTACAACCAAAATTTGCAGTTGTCAGTGCCTCTATAAACAATGACAAAAACCCGATCATTTAGGAATAGGTATACATATATAACTCCCCACAATTCGCATGAAGCATGAAGTTTTTAGCACTAAGCAAGTAGGGTAATATTTAGCATAATCCCTCATTATGTGGTGAGGAGCAGGAATTTGCCTTATACAGTTCAAGTCGCTGCTCTGCCTCAATGACACTACATTTGCAGCAGATGGTCGCACCTGGCCTGGACAAATCACATAACTGCACCACAGAAAGATGGATGAAACTGATCAGTCAAAATCATGGAAATGCATAAGAAAGACAAAAAAGTAAAAAGGAAGAAACAAGAGACTTAAGCACCTGGACATGATATATATCCTTTTCGTCTTCAAAACTAAGGCCAATCTCTGGGATAACTTTATGGGTCACATTTTCCATGTATAAGGAAGGAAGATTTGAGTAGAATGTTTTTTTCAACCGTTTTAATGAGGTCTTTGTAACCATATCTCCATGAGTTTCCACTGGAAATGAAGGTTTCCTGCACCCAAAAATTATGTCAAGCCTATGTTCTATCTTGTCATCCAAGTATTCAAAACTACACTCAAAATTATTATTATAAGGAGTTCAACGTCCCAACTACGCAAAACAATTATTCTTTCTTAGCAGCAAAGCCTAGCTTGAGTGGTATTTGCAACGTAGAGCGCGATTTAAAAGAGATACAATCAGCAAGGTGCTCTGAAGTATGACAATTTTGCATGATCATGCAGCAGAATATTGAGATTCTCAAAAATTTAAATTGCATTACTAAGGGCATGTTTGGATAGATTTTTTCTTTTTGCTTTTTGTATAATCTAAACACTGCAACACATGCACTTTGAATTCTTTATTTTATTCCCAAACAATTGAAACTTGCACTATGCAAAAATCGACACGAAGATCCACATATACTTTTCATAATCTTTTCAAATTATTTTAGTGGAAAAGCAAAGAAGTTGTTTTTACTCAAATTTAATTCTAAACAAGCAAACCCTTGATAAATTTCCTTTGTGTATACAAACCATTGCCAAATGCTGAACTCTCTCTGAACCACATTTCGGTCCACGGGGACATCAACCAATGAAACAGACCCAAATGTCACATAAAATAGCAGTGGCTAATTATTCACCAAAATTAATTCAAGCAACTTACCCATGAAAAATAATTTTCCCGAATCTAGCAATCAGTGTTGGTTTTATTGCGTCCATGCTCTGATTAAGGATCTCACTCTTCAAAGCTTTGAATGAACAAACTAAATCTTTCATCACAGTTTCAGCTATATGCACCCAAGGTTTCTTCCTATGGTCCCGGCCCGTTTCATCATCTTCTGAGAAACCAAGAATTCCATTAAAGTCAACATGAATCCACAACTCTAAGATATTTAGAGCACATAGGATATCATAATCAAAGAAGCATCACTCACCACTAACTACACAACTTTTGGCTAAGGCAAGCAGTTTCTCTCCTGGTTGCTGTTCAATGGCCTCAACAGAGACTGGCCTGAGAAAGACGCTAGAAGGAAGATAATCTCTATCATCATCCAAACCAACAGCCAACCATCTAGATATTGCCTTGCCTGCATACTTGATCCTCCCACTCTGATGAGAAATAGGTAAGGGCAACTTCAAGTTAAGATCTTTCCTGAATGATGCTGGAACAGGGGACGGGCCATCCCTCTCCTTCCAATGTCGATTCCTCCCAATCCGATGAGCAATAGTTTCAGGCGACCTTGAGTTACGACCTTTCCTGAACCTCCACGCAACCGTTGCTGGAACACGGGACGGGTCATCCCTCTCCTTCCAATGTCGACTCCTCCCAATCTGATGAGCAATAGTTTCGGGCAACCTCGAGTTATGACCTTTCCCGAACCTCCACGCAGCTGATGCTGGAACACAGGACGGGCCATCCCTCTCCTCCCAATGTCGTTTCCTCCCAATCTGATGAGCAATACATATGGGTGACCTTGAGTCAACACCTTCCCTGAACCGCCACGCAACCGATGCTGGAACACAGGATGGGCCATCCCTCTCCAGCCAATGTTGATGCCTCCCAATCTGATAAGCTATAGTTTCGGGCGACCTCGAGTTAATATCTTCCCTGAACCGCCGCGCAACTGATGCTGGAACACGGGACGGGTCATCACTCTCCTGCCAATGTTGATGCCTCTCAATCTGATGAGCAATATTTTTGAGCGACCTCGAGTTAACATCTTGCCTGAACCGCCACGCAACCGATGCTGGAACATGGGACAGGTCATCCCTCTCCTGCCAACGTCGATGCCTCCCAATCTGATAAGCAGTTGTTTCGCACGACCTCGAGTCAAGACATTCCCTGTGTCGCCACGCAACCGATGCTGGAACACAGGACAGACCATCAACACTCTCCTCCCAATGTCGCCGACGTGGAAAACCATAGGCCATGATAGTTACAGCAACCTGAAACTTAAAAACTGCAGTCAAGGGAAGGAAAAAAACACATGCCCACAATTCCTCTTAAGAAGCATAGAAGAACAACACTGGCGGGTGAGTGTTAATCACCTTAAACACAGACCCAGAACTGAACTAGAGGAACAGCCTTATCCATTCATGTTACATAGCTACAGAAGCAGAGTTCCAGATGATATCACTCAGAGGCATTCTCTCATTTGATACAAGAGCATAACAAAACTAAAAACAAGAGTGATTTCGAGAATTCACATGTACGAGCGCATCGGGAGACGTACCAGAGTGCGTTCAGTCAGCTGAGCATCGTTTCTTGCTCCTGTCACGAGACAGATTGGACTGGCCACGATCGTGAGTCGAACGTAGAATCAGAGAAGCTGAACGTCAGCGCGCTTCTTCGTCTTCCCTCTCGTGGAAGAAGCCAACTAGCTTCGCGAGCAAGTAGAGAAAATTCGAGTGAGTGGACCCCGTTGAAGACAGGGCCTTCCCGAGGAAGGGAACGCTTTTTTGGGAAATAAAGAGTGAGTGAGAATTGAGCTGTTTTTGATTGAAAAATGATAAATAAATAAATAAAAAATGAGTTTTTCGTGAGGAAGGAAAAAAGAAAATCGACTCGAAAAATTAACGATTTTTAAAAAATTCCCAATTTTCGTCATTTATATCATTTAGGAAAATGAGTTACCGAAATATATTCTCATCATCAGTCAATATTTTTTATCATAGATGATTGTCGCAATAAAATTATTTTTCATTGACTCATTAAACTAAGCAGCAAAGATGATTAAATGTAGAAAATATATTTTTCAAATTCGCTGGTTCTCTGCGAAAGAAACGATCTGAAAGGCTTGGCATTTTCTTTCTACTATTTTCTTCCCCCCTTCCCTTTTATGAATCAAATATAGTTACAAATGAGGAAAATAAAGATAAAAGAAATTTGAATTTCGTCAATTTGTTTGATTTTAAATTGAATAGAAATGACATGGAAAGAAATGAGACGTGATATTATTTGTATTTGAAGACAACGGAGTGATGATAAGACTGGGAAAAAGGAAAAGCAACAAGGAACAGTTTATGTACTAGTGTCTTTATTCAATTATCTTCTCAAAATTACTAATTCAATTATAAACTTTTTAATGAGGATGATATATAGCCATAAATCTTTTGATAATTTACTGAAGTAATTATTCCAACTAATTTTAGTTAGAAATTGCTGACGTGGATGCTTGCCATCTTATGTGGCATAACCGACATTAATGCACATAACTTTTGTAATTTTTTAATAATTTTAAAAGAATATTTTTCCTTTTTTTTTTCTTTTTTCATTTTATTTTCTTTCCTTTTTTTCCTTTTTCTCTTTTTCTTATTTCCCTTCACCGACCTGTGGTTGATGGCCGACAAGTCGGTGAATGGCCAACAATGGTCGCTAACAACAAGCAAAGACTTGCAAGCCCTCACCTAGTCACCGACAAGGGTGTTGTAGCCCTCGCCTAGAGCCAACAAGGTCTTCAATCTACAATCCCAAAAAAAGGAATTACATCAACAAATTGTCAGAAAATGCATTAAAAAATTGTTATAACTGAATTAGTCATGTGCAATAAATTTAAGACTATTTTGGTAATTTTTCTTACTTTGTTTTGTTAGATTTAGCCCCTAAATTAGGCTTTGAATACAATTTTTGGATCAAATTCATATTTGCAACAAAATGTAGACAAAAATCTTGATTGAGTGACAGAATTTATTTTCGGTCAAAAAAAGATTACTTTCATTTCTCAAAATAATACTCGAGAGGTATACAGAAGGCTTTCAAACTTGACAAAGCAAATGCCAAAATGCAAATAACAAAGCATGATTGCAACTAAAAGCACAATCTCATTTCTCAAGAATAGATTTGTCACCATAACCGTAAATGTTCAGTAGCCAATTACAAGATTTAGTAACGAGTACATGCCGAAATCCCCCACTCTATTTGCAATAGCTTGCGATACTCATTTAGATTCAACATCCTCATCAACACTGTCCTGCAAAGACACTAACATCAATGGATCAAACAATTGTAAGCAACTCCAAGATCTAGAACAAAATCTAAATTGGGAACAGCGTAGCCTAATTTTGGAGAGAATGTGAAGTCACGTAACGAAAATCCTCCTTAGTGGCTATTGATTGGACTAATGGTTGAACTGATCTCTACGTTCACCCAAAATCAGCTATAGGAATTTATTCACAAAAGACAAACTCCAAAAACAGATCCGGATAGAAGAAAAGACAATCTAAACTGAAGCTAATAGCCTACAGGAGAGTTTCAAAAGAGAGAAGAGTTTTTGGAAGATTAGGGGTTTCGAGTGATACACTAAATCAATACGGAATAAACAATCCAAAAAAAAAAAAAAGATATTGAGCTAAGATGGGAGCTCATGATTCAGTTTACTCCGCATGGATCAAGCTCCCAAAGAAAGTATTTAAATAGTTACCATTTAGGACTGCAATGCTTTAAATTAATCACATCATAGCACTCCATAGGAGCTTACTCCTAAATCGTTACCAACCGCATTCTCCATTAGGAGATTTGGCTCACATAGATCTGATCAGATCATTACAACTTTAGGTTTAGGTGGATTTGTTTTATTTAAAAATAAAATATTTAAAAAATATTTTCCAAAAATTGTTTGATTATATCATTTAGAAAAGGGAAATTTTCAAATAAGGACCCAAAGTGCCATCATTTTCTCAAAAGAGGACCTGAAGTAAAGTTTGTCTCAAATAAGGACTCAAAGTGCCTTCATTTTCTCAAAAGAGAACCTGGAGAGGAGTTTGTCTCAAATAAGGACTCAAAGTAATCATTTAGTCTCAAAGAAGGACCTCATTTGCCGGCCGGTGAATAGATGAATCTCCGATGCATATTCCGGTAGCCTAATCGGGAGTATTTTTGTCCTTTTTTTTAATTTTAAATTTCGGTTGTCTTGTTATTATTATTATTATTATTATTATTATTATTATTATTATTATTATTATTATTATTATTATTTTTGGGTCAATGGTGGCACTATTCATCATCTTCTTCATCCCTTGTTCATCTTCTTCTCAAGAACATCAGACTTGGGAAGGGCTGGCGAGTGCTAGCCGTTGGTGAAGGCCGGCGAGGGTTGGACGCCCATTGCTGACAGTAGGCGAGGGTCACTAAGCCCTCGCCAGCCGTGGGCGAGGGCTTCCGAGTCGACCCTCGTTAGATTTCGCGAGGGTGGCCTCGATTGCGGCTAGCGAGGGTCGTCGAGCCCTCGCTACCTGCGGGCAAGGGCTTGCGGGTCCTCTCCAACCCTTATCAGTGGCCAGTGAGGTGGGCGAGCCCTCGCCCAAGGCTGGCAAGGGGCGACCTTACTGATGGTTGTGAGGGGCGACCTCCCCCACCTCCGCCCACTACTCCACCGACAACCTCGTCTTCTGCTAGGACTACGATTGGGACACTCGCGTCGCTTTCTTCATCCCTTCCTCCCACCACTACTCCCAGATCGACGACTTCTTCAACTACCCCTTTTGCCCTCGAGGACCTTCGTGTAGGGCCTTGATTTGGATGGCCCCCCTCCCCCATGGCCAGCGAGGGCTCGATGGCCCTCGCCCGCTGTTAGTGATGGGTGTCGAGCCCTTGCCAGCCCTTACCAGTGACCGACGCTCATTGGCCTTTCCCCAAGTCCGATGTTCTTGATCTAGGCAAGAAGAAGTGAACAGGGGACGAAGAAGACAATGAACAGGGCAACCAAAAATTGAAGAAAAAAAAAATTAGACAAATAAACCCTAATCAGGGCACCGGAATATACATCGAAGATGCATCGATTCACCGGCCGACGAGTGAGGTCCTTCTTTGAGACTAAATGACTACTTTGGGTTCTTCTTTGAGACAAATTTCATTTCAGGCCCTCTTTTGAGAAAATGATGGCACTTTGGGTCCTTATTTGAGACAACCTTCACTTCAGATCGTATTTTGAGAAAAAGGATGGCACTTTGGGTCCTTATTTGAAATTTTCCCTTTGGAAAAATTAGTCAGCGAAATTATTTTCCTTATTGATAAGAATTTATTTCTAATGATTTTCTTGTTGCTAAAAAAATTGTTCATTCATTCATCTTTTATAAGCAACGTGAGCTATCATATTTCGGCAAATATTTTTCAAGTTTTGAGTTTTTTGTGAAATAAACGCACCTTTACGTCATCGCTTTTTTTCCTCTCCTTGTAATATGTCGACACCAATGTCGATTTTCGGTAGTAGTCAGCATTTTCTATCCACATATGAACAGAAATATGAAGATTACTTTGAAATAGTGACCAAATATAAAGTTAGGGACCATGCCTCAGAAAATTTTAACTACGAGGACCAAAATTGAATAATCACAGGAGTACAAAAGTTTATTCCACTGCACATCAGGTATATTGTTCACCTTTTGGGATGATCTCCAATTCTCCTTTTTTGAAGAACCTCTATATTTACTGAACTCTGCATTTTCTCCCTTTAACCTTTAACCTACACCTCATGAACTAGTGAAATTAAAACAATAGATTTGTGAAGTGAATGATGGAAGTAATTTTTTTGTGGGGCGGGGTGGGAAGAGAGGCTTTTACTTGTAAGCAAGAGGGTGAGTGGCAAGAACGACCTAAACCTTGCAAAACAGATTACAGGCTCCAGGACATGCATGGTCGGCAAAGGAAACAATAGGTGAGAAAACTGCAGAAAAACATGCCATTGATCATGTTTGTATCAAAACTGCTTGAGGAACGTCATACGATCCAGACCATACCTTTCCTCGGAGATTGCTGACTGCATACGTCAATTTCCGACAACCCTCGACCATGCCTATACAAAACTGCCACTCGCTGTTGGTGTATCAAGTACATGCTAGGCATGGAAAGAAGCAGAAACATCTGAAGTGCTGCACCAACAGGAATGTCCACAGTTCCTGCATGAGCTGTTAACACAAAGGAACATAAAATCAGTGTATAGAACATCACGAACTACAGAGAGTGAATAACAGGTTCTCAACTTAACCCCCTAATATTCTCCAAAAACCCAAGCCGCCTCCAGCCATACCAGGGCATCCAGCCAGATAAAGAATTGAGAAGACCATAATGGATCACACGTCCAGGAGATCCAACCAGAGAGATCATTTGCACGTCTTCTCCAAGAACAACTGAAGATACAGGTTGGTCTTTTAATCCACATTTGTCCTCTATTTGATTTGGCTGCCCCATCATGTTTTGTCCGATTGTTTTGACACGGGTGAATGGTGCTGCGAGTATTACTATATTTGCCAGATTAGGAACTTACCTTCTAGAATTATCCAAGTTTTCAAGGCACCGAAACACCAAATGTGCATTATTAAGTTTACACCGACCATCGAGGAAAAATGAAAACGATGAAAACTTCACCACTAGTTGCTGATTCAATATAAAGAGCGTTTTCCACAATACACAATATTGTACGAGTTCGCTCTTGATCACATCGCAATTTAAACATCACATTTATAGTATCAGAGCTGGTGAAATGTCCACTAAGCATCAACATACAATATACTGAGATTCATATAACTGTGCATTCATAAGATGCGGTAGCTCATCAAATCTCTATAATTAAAAAGATCCCATATTTCAGCATATTGCTAGAGGATACATATATCCAGGGAGATAATATCAAATTCAATCCCACAAGGCAAAAAAAGGGCACAAGGCCCGTGTTTTTGAGCCCTTACATACATTCTCAGTTAGGAATTCGACAATCCTCACACGACAAATCACACAATAACCATGAGTTTCGTTTACTCTCTCTCTCTCTCACACACACACACAATAACCATGAGTTTCATTTACTCTATCTCTCTCTCTCTCTCTCTCTCTGTGCCAATTTAAATAACTGTATTTCCACAAGATAAGAAGTGCTCCCACATCATCTTTACTGCATCTTTAAGCATATCAGAGG
Organism: Eucalyptus curtisii; assembly: GCA_017140595.1. Classification (NCBI taxonomy): domain Eukaryota; kingdom Viridiplantae; phylum Streptophyta; class Magnoliopsida; order Myrtales; family Myrtaceae; genus Eucalyptus; species Eucalyptus curtisii. Next base: position 13,748,108 of record CM029504.1, read on the forward strand.
TTAAATCAGTTTCCAGACCCTGTCCCTGAAAATTGTAGTAGTAGATGTCAACAAAATGAAAATCCCAAAACCATTAGATATTGACACTTGTGTCTTTGTCAAGCATAGGGAGAAAGATGCAATCAAACACAAAACCTAATACGAGATCCAATGATGAAGATGATGACAAGGAGGCCATCATTTATGAAAAATCCACATGTATAGGTTATTATAGGCAGCTCAATTTTGTAAGGAAATACTCAGTCTTGGACTCAGAAACAAATCCCTTGACATAAATTGTTTAATCTAAAGAGTTAATTGTCTGTTGTATAGTGTTTCATCAAGAGCACATCATCCTCATGAAATAATAAGTTCAACACACTGAATCAAATTGATATCTCGAGGGGCAGAGTAGAATTCACAAATTGTCTAAAACTTTTGCATCAACAAAGGTCAAACAATGCAATCCAATCCAACAGCTAAAATACTTAAACAGTGAAAATAACAAGAAAAAGGAATCACCTCTTTACCTATCAAAAAGATAAATTTGTCTTGAAAAGGAAATTCTTGTGAAATTAAAAGGAACTCAAACTTCAACTTGGCATGCACTTTTAACTGGTTTCAGAAGCTACTGGAAATTCTTAGCCTAATATAAGTTATTATGCATTGGCAGGCTTTCGCATATTGGCTACTAATCCAGAAATTACAGGATGCTTCAATTGTCATTTCTAATATTAAACCAATGGCCAGACATATGGCTTGAACACATGGAACCAATTCGCATTCACAACAAAGTAAACACAAGAAAACTATATTTCTCTTAACAGGGGACAAAAGAACTTACATGCAATTCAGAAGTTATGCCTTTCAACTTCAGGAAAGTTTCTTCAGTCACTTCCCCATGGGAACTCTTAAAATCAAACCGATCCGCATGTCTCACCTTCAGCCTCATGGATGAATTCTTATAAGTTTTAGAGATTGTATGCCAAACTCCAACGACACTGTATCTGTCTCCAGAAGATTCCTTTCCCAGAGGCCATCTTAAACCCCCTTTAACGCTAGAATCTATAACTGCAGAAGTAATCAAATCCCTGATGCTGTTCTTTTCCTCTTCCTGCAAACATGAACAACTTGAAGTAAATTAAAAATAGTGATAACTATAATGGCAATGTGGCAAAAAATTTAATTGCCCAAGTAAATAAAGTTAAGGTCGAAAATTGTCACAAGCATAATTTGTCAGTAAAGTGGGCTATGGATGAAAATTTTGAGAATGCAATTGTTGGCCCTTACAAATTCTCTTTTACATACTGATTTCTCTTAGTCTAGGCCACTTACTTGCTTTCTTATGCTGTAATAGAAACTAGCAAAAGAAAAGCCTCCAGGAAAAGCAATTATAACACATAACATGGCTAACAATCATTCCTTGCAAATTATCCACCAAGATAGTATTAAAAGGTAGGACTCAAAATGAAAAAAAATTTACTGCAATAAGAGCTTTGTCTGTCTGAATTAAAATTTTGCTACTCGCACGCCCTAACTCTTTTCAAACCAATACACTTGAAACTTTCACAAAATTCAAATGTCAACTTGTAAATTCATATATAATTTTCATTATTTTTTGAAATTTGAGTAATATATTGAATTTCAATGGGGAAGTAAAACTTTAAAAAAAAAAAAAAAAAAAAAACACTTTTTAAAGTAAAGCTAAAACAAACAGACCCTAGAAAGTGCCTCCAACAAAGTGAAGTTTCACATAGATCTTAGCTTCAATTACTTACGCTAATATCTGTCAAGATTCTCTTGGTGCATAGCATCAACCTCATGTCCAGATCCTTGTTGAGGCATGATACATCAACCACCATGTGTCGCACCTGGTTTAATTCGACCTACAACCAAAATTTGAAGTTGTCAATGCCTTTATAAGCAATAACAAAAACCCAAACATTTTGGAAAAGGCATGGTACATATATAGTTCCATACTATTAGCATGTGGATGTTGTTATTTCTATCTAAAATGACACAATGCCTTCTAGCATGAAACAAGTAGGATAATATGTAGTATAAGCTCTCATTATTTAAGAGAAACAGGAATTTGCCTTATAGAGTTCGAGCCTCTGCTCTGCCTTAGAAACACTGCATTTGCAGCTGATGGTCGAATCTGGCCTGGACTTATCAGATAACTGCACTACAGAAAGGAGGACACAAATGACCAGCCAAAATTATGGAAATGCATGACAAAAAAAGTAATAAAGCAGAAACTAGAGACTCAAGCACCTTGACATGATATATATCCTTTTCATCTTCAAAACTAAGGCCAATCTCTGGGACAATTCTAAGAGTCACATTTTCCACAAAAGAGGAGGGAATATTTGTGTAAAATGATCTTTTCAACTGTCTCAAGGAGGTCTCTGTATTCATATCGCCACAAGTTTCCACTGGAAAAGAAGGACTCCTGCACCCAAAAGTAATGTTAAGCTCATTTGTTATCTTGTCATCCGAATATCCTCCGCTGCAGTCAAAATGATTATTAAAGGGAGTTCAACCACCTAAGTATGCAAAAGAACTATGCTTTATTGACAGCAAAGCCTAGCTTGAACCGTACTTTCAATGTGGAGCATGATTTTAAAGAGATACAATGAGCTAGGTGCTCTGAAGTTTTGAGAAATTTGCATAATCACACAGCAGAACATTGAGATTCTCAAAATTTAAATTGCATTACTAAGGGCATGTCTGGAGAGCCTTTAAATTTTTGCTTAATCTAAATATTGAACACATGCAATATTCTATTTTGGCAGGAAAACAAAAAAGAACTTCTGATATATATTACTTCTAAACACACAAATACTAAATTAATTTCCTTTGTGCATGTACAGCTTTGCCGAATGCTGAACTCCCTTTTGGTCCACAGGGACCTCAACCGATGAAACAGAGTCAAATTTTACATAAAGAAGCAGTAGCTAATTCACTGAAATAATCCAAGCAACTTACCCATAAAAAAGAATTTTTCCGAATCTAGCAACCAGTGTGGGTTTTATTTCTTCCATGCTCGGACCCTCAATCTCACTTTTCACAACTTCAAATGAAGAAACTAAATCAGGCATCACAGTTTCAGCTATCTGTACCCAAGGTTTCTTGCTATGGTCCCAACCCGTTTCATCCTCTTCTGAGAAGCCAAGATTGCCATTAAAGTCAACATGAATCCACAACTCGAGATATCTAGAGCACAACAGGATCTCATTAATAAAGGAACGATCACTTACCATTGGCCATACAATTTTTGGCTAAGGCTAGTTTCTCTCCTGATCTCCTTTCAATAGCCTCAACCGAGACCGGCTTGAGAAAGACCCCAGAAGGAAGATGATCTCCATCATCATCCAAACCAACAGCCAACCATCTAGAAATCGCCTTGTTCGCATAGATGATCTTCCCACTCTGATCAGCATTAGTTCTGGGGGACCTAAAGTTGAGACCTCTCTTGAAGTGCCGCGGTAGCGATGCCCGAACAGGGGACGGGTCACCGCTCTCCTTCGAATGTCGCTTGTGCGGAGGAACGTAGGCCATGATGGTGACAGCAACCCGGAACTCAAAAACTGCAGTCAAGAAAGAACATGCCCACAATTTCTCTTAAGAAGCATTAGAGAAATAACCCACAAACCAAGAACTGGACTAAAAGAACAGCCTCATCCCATTCACGCTACACAGCCACACGAGCAGAGAAATTACAGAAAGAAAGTACAACAAAACCTTGTACGAGCGCATCGACAGACGTACCCGAGAAAGTTCAGTCGCTTAGTGATCGTTTTTGCTCCTCTCGCGGGACGAATTGGGCTGGCCATCGTCGTGGGTTTATATAGAACGGAGAAGCTGCGACTTCGGTGGGCTTCGTCTCCCCTCCCGTGCAAGCAAGCAGACGAAGTTCTCTTGGCAGCGACCGCATGGAAGAAGGCGCCCGTCGAAGAAGGACCCTAGTATGTTCGGGAAATGTGAAGAGAATCAGAGAATCGAATGTTGTTGGAGTGAAAGAGGGAAAGAAAAGAAATGGGGATAAAATTCCAGCTACATATTCTAAACTTTTTTTTCGTCGGTCATAAAATATTCTGAACTTTCTATTGTGATATTTTTTTTTTTTCCTCACCGTACCCAAATTTGCATCAATGACTTCCAAGATAAGTTATTAGTTACAACCATAAAAAAATCCCAAATTATTATTATTATTATTATATATATATTTGATAAATTTACCCCCAACTTATTTTTTAACTATAAAAAACCTCAAGTTGGTACATTTTTAACAAATTTACCCTTAATTAATTTTGTTAAATTAAATAATATACATCTTTATTAATGGAGGGTAAAACCTTAAACTAATAGACCTATCAACTATTACGTGTCATCAAATTCAACAATTTAACAGTAAAATTTAACAAAAACTAACGAATAATAAATTTATAACAGATGTATCAATTTTGTAAATTTATCATAGATATATTAATTTATGGTGAATTTATCATAGATATACAGTTTGAGGTTTTTCGTGCTACCAACTCCCTAAAAATATCACCAATGAAGAATCACACGTGACTTTTGGCTTTTTTTATTTGTTTTATTTTTTAAGAAATCGAAGTTCAAGGTGGACTAAGGTGACCAAAAGACGAGGCAGCGCATATGACTGAAATTAGGCCGCCTTACTTGAGGGAAATCTCTCACTCTCTCCCTCGTTTCTTCGATGATACATGTTTGCCGCCGTCGCCGAGGACAACAACGGGGCGGGTGGTTTACCTTTTCAAACGCTCTCACAAGATCGAAGCGCTGAGGTTCGTGTCGCCTGTGCCTAGATCAGCTCCAGACATCAACTCCTAAAGTTTGACATCTCTGGCGCCACCCTCAGTATAGCGTGTCTCGACATGGATAACCTCTTAAAAGACGACCTGAATTTGCTCACAAACTTCACGAATTCGAACGGGGTGGTCAGAAATGACTTTCAGCTGTGCGATCCTTGATCTTTTCTTTGGACAGATTTCGATTTTGAAGAACAAAACGATTTTTGACTTTCGTAGTTCCCAATTCGTTTATCCGGGGCAAATAAAATGTGAAATCATGTCGTTTTAGCTCTTATTTTGCTGACTTCATTTTGCTGGCAAGTCATGTTGGATCGTTTATTTTAAAATAATGTTACCTAAGAATTTCCGACCACTCAAATCACCGATGACATTAGAGTGACTGATTTTTTACCAAGCTAGCACTAAGCATCACTTGAATACCTTGAATTAATTCTCTACTTTTTCCCAAATTAAAGTATGGAGACCAAAGTTGAATACAGGGATCATTTTTGTATCACCTATAAACACACTCCAAAAGCTGCTTTGGAATCGTGCGGTGAACATATTCACATTTTACGCAATCAATCATGTGAAATAAGCAAAACTACAATTTTGGTGGTCCATCAATCTGTGTTAAGTCACCATCAACTTCGATTCTATTGGGATGATTAAGGGCGAGCATGGATATAGGGTGGAACCGATAACCAAATCGAACTAGTCATAGGAACTAGTCGGATTTCAGGTTCCCTTGATTACTAGTTCACTTCTGAAAAAAAAAAAAAAAAGTGAAACCGATATCGTGTTTTTTCGGTTCCCAATTCCCAAGAACCAAACTAGAAAACAGGAAACGACGAATTGAACTAGGAATTGATGAACCAGAAATTATATATTATAAGTGATGTATATATCTTTTTATATTGTTCCCTTATGTACCTAATGAATGGAACATTTCATTTAATCTCTATTTTGTTTTTTTAGATATGAATTATCGAGATGATATGTTGAAGTAAAATGAATATATGTGGTAAAGTTTTCTAATAATTATTTTAATTCATTTAATGGTAAATTTAATTTAAAACTATTATTAAGTGATAATTGTGTTTGTTGTTTCTTTTCATTTCAAGTGATTAAAATTTGGAGTAATTTTTTCGTAGACAATTGAGAATTGAAGTTCTATATTTAGATTTATATTATGTATTTTGAACTTATTGTTATTTATTTCATAATACGTATTCATCTTTTATAGATTGTTGCTATTAATAAATGAGAATTTTTGTTGTTGCGTTTACTTTCATTTTGTTAAAATAAAAATGAAACAAAAATTAAAGAAATAGTTCATGGGTGGACTCTAGAACTGATTAATTTAAGAGTGTAAGTCTTAGGATATACAAAGTAGATTTCAAGTTCAAAAAACTAGGGAAGCAATTTTGACAGGATAGATTGTTCTAAACCTAGACCGACCCTAGAACTGCTCACCCTTAGGCATAATGGACTCACTTTTCATGGTCGATGCGACCACATAGAAGAAAAAAATCCTATCTTTACAACTTGTGCTCTTATAAAATTTCATGAAGAATTCTACATTGGCCAAAAGGATTGCAATTTTCACTTATAACATCCACGCATATTAGTGTTCACGGCAATAATTTCCAATCAAAATTAATAGAAAAAACTATATTAGCAAATTATCAAAAAGGTTTAGGATTAAATTAACACAAGTAAAACATTTAAGACTGAATTGACCACTGTACAATAGGTTTATGACTTTTTTGGTAACTTTCATTACGTCATTTTGTCATATTTAGTCCCTAAATTGGTCTTCGATTACAATTTCTAGACCAATCTCGTATTTGCAATCAAATGTAGACAAAAATATTGACCGAGTGATAGTATTTAATACACTGAATCAATACAGAATACACAATCCAAAAAATAATGATGAGCCAAGATTAGAGCTAAGGATTCGGCCTCCTCCACATGGATCAAGCTCCCAAATAAAGTATTCAAATAGTTACCATTTAGGACTGTAGTACTTTAAATTAATCAAATTGCCACACCCAATAGAAGCTTTCTCCTAAATAGTTATCAACCACGTTCTCCATTTGGGGATATGGCATTCATTGATCTGATCGGATCATTACAACCCTAGGTTTAGATAATAGTTTTTTTTTTCCCACCGCTCATAACACATCGACACCGACGTCGATTTTCAGTACTTAGTTAGCATTTTCTATCAACATTTGAACAGAAATATGAAATTTACTTTGAAATAGCGACCAAATGCCTCTGAAAATTTTAACTACAAGGACCAAAATTGAATAATTACAGTAGTACAAATGTTTATTCCACGGCACATCAGGTATATACTGTTCACCTTTTGGGATGATCTCCTCCTTCTATCAATTCTAGTAGAAATACTCAAGGAACGTCATGGATCTGGACCACACCTTTCGGAGATTGCTGACTGCATATGTCAATTTTCCACATCTCATGACCATCCCGATATGAAATCACTGCTTGATGTTGGCACATCAAGTACATATGAGGCACGGAAAGAGGAAGAAATATCTGAAGTGATGCACCAACAGGAATGTCCACAGTTCCTGCATGAGCTGTTATTACAAAGGAACATAAAATCAATGTGTACGACATTGCGAACTGCAGAGACTGAATAACAAGTTCTCAACCAAACTCCCTAATATTCTCCGAAAATCCAAGTCGCCTCTAGCCATACCAGGGCATCCTGCTAGATAAAGAATTGAGAAGACATTGTACGTCATATGTCCAGGAGATGAAACCAGAGAGATCTTTTGCATGTCCTCTTCATAAGCAATAGAAGATACGGGTTGGTCCATAATCCACATTTGTCCTCTACTTGATTTGGCTAAAGTCATGTCACCTGTGTTGTCTGATTGTTCAACATGGGACATGGCGCTACAAGTATTACCATATTCCCTGGATCAGGAACTTACCTTCGAAAATCATCCAAGTTCTCGAGGCATTGAAACAACGAATGTGCATGATTTAAGTCCAGACTGATGCATTGGGGAAAAATGAAAACCATAAAAACTTCTCAAGTAACTGATTCAACATAGAGAGCGTTTCCACAATATGCAATGTTGTACTAGCTCTCTCTTGATCAGACTACTTCACATAGCACTTTAAAAATCACATTTATAGTATCAGAACTGGTTATATGTCTACTAAGCAAGAACATACATTATCCCAAGATCCACATAAATGTCCATTCATAAGATGCGGTAGCTCATCAAATCTCTAAAATTAAAAAAGATCTCATTTTCAAGCAAATTGCTAGAGGATACATAAAGCCAGAGCAATATATCAAATTCATTCCCACAAGGCGAAAAAGAGAATGGGGCCCATGTTTTTGAGCCCTTATATACATTCTCAGTTACTAATTCTTACATTCTCACAAGACAAACTCACACAATCACCATGAGTTTTATTCACATCCTCTCTCTCACACACACATACACACTGATAAAGAGAGGCCAATTCAAATGACCGTATTTCCACACGATAAGAAGTGCTCCCACATCATCTTTACCGCATCTTTTAGCATATCAGAGATTGCATCAGTTCCCAGAATCTGTCCCTGAAAATTGTAGTAGTAGGTGTCAACAAAATGAAAATCCCAAAACCAGTGGATATTGACTCTTGTGTCCTTGTCGAGCATAGGGAGTAAGATGCAATTAAACACAACCTAATACAAGATCTGATGATGAAGATTTTGACAAGGAGGCCATCAGGTATGACAAACCCACATGTACAGGTTTGTTACGGGCAGCTCAATTTGTAAGAAAATACTCAGCCTTTGCCTCAGAAACAAATCCCTTGACATAAATTGTTTGATGTAAAGAGAGTTAATTGTCTGTTGTATAGTGCTTCGTAAGAGCACATCATCCTCATGAAACAGTAAATTCAACACACTGAATGAAATTGATATTTCGAGCGGCAGAGTTGAGTTTACAACACCTCTATAATTTTGCATCAACAAAGGTCAAAGAATGCAGCCCAATTTAACAGCTGAAATACTTAAACAGTAAAAATAACAAGAAAAAAGAATCACCTCTTTACCTATCAAAAGATAAATTTGTCTTGTAAAGGAAGTTCTAGTGAAACTAAAAGGAATTCAAACTTAAAACTTGGCATGCACTTTAACTGGTTTCAGAAGCTACCAAAGATTCTTTGCCTAAAATAAGTTAATATACATTTGAAGGCTTCACGAATCGGCTACTAATCCAGAAATTACAGGATGCTTCAATTGTCAATTCTAGTATTGAACTAATGGTCAGACATGTGGCTGGAGCACATGGAACTAATTTGCATTCCCAAGCAAAGTCCACACAAAAAAGCTATATTTGTCTTAACAGGGGACAAAAGAACTTACATGCAATTCAGAAGTTATGCCCTTCAACTTCAGGATAGTTTCTTCAGTAACTTCCCCCTGGGAACTCCTAAAATCAAACTGATCAGCATGTGTCACCTTCAGCCTCATGGATGAATTCTTATAAGTTTTAGAGATTATATGACAAGCTCCAATGATGCTGTATCTATCTCCAGAAGATTCCTTTCCCAGAGGCCATTTTAAACCCCCATTAACACTAGAATCTATAACTGCAGAAGTAATCAAATCCCTAATGCTGTTCTTTTCCTTTTCCTGCAAACATGAACAACCTGAAGTAAATTGAAAAGAGTAACAATTGTGATGGCAATGTGGCAGAAAATTTAATTGGCCGCTTCACTCACTTTATTATGCTGTAATTGAAACTGGCAAAAGAAAAGTTTCCAGGAAAAGCGGTTAGCCATGCCACAGAACATATAACATGCAAACAGTAATGCCTTGCAAATTATCCACCAAGCTAGTTTTAAAAGGTAGGACTCAAAACGAAGAAAAATTTACTGCAATAAGAGCGATGGTCCGTCTGAATTGACTTTTACATTTTACCTTTTACTTAATTAAAATTTTGCTACTCCCATGCTTTAACTCTTTTCGAAACCAACACGCTTGAAACTTTCACAAAATTCAATTGTCAACATTTAGATTCACACGTAATTTTTTGAAATTTGAGTATTATCTTATATTTTGACAAGAAAGTGAAACAAAAGAACACTTCTTTTTTTAAGTTAAGCTCAAACAAATAGGCCCTAGTAAGCACCTCCAACAATGTGAAGTGGGATATGGATCTTATAGCTTCAATTACTTACGCTAATAGCTGTCAACATGCTCCTAGTGCGTAACATCAACCTCATGTCCAGATCCTTATTGAGGCAGGATACATCAACTACCATGTGTCGCACCTGGTTTAATTGGATCTACAACCAAAGTTCACAGTTGTCAATGCCTTTACAAGCAATGACAAAAACCCAACCATTTAGGAAAAGGTATAGTACATATATAACTACATACAATTAGCATGATGTGTGATGTTATTTTTATTGGAAAAAGTGTCAAAAAAAGTCCTAGATCTATTGCATCGGTGCCATTTTAGTCACAAACATTTTAAGGGTGTCAATTTAGTCATAAACTTTTTGCATTTGTGCCAATTCAATCATTTCGGCTGATTTTAGCAGGATATTGCCGACGTGGACGCCGGCCAGCCCACATGGCATCGCCGATGCTATTGTAGACAATTTTTAACGATATTTTAATATTTTCTTTGATTTTATTTTTATTTTATTTTTTTGCCTTTCTTCTTTCTTTAGCCAATGACCAGCCATCGGCCATGGCAAAGCGAGCTGGCCTTGCCTGGGCAAGGGGAGCCCTCGCCCAACCAAGCCTCATTCACCAGACCTGACGAGGCTAGCCCTCGCCCAAGCCAGGGCAGCCTCGCCAAGCGTCGCCTTCACTTGGGCAACACTCAGCGAGGGCAAGGCCGCCCTGGCCTGGGCAAGGTCCAGCCTAGCCAAATTTGGCAAGGGAAGCCCTAGCCTAGACCAATGGCAAGGCCAACCCTCGCCTGGTTGGGCCTTGCCTATGGCAAGTGATGGCAACCCTCGCCCAGGCAAGGCGAGCTCACCCTACCATGGCTAGTGGTCGACAAAAGGAGGAAGAAAGACAAACACAGAGAGAGACAGAGACTGAAAAAATATTAATTGCCAATGTCAACGCCAGCGGTGCCACGTAAACTAGCTGGCATCCACATTAACAATATGCAACCAAAATTAACCAGAATGACTATTTTGACACTAGGTCTAACGGTTTAAAACTAAATTGATACAAATACAATAAGTTTAGGACTATTATGTCATCTTTCCCTATTTTTATCTAAAATGACATAATGCTTTTAGCATGAAACAAGTAGGGTAATATTTAGTATAAGCTCTCATTATTTAAATAGAAGCAGAAATTTACCTTATAAAGTTCGAGTCTCTGCTCTGACTTAGAAACAATACATTTGCAGGAGATAGTTGCACCTGGCCTGGACTTATCAGATAACTGTGCCACAGAAAGGACGCAATTGAACATTCCAAATTACAGAATTGCACGACCAAAAAAGTAAAAAAGCAGAATCTCGAGACTCAAGCACCTTGACATGATATAAATCCTTTTCATATGCAAAACTAAGGCCAATCTCTGGGATAATTCTAAGAGTCACATTTTCCACAAAAGAGGCAGGATGATTTATGTAAAATGATCTTTTCAGCTGTCTCAATGAGGCCTCTCTAAGCATATCTCCACAAGTTTCCACCGGAAATGAAGGATTCCTGCACCCAAAAGTTATGTTAAGCTCATGTGTCTATCTTGTCATCCAAATATCCTCAACTACAGTCAAAATGATTATTATAAGGAGTTCAACCACCTAACTGTGTAAAACATTTATGCTTTGTTAGCAGCAAAGCCTAGCTTGAGCGGTATTTACAATATGGAGCACGATTTTAAAGAGATACAATAAGCAAGGTGCTCTGAAGTTTGAGAAATTTGCAAAATCACGTGGCAGAACATTAAGATTCTCAAAATTTTAATTGCATTATTAAGGGCATGCCTGGTCAGCCTTTTACTTTTGGCTTTTTGCCTAATCTAGATGTTGCAACACATGCAATATCCTAAAATTTTGGCAGGAAACAAAAAAGTACTTTCTACATAAATTTACTTTAAACACACAGACCCTAAATTAATTTCCTTTGTGTATGCAAAGCATTGCCAAATGCTGAACTCGCTTTAGGTCCTCAGAGACCTCAACCAATGAAACAGAGTCAAAATGTTACAAAAAGAAGCCGTTGCTAATTCACTGAAATTAATTCAAGCAACTTACCCATGAAAAAGGATTTTTCCAAATCTAGCAACAAGTGCGGGTTTTATTTCTTCCATGCTCTGACCCTCAATCTCACTTCTCACTACTTCAAATGAAGAAACTAAATCAGGCATCACTGTTTCGGCTATATGTATCCAAGGCTTCTTGCTATGGTCCCGACTCGTTTCGTCATCTTCTGAGAAGCCAGGAATGCCATTAAAGTCAAGCTGAACCCACAACTCAAGATATATAGAGCACAGCAGGATCTAAATTATAAAGGAACGATCACTTACCATTAGCCACACAATTTTTGGCTAAGGCTAGCAGTTTCTCTCCTGATCTCCAGGCCTCGACAGAGACCGGCTTGAGAAAGAACCCAGAGGGAAGATGATCTCCATCATCATCCAAACCGACAGCCAACCATCTATATATCGCCGTGTCTGCATAGACGATCTTCCCACTCTGGTGAGCATTAGCTCTAGGCGACCTAAAGTTGAGACCTCTCTTGAACTGCCGCGGTAGCGATGCCGGAACAGGGGACGGGTCACCGCTCTCCTTCGAATGTCGCCTGTGCGGAGGAACGTAGGCCATGATGGTTACACCAACCCGGAACTAAAAAACTGCAGTTGAGAAAGAAACATGCCCACAATTTCTGTTAAGAAGCATTAAGAGAACAACACTGGCGGGTCAGCGTTAATCGCCTTAAACCCACAAACTAAGAACAGGACTAAAAGAACAGCCTCATCCCATTCAAGCAAAAACCTTGTACGAGCGCATCGACAGACGTACCAGAGAAGGTTCAGCCGCTTGGTGATCGTTTTGCTCCACTCGCGAGACGAGTCGGGTTGGCCATGATCGTGGGTTTATATAGAATGGAGAAGCTGAAACGTCGGTGCTCTTCGCCTTTCCTCTCGTACGAGCAAGCACATGAAGTTCTCTTGGGAGTGAACGCATTGAAGACCGAGCTTTTTTTTTTTTTTTTTTTATGGGGTCAAGAAGGAACTTGTTGAAGAAGGACCCTTTCCGACGAAGTAGAATACGTTTGGGAAATGTGAACAGAATGAGACTCGAATATTGTTGGGAGTAAAAGAGGGAAAGAAAAGGAATTGGGGATAAAAACCCCAACTACATATTCTAAACTTTTTTTGTTTCAGCATAAAATATTCCAAACTTTGTCCTATGAAACATTATTATTTGTTTTTATTATTATTTTTCTATCTCGACGTATCCAAATTTGTGTTAGTGACTTAAAAATAAGATTAATATAACGAAAAATTTCACATTGATATATATATGATAAATTTACTCTAAATCAATTGATTATTAAAAATTCCAAATCGATACATTTATCACAAATTAACCTTTCATCAAATTGAATTAATATTACAAAAAATTAACAAATTAGTACACCAATCAACTATCATACGCCATTCAAGTAAAAAATTAGACGGTAAAATTTAATGAAAACTAATAGGAGGTGAAATTATTATAGGTATATCAATTTGAAGTATATTTATCATATTTATCATTTGAGAATTTTCAGGATTTTAACTTTTAAAAATATCGCTAACAAAGAATCATACGTGACTTTTGGCTTTTTTTATTTTTGAAGAGATTGAAGTACAACGTGGATCAAGGTGACCAGAAGACAACATAGCACATGCATGACTAAAACAACGCCGTTTTATTTGAGAGAAAGCTCATTCGTTCTCTCTCAACTTTCAAGTTTCTTCGACCATGGTACTTAACCGTTCTACACATTTGCCGCCATCAGCGGGGACGACAACAGGGGCGGGTGGTTTATCTTCCAAGCACTTTTGCGAGATCAGAGGGCCGAGTTTCGTGTTACCTTCATCTGAATCAGCTCGGGACATCAACTCCCAGAGTTCGACATCTCCGGCGCCACCCTCGATGTAACATGTCTTGACATAAAAAACTTCTTAAACGACAACCTGACCTTACTCACAAACTTCACGAATTCGAACGGGATGCTAGAAATGACTTTAGCTGTGCGATCCTTGATCTTTACTTCGGACGGATTTCGATTTTAAAGAATAAAACGATTTGGGCATTACGGTTTGAAGAACAAAGTGATTTCTGACTTTTGTGGTTGCCAATTCATATATCTGGGGAAATAAAATGTCAAACCACGTCATTTAGCTCTTACAATGTTGACTTCATTTTACCGACTAGCAAGTGATGTCGAACCATTTATTTCAAAATAATGTTACTTGGAAATTTCTGGCCACTTAAATTGTCGGTGACATTGAAGTGATCAATTTTTTTTTTTTTATCAAATTAGCACTCAAGTGATCACTAATATACGTTGGAACCCTACTTTACATATTTCGACACCGGTTTACTAGTTTTCTCAAATTAAACTATGGAAACCAAAATTGAATATGGGGATAATTTTTTTATCACTGAAAAAAGAACATCCAAAATGCCAAAACTTGGCATGGGAGACATTTAAGTATCAAAAATTACAAAAATGACACTTTTTGAAAAATGGAACATTTAAGTGCCAATTTTAGCGAAGGTGGCCAGAATTCCTACATGATAATCTTTTAATAACATGACTCACCTACGTGACACGCCGGAAAGTTGAGTCGAGAACGAAGAACCAAAATGATGTCGTTTTGTCTTCTTTTTTTTTTTTTGTTGAATTTTAATATAAATATTAATGAAATTAAAATATCTATATTTATTTTTATTTTTTTTTTAAAGAGGAGGTAGAAGAGCCCTTGTCACCCCCCGCCGCCATCTTCGAGAAGGGCCGGAAACGGTGGAGGGAGGGTTTGTCGGGGTTGCCAAGCCTTGGTCAAGGCCCAGCGACCCTGGCAGACCGATAACAAGGGCTCGCAAGTCCTCGCCTAGATCTGGGGCAAGGGTCGCCTTAGTGAGTGGCAGCCCTTGGCCAAGCTAGGCGAGGGCCAATGACCCTTCCAGATCTTGGGGAGCTGGGGTGACCCTCATTGGATCTAGGGGAGTTAGGTTAACCCTCGCCCTAAATCTTTGCGAGGGCTTGCAAGCCTTCACTGCTGGTCAACCGAGGTCATCGGCCCCTAGCTAGGGCCTAACGACCCCGGCCAACCCTCCCCCCACTATCATTGTATATGACCTTAAGCAGTTATTGAAACAATAATATATATGTTTTCGTTTGCCATAATGACATATGATTTTACAATTATTAATAATAATTAGGATCATTGTATATATATCAAAATGTGCAAAGATCAATTTGTGATAATATCATTATATATTGATGATATACTAATTGCCGGAAGTAATGTGGAGTTTCTTAATATTATCAAGAGTTAGTTATCTTATTTTGAGATTAAAGACATAAATTAAGCTGCATTTATTCTTGGGGTTAAGATTTCAAGGGATTGTTCTAAGAGATCATTGTTTCTTTCACAAGAAACCTATATAAATAAGGTTCTTGAACAATTCATATATAAGACTGCAAACCCATGGATGCTCCTATTGCAAAAGGTGTGAAATTGAGCAGTAGATTGTGTCAAAAGGTTCTACAAGAGAAGGAATAAATGCAATATGTTCTTTATATTAATATTGTTGGAAGCTTAATGTACATTATAATATGTATAAGACCTGACATACTTTTTGTAATTGAAATGGTAAGTAAGTACCAATCCAATCTAAGTCAAGCATATTGGAAAGCTTTCAAAATAATACTAAGATATTTGAAAGGAACTGCTGACTACTCATTGAGTTATTAAGGAAATGATCTGCGGCTTGAAAGCTACTTAGGTGTTGATTGTGGAGAATATTTAAATGAAAGGAAATCTACCTCCGGATTTATTTTCTTACTGAATAATGACGCCATATCTTGGAGCAGTAAGCAACAAACATGTATAGTCTTGTCCACGATGGAAACCGAGTTCGTGGCATTATTAGCAGCAATACAAGAGGGTGTTTCGCTTAAGAGATCTTTAGATCATTTAGGTGTTATTAAGTATGTTGCAAACTCATTGTTGATTAACTATGATAGCCAAATAGCGATAAAGTACATTAATGATCCGAAATATCATGACAATATCAAATATATAGATACCAAGTATAACTTTATCAATGATATGGTTACACGAAAAGATATGAACTACGCAGAGAATAATAGCAGATCCTATGACAAAGCCAATACCTAGAGATGTGTTCTGTGGTTATGTAAAATCTCTAGGACTCTGTAGGGGCTGATGTACTGAATATTATAATTTCTTTAAGTATTCGCATTTAATAAAGTTATATTTCATTATTAATGCATATAAGTTTTGTCTGATGGTTATGCATCTTAATATTTAGTGTATTATATAAATTGAGAAAGTATGTCGGACAGATAAGAGATTAGCCTACCCACACAGGTAATTGTCTATATTTGCTATGTGATAATTAGATATAAGATAGTTTTTAACCTTATTATATGAGTGATGATCGAGAGTTTGAGCTTAAAATATAGATGTCGTCTTAACTAGATGTTAAGATGAGGATATAATATTTACTATGTCCAAAAGTAAAATAACCTACATATTTTATTTTATTTGCCTTTGATGCCAGATATGAGTTCTGATGGATATTTTGAAATAGTGAATACATAAACTCAAGTTAGACATTAGGTATGTCTGAATTATCATCTGTATGGTATTGAAATTAAAGACATACAATCCATGGGAAATGATTTAATACCATAATATGTATTTCATACTATATATACATGAGACGATCAATAAGAGTGATAAAAGTTTTGATATCAACTTTTATGCCATGTAAAATTCTTGAGGAAAATAGTTCATCAATTAAGTGCTCTCATGACTCTTATTTGTTCTGAAGATTTCGATTTAATTGTTGCTATGTCATAATTATGAATACAATATATCAGTATTAAAAATAGATCGAGATAAATCTAAATGTGATCTATCAATTTAAGGTACTACATACTATTTCTACTCGGAAATATGATGCCCATTTTGAGCTACTATATATTTCTAACAAATGTATAACAACAAGCTCTCGAAATATATTGGTCGTACGAATTATTTACTAGTATGAACATTATAGAGAGATGAAGAAAGAGATCTATTCAACCCACCATGTGCGAGTTAAAGATGATGGGTTCTTATTTAATAGGCCAAGTTAGGTCCGACCTAGCTCATAAGGGAAGGGCTCATAAGAAAAAGAGAGTAGTTATTTTTTAAGTGAAAATAACTACTATATAAATATGAAAAAGGATGAACGTTGGAATATAGAATGAAATAGTACGTTCTTTTTCTCTTTTTGAGAACGATATATTCCCTCTCGAAGAACGGAACTCCGGGGCATCGATTAATTCTTCTAAGACTGCACCAAGTATTTAATCTGTGGCAAACAAGATATGTCCATCTTTGTAATGCATTTTGATCGGTTATACATGTATCCTTGAGCCCGTTTCGCATTTATTTTCGGTATTCGATTGTTTGAGTATCCGTTCGTTTTTTTAGGAGTCTGTTTACCATAGTGAGAAGACAACAAAAAAACATGCCATCAATCAAGTCTGCATTAGAATTACTCGAGGAACATCATAGGATCTGGATCATATCTTTCCTCAGAGATTGCTGATTGCATATGTCAATTTCCCACAACTCGTGACCATCCCGATATGAAATTGCCGCTTGCTCTTGACGCATCAAAGTACATACGAGGCACGGAAAGGAGAAGAAATATCTGAAGTGCTGCACCAACAGGAATGTCCACAGTTCCTGCATGAGCTGTTATTACAAAGGAACATAAAATCAATGTGCATGACATTGCGGACTACAGAGACTGAATAACAAGTTCTCAACCAAACTCCCTAATATTCTTCGAAAGTCCAAGTCGCCTCCAGCCACACCAGGGCATCCTGCTAGATAAAGAATTGAGAAGACATTATATACCATATGTCCAGGAGATGTAACCAGAGAGATCTTTTGCCTGTCCTCTTCATAAGCAATAGAAGATACATGTTGGTCTTTAATCCACATTTGTCCTCTACTTGATTCGGCTAAAGTCATGTCACACGTTGTTGTTTGATTGTTCAACATGGGACATGGCGCTACGAGTATTACCATATTCCCTTGATCGGGAACTTACCTTCCAAACTTATCCGAGTTTTCAGGGCATTGAAACACCGAATGTGCATGATTAACTTCACACTGATGTATCGGGTAAAAATGAAAACCACAAAAACTTCACCTCTAGTAACTGGTTCAATATAGAGTGTTTTCCACAATACACAATGTTGTACTAGCTCTCTCTTGATCAGAATACATCGCATGGCACTTTAAAAATCACATTCATAGTATCAGAGCTGGTTAAATGTCTACTAAGCATCAACATACAGCTCATCAAATCTCTAAAATTAAAAAAGTCTCATTTTTTAGCAAGTTGCTAGAGGATACATAAACGCAGAGCCATATATCAAATTCATTGCCACAAGGCGTAAAAAGAGAATGAGGCCCATGTTTTTGAGACCTTATATACATTCTCAGTTAGGAATTCGTACATTCTCACAAGACAAACTCACATAATCACCATGAGTTTTATTCACATTCTCTCTCACTCTCACACACACACTGATAAAGAGAGGCCAATTCAAATAACCGTATTTCCACAATATAAGAAGTGCTCCCACATCATCTTTACTGAATCTTTTAGCATATCAGAGATTAAATCAGTTCCCAGACTCTATCCCTGAAAATTGTAGTAGTAGATGTTACCAAAATGAAAATCCCAAAACCATTGGATGAAGATGATGACTAGGAGGCTATCAGGTATGTCAAACCCACATGTATAGGTTTGTCGCAGGCAGCTCAATTTCTAAGAAAATACTCAGACTTTGCCTAACAAATCCCTTGACATGAAATGTTTAATGTAAAAAGAGTTAAATATCTGTTGTATAGTGCTTCCGCAAGAGCACATCATCTTCATGAAACGCTCAAGTCAACACACTGAATCAAATTGATATCTCGAGAGACAGAGTTGAATTTACAACTTCTCTAAAACTGTGCATCACCAAAGGTCAAACAATGCAACCCAATCTAACAGCTGAAATACTTAAACAGTAAAAATAACAAGAAAAAAGAATCACCTCTTTACCTATCAAAAGATAAATTTGTCTTGTAAAGGAAATTCTAGTGAAACTAAAAGGAATTCAAACTTAAAACTTGGCATGCACTTTAACTGGTTTCAGAAGCTACCGGCGATTCTTTGCCTAAAATAAGTTAATATGCATTTGAAGGCTTCACAAATCGGCTACTAATCCAGAAATTACAGGATGTTTCAATTGTCAATTCTAGTATTGAACCAATAGTCAGACATGTGGCTGGAGCACACGGACCCAATTGGCATTCACAAGCAAAGTCCACGCAAAAAAGCTATATATATATCTTAACGGGGGACAAAAGAACTAACATGCAATTCAGAAGTTATGCCTTTCAACTTCAGGACAGTTTCTTCAGTAACTTCCCCATGGGATCGCTGTGTTTGCATAGACGATCTTCGCACTCTGATGAGCATTAGTTCTAGGCGACCTAAAGTTAAGGCCCTTCTTGAACTGCCCCGAAAGCGATGCCGGAACAGGGGATGGGCCACCGCTCTCCTTCAAATGCCGCTTATGCGAAGGAACTTAGGCCATGATGGTTACAGCAACCCGAAAGTTGAAAACTGCAGTCAAGAAAGAACGTGCCCACAATTTCTCTTGACAAGCAATGAGGGAATAACACTGGCAACTGAGTGCTCATCACCTCAAACCCACGGACCATAAACTGGACTAGAAGAATCGCCTCGCCTCATCCCATTCATGATATACAGCCATACAAAGCAGAGAAATTAAAGAACAAAAGCGAGAGTAGGTTCGGAAAATTTCGCATGTATGGACAGACGTACCTGAGAGGGTTCCGTCACTTGGGCATAGTCTTGTCGCTGCTTTCACGAGACGAATCGGATCGAACATGATCGAAGGTTTATATATTAGAACGGAGAGGATGAAACGTCAAAGTGCTTCGTCTTCTCTCTCGTGGAAGCAACTTCCCAGAAGTGAAGTGCGAGGACCCCATTGAACTGAGGACCTTTTTCTCCGACCGAGGAAATTCTTTTTTTGGGAAACCAGAGAGCGGGAGAATTGACTGCCTTTTTGGGTGTAAAATAAATGGAGAAAGATTAGATTTTTGTGATAAGGAAAAAAGAAATTCGACTCAAAAAATTAACAATTTAAAAGAATCCTAATTTTCATCGTTTATATCATTAGGAAAGCAGAGTTGCCGGGGTATATTCTCGTTATGAATCAAGATGTTTGGTCATTGATATTTGTTGGCAATAAAATTATTTTTCATTGGCTCGCTAAACTGAGCGACAAAAACGATTAAATACAGAAAACTAAACTAAAAGCCTTAAATTGGTATATCTGTGATAAATTTTACTTTCCGTTAGTTTCCGTTAAATACCATTAAATTGCTTAATCGAATTACATGTGACAGTGTATCGATTTAGGATTATCATCCGTTTATTACAATTGTACCCATTTGTAATTTTTTGAGATATTAATCCAATTTAATAGAAATTAACGGATGGTAAATTTGTCGTAAATATATCAATTTAGGGTTTAAGGCGGTTAAATATTAATTTAGTTTAGGTTAAATTTTCCATAAGCGTATTGGTCGTGGATTTTTAGTGGTCAAAAAATTAGTTTAAAGTATATTTATCATAAGTGTATCAATTTGAGATTTTTGTGATGTTAACTCTTTAATTTTTTTTAATGATGATTATTTTAAACTATGTTATAAACTAAATTATTGCCATCAACATGAAAAGCACCCGAACTTAAGCAAATTGATTTATGTCGATTTATAAAAAGAAAGATCATTAGAATTTATACTAGTATATTGATGAAACAAATTATTCAACTCAAAAATTGTAAGCAAATGAAGGTCAAAATCTTCTGTACTAAAAAGAAGAAATGATTTCTCTCCCTTCCTCTCTTATATGTCCATCATCTTCTTCAATCTTCAGCCATGAGGAGGATTTGAGCTAGTCTTATTATCTACTCCCTCTCTTATTAATTTTGGTTGTGTTTTCTTTTTTTCTTTTTTTTCTTTTCTCTAGATCTTGGATTTCTCTTCTCCTAATCTATTATAAATCTAAGAGTTTAAATTCTCATGATTTAGTTCTAGATTTGGAAGCTATCATATTCCAATCTAGATTTGGGAATTCAATGAATATGCTTTTGGGGATTCCATACCCCAATGTCCTATCCGTCTATAAGTCATCTACCTCAAACTTCAATAGTGATTGTAGGAGCTCTGGTGTCTCATTGAACTATGAATTTTTACTTTTCCAAATGTTAAATCTATGTTGGTTCAACCTATTTAATAATTGTTTTCATAAGGCCATGCTGTAGAGGAAGCCAAACGTAGGCATGCACTGCTACCTAGCAATGTCCAAATAAACATTATGGCTATTTCCTCTCAAATACTATGAAAGATCAAATTACCAACAATCTCGATTTGCAAGCTAAATTAAAGTCTCTTATCCATCCTCTCAATAGATTAAATACATAAACATTTTCTTTTTATTGATCCAATCTTCAAATGAGACAACCTCTCAAATGATTATTAACTGAGGCGGCGGTCCAATTATTATGTGTAGTCAATTTGACAAATGAAGATACCCACGAATTACGAGTTGGTGGTCGGAAAATTACCTATGCGACCGCGAGATGTTCTGCTTTTCAATGGCATTGTTGACAATCTTGCTGGGAGAGCTTAAGTCAAAAGTTATTTTTCTACCTTCTACCAAAAAAAGGAGTTCTCTTTGATTTAAATTATTTGCGTGAAATTAGGGTGGAGTTGTCACGGTGACGTACGATTTCGGGTGGCAATGTTGACTTTCTGACTTGTTGGATCGTGAGTGAATAGGAACGAGGGAATTAGAGTCAAAGTTTAAAACCGTGTTTTTCCACTTGATGGATGAATCGATTCAAGTCAAAGCTGACAGCTCTGCTTTTCCCACTTCCTGTGGTCCCACTCACTTAAAACCAAAACCAACTCTTGCACTTCACAAGTCAAAAATAAGGAAAAAGGGGTAGAAATGCTCTATTTACAGGATAAAAGTCACAAAAGAAAGTACAAACCATACTCAATATGATACATTTACTTCAATTTTTTTTTTTTGTGACATTGAAACTTACAAATTGGTAACCGTTTGACATATATTTACCCCAAACCTAGACTTGTGTAGCACAAAAACTCATTTATCTATTTAAGTGTAGAAAATCATATCGATTCTTACTATTTTTATAAATATATATATTTATATTTCATTTTTCATAGAGTTTGATTGGTATTGATTATTTGAAACGTCAAATAACATTCGATTTTGATCCGTAGAATCATTCGAAAAACATTTCATAGTTTTATGGTATTAAACTTATATTTCTTTTTGATAATATTAGTAGTATGCGATTCTCAAGGTATTCCAATCTAAGCTCAGCAGATTTTAATTTGGAACTGCATCATCGGAAATTATTTAATATTATTACAACGGGTTGATGCAGGACCCTTATTTTTTTTTTTTAATATATTCAATAATTGACTCGCAAATAATTGATTAATAAGTCTCCTTCACAAGATTAGAACCGACAGAGAAGTTTTGGCTGTGGAGTTCAAGACTCCAATTGTCCTTAGTGCCTCGTGACAAATCCCTTTCTTTATTTTCGTTCTTTTTTTTTTTTAAAGATTTCATGGTACATATAAATTAACGTTGATGCAAGCATACAGTTAAATCATCTCAATTTATTTTCTGTTTTAACTAAAAATATTACAACTTTCACAGCATTAACTCTTAATACGTTGATTCTCGTAAGCTTTTTTAAAGCTTGAATAATATCATAAATTAGCTTTTCCTCATTCTAGAATGTAAATAGAGAGGCCCGTATCATAAAAGATTACTCGTCCAAAAAGTATTATCCAAAAACCTTATAAAGATTGAATCACCCCCGTGAAAAGTCACTCGCTTTTTCAATTACGGGCAATCGAAACTCATGCATGCGAAAGTAGCAATCAAGTCAACTATCAAGTCCGCAGTGTGTATGGGCAATTGTATAAATGCCCTAAAACTGTTGGATCACGAAAAAAAAAAAATCTCGATTTTCTCGAGAATCTTTGAATTTGCGAGGTGCGTTATTTTATGCAAGAGGTACGATTGCACTAGTATACCCCGTTTTCATGACGGTGGATCCGTCCTCGTTGTCATGATTAAAGTAGAGAGAATTCCCGGTAGCTTTTTTTCTTGTTTTTGACAAGTTCAGCTTCAGAGGTTATATAAATCCAAAAGTAATTATTAAAAGGACGAAGAAGGATTTGACTTCCCTTGCGCACGTTTGACTTCCCTCGTGCGAGTTCTTCGTTATCAACGATTCCAAACGAGGCATCTGTGAATGAGTACAGTTAGGTCTTCTTTGACCAGAAAATATATTATAATAGACGTATGCTACTCTATGTATAATCTATATTGACGAAGGGGATCTTATCAAATCTACAAATATCCTTAATAAGCCTAATCATTGGGGCGTTAAACTGAGATCTGCTATAGTAAGTGTTATTCATCTTTCAGGCATTATTATGAAGAGCACGATACTTAAATTTCGATTTGATCTATAGTTGCTTGGCATTGATAGAGACCTCAAGATCCGAGGTTAGCGACCCTATTGCTTTTGTTCGCAATCCTAAACTCTCTTCACACGTGGCAACAATGCCCAAGAGTAAAGTCGGAGGCCTGCTCATGGCATCCCCTAATGCTTTGACATCATAGGAGACGAACTAGTACAAAACCATTGAGCCCATTACGTCTATTGGTAATTAGTAATTTTCTCAATTATATATCTTCGCACCTCATGTCGAAGTATATAAAATATTCGACTTTCAGGTTCTTGAGCTTCTGTCATCTATGATAGTTACAAAACCTACGGAGCGCATGCTGACCAAGCCCCCTCGCCGCATTAGAGTCATCGGGGTTTACTCCAACTCACATTTGGGGGTGCTGTGGTGACGGATTTACTCAAAATGAGTGATGCTTATATGGTTAAACCGAATGTTCATATTGCTTTACATTAAAGTTCGGGAGATCGTGGATGTTGTCAATCTTTTTCACTCTATTATTAATTAGAAGGGCAAAAAGAAAATCCTGCCAAGTGCACAAAATTTTATGAGCATTTTCCTCGGTTTTCATCGAGGTATCAATAGTGCAATTGTTTTATGTAAATAGTACTCTTGAAAATTGAAGTCAGGACATGTGTACACACAAGCGATGCTTAACATGGGCGCGCACATGCGCCTTGATCTTACAAGTGCCTAGATTCAAAAGGAAAATTTACACCGTTGTGGTTTATTATATAATTCCTTTTTATATCTTCTTGTTCATTAGCATGTGTACACAATAATAGTAAATCTAACACCAATGGAGAAGCTTTTTCCCCTCCAATATCGCCCTCTTAGCAAATACTTCCTTTTGTAAAGGGTCATTCTAGCAATTACTAAATCTGATTTCTAAAACTAATATTATGCAGGATAATTGAAAATGAATATAAGAGGAAATGAACCATCTTCAAATTTCCTGCAATTAATTAATATATATGTCAACGCTATCATTCTTCTTAAGGACTTCCTTTTCATCATGAGTGGGTCTTTAAGTGGGAAACACGCAAATGTCCAAATCACTAGTAGAAATCCAGCAAAGTCACCATCCACCACAATCAATTTCAGAACCTCCTTCTCCTTTCTTTTCACCTTTTTAGCACTGTGCACTCTCACCTAAACTCCACTTTGCTTTTCTTTTTTCTTAACCGAGGCCATCAAATTCAAACCCATCATCTCCTCCTCCTCCTCTTCTGTTCATGCCAAGTGAACTCAGGGATAAAAAAGGTGAGAAGGATTAGAGCGTTACTTAGGTTTTTCTCTTTAAAATTTAACAACAAAAAATATTATGACAAATTTGAAGAATTAGAGAAAGTGATATAAGACTCTACATGTCATCGGTTTGATATTTTGACATGTTTCAAGCGTTTCGAGTTAAACAAAAGTCAAAAGTGCTAGTTTAATAATGCAAAAAACTAAAAATTAGAAAGGAAAATAGCTTGTGACAGGCCTAAAATGATGAAGATTGTGAGAATTAAAAAAAAATCAAATTTTATGTGTTTTTCCTGAAATTAACAACTAGTCTATTGGCACGTGCTACCTTTGTTTGTGAACCTTGGTAGATTATATAAATAAGTGTGATCGGAATGAGAAGTTATCGAAAATGTTAATTATATCTTTTTATTTATTAATGGGAAGATAATTTGGAAAAGCCACTAAAAGTAAAGACAAAATGCATAGATATATCTTTTGTTATATATTGCAGGATAATTTAGAAAAGTCATGAACAGTGAGACAAAATACACTTTACGCTTAGAGAGATAGATTTAGATACTCGAATGTCAAAAAGAAAAATAAAAGAGAAAAGAAAAACAGTACTCAGGAAAACGTGTCCACGCAAGCTATTTTCCAATGGCAGATGATACTGTGAAGGAGATATTACAGAGGGTGGTGAATACAATAAGTAATATTTCTTTATAAGCATGGACCATCTGACAAAAGGTTGAAAAACTAGCCACCCTTTTCAACAGTTCTCTCTCTCTCTCTCTCCGGTGTCCTTTGTCCCCATCTCTGTGCGTTGCTGCTGTGCTGCCTTTAAATGGAGACCTGTGCTTCAGCTTCAAGATTCACTGATTTTGCTCTCTAAATTCTCTGTCCTCACAACTCCCTTATAGCCAGATTTGAGTTTTTGGAGCCTTTGGAGTATTTGGGCAATCCCGAGACAAACTCCATCTTCCCTTTTAAGCTTTTCGCTCTCAACCCTTTTCACCATCTAGTGAAAAATCCCCAAAAAGCCTAAAGAAAAAAGAAACAAGAAACATAAAGATCAGCTCATCTTTTCCTCTCTGTTCTCAGTTCTCACTCTATCTGCCACTCCCTCTCTCTCTATCTCCTTGGCGTCTTGTGCTGGGGTGTGTGGTATGGAAGTAAGTCTCCATCATTTGACTCCCGTTATCCGTCTCTTTGTCTCCAAGTTCTGTTTTGGCTTTTGGGTCTGAAGTTTCTTTTCTGTTGTGTTCGGTGCAACAACGAAGGAGAGTTATTACAAGAAGAGTGGACAGATTCCGGCGTTTGGGAACTGGGACTACTCGAACGATCTTCCCATCACTCAGTACTTCGACTGCGCCAGACAAGCCGGCTTGGTCCGCTCTCATTGCTCCTCTTCTTCATCCGGCGAATGTGGTCGTCCGCAGCCGCGCGCCAGTGCTGGTTTGTCTGAAGAGAGGCATCAACATCGCCGTCGTCATCCTACCGCTGCTCCTCTTGGCGCCCCTCCTGCAAAGGTTGGTTCGCCTTCGGTTTTGTCGAGATATTTCAAGATTAGGTCATGTTACGGAGAGATCGGAAACCTTAACAATGGCGTGCCTGTGCTGTTCTTTTTGTTAATGTGGGATCTGTCACTCTAGCAGACAAGAGTGAGGGAAAAGCGACTCGCGCATGTCAAGGAGCCCAAAAAGCAATCTAGAACGTGCGACGGTGACGTGTCAGAACCGCCAAAGGGACAGCGCTACGTGTCAGTGACTGGCAACGAGAAAAACAAGGTTGTCAATAAACTGCAAGAAGACGACGCCGGTTCGGTCCCTTATCCTCCAATGTCCCCACGAAGACGAGCCCCGAAGCCTGTCGATGAAGATCTCTACAAAATATCCCCCGACCTCCTTCGCACCACCAAGAGGGTTAGTCTCTCTCTCTCTCTCTCTCTCTCTCTCCCTCCCTTGTAAATCGCCTCCAATTTGTACGGTTGATCTATTTACGAAGACTGTCGCTTTGATGAATGCTTTGACACCCTTTTAACTCGCGTTGATTCAGAAGAAGATGCTGGGATTCATCTCAAGGTGTCTGGCTCCAGCTTGCACAGCTTAAGCTCATTGTCCAGGTCCAGTGCTAGTGAGAACTCGAAAATGTTCACGCTTAAAAGTTTTCTTTTGTTATGGTTTTGTTTTTTGCCGAAAATGTGTGGAAAGAATTGATATTATATATATTGAGTAGAGATAGAGGAGGTAGAAGTACATTTCTGGATTCCAAGATGGCCACACTCCAGCCTTGCGATCAACCTTGATGTGCTCATTTAGGAGCTTTACGATTGGATGATAGTGATGATGAATTTGAAATTCAGTCATTGAGGAAGCAAACAGATTGAAATAAACGAGTTGAATCGCTTAATGAGCAGACTTTATTTTGCTACCGTCTGATGCATTTAAATGAGCATGGAACAGTTCGAACCGGTTTGGATTGAACTCAGGTCGAATTGAAATTGTCGATCTGGTTCTGTTTGACTAGGGAGAACTTTCCCAAGTTCGATTTATGAACTGAATGGGATTGAAACTTCGAAGCAGGACGACTTGTTATTGGAACTGCAGCTAGTATCTTTCGAACAGCAATTCCTTGTCTTCCAACTTATTCAGCAACTCTGGAGCTTCACTTTGGTTACACGCCCTTATTTGCGCCTCCCTTGATACACCCGGTTGTGAAATATTGCATCCAAAGAAAACGATAAATTCTCGTAGCAGCTTTGGATGTTTACATAATGCAGCGACACTGAGTAAGATGTTGAACATCACGATATCAAAGATGACAATTCTCGTGCTTGATGCATCCTGAAAATACCAACTCATTCCAAGCTGCCGATGACCTTTCGCGAAGGCCATTGAGTGAAAAGTAAAGTAGCCATCACCGATCATAAGCAATCATGTTCCGGGAGTAGCTTCACTACAGCTAGAAGAATTTCAATGTTGGAAAAACAAGCGATGTAATGCTTTTCCGGGAAAAAAACAATACTTTGGGACTCTCATTAAGACACTCGTGACCTTGCAGTTATCTGTTGATCAGTGTAAAGTATGCTTCCGTTAATCAACGGGACATTTGCAAAGAAATTAGTCTTCTTTATTCTTGAGGTCATCACTCATCTACTATCGTATGCTTCTGTGACCGTTCTATCGCAAAATCAATCCCCCAGATATGTTGAAGGTTTCGTTCGCTGGGCATTGTTCCACGTCGCACCATCTTGCTGGGCGAGCTGCTTGCCCCATCAAATTGTCCTGATTGCGCATCCACCTTGAATGAAGGCTTATTCATCGGTTAATTTGGAGGTATTTCATCTTGGATTATCCTTCATACACATCTGTTTAGTTCAAGTAGTCGGACAGGTAAACAGTGGACAGAAGGACATTAAAGACATAAAGCCTTTAGACATGTTTGCTTACTACTTTGTATTTGCATGACTATTGCCTTTTGAATTTAGGGAAATTATTGAGCATCTTTGGTGACTCAAAAGAATTTGTTCAGGGGACTCGTGTTAAAATCCATTTGATTTGCTTATTGTCGAAAGATAATTAAAAAAAAATGATAAGTCACCAAGTCAAGCGCCTCTTCATTTCAATCCTTTTTAGCATGTCAAGTACCTGTTGATGATCAAGTGAATAGATACTGTTTACCATGCAAAAAGGGCAAAAAAAAAAAAAAACAAAAGAAAGAAAGATAAGAAGCTCAATACAAGAAACTGGTATAAGTAAGAAAGAGAGGACTTTAAAATTGCGTGTTATACTGTAAAGTATTCAAGATTCATCTCTCGAGTCAGTGTCATCACTAGGATAACAGTAAAACTTCCCTTCCCTCTCACCAGACTCTATGAGCTTTGCGACGACTTCCCGCATTGTTGGGCGATCCGATGGAGACATGCTTGTGCAACGCAGAGCGATCTTCAAGACCGTGATCATGTGAGATACAGTGCTCTCGTCCTGTAGGTCCACTCGCACATCAAGCACTCCGGGAGACAACGAGTGGTCCTGGATGTAATTTCGCACCCAAGTCACGAGGTCACCGCCTTGTTCCAGGGGTTGCACCGGAGTCTTTCCCGTCAGCAGCTCCAGCAAGACGACTCCATAGCTATAGATGTCGCACTTCTCGGAAACTTTCATGGTATATGCATACTCTGCCATCACAAGGTCAAGAACATTGTGAGAGTCCTAGATCTCCCAAACGGTGTTTTAGAATATGATTTGAAGGCGGATTGCTGATTCATAACCAAATTATCACGTGTCATGTTTGATACTCACCAGGGGCGATGTAGCCATAAGAGCCCGCCACTGCCGACATGGATTTGGATTGTGGCATGTCGATAACTTTGGCCAATCCAAAATCTCCTACATGGGCTTCAAACTTGTCGTCTAACAGGATGTTGTTTGATTTAATGTCCCGGTGGAAAATCCGAGGCACACAGTCGTGGTGCAGGTATGCGAGCCCCTCTGCAGCTCCGAGAGCAATAAAGAAACGCCTTGGCCAGTCGAGATTGTAGGCCGACCCGTGCAGCGATTCCCCTAAGCTTCCCCTTGCCATGTACTCGTAAAGGAGGAGATTCGAGCCCTGATGACGATAGAAGCCGTATAGCCTCACAATATTTCGGTGCCTGATGTTCCCGAGAGTCAGTATTTCTGCACGGAAGCTGTTGTCCACACTGTTTCCCTCTCTGTTGGACGCTAGCTTCTTGACGGCAATGGTATTGCCGGTCGGCAACGCTGCTCTAAACACCGTCCCACAAGCTCCCCTCCCAATGACGAA
This sequence comes from Eucalyptus curtisii, assembly GCA_017140595.1. Classification (NCBI taxonomy): domain Eukaryota; kingdom Viridiplantae; phylum Streptophyta; class Magnoliopsida; order Myrtales; family Myrtaceae; genus Eucalyptus; species Eucalyptus curtisii. The sequence goes on from CM029504.1 coordinate 13,777,877, forward strand.
GCTATCACTGAAGTTATCAGTTGCCGTGACCAAGTCTTGTAAAGTGAAACCTTCCTTCGGGGAGAAGTAGATGTCGGAGACTGGTGAAGAACCCGGGTTTTCTTGCAAAGGCGCAACGGTCTCAACTGGCCTTCTCATGAAACACAGGACAACTAGGATTAAAATGAAAGAAACCCCACCAATCGCAGCTGCTACTATGGTGACAACTTTAGCTAATTTTGAACTTTGGCTGTTTGTCTCTGGGAGTAAAGAAGGCGAAGATGGAGAGGCGTTGCAATTGCCTAGGGGTCCGCCGCACAGCCCTTCGTTCCCAAGAAAGCTACTCACAGCCATTTTATTGAGCGGTGACAAAGGAGGCAAGGGCCCAGATAAGACATTGTACGAGAAGTTACAGCCTAGTAAGCTCTTGAGATTCTGAAAGGAGCCGGGGATCGAACCGGTCAAGCGGTTATTGTTGAGTAGGAGATACTCCAGGAGAACAAGATTCCCAAGCTTAGGCGGCATTTCTCCAGACAGGTTGTTGTAGCTCAGATTCAGGGCAATCTGCAAGCTCGAGAGCGCTCCAAGCTCAGCTGGTATAGCCCCGGAGAACCAATTCCCCCCCATCTCTAGCTCAGTCAATCGGGTCAGGTTCCCAAGCGTGACGGGTATGGTGCCCAAGAGCCTGTTATCGGAAAGCTTGAGAAGCTCCAATTGGGAAAGGTTTCCGACCTCACTTGGCAAAGCACCCATGAAATCATTGCGGCTCAGATCCAGCCGTTGAAGCCTCCTACACATGAAGATCTCGGGCGGAATCTGCCCGGTAAGCAAGTTTGACGAGACGTTGAAAGTCACCAATTGAGATAGATTACCAATCTCTCTCGGCAACTCTGACACAAAGTAATTATTGGAAAGGTGAAGCCTTTGCAGTGCTTTGCATTTTCCAATTTGTGGAGGTATGGGACCACTGAACTTATTCTGATTCAATTCGACAGTAGAAAGGTTCACCAGGCTGCACAAATCTGGTGGAAGAGTGCCTTGCAAGTTATTTCCAAAGAGCCGAAGCTGCGCGAGGGACTTGCAGCTCGAGATCCCCCTAGGAATATTCCCCGTGAGCATGTTCGACCCCAAGTTCAGCAAAAAAAGATTGGAATTCATGCACAGATACCGGGGAATTTTCCCCGTTAGTGAGTTCTGCGATAAGTCAACCACCCAGAGATTGCTATAAACACCGAGCCCTGGAGGAATGATGCCACTTAGCGAGTTGTTAAAGAGTTGCAATATGTAAAGCCCTGTCAGATACTGAAACCCCAAAGGGATGGGACCGGTAAGATTGTTGATGGAAAGATCGAGCTCCGTTAGGTTCTTCAAGCCAGCAAGCTCGTTGGGGATGTTACCTGTTAAATGGTTCTGGAAAAGGTGAAGCAATTTCAAGCCCGATATATGCCCAAACTCAATCGGTATCTCCCCTGTTAGGAAATTCTCCGAGAAATCTATTTCTGTAGCTAAAGAAAGGTTGCCAATTTCTCTTGGTATCGTTCCGTTTAACTGATTCCAGTAAACATACAGTTTCTTCAGAGACATCAGGTTGCCAAGCTCTTTTGGTATTCCGCCCACAAGATTGTTCTTGTAGAGGGCAAGAGTCCCTAAACTTGTACAGTTTCCGATCTCTTTAGGCACCACCCCAGAAAGCTGGTTATCCCAAAGAATCAAGTCGGTCAAGCTCTGGAGCATTCCGAGTTCAATTGGAATGTTCCCCGTTAACTTGTTCTGGGCGAGACCGAGAAACTGTAAACTGTCGCACCCACCTAATTCTGAAGGCAAACTTCCTGAAATCAAATTCTGTCCAGTGCGGAAAGCCCTCAGGTTCTTCAGATTCCCAAGAGTATGGGGCAGCGATCCAGTGATGTTGTTTGAGTATGCAAACAGGTCGGACAGCAAGGAAAGGTTTCCAAGCCCCTCAGGAAAAGGCCCGGAAATCTTGTTGTTGCATATGTTCAAGGATGTCAGAGACCGTAGTGTGCACAATTCCACTGGTATTTCGCCTTCAAACTGATTATTGTTCAATTTGATGACCTCTAGACCCGAACAGTCGCCTATTTCCCTTGGTATATTTCCAGACAACTTATTGAAAGAGAGATCAAGATAGGTCAGGCCAACCAGTTTGCCAATACTAGGAGATAAAGATCCGGAGAGATTCATCGAGCTCAAGTTGAGAGAGTACACGACTGGATCATAGTAACTATACGAGCAATTCACGCCATTCCATCCACAAGGAGTTGGGTCACTGGCATTCCAGCTATCAAGACGATGGAATTGATCAATGAAGCTCTGCTTTATTTCAAACACGTATTGACCTTCCTCATTAAGCCCCAGACACTGATGAACCAGAAAAGCAGCCACAACATAGTTAATGGCCAAGAACACCCATTTCAATCGCTCCATATTCCAAACCATCACAATCACTCAACCATGAAAAAGTCCCCTCTATATGTTGCGTTTAAAACAGGGTCAGTTAGAATATTTCATCTCAAGCTTCTGTTCTTGAATATGATTCAGTTTCACATAAGCCGAGTGCCTGAATGTTCAATAGACTCATACCCCGACTTGAAATGCAGGAGGTGCGGCAGGAATTAAAATAAACAAAACTCTCATCGAAGGACAGAGGATTTTGGGTGAAAAATATGAGGAGGAAGAAGAAGATGAGGAAGAAAGGCCTCACGTACCTCCTTTTTACTTCATGAGAGACGCCAAAAACTATTGAAAGGAGAATCTTTCTTTTCTGGTCATCGGCAAAACATTTGACCAAGGAAAATCGTTTTAATCAAGGAAGAGTCACGTTATGAATGTAAGCAAACGGGTTTACTATTCGCCCTTGGTCTTCCCGTCAACTTCGAAGTGCAATGAAGATGGAAAACCCCTTTTCGTGATTATTATCATCAAGAAAGCAGGAACACAGAAACCAAAGAGCTCAAAAAGTGAAGTTTTTCTATGAGCTTTGGGTGAACATGAAGGATGGTTAACCTTCACGAGAGAGAGAGAGAGAAAGAGAGATTGTCATGGCCGACAAAGCATGCTTTCTCAACGCTCACTCCATCTTTCGAAGGATCCATAGTATAATGCTTTGATAATACTGCAAGAGACCCACCACGTCTCATTTCTATTTAGTGCCCCAATACAGGTCAATAAGAAAGCAAGTACAGAGGTCTGTTTCTTAATCCTATTTTCCTGCTACAGCTCCCTATACAATATTCTTCCCAATTTGATGACGTGAAGTTTACTCTTGAATAATAATTTTATAATTCGAAATATTCAATCATTTCACGAATTAAATTTCTCAGAGTCAAAGTCCTAATAAATAGACTCGTACAGGAAATCCAAAAAAGACTTATCAAGTTCATTTATTAATAGAGAAAGTTTTGGGTCGGTCCAACCCTGGACCAACCCTATATATATATATTATATTACATTATATTATTTATAATTCTTTTATATATTCAAACCTAAGTAAAATGTCTGTTATAAAATCTAAGAGTTATGGTGAGATGTTCTATCAATAGCACTAATAGTAATTTCAATTTAAAACTTTTGTCGAGTATTAATTATGTGTCGTTTGTTTTGTTTTAAGGTGTTTAGAAGTTCAAGTGAATTAACAAGATGTGAAGTTATATATTCATGGTTTATATTAAGTATTTTGAACTTTGTATGGTTTAATTGTATTTTACTAATGAATTTCAGCTGCACTTTGCTTTTCAATTTGTGTCAAATGGTAGAAGTTTTTGAAGAGTAGAGTAGTATCATGCTGAGTTGCTACGGTGATTTGCTAGTCAAGTGGTGTGAAGCTCATTTTTGGTTGAGTGGACTCTACATGATCAAATGCGGAAAACGCTTTGCATATGGTGTTATGAATATTAAAGATAGATGATTACAAGAACTTTCCATCTTGTCCCATATCTCGATGAGCGATTAGCGGTACGAAATTTCTATTATTGTGTCATCTTAAATTTGCTAAATATGTATTGGTATTTATAGTTTAGTTGCACAATGCCGCATTGTCGATGTATGTGTAATTTGAATTGTAGGTTTGCTTTTTTAGGGAGTATAAAAAACAAGACAAAAAAATTATCGATCGGTCCGGGTTGACCCAGGAACCGGACCGAACCCATTGGGCCGGTCCGGTCCTTGGTCCAGGCTCAATAGGGTCGGTCCTCGGTCCTAAAAATTGAGGACCGACACAGACGGGTTGGTCCTAGGGTTAGGGGGTGGCCCGGACCAACCCGGACCATGCTCACCCCTAGACTCGTACAGGAAATCCAAAAAAGACTTATCAAGTTCATTTATTAATAGAGAAAGTACACGAATTATAAAAATAACCTACCTTAAAAAGTAAAAAGAAATTGCATTTTTCAAAGCATATTTTACCAAGTTCTGAAAACGTACACCGGACACAATCTCTAATGTATTCCCTCTTGAAATGGTTAATTCCAGTCATATGTATGATGACATTGAGTTCTATTATGAGATCCAAGATGGACTCAGAATTTGCCAATAGTTAAAGCCGATGTACTTGGCAGGGTAGACTTCGATAGGAGTGGAATCAACGCTCAAGCAGGGGTGATGGGTACGTTCAAAGTTGGCCTTACCTGTCAGAGCTTATCTTAATCAATCTGCCAAATAGGATTCTAAAGATGAAGTTGGGTTTTGTCAGATGGATTAGCAACAATAGCTTTATTAGCGCGCTACTTTTAAGTTGTGACATTGGCATGATCGAGAGCCTGTTAGGTATAATTTTCTCTAAGCTTTTTTCGATTATGAAAGGTATGTTGCAGCTTTGGTAAAATGTACGATGAGCTCTCTATACCTGTCGCAATCTTTTAGTTTTGATAGCTTATTGCAGCTTTTACGAAACCAAAAATAGTAGCAAATATTTGAGTTACAACACTTACGACATGTTTAGTTGCAGTAGTGGCTATCACATTACGGGCCTAATAGAGTTGACTACATATTGCAGTGTTTGCTTATTGTAATAGGTACAATGTATTTTCCATTACAACAATTGTTGAAACCTTTGTGGCAAAAACGGTAATAACTATATAGTTAGACTATAACGGTTATTCCAACAATACCTTCTTCTTTTTTCACGCACACTAGATCAATGCTGGATTATTTATTATAATTAAAGTAAATTAATTTATAACTAAAATCATTTATAGAATATATGTAATGATACATCAACTGTAATTATCTTGACTTTAATAATATATTCTATGATTACAAAATAGAATATCAAATAAAAAAATTGATTTGATAGTCTTTAGATAATCTCGGTAATACATAATTATTTAGTATGATCAAAGTCACATAATATAGCATACTATCAGTTGCTCCCCATTAGGTCTGCTTATGTAAATTTTCATAACTTAATATTATGTAATTTAATGCTCAAATTGTGACATTATTATTATCTCAATCATATTGTTAATCATGGAATATATAACGTCCACTTTTATATAATCACATATAATTCTAAATCATAATTAATTATTAGGTGATAGATAGAAATTTCTTTATTGAGTTGTGATATCTTGATGATAACTCATGATTGGCTATTAAATTGATAGTTACTAAAATGTAATCCTCATTTTAGACATAATCATATTTACTTGCTTAACTTTCAATTGTAACAATAATTTTTGAATCCTGATTGACTGTTAAGGTGATAATTCTATATATTCTCTTTCTCAGATTTTAGGGATATTTTTTAAATTCTGTCAGCCCATATTACATAATATAGTAGGTATCACAATGCTTAAACCAAAAAATGCAATAGATATTAAAGTTTTATTACGCCACAAAAAAATGACTAGTACATTACGGTTTTATACATAAGTAGAAACCTACATTCATTTATGAAATGACTGGAAGTCGATATAAACAAGAATATATATTTTTTCCTAGTCCTGTTTGTGGAAATTATTGCCACTGTTTATTTATACAATAAATAAGATTTTAATAGCCATTGCATGTGGTTGGATTGCACGACTTCCCAAACAAATTTTGCCTACTGATTATCTGCTTCTAATCCCTTTTAGTTGGAGAACAATTCTTTAGAAATTATTCAAGCTCGGTCATAATCTTCCTCAAGTCCATCCTGTCCCATGAATAACATCTATCATAAAATTGAAAAGCTAGTCAAATGAGATGTTGCCACACAATAGTTCTACATTTTTATTTGGATACGTATTTAAGTAAATATGTCGGCAATCTTTCTAATCATGCTTTGAAATACGTCAACGGTTTATCTAAGAAAGAAACAAGGTTAAGAATTAAGATATTCGACATCTTGAATCTATGGAAATGATTGTACAAACGGTAGCACTAGGCCCGGTATCCTTAAAAAACCTTAAACTTTTCAATTTTTATAAAGGAAGTCCTGAACTTTCAACTTTATGAAGGAGGACCGTGAACTTTCGATTTTGTATGAAAAAAGTCTTTGGACAGTCAAATTCCCTAAGAAATTTCAGTTTCACCCCCTCTTTTCAATTCTTGTTCTCAATTTTTTTCTTGCTGTAAGGATCAAAACTCTATGTTTAGTTGAAGTCTTTTCTCAAGTCTATGTCTACCTACGATCTTGCCTTAGGTATCGCACTAGTAGAACGGTTGAAGAAAGTTCTACAAATAAAAAAGATTGGAAAAACAAACGAAAAATAGGAGTGGTAAAACTGGAGTTTCTATAGAAATCTGAAACTTTTTTTTTTTTTTTTTTTTTTTGAAAGCGAAAAGTTTAAGGTTTTTCTAGGATATTAGGCCAATAAATATATTCCGCCATAAGATATAAGTGAAAGGAAGAATCGTAAACATCTAGTGTAGAAAATTATAATTTTTGTGGCAATACGACGCAACTAAGGGATGGATAAGCATAGATTTGACAATAATTCAGAATGAAATGGTTCGCTTTGACAGTTAAGAGTAGCTAACCCATCCGTTGCCACAATAAAGATTCGCAAACATGTATTCAGAGATCACATGCACAATTATAGAAAGAAATCTCCCTTTTTCGTATTCTATATAATATACAAAAAGATATTTGATATATTGAAAAGATTAAATAAAAACTTTACTAATCTTAGGTGACACCGAAACCTGAAAATAACCTTAAACAGTAAAAATTCAAAAAAATAAAAATAAAAATAAACAAAAGTATAAGATAACATAAAAAAATGACATAATAATAAAAAAGTGTCCCCTACTCAAACGATGGATTTGAGGTCCAAAAAACCATTTCAAATGAGGTGTCCAGTTTGGTCAAAGTGTAGGACTCGGAGTGAGCTTTCTAGTTTGGTATCATTCGCTCAATAACTCTTTCTGGACCAAAAGTCATGATCATTTCAAGCGCGTCGCACAGATTGCTGTTCTGGACATGCCAAAAACCATTTCAAATGAGGTGCCCAGTTTGGTCAAAGTGTAGTGCTCGACGCGAGCTTTACAGTTTGGTATCATTTGCCCTGGAACCCTTTCCGGACCAAAAGTCATGATCATTTTCTAACGCGCCGTACAGATTGCGGTCCTAGACACGCCCCTTGGATATGTGTTTGCCCAAATGCTAGAAAGCCACCAGCAACCGGGAGTCCGCGTCACAATATCACCACTCAGGAAAGTAGCTAAAAGAGACTAGTAGATTACCAAATTCACATTGGCTTTTGTCGCGGATGACGACCTCACTCACACATCAAGGAAGTTCATCCCCCTTAAAATCCCCCACTTACATTATTATTTACCAACGCAACATCACATGTTGCTTGTCTTACATCCATTTGTATTGTCATGATAATTTATGTGCACGTAGACCTAATTAAAAGCTATTTGGATTAAAGAAGAAAGATAACTTCGGAGCTGTCTTTTGGCGTATTAGGATAGTGACTGTCACTACAAAAAGGGGCCTCAATGTTGTTTAGTCTTGTAAGGAACTCTCTAAGGTTAGGAAAACTAATCATACATTTCTCAGTTTGGATTCCTCAGTGGCATTTCAGTCTCAAATTGTTCTGCAATCCTCTTTTAATTAAGATAACTCAGACTGCTATCATCCTTAATCAAATGAAAGAGACCACATGTACCACTATATACACACACAAAAAAATGATAAACTTTTAATGTGTAAACTATTCTAACGAGTGAATTTGGAGTAACTTTAAATGCCAGTGTATAGTTCTTGTCAAATTTGTGGTGTTCATGTAAAAGTCTAATTTCAAATTGTGAAAGCTAAAGAACAAATTTAAGAAAAAGAAGAGAGTCGCATCCATCTTCGTTTTGATCATGAGGTCAATCTCCTGGATCATTTGGACAAAGAAACAGGGAAGAGAATTTACTACAAAGTCCAAGCCAACATAGTGAGAGAACAAGTCAAAGATGACTATGAATGCACTCAAACCGACCCAAAGGATCTAAAAATGATTCATGCCTTGAAAATAAAGAGTTCGGTTGAGTGGAGACCTTCGAGTCGGAAGAGCCATCCACATTGCTTCCATGGACCCACCCATGTCATGGGATACAACTCCCTAAGGTGGGATTTTGCTCCAAGAGTTGAAAATTATTGGTATTGTAGGTAGGATTATCTTTGCCCCCCCCCCCCCTTCACGTTCCCCCTTTTTCTTTTTTTACTATGATCTAATTATTTTTTTCATTCTTGGGTCGGAATTTTGTTATGCGACGGCTTGATTGTGCGGCTTTGACATTTTGGTTTCGTGACTATTGATGATGATATGGAAGAATAAGTTGATGACTCCTGCTCGTGCAATCATGTGATCCACAAGGCTGAGGATGTGTCCGATTCCAAGACATTTATGGTGCGCCTATGGCTCCATATGTCGTGAATTTGGGCAAAATGATGAGAACATGAGTCCTTGATAGGTACTTCAAATGTGTCCTGTTTGTATGAATGATCATCTGGAAATTGTCCCGTCACTTTATAATTCGGTTTAATTGCGTTATAATAAGCAATGTTCTTTCGATTCCTAAGGTTACTTTAAGAAATTCTATTGCAAAGCCCCGCTATGTTTGATTGAAAAGATCACTTGCGTTTCAAAGTTGTTAATCAGAGTACACGATCAAAGAAAGTTAATGTAGTTTGAGATGTCAGGTAAAGGAAGCTAATGTTGTATTCGATAGATACAATGTGTCATGCCTGAACGGTCGGTCAAGGTAGCAAACTCATTGTGGCCTGCACTGATTATTCTCAAAATCAGTAGTCAAAGGACAAGGGCGCCATCTTAGCCATAACAAGATCGCGGCCTTTTATAGCTTGATGTTTTCGAAAATGAGTCAGGAGCAACCCTAGAATCTCAATAAAATCAAACTAATCAAGAATATGTCTGGGATATCGTTGAGCTTGGAAGAGAGAGAGAAGAGTCATGTAATCTACTCAGCAAGGCAATGTCATCATAAAACACGATAATGCATTCGTTTGAGGTACTGAAGTATATGATATAGCAAAGTCGTGACGGGTATATGTTCCTCTGGGACCCAACTCTTAAGATACCATTTAGGATATAAGCTTTTTTCTCGGAAGTACAGCAATTCTTTCCCAATACCAAGCGAGAGATGGGAGTATCAAAAACAGCATTCTCTCTCTCTCTCTCTCTCTCTCTCTCTATACAAGAAAAGAGCTATATACAGTCATAAACATAATGTTGAAAAACTCTTCATTACGCACACTCAAAACAGGGCGATCTTACAAGAAGAAAAGTTAAAGAAATAGCATCGTTCAGGCACCTTTCTGTGGCAGTGTTTCAAATGCAGAGACAGTGTTTTCGAACTTGATTCGATGAAGAGGTGCACCGCTTTGCTTAATGGCACAAGCTGTTTTATCTTCAAGTGGACACCGTGCTTTCAACATGGAGAACACATGATTGTTTAACCTCCTAGCTTTCTTCAGAGCTTCCAAAAGCGCCTCCCAACCCTGTTCAAAGAAGAGTTCGAGTACATTAAATTATGAAACATATTGGAACAAAAAGTACAAGCCAAGTTCATTAGGTTGATCAATAGAGCACATCAAGCGCATTCCACTGCAGCGGTCCATACACTGTTGAGCTGCTATATGACAAGAAAAAGAAGACAAACCAATTCCTATCACCAAATATGAGAAGAAATTTTAAAATATAGACTGCTTCCTTTACATGAGTCGTTATATGCCATTTCTTGCCTCATACTACATGAAACCCTTGAATATCTAGGTCAGAGGAGTCTCTTGAACTGTATCCTGGTCAGGGAAGATTTTATGATGAAATTTCCCCTATGTTTTACCTGCAAGGAAGGAGGATTCTTGTGTGCGTGCGACACTCCCTCTACCTCAGCAACATTGAGGACCTGATATGAAAAATCGAATAGCTCGAAGTGCAGCTGCTGCCCAAGCAAGTACATAATGGTACAACCACCCCAGGCAACTGAATCGCCCAATACTTCATGGCTTGGTGAGGACATTTGAACAGACTCCTCCACATACCCCTATATTTGAAGAATTAAGAGAACATTCAGCATGAAGGTGGTCAAGGTTTTTCAATAAGTACATCAATAGATCTCCACCCGAGCAACCGTTTTCACTATGCTTTCAGAGTACTAATTCCATAATGACCTGGCCACCAACATAGCAGGAACAGCATTTGCCCTGATGTAGGCACATATTACAGCAAATCCAAAGAGGTAAAAGAAATTTTCAGATGTTGACCCATTCATTCAAGGTGGCCAACATCCACAAGAAAAATTACTGGATGCTTAACTATTGAAACAACCAAGAAGTAGAGTCCATCCCAAAAGAAGAAAAAATTGGATTGACGATGTATTTATAGCCAAACAAATCCCCACAGAACCCTGACGAATGAAATTGGATTAGCCTTCTACAACCCACTAAGATCAAGATATTTTTGAGTTGTGGCTGTGACAGAACTAACAGGAAAAGAATATGCCAACATCGACTCACAATTTGGAGGCCACTGTAGATGCGGTAGAAGTCCTTTGAGGTTGTAATGTCAATAAAACCTGTTTTGGGTGTAGCACTCCATTTACTGCAATATTTATCTAGCGCAGCACTCGTGAAAGCAAGGGCATACTCCAAGATACTTCCTGTATTTATGTTAGCCTTGTACAGTAAATCTGCAATTAAAATGAGAAGTCGGTCATGCATCTGTAATGCCAATTAATCAGAAATTACAGAAGAATGATGGCATCATCAAGGGAAGTTATTTTCCTGTTCTTCTCCATGTTGACTGTTGATGCAAAAGTGTAGTTGATTTTATTAAAAGGTAGAAGTATAAAGAAGTATAGCAAAGGAAGAAAGTCTTTTTGATGTAAACTAACTCCAAGTGACCTGTGCATTGAGATTTTTAACTTTAGTTTGTACTTTAACATAGGAATTTCTTATCTGTACGAGGAAATGAAAGTTACAAGGGTGCTCCCTCAAAGATTTGAGCAACTGAACCATTATGGCAAGGAAAAGTTTGATTCAAAGGAAGGTACCTGTACCCGAAACCGACATTGGTGGGTAGGTAGAATCAGCAGTCAGAATCATTAGGTCTTCAAATCAATCATTCAGTAAAGCTATTAATATAAAAAGGGGCAACACATTGATACATTTAGTAAATTTTCCTGGAAATTATCTCTAAATCAAGCTTAAGGGAGTGTATGCACTGTCATGTTAAACTAAGGGCAGGTTATATTTTCATATGTGCCATTGCCAATCTCCTATTGCACCATCCAGCTCTCTTGTTCCCAGTTTCCCATCTTCCCATCTAGTTCATGAAATTTTCTTGAAATCTATACCGCATCTGGGGGTAAGCCAGAAACGTGCTAGTCAACACCTGAAGCAGGAAGGCAACTCTGCTACGTGCAAAATGTGTATTTTCTTTATACAAGCTCTCCACATCCAACAACTTACACAAAACTTGTCACAGACATTAGTGGGACTGCAACAGTAGGACTAAGAAGAGAGAACATTGATCAACCATAGGAATGGCTGAAGGACTATTAATTACCAGCAGCTTCAGCCTGTTTTGCCATGGTGTGAAAGGACATGGGACTTGCGCAAACAGGGTTAGAAACAATGGCAGTGGTTGCTGATTTGAAAAGGTTAACTATAGGGCTGACTCCACCATCTTGAGCTTGCATTATCTGCCCATCTGCACCTGGAACCATACCCAACCAAGGTGCAGTCTGCATGAAGTGTGTGGTGTCTAGTTCCCTCTGTTAAGATGTGATGTAGTAAGAATAAGGATATAAAACGAATGAGGCAATTCACATAGAACTGCTGTCACAGAACGTTATAAGACTCAGAAAACTAGAGGAACAACCAAACAAGTCTCACAATCATTAAGCATATGCTTGCATAAGTACATAAAACTTTCAGTGGGATGACATTCAAATTTCAGACGAGAAAAGGTTAGAGCACTGACCAATGCTATATCAAGAAGCCCAATCCAATATAAAGTGCTTCCTATCTCTTTGATCCCACGAAGTACCTCTGCTTTAAGCTCTGATTTCTTGCCCCAGTTAAGTTGCTCTTTGATAAGCCTCATACAACCTATTTAAGGAGTCAATGAGAGAAGGGTGGATTTAGAATAATGTTCCAGAAAGAAACAATCTGTTTATATCGAGAAAGAACATTTGTGATAAAAATCACTGCAAAAGCATTGCTAACGTTATCATTTACCCGTCACGCCACCATCAAAAGGAAGCAATCCAATTGATTTAGGCAACGCTTCTTGTAATCCCATTATCATAGGTTCTATGGTAGTAATCTGAACATGAAAGAAATTGGAGATTAGACAAACCCATGAAAAAGTTATTACATTCTTGGAGAAGATTTCCAAGTTTAGCAACAAAGGGCGACAAAAAAAAGGCACTGGCGTAAAGAAGAAAAATAGGACTTCTTAATAGAAATGATTTTGCTCAGAATTATTTCCTCAATCCTGAGTCAAGGCCAGTCAAGACAGAACATCATCTGGCTATCAAGGAATATTCTCTGTAAAGAAAATGATAAGGACTTCTTGATAGCTAAGAAGAGATTATTTTGCTCAGAATTATTTCATAAAAGCTGTGTGAAGTCAGTCAAAAATTGTCAGAACAAGTTACTTCTTGGAGTCTGGTGGATCTCATACGTGTTTCACCTTTCCTCCTTCAAAAAGCAGAAGAAAAGAGTTTATACTTGAGGTACTAAGAGGGTAACACTCCACACAACCATCAACGGTGGTCTACCTAACTAAACCAACAAGGAGAACAAATTATAATGTGGTTCTTCTGATGCCAAAGATCTGAGCATCTGTACATACTCTTTTCAATAAAGCTAATTAGTATCTTGATTCTCAGATTCCCAAAGATTTGTCGAACTATGAGCTGAAAAATTTCAGGCATATAGCTGATAGCAGAACTATGTTGTCTTTGCCAAAGGAAAACAAATCTATAGATGATGTATTAACAGAGATTCACATATTAATGAGCTCTCTTTTTCTACAGCACAGGGCACATCTCTTCCTTGCCCATGTGAGTTTGGGTCTGTAGTGTTCATCATGTGCACGTAAGTCTCTTTTCGATAGGGGGCAAAAAAAAAAAAAAAAAACACACATGTCAACAGAAGATCTGGTTGCCTTTACTAGGCTGACGGGTGATCAGGTGACTTGCTTTGGGAGGAGGAGATTTTTCTGGGTTGCAAATTGCATGTTTACACTATGCCTATGCCATGCTTAATTCCCATGCGAAGTCACAGAATGGCAATTGGCATAGCACCTTCATAAGCTCCACCAAAAAAAACGAGGAAAAGAAAAGGAAAAAATAGGAAAAAAAAGGTACTTCTTTACCAGCATCTATATCACTTTAAAGTGGCAGAAAAAGATTCAAAAGCATGCAGAAATGACGAATATTGAGAAGGTGACCAAGGTTCACTGGAACCAACCAACATTACACGTATACATGATAGAATCAACAGATTTCATGAGTAGCCACACTAAGGTGTTGTCACCATTTGCCCAGCTGTTTCAACTTGGATTTTCAACTTCTGCTGTTGGAGCGTATTAGGCTGGAGAAGTTGGGAGCTTCAGCTTGAATGCCGTGGGCCAAGAAACCTGGGACACTAGCTTCTTGGCTTCCACTTGTGGCATTTGGCCGAAGAAATTTTAATTTATATATGTATATATATATTACTGGGAAACCTTTTTTTTTTTTGGCTTTTGTAGAATCAAAGTATCTATTTCACAGATTATTAATCACTATTGGATTAAAAAATAATTTCTTCTACAAAGTTCCACCAAATTCTATTTATTCCCAATCAGATAAATTAATTAAAGGTAATATTGCCATGTGCCACCATTAATTATCTCACTATGGACTTTCAGGAAGCTTAATGCATCCACATAAGACACAAGATTTTGACTCTCTTCTCATGAAAGATTTCATTAATTATTATGATGGGACTTCACAACACCATGAAAGGTTTATGGTTCTTTTGAGACGTACAATCTGATTTACTGAATTTTTTAACATTTTGGCACTGTCAGTTGAAACGGATGATTTGTTTACAAAATTCAAGAATATACTCGAAGAACCTATCTCTATATTTTCCTAAAAGTCAAGCCATTTTCCCTCAAAGCATAGGATGGTTGATCTTCAGGTGGCATTCCCTATTTTGTACGTTTTTTGCTTCCTTTACTTTTCTAATTTTCATTTCCTTCAAAGGGCTAGAAGATAATAGAGCCTTTTCTAGATGAGCATTTGAAGTTAATATCAAAGTATTTATACAATACTTCAAAACTATTGTCAGTTTTTGGGATTCCCATAAATTCGGTCTTATTTAATTTCTTAGTGGTTTTACTTTTTTTTTTTTTCTGTCAGACTTAATGGTTCACTTAAAAGCATTAAAAAACCAAAACTAAAAGTGATGGTGGACCAAAAATACCATAATGAAAAAAGCTACAGCCACCCCAAGCACCACCCAACCCCAACAAACCCCTCCAGTAAACACTCCCTTAGTTGACCATACTTAATTGATAACACCCATCATGTTTTAAGTATTACAATACACAAATAAGAATGTGAAACATCCAAAATTAATATGAAGAGCAGAAGTATAATGTATCGACAATGTTGGGGATGTCATAACAAAAGAGATATAAGTATGAGATTCTAGAAGTACCTTATTTGATATATGGTCCAGTAGTGCTCTGATGAGCCAAGGCAATGACCTTGAACCTAGAAGTTTAACCATTGAAAACATATGTGGCATACCAAAGAACCCACTGTGAAGTCGTGCGAAACTCTGATGTGCAGAATTCAAATCCTATGATGATAACAACCAGAAATGATCACGAAGAGCAATGAACAAAGTTAAGCGACTGCTTGGATGGGTTAAAAGTCCTTCCAGTAAGCCACACTAAAATATCCCACCAAAAAGTAATACTTTAATTTATACAACGGTATGGCAAAAATTTGATGTTAAATTAAAAATATATATAAGTAACTCTAAAATAGCAGGTTCAAAGTTTAAAGTAAAATTTCCGACCCCAAAAAAAACAAAAAAAGTTCAAAGTAAAATCATCCCACTGACTTACTTGAGTACCACAGTAGAAATTGGGCTTTGCATAGGGAACAGAAGGCTTTTGAACTGGAACTGATGGCACCTTTAAAGAACGGATGAATCGTTGAGTAGTATTACAAAGAATGAAGTTGGGCAAGAAATCATTTTGCATCTCTGACCAAATCTGGAAATGGAAAAAGAATTGAAGTGAACATTTGCTAAGGACATCAGTGACAAATTTCCAGCACCATAGGATCATACATTCCGTCTTTTAGTGGATGTTGCCAAACTATATGTGTGTGTGTGTGTGTGTGTGTGTGTGTGTACATACACAGACATAAAACCATGCGTATGTCAAACTGCAACATGGAACCAACTTTAAAAATCAGAGTTATTTACGCAACTTACTGGCATTTGTAACTGGCAGATAATATAATAATCATGACAGATCGTTAAGTTGCAGATATCAGCATACGCAGTGAAAAACTCAGCCAATAGAAATTTTCCTGGTTAAGATTTCATGTTAAACTTCAGAATCCTCTTTAAAGTTGCTGTCATCCCGGTTATCGTCTGGTGTTCATTAATGTGTTTTAAGAGGCTATTTCAAGCTCTTCCTAAATAATGTTATCTGATGCAAACTGAGACATAACCCACCTTACTCTAGGAGATTCCATTATTCTACCCTATCCTCAATAAATGTCTGCAAAATACATCCAACTAGTAACTGAAAATTCAAGATCTTCCTAATATCTGAAGTTATGGGCAAAGAACTGTAACTAGCAATTGATAACCTCCTCATACAAAGATCTTGGCTTTGGGCCTTATATATATAGGATACCCCTTCCAGAGATTTAAATGGAACTTGACCGGATAATTATTTGAGTTTGATCTTTTCACAGGATGATGAAAAACATTTATATGCCTTGAACCAATGAACAGATGAGATCTTATGTACTCCCACTGTTTCAGAGATTACAATTTACTTATCAAAGTCGAACGTATATTCTAGAGATCAAGCGACATTGCTTCTTTGGCCCAAACCAATAAATCCCTTAGGTATGATGCAAAATGGATCTTGTTCTATTGTTGACTAGAGATTTCTCTATGAAAAGTACAAATCAGAATTTGAAGAAGGGGAAGGAGAAGGAGTTGTCGACCTGCAACAGATTGAGGAGGCAGCGCACATTTGGTTGCACCTATGGTTAAGGTTGTAATGTAACAATTATTATTTTGTGATTTTATATAGCTCTAATGGTTATTGCACTCTTTGGGTTGGGTAGCAGAATAGTAACGTCGTTTGGTGACAGTATAATGGCAGAGGAATTGGGATAAAATGTGTCATATGCCTCTCTCACCTCTAGTAGATCAACTACTAAACAATTATCTTCAAATTTTTTTGTAAGGAAAAGGGCGGGGAGGGGCAACTGGTGGTTGTGGCCCCCTTTGGGCATGACCATAAGAGTCTCACACTTGCAGTGTAATGTTCGGATTGAGCCATAGCTGCTCTTTGTGTGGAGGAGACCATCACCACAACCACATCAACAAGCTGGGCGAACACCATGAGCACCCGTCAAAGCTGGCCTGTGGAGGATTTATATATCCTTTCTTACACTTGAACAACCCTTCAACCTCTTATCAAAACTTGCCTGTGGGCGCAATTCCCACCAGGACCCCTGGTGGTGGTTACTTACTATATCATGTATAATATATAATTAAGTATAACATAACTAATTATGTTACCATAATAATATTGTTAGATTACTATATAGTTTCACTATTAAAATAAAATTATCAAAACTAAATGGGGTTTTTCATATTTATATTCTTGCATTTGATTTTGTCAAGAGTAACAAGGCACGAACCTGCAGCTTCCATCATTCAGGGTGGTGCTCTGTTATAGAAATGACTAAACCTATTTATATGAACATATGCAATCAATTAAGTATCTAACAACTACAATAACTATAATATTATGATCAATATAATGATTAATATATATAATAATATTGGTATCATTTATAAATAAATAATTAAGTTATGATTAAGTATATTTATTGACTGCAGTAGTAGAACATTAGGTCACACAAAAATTATATTGCTTGTGGAGTCAGAGGGAGAAAGGAACATCTCAGCAATAACTATTACAGATTTGGCTGTAATAGCTAGCTACACTGGGGTAATAGGAATTAAAATTTTGGCCATAATAAGGATTACAACGCACTCACTATTATTCAGAGCAACCATCTTAATGTGATGGACCAAAAATAAACTTGCAATGTCACATTTAAAACAACAACCAAACATGCTTAAGTTTAATCAGCAAATGCTACATTGGATATGGCAAAGCAGAAACAGCATTTAAGAACTACAATAACTACAATATTATTATCAATAGGATGATTAGTATATATAATACGATTAGTTTTATTTACAAATAAATAATTTAGTTATGTTTAAGTATGACTATTTACCGCAATAGTAGAATATTACGTCACACAACAATTATATAGCTGGTCGATTGAGAGGGAGAAAAGAGGGGCATCTCAGCAATAACTATTACAGATTTGGCTGTTGTACAGATATTTATATATCTTTTAGAGATATTTAGGAGATTTCTTTTATTTTTCTGTATTTATTTTGATTATGCATATCTGATCTGATATGCTTTCCTTAGATTGTCATCCATTCAAGCCTATAAATAGGCTCCATGTACTCTTATTTATTTACATTGAAATATACAGAATTACTCTCTTCCACTTCATTCACATGATATTAGAGCCGTTACCCCATGCTGCTAAAATTTCTCTAAAAAAAAAAAAAAGCCACCAGCCCAGATCCAACGTTGCCTAGCCCCATCCAACCCAGATCAAATCCGGCGTCCTCTAGTTCACCCAGCCCCTCCAGCCTAGATATGGTGTTGTCCAATGTCGCATAATCTCATTCATCCCAGAGCCAGTGATGACCAGCCAAGATTTGACACCAGTTGAGCTCCTTGGTCCTCTAGGAAAATTTTGGGACAGCAAAGAATATTATCCGGCACTCTATTTCTATGTCCGGACAATAGGTTCGATTAATTGCTAGTGCTGTAACAACCTTAGGCTTTTAGTATGAGGTGGTTTATTGATGTGATTTTTTAATTGTGTTGGATTATTGAACTATTGAGGTTGAGTTACTTGAAGGAAAATATTGTGGTAGTTTTCTTATTATTATTGGAGAATGGGTGATCCTAAGAAGAGTAATATTGTGACAACTGAGGTGATTTCCTCTTCTTCTAATCAAATCACCGAGAAGAAGCTTGAGGGCAATGCAACTTTCAACGATGGAAGAAAATTGTAAAGCGAACGTTGATCGGCAAAAATCAGCATATACACTTGACTGGGCTTAAACCCAAGGATAATGCAACTTGGAATGCTGTTAATGCACATTTTCATGATTAGATGCTGAACTCTATGGAGAGTGAAATAGTTGATCTGGTAATTCACTGTGGGAGTATTTGCGTGTATTGTATTCTGGCCAAAATAACCCTTCATGGATTTATGATATATCGCAGGAGTTTTACCAAGTTGAGAGGAATAGGTGTTCCATTACACAGTACTTTGTTGATTTTACAAGGATGTATAAGGAGTTGAATGCTCTTCTCCCTATTTCAACTAATGTTCAGCAAATGCAACTTCAAAGAGTACAATTGGCTGTAATGGGATTCCTTGAGGTCTCGTTCTAGACTATGAAACTATTAGATCTTAGATTCTTAGAGGAGAGATTATTGCATCACTCACAGATTTGCTCAATTTTTTCGGGTATCTCATGATCTTCTCAAGACACCACGTCTGTAGTAGATAGATTAGCTCGTGTCCTAGTCTCGAATCGGTGGTGGTAGGGGTGATGGAGGAAACCATGGAGGACATAATGGCCTTGGTGGCTGTGGTGGCAGCCGAGGTACAAGAGCAAGGAGAGGCCAAGGCCAACAGCAACATTATGGATAGTCCCACTTTTTTATTGATAGCTTAGGGGCCATTCAGATAATACTAAGGGGTACTTTTCTACACATTTTTCTGGTTTTATGACTCAACATGGTATGATCGATGAATCTTCTTGTTCTAAACACCACAACTAAATTGTGTAGCTGAAATGAAGAATAGGAATTTATTAGAAGCTATCAAGTCCTTGTTTTGAGACCCCAAAACCTTTAGGTCTGATGCTGTCCTGACCGCATGCTATCTTATTAATTGCATGCCTTCTTCTGTTTTGCGAGGTGGTATTCCATTTTCTACTTTGTTTCCTAATCAGTCATTATTTGTCTTACCACCCCATATTTTTGGCTATCTGTTTTGTTTGTGATCATCGACCTGGAGTATCAAAACTTCATCCTAGGGCCATCAAGTGTATGTTTCTGAATTATTCTCGTACTCAAAAGGGATATCGTTGTTATTATGCATCATCAAGGAAATACTTTATAATTGCTAATGTTTCATTCTTTGAATCTACTCCTTATCATGATCTTCCAGTCACTAATTTTGAGGTGGATGAAAATTTACATGTGACAACCATTCGGTCAACTACTCCACCTTCACCGGTATTTGCACAAGAACCACTTCCTATCAATGTCTATACCTGGCGTCCTCAAGTAGCTATTGCTCCCCCTTCCTCTTGTCACTACTACATCATCTTCAGCTCTAGATCCGCCATTAGCCGACCCTTTTCTTGTGTCTGATCTTGATCTTTTTATTGCTCATCGCAAAGGTATATGTGCTTCCACTCAACATTCTATTGCAAACTTTATCTCATATTCTTCCGTGTCTCCTTCCTTTCGGTCCTTTTTATCTACTGTTAAACAATATCATCTCCCCAAGTCTATAGCTAAGGCATTACAAAGCTCTGGTTGGATGACGGCTATGGGGTTAACTATCTAGACACTTCTTTTCCTATTGCCAAGCTTACATTTGTTTGTATTTTGATCTCTCTTACTGTCACATATAACTGGCCTTTGTTTCAGCTTGACGTCAAGAATGCTTCTTTACATGGTACTCTTTACAAGGAGGTGTATATGAAGCAACCTCTGCGGTCTGTTGCTTAGAGGGAGTCTGGGAGACTAATTTGCAAGCTAAAAAAGTCTTTGTATGATTTGAGTAGTCCCTATAAGCATGTTTTGGATGATTTTTCAAGGTTGTACTCTGTTTTGAACTGTCTAGATATGGAAATGATCACTCTATTCTTTTATAAACAATCAGGGCAAGCTGTTCTGATTGTGTGTGTTGATAATTTTATCATCACGGGAGACGACTTCGTTGGTATAGCTGAACTAAAGCTCTATCTTCAGCAACAGTTTTGGACTAATGACTTCGAAAAGTTGAAGTATTTCCAGGGAATTGAGGTAATGTAGTCATAGAAAGGTATTGTTTTGTCACAGCAAAAGTATGTCCTGGATCTGCTCACCGAGACCAGCATGTCGGGATCAAAGCCTATTGATTCACTTACGGAACAAGGAGTCAATCTAGTTGTTGAGGAAGGAGAGACTCTTGGTAATCCTAAGAGATATAGAAGACTGGTATGTAAGTTGAATCATTTCACAATTACTCCATTAGACATTGCCTTTCTTGTCAGTGTTGTAAGCCAATTTCTGGCTTCCCCCCGTACATCTCACTGGAATGCAGTTATTCAGAATTTGAGGTACTTGAAGAAGGCTCCAGGGAAATGAATTGTTTACTAAAACCATAGTCATGTCAGAATTTAAGGATTCTCTTATGCCGAATGGGCAAGGTCTCCATATGATAGAATATCAACCATTGGTTATTGCACCTCGGTTGGAGGAAATCTAGTGTCATGGAAGAGTTAAAAATAGAGTGCTGTTGCCTGCTCTAGTGTTCCGTCAGATTATAGAGCCATGGCACAAGTGACATGTGAATTAGTGTGAATTCAGCAGCTATCAACCAAGTTAGGCTTTAAAACGTCATCTCCTATATATGTCTCTATGGTGTGATAGATAATAATGTAGCATTACATGTAGCTTCCAACCCTATGTTTCATGAGAGAACAAAACACATTGAGGTTGACAATCATTTTATTCGATAGAAGCTGCAAAGTGGAGTGATTCTTCCAAATCACAATAGAACCAGTGAACAACTTGCAGACATCTTCACTAAACCTTTGGATAAAGGGAGGATAAAATAATTTTATCACAATCTGGGCATCATTATTATCTATGCTCCAACTTGAGGGAGAGTGTTAGAGATATTTAGGTGTCATCACAGAGATATTTAAGAGATTTCCTTCAATTCTCTGTATTTATCTTAAATAAGCTTATCTGATCTGATTTGCTATCCTTAGATTGTCATCTATTCAAGCCTATAAATAGGCTCCTTGTACTCTTTTCTATTTACATTGACACATACAAAATTTCTCTCTTCCACTTTATTCACAGCCGTAATAGCTAGCTATTACATGGGGTAATAGGAATTATAATTTTGGCCACAATAAGGATTACCACGCCCTCAAAATTATTCAAAGTAAACATCTTAAACTGATAGATCGGAAATAGACCTGCAATATCATTTTTACAACAACCAAACATGCTTAAGCTTAATTAGCAAATATTACGTTGGATATGGCAAAGCAGAAAAAGCATATTACACAATCTAGATTGGCAAGAATAATAGGAGTTACTGCACGTTAGAGTTAATTGCATCCTGAAGCACACTCGTTGGAGGATCACAAAATATAACAGTGAAGGAAGAGATTCAACCTGAGAGGCAAGTCGACTAGAATATGAAACAAGTGATATGTTCTCTAGCATCTCGTTCATCATTAGATCAAATGAGTCTATCGAGATATCCTTTGATAGCAATTCATGCGCATGCTTCAAGACGTCCAACAACTTCTCCAACTCCTGATTTGAGAGAAAATAATGTACATAATGATGAAAACTCAGGATCTCCCTAATTTCAAAAACTTGATTGACAAGAGCCATGAAAAGAACCTTACCACTATTGCACATAAATCCTGGGACTCAAAACGATCAAACAAAAACTCGAGATTCTCTCTGAAAACTTTGTTCAGCCTTTCCGTAATCAGACTTCTCAAGTCAACAGTCCTTCCAAGCAACTACACATGGGGCCAGAGAGAGAGAGAGAGAGAGAGAGAGACAGAGAGAGAGAGAGAAGCAAAAAAATATTTCAAAAAGTAAATAATTGTTATTTTGAGAGATAGAAAGAGGAAAGAAACACATGGATGTGATAAAATAAGTACACCAATGTTTAAGTGGGCGAATGGGTGTATTTTCAATATATCCAATTGCAAGAGGAATCATTCACCTCACATGGAATATATTAATTTTTGAACTTGTAGAACAGACCACATACACATCATGCAGATCATATTGAAGATATCCAAGACTTTGTTCCCTTGGGTGACAAATGAAATGATAAGAAGACCATTCTTGTGGTGGTCAACCAGTGTTCAAGGTAGTGATTTTCTCACTTGCAGCATAATGGAGGTGCATTATCCATCTATTTTCTTTTCATACAATATCAGCATGTCTATTTCCTCCAACATTGTCGAACCCAGACCAAGAAAAGAGTATGCTGTGTCCAGCCCCTTTTTCAATGACCTTTACATAGAAAGTGCATAGGATAGTGCAATGATGGAGCTTGCTCGTTTACTGAACTGGAAGCACCAGTTAAGGTCTAGATTTAGTGAGAGAATTCGTACTTGACGTTAGAACCTCATATAAATCCAGGAAAAATCTAGCAATTGGCTTTTTTGAATGACTGGCAGCACACATCATTTCCACAACAAAAAGGAAAAAAGATGCAGAGCGCTCGATAATGACATTTGAATTAGACTGACCTTCACTCTAGTCATCTTCAATAATGTGGTAAACCTCATAGGCTGGATGGAAAAATTTTCTCCATTATCCAAGGCAAAGAGAAATGATGGATCAAGCAGCTCGCTACAAGATTTTGACATCAGTGAAAATTGGTAAAGAATTTGTATTTCAGTAATTAAGATAGAGACCGCTTTGCTTACCTTGCTGCCCAACTCTTGTAATATGTGAAAATACTCTCACACAGCTTTGACACGAAAATATCAAAACAATGGTCCACCTGTTAAAGGAGAAATTGAACAAAAGCAAAACGAAGCTGGATGAAGCAAATAAACGATGAGTGTCATCAATTTTACGTATGACAATATAGTTGCAACCTTGGTGACCCGAGGCTTATGTTGCCTGATGGGCCTGACTTAGTTATGGACAATGGCTTCAGAAATGAGGGCATTATTAATAACAACATAGTTTCATCAAACATATCCTTGTTCCTATATTCCTGACAAATGTATGAATGAGCAACTAGGAAATAGCACAATGGAGGATAGATAGACTGAGCAACCAGGAGATAAGAAAACTCTTAATCATATAAGAAGGTAAAAAGAACGTTTACCTGCAGATATTAAAGACAGAATTCCTACAGCGGTCATAATTCCTACCTTGACATCCGACTTTTGCAGACATATTCCTGTCGGTAGTTTCTAGACTTTTGAGGTTTAGCAGTTCCATATATCATGCACATTTTCCAGTTCCTCTCAATGCATACATAATTTAGGTTAGTCATGCATAAAGGTAGGTTATAATAGGAAACTTTGGCTACATATTCCATTATGTAGTACTTGCTTTAAGCTGTCTTTTATTCTCTGCTAGTTGTGATCATGACTCGCTTGTTCTGTTGGTGCAATGCATCTTGCACCTAACCATTGTCTGTACATAATGTTGAAAGTATGGCCATCTATTTTACAAGGTTTTTTGTTTTGATACTAATAAAAGCACTACAACGTGAGGATGTGAAAACATATGCCAGCAATAGTGGCAAACTTCTAAAGTAATCACTTCCATCAAGGAAGTGCAAATTGCGTAACAAGACTATGGAATGTTCTTTAAGCAATTATTGGTTGTACTAAAGCTCCTACAGAGCAGTACAACCATCCAAATTCAAATATGGGAAGTTCTCCAAGCCATAGTAGCTCAATTTTTACAGCGGGGAAAGCACTTCATAAGACATGAAAGAGATTGCATGTTCCAAGAACACAAGAATTTTCATCCGCACATGTATCGGCTTACGAAAAGATTACAAACTATATCTACCCTCCTGAAGCAATGTTATTCTAAGCTGCAGTTTTGATAGGTCATGTGGCTACAAGAAAGATTTATAATTTCTGCGCTGAATTGTTCTATTATGACACTCTAAGCTGCACAAGGGTCAAGAAAAACAGGCAATACGGAAAATTGTATCAGCTAAGGACATAGTTGAACCAATTTGAGTCCTACCAAATCAAGACAAATTCCCTCCTCCTTTCTAAACTTTTTTAGAACCCTAAAATACCGGTAATCTTAAATTGTCTCTCTATGGCATGACACACCAATTGGTAACAATTTGATTTTCACGATATGAAAACAACAATGGTGAAAAACCTTGGTATTTGAAGCTGTCTGACAGTTTCAAAGCTTACATATATTCTATAATGCTGCTATGGAAGACAGCGCAAACACTCAAGCATAAATTAGTGAACGTTGCCACAGCTTCACAATTCAAGGTTAAGAAGTCGACACACCTCAGCTTCAATTTCATCATAGAGGAACCGTTGTTTCAAGACAACCAATGCCTGCTGAGCCGAATCATTATAGATGTCAAGAGGCATCAGTACTCTTTCAAGAAGTCCAGCATTGTGAGACTCTAATACATGATCCACCAGCATCCAGGGAAGAGAGCATTCAATAGGAAACTGCAAAAGTAGAAAGACATGGAATTGGTGCAGAGGATAACAGAATGAAAACAAGGGATAGTAAAAGTTGGAAAATAAAAATGTCTTCATGGAGAAGGCCTATTTGTATATACATTTGAGATCTTAGCATTGTACTGCATGCCTTGTTTGCCATGAAGCATTTCATTATAGCATCTTGTAGTAATGTGCATTAATTTGATGCCTATTTTTTTACCCTATAGAAATGATGAACAATGGAATTAGTCTTTCCAATTATTTAGTCATTTTTTCTTACTATAACAACTATGGGTTGATGATTCTTGAAGTATTATCATTACAGTTTGCTCTGACCACAGTACCCGACCAATGTACAGAGCAATGCAAAGCAATCTGAAATATCTGGTCCAAGTTATGTTGAACAACCATTATAATTTAAAGCAGGGACACGCCCACTTTCCAATGGAATTATTTGGATTGCTTTGGCCGAGCAATTGCGGCTCATCTGTAACTTCTCTTGATTGAAGCTACTGAAAATCCATGCAAATAAATGTCTCTCTATGCAAGTAAGTTTTTGCACCTATGCATGTATTTATGTGTGACTCCAAGTATTTTATTGAATCAATGACTTTTTTAAAGATCTTGTCCATTGTATTTCCAACAGTGGTCCCTGAGGCAAACTGTGTCAATGCTTTAGGCAGCTACTTTAAGACAGTCCCATCTTTAACGTAGTGATATTAGAAACAAAATGTAACTAAACTGATATCGATTCATTCTTAAATAGCACATATTGTGTCAGCAAAAGTTGCAGGTTAGACAGGAACCCCACAGTTGATTCACCAATCATCCACCAAAAGAATACTAGCATGTGAATATTATATTCTGTTTCAATTCTCTCTGTTTGGTTTTTCATTAAAGAGGTTGCTCAATTGCAAGGGAGCTTTCCTTTCTTTTTATATGTTGATCAAATTCAAGATAAAATAAAACCCTAGTTCTTTACCAAGCAAGCAGGTACCTATCTGAGTAACAATAAGTATCACTGGAAATCTAAAGCTCAGGCGTAACTAACAAATTTCCTTGGATTCTTTTACAACTTAGGTAGTCCTTTGATTAATGACTCCAATGCAATATATCGGATTCTCTCGACAGTTTCAGCCATTCAATTTCAGTCTGGTTACAAGTACTCTCTAGCTTGACATATAAAAAAAGGTGCCTAGATTGCATTTTATTGAGAACCAACAAGTAACAATAATTAAGCCTTTACTCAGGGAGCAGCGTGGGCTTGATGGATCCTTCTACAACATTACAGATTATCCATTACTATTCATCCCAATTTCCAGTTAACAGAAAGTTTCACCGATACAAAATAATGTAGTTAATTAAGCTGCAAAATTACCATCATATATTAAAATCGATAAAGAGTTCATTCCATTCCAAATCCCAACAATGTCTGGAAAACTTCCCGCGGCTTTCAACCTCTCAAGCCAGAACTAGAAAGATCTTTCTATTATACGTAAAGGCACATGCAATCTTCCACTTTTTCTGCATTTGTCAAAGGATTTATAAATAAAAACTAATGGGGATCCTATGTAAGACTCTTGTGAGAATTTGAACTATCTAACCATCTATCTAACAAAGAGGCAGAATAAAAGTCTGAGAGAGAGAGAGAGAGAGAGAGAGAGAGAGGAGAGTTAATGTAGGACACACCCAGAGAAAAAAAAGAACATCTCTTTAACAAACTCAATTTTCATTTTCCTTCTGAAGAGTTTCATAAGTACATTCACCTCACAATATCAAAGAAAGTCAATAAAAGACTCATTCCCGTATTATAACTACACTCATAATTCCCATGTTCAAGAATCTGGTTAATTTATAGTGGAATCCAGGAATAGAGGGAAAATTCCAAATCAAGGTTTGAAGTGCCCTTATTTTCTCAAATAAGGACTTGAAGTAGACATTGTTTCAAATAAGGACCTGACCTCGTTGGTTAGCTAAATATTCAAATAAAAGACTGAAGCGGCCATGATAGTTTCAAGTAAGGACTTGACCTCGTTGACTAGCTAAATATTCCGGCCAATCAAGGGCATTTTCGTCTAATACAATTTAATTTTAAATATTATTTAAATTATATTTATTTAAAAAAAAAGGAAGGAAATCAGGTGACGACTAAGCCCTCGCCATTGCCGCCTTGCCATCGCCGAGAAGGCCCAGCGATGGTGCGGCGGCGACAGTGATACAAAGCCCTCACTGATTTCCCTTCCCCTTCCTTTTTTTTTTAAATTTATTTTTTCATCTAATTCAATAAAAGGAAAAAAAATTCAAAAAAGTAGAGGACGAAATGTTCTTATCAGCCGGTAGGTTAGATTCTTCTTCAAGACTTGAGACTGACATGGCAACTTCAGGCTCTTATTTGAAACAATGTTCACTTCACGCCCTTTTTTGAGAAAATGAGAGCACTTCAAGCCTTTATTTGATACAATGTCCACTTCAGGGCCTTTTTTGAGAAAATGAGGACACTTCATGCCCTTATTTAAAATTTTCCTGTAAATAGATGTGTAGAAATGACGGACCAACTTCTTTTCCAAAGCAAACTGACAAAAATGATGTGAAAAATCGGCCTGTGGTTCCTAACAGATAAATTACGGCTAAAACACTAGGTCAATTGCTCATGTGACTGGGGTACTAAAAACATCTTGTCTAAAGATATCTAGGAAGCCATTTCTCTGAATCTTCTGAAGATAACTACAGGACTCTGCAGGCATCAAATCTTGTATTTGAAGCCAAAACATTACAATATTAGTTTTATAATTGTAAAGTTGATCTTCTGACACAGAGTTCATATAAACATTGATTGCAAAAAGGTTTTTCTTGATTAACAGCCCGTTGCTATTTGTAGGGACTGACTTCATTATAATGCATGTGGTGCAACCTTAATTGACCAAATCTGAGAGAATAAAAGTCCAACCAAGAAAAGAAGAAGCAAGTTCTCGCAACTCATGACCCAAAAACAAGCCCCCTATCTCAGATTTCACCATTAGTCCCCCATCAGAGATGCCCTAGGATGAATTCTAGTGTGAGAATGCACGAGTTCCAGTATCCACAAGTTGTCAGTTTACCTGAATAACACGAGAAGACTCCAAGTAGAACTCTCTAAACCAGAGAAAACCAAGATCACTCAAAGTCACCAATGTCGCTGCAGCACAACAATACGAAGCTAAATTAGTCCAAATGCTTTCTGTGTATTGTCTACAGCAATACAAGTAAACAGTAATTGCTGCTAACTGTGAAAGAAAGTTTATTTGTCCCAAGAAATGCTGACATGTCTATAAGTGAATGAAATCACACCAAATGTCGTCAATGGGGCCAGGGAATCCAATAAATGAAACGGTAACAGAGGGGAAAAGGAACAACCAACAAAAGGACATTCATTTCCTTCTGTCTATTTCTAACCAACTAACTTTGATGGAAGCAATAATCAAGTCTTATGGCTTGCCCTCATTGGAAGCTCAATTAGGAATCTTATTGTGAAATTTGGATTACACATCGAGCACGTGATTGATGTGGTTATCCAAACAACAACAATAACCACTATAATAATAATAATGGTATTAGCAAGATAGAGGAAAGCAATGCAGTTATTACATATGCATAAGATATATATTCCGGACCAAAAGGCATTCTCTATCCTATTGAAGCATTTAGTTTCTCAACTAGCAACTGTAAAGTTTGACCACTAAGGCAAATGTAAAATAGCTTCTCCATTCACAATGCTGATCCATTTCATCTGCTAGTGAAACTGTGGGATGCTGGTTGTTGAGATCAGCAGTATAATTTTAGGGAAGGTAAAGTTGAAGTTATTGAAACAGTCTTCTAGTCTGCATTAAACTCCTCTTAAACACTATTTTCACAAAGTGACATTTGCCGTATAGTTTGACATAACAGAATGTGCAGGATTATAGAAAAGTAAGACGCACTGAAAGGAAGAAAGATTAAAGAACTTGAGCACATCAAACTGTAGATGAAATGCATGAGCTCTAATACAGTGCAATTGAAGCAGCAATTGACTCTTTGTCATAAAACCGTACTAAAACAAGTAAAACAAAACCTATGTTTGCAACCCATTTTGGAACTAATTGCGTGTATGACCCGCTTTGGAACCAATTGCGTGTACGATTTTAGGCAAATATAATTCATCTTCTCACCTCCAATTTTTTCTGACCTCTGGTCAAGAATGGAAAAAATTAAACAGCAACATGAGTAAATGGATATATTATCAAGGCTATTAATCGGAACAACTTAATAACTCATTTTAATAAGTTAAAATGAATCTTTTCCATATTATATTTCACATTTGTTTCCATTTAGCATATACATTTTCAGAAAAGTTAAAGCTACGTGATCAAACTAACGTAAACATTTATATGCACATATCTTTCCAAGTTTCTGAAGAGTAAACTGTTACATTGTACTAAACAAAAGAGACTTTTTCCTCAAGGCTAAAGTTTCAGAAAACATTAAATACAATTTTTAATTGTTTATATAAACAATATATAGACAAATGTATATTCTTTACATGATTATTCTCAACTTGTTTAAATTTTTTCAACAATTGTGTAACATTTTTAGTTGAAAAAACTATATATATATCAACGGTGAATTGCATTATTTCAAAATTGAAAAACAGAATTGATCTGCCCATTATGACAGCATGTGCTTCTTAGCAACTTTATATAGGTAAAGTAGAAGTATGTGAGACAGTCTTCCAGTCCGCATTGGACAACCGCTTAAGGCATTATTTTTCCCAAAGTGATGGACCATAGCTTGAAACAATAGAATGCGAGGGATTATAGGAAAGTAAAATACATTAAAAAGATGCACTGAAAAGAGGAGACAACAGATCTTGAGCACATCTATCTAGAGATGAAATGCATAAGCTCTGATACAATGCGATTGAAGCCGCAGTTAAACTGGTAGAATTGCCACCCATCTCATTGATTAGTTCTGTTACCATCAGATTATAAAAATGCTGACAACCATGCACTTAAATCAAGCACAAAGCCTACAAGATGAATTGGTACCTGTATAGTCCAACATATGCAGGAAAAAGCCAAGCTTGTAAAAAAATGTCTCCAACTGTTTCATGTCATTGACGGGGATCTCAGAACCACTGTTACCAAAGAGTCCCCCAGGCTTCCTAAGATTACCACCAGAAACAACCTCATAGATTAAGAACTGCAGGCAATGGACCTGAAAAATGTGACATTGGAAAATTAGACTCGTCCTCTACCAATTGCATATACATGCAGCAAACTTATTAATGACACATTTAATACCATTAAATAGTGCTTTAATGCACACTACCCCAGAGCACATTTCTCAAGTGGATTAACATCTGTAACCCTATGCTACTACTGAGCTTAACAGAACATTGTAAGATTCAGTGCAAAGTTTCTTCACGCACGGCAGCATAAGATAGAGACATAAACACTTGCACGCATGCATGCAGATGCACACATGTGCAAGTATAAAGAATACATAGCAGAAAGTATGCATGACATGCCGAAACATACAGAAAGAGAATATAGTAACTCAAACAAATCAATCTGTATAACTGCAAAAACTGAAAAAATGGGACAAGGGAATTAACACCAAAGTACTATTACAAACTGATGAAGAAAGATTAAAGCTTTAGAAAAACCTGAGCAGCTGTCGGTGCCACTGGCCTTGGATAGAAAAAGTTCCCTTTGCTTTCTTCACCTCCAGGCTGTAGCGATTGCAACTCTGGCTCGGACTTGCTTGTGTTTGCCATCCAGTCTGCTGAAAGAGTTCGCATGTCTGAGAGAATCCTACCAAACAGAAATTAGACAAAATAAAAGACGAGAATAAATGGATAATTTAGCAAAGAACAAATAAGAATCTTACATAATCGAACAAAATAATAATTTCACAAGAATCATCTAGGACCACATATGACAACACAGTGATGTCATAAAGGATGACATCAAAAAGTTTTGGAAATACTGATAGTAGAGCTTTCGACACTTTGTCTAATTTCCATGACCACAGTAACCTCTATGTTTGTTTCAAAGCTCTATACATATTATGTATTCTATAAATATTTTGTTCATAGTTGATATGCATTCTAGTTAGGGTATGAAATTAAAATGTTGACATGGATACTAAATTGCGCACACAGCCAACCAATCCTTTGAAACTTCCGTATTTCCTATTTATCAATTGACCATACAGATATTTTTCAGAGAAACTGTAAAATTGTCTAATACAAATTAACCTCCCTTCCTATATAGACATGGAAAAGCTAGCCTTGAATAGCTTTAAAAAATTACAGGGAGAAAAGGCAATCACAAGCAAATAGAAGCATCCCTTATTCAAAATTAGAGAACTTGAAACTTCCTTATACTCATGCACTTGACAAGCCTGAGGAGCAAAATCTTCCCAAAAGTACCAACAAAGAACTCCTCAAATATGCACCTTGATAGGTCCTTCTTCTTTCGAAACGTTGTTCGCAACATGGTGGCTAGAGTGTTCTGCACAAAATCTTGTACCTCAGCATGTATGGTTTCCCATAAAGCATCAGCTACCAATGTATCACATCTTTGCATCATCGCAGCAGTGCTCTTTATGTAGCTAACAAGTTCAACCAGTGCTTTTCTTTCCTCTGCACTATAATTATACCGAACTACCTGCAATGTAATTCCAGATATGCACTATCATGAAGCAATATTTTTACAGTTAATCATCACTCTGAGCTGCATAAATTAACAATGACCAAAAGTTAAAGCTAAACAGGTCAAGGTCCAAGACTGGGCTATTCTCAGCTTAGAAGAGCCTTGAAGAAAAATTAACAATATCAAGTTCGAACACACCCAGCAGCTGGACCAACTTAGTCTGGCTCTTTACGAGACTAGCATCAACACAAGCAAACAACAAAAGGTCATTTTCCTAATCTGTGACCGAAAAGGAAAGTGCTACTAGAACTGACAAGTGGAAGGGTAACCTCACGTTGAGGATTGAGAATCTCATTGATAGTGTCATCCAGCTGGAAAAGGAGGTTAACAATTTGTTGACTTAATAAAATAGTCGCCTGGAGGCACAAACTGTACATTTTTTATATATCACTAGGTAGATATGGCATACAAGGTTTAGTTAACATTAATGAATCTCTCATCTTCATGATTTTGTTTTCTGAACGCTTCAGTTTGTTCATGGGTTGATAGTCCTGTGGCCCTCGTTAATGAAATTTTTAATTTTAGTGATCCAACAGAAGAAAAGTTAGCTGGACAAGGCTTTATACATTCAGCCGCAAGTGAAGCCAGTAGTCTCCTACCCACTGACCAGTATTAGCAGCTATCACTGCAGAGAAGGGAGCAAATAAAACAAAATGCAGAATAACAGGAACTCCATAATAATGATAATTCTCAAACAACTAGATATAGTACCTTTTCATAGTCAGAACATGATCCTAAAGGTTCATTTGCTTCTAGTGAAACTGCATCCTTGCAGGGCCGAGAAAATTTCCATGCACATTGTTCCCATATACGTGCAGTCCATCTGCTTAAGAGCTGAAATCCTTCCACTACCATATCATACACATTCCCCTTTACCTCTTTGCACCATTCAGCATCTGCACTTTCTGTTGACTTCAGCAACAACAGCTAGCAAAACATAGACAAGCAGAACGTAAATCAAAATTTGCACATTAAGCAAGTAGAGAGACTATCCAGCTGCACATGTATCGAGAAGAGTACCTGATTCACAGAAGAAGCAAAACGAATTGAGAAATCATCATGCTCAGCACGAATGGCTCCAATGTGGTTAACAATCAGATACTGGCGCTGATAAGTGGCCTATGTCAAGGAGTTATCACAGCAAGTTGGCATGATCGACATGATTTTCTAACAATTTTTTCCTTGAAAGAAAAAAACGAAATTTTTGAACGGCACATGACATTGTTTTACTGTTGCCCAAGCTCTGACAACACTAGTGCTGCCACCATGCAGAGATCAGTGAATTTGCGTGGTCAACTCTCCTATTTTAAAATTGACATGCCGTAATTTATTGATGAGACAGACTATGTGGAGTCAGAACACAAGTAACTATGCTAACAACATAAGACTTGAGAGTCGAGATTATAGAACAATTCTCTAGTTGGTAGTCTTATCTAGGACCTTACGGTGAAAATGATGCTTACTAGTACATACAACATTTATCTGTCCAAAGGTTAAATCTATGATGTCTCGTTTTAGTACAATCTATCGCCTCAGTCTATACCTAGGTCCCATTTTGCACAAAAAGAAAAGGCTTAACTTCAGGTAGGATACTCATATAACCAATATATTGCATGCAATTTCTGACAGAAAAAGCCACAAGCTAACTTGATCCTTTTACCTATGGCTACATATATGAATCTCATTAGAGCATGCAATGGAAGGTGGTAATATGGGGAAGAGTGAAAAAATTTACAGGACTTACTATTCAATTTGAATGCTTTTCACATCACAATGTTGAGCTTCAATCTAATCCATTCATTGCGTTAAATTTCTTAATAACTTTTCAAACAGGTTGCTTTGTCAAGAAGACTCAAAATCACAAGGAGAGACATGACAAGGCACTTTATTCTAGGGGAGGAGACTACTCTCTGGTGCCATGTCAGCTTTTAGTCAGGTTTCTCCGATGGGTATGGAGTGATGATTGGAAGATGACTAAAAAGAGTAACTGCTACCACTGAAATAAACTGAAGTTCAGTGATTATGTGAAAGCACTCAAAGCAGAATAGTCTTTCACGAACCTGAAAACTTAAAATTCTGAATCAGAAAGTGCAAAAGAGTTGACTATCAATTGTGCAATAATTGATGCATCATTATGTATGTCTATCTAAAATGGTATCTCTTATTGTGCTCAACGATGCATTTCCTTTTTTATATAGTTCTTAACGAGTAGGTTAGAAATTGATCCACCTCGTGATGCGCAAGCTGACTTTGTACATCTAAAAGAAACAAAAGGCAAAGTCATTGAAACGCCTCAGCTGAAAGGATGTAAAGACCTTAGCATTTAATTAAAAAAAGTGTATGGGAAAGATATATTCAAAGTTTCATGAAGCCACATTTACAAATCACCATCTCATTCCGCAGTCATATATGTATAGATATTGCCGTGGAACTGGAAGTATGACTTCTATGAACGAATGGGATAAAGAAAATCTTCCTGATAACTTGTAGAAAAATTGAAAGCTTAGAACCAGTACTTAAACTTATAAGAGTTAACTGAACTGAAAGAGATCAAGCCAAGAAAGCATCTCCTCAGTACCTAAAGTTGACAGAACAGCAGAGTGACTAATTTAGCAATAACTATTAGATAGTGTTCAGGCAGCATTCATTGACAGGAAATTTAGTAATAACTACTAGATAGTGCACTTTGATTTTTATGCAACCAAGTTATCTTATCAGTTTGCTAGTACTAGGAGCAAAAGATTGTAACAGTCAAAACAAGTATATCGCAACTTTTACAAAGGTAGACAGGATATTCTTGTGCTTCCTTCAGAGGGAGCTCATGTGGCGCTGGAAGAGTGAGAAGACGAGTTTGAGAAGAAAACTTTTGGAAGTAACTTGACAATTCTTTCAGTATTGCAGCCGGAGAAAGATGAAGGTCCGGAAATGCAGGAATTACCGGATCATTCTGCCAAGACAGAAATGATAAAATAAGTCATTTCAACCACAGTGAAGGACTAATTCAGAATAATTATCAACAATCTTAGATGAAAAAATTTATGGCTAATGCACATTTTCCACTCCTATTCTAGTTGATAAACATTTTATTGATGATTGCATGGTTCTGCTCTGTCCTGAAATTCTACTATTCATTGCAGACGTAAAAACACATTATGAGAATTTACCTTAAATATATTGATAAGTCTGTTAATCTTAACCCTTTTGTACAATGATTCACTGTCCTTCTCGGATGATGTTGCCAGCACGACTAGGACGGGCAGAACTCGTAGAAGGATATGCCGCTCAGGAAACAGAAGAGCAAAATCCAATTCCAATGACTCAACAGCAAAAACAATAAGAACTTGTAGAATATCTTCCACACTTGTCTTCGTTAAGGACCTCAAAAATAATCAGATATGCATAGTACTACTATTTAAAAGTAAGCTGATGAGCCAAATCACATTTTGTTGTCGCAGGCAATCAATCAGCAGCACACCGATGTAAGTACAGAACACATATATGAGAATGCATATGTTCTTATGCATCACATTAATTGTCTTTCATACAGAATAAGTGCAATCAGTTGTCATACGGACAGGATACTTATTCACCCGAAACATCTCAACGTGCAAGTTCAATAAGATGGCCCATCTTGTGCTTAAGAAAATCTGTGACAAATGGATTGCATCAAGTCCCAGTTAGGAGAAGTGAACTTGCATAATGAGCAACAAATTTGACATCCGCGATTTTTCATCAGTGTAATGCCAGCATTTTCTGCTTTGGAGCAAACTACTTTGTACCTGCAAATCATCCAACTCCTCCCTCATCGTGTCAACATCTTGCCATTGAACACTGACTTGTGTGAAAGTCCTGAAAATTTGAGAAAAGCCAAGGGAAAGATATTCATCTGAACTCTAAAGCAAATGAGAAGTGATGTCTATGGGATGTAAATTGCATCTAAAAGATGTCAAAAGATTCATATAGTCACACGTATTCTCTAGTCCAGTATTTTTATGAAATGACACTTGGTAGAAAAATACGAGGTCAAAATTCAAACTACAAAGACTTCAATCAAACTTCCGATTTTTGACTTTATTAGCAATCATGCTCGTAGCTTTGCCATCAGATGAAATGCACAAAAGAATCATTCTAAAATTGATGTTTCTAGTAAATGAACGTCATCGCCAAATTAACCATCGATTGGTTTTGCATTGAACCTACTTAGTTTGCTAGAAGCACAAAAGGACAAAACTACTTTAAGCCACTTCAACCATTATTGTTACCTCTAAAACTAAGTTATACTGGATGGCAAAGGCATTTATATTATAAGAATGTGATGAAAGGTATGAGAATTTATATTTTACTATTGAACTGTTAAACTGTTAAACCATTCACCCACTTCCACTTTCAACCAATTCTATACTTCATGGCCAGACCATCTCTAGTATGCTTACTGTAGGGATGGTAGATACTAAAGTTAATTAATGCCAATTTAAACTTTCAGAAGCTGGAGTTCTTTGTATAATAGCAAGGCATGTAATCTACTTGAGTAATTAACGGAGGTTAGTTATTAAATATTTTTGGCTGGGAAAAATGCACCGCAATATTAAACCATGCATAAGTAATGCAATTAAGCACTAAGCATTTCAATTTGTTCAATTGAATCCTAACTTTTACACCAAAAAGTGCAATCGAGTCTCAAACCTTTTGATTGATTCAATTAAATCTGAAACAATCATTGTAAAATGCAATTAAGTCATAAAATTTATGTTCGAATGCAATTTAAGAATGCCACGAAGGCAATTTTTGAGTGACAAGTAGGCAATTTTAGGTATTGTTCATTGTCGAGACTTGATTGCACTTTTTGAAAATATTTATATAACTTAATTGAGCTAACTCAAAGAGTTAGGGCATAATTACATTACATACACGAGGTTTAGAACTTCATGTGCACTCAAACACATGCCAAAATACTTTATACAATCCGTCAATGCCCCCCCCCCCCCCCCCCGGGGCGCTCTCTCTTCACTCTACCTCTAACACCAAGTGGAGCTCTCGGCAAAGGCTACCTGCCCTTGATCAGGGGCCGTCGGTGCTTCCCTTCCGCAATGCCCCCCACCTACTCAGTGCGCCAACAACTCTTCCACCATCATCTCTTTTCTCCTCCGTCAACTCTCTCTGTGTGTACACGTTGTAAATTTGGGCAGCGCCGCCAACCATCAATCTCCTAGAAGCTAATCAAGAAGCTCGATAGATGTGGATAGCGTGGGTTCTGTCAATGGTGAGGAGGTTGACACTGCCATGTTCAAAGCTCAAACGTGGTGGTGGCCAAGTAGTTGATATGGTGGTGGTTTGGTGAAGATATTGTTTGTTTAGATAATAATTAACTATGCATAGAGTGATTTGCATGAACCCACCGATCACAAGTAGGGAAGAGGAAGTTTTCTCCAACCAGGAAAACATGGTCCATAAAAAATTCAATCATCAATAGAATCCTCAAGAAAAACACGACTTGGGTAGTAAGAATGGACATAGATAAGTCTACTAAGTATCCGAGAATTGAGCAGACAAGCATGAGCGAGCGAGCGAGCTAAACCAAATGTCAAGCATAATTAATTAAACTTAGCACCAACATCAGGTAACAATCAGTTGCCTTACCTCTTATACCAAGAAAAATCATTCGGTATGCTTGCTTTTGCATTTTTTAGATGATCAAGTTGTACCAAGATATCAAGTAACTTCAACATTGACCTATTGCAAACAACAGAAAAAGTGTTACAGTCCATTGCATATAACTACCATAATTTTAACAGTAGGTCTCCATATATAAGTGAATTACAATTTACAGTATTTTCAACATTTACAGAAGAGGGAGTCTGCTGAACATTGGAAAAAAAAAAAACTTCAAAAAGACGACAGGAAAGGTAGAATAGATGTAAAAAAGAGGGAATTCAATAAAACCAGAGATGAGTTATGGTTGGGCCATTAATGCGTCGCTCTGGCCTGGAAAAACGCTGCATATCTGCTGCTAGCTGCATTAGAACTTGAGAGTTATACACTGTGGAATATGCAAGTGAAGCCTACCACAAGTGAGAGGCAGAAATTGTCGTACTTTAGATGCAGCTGATGATTGCCACCGTTGAATTTCACGGAGTCGACTCATCTCCAAGTCAAGAACTTGGTATGTCTCCATATACAAGTCAGCTTGACTATGCTTCATAGACTCAGGAAGCTGCATGTTATTACAACAATAATTGTCTTAAACAGGTTCTGTCTAGAGCATAAGCTAACTATTATCTTCAATTGCAAGTCCACAATGTTCTTTTCCATGATATAAAAGTTTTTTGCCAGCTTCTTTCTCTCTTTCTTCCTTTCTTTCTTTTCTTTTCTTTTCGTTTTTTTTTTTTTTTTTGGGGGGGGGAGGGGGAGGGGGTTGGAATAGAGGAACAGTAAACTAAGTTGAGCATTATACTAATTTAAAAATAAAAAATAAAAAACAAAGTTCACTCTGAATACACATGCAATGCTTCATCAAAAAACCATTGTCCCACAAGCATGGTGAACCAATACAAGGCCCTGGCGTCTGGAGAGAAAAGACAATTATCTCAAGATGGAGTTTATAAGAATTTTAACTTTCTACAAAGGGAAATATACATTTTTCTCAAAACTACAACCCTAAGGACCTTGTAGATCTTTAGACATCAAACTCAGTTCTTTGCAAGAAATCTACGTATTCCTCCAATCTACAAAAATAACCTCATTCTATTACCCAAAAATAATTAATTAGAAATCTAGAAAGAACCAGTCTGATAAAACAAGAATTTCCCCGCTTCCCATTCCAAATGTGGATTTTCTGGCAGCACCATATGAGAACCGTGAATATGTGTCTCCACCTTACTTTATGTCAACATAATTACCCATACGATGCTACCGAGAACACAACTGAATACCACTATTATCTAAAACAGCAAAAGTATCCCGCAGACTCAAAATGGAAAGGAAAACCAACCTGAGGAAGCGCCTTCACGCAGCTGCGATATGTGTAGAGTACTGAAGCCATCTCTTTCCCCTCCTGAATAAGAGTGTTCTGTAAACAGTTCCAAATTCCACAATTAGAAAGTACACAGCTAATGACATTACTAGTTTTTCCGAGCATTGAGAAACAAAAATGCAAACTTACAGTGCGCTCGAAAGAGCTAACCGCAAACAGATGGCGAAACCGGGAAAAGCAAAAGGGAAAAAAAAAAGTAAAAATACGAAAGATCCACGCACCAGCTGGTTGAGAGCTTTCGTGTCCTCGGAGAGAGATAACCGGTACGCCGAGACATCGCTATACTCTGCGAGAGAGAGGAGGAATCCACCAGACGGGAGGCGAATGCCGCCGCATCACTTGCCAGTCCACAAAACCGAAAACGCTCGACGAATTCAACACACAACAAACACGCACGCACGCACGCACGCATCCATCCGAATCTCACGTACCGATGGGGCTGTTGGTGGCGCCGGGCTCTGCAGACACCCAGATGGCCGGCCCTTGAATCTCCGGCTGCTCGTCCTGGAAAACAACAAATCCGACGCCGATCGCATTCAGCGAAACGACGACGCCGACGACGGCAGCGACATCGACGCCCGGAGATGAAGTTCGCGGAGAGAAGAGGTTTACCTCGAGGGAGAAGGTGGAGAGAGCCGCGATGGCTTCTTCCACGGGGACCGCCATCGGAGCGCCGAATCTGAGCTCCGGAGACCGTCCGTCGGGATTTGTGCCTGCGGGAATGTGAATGAATGCGATGGAGAGCGGGAGGTTGGAGGTGACGTTGATGGAAAGCTTGTGGACTGGCGAGAGGGACTCGGATCGCGACTCGCCGGTGGTCGGAGCGAGAAACTGAGCTGACTCGCTGTCTGAAATGGACAGAGCTTGGAGAGCGGTTGGTGCCTGGGTTTAGAGAGAAATCCAACGGTTTGTAAACTTTGATTATTACTATTATTATTATTATTATTATCATTAATCAAATTTTCTACCTTTTATTTTTCCTTAAAAAATTCGCAATTCGAAAAGTGATTTTTAAAATTTTACAAAAATTGTATTAATCTACATGTTGGTATGTATATATTTTTGTAGAAAAGGTAACAACTATAATCACTTTAGTAAATTAATTAGTTTTTTTATCAACTGTACTTTTTCAATATGAATTTAGGGATAAATTTTGTGCTATTATATGTAATTTAAAGACATTCTTTCAAATCGTTAATACATAACATTCATTGAAACTAAGTTAAATATGTTTTCAGACCAAAAGATTTGTTAGTCATGTTTTGTAAATTATATCTCCCATGGAAAAGTAAACCATTATCCTTCTATTTTCCCAAATTTGTTTTGGATATATATAAGTTTAACACTTAAGTAAGGATTCGTGTGATCTTCATAGGCTAGTGAGTGGTAAGTTTCACGATTGATTCATGTTTTCAATCATATGAACTAATACACTTACTGATAATTCATGTCGCATGGACAAAAAAAATCATATTCAATTATTGATTATATAAAAAACAACAAGGCGTTTCAACAGTGCATATCTATTTCTAAAACTAAAAAGAATTAACTTCTTTAACATTGGCATCATGCGCAACATGCATCTTATTGATATTGCTTATGCCCATTTTTTTGCTACATCTATTTTTGTAGCCATTGACATAGATAATATTAACACTGCTTTGCCCTTTTTGTAATTAGTCAGATCCTCTATGGCAAGGAACACTGTATAGCATAAAACATTTTACAAAAAGAAAAAAGAGGTGGTTTATTTTTTTTCTGGACTTTTCAAAATAAAAGAACCTAGTAAGTCGGCTTGCATGCGAAATTAGTGGAAAATTGAGATGGAAGGCAAGACAAATCATGCTTGCTCTTTGCTTCAAAGACAAGTCAATCGAATCATTTGAACTTTATAGAACACTAATAAAAAAGCCAAATGCGATTGCTTCGGCATGAAGCTGAGACAATGATATGTCCTTTTGAAAGGTTACTTCCCCACGGACTCCGGAAGGTTTGGTCACACGAGACCAGATCGTCACTTCGAGATTTTAGCAAGTTTCGATCAAAACAAGGCACGGTCATGCCGAGGGATGTGTCAAGCGGTATAACAGAATTAATTTTGCGAGTCGTGTCTTCTGGAAAAACCATCTCTACAATGACAAACAAGCATGAGAGGTCTCTTGCATTTTCGTCTACTATTGGAAAAGCTCCCCTCGATGACATAATTAAGATGTACGAAGAAAATGCGACAATTTCGCTTGTTTTCCGGGGCGTACAAGAGGCGACTTTGGATCCAATAAATAATAAAAGTATAAATCTACTACCAAAACGGCCCCATTCAACTATAAGACTAAGGTATGTACAGTTCAGATTTCATCTCTCTGATGCGTCTCATCGGTATGTCGAGTTCCCTTTCTTTCCAGCAAAGTCCTCGAATGTAAACATACCTTGGGATCTCACTCGTAATCATCTTCATCATGACAAAAATCGGCTTCGCCCTTGCAATCAGCTTTGTTGATAATCTCAAGCCCCACATTCAGGTATCTGGAGTACTCGTTGATACCCTGATACAAACTCTGATAACCCTTGAATGCAAGGATCTATTCGGGCACATCATCGGTGACACTATCAATGCCTTGCCGTGCAGAAATGACCCTGTCCAGGGTCTGATCAGGCACCGTGATTCCAGCGGTCTCCATGTCTGCAACAATGGCTACTGCAGCATCCAATTCTCCAAGATCGAGACACAGTGAAATGATTTCGTCATATAGAGGACTGCAAAAGAAGAGGGAAACCATTTTTTGTAAGGTGGATATTACAGCCTCTTTTACTCCTTCAAGTATCTAAGCATCCATTATAGTTCCCCATACTTGGCAAAATTTCATCATGGTAGTCCGACAGAAGAAAAGCACATTTCGAATTATTTCCTACTAAAAGAAGCACGGAACGTGTTAGTATTTAACATGTTCACATATTTTCCTCTGTCCATTCCTTTTCTTCTAACATAAATACAAACATGCATGTATCGAGGCACTTTCTGCTCCCCTCAATACCATGGAGATGGTAAATGTGTAAAGAAAAATCACCTACTCTTTTCATGCTAGTTAATCTTGACCCTAAAATCAGACGAATTTTGAGAGAGTATCCCACATGTCAAGTAGCCAAAATTTCAAATAAGGCCATGAAACCCACACATGATTGATTTAAGAAATCCATTTCAATAAACTTTCAAGAGATTTATGGTGTTGAATGTGTTGGTATTCCATGAATATAATATACCCTGCTCTACATCAAGAGAAGCAATGGGACCACATCCAAATGATACACGAATAAGCTTTCAAGTTAGACTTACAAAAAGCTGATCATATTGAAATAAAGACCCTTGCTCAAAAAGTGAAGAGAAGGGGCAGAGTATGCAGCAGCATAACAAATAAAGCTTTCAGATCATGGCAGGCCAAAAACCAATACAGATGAAAATGAAACTCTTTGATCATGATATGACAAGGTAATGAGAATCCAATACCTCCCAAGCACATAACCAAGACTATGTGTAGTTTGCAAGATCTTCAAGAAAGCTGATGGCAGAGGAGCCCTTATAGCTGCACGAAGTATCATGGCACAGTCCCCAATAGTGGGTTGCCCACCCAATTCTATTACCTGAAAAAATTTCAGTTGGCCAATAAAATTCTTGTGAAAGAAGAGTTATCAAAGTTTCCCTTACTTAATAGCTAATTTTTTCAAATTAGCAAGTCCCAACATCTCAAGAAGGTTCAGCGAACAGCAGCACTTGCTAAGGTCCTTAACCCATCCTGCAATGAGTTTCAATGCACATAGCTTTTGTGGAGGGCCTACAATATTCATGATATTATTGACCTACTAGCAAAGTTCATTCAAATTCTTTCAAGAACAGAAAACCATTGATAATACTACTACTCACGGCATATTTTAAACTTACAATAAAATGATCTAATTGCGCATTTGTCAAATTTTCCAAGCTATTACATCATTGAGGGAACTTAGCTGCATTGATTACTAATAAAATTATAGTTTCTAAAGTGCTATCTGAACTGCTTGACTTTAGCATTCAAAGGCCAAGTAATTAAAGGTGATCGTACTTAAAGCACTTTCAATCTAAGTAATTTTCTATAAGCTACTCATAATATTTCAGTACCTGCTCTACAATAAATCACATCGCTCAAGGGAATTAGATTAAAGTAGTTCCCAAATTAAGAGGAAAGGGGCAAGCAGTGAAAGAACAATCTGGCATAAAGGAAACATTGTGGCATTGAAAGAACAGAAGAGCCAGGTACAAGAGACAGTGAACATGCCTTTTGCATTGTTTTTATTGCCAACTCCACTTCCCATTCCTGAGACCACCTCTGAGGTGGCCTGCTCTTCAACTCCCTCTCCCATGTCCAACCCCAAGCATCAGCTATTGTATACATATCTGACACGTCAAAAACTTTCCTTTCGCGCAGTTCCTTAAATGCCTCAAATATATCCTCAGGAAACCAATCCTCATCCTTGTCATCCTGCATGAATAGCAGTACAACCAATAGATTGAGTTTAATGGCTCTAGCCATGCAAAACAGGATCATGCAAAAAGAAACCAAGTACAACCTGGAAATTACACATCGGCATGATTTTTATTTCGAACAAGTATTCTAGCTAGAGTATAATCATTTCAACAGCTCACCTGAGGTATTGAACAAAGAACATAGACAAGGCCCATAAGACCATAAGATCCAACCGCAATAATCAGGAAAATATAGCAGGCAAAAGCCAATAACAGAGTTTGACAAATTCAATGCAGAGTTTGACTAACCAATGTCCCTAACTTGAATATAGAGTTTGAGTTATTTAATGCACAAGTCAAGCAAAAGTTGCCTAATTTTTTTATATTTTTTTTTACCATTGCAAGAACTACATAAACCTATTATTGCCATTGCTTACACAAATCTAATGTCTCGATTATGTGGAACAGAAAATGAAGTAAAGAGACAACTATGAGCACAGATCAGACAATATCTACCTCCACAGATGCTCGAGACACCTTTCTCCGTGATTTTTTTGTTGAGGTAGTTGTTTGATCAGAATCTTTTAGTAACTGGACACCAATCATTTGAAGCGGTTTTTTCGCTTCAGCTTCCTTGTACTTTACCCTCTCTCCATCTGGAATCTCCGTTTCAGTTTGTTCAACTTCCTCCTCCTCATCTCCTTCTTCATCTTCAACATCCTTTACAGCATCTTCTGCAGCATCAACATCATCCATTAAATCTGAAACTTCTACTTGCTCCACCTCTATGGTTTTTCCCTGACTCGTATCCATTCCTTCTCCAAGAAATCGGCGTTTCCAGAACTCTGTATTTCCTTCCTCTAGCTTGATCCTAGAAATAAGTTCGTCCAGCTCTTCATCAACCTAAGACAGAAATAGAAGTCAATGACACCAAGGTAATTACACTATCCATTAAAAATGGGAACT
This sequence comes from Eucalyptus curtisii, assembly GCA_017140595.1. Classification (NCBI taxonomy): domain Eukaryota; kingdom Viridiplantae; phylum Streptophyta; class Magnoliopsida; order Myrtales; family Myrtaceae; genus Eucalyptus; species Eucalyptus curtisii. The sequence goes on from CM029504.1 coordinate 13,822,393, forward strand.
GTACTGAAGTCAAGACAGTCATGCCCGCACGTGTAAGCAATCTATAAAACCAATACAGACAACGTGAAAACTAGTAAACTGTCAACCTCCTCCTCTTCCTCCTCTACAGGAGGAACCCAAAGGGGCCGTCCACGTGAACGGTTTATCCTCCTTGCTTTCTGCACGCGCTGATAAAGAACATTTCTGGTTCCATCTGTTGGCAGATCTTGAGCCTCTAATTCTTCCTTTAATTCAGATACTGTCATCTTACTGGCAGCCTTAGGTTTCAAAACATTTTGATCAGGACCCTTTATAGTCTTTCTTAGTCTCTCCTCCACTCTAATATAATCATATTCAGAAGCATCACCTAGAGCTGCAAGTCCTTCATACAGCAAGGTTTTCAAAAGCTTCCTATGGTGCATTCTCCAATCCTCAAGACATCTTTGCTTGAAGGAGGTTTCCATAGGGTTTGAATATATGAATCCAGCCACATCAGGATCCAAAGGGGTCTTTCCTCTTCGCGGAACCCAGCGCTTGCGTTCGCCAGTAAGCCCACCCTCATCCACATACCTGATTTAACAGGGAAAATTACTCGAAAAATTACTTATTAAGACATTTTTCAGCACACACTAAATAACAAGGTAATTTGAAAATTTTAACTGTCACAGCACTATTCCTACATCCTCCTTTTGTTTTATGTAGCATACTAATGAAGCCCAAGGTTTTGATAACACAGTAAAAATTAATTCAAAGCATACAGTATGAATGTCTTATTGTTTGCTACTGTTTGCAGTGTAGTCAAAGGCGTTTGAGGTGCATGCCTAGGCACTGAAGCAAGGCGGGGCAATGGAGTTCCGCCTCTTGGATGTCAAAGTGATGCGTCTTCAATCAGGAACAAGCCCTTTATGCCTAACGCATCAAGCACGCATGCAATAGTTCTAGCTGGTAAAACCTTAGGCTTTGAAAATGCCAGAGTGGTTTCTTTTTTGACAAAAACTCTTTCATCCTTTTTTATAGGCTTAGACAAACTGGATCCCAAAAAAAGTATTACTTAGTCTTAAGCACTGTTCAGACCTTTGCAGATAATTCAATTTCCTCTCTCTTTAAAAATGCCATCATCAGAGAAAGGACTAGACAGAGTTGCAGGATGCTGAGTCACTGTTTGTTTCAAAAAGAAAAGTTGTTGGACTCTTTCTCTCTCAATTCTGTTGGTTCCAACTTTTTAAGTCATTTACCAACCAGTGAGACTCAATTTTCTTTTTTCGTGTTCTTCTCTCTCCCTGCTTCAATTTGTATGTTCTGTTCTAAGGATAATCATAATTATTCTATTTGTATTGTAATTTTCTCACACAATTTATACCGTGCAACCTGTATATGTCACTTACCAACTTTGAGTTATCGCACCCAGCTTCGCTCAGATGTGCACTATTTCTGCACTTTACACCTCAGGCGTATTAAGGCCTTAAACCCTTAAGTGCATTTTTTGCCTTTGACTACACTGGTTGTTTGCCAAATAACAAATTTATGGTGACCAAACTGAAATTTTAATGAATTCCTCCAAGGGAAAAAATAGCAGAAGGGAGATAATGCGGCTTTTCTTATATATGAGTTGAGAAACACACCTAGCAATGTAATCAATCTCATATCCAAGTTCAGCTTCTTCTTGTAGAGGTTCAATCCAAGAGCTCACAAGGGTTCGGTATTTTCTGCTTAAGATCATAGCTCGTGGAGGAATCGGTTGGTTATCTTTGGCCATTGCCTCCAATGCTTCCAGCAATTCGACAATTCTTCCTGAATTTAGTGTGTAGCAAATAGAAGGAAGAGTGAGTAGATCAAAATAGAATGCAATCTAACTATACTAAACATTCCAACGCCGATTTTTTTGGGCAATCGTGAGATGGTTCCATATCAGGGTCTGCAAACTACGGCAAAGCCAAAAAGAAAAGCAGCAAATACAGGTAAAAACAGCTCAAAGTTACAGCCTCAAAGCCCTTGCAATTTACATGCATTCACATTTCATTAAATTCGGAACAGCCTACAATTTTACAGTGGACAAGGTCACAAATGAAATGTGGTCCTCACGGTCATCTTTTCAATCTGAAATCATACAACAATGGTCAATACTCAAGCCTCAATTCGAGAAACAAATACCAAAAAAGCATAATATCATTTCTTCCTGCTGATCTGGAAGCAAAACAGGTATCATGGTCACACAAGTTTCGATGGCTTAACTAATCCATTCTTTTTATCAGAACCAACACGCACAGTATCTGGTACAGTTGACTTCAAGAATCTCCTAATTTCAAGAACTAGCTGAATTTAAAGTTTCTTTCCTAATATAGACACTCATCCAAGGCCAGCACACAACAAAAGAATGGCTTTACGTATGACCTCTTGAATGCAGAATTCTCCTAAATAACTAATTTTGCGTTTAGACAGAACTAATGCAATTTGTTGACAGATTCACAAACCCCACATGATTCGAAAACTAATCAAACACAAATACTTCCATCCTAATGTCAGTATATAACAACCATTTATAGTAAGAACCAACAAATGACTTCTGCTCCAAAAGCAGAAGAAGAAGCTCTATGCTGTCCCTCATTGTGAAGGATCACAAGTGATACTCATCACAGGTAAAAGCTATAGAGCATGAGAAAAAGATCAATAAATGATCTAAAGAAAAAAACATAGCTTATGATGCAGGCTGAAGTGGAAGAAATTCAGAAACTTATTGTTCATAAAGATTCTAAAAGAATTTTCATCTAGAAGATTGGAAACAGAACACAATATATTAAGCCTGCTAAATAATTAACCTTCTCGACATAAAGCTCGGAGATACAAGGACAAAGGATCTCCAAAATTCCCTTCATTATGTAAAACTTTTGTGCCTCCTTCAAAGTTTTTCAGAGCACGGAAATGACGAATTGCCTCCCGCATTACACAGTATTTGGTAAAGCATTCCACCAACAACCTGTGCATTGAAGCATATCAAAAGGCAAGACTGACATGAATTAGAGCCACCACTTTGAGCCTCCTCACTTTGACATATTCATACTAGACTGCTCGATGAATTTGCAGGAAACATCATATTTTAAGTGTTAAAATTTTCAATTCATAATTTTAAACTTCTAGGCGGATGGAGAATATATACATATAAGTGCCCTACACATGCAAATCAGACTGAAATAGCATGAAAGTTGCTAGTGGAACTTTCCAACCTAAAAGCTTAAGTTGACAAGTGGAGAGAGACCAAAAGCAAGTGATGCCAACAAGCAATGTGAAGTAACAGACTTTAACATAGAGGTCCAGATATCAGAGAAAAAATTATAAAAAAGGTTATCAAACAGTTCCACTGTAAGACAAGGTATGCCTTCCATAAAATCAAAGTATAAAAAAAAAAACAAAAAAACAGATGTAAGGATTATATAGTCACACAGTCAACCAGCCCCATACATTCATCTAAAATGTCAAGATAGTCTCAATTGATTAAGTATGTAAAGAACAACGAAGTCGGCAGTTAGCATCATATGCCAAACCCTGTACTTATATGACTGCACTGCTCCAGTACAGCATGTTTGTGTTGCATAACAAAAAGATATGCTATTCAGATTACTTGTATCAAAGAAGATGACTATAGGTGTCCCTTACGCATAAGTTTTCACATTAGGCTGCAACCTCTTGTGGTCTTCAACCATCATGCCAAGTAATTCAGCAACATCCTGTACTCTACAGAAAACAAGGAAACCAAAATATGATGAAAGAAGCACGTCCGCACAATATAAGTATCTAAGGACCGAAATATAGCAGATGTTCAGAAACATCTGGATGTTGAGATAGAATATAGTTGAAGCACGCGCCACATTCCACAATAGAAGAAGTGCCGTCTGTAGAACTCAGCAAAATGACCTCCATTCACAGTGCAAAATATCGGGAACATTGCATTTTCACCAGAACAACATGCTCAATAGTGGTAAAAAATGATGCAACTTTTGACAGAACAGAAAAAAATAGGAGGGCAGAACAATGACTAAACTCGTGAACATCTTGGCAAGAATTTGTGCTGATTAATAGCCAAATACATGGACTAAACATGGCATACAAATGGAACTTCATTTTTACCGAAAAAGCCTCCTCCAGGCTTTGCAGTTTGCAGCAAACTGATCAAACAAAAGCCTTGATAGTATATCACTAAAGAAAAAGGACAAATGAAAAGAAAACAGAAATATAGTTCACAAGTCATCACTTGATTTTCTTGTCAAGGCGTACACCAGATAAATTCTTCCCATTGTATCTCTTAATAGTTATAGAACCACAAGTAAATTTCAGTAAGATCCGTAAACGCATTTGTTGAATTCTTGTCAGGGGTATTACCACAGTTGCAATCTTACCTCACCAAATAAGCCTACAATAACTTTAGGATGACTCATGGGATAATTACTCATGGTTAAAATTCAGTGGCCGAGAAAAAACACGGTAGAGATTCATGAAAGTGAAGCCTTAGGAGAGGAGAAACCATTATGGGAATTCACGAGTTAAACTAGCAACTATGACAATATGGAAGCTCTTCATGAAGGTGATATTTCGTTAAGCTATGACTCATATGAAGAAAAGAGTAGAGTGAACCTATAACAACTTCAAACTGCTCTTTTTCAGATCAAACACAAATCAAGCATGAATATCAGCTTTCGAAAAGCTATTTTCATCATAACGAAAAGCTACATCTTCACAGCTGACCAGAACTTTACCTGTCGTAGGATTCAGCTCTAGTATATGCTTGGATGACCCAATTATAGCTCTCAGTATCAGGTTTCATATAATCTGTTAACCAAGAAAGTTGACAGAAACATAATAAGCTGCAGGCCAAAGACTTCAATCCAACCATGTAGAGAAAAATTTCCATTCCACTTGTATTCTATATAATTTCCTTTCCATCCAAGTAATTTTAGATAAAAGAGAAGCAAAACGAATTATTGCTATTCAAATGTCCATCAACAGAAACACATGATCAACATGATATCTGATGGTCACACATGGTCGTACCAAGACCAACATTTAATTAATTACCTACACATGACTTAAACTAGGAAGGTCGACCAAATGTTGACCAATGAAGACAGAGATTAGCTAAAAAATATCTACTTCTGCATGTTTTCATAGTCCACAAATTTGACGACTCGGAGAATAGACACGAGAGTACACACGACAAAATACACGACAAGAGTATATTCTTAACACATATCTTAAGTTTGGAACTTGGGACATGACGAAAAATAGAAATCTGATTTAACTCCATAAAATTCAAATGCGCCTCCACATTCATTAATAAGGTGAAGGGAAGGGGAAAGCTAATGAATGACTATGCCGAATTTAGAACCGAATCTAATGAGTATCAAAAAGTTAAAAGCAATAATTTATTCTGACACATATAAAAACACCAAATTATTGCATACGCTATTTGACTTGGAACTGCAATTTCTTTTTGGCTTAGTTGAAATCCACATTGCTAAACCATCTATAAACCAACAACTTAAATAAATATGATTTGGGTATATTTGTGCAAGCATGCATGTGTATGTAGTATTTTATGCCTACCTGCCACCATCCAGAATAAAAAAATAACAAGAATTGATTAAACCAAAGTATCATTATGGTTTTCTAGATTTTATGCCGCATGTTTAACATACAGAAATCAATCGTTCTCTTGGAATACTTATGGAGTAAAACAATAAAACCATCTATAGCGTGGGGTTCTACAATAGAACATGTTAAAGCGTTATAATTCACCAGCTTTAGAAAAGGAAATGTAAGGTACACCTAGGTCTCTCTGACACTGACTAATCAGGAGACTATTCAATAAGTTACAACACTACTTTATAAAGAAAACATGCCCGAGGGAGAGAATTGTCAATGAAACACAGACAATCAGGGGAGAAGAGAATGAGACCTTCTCCAAATTCCATGTTCTCAAACGTGGCAAAAGCTATTTCTGGTATCCCACAAGTAGCCTAATTAACAGATAGAGATGCTATCAGTATGTGAAGTCTTCAAAAGAAAGAATAAAATCAAAACATATCAACAAGCTTCTAATAATTAAGCTCAACATACAAGCTTGTCATAACTTACAATTCCACAATAAGAAAGAGATTTCATGCTCTGGTGCATCTCATAAATAGGTTTAAATATTGCTTGACACATTGCAGCAGTTGAGCTTTTAAAGGTGTTTGACAAACAGCTCAACAGCTGCAGCACCTCTACGGCTACGGCAGCTTAAAATAGTTTGTAGCGAGCAATCTAGCTTTGCAACATCTATTACCAATTGCATAACTAACAGCACTTCACATCATAGCTATAGACGAAACACAGCTATACCAAACAGGCTCCTTGAAGCACATAAGCATACATTCACGGAAAGTGTGCTTTTCCAAAGTTATTAAGCCCTAGAAACATTGATCCACCGAGCTTATTAAGCCTTAGAAACTATTCCAAAAACCATGACATGATTAGAAACACATAACGGACAAAACCTATGCACATAAAAGCTTTATTTAGATCACTGATGCGTCAGATTGCAGAATTAAGCCCATAAAGAGTCACGACAAACCTGAACGCTAAGAAGACAATTGAAATGGAAAGTTGTGGCCATCCTTCCTGCTGCCTCCATTTCATAACAAATTTCCAAAGCGTTAGAATGGTCCCCAACCTTACAGTCTTCTTGAATTAGAAGATCATAGAGCTCATCCGTAGCTCGCAAACCATTTTTTCCTCCCTTGAGGAAGACATCATTAGCATCCTCCAGATGCTTGCTCCTGACCAGCTCCTCTGTCCGAAAGTTTAAAAAAAACAGAAATCATCGCACTTGCGCAAAAGAATATAGCACTCATACACATACGCACACGCAAGCTGACGCACAAAACAAAAAACTGGATATACGTACCGACAAGAATTATCCACGCTTGGCGTATATCGTAGTTCAATTTCTCCATCGCTGCAAGAATCTCCATTCCTCTTCTCGAGTATCCTTTGGAACCGAACAATCTAATCAACGAAATGAACGTCTCGTGCACCGGTCTAAGCCCCGCGCTGAGCTCCCTCCGCAGCGAGTGCATCTGCATTCAAACCAACAACGCGCCATTGTCACACAACAGACCAACTCTAGCACCAAAAGCAAGACCAACTCCTGCAATTCAACAGCTTCGAAATTCAGTTCTTGCGACTCATTAGGGGACCGCAAGGAGACGATCTTTCCATCTGCTGAACCGAAATTGGTCTGGTCTAACATTAACATCCTAGCATTTCCAGCTTGAATCGTGCATTACCGCGCCCTCAGCATCTCCGTTGAGCACGTGCGAGACGACAAGCCCGTGGAAGGAGCGGGGCCCGGGGCTCAGCCCCGCGGCGATCATGTCGTAGATCACCTCAGACACGCCGGCGACGTCGCCGCCCCGGGCGCGGGTCATCAGCTCCTCCATGAAGGCGAGGCGGAGTGCCTTCTCGGCGGCGGAGGCCGAGGCGAGGAAGGAGGCCGGGGAGGCGGGAGAGCCGGGGCCATCGCCGCCGAGCCGCTCCGGCTGCTTCCTCCTCCTGCCCCTGCGGGCCTTCTTCTGCGGCGCGGGGAGGCGACGGCGGCGCGCGGGGCCGCGGCGGAGACGGAGGAGGGAGGGGCCGGCGCGGCGGGCCGGGGAGGAAGAGGCGAGAGCGGGGAGCGGAGAGCGCGTTGAGCATCTGAGGGGGGAGGAGGAGGAGGGAGCAAGGGGGAGTTTTTGGGTTTTGGATAAAGTTTGGAGTGTTCGAAGCGCGAGAAATGAGGAGGGAGAACGGGGGTGTTTAACGGAGCTAAAGAATGTCGTCGCGATAAGAGAGAGAGCAACCGTCGCGGCGGACGTTGGGTATCAAAGCAATTACTTGGGGAAATGCTTGTCTCAGAATCTTTTACTTGAATCTCTAAATTATAATTTTTTTTTTAACTTAATTGATCATCAGTGGAAAAAACAAATATGTATGGAAATGCTGACGCGGCGAAAATATCTTGTATCGAGAAAATACGGTTGATGACAAAGATATGCGGCCAACAAAAATAATAAGAAAGCGTGAGATTGTGATGGATGTCAAAGTGAGACTCAAATGTTAGACGTATTTTGAATCGAGCGGGCACCCTTCTCTCTCTCCCCTCCTCCCCTCTCTCTCTTTGCCACCCTCCTCTTTCCCACCGAGCCCTCGTTCGACCAACGAACCACCACGTTGCCCTCTCGGCTTCAACTTGTCCTGCATGCTCTCTCTCTCTCTCTCTCTTCTTGCCTGACGCTCTCGATTTTGTCCGCTCTCTCTCCCTCCAACGAATCGCTGATCCCTCGTTCAACCAGCAAGCCGCCATGTTTCCCCTCCAGCTCTACCATTGCCGAATCGCTACCCCCTTCCAGCTATGCCTCCCCCTCCCTCCCTCTTTGAATCACGACTAAGCCCTCGTTTGATGAACCACCATGCAACTTCCACCTTCGCCTCAAAAAGGTTGCCTCCGCCGTCGTGAAGTTCATTGGTTGGATGTGGTGGTTTGTTAGCCCAATGAGGGCTCAGTGGGAGAGATAGTGGATGTCAAAGAGAGAGTCGAGAGAGAGAGATTTTTTGGCAAATTCAGAGCCTTTCTTATTTGTTGCGCTGACGCATTTGGTACTGGTCAATATTTTCTGAAAATATTTCATATGATAATTTATATGAGTTAAAGATAATCTGAAAAGGTTTCTCCAGATTTTAGAAAATGAAAATATGAATAAAAAGAAAGAAAGAGCAAAATAGAGGGAAATGATTTTGTCAAGAAGAAACATGAGAAGAAGGGGAGGAAGTCCGCCTCCCTCACTGAGCTTCTCATCACACCGATAATAGGGTCGCTGCTTTCATACAGATTGAGAGAGAGAGGCCCTCTCAACAACTAAAGCATAGGTGTGACCCTCGCCCAGACAAGGTGAGGGTTAGCAACCATTATCCCTGCGTTTAGAGTTTAACTCTCATGTGAAGGCAAGGGCTAGGGCCTTGCTTCGAGCTCGTTTGGTTCAACTTTGGGGATTCGACTCTTTCTCTCTGGCGAGGACGATTGCTACAATCGGTCTAGACGCTGATAAGGGTCATTGGATCGTCGCTCGTGGTTGAGTGGAGTGGTGACCCTTGCCGGCATAAGGGTGGTGCCACACACCAACTAGCCTTCACCACCCATCTCCGCTCTTAGTCTTTCTTTTCTTTTTTCTTTTTTTTACTACTACTTTATTTCACGAAGAATTAGACAATCTTGTTGAGGTCGCATATCTTGTCATCTTAGCATTTTCATCCACTTGTTTGACAAAATGATCAATTAAGAAAAAAAAAAGGATAAATGTACTGGAAATCCTAAAACTTGTCACGAAGATGCAACTAACTCCTAAAACTTTCAAATAATGTAATTAAGTATTAAAACTTATCAAATTAATATAATCAAGTTTTCTCGTTAACTCCATCCAATTCGGTTAACAACAAATATCTACTTGACTTTTGTTATTATTTTATTTATTCTATGTGGCTCTCTCCGAGATTTGGGCAAGGGCCTGCCGATGGTAGGGTGACAGTGACCCTTCTTGGAGATGGTGGGGCGATGGTGGCGAGGGTGCCCTGAGTTCTCCCTTCTTTTTCTATTTTTTTCTTGAAGTTTGCTTGTTTTTAACATAATTTAAATAAAATTAATATTAAAAATTAGATTTGTCGCGAAAGTGTAATTAAATCCTAAAAAAATGCATGCACTTAAAAAATCCAATTACACAAATAAAAATAAAAAATAAAAGAAGAGAAAAGATCCAAGAGAAAATCGATTATTTTGCAGCATGCTGATTGAATTGGATATGACATTTTACTAGCTCATGAACTCATCAAAATTTATCATAGAGCTAGTGCTTCTTGGTGCATGATTAGAGGTTGATTTAATTCTTAAGTTTTTTTTTTAAGTCTAATGATGAAGGCTTTGTGGACCAGGAACAAGTAAATGCATCACCACACGTTCCTCATAAGATATGATTTAAAAGGGGAAGCATTGAGTTTATTATTTAGATGGACCGACCGGTCTCATACACTCAGACGACACGAAAAGAAAACTAGATTCTTCCCACATTCAAGAACTCAGTTGTCGATCTTCATCTTCTGCAGGATATTCTCGAGGATCTTGATGAACAATGGCTTCCCGCAGCAATCATCCAGACCGGCCGCCATGAAAGTGTCCTCCTCGGTATCCATGGAGTGCGAGGTCACTCCCCCGATCATGCTGCTGACTCCTATGTTCCGCAGCTCCTTTGTTGCTTGTGGGGAAGATGAAACGCCATCATTACGGTACGGAATGGATACCAAGCGATCGGTAAAAACTGTAGACATATGTGGAAAACTATATTTGCGCATCTTTGATGGCTCGTAGTTACCTCGATTCCATTCATCACGGGCATCTCCCAGTCCATGAGGATGACGTTAAAGGATTCTCCGGGACGGAACAGATCCACAGCCACCTTCCCGTTCTCAGTCACCTGGGATTCCACTACCACGCCCACCCTATTTACAAGGATGGTATGGATCGTGCGGATCATGGAGTCATCGTCCACGGTCAGCACGGACAACTTCTTCGCAGGTGCAATGGTCGAGCGACTCCGGTCTCATCACCCATTTCGGCTTTCTCGCTTCCGGTGCTCCTCAAGCAGGGGATAGGTGCACCGGCGACTTGCTTTGACATCATTTCCCTTGGCACCATATCGTGCGATTGAAGTTACAATGAACATGAGAATCAAGCATTCATGTAATCCTCTTGTTTATAATATTTTCGGCGATAGATTGTTTTATATGTTAAGCTCTAATTTGACAAGACTTTTTTAAGGATTATGTTTATTAACGAGTTCTTTTGTTTTTTCTTTTTGTAGGATTTCATCCTGAGGGGCTTTTTGTAGCCACTCTTTTAGGATGTGTTGAGGATGACGAAAATGAAATGAGTTGCATGCATGCATACATAGAGTTTCTAAAGTTGGTTTAAAACAAATAATTTCAAGCAATTTCATTACAAAACTAACTCAAAACAACTTGTCGCTCCCACACAACAATGATGTCTTGTAGTTAGGAACTTGGATTATTTTTCTTCCCTCCTTTTACATCTTTAGCAGGGACTACATAGCACAAGAAAAGAAAAAGACTTAAGTCGCATTTAAAATTAGCTCAAACAAAATCTGATAGGCAATATCAACTCATTACTTGACCTAAAAAAAGTTGAATCTAAATCGTTGGAAAAAGACATTTGAGAAAGTAGAAAACTATGAAGCAATCGAAAGTGATATCCTTAATATTAATACCATTATCTGGTTTCCGAATCCACAATTAGTATCGTACCTCGAGTAAGGGCTAGCTACACTGGCAACTTGCTTCGACATCATTTCCCCTAGAACCACATCGTGCAATCGAAGTTGCATTAACACAAGAATCAAGCATTTTATGTAATCATCTTGTCTAAAGTAGCTCGGACGATAACTTCTTTTATATGTTAGGTTATAATTTGATGAGACTTTTGTAAGGATTAGGTTTATTAATTTTTTTTTTTTTTTAAGGATTTCATCCTGAAGATCTTCGTGTAGTCACTCTTTAGGATGTGCTAAGGATGACGAAAATGAAATGAGTTGCATGCATTCATACATAGAGCTTCTAAAGTAGGCTTAAAAAAAGTAAGTTCGAACAATGAATAAATTATCAAACTAACCCGAAACACCTCGTTGCTCAAACACAAGAATGATGGCTTGCAAGAAGTAGCTTGGATTATTTTTCTTCCCTCCTTTTACATCTTTGACAGGAATTATATAGCACAAGGGAAGGGAAAAAGGAATTTAAGTCACATTTAAAATTAGCTAAAACAAAATTTGATGGCCAATATGGACTCATTATTCAACTTAAAAAGTTGAATTTAATAAATTGGAAAAAGTCATATTTGAGAAAGTAGAAAACTACGAAGTAATCGAAAGTTATATCCTAAATATTAATATCGTTAACTAATCTTCAAATCCACAATCAGTATTATACTATCAATATTGTTATCCAGTCTTGGATTTACCATTATTATTTAGATGTTATCTCTTTCGTGAACTAGTTATTTTAATAACGAAAGTGATATACTCAAGGCATACTTGAGATCAACCTACTTGTGTACATGAGACCTTACTATGGAAATCTTGAGAAAGTTCAACTTAGAATATTAAAACAAATTTTTGAAGATTAGGTTGTGTTGTTTTTTGTTCTTTCTTTAACCCAAAGTGAGGAAATTATTACTTTATCAAGTTATTCAAAGAGATATATTTAGTTTTTATCATTTGGGAAATAGTCAAATCAACTAGACTTTCGTAAAATTAAAAAATTGAAGCATCAGATTTTCCCCCAAAAGTTTTATAAATTGAGATAGACATTGCAAACCCTAAAGGTAAATATGTAGTTGAAAAATAGTTTCTATGATTAGAATCATAGTATCTACCACAGTAGCTATTAGAAATTATCCGATATTTGATTGCGTGGAAATTAAAAAATATTTTAAATGAAAATGCAAACTTTTAGTAATATGATTTTTCATTTCTGCAAAATAGAAGTACCCCAACGTAGATTTAATGCTTAAGTTTGCTTAAGTTTAACGATCGAGGCTTTGTTCTCACTATTTTCACTTGTGGTCAGAGCTCCCGTTAGATTTTTGGACTGGAACAGGTAATGCATCACGACACCTTCTTCATAAGATATGGATTAAAAGGGGAAGCATTGAGTTTATTATTTAGATAGACCGACTGGCGTCATACATAAAGCCCCAACGCTCGCACGACGCGAAAAGAAAACCAGATGCTTCCCACAGTCAAGAGCTCAGTCATCGATCTTCATCTTCTGCAGAATATTCTTAAGGATCTCGATCGACAACGGCTTCCCATAGCAATCATCCAGACCAGCCACCATGAAAGCGTCCTTCTCCGTATCCATGGAATGCGAAGTCACTCCCACGATCATGCTATTGACTCCCATTTTCCGCAGCTCCTTCGTCGCCTGTGGAGGAAGATGAAATGCCGTCGTCACGGCACAGAATGGATACTTAATGATCAGCCAAAACTATAGACATATGGTAAAGGTATGCTTGCGCATCGTTGATAGCTCCTAGTTTACCTCGATTCCGTTCATCACGGGCATCTCCCAGTCCATGAGGACGACATCGAAGGATTCTCCAGAGCGGAACAGATCCACGGCCACCTTCCCATTCTCGGCCACTTTGGATTCCACTTCCACGCCCACCCTATTCACGAGGATGGTATGGATCGTGCGGATCATGGAGTTGTCGTCTACGATCAGCACGGACAGCTTCTTCTTCACAGGTGCAGGTGTTGAGCCGACCCCAGTCCCGTCACCCATTTCAGCTTTCCTGCTTCCGGCGCTCCTCGAACTAGGGCTAGCTGCACCAGCGACTTGCTTCGACATCGTTTCCCCTAGCACCGCATCATGCAATCAATGTCAAATTAGCATGAGAATCAAGCATTCATGTAATCAACTTGTCTATAATAGGTCGGACGATAAATTATTTTTTTATGTAAAGCTCTAATTTGATGAGACTTCTGTAAGGATTAGTTTAATTAATGAATTTTTTATTTTTCGGAAGGATTTCATCCCGAAGATCTTTGTGTAGTCGCTCTTTAGGACGTATTGGATGACGAAAATGAAATGAGCTGCATGCATGCATACATAGAGCTTCTAAAGTTGGCTTGAAAATAGTAATTATAAAGAATGAATAAATTACAAAGCTAACTAGAAACACTTGATCACTCACACACAAGAATGGAGGCTTGCAGGATGGAGCTTGGACTCTTGATTTCCTTGCCTCTTTTGACATCTTCAGCAGGGATTATATAGCACAAGAGAAGGGAAAAAGCAACTTAAATCGCATTTAAAATTAGCAAAAACAAAATCTGATAGTCAATATTGAATCATTACTCCACATAAAAAAGTTGAATTTAATACGCTGGAAAAAAAACATATTTGAAAAAATAGAAGATTGCAAAACAACCGAAAGTGAAATCCTAAATATTAATATCGTAATCTGATCTCTAAATCTGCAATTAGTATCTTACTATCAATATCGTTATTCAGTCACGAATTCACAATTATTGTTTCAAATACTATTTCTTTTGCATACTAATTAATTTAATGACGAAAGTGACATGCTCAAGGTATACCTAAGATCCACCTACTTGTGTACATGAGATCTTACTATAGAAATTTTGAGAATACAAATTTTTGCAGGAAAGGACACCTGGAGTGTCAAAACTTGGCACGGAGCGACACTTAAGTGCCAAAAATTTTTGCAGGAAAGGACCTCCCCCCTCCGTTGCCGGCCCTTCCCAACAACGACAGGGAGGCGGCGGTAGCGAGGGCTCAGCCCTCATTTGCCTCCCTTCGGCCCCCCCTTTTTATTTATTTATTTTAAGTTTTTTAATTTTAATTTTTTATTTATTTAGAATATTTTAAATAAATGTAATTTAATTAATTTTTATATTAATTATTTACCACATCAAAGACAAAACGACATTGTTTTTGTATTTTCTCACCACGTCGCAAAACGATGTCGTTTTGCACTCACCTCGCCGGAAAATTGCACGTCAGCAATTTGGCCGGAGTGACACTTAAGTGATCTATTTTGCTCCGATTTTGGCACTTAAGTGTACATTTCCAAAGTTTTGGCACTTAAGTGTCCCTCCGTGCCAAGTTTTGGCACTTGAGGTGTACTTCTACCCAAATTTTTTTAAAATGGTTATGTTGTTTTTTGGTTCTTTCTTTAACTCAAAGTGCGGAAATCATTACTTTAGCAAGATCATGGAAGAGATTCATTAAGTTTTTATTTCTAGAAAAAAGTCGAATCCAACTTTCCTATCAAATTGAAAAATTGAAGCATATGATTTTCCATTAAAGTTTTATATTCTATACTCTTCGTAGTCCATTGTCAAATGGGATAGACATTGCAAACTTTAAAGGTAAATATGTTGTTTGGAAAATAGTTTATATGATAAGAATCATAGCATTTAACAAAGTAGTTTTTAAAAATTATCTGATATTTAATTGCTTGGAAAATAAGAAATATTGTATAGGAAAAATTACTTGTAAGGACCCGGTCTCCACTGTACACATATTGTCCGCTTTGGACACTAAGTTCTCACGGTTTTGTTCTTCTCAGGGCAGTGTGGGACTGGAGACATACCCTAAGCCTCGCCCGCGCAGCGCCCTCGTTGTGGCCCCACACACTGCGGAAGTCAGCTCTGATACCCCACCTGTAAGGACTCGGTCTCCATTGTACACATATTGTCCGCTTTGGACACTAAGTCTTCATGGTTTTGTTCTTCTCAGAGCAGCCCATACTATCCTAAAAAACGTGTATATACAGTTAGAGGGAACTAAGCCTTATAAAGCTAGCCCAGGACTCACCCCCTAAGCAATGTGGGACAGGAGACATGCCCTTAGTCTAGCCCGCGTACTGCCGAGGCGGTCTTAGTCCGTCCCTCCATACTGCCCCGGGTCTGGGTTGTCACATTACTTTTTTAGTACAATAACTTTTCATTCCATGCACCTCATTACATAATTATTTATATGCATGCATCGGGTGTGTGTAAACACTAATCTATAATTAACTGAAAGGTTTACGGCATGCAACAATAAGAAATAATCAGATACTTTCTAGTATTATCTTGAGTATACATTTGTTAATTAATTAAGCAACAACATTAGAGAAAGATTGATTAGGTTAGAAATTTGGGTTCTAGATTATTTATTTACAATACCCACTAATAATGTATAAGCTAATAAAAAGCAAGGGTTAGGAAGATAAAGAATCTGGTTAAAAGCTTGATTAGCTAAACTTGTACAAACTATACTTTTGCTTTTAATTAATGGAATCAAGTAAAAGGTCAATGCCTAGGCTTTGATTATTTAAACTAAAAATGAATAATTTGAAAAGCATTTTCCTAAAAATGATCGCTTGAATTGTTTCAAATAATTATGCACTAATAAATATTTTCATTATTGACAATAATTTATATTTAAACATTTTCATGAACACTGAAAATATTTTTGTTTATCATTTTGCAAGCAATTAATTATAGGAAAATATATTTATAAATTTTTATTTTCTACAAAACAAACAAAGCTTTAGACTCCTCAAGTTGTCGTTGGTCAAATCTATAATCCGTCATCTTCTATTTAGGAATTGCTTTAATCTACATATAAAATATTATTAAATATTCCAACACTTATAAGTTTTTATTAAAAATCCCTTACACAGAAAAATGTATTAAAGCTTTATTTGTTTAACTAAAAATGTATGATTTGGAAAATATTTTTCTAAATATCATTACATGTATTGTTTAAAATAATTAATCAATAAAAAATAATTTCGCAATAAATATTTTCATTGTCCACAAAAATGTTTAGACATTAATTGTTGTTGATAATGAAAACTATTTCATTGACTAATTATTTTAAACGATATAAGAGACTATTTTTAGGAAAATATTTTTTGAATCATTCTTTTTTGCAAAACAAATAGAGCTTGAATGAAATTTTTATCTACTACAGGGATGATGCAGTCACCCAAATTGAAAAATGGGCATTTTAACCTTGCTTGTGGAAAAATTTCTTTACAATACTAGTGGTTTAAATAGGTCATTAGAACTTGATAGAGACCTGATGGATATAAATGAATATAAACTTCATAAAATGTATTGTGTGAAATACACTTTGACATACTTAAATTCATTATGTAATCTAAACTCAATACCTCCTTTTAATTCATATCCACATTTTGGGTATGTTTCAATGTTATGAATTATTTTCAATATTTTCTTTAAATTTTTCTTCTACAATTTTGAAGCAAATTCTAGTCAGCCATGATGTAAGATGTGTATGCTATCCATGAAGTCAAGCACCTGGGGACTAATGACAATTAAATTGTGTTTAATAGCTGCTTCATTAAAGCTTAAAAACATCTTATTTGAAGATGATGCATTGTGAAGTGGCAAAAGAATTGATTATGATCACGGAAATAATCTGATTGGCATTAAGAAAATCACATGAATTACTAGCAATATACATGTTCGAATGGTTCCTAAATAGTGTCGGATTGGACGAGGGTCAGAGAAAAGTAGATAATATTGCAAGATTAAAATTGGGACAAAGCGCATCTGAAAATGTCGTACTAGCCTGTCCATTTTCAGCCATCATCACCACCACCACCAAATAATAACTCGAAAACCCGAAATAATCTCTGTGGCTTTGTTTGGGTTACCGATTCTCAATTCTATCAAGGGCCACCAATATTAAGGAACAACCCGCGCGGCAATATGTTCATAAAAATGCACTAACCACCATTATTAGCTAAATTCTTCACAAAAATTTAAGTAGATAATACATGGTCATTAAGAGAAAACGATAGGCATTATTATTATAATAATTAGAGCATAGAGTCCGAGGCCATGATGGTGAAAGAAGTTCGTGGGGTCCATGTACTTCGTGGAGCCGGTCACGTTGACATGATGAATCTTGCAACAATCAAGGACCAAATCAATCAAACAATGTAAGGTCACGAGGACTTAATCGAATGTCGAAAAAAAGTATAAGGACCAGGAGAAGGAGATGACCGTAGTGATCCACTTCCTTCAGACGCATTTCGTCGTGAAGACGGACAATGTGGTCACGAGTTACTTCCAGACCCAGAAGAAGCTGAGTTTGAAGCAAGCTCGATGGCAGAATTTCCTGGCGGAGTTCGACTATGTGCTGGAGTACAAGCCGGGAAAGGCTAACTCCTGGCTGACGCACTAAGTTGAAAGATGGAGCTCGCAAACACGGTGAGTTGACCGAGTTGCCCTTGGGTCGACCGCATCAAGGAGGGATTGAAGCATGATCCAAGAGCTCAAGCCCTCATCGGGTATGCGTGGGAAGGCAAGACCCAACAGTTTTGGTATGAGGATGACCTCCTCAACACCAAAGGGAGGCGACTGTATGTGCCTAACAATGGGAAGCTGAGGAAGGAAATATTGCGAGAGTACCATGATTCCAAGTGGGCGGGTCACCTAGGGATCCACCGCACATTGGCCCTCATCGAAGATCAGCATTATTGGCCTCAGATGCGGGACGGCGTTGAAGCTTATGTGAAGACGTGTCTTGTATGCCAATAAGACAAGCTGGAGCAACGTTCATTGGTGAGGCTCTTGGAGCCGCTTCCCATTCCAACTCATTCATGGGAAAGTGTTTCCATGACCTTTATCGTCAACTTGCCGAAGTCCGAAGGGCGTCGGACTCTCATGGTTGTGGTGGACCGGTTCTCCAACTATGCGACCTTTGTGCTTGCGACAAAGAATTGTCCGGCCGAGGAGGCGGCCAAGCTATTCATGAAGCACGTGGTCAAGTACTGGGGAGTTCCACGAATGATCGTGAGCAATCGTGATCCTCGATTTACGGGGCATTTCTAGTCCGAGCTCTTCAAGCTGCTGGGGTTGGAGTTGAACCTCTCCACGAGCCTGCATCCCCAAACCGACGGTCAGACAAAGCGGGTGAATGCACTCTTGGAGATTTATCTCCGACATTATATGAGCACAACGCAAGCAAATTGGGCGAATTTGATCGACGTAGCCCAGTTCTCCTATAATTTGCAGCAAAGTGAGTCCACCCATTAGAGCCATTCGAGATCGCGATCGGGCAACAACCACAAACCCCAAGCACAATTGCATCAGATTATCGGGGGAGTAGCCCGCGTGTGTACAAGTTCACCAAGGATTGACAAGAGTAGGGCAACTTAGCGTGGGCGTGTCTACACAAGGCTTCCAAGCGCATGAAGAAGTGGGCCGACAAGAAGCGATGGCATGTGGAGTTCCAGGTCGGGGACTTAGTGTTGGCCAAGCTGCACGCGGTTCTCCAATACAAGGACATGCACAAGGGGTTGACCCGTCGCTACGGGAGGCCATTTCGTCTGCTACAACAAGTCGGAAAGGTTGCGTACAAGCTGGAGTTGCCACCAAAACTCAAGGTACATCCCATTTTTCATGTGAGTATGCTTAAGCCTTTCTAGGTTGATGAGGAAGATTCGGATCGAGGGGAGTCACAACGGGTGCCACTCGGGGCAAAAACCTCATATGACTGAGAAGTCGAATGCATAATGGCGGATCGAGTTATATGGAAGCGGTACTGTGCGCTGAAGCGAGAATACTTGGTCCGATGGAAGGGTTTTCCAGAGAGCCAAGCTAGTTGGGAACCCATGGAAGCTCTTTGGCAGTTCAAGAAGGAGATTGACGCTTTTCATGCCGAAGACGCGACGAGGGCGTCGCCTGATTAGGTGGGGAAGAATGTCACGGCCCAAAGGAAAAGCCCGATCTAAGAAGGCTCTAAACAACGGCCGTGACCTATCTATGGAACAAGCGACCCTTGACTTGTATCCTCGAGTCCTAAGGTTCTCTCAAGTGTTCTAGAATACTCTGAGGGTGGGCGATACGGTAATTGTACAGTTACGTAATAAATGCGGGTAGATGATAGTTGGGGAGATACCATCTCCACCGTTAGATCGATAAGAGATCTACGGATACAATTTGTCCTATACTTGTATATATAGGGGTCTCCTCCCTCTCATTGTATCATCTCATTCACAAGTGAAATACAAGTTCAAAGCGTCTCTCTCTAGAGTTTCTCTCTTTAAAAGATCCTTTTGAGTTGAGTGTGAGTGTGAGAAAGGCTGCTTGAGAGAAATCCTAAGGCCGCTGCTTGAGAGAAATCCTAAGGCCGCACGAGCTAGACCCGTGACACATGCATACATAGAGCTTCTAAAGTTGGCTTAAAAGAAGTAATTTTGAACAATGAGTAAATTACAAAACTAACCTGAAACACCTTATTACTAGGGGTGAGCGGTTCCCGGTTCCTTACAGGTTCCGCTTGGAACCTGGAACCTACCCTCGGGTACAGGTTCCTCATTTTTTGGAACCTGGAACCTACCCGTCAAAACCAAGAACCTGGAACCTACCTGTCACGGGTTCAGTCGGTTCCGGGTTCCAACGGGTTCTTTTTTTTTTTTTTTTTTTCTTTTTTCATTTTCAGATTTGAACTATAACGAAGAAGGAAAGAGACAAACCAAAGCTTCTATGTCCATAAAAGAACATTAGACTATTAATTCAAAACCGAACAGCATTTTGTTGAGATTCAAAGGTAACATAGCTTTCAAAG
The DNA here is from genome assembly GCA_017140595.1 of Eucalyptus curtisii. Classification (NCBI taxonomy): domain Eukaryota; kingdom Viridiplantae; phylum Streptophyta; class Magnoliopsida; order Myrtales; family Myrtaceae; genus Eucalyptus; species Eucalyptus curtisii. The sequence continues at coordinate 13,842,625 of CM029504.1, forward strand.
AATGCATTGGTGTGATGAATGTGTAGTGACACGTACTAGACTCATCCAAACTAACTAAAAAGTAAACAGGTCGCGTATATGCACATAATCACATATGATGGCCATTGGCTGTTCACCGATAGCAATTTGTAGCGTTGTCCATCTTGACCAACGAGATGCACATAACAGAAACCAAAGACAAAAAAAGAAAAAAGAACCTCAATAAATTGCCACATAACAAGCAAATCCAAAGTTTAGGCCTCAAAAGCAACCATGGAAGATGAGTGAAATTACAAACAAACAGACACATTGGACAGCCATGAAAAAAATTCTTACCATCTCTTTTGTGAAAATCACCACCCTGCAAAAAGCAAAGAAAAAGAAAAATAACAAAAAATTAATGAAAAATCCAATGGTGAGAAAGATAATATTCAAAGAAATGTATGTGAAATGTTAACCAAAGAAAAGATCAAAGGGTGGACAACATGGTAAGTACAACCTTAAAACTATATGACAAGAAAAGCGATCGTGAGCATCAGCCCCGTGTATCCTAAAGCATAAAGAAAGGTAACTAACCAAAAGAACCTATTTAGCCTTACACAACCATAAAGGCCAAACTTTCTCTAGAACAAAGCTCTTACATGAACAAACAAACATACCTGAGCCATAGAGCCTCTAATGATCCGATGGAAAAATGACCCCTTCAAGTGCGGTGGCCTCCCGTCTTACGGCCAATTCCCTTCTCTCCGGTATAGAGTGCTCGGAAATTTTCTGCCATCTTTGGAGGAACTTCGGGGAAAAGCTGTTGAACCGGATTCACAAGAAAGCCAATCAACGAGATAAGGATTGTGAAGAATTTGCAGCAAATTTCAAAAGAAATGCAATAAGCGAGGGCATACGAGATGTTAAAAAATTTAAGATTCGCATTCACAAATGAGTACCTCAAAGACCATTCTTTCAGCAGGGTCCCCATCAATGGAGACATCCATAAAAACCAAAAGATCCTTCTTCTTCATAATCTACTCCGACTCTAAAACAGCTCACAATCAAGGACTTGATGGAATAGTAAAAAGCTAGAGTGACATTTCATAAGAGAAAAGAGAACAGAAGACATGCCATTATCCTCTCAAGGGTTCGATACATTTCTTTGTACCAAAATCTTTTAGGTAAATAATGTGACTCAAACGCTTCGTGTAACCAAAGCTGCATGCTAGATATCAATCAAACATATCGTGTGAAGGACAAAAAATAACAGCATAAAAATCAAAAAAGATGTGCACAGATTGTTAATCAAGTCGCTACCAATTCTTAAGTAGTTATGGCTCGATTACAGGATATAACATAAGCAACAAGGGCCCCTTCCCTAAAAAATGAAAATTCAGTACAAGACGAGCAAATCTGCTTGCTCATGACTTAAAAACACATCCCATCCTTTGATTTGAGGAAGGGGCGGTGGATCAACAGCTCACCTCGTAGATGTGCTTCATCAAAAAACAAGTATAATCAGATCGCATAAGAATTACAAGTCCCATCAGATCTACTTGACACGAACTAGACAAGTTATGCCTCATCACAAAACAAAAATCACGAGCAAAATGCAAATGGCGATCGCCAACCCTGAAGAACCCAACTCAAGTGCCCATGAATCATAATCTCCAGGTTAAACCATCCAAATTAGCTTATCCTTACAAGCATATCGAGACAAAGACTTGGGACGAGCGTCGTCGGACCGGGTGAGCAGCGTCAAGGGCCGCCCAGGCCGGCGGTGTTGGGGGCGGTTGTCCGAGCGGCGTCGGGGAGGAGCGGCGTCGAGGGCGCCGAGCGAGAAGAGTTGGGGGCGGCTGCGCGAGTGGCGAGCGGCCTCCACCGAGGGGACGAGCGGCGTCCACGCGGCGGCGTTGACGGCGAGCGGGCGAGTAGCGAGGCAAGCGAGGGTGACGGCGTCGAGGAGCAGGAGGCAAGGGTGAGACGAGTGCGGGCGGCGCGTCCGCGTCGGCGACGGGGCGAGGCGAGGAGAACGGGAGGGTCCGGTTCGGTTCTCCGATTCCCGGTTCTACCCGGGAACCGTGCTCACCCCTTGCAAGAGGAAGGAAGAAGAAGAAGAAGAGGAGGAGGAGAAGAATGGGGGTTTCGGCCGAGAGAGGGGGAAAGAGAAGAGAGAGAGAAGAAAAGAAAAAAGTAGGGGTAGGGGGCGGGGAAGTGACGTGAGGAGGAAAAAAGAGAAAAGAAAAGAGAAAAAAAAAAAAAGAAAGGGGAAGGAGGGAAAATCGAGGGGGAAATCACGTGGGGGAAGGGGGAAGGGGAGGTTTAGGGTTTTTTTTTTGAATTTGACCGGTTCGGTTCCGGTTCCGGTTCCGTTCCCAGAACCGGAACCGGAACCGAGAGCCGCCGGTTCCTAGAAAAAAGGAATCGGGAACCGGAACCGGCCTCTTCAGAACCGGGAACCGAACCGGACCCTCCTCCGGTTCGGTTCCGGTTCCCGGTTCTACCCGGAACCACGCTCACCCCTACTTATTACTCACACACAATAACTAACTTGAAACACCTTGTTACTCACACACAAGAATGATGGCTTGAAGGAAATTGGATTATTTTTCTTCCCTTTTTTGACATCTTTATATAGCCCAAGGGAAGGGAAAGAGTAATGTAAGTCGCATTTAAAATTAGCTAAAATATAATTTGATAGCGAATATAAACTCATTATGTCACGCCCCGAACCCCGAGACACGTGAACAACCCGCCATGGTCATACAAGTGCGACATCCCTAGGTGGTGTCGCTGACCCAATTAATTTATTATGCGCATACGGAACGTGCTATAAAACCCCTAACAAAAACTCACGAGATAGGAAGGCAGGAAATCAACACATTCCTAAACGAGCGTACTAACATAGATAAACATCAATCCATAGATTACATATATTCCAACATGGTCAACTTACAAAAAGGGATCAGTTCACCAAAAAGAAGAAGCGATCCTAAGACTACTAGTCGGACTCGCTCTTCGATCCCACTTCGGAATGAGCAGCCTCCGGAGACGAGGGGTCCTCCAGCCTACCATCAGGAGGGTCATCTACTCCTTCTCCTAGGATGGCTTCCATGACAGCAGATGGAATATCAAAACTACTAACTGGACCAATCCTGAAACCATTGGGCCCAAAACGAAACCAAGCCCTATATTTATGAGGTACCCTAACAGGCAAGCCCTCCTGGACCCAAACTGTGGTCCTAACCGGCTCATAGATCCAATGGCCCTCGGGATCGGGACAAGCGAACTTCGCCGTACTATGCACGGGAAGACCATAACGCTCCGGGGTTACGCCATCTACGGTCCTGAAATTTTGGCCCACAACGGGGTGAGACATTGTCTCAGCAAGTTCAACCCCCTAAACCCCTATTAGAAAGAAAATACAACCCGGGTGGCCTAGCCACCTCACACAGAAGACTTACCTCGTCTTAGTTCCTTCCTGCAGGTTAGCACAATTTATACCACAAAATCTCAGGCAATCATGAGAATTTAAAACGATTGGAATACCAACACTTTAATATAAATCACGATCGCACTCAGCACACATTCCAATTATTAATCACCACCACACAAGGGCATAGCCTACTCGAATTTCAGCTATCTCGACATTAGGCGCGGGCATCGCCTCCCCCCCTTGGAGCGCGGCTTCGTCTCTACGTCGACGGTATTCCCGAAGGAGCATAGGTCCAGTCGGCCTAGCCTCTACTGCGACCCGAGCCTCGTCACTAAGTTTAGAATCAGGTCTAGTTGGCCTAGCCTCCACTGTGACCCGAGTCTCATCACTAAGTCGACGGCAATTCTAAAGGAATACAGGTCCAGTCAGCTTAGCCACTACTACGACCGAGTCATTCAACCAGCACGCGACAATCAAAACTGACCTCCGGACACTCCACATTTCATTCATATACTCAAATCACAACATTAATCCTTAACATCCAATTTTTACATCAAAACCCGACTCTTGGGTGTTTATGAGTAAAATCCCAATTTATAATATTAAATAGTCGATTTGCCACATCCATTCATCAAATTCAAATTCTAAATGCACAGCAGCGATCAGCACAAAATTCTAAGCAATTGAGGTCAAAAATAATTTTTAAAATTTTTTTTTTCGGAATATAATATATTATAAAAATTTCCAGAATTTCGAAGTATTTAATTTAATAAAAAATAAACCCTTTTATGTCCCATCAAGGATTAAACTAATATAACCACTCCATTATCTTTAATTAAACACATTCTAATCTAATCACACCCCTTAATCTAATCCACAATTAAAATAAACTAATCTAACAACCCAAACTCACTTAACTTAGGCTAAGCACACTTAGGGCATCATTAACCCTCTAATCAAGATTTAGTGAGTTAAACTCACTGGAATCGCTTTCCGACGAGTCCCCGGCGAAGAGGATGGCGAGCCCGACGACAAACCTTCTCGGGGCGACACCAAAGGAGGCCGGGAAGACACCCAAAGTGGGCCTTGAAGTCCTAGATCTAGGCCGGAAGTCGGCCACCGTCCAAGGCCGAACGGGCCGCACGGCGGCGGTTCGGGCGCTGGTCCGGCGGAGGCGGGCGGCGGCGGCTCGAGCGGCGAGCGGCGGCAACTCCGGCGACCCTTCGGCTGCGGCGGCAGCTCAGGACGACCTGGTTGACGAGCTGGAGGTGCGGGCTGAGCGCGAGCCGGCCGGTGAGCTGGCGCGCGGCTTCGCGTGGACGCACGGCGGCGGCGACGACCGCGGCTGCTCCGCGCGGCGCGGCGCGCGGCGACGGGGCGAACGGCGAAGGGCTCCCGGCTGTTGGTCACGCACGAGCAACACCCCTTTCCCTCTTCTCTCTCTCCTCCTTTCTCTCTCTTCTCAAGGTTGAAGATGATGTTGATGGGTTTTTACTTTCCAAGAAGCCATCTCCACCCTCCACTTGTCCAATTCTTCTTCAATCTTGGCCAACCACCATGACATAGGGTGATGTCATCTTCCACTAAAATTCAAATCCTCCACAACTATCTTCAATAGGTCCAATTTCATTTTCCACGGGCATAAAATCTTGTACAACAATTCCTTCAATTCCAATCAATTCTCTTCAAATTGAGTCCAATTAAAATCCATAAAATTAATCCATGTTCCTCATAAGATATGTGACACCCCAGGACTTCCAATTGCTGAATTCACTTTCAATTTTCACGGTTAATTTCACTCCGGCACGATATTAGCGCGTCCTAATCTACCGGGTAGCTTTTTAGAAATTTTTGTGCATTTGACCTGTGGTTGATCAAATCAAGCCACAATGTACATCTTTGACACATTGGCGACTCTCGGTTATCGTGGAAATCTCAAGGTTTCAGTTACGGACACAGGGGACCCAATCGACAGAAAAGCCGACCCAGTGCCGATCGACAAGAACAGTGCAATCTGGTGGAATCACCCACACTTGATCACCTGCTTCTATCGAGTCAGCCTATCTCCGGTTTTTAATCGATTTTTAACTGCGCCATAATGACCCTTGCAGATTAGCTCGGTCGAAAAGTCTTTTCCTGGTCAAATTCTCGAGTCTAATGCATTATAATCTCTTACGGGTTTCACCCGATAAATTAGTTTTCACATGAGTGGCCAACTCAAGGAAAAAGAACAATATGTGCAAAGATGAAATGCCCATCTAAATTTTACTGAAAATAGAATTGGAAAAATCGGGATGTCACACATTACTTGAACTAAAAAAGTTGAATTTAATATGCTGGAAAAAGTCATGTTTGAGAAAGTAGAAAACTATGAAGCAACCAAAAGTAATATCCTACATATTAATAGGATTATCTGGTCTCCAAATCCACAAATAGTATCATACTATCATTACTATCAGCCAGTCTCGAATTCATAATTATTGTTTCAGATGCTATTTCTTTCATGAACCAGTTACTTTAATAAAGAAAATGACATGCTTAAGGCATGCTTGAGATCGGCCTACTTCTGTACACGAGACCTTATTATAAAAATTTTGAGAATGTTAAATTTAGAATACGAACAACAAATTTTTTTAACATTAGGTTATGTTATTTTTTTTTTTCTTTCTTTAAACTAAAGTGTGGAAATTATTACTTGAGGAAGTTCTTGAAAGAGATATATTTGGCTTTTATTGCTTGGAAATAGTCAAATCAACCTGATTTTTGTAAAATTAAAAAATTGAGGCATCGAATTTTCCCTCAAAAGCTTTATAAATTGAGATAGCCTCAGCGCTCCTCAAGTTAGGATTATTCCCCTTCATCGTGCAATCGAAGTTGCATTAACATGAGAATCAATCATTCATGTAATCATCTTATCTATAATAGGTCGGACAATAAAATCTTTTATATGTTAAGCTCTAGTTTGATGAGACTTTGTAAGGATTAGGTTAATTAATGAGTTTTTTTGTTTTTGTTTTTTTTTGTTTTTGGTAGGATTTCATCTCGAAGATCTTTGTATAGTCAGTCTTTAGGATGTGTTGAGGATGACCAAAATGAAATGAGTTGCATGCATGCATACATAGAGCTTCTAAAGTTGGCTTGAAAGAAGTAATTTCTAACAATGAGTAAATTACAAAACTAAGTGATGGCTTGCAAGAAGGAGGCTAGGGTATTTTTCTTCCCTCTTTTTACGTGTTCAACGTAGATTATATAGCACAAAGGATCGTAAAAAGCAACTTAAGTCGCATTTAATATTAACTAAAACAAAATCCGATAGCCAATATCGACTCATTACTCAACCTAAAAATGTTGAATTTATGCTAGAAAATGACATATTTGAGAAAGTAGAAAACTATAAGCAATCAAAAGTGATATCATAAATATTAATATCATTATCTAGTCTCCGAATCCTAATTTGGTCATACTATCAATACTGTTATCTAGTCTCGAATTCATAATTATTGTTTCAAATATTATTTCTTTCGCAAACTAGTTACTTTAATAACGAAAGTGACATACGCAAGGCATACTTGAGATCAACCTAGTGTACATGAGACCTTACTATGGAAATTTTGAGAATGTCAAACTTAGAATATCTAAAACAAATTTTTGAACATTAGATTATGTTGTTTTTTTGTTCTTTCTTTAACCCAAAGTGTGGAAATTATTACTTTAGCAAGTTCTTGGAAAAAATATATTTATTTTTTATTGCTGGAAAATAGTCGAATCGACCTGACTATCCTAAAATTAAAAAATTGAAGCATTGGATTTTCCCTCAAAAGTGTTATAAATTGAGATAGACATTGCAAATCCTAAAGATAAATATGTAGTTTAAAACTAGTTTCTATGGGTAGAATTATAGTATTTAACACAGTTGCCAATGGAAGTTATCCGATATTTAATCGCATGGAAATGAAGAAATATTAAGTACACTTTTAGTAAAATAGCTTTCCCTTTCTGCAAAATAAACGCATCTTGAGGTAGATTTAATGAGTCAGTATTTTCTTTTGTTTTTTTAATCTTAATGATCGAGGCTTTGTTCTCTTAAGATATGGATTAAAACGAAAACATTCATTCTATTATAATATTGATGGATCGACCAGCCTCACACATGAAGCCCCAAGACTTGCACGACCCGGAAGGAAAACTAGATTTTTCCCACATTCTAGAACTCAATGGTCGATCTTCATCTTCTGCAGGATATTCTTGAGGATCTTGATCGACAGGGGCTTCCCATAGCAATCATCCAGACCGGCTGCCATGAAATTGTCTTTCTCGATATCCATGGAGTGCGAGGTCACTCCCACGATCATGCTGCTGACTCCCATTTTCCGTAGCTCCTTCGTTGCCTGCGAGGAAGATGAAACGCCGTCATCATGGCATGGAATGGATATCGAATGATCGGTAAATACTGTAAACATATGTGGAAAATTATACTTGCGCATCTTTGATAGCTCGCAGTTACCTCGATTCCATTCATCACGGGCATCTCCCAGTCCATGAGGATGACATCAAAGGATTCCCCAGAGCGGAACAGATCCACAGCCACCTTCCCGTTCTCAGCCACTTGGGATTCCACTTCCACGCCCACTCTATTCACAAGGATGGTATGGATCGTGCGAATCATGGAGTCGTCGTCCACGATCAGCACGGACAACTTCTTCTTCGCAGGTGCAGAGGTTGAGCCGACCCTAGTCCCGTCACCCATTTTGACTTTCCCACTTCCGACGCTCCTCGAGCCAGGGCTAGCTGCACTAACAACTTGCATCGACATCGTTTCCCCTAACACCGCATTGCGCAGTCAATGTTATTCTAACATGAAAATCAAGCATTCATGTAATCATCTTGTCCATAATAGGTAGGACGATAATTTATTTTATATCTAAAGCTCTAAATTGATGAGACGTCCATAAGGATTCAATTAATTAACGATTTTTTTTTGTTGGGATTTCATCTTGAAGATCTTTGTGTAGTCATTCTTTAGGATGTGTTGGATGACGAAAATGAAATAAGTTGCATGCATGCATACATGGAGCTTCTAAAGTCAGCTTAAAAGAAGTAATTTCGAAGAATGAATAAATTACAAAGCTAATCAGAAACACTTGATCGCTCACACACAAGAATGGAGGCTTGCAGGAAGGAGCTTGGACTCTTAATTTCCTTGCCTCTTTTGACATCTTCAGCAGAGATTATATAGCACGAGAGAAGGGAAAAAGCAATCTAAATCACATTTGAAATTAGCAAAAACAAAATCTGATTGCCAATATCTGCTCATTATTCGACCTAAAAAAGTGAATTTAATACGCTGGAAAAAAAGACATATTTGAAATAGTAGAAGACTGCAAAGCAACCAAAAGTGAGATCCTAAATATTAATATCGTAACCTGATCTCCGAATCTACAATCAATATTATACCATCAATATCGTGATTTAGTCACAGATTCACAATTATTGTTTAAGATACTATTTCTTTCGCGAACTAGTTATTTTAATAACGGAAATGACATGCTCAAGGCATACTTAAGATCCACCTACTTATATACGTGAGACCTTACTATAGAAACTTTGAGAATGCAAATTTCTGAACATTAGGTTATGTGGTTTTTTCGTTCTTTCTTTAACCCAAAGTGTGGAAATCATTACTTTAGCAAGTTCTTGGAAGAGATTCATTAAGTTTTTATTGCTAGAAAAATGTCGAATCCACCTTTCTCATCAAATTTAAAAATTGAAGCATCAGATTTTCCCTTAAAGTTTTAAATTCTGGACTCTTCGTAGTCCATCATTGTCAAATTGGGATAGACATGGCAAATCCTAAAGGTAAAATTGTAGTTTGGAAAATAGTTTATATGATGAGAATCATTGCATTTAGCAAAGTAACTGTTAAAAATATTATGATATTTAATTGCGTGGAAAAAAGAAATATTGTAAATCATAAATTTCATTATTAGTACAATAACTATTTGTTTCATGCACTTCCTTACATAATTATTTGTATGCATGTGCAAGGCATGCCTAAACACTAATCTATAATTATCCGAAAAATTTACCGCATGCAACGTTAGGAAGTCATCAAATACTTTATAGTATCATCTTAAGTATACATTTTGTTAATTAATTAAGCAATAGCAGTAGAGAGAGAATGATTAAGTTAGAAAATTTGGGTTCTAAATCATTTATTTATGATACTCGAGAATATTGTATAAGCTAATAAAAAGCAAGGGTTAGGAAGATAAAGAACCCGGTGAAATGCTTGATTAGCTAACCTTGTACGACTTATACTTTTGCTTTTAATTAATGGAATTGAGCAAAAGGTCGATACTTTGGCTCCAATTGTTTAAAAAAAATGAATGATTTCAAAAGTATTTTCCTAAAAAGAATCGCTCGCAATGTTTCAAATAATTAACTATTGATAAATATTTTCATTACAGATAATAATTTATGTTTAAAAATTTTCATAAATGATGAAAATATTTCTGTTTATCATTTTGTAAGCGATTAATTTTAGGAAAATGTTTTCTAAAATTTTCATTTTCCACCAACCAAAGAAAAACTTAGAATCCTCAATTAGTCATTGGTCATTTCTATAATCCATCATCTTCCACATGGGAATTGCTTTAATCTACATAAAAAAAAATTATTAAATATTCCAACACTTACAAGTTTTTATGAAAAATCCCTGACATACAAAAAGGTATTAAAGCTCCATTTGTTTCGTAAAAAATGAATGATTCGGAAAATATTTTCCTAAAGATCATTGCCTATATTTTTTGAAATAATTAATCAATGGAAAATAATTTTGCAATAAATATTGTCAACGTCTACAATAATGTTTAGACATTAATTATTGTTGATGATAAAAACTATTTCATTGACTAATTATTTTAAAGGATATAAGGGATTATTTTCAAGAAAATGTTTTTTGAATCATTCATTTTTCGTGAAACAAAAGGAGTTTGAATGAAATTTATATCTACTAACGGGATGATGCTATTACCAAAATTAAAAATGGACTTTTTAACCTTGCTTATGGAAAAATTCTATACAACGCCAGTGGTTTAAATAGAAGTCATTCAAACTATGGATTTGACAGAGACCTAATGGATATAAATCCATATAAACTTCATAAAGCATATTGAGTGAGATACACTTAGACATACTTAAATTCGTTATGTGATCTAAACTCAATACCTCCCTTTTGATTCATATCCACATTTTGGGCATGTTTCAATTTAATGAACTCTTTTCAATATTTTCTTTATATTTTTCTTCCACAATTTTGAATTTAATTGACCTATTAGTACTATTTTTTTATTTTTTTCCTCATAAAATTAGATGAACTCCAATAGCTAAACAGTCCAACCACTGAAGCAAATCCTAGTTAGCCATGATGTAAGATCTGTATGCTGTCTGAGAAGTCGCCCAATTGGGAACTAATGACAGTTGTGTTTAATAGCTGCTTCCTTAAAGCTTAAAAACATCTTATTTGAAGATGATGCATTGTGAAGGGGCAAAAGAACTGATTCTGGTCATGGAAAAAATCTGATGTGCATTTAGAAAATCACATGAATCACTAGCAATATACATGTTCGGATGGTTCCGAAGTAGCGTCGGATTGGACGAGGATCAGAGAAAAGCTGGTAACGTAAGATCAAAACTTGGGACAAAGCGCATCAGGAAACGTCGTACCAACGAGTCCATCTTCAGCCATCATCATACCACCAAATGATAACTCGACAACCCGATATCATCAGCTTGATCATGTTTGGGTTAACGATTCTCAATTTTGTTAAGCGCCGCCGATATTAAGGAACAATGCACACGATTATATGTCCTTAAAAATGCACTAATTGCCATTATTAACTAAATCCTTCACAAAGATTTAAGTAGACGATACATAGTCACAGAGAGAGAAAACGATAGACACCATCATCATCATCATTATTATTATTATTATTGTTGTTATTATTCGAGCCTAGAGTCCAAGGCCATGATGGTGGAGAGGTTCATCGGATTCATGTACTTCGTGGAGCCGCTCATGATCTGCTGGACAATTAGACGGTTGGCCTTCTGCGACGGATGGAACGGGTCCCAGAACGCGTACTGGTCCCTGTTGGGGCACAGGGTCGACGCCACCGTGCACAGCCCGAGCCCGTTGTACGGCCCTTGCCCGCAACACGCCACCTTCGACGTGATGAATCCTGCAGCGTTCGAGGACCAAATCGATCAAAAAATTTAAACGTCGTGACAACCGAATCGAACGTCGAAGAAGAGTATAGGGACCGTTTTCGACGTAAGTCCATTTTGGAACCATGTGTACGTACCATATGCTCGAGGGTTGGCGATGAAGTTGTTGTGCATTAGCTGGGTGTTGGCAGCGATGAAAACTTGGGATTTGTACTTCTTGTTGAGATCCTTGAGCATCCGGAGGAGCTGAGGATTGTACAGCGTTGCAGCCCTCTGCAGCTCGGCCACGCACTGCCCGTTCCGGCCCCGCATCGCCAGCTCCGCCGGCACGCACCCCAGCGGCCCGGTGCCAGTCACCAAGACCCTCCTCGCCCCAAGATGATGCAACCTCTGAAAGAACGAACAGGATTCACAAAGGGACCAATGAACACAGACCCATCCGTAGGAGATGTCTTCTCTTTTTCTTGGAACAACATGAAAAAAACCCTAGAAAGTGATCGCAAATCCGTTACCATGAGCTGCTTCTTGAACTCGGAAATGACGAAGCGGACATAATTAGGGAGAGAGTACTGGCGAGATCTTGCAGAATAGGGCACCAAGAAGTAGTTGTTTACGAAATCATTGCCTCCAACGGTGATGAGCACGAGGGCTTGGTTCACGAGCTTCCTGGTGCGTCCCCGCCCGATCAATGCAGACACCCTTTGCTGGTACTGCCGAAAGTACTCCAACTGCTGGTCCATCCTTATCACATTGATCTGCATAAAATTCATATTGCGTCTGTTAGCGAATGGAATTCGAGCGCCTGTTCTTATGTAATTGAACTGCAAAAGAAAGGGGTAAAAAGCTCACGAATTGAACTCCAGTGTCGTTGAGAATTCCGATTCCAGCTGAAGCGAAGTTTGCACCCACCAGCAGCCTTTGCCCTCTGAGCGCAGGGCTCAGGTATGGCAACGTGGGCTCCGACCCAATCTCCTGACCTGTCCAAATGAGAAAAGAGAATAGCGCTAAGGCTCAAACATTGGACAAGGCAAGTACTCATGAAGAGATGGTAAGTTTCGTAGGCCCCAACTGATGAAATCGGGGATGTTGAACCCGTTCGAGAACCGGCCCGTTGGCCGATGGGTCGGGTAATCGATCCCATAGGGCGGGGAGTCAGCCCGGGCCGTCGTCGCCAGGTAGTTGTTATTGCCACTGTCGACGAGCGAATCCCCAAACACGAAGAAGGCCCGCGCTGCCTCTGCTCGCAGCGGAGCGAGGGTTGTCCCCAATGCCGCGACGAGAGCAAGAGCGAGCCATGAAGCTCGAAATGAGGAGCTGGCCATTGGAGTGGGTGTGAGAAACTCGAAATGGCTGGCTCTCTTTTTATGGTGTGATTTCACTTGCTTTGACACGTGAGCACAATAATAAGGGGAAGAACTTTAAGTACATACAGAGGTAGTGGCACAAAGTTTTGAATTAGGTCTTTGCCAGATCAAAAGCAACCAATGACCTTGAACACCATTCAATTCTCAACTCCATTTTTTCACAAGATGGAATTATATGATTACTCTGTTGAAAGTTGAGTACATTATGTTAATTGTTGAAAATAATATTATCAATAGCGCCGTGAAATCCTTTACGCGTCCGAGCTTGGTGGGTGGATCGAACAACGATCCGAATCTAAGGTATACAGAGAAGCAGAACCCGTAAATGAGTGGGAGGAGAATACGAGCTCGAGGTCTTCGATTATAATAGCATATCGAATGATGGTACCGAACCGATTCTAAAACTTGTTAGTGTGCATGAAATCTCAAATTCGAAGGTTGAGATTCGGCTAGTTTCATGTTTCAATTACTTTCCTCGTGCCAAAGCTAACATGTGTTGCATAAAAAATTGGACCATAAAATTGGTAATGACCGTGGAGGGAGCAAGCGGAAAACATGTGCATCGAAGTTCCGATTCTCATGCATGGCATACAATTGAGTTCTAAATCTTTTGATTAATACAATGAAATCTAAACATTTCTCCAAAAGTTTAATCGAGTCCCCCTAATGATGATTGGTTGATTTTACAAAGCGGAAAAGTGCCTTGATGTAGACTCGACTCTGTCGATCTTTTCCCCTTTGTGCTTTGCTAGATCTAGGTACATAAAATCATATGAACAGCAAAAGTAAAATGAACTTGGCTTGACATTGATGATTCTACTTGTTTTCTCAACAAGGTCCCCTAGCTATTAATAGTTTCAGAGCAAGAAGGGAAGACATGTAGGATAAGAGCCAAGAGAGAGAGAGAGAGAGAGAAAAGAGTAGGTGGCATGTGATGTGTGTAAATAGAGCATCACCGACGCGAGCTGTGTCCAGTGTTTTTCCTTGGGGGACCTCGCGATTTCATTTCCTCATTAGGTTCTTATATGTTGGTTTGTAAAAAGTGTTGCTTCACTTTTCTTGTTTTTTCTTTTCGTAAACAGGGCATGAGTGCAAAGTTTCAGTTCTTGGATACTCATGAAATATCCTGCAAGTTTTGTAACTTGGTTAAGTCCAAGGCCTACTACACAAGTAGACCTTGCTCTGAATAATTTGCACTCTTTCGATGGGATCATACTAAGTGACCTTCAATTATTAAGCCAAAAAATCTCCAACGCCCCAACCAATTTTATGCAATCCCTAGAAGGTAATTGCAAGATCAAACCTTGACACGACATATCCATTTTTTTTCTTGATTAGTAACAAAATAAACACTCTACCATTTAGTCGACAATTTTCGGCGTGGTAAGTATCGAGGAAAATGATTCTATCTAATATGGAATTGGCGAAAATGCCGAGAGTTCAAACCTCCGGGCTTCCTTTTCATTGTTGTCTTGCTTGCTGTCCAATCAAGTTGCGGAAGTGATGAGCTAGAACATGTTGATAAAAGAAATCTCATGTGAAATCACATAATATATATCATAAAAGTGAAGAATTCACATGAGATTCTAAGAAATACGGCATCACTTGCCAATCTATATCTTCACACGTATAAATCTATACACATCAATACACCCCTTTCCATCCCAGAAACTATATAAATCTATACGTCTTGTATTATATAGTACATACCTTATGCACGCCATGCATGCGTAGCCTAAGCATTTTCTGGCCTTTCCGGAAGTGGGGGAGCACCGCCCATGATGCATCATCAACTACTTCCCAATAACCAGGTGCCATTTTCATGCAGGAATCGACAAAGACGGACCGGTTGACCCCCCTCTCCCCCTCTCTCTCTCTCTGCATGCATCAGCACTGAATAAACCCAACCCCACTTAGCTTCTGCTGTGCTGTATCACAGTACTGGACAGACCCACTTTTCAGGCGCTTTAATGAGCGCGAAGGAAAGACGGGAGGGCTTCGAGGATCGTCGTCAGAGTCCCTGCCCCCAACCAACGAAAACCCGCGAGTCAGACGTTGATCTTGATTGGGAGCGCCGATCGTGTGACCCACGTCAGGAACTCCTCCCCCCCTCTTTTTTCGTTTACCGTGGCGTCCACGACGCAGCGCGAACATTCATGCGTCGGAGTCAGAGAATCGCTGTACTTGCCGCTGCAGAGCAGGAACAACGACGTCGTCGTCTCGACAACTATCCCGTCCCGCGGTTGGAGGATAAGACTGGTTCCTGACGCCTTGTATCATCGTTTTTGGACGGAGAATGGGGGGTCAACCAGGTAGAAATCTTCGACTCAACGTTGAGGAAGAACTCCGAAGACGGTGAAAAGCATCGGCTGGAGGCCCACTTCAGGCCATTCTGCGCCTACGATGCTGGAGCTGCTTCCCGTACTGTCTAATTAAATCTACTCTGAACCACACGTTTGATCTAGTCTCAATTCTCTCACAAGCTTTTTGTTTTGAAAAAAAAAAAAATTACAAAATCCCAAATTTGCCCCGCATCAAAAAATGGCCACTGGTTTCTTCAATATTATACAATCTTCAGACATGGGGTAGAATCGGGATTTGCTTTAGACAAAGAAAAATTTCAAAACAAAATTGAGATTTGACTTAAAGTTCAGATTTTGTAAAGGAATTAAGCCAATATGACATTTGCATCAGCCTGATATAATTTAATATAGCACCTTAGATATTTCCAAAAAAAAAAAAAAGATTAAGAGAATTTGGGATATAGAGAAGAAAAGAAAAGGGAGGGCGGCTTATTTCTAAAATGTAAGGGGCAATTTGACTAATTTACCTTATTTCTATTCCTAATTCCTCTCCCGATCGGTTAAGAAAGGTTGAATCTTTACTATTTTGATGCCGACTCGATGGTGCTTTTGCTTCCTCTTTAAAATCTAGTGACTAAATTTTGTTTCCATTTTATTTGGAAAAAAAAATTGACATCACATTATCCCGTACTCAAACTTGTTTGGTACATAACTGATACGCAATAACCTTATGCAACTAAAGAAAATAGGTGTAAGTGTAATTAAAATTGAAGTAATTTTGTCATAAATTTTTACATCATAGGTATTTTAATACGTGCATAAAGTTTATCTTATTCAAGAGGAAAATTACCTTATCCTCAGTTGAGAAAACATACGTGAACGAAAATTTTACTGAACGTCAGATATTTCTTGGTTTATGTATAAAAGCACGAGTTACCACAAGAGGTTCTAAACATTCATAATTTTTATACTTTTAGTTTCAATCTTCTATATACAAACATCAGATTTCATGGTTTAATTATAAAAAGATCCCAATATTTGGGACCGACTGGGACCTTTTGGAGATGCCCCACTCCTTTAAATTCCTATAAATACACAACTAACTTTTTAAATAGTTGTAAATATCCTCTTCACCTAATATTCACTACCGTCTTTTGTTCATACATCTTCAACCCCAGCAATGTCCGTTTGTTTTGCAAAAAAAAAAAATATTTGAAAAATATTTTTGTGAAAACAAGTCTGTTGTATCACTTGAAATAATTAATCAATGAAAAGTATTTTTATTATCGACAACAATTCATATTTAAATATTTTTTATGAAAGATGAAAATAATTTTCATTTCATTCATATTTATAAACGGTCGAAACAATTTTCCAAATTATTGATTTTCAACAAAAAAAAAAAATGGAGCCTAATTCGAATATCCCACTCAAGGCATTAGAAATTGCCGATAAGCACTCATCAGACAAAAAAGATATGGTCATCTAAGTCCCCATTCTGAAGAAAGCACATTGAAATTATTACCATATTGAATAAATCTCAGTTTTCACCGTCGACCACAACATGTAAAATACTCCAACGACATCACACCACCGCACCAGAGAGAGAGCTCACTTCCTAAACCCCTCCCGAACAAAGAGAGCCAAGAATCGGCAAGCAAAGTTTTTGACGACCGAACGCAGTCTTCATCGAATTCAAGGTAAAAAAAAATGATATAAAAAGACAGATTTAGGCAGGATAAGACTTCAAGTCCTGGTGTCCAAGGCCATGATGGTGCTGAGATTCATTGGGTTCATGTATCGAGTGTCGCCGGTCAGGATCTCCCGGACGATGAATCTGTTGGCCCTCTCGGACGGGTGGAACGGGTCCCAGAACGCGTAGACGTCCCTGTTGGGGCACAGGTTGGAGGCCACTGTGCACAGCCCCAGCCCGTTGTAGGGCCCTTGCCCACAGCACGCCACCTTCGACGTCACGAAGCCTGCGTCGATCGGTCATGTATACCAAAAGCATGATCAAAACAAGGACAACCCGGAAGAAAGTTCAATCCGTTAATAGGTAGGGACATGTCGGAATGTTGCTGGTTCGGAAAAAAGTTTAAGCTTCGGGGAAGATTCTAGTCTCTCTCTCTCAGATCAATTGTGTTCAAACCCGAAATAATTGGACTAAAGCTGTGCTTTGTATCGTTAGATTGAATTAAGTCGGATCTCATCTCACTCAACTCCCGAGTTGACCCCGTTGATTTAAGTTTGGTCAACATGATGGCTTGTCTCTAAAGGGTGAG
Organism: Eucalyptus curtisii; assembly: GCA_017140595.1. NCBI lineage: Eukaryota > Viridiplantae > Streptophyta > Magnoliopsida > Myrtales > Myrtaceae > Eucalyptus > Eucalyptus curtisii. The sequence goes on from CM029504.1 coordinate 13,860,197, forward strand.
AAAAAGATGTGATGCCCCGTTACTTACTAGACTGAATGTGACTGACCTAGGTCATTCATATCTCACCTATTTTTAATAGGAATGGGCAATCAGACCCTGAGTATCAGAAACGCCACATTTACTTTAGTGCCAAAAAAGTTTCTCATTATAAAAAGAAATTAAAAAAAAAAATAACTTTCTCTGTTTTGAAACATGCTAGACATGGGTTCCCATAACATTAACACACTATAAAGCCCAAGTGGTCCCAAATCTATTAAATTGCTTAGGATAATATAAAATATGTATTTTAGGTCTTATTTGATTTTGTATATTTTCCACTGGTTAATATCACCTTCACTTCCAAGCGCTATACGAGGGTTTATGCATCTGCCATTCCAAGTGCAAACCACGTTTTGTTTCATGATTTTTTTTTTCTTTTTTGGACACATTACCATATTGTTGAGGGTTGCTGATGAAGTTGGTGCTCATCTGCTGCGCGTTGGCGGCAACGAACACGTCGGAGCCGATCTCGTTGTTGAGACTGCTGATCATCTGGACGAGCTGGGGGTTGAACAAGGAAGCCGCCCGCTGCAGCTCCACCGCGCACTCGCCGTTCCTGCTTCTCTGAGCCAGCTCGGCCGGGACGCAGCCCAGCGGCCCGGTACCAGTCACAATGACCCTCCGCGGTCCTAGTTCGTACAGCCTCTGAAATGAAAAATTGGAGTCTTGGTATAAAGATCGTAACGCTTAAGATCCAATACTTCTTATGCATTATGCCTAAAGAACGAGAGAGAGAGAGGGACAGGCGAAATTAACGAGGAGACATCCTCCAGCATGACCGCATTAAAGGCGAATGTCTAAATACAGCAAAAAATGCTTTTCGATCTCATCAACCATTCACGACGCAAATACGCTTGCATAGTTTTACTTCACGTCATGAAAATAGATTCACAAGTGTACGTGCGTGGACGTTGATGTTTCATGTCGGTTTTACTAGCCTAAAAATTTTCAACAGCCAATGAGAAAAATTCGAATGGCTTACGGCCAAGATCTTGCGGTACTCGGAGATGAGGTAGACGACGTAGTCGGGGAGGGAGAACTGGCGGGACCGGGCGGAGAAAGGCACCAAGTAATAGTTGTTGACAAAGTCGTTGCCGCCGAGGGTGATCAGCACGAGGGCATTACTCACTAGCTGCTGAGCTTGTTCTTCTCCAATGAGCGCAGCGACCCTTTGCTGGTACTGTTGGAAGAATTGCAGTTGCTGGGAGATTCGGATGATGTTAAGCTGCAAAAAGAAAACCCAGAGACAACTAACATTGTAGATCAATGAAGAAGATTTCAACACTAGCTACAGAAATTTATCCACGGATTTGAACGTACATCTCCTAGGTTAAAAGCATATATCTTAGCACCTAAGTTACGTAACTTACAATGGTCTTGTCTACACAAGTTACGATCCAAGCACGAATTTTTTATGTGATTTCTAATGCTAGAAATGTATGAGCATTTAATATAATCAACCACTTTTCCGTTTCATGACTCAATTTGGAATACCCTTTCATCTACATTGATTGTTTTGGCTTTCTATGATTTAAACGTGGTTGCAAATGCAACCCTAATCCGACACATTCATTTTTTCTCTAGTTTCTTTCAAGAGCTAGAGATGTGCAAGCTAGCAGAACAAAATGCAGTTCAGTTCGAGACTACACTTACGAACTGAACTCCAGTGTCATTCAAAATTCCGATTCCGGCAGAAGCAAAGTTGGCGCCGACAAGCAAGTTCTCTCCGTTGAGCTCGGGATCCAAGTATGGCAACGTGGGTTCGGAGCCAATCGCCTCACCTGACAATTGACCAAAGAGACCATGTAAGCTTGGAAACACAAAAATGCCGAAACCAATGAAACACATATACAAAATTCTCCTCTCTCAAAAGTCCTCACTGATAAGGTCGGGAATGTTCAGCCCGTTGGAGAAGCGGCCAGTGGGCCGATGAGTCGGATAATCGATGCCATAAGGTGGCGAGTCGGCCCTGGCGGTGGTGGCGAGGTAGTTGTTGTTACCATTGTCGACCAATGAGTCCCCGAAGACAAAGAAAGCGCGCGCTGCGTCGACTCTGGGAGTCACGACACCGATCATCACCGCTAGACCAAGAATCATGCAAGAGAAAATTGTGCCCTCCATTGGAAATAAACAACAGAGCACTACAGCATACACTGTCTTAACCCTAGGGAGTGTAAATCTTCCTTTAGAGCGAGGCTACCTCCATACAACGCATATATATTGAAAAGCAGAGCGAAGGAAGGGGTTAATGTAAAGATCAATCATTTGGATCCATGCATTGAATGGCACTATCTGCTAACGCCGCAGAACAGATGGACAAGGTCCACATGCAGCGAGGCTATTATTGGGCACGGGGTAGGGCTTCGAATTGAAGAGCGTATTTACTAATTAGCACGATTTGATTGCGTTGTACAATGCGTCGGGTGCTAGTTGTGTTTAATTTATCCTCCCTCTTGTTATTTTACTATCTAGCACCCCTTTTATTTATTTATTTGCTATTTAGCATCTTGCCATTCTTCTCGAAGGACAATGTTCGCGGGAAAATATTTCTTTGCCTTCCAAAGTTTGTAAATTCTTGTATCATTTTGATCCCTTGTATTTTTGTTCACTTTGCTCTTCACACTTTACACTATCTTTACATGTCGATTTGCCTTGGATTCTTACTCTCATATTTTTTTTTCGGTCTAAGATTTGATCAATTTTAAAGTAGGGATAATTGTTCAAAAAGTCTCAAGCTTATTATATGACGGTCAATTCAATCATAAATTTTTCAATTATATCAATTTAGTCCTAAACCTTTTTGACGATTTGCCGATTTAGTTCTAAACCTGCTATTTAATACTTGGCTGGAAAGATTATATTGGCAATCCGTTAAAAGTTTTAGGACTAAATTGGGAACTCAATAAAAGATTTAGGACCGAATTAACACAATTTAAATGTTTAGCACTAAATAGGCAAATCTTTAAAGAATTTATGATTAAATTGGTACAATTAAAAATTTTAAAATTGAATTAGTCTTGTTTAATAAATTTAATATTTTTTGGACAATTTTCCCTCTTGAAACACTATATGGCACACAAAGGGAGGACAATCACTGGCACAAAATAAATTTCCTCGGCAGTTAAGACTTAAGAGTACATTCGTCTGAACAATTCATTAGTTACGTCGCTGAAGAGCACTGGCGACTCTCACCATGTCCCCGCTAAACATGCGCTGACAAAGAACTTGACAGAGCAAACTCGAGTACACACTCTGATCAGCGTAGGAAGCAAAATTGACATGACATGACACTTTTGGGGGCCAAAATGACCACGAGACAAATTCTGAGGGGGCCAAACTGAATTTTCCAAAAGCTCATTTATGGTTATATTGATGGGGTCATTGTCGCTACACCTACTCTCTGCAAGTTGCAAGATGGTGATAGTAAACATATTTTGAACCGTGACAAGGAGCCCATGATGCAACCGATATGCTATGACCTAGAGGCTACAGTTGAGTGAGATATATAATTACAAATCGTTTTATTTTACGAAAAATAAATGATTTAAAAAATATTTTCTTAAAAATGATCATTTATATCGTCTGAAATAATCGGTTTAAATAATTTTTTTTTTTAATTTTTAACAATAATTTATGTCTAAACATTTCATAAACGATAAAAATATTTTTTGTTCATTCGTTTTTATAAGCGATTGGAAAATGTTTTCTAAATAATTCATTTTTATCAAAACAAATGGGTCTTGTTATAACCTGAACTTCCTCTAAAAACAATATTTCTTCTTTTCCCCTTTTTAGTGGCTAAACCACGTAATAATAACTTGGAATACAAATTAGGGCAAGTGCATAGTTTTAGCCAGGCGTTCAAAGAGAATTAAAAAATTACTGCGATGCCACTGTGCTACATTATTGCAGTGGCATTCATTATCATGAACAAGTTGTTAATGGTCTTCCCCAAGTTGAAAAAGGAGATAATTCCTCTAAGAAGCAAGTGTACACAGTGATTTTGATCAAAAGTGGGGTTGTGATATAAGATATCGAGTTGGCCGGTGTTGGATGACTAATGTATATATAAAGTGTCCAACATTAATAAACAATCTAATCACATTAAATGTTCTCACGATCTTGTTGGTGGGTGTTCCTCAAACCCCTTAAATATAATAATTCAATTTTCAAGACCTAATTACGTATAACATGAGAACAATCAATACTTCGAAAATCGTAAGGTTTGCTTGAGTGGTTGCTTGTTAAGATAATCCTATCAAATTATAAACAAATTGGTAATTTCAAAAGAACAATAGAATGATCATGTTATCTCGTGAATTCTTTATAAGTTCTAAATTTGAACTATTCCATTTTACAACAATTTAACTTTGTTTGCTAAATTAATCTCAATCATAATCTCTCTTCTTGCCTATTTCCTTATGTATCTCATCGTATCTTTTAATCTCTCTATATGATAAAGAAAATCTGAAGCCACTTTAAACCTCCAATTTTAGCCCAAAAGGGATGTCCGTGCTTTGACATGAGCCAAATACAAATGGGGTTAATTCCAAAAAAAAGCACCAACTTTAGGTCGATGGACAAATCTAGCCCAAACTTTTTTTTATCTCGTAAAAAAGCACTAACTTTAGGTCGAGTGACAAATCTAGCCCAAACTTTTTTTGTCACGTAAAAAAGCACCAACTTTAGGTCGAGTGACAATTACGGCCCAATTTTTTTTTTTTTTTTTCATTTTGAAAAAAAATCACCAACTTTCACTTAAATTTTAAATCTAGCCCCCATTAACTTAGATTCATTGATTGTCCTGCACTTGCTAGCTAACACCATCCATTATCTTATTGTTTGAGCCACAGCTCGAAGAATAACGGTGAAACTATGTCATCTCCTATACTTCACTAGCAAGTAAAAAAATCTCAAGATTGAATTTCTCTGGCTAGACTTTATCGTTTTGTCGTAATATGAAGCTGTAGATCAAACCATGGATGAGATCCACCAACCTCACAGCTAGAACCTTTTCTCTTGAAATAAATTTAACTTCAAATAGAAAGTTAATGGTAGGGGTTAGATTTTGGATAGGGGTGAAAGTTTGTGATTTTTTATGAGACAAAAAAAAATTGGGGCCAGAATTGTCACTTAACCTAAACTTTGTGCTTTTTTACGAGACAAAAGAAAGTACGGGCCAGATTTGTCTCTCGACTTAAAGTTTGTGCTTTTTCATGAGACAAAAAAAAGTTTTGGCTAGATTTGTCCATCAACCTAAAGTGATGCTTTTTTATGAAATTAGCCCAATACAAATGATAAAGACATAAGACTGAATACTAGACAAAATGGTAATTTCGCAGGATTGATAAAATAATCGGGTTATCTCGTAAATCTTTTTTTAATTATGGTTGATGCTATGAAAAATCTCAAATTAGTACACATTTGACAAATTTATCAAAAACTAACTTTTATGGACCACCAAAAACTCCAAATTGATTTACCTGCAACAAATATATTCTAAACAAATATTTTGACCACCAAAAACTACAAATTGGTATATTTACAATAAATTTATCCAAACATAATTTTTTGACCATAAAAAACTCAAAACTGGTGTATTTATAACAAATTTACTCTCCATTAATTTTATTTAGTTAGATTAATACCATGAAAAATCACAAACTTGTAAACCCGTGATGAACGAAGGATAAAACTCCAAAATCGCATATCCATTAACTGCCATGTGTCATTTAACCAACAATTTAACGGTTTAATAGAAACTAACAAAGGGTAAATTTGTCACAAATGTACCAATTTGGAGTTTTTTGTAATCAAATTTAGTTTAGTGTAAATTTGTCACCGATATACCATTTTAGGTCTTTTCATGATAGTAACCCTTTAAATTAAACGTTTGCGTCAAATCTTTCTCATGACAATTTAACTTTGTTTCCGAAAGTAATCTAAAACATACTTTCTCTTCTTTTGTTTTAAATTTTCCATATTTGGATACATGCTGTGTGCGCCCTGTTTTTTGCTTGTTTACATATTAGAGAGAGAGAGAGAGAGAGAGAGAGAGAGAGAGAGAGAGAGAGAATACGTATACATATATAGGACATAAATACAAATAATTATAATTCTATATGCACATATCTTGGCAGTGGGATACGCTTGACACGGCTGATGCGGTCCCAAATTCGTCCCATTAACTTTCGATCACTCCCATGCCCATTAACTTTCGACAAAAAAAAAAAAACCCATGGTTTTCAAATTATATTCCAAATTGCCTCAATAAAGTAGTTGGATTTGAAGTACTATTTTGTAATAAATAATAATCTACAACCTCGAATTTACAAAAATAACATTTTATCCGAAACTCGTACGTTGTGAATCCCTACTTAGGATACGGAGTCTCATATACAAGATTGAAAAAATTTAAGATTAATGACCATAAAAGTCTAAGATTCAAAGGTAATGAAAAAAGAAAAAGAAAAAACAGGTGGAAATGGTGACCGTCGTCGAAAATGTGATATTATACCATATCTTGTTTTTAATGGTAATAGAAAAAGAAAAAAGAAAAAAAAACAAGCGGAAATGGTGATCGTTGTCGAAAAATGTCACATTATATTGTATCTCGTTTTTAGCATTCACAAATTTATATAAGTAACCTTGACAGATTTAGTAGAGTACGGGCAGCTTAAAAATTCCAAAAACCATTTTAAATATTAATAGAGTTAATAATTATGAATATTTCATAAAAGATGAAATAGTGGAGAAATTGTGTAAATAAATAGTAAGAAAAGAAAATCCAACACCAGGAATTAAGCGGTTTGTCTTAAGTGATCTACATTCTCGAGGAGAGAGGCAACATGAATTCACCGTGAAAAACTAAGATTACGAGCTAAATCTATGCCTCTTGATCTCAGCTTTTAATTACACCTAAAACTTATTCAGTGTTTCACACAATCTATAACAATGTTTTTCTTACCAAAAACCTCATGTAGAGAATACCAAAATACTTTTAAGGGCTAAAGTGTGTAATACAACGATAAAACTTTGAAACTTGCTTCAAAACGCTGTTTGGTGCCACCGAGTCTTGCCCAGGCGTGCTTAGCTCAATATTAAGATATAAAATAACAATTCTCCACCTTGACTTAATATTTAAGCGAAGACGAGATCGCCGTTGAATGCTGTACAGTGCTACTCTCGCACACCTACATGGGCCGCACAACCACCACAGATGTTATTGAGTTCCAGGGGTCTCGAACTACTCAAACTCACTCAAAGGAACATGTTTGGCTGACAAGTATTTATGATTATCTGCCGCGGAAAATCGCGGTCAGGAGGCAGGTCTCGTGAAATCGTGGGACCGGCCGACATCGAAATCCGGTTACGCGTCTCGAGTTTCCGAATTTTGAGAATGATTAGGGTAAATTAGTCAAGTCCATTCATAACCAAAATACACCAAACAGCGCATGAGATGGGGCATGCTATCACGGATCTACATCAATTCCGTTTCCAAAGATGTGACTAAACATCGTAACCAAAATACACCAAACCGGTCGTCCTTCTTTATCCTATCTTGATCCCAAATCCCAAAGATAACCTCCTTGTGTCCCGTAGAAATTCCGCATGGTCTAGTCCCACATGATTCACTGTGTTTAGCAAATGACGAATCGTTCACCGAGATCAATGCTGGAGTTTTCGCGGAAGACATGCAGATCTCTTTTGGAGGAATCGATTTATTGACTGTCCAACAATTAATCAAGTAGATTTGATGCAGTTGATCGGTTCAAGCCAATCTTTGAATGCTCAGACCAAAGATGCGCTCATCGACTCCCTCAGTGTTGGCACGGTTGTCTGGAGCTTTCAGAAATTTCGGCTCGGGAACTAGAAGTGACCCAAACTGCGTGAAGACTGCTCTACAGACATGTCTGTTAGAGTGCCTCAATCCGAAAAGAAGTTGAGCTTGATTCAAATTAATGATAAACTTGTCCACACTTTTCCATGTGAAACATTTAACATTCGAAGCTCTCGTGTTAATTCAAATGTCATAATCTCGATCTTGATACAAATAAATCACTTCGACGGACTGCTTTTATGTATATTATGAGTAAAAAAACAATTGGAACCACAACTAAGAATGGAGTAGCAATAAGTATGAGAATGTTTTCTTCTACAATCTCATTGTTCACGAAAAAGAAAGTGTTTTGTTACTAATGAACAAGAAATCGAGGCATGATCCATACATTAAATCATAATTGTTTATCTGGCCTCGTTTCACCAATCTTTAGTTAAAATAGAAGCAAAAGTGGTGAGAACTATGCAAGAATCGAAGTCAATTTGCTTTGCAGATAAAGGACAGAAAAATGACATCAATTAATTTCTATGAAATTGTTTTATGGGATTCGGCCAATTATCTTGACTGTGGGATATAATAAAGATAGCAGCAAAAGTGGTATTTGTGTTACCGAGAGACTCCCCGCGATATTGACAATATGAAATCAAGTCAATCATCCACTTCAGGATCTTAATCACCCAAGAACAACGGATCCCCTATTTTTCCAAATGAGCGAATTTTAGATTTATTGATTCTAACAACTCATTACATAGTTGATCTTTAGGACCTAATTCCTTGGATCGTTAGAAAAAATTGTACATAAAAAATCACTAATGTTAGTTTTTAATGTATATTTGATATAGTGATTTTATAAAGATTGCCCTCACTCTTAGGGCCCATGTTATGCAATGATATAAACAAGTTACCATTTTTCGTCCAGCATATGACTTTGTTTTGATAGAATTAATTATTGCTTTGAAATTAGTGTATTTCCTTATTAATTATTCTTCACATGAACTTGAGACACCCATCGGTATGTCCTCCTATGATTCAAGATATTGAAATCGAGCATATGGAGTTTCACGATTTCACTCATCATCAAGATTATCGAAAAATCATCATTTCGTATACATCTTCAGCGTTGGTAAGACACCTATTGACGTGGGCCCATATAATCTCGAGACATTGAAATTGCGCACATGAAGTTTTAAATATTTAGCACAGTAGTGAAATAATTAAACTTATGAAAAATCGCTCTTTTTTTAACATCTTCAAGGCATATTTTTGTTATAATTATACCCTACAAACATATGGTAATGTTCTTGAAAAATGATCATGATTGCAGGACTTATCTAACCATGAATTCCTCATTTTCCTGGTTTGTCTTAGCGAACTAGCGGCTCATCAACTTGAAATCAACGGGCTTTTCTTGACCAATGTTGTCACTAATAGTTTGATTTCATTAGTCAGTGCTACAGGCACTCGTTAGACAATCAAGTAAATTGGATTTTCACATATAATTTTTTTTATTGCGTATTTCGTAGCTTGAAAAGTCAAACTACTTTTAATTAAATACGCTTGACAAGTACTTCGACTAGACAAGTCAACAGGATCCATGGTAACTTAGTAAAGGGTCGAAAATGTGGCCTTAAATGCTCATAACTTTGAAGCTTGGCAAGAGCACATGTAGTCATTTTATGCTCTGGCTTCAGCGGGGATGCTCATTGATTGAACAAAGGAAGCAGATTAAAAGGCCACAAAGATTAAAGTTGGCCATGTGACTTCCTTAAATTGGGTAGGCCTGAATTTTAACTACCGCCACTACTCAACCTTCACTTCTCTCCATCTACCAATTTGCACTCTCATTTATGAATTTGAATCTCTCTCTCTCTCTCTCTCTCTCTCTCTCTCTCTCTCTCTCTCTCTCACACACACACACACACACACATACACACACACAAATACCCATCTCAATGTGATGCATCTACCAACCTAATTTGTTTCAGTGAGATGAACAATTCGAGTAAACAGAAGTGTTCTGACAAGGAAAAGAAGAGACATGTTGAGTAAGAAGTTTCATAAGGAGCATACTGTTTATGAAATGATGTTGAAAACCCTAGTTTGACATATTCAATCGGCACAACTTTCTTTTGTGGGGTTTGTAGTAACTTCGAAGACAGAAGTTTCGATTAGTACAGACCATGTAGACCAATGTGTTTGAGACGACAAGCCACAATGTGCGTGGATTAAGGCATGGAGAGGAGACCTTAGATTATATATATATATATATATATATATATATATATAATGTTCTAACATGTCCGTAAATTGTACCTAACTACTAGAATATCAATTTGCACTAACAATTCAATCATATTATTACTCAATCGAGATGTGCTTAGTTTAATATAGTTTGATCACAAACTGCACTTGGGCTATCAAAGGGAAAATTATTCAAAAAGTCATAAACCTATTACACTTTTGCCAATTCAGTCCTAAACATTTTAATTTACCAACTCAATCTTTAACATTTTCTCTTTTTGCCATTTGAGTCCATCCAACCAATTTTGATTGAAATTGTTGATGTGGGCATGGTCGATGCTAATGTAGACAAAATTTATTTTTTTTAATATTTTCTCTATTTTTAAGTTTTTTTTTTTTTTTGGCCCTCTTCTTCCTTTGTCCAATTGTCCAGTCTCTGGTGACTCACCGGGGGCTATGACTAGCAAGGGTCGGCCTTGCCAACCTCGAGCAAGGCTTGTCCTCGCCAAATCCGACAAGATCAAGCCTCGCCAGAAGCTAGCGAGGGTCACCCATGTCAAAGGTCATGAGGTCGACTTTGCCGGTCATGACGAGGCTTGCCCTCATTAGATCCAACGAGGCCGACCCTCGTTGGGCTCTGGCTAAGGCAAGCCTCGCCTAAGATCGATGAGGTCACCCCTCACCAAATTCCGACGAGGCCGATCCTTGTCGATTGTTGAAGGCTAGATGACCGACCAATATATATATATATATATATATATATATATATATATATATATATATATAAAATTAAAATTAGAGAAAATGTATAAAAATTAATAAAATATCGTTCACATCAGCACCGACCATGCCACATAGGACAGCCAACGTCCACATTAGTAAGTTCTAGTGAAAATCGGCCGGATGGACTCAATCGGCAATAAGCAAAAACGTTTAGGACTGAATTAATAAAATGAAAAAGTTTATGATTGAATTAGCAAAAGTGTAATAAGTTTATGATTTTTTCAACAAGTTTCCTAGCTATCAAATATTGTCTCATATATTTTATTTGCTTTATAACAGCATTTTTCTTCTTTTGCAAAATAAAATATCCTAACAATTAATGATTACCCACATTTATGAGAATCTCTAAAAATTTCGATAGAGGCTTCGAGGCAATTTCTTATTCTACAAAAATATGCCCCATACGATATATAATTAATAATAATAAAAAAAGACTATAGACTATTCACTATTTCTAGGGTTAGTGAGATTTAAATGATGTCAACTACTTTTACAACGAATTTGGCCATGAAGTAGCTGGACAATGTACTTGCAAAATATCGGCACCGACCCTCATCTTTAGACAAAGACGAAGAGAAGACGGTCCATCATGCCCTATTGCAATATGACTTCAACGAAGTTTTCAGGCTATTAAATGACCAGCCAGCCCACCAGTACCCTCATGAAATATAAACTGAAATGCATGAGTTCATTAGTTGTTCTCAAGACGGCCAAAATAAGTATGATGATGCTCTTCCCCATTGGTTTTTTTCTTTCTTTTGTTTTTATTTTTCTGATAAGAACACAATAAAGAAGAATCACTCCACCTAAAAATGCAGCAAATTATGCTGGGGGAGCTCTGAATTCATGGACAAATTGACCTCACAGGTTTAGAATTTGTCTTGGAGTGTGCACTTTCGATTTGGAAAATGTTGGTGGTTATTTATTTTATTTTTTTTGGGGGGGGGAGGGGGGAGAAGAGTGTCCAATACATACCAACTGTGCCGTGTATTACGCGATACTTAAGGCGGTGCTTATCAATTAGATCATTGAGTTTTGGTTTCAATCAAGCAATGCACTTAATGTTTTGTTTTTTTTTTCTTCTTTTTTTAATGGACAGGGTGCCATTCACATGGTGTCCACCCTAGCGCTACATCAGTCCTAGCTAGAATTGAAGAAGAAAACGTGTGCGTGTGTCGGCCCTCCACGTACAATGGCAAAGGGTTGTCCTCCCTCAACGAACGGTGGCAAAGGGGCAACGCGAGCCTCTAGGACACCACGGGACTGTGTCATCCTTTTGTTTGCTACCATTGTGGAGGATGGTGATGGAGTACAAGATAACTGATGGTTCGTAGAAAGCCCTTAGCTAGATAATTATAATACAATAACTTTCCTAAGCTACAGCCTTTATACATGGAAGGATAAATTACTCCATACAAAGAAAAATAACATGAATTTAACTTTGGAAACTTTCGTTACACTTGCCAAGAGTATAAGAATTTCTTGATTGGTCTTGATTTGATTGAGAGCAGTTTTTGGAATTGCTTTGTTGTTGAGACATATTTTCTCCAATACACCCTCGCAAGAGAGAGGGTCCATCGCTGATGCCGATCTTGTACCATAAATGGAGAAATTGTTGTCATGCAAGAGGCTGTGTTAGTGCATCCGCAAGTTGATCACAAGTCATGTGACATACTCGTAACAGATCTTTGTTAACCATGTCATGAACAAAGTGATAATCAATGACAATATGTTTCATCTTTGAGTGAAAACAGGATTAGTGCAACATATGTAGCACCAATGCCATCACAATAGATGCTACATGTGGTCAAAGAAGATGCTCCAAGTTAACGTAGAAGAAATTGAATCCATGTGAGCTCAAAAGTTATTGTAGCAATAGCGTGTACTCGGCTTCGGTTGATCAATGAGCAATGGGTCATTGCTTTCAAGAGCACCATGGTATAGGATTCACCAATATAAACTATGTAGGTGATTATAGACTTACGGTCATTTGGGTTGCCTGCCCAATCAACATCAAAGAATGCATGAAACGATGAAAAGGGGCCATTTTGCAAGTGCAGGCCAAGATTGATAATTCCTTTGAGATAACGTAAAACATGTTTAATAGCACTCTAATGTAACTTTGTTAGATGACACATAAACGAGGAGAGTTTATTGACGACAAAAGCAATATTAGGCCTTATGAATGCAAGATATTGAAGAGCGCCAACAATCTTTCTATATTTAGTTGCCTCTATATAAGGTGACCCATCAGCATGAGTGAGAGAGTGCAGGTAGCCATTTGAGTGGTAATCTATTTGGCTCCTAACATGGTTGCTCAATCAAGAATATCCCTTATATACTTGTTTTGTCCGAGAAAGAGACCATACTTTATGTGTACCACCTCAACTCCCAAGAAGTACTGTAGATCCCCTAAATCCTTCAATAAAAATTTACAGACAAGAGCTCTCACAAACTTTTGCAAAAAAATTGCTATCACTTCCTGTCAAGATCAAATCATCTATATAAACCAAGAAATAAGCAATGATACCATCATGTTTGTATATAAAGAGCGAAGAATTTGATTTGAATTGGATGAATCCAAACAAGATGACAAAGGAATTGAGTTCTTGATACCACAAGCGAGGGGCTTACTTAAGACCGTCAATAGTCTTTTTCAATCGACATATGTGATTACGATGTGACTGATTGACAAAACCGATGGTTGATGCATATATACTTCCTCCATAAGAGTGTCGCATAAGAAGTCATTGTTGACATTAATTATAGAAGGGGCTTGCCGTTTGATGAGGCCAGACAAAAGACAACCCATATTGCGGCGGGTTTAATAACTAAACTAATTATATGATCATATTCAAGTCCTAGCCATTGGTGGAATCCCCTGGTGACTAGTCATGCCTTGAACCAAGTTATGCTACCATCTAAGTTTCGCTTGACTCAAAATATCCACTTGCAACTAATGGTATTGTGATGAGGCTCAGGTGGTACAAATTGCCATGTACCATTTTAGAGAATTGCATTAAATTCTCCCAACATTGCATGCGCCACTTTGGATCTTTTAAGGCCTAGCAAACACGTTGTTTCAAGTGAGGGAGGTAAATGATGTTTGGTAACTGAATGTATCTATTGGGGTTTGTAAATGCTATTATAAGAGCAAATAATCATCAAATGAGAACGTGGGGGCATTGTTGGAATTGTGATGAAGGGACCAAATGAATTGGTTGAGTCCATGGGAGGTACAGATGGAGCTTCAATGGCCAGTGGGCTGATTATGAATCTGCATTGGGGGACATTAAATTGGTGTTATCCACCAAAGTTGCGAGGCCATTCAAATGTTGATCTAGTACTTCTCCAACCATTAAACTTGAAAGACCTTTTAATCGTGCATGATATGGCTTGGTAGTCTGGCATTGGAAAAGGTGACCAAATTCTTCATTAAAAACTGAAAGGTGCACAAGTACGTTGAGGTGGTAGATAACTGGTATGTCGGAGCAAGTTAACATAAATGGGGTTCGGAAAATTAAACTCATCAAAGACCACATGACATGAGACAAAAACTTCATTGTTGAGGATCGTAACACTTGTAAGTACTTTGATTGAGAAATTAACCAAGAAAAATATGAGGTCCCAATCGATATTCAAGTTTGTGCTTGCCAAATGGTTTAGGCTAAGGATAACACAAGTAACAAAATACTCAAAGTTTCAAGTAATTTGGACCAGAGTTGAAAAGAGCATCAAAATGAGATTTGAGTCTGAAGACCAGTGTAGTTAGACAATTTATCAAGAATGCAATGGCTTGATAGGCGTGGAACCAAAATGAGAATGAAAACTTGATGAAGCAATGTACGACTTGTTTCAAAGACACGCCTATGACAACTCTTCACAATCTCATTATGTTGAAGTGTGTGTGGAAGTGTTTCTAAATGCGTGAACATATAAGACAAGGAAAACCCTTTTAGCTTTTTTGGATTTGTGCACTACAAGTCCTAAAATTTGTTGTAAAATTGTAATTACGTTTAAAAACTTACAAAAAGTGTAATCAAGTTCTAAAAGTTACCAAATTGATACAATTGAGTCCTTCCATTAATATTCTTAACTTACCTAATGAAAAATGCTAAAGTGGTATTTTTAAATTAATTTCTCTCTCATACGTGACATTTTTTAATTGTTTTATCTAAATCTTATTTAAATTAGAAAAAAAAAAGCTAAAATTTTATTTTTAAAAAAGGCAGGCTAGAGCCTTATTAGTGGGTGCTGTTGCCGCTGCTGCTACCACCCCCCATTGTCGAAGGGCCAACTAGGGTGGCCAACCCTCGTCGACCCCAAGTGAGGGCTGACGACCCTCACTCGGCCCTATGCGACAACCAATGTTGCACAAATCTAGGTAGGCACCCATGATTTGGCCTTACTAACCATCTCCTAGGGCCAAGGACGCCTTACCTAAGTGACTGATGGTCGTCGGCCCCAAGTGAGGGCCGACGTTACCCAAATATGGGCATCCTTGCCCAGTCCTAGTGAGGGTTGCCAACCCTCGGTTGGAGCCAATGAGGCTTTACTCGAGGCTAGCAAGGGTCAGCCACGCTCGCTTAAGGCTGACGACCTCCGCTGGCTCCTCTAGCGATGGGCAACGGCAATAGTCCACCGACAAGGGCTTACCCTGCCTTTCTTCTTCTTCTTTTCAATCTTGCTTTTTTAAATAAAATTTTAGCTTTATTGGTTTTTAATTTAATTTAAATAAGATTTGAACAAGAAAATAATAAAAATGCCACATAGGAGAGAGAAATTAATTTAAAAATTCCACGTCATCATTTTTAGTTTGATGTTGTTAACGGAAGGACATGATTGGATCAATTTGATAAATGTTAGGACTTGATTGCATCTTTTTTAAATTTTAGGATTTAATTGCACTTATAGGTTTTAGGGCTTCCAATGCGCATATCCCTAGTTTTGTATATTTGCAAAAAAGAAAAGGCTATGAGAACGAGTCATGGTGGCAAAATGGGTACATAACTCCTTTCCAACTCTACTTTAGTAGCCAAGTAGTACATATATTGCTTAAAACTTTAAAAACATGTTGAAAAGAAGTACAAAAAATCAAATCCTAACCACATGCGGATCTTAGTGAGTTTGAAACATTTGGAACAGGCTCATTATCAACGCATTTTAGTTACTAATTGAGTTGCCATTGAAAAACGAATAATGACGAAAGAGAAAAAGCATTTAGAAAAGTTTGAAGACAGAGAAGGAGGGTGAAGAGAGAAGGATCATCACAAATAGCTGCAAATCTCACATCAGTGTTCTCTGAGTTTGCGATAGTCATGCTAATTACCTCTGCCAATGCTACTATGCTCTCTCTCCCTCTCTCTCTCTCTCTCTATAGAGGTGATCAACCTATTAATGTGCAACATCTTGGATAAAATTAAGAATTAAGTCACGTAATCTATAATTTTTCTATAATTTTCTTTAAAGAAAGTGCTTACATGGATTAGGCCCAATTGGACCAATACAATAGGCCCAGGAACAGAACGTCGGACTCTACATTTTCGATTCAACTTCTGATGGTCCACCAATGCAAGAACGAGTTGCCCCCCGAAAACGCTACCTGATCAACCCCTACTCTATCCACACATTATGGATATTGCGCCGACGTGGCAACGGCCCATTGGCGGCAAAGATCAACCCACTCCAATCCTCAGAGAAGTCGGATAATCCCCCACAGAGGAAGGAGGAGAAAAAGATCCTCTCGCTCTAGCTGTCCTCAATTGCCATCTTGTCTTTAACCAGAGTTTCTTAGGCAAGGAATCGGCGCAGAAAAGGGAAAAGGAAACCTCTCATGGCTACACTGAACATGGCAGGTTTTGTGCTGACCCCCAGCCTTGTCTCCAACGCAAGCTCCTCCACCGCTAGGAGCATTGCCTATTTCCCTAGGGACGGCAACAGCCGGTCCGCGAGGACGCTCGTGGTGCGGGCCGCAGAGGGGGAGGCGGCGCCGCCGGCGGCCACCACCACGGAGGCTCCGGCCGAGGGCGAGGCCAAGCCCAAGGCCGCAAAGCCCCCTCCGATTGGACCCAAGAGGGGCACTAAGGTAATCGATCTGCTTCAAAGCTCTTATCATTTAAGTTGAATAGATTGTGATGGATTATGTGGTATTACCATACTTCTGAAGCTTATCTTGCATGATTTTTCATCAATTAGCCATCTTATTTAGTGATTGCTATTAATAGATAGATTTAAATCTGTTAAATGACTGTTGTAGTTAGCAATATCTGAAGGAGAACATTGATTACACTCTGTGGTCTGGAAGTACTGCTTTTGAGTTTTTCTAAATTTATACTAATTGACCACCCTTGCTAGTAGCTGGAGTAAAGACTTCACTTTGCTTAAAATATGACACGCGAAGTATTGCTTAGTCGAGAAAATATAATATTATTGTTTGTTTTATAATACGATATGATTCGCGTGCATTTGTGAGGATCATTACATATTGTTAAGTCAGCAAAAAGTTGAATATTGCGATGATTATCATTCTAAGAACCGATGATAAACCCAATCAAAATTTGATGTCATCATTAGTGGAGATGAAGTATGGTATTAATGGGTACCCAACAAAATCTACAAAAGTTGCATCTTCTGTAAAATTTCAGTTCTTGCATCAGGTTTATATTAAATTACTGTGGCATATAGTAAGATGGGTCAGATCATAATTCCTTTTTTTCTTTTGTAGGTGAAGATCTTGAGGAGAGAGTCTTACTGGTTTAAGGATGTGGGATCTGTGGTCGCAGTTGATCAGGTCTCTCTCTCTCTCTCTCTGCGCGCTTCAAAACACAGATATCTTGGCAAAAACGTTTGATTTCTGATGCTTTTTCTTGTTCACTCATGGCGGGCAGGACCCAAAGACGAGGTACCCGGTGGTGGTCAGATTCCAGAAGGTCAACTACGCCAACGTATCGACCAACAACTACGCATTGGATGAGGTTGAAGAAGTCTAGATGATTGCTTTGTAAAACCCAGGATTTATAAGATACCTTGTGTTTGTAATATCCTCTCCATCTCTCTTCCTCCACAGTCAATCTAATTCATCGATGAGTGCCTTATTAGATCGACGGCGCACACCTTCTTTCTTCAATCGATCAAGCTTACTGCCATGGAGAGGTCGAGGTCGATCCATTTCACGACCTCCCTTCTTTGTATCAAGAGAAAAACCCCTAATCATAACGTACGTGGTTGCAATAGCAGGATGATCACGGAAACTCTCATAAAAAAAAAAAAATACACAGACAATGAGGAAAAGAGAGGATCAATGAGAATGTTGATGTTTATATGACGCTCCTTTCAGTACCTTACTGTAGGCTTAATGCCCAAAAGAATGTCATGCGAGACGATTTTCCATCACATTGGATTGGTTATGTGTGATAAATACATGTTGAGCCTTCGTGCGCATCTTTGAACTTTTACTTGCGCAAGACGATGAGTAAAGACCGGAGCACCAAAGAAGAAAAGTCCTGCCATGTCTCGCGAACATCTACGGAAAGACTTTCTACCTTTGAAGCAGCACAAACACAAGATATCAGCTAGAAAGGAGGAGAGAAAATAACCATAAAATCTACAATCCATTTCAAACCCACCATCAGAACATAGAATGGGTTGCGGCCAGGCCCTTGCAAAACTGTATGAAAAAGGCCGAAAGCCTACAAAGGACATTGAAAGAGCCCAAAAAAGGCAAATAGAGCCTCAAAGGACCTTTCTATGCTTATTTAAAGAAAACACAAAACAGACCACTTTCACTCCTAGTTTCCTAGTCCTTATATCAACCCATCAAAGGGCGGAAAAAAAGAAATAAAAGATAATAAAAAAACGTAAAACCCAACTAGTTTGTACAACCTAAAGGGGTTATCATTTTTAAGAGGAAAAAAGGAAAGAAAAACGTTACCAAAGAACCAAAATTACCATGGTTCTTAGCTTTGCTTCTTCTTCCTCCTCCTGTACTCCTCTATAAACCAAAACCCTAGTTTTCTTTTGGAGAGATGGTGAACCACGCATCAAGCATACAAATTCCATGGAACTTGCAAGCCCTCCCAATCTGTAGTCTCTTGACCACCGTTCAGCAACCACAGCTCCTCATGACCACCAAACCCTAGATCACTGATCTCAAGATAGTCGCTCCCAAATGAGAACTCTGGCCAGCACTTGTAATCGCCTTGATCTTCATTCACCATGTCAGGCACCACCAAATCCTCCCCTGACCCATCCACATAATTGTAATTAGCATCTCCCGTCGTATCACTGGTAGTGTCATCCCTCGTGATAAAAGGGTCACGACAATTAACATCAACCGCTTCGCTCTTCGCTGCCTGCTCGCACATACAACTATTGCTGGAACCAGCCGACGAGAAGTTGCTGCTATTGTCATTGCTGTCAATCGGTGTCATGACGGTGGTCATTGGTGCGGGCAAGTTGAGCCTTGCGGAGGGCCCGTAGAGCTTCCTCGCAGCCTCGTCGTAGGCGAGGGCTGCCTCGAGGGAGGTGTTGAAGGTGCCGAGCCAGAGCCTCGCACCACGGTTCGGCTCGCGGATCTCGGCCACCCACTTGCCCCACGTCCGCTGCCGGACGCCCCGGTAGGTGCAGATCGCGTTCTCGGGGCCGCCCTTGCCCCTCATGCAGCCCTTCCTCGAGCGGCCCATGGAAGGCTTCTTGGTTTTGACAGCTTCTTTCTTCTTCCCAGCTAGTACTTGCGCTTGATGTAATTGGTCCATGGTTTGCATAAAATCTAGGGAAGTGGCTTTGGGGGACCCCATGTGATGGGAGGGAGGCTTTGATTCTTGTTCTTCTCGAAAAGCCAAATTAGCGGGTTGAGTGGATACACGCGGGAAATGACAGAGACCCTTCTATAAGATGGATATATACAGGAAATTCAGTCTTGAGCAGAGTAGGAAATCGAAAAATCATGTATTGATGAAACGGATCTGTTTGTCGAAGACTATACACGTGTTCCTGCTTAAACTCTATTCCTGTGATGATGTTCTTTATACTGTCAATGTAAATATCGTGAAAGAATTATAATCTTTTCTTCTATTTAATTGAGCAGGAGGATGCCTGACACTCGGAGAGAGAGAGAGAGATAGAGAGGGCAGCCTGAGTTGACAGGTGGAAGGCGCGACGCTTGCGGCGGTGACAGAGAGACAAAAGCCCGAAGCACAGGTGTCGACGAGATCCGACTCGCGGAGGAGCTTCGTCCTCGAGTATGGGAGAGCAGGGGCCAGATCCAGCCACGTGCGCGCTGGGCGTTGCGTCGAAGCATGGGCCCTAGCAGCGCCACGTTGCGTCCGCGATGCATGACGTAGCCCCCCCCAAAGAACGCCACCGTCTCTCCTCGTCGCGATGAGGACGAACCCAGCGCATCACGAGAGCATGTCTCGCGTATCGTCCGACAACGTGATAATTAAGAACGTCGAAGCCCCTGCCCTCGTTCCGGTTGTTTTTGTCCGCACGTCGTGTCGAGACGAACTGATAGGTTTTACGTTTTCAAGGAGCACGTCCCATTCACAGAAAGGGAAAAATAAAAGGTAATGAGAAGAACAGCCGCGGCGACGGAGGAAAGCCGTCGCAGACGCCTGACTACTGTTTTGATGAGAGTAAAACAAGTTGAGGGCATATATGACTTGCCCTAGATGCAGACCGGTCAAGATGGGTCATCATTTTTTAACCCATATATATGTGTTAAATATATTAGTTATATTTAGTAAATAGATCATAAATAAATTTAAATACAACATAGATATTAAATGAGTCATAAATGAGTTTATAACTTACTTAAATCTAAATCCACCTCTATGATTCTCTCTTTATTCTCTTTTTCTTTCGCTTTCACTTGATCTCGTATTTGCTCACTAAGTTTTTTGTAAATTTGGTTAAATATATAAGTGTTTTAACAATATAGGTTAGGTTGGGTATGAGTGAAAAAATTTATGTTACGGACAAATGGGTCATAAATGAAAGATTCATCAAAATAAATGGTAAAGTACCAAAAAAGTCATAAACCTTTCAATTGAATAATTTCAATCCCAAACATTTCACATTAATACAATTTTAGTCCATCCGGCCAATTTTGGCCAATCGTATTGATGTGGACACCAATCGGTGGCCAAACGCTGACGTAACAATTTTTAAATATTTTTATTCTTTTCGAATTTTTTATTAATCTTTTTCTTCTTCTTTTTTTCCTTTTCTTTTCTCTCTTCTTCCTCCTTGGACTTTCCTCACAGTGGTCGGTGAGTGTCGGTGACCCTCGCCCAATGCCTAGCGAGCTTTGCCGGCCAATGCGAGGAAGTCCAAGGAGGAAAAAGAGAGCAAAGAAAAGGAAAAGGAAAAATAACAGAAAAAAATTCTTAAAAAATAGTTACGTTAACGTTGGTTGACCAAAATTGGTTGGATTGATTGAATTGCTACCAACGTAAAAAGGTTTAGGATTACATTGATTTAATTTAAAGGTTTTTGATTGAATTGATATTAATGTAATATGTTTATGACTTTTTTGTTACTTTTCCCTCTAAATAAATCATAAACTTATTTCGTAACACATATAAGAGTTAAATTGGTTATAAATGAGTTAGTTATATTGAGTAAATGAGTTATAAATGAGTTTAAATAAAAAAAAAAAAAAAAGAGTGCCAAATGTGTCATAAATAAGTTTACAACTTACATAGACCCAACTCATTTATATATTTCTCTCACCTTTACTTGATTTCGTGCTTATTCAACTCTCAACTCAATTCGATTATGAATTCTCAATGTTTAAATGATATGGATCAGATTAAGTATATGTTATTAAATTTATATTATGTAAAAATTGATCAAATTGGATTAAATAAATTTATTTGGGTCAGATCATTTATTATTCTACCTGACTACCTATTTGACAAGAAGTTATATTCAACGTCGGCATTGCAAAGAGTCCTTTTGCTAGCTTGTATATACACGACGACGTATTCTAAGGAGACGGCCTCTGTAACCCTGGCGGTACAGGACACACCACTTCCTGTCGAGTAGCTTTCATGTTCATTATTGAGTGTAGACCCTATGACAACGTGGCCGTCGTCAAAATGCGTTTTGAATAGGGGTGACTTCGCACTAGCGATTTCAACTGTCCGAAGAGATAAGGCCGATGCTAATGGATTTCCGTCCGGCGGTACATCCGTACACAAATTCCAACGTTAGATTCACTACGAAAAGGGAGCGTCTGTCGGATAAGCAAATGCGGCGCCAGAACTTGATGCGGTTCAGCTTTTCCAATGGGGGAAAAATATGGGGTGTTTAATAAGCATTTTTAGAAATCCATTGATTAAAAGAGTAAAAGCAAATAGGACCTGTGAACTTTCAACATTTTGAGAATGTAAGTCCATATTCACTATTCATCTTCCACAATTTGCACCGAAAAGCTACCGGAGTCTAACGATGATGTCGCCTGAGAGGTCGCGTTTCCCTAGCAACAACTACGTTAGGGTCACGTGTCCCTTGGCTACTACCATTTGGGGTCATGCGACCTCAGGCAAGGCGACTTGAGGTTGCCCTAACCTCAGGCAATGTCGCCTCGGTCGCAATCTCATGCGATGTCAACTGGGTTGCGTGACTTTAAGCCACCGCGCCTCAGGTCGAAGGACCTCAGGCTCCACCAGATTTAATTTTGACTGAAAAAAGCTCTTTGTAAATGAAAGTTTTACCGGATAGTATTTAAGTCAAAGTAATTTTTCAATGGTCAAATTTATCATACATCGTAGCATTTCAAAAAATCCTTTTAATCCAAAATATTTACATTTTTCCAATGTCATTTTCCCAAAACCGAGATGGGCTGTACATACCATGTAGCGAGGGCTTTTTAGCGACAAAACCCTTTGTCGAGAAAACTTCTAGCGACGCTGCCCAGGGTAGGAGATCGCGCAAATCGTTGGCAAGAGTTTTGTATTAGCAACCGAGATCTCCTTGTAAATTAGGCCCGAGAGATCGAGAAGGTTTTCTGGACTTGGGCCTGAAATACTCTAATTTAATATTTGAAATCTGAATTTGAACTCAACGAGCCCAAACGCAATTTTGATTTCATTGGGAAATTGAGCTATTGTTTGACTAGCCTCGGCAAATTCGTTCAAATCTTGCACCGAAATGTCTCAAATTGAATCGCTTTATTCATTATAGTATGACAAAGGAAGATCCTGGAAAGCCCAGTATAGCATCTAATAGCCAAATTTAACTTGAGTTAGAAAGATATAGTGGAAGCAAATTTCTCGGATTCAACCCCTATCATTTGGCATTTTGGGTGATCATCGCTCTTAATTCGATTTTCCCTTGGGGAAACTGTTATAAACCGGATAAGGTCACATAGTAAAGAGGAATGACATAAGGACTATAGCATCACATAGAATCAATTTCAGTGCTATAAATTGAATAGTGGAATACTTAAAGGGAAATGTACAAAAAAGTTCTAAATCTTTCAATATTTTGTGTTGATTTAGTCCTAATTTTATTTTTTCTCATTTTGCCGATTAAGTTCATTCGATTCATTTAGGCCGGAAATGGCCAACGTGAATGCCAATTGTTCTATGTGGCAAAGCCAATGTTGTTGTATACTTTTTTTTATAACTAATTTTTAAGACTTTTTGAATTTTTTTAATAATTTTTTTGGTTTTTTCTATTTGACATTTGAGGCTTTCTTTATGGTATCCTTTGGTTCAGAACAATAATTTTTGCTCTGTTTTTCGCCTCATGGCAGGATACCAAGTTGAGGTGGGGGGGCACAGTACATCATCAAGAACATGACGATTAGAATGTGGCAGAAGAAGTGTTTCAGCATGTGGAAATAACGACTCCTCTGATGCCTACGATCGCGTTCATTTGGATGATACATCTGAAATGGATCTTTCGGTAGATGGTCATCCTCTTGTTAAGGTCAGAGCTAAGTTACTTGCAGTTCATGATTGGCTGCTGATGCACAGCCTTTCTAATATCCAACAAAGCAAAGGAACCTCCCTGGCAACGAACATCGGTGAAAGTGTTGCACCCACCCCCCAAAACAAACTTGGTAAAAGCTGCATAATGGCAATCTCTGGCCTGGGAGATAGTGGTGTAGTTACCATGGGACCCCTCAGACCACAAGTTTTTACATTGGTGAAGTGTTTTTGGCTAAAGATAGAACACTTTAAG
Organism: Eucalyptus curtisii; assembly: GCA_017140595.1. Classification (NCBI taxonomy): domain Eukaryota; kingdom Viridiplantae; phylum Streptophyta; class Magnoliopsida; order Myrtales; family Myrtaceae; genus Eucalyptus; species Eucalyptus curtisii. The sequence goes on from CM029504.1 coordinate 13,884,291, forward strand.
GATGTAAGGCATAGGGTTCCTGCTGTTCCGCTGGACTTTCAGAAACACGTTTAGGATGGTTGCGTGATCCAGTCAGAGAATTGCCCTTGGAGCTCGAGTGGACTTAGGAGAACTGAAGTTATGTCGAAAATAAAACTGTGTGATGATGTCTCATATTTACTTTTCCGCAATAGAGAATTGTTGATAATAGCGGGAGAAAGATACTTCTAAAGAGAACTTGGCTGGGGACAATAAGGGTAAAGTTTCTTCTATACTTCTGGATTTTCTCTAGCATTTGTTTCGTTTCTGAGCCTCACTCAAACAAATGTCTCCCGCAGGACTTTACCAGCTTGACAGAGCATGCACAATGTCAAGTAAATTTCTCATTACTTGTTTACTGGGTAAACCTCTTAATACTTCCCCTCTCAAGGTCTTCCTCACTTCCCACAACATATCCCGTTTAAGAGCAGATTCTGTACATTTGGCTACACACTAATCCAGTTTATATCGGTATGTAATGGAGAATTCTCTATAACAAGTATGACAGGAAGTTACAGGCGGGTTTTCAGAAACTGATGGCCTATGAATTGGCTGTTCTGGCTTTTCCTATTATTTTCTGCCCCAATCTTTCTCAAATTTCTTTTAGATGGATATAGAAGTTATGAGATTGTTCTCTCTCGGCAACATTGCTTTCTGCTGCCGTAGGGAGATGCTAAGATACAGTGATTATAGTGGGCCACTGGCCGAGTTTGAATTAGACAAAAAATTACCAAATTCAAGCCTCTCAGGGTAGTTGAGGGGAAGGACTTTGTCAATGGAAACCAAGACAATAATCCATCAAATTCTGTGACCCTGTCCAGTGAGAACAGTGTGAATGCTCAAGTGAACGGTGGTGAAGCTAGCACCTCTGACAGAGATGAAATTAATGTGGCTATAAAGCTGGGTTTCACGCTTCAATCATCTTCCTATGCAACAATGGCCTGAAACCCGCTGAAGACATCAACTTCTGTGAGTTTGCCACTAACAGTTCTTCGTTCTCAAAAGGCGAAATAAGGTGCAATCCCTATCCCCAGAGATCATGCAGAGACCCAAAGAAACAAGAAAAGTGTGCAAAGCGAAAATAGACAAAATTCAGGACAGGAGTACATTAAAGTAATAAAATCAGAGTCACCTCCAGCATCTTGAGAAAGCATTAGTATCTACTTGAGTTTGGAAAAGTTGCCTCCATATTTGAATGGGGTTAGAAGTGAGCCCATTTGATAAGAAGAAACAAGAACAGTTTACACATATTTAGGCCCGTTCATCAAGATCCTGTCTTGATTTCAGAGTAAAACCTGTCTGAGTTCAACATTTACTAATACGGGTCGTCTTTCATGGAAGCTTAGGTGAGGCTACCGGAATGCTTTGTTAGATTGGCTTTTGCTACTGGTAGGAAAACTAGGCAGTTCATTAGCTGTTCTAATGGGCTTCTCTCATCCCCACAAACATCCATATGAGCTAACGTGTAGGATCAATTGCTCAGAGAGCTTCTGCTTCTCTACGACATTTAATTTAGTGCTGAAAATTGATGGTTGACTCTTCCAATGCAATAGTCGGACGGTCTTGCCAGAGGCTTCAAATTGTCCATGCTTACCAACTGAAACTTGGGTCATTATGCATTTGCAAGTTGCCTTCTACTAAACATTAAACCAGGAAACAGTTTCGTTATACAATTTGCAAAATTCCTCACATCTCATAGTGGGCCATATATTTTCACCAGCTTGCTTCCCAGGGACGGCAGCCGTTGCTCCAAACCCTCCAATTGCTCTGACAGATCCATAAGGCCTCGTTTGTCTCGCGAAAAATGAATAATTTAAAAAAAAATAAAAAAATTACATTTGTATCACTTAAAATAATTGGCCAATAAATAATATTTTTATTATTGATAACAATTTATTTCTAAATTATTTCATGGACGATAGAAAGATATTTTTACTTTATTAATTTTTTATAAATGATTCAAGTGATCATTTTTTTAAAATAATTTTAAATTATTTATTTTTTTGCGAAATAAATACATCCTAAATGAACACCTTTGAAGGACTCAGACAACCTCACGAAAGAATTCTAATATGGAAAATAAGGGTGCGTTTGTTTGTGTTTGTTCTTTTTTTTTTTCGGGGGAACGAAATAGAAAAAATTATTTTGTTAGGGGAACAATTTTTGACGAGAAAAACACGTTTGGTAAACTTGTTCTAAGAATAAAAAAAGAACATAAACATGTTTGGTAAATTTGTGTTCTTTTTTTATTTCTTTTAATTTTTTAATATTTGTCTTATTTTTTTTTTTTTTTTCTTCTTTTGGCCGGTCGCCGGCCTCGGCCATGGTCGGCGGCCGGCCAACGAGGGCCGGCGGCCTCGCCGGCCACCGCCCGGCGATGCCGACTGGCCTGGCCTGGCCCGGCGAGGCCGAGCCTCGCCCAACCACGGCGACGCTCGGCCTCGCCGTGGCCGGTGCGAGGTCGCCGGCCCGCGACGGCCGGCCGGTCGCCGGCCATGGCCGAGGCCGGCAACCGGCCAAAGAAAAAAGAAGAAGAAAAGAAGAAGAAAAAGAAAAGAAAAGAGAGGAGAGAGAAAAGTTGTTCTTAAAAATTGTTAGAAACAAGAAACAACTTTTTTTTGTTTCTTGTTTATGTTCTTTTTGTGTTCCGGGAACAAAAAAACAGATTTGGAACGAAAATGTAAACAAACGCGTTTGTTTTTTTTGTTAAAGGAACAAAAAAACAGAAAATCTGTTCAAAAATAGAAATAAAGAACATAAACAAACAGGCCCTAAGTCACCTTCAGTTTTGGTTAAACTATCAACTCTTGCATGCACCTTATCAGAGGCTCAGCAAGAAAATGAAATGAAAAGATACTCGTATAATCCATTTAATTAGCCGACGAAAAAAAATTTCATATAATTAAAGTCAACATGAGATTTTCCAATTCTTAAAAGACTACAAAAGCTCGCTGCCGTCCGAGCAGGCAACGTTAATGTCGATGGGTTGCCAGCGTCATTCACAACCTAACCCTTTTTCAAAAAAAATCGGCAAGTTCAAAAGCGCAATCTAATGAGTGACGTCCGATCTCGCCAGTTCAGTACTCTCAAATGATGCGTTCAAGACCCGTCGCTGTTGACCAAGCACCTTATCACGCTACTTTAAAGCAGAAAAAATCTGACTATTGAGTGGCCGATGCAAATCACAACTCCCGTCGTGTCGGCAACTTTCTCATCAACAAGCAAGAAAACTGTCTCGTCACATAGCAATGGCTTTCTTTTCACAGCAACATCTTTAGAAAGCTGATCCAAAAGAGTTTATACAAAAGAGAAGGAGAAAAGTCAACCCCCCTTTCTTTCTCCTTTAGACAGATCTATCACTACAAAGACAAACCCCACTGGCACTTATTGCCTATTTCAAGTATCACACATATCACTAGCAAATCACACGCACCAATGTAGGCATGTACTATGCATCCTTTCCCATCTCTCTTTAACCTTCAAAAGAGATAAGAAAACCCCAAGAAGAAAGAGAAGCTGTAAGTCTCTTCTGAGTAGACAAACCCCGGACCCATGATCAAAAAGTTAGATCGCATCAGACGGCAGGGGAATCCTCGTAGGAAGTGGGGCTTGCGCTGGTGGGCTCCACCTTCCTCATCATGATCCCAGGGGGCTTCATCGACAGGTCGTCCTCGTCGTGGTACGCGTACGCAAACCCGCCGTGCCTTGTCATGTCCATCCCTTGCATCTCGTCCTCGCTGGAGATCCTCAGCAGCTTCAGCTTGTGCAGCCCGTAGAAGAGCGGTCCCATCGTCGCCGTGACCCACCCGCAGATCACCAGGATCTGCACGACCTGCGCCGCCAGCAGCCGCCCGCCGCCGCCCATGAAGAGCCCGTGCGGCCTCCCCTGCCCGCCGTAGACCTCGTTCACGTAGACCCCCTTCGCGAAGAGGCCCGTGAAGAGCAGCCCCCACGCGCCGCACCCGCCGTGGAGCTGCGCCGCCTCCAGCGGGTCGTCGTAGTTGCACTTCTCCGCGAGCTTGTTGCACCCGATGAGGACCCACGCGGCCACGAACCCGCACACGATCGCGGCCCACGGGTCGACCACGGAGCAGCCCGAGGTGATGGCGGCGAACCCGCCCAGCAGGCCGTTGCACACGTCGGTGACGTTCCAGTGGCCCGCCAGCAGCCGCTTGCTGAACAGGGTGGTCAGGGCCGCGGTGCACCCGGCCAGCGTGGTCGTGACGGCCGTCCTCCCGACGGCGCTCCATTGGCCGTAATAGCTCCCGCTCGTGCCGTACGCCTTCAGTATGGTGAGGAACGAGCCGGGGTTGAACCCGTACCACCCGAACCACAGGAGGAACGACCCGAGGACCACGAGCGACGCGCTGTGGCCGCGCAAGGCCACGGACCGCCCGGCCCGGTCGAACCGGCCGATGCGCGGGCCCTCGATGAGGGCTCCCCAGAGGCCCGCAATGCCGCCGACCATGTGGACGACTCCCGACCCGGCGAAGTCGATGGCGCCCGACCCGAACAGGAAGTCGTTGTTGGACCGGGTCGGGCTGGCCCACCCGTCACCGGACCAGAACCAGTGAGAGACGACGGGATAGACGAAGCCGGTCAAGAAGGAGGAGTAGATGAGGTAGGCGACGAACTGAGTCCGCTCGGCTATCGAGCCGCTCGTGATGCCGGCGGCGGCGATGGCGAAGGCCCACTGGTAGAGGAAGAAGCTGTAGTCGCCCACCGGCGCGGGGTACTCCTTCAGGCCGAAGAAGTGGCGGCCCACGAAGCCGTTGGAGGGCGAGCCGAAGGCGAAGGCGAAGCCGAAGAGGTAGTAGGAGAGGCCGCCGGCGGCGGCGTCGAGGACGTTGGTGAGCATGATGTTCATGGTGTTCTTGGCGCGGACGGAGCCGGCGCAGAGCATGGCGAAGCCGAGCTGCATGGCGAACACGAGGTAGGCCGAGAAGAGGAGGTACGTGTTGTTGACCGCGTAGGAGGTGTCGCTGAACTGGTCGGAGATGGCGGAGAAGCGGCTACAGAGGAAGGTGGCCATGGCCGTGGAGTTGGGGCCGCCGCCGAGGAGCGGGGCGAGGTCGGAGGCGGCACAGGAGAGATTGAACGCCATGGATGAGGAGTGTTGGAGCCTGCAAAGTTGCTGTGAATGAGTGAAAGAGGGAGATGAGATAGTGAGGAGAGATGATGAATGGCGGGGGGGTTTATATAATAGCGGAGAAGAAGGGGAGTGATAGGGAGACAAAGTCTGCATTATGTTTATTTTTTTTTTTCAAAATGAATTAATTTGACGCTCCCTTTCTCTATAGTCTGTCATAATTAAATAAAAAAATTAACACTTGAGGGTTGGAATTGAAGAGAATATTCATGTATTGATTCACTTAAAGTCATAATTAGAGCCGGATAATGACCTAATAAATGATTACAATAGGGTTAAAAAAAGTATTTTCTAGGGATAAGTTGATAATTTCGATTTTAGTTATTGCACTACTCAAATGATTTGAATTGTACATACAATTCCATGGAGTTCGGTTTCATTTCAAAATATTGAAAAGAATGAGATATTTTTGGAAAAGAGCAAGTAAGGGCGCGCCTGATAAAATTTCTACTTCTCTATTTCTCTGTTTCTCTATTCTCCGAAACATGTTTGGAACAGAAATCCGTTTGGTAACACAATTTGATTTTTCTATTTCTGGAACAGATTTCTATTCCAGAAATAGATTTGAAGAAGAAATGAGAAGTTAAAACTTTTAACTTCTCAATTTCTGAAACAGAAATTGAGAAATCAATTTCTAGTCAGAAATCAATTTCTGTTTTAGAAATTTTGTCATGCGCACACCCTAAGAAAGCTATCGATGAATCTTGGTGTGGTCCAATTGAATGGATTGCCTTTTGAGTATATTCTATACCTATTTTAGTCCACTTGTGGCTATACTAATGTAGACCAACATTAAGGTCAAACAAGATGACACGATCATCAATATGACAAAATTCCTATTCTAAATTAGAAATAAGAAAAAAGCAACAGCCACCAATTTTCGGATATTTAAGTCAAGAATTGAATCCGGTTGAGTAACTAGTTGCATTATTACAGTATAACAGGACATGTGAGTACGTATACTATTACCTTGGTGATTCGTGCATTATTTGATTGCATGATAACCAAGGTATCATATCAAGCCGGTCAGTCCATTTTTTTGGAATTTTCTTGGGCTGTGTAAACCGGGGGAATTTTTCGAACTTATAAACCAGCTTAGATTTAATTTCATAATTTATAAAGGATTGAAAATTTAGCAATAAGATAGCGCACATGATCCTAATTAAACCATTCGGTCAATTAATGGAGTTACTAATTATCCTATAAGAAAATGAAATGCTTGTTTGATATGAAGATTGCCCTAACACACAGGCGCTCACACAATAGTCTCAAGCATTTTTCAATTGTTATAAATGGGAACGATGTATTCATTAACCGTCAATAAAAATCGAGACATTTTTAGGAGTGCCTGCGCAATAAAGAAATCTACTCTAGAGATTCACACGAATTTTATACACGTTATTTATCCACACATAAGCTATACTTTGGAATGATAAACGATTATTGGGATCTATTTAATCACATATAAGTGACACACAATTCTACTGCTCCACGCGCAAAAGATATGGATTCTCTTGCCACATTGATAAATTTCAGTTTAGTATCAGTAAGTGCCGAAATTCGTCGGTAAAGAAAAATAATAACTCTGTCTTTCTTTGGAGATAAATTGTTGATAACTTACGGATACTTTCACAAAATATAAAAGGAAACGAGATTAGCCTGTCGGAGATTTGTATGCACGTGTTTCGATTTTAGTTATTGCACCGTTCCAATGATTTGAACCATACATACAAAACCATGGAGTTCAGTTTCATTTCGAAATATTGAAAAGAATGAGATATATTCGGTAAGGAGCTAGTAAGAAAGCTACCAATGAATCTAAGCGTGGTCCAATGAAATCAATGCCCTTCGAGCATATTCTATAACTATTTAAATCCACTTGTGGCTCTACCAATGTAGGCAAGCATTTAGGTCATGGTGATGCGATCATCAATATGACAAAATTTCTATTCTAAATTAGAAAAAAAGGCAACGGCCGTCAATTTTCGGATACTCCAATTAATAATTAAATTCGGTTAAGTAACTAGTTGCATTATTTACAATATAATAGGACATGTAAGTACGTGTGATTACTACCTTGGTGATTCCTACATTATTTGATTGCATGATAGCCAAGGTATCATATCAAGCCGGTCAATCCATTTTTTTTTAGTTTTCTTGGGCTGTGTAAACTGGGGGAATCTTTCGAACTTATCAACGTAGGGTTGATTTTATTTTCATTATTTAGATGGCGTACGATCGAAAATTTAGCAATAAAAGAGCGCACATGATCTTGATTAAACCATTCGGTCAATGGTGTTACTAATTATCCTATAAAAAAAGAAATGCTTGTTTGATATGAAGATGCCCTAACACGCAGGTGCTCACATATATGTCTCAAGCATTTTTCAACCATTATAAATGGAAATGATGTACTCATTAACCATCAATAAATATTGAGACATTTTTAGGAGTGTCTACACCGTAAAGAAATCTACTCTAGAGATTCGCGCGAATTTTATACACATTATTTATCCACACATAACCTATGCTTTGGAATAATAAACGATTGTCGGGATTTATTTAATCACGTACAAGTGATGCATAATTCTATTGCTCCGTGTGCAAGAGATATGGATTCTCTTGCCGCACTAATGAATTTTAATTTATTATCAATAAATGCTGAAAGTCGTCGGTAAAGAAAAATAGTAACTTGTGTCTTTCTTTTAAGAAAAATTATGGGTTAACACCACGAAAAACCCCAAATTGATGTTTGTAATAAATTTACCCCAAATTGATATGTCCGTAATAAATTTACTCAAAACTAATTTTTTTTACTACAAAAAACTCCAAATTGGTAAATCTTTTTTAATTTAACTCAAACTAATATGCTTGTAACAAATTTATCATATGTTAGTTTCTATAAATTTTACTGTCAAATTACTAAGTTGGATGACACGTAATAGTTAACTAGTATACATGTTTGAGATTTTACTCTCTGTTTGTCACAGTTATATCAATTTTTGGCTTTTTTGGTATTGATCCAATTTTTATGATGAGTATATTTATTACAAATTTACCAATTTGGGATTTTTGGTAGTCAAAAAATTAATTTGTGGTAAATTTATTATAAGTGTACCGGTTTATGATTTTTTGTGGTTAGTTAGTTAAATTTGTTATAGATATACCATTATAGGGTTCTTTATGGTCAAAAAATTAATTTATGATAAATTTATCACAGATGTACCGGTTTGAGATTTTTCATGGTATTAATTCATAAATTATTAGTAACTTACAAATACTTCTACAAAATTAAAAAGAAATGAGATCTGCCTGACCTGGAGACTCGTGTTTACGCGTTTCCTTTGTCTTTTTATATCCTGATCTATTAAGCCGATTAGAGAAACCGAAGAACTTGCCGACAACAAAGTCTATATTAATCAATAACTAATCAGAAGAAAATTACAGACTAAGAGAAAAAAAAATTAGAAGGAAATTCAGATCAGACTTCTGAGGTGATGCAGGCATGATCCGCTCCTGCAGAGTTTTCACTTTCGATTTTTTTTTTTAAACGATAATTGTTTGTTTATCACTCCAAATCTGATCCAATTTGCAGGTTTACTTATCATTGAGTAGCTCTCAATATTCGTGAAACTCTGATTAGTCAACTGATATAGCAGATTAAAGAAGAGATTGATCGCTTCTCTACTGACAGCTAGAAGAAAACAAGAACCTAAATCCTAACGCAGCAAGGTATTTTCCGGAAATGGCAAAGATCGTTGTTTCTTTTCTGGATTATCACGGCACGTCAAGATTAAAGAACATGGATCTGTTCTTGAATCAGAACGATTTCTGTTGCGAGTCGCCGTTGGTTTTCGGAAAGATCTGTTTCTTTTTCTTATTTATCTTATGTTAGATTTATATGTGTAAGTGAGAGGCATTATATATTATGGTCGACAATTATGAAAAATTTCAAACATAAACTAAAATTTTTGAAGATCTCTAATTAGAACGACTGCGGACTAAGCTTCCCCCGCACCCAGCACAAAGTTTTTCTTTTTCTTTATTAAAAAAGAAAAATGGGATTTTTTTCTTTCCTTTTTACATCTCTCTAACACATGAAAAAGCTCTACATGTATTACAAATGTGTAATTATCGCATCTAATTATGTCGTATTATGCACGTACCGATTTATATGTTTGAGGTCCATTGTTTCCAGAAAATAAAGATTTCATCAGTACCCATTTCATATGGAAGCTGTATATCCACGCGTTTATGTTTTCTATGTCGATTGGATCTTTTTAAAAACACATGACGCAATGAATTTGCTTAAAGAAGGTTTCACAAGCAACACTGCTTGTAGGGTTCTCCTCTAAGGTTTTCTTAATGACACGTCCATTATTTCAGGCGAGGAAGGCCCAGGTGTATCCGCCCAAGGGCAAGGAATAGAACTCCAATTGCATTAAGCAAGAGGGGACCACAGTTAACCACAGTTTTCTTTACAATTTACAGACATTAGGTTAAAATCTACCTAATTAATAATTAATTACGTAGATAATCAGCCCAGGACTTCAAGCAGGAGAACAAGCGTGCGAGGATGGCGATGACACGCACCAAAAAAATCAAGAATCAAAGCTTAACAAGTGCTTCTTCAACCACCAACAGATTGATAAACACATCAAGAGCCAAAGCCTCTTCTTCGATGCTAAGAATTATTAATTCGAAACTTAATTACTATTAATTCGAAACCCTAATTTCATTGGTTATGTTCTGTAGAGACTGCGTCTTATGTGGAAAGATTTGAAAACTGTGGGGGGACATGAAGACCAATGAACATGCGTGTGCCCTAGAAAAAATATAAATTTTTTGGACCCCACCGCTTGTGATCTGCAAAGATTGGCTTAAATCTAAGGGCCAATTTGCATTAATTTGGATAAAGGATGAGGCGTAAGTTACAGTTGACCAGCCGAAGGGGTATGGAAAAGTCAACGACTCAGCCTGTGCCAAGAATCCACATTGCTGAACTGGATCTACACATTTGCATCTCACGGACACAACTAACATGAATATTGAATATTTCTCTCTCTCTCTCTCTCTCTCTCTCTCTCTCTCTCTCTCTATAGCAATATACATACATATACATGCATATATTTTCTTATATAAGACTAATTGTTTAAAAATACAAAATGTTGCCGTTCAACATTTTTTAGTATATTTGGCTAATGATAGAGCCGGTTTAGATTTAAATCCTAGATACTTCCCTTTCATCCATTTATAATATTTTGTACTCAACGTTATATTTGAGCTTCAACCAGAGAAAAAATGAGAGAGAGAGAGAGAGAGAGAGAGAGAGAGAGAGAGAGAGAGAGATTTGGAGTTATTTACACAATCAAGATGTTAGGATTTACATGTGAGTTGTGTTAGACAAGTCTCGCATTGGAAAATTAGTATGGTGTTGAATAAATATATTCCAGTTGACCCATAAATCATTGACTTAAACTTTTAACCGAAGGTAAGTCCAATTGGATGTGTTGATAGGTTCGGATTTGAGTTCCCTCTTAACGATTATTATAAGTGAAAGTATTAGACTTTTGCAGCCGGCTAGTAGCCGCCTTCACTTAGTAGTGATGAGGGTTATCCCTTGCCTACATTTCCTTGCTCTTTTTTTTTTTTTTTGTATGTTAAAATTAGCTTCTTGTTTAATATAAAATTTAAATCAAATTTTGATTAGAATGTCATTTTAGCTACATCAACACCACGCAAGATAGAGAGAATAATGATGATGATGATGATGATGATGATGATAAAAGCCATGTTAATATTTCGGAGTTAACGAAAGAACTCGATTGCACTAATTTAACAAATTTTACAACTTAATTGCATTTTCTGAAAATTTTAGAATTCAATTATACTTTTTTGATAAGTTTTGGAGTACAATTATGGCACCTCTGATAAAGGGATCGACACCCATCGTGATCGAGACATTACAATCGTCAATGATATTATCTGATGTATCGACGATATTACTTGATATTTTGTTATCCTTCATAGGTATAAGTATAGGGTACGATTTACCAAAAAAGGAAATAATTATTTATCCATTAGAACGACATTGGAAAGGTTATTGTTAACCTAATGCCGATAACGATGGAGTTGAAAAAACCTGCCGGCTTGTTTCATCAAGTCTACCTTGGCCTTTTGGTTTTCTTTCTAATATTACAATAAACAAACATGTAAATTCACAATGATCCTGAAACTTGCGACGCTGCGAACTGTTTAAGGATTTTGGGGGCATTGGTTACGTGATGAATGACGTTTCAAGAGAAATACATCTTGTTTTTGTCGTCTTGGTTTTCTACGTTCGCACCTGTTTTCCTGCTTTTCTAATTGCAGTATTTTAGGAATTGCATTTGATTTTTCTAATTCAGAGAAAATTATTTTCTTCTTGTCAGAAGTGGAAATTATCTTCCATCAATCTAAGTTTGTTGTTTTTTATCCATATAAAATATTTCCCATAGATCGGTTAACTTTCAGCCATCCAAATACTGAAAAGTCAGAAAACAATTTCCCTAAAAACGGTTTTCCTTCAAATAGACGGATTCTAAGACCAAAAGCGCAATTTTCTCCCTAAAAGTTCTCATTGAACTTCATAGAGAGGATAGGTACTCTTGGGTATTTCAATATTCTAGGCAGTATGCTATACCGAAGATCAATCTGGCAAGTTATCAAGTTCATATATAGGGAAGCTGGTTCTCAAATGAATCTCAAAGGATTGACTAGTTCAGTCCATTCACAATGTCGTCACGCTTCCTTATTTTACTTGAAAGAATCTTCAGTTACAATGCACCAACTTGAAATTGTCAAAACAATAATCTCAACATCAAGGAGAGTTTAAAATAATAATTAAACAAATACCACTTCAGTGGTTTGCCACATAAACACCCCGATTTTCTCTGGCTCTCATTCGATTAATTCATATCTATTCAACCAAAAAAGAGATATTTAGACTTAATCTATTCTATTTGGACCTAATTATTATGGTCCTAGAATTATTAAATTAGTAAGAACCTTGTTGTTTTCAACTTTACTCTCTTATCAAAACTAAAATATGCAAAGTGGGCATATTTTCCGTTAGCCGAAGGGGCACCCTAGCCGTGCTAAAGCAAAACGCGACTTCTCGAGGAAACATGCAGGCGTTTAAGCCAGCATTGTCAACTGATTTAAGTTATTTAATGAAGTAGTTAAATTACAAAAATGAATCTGACAACCACAGAACCCCCAAATTTAATTTTTATTCAGGAGGGATTCCAGCACGGACAGCGAGATCATGCCTCATCAGATGTTGACCACATCGATCATTTATTTTTAAACTGAATTTGTAAAACCCCAAAAAGAGTTGTAGAGCCAAGTCGCCGCGTTGTGCTCTAATTTTGATTAACTTAATAATGAGCATCGTTTATTGACTAATTCGAGAGCGACATGCACGGTAAATTATGACTTCTTCCTCAATAATTTTCTTTTTCTTAAATTTCTTTTATTTAGACGATCTTCGTGCACGTTGCCGCGGTTACCTGGAGTCTCGGTTAGAGTTACCACTGTTCTTTCTTAATTTTTTTAAGGGTTAATACCCTGAAAAACCCCGAACTGGTACACCTGTGACAAATTTATCCCAAACTATTTTTTTGACCACCAAAAACCCCAAACTGGTATACTTTTGACAAATTTACCCCCAAACTGATACACTTGTGATAAATTTACCCTCTGTTAGTTTTTATTAAATTTTATTGTCAAATTATTAAATTAAATGACATGTGATAGTTGATTGATATACTAATTTGGGATTTTACACTTCATTTGTCACGATTTACAATTTTTGTGATTTTTTTTATATTAATCCAATTTAACGGAATGTATATTTGTCACAAATTTATCAGTTTAGAGTTTTTTGCGGTCGAATAAATTAGTTTAGGGTAAATTTGTTATAAATGTACCAGTTTAGGGTTTTTTTGGTTAGTTGGGGTAAATTTGTCACAGTTGTACCGATTTGGGGTTTTTTATGGTCAAAAAAATAGTTTGGGGTAAATTTGTCACAAGTGTACTAATTTGAGGTTTTTTAAGGTATTAACCCTTTTTTTAATTTTCGCCGCCATTTAATTACAATGTCAACGGTCCGATTTCGTAGTTAGTTTAACAACCGAAACCGTGTAATTAAAAGATAGATCCCAAGACAAGCATCTAGTTTTCCGCTCTTGTTTTTTGCCCTTCTCTTTCATTTCACAGAGATTGAAATAAACCTAATGGTCGACCCACACGCGTATTGAATCCGGTCCATTTTACTTGGCCATGGCCGGCTTCTTCGCGGCCGCCGCGCAGCAAAGCAGCCGATATCTCTTCGACTGCCGCTTGGGCTCGAGCCTCCGCCGCGGCGAACCTTGTCCTACAATGTGGCGTCAGTAATCAGTTTAACTCCTAGCGACCCAAAAAGATGCAGGGTACCAATTGGGACCATATTAGTAACGTCAAATACACAAGGTTTCTTAACAAGCAAAAAGGGGACACAACAACCAATCCATCTTTCGCTTGATATGCAGGAAAAGTGTCAAAATTTTTTTTAAACCTATTGCATTTATAGCAATTTAATCATAAATATTTTAATTATGTCAATTTAATCGTCCTAAACCTTTTGACTTAAAGGAAATTCAATCATTCCAACTAAATTTTGAGTGAATATTACAATTGTGAACGTTGGCCGACTTACATGTAATATGATCTATGCTGATGTGGACATTTTCATTAATAATATTTTTATAATTTTTATTTCTCTCTTTTTTTCATCCTTTTTTCTCCAATGGCCGGCAGAGCCATGGCCGGCAAGAGTGGCCCTTGCCGCTAGAAGCGAAGGTCGGCCTCACCCTGGCAGAGCCGCCTGGGCTGCCTGGCTTGGGCGCCAGATTTGGCGAGGACCCACTTTGACTTTGCTCCTTTTAGGACGCACATCGAGCAGCTGATCGATATTTTATGCGGCATCAGAGTTGTTTCCGAGTTTTTCAGAGGTGCCTGGACTTTCGTTCTTTGCAGATGAAATGTTCGACGAAATGCCAGTGAATACTGACTGCCACGGTTTGCTTTCGTATCGAGCTGGTGATGAACGACGATTGGGGATTCAATTGGCATGGCGCTTTTCTTAACTTGAAACCTTGAATGAAACCACGTTCATTTTTTTTTGCAAAGACAGGCAATTGCAAAATGCTTTTTCTCAAGAGTTCCTCGCGTCCTCCATCACAAATCCAATAACCTAATCCCAATCTCTTCGTTTCGTCAGCCAAAGACCCTCCCTTCAACTTCCTACTTTGATGAATCTCCTCTGCAAACCCGCAAGAAAGATGACTACTTCGCAGTTGTCCAGCACATTCCCAACCTTGTTCACCACAACTATTACATGGTCTCGCCAGATCTGGCAAGGGCTACCTCGCCGGCGCTCGCCCTCACCCCAGCAAGGTCAACCCTTGCCAGCCATGGCCACTGAAGGAAAGAGGAGGAAAAAAAGAGAGAAAAAGAAAAGAAATTAAAAAAAAAAATCGAAAATTATTAAATTATCATTAAAAATTTCCACATTAGCACTTCACCACGTAGGTAGGCCGACATCCACGTTAGTAATATCCAATCAAAATTGGCCGGAATGACTAGATTGACACATATGAAAAAGGTTTAGGACTAAATTGGTACAATTAAAAAGTTTATAACTAAATTAGCACAAATGCAATAGATTTAGGACTTTTCTAACACTTTTCCCCTTGACGTGCTCAATACATGCATGTATCTATTAATCTAAATTTATGTAAAGTAAGCAACCATAGTTCTAAACTGAGACGGGGCCTCAACAGGTGATGCAGAAGCCATTAGGAATGCATAGATTTCTCATAGTAAACCTGGACCGTTCTTGGAATATGATAAGAAACACGAAATTGTATTTTTCGCCAACCGCACAATTCGTCATGTTCGTCTAACCCAACCAACACATTATATCATCTAAGCCCAGTAGCATGTGTTTTCTTACTAGTTAAAACTACCAGACCTCTCAATCATGTATTGAGCTCAAAATAAGCAGTAATAACAATCTTAAATTAGAATGCTTTTAAGTGCATTTATCTTCTTTCAGGTACAAGTGCACCACCTTCCACTCACAGGATGAAATGTGGATTGGAAACATCATGGTGTGTGGTGCAATGCCTAGTTACAGGGCAATCTCGAGAAAACAGGAATGAGAAAAAGGACCATTCCTGAGTTTAACTGAAAATCGCAAACGAGACAAAGATAGCATCTTTCTGCCCTATGAGTTTCGAGCCTAGCAAGGCTTATGACGATGCAGTATCATTCACCCTGTATAAGAATCCTTCAGCTGCCGACTTTTGCTACCTTTCTTTTCTCGGTTTGACCAGTTAATGGACACTGCATCTCTGTCCAGCTTACCGGAACCATTGTTGCACCTGCAATCCCAGACCAAAACACCCGTCACTGTTCCATCAAGAGATCGTGTAAGTAGAATCATTATTCTTAACACTGCTACAGAAGGCTCAGATAGCCCGAATCTCAACCAGGTAAGGCATTCCTGCACACTTTTTTGATGTTTTCTTTTTTCTGAACTAGGCATTCCACTTGCAGGGTTAAGAATAATGCGTTCACAACTAGGGACTAGAGATATAAATGCAAATGGATTCACTTGCGTTCACTTGCAGTGGATATAAATGCCATTTGATTGGAACTAGGGCTGGCCCAGAGGTAGGAATCCTGGCATCCCCAACTAGGGATTCCACTTGCAGCGGATATAATGCCATTCACACACAAGGATTCCACCCTGCACATCACTTCAGGCCACCAGTTCACACCATCATCAAGCTAGCTCCAAATCTAGCACACTTTTTTGATGTTTTCTTTTTTCTGAACTGGGTGACAGATTTAGCAAGTTATTCTGATTTTTATTTTCATCTTTGCAAGTTTTTACGCTCACAATCATAGGTATTGTCTTAATTGAAGGGGCAACTGTGTACCCCATGGAAACGGAGACACTGTGCGGTTTCTTGTCCCTGTGTGCGGATTTTTCTCACGACACGGGGTGAGAATTGCAGTAACTAGCCCCATGTCACCGCATGGCCATCCCTATTTGGAATATCTATTTTCACATGGTACTGAAAGAAACTAAATACTGAAACCTTATATATAGATGGCAACAGCTGTAAATGATTTACCTGCCACACTCTCTGCCGACACAACACCAAGTTCATTCTTCGCGGTTGACAAATAATAAGCTCGTGCATCTCCAAGGGACAGCTAATGATGAGTTAAGGAAAAATTGAAAACTAATACGTAGCCCAACTCTAACTACACAAGATGATGCCCTTTCTTATTTCCCTCTGTCCATTTGCCTGGAAGTTTTTTTCAGTTCTGTCTTTTTCGGGGTTAGGGGATGAGGGTGGGTGCCAAGGACGAAGAACAAACAGCCTTCATCCCAGGCATGTTTTTCAATGGTGCTATTGTAACAAAATAATGCATCCTTAATTTTCCCTTTTCTTTTCATTTAATGACTGGGAGCTCAGAAAATATTATTTTGATCATTCAGACCATCAAAACACCCTTAACCTATGTGCTATGGAGACCATAGAAGTACAAAAAAAGAATTTGTATCCATTTGGCAAGAGAATCAATGATGAGAGGTTCAAAGGAGGACCAAAAATCCCCAAAGAGCTTTCCTGGGAGGTGCAGAGGTCTCTTCATTACTTACAAATCAGAAGCATGAGAACAAATAAGTTAAACGTGGTGGGATTAACACAAAGTTTTCGATATATATAGGAGGAACATTGACGATTCCAAGACTTCACGATTGATGCATAATCAGTATGCTGGGTTTAGGACTAACTGATTCAGTTAGCAAGGGCAATTTGATGCTTTTAAAAAGCTTTACTGACTCCTCTACCAGAAGAAGGTAAATATGGTATCGGACATAAATCAATAGTTTCTGGCATGACCCCAGTCTATTTAGATATTTTAGTGACAAAACATGCCAACTAGTACCACGATTAAGAAAACCACCCAGAAAATTGTATGAAGATTGTATTCCACAGTGCTTCGAGCATAAAAGGATACAACAAGAGCTCTGACAATGTCACCTGGCCGAAAAGATAAGTGCATATCAACTTTGTCAATCTCAGTCGCTCTAACATCTTGTTGCCTGTCAATACGGAGTTTTTAGCTCCACTTTGTGTAAACCCCAAGAAGTATACATACACAAAACATATGAACAAGATAGCTGCAGGGCATGCCACACTTTTTTTGGCCAAAGTAGGCATGCCACATTGAAGAATATGATCTGACCACGAATTCTAATCAAGAGTTATTAATGATAAGTGGTCAATAGAGGATATCAACAAAAGCCAAACTTTTCTTGTTGGAGCATCCTTCTTTTCATATTGCACCCAATAAGTCAAAACCGTTCAGTTCTCAAAGACAACAGCTTGCCAAACTAGGATTGATACTTCCCAAATTATAATTACTGACCAGATTGTAACATTCTCATTGGCCAATGCATCAGATGATAAATAGTACAAAACATGATGCACAGTCACACATGCCCTAGATGATATAAGATTGGAGATCGAAAAAGCTCTCAACTTCAAAGAAATAACCCAGTCATAAAACTTTCAGAAATTCCTGGAGTTGGTCATAGATACTACACGCATATAAATTAATCAAACTACTTAAAGAGACACAAACCATACCGAATTATTCCTGTGAACTTTTCCCTGACTGACTTCGGACCAACACAAAGTATGTCAGCTGAGGCCATCCTATTCAACACTTTAGTCACCTGCAACCATAGTTACAAAACCGGAACAGCACATTGGTTTGACAGATGACCTACAATCCTTTGGAAATTATGGTGGCAATGCTGCATAACCTTTAGGACAGGAGCTAATTCTTAATCTCAGCACTGAAAAGCCCAAGAAAAAGCAAAATGAACCTATTTCTAAGGCAAAAACTTCCAACTCATGGTAGGGAAATACATGAGGAATTCACATACTCTTGCAATAACAACAGAACCTGGCTCTGGAACTGCACCATGGGCTTTGTGACCAATCACTTCCACAGTCGGCCTCTGGATAAAACAATTTACCAATACAATAAATCTCCATCTCATTTTACTAAAAAGCATTTAACAACAAATCATTAACAGGATGACTAGGAAAGTTTTCCTCCATTTTCACATATAATTCACCAATTAGACACAAATTACTGGAATAAAAACCTCTATAAAGTAAAAGCAGAGGAGCCAAACTTGATAGGTGCAAGTGATGTTCGTAGCTGTGAGTATGCAGTTCCATTAGTGGGACAGCGATTGATGTCTTCTTATGATCTTCTATAATAAGTCAAGAAACCAAATGTGGCTAAGATATTTTGTAAAAACCGTGAGCATGACAGAATCAACAACAGCAGAAACCACAGCAAATATTACTAATTTTTCGTAAAATTCTATACCCTTGGGCTGTCACCACAGCCTCCATTACTCCTCGGACAACAATGACTCAACCTCCACAACATTGCATACTCCCACGCGGACACTATGACCTTGTATGGACCAACAAGCGCCCCGAGCACCGAATGCCCAGCATATTTCCAATCTCATAACCAATGCTTACCCACATAACAGTTCATTTAATCGTAATCTCGCAGTCCACACGTCGCCACAGACACAAAGCTATCTCGAAGCACACTAACAGAAGATGCCGCATTTTCACCCAAGTTCTTGCAACTCAATTCATACACACATCAACCCCACTAATCAAATTAGCCATCTAACCAATACAAACCCATCTCACGAACCCAACTAACCATAACCACCACCACCACCACCCTCCTATCTCTTGCATTCCTCCCTCTCAGCGAACTCACGCAGAGCAAACAGACGAAACGCCAACTGGGCGTTCCCTTTTCGTTCGTACCTGGTCAGGCGCGTCGGGCGGGGGAGACACAGTGCGGACGCGCCCGGTGAGGGAGGCGTAGACGAGGTTGCTGTGGGGCGCCAGGTAGGCGCCTCGTCCCGGCTTGACTTCCGCCGCTCGACCCAGCACGTCTCCCGGCGTCGCCAGCTCCTCCGACTCCTCCTGGACCACCTTTTCTTGCATATTTCCCAAAGCTTCTTCTTCTCCTCCTCCTCCTTCTTCTTCAACCACGAACTAGACGGCGGCGCGGCGCGACGGCGGAAGTACGAGGACGGTGGGGGTTTGTCTTAGGGAGGTCCGGATTTGATTCCGCAATTTGGATCTCGGGTTCGGTCCGGAAGGCCCGAATGACCGGACTGGGCCCTCAAATTTATGTATTTCGCTCGTTAAAATGAATTCGGGTTAAGCCCATCGGGCCTGGAAAAGGAACGGGCCAACTTAGTTAGACATAATTGCAATAATTTCGGTTCCAGCAGATTGTGGATTGTTTTTCCGGTTGTCTGTTTTGCGGAATATATTTTCCGGCATTTGATTTAAGCATAAGCTAACGAAAAAGGTTTTCTTACCAAAGTTTAAATTTAGAGAAATTATTTTTTTATAAAAATCGAAAATCATTTTTTAAAATATAAATAGGTATTGACGCTTAAACTTGAAATTCTATACTTGAGCACGGGAACACTAATGTTAATTCTCAATTCCCAACATTCAGGACTAGGCCTCTAGTAGTCAGGTCGAGCGCTAGGCCCTCGACACCCACATTTGAGTCTATCAAGGCCGACATCAAACCTCAGGTACTTGTACCCAATGCTCTGGCACCCGAGCTTGGACCATAAAGACTTGCTTAGGTGCCCAACACTCAAGTTGTAGCCTCAACCCTTGGGCCTGGGTCTATAAAGGCAATGCGCATGTCCTTAGCACTTGGGTTCCAGCATTTGGCTGATAAATCGTTTGCTCCTATAAAAATATATGTTTTTAAAAAAATTAAAATTTTTAATTATTTTTATTTTTAAAAAATCAAAATTTTAATTTCTTTTTCTTTTCTTCCTTTTTCGACGAGGTTGAGCCTCATTAGATCGAGTTTGCCCATGAGCTCACATCCTTTGATGGTGAGGCTCGAGCTTTCCTAACGTTGGCGAGCTTGCAACAACTAGTAGTGAGACTCGAGCTTGCTCGCGATTGGCAAACTCGTGACCTCTGGCAACAACCGAGCTCGTCACCAAATTGAATGAGCTCGCCAAAACACAGTGTTGACAACATATCATTGAGAGCTAACAAGCATGCGCTCCTACTAATAAAGCCATTGGGGAAAGGGGGTACCATGCTCGGGATTCGATCCCCGTTGATTATCACACACATGATCATAAAAGAAAGGAGTAAGGGGAAAAAAAAAGAAGAAACCATCGGTACAAAACCTTTACTACTAAATCTCGCCACTGTATAAAATTCGCACTACTTTTGTCTAGAAAAGCTAGATGCGTCACATCATATTTAAAAAAATTTGCCTAACTTTTGATTGTGGATGAGTTCGGCGTTCTTTAAGAGTGCGATTATTACACCCATAAAAAGCTCATGACTTGAAATTCCTGAACATGCGACCCAATAAAGAAAAAGGTTTTAAGATGATAGATTTCTAGAAAAAGCAGTCGTACTAATAACTCAGAATATTCTTCGCATCTTAAATATATACCATTAATACAGTTTCGATGCATAAAAAAAAAAGAAAAAAAAAACCTTGTAATTCTATCCTTTTGAAAATATAATTTGACATGGAACAATTACAACTTTCCCGACACTCTCAAGATTTTCATGACCATGTTTAAATGACTTAATACCATAAAAGTGGACCATGAGATTTGGAGAAATTAAGTACATTCGAAAAAAAACTCGTCATCTTATTGAATTTTTAGTGATTCTTGTATCCAGTAAAATGTAGTCAACCTTTCCAAAATTTCGAACAATTAATAAGACGATTGGACAGCGAGTCTTAGGAAGACTGTATAGCAAGGAGTTTTGCCAGGATGCACTCATCCAATAATGCAATCATTTGATACATATGCTATTTGTCTTCCTACCCAAAAACGGGATTTTTTTTTTTTTTTTTTGTCTATAAGGTGATTCCTAGCATATTGTCAAAGAGAAAAAGAAAAAAGAAAAAGAAGAAGGTAAAACTGCATTTGGTGGGATGATATGACACTAGATAAGATAATGC
This sequence comes from Eucalyptus curtisii, assembly GCA_017140595.1. NCBI lineage: Eukaryota > Viridiplantae > Streptophyta > Magnoliopsida > Myrtales > Myrtaceae > Eucalyptus > Eucalyptus curtisii. The sequence continues at coordinate 13,905,640 of CM029504.1, forward strand.
TGATCATAATCGGCATCCCAAAATTTGAATATATCCTGATAAAATAAACCTATCGTTATCAAAAGGTGAATATATTCAGATAGGATATGTCTCACACTCATCTCTTTTCCCTGTACCCTTTATACACCCATGGTCGCCACTCTCACAAACCTTTATTTTGTTAACACCAACGAGGCTCGTCATGGAGATGAGCTTGACTTGATCTTAGCTGCGAAGGAGGGTCCTTGCTTAAATCTAGAGTCCCTCCATGATTGACCTCAACTCTACAGAGCTCGACTGGATCTCAGCCATAGTGGAGCTCGACTCGACTTTGGCCACGAAGGAACTCTATCTAATGCACCTCCGCCGCACGAGTCACCGCACCTTCGGCCTCGACCTTGGCATTGACCACAGGGATAGGGGTGGCAGTCACCTCGCTCTTCTGGCCGCCCAGCAAATATACTCTGAATCAGCGAAAACACCTTTTTCTGACATCTTTGAACTAAGCACATAGAGAGCTATCTGATTTCTATTTGCAGGTCATCCCTATGGATTACCCGTTTCGTTTGATATAATTATCCCCAAAGCCCTTTCTAGCTTAATTTCATGAGAAAGGATTCGTGTGGTATCCCCAGATATCTTCAGTCACTATCTAGAATGAGGGGGTAGCAAATGGCGACTGCGTTGGAATCCAGGAAACGTTTCCCCATGTGAATGCGACGACAGAGAAGAAACTTTAGGAACAAAACTCGCATTTATTTATGATGTTTAAAAAAAAAAAAGGGCCGACAAGAAACAAGATTTATCTTACAAAGATGGGAATAGAGAAAACAAGGATGAATAAAGGGGATGAACCCAAAATCCAATGGTTGCAGATTGATAATTACCAAGAGAGAGAGAGAGTCATAAACTAATTGCATTTATGCCAATTCAATCATAAACCTTTAATTTGACCAATTTAATCTCAAACTTTTTAATAATTTGTCAATGTAATTCATCTCGCCAATTTTGGCCAGGAAATCGCTAACATAGACAATTTTTTCAACTTTTTAATGTTTTCTAAATTTTTATTATTTTTTCTTTTATTTTCTAGTTCTTGTCTTTTCCTTCTTTTCTTTTTAAAGTTTTATTGTGGCCAGCAAGGGTCACTAAAGCTCGTCGGCCGCAAAGCCTTCGCCCAAGTCTCGCTATAGCCTCGCTAGTCATAGGCGAAGGTAGCCTCGCCAATCATAGGCGAAGGTAGCCTTGCCTAGACCATGGAGGCCTTCGATGAGGCTGGCCTCCTTCATATCTAGGTGAGGGCTGCAACTCTTGCCAGCGATTCACAAGGGCTTTACAACCCTCGCTGGTCACAGTAAAAAAAAAAAGAAGAAAAGAAAGTAGAACAAGAGAAGAAAATAAAAATTCAAAAAATATTTAAAATTAAAAAAAATGTCCACATCAATATCGATTGTGCCATGCAAAATGATTGTTGTTTATATTAGCGATCTCTGGTCAAAATTATTCGGATAGACTACATTAACAAATTATCGAAATAATTGACTTAATTGAAAGATTTATGACTCAATTAGTTAAATTGAAAGGTTTGTGAATAAATTAGCATAAATACAATAAATTTAAGACTTTTTCCATAATTTTTCTGTAGGCCCATGATGAAGATGGAGGGGGACCGGGTGGATGCTAAAGATTTAGCACGATGGTGATGCCAGAAGATTGGATGTCCGCGATGGTTCAGAGATCTAACATCAACATTCAATCCGACATGGGCAAAGACGAGGAGAAGGTGGGGGAGCAAGAAGGAGAGCGGGGTGGGATGTATGTACCGGCAGCAAGAGCCATTATGTGAACATTCAATACATCAGAACATTAGACATTTAACCGAAGACATATATCAAACATTGTATAAATTATTAGAAATTCCATCTTTATTCAATTCGATCTATATCGTATATGACCTTGTTCATCCGATGAAAAAGTTGAGACAACTAAAGGCAGCCTAAAGGTCTGACTATAAAGTGATTGCTAGCATCTAAAGGATTTTTCTATAATAAATTCACATATATTTATCCTCGTTTCTACTGTGTCAATTTATTTTAAGTAAATTAGGATGTCTAGAGTCATGTATAGCTACTTATGAGTGCTATTAGATTAAGTAGAGTAATCAACAAGAAAATTCTGCTTATAAAATACGAAGGATTTTGTTGAGCCACACGGTGTTTGCCCCACTTAAGTAATTGAAAAATCAATGATCTACACACCAACGATAAAATAAATATATTTTCCACTTTTACCAAGGTCAAAAGAGATTGATAGGCAATGATGAAACCTCTTGTCGTTCGGCCAACTTCTTTTGCAAAAGAACATCACCCCAACTTTCTATCCCAATTATTGTTTTTTTTGTTAATTAAGCAAAATAATCTAAATAATTCCATAAGCCTCCAAGAGGAGCCAAGAAGCTCCTCCCATCGTGCAAAGCTCCCGTGCAGCCAACAACCGATGATGGAATGATGGAACTTGGCGGTGGCTTTGGCGTGGAATGGCCATGTGAAGTTCTCAATATGATATTGAAAAAAAATTATTAGCCTCCGAAAGAAAAGGATAAATAAATAAGTGAAAAGGTCCACAAAAATTGTGACATTGGAAGCTCCTTCCAAAAGGAGTTTGGAGGGTGCAGCTCTTCTGCACTCTTTCAATAATGATACCACAAAGAAGGTGCTCTTTGCACATGGCCTCCAGCTTCTATCCACCTTCATGGCTTGAGCATCTCTCATTATTTAATGTTTGGTAAAAGAATCATTGATTCATTATGTGATCAATCTATAAAGATTGATGGACTAAAGATAATTGAAAAGCCAGATGCATTTGCATGTGAAAGATTTTAAGATAATGGGCAGCATTTGTTCTTTGAGAGAGAGAGAAAGGGGTTTGATGGGTAAGGACAATGATTGTTGTAGTGATAACCTTGCAGAAATGATTATTTTTTCTCACTTATTGCAGCCACCACGAAACCTGTCTCTCTCTCTCTAAATTCATTTCAGTCATTCAATCAGAGACACACATTCTGACAGAAGAAGTTCCAAGATGTCTGTCATAATTCTTATCTTTTAGTCTTCTTTTGGGACATGGGTTGATTCTTACCTCGCTTGTCCTATCAAACATATGAAAGGAAAATCAACAAAAATAGCCAAAGAAAGGGGGAAAAAACCTACTTAGAAAAAAAGAGAGAGAGGGAGAAGAAATTTACGATTAAATGCTCACCTGGTAATACAAAATTTGCAGAAAGAAAGAAAGAGTGGCATTGAAAGCGTTGTCTTCTTCCTTCTTGTTTTATACAGGTAAGTTACCATTATGACAGATATGAGAGCTGACAATGCTTTGGCTTGGAGTTTACTGGTAAATTTGCACGAAAGAAGTTTACTGATAAAGGTTTCAGTGTATCTAAACATAGTCTACAATATTACTTCTGTCACTTATTTAACTTGGTATATTCGATGGTTCCACTTGCTGGAAAATCTCATACAACACTATATGATATTTGACTTATCAGACATGGCATCTTTCATTATTGACTATATTTATCCTTCTCGATAATTAGGTTCCTCATTCATCCACCGTGATTTTTATAGCACAGATTCCCTTTTGCCAAAGAATCTAATCAATACTGCCCTACAATGATATTTCCCTTCAGTATTCCCCATATCGACAGCTTTATTCAAGATCAATTCACACAAAAGCCATCATCTCTAATACTAGATTTCGACTATGTCTTCGATCTTACAGTACTCAAATGTGGACTGTTGTACAGGTACACAAACCTTATGTATGTGGGTAAGCTACGACCAGAGTGGAAAAATAACATGCTAAGGGACAATACCTTATTAGATTCGTCAAATCTCACGGAAGAAGCAGAACATGAAGATGGATCAGACGACTTGTTTTTAGGACAGGAATGCAGTCCATCTACAGTAGTTATAACACTTTTCACCTCTCCGCAGTTTCAGAACCGAAATGCCCAGAATCCATGAAAAATAAAATTACTGTCAACAATTTCACAGTGTGATATCTAACCCCTTTTTGGAGATAAAATGACTGACAGAAGTAGTATTAGAGAAATCAAGAGTACAAGTAGTATTAGAGAAATCAAGAGTACAGGTCAATTATTAACTAATAATACTTCTCTAGTTGACCATCATGAATCAATTATAGAAGAACCAAAGTACAACAACCACTTCAACTCTTCTGAGACATATTCCCTCCCATGTTTTCATGTCTCTGAGAATCTCAATAAGTCCAAAGGTTTACACTCATCTCTTGCTGATTCTTAGCTGGGTTAAGATCCCTTGAACCCACGAACTCAACTCACAACAAGCCACATTATTATCTCTCTCTCTCTCTCTCTCTCTCTCTCTCTCTCTCTCTCTCTCTCTCTCTCTCTCTCTCACTTTGTCTTGTCACGGGCTATTGTTATATACATTAATCAGACTGATCACTAATTTGATTATAATTCCTCAAAGAACCATATAAGCATGCATATATTAATACCTATTTCATACCCATCTCTTCTTTGTTCCACAAAGCCGAAAATGCCACACAACTAGAACAGACGAACCCCAGAGCAGTCCATGAAGAACAACAAGACACTGAAAAAAATGCAACTCCAACTGCTGTTCTTCTACTGTTCCATTGGCCTCTCTCTTGTTTTTGCTGAGGGAGCTCAAACCACACCCAATGATGAACTTTCAACTTTGCTCTCAATAAAATCCAGCCTGATCGACCCTTTAGACTGCCTTAAAGATTGGAAAGCCCCGAGCGGCGCACCAGAAGGTGGCGCAATCCAATGCAACTGGACTGGAGTCTCATGCAACTCAAAAGGGTTCGTGGAGAAGCTCAACCTTTCCAACATGAACCTGAGTGGCAGTGTTTCTGATCAGATTCAAGAGCTACACAGTCTTTCTCACATCAACTTGTCCTGTAACGCATTCGAATCGACATTGTCGAGAGCTCTCTCCAATGTGACCTCACTGCAGAGCATCGATGTGAGCCAGAATAATTTTGTTGGCAGCTTTCCTGTAGGCCTGGGAAGGGTCGGAGGACTAGTGCATGTCAATGCTTCAAGCAATAACTTCGCTGGCCCTCTTCCAGAGGATCTCGGGAGTGCGACAACTCTCGAGAGCTTAGATTTGCGGGGTAACTTCTTTGAGGGCTCAATACCGACGTCCTTCATGAACCTGCAGAATCTGAAGTACCTCGGTCTTTCGGGGAATAACCTTACTGGGCCAATCCCCGGAGAACTCGGGCAGTTGTCGTCTCTAGAGACGATCATCATGGGTTACAATGATTTCGAGGGTGGGATTCCTCCTGAGTTCGGGAACCTTACGAATCTCCGGTATCTCGACTTGGCGGTTGGCACTCTCGGTGGACAGATTCCCGCTGCATTGGGGAGCTTGCGAAAGCTCACTACCATGTACCTGTTCTCAAACAGTTTCGAGGGAAAGATTCCCCCAGAAATTGGCAACATTTCTTCATTGATCTTCCTAGATCTCTCCGATAATAAAATCACAGGGGAGATTCCAGTAGAGCTAGAAAACTTGAAGAATTTGCAGCTTTTCAACCTGATGTGCAATCAACTAACTGGGTCGATCCCACAAGGTTTCGGGGAGTTGACCAAGTTGCAGGTGCTGGAGCTGTGGAAGAACTCGTTGAAGGGTACATTGCCGACCAATCTCGGCAAGAACTCGCCACTCCAGTGGCTAGACGTATCATCAAACTTGTTATCCGGTGAGATCCCTGAAGAATTGTGCAATTCAGGCAACCTCACTAAGCTTATCCTCTTCAACAACTCCTTCTCGGGCCCGATCCCTATGGGCCTCTCGAGCTGTGCTTCATTAATTAGAGTTCGCATCCAGCAAAATATTCTATCTGGGACGATTCCGGTTGGCCTCGGAAATCTGCCAAACCTTCAAAGGCTAGAATTAGCTTATAATAACTTCTCTGGTGAGATCCCGCAAGACATTGCCCTCTCTACTTCGCTTTCTTTTGTCGATTTGTCATACAATCACCTAGACTCCTCTGTTCCTTCTAGTATCTTTTCCATTTCCAACCTCCAGAACTTCATTGTTTCCAACAACAACCTGAGAGGCAACATCCCAGACCAGTTCCAAGATTGCCCATCGCTCTCGGTGCTCGACCTCTCAAACAACCGTTTCTCGGGTAATATCCCGGTGAGCATAGCATCGTGCAAGAAACTGGTCAAACTTAATCTCAGAAACAACAGGTTGACCGGTGGGATCCCCAGGGCGATTTCCACTATGCCCACATTGGCCATTCTTGATCTGTCCAACAACTCTTTGGCCGGTCAAATACCGGAAGTTATCGGAAGCTCGCCCACATTAGAGACGTTTAATGTGTCGTACAATAAACTCGTTGGCTCCATTCCATCAAGTGGCATGTTTGATAACATCAATCCTTCTGAATTAGCAGGCAATCCTGGACTCTGCGGCGGGGTTCTTCCACCGTGTTTGAAAAAGTCTGCTGCAACATCAGGAAATAAAAGAGGCATGCACATATATCATGTCCTCATCGGATTCGCCATCGGGGCGTCCGTGATTTTATCCCTCAGTCTGGCATTTTTTGCTGGGAGGATTCTATACAGAAGGTGGTACTTGTATGATGGTTTCTTCTATGACTGGTTCAAGAGGGGAAATGAGGAATGGCCTTGGAGGCTGGTGGCTTTCCAAAGGGTAAGCTTCACCAGTAGCGACATCCTTGCCTGCATAAATGAATCCAATGTGATCGGCATGGGCGGGACTGGCATGGTCTATAAGGCTGAAGTGCACCGGCCCCACGTCGTTGTGGCAGTCAAGAAGCTCTGGAGATCGGGTTCTGATCTAGAGAACGGCTCCGATCTGTTGCAGGAGGTGAATCTCCTAGGACGGCTCCGGCACCGCAACATCGTGCGTATATTAGGGTATCTTCACAACGAAAGTGACGTGATGATGGTTTACGAATACATGCCGAACGGGAACCTTGGGACAGCATTGCACGGCAAGCAGGCTGGGAAGTTGCTGGTCGACTGGGTCTCAAGGTACAACATAGCAGTCGGAGTGGCGCAAGGCCTGAACTACCTCCACCACGATTGCCATCCACCAATCATCCACCGGGACATCAAGTCGAATAACATCCTGCTTGACAAAAATCTCGAGGCGAAGATCGCGGATTTCGGGTTGGCAAGGATGATGATCCACAAGAATGAGACTGTTTCGATGGTGGCCGGATCCTACGGATACATAGCACCCGGTTGGTATCAATCTCGTTCACAATCTTTAAGATTAACAAATAGATTAGGAATATAGATCAATAACAGTTGCGCCTTTCTATTGCAGAGTATGGATACACCTTGAAAGTAGATGAGAAGAGCGACATATACAGTTATGGGGTCGTCCTTCTTGAGCTCCTAACAGGAAAAACGCCCTTGGACCCATCGTTCGGAGAGTCCATAGACATAGTCCAGTGGGTTCGGACCAAGGTCAAGGAAAACAAAACCGTGAATGAAGTGCTGGACGCCAGCATAGCTGGCCAGTGTAAACCCGTCCAAGAAGAGATGCTTCTTGTCCTGCGGGTTGCGCTTCTCTGCACAGCGAAGCTGCCCAAGGAGCGGCCTTCCATGCGGGATGTCCTGATGATGCTGGGAGAGGCAAAGCCACGCAGGAAAAGTGTCTGCTATGGCGATGCATCAAATGCTGGCAAAGAGAAGCCAATTTTCACTACTTCACCGGTAGTCGGCCTCCTGTAGAACATTAATTTCCTAAGCTTGATAGCATATGCAGATCCTCATGATGTAAAGTTCTTTTTCCTTTGACTAGATTCGATTAAATTTGCATGAACCGGGGCATTTGACCATCGGGGAAGCTTTTGATTTGCTTATCAGTTGTTCATGTTGACCATGTTGGTCCAGCTGAAGAAACAAATAAGGTATAAAAGAATCCATTTACATTTCTAATTGCTTTACAATGGAATTGCTCTATTTTTGTCCATTCATGCTGCAGTTTTGGCAAAGTACTTGAGGTCAATAAGTTCATTTCGAACTTCAATATCTCAGGTATGGCCATAAAAGCTGGTTCCCTGAAGAAGACAGATTTGCGCTATTGATTTTGATCGAAGAGGTGAAACAGCCTATTTACTGAATCTAAATTGGCAAATCGGCACTGTCATGTGGCACAATGGAACTTGTAAACCTGCTAATTTGAAAGATCTTGACAGTGATAGATGCTCGCAACAGGGTATACTTCAGCAGATTAGCATCTAGTTGCAAATGGCAAATCTAGCTCGCTTCTTTCATCTCTAGCCCAATTACCTTTCGTTCTTAATGATCTGCGATTGAGTTTGGATCTCAAGTCACGAGCAGTGGTCAGAACCCAACGTCTCGACATGTTCCAACAAAAAGGACTGATTGGATAGCCCCTGATTCAGCGGGACTATTGCTAACCCAAGCAACGAACTAAACATATCCATCAACAGTAGGTTAGCAATGGAATTACTGGTGACTCGATATACTAAATCTTAAGCTAGAAAAATATTGGCGACAGGCTGATTTTCAGTCTGCCATTTGCTTTACTAAGCCTTATGCTGGAGAAAACTCATTATCAATCCATCGACTGATAATCACTATTGTACATTTCTCTCCCTGTCTGTAAGCATCTCAACAGTTCATCTAGAACAACAACAGAATGCAAACACGCTAACACAGGCAAAACACACAGAATTGTGCGACTACTGTTTGTCATCACTATAGCATTTGGGTGTGTTTATACTGGGTGACTGTATTGCTGTAATGCTACCATACTCGATGTCTGGCAAAATATGTTTGAAAAATGTCGTAAAGCTTTGCATCTGTCAGGCGCTTGAGCTTGAAAAGAAAACTCCAGAAAAAAGTTGAGACTCAAGATGATCTCTCAAAAGCTGTGATATATGCTCAGCTATATCATTATCTGCCAAACTCCTTGAGAAAGCCGAAGTGCCTTCTCTAGAAACCAATTCTTTTTGCATTGATTCTAAAAACTCAAGTGCAGTGCTGCTATTTACCACTGAGAGGTCTGAATTTTTCCAGAAACAAAGTTGAGGTCTTAGAAATGGAGATTGCTGGTGCTGGATCACGACCTGCTTAGAAAATTGGGTAGGAATTGAAGTCAATCAACCTCGAATTGATAAAACCAAACGTAACTGCGTCTCGGTTGGGGAAGCTCTCAATGGCAGAGAGATGGGAAGTCTTTAGATGCAGAAGACGAGTGCACTTGCAAAATACCGCTTAACAAAGTCCTAAGTTTGATCAACTTTATATTTGACAATAGGCTAACATGAGAGTTGCAGGAACAGAAGAAGTCATCTTCCCTCTGCTTCCTTCCCTTTCCTTTACGATACAATATTTCTAGTATGATTTCTAACAACTCTGCGAATTCCTAGTGATGCTTTTTTTTTCCCCTTGAAACAGACTAAGCATGCATGCAAGGCAAGAAGTTGCGCAGTCCCGGGATCATCCAACTCTACGTGGGTTCGTCCCTGTGCCGAAATTTTTTTGTCATACTTCATATGAATTTGTTATTAAGCACACTAGGAAAATTACATCTTTTTCAGGATTTTTCACAATCCAAATTAGGTTCTATAAGAGTTAAACACATAGTAATATGAACATACTGTTTGCATTAATACAAATGCAAGCAACCAATCTATTGACTTAATAGAGCAAACATGTTCTTTCAGATATAACTCTGATCCAAAACATTCTTAAAAATTAAATCCTACCACTTGGATAACAATTTTCACATTAATACATACATATCCTTCAGTGTCCCACCACCCCCCCCCCAAAAAAAAAAAAAAAAAAAAAAAAAAAAAAAAAAACTTCGGTGTCCCAAAAGAAATTACACATAGATCAATACCAGATCGCAGAAACAGGCCCCAAAAGGACACTTCTGATATTGATTGGTAGACTGATGTGTTCAATTCCCTTCTCGCGCTCAAAACACAATTCAATCACGTAAAGATTGGAGATGCGCGTGCGTTTTGTGGAATCAGTAGGCATCTTCTTATACTTCCATCGAGAAAAACCTTAACTTCCGCCGTACCTGATCTTCTTGGTGCTGCCTCCACCGCAACTGATAGAGAACTCGCACCCGTACGCGTTTCCGAAACACGAGAACAATCCGCCTCCATCACTGTGCCTTCGTGGACGATCTCTACCTTGGTTTGCACCCGTTTTGGCAATCTTCTTGCCGTGGCCGCCTCGGTCATGGATTGGAGGCAATTCGGTTCGCCACCGCTCGATCTTGGTCCTCAGGCCCTCAATGCTATCGCTCTCCGTCCAATTGTCGAGCAGTATCGAGCTCTCGCCCTCCTCGCGGTAGTTCTTATTCGGGGGTAGCAACCCCTTGGCTATGGCGGCCGCCACAATTGATGCTGATGGGCCCACATCGGATACCATCGACCCCAACAAGCTCCCGCCTTTCGTCTGCTTGAACCCAACCATCGAGTCGTTGCAAACGGTGCTTCCAGGATTGTAGGAGTAGTCATTTGTCCTCTCGCTCTGCGACCGCCATAGGCGGATTTGCGTGGCATTCTTCTGTGAGTTCTTGTTGCCATTGTTACCAGGTTGCTTTTTATTGTCCTTTTGGTCCGCCTCTTCACCACTGTCGAAGGCCAAAGATGCGCTCAGCTCCGAGTTCAATGGCATGCTGCGCATGCTGCTATTGATGAGCGAGACGCCAAAATTTATTGCCCCTTGCGGCCGGCCCGATGGACGCAGAACCTGCAAATTGTGGTGTTCACAATTTGATCCACATAGATATCATAAGCTGAACAAATTGATATCAAAAGGATTATATGGTTTCCATTTAGCAAATGATCTATACCTGCAAGGTCATGAATCTCATGGGCGTGTTCTTGGTCCGCGTCCGTGTCGACGGAGGAATGAGGCTACTGAGGAGCGCTCGGACCGTCCCGACGAGAACCACGCGAAGCCAAGTCAATGCGTAGATTTCGATGGTGATCACGCAGGTGTCGGTCTCCAAAGAGACATCATTCACGCGAAACACAAACTTCTCGTTCCAGTTAGGGTTTGCGTGCCCTTTCTCATCGACCCTCGTCGTCAGTTTCCGATCGGGATGGACCCACGCGACCGCATACGTCCGCATGGATTTCGACACTGGGGCTAGATCTTGGGCTGATATGAGGTTGAGTTCGAGAAGCCTGCCGGTAGAGACAGAAGGAGCCATGGTTGTCGCCGCGGCGAGCCGCAGGTCGTGGCAATGGCGAGGGGCGAGGTGCTATGGATTGGTTGATAATCATTCACAGGAAAACATGGAACTTAAAAAGGAGTTGCGCTGTTATTTCTATGGAGGGTCGGTTTGTAAGGGTGCTTGCGAATTGTCAGGGAAGTTGTTATGGAGGTTGGCTTGTTGATACCAGCAGGGGGGCCCTAATTAAAATTAGACATTGCCATTCATAAAAAAAGGCGACAACCTATCAAGAAGACAATGCCCTGTCATTCTGACCACTCCGTTAGTGATAATAAAACTAAATTAACTGGAACTTTGCGACAGCTTCACTGCGAAATTGGCTCCTCAAGATTGATCTGGTGCCTCAAGATCATTCCTCGTTTTTCACGTGCCAAATTCATTGTTGCTGCGGTCATTTCTCAAGCAAATATTGGTGCCAACGTTAAAGAATGGGCGGTAGACGCCGGTGCTATTAGGCACACAAGTCTTTAACGAAGATGATATCTATCTTGAAGACTCTCGACCTACGCGAGTTTTGGGAAGGGCAAGGTCTTGCTCAAGTTGACATTGGCCTTGAAGGAGGTGCTGCATGTACCGAACATAAGGGAAAATACGATTTCTGTGGTCCAACTGAGCAAAGGTGGGATTAAAGTGTCATATGAGGCTTGATAAGATGATTGTTAGAAAATTCAATCCAAAAAATTTTGTGTCACACCTTCTAACATGACACTAGAGCACAACTTCTACCCATTTTGCGTGTGCCCCTCCTAATTCTCTTGCACGAGAGAGGGGATATTACAATATTCCACATGACTTGATAATGGAGTTTATATGGTTTTTACATATGTGCAGTCTCCCTTCATCTATAAATTTAAGCTTTTGGGTTGGATTTTATAATAACAAGTTTGGAAATTTTGATATCATTCATGTGAGTACTCCTTATAATGCTAACTTTCATCTAAAGAAACATAAAGACCATCTCATAACTTGATTATGTGAAAGTTATTGGAAGTTTGATGCATTTAAGGGAAAATTCCAAATAAGGACCTGAAGTTGACCAATTTTTTCAAATAAGGATCCGAAATGAACTTTGTGTCAGATAAAGACCTAAAGTGGACCAATTGTCTCAAATAAGGACCCGAAGTGATTAAATCAATTTCAAATAAGAACCTGAGCTTGCTGGGCAGCCAAATATTACATTTTCGACGACCGGAGTTTGGGCAATTTTGTCCAAAAAAAATAGGGAAAATTAACAAATCCTAAAACAGAAACAAAAAAACCCTAGGTTTTCTACGGTCTCCCTGTTCCTTGTACCCATCTTCTGCAAAGTCAAAGACCGAAGTTCTCCCCATTCCTTGTACCCATCCTCCGCAAAGCCGAAGACCTAAATTCTCCGTCGATTGAGGCACGGATTCAAAAACAAGAAAAAAAAACCATATGCTTCTTTCTTTGTTTGCGGAGACCCAAATTCTCCGCCAATCGAGCAAGGTGAGGAGCGACAAGAATCAAGTCGCGACGATGACCGGGTAGCGATTTGGTTGAGGAGCAGTGGGGGAGAAGAAGAAGAAAATGTAAACATCTAAATGAATAACCTAAACTTAATTAATTTAGAATTTTCCCTTTTTTTTCCAATCACAAATTTCTGACAAAATTGCCCCTATTTTAATCGCTGGAAAATGTTTGCCGGTGAGCTAAGGTCCTTAATAGAGATTAACTTGATCACCCCGAGTCTTTATTTGATAAAAAATTCACTTCGGGTCCTTATTTGAAACAATTGGTCCACTTCGTGTCCTTATATGACACAAAGTTCACTTTGGGTCCTTATTTGAGAAAATAGATTCACTTCGGGTCCTTATTTGGAATTTTCTCTGCATTTAATGAACTTTTCTTGATACAGCTTATGATGTCTGTAGACTGAGCAGGTATCAGAGAATGCAAACCTTATCATTGGAATGATTTGATAAGGGTAATGCGGTATTTGAGCCGTATTAAGAATGTGGTTTTCTTTATAAGGATTTCTGGTTGTATTAATAACTACATGAATGCTAACTGGATCTTAGATTAATATGCTACAAAACGCATAGATGATTGCTTATTAACCCCTTGGTGGACGTGCAGTATATTGGAAATCAACCAAACAAATTACGGTTGCGAAATTTATTTTTGACTCGGGGGTTGTAGCCCTTGATTTGGGTAGTAGCGAGGTTGAATGACGGGGCAGATTTCTTATCAAACATTCTATTGGGCATGAAATCAACATCGTTTGAGTCTATGCGTTGTGATTGAAACATAATATCTTAAAACATCTGCTGAAATGTGAAGTTACATTTATCGATTATACAAAGTCAGAAGTGAATTTGGTCAATACTTTGACAAAATGTTTGGAAAAGAAACAAAAAATTGAAACATCGAAGGGAATAAGCCTAATTCCAATTCAAGACCTATGAATAATATTAAAAAAAAAATCTAATCGTAATATATACTAATTTCACTTGTATAAGTTATATTTGATCTCTTCTAAAAGAGGCAGAGTAAGAGGGAGAAAAGAGGCAATTGTGTTTTGGAAATAGGCTGTAATAGCTATCACACCTGAGGTTTTTTTTTTTTTTTTTTTTTTTTTTTTTTTGGTGTGTGGTAGCTGTTACAGTTGTTACAGATTACTGCAAGCAAACGTGGTAAATGCATGTAATGTAATAGTCATTGATGCAACGGAATGTGCTGTAGCAGCTGTGAAATCTATACTTGGAAAGTCCAAGCGGGCACTACTTGGTCAACTGCAAAACTTAGAGTGAGTATTTTGATTGGGTTGACAGAGCGTAACACTCAGCCGGTCAAGGAAGGGGTTTTTTTCCTTTTATAAATAAAGTGACAGAATTCGAAAATCACATCGTCACTTTTCTAATTAAACACGAGCCAATCTGCACATGCATTTTCTTTGCTAAAATTAAGGAAAATCTTGACCCATTGAAAATACTTTAGTAATTTTTCAATTTGAGAAATGAGTGCGTCATCAAAATGAAGCGATGAAGTTGATTTTTAAAGCAGAGAAATGACTACAGAAACTGATGAGAATGAGAGAATGGAGAGGGTGGAGTCTGTGAAATGAGAAGGTGCCGATTGTTTGAGGGAATAAAAGAGGATAATTAAGACAAAAGGGAGCGTCGTGTTCTCTAGGAATAAGATAATCATAGATCCTTTATAAGTGACTGATTCGGGCTACCGTACCAAACCCCAAAAGAATTGGACCAAGCCAAATGGGCTTATATGGATTGTAGGATTCACGAATTTTTTATAAACCCCAGTAGTGGAAAGTTATTAGACATGTACGAAGTGGATGGTTAATTAAGGAAATGATCTTAGTGAGTAGCAATTAGTAAGGATAATCTATATTTATTAAGATGAAAGGGGGTTGTGAATGGTATTTTGGTGATATGGCTTATTGAGAAATTTTTAATAACTTTTTTGTTATTTATTATCAATTGCACATGTTACTACTTTCAACCTAACCCAAATAACTATTATTTTTGGAAAAATATATTTTTTTTTTAAAAGTAGATTTCGTTGACAACTGCCCTAGAGGCATTGGTCAAACATCTATCTAAAGAAAGATCTTTGATTTCCAATTCACTCCACATACATTGGAAATAATATTACTTACGTACTTAACTAGTGGTTCAAGGACATTCGTGATAAGATAACTTTATAAAATAATTTTTATATATAAAGCTAAAAGTGGGAATTGTCCCCTTGCTACTCACTAAATCATTCATAAATTCTTGGATATTCCAATATAAATCAATTTGTTACTACTACTCACTATTATTTTTGGAAAAAATCATTCATAAATTAACTATCAACTTTGATTTCCAATTTTACCACGTACTTAACTAGTGGTTCAAGGACATTCGTGATAAGATACTATATCCACGATTCTTGGATATTCCAATATAAACCTTGCTACTCACTAAATCATTCATAAATTAACCAACGATTTCCACTATTACTATATCCACGTCAGTAGACACTCGCTCAATCTCAAGATGATTATAATCAATTGCACATGTTACTACTTTCAACCTAACCCAAATAGCTATTATTTTTGGAAAAATATTCAAAAAAAAAAAGAGAGTAGATTTCGTTAACAACTGCCCTAGAGGCATTGGTCAAACATCTATCTAAAGAAAGATCTTTGATTTCCAATTCACTCCACATACATTGGAAATAATATTACTTACCAATTCAATGTACTTGACTAGTGGTTCAAGGACATTCGCCATAAGATAACTTTAGAAAATAATTTTTATATATTAAGCTAAAAGTGGGAATTGTCCCGATTCTTGGATATTCCAATTTAAACCTTGCTACTCACTAAATCATTCATAAATTAACCAACGATTTCGTATATCTCTAACAACTTCCCACTATTACTATATCCACGTCAGTAAACACTCGCTCAATCTCAAGATGTTTTTTTTTCTTTTTTTCTTTTTTTATAGAATCTCTCATCATCTTGCATGTGGACAGCGGGTGTCTCAACACTAACATTAAATAAAGTGAATTTAAATAGTGAAAAAGTGAAAAGGCATGTTGAGGATTTTCATTAATTTGTTTGACTTTCTTTTCCTAATTTCACACTTTAGTATTACATTCTTAGTTATGAACGTGGTATTAAATATGTTGCTATATTAAAAGAAAGTTCATTTATAAGAAGAAGCTGAATAATAGAAAAGATTATTTTTCATGAAGTTTTTATTACTCTCCTATATGAGTCTTTAATAAATGTGGTTATACTATTACAATTCATAACCTGAAGTTTCTATTCCCTTACATATTGCGGCCTTTTAGTGAGTATGAATTGCATTCATTGAAGTGGCCTTTTTAGAATCACGGATTGATTTTTTCTTTTCAATTTGAAAATTGGGAAAAATATAATATTATTTTATTTTCACCAAAATATGAATAGCATGTGGCGCAACATTTAAAGTTACATATTATAATTTTTCTTTTACGACTTATCAATAACGCTAGATATGATCGATATAGTAAGAAACTAGTCACATAAAAACTTTGGCTTTAATTGTCAAAGCATTTTATTTATTTATTTAATAAGAAAATCACATAATGCCTATCATAACTATGATATCTCTGGCATCTTGCTTGACCTAAATTTAAGTGCTTATGATGATGTTATGGTATCAAAATTTTATGAAAGGGAGATAAATACAGCTTTTTTCTCGTTCCAAAACTTTTTCGCATGAGACGAAATTCTTGTATTGGAATGACAAAAAAAAAAAAAATGTGACAAATGAGTACAACTTTTTCCTCTCTCACGACATAGAAGAAGATACAAGATGTCATCCCGCAAAGAATCGAGGGGCGGAGGCATCTGCGGTTCTGAGTTGAAGGATGGAGGGATTTAAGGTTTCCTCGACAAAGAATTGCAGATTCTGCAGAAAAGAATATCGAGAGAGCAGAGCGGGGGAGAGAGAAGGCATTGGTGACGTCGGAAGCGACGGACGAGGCAGGGCGGAGGCGGAGGCGGCGGCGGGAGGAGAGATAGACAGGGTGAGACTTGCTAACTGGGCTTGCCCACAGCGACACGTGTAGCTTACTGAGTGGGTCTTTACAAAAATGACGTGACAGTACAGTTGCCCCTAAAATTTTCCCGACAAGTAAAGCCAAATGCGTCCCCCTCTCCTGAATCGCCACCAATCATCGCCTCCCCTTGAAACTAGAGAGAGAGGCATAGAGGAGTAAAACCCCAAAAAGGAAAACAAAAGAATTTGAAGTCAACACGGCGAAAACGAGGCAAATTTCTTTGTTCCCCGCTCTCTCTCTGGCGGATTGTAGTTCTTCGTCCACATCCCTTCGCCGATTGATCCTGCTTAAGAATTTCGTTCCGTTTTAAATTCGTATCTAGTATGGTTGGAATCATTAGTTTAAGAGGCTGATGCTTCGATGAAAATGCCTCCTAAACTTCCGCGATAGGAGCATGAACGTCGCTGAAGCGCTGCGAATGCATATGGTAGTTCAGAAGCAGTTCCGAGAACAAGATGAGGTTAGCTTTTGACGTTCGAGGAAATGGTCTCTTGAAGTGAAGGGGAAGCATGTTGCTTGCTTGCAGATATAGACTATTACTTCATGCAACTAAAAAAAATTTCTACTCTTCTACGTATTATGCAGAAGATTCTCAATCGTTTTCGTTGAAACATCTTACTGAAAGCTAAAAGGAAAAATACTTCATGTTTCCTAAGAGCAACTGTTCTTGATAAGCACTGTCTTTAATAGCGTTTCACTTGCCTAATTCAGGCCATAAGACCTACCACTTTGTGTTCTTGGAGTGCTGCCTTTAAAGAATGCTTGATTTTCCCTGAAGACAAGGATCTCGTCTAGTGTTTACGTGCCAACTTTCCCCTCGTCTCTCTACATAGAACACAAAATGTAAAATCTAAGTCCCGGAGCATCTGTTGCCAAGTCACTTGAGCTTTATTAGTTGTTAATTGGGAAAAGTACCAAAAAAGTTCTAAACATATTGCATTGGTACCAATTCAGTCCTAAACTTTTCAATTGAACTAATTCAGTCCTAAACCTTTTAATATTAGTACCAATTCAGTCCATCCGGCCAATTTTGACTAGCCGGCGCTGACGTGGACGTTGGCCGGTGGCCGGATGCTGACGTAGCAATTTTTATGATTTTTTAATTATTTTTTCGAATTTTTTTTATTAATTTTTTCTTTTTTTCTTAATTTTTTCTTTTTCCTTTTCTTTTTTCGCTTTCTTCTTCGCGATTGCCGGCGAGCCTTCCCGTGAGGCTCGCCGGCCACTGGGCGAGGGCCTCGAAGCCCTCGCCTGCTGTCGGTGAGGGTCGCGGCCCTCGCTCGGCCTCTCCCAGAGCCGCCGGCGAGGTGGCTTCGCTCGGATCTGGGCGAGGCTATAGCGGCCATCGCCAGGGCGGAGGCGAGGGCCGCGAAGCCCTCGCCAGCCGCCGGCGAGGGTCGCGGCCCTCGCTCGGCCTTGCCCGGCCTTGCCGCGGGAGGAGGGAGAGGAGGACGGACGGGGAGCGGGCGAGGGACGGGTTGTGGGGACCGGCACCATCGGAAGAAGGAGAGGAGGGTGTTGGGGTGGTGGGCTAGGGTTTTGGAGGCGAAGATCGGGCGGAGAAGCGGCGGCGTGAGGTGTGGGAGGTGGGGGACCAGGGCCTTGAATTGGGATTTCGTGGAGGTGAGGGCGGCGATGACGAGGTTGAGAAGCTCCAGGGTCGACAACGGAGGAGGCGCCGGGGACTCGGCCGGCAAGGCCGTGGCGAGGCCGAGAGAGGGTCGCGACCCTCGTCGGCGACCGGCGAGGGCTTTGCGGTCTTCGCCTCCGCCCTGGCGATGGCCGCCATGGCCTCGCCGGCGGCTCTGGGAGAGGTCGGGCGAGGGCCGCGACCCTCGCCGGCGGCAGGCGAGGGCTTCGCGGCCCTCACCCAGTGGCCGGTGAGCCTCATCGAAGGCTCGCCGGCAACCGCGAAGAAGAAAGCAGAAAAGAAAAAAGAAAAGAAATTACTAAAAATTAATAAAAAAATTGAAAAAATAATTAAAAAATCATAAAAATTGCCACGTCGCGTCGGCCGGCCAAAATTGGTCGGATGAACTGAATTGGTACCAATATTAAAAGGTTTAGAATTGAATTGGTCCAATTGAAAAGTTTAGGACTGAATTGGTACCAATGCAATAGGTTTATGACTTTTTTGGTACTTTACCCATTGTCAATTCATTTATGCTTTATCGGTTACTTAATTCCTGCAGATTCAGAGAAAGCTGCATTTGAGGATTGAAGAACAAGAAAGGTGCTTACAAATGTTGTTTGAGAAACAAAGGAAGATGGAGGATGATGGGTCCAAAGCTACTTCGTCCCCCATTCCTGTTGAATGTGATCCATCAAGGAACATAACAGAAGCAGGCAAGCAACATCAGGCTGAAAAAGGACTCAAAACAACCAACCCCAGCTCTCTGCCTGGCGAAAGTTCTCAAAGCACGAACGAAAAGAAGAAGGATTCAGAAGCAAGCACTCCTGATGATGACGATCCGGATGAGGGCAAGACAGGTCTTCCATCCGTGAACTGAGTGAGGGGCCCAGAAACCTCGCCGTGATTAAGCTGAATCCGCATCCTTTCAAGCTCTTAAAGAATGAAACTAGGAGATTTTGGAACTTCGGTCATCTAATTTATATGTGGATTGATGGATTTAGTGTTTACGTCGATAAAGCCTCCAACTTTCAATCTATCCAACTTGGGAGATAAAATTACATAGATACAAGCAGCAAAAAGAGAGGAAGAAAGAAATGATGCTCGAACACACAAGTGAGGAAGATTAGTATGCTGCTGGTGATTCCTGTCTTTCTAATTTGTGTATAAAAAAAGTGTAGCGGGGGTGTTATAATATTCTGCATCGCTTGACAATGGAGTTTATACGCTCTTTATATATGTGTCGTCTTGCTCAACCTATTAATTTAAGCTTTTGGGTTGAACTTTATATTAACAAGTTTGGACATTTTGATATCACTCATGTGAGTACTCCTTAAGATGCTATCTTTGACCTAAAGAAACATAAAGACCATCTCATAACTTGATTATGTGAAAGTTATTAGAAGTTTGATGCATTTAATGAGCTTTTCTCGATATAGCTTATGATGTTTGTAGGCCAAGCAGCTCTACAAAGAATCCAAACCTTATCATTGGAATGCTTTGATCAGGATAATGCGATATTTGAGAGACATTGGGACTGCGGTTTTCTTTATAGCGATTTCTCGTTGTACCAATAAGCACGGTGATGCTGACGGGATTGTAGATTCACATGCTACAAAACCCACTGGTGATTGCTTATTCACCCCTTCGTGGTGGTGCAGTATGTTGGGAATCGACCAAACAAATTATCGCTACTAAATCTATTTTTGATGGGTTGTAGCCCTTGATATGGGTAGTAGTGAGGCTGAATGACTGGGGCATTTCTTATCAGAAATTCCGTTGGGCATGAAATCAACCTCGTGTAGGTCTATGTGCTGAGATTGAAACATAATATTTTAAAACAGCTGCTAACGTAATGTTATATTTATCATTATACAAAGTCAGAAGTGAATTTGGCCAATACTTTGATTAAATTTTTTAGAAAGAAACAAATAATTGAAACATCAAAGGGAATGAACCTTATGCCAATTGGAGATCTATCAATAATATAAGGCTTGTGCGATTTCCACTTCCTTATTAACTCCTGACACTTCCTATTATTGATTTGATTATAATTTCACTTTTAATTTAAGATTATTCCTTTCCTTTTTTTCTTCACTTTCTTTTTTCTATGTTTTTTCCAATCTCCAACAGTATTCGCTATGATTAGATGTGGGGCCCACTCTTGATTTAAGATTTTTTTTTTGCCTTCTTTTCTTTTTTCTTCCCCTTTTCTTTCTATATTTGGAATAAGATTGGTGTTTCTAGTTTCCAAAAAATATATATAGATTATTTGGTAACTAGCTAACGAACTATTGTGTCAATGAGTTGATATTTCTCTTTTTTCGTATTAAAAATAACCTACACATAAGTAAGAGCGAAAAGAATCATTTACTAGTTTTAGTACGCATTTTGTTTAATCATAAGGTTAATATGTGTCATTACGATGTAGTTTGTGTATTTTAAATGCTCAATTTTCATTTTATTCAGTGAATCCAATAATCCTATAGTCATTATTTTTTATGCCATCATTGCATGATGTTTTAAAAGATAGTTTAAAAAATATTAACAATATGACAAAGTTAAGCACATAAAATGCATATGCAAGTCTGTCCAAGTAGGCACAAAAAAAGGATCTTGAAGTCAAATGTGCCTTTTCAGTTATTATAGATATGCTTTTAAAGTTGAATGGCCTCCTCACAACGATCTTCAAATACCCGTTGAGACATGTAGATATGCTTTCAAAGTCAAATGAGCACCTTCAACTCTTAAAGTAACACAGCTTCCAAAATGTATGTGTAGAAGCGGGTGAAATAAGCTTTTGAAAGGAAACCATGCATTCTTTATGTAATTAAAAACCACTAGATATTCCTTACAATCTTTGAGCGAATTCTCGGAAATGTGTATTGAAAATCGAAATCGAAGATTTCATGATCATGAACATAGTCTATGGAAACAAAGTAAATAATTTGCGGATAAAATAACATTTCTTTACTTTGATTATGATTGGTGCTCGCTTGAATTACAACAATGGAGAATAAGTTCAGGAAAAAAAAAACATGAAGGGACCGCTGAAATGTAATGGGTGTGGGAGGAACAGCTAGAGTGAACAAAAGTTGTTCGAAAATGATGCAGGTAGTTTTGTTTTTTTGAAAATAGAAAAGAAAAAGATAATGAAAAAAAATGTAAGAAATAATTTTAAATCAAGAGTGGGACCTGTAAGAGATAATGTAGTCAATTCAATGTGATAAGAGATATCAGGAGTTGACATATGAAGTGGAAATTGGGCGAGCCAAAATTTAACTGTAATTTATACTAATATTCCTTGTAGCTAATGTAATCTAAAATAGGTAAACTGAGAAAAGGGGCAATTGTGTTCTGGAAATATGCTGTAACTATTACACACACCGGGTCATTACAGTTGTTGCAGATTACTGCAAGCAGACGTGGTAAATGCATGTAATGTACTGGTCATTGATGCAATGGAATGTGCTGTAACAGCGGTGAAATCTATACTTGGAAAGTCCAAGCGGACGCTACATTATCAACTGCACAACTTACACCAGGGAGGCTACGCACGAGTAAAACAACAACGTTTTGAGAGGAGTTTGAGTGGAGTATCTTAAAGGGTTAATAGAGTGGTGGCCACTGGCCAGGGCTGAGCATGAACCCTGTTTGGGAAAGCCTTGAACGTCAGTGAAGGAAAGCGAACCGGGGAGAGCTCGAGAGCTCGAGTGAAAGAGGGACTGTTTGCGCACCTGGGCTCGTCTGTGCAATGCGGCTTCGTCGAGGCACGGGACTGAGCGAGACACGAGAGAGAGACCGTCGAATGGTGGGGCTCATGGCGGTGGCGCGGCGGAGCTTGATGGGCGGTGACCGGTGAGAATGGGAGAATGGAGAGGGAGGAGTCCGTGGGACGCGAAGGTGCAGACCGTTTGAGGGAATAAGAGAGGACAATTAAGGCCCTGTTTGGTTCAAAGATTTGGAACGCTTTCATTTCGCCTAAAGTCCTCCAAACGCAGGTGTTTGGTTCGTTTTTGTGCGCGACTTTGGCGAGATGCAATTGCATCTCTAAGTGGGCTCTAAGGCGCCTTTAGCCCAACGCAGCTCTCTTGAGGTCCTTTGGAAAGTTGCATCTTCGGAATGCAACTTCCGAGATTGTTCATCTCTCCGGTGGATAAGCCGATCGGCCGCTTGAATAAAAATAAATATAAAAATAGATATGTTTATATAAAAATAAATATGTTTATATTTTATATAAAAAATAAACATATATTTTATGTTTAATAAATATATATTTATAAAAAATATATAATATTTATATATATTTATATTATATATATATAAACATATCTATTTTTTTATTTTATGTTTAATAAATATATATTTATAAAAATATATAATATATATTTTATATAGAAATAAACATATCTATTTTTTTTCTCCGATTGTTTTTATATAAATATATATTTATATAAACATATCTATTTTTTATATATTTTTTATGTTTAATAAATATATTTTATGTTTATATTTTTATATTTTTTATATAAAAATATGTTTATATAAAAAATATAAACATATTTTTTATTCAGTATTTTTGCCGCCGGATTCGGCGGTTCGGTGGTGGACTTCAAAAAGAAATATACACATATTTTTTGCTTTTTTAATTTAATAAAAGTTAATTACAAATGCAAATTTTACCAAACGGTATTTTGGCCAAAGTTGTTTCTTAATCCAAATTTTACCAAACGACATTTGCATTTCGGAAAACCCCCTTCACCCAAAGGTATTTGCATTTCTGCAAATGCATTCCCCAAAAGCCGAACCAAACGGGCCCTAAGACGGAAGTGAGTGTGGTGCTCTCTAGGAATGAGATAATCGTAAGATACTTTTTAATTTTTCTATGTACCAATCGGATTGGTTCGGGCATCAGATCATTTTAGGCCCAGCCGGCATGCCGTAGTAGATCCCGAAAGAACCAGATCGGTCTAGACCGGCCTATATGGGATTTAGGATTCACGAGTATTTTTGCTCAATCTCAAAAGTGGTGTTAAATTACTAGACATTCATGAAGTGGGTGGTCAATTGATGAAATGATTTTAGTCATTATTAATTAGTAAGATAATCTGTTTTTATATTAACATAAAGCCCGGGGGGTGAATAGTAAAATGGTGACGTGGCTTCTCTAAAAAAATTTAAGGATTTTTTTTTCAATTCCACATTTTACTACTTTTTACCTCATCCTATTATTAATATTAAAAAAAAAGATTTTGTTAACAAGTACCTTAAAGGGATTGGTCTGATACATTTTGAAGAAAGATGGTACTTTTAACTCCATTGCCTCGCTTGTGCTACGTGTAATCAATACATTGAAATAAAAAACACTTATCTATTATGTATACTTAACTAGTGGCTTAAGGTTATCCGTTGTAAGACGATTAAAAAATTTCTTTTGTATATCATGCCAAAAAAGGGACCACTTATTTAACATTCCAATATTGACTTTGCTACTCAATAAACCATTTCATAAAGTAATCGACAATTTCCATATATCTAAGACAACTAGCCACTGTTATTATATACATTTGAGTAAATACCTGCACAATTTCCCTCGAAATGTTTTTATCTATTTCCATATATAATCTATCACCATCATGCACTCGGATAGCGAGTGCCTCAACACCAGGAATTTACATAGTAAAGAAGTGAAGGCATGTGGAGCATTTTATTTTTTTTAAAATTTCCTTGTTTTTTCTTTTTCTAATTTCACACTTTAGCATTACATTCTTAGTTTTGAATTTGCTATTCAATATGTTGCTATTTGTTGAAAGAAATTCCATATTTACACGAGAATGGTACAAAAGGTTATTTGACCTCTTGATTAGGATTTTATAAAGTGTTGATTACTTTCCTATATCATTCTTTTTATTTAATATATTTATACTATCACCATTCACAACCTAAAGTTTCTATGTTATTTTTAATTAATACGGAAGAGAAGTATGAATTGCATCTTGTTGAAGTGGTCTTCTTACAATCATGGATTGATTTTTTCTTTCCCAATTTGAAAAATAAGCAAGCACAATATTATTTTATTGTTTGACAATGTACAAATAGTACACGTCATAAGATGTTTAGACTTTGAAATATTTTCTTTTCGCCTACTCATTTCAAAATCGGAAAAAAAAATACGCAATCCGCTTTCTTCCTCATCTTTCTTAAGATGGGATTTCTAAGCAAATAGCAAAAGTCGACGGTCGATAAGATAAGATAAGAGATGATGACAACGCAATGTCTTCCTTCTTCGTTTGAACCCTTCTCGATTTTCTGCACATCACGTTACGCGCTTACTATGACGTTCCGACATGGAGATAAACACCACTTCCCTCTCTCTCGACCCAAAACTTCTTTTCGCGTGAGACGATATTCTAGCATCGGAACGATAAAAAGAAAAAAAGGGAAAAACGTGACGAATTGAGTACGAACCCTTTTTTCTCCCTCTCTCTCCCGACATACTAGAAAGGTACAAGATGTTATCCATGATCCATCCACCAAAAAAACAAAAATAAATAAAGAATAAAAATTAAATAATAATAATAATTAAAAATGGCGACCAATAAGCAGAGCGAAAGGAGAGTTGCCCAAGTGGG
This sequence comes from Eucalyptus curtisii, assembly GCA_017140595.1. NCBI lineage: Eukaryota > Viridiplantae > Streptophyta > Magnoliopsida > Myrtales > Myrtaceae > Eucalyptus > Eucalyptus curtisii. Next base: position 13,930,749 of record CM029504.1, read on the forward strand.
AGTGCCACGATGCCCCCCCCCCCACGCGGGCCCCACCCTGGATCCCAATATTCCCCTGCTTCTCGCCCCAGCGCTCCCCCTCCGTCGCCCACCGTCCGATCGCGCGACCGCGAGGGGGGGGATCCCGCACGTGCGGGGGGCACGCGCCGGGGGGGGCCCACCGCCACGACGGAGAGATAGGGATAGAGAGAGAAAGGGGAAGGGACAAGTAAATCCAAGTACGTTCTCTCCGTCCCCCCCTTTTCCTTGTGCCTTCCCTTCCCCTTCCTTCTCCATAGTCGCCAATCATCGTCTTCCACCCCCCCCTCCGAAAATCGCAAGGGGAAATTCGAAGGTCAAGACGGCGAAGAGGCGGAGGCAAATCTCTCGGTTCCTCCCGCTCTCCCTCCCCCTCCCTCCCCCTCTCCCTGGGTAGATAAAGGATTCCCTCGATTCCTCGTCGTCCCTCCAGCTGATCGCGTGCGTCTTGGCTCTTTCGATTCGGTGGCCGCGCCCTTCCTCTCTAATTTCGCGTTTCCTGTGGTGGGTATTCGTCAAGTTTCTGAATTTCTGCGGATTTCGTGCTCTGGGGTTCGAATTTTTCTTCCTTCTTTTTGTGGCCTTTTTTTTGGGGGGGCTGCTGGCGGCGGCGTCTGATTATTTGTGAGGGGTTCTTCGCGTATTTCTCACCGGACCGGACTTTGCTTTGATGGGTTGTTTCTTTTTTTTCATGTTCTTTTTCGGTTCTGCTATTGGTCGAACGTGGTGAGGGGCTGACGATGGATAAGGCTTTTTAATTCGGTGGCGTTTGTGATTTTAATCTGGTTAGGGGAACCGTGGCTTTCGATCGTGGATTGGTGCTTGTGCGGGAAGGGATTGGTGTTTCTCTCTGTTTCTAGCTTGTTGGGAGGAGGCTGCGTGTTTTATGATAGTCCGGCGGAATTTGCATCTCTTGTTTAAGAGCTGCGGAGCGTGAGAAGTATGTGGCGCTTCGGGACATGATCGTGATTTCTTTGGTCGTTGTGACTCTGACACGATGATGGCGATGGTTTAGGATTTTGTGTCCTTTGTCGGGATTGCGGGCGCGAACCTCGGCGATTGGGAATTGATGTGATTTTGTGTGGGTTCTGGATTAGGCTTCTATTGCCCCGACAGTTATGATTTCTCTTTCTTTATTATTTTTAGTCTATTAGTGGCACAGTGGTTAGTTTTTGTGTTTCTCTGTTTCATTGTTGTTCGCTGGAGGTGGAGGCTCTATGTTTGATGATAGTTGGAAACTTTGGGATTTTCATCTACAGTGTGAGAAATTTTGCACTTTTCAAGACACGATGTTGGTTATCTTGGCCATTGTGACTCTTACATGGCAATATTGACAGAGCTTGATTGAATTATGTTGTAAATTTCCGACTATTTTGGTGCCTTTTTCAATTTCTTTTTAACTATCTCTGTAGTAGTTTTTACAGTATATGTGCTGTTTTTTCCTTGAAATTTTCAGTGTTTTATGGATTTCGACTTGGATGTCTCTTGAAATGTGCTCTAATTTAGTGATGCGGCTCTGTAGACACCGTCTTATCGTCTAGCCTACTAGTAACGTACTCAAACAGATTTTCTTAATGAATATTTTGTGGGGTTTTATGTGGGAGATAATATTTAATCGATGACCCAGCCTGCGACTTGCATTAAGAGTTTAAACATGATGGTGAATGATAGTCTTTCTGTTATTATGAACATGCATATTGGTCATGTAGGATTCCAGTGCTGAACGTTTGAGTGATCTTTTATTTGCAGAAAAAGTGCTCTCTCTTGAGCCCTTGTCAAAAGTGATCCTCAACATTAAATAGAATGTTTATTTTGTACTGTTTCTGGATTGGGTGAAAAGAGAGTTGATGTTTTAATTCCGTTTCTGCAGGTAACTCCAATGTTGTTCAAAAACGGGACCGTTGGAAGTGGTCTTTCATCCGCTTCTGGATGTACGAGTGATATCTGCTTTTCTTCCCCTCAGCAACATGAAAGACACGCACAATATTCTCCATTCATTTCTTCAACATCCATGATTAGAACGTCCACACCACCCGTAGGTTTTCCCCGAACAGAAGTACAAGCTACTGCATTGACTGATATTCCAAAAGAAAGCAAAGATGTTGCCTGGGATCCAAATCAGCTTCAGGATTTTCTTATCTATTCAGAAAATGTCCCGAGCCAGAATGTTCAGTTAGGGAGCAGGGGGGCTGTCATGGGTTGCAACAACCAATCTGCAGGAAGTGATTTGATATGGGCTGAACCCTTAATTAATGAGGCCATGGATCTAGATTGGAGCAAATTTCTTGCTGATGATGATGCGATTGACCCATCAAAGGTGTGTATCTTTTAACTTGTAATGGGGTTTGCTGTTTGTCCTGCAGAGAAGGCTGAACTTGTTCGCGAGTCTGTTGCTTGTAAGGTAAATACTATAAGAGAATGCTCTGAATGTTTGGCGCTACATGAGATACTTATTCTTTTCTTTTTGGGGGTGGGGGATTGCAGAGGGGGAGGGAGGGCGGTCTTAGGGTATATTCTCCTGGTCCAAATCGATAATTCTGGAGATGGTTTTATTATTGTAATACTGTTTATCTAATTTTCATTAATTTTATCTTAAATTAAGCTGGCATGTCTTACTCAGATGCCATTTTCTGTTATGCTGTTGCAGCCGCCCCTTGCTGTTCAAGGTCAATCTTTACCTCCTGTAGAATCTTCTGCTGCTGCTAATCAATTGTCAAGTGCACCCTCGAGCAAGGCTCGAATGCGTTGGACACCGGAGCTTCATGAAGCTTTTGTGGAGGCTGTTAATCAGCTTGGCGGTAGTGAACGTGCGTATCTCCTGATTTCACTCTGGATTTTGGTTATGTGTATAGGATGACCAATTTATTTGATTGTTTTCACTGTTGACATTAATTTTAGGCGCCACTCCCAAAGGTGTTCTGAAGCTGATGAATGTAGACGGCCTAACAATCTATCACGTGAAAAGCCACTTACAGGTATGTTCTGCCTTTTTGTTCTTCTAATCCCTGGCATGATATTGTCTTTTCTAGTTTCTATTCCAACCTTACATGGAAGCCCTTTTAATGCAGAAATACAGAACAGCTCGATATAAACCAGATTCAGCAGAGAGTGAAGGTGATTTTCTTTTGTTAATGATCATTGCTTGTTGGTTCCTTGGACGACACTCTGCATATATAAATTTCCTTTCAGCAGGCACTTATTTATAGTGAAGCCTTGCATTCCGTGCATCTTCAGTCTTTCCTGTCCTTTGGGCTGTAAATGACTGGTCATTCCTCTGTTTCCAGGATCCTCAGAGAAGAAGTTGAGTTCGCTGGAAGAAATGAAGTCTCTGGACTTGAAGACGTGAGTCATTTTCTTAGCTCTATTAATTTATGTACTGTGATTGATTGGCTGAAGGGTGTATCTTTTCAAGTTGAGGGATTCACTCTTTTCACTTGATTTAGATTGTATTGATGCTGTTTTTTGACTTGTCCCTGATGATGAAATCTCTCATGTTTCATGTCTCTTTATCATTTAACGCTGACCCAAATCTTCTTTGATTTCACCACATAAAATCTAGTTATTTTCGTCTTTGAGTATCTGATTGGAAGTAATAGTTTAAGAGACTGATGCGTTGATGAAAATATCTCTTAAACCTCCATGACAGGACTATGAACATCACTGAAGCGCTGAGAATGCAGATGGAAGTTCAGAAGCAGCTCCATGAACAACTTGAGGTTAGCTTTTGACATTCGAGAAAATGGTCTTTTGAAGTGTGAAGGGAAGCATGTTGATGGCCTGCAGATATAGAATATTACTTTATGCTACTACAAGAATATTTCTCCTTTTCCACATATTAAGCATTAGATTCTCGATCGTTTTTGCTGAAACATCTGAGTAAAAGCTAAAAGAAAAATATTTAATGTTTCCTGACGGCAGCTTTTCTTGATAAGCACTTAGAGATCCCAGTTGAGTTCTTACTCTCATAAAAGCATTTCACTTGCCTAATTCAGGCTATAAGATCTACCACTTTGTGTTTTTCGAGTACCATCTTTAAAGAATGCCTGATTTCCCCTGAAGACAAGGATCTTGTGTGTGTTTAAATGTCAAAATATTGAGAAATGTTCTTTAATCTCTCTACAAAAGACACAAAATGTAAAATTTAAGTCCTGAAGCATCTGTTACCCAGTCACTTATGCTTTATCGGTTGTCAATTCATTTATGCTTTATTGGTTATATAATTCCTGCAGATTCAGAGAAAGCTGCAATTGAGGATTGAAGAACAAGGAAGGTGCTTACAAATGTTGTTTGACAAACAAAGGAAGATGGAGGATGATGGGTCCAAAGCTACTTCGTCACCCATTCCCGATGATTGTGATCCATCAAGGAACAAAACAGAAGCAACCGAGCAACCTCAGGCTGAAAAAGGACTTGAAACGACAAACTCCAGCTCTTCGCCAGGCGAAAGTTCTCTAAACGTGAATAAAAGGCAGAAGGTTTCAGAAGCAAGGACTCCTGATGATGACAATCCGGATGAGGGCGAGATAGGTCTTCCATCCCTGAAACGAGTGAGGGGCCATGAACCCTCGCTGTGATTAAGCTGGAGCAGCATCCTTTCAAGCTCTTGAAGAACGGAGAAAGAGAAGGATATTAAAGAAGAAGGAAGATCTCATGCTGCCTCTGAAGATGACGTAGTGAAGTTGTTTTATGACGACCGCATGACAAAGGATTTCTTTGACTGAAACGAGGAGATTTTGGAACTCCGCTCATCTAATTTATCTGTGGATTCGTATTAGATGGATTTAGTGTTTAAGTCGATAAAAGCCTCAGACTTTCGAATTATCCAGACTTGGGAAATAAATTTGCATTGATAAACTGTAGATAGAAGGTTTAGCAGCAAAAGGAGGGCAGCAAGAAATAATGCTCGAACTCACGAGGGACGACACTTTTACTAAGCTGCTGTGATTTCTGTCTTTCTAATTTGTATGAAAGAAGTGTACCGACTGTATAATCGCGGGAGAAAACATTGTACAAATTCCTCTGCGGGCATCATTGGCTTGACATGTAGATAAATCTGTGTGACGTTGCCTCGTCTCAAGATGTACTTTGCATAGATGGACTATACTTTTGGGTTATCTTTCTTTTCGAGATCTGCTCGGTTCACTATCCCGGCCTATTGATTCTGAGTTATAAAGCTAATCGGTGCGGAGTGATTAAGGCCCCGGACAAGAGGGTTGGCGTGGTGGCGCCGAGGGTTGCCTCTCATGAGAGGAGCCAGATCCGGCTCCTCAAAGTCGGGACGAGAGGATTGATGGTTCAGTAATTCTGTAACTTCAGAAAGGCAGGTCACAAAAAACTTCTATATCTCTTAGATGGGACACGCATTAAGTTTTGAATAAGGATCTTTCTCTGATTAGGTGATGCTCAAACGGGAAATGTTCGGTTTACATCATCACGTGACCCAATCTCTCTATGTGGGCAAGAGTCACTTTTGAGCAAGTACCTTTCTCTAATGAGGTGACATTCCAACGGAAACGCTCGGTTTACATCAGCACTTAGCCCAATCCCCGCGACGTGCGCCGACGACAGATCAAAAGGGGAGGGAAAATTTCTGATTTATCTCCCTAAGTTTTGGGAGGAATGACTCGAGCCTCTCAAAAACTTTGCGCTTTCATTGCCCCTTTCTTGGCAAGAGGCCTTGTGCAAACCGAAAGGTGTAAACTTTAGGTGGGAATTTTATCTGGGTAGTTCCCAAAGGCTTCACCCACGAAGGTTCGAAGGGGACAAAAGATGGGACTTCGCTTTTCCCAAGGAAACATCGTCTGCCACTCGTGTACTTGTTGGCTTCGTGAAGATTCGTCGATGAAGATCGGTGCTTGAGCTTGGGAAAAGTGCCGGGAAGTTCGTAGCTTTGGTTACTGTCCTAAGAGGATCGTTTACCTCGTCATCTGTCGGCTCTACCCCGCCCTGAAAGAAGGGCTGTGCGCACTTCTCAAGCCGGCGGCCGAAGAACCCTCGATTCCAAGAAGGAGGAGGAGGAGGAGGAGGAGGAAGAAGGTAGAGGAGATGCTGTTCCAGGTGGGAGGGCAAGGGACGCGTCCCACCTTCTTCGAGATGGCGGCTGCCCAGCAGCTCCCGGGCAGCCTCCGTGCCGCGCTCACCTACTCCGTCGGCGTACTCTCTCTCTCTCTCTCTCTCTCTCTCATGCAACTGCGAGCGCGTTTCTCTCTCCGGCCATGCCGAATTCGTCCTTGTACTGACGGTCCCAGCTTTGAGATTTTCGCCACGAATCGTGGGTTCAAGATATGATGATGGGCTCTTGAGCCATTTCGTTCACCCTTGTCTTGGAATTTTTTTAATGGCGTGGGGCGGCGATGAGATTGTCCGTGGTCTTTAGCTCTTTCGTTGACGTCGTTCGAGTGTTGTTTAGGTTTGAGCCCAGCTTCCAGATTAATTGTCTCAGTGATTAGCGCATTTCTCTCGGTTTTACCTGCTTCGCGGAATTCGGTTATTGGCCTTTTGTTGCCTGCTCGAGCATACCTGTAAATGCACCCCATTGAATTATCGGAATTGGCTGGAGTTGTTGGGGGGTTTGTGGTTAGTGGACGACGATAATTGTTGATTCCTGTATCAATTTCTCCAACCTTGTATTAGTTTGATTGACTTGGGAGAGGATGGGGTTTACCTCGGCATTATTGTCTTTCCTGTTTTCTTAGATTTTACTTTGTTCCTTTTTATGGGGCGCAATTTATGGGATGGAGTGCTGGAATTCATGGATGAATTGCAGGTACTTGCCTTGAGAAGACCTTTCCTTCACAAAGTATTGGACTACGAAGATGAGTTCTTTGCACTGCTGATGCTGGTTCTCGAAAGTCACAGCTTGCGAACTACAGGTGACTCTACAAACAAATATATTATGTTAGTGACACCCCCCCCCCCCCCCCCCCCCCCCCCCAACCCTTCTTTATTTTTCGGCTAGATTAAGCATTCTCTCCTTTATTTTTTGGCTAGATAAAGCATTCAGGAATCATAGAGCGTTGAACTAGTCCTTTGGCACTATCAATCCCTTTGTCATGGAAATAGCATTGTATTTGGTGGGCCACTGTCTGTCTCTGATGGTAGTCCCATCCATCTGCGTTAATTCCTCAAGGATATATTTGAACATTATATTTTGGCTTGTTGAAGCGCAAGTGAGAATCGACTTTTTGATTTAAAGCTAACCTTGTCAAGTCATGTGAAGGGTTATCTTTCCCTTGTACGTGAAAAGTGTTTTACTCTTCATTCTTCACCTGTCATGTTTCCTGAAGTGTAGAACTCTGGAGACTTGCCATCTTAATACTTCGGTCAACTGAGAATTCTATGGGATGTGAACATTGAAAAGCTTTGTTTAAATACTGAAAGAAAGCATGAGATGGACAAATATGTGTATAATTTAAGTGGATTCCTGCAAAAGAAAAGTTTCGGTCTTACTAGTTAGACATTTCGTGAGGTATCCTTAAGTTTGATTAATCAACTTTTCATCATGGAAGTAGCCTTATTTTTAAAATTTTATTCTTCTTCAGATGGTTCATTTTCCGAATCTTTATATGGGCTACGAAGGAGAGCGGTGAAGATAAAAGCACAGAAGGATGTTGCTCTTTTGAACTCAGGGGATAGATTGCATCATTCTGGGTTAGAAAAGCGCCAGAAAGTCCTATCTGTTGTGTTTCTGGTACAATCTTTTGCTTCTTTCATCCAGCTTATGTATAAGCCACCGAATGATGTTAAATTTTCTTGGATAAATATCATCAAATGTTTCCGTCTAGATAATGTAACTCTCAGAAAAGGCTTCACTGCCCTTCATTATGATTTCTGTTGGCAGCATAATTGCACTATGGTCAACACGTTTGTGATATGTAACTTATTTTTCTTATTGAGGCTTGGTTTAACTTTCTCTCTGTAACCATGGCGAATGGAGTCAAGACAAGTAGCATGATATCTCATTAAACTATAAAAAAAATGATATTACTCTTGAATTAGATTGTGGCTTATATTCAAGAAGGATGACTATTCTTCCTCTTCTAATTTCAGTTTTGCTTACAAATCCCTTGCTAAATGAAAAGTGTTCTTTGTTTAAACCTGTATAGTCATGTTCTGTGGTAACAATACAGCTTTCTACTGAAAAACACTGGAAATAGGTATTGTTATTTAGACATGGGAGCTTTGATAATGTATTAAATTGCCAAGGTTTTTATCTTTCCATTTTTTGCTTTACTATCTGGTTTTGACATGGAAGTACACAATTATGATTAGGTGGTCTTGCCATACTTTAAATCAAAATTGCATTCCATGTACAACAAAGAAAGGGAAGCCAGACTTCAAGCAAGTTTATGGGGTCATGGAGAAGATAGCTTGGATAATTTGGACTACGTCACTGGAGGAGAGGATGTTGTCATCTCAGTGGGAACTTCGAATGCAGATCGATCAATCAGAACACACTTGATCAAGAGGATTCAGAAAATAGTAGGTGCTTGCTACCCATGGATACATGCTAGCTGTGAAGGTACATCACCCCGAGTTACATTATGCCTAACATCTTAAAGTGTCGTTCTCCTTGGTTCAGGTGGTTGGGCTGAAAGAATTAGTATACTATGCCTATCTTTGTTCCCAATTTCACAATTCGTTACTTTTCGAAGATAACAGGGGGCATTCAGTGATAGTTCACCTCATTCATACAAACCAAGAAAACATTGTTTTTTTCTTTTGGACACTTGTTGGCTTTAGTAATTAAAATATTGTGGACTAAATTATGCTTGAGATTCTCAAATTGAAGCTACCTTCTGGCTATGCAGGATTGTCATTTGCCTATCAATTGTTGTATCTATTGGATGCCACCGGATTCTATTCTCTGGGCTTGCATGCACTTAATATTCAAGTTTGTCGAGCTACTGGGCAAGAGCTGGTTAGGTTCTCTTCAGTGAATTTTTATCGTCAAATTATTGTATCACCTGTTAGTAAATCTGCTAGTACTTTTCTTTTTAATTAGGGAAAGCTGAAAGGAAAGAGGACCTGTAAATGCAAAATTTGTATGAAATGCAGGAGACCATATAGCTTAGAGTTAGTTTCTTTTTTTCATCATTTTAGCATTCTCTCTGGTTGCTGTTGCTTAGTTAAAATACAGAAATTATTATTATTATTATTTTTTTATATCTTCCCCTGTTACCTAGTATAAGGTTATCTCAGTTATGTGCATCTTTCTTTGCCCGAGGTATGAAATTGTTCTCCTTTTTTAATTGCATAATTGGTGTTGGTACGAAGATGGAATGAGTATGTTTAAGAACAGCCATTGTACTTGCTTATAAACTTTGTTGGGCATTTGGAGGTAGTCTTAGACTTGGTGCTTGCTGTAACTTGCTAAGCAGGACTGTCTTTTTAATTCAATGTGGTGCTGAAAAGAGTTGTGTGAATGAAGATAAAGATCAGACTTTTAAACTTAGTAGTGCTGAATATGCTATGCAGACCTATGGTAGGACCTTTGTACTAATTGCTGTCGGCCAAGCTTATGCCAAAGCTCAAAATGAATACATAATAGCCACATCTTTTTTGACCCTGCAGCAGAATCACGATAGTACACTGTACATGTCTAAGCTGTGCATGTCTTATTGGATAGTCCTTTTTCGTTTGCTTGATTTTACTTTTAGAAGCTATTAATCTACACTTTCTTATGCCAATCTAGATGGATACTTCATCAAGAATTTCCAAGATACGAAATCAAGAACGTGAGAGACTTCGTGGTCCTCCATGGTTGAAGGTATAGATCTGTCTTGTTAGTTGAATTGATAGATGTCGCTTAATGTATACTCTTTATCAAAGTATCGAGCTTTGCATGTTCATGTGCAAGTGCTGGTAATCCAAAAATGGTTGGCTATTTCCTTTTTTTTTAAAAGATTTGATAACATAGACACAAGTAAGTCACCCTTTGATCACATGGTTAAATGAGCCAAAATATATATGCCGGGAAGTAATTTTTGCTCATGTGAAGTGTACTTTAAATGTCTTAGTAATTCAACTTTTAAATTACTTATATCTTATTAATCCTAACAGGCAGTGCAAGGTGCCTTGCTCTCCTGTACGTATACAGTGCTTGACTATGCACAGACTGGATTGATTGCAGCTGTATTCTTCTTCAAGGTGAGTCCTTTTCCTACTTAATTTGATAATAAAGTTACTGCAAACAGTTGCATTGACAAAGTATAAGTTACTATTCCCTTTTGTGATATCTGCATCTGAGGTGGTTATTGAACTGTTGGTTGTAGTCTCGTAGCCCAATTTTGTCTATTTCTTCTAGAAGTGAATGAATCTGTATGATGAAAATGTGGAAGTTTGCTGATGTTTAAAATTTAGTAGATGATGGAATGGTGGTACCAATCTGCTGAGGAGAGAATGTCAGCTCCAACTGTGTACCCTCCACCACCACCACCTCCACCTCCAAAGGTGACAACTCTCTCTCTCTCTCTCTCTCTCTCTCTCTCTCTTGCATACCCCTGACACAAGTGGTTGCTTGCTTCAAATGACTAGAGAATTTTTGTTATCAAGTGTCATAACTGAAAGAGAGTTGGATAAAGACAAATTCGCATTTCTGGCAAAACTAGTGACAAAGATTTAGCTTTGGGACACCTCTTTCATCCCTCAACGACAATCCTCAATTTATTGTCATGCATGGCTGTGTTATAACAGCAGAGAATTTAAAGAGGCTATATGATTCAAGAATCAAGCATCATTTGAGCAGGTTGCAAAAGAAGGGATTCCACTGCCACCAGACAAAACATTATGCCCTTTGTGCTCCCAGAAGCGTGCAAATCCATCTGCAGTTACTGTCTCGGGATTTGTCTTCTGCTATGCTTGCATCTTCAAGTATGTTTCGCAGGTGAGCTACTTTCATCCTAGCAATAATAATTAAAAGCAGACTTTAGTGAGATACTTTAGGGAGCACATGGTGTATACATACGGGATATGGTGTGAGCAATTAGCTTTAAGAGGTGTCGAACTGGTCCAAAATTATCGTTGAGACTTATGGTGGTTTAGGATGTTCACTAGCTAATACAACAATCTTGATGTTATTTAAGATTTCAAGATTGTCGATTTACTACCTGCATGATAACTTATCTTTCTTCTTTTCTTTGTTTGTCTTTCCTCTTTGCTAAATAGATAATACTTTATCCGCTTAGTCGTTCTATTAACTTATTGAGACTCTTCAAGTGAATATTGATGCAAAACCTGAACTCTTTCATAAAGCTAAGAACAGGGATTCTTTCGCCCTTTCGTTTGTTGGATAAAAAAGGGTGGAAAAGATAGTGTTTATTCCTTTTCTAACGTATTTTCAGAGGAAGGACAAAAGTACCAACTTCTTAACTGAAGCAGCTCATATAGTTCAGTATATATCTGATTAGGGACTAAATAATGTCTCTTTTCCTAAACCAGAGATTTTGACTTTCTTATTTGTCCATTGATGGTTTTTCCACAATTCCACAGTATAAGCGCTGTCCAGTCACATTGATGCCCGCAACAGTAGACCATATAAGGCGGCTGTTCCACGACATGTAGGGTACTCATATCTCTGCAGATGATCATCTTTCTACACATGGCCAGAACCCATGGTCAAATGAAGGAAACAATATGCTGCAATTGAACCGAAGACGGCCGTTGTGGTGTTTGGAGCAAAGGTGTGGTCTGACAGCGTTTAATTACCTGATCTTTGTCAGCCCATGAGTTGTGACTGAGATACATGTCAAACTTTCTTTCACATCTCATGCCTTCATTACATGCCCACAACATGCTCAGTATGAGCAAAAGTCTCTCTCGGATTACTCAAGCCCAGTCACTTGCCTCACTTGTTTTTTCCTTGGCAAAAAAGAGAAAAAGTGACGTGGCCATAGTTTGTACATACCTCATGTCTTAAACTATATCAACACTGATCATTTTTAGATTAATAAAGGCATCCATGCTTGAGGGCTCTTCCTGTGAAACACATTCCCTTTACAAAGGCATCGCTATCCAGGCTTAGTTGCTAGTTGGCTTCTAGAATTGGGACATCCTAGTGGAACTACGGTGGTTTCTCTCTTTGTGGGCTTTTTAATTAAATGGTTTGTCGGGACCTTGGTTGGCTGAGTAACTGAGTCGATGTAAATTGCTAGAAAGAAGCCGAAAGGGAATTCGGAAGGAGAAATCATTTTGTTAAAGGGGAACCTAGAAAAGGAAACGATACCACTCGCTAAAATGTCCAAACGTTGCTGGAATTTACTTTGGTTTCAATCTTGAATTCACTCTGTATTGTTCATGTTCCGGTTCCGGCTCTCAGTTCAGTTTCATGCTGATTTGATATAGTTTGTTTCAGTTTCTGGTAGATTCAGTCCTTCTCCAGTGTGTTTTACATTCTGGATCCTGATTTCGTCATATTCCTCAAATTTGATTGCACTTCAGTCGAATCCCGATTCAGGGGGTGAATTTCTTTCATCTCTCTTGCATCTGAATCTGGTTGGCCACGGTCCATTTCGAACCCTTATTTCAAAACCGACGATAATTCCGGCTCGGGTTGGAGTCATCACGAAGTCAATGTTCTTCAGCGAATGTCCCACGAAGTTATTGGAGTGAACACGATCAGAGTTCAGGATGTACGCTGAATCGGGTGTACCGTCTCCATAAAAACTTCCTACTGACAAGGGACCCGAAAATAATGCTCACAAGACGTACGCTGTCATATTGACTTTTCTCCCGTGAAGTCCTTGGCAATGGCACAGCCTTCGTACTAGATTTTTAATTTGAATGATTGCATGTTTAATTTGAGAATTGAGGACCCAGACAATCGCAATCTAATAACACAAGATTGGCATGAACAGAGCTCGATATGCTCTTCCTGCGGAAGCATTTTGGTTGGATAAACAGATTCAAGTTGAGTTTAACTTCGGAAAGCAGCTTTGCACTTTCGAATTCCTTGTACGGAAAGTTCTTTGCTCTCAAATCCTACTCATTCAAGGCTTAAGAAGTCCGTACTTCACAATTGATCCAATAACTAATGATAAGCAATTCAAATAAAAGTCAATAACCTTTCAGCCAAAAAACAAAAAGACAAAAAAAGTTGGTGACCTGACACAAATGAGTAACTTCATCAAGTGAAAGTCGATAGCTAACTCAAATTAAGGTGGGGCACTTATTTATGCAAGAGTCGACAACATTACGTGTCACTTCTTTTATAGATTTGACGTTTTGGAATTATGACATTTCTAGAAATTTATTTATAATAAACTTTTTTTCCCGCCTTTTGTTTTCCAAATGGAATGCTTGAATTCCGCTTACTCAGACCGCATATTTTATACTCCCTGTAACAGAGTCTCGATATCATTATTTCTTAAATTTCGGTGTTTTTATTAATTTATTAATGCGATATTTTTAGTAGGGATGTGCATGGTCCAAGTGGGTGATTCCCGACCCAGAACTGGGAACCGGCCGCTAAGAACCGGTTTCGAAAATTTGGAACCGGGAACTGCCTACTAGTTGCATGGATCCACTCGGGAACCAGACCGCCGGTCCGGTTTAGTTCTCGGGTGGATCCAGAGAACCGGTCCAACCTTCGCGCCTTCCCCTTTTCGCCATCCCGCATCTATTTATTTCGACTCTCCCGACCATTGTAACTTTACTCTCCTCAAGTACTAGCGCCGTTGCCGCCACGGTCGCGACCCTCGCGCCGCTTCCATCCTAACCACCACCACCATCTTTGCCACCACCTCCGCTGTTTCCCACTCCTCCCTCGAGACTAACAATGAGGAGGACAATGGGGACGATAAATCATTCTTAGACTTGGAGTTCGCCCTTGTCCCAGAAAATGAGGACGATGGGGGGAGGCTTGAGGAGGGGGAGGAGGAAGAGGAAGAGGGGAGGTAGAAGCGGGACGAGCCCAACAACAAAGATAGTGATAGTGAATGCGGAGGTGGCGACGAGGATGGCGAAGACGTGGAGAGAGAGTTCAAGTTCGAGGGGGGAAAAGAGAATCAACTCACTGTTTCGTCGAGTTCGGACTAGTACTCGAATGGAGATGAGTAGATCCGGAGGTGAATTGAAAAGGAAGAGGGAGCTTGGGGAGATTTTAAACTAAAAAGAGATGAGATGGAGTAGAGAGTCGTGAATTGAGATAAAATGGTGATTGGAGCCCTAAATTTTAGATTTGCTAATTTCGAATTTTTTTTATATTAAAAATTAATGTATTATCATAATATAACCAGTTTGGTCCGGCTGGGCGGGTGAGCGGATCCGCCCATGGAACCTGGTTACCACTGCCACTGGTTCCTATAAATTGGAACTGGGAACAGGATCGATTCCCTTAAGAACCACCGGTTCCTTAAGAACCACCAGTTTCGGGTGGTTTCGGTCCGATTTCGGATGATTTGGATGGGTCCCGATTCTTTTGCACACCCCTAATTTTTAGTGACCGTGAAGAATTCCCGCCGTCCTTGCTTGAGCCAGCTACAATCCCTAAAGGGTGCAGAAGGGCCGCCAGGCCCGTACCATGTAAGTCCAAAATAAGAAAAAGAGAAGAAAAAAAATAAAAAAAATCCCGTGTCATACTTTGCTCATGTAAATTCACATGACTGATAGATCATGTGGTCCCTTTGTGCTATAAAAGCTCTTGGCATGTACTCCCCCACAAATTAATTTTTATATTTCTAAAGAAAAGCTCGATAATTTGACGCAACATTAATTTAATTCACTCGGTACCATATTTCACGTTCCGGCCAGGTTGTCATATTGTCTTTTCCCTCCCATCTCTTTCAAATGCTTAAAGGGAAGTCATTATCCAATAAAGAAGAAAGCACCTAATTCTCTTTAGTGGAGACATTGAGGCAGCTGAGACATTGTGGTATTAGATTACCCAGTCCCCCCCTCACATGTCTGTGGTCTATCAAAGCGAGTCACATGATGGGTAATTGCCGAGAATGGAACTTCACAAATTTATGGTTGCGGAGGCGTGTGGGGGCCCTGGACTTATGCTGAGGACAAGAGAGCACGGTTGTCGAAACACCGGAGATGGCCCGTAGGGGAGAGATGGCCGACGACCTTGCGCAAGGGCCGGCGACCCAAGTCACCATCTGTCGACCCGCGGCCGATGACAGTGCTAGACCTTGCTCTTGCTCGGAGTCTTGCATTGCCGGACAACCCCCTTCGCGAGGCAGGTGAAGTCGGTGTTGATGCCTCAATATGTCTCAACCGTTGATAAATCTCCATTTACTTAATTCACGATTTAAATTTATTTATATACGAGAAGGAGTATCGTGCAGGATAAACAATCCAGAAGATCCATGTCTAGATTGCCTCCTCCAAACACTCCCTTCCCAATCTAGGAACTGAAGTGTCAGAGCTAACCCTTGCCTTGAATAGGAACTTCATCAATAAAAGAATTATTTATGAATACGGAAATAATAAAGATAGCTTAGCTGCTAAGACCATACCGAAGTAATAATATCACATGACATCTATACTAATTATATAATTTTGCTACCATACACTAAACGCGTTACATTTACATCGAATTAAACTGTTGGTCGATTTATTTGTTCTATTTCTCGCTTTTGAATTAGAAAAGTTCCATCACTCAATTATCACAGCTAGTGCAGCATCATGGCAAGACATTTTCTTTGGCATGCATGATAAAAGCATAGGCAGAAGGATCAGAGACCGACGAATATTCCTGTTGCAATTTGCATAAACATATCAATTTCGGTTTTTTCTTTACAAATTGTATGACAATGAACAAAGAGATAGATAAATATACTTGATTCACAACTTCTTCACATGACACAGCCAAGTCAAAAGCCAATAATAATGATTATCAACGTCTTATTGGTAGGGCAGGACACTGACTGCTCCTTAGGCTGTACTATGTTTCGGAAAGAGTTAAAGAAACTCGAGTTTATTTTATTACAACATGCTTATTAAATTATTTAATTGGGAAGGAAAGCATCGCGTGAAGTCCAATACTTTATGTGAATATCTATTCAATTAGGTGTGGCTCTCAAAGTAAAATACGCGCTAGATGCTTCTGTCAGTTTTCCATATGACTTGTCATGTTAAATAACCAAAGTTCATTTTTGGTGAAACTATAAAAGAAAGTAAATAAATAACGTGCTAATTTTGGTCATGTCTTTGTATGTAAAGTAACAAAAGTTCATTTATAGCACGGTAGGAAAAAAAAGTAAATAAATCCTCCATACTAGTTATGTATGTACAGGTTGCATCATGAACCGATTAAGTAAAAATTATTGGTACAAGTGAAAAAAAAAAAAAAACCCCACTATTTAAAAGCCTATTAATCATTTTGCAGGCATCATGAACCGATTAAATAAATATTATTAATAATGTACAGGTTGCATCAAGTCGAAGCAATTTATATGCTGTTGATAGGATTTGAATGAACAATCTTCAACTTTTGGACTCAAAATTTCGTGACGCCTACTTAAAAAAATTATGAAAAAGATAAAGAAGCAAAATTCCAAGCTGTTATGTAGATGGTAAACGCCACCACACGGCACCACCACAAATTTTTCTTTTTTAATTTTCAATTGAAAAATCATATATGGAGTACCAAACCCGTTTTTTATTTGCAGTGATGTATGTAATAGTTAATTCTTTTAAGCAAGATGTGTGTTTTATATTTGCATGAACTGGGTGAACGGCTTTCCAAGAAGTAGAGTCTTAACAATATCATCACTTTACAAGTTTGAACAACATGTATCTATGTACGTTAACAAAACTTATCAATATACTTATAAATATATTAAAGCACTTTCCGACGAGATTCACTTAATAAGGGAAAAGCTTTGTCTTCCGTTCTTGTATTTTCACGTATTTTCTAATTAAGTCTACGAACGTTTAATTTGTCCAATTGAGCCTTTTTGCTTTCACGGGCTTTGAAATCCGATTAATCCAACTGGCATGGCCATAGGATGATCTCGTAGCATCACGTTGGTAAGATTTCCTTAATGTAGAAGTTTATGTGCCGTCGTGATATGACGTTTCATAAATTCAATAAATTTTTTCTATAAATGTCCACACGGACCTTATACGTTACTTGCCTCACCATTTGGTCCCCTCCAGCAACCGTGTGTTTAACTCGATTTGATCGAATTTGGTGTCGGCTAGATTTTATCAAAAAATTTGTGAAAGTAGAATAACTCAGTTGGACAAATTAAGCGTATAAATAGATTATCAGAAACAAAGTAAAAATACGTAGACGAAATATAGAAATTTCCGCATTGAATAGCCGCAAAAGTTGGGAGGGGCTCAAATCCAAATTCCCAAATAAGGACAAACCATTCTTTGGGGCAGGTCCTCTCACTCCTTATTATCTTTTTATTTTCATTTTTCGTGGGCCCACCTCGTCGCCGTTGAGATCTGAGGGAGTCAAGGCGTGTTCAAAGTCAACAGATCGGACGCTCCTCAATGAAAGATTGGACCCAAAGGATGTTACTTTCACATCGCAGCTCGAAGCTTGCCTCCGACTCATCATGACCACTTTGCGTCCGCACAAAACAAAGCCGCCCAAACCTTAGACTTACCTATTAATTTCAACAATCATTATTACATACATTGACTATTATTCATCACCATTTTGCCCGCATCATACTTAAGAAGAAATTATCACGTAACCATCATCATTTTCTAACATGAGTTATAAAATTAGACTTTTTATTGTGGAGGCCCTCGAAATACTTATTAAGTATAGTTAATTAGAAAACACATGGATAGATTACGTTTTCATAATGGAGGGTGGCAATTCTCATAGCATCAATGTATCTGTATTGATTATCGTTATCTCCGTTCATATATTTTGACGTGAGTATAATGATGGATCAAAACGTTATGAGTCATCATCGTCTTGAGCTAGTCATGTCATACCACATTAAGTTCAAGTTTCTTTCAAAATTGCATATTATCTCATCCGTCCCTAATTCGAAAGGCGAATCGAGATTTTCTTTTTGCTTTCTCATAAACATTGACAAAAGGAATTGCATTTGATTGATCCGTTGACATTATTTTAGCATATCTTTAGCATTCCATGGAGAAGCTCGATTTACGATTTTCAAAAAATCAAAAAAAAAATCATGGAATAAAATCAATCTAGACATAAGTAGATAATATGTTTGTGAATATTAGCTGACTCATACAACTCATCGGTTATTTTACCAAGTGGTCAGAATCACAAGATAGGGGTTTTCACGGTTAGATTAAAACCCGAAGTCGCAAGAAACAACCAGCCGAACCCACAGAGGACACGTGTCTCCATCTTTTGGTACGCTAGGAGGTGGCTTTTCCTCCCACCCATCCCCATCATCATTATTCCCAAGCTGAAGTCTCCAACTTCGTCGCTTTTTCTTTGCACTTTCTCTCCCTTTACGCTAGGATTTTGTCAATTAATATCGACATTAACTATATAATAAAAGAATTTATCATTTTCAAATGCACCATCTTTCTTATATTATGAATATATACGTTGCAATAAAACCTTTTTTTTTATTAAGCATAGTCGATAAATTGCATGCAAAGAATTTTAAATCGATGATAGTGATGGCAGTCAAAATCAAGACTCAATAAGTATACGAAATTTATATGGTATTTTGTAGATATTTATATTGCGAAAACTACATCCCCATTCAGCCATACGATGATAGGAAAAAGCGATCCAGAACGCTCTTTGAGGCTCTCGCGATAATTTCCACCTGGAGATCATTAAAAACTAATGAACAGCATCAGCTTTTGACAAAGAGAGAGAAAGGAAGGAAGGAACAGCTGTTTTTTGACGATGTAGCAAGTGAAACCTGCCCAGATCGAGAGAATCCATGCTCACCTGCACCAAGTACAATCTCCTCGCCTTCATTTCTTTTTATTTACACTTCTTGCTATGTACTCTTGAGGAGTTTTGATGACCCAGGAAGAGACTGCTCCAAGTGCTGCACATCGCACCCAACCGATGCGGCGCAATATCTGTTGCTATTAGTCAGTCCTAGTAGGGGTGTGAATCAGTTCGGTTAGAATCTTCCATTCAGATAGGAGTGTCAGCAATTCGATTCGCTTTGGATTGGAAATCGGTCTTGAATTGAATCGAACCATTTGGGTGCGCATTATCTTTGAATCGAATTGTACCCTGTTACTCGGATCGGTTGGGTTTTGGTTTTTTGATTTTCTTTTTTGAAATATTAAAAAGATATTTAGTGGAAAATAAGAGAGATTTTGTATGGTGTAATATTAAGACGAGAGGTAATTTTCAGCTCGATTGACCAAACTGAACTAAATTGAAACCATCTGAGCAAGAATAAAAATAGTTATATTTCATTATCCGAACCGATGCTGGACCAAACAATCTCGATTTTAGTTCAATTTTTCGATTTGGTTCAAATGCCCAGTTTTTTTCTTGAGAACCTAAAAATCCAAATTTTCATTTCCTCTTCTCTATTCCCAAAAGTCTCTTTTTCTGACACTCCTACTCTCTCTGATTCACTCGTGCCAATAGAACGCTAAGGTTCTTTTTGTTTATTTATCTGTTGCCCCTGTTTTCTTTTATACTAGTTCAACAATCATCGATTCTTTTTAAATATTGACAGATAGGATTATTTATAAATTAGGTTAATATTCATGATAATTTTCCCTCTATTAGTTTCCGTTAGATTGAATTAATACTACGAAAAACTCCCAAACTTGTACACTTATGATAAACGGACGATAATACCTCAAACCGATACACCCGTCAATTATCACGTTACATTCAACTCAACAATATAATGATAAATTTAATGTAAATTAACATAGGGTAAATTTATCACTGATATACTAACTTGGAATTTTTCGTGTATTAGTCCTTTATAAATTTTTCCCAATTCATGATTTTGCTATAAAGCAATTAGTACTCTTGTGAAAACATTTGATAGCTACTGTTATGTGGACACTAGCGATTTTACGTGGCACGACGCTAACGTTGATATTTTTTATATGGTTTTGTTCTTTTAAATTCTTTGCTCTCCTTTCTTGTTTGGACTAAAGTTCATAAGGCACCGTGGCCCTTCCCCAAACCTGGTGAGAGCCATGATACCCTCACCTAATCTAGGTGAGGCCACAATGCCAAGAACCAACGAGGGTGTGCGATGCTCGCCCAAAGCTGGCATGAGTTGGCCAGCGACCTTTGCCATCCCTCAATTTAAAATAAAATAAAAAAGAAAAAATTATTAAAAGTGAAAAAAATAAATGAAAATTTTTAAATCAAGATTGATATTGATAGTGTCACGTAGGACAGACAGTATTTACATAAGTAATTCTAGTCTAAACTAGGCGGATGGACTCAATTGACAAAATATGAATAGATTTAAAATTAAAGTGGCACAACTAAACATTTAAAACTAAATCGATATAATTGCATTAAATTTGTGCAATTTTTTGGTAATTTCTCCCGTTTGTTCTGGTGTCCCATCTCAATATGAACTTCCTACTGACGAGGGACCCGAAAATAATGTTCCCAAGGTGTACGTTGTCGCATAGACTTTTCTTCCTTAAGTCCTTCTGCAAGGGCGGCCTCCGTTCTAGTTGAACGAATACATCTTCAACTATGAGAATTGAAGACCCCGACACAATCACATTCTTATCACATGATATTGCCATGAACAGGACCCAATTGCCATGACGGAAGTTTAAAGCACATTTGGTAATCCTTCCGTTTCTGATACCAATTTTTGCTTAGAAATGGTTTTCTTTATTTTGTTCCTAGGAATAATTTTTGAGTTTTTAAAAGCGCTTAATAATTGTCCAAAATTTTTATTCCCTAGATAAAAATGTCGTTAGTAGGATTCTTAAATTTTTTGTTTCTTTTAATTTTTTAGTACTTTTATTATAGTTTTCTCTTTTTTCCTTTTTTCCTTCTCTCTTCTTCTTCTTCCTCCTTCTACCGTGGCCGGCGACTAACTAGGTGAGGTCTGGTGAGCTCATCAGAGCCTCGCTTAGTGGCACGAGGCCGGGCCTCGCCGGGCCACTACGAGGCTCGTCGGGCTGGGGGAGACTCGGCCTCGCCCAGATCTAGCAAGGTTAAGCCTCGTAGTGGCTAGGCGAGGCTCTAGCAAGCTCGTCGAACCTCGCCCAACCAGTTGCCAAAGATCGTCAGTGGCTATGGCGGTGGCCAGCAACAACCGATGATTGGCTAGGAGGAGAAAGAAGAAGAAGAAGAAGAAGAGAGAATGAGAAAAGAAAAAAATTAGACTTGATTTTAAGAATTGTTTTTAAGAATAAAAACTGAAAGAATAAAATCAGTTATTTTCGAGAGTGTTACCAAATAGGCCTTTATTCATACCGGATAATTTGTACTTGCTGTAACAATGTCTCGTCTTTGAGTTAGAATATCATCATTTCTTGAATATTGGGGTTTCCGTGAGTTTATTAATGCGATTTTTTGCATTGACGGCGTGGAGAATTAACGCCATTCTTAATTGCACCGATCGTAGCTATACTCCCTATGGGCGCGAAAGCGCTGCCGGCCTTGTATCAATTAAGTGTTAAAAAAAGAAAAAACAAAGAAGAAAAATGAAATCCGGTGTCATACTTTTGCTCATGTAAAGTCACGTACAATGATTTATTATATAGGTCCCTTCTTCTATGAATGTGCTACAAGAAGCTCTTGGCATATATTCCCCCCAAAATCAATTTATATATTCTAAAGAGGAAGCTTGATACTTTAGTTGCAACATTAATTTAATTACTCAGTACGACTTTCACGTTCCGGCCAGGTTGTCATATGTAGTCTTTTCCCTCCTATCCCTTCCTATTGGCTAAAGGAAGTCATTATGCAATAAAGAAGAAGCACCTTAATTCTCTTCATTTGAGACATCGGTGCTACTGAAAGATCGTTGTATAGCTTACTCTGTTCCCCCTCAATGTCTATTGTTTATCAAAGTGAGTCACATGCGAATCATGGGAAATTGCGGGGAATAGAACTTCAGATTTGACATACTTCTGTTTGTGGAGGCATATGGGTCCCTAGACTTATGCTAAGGACAAGAGAGCACGGTCGTTGAACCATCGGTATTGATGCTTCAGTAAGTCTCGACTGTAAATAAAATCCTCATTTTCTTCATTCACTATTGAAATTTATTGAGACGTCAAAAAGAGTACCGTGCCAGGTGAAGGATCCATGTCTAGGTTATCTATCGCTCTCTCTTGCCAATATGTAGGGATTGACATTTCAGGGCTAACTATTCGATAAACGATCACGTATTTTCGTTTATTAAACTTTTTGATTAGGAGTTTCATTATGAAACACAATTATTCAAGAATTTGAAAACAATAGAATAGCTGTTGAGACTTTAGCAAATAATAACATCACATTGTATGTACATTTACTATGTAGTTTTGCTACCATGTGATGCATTTACATCGGACTAAACTTTTCATTGATTTTGTTTTCCTATTTCTACCTTTTGAATTAGAATCGTTTCATTACTCATTCATCAAAGCTAATGCAGCATCTTCGCAACGCATATTCTTTAGCATGCATGAAAAAGCACAGGCGGAAGGATCAGAGATCGACGAAGATTCCTGTTGCAAATTGCAAAAAGATATCAATTTTTGTTTTCTTTACACATTATGTGGCAACGAACAAAGAGATAAATAAATATACCTAAGTTCCCATCAATGGGGAGGATTGTCAATATCTTATGGATATAGTAGGACACCTTGACTGTCATGATACTACGTTTGGAAAATAGATAAAGATGCTCATATTTATATAATTACAACTTGTTTATTAAATTATTGCCTACACTCGTTCGTTGGATGATTAAAAAAATGGCTTCGTCGATATTTAATTGGGAGGGAAAGCATCGCTTAAACCCAATATTTTATGTGAATTTCTAGTGAATTAGGTGGGGCTCTCAAAGTTCAAAAACGTGCTAGATGATTTGGCTAGTTTTCCGCATGACTTTGCACGTTGAGAAACGAAAGTTCATTTCTGGTGAAGCTACAAAAGAAAGTAAACAAATAATCCATCAAACACCTAACTAGTTAAACACCTAACTACCGAATGCGTTTTTTATTATTTGCATCAACTGAGTGGATGGTTTTCCTAGAAGTAGAGTCTACATGCGTTTAATCTGTCTGATTGAGCCCTTCTGCTTTCAAAAGCTTTCCAATCAAGCCTATGTGGAATCAAATCCGTCCAATCCAGCTGGCGTGGCCGTAGGACGACCTTGTAGCATGAACTAGGCAATATTTCTTCAGTGCAGAAGTTTATGTGCCAGCATGATTCGACGTTGCTTACATTCGCTAAATTTTTCCACACACGTCCACATAGACCGCATAAATTTTTTGCATCATCCTTCGGCATCCTCCGATGGCCATGTTTTTAACTCAATTTGGTCAAATTTGGCGTTGTCAGATTTTATCAAAAAATCAGCAAAGTCGAAGAGTCCGATTAGACAAATTAAATGTATGAATATTTTATCAAAAACAAAGAAAAAATGTGTAGATGAAAATGTTAAAATTTCCTAATTTTAAACCACAAAAAGTGAGGTGATCAAATCCCAACTATAATCAACTCTTCCCACGTGGGAAGGAGACGTGGGGGGTTTGAACTCACATTTTAAAGAGGGCTGCGGTGGGGATAATTTGCCTTCAAGTGTTGGTTTTGATTCATACGCCTTACAAAGAGGTAGGACAAAAAGTTGAGAGAGAGTTAAATAGAACCAACCAAAAAGAAAAAATCCCAGCTACCAACTATCGAGGGTCAAACGGCCAATGACAGTGCTAGACCTTGCTCTTGCAAAGAACCTTACACTGCAGACGGCCCCCCTTGCGAGACAGGTAGAGATTCCTTATCCCATACGTTGCGTTGCTTTTCTTGTGTTGATGCTCAGTAAGTCTCAATTGTTGATAAAATCCCAGTTTTCGTAATTCAGAATTAAAATTTAGTGAGACATTAGGGGGAGAACCTTGCAAAGTGAAGGGTCTATGTCCAAGTCCTCTCTCCCTCTCCCTCCCTCCTCGATATCTAGGAATTGATGTGTCAGAACTAACTATTGATCGAGGAAATTCAATAATCAATCATAAATTTTCAGAATTAAAATTTATTAGACATTAGGGGGAGAACCTTGCAAAGTTTTGAATACTAGGATTCGACGTGTTAGAGCTAACTATCGCAAGGAGATTCAATAATCAATCATAAATTTTCTTTTATTACACTTTTTGTATACGAGCTTAGTCAGAAAATATAATTCTTCATAAATACGAAAACAACAAGATAGCTGCCAAGCCATACCAAAATAATAATTTCTTATAATATTTACATTGACTATATAGTTTTGCTACTACGTATCGATGTGTTACATCTGCTAAATATTTTCTTTAGCAGGATAGATAATGCATAGGCATAAGGATCGGAGGTCGATGAATATTCCCGTTGCAATTTGCATAAATATATCAATTTCAGTTTTTTTTTAACAAATTGAATGACAAAGTAATAAATAAATGTACTTGATTCATAACTTCACATCAATGGCACAGCAGCGAAGTCAAAAGTAATTGACAACGATATAGCAGGACACTGATTGTTACTTGGCTATCGGGATAACACTACGTTTTGAAAAGAGCTAAAAAAAATATGCTCAAAATTATTTTATTACGATACATTTATTAAATTATTTGCCTATGCACCTTCGTTCGTTGGGTGGTAAATAAAAAAATGGCTTCGTCAAGATTTAATTGTGAGGGAAAACATCGCTTAAACCCAATATTTTATGGGAATTTCTAGTGAATTAGGCGGGGCTCTCGAAGTATAAAATGCGCAAGATGATTCGGCTAGTTTTTCCCATGACTTTTGCACGTTGAGTAACGAAAGTTCATTTCTCGTGAAGCTACAAAACAAAGTAAATACAAAATCCATCAAACGCGTTAGTATTTAATTCCCACTGCAGTTAAAACTGCCTATTGATGTGCCAGTTTTCACAATGTCTCTGCACGTAAAGTAACAACAGTTCATTCATGGTAAGGTAGGGAAGAAAAAGGTAAATAAATCCTTCATACTAGTTACATTTATGTGTTACATATATAACTAGCTATTTAAAGGCCCATTAATCATTTTGCAGACACCGTGAACCGCTTAAGTGTAGATTATCAATAATGTGCATGTTACAGTGACTCAAAGCAATTTGAGTGTGGTTTATAGGATTTGAAGAGGCGATATTCAATTCCCGAGTTGAAAATTTTGTGACGCCTCAGCCTTCTTAAAAAATTACGAAAAAGTTAAAGAAGCCAAATTTCAAAAAATTATGGAGATGCTCAACGCCACCACACAGGACCACCTCACATTTTATTTTTAATTTTCAATTGAAAAATCAATTATTGAGTACCAAACCCCTTTGTTTTTTGCAATTATTAATGTAATTTTCAATTTTTTTTTAGCCAGATGCATCGACTGAGTGGATGACTTTCTTGGAAGTAAAGTCTACATGCGCTTTAATTTGTTCGATCTAACTATTCTGCTTTCAGAAACTTTCTAATCAAGCCTCTATGGCACCAAATCCGGTCAATCCGGCTAGCATGGCCGTAGGAAGACCTCGTAGCATAACATGGGTAAGCTTTCTTCAATGTAGAAGTTCATGCGTCATCATGATCCGATAATAATATTCGCTAAATTTTTTTCACATGTGTCATCATTTGGCCTCCTCCGATAGTCATGTTTTAAACTCAATTTGGTCAAATTTAGTACTGGATAGACAATATTTAACTAGAGATTTTGCGGAAGTAGAAGAATTCGATTGGACAAAATATACATATTTGATCAGAAATTAAGTAAAATTGCGTAGAAGAAAAGTAGGAATTTCCGCATTTAGAAGCCACAAAAAGTGGGAGGGGCTCAAATCCCTATTCCCAATTAAGGACAACCTTCTCGGGGAAGGCCCTCACTCCTTTATTTTCTTTTTATTTCGATTTTATAGCAAAGTTGCTGGGGATTCGCCAATCACGTGGGGCCCACCTTGTCGCCGTTGAGATCTGAGGGAGTCAAGGCGTGTTCAAAGTCGACAGATCGAACGCTCCCCAATGAAAGATTGAACCCAAAGAATGTACTTTCACCCCAAAGCACGAAGCTTGCCTACTCATCATGCCCACTTTGCGTCCGCACAAATCAAAGCCGCCTACAGCTCAACTTACCCATTAATAAAACAATCATTATTACATTGACTATACTCATCACCACTTTCCCCACATCATCCTTAAGAAGAAATTATCATATAACCATCATCATTTTTCAACATTTGATATTGATTTAGACTTTCTATTGTTGAGGGCCCTCGAAATACTTATTAAATATATTTAATTAGAAATTTGAATGTTGTTTAAAAAAATAATAGAGTAGATTATGTTTTCAAGGTAATAATACAAAAGAAAACCTTAATGAGTATATTTATAAAAAATTTACCTCGAATTAAATTTTTAGGCACAAAAAATCCTAAACTAGTACATATATAATAACTTTAACCCAAATTAATTTTTTAACCATAAAAAAACCAAAAACTAATGTATTTATAATAAATTTACATTCCTTTTGTTTTCTGTTAATTAAATTGTACTAATACTATGAAAAATCATAAGTTAGAACACCTATGATGAATGGAAGGTAAAATACCAAACTATCATTAATTGTCACATGTCATTAAACTCAACAATTTGACTTAAACTAATGGATGGTTAATTTCTCGTAAGTGTACTAGTTTAGAGCTTTTTGTTATCAAATTAGTTTGATGTAAATATATCATGAGTATATTAATTTTGCATTTTTAATGATATTGACCCTATGTTGGTGGGGGTAGTAATTCTCATTGCATTAATGTATATGTATTGGCTATTGGTATCTCTATTCATATATTTTGTCACGATTAGAATTATAAGTCAAAACTTCCGATGCATCCTAGTCGGATTAAGTTTGAGTTTCTTTCAACAATTTGACACTGTGCTCGAGGCATGTCCTCATGTCGCGTTAAGCACCACATTTTTTTTTTATCTAGATTATTTGTCGTCCCTAATTCAAAAGGTCGAACTAAGATTTTCTTTTGGTTTTATTGTCAATATTGACGAAAATGATTACATTTGACTAATCTGTGGACATTAACTTAGCATATGCTTAGTAGTATGGGAAAAGTCTGATTTATGACTTTAAAAAAATCAGAGAATAAATTAAAATCATTCTAGATATAAGTAGATAATTTTGTTTATGAATATTAGCTGATTTGTACGACTCATCGGTTACTTACTAAGCGATCAGAATCACGAGACATGGGCCTTGGTAGCTAGAATACCATATAAGGTTCGCATTTTTTTTTGGCTGCACTAATTACACGGCTAGTGATGAACTCCAAGCTCTTGCGAAGTAGATGAACTCGGAGTAGACCCATCAAAATGGGCTTAATCTATGTATGTATTAAATGGGTTAGTTATATTAAATAAATTGATCATAAATAAGTTCAAATATAATATAAGTGTTAAATGAGTTATAAATGTATCATGAACGGATGTATAATTTACTTAGACCCAACTTATATATACACTCTCTTCATTCTACTTTGTCATCATCTATTTGCTCATTCCGTAATCTCACCTCAAAGTTTCATAAATTGAATTAACTATGAAAAAACTTTTAATAATACAAGTTGGGTATGTATTGTTTATAAATCAAATATGATTCATTAAATTTGTATGGCGTGAAAATTGATTAAAATGGGTTAAATGAGAATATTTTGATCAGATCATTTTTAACCTGATTCAATCTATATGTTTCACGGGTTTAATTGGGAGATATAATATATAAAAAAAATTGTAAAATAGGAGGAATAGGGGGGGAAAAAGGAGAAAAAGAAAAAGACAAAAAAGAGGAACAGGTAACCCTTATAAAACCCGAAGTCGCGAGAAAGAAACAACCTCGGCTAGAAGACGAAGTTCCCCAAGGACACGTGTCACAACCTTTTGGTACGTCAGGTCGCTTTTTCACGTACACGTCGCCATATTCTCTTTTGGCCATCCGCCACCCGCCCCCATCCCCCCATCCCCCATCCCCCATCATCGCTCCCCTTCTTCGCCGCTCTCCCTTTACACTTTCTTCAACAGAGGATCTTGTCAATTGATATCTCGCGTTAAAGATTTCACCGTTTACAAAGGGCAATTTGGACCCGCCAAAGCCTTGAACTCGATTGGTTCGCGAAACTTTTATGGTATTTTGATGAATTTTCAGATAGCGGAATCTGTGTCTGTTAAGGTGGATGGAAAAAAGAATCCCAAAATACTCTGTTGATGCCGTGAAAAGAATTCCCACTGAAGGGGTGATTAAGATCTAATCAGCATCAGCTTTTGCCAGAGAGAGAGAGAGAGAGAGAAGAGGAAAGAGAGGAACAGCTGTTTTGAAGAGGGTAGCAAGTGAAGCCTGGGTCCCAGCCTCCCAGGTTGAGAGAGAATCCATGATCACCTGCACCAAATACAATTTACTCACCTTCATTTCTTAAAATTTTTTTCGACACTTTCTGCCTCTGTTTTCGAGGAGTCTGATGATCCAGGAAGAGGCTGCTCCAAGTGTGGCCCCGCGCCTAACCGATGCAGTGCATATCGGTTGCTACCTAGTCAGTCGAGACATGTCTGTGTGTTCGTTTCTTGAGAAAATGAAAATGCAAAAAACAAAAGAGGGAGAGAGGGTAATTTTGGGTCCTCTTCCCGAAGTCTCTTTCCCGACACTTCTGCTCTCTCTCTCTAGCTCTGATCCTTCTGCATATTCCACTTCGTGGGACAAAATTTGAGGGCCTGCCCTTTTTGAGTTCTATCTCTTTCTCGTGAGCTTTCTGCTGCTTCTTCCTCCTCCTCCTTTGGATGCTTATCTTGAGCAGCTGGTGCTAAAGGAAGCTTCTTTGCGTTTCGTCTGCTAAAAAGGTTGAGCCTTTGCTTACACGAACGTAACTGGGTTAAATTCTTTTTTGTACTTTCTCTGTTAGCTCTTCTCTGTTCTTCCGCTTTTCGAAATATCTCGGCTAAAAAATCTCGCTAAATTGAAGGGACGGTCTTTTCCGTTAAGAAACTCCAATGGGAATCACGCGAATCTCGAAAAATCTGATGCCTGGCTTTTGGGTTGGTTCATCTTCTGAATTCTCATGATCACGGGTGATGTTTTTATTTTAATTTTTTGCTGTGAGACTGTGAATTGTTGAGAGAATTTGAAGCTCTGTTTTTTCATCTGTACTGCTGAAGCCTCCCTCTCAAATTCTTACGGTTATTTTTTTCTTTGTTTTCTGGGGGCCGTTCATTTCATTTTTGTTTGTATGTTCTGCTTGTATCTTCATAGATTTTTTATTTTTATATTTTAATTTTGCAGTTGATAGGAACATCGAAGAGGACCACTCAACAATAACACGCTATCGAGGTGTCTACAGGGAATAGGATGGCTGTGGCTGAAAGCTACGCCTTTGGAAATTTTCTGGAGAGATCCATGAAGGCGTTTCTACTGATCATGAGAAATTAGTTGGGCTCAAAGCAAAAATAAGAACAAAAAAGAAGAAGAAGAAAAGATCTGGTGGGAGTTTCATTCACGTGATTATAGTGAAAAAAGTTGGGGGTTGACAGTCCATGACATTATCCGTGAAGCTATCATCGTTCTCTTTGGGTCCTTGCGTTCCTCTGTTTTGATAGATAATTGGAAGAAAATGGAAGCTCAGTCGAATCAGAAGGCAATTGAGAGAGTGGTTTCGCAGAAAGCTCTGCAGATGGGGAGCTCATTTCCATGCCAGGTCTGTGTGGTGGGTTTTCTCTGTGGAGTGTGTCTCACCACCCTGTTTCTGGCTGCTCTCACTTCTTTCGGAGCATTCGGGTTCAGCAGGGCCTCCTTGCCTGCGATTTCAATGGGGATCTCCCAGGGGAATTCAAGCTCAAACATCATCAGTGAGTCTCGAATTGTATCTTTTTCCGTTATTTGCTTCTTTGTTCACACGCGTTGATGATTAATCGTCATCGATCATATGTGATACAACGTTGATTATCTGACTTTTGAGATAAACTACAGAGGATGAAGTCGTGAAAATTTCATGTGTTTCGGGAAATTTCTGCAACATTGTAGTTTATTTCTTCCTTTTAAGGGACAGAGTACAGAAGCAAAGATTTTGGTGCATATATGGCAGTTAAAGATAGCCTTCTTTGCAGAACTCATATATCTGAAAATTCCATTTTTTCAGGGAAATTTTTGACATAGAGGAAAGATTAAGGTGGAGAACAGATGAAAAGTCATAATTGGGAAATGATGGAATGGTGTAGATGAAGCAACTTGAACCTTTTAGCTTTGCTTGTTCAAGTCATTTTGTTGATTCACCTTTGACTTTGACCTGACTGGAGATGCAAAATAACTTGGTATATAAATAATTTAGTTCATGATTCTTCTGAGAGATTTCGGCAGATATTGGATATTGTTCTCTCAACGTTATGCAGACCTTCCACGTTAAAATGTATAATGCAATGAAGCAGGGTAAGTGTGAAGATAAATGAAGTGAAAGTGATCATTGACTAAATTATAGCTTCCGTGATGGTGTGCTCAAGTTGCTGGCTTAGGATTTCCCTGATAAATTGCAGTAAATCTGCTTATTTACTCGTTGTGCAACGGCGACACCAATTCCATTGATCCAATTCTTTTTTGGGAGCTCAATTAATTCTTTTGACTGTTATACATGGCAGATATCTTCACAAGGTCAGATCAAGATTTTGATCTCAAAAGGCCAGAGCAAAATGTCGATTCAGTGCCAAGCAAAGAGCATCAAGAGAACGAGAGAGTCTCTTTGCTTTATTCAGCTTGGAGTGCTTTACTAAAAGAACCAACGGATGGAAGAGAGGAATTGCGTAAATTAGGACTCAGCAGATCCGCAGTACCATCTGCTCCTCATTTGGAGGACTGCAAATCGAGCACTCAAGTAAATAAGCGACTGGACAGCTATTCTGAGAATGAGATATTTCCTCCATGGACTAGTTGGAAAGGATCATTGGAAATGCATTCGGCATCTATAAATGATGAGCAACTGAAGAAATATAGGCGCCGAGAAATATCTGAAGGTTCTTATCCTCCTTGGGTACGATTCTTCAATTTTTAAATCCTCCGGAGATTTTTCATTGGTACATCATGCAATAGCGATTCGAAGTTGTGCAAAAAGATGACATCTCTTAGCTAATTAGCAAGTGATGTTGACAAAATCATCGTCTTAGGTTACCAAGTTTGCGCCATTTCTTGAATCTGTTGCTTTTTGAGTAAAAAATGAATCAGCGTGCTTTGGTAGGGATAATGTATAAAATGTTGGTCTCAGTTTCTCTTGATCTAATTTGGGGGAGCATTTGCAGATCACTGGGTCAGATGAGGAAAACTATCCTCTCACGAGAAAAGGTCAACGTGACTTATGGATACATCAGCATCCTTCAAACTGCAGTGATCCTAGCGTGAGATTCCTTGTGGCGGACTGGGAAAGATTACCTGGATTTGGTATTGGAGCTCAAATAGCCGGAATGTGCGGGCTTCTTGCCATTGCTCTCCATGAGAAACGGGTCCTCGTCACTAACTACTATAACAGAGCCGACCACGATGGTTGTGAGGGTATGAACTAGTCCTTTCGTGTGGCTAATTGTAGATATTTGTAGAAGTTCAAGATTTCCCAATTGACAAATCTTAAATCGTCCTTCGCAGGATCAGCACGCTCAAGCTGGTCATGCTTCTTCCTCCCTGAAACATCCCAGGAATGCCGAGACCGTGCACTCGAGCTGATTGGGAGTCATGATGCATGGAAAAGTGGAATTGTCACTGGGAAACAAAATTACAGTTCGAAGCAAATATGGGCTGGCCGAATACCCCAGTAATTTGACTCCGCTTTACCCTTTTTTTTAAGTCAAGCTCATGAGCGATCAGCAGACGTTCGACTCGTTACCCTTTCAATCCATTTGGCTAAATAAGAATTCTAATTCAGGTTATGGGGGGATCCTTGGACTTACCTGCAGCCGACGACTGAAATAAATGGAAGTTTGATTTCACGTCATCGCAAAATGGACAGAAGATGGTGGCGAGCACAGGTACAAGGATGCTTTGCTGCATGCATCAAAAGTCCTTTTTAGTTTCCCCAGTTTCGTTTTAGAAAAGAGCATAAAGAATAAGCAGCGTCACGCATAAATGATGATTGCATTCTGCTCCAACATTTATTTTAAGCTCGGTTCTGTGATTCTTGCTATGAATACTGATGGTATTTTTCAGGCGGTGCGCTACTTGATGAGGTTTCAAACGGAGTACACATGCGGCCTGATGAATTTGGCGCGCCATGCTGCTTTTGGAGAGGAAGCTGCAAAGCTTGTCCTCACAGGTTTACCTGAGAAATGGCCACAGGTTTGTGTTGTTTTTCCAAGTGCTCCTGCCACGGAAAATTGATCATCTTTAACTGGTCAGCTCATGAGAAATCTTCCATTGCAGAACGCCGTCGAGAAGCCTGTGTCAGACATCGAAAAGTTTGTTTGGTCCAATCACAGACCGTGGATTCCTCGGCCACTTCTGAGCATGCATGTGAGGATGGGCGACAAGGCGTGCGAAATGAAGGTGGTCGAGTTCGAAGGCTACATGAGCCTGGCCAACCGCATAAGGAAGCGGTTTCCGCACCTTAACAGCATATGGCTTTCCACAGAGATGCAGGTTGATTTCCTATTTCACACGTTCTTCTTTTCTGTGGTCTGATATTCTTTCTAGCAACATTCGCGGTTTGCAAAAGCTGGAACAATGAATTGTGAATTACCTTCGGCATCGAGTATCTTAATGATTGGAATGTACTCGTTGCCTCCAGGAAGTCATCGACAAGTCGAAATCACGCGCGAGCTGGAACTTCTACTACACGGATGTGAGGCGACAAGTGGGCAACATCACGATGGCCAAGTACGAGGCGAGCCTCGGGAGAGAGACGAGCACGAACTACCCGCTCGTGAATTTCCTGATGGCGTCGGACGCCGACTTTTTCATCGGAGCGCTGGGTTCGACTTGGTGCTTCCTCATAGACGGCATGCGAAACACTGGAGGGAAGGTAATGGCCGGGTACTTGAGCGTCAACAAAGACCGATTTTGGTAGAACGCATCGAAGCCCCATGCATACGTCGTTGCATGCAATTTTGTGCGTTTCTTCTGTATAATGCATAATGTGTATATATGTATATACTTCTCATGTATCAGTTCAATGTACAGATCAATAAAGACGGTCAATGCATATCCTCAATGCAGTAATTCATGCAGGTTAACAGAGCACAGGTTTATAACCCCTTTAAGGTCGGTTTCCCATATTTTTACCTAAATATGAAGCATAAAAAACGTGAATGAAGCCATGTACTCAGATTGATATGAAGGTCTCATTGGGAAGATACCTAACATTAGCTAACGTGCAAGCTAGTTAAAGTCGAGACGAACAGTTCTGTGCAAATAGAATGAATAGATTTAATCGGTTCATGAGATTCAAAATATGTTTCAGAGCTTATGCGCTCGTGTCCATGAATAATTGAGAACTAGTAATTAAATATCAAACATCGATTAATGTGCCGTTACATGCGTATCATCAATTTTTTCCCAGTTTCTTTCTTCTTCTATCTTTCTTTCTTTTTTAATTTAGCTTTGCATAGATCAAACTAAGTACACATAATCTACTGAAGCCTTTCTACTTTCCCACAACGTGATGAAATTTCTAAAGCTTTCTTAATTTTTACTTTTGTTTACTCTGACCCCCCATCAACTTGAACTAATATTATTTCTAACACAACATAATTCACTTCCCATGTAACTGAAAGTAGCCTTTCGCAATTATAACCTTAGTATTTTTTCTTCAATGTGACGTGTGCTTCATTATGAAAAAGGGTGTATCAAGTGATTAATATATCGTTTTAGGTTACATGAATTTGCTTGAAAAATGGATTTATGAAGTAATGTAATAAACTTTATTTCTAAACTCACCCTCCAACTGGAAATATTGAATAAGTCAATAAATTGTTAAGTACACTTAGAGACGGTCGTCTCTGTGAAGTCAACCGCGGAATACCGTACAGAATAGTGCATCTGTTTGGTGGGTAGGTTCCGATTTTCAGTTCAACATTAAGGCAAGACTTTTCAATTTTGGTCCCTGAACTTGCGTTGTCTTTCCAATCAAACCCTTTAACTTTTCGATGTTTTTACTTTCCGTTCTTTCTAGATGAGTCTGATGTCCCGGCGAGAGACTGCTCCAAGTGTACAACACAGCCAACAGGTGCAGTCCATGTCTGCTGCCATTAGTCAGTCAAGGCATGTCTGTTTGTTTCTTGAGAATCTGAAAATACACAGAATAAAATAAAAGAGAAAATGTTTGTCTTCTCTAACGAAAGTCTCTCTTTTCTGACACTCCTGCTCGCTCTCATTCATCTGCATATTCCATTTCAGTCTCTTTTAAACATTATCATCCCCATTATTCCTTTTTGTTTTTGAAGCTTCATGGGACGGATTTGAGCGCCTGCCATTTTTGGGTTCTATTTCTTTATTGTGAGCTTTTTCTTCTTTTTAGAATAATAAAGTTTATATTGGTAGAATTTTTGCTGCATGCAAGTTGGTGGAACATGGAAATTGCTTTTATATTGAAAAAGGTTAGTAGAGATGTTGGAATTTGACGAGGAACAGAGAACTTAGAATGGAAAGTCAATGGTGGACTCGTTGCTGATGGTT
Organism: Eucalyptus curtisii; assembly: GCA_017140595.1. NCBI lineage: Eukaryota > Viridiplantae > Streptophyta > Magnoliopsida > Myrtales > Myrtaceae > Eucalyptus > Eucalyptus curtisii. Next base: position 13,965,514 of record CM029504.1, read on the forward strand.
TAGGCGCGAATAATAAGCATTCTATTTCAAAAATCAATTTCTGATTAAAAATTAATTTTATTTATTTTTATTTTTTGGATAAGTTTTTGAGTAAAAATATACGTTTTAAAATTTTTCTTCTTAAAATAGAAATTCGTTTGATAATAATATAAAATTTCTCCCTCTCAAGTGATGGTGGGAGGCGCTCGCGTCGATGGCCGCAAGCGGCGATCGGCGGCGGGCGGCCGATGTCTGGCATCTAGTGTCTGACGTCCGACGTCCGATGTGCGATGGCTGGTGTCCGCACATCCGGCGTCCAGCAATTGACGGTCGACGGCCAGCAACAGGCATCTGGTGTCCCACGGGCGGCGAGCGGTGACAATAATGAATGACGAGAAGAGTTTTTATTTTTCACTCTTGTTCTAGAAATAAAAAAGTTAAGAATTTTAACTTCTGATTTTTAGTCCAAATCTATTTTTTGAAGTAGAAATTTATTTCAAAAATAGAAAAATGAAATTAAATTATCAAACGGATTTCTGTTCTGAACCTATTTTTGGAAAAATAAAAATAGAGAAATAAAGAAATGTAATAGTTATCATTCACGCCTTTAGAGAACGAGAAATCAAATTCTACTATGCGTTGGACAAGATTGCCCAGCACTCTCCGTTTACAAGCTGAACTTCTTTGCCGACTTCAAGAGCGGGGTGGCTTTTTTATACATACATACATAGATGTATGTATTTATATATGTGCGTGTACACACTACCAACTAGGTAGAGTTTCATGTAGAGAGGAGAAAAAGACAGAGAGGGCTCTAGTTAAGCTTCTGTGTGTTTGTTCTACTAGTTGTAAGCCTAAGCAAATGGATCTCTCTCATTTTTTGAATTTGTGCTATTACTCCAAATTATCAAGAGTTGATGTTGTTTTCATTCCAACATTTGATATCAGAGCTAATAATGACATCCATCAATTCCATTCAATTACAACTTTTAAAGTTGACAAGAGAAATTTCAATAACTAGTCTGTCCAGATGAAGGTGCTCTTCAAATCGTAGGATTTGTGAAATCAAGTAGAGAAAAGCTACACCAAAGTTACCAGGACTAAAGCATTCGATGCCTTAAAGCAGAAGGAGAAAGTTCCATCGGTGGAGTCTCAAAAGTAAAATCATAAAGCATTGTAAAAATCTTTTAAGTGAGAAAAAAATATCTGAAAAAGATATCGAGCAGAGACGGCCAAACAGCGTGGGATTTTTTGCAAAAATCCTACAAAGGTGATGAATGTGTAAGATGAGTCTGGCTTTAGCACTTTGAGGTGGTTTCGAGTTTTTACCCATAAAACTCTAAATCAATCTCTGCATGCTTGATCGGGTAAATACCATTGTAAACCAATTAATGGACTATGGTGAAGAACTCAATGATGTACGAGTTGTTAAAAAAATCTTAAGATCTTTGACCAAAGGATGTGACTATGTTGTCACAGCAATCGAGGTGTGTCAACCATGACGATGGAACCGTTGATAGATTCATTGTGCTTATAGAAGCAAAGAACTAATCGAAAGTCCATCAGTTGGAATCCTGAGCAAGTATTGTAGAGCTGGGTCTCTTAATCAAGTTGAGGAGGCAATAATGTGGTTGAGGTCGTGGAATTAGCCAAGGTAGAGGGGGAAATTCAAATTCAACCAGAAAGCATAAAACATGACATCAATCCAAAGTCAAGTGTTTTAAGTGTAACAAATTCAAACAATACAAATTTGAATGCCGAGCAAAGGCAGTGCACAAGCAAACAGTTAATGCAATACCATTTATGCTGACAAAGACTGCGTGAAGGATGACTTGAGCACCATGGACACCAATGTATGGTACCTTGATATCAGGTGCAGTAATCACATGTTTGGCCAGAAGTTGTTATTCACATAGTTGGATGAGACAGTTTGTGGTGAAGTTAACTTTGGAATAAAAAATAAAAATTCCCATCATAAGTGTATGTAACATTAATATCTAGTCAAAGATGATACTAATGTCATTATTGTAGATGTTTACTTTGTGCCTAGGCTTTTTCGATATTTGTCAAGTATTGGGAAACTTTCAAAAAAAAAAAATGCCACAAAGTCAACATTGAAAATGGAGTTTGCACCTGTAAACAATAGATTGATTACAACGCCGGAGATGATGAGGAACTTGATAATCCTCTTACTCTTTAGACAACGACTGCATTGAGTTTTCAAGTGATGATGTAAGATGGGATTTGGTTGTAGCCTCTTTTTAATTTCTAATTTGTGCTGGACGTGCTTGCACAGCACGTTCCCCATTTACTAGCTGAACTTCTTTGCCGACTTCAAGAGTTGGTGGCTCTTTTATATGTAATATTTGTACTGTATATAATGTGTGCACTGGGTAGGGCTTCATGTAGAGAGAAGAGAAAAAGATAAGAGGGACTCTTAGTTAAGCTTGTGCATGTTTGTTCTTCTTGCTGTAAGCTTATGCAGAAGGCATTTTCAATATCGTTCTTCCTCCTTTTTGGTATTTGTGCTTTTGCTCCAAATTATCAGAAGTTTATGTTGCTCTTACTCTATGGTTGTGGCTGAAGCTATGCCTTAGGAAATTTTCTGGAGACCCCCATGAAAGAGCTGATGGGAGTTTCGGTCATGAGATTTTAGTCCAAAAGTCGGGGGTTGACAGTGCATAAAGTCATCAGTGAAGCTATTGTTGTTTTCTTTGGGTTCTTGTCTGTTGGGGGAGCACAGAAAAGGTTTGATACCTTCACTTGAAGAGATTGAGAGATTAAGTCCAAGCTCTTTAATATATATAATTGGATTCATCTTTACTAAAAGAGCTCAAGTCAATGGGTTATGAATTAAGTAGGATATATTGACTACTTCATACTACATTAATTTTTTGACGTGGGATTCTTCTTACACAACTTATATGTGCAATCTAACATTGCCATCTTAAATCTTGGTAGATTGTCGGAAGAAAATGGAAGCTCAGTCTAATCAGACGGCAATAGAGAGAGTGGTTTCAGGGAGAGCTCTGCAGATGGGAAGCTCATTTCCATGCCAAGTCTGTGTGGTGGGTTTTCTCTGGGGAGTGTGTCTCGCCACTCTATTTTTGGCTGCTCTCACTTCTTTTGGAGCATTTGGGTTCAGCAGAGTCTCACTGTCTCCAATTTCAATGGGGATTCCTCAGGGGAATTCAAGCTCAAACATAATCAGTGAGTCTTGATTTTTATCTTCTTTTTTTTTTTTTTTTTTTTTTTTTTTTTTTTAGCTTTTTTGTTTTGTTTCACTGGAAATCAGGAGTTGTCCCAATTAGAGAATAATCTTCAGCAAAGAATGATCTTTGGATTTTTTTTTAAACAGGTTTAGTGGCGATTCGGATAGGAATTGAATTCCGTCTTCAAGGAAAAGAACTACAAATACTGAAACTGAATATAAATTGTTAAATTGAATAATTACATAGAATTTGCTCTTGATGATCGTGGATCTCTCTACAATCTTGAGTGCTATTGGACTAAACCGTCAATCGGTATCTTCAGCTTCAATCGGCATCTTCACTTTGTCTCCTTTCTTCATTTCCCTACATCTAGCACTTAGCTGAATTAACAGTGACATTAGCCATGTTTTATAATCAAATTGGCATGTTCGTCAGACTATTCACCTCCGTGCGTCGATAGTTGTGTTTCATGTAATCATAATTCGTGGTAATTGGCAAGAATTCCATTATTGATAACTTGCCGACAACCGTATCAGACCAAGCTATATGCTTGCTTGAATTGGCATCATGTCGATTACAAAGACTTGGTCACTTTTTTGTGTGTAAACTGTTCATATCTGTAGATGAATGATTTCCAATACATTATATGTGATGCAACGTTGATTATCTGATTTCTGAGATAAACTACCTGACTGCTGCTAATTTACCGCTGAGGGTGAAGTTGTAAAAGTTTCATATTTGACAGGAAATTTCTGCAACATTTTACTTTGCATCTTACTTTAAGGAAAAGGCAGAGAAGCAAATTTTGGTCAATATATGGGGGGTTAAAAATAGCCTTCTTTGCAGGACTCGGTTCATCTGAAAGTTCCATGGTTTTCATGGATATTTGTCGACAGAGAGGGAAGATTAAGGAGGAAAACAGATTAAAAGTCATAATAGGGAATGATGAAATGGCGTGAATGATGCAACTGGGACCTTTCATCTTTACTCGTTCAATTTAGTTTGTTGATTGGCCTTAGACTTCGACCTGACTGGAGATGCAAAATAACTCGGTGTACAAATAATTAATTTCACGATTCTTTCTGCAAGATTTCGGCAGAAATTGGACACTGTTCTCTCAACGTTATGTAGATCTTCCACGTTAAGATGTATACCATAATTGCAATGAGCAGGGTGAGTGTGAGCAGAAATGAAGTGAAAATGATCATTTGATTAAGTCATTTCTTCCATGAGGGGGTGCGTGGTACGAATTTTATCGATCCAATTCTCTTTTGGGAGCTCAAAACAATTTTTTTCACCGTACAATGCAGATATCTTTACAAGGTCAGATCGAGATTTTGATCTGAAAAGGCCACCGGGAAATGTCGATTCAGTGCCAAGTGAAGAACAACATCAAGATAGAGAGAGAGCCTCTTTGCTTTATTCAGCTTGGAGTGCCTTACTGAAAGAACCCACGGATGGAAGCGAGGAATTGCGTAAATTAGGACTAAGCAGATCCATGGTACCATCTGCTCCGCATTTGGAAGACTGCAAGTCACACGCTGGAGTAAACAAGCGATTCGACAGCTACGTTAAGAATGAAATATTCCCTCCATGGGCTGGTTGGAAAGGGTTATTGAAAATGCACTCGGTATCAGTAACTGATGAGCAACCGGAGAATCTCAGGCGCCAAGAAATATCTGAAGGTTCTTCTCCTCCTTGGGTATGCTTCTTCATTTTTTGAATTCTCCGGAGATTATACTTTTGGCACATCATGCAATAGGGATTTGAGATTGTGCAGAGAAGTTACATCCGTTAGTTAATAGCAGGTGATGTTGACTCGATGATCATGTCGGCATACCGGGTTTGCGCCATTTCTTGAATCTATTGCTTTTGAGGAAAAATTGAATCAGCGTGCTTTGGTAGGGGTGAACGAATGAAACGTCTGTCTCAGTGTTTCTAGTGATCTAATTTTGCAGATCACTGGTTCGGATCAAGAAAACTATCCTCTCACGAGAAAAGTTCAAAGCGACATGTGGATCCATCAGCATCCTTCGAACTGCAGCGACCCTAGAGTGAGATTCCTTGTTGCGGACTGGGAGAGATCGCCCGGGTTTGGTATAGGAGCTCAAATTGCCGCAATGTGCGGGCTTCTTGCCATTGCTCTCTGTGAGAAACGGGTCCTCGTCACTAACTACTATAACAGAGCTGACCACGACGGTTGTAAGGGTATGAGCTAGTCCTCTCGTGTTGCTAATTGTAGATATTCGTAGAAGCTCAAGATCTCCCAATTGACAAGTCTTAAATTGTCCTTTGCAGGATCAGCGCGCTCGAGCTGGTCATGCTACTTCCTCCCTGAAACATCCCGGGAATGCCAAGACCGCGCGCTTGAGCTGATCGGGAGTCACGATGCGTGGGAAAGTGGAATTATCACTGCGAAACAAAATTACAGCACGAAGCAAAAATGGCACGGCAAAATTCCCAAGTAATTTAACTCCACTTTACTCTTTCTTCATTCAAGCTCGTTAGCAATCAGCGACATTCAACCCGTTACTGTTTTAATCTGTTCAGCTAAATAAGAATCCTAATACAGCTTATGGGGGGATCCTTGGACTTACCTGAAGCCGACGGAGATAAACGGAAGGTTAATTTCACGTCACCGCGAAATGGACATAAGATGGTGGCGAGCGCAGGTACGAGAATACTTTGCTAGCGCAGCGTCCCATGTCAGTGATGACTGCATTCTGTTCTGACGTTCACTTCAAGCTCGATTTTATGATTCGTTGCGATGATTACTAATGGTTTGTTTTCAGGGGGTGCGTTACTTGACGAGGTTTCAAACGAAGTACACGTGCGGCTTGATGAATGCGGCACGGCATGCTGCTTTTGGAGCGGCAGCTGCAAAGATTGTCCTCCCAGGTCTACCCGAAAAATGGCCACAGGCATGCGTCGTTAGCTCAAGTACTCCTGTCGCAGGAAATGGATCATCTTCAGCCAGTCATCTCATGAGAAATCTTCTGTTGCAGGAAGCTGCGGAGAAGCCTGCGTCGGACATCGAAAGGCTCGTTTGGTCCGATCAAAAACCGTGGGTTCCTCGGCCACTTCTGAGTATGCATGTGAGGATGGGCGACAAGGCGGGCGAAATGAAGGTGGTCGGATTCGAAGAGTACATCCGCCTCGCCAACCGCATGAGGATGCGGTTTCCTCACCTTCACAGCATATGGCTTTCCACAGAGATGCAGGTTGGTTTCCTGTGTCAGGCACTCTGTTCTTTTTTGTCGACTGACACGATTTCTAGCAACATTCATGGTTCGCTGTGAATTGTAAATTACCATCGGCATCGAGTATCTTAAGACAGGAACATACCCGTTGCCTCCAGGAAGTCGTCGATAAGTCGAGATCATACGCGAGCTGGAACTTCTACAACACCGATGTGAGGCGACAAATAGGCAACGCTTCGATGGCCGAATACGAGGCGAGCCTCGGAAGAGAGACGAGCACGAACTACCCGCTCGTGAATTTCCTGATGGCGTCCGACGCCGACTTTTTCATCGGGGCGCTGGGTTCGAATTGGTGCTTCCTCATAGACGGCATGCGTAACACCGGAGGGAAGGTAATGGCCGGGTACTTGAGCGTCAACAAAGACCGATTTTGGTAGGCTATCAAAGCCATGTATAAGTCGTTGCATGTGTTAGGAACGCAAAATGTTGAAAAGAAAAAAACAGAGAAGGAGGCATGAATTTTTACGCTGAAAAAACATTTGAAAATTTGAAAAGGGAAAACCCACGTTGCTGCACTAATAATCTCTTCACTAGCGATATCGATTTTTAGAGGTACAAGTTACAACTATAAAAGAAATTTGCCCATTATATAACAGGAATTTAGGGTATATTAAGTTATTGTAGACATGTAAGCCGTCAACAGTAAAAAATCTCTTCACTTTAATATTATCAGACTCTAGAATTATATCAATCTCCCACTTGGAAGCTAACCTTAAAAATGAAAATTAATATTATTGGGTGATCATGATACTTTCCAAAAATCGAAAATATTGATCAATGGAGGAACGATATCACCATTTTTGTTCATGGCAGATAGTTTTTCATAGTTTTCACCCGGCTTTAGAACCAAAATTGTCGTAGTGCAATGACCTCTTTATCACTAAAGGTCAACTAAAATATTTTATGGTTCACCAGCTTCAATCAAAAGCAAATAATGCAATAATGGAGAATAGCTGTGTACAAGTTTAGATATTGTACTAGATCTTCTTAAAGTAGGTTTAAATAAGTGTGGTTTTTTTTATCAGAGTTTATAGCAACAGTTCAGGATTCCCATCCAAAACACTCTTAGAAACCCTCACAATTTCTCTAGTTTCCTCCATTTGTTCCTCACACTAGATACTGCCGCAGACTTGTCGTTGTACAACATATTTATATTGAATGTAGCATTATTTATTCTTATTATATTTATATTTTATTCATCCTAGATTCTATAGACAAAATAATTAGATCTCCGACGGTTATGCCCAAGTATGCTACCCATTGGGGTTGGGATCGGTTTCTTGGCGGCTGGGCCTGATTCCCAAAGACTGGGCCCAAGACCTTTATTTCCATGATCGTGTATAGGGCTCCTAGCGCTTAAGCCCGAGTTTGTAGAGGTCAAGCCTGAGACCTTGGTGCCAATATTTGGGTCCCCGGTAGCCATGCCCAAATAACCTGAATCTTGCGCACCCAAATCATTGGCGCTCAGGACCCCAATCTAACACTTAGGTCTGATTCCATTGAAGCTGGGCCCAAGTCCATAGAGGCCTAGCTTCGGACCCTGATGCATTTGAGTCATTGGTGATCGGACCCAAGTCCATCCAGGTGAGGCTCGAGACTTCAATACCCGTGGTCGGGTCCCCAATAGTCATACCTACATATTTGAATCCCACGCTCAAGTCACCAATGCTTAAGCTTGGTTTCATCAAGGTTAGGCCTAGGTCCATAAAGGTTGGGCTTGAGACTCTGATGCTTGTGTCCCAAATCCCTAGTGCCCATTCCTTAGTATTCAGCTCTTGCACTAAAGTCACAGGTGCTTGTACTGGAGAGCCTGGTTTCGTGCTTGGATTTGGGTCTATCGAGGTTGGGCCCACATGCTCAAAGACCGGAATCCCAAGCTTGTTATGGGCACCCAATACCCCAATCTAGCACTTAGTTCGGGATCCACATAGATTGGGCTTGAGACTCTAGCGTCTATGCTCGGGCCCTCAATGGCCATGCCTAGGTACTTGACTTTTGTGCTCAAGTCACTGAGTATTAGGCTCGGGTCCATTAAGGCCAAGCCTAGGCTGATGTTCGATCCATGAAGGTTGGTTTGAAAGCCTTATGCATGTCCTAAGGTTGTTAGGATCGCAACTCTTTGAAGAGAAATTAGAGAAGAAAAACAAACAAATTTGTATGTTTCCAAAATCCAAAAGGGAAAAATTGCGGTGCCGCACTAGACAATCATTTCACTATTAGTATCAGGATAAGCTTTACAAGCTTTAGCTTTACAACTACAAAAGATATTCTCCTAATAAATACTGCAAGAGTTTTAGGCATATATAGTTATGACGAAAGTTACATGTATGCTATTATGAGCAGTAAAAACTTCATTCTCTGCTTTAGCATGAATATTACATATATTGCCATTAGCGGTAAAAGTTATCCACTTGAATATTATTATTATTTTTTATTAGACTCCACAACTCCATCAAAGGTCCCCAGCAGATCATGCCCTAGTACAAAGCCCCCGCACCCAGGTCACTGGCACCCACGCCCGAGAGTTTAGTTCAAAACTCAAGCGCAAATCCAACACAGTGAGTCTAGCTCCTCTTGTATTACAAGAATGGTGCATATCATTTTAAGAATAAAAAATGATGTTTCCTTTTCCAAGCGGAAAAAAAAAAAATTCTAACTCATTTTCAAATTCCAACCAAATTAAGACAAATATTGCCATTTTTTTTCTGGAGCATAACTTCTTGAAAAACATTTTTTGGAAATGTTAAATTTTCCTTGAATCCGACAGAACCTTGATATAAAATGCGGGAAACCAAAATCCAAACTAGGCACTTACTATATTTTTTAATATGATGTATCAAGTGATTCTGACCTTTTTTTGTCCAAGAGCAATTTTCGTCGAAATGACCTACTTTGGTTACAGATGAAGCTGGAAGTCTGCAAGCATTTTCTTGTGGATTTATCATATCTCTTGAGATCTCGCTCTTAAAGAGTATTTATCTTGATAACTAGGATTCGATAAATAGAGCTCCACGCCCTTGGCCGAGAAAAAAGGAGCGATTTGGACGTTTGAAGACTAACGAGAGAAAATATTTAAAAGCATGAAAACATGAACAAAGCCATGTTATTCGGAGAGCGAATTCAACACAGCAAAGAGCTCGCTGAAACAGGACAGGCATAATCGTTGAAATTCCAATCATTTCGTGTTAATAAGGAGCAACTAAGAAATAATTAAGCGTAGCGTAATCGAAAAGGCCGTAAATGCTGCAGTTTTCAAGCTCCTGACTGCAGTTCTCAAAACACGATGATGTTTACCTGCGGCTGCAAAAACTGCAGTTGTAAGTCTAGATAAGCGCACTGTAATGCAGCCGTAATCATCAAGATTCACACCAAAATTCTTGAAGACAGTCATTTCCTATGACCAATGAAAATAAGCATATGACCAGCGAGAATATCCAAGATTGGAACTATGAAGTTACAGGAAGGTTCGTGCCAGTCATGTTCTTTGTGCAAACAGTTCACATGTTATCAGATCGTCCATGGTGGTAGATGATCCGACACCTAAGACAGGGATGATGTTGAAGATAGGTTGCCGATGCATCTCTGCAAGTTCTTCGAAGGCATTCTTGAACAACAGTGATAATGCATCCAGGGGAATGTGCAGGCTCACAGGATAATAGACCCTTAGGCTCTACAAAAGAGAGGCAAAGAGTTGTGAGAGAGAGAGAGAGAGAGACGAACAGATGTTAGTAAAGAATGAAGATGCCACCTGCTAGAGAAGATTCACTTCTAACTGGAACTGATAAGAACAATTAACAGCAGAGAAAGAAGCTATATTGCAAAAGAATAGGCCATAAAACTTGAGATACATGATTAATTGGAGGACGGGATTCAATTTACCCATACAAACTTCGCTTCATAAAGAATAAAGAATCCAACTGCTTTAATAACTATCACGGAAAAAATAATTGAGATTCATAACTCAGAATCTCAAAGAAACTTGTTAAGTGACATTTTGAACAAAATCTGTTCTAATGATGCAAAAATCAGTAGCAGAAAATTTTTCTTTCCTAGAAGAGGATGAGCAGCTTGACAATACTCAAGGTTCATCAGATTGAAACTTGGCACAATGTGAGAAGTGTGGATAGTCTATATATCATGTGGAACGATGGTAAAAGATGGGGAATCGTATAAGAAAATGAAAGAAATAACTTACCACAATTTCTTCCCAAAAGAAACTGTTCTCTGCAAGAATTTTATCAAGGAGATAAATGCAAAATCTCGATATTCTATCCATCTGCCTCTCTGATATAAGATTTTGAATGTCTTCACTTTTGCATTTGGCACCGAGAAACTCAGAACATAACCTTACAGCTGTCTCATTCGTGACTGACATTACTAATGCACAGATTGTCCCATTGACAGTACATCTGTTAATGCAAGTATCATGCCAGCCTTCATGCCGAAAACTCCGATTGCCTGTTCTTGTAAGAGACTTGCCTTCAGATATCGTTTCTGCATCATCCACATTATATAGTAATGGCTTCACTTCTACCAATGCTCTGCAACAATGTAGAGTCGACTGAGTATACACTTGAAGTAGATATGCTAAATCAGAAAATGCCATGAACTGCACCTCGATTAGCAAGTTGCCAGTGCATGTGAGATTTGTAAAAGTCAGCAAGTTAGAGAAGTATAGTCTCATAAGGTTATACTGCCTTCTCTGTAATTAAGAACAAAAAATTAAAAATTCTCTCCCCTCTCTCGTCTCACAGGTTCTGTGAGTCAGCAGTCAAAACATCTAACGAGTCAAGTTTCATATATCAAAACATTTATATTTGTCGGCTAAGAAACAGAGAAAAGTAAGAAGATGCCACGACTCCTTTAGTTGTGGATAATCTTCCCTTTGTGGACTATTTAGTATCTGTTCCACATCTTCCATGCTAGAAAGTACAATTTTCATTGTGCCTGCGACACCCATATGAATTGGGTCCAATTTTTCAATAAGATGAAATGATGCCCTCTCAGGCAACTATGATCTAGATACAAGTACTGTAAACCAAATCAGCCGGTTCTAAACTACGGCATTTTTTATTGTTCAAGGGAAACACGCTTGGATCAATTAATTAAGGTCGACTGCGGTAGGCTCAGTTTGACCATGTACGTTGTACCACACAAACAATGAGGGGTGATTTGGTAACATGCTTTCATGTTTTATCACACAAGGGAAGAAAAACATTTCAGTTTCCAATGCGAAAACTTGGTTACTAGACTGTCTTTTCAAATAAACTTGAGCAAATTAAGTCCTGCTACCAAAGGCCGTTATAGAAGTGCAGTATATTACTCAAATAGTTCCATGGAAATGTATACAAGAATCTTTTTGAGGGAAGTGACAAAGGGAAAGAGAAGGCAAAAGTAGAGGATGAAAAAAAAATATAAACCAATATACTCAGTTACCTTTTTGGCAGATCAGGCACAAGGACATACAGAGATAAGTGATCGAGCACCTTAGGCAACTTTCCTTCTTTCATACTGCTAGACCTAATCTGCTTGAGGAATGCCTCTAGCTTGTCCTGAATTTTACCCCTCTCTGATGAGGGAATAGATTCCGAGCAGTACACGACTAAAAGAACAGAGGAGGTAGATATTGAACAATTAAAACTTTTAGCCACAGCTTCACTGTTTTGCAGTGCTAGCTCTAACTCAGCTACAGCACCTCCTTTGCTGAGAGTCATTGTCGGAGGGTAAAGCCCCAGTTGCCCAGCCATATACAGCACATTCTTGTGGAAGGTTGCCTATAAATAACAAACTCGGGAAAATCATTTCAGTCTAGCGGGGCAAAGGGAGAGAGAGTGGCATCCAGAACAGAACCCAAGGTAATCATAGAGTTACAAATTAATTCAAGTACACAAATATGTCAAACACCATCAGCGATTGACGTCACCAACGGTGCATCATTATCCTGATCACTGGAGGCTTTCATTTCTTCCATGCAACTCCACATGTAATTAGTCCACATGCCCAATTGCATAGATTAAATTATATTGATAAGCATAACCGATGAAGGGATTTACCTGGCTGTATGGTCCAATGCAGCTAGGTGCCCAACATGATATACTTTGTACATGAAGGACTCTTTTCTCTTCATTTTTTGTGACTAAAACTTCAATATAGGCCTTTCCCAGGCCTACATGATGCAGAGGAAGCTCAACCGTACTACGGGATGGAACACCAGAAGGGCACTTCTCCTGTGTGATGAACTTGACATATGTATCATTTGCTACAGCAAACTCATTCATATCAGATATGTAGAGATGAACATAGAGAACATTCCTCCAATCCAAATTATGTCCTGAAAGTTCTGCTTCGATCTTCCTTAAAACACTTTTTAGGTCATCCTGCAAACCTGCCAATTATTGAAAACAACAAGAGCCACAAAGAGTTGCTTATAAATGAAGATTAATGATATACTGTTACTGCTGAGCCAAAAAAAGATAAAAGAAAAAAAGGAGAGAACCAAATACCATTACTGCAGACTAAGTAAATCGATCTTTACCTGAAGATTCTGAAGCTCCCAACCAGCAAGAAATGGAGAATGCCAGGTCCTCTTTCTTAGTTGAGATCTGCAGTCCATCATCTGCTGCTTTGGTCAAAACAGTTACATCAGCAACAGATTCCTTAGCATCCGCACATCCCTCCGAATTCTCAGCTTGTACCTCATACACTAAACCCATATTCTCATGATGGAGATCATTCATTTTGTCACAATCACCAACAGGTACAGATTCGACCTTAGTTTCCAAATGAAAAGCCAATGGGTGTAGGATTCCAACAGGAGCTATAGAATCTGAAGAGTGCAGAATAACCTGAAATTCTTCAAGCACGATTCGAGCATGCTGGAGAAGTTTGAAACATCACATAGTTAGAATATTGAACAGAACAAGACAAAACCACTTTTCTTATCCAAAACAGTGCAAGTGCGAGCACAGAGAGAGAGAGAGAGAGAGAGTCTGTGTGTGTAGGTTTGTTAAAATTTAAAACCAAAGATCTTGTTACTTTTTTTCTGAACTAAATGAAGTAGAAGCAACTGTAGAGTGCAGCATATCAGTAATATTTTTTCATCAGACTGCCTTTGTTTGAGCAACCGCACATAGGTTTGAGTAGAATCTACAACCAAAAACATAGTAACTCATTTCCTGAAGAAAACTAAGTAAACACAACCATAGAGCAGCATATTAGAAATATACCTTTTGTTTTGGATTCTAGTAATTTGCTTTTCATAAACACTATATCCCTTTACAAAGGATGGGCAATAAATAAATTGTGAACAACAGCTTGTCCCATTCAAGAAAGAAATCACAATGAACAGAAAAATGGAGGAACTGTACTTTGGGTTCAAGAATAAACTTACGACAAAGAGGGGACAATCGAGAGTTAAAGTTTCGTACTCCCCTCCTTCTCCACAAACATTAATTCCATACAACCTGGCCGAGGTTCAAAAGTAAAGGGAAAAAACAAAATCCAGTAAATCACATTTGATGCACAACAAGAAGATAACAACATGCTTTGTAATTGAGACTTCCTTACATACTCTTTCAATTTATGGAGGTATGAGTACAAGAAAGAGATATCTTTCCCCAAATGTTTTTCAGGATTCAACCCCATAGCTGCCACCTGTCACATCCATTTGTCTTAGAGGAAAAAATAACATCTAATAGAAACACTGTAAAATCTATATATTTGGATAATAATCTACTATGTTCGATCTCAATTCATACTTGACAGCTAAAAAAGCACAAGTACATCCACAGGCATGCCAAATAAAACTAGAATGACTCATCAACTGTGTGAATTCAGGCTTTTAGCCAACCTGAAACTCATCTTTCATCCCAATTTGCGCCCTCTAAAACTTTACTGCCACTGTTTTCAAACATATCAAAGCATAACATCTGTCTTCAGTGGCAACTATGTCACAAAAAGAGCTCATTGTGAACAGACTCTTCACTAAGTGAGAAGGGACAGGTGAAAGAAAGAAAGAAGGAAGGAGCAGTATATTCAGAGGTAAGAGATGTGCCTTAAAAACAATAAAGGAGAAAAAAATAGCATTCTACTTTCAAATACTGAAACAAGCATAGTAAAAATTTCGATCAATAAATGCAATGTAATGAAGTGGCAAACAGGACTGATGGCAAAGTTCCATGGTGGAAGAACATTGACATCAGTTTATACATAAGAAATTCATATCCTCGTTAGTCTCATTCTAGGCATGACTTTCACCTCATAAAATAAATATATCAACTTATAGAATTCGTATTTTCACCCAAAACTTTTACTAATCTGTATAAAAAGCATAAAGTGAAGCACTTCATTACCAAAAAGAAACAGCTGCAGCAGCTTTAAAAAATAAAAAAAAGTTTCACCTTCACCGTGATGGCCAATATTCCATTGTCAATCTGATTTAACAAAAGAATGAATCCTGTAAGTCAACATAAACCGAACAACTATCTAATGCCACATCAAATGATAAAACAATTTACCATTTCTTGAAGAAGCATTGACTGATCCTGTTTCCATAAATATGCCAGAGAAACAAGCCCTAACCTTGAACAGACACTTTCCACCCGTAGCCTTTGATAATCAGAAGCTATTGCACCGGAAGATACCGCCCCAATTGATGGTATCTTTTTTTTAACTTCTTTCAACAACTCATACATATCCTCAACTTCATCCCCAGGAGTCGTTTTGTAGCTAAGCTTCTGGTGCCTGTCTGAGCACATAGTCTGAAATTAAGAGAAATTATGCAAGAAATGGTATGGCTCTGTAGTTATAGTCAAATTCTCCGCTGCAACAGATCAACAGGTTCTTTTGCATCGAGTGAAAAAGCAACATGGTCAGGCCAGGTAATTTTTACTGGAATGGAAGATGTGCGCTAGGGGAAGTGGATAATGACAGCATCAATCATAATGATTAAAGATACTAACATGAAGCTAGTGATGATGCTTTGCGTAACTCAGTAAACTAGTGGTGTCGGAAAATAGGGAAGCCAATGGACACTGGCTTTCCTTGTGGCCTTGGGTTGGCCCTAAAATGATTCGCCCTCGAGGTCAAATTATCGCGGTTAAGTGGGGGACAGTGAAAAGAGCCATTTGACTTCTTGTTTTTTCATTTGAAGGGATTATATTACTGATCTCCACTCTTTTTGTAACCTAAACAACATGAAAAATAAAATAAAAAAATGACCTATCCAACAATCTAAAACCAGCTGCAAGTAATTGTTCTATCTAGCCACAAATCTCTTGCATCTATTCTTTGGGAGCATGTATAACACACATCACTTATACATTTCTACTAATACAAACCACCACTGAGCATTCCTATGCAAAAAACTCGCCTTGTAGATCCTTGTATTCGTTTTCTGAACAATGGAATTCCCATGCACTTTGCGTAGCTGACTATTATTTGGTGCCCAACCTGACATCAGCAATGTAAACAGCCCAAAGTGAACAAACTCCAGTAGTGTCGAAACCTTGACGTAATTGAAGCATTTTAGTCATATCATGAATCATAAAGACGTCAAAACAGCAGATTCATGAAGACTAGGTAGCAGCAGGCCGAGAATATTTCCTATCATAAAACATTCTCCACGCAATTCCCTTTACTATCATTACGCCTCATCTGAAGTCCACAAGTAACATCCTTAGGAGATGAATACAATCAAATGCCAGAAAAGCACAGATTACAAAGCAAAATGCAAGCACAAAATGCCATCTCCAATCACATGCGCAAGACAAGAACTCCTCCAGGAACCACCTCGACGCGCAGAGAAACTTTCATCGCCACATCCCACTATCAACTAAATGCATGATCCATCGAGCGAGCAAATGAAAATCCGAGGCGCATTCAAGGTTTCCCTCACAATTCTGAGTCCGTTCATCTAATCCCACACTCCGTCGCTCATTACTCATCACTTCATCAAAACAATTCCAAAAATAAATTCGAAAAACACCGCTCGTCGACAGAGAGAGAAAGAGAGAGGGACATACAGTCTGATACATGTAGCTATCGAGCTCATCCACGGCATCGTCGACGGGCATCAAATTCGCAAGCGCGACAATCTGAAGTCCAAAAGTCAGGAGATATCATCATCATCATCATCATCATAATACCAGGCATCAATCGAACTTCGAAAAGCGCAAAATCCAAACCCCAAACCACGACAACGAAAAATGAGGAGCTCATCAATACGACGGGGTCAACGAAGAGGGAGTAGTACCTGGTGGCCATACTGGACGCACTTCATCATGGCGTAGCAGCTGTCCTTGCCGCCGCTGACCAGCGCCACCACCTTCATCTCGAGCTCCTCCCGCCTTCTTCGGCGTGACGTCGGCACAGAAAAAAAGGAGAAGGAAGAGAGAGAGATTGTCAGCTTAGTTTTGACTTCGCGCACAGACAGGCACGATGAATAGCATGGAATTCGTCTGTTTCCACGCTAACTCTTTGGGGTTTTAGGGTTTTCCCCCAATCTTGAAAATTTCGCAAAAGCCTCCTAAGCCTGGTCCCGATTTTTCAACCGTTACACACGACCCGACCCTATCTCGACCGAAGCCAAATGTAATTGATCATAATTTTGTAATCTCAATATATGTGGTTTTTCACAGATTTTGATCTTATAATACAGTCCGAGTCAATAATCATTTTAGATATGTGTTTTGATATAAATTAGAAATTTTATAAAAATTTCTTAAATTTGATCTCGACTTTTCGATTGTTACCTATGATTCGACACTCTCTCAAGGTATATAAATTTTCCTTGGTATCACATTGTACTCAAGTGTACTTTATCATAATTTTGTAATTTCGTGTATGTAATATTTCACAAGCATCCCAATATAATGCGATATGTTAGCATAAACTCAACTAATACGAGTTGCAGCTTCAATGGCTTCTCATGAAAGCCTCCGTTGATTTTTTATTTTTTTTATTTTCCATTTATCTTTCATGATGATCTGAAATGCCAGGACATGTCACATCGGAATGGATTTTCAATATCTAATATGCTAAACCAAGTTATCCTGTAGCGCCCCCCCCCCACCCACCTTCCCTTTCCTTTTCCAAGCATGCCATGTGTCGGCTTGCAAATGCATGGACACCGTTCTGGATGTCTTATTATATGTCATATGTCACAATGCATCACAAAAAATGGTTTCAAGTTAGTGGCTTGAATTGACAAAGTCATCTTGCAAGCAATCGCTACTGGAGAACCTAACCCAACTTTTCCGAACGTAGATGAGGAGAATCGTGCAATCTATCGTCCTTTCATTCCATCCATCCAGCCTTACGTTGAACCCGGTCTTGAGTTACCCTTTGAGAAGCCGCCTCCTTGTGAGCGAGCCAAACTCAAAAAGGATGGGGCCGCTCGCAGCGACCCAGCAAAGCAGTTGCCAGTGGTATCATTCGGGATGAACGTGGCAACCGGCGAGGAAGCTTTGCTAGACCATTAGGAACATGTTCTGCACTCACGGTCAAAATGCCACGGTACCTCTGGCCATGTCGCAGTAGGTTACGTTAAAAATCATATTGGAAATTGATTCGCCAGAGCCTATACAGATCTTCGCAATGACTGGCAAATTTTGCTTTGAGCACCGGGGTTGAACATACTCTTGGCTACACGCCCCCCACCAGATTTATCTCACGTGTACTTACACAATCGAGTTAGTGTTCATGCAACGCGTAAAATCATGACCCATATATAATTTTGATTGGAAAATATTTTACCTAAGATAAAAGTCTCATCAAGAATCTCGATACAAGTGGAATTAATTATCACAGGTAGTTATTAAGATATATTTCGATGGATGATATCGAAAATTGTGGAAAGAATTAATAATGTTCATGAAGATAATACTCATGTCACAGATTTACACCGTAGTAATGAGAATCCTAGCTCTCGCTTGAGGATGGAAAGAGTCGCTCCTGCTTGATTGTTTTTAACTCTCTTATGGGTTGCTAATCAAAGACCAACAAAGGCACTAGAGATCATGCAAGCCCAAATATTATGCAGCGTTCACAATCCACAAATATATCGATCTCCATGGCATTTGCATAAAATAAAAATAATTCCCTACTGGTCGTGGCATTGATACCGCCACAAAGAATACCGACTGATAGCGGAAAAAATGAAGGGTCATGCAAACTTACTAACAGGTTTAGATGTAGAGATATGGACATAACATTTTCACCATAATATTCCTTTATTGTGGCCAACTTCTCTGACAATGAGCTGTCGCTGACATCATGTTATCGATAAACAAGCATCTGATCAGGGAAAAAAAAAAACATAATACAAAGTCATAGTCGAAAAGCACCAGCAAAGAAAGAGGCAAGCATCCGGCCAAAAAGAAAGAAGAGAACATATGCCTTCAGATCATAAAGTCAGCAGTCAAAACATTATCTAGTATCGCTATACGGCTATATGGTTATTGCTTTCTTCTAAACTAACCAAAACCCATTCATAAATAACCATTATTCGAACAAACTACCAACGAAAATGGAATGAAAACGGAAAGAATTTGCCTACCTCCCCAACCTTGCCAAATGATTGTACCAGTTTCGAGTACTAGAAGAACCACCAAACTGATGTTCAAAACGTAAGTTATTAAGAGAAGCACCAACCACTTATGCTAGAGAAACAAATATCTCAGAAACTGGCAAGAAGATCACCAATGGCGTCAATGCTTCGAGTTGGACTTCAATTGAGTGTAGTTTAGGCCAAGATTTCCTCCACAGAAATGTTAAATTTGGTACTTGGTATTACCACCGAAAGTCCAAATATCAGTCCACGTCCAATTTCCTAGAGAAGCCTCTGCCCTGTGGCAGGCCAACTTGACCATCTGTGGAAGTTCCTCCCCTCGACAAGTTTATAGGTGACTGACAATCCATTGGGTAATTCATTCCAGGTTGGCTCTCTTGCTCCTTTGCCTGTTCTCGATGATGATTTTTTTCTCTTTCTTAAAACCTGCCATAAAATAAGATCATTAGTGTACTTGCAAATGCGCAAATGAAATCTTTTATTAAACATGGCAGAGCAGATGCTACAACATTTTTCAACCAAGACCTGAACATCCTACTTATAATCATCTGTTACACTAGTCATCTTAGTGTGCTAAGAAGAAAAAGAAATCTAAAATATTAGAAGATATGATACAAAAAAGAGCACTTGCTGCAACAGCCTTTCCAACTAATAGTGGACTGAAATATTGGGAGGAAAATGAATATCAAGTTATCTCCAAAAATAGTCATAGGTTTTAAGCAAGTCTTCTCAACCATTAATAAATTTATGGATGGGCAATTCATGGAGTTATATAGCCACCTTTGATATAAATAAATAAATAAATAAAAAAGGAATAAAAGCCGCCAAGAACCCTTAACTATGCCCATTGTGACACATCCATCCAAACTTCTTGCAACACCAAAAACCCCAAATTTATATTCATATGACACATTTACCCAAAAAATTTGGTGTCCAAGAAAAAAGTTTGAGACTTTTGGTATCCAAAAAAAAAAAAAATTGTTTGGGATAAATATGTTACACAGATACAAGTTTGGGCTTTTTGGTGTCATAAAAAATAGTTTAGGTTTTTTCGTGGGCGTTTCCAAAAAACAAATTAATGACTTTTTTTTAATATAGAAAGAGATATATAGCCAATAAAAATAAGAAAGGACACCAGCTACTCATATCAAGTGTAAAAGGGAAAGCTTTTTCTGCGACCAGGGTCTTCTTCTTCTTCTTTTTTTCCTTTTTTTTTTTTTTTAAATTGGCTAACAGTGTTTCTCACTAAGACATGCACATCACTCAATTCATTTATCCTCAAGCCTGGATAAGGTTGGGCATATAAGTTCATCATAACTATCTTACCCAATCACTCTTAGAATGGAGCCTCAAGGGACTCATCCCATACTTCTGCACTTCCATTAGAGGCATCTTCAACATCTTCTTCCATTGAAAGCCTAATATATTCCCTATGGGCGAAGCGATCCCACTCTGTCAAGGTTGGATTCTCCCTTTCCTATTTCAAGTAGAAATATCAAGCCAGTATAAAGCTCACAACCATGCCAATTAACCAATCATTCCTGTCCCATGAAAAAGTAGGAAGTTTTTAAAATATGATATGGAAAATTCCTACCTGACGAATGAGAAATGGATCACGGGTCTCAAAAGCCATAAATTTATTGAGGTTGAAAAGAATATTGAATACACTTCCCGAAAGTTTGCAGCCTTTCAGATCATTCAATGTGATATAACTTTCATTCTGCAAGCAAGGGCTTTTAAACCGTTAGATAAGTAATAGATAACCACTAAAGAAGTACCGCTTTAATGTGATCAAATTCGCTAGATCCAAGCAATTTAGAAACTAATTCCCTGGAAAAATACTCTAAGGGCCTTAACTACATAAATAAATCAGTATCTATTAGGCATGTACTCTAAAATATGCACTTATACAAGTAATGTGTAATTAAGGGAAAAGATAGATGAAAGGACATTTGCGGTATTCTTAAACATTCTCCTCATCCATTGCAGAACATAAATCCCATGTACAATATAGCTCTGAAGAAAGACAGAGCAAACCTCTGGCCCAATCATGTCAATTATCTGACACAAAATATCCTCAAAGAGCACAGGCTCTTGAGCCATGCACTCCATACGATGCAACTGCTCCTCATAGAAATATTGCAATTCATTTCGGGTCAAAATTCCATTTCCATCCAAATCTATGCATTTAAACCTGAGAAAGGAAGTAAGACATCAAGTTATATTTAAGGTGGAAACATATACAAAAATGTCACAGCATAAAACACAATTATAAAATTTTGAAAAACAAGTTATCAGATATATGCATTAGACATAACCTTGGAAGATATGGAAGAATGATCAAGATCCATGAAAATACTAACAGTATAAAACTTGGAAGATTTTCAAACTGGTCAGATAAACCGAAGTACCATATGCAATACAAAATGCCTACACACTCTCTTCACCCCTAAACGTGCCCCCTCACACTCACCCCATACACACACATACACCTGCGCACATAGAGAAGAGTTCTTATCATGGAACAAAACACCTCCTTTGTTTTCAGCCTTTAGATGAATTGCTAAAAGAAAAATACACTTACTGAAAAAATTAGAGACCTTCACAATTTCATTTCTACCTTATCGAAATAAGAGTTGCAAAACTTGTTCAAAGAACTCAAGATTCATGACACAGCAATGCCTATATGGGTTTACAGTATCAGGATTTCTAATGTACCAGTATTCAAGACTAGGCTCAGAAGATTTATCCTCCTCAGCCAGTATGAAGTTAACGAAATCTTCATAACCCATCTTCCCTTCAACTTTGCTGGTGAACTTTTTCGGGACCTGAGATCATTCAGGAGAAAAGAGACAATTTCCATAAGCACCAAGATGTCCATTATAGCAGGAATCTGGGTCAAGTAATTACATCCAGCAGACACGAACCTGAGAAAATATTCTATCTACAATTCGGTAGGTAAGTGCATGATTGCCATATCGGATAAGGTTCTCCTTGTCTATCAAGAAATCATGATCTGTATCCAGTTCCCAGAACTTGCAGTATATGACGTAAAAATGTTCATAAGAGAAATACCTGCATTAGGAATTAAAGTATCAATGGTGCAAGCAGAGAGCACAGTTATTAAAGCAAACACCTCAAAAGATTACGCTGGCAGCATCATTACTTTGCCAACTACAAACATAATCCATCAAGTAGCTATTTTTAGAGACCAATGCAGAACAAACAGATTATGCCTGAACCGATCTCACAGAGAGATTACAACTCTCAGTGGCTTTTACTGATGTACATTACACGAATCTGCCTATGAAGAAATGGATGGACAAGCCCCAATGAGAAAATTTTGCAAGGACAGAAATGCCTAATGAAATATCTAAGAGAAAACATCATCATACGTTCTTTTACCTCAAGACTTTATTTATATCTTCTTCTTCATCTGCATGTAACATTGCATCAATCAAGTTCCCACGTTTCAACTCCCTGAGAGTCAGGTTGCCATTTCCAGATCTATTTATGTAGTAAAATATTCTGTATATCACTGTTTCAGCTGGGCATGGTAAAGAAAGTCATGTTAAATAAACAGAGAAGGGAGAAAAAACAAAATATTACAGTCTAACAGACATGAATGAGAGTGGAGCTGAAACAAGAAGCAGGAAAAACTACTAAGGCTAGGCTATCAGATACAATGCTCCCATAACTACCAGGTGAAACTTTTTAAACCGGCAAATATAAACCAAGATAGAAATATTAAATGTCATTAAAAATTGCTGCTGGGGAAATAAGTTAATCAAAAAGTCCTCAGTATAGTTAGTACCTACATTATTACTAATTGTGAAATTTACTTTATCAGTGTCAGAAAACAGAACAAATTTTTTCTTTATGAATAATGGAAACAGAATGCACTCCATGTAATCAGACTTTATAGCAGCCATGGCACATTTAGTTTTGTTAAGTCATTGCAATGAAGTCACAATTCAAAGATCTTGTGTTCTGATAAGGGTTATTAACAACATCTGACACATATTTCCTCAAGAAATTATATCCCTTCAGTGAGCCAAACTTCCAACTACAAGGGTAAAATAGTACTGTCTATTTCAGCAACGAAAACAAACCAAAAAATGTTTAATTCATGAGAAAAGACCATCACAATATTTTATGACCTCTACTTATTTACTATGAACATTGATAATTTGTAAATAATTGCTTCTATCGATATCCATATTTCAATAATAGTTAGATATTTCACTAGATGACTTAAAATACAGTGAGACTTGATATTAAACTAATAAGTAAACTCAAACACATCGAAACATGGTTTTGCAATTTATTCAAAGACAGAATATTCTCATTTTCATGAAACAAACGCAAGTTCATGAAAATAGGAAACCAAAGACAATTAGTTTCATTTACATTTTCACCGCAAGCGATTTCTGAAACCAAACAGGTACGGCTGTACGCATCAATCACTCCCCAAAACCATACAGTGGGAGCCATGTGCACCAGGCACCCCCTTTTAGTAGGGATGGAAGCGGGATGGGCTTGGGATGGTTGACCTAGTCCCAAACCCTTCTCACTAGCTTTCGAGTATTTTGCAAACCCATACCATAAACTATATAGTTTTGCAAATGGAATGCCAAATCCATCCCATTTGGGTTATCAACAGGCTCTCAAAGGCACTGTGGTTATTAAATTCTTCTTCAAACATTGTCTAGCACAAAATAAACTGCAAACCATCTTTATTACACATCCCCAATCATGGAAATCTAGATAATGCAACCACTTCAATTTCAAATTCTCGCAGAAGTTCTACGAATCATAAAAGATAACATAGGTCTTACTTTTCGGGTTTTGGGATACCCGCAAGACAAATCCCAAACCATATAAGGTTCTGTAAATAAAATTCTAGCCTGTCCCGTAACCCTAAACTGCAACACATTTAAGTCCTATTAGGGTTCGGGACAAGTTGAGTACCATATGAGACCCAACCCAACGCCATCTATATTTTTAGTCACAAACTACTTATTACACAAAGCCACATTTTTCATTGAAAGCATCTAGAACAGCATATGGGCAAATGAGGAGCATAAAGGAAAGGTTATCATGTCATGTAATATAAACTCCATTTTAAATATAGTAACAATATTCACTGAAAGTAACTAGAATGGCATATGAGCAAACCTGAGGAGCACAAAAGGAAAATAAATCATATCACGATAACCAAAATCTCAACAACAGGTCGGGGACAAACCATATCTTTCCTGAAACTCAGGTGTGCTCTGCAAAAACTCCAGTCCGGGGTGAGTAGCCAAAAGCTCTCGAAGCACAGGTTTGAAGTCATCCTGTGGCAAAGCAGGAAAACACAACATATCAGAAACTAAAACAGTATAGATACACCAATGTAGTCAATAACAAGTTGCAAAACTAAGATAACCCCAAAAAGTTCCCAAAACTACAACCTACAGAGGAGAAGAATCAGAGAAAACATGAGCAAGGAAAACATATTAAACCTGAGTGAGATACTTGAGATTTGGTTGCTTCAAAATCTTATAGATTTGAGTTGCTACATCCAGTGTCAACATGTTCCCATTTATCCAGTAATCAGCAAATGCATCCCTATCAGTCAATTATAGGGGAAAGATAAGCCCAACAAACAGCAACAACATTAATAAGAAGGAAAACGTTGAAACAATAGCCAAGAAAGGGAATCTGAAATCCAAGTAGCCTCTAAAAAGCATACATCACTAGCTCATGTGGGAACCAATTTTTCACACCCAACATATATTAGCCAATGGAGAAGAATGCAAATCAAGAAGGAAAGTCTAAACATCCTCTCTATGCTTATGGAATACGTGTCAAGTAGACCGCTAGGTTTATGATATTCCACCACCATAAACAGCAATAGCATAAGCATTAGCCAGTAATGCATTTGTGTATTCGTCTCACTCTCAATCATCCAACTTTTTGAGTTTTACTACTTATAGCTCCAACTCTAGTTTGCAAGCTGACTCACTATCTAAACCTGCCTGGGCGCATGAAACAAGGTAAGATTCTGACAGTTTACTAGTAGAATGGTTATAATATTGTTAACGGCTTCAGAAACATCAGGAACTACGATACTTTGAGCACTCAAGTAACTGAAGCGTAAGGTAGCTAAATTAAGGGTATTCAAATACCATCGTAATTATAAGAACCAACTTCTGAAAAAGATTGATGAAAAAATCCATGGACAATTTGAAAGGCCATGCAACTAGAAAAGTTAATTAAAAGAGAAAAAGTGCAGCATCATAAAAATAGCATCCTTGAGGACTTACTGACCATGGCTCAGGTAAGTTGGGCCCCAAGTGGGTTATTAGTCTGACAAATTAAGTATATTATGATTTCCCTGTTAAAGAAGAGGATTTGACCTGAGAGTGCTGGACTTATTTTCCCAACAAAATTGTCATGGACCACTCATTTAGGAAAAGAAAATTAATGTTTCTTGTAGCTGCTACAGTGAGAAAACATTGTACCAAAATTGAAGCCACCAACTACTGCACAGTAAGAAAGGAAACGCTACTGCATCCCTTTCTCCAGAAAAATAAAACATCTAGTCAGCCATTTTGTCTGGAAGCTTTCCTAAAGATAATCATATTACTGTACAATAAGAAAGGAAATGCTACTGCAAATAATTTGAAATTTACAAGGACTACCATGTGCCTTATTCTTGGATTTGCTCTGACATAAATACTTGTTTCTCAAAGCAAAGTCGACTTAGATACCATGGACAAGCGTGTACAGGGACATTTGGGAAACAGCAAACTGTAGAAGATAGCAAATAAAGATTCTGGAACAGTATAGGTGCTCTAAATAGAAGAAGAGTCGGAAAACTAGTATGATGATTGAGCCAAAATCCAAAATTGACCAGTATGCTTAGTCCCATAATGTGGAAATGCATGCAGTAAAGATTGGCGATCATCCAGTACTGGAAGCCTATGCACACCATAGAGGAGACAGAATTGAACAAGTTAGCGAAGGCAGCCTGTCATGATCACTAGATTTTGGTTTGACTATATCACAAATTACCACTGGAAGCAAGAACTTAATTTGGGAAAAGGTAGAAAATGACAACAAAATGCAGACCTCATAATAAAGCCAGTGCCATTAACGTCAATCCTTCTGAAAAGACACGTTGAGAAGAATGATGGCAACTTGCAAATTTCCCTCGTAACTAATTTGAAGTCTGAAAGACCAAGGAAATGATAGAGCAATGAATTATAGATGGCAGAGAAAACACAAGCAAAAATAACAGGAATGCCAACAGTATATTCTTACCATTTATCTGCAAACCATCAGAGTGAGCATAAAAAAATTGATTGATTCTCAATATGCATTGTTCTTTCAGTTCTTTTGGAGGCGGTCGGCCATTTTGAAAGTAAAACTGCAATTATCCACATAAAAAGCAACTTACTTTTAGACATACAGGGAAAATTCTTCAGCTATGCTCAAAGAGTACATCTGAATAAATGAGCATCTCCCAAACCTGTGGTATTAATTCTTTAACTGGCTCGCTAACTACTTTCAAAGGAGAACCCAAATTAGAAGGGCCAACTCTCTGTTTCATTACACGAGGGGAACCAGATGTACTCCTAGGGGAAAGTGGAGGGGCATTTCCAGCAGGAAACATGGAAGGTAATGAATTTCCTGAAGCAGCACTGGCGCTCAAAGAGCTCCCAGGAGCATTCAGAGGAGCGCCTGCCTTTGCATCATTTATCAATGATGTCACCTGAAACCATAGGGAAAGCAAAGTCCTAAAAACTTGGGACACCATATCCGAGATTACTCAAAGAACATCAAAGATTACGAAAGCAAGAACACATGTATGCAAATCATTGCCTTCTAGTTTAATATTTCAGAGAGCCAGTAACTATGACAGTTTGTGTCCAATCAAAAGCAAGTTAATAATTTTCCAGAAACAGCAACTAATTTCCGAGGAAGCATCCTATATATAGCACCAGCTTCCACAATCAAAGCAACTTCTTCAGGCATCCCACAATCAAACCACTTGAACTTCCCACATCGTCAGGTTTCATTGACTATGGATGTGATGAAACAAAATGACACAAAATTCATATGGCATCCTCACGCATTAAGGTCCATGAATTCATAAATGTGTTTGAAAGGCTTAGCACAATAACCAATTTGGGTAAGGGCCTCTTTTTTCTCTGTGACATGATTCACAGACAAGTTGTCCTGTACTATCAATGAACCAAGTATGACCTAGCATTTAGCATTCATAGTTGCCACAGAACTGCTAGACACAAAGCTTTGAAAGTGAGCATCTGGGAAACATACACGACAAATGACAATTCTCGTAGAAGTTGCAGAAGCTATGAGGGCAACTTGACCTCAAAGCAATTGAGTTGTCATCATTGAGGCTCCATGCCGAATGGCAATTATAATTATTAGATATAGATTTCAATTTTCAACTGGAAGTCTCATTTAGCCGGATTTATAAATTTATTGAATTGTGATCTTAAAATTTGCTAGGTTTTAAAAAAGAAGCACAACTCTCTAAATAAAGTATCAATCTCTGAAGTTTTGAAAATACTGGATAATATTTTAAGGATAATGTCACTGCCATCTACAGAAAGGGTATGCTGAATGATACCGCAGAACTTTTGGATGTTTAATAACACCCACATGTTCAAAGGGGCATTTGCAATTTGCCACATCACTTAATGCATTAATTAGGGGAACATTCTTGGTATAAAATTCATTACTTTTGTTTTGATATGATTGTTCATCTTAAGTCATTATTCCCTCTAATGGCAAGGTTCTCTTTTCATAACAAATATTTTGAATACAATTTTCATTATAATCAACATCCTGTACACCAATAAAGTCGAAAGTATGAATTTTTTTTCTCTTTTTAAAGTTATAACCTCCTTTTATCCTTGTTGCAATAACAATTCTTGTTCATGTCTCCTTTTTCATATACAGAAGGGATCAGACCAACAACATCATGACTCATTATTTAATTCTCATTAGAAATACTTACAACATATGGCAAATCCATGTTCCATCATTCACTTAGACTCTAGCAAAGAGGAGTAAAGATGAGCAAGGGAAAGTATCCTTCAGAAGTTGGAAGAATCATTCGAAAAACACATCAATCCTGACAGTATAATGCATCTGGCCTAAGTTTTTCAGCCTCACCAAGCTGTCTTGCCCAATTGATTAAATAAAATACAGGACCATCCTTCATTTTAGACTCTCTCAGACAAATTATAATCCCACACTTTTGGCAGATAGCCGTGACTTTGGAAAGTAATTAGATTATGTTCAGCAACTTTTTCATCCATCGAATGATGCACAATGCCTAATCAGTTCTTTGTTCTTTGAGAGTCAAATTCGAATCACTGAACGATGACACCATCTTTTGCAAATAGAGAACGTCTCGCACAAGTTTCCAATTCCCAAACTGTAACTTTTAGTTTAGAACTTATACACACGGCATTTCTTATCCATAACCAAAAGACTCCAAATTTCAAATTGCACACAAAATATTTGCTTTCTAACTGGAACTTTAGGAAACAATTAATTCTTATCCACCATTTGCTGATCCTAAAACAACGCATAAAGGAATCATTATCATAATTCTAACACACATTCACCATAAGACTCCCCATCCATAATCATCCGAAACTTGAAAAAACAAAGTCCAAGTTAGCTTCTCCAAGTTTCAAACCAACTTTTCTATAAATGTCTGACTAACATATGAAACTCAGCATAAAAAGGTGAAGATTGAAATAAATAAATAAAATTTCTTCTCTCGTCAATGCGATCAAATATAGGTGATTTCTGAGCTGGAACATGCCCATTAACCAACCAGAATCCCTAACAAGAAACTACAACCGCGACATGTATCTCAACGAAGTAATGCATAATCACCACCAGCTAAAATGCACACGTAAATTAACACAGCAATCAGATACGAGGCACATTCGCAATGCATATCAACCGGCAAATTAAAACGCGGAGATTTCGGTTCAGTTCTTCCGCGGGGGCGGAGGGGGGAGGCGACGATAAGTTACCAGCCGGTTGCTGTCGGGAAGCGAGAGCCACTGGTGGAAGATCTTCTCGACGAAATCGGAGTTCGATTTCAGAGCCAGCGGGGACACCTCATTGAGCTGCAGCAGGTCGGTCTCCAGGGACGCCACCTCGGCTACGGCGATCTCCATGCTCGTCGTCTCTCGTCTCGTCTCGTCTCTCCGGCCCCTCAACAATCTCTCATCCAAAAAACCCCAGCGCCAATCGAAGCGGCACGAATCCTCGCGCGGGAAGGGAGGGAGGGAGGGAGGGAGGGAGGCGGAGATCGACGGGAACAAGGTGCAGATTCAGCTCCGGGAGCTCGGGAGAAGAGCCGGCTCCCGAATCGCGCGAGCTCGATACGCGAGCGAGGGGATCGGGCCGAGCGCCAGATCTTCCGCAGAAACGAGCGGCCGGGATGGGCGCGACAGCTCTCGCGCTTCGCGCGCTCTCTCTCTCTCCTTCGGCGTGGAGCGGAGGAGGAGGAGGAGGAGGCGATTGGAGAAGACGACGACGAGGGGCGAAGCGAGAGCGAGCTCTAGAGAGAGAGAGAGAAAGAGAGGGAGAGGGAGGGTGGGGATTTTTTTTTTTTTTTTTTTTAGGGATCGATGATGCAGTTGCAGGCTCGCAGAGAGATCGAATTGGGGGAAGAAAATGCTTCTTTTCGGGAGGTGTTAAAAATTAGGGAGCAAAGCTGATTATGGAGAGAGAGAGAGATATCGGTTGAAGAAGAAGAAGGCGCGTTTGCACGTGCTTGGTCACGTGTCCATCATATGCGCGTGCATGAGGTGTGCGCCACCCCGGGGCGAAGGGCGAGTTGGGCCGGACCCGCAACCGCCTTAGACGCGCGCATGACAACATTTCTATTCCACGATTTCTCTGTTTTTCTATTTTTTTTAGAACAAGTCCATAATAGAAATTCATTTGGTAATGCAATTTATTTTTTTATTTTTAAAACAGATTTCTATTCGAGAAAGTAGAAATCATAAGTTAAAATTTTTAGCTTTTTTTATTTTTTATTTTTAGAACAGAGAAGAACTTCTCATTGTTCACTCTTGTTACCACCAATCGCCCACCAGCCGCTCGTGGGACGCTGGATTCATTGTTCACTCTTGTTATCGCCAATCGCCCGCCAATCGCCCACCAACCACCCATGGGATGTTGGACGCCCACCACTCGCCGCTACTCACTAGCCGCTCGCCCGCCACCGGCCGCTCATCACCGATCGCCGACCACTGGACTCTAGCGGCCCGTCGTCAATCGTCGACCGTCTCGTTGGCCGCTCATCGCCCATCGCCGACCATCGAACGTTCGCCGCCAACCGCTTGTTGCTTGCCACCGGCCGCTGGATGTCAGCTGCCCATCATCGCCCGTCGGACTTCAGCTGTTGGCCACCGGCCGTCGGTCGTCAGCTAGTCGGACGCCGAACACCAAACTCTGGACGTCGGATGCAAGATCTTGGATGTCGAACTCCGAACGTCGGACGCCGGACGTCAAACTCCAAACTCCAGCTGCTCGCCACCGATTGCCAGACATCAAACTTCGGCAATCGGACGCCGGTCGTCGCCGCTCCTAAAAATAGAAATTTTATTCTTTTACCAAACGAATTTTTATTCTAGAAATAAAAATTTTGAATCGTTATCAAGAGCATTTCTTTGCTCAAAAACTAATCCATAGAATAGGAATTGATTTCTATTCCATGAATTTTGTCATGCGCTTCCTTAGTGTGGCGAGAGGCTGAAGATTTTAGAAGTCAAAGCACAATTCATGAAAACTTTATTGTAAATTAATATTTTGACCACTAAAAAATCAAATCGGTATATTTGTGAGAAATTAATCTTCCATTAATTTTCATTAAACTTTATCGTCGAATTATTGAATTGGATTGGATGATACGTGGTAGTTGATAGATATATCTGTTGGAGATTTACGTCCCGTTTACTGATTTGTAGTTTTTCGTAGTATTAATTTAATTTAACGAAAATTAATAAGTGATAAATTCATTATAAGTATACTAATTTAAGGATTTTTGACGGTAAAAAATTAATTTAGGTAGATTTGTCGGGAGTATTAGGATGCAAAAAATTAATTTGAAAAGAAAAAGTATCATAGATACATCGAATTTTTCATGATATCATAGATACATTGAATTTTTCATAATGTTAACTCTAAAAGTTATGCCTCGTCGAAGCTGCGGCCTGCGAAACACGTTTTAATGGAGATTTTGAATGCCAACACGTTTTAATGGAGATTTTGAATGCCAACACGTTTTAATGGAGATTTTGAAGTGGCATCAAGCTCGTCACGAGTTGAAAAAGGATGTGGATGTTAAATAAAAAGAGCTTCGGGCCGAGCCTCGAGTGCGACCGGCGTCAGCCTCGGCTGAATGCATTGGGAGTTGAACCGAGCTGGGCTGGATCTCGTTTTTCTGCCCTACCTTTTTCGAGAGTCGATGTCTAATTCATAACCTTCGCATCGAAAAAGAGCTCGACCCAAGATGCCCTATTTTTCGTTTTTGTTAAATCCCAATTCGTCATTTCGAGTACATTGGAACACGAGAAGCGAGTTAGGCCTTGCGTAGATTACACAAATAGTTTTACAGTAAAGAAGTGGGTGGGTAATCAGATGAATTGATTTAAATTGTATCATTCACAACTTATCTAAACCCCAACTCATTCGCCACCCATATTTATGACTTGGGCACTTAGAAAATGGGGCAAACCATTTACAATGACCAAATACTACGAGTCCGGAAAGCGAGATTGCTTCAGCATCCAATTTGCGCAGGCTTTAAGCCCGAGTCCCCTCTCCGAATGATCACCCACTTTATCGAGTCCCACAACTCAAGTACACTATTGATGGCATTGAGTTGTACGACTTGATTCAGAGCCCCGGCTTCAATGTTGGCAAGTTTGGAGCCTACGCGAGTCGCACATCCGCACAATTCTAGGTCATCACAACCCGGGCTCCCGGGAAAGCCTAAGTCACAGAACCACATGCCATTCATACCCATTGGCAGCGGCCGAAACCGGTGGCCAGCTACTCCAACATCATCCGGCCGTCCATAAAATGTCACCATCAGCTTAGAAAATCCAGGAGAGGATGATTGGACGGAGTTATGATCGAGACATATAATGCTCCTGATGTTCGATGCATTGAAAATTAAACAGCTCTTGCATTGTCCGGTCAAAACCCATTTGATCAACCCGAAAAGTAGGCCAAGCGTTTAAAAAGAATGATCAATGATACAAGCTTTAGCTAATCGCGGAATCTATGTTAAATATGATGAATATACATCAAGACAGACGTCACATGGCACTCAAAAGTACTGTATGGGGCTATCCTGACCAGAAAGTGCTATGATTTCCCCTGTACCTAGGAAAATCCAGAGACATCATCAACACTCCAATCTCTTTGCTAAAGAGCCTGCACCTTTTAGCAGGAACTAGACCGCACTATCGCATTGGGTTCAAAGAAATACAACAACAGGATGATAAGCAGAAGCTAGAATTGTCGAAACAAAGGCGCACAAAAGAGAACTCCATTGACTTGGGAAAAGATGGATTACAAAGCAACTTGGCAAAAGATGCATTGCAAGGTTTTTATCGAGAGGCAATTGACATTCGGACCAATCCAAACATTTGTAACAGACAAACCAGGGAAGGAAGCATAACTACCAGACTTATCTATAGCCCTATGAGCAAGTTCATGTTACGCACTCTATGGACTTGTACTCCAGCTTGGTCCCTCCTGTAAAAAATTTCTGAAAATCCACGAGCTTAAACTAGTAACAAGTATGCTATGCATTAAATGTGGGTTGTCGTAAAAGCAACAATAACTGGGGAAAGAATCTGATGCGATCGATTAAGCTACTTGGGTAAGAAGATGTTGCTAAACGAACTAAGATGCTAGTTAAAAGATGAATTATTCCTCTAAACCATTGGTTTTTCCATAAATCACTCAACACATACAGAAAATAGTTCAGCATCCTGTAGCAGTAACTTTATGGCTCCACGTCCATGATATGATATTGGGGAACGACCTAATATGCATGAGTAGCAATAATTTATCATTAAACTACTTTGAACCCACCACAGTATTATTTCTACAAAAGATCAAGGCAACCATCACCTTACTTGGTCAAAGGCTTAATCATGTACTGAAGTCCTCGGACCATCAAGTCAAAGCCCCAGGACAGATGCCCAAGGAATAAAATTACGAAACTGTGTGATAAGAGGAAGGACAAGGTCAAAACTTTCCTTAAACAAGCAGTTACCATCAAAATTTCATGGCTTGCAAAACCAGCAAAAGAGACATCAGAAGGAATAGTCTGTGAGACAATATTTGTCAAAATCCATAAAATCCACAAAGAGGGGAGGAAAGGCGAGCCACTATGAAGAAACGGCAAAATAAGGACGAAGAAATTGCTAAGGTGGAACACACATTCTATGCAGCTCCACTTAAGAAAATGGCTATCTGAGAGCTCAGAGACACCTTAAGCCTCAAGTTATAATGCAGTCCCAGTTAACACTGCCTCTTGAGAAAGAACGTCCCATTCTATCAGTTTTTGACGCAATTCATGGGCTTCTTTTTCCATCCCTGCAGCAGCCACACCATCTATTATGGCAGAATAGGTGGTCTCATCTGGCTTGCATTGACTTGATATCATCTTTTCTAGTACTTGTATTGCAGAACTGACTTTATCATTTTTACATAGCCCATGGATCAGGAATCTGTACGCAATGTTACCAACTCTGTGATTTCTCCTATTCATCTCACCCAACACATCCATAGCTTCGTCGAATAAATTTATTCGGCAATACCCCCAAAGCAAAGCTCGATGTGTGACGTCATCAGGATTAATCCCAGCTTCAATCATCTCATTGTATAATAACTTCGCTTTACCCATCTCGCCCAATTTAGCCGAACCATCAATGACGACATTATAACTGATCAAACCTGGAGAACAGCTAGTACCACTCAAAAAGTGAATTAGTTGAATGGCCTCGTCCATCATGCCCTCTTTAGAAAGAGCACCTAGAAGGGTGTTATATGTTATTATATCAGGGCAACACCTTTTCTGAACCATCTGTTCAAAGAAGTCGATTGCACGGCCTAGATATCCAGATTTACACAGACCATTGATCAAAATATTGTAAGTAACAACTGTTGGAAGACGTGAACTTTGACTCATTATTGTAAGGACTTCATCTACTTCATTCCACATGCCACGGGTGCAAAGAGAATGAAGGAGACTGTTATAAGTTATGGTACTAGGTTCCATGTCATGAGATAAAAGATTATGCATGACTAGAGCCGTATCTTCATAATTCCCCCGCTTGCAAGTAAAATTTACAAGCGAGTTATATGTAACCATATCAGGATGACAACCATTTATAGTCAAATCTTCCAAAACTTCAACAGCTCGCACAACTCCACGGTGCCTGCATACTAACTCAATAAGGATGCTGTTGGTGACCAGATAAGGTGGGCATCCCTTCTTCAATTGGTCCTTCCAAAAACCAATAGCCTGATCAAAATGACCATGGTCAAACATGCAGCGGATGATAGTGTTGTAACTTATGACATCCGGAGGACAGCCACTCAAGCTCATGTCTTGTAAGAGGTCCACGGCAGATCTGAAGTGCCCTTCCTTACAAAGACTACCAATCATCATGTTACATGTGATCACATCAGGAACCCCACCAGATAAGACCATGACTCTAAGGACTTTGCCAGCTTTCTCTATTCTATTGATTCTAATGAGACCTCTGATTAAGCTTACGCAGGAAGGGAAGTGGGGAATTTGATTTTGGCGCCCCATGACATCTATCAAATGTGCTGCGGTCATCAGTCTCCTGCTACTGCAGAGATTTTGAAGAATCTCATTATTGGTTTCCTCATCATTTCTGGCAAATGATCCATCTGAAAGCCGCCGTGACGAACTGGAAGATTTCCTCGAATTCGTCTTAACACTGCTTTCTCTTGGAGCAATCATTTCATAACCCTCTGAACTCCACTCATCTTGGTCAATGTCATCTTCCTCATAAATGCGAAAGCTTCTTTGTAAGACTTCACACTGAAAAGAGTTCGCATTTCTTCGAACACTGAGATAACCAATCGGCTGACGGCAACTACAATTGCACTTAATTGAGGTACTTGTATGAAAAGCATATCCTGTTAAGCAGTCGATACCACAAGGCCCAAAACTTCGGCTGGCTTGTTTAGAATGCCGATGCAGAAGATGCCGAAGGGACGCATCAGCCATGGAACTCTGTGGGGCAACCGTGAAACCCATATCTTCTAAAACCCACAGGAACTTTGGGACTCCCAATGATTCAGAGGGTCATAGCTCGATGGGCATCAGAGCGCAAAAGCAACAGAGCAAAAGGTCAGACATGACTGCCCTATATTACCTCAGAGATGATAATTCGTCTAAGATTCGGAAGGAAATGGAATCACCGACACCAAGTCCTGCAAAAGAACAATGACAGGCCCAGAATCATAAATACAGCATTGAATAACGATAAACCCGTTACATCTCTCCGCACATAACTACCATAAAAGCTGCTTCAATCAAGGTACAAACAACGAACCAAGCCACTTAATCAGGAGAATACAATTCATGCCAGAAAAGACACTGAACCCTCCAAATTCCGATACAGAACGACCAAATCCCCCTCATTAAAGTAGCAAGTATCACAACAACACGATGAAAAGGAGCACAGCCAGCATCAGCCGATTCAGGAAAAAGCAGCCATGACCGAGAACACTCAATCGAAAACCACTCTCATTTTCCAACCACCAGCCGACCTAATCATCGAAACTCAAATCACCCGAAGCTTCTCAAATTCCACTGAACGGCAACGAAACAGTGGACGCATGCGCGGGGCAGAGAGATAAAACGTTCAGATATTTACCAGAATCGACAGAATCGACCGAAAATAACTGCCACAAAAGCCGCTTCAATCAAGGTACAACTAACGAACCAAACCACGTAATCAGGAGAATACAGTTCATGCCAGAAGAGACTGAACCCTCCAAATTCGAATAAAGAACAATCGAACCTCCACCATTTAAGCAGCAAATATCACAACACTCGATCGAAAATCACTGTCATTCCAGCCGCCAACCGACCGTAATCATCGAAACTCAAATCAGCCGAAGCTTCTCAAAATTCAACCGAACGGCAACGAAACGTTAAACGCGCGGGGGGCAGAGAGAAGGAACGTTCAAATACTTACCAGAAGCAACGGAATCGATTGCCGCCGCCGCCTCCGCCACCGCCGACGACGACTCGGTGTTGAACAGCCGGCGGGCTCTGCGTTACCGCCGGCGGGGGCAAAGAGAGGAGAAGGAGGGAGACCGCTTGGGGAGGTGATGATTACAAAGTAGGACGCTGATCACTAGGGTTCTCGCTTGCTCGCTTGCAAATGCAAAATCCGGTTTATGCTACGTCTACTTTTTTTTTTTTTTTTTTTTGGCCTTCTGGAAATATGGATTACATGACACGTGGCAAACCTTAATGTTTCGGAAAAAAGTGAAAAAAAAAAACGTTATAAATTATAAATTCTTCTTACTGCCATGCCTCGTCGTGTCGCGGGCCGACACTTTAGATCCCGATCCGTGCGGGCCGCGTTTGTTTGTGAAGAGTTGGATTTGTGGAGGGTACCAAAGAATCTTATTTATAAATGAATTGTAATCGTAGATCTCTCCTTAATCTAGCGGTAGAGATTCAATATTTTACCTCCTACTTACCTATTAAATCCAAGAAGTCTCTAATTGTAAGTGTATATTATCCCCTTGATGTATTTTAGAACAATTGAACCTAACTAGCCACGATACTGCACTTAAAAGAGACTGAACACCGACTCATTAGTTTGCCATATATTTTACTCTTGAATTAGCTAATTGAGCATTTCGTGTCTATTTCGCCTGCACATGTGACCAGACACATTTTACTTGAAGGCCCGATCTTCGGTTGTTATTTGAATTGGATTGCCTGGCGATTCAGACGTGAAGTGAAGAACAAGAAGCATAAGCAATTACTAAACACGAGTAAATGCAGGAAGTGGAACGTTAAATTGGTAAATCTAAAAGAAAGAATTGATTGTGTTGATGATCAAGAGCTCTTTACAATGATTCAACACAGCTTGTACAGCCTATTACACAAAATAACCGCTTCTAAGGGTGCATTTGGTAACGTTTCTATTCAAAAATTATTTTAGGGAACAGAAATAGAAAAAACTATTTATGTTCTGGGGAACAATTTATGAACGTAAGAAAACGTGTTTAGTAACTACACAAAATTTCTATTCCTAGAATAAAAATAGAACGGAAACACGTTTGGTAAACTTATATAAATTTTTTTTATTTTTTAATATTTTTTTTTTCCTTTTTTTTTTTTTCTTCCTTTTGGCCAGTCACTGGCCTTGGCCATGGCTGGCAACCAACTGACGAGGGCCGCCGGGCAAGGCTCGGCCTCTCCTTGGCTGGGCGAGCTCGAGCTCGCCCAAATCCGGCGACACCGGGCTCACCCAACCAAGGCGAGGCCGACCTCGCCGGGGGCCGGTGACACTCCGACGAGGTCGCCGGTCCTCGACGGCCGGTCGCCGCCCATGGCCGAGGCCGATGACCGGCCAAAGAAAAAAGAAGAACAAAAAAGTTTTCTCGGAAGTGTCATCGGGAATAAGAAACAAGTTTTTTCTACTTCTTTTTACGTTTAAATCGTTTAGAACAAAAGTATAAAATAAATGTGTTTTATTCTTTTTTTGTTCTTAACACAAATTTGTATTCTAGAGAATAGAAACAAAATTTGTCAAGCAGGCCCTAAGTGATTAATGTTAAAATTAAAAGTTACAGCCGCCTTTTCGAGATTTTCAACTCTATGGCTAGATTTCATAACTACGCATTGATCTTATCCGTAAATGTTTGCAACTTTTGGTTGTCCATGGGCTCAACTTCAGGGCGCTACTAATATGACTACTAAGGCTCCACAATCGTTTTCCCCAATTGCATGTCCAACCGTTTAAAACTTCTCAATTGGCATCTTTATCATCTTCACTTTTACTTTCAACACAAACTAATTTCATTTTAAGTGCTAATCATTGAACGATAGTCATCATATGGTGATAAAAAACCTTTGTCATCGATATTCATAATTATGGACAAGTTCTTCCGTCATTGATATCTTGTTGATAGTACAATTGCTCGCCACTGTTGAGCTTTTATATTGACACCACATCAATTGTTCATATTTGTGTTCATCAACAGGCCTTTTTATCATTGATAACTTGTCGATTGCTATAATCGTTCAATACCAAGTTTTGTATCGGAATCATATTAATAAAAAAAAAATTCATCGTTTTTTGGTGTTAACAGTGTCTTAAATGTTATTTAAATATTTCTTGATTGATCGGAAGCACGGAATGATAAATGTTATTTGACATCACTTCTATTGGATAACTTTTGTCATGTCTAAATAATACATAATTTGTCTATTTCATTGTCGTATGATACCTTTTTCTCGTATGCTATGCAGTTCAGACAAGCCGGTTAGAATTAATAAAATTGAACACATTTATTTCTTGATAACATTTCAAGCGCTAGAAAAAGCTTTTTTTTTTTTTTTTTTTTTATCCGAAGTAATACAATTACTGGTGATACACACAAACATTCTCTAATAATTCAACGACGAACAAAATATTCCAAGGCACTAATAACTATCATTAGGAGAGGGATTATTCTTGATGTTAACAACGAAGAAGTAAATAGTAGATATGTGTAATAATTTGGTGCCAAATTTTCTATCCAATAATATAAAATTAAAGATAGTCAGAAGGTCATAATTAAAATAATAACACAAATGATTCCAAATAATTCTTGAATTTTGGCATTATATAATGTAGTACCTTGATTTTAATTTGTTCAAATTAGTCCATGAAGTGCAATTCTTTTATTTGTTCAAACTACAAATCAGACATTGTTTAATAACTTAGATTGTTATATCCCAAGTTAAATTAAAAAAAAAATGATGAGTTGACATATCTATCTTTTATACATCTAATTGTGAAAAGAAAAAAAAAATTAAGAAGTTGACATGTCGATGCATTTGAGATGAATATCTTACTTGCGTAATCCATGTGTCACTTTTTTTTTGGTTGTCTTCCATCAAATATAATGGATTTGAAGCCACATCAATAGATTTTGTTGATTTGAAAATGAAAGGACAACATGAACATTTTTCATATAGTCTAGAGACTATATTGAATATTTACTAATAGTTCATACACCATATTGAACAAACTTAAATCAGAGATGACATTGCATATGAGACAAATGGATTAGTATGGGTTGATTCTAAGTTGAGTTAATTGAATGTTATAATTTTTTATTTTTAACTTATTGCACCCTCAATTAGCCAGTTATTAAATGGCAATACTCATTCAAATGGCCGGAATCATCATTTGTCTTTACTTAAAAAAAGGGCACACGCCTATGCGTGTGCAAAAAAGAAGACAATTAAAATCTAAATTTAAAAGATAACAACCACGATAAATTTATAATACAAAGAGATTGGAAAATGAGAAACAAATTGGACGTCAATGAGCTCCGAGTACATTGTTAGGTTTGTAACTACAAAAATCTTGCTCAAAATTTTAATCATCGCATTCAATTTATTGCAATGTTATATTTTGCATTAAACATAGGCATAATGCAACATAAGTCGGAAAAGATCAAGTCTGAGCCAAATGAAAGGATTAGTGGCCAATGGCTCTCGAATGACAAAACCGCAACAAGAAGTCGATATCAAAGAAAAACAACGGAGGCGAACCGTGGCGTATGAATGGATCAAGACGAGCACCAAATCAATTCTCAATTCAGAAGTCCACCCTTCTTTCATGAGCTCATTGTATCAGCAAAGGAACTAGAATTTTATCTCACAACAGGATCAGTAGATCTAAGCGCGATTCCAGCAAATTCAACATGTGGACTCGACAAAAAAGCATCGGATTTAATTTAGTTCTGTACAAGAGATTCTTGACCAAATCCAGCAATACTCAAAATCGGATTTGTGTCGCGAGAACACTGAATGTGGATTTAAACTGAGAAGAATTGTAGTGAAGTGCGTAGCTCCTAGATTCATTCTCAATGCAAGACAACAAAACTTGAGGAATGCCTATACAGCAAAAACGATAGCCATGCATCCCACGTACAATGAGGAAACTGATGCAATTGAACTGTTAGTGAGCTAGTTTCAATCCAGTGAGGTCTCAATTAAGAACATATTAGGTAATTGAACATTGTAGTACTGCAAATTTCACTACGCAATGCTAACATGATCTAGCTTAGGAATATCACCAAACATGCAGCAGGCGCTCGACCGATGAACAAAATGAAACGGTAATGGAGAGAGATTCACAGCCAATGTAAAATACTTCTGGTCTTAGAACATTCAAGTTTCTCGTGATAGCTTTAGACACGGTCAATTTCCATAGCGACGAAGGTAAGAGTTCTCGGTGCCTACCTCGCTAAAACAGAGCATGAAGAAAAATACCTTGAAAGTGTAGGTGCTGACCACGCCATCGCTGGAGACAATGAGGATGGTGATCGGAGCCTGGGAATGAGAAACGAACAAGCTCCAAGCACTTCGAAGATGCTGGCTGGAAAACGGGGGCCGAACGGAGCACTTCCGGCGGCCACGAAGCTGGTGGTGTTCGGCGGTGGCCGAGGCTGCTCTCGTGGATCTGATGGACTGAGTCGAATTGGGCCACATGCTTGATGGGCTTGACTTCTTGTCTGGGCTACTCTTGTGGTCAGATCGGGCTGGGCTGGAACAAGGTGATCAAACCGGGCTGGAGTGATGGGGCTTTTGTGGACCTGGTGCTTCATTTTTCTATTGGTCATTTTATTTTTTTTTATCTTAATTTATTATTACCATTATTATTATCACCATTATTTTATGTTTTACAAAAAATAAAAAATAAATGCTAAACTTGTCACCGATAGTTCGGATGTCAACACTGTTGTGATGCAAATGGGTCTTTCCCAAAATATTACAAATAACAAACTAAGATGGTAGTTGTAGTTGTAGAAAGCATACATAGATTTAGTCTTTGGGTAATGTGATACCCATAATAATTAAAGTGTAGAACCTATATAAAAATCTA
This sequence comes from Eucalyptus curtisii, assembly GCA_017140595.1. Taxonomy (NCBI): domain Eukaryota; kingdom Viridiplantae; phylum Streptophyta; class Magnoliopsida; order Myrtales; family Myrtaceae; genus Eucalyptus; species Eucalyptus curtisii. The sequence goes on from CM029504.1 coordinate 14,006,771, forward strand.
TATTTATTAGTAACATTCAGTATAAGATTCAGAGATTCTTGAAATGTGATGAACTTGATCTAGTAGATTTAATATATGCAACAACCATTTGTGTAATTGTGCCTATGTGTTTGGTGTGTTTTTCTATGTAATTGTACTGGTTGAACACTAGTGGTCTTGGGATTAAAAGGATGTCAAACACCAAATTGCACTCATGGCCATTCTCGTTATCATCACTATTTCTCTCTTTTAGTATTTTACTAGGCAAGTATTGAAGAAAGTAGCGGCAATCGAAACTTACAAGATTTCTTGGATCTTGATACATACAGTCACCTCATGATCAAGCCTTTCTTTCTTCTTTCCATGATAGTAATTGAATAGTTTAACTCTAACTTTTACAGCTCTCATAATTAACATTGCTTGAGTCAACTCTCAGTTGGGTGGGAAACTTAGTGATGCTACATACATGAACAATAAATACATTGTGGCACACTAAATCTTAGCAAATTTTTTTTTTTGGTAGATCTATGATTTGGGGTGGACTAGACAACATTTACTTGATCCAACGAAGTAAGAGTGATCAATGTGATGTGAAAGATTGAAAAGGTGGGGCTCTTGGTGGGATAGGTAATGTCACTCCCGACATAAGTTGACAATGATGAGGATACTAGCATAATAAGTGGAAGAGTTTGCGATATTCCAAATCTCACATGAAATGATAAAAAAACTTAAGACAAGTGAAACCCACTCCAAAAAACCACAACCTAATACTTTTTTGGGAAGTTAGACCCGTGTTGAATGTTTTAAGTCATTACATGTGTTAATTCAAATTAAATAAATTCGTTTCACCAAGCAAAATACGATAAGAGGGTACCTATAGATAGTCCTACTCTAGCACATTTGAAAGTTAATTCTAGACTCGATCACAAGAGGCGATTAAAAATTGTAATGCAGCAAATTTCCCTTCGTTGAGCTTCCCCAGTGCACGTGCGCGAGTTCGTTTCCAACATTCAGAGCGATAGAGAGAGAAAGATAGTGGGGAAGAGTGGGGCCAGTTCCGATGAGGTGGACCGGGCTCAATTCAAATCTTTATGGGTTTCACCGAATTGGGCTTACTCGGTTTTATTAGAATTTGATGGGCCTGGTGTGGCCTAGGCTGCTCTTGTGGATCTAATGGGCTGAGGCGAATTGGGCCAGGTGCTTAATGAGCTTCGCTAGTGGTCTGGGCTACTCTCATGGTCGGACCGGGCTGGAGTGATGAGCTTTGATGGTCCTGGTGCTTCATCTTTTTATTGCCTTTTAAAAAAATATTTTATCATAATTTATCACCATCATTATTTTATTTTATTTTTACAAAAAAACGTATGTTTGACTTTTCAGCGATAATTTAGGTGTCAATGCTGCCGGGACGCAAATGGGCCTTTCCCAGAATATTACAAATAACCAAATGAGATGGTACTATTTTCACAAATCCAAATTCGATGAGAATGTCAAGTATCAAAATACAACAAACTTAGAACTCTCTTTTGTAAATTGAAAATTATAGAAAATATACATAGATTTAGTCTTCCAATGATGTGATAGACATAATTAATTAAAGTGAAGAAGCTATATGAAAATTATTAGTAAGATCCAGCATAGGATTTAGAGATTCTTGAAATGTGATTACCTTGATCTAGTAAATTTAATTTATGCAATAATCACTCATGCAGTTGTGGCTATATGTTAAGCGTACTTTTCATGTAGTTGTACTAGTTTAACACTTGCGGGCTTGGGCCTAAAGGGATGTTAAATACCAAATTGCACTTACATGATCGTTTTGTCATCATCATCATCATTATTCTTATTCTCTTTCAGCATTTTGCTAGGCAAGAATTGAAGGAAACAGCGACAGTCAAAACTTACAAATTGATTAATAAGCACCCTAAAGGTAATTCCTTCAAAAGATAAGTCGTGGTTGCAGTGTCACTTTTGAAAAAGAAAAGGAAAAAAGAGACAATTATTGTCCTCTAAGGACTTGATAGGGACGATGGACTTTATTAAATAGACTTTTGTTACTTCATGTCCGAATAAAAGAACGGATGGACATGTAAGACATGAAAAGACAAAGAGGGTCCTAATTTCACAAAAGTTCATCCAATCCAACATCTCATGTCCATGTAAAACACGTCACGTTTCTAGTTGCAAATGATTCGCGACATTAGTGTTATTTTAGGAAAAAGCAAAAGGAGGAGACATTATTGTCCACTAAGGACATTTAGTGGACTGTGGAGCTTATTATAGATAGGTAAAAAATTTAGGGGTGAGAACATGTAGATTAGCAAGTAAAAACTATGCTTCCCTTAACAATTGACTCCATGCTTAAAAATAAAGAGGATAGATAAAAAGTAAAATTATATAAAATTGAATATTGACATTTTCTTTATGTAACGAACTTTATTGAGATGCAAATGAACCTTTCTCTAAATATTTCGAATAACCAAATGAGATGGTAGCATTTTTACTGACTCAAATTCGATGAAATTGACAAGTGTCAAAGGATTACAAAGTCAAAATTCTCTTCCATAAGATAAGATACCATATTGAATGAACTCCCTACGGATCTGTGAAGTGCATCATCTAAAAAAGACTTGGTTTTGGTGCAATTGGAGAAAATATCTGTAGATTTAGTATTTGGATAACGTGATAGGTAGAACAAATTATAGCGTAGAAGCTATATGAAAATTTATATTTCAATAAGATCCATGAGGATCTAGAAGTTCTTGAAATGTGATTACTTTGGTTTAGTAGTTTAATTTATGCAATGCTTACTCATGCAATTGTCCCTATGCCTCAAGGCTAAAAGGATGTAAAACACCAAATTGCACTTCTGTTGTTGTCGTCGTCATGGTCATTCTTACTCTCTCTTTCAGCATTTTGCTGGGCAAGTATTGAAGGAAGCAGCAGCAATCAAGACTTAAAAGAACTCTTGGATCTTGATACATATGGTCACCTCAAAACCAAATCTCTTTTTCTGTTTTACTTCCAATGATAGTTATAAATAATTTAACTCAAGCCTTTGTGTGAGTTGGCTCTAGTTGGACCGTAAGTTAAGTCATGTAATGACATGAATAAATACATTGTGGCACATTGAGTCTTAGCAAGATTATTTTGGGTAGATCTATGATCCGGGAATGGACTGGACAGCCAATCCAAGAAAGTGGTGAATGATTGCCATGATGTGTAAGCTTGAAAAAGTGCGATTCTCGGCAAGTTTGTGACATTTCAAAACTCACATAAAATAGAAAAGAATTGAAGATGTAAGTTGAAATCCACCCCCAAAAATACCACCTAAAATCTTTTCTAGGGAGCTTGACCCGCATTGAACACTCCAAGTAATTTTATGTTTTCATTCAGATTGAACAAATTTGTATCGCCTTGTAATATTTGACGAAGCATAATTATGATAAGAAAGTCCTATAGCTCATGCTACTCTAGCGCATTAGAAAGTTAGTTCTAAACCCAATTGACCTGCATGCCTCATAACCTTGAGATCATTGAGCAGTTCAATACCTATTCCATGCTAATGGTCTGAGCAAGGAATGATAGGAGATGGCATTTTAATTAGAAATCCAAAATCATAGTCCCAAAGTTAAGAACAAAAAAACGTCACGTCAAAATAAAACAAAAGTTAAGAACATGAAAAACGTCTGTGCCAAAATGAAACTAGAATTTCTCAATTGCATCCTTTGGGCTCCTATAAAGTAGCTCACGTCATTGTTTGCTAATGAGTATCGAATGCCTCAACTTAGTTTGCAATTATCATATGTTCCACTTCCAGGGTAGGCTGTTTCTAGTGTGCTTTTTTGTCCAAGTAGAGTGGGCACTTCAACTACAGTATGCAAGGCTGTGCATATGTTTGTCAATTAGATCCGGAGATAATTAATCACGAGTTTTTGATAGCTGTGAAAATCTTCATAATATTTCCGTAATTCATTTGTGAGATTTATTTATTGTTTCATTAGAAATTGTTTAGACTAAATACTGTGTGGGTTATGGATTGAGGGTTGGGAAAACTTGGGAGTGCTTTAGTGACTTAAGCGTGGTTATAACATTCATTGTATTACTTGACTAATAGTAGGCCGTTCTCCCCTTGGACTAGATCATATCGACCAAGCCACATATATTTGGTATCTAATTGACTTTTCTATTTTCCAGTTTATTGTTGCTATTCCTTCTTTCTTTTGCAACAAAACTCAAGATAAATTTAATGACATGTCTATTTTTAGTTTGACTTATATGTATTTTCTTGTATTGGCTTCTTTTTTTTTTTTTTTTGGTCTATTTAGTATTAACATATTTAAATATTTTGTAAATGATCTGTTCTACAATAAGGGAACAAATTCTAAGAAACAAAATGTATGTGTTGAGGTGCAAATTTCAATTGATCTTGTGTAGTTGTTTCTAAACAGAGGGCAATTATTAGGTCCATCTTTATATATATATATATATATATATTCATTTTACTTAATTATGTAATATCCATTTGAAAAAAAGTAATCCTACATGTTCCGGGGAAAAATCAGTACAATAAAACTTTTATTAATTGATTTGTAAGCACCCTAAAGGTAATTCCTTTAAAAGGCAGTCATAATTGTTTTGATTGAAAAAAATCGTGGTATCCTCCAACTATTTCGTGCCTTATGTTTAATCAAACGTATGGTGGTGTCACTTTTCGAAAAATCAAAAGGAAAAGGAGATATCATTGTCCTTGAGGGTGGATCTTATTTAAGAGACTTTTGCGTTATTCCAGCAGCGCCACCTGGGTGGGTGATTTATTTCGGAGACTTTTGCTTCTCCTTGTCCGAATAAAACAAAGGACGGACATCCATTATTGATAGTGGTGTCACTTTTGGAAAAAGCAAAAGGAAAAGGAGAATCATTGTCCTTACTGGAGGGTGGACCTCATTTCAAAGACTTTTGCTACTTCTTGTCTGAAAAAACAAAGGATGGACATGCAAGTTGTGAAAACCAAGATCGTCCTAATGTGAAACACATCACGTTTCTCACTGCAAATGACTCGCGACGTTAACTTTACTTTGGAAGAAAAAGCAAAAGAAGCAGTAGACATTATTGTCCTAGGACCTGTAGTGGACTGCAGACATTTAAAACAACGAATTGACATATGAGACGCGTAAAGACCAATATGATCTTGAATTTGCAAACGCCCATCCAAAAAATTCGGGATAAGAATGATGTCGCTGTCATAACTATTGTACCACGTCCACTTTGGTTTCAAATAGGAAAATTACCAATTCAATCTTAAAAGTATTTATTGTGTGAATTTTAACATAGTCCTAAATTTATCAATTTTGCTAATATTGTTCTAAATCTTTGTGTGAGTTTTCAATCTAATCATCCCAGTCAATTTTCACCTAAAATTGTTAATGTGATGGTCTAGTTATTATTGACCATCTTATATGGCACGTGTGGCAATATGATTTATACAAATTTTAAGTATGATTCATAGATATTATCTAATCACAAACTCAATTTAATTCAATGCATGGCTACTCAATTTTTCCCCCTAATATTATGCATGATGTATCTTTGAGAGCAAATCTAGGTAGCAACGACAATAATGAAGAGAAATAATAAATGTTTTTTTTTTTTTTATCAAAGTAACAAATACTTGTTTTTAACCATTACTTAAAAACGATTTTTCATCAAAGTGTTTTTGAACACTAGTTGAGCAATCAACTACGAAATCTTGGTAAGATTTATGTAATTTTTTTGTGAGATTTAATGGTTGTTTTGCAAGGAATTGCGCACACAAAATTCTATGTGAATTACCAAGCGTTATTATAACCTCCGATTCATCGCTTGATTAATAATGAAATCTTATACTGCTCTCCCATGGATTAGGTCATACTGACTGAATCAAATATATTCTATATCCGATTTACTTTTTTGTTTTCTGGTTTATTATTGTTCAACCATTTGTTTTTGCAACAAAAATCAAGATAAATATACCGATATGTTTATTCTTAGTTTGACTTATATGTATTCTTTTGTATCGACCGATTCCTTTGTCTAGTCTACTATTAGCCAGTCATTATAAAATTGATAGCATATTTATCCATTTTGCAAGTTTTTCCTACAATAAAGTAATAAATTTTAAGACACAAGATGTATATGTCGACGTGTAAACTTCAATTGGTCCCATGCACCTGCATGGGTCACATTCTGATTATTTTGAAAGCGAGAGCAATTATTAGGTCTATACATATGATCACTTTCCTTAATAATGACGTATCCACTTTCAAAATTTTTGTCATATATGTTATGTGAAAAAATCAGTACAAAGCAAGTTATATAATTTTATTAATTGATTAATAAGCACCCTAAAAGTATTTTCTTTAACAAAAAAGTGGTGGTCATTTTGATTGAAAATTAGCCGTGGATATGAGTACAATTACTCATCTCTTTGGCTCAGGATGTTTAGGACCTCCAGGTCGGTTTGCAAGGCTGCAGGCGAGAAGGATGGGAAAAAGGGAAGATCTATGTTCTCTTCTCTCCATGGGTTTTAATTGGATTTTCTCAAGCGGCTTCTTCCATCAACGACGGGCATTTCACGACGTTCCAGCTCGTCACTGGCAATTTCAAAGAGAGGCTCAACTTTAGCAGCGCAAGTGACGACTGCAAAGTTAAAGCCTTTCTTTTTCCTTTTGGCTCCACCGACAGTTTTGTTGATCGCAAATTCAGTGTAGCCAGCACGAGTTTAAAACATTTAAGAAGAAAAAAAGAAAAAGAAATGGGCGCCTTGTCTGCCATTATTAGGAGAAGGAAATAAGAAAACAAAAGAGAGGTGAACAGCGGGTGAAGCGCGCAGGCTTGGTGAAGATGGAGACGGTGAGGAAGGGGACCAACAATTTGGGCCAATATGCACTAGAATTGCGAGAGGAATCTTTCCATCTACACGCCGAAGGCAGCCCACTTGATAAAAAGCTGAAGTTCTATCTGCCTTTCAATAGGACATTTTACCTCGGGTAGAATCAACGAATGTCGCATTACACAGATTCTGGCCTCAACGTCCATTTTTCAGCGTAATTGGACGAAAGAGATGTCCACCAAGGACAAAGGCCACCTCGAATCTGACTAGAGTACTTAATGCTTAAAAAGTCTTTTATTCACACCCATCATCTGATGCTATTGTCCTGGGACGTAAGGACTTTTGTTTCCTCTCCACTCAGCACACTTCCTTTCAAACCATTCAGGCACTCTTGTTTAATCCTCCGCCGCTCCCGGATCAAGCCATCATGCCCATCGCGGAGCTCTTTCTTGGCGCCCTTCTTCCTGTGCTGTTCGATAAGTTGGCCTCTCCCGAGCTGCTCAACTTTGCGCGCCGTGAGGGGATCGATAAGCTGCTGAAGAAATGGGGGAAGATGCTGATCAGCATCAATCGAGTGCTGGCTGATGCAGAGGAGAGACAACTGATCAGGGATCCTGAGGTGGAGTCGTGGCTCAAAGATCTCGGGAACTTGGCCTATGACATCGAAGACTTGCTTGATGAGTTCGCCACAAAGTCTGCGGAAAATAATTTCAAGGCAGGACTCGGCATTAGCAAGGTGCGCTCCCTTCTTCTGAGTCGTCACGTCAAAGCATTTATGTTTGACCGTAAAATGAGATCCACGATCGCAGAGATAGATGGCAAACTACAGGATATCATCACTCGGAAAGAAACTTTTAACTTCATAGAGAATAATGGGAATCGATCAGCATACCGTCAACAGGATAAGCAGCCTCCCACCACGAATTTGTCCCGAGGCTGGTTTTGTTAGTCGTGAGGTTGAAAAAAGCGAGATCCTTAAATTATTGACCAGAGATGAAGACGATAGAACAGATCTAAAAGTGATACCCATTGTAGGGATGGGGGGTGTGGGGAAGACGGCTTTGACTCAGCAAGTTTACAATGATGCGAGAGTCACTGGCTATTTCGATGTGAAAGCATGGGCTTGCGTTTCCGAAGACTACGACATGCGTGCTATCACAAAAAGTATCCTCGAAATAACCAGCGGCCATTTGTCTTGTGAAGGTAAGGACTTGAATTGGCTTCAAGATAAGCTCAAGGAAAACCTTTCGGGGAAGAAGTTTCTTATCGTTTTAGACGATGTTTGGAACGAGAAGTATGGAAATTGGACTAGGCTATTGAAGCCTTTTGAATTGGGAGCGAAGGGAAGCAAGATCATCCTCACCACTCGTAACCGCGACGTTGCTTTATTAGCCAGTCCTCGACCATATTATCTTAAAGGATTGTCACAAGAAGCTTGTACGACTCTGTTCGCATTTCATGCTTTCGGAGTAGGAAATCCTGATCATGATCCAAATCTTGAAGTATTAGGCTGGAAAATAGCGGAAAAATGCAAAGGGTTGCCATTAGCTGTAAAAACATTGGCCGGGCTGCTACGCAATAATGACAATCCCCAAGAATGGAAAAAAATATCGAATAGCAAAATTTGGGACCTACCAAGAGAAAAAGATGAGATCCTTCCGGCTTTGAAACTTAGCTATCTTCATCTCCCTTACAATCTGAGGAGATGTTTTGCTTATTGTGCTATATTTCCAAAGGACTACGAAATTGAACGAGACGACTTGATTCACTGGTGGATTGCAGAGGGCTTGTTGGAGGTAAAAGAAGCAAAGAACCTTTGGAATGCAGGTTTAGAGAATTTTAATAAGCTAGTATCTAGATCATTATTTGAAAATTCGAGTATAAACAAATCACGATTCTTGATGCATGATCTTGTGAATGACCTTGCAAAGCTAGTCGCTGGTTCAACTTATTTTAGCTCAGAGGAGTTTGAGCATAATCAAAGTAATGCATCTTTTGCTCGTCACGCCTCATTCATTCCCAACCATTGCATTTTACCGAAAAGACTCGAGATATATCATCGAATGAAGGGACTTAGGAGCTTCATATCATTACGAAAGCAACACTACGATCGGTCCTTTTTGTCCCAGAAAGTGCTATGTGACTTGTTGTTGACAGTAAAGTACTTAAGGGTGCTTTCATTGAGTCACTATCACATCAGAGAGGTACCGGATTGCCTTGGCAAACTGAGGCACCTAAGGCACCTTAATCTGTCATATACTGATATCGAAATGCTTCCAAAGTCGATTGTTGCATTATATAACCTAGAGGCTTTGATGTTGCGGGCCTGTAAATACCTCACCGAATTACCGGAAGGTATGGAGAAATTGATCAATCTAAAATTTCTCGACATTACTGATACTCCGAACTTAAGAGGGATGCCAATGTATATAGGTAATTTGGTGGGTCTTGAGATGCTGTCCAAATTTGTAGTGGGAACAGAAAATGGGTTAAGATTGAAGGAGTTAAAAAACTTGAAAAACCTCAAAGGGGAATTGTGCATCTTCGATTTGCATAAGGTTCAAGAAGTTGGAGATGCTAAGGACACCAATTTACTCACAAAGGAGGGAATATGTCGGTTGACCATGCAATGGAGTCCGGATTTTGAAAATTCTCGGAATGAAGAGCTTGAAGGAGAGGTCCTCGACTTTCTTCACCCTCACCAAAACCTTGAAAATCTCATGATATCTTACTATGGTGGCGTGAAATTCCCGTCATGGTTAGAAAGTCCCCATCATCTTAACATTGTGCATTTACATTTACATGGATGTTGCAGGGCCAAAAAGTTGCCATCACTCGGGCAGCTATCTTCGCTCAAAGAATTGTATATTGAAGGTCTAAATGCTATATGCACGGTAGGGTCTGAATTTTATGGAACTGATGAGAGTCCTTTTCCATCCTTAATAACTCTGGAATTCAAGGACATGCCATTATGGGAAGACTGGTCTCATTGCATCGGGATTGAAGAAGTAGGAGTTTTGTTCCCTCATCTTGAGCATCTCCTCATTCAAGATTGTCCTGTGTTGATAGGAAAATTGCCTAGTCAACTAAGCTCCCTCATAAAGCTTGAAATCAAGTCCTGTCCGCATATGGATGTGTTGCCCTCCATCATTAGCCTTCCATCTCTCAGAGAATTAAAATTCAAAGGTTGTAATGAGAGGGTGCTAAAGAGTTTGGTAAACTTGACATCTCTAACCTATCTTGTCATAGAAGATGTCTCTGAATTGACTTGCTTAAATCATGGGTTTACAAGCTCCCTGATCAAGCTGGAGGAGTTACATATCAAAAGATGTGAAAAGTTAACTTACTTATGGCAAGACGGAGATGTAATCCAAAATCTCGATTGTTTGAAGGGGTTATCCATCAAGAGGTGTCCTGAATTCGTGTATTTTGTGGCTGAAGAAGGAGATATAGAGCTGCCTGGCAACCTCGAGACCATCCACCTGGATGGTTGCATCAAATTAGAGAAGCTCCCGAGCAAGATGCACACCCTTTACTCGCTTAGAGACTTGTCGGTCCGAGGTTGTCCAAATCTCGTGTCCTTCCCCGAAACAGGTATACCGACATCTATGATATCATTAAAGATCTTGGACTGCAATAGGTTGCAACATTTACCCAGAGGATTAAATGTTGACCCGGATGAACTAAGTAGCATCAATACCCAGGGGGACGAGATGTCTGGTCTGCAAAGTTTAGAGATCTACCACTGCAATTCTTGGCCAGCCGCTCTATTCAGCGGAGGCATATTTTTACCTATAACCCTCAAGAGTCTCCAAATTTACGATTGCCATAACGTGGAGTCGCTTGCACAAACAAATCTAGACTGTCTTCAGTCGCTTCAACAGATTCACATTGGGGGTTGCCATAAGGTGAGAAGCTTACCCCAGAGCCTAAACACACTCTCCAGCCTCAATTCCTTGCATTTGTGTGACTTTCTTGCTTTGGAGGTGGAGTGCTTCCCTCCTCTTCCTCTCGGCATCTCGGAATTTATTCTTCGGGATTGTCCAAAAATAAAATCGTTACCTAATCAGTTGCATCGACTCACGAGTCTCCAACATCTGGGAATTCGTCAGTGTGAGAGTATTACTCGCTTCCCCGACGGAGGATTGCCGCCCCAGCTACAGAAACTTGAGGTGATTGGATGCGAGAATATGAGGCAGCCGATGAGGGAGTGGCTCCCCCCTCTCACCTCCCTTCAAATATTGCATATCGACGGCAGCGTGGGAGAGTTGGGAGAGGAGGAGGATCTCGTGCTTCCGCTCCCTTCCTCTCTACTCGAGCTTTATATCTATAATATGGGGAAAGTGAAAAGACTGTCCAACAGTCTCCCCCCCTCTCTCCAGATCTTATTTATAGGAAGATGCCGGACACATATAGGAATATGCCCGGAGCTGAGGGAGTTGCCCCAGGATGGCCTCCCTCATTCACTCCTGAAGTTACGGATCTCCGCTTGCCCAAAGTTGAGGAAGTTGCCCCAGGATGGCCTCCCTCCCTCCCTAGAAGAACTCTGGATCTCCAATTGCCCGATTATGGAGAAGCGATGCAGGAAAGGGACCGGCAGCTATTGGCCCCTCATCCGCGAAATCCCGCAAGTTGAATTGGGTGATCACTACAAGTCAATTACTTGAAAGAAGGGATTCGGACTCTGAATATTCTACATGGGAAGAGATTAGGGTATTTTTAATGTCTGAGGCCTTGGCTCTTTTTGAAGAAGGGGATTCCTTAGCGTCAATCACCTCTGCTTTCCCCTCTGTCATCTCTGCACCTCGATCGCCTCCCTAGGCTCCGCCTCTCCACTCCTTCGTCGTCCTCACCTCAGATCAACCCAAGTCTCCATCTCCCGAAGATTCCTATGCCTCGGACATACTATTTCCATTAAAAAATCAAGGTATCGATCGATCTTTGCCATTTCCCCTCTGTTGCATTTGGATTTGGATTTCTCGGCTTATTTTTGTGCATTCCATTCCAGCAGTTTTCTGCACTCACCCACCAATTCTTTTCATCATCTGCTGTGCTCTGCCCATTTGCCAAGAGTCTCTAAATCTTGCTCGCCTTGCAGATTACATTGGAATTCCCCCGTTGATGAAGTTTGTCGGTACATCACTGGGACCCATGGAAAGGTCTATGTTAAGTCTAGGAGGAGGAGGAGGAGGAGGAGGAGGAGGAGCTGCTTAAGAATCAAAGATGCATAGCCATGGACTCTGGAGACGCTGGTTGGTAAAGTTTAAAGGGTGAGTAGATTTGCTTCTGGTGTTTCTTTTGACTGGCTGTTTGAAAGACACAGGTAATGGTAATGGGGTATAATCAAAATCTAGGAAGAATCTCTGATTAGCATATTGTCGGCATTCTACTTGTTCATTTTTAGCATTGTATCAAAGCACATGTTAATGGTTTAAATATTATCGTCTGTTATGTTGTTTGTTATCATTTCCTTAGTTATCTCATTGATGTGATTATGTCCACATTCTGTCAACTTAGTTTTTAAAAACTGCATTTGTGTAACGTGTAGCAATCGAATCAAACAGCATGACTAATCAGCCAACCCTTTGTTCTTGTTTGGTTCTTTCTTTTAGTAATTGTGGATTTTCTGGAAGACTTTCGGACAAGGACTATAAGGCTCTCATAAAATCATCAAATTACAAGATTTAAAGCTTGGACAGTTAAAAGCCGCTCATATGCCAGCAAATTTTAGCTTATCAAATCTATTATTCATAGTCTGGTTAACTATTAGTGTCAACTCTTTTTGTTGCCCAAGAAAGTTTCTGAAATGATTGAGCGTAAGCGTAGAGCTTTTCCTTTGGAAGGGAGATCCTGATGCTAAAGAGAGAGCAAAAGTTAGATGGACTGTCTATCTTCTTAAGCAGTTTGGAGGCCTTGGCATTTGAAGACTGGATTTGTGAAATCTTGTTTGTATTTTAAAGTGTCTGTGGAGAATTTTGTAGAGGTGTGGTCTCTATGTTTTGCCTCTTTTTATAGCTATCATCTTGACTGTAAACTAGATGCTACTTATGCTCTGAAGAATTTATTAAAATTTGGGAATATTTTGAAACCCTACATTAGATATATAGTGGGTAATTGGAGATAATATTTCTCTTTGTATGATTCGTGACACCATGCGGGGATCTTGCTGGAATCATTTCTGAAGGAGAATAACTTATGACTCTTCTCTTCCTCTGCAGGCCAAAGTATCTGATGTAATCCATTACTCTCATTGGTAATGGCTCGCGGCTAGGTCTAGAGGGTTGGTTTCCATCCAAGGATGTGGTGAGATTCTGGAGGCAATGCACAAAACAGACCGGGTGCGATTGGCACCTCATCCACGAAATCCCACAAATTCATATAATTTTAGCAAATACATGAGTAAGCTGAAGCTTTTGAACATAACTAAACTAGGGTGGTGCTAAGAATAGCCCACCCTTCTTCTTTCATCATCGTCTCCTTCCCTCGCCCCTTTGTTGTCTTGTTTGCACCTCCATTGCCTCTCCACTCCGTCGTCCTATTTCCTATTTTTTGTCACGTCGCTGCTCCTTCAGCTCTCACGCGACGCCGTTGCCCCCTCCGTGTTTCCCACCAGAGCCTTCCCTCTTGTCGACAAGGACAGGGTACGGAGAAGAGTTACGTGATTTCTTGGAAGTACAATCTGGTAAAGTGTCTTGATACCTTTACTCGATCGGTCCATTTAAACCATGTCAGTAGTAGGGTTACGAATTAGGGCAAGTCTGCTTTGAAATAGGGTGGGTTAAGGTGGATTTTTTTTTCTCCTGTATTTATGAAGTTATTGCGCTAGGAAGTGATTGCTTTGTGGATTCAAGATGAGTGGAAATCTCTGTTCTCGACAGGTTAGATATAATAATTGTGGTTAGCGGAGTCAAGATGAATGTTGGAGTATCCAGATTGTGAATTTGGTTCTTAGATGGATTCGATGTGGTTAACCTTAGACGATTCATCATGTTGCGATGATAATGTCTTGGAAAATACTCGAAAATCGGCTGCGTTTCATTTTTTAAGTCGGCGATTCAGTGAAGTCATAGCAGATGGTTTTGTTTACTTGTAAAATTGAACAAATGGAAGCAAGAGCCCTTTAAGTACTCAAAATGCTGTCGAATAGAAATTCTCATTAATTGTAGTTAAGAGTACATTGCTATTGTCAATACATGGGAGTCATATTTGTGATTCGACTGGAATCAATGGGGGATTTTGCTCTTGAAAAGCAGGGGTTCGTCATTATACTATTTGGTTCTTGATGTTGTGAGAAGCTGATTAATTTGGGAATTCTGATGTTGATAGATGAGACTTCAAGAGTTGTTCGATGAAGAAGGGTGTGAGGCAAAGCTACGGTTGAATGAAGACAGGAAGCCTTACATGTACATTGTAGACTTGTATCTCAAGACTCCAATTAAGGACAGTCCCACTGCAGGAAAGGAGATATGCTGGAGGCAGTGGTGGAGCAAGGGCTGTTCTTGGACATGGCAACCCCTGTGATTATGGGGAATGTAGAAAAACTGTCCAGCAGTCTCCCTTCCTCTCTCCAGACCTTATGGATCTTCCATTACCTAAAGCTGAGGGATTTACCCCAGGATGGCCTCCCTCCCTCCCTCCCTAGAAAGACTCTGGATCTTCAAATGTGGAATTCTGCAGAAGCGATGCACGAAGTAGTATCGGCGTCTCATCCATGAAAACCCAGAAGTTGTATTATGGGGTATAATAAATTTATGAGCTGGCTCTTTGAAAAGGGTTCATATTTTAATTTTAGACCCAAAAATTATGTGTTTTTTCTATTAGCAGATTTTTAGTGAGCTGAAACTTTTGGGCGCAACGAGGGTTGTCTCCTCCCCCCTTGTTGTCTACACCTCAATTACCCCTCTGCTTCCACTCTCCACTCCATCATCCTCGCCTCCATTTCCCTATTTGTCATGTCACCACTCCTTCAACTCTCCCACGACAAGGATAGGCTATGGAGAAGTGTCTATTACACTTACAATCTGGTAACTGGTCTCATTACTGAACTCCATCGGTCCATTTAAACCATCTCAGTAGTAGGTTACGTATTAGGGCAAGTCTGCTTTGAAACAGGGAGGTGTGGAAAAGACGGATTTTTTCCCGTAATTATGAAGTTATTGCGCTAGGAAGTGATTGCTTTGTGGATTTAAGATGAGTGTAGTAGGACTCTTCGATCATGAAAAGATGTTCTAGATGGTTTCGATGTGGTGACTGTTAGACAATTCATCTTGTTGCGAAGATAATGTCTTGAAAAAAAACACGAAAATCAGCTGTGTTTCATTTTTAAGTCAACAATTAAGTGAAGTTGTGGATGGTTTTGTTTACTTGTGAAATTGAACACACAGAAGCAAGAGCCTTTTAAATTCCCAGAATACTGTCGAATAGAAATTCTGCGTTAATTATAGTTTAAGAGGACAACATGTTGTCAATACATGGTAGTTATATTTGTGATCCGACTGGAATTGACAGAGGATTTTGCTCCTGAAAAGCAGGGGTTCGTCATGATACTATTCGGTTCTTGATGTTGCGAGAAGCTGTTCAATTTGAGAATTTTGATGTTGATAGGTGTGACTTCAAGGGTTGTTCAATGAAGAAGGGCATGAAGCAAAGCTGGGTTGAATGAAGATGGGATGCTTTGTGTGATGGATGACTCAAATTACATTGTAGACTTGTATTTCAAGACTCCAATTAAAGATGGTCCTGCAGCAGGAAAGGAGATGTCTTCGCTGGAGTGAGTGGAGGAGGATGGGTTGTTCTTGGACATGGCAACTGCTGTGATTATAGGAAATGTGGAAAGACTGTCCAGCAGTCTCCCTTCCTCTCTCCAGACCTTATGGATCTTCCATTGCTTGAACCTGAGGGAGTTACCCCAGGATGGCCTCCCTCTCTCCCTAGAAAGACTCTGGATCTTCGAACGTGGGATTCTGCAGAAGCGATGCACAAAACGGTATCATCACCTCATCCACGAAATCCCATAAGTTGTATAATGGGGTATAATAAATTTCTGAGCTGGCTCTTTGAAAATTATATGCGTACATAACATGTTTGTTTTCCTTTTCAGCAAATTTTTAGTGAGCTGAAGCTTTTGGGCGTAACAAGGGTTCGTCTCCTTCCCTCCTTATTGTCTGCACTGCAACTCAATCACCTACCTCTGCTTCTTCGGCTCTCCACTCCATCATCCTCACCTCCATTTTCCTCTGTCATCCCACCGCTCCATCAGCTCTCCCACGACAAGGACAGGATACAAAGAAGTGTCTATTGCAAACTTGGAAGTACAATCTGGTAAGTAATCTCATTACTGAACTCCATCAGTTCATTTAAACCATGTCGGTAGTAGGTTACGTATTAGGGCACGTCTGCTTTGAAGTAGTGGGGAAATAGTAGGGTGGAAAAGGAGTTTTTTTTTTTTTTTTTTTTTTTTCTTTTGCCCATAATTATGAAGTTATTTTGCTAGGAAGTGATTGCTTTGTGGATTTAAGATGAGTGTACTAGGACTCTTTGATCAAGAAATGATGTTCTTAGATGGATCCAATGTGGTGAATGTTAGTTAGACAATTCATCTTGTTGCGAAGATAATGTTTTGGGGAAAAAAAAAAAGAACTCCTAAATTCGGCAATGATTCATTTTTAAGTCAGCAATTGAGTGAAGTTATGAGCAGATGGTTTTGTTTACCAATGTAAAATTGAACACACGGAAGCAAGAGCCTTTTTAAGTACTCAGAATACCGTCGAATATAAATTCTGTGTTAATTGTGGTTTAAGAGGATGATACGTTGTCGATACATGGGAGTCATATTTGGGATCCGACTTTAATGGACAGAGGATTTTGCTCCTGAAAAGCAGGGGTTCATCATGATACTATGCAGTTCTTGATGTTGCCAGAAGCTGATCGATTTGGGAATTCTGATGTTGATAGGTGCAACTTCAAGAGTTGTTCAATGAATAAAGGTGTGTGAGGCAAAGCTATGGTTGAATGAAGACAAGAAGCCTTATGTGACGGATAACTCAAACTACATTGTAGACTTGCATTTCAGGACTCCAATTAAGGACGCCCACCACAGGAAAGGAGAGGACTCCGCTGGAGGCAGTGGTGGACCTCGGGTTGTTCTTGGACATGGCGACAGCTTTGATTATTTCAGGTAAAACCGGCATAGATGTGAAGGCGAAGTAACATTTTTGCCCAGCAGTCACCTTGGTGAGAATTGTAATCATCATTAGATTCAAATAGATTGTAGCTTGCATCTCTTTGATGTGTAATCATGTTAAAATTGTTCTAAACAACTCAAATGTCCAGATGGGTCCTCCCATGCTTTTAGGTGTAAATCATTCAACTTGCGGCAGCCCTTGTAACGCACATTATCAAGCCATTTTGAATATACTCCGCTCATCAGTTTCTGCTGTTATGATAGATAATTGCATTGGTGGTTGTGACTTGTGAGTACACTCTGTTGACTATCCTGTATCGTTTACTATTTAATGTTGCTAGTGAGACTATGGAAGTGATTCAACTGAAGGGAGACGAAAACCCGGGGTTTCTGGTGTGAAGCGATTTGGCCTTCAATTTTGAAACATTATTGCATTTGATACATGTCAATACTCTTTTGTTTGAGTTTCTTTTAAGGAAACTGATATTCACAAATACTAGCTATTGGTATAGAAATGGATAGAGTGCGACTAAAAGATGGACCTGCTAATTGAGGATGCTGAGATTTCTAGTTTTATTTTCAGAATTCAGCAATATATCATGGATTCATCCTTGTTATCTGCCATTCTCTCTGTTTGCTACCATATGGACTATCAGTTTTCCGTGATTTATCACCTTAATCTGTGACTAATATTTATCAGCATCAGAATCTCTCTGCAAATATCAAATCTTTTTGTGAAATTATCTAGAGATGATGCAATGAGCCTGGCTAAACACAAGGACTCTCCCCCAAGATACGACTTATGATGCAATGCTCTGCCTAGGGCGTTGATAGCTCTATTTGCAGGCTGAAACTGAAAGAAAAGCGAAGAAATGGGCAATCAAGATGTTTTGCAAAACGCCAGTTTCGTTTGATCCTAGAATGGTTGCAATCTTCGGAAGCCTCAGTGAAAGGAGGAGTGAAAGCACTGATCTCTCTTATACCTGTGATATAGTGTAGGGTAGTGTCAAACCATACAACACACGATGTTTCTATAACAATTTTACACAAGAATGTCACTTCAACAAATAAAGAACAAAGTACAACATAAGCCATTGCACGAATGGAAATTGAGTATAATCTATACGTCTTTAGTACAACTCCACATGAAGCCTCAGTCTCGTGATGATGGTTCCATGGAACCAAAGCCATAGATGCTGAAGATGGTCAGAAAAGGAAGGTATGCGTGACTGGAAAAACTGGAAATTAGTATGAATTGCAATCTTGAGTCTGAGTTTATATCTTACAATCACTGAAGCATGGCAAGATGCTAACATGCACGAGAATTGTGTAACCGGCACCCCATGTCTCCATCTCCCGAAGATTCCTATGCCTCGGACATACTATTTCCATTTAAAAATCAAGGTATCGATCGATCTCTGCCATTTGCTACTCCTCTACTCGTAGTCACTTTTGTCTTAACGGACCTGTTGCATTTGGATTTGGATTTCTCGGCTTATTTTTGTGCATTCCATTCCAGCAGTTTTCTGTACTCATCCAGCAATTCTTTTCGTCATCTGCTGTGCTCTGCCCATTCGCCAAGAGTCTCTAACTCTTGCTCGCCTTGCAGATTACATTGGAATTCCCCCTTTGATGAAGTTTGTCGGTACGGCACAGGGACCCATGGAAAGGTCTATGTTAAGTCTAGGAGGAGGAGGAGGAGGAGGAGGAGGAGGAGCTACTTTGGAATCAAAGATGCATAGCCATGGACTCTGGAGACGCTGGTTGCCAAAGTTAAAGGGTGAGTAGATTTGTTTCTGCTGTTTCTTTTGACTGGCTGTTCGAAAGACACAGGTAATGGTAATGGGGTATGATCATAATCTAGGAAGAATCTCTTCTAAAGGATTAGCGTATTGTCGGCATTCTACTTGTTCATTTTTAGCGTTGTTTCTAAGCACACGTCAATGGTTTAAAATTTATCGTCTGTTATGTTGTTTGTTATCATTCCCCAGTTATCTCATTGATGTGATTGTGTCCACATTCTGTTTTGTGTGTTTGTGTGTGTAAGGGATCGGTTCTATGCAAGGGAAGTGTTAAGTTACACGTTACATATGCATTGCTTGGCACGTTTCTTAACAGCTTAAGTTTTTAAAAACTGCATTTGTGTGACATGCAGCAATTGAATCAAATAGCATGACCAATCAGCCCACCCTATGTTCTTGTTTGGTTCTTTCTTTTAGTAAGTGTGGATTGTCTGAAAGACTTTCAGACAAGGATTATAAGGCTCTCATAAAATCATCAAATTAAAAAAAGATTTAAAGCTTGGACAGTTAAAAGCCACTCATATGCCAGAAAACTTTAGCTTATCAAATCTATTATTCATAGTCTGGTTAACTATCAGTGTCAACTCTTTTTGTTGCCCAACAAAGTTTTTGAAATGATTGAGCGTAAGTGTAGAGCTTTTCCTTTGGAAGAGAGATCCTGATGCTAAAAAGAGAGCAAAAGTTAGATGGACTGTCTATCGTCTTAAGCAGTTTGGAGGCCTTGGCATTCGAAGACTGGATTTGTGAAATCTTGCTTGTATTTTAAAGTGTCTGTAGAGAATTTTGTAGAGGTGTGGTCTCTATGTTTTGCCTGGCATTATAGCTATCTTCTTGACTGTAAACCAGATGCTGCTTATGCTCAGAAGAATTTATTAAAAGTCGGGAATATTTTGAAACCGTGCATTAGATATATAGTGGGTAATGGAGATAATATTTCTCTTGGTGTGATTTGTGACACCATGCTGGGATCTTGCTGGAATCATTTCTCAAGGAGAATAACTTATACTCTTCTCTTCCTCTGCAGGCCAAAGTATCTACTGTAATTCGTTACTCTCATTTGTAATGGCCCATGGCTAGGTCTAGCGGGTTGGTTTCTGTTGAATTATCTTGATTTTTAGGATCTGATTATTAGGAATATTCAATCCTGATTTTTTGGGTCCTAATTATTAGGAAATAGCTGTAAATAATTAGTTAGGAAATGATTTATTAGTATCCCTTGATTTGTGGGATTATAGCCGTATTTTACAGATCTGTTTTTTCCTAGTTAGTGCTTGTAGAAGTCCTATAAATAGCTTTGTAATCCTGGTACAAAAATATAGAGAATTATCACAATTCTTTTCTCTAAATTCTACATGGTATCAGAGCCTTAGGCTCATTTTTCTGGGATAGTGTTGCAGTGCATCCTTCATTGATGCAATAATCTTCCAAACACAGCCTTCATTGCTGGGTTTGTCTTTGTCTTTAACAATCTGATCGCAATTGTCATTATTGTGATCCCTTTAGCTATATTTTTCTCTCTTCGCTTCAAAACTTGTCCCAATTTTTGCCCTAAAACCTCATTCACTTGCAGCCTTTATTGCATATGTTTTTCTACTCTTCCTTTCCAAGTACTTTCTTTGTGCCTGGAATTATCCATGTCTCAAACAAAACTGATTGGAGATACTTTGGGTCAAAATGAGGAGGCCAACACCAACCATATGACCGGAGATCTACAAAATGTGAGAGCAACTTATAGGCTGAATGAAAAGAATTATCTCAAATGGTCACAATTCGTCAAGACCTATTTGAAGGGTAAAGGAAGACTCGGCCATCTTCTCGGAACAGGTCCAACACCAGAAGATCCCACATTTAACACATGGGATGAGGCAGATTCAATGATCATGTCATGGCTTTGGGATTCAATGGATCCAACCATAAGCGATACATGTATGTTTCTCAAAACTGCAAAGGAGATTTGGGATTCTATTCGCATGACTTATTCAAAGGCTCGAGATGCAGCACAAGTATATGAAATCAAGGTAAAGACAAGTGCAACAAAACAAGGGAGCAAAACGGTGACGGAATATGCCAATTCCCTTCAAAATCTATGGCAAGAACTCGATCATTATCGAGTATTTGAGATGAAGTGTGCGGATGATGCTGCAACTCTAAAAACCTTCATTGAAAAGGATCGAGTATATGATTTCCTGGCAGGTCTTAATTCTGAATTTGACCAAGTCAGGATTCAAATACTTGGAAAGGAAGAAATCCCTTCATTGGAAGAGACGATCTCTCTAATCCGGACAGAAGAAAGTCGAAGGGGAATAATGCTAGAGCCTCAAGCTGTGGAAGGTTCAGCATTAGTAACTCGCAATGCGTCATCACAAGAAAGAGGAAAAGTGGATGCTTCAAGGCCTACATGGAGGGATAATCGAGATAGTTTGTGGTGTACCTACTGTAAGAAGCCAAGGCATACAAAGGAACGTTGCTGGAAGCTGAATGGCAAACCAGCAACCTCAAGCCGAGAGTGGGGAAACAAAGGAGGACAGCCAAGGCCCCAGGCTCATCTAATTGAACAGACCAGCCAGCAAATCAGTCACAGTGAAGGGCAGGTGAAAGAATCCTTCAGTAGTGAGGAAATAGAAAGAATTAAAGGGCTTTTAGGGTCTCTTGATAAACCCTCCGGTGCTTGTTCCTTAGCACTCTCAGGTAAGTCTCCATTCTCTTTTAGTCTAAATGCCTCAGAAAAACTTTCAAGTGAAGCTTGGATAATAGACTCAGGTGCCACTTGATCACATGACTCACACTTCACATTTTTTTATTACCTACACCCCATGTCCAAGCAATAGGAAAATAGTTGTGGCAGATGGTTCTATGGCCACTGTTGCAGGAGTTGGTGATATCTGTATTACATCTGTTCTCACTCTAAAAGATGTCCTCCATGTGCCGAAACTATCAGCCAATCTAGTCTCCATACAAAGGCTCACCAATGACCTCAAATGTTATGCAATCTTTTACCCTACCTACTGTGTTTTTCAGGAACAGGATTCGGAGAGGAAGATTGGACTTGCTAAGGAAAAGAATGGGTTGTACTATCTTGAGATGCCGAGGATTTCAAAGAAAGTCATGAACAATTCACCATTGTCATTTCTTAGTGCTTCAAATAAGGATGTCATTTGGCTTTACCATTTTCGTTTTGGTCATCCATCTTTTCGTGTCTTAAATATCATGTTTCCTTCTTTGTTTAAAGGATTAGATATGAGTCAATTCCAATGTGATACTTGTGAATTTGCTAAGCACACCCGTGTATCTTTTCCTATAAACAACAAAAGAAGTTCTCATCCTTTTGATTTGATTCACAGTGACATTTGGGGACCTTCCACAATTCCAAATATCTCAGGGGCTCGCTGGTTCGTTTCTCTAATCGATGATTGCACTAGGGTCACATGGATATTTTTACTCAAACACAAATCTGATGTAAGTAATATTGTTCCTAATTTTAATTCTATGGTTCAAAATCAATTTGGAGTTAAAATTAAGAGCTTTAGATCAGATAATGCTAGAGACTACTTTAATCAAACCTTGTCAACCTATTTCCAAAAGGAAGGGATCATCCATGAATCATCTTGTGTAAACACACCACAGCAGAATGGGGTGGCTGAAAGGAAAAATGGTCATTTGCTCAACACTACTCGAGCATTGTTGTTTCATGGAAATGTCCCTAAGTCTTATTGGGGGGAAGCCGTCCTTACATCTACATACATGAGTAATAGATTGCCATCAAGAGTATTAGATTTCAAAACTCCTATGGCAGTTCTTTCTAGCTTTTATCCCCATTTCAGGACAGCAAATAATCTCATACCTAGAGTCTTCGGTTGCACCTCATTTGTACATGTTCATAATCAGCAAAGGGGAAAACTAGATCCTAGAGCAATCAAGTGTGTCTTTCTTGGTTACTCCTCTACACAAAAGGGGTATAAATGTTATCATCCTCCTTCTCGAAAGACCTATATATCAGTCGATGTTACATTTGTAGAAAACAAACCTTACTTTCCACAGTCTAATCTTCAAGGGGAGAAGTCATTAGTTGAAGATAAAGACTTTGATGGCTTTATTCTTGACTTACCTCCTAATAATCTTCCAATCCGAGCTCCCACTTCTGATCAATCAACTCTTGACCAATCAGCCTCCAACTCTAATCAACGAGCTCCTCATGAATCAGTTTCGATGAATCAGTTCGTGCTACTTCAATCCCGGACTCACTCTCTACGATTGAGCCTATTCCGGAACAAGAGTCCACTCCCATATCTCCCCGTATTTATGACTCTATGAGATTTCCTCAGGTATACTCAAGAAAGACAGCTGTTCCAGACCAAACACAAGTTCAAGATTCCCATCCGAGTTTTGCAAATGAAATTCCGGTAAGTTCTGACTCTTCTTTGCATAAACAACAATTGATATTCCAGAAAATGACTCGCATCTTCCCATTGCTGTTAGAAAAGGTACTAGAGAGTGCACAAAGCGACCCTTATATCCTCTATCTCACTATGTGTCACTTGACCGCCTATCACCATCTCATAAAAATTTCATTGTGAGTCTAAACACCTTTTCTATTCCAAATACTTTATCTGAGGCATTGTCTAAAGAAGAATGGAGGAATGCAATGAGAGAAGAAATGGATGCACTAGAAAAAAAACCAGACTTGGGAGATTGTCGAAAAACCTAAGGGAAAGAATCTTGTGGGTTGCAAATGGATTTTTACCTTGAAATACAAAGCTGATGGTTCTCTTGAGAGATATAAAGCATGATTGGTGGCAAAGGGTTATACTCAGACTTATGGAGTAGATTATCAAGAGACATTTGCTTCGGTGGCAAAGATGAATACTGTGAGAATTCTACTCTCTTTGGCAGCTTATTTTAATTGGCAACTTCAACAGTATGATGTGAAGAATGCATTCTTACATGGAGACCTAGAAGAGGAGATCTACATGAGTATTCCACCGGGATTTGAAGGAGAAAAGACAACAAACAAAGCATGTAGACTACGGAAAGCACTATATGGGCTCAAGCAATCACCTAGAGCCTGGTTTGGGAGATTTTCCAGAGTTATGAAAGCTTCAGGCTACAAACAAAGCCAAGGTGATCATACTCTCTTCATTAAGCATTCGGCAAGAGGGAGAGTGACAGCACTTCTAGTGTACGTCGATGATATTATTGTCACGGTGACGATGATGAGGAGAAACAGCAGCTAAAGCAGTGTTTGATTAAAGAGTTTGAAATAAAAGAGCTAGGAAGACTCAAGTACTTTCTTGGCATTGAAGTTTCTTACTCTAGACAAGGAATTTTTGTCTCACAACAGAAGTATGTGACTGATCTTTTGAAGGAAACTGGAAAACTAGGTTGTAAACCAGTAGCCACACCTATTGAGCCTAATAAAAAGCTTGGGGATGCAAAGGAAGAACCTGCTGTAGATCGAGAAATGTATCAAAAATTGGTCGGGAAACTCATCTATTTGGCTCATACTAGGCCTGATATTGCCTACTCAGTAAGTGTGATTAGTCAATTTATGCATGACCCAAGAGAATCACACTTACAAGCCGTCAATCGAGTGCTACATTATTTAAAAGGAAGTCCCGGAAAAGGAGTCCTATTCAGAAGAAATCAAAAACTGGTGCTGCAAGCTTATACGATGCTAACTATGCAGGATCCATGGTGGATAGAAGATCAACATCTGGTTATTGCACATTTCTTGGCGGAAATTTAGTGACTTGGCGGAGTAAAAAACAGAATGTAGTTGCAAGATCAAGTGCTGAATCAGAATTTCGAGCAATGGCCCAAGGAATATGTGAGCTATTATGGCTTAAAATCATCCTAGAAGACTTGAAAATCAAGTGGGAGGGTCCTATGAAGCTGTATTGTGACAATAAATCAGCAATTAATATTGCTCACAATCCCGTACAGCATGATGGGACGAAGCATATTGAAATTGACAGGCATTTCATCAAAGAAAAGATAGAAGATGGGTTGATCTGCATGTCCTATATACCTTCCGGAGATCAACTAGCTGATGTGCTAACCAAAGGACTTAATGGTGGGATCTTTCACGAAATAGTCTCCAAGCTGGGAATGGAAGACATCTATTCCTCAGCTTGAGGGGGAGTGTTGAATTATCCTGATTTTTAGGATCTGATTATTAGGAATATTCAATCCTGATTTTTGGGTCCTAATTATTAGGAAATAGCTGTAAATAATTAGTTAGGAAATGATTTATTAGTATCCCTTGATTTGTGGGATTATAGCCGTATTTTACAGATCTGTTTTTTTCCTAGTTAGTGCTTGTAGAAGTCTTATAAATAGCTTTGTAATCCTGGTACAAAAATATAGAGAATTATCACAATTCTTTTCTCTAAATTCTACAGTTTCCATCCAAGGATGTGGTGAGATTCTACGCGAGCGATGCACAAAACAGACCGGCCCCAATTGGCACCTCATCCACAAAATCCCACAAGTTCATATCATTTTAGCAGATAGATGAGTAAGCTGAAGCTTTTGAGCATAACTACACTAGAGGGGTGCCAAGAATAACCCACCCTTCTTCTTTCATCATCATCTACTTCCCCAGCCCCTTTGTTGTCTTGTCTGCACCTCCATTGCCTCTCCACTCCGTCGTCCTATTCCCTCTTTTTTGTTACATCGCCGCTCCTTCTGCTCTCATGCGACGCCATTGCCCACTCCGTGTTTCCCACCAGAGCCTTCCCTCTTGTTGACAAGGACAGGGTACGGAGAAGAGTTACGTGATTTCTTGGAAGTACAATCTGGTAAAGTATCTTGATACTATAACTCGATTGGTCCATTTAAACCATGTCAATAGTAAGGTTACGAATTAGGGAATGTCTGCTTTGAAATAGGATGGGTTAAGGTGGATTTTTTTTTTTTCTCCTGTAATTTTTGTGGATTCAAGATGAGTAGAAATCTCTGTTCTCGACAGGTTAGATATAATAATTGTGGTTAGCGGAGTCAAGATGAAAGTTGGAGTATCGGGATTGTGAATTTGGTTCTTAGATGGATTCAATGTGGTTAACCTTAGACGATTTCATCATGTTGCGATGATAATGTCTTGGAAAATACTCGAAAATTGGCTGCGTTTCATTTTTTAAGTTGGCGATTCAGTGAAGTTGAGAGCAGATGGTTTTGTTTACTTGTAAAATTGAACAAACGGAAACAAGAGCCCTTTGAGTGCTCAGAATGCTGTTGAATGGAAATGCTGCATTAATTATAGTTAAGAGTACATTACTATTGTCAATACATGGGAGTCATATTTGTGATCCGACTGGAATGAATAGGGGAGTTCGCTCCTGAAAAGCAGGGGTTCGTCAAGATACTATTTGGTTCTTGATGTTATGAGAAGTTGATCGATTTGGGAATTCTGATGTTGATAGGTGAGACTTCAAGAGTTGTTCAATGAAGAAGGGTGTGAGGCAAAGCTATGGTTGAATGAAGACAGAAAGCCTTACATGTACATTGTAGACTTGTATCTCAAGACTCCATCTAAGGACGGTCCTGCCACAGGAAAGGAGATATCTTCGCTGGAGGCAGTGGTGGAGAACGGATTGTTCTTGGACATGGCAACCCCTGTGATTATGGGGAACGTGGAAAGACTGTCCAGCAGTCTCCGTTCCTCTCTCCGGACCTTGTGGATCTTCCATTGCCGGAAGCTGAGGGATTTACCCCAGGATGGCCTGCCTCCCTCCCTCCCTAGAACGACTCTGGATCTTCAAATGTGGAATTCTGCAGAAGCGATGCACGAAACGGTATCGGCACCTCATCTGCGAAACCCCAGAAGTTGTATTATGGGGTATAATAAATTTCTGAGCTGGCTCTTTGAAAAGGGTTCGTATTTTAATTTTAGACCAACAATTATATGTGTACTTAACAAGTGTGTTTTTTCTGTTTCAGTAGATTGTTAGTGATCAGCTTTTGGGCGTAATGAGGGTCGTCTCCTTTCCCCTTGTTGTCTGCACCTCAATTACCTCTTCTTCCACTCTCCACTCCATCGTCCTCACCTCCATCTCCCTGTTTGTCATGTCGCCACTCCTTCAGCTCTCCCACGACAAGGACAAGCTATGGAGAAGTGTCTATTACACTTACAATCTCGTAAGTGGTCTCATTACTGAACTCCATTAGTCCATTTAAACCATCTCAGTAGTAGGTTATGTATTAGGGCAAGGGCAAGTCTGCTTTGAAACAGGGAGGTGTCGAAAAGACGGATTTTTTCCCGTAATTGTGAAGTTATTGCGCTAGGAAGTGATTGCTTTGTGGATTTAAGATGAGTGTAGTAGGACTCTTCAATCATGAAAAGATGTTCTTAGATGGTTTCGATGTGGTGACCGTTAGACAATTCATCTCGTTGCGAAGATAATGTATTGAAAAAAAACACGAAAATCGGCTGTGTTTCATTTTTAAGTCAGCAATTAAGTGAAATTGTGGATGGTTTTGTTTACTTGTGAAATTGAACACACAGAAAGAAGAGCCTTTTAAATTCCCAGAATAGTGTCGAATAGAAATTCTGCGTTAATTATAGTTTAAGAGGACAACATGTTGTCAATACATGGTAGTCATATTTGTGATCCGAGTGGAATTGACAAAGGATTTCGCTCCTGAAAAGCAGGGGTTCGTCATGATACTATTTGGTTCTTGATGTTGCGGGAAGCTGTTCAATTTGGGAATTCTGATGTTGATAGGTGCAACTTCAAGGGTTGTTCAATGAAGAAGGGCATGAAGCAAAGCTGGGTTGAATGAAGATGGGAAGCTTTGTGTGATGGATGACTCAAATTACATTGTAGATTTGTATTTCAAGACTCCAATTAAGGATGGTCCTGCAACAGGAAAGGAGATGTCTTCGCTGGAGGGAGTGGAGAAGGATGGGTTATTCTTGGACATGGCAATCGCTGTGATTATGGGGAATGTGGAAAGACTGTCCAGCTATCTCCCTTCCTCTCTCCGGACCTTATGGATCTTCCATTGCTTGAAGCTGAGGGAGTTACCCCAGGATGGCCTCCCTCTCTCCCTAGAAAGACTTTGAATCTTCGGACGTGGGATTCTGCAGAAGTGATGCATGAAACAGTATCAGCACCTCATCCACGAAATCCCAGAAGTTGTATTATGGGGCATAACAATTATGAGCTGGCTTTTTGAAAATTATGTGTACATAACAAGTTTGTTTTTCTTTTCAGCAAATTTTTAGTGAGCTGAAGCTTTTGGGCGTAATGAGGGTTCGTCTCCTTCCCTCCTTATTGCTTGCACTGCAGCTCAATCACCTACCTCTGCTTCTTCGACTCTCCACTCTGTCAACCTCACCTCCATTTCCCTCTTTGTCATGCCACCGCTCCATTAGGTCTCCCACAACGAGGACAGGATTCGAAGAAGTGTATTGCATACTTGGAAGTACAATCTGGTAAGTGGTCTCATTACTGAACTCCATTGGTTCATTTAAACCATGTTGGTAGCAGGTTAGGTATTAGGGCACGTTTGCTTTGAAGTAGTGGGGAAATAGTGAGGTGGAAAGGCGTTTTTCTTTTTGGTCAATAATTATGAAGTTAGTGCGCTAGGAAGTGATTGCTTTGTGGATTTAAGATGAGTGTAGTAGGACTCTTTGATCATGAAATGATGTTCTTAAATGGATCCAATGTGGTGAACGTTGTTAGACAACTCCTAAATTCGGCCGTGATTCATTTTTAAGTCGGCAATTGAGTGAAGTTGTGAGCAGATGGTTTTGTTTACTTTTGTAAAATTGAACACACGGAAGCAAAAGTCTTTTTTAAGTACTCAGATACTGTCGAATATAAATTCTGTGTTAATTGTGGTTTAAGAGGATGATACGTTGTTGATACATGGGAGTCATATTTGGGATCCGACTTTAATGGACGGAGGATTTCGCTCCTGAAAAGCAGGGGTTCATCATGATACTATTCGGTTCTTGATGTTGCAAAAGCTGATCGATTTGGGAATTCTGATAGTTGATAGGTGCGACTTCAAGAGTTGTTCAATGAATAAGGGTGTGTGAGGCAAAGCGACGGTTGAATGAAGACAGGAAGCCTTATGTGACGGATAACTCAAACTACATTGTAAACTTGCATTTCAAGACTCCAATTAAGGACACCCGCTACAGGAAAGGAGATAACTCCGCCGGAGGGAGTGGTGGACCACGGGTTGTTCTTGGACATGGCAACAGCTGTGATTATTTTCAGTAAAACCGGCGTAGATGTGAAGGCGAAGTAACATTTTTGCCCAGTAGTCACCTTGGTGAGAATTGTAATCTTCATTAGATTCAAATAGATTGTATCTCGCATCTCTTTGATGTGTAATCATGTTAAATTTGTTCTAAACAACTCAAATGTCCAGATGGGTCCTCCCCTGCTTTTAAGTGTAAATAATTCAATTTGCGGCAGCCGTTGTAATGCACATTGTCAAGCCATTTCGAATATACTCTGCTCATCAGTTTCTGCTGTTATGATAGAAAATTGCATTGGTGGTTGTGACTTGTGAGTACACTCTGTCGACTGTCCCGTATTGTTTACTATTTAATGTCGCTAGTGAGACTATGGAAGTGATTCAACTGAAGGGAGACGAAAACCAGGGGTTTCTGGTGTGAATCGATTTGGCCTTCAATTTTGAAACATTATTGCATTTGATACACGTCAATACTCTTTTGTTTGAGTTTCTTCTGAGGAAACTGATATTCACAAATACTGGCTATTGGTATAGAAATGGATAGAGTGCAACTAAAAGATGGACCTGCTAATTGAGGATGTTGAGATTTCTAGTTTTATTTTCAGAATTCAGCAATATATCATGGATTCATCCTTGTTATCTGCCATTCTCTCTGTTTGCTATTATATGGGCTATCAGTTTTTTATGATTTATCACCTTAATCTGTGACTAATATTTATCAACATCAGAATCTCTCTGCGAATATCAAATCTTTCTATGAAATTATCCAGAGATGATGCAATGAGCCTGGCTAAACACAAGGACTCTCCCCCAAGATACGACTCATGATGCAATGCTCTGCCTAGGGCGTTGATAGCTCTGTTTGCAGGCTGAAAACTGAAAGAAAAGCGAAGAAATGTGCCATCAAGATGTTTTGCAAAATGCCAGTTTCGTTTGATCCTAGAATGGTTGCAATCTTCAGAAGCCTCAGTGAAAGGAGGAGTGAAAGCACTGGTCTCTCTTATACCTGTGATATAGTGTAGGGTACTGTCGAACCAGACAACACACATGTTTCTATGACAATTTTACACAAGAATATCAAATAAAGAAGAAAGTGCAACTTAGGCCATTGCACGAATGGAAATTTGAGTATAATCTTTACGTCTTTAGTACAACTCCACATGAAGCCTCGGTCTCATGATGATGCCCTCTTCCTAGTTCCATGGAACCAAAGCCATAGATGCTGAAGATGGTCAGCCACAGCAACTTCCCGAGTAGGAACATGTGCGCTGATGAGAAACAAGATACTAGGCATAAGGTTTGGTAAAAACTTCACTGGATTTTAGTTCATAAATGCCCTGTTTAATGTTCTTTAAGGAAGTCGATGACTTGGATTGTCTTCATTCAAACCCAAATGCACTGTCAAAGGCTGTTGTAGGAGGTGTGACTATGTAAATGTGACTGTTAATAGCTGCCATTTCAGATTGATCTACATGAGCTTCTCTTTTTTGACTTAATCCAAACCTTAGGAAGCAAGTAACCCGTTCTTTGGAAAACTTGTTTGGGCCATTGGAAAAAGATAAGATCAAGAGAGAGACCTTTTTAGAATCTCACCTTAACTTCCGCTGTCTGAATCTGTGGTAGATGAGTTGGAAACTTTTATTCCGAGCTTTTTACAGCCATTACTGATTGTGCCTTCAGAGAATCCAACACAAGACATGTCAAAAGGAAGGTATGCGTGAGTGGAAAAACTGGAAATTAGTATGAATTGCAATCTTGAGTCTGAGTTTATATCTTACAATCACTGAAGCATGGCAAGATGCTAACATGCACGAGAATTGTGTAACCGGCATCGCACTGGCAAGTGTGCTCATAAGTTAAGGCTTCGTGCATGTCCTTCCTCCACAACATATCCAGTAGCAAGCTACCCAGAAATTCCTTTAATATGACTTATGTACCAAAAGGATGAGGGAGTTGAAGATGATTTACGATCGAAGACGGATGTGTTATATGGAACGGATGGGACTTGGGGAGGCCTGGGCATGCAGGAGTGCTCAACAGAACCTGCATGAAAGAAGATTTGCAACTTAAGCCTATGTCCACAAAAGCAAAACACAAGCTTCATGTTCTAGGATTAGTTTTTTGTTTATCTTCCCAGAGTCGCATCATCCATATAATTTGCCATTTAACTGGAGCGAAAAATTGGCGAGTTACACCTTTTTTTCCCATTCTACTGCAGAAAACTAGTCAAATGATTTCTTACTTAAGGCAAAGTGTTTGCTTTATTTACTATTACAATTATTGCAACCTTGTAAACACAGATGGAACTTGAGGTCATCTTCATGGTCGCGGCACATCTGCTTCCAACCCGCTTCATACTGGCATTTGAAGCCAAATAGAGCGCTGGCATTCACGATGCACGTCCCCTTTCCACTTTGCACTTCGCCACATAGCTCCTCCACATCATCGATCCAAACCGAGCAAGAAAATCAGTCTGCCATATGTTGTAATTATTCTTGGATGCGATGCAGATTGATCAACATTGATTCAAACCGATGCAGGTTGTTGAGGTGGTAAATTTTCAAAAAACTCTTCGACAAGTGCTTGTTTTTTCTTTCCTTCGAATTCTTGTTCGGAGGCATATTTCTTAATTCTTATTCCCTTAACTCTCTCAGTGGCGGGAGGCGTGGGCCAGAGCTCAAGCTCGGCCTTCACCAGAGATGCGGTAGTTGGGGCTTAGTTGAATGCAATGAGCGATTTATCTTTGCGTAACTAAGCATGAGCTCGATCTCCAGCTTCGTATAATAATAGCTGTGTAAAGTTACTGGTTCATGCTGGCATTCAACGACAAGATCGGAGGGTTCGCAATACACTTGATGATGGGCAACGGACCTTGCCAGACAATTGAATCGGGTTCATGATCATGTACTCATTCACCTTCTTCTTCACAAACTTTCGGCCTAATTCCACCACATTTGGCGGTTCCTGCCGAGATCTTCCCAGTGCAGATCAGGTCGACGTGTCTTGGCATATATGCCGCAGCTGGCAAGGCTGGGTCCTTGGTGGATGCATTCGGTTTTGTGCATGCAGTGGATAGGATTGGTGTTAAGAAGACCTTGATCACACCTGGCGTGACCAATTTCTTTGGGATAGTCTTCATCTTCTTGGTGCCAGAGTCGAAGGGCCATTCGCTTGAGGAGATCTCTGGAGAGCATGAGGAAGATAATGCAGCTGAGTTGAGGACTGTCCCTGTTTAAATAGGCCTCAAAGTCTTGACATATGAGATTTCTAGCAGACTTTATCAATGTAAACTAGCCCTGGTACAGTTTTAGACCGTATTAGCTCTGAAAGTTGCCTTTTTGGGCCTCTGATCATGTTGACCTTTGTCGAATAGATTTATGCCACCATCGTTAAAGCTTGAACCATGGTCATTGAAGTAGAGGCAGATGTATCTCTGTGGTCATGTAATCTCATCTTGACAAATTAATCTAAGGTCTTAGGCCAGAAATAAATTCACATAACTTCCTATTCCTGCTTGCAATTTCCTTCTTGTACTTCCGGCCTACTGCACTGATAGTTAGATCTTCTATCATCGATCATAGAGAGAGAAGTCCCTTTCATCTTAAGTTTCCGTGCTTATCACCAGTCAAATTCATGAAACTTCCAGCCGGATAGTTTTGATTCATACAGAAGAATAGCAATGTATAAGTATCCACTTGACGGAGAAATAAAATTGATGATGATTGCGATAAAAGACCAGTCCTCAAATCCTGACTAATTTGAAGTGGAGCTTCAAATTCGCACACAAGCACGAGTTCTGCTCAAATGAGAATTTTGGAAGATCGAGCTTTGAAGGCAAAGTATGCATGCACAGTTCCTTTGAGACGACCATCATCGTCTTGGGGTGGGCCTCAAGAAGCATCTTGTTTTCCACTTGCAATGAACGACACCTTGAAGAATCCATCTCTCGCACAAGAAAGGAATAGCATATTGTGAGCCAACTCTTATACTTTAAAATCTGACATCATTCCCATCCAATGTATAAACGTGTAAAGACAGGCTTAAAGCAATGCAAAGTCCCCAATTAGGGACATAAAAGGGGAAATAAGGATCAAGAGAGTAGCAGAATTGAAAAGAGAGACGTGCAATCAATTTTTCACTCGATTTTCTCACTACATGACTTCTCTACCTGAAAACAACAAATTATTTCACAACCTCGTAACTTATTAAAGCTTAAATTGAAGCAATTCATGCACCCGCTGCATTAATTCCTCAGTTCAATAACTCTTATCAATTTCAAGCCTTCCCAGCTTTGCCCTTTAATGGCATAGATGAAGGCTCCTCATGACCATCTTTAGAAAGGTACATTGACGTTCCAAGAAACAAGATCTTAAAGCAAGTAACAAGCAAATCACGTGGTCAAAGGGAAGCTACATATTGATCATATGGCAAGTGGCTTCAGCTTATGTGCTATGCTCATCCTACAGATATACTCTCCAACCCCTGAAATCCAAAGCTTCAGTCATCTTCATATCTAAACAGAAGAAGGCAAGGAAGGGGTTTTTGTCCAAAGCTGGAAAATTTTTGAGAAATAGATAGCGTGGACAACCATTGCAGCTTTTAAGCAATGCAGATCCCATGCCATCATCAGTTCTTAGTCAATCATGATCTGTGCGAAAATTAAGATGTTGTAGGAAAATGTTGGGCACAATTGAAGAACATTAACATCACTATCCATTGAAAGCAGGCAATAACCATTTTTATTTCCCATGAATGGTCAGTACGCAAGTTCAACAATTCAAATCTGCTCCTATAAACCCCCCCCCCCCCAAAAAAAAAAAAGAAAAAAAAAACAAAAGGAAAAAAGTAAAAAAAAAGCTGATACTTAAAGTTTTTGTTCAGTGTACTGTTAGAGCCAAACCAGCAGAGGCAAATTCTTACCATATCATGAAAATGTTTAGCAGAAACCAGAAGCAACTTATAAAGCAAATCAGGACGCATCACTAAACCAGTAGACATGCATTCTATAAATGCATTTGAAATGGAGTGCAAGTGATCCCAAATCAAAAATCACCACTCATTTAGTATTTACCATCAGACCTAGAGAGACAAACATAGATAACAATCAACAAAACATATGCAATGATTTCACCTCCCCACCGCGAGTCTTCCAGGCAACGCTGCAAACTTTACTAGACTGAATAGTCTCTGTTTCAATCAGAAGACATAGATAGC
Source organism: Eucalyptus curtisii (assembly GCA_017140595.1). NCBI lineage: Eukaryota > Viridiplantae > Streptophyta > Magnoliopsida > Myrtales > Myrtaceae > Eucalyptus > Eucalyptus curtisii. The sequence continues at coordinate 14,041,029 of CM029504.1, forward strand.
CCGATGATGAATTCATCCGCCTCCTGCAGATTACCACGAAAGCATTACTCAGAGACGTCCATATCTAGCTTACTGACAATAACAGAGTCAAAGTTACAAACTCGAGGATGCCATAAAAACCGACAAAGAAGAAGAGTTTCGACCCCCTTCTCTGCAATGTCCTTAAAAGACGCTAACCTTACCGTTAAATTCATTACTGAGCGCATCTGGCGAATGCGCAAACAGTTCATAGATCACAGCAGCGAGAAAAGGCAGACATCGGAGCTTACCGTCGGGGGTCAAAAACAAAAAAGCATTTGCTGGAGCAACGCCGGTGCGAGAAAAATCCCAAATTTACGCCGAGGGAGAAGAACCCACCTCGTCAGCTTGGGTCCATCTTACGGCGCAGGGCATTAGGGGGGGGAAAAGGAAATTCCGTTCTTTCGGGAACTGCAGCGGCACGAATAGACCGAGGAGCATCGAAGAAGAGAGAATGCGGAAGTCGGGGTCTTTCCCAAGAATTTGCAGGCTCCCTGACCGTAATCGGAACGGCCCATTCGGGCTTGGGAAGAGCGCCTCGCTGCCATCGGTGGGACATTCCACGACGAGCCCGCGCCTTGTCGCCCCGTTGCTTCGACAAGCTGCTATCGCTGTCTCTTGGGCGAACTGCACCGACTTGAACGACGCTAACCTCGGCCGAACAGGAGTGAAGCTTGCGGATGAAGGACTTGAAACTTGCGGACGACGGAACCTGGGAGAGAAGAAGGGACGGCCGCGATTGAAGCTCGCGAGGAGCGGCGGAGGACCGGAGCGGCGCGGCGGAGGATCGGGCGAGAGCGATCTGCTTAAGCGGCGGGAAAGAAGAAACAAAACGTGAGAAATTTGAGAGTCCAAGTTCAATTTTTGAGATTTTCTTTAAATTTTTTACCTAATTGCAAATTTGACCAAATTAACTCCATTCTTATAGCTGGAAAATGTTCATCCGCGAACATTTGGTCGGCTGGCAAGTCCACTGAGCTTTTTCTTCAGAAGATGATCCACTTTAGATTTTTGTTTGAAATTTTTTTCATAGATTATATCATAATGTATACTTATTTTGATTTAGCATATATTTAGAGATCTCGAAATTGTAAGTTTAGGTTATTTTAGATAAATGAATATTGAATCTTCCAATGGTAGGTAATAATAATTTTCAAAATTACATAAAGTGTGTGTACTTATTAGTAACTAGTGTGGCATTGCTTAGAGATCTCAAATTGTAAGTTTTTTTTTTTTTTTTTTTGGGGATGAATATAGTGCCGCAATTTAGCAGGTGCAAATAAGTACTAAGAAACCAACGTCAAAGGCTGTCTACTGCCGTTGGAGGAGGGACAATATTGAACTGCATGGTCATCAATAGGTACTGATTATGAAGGATGAACTTCTCTTTTTAATTGAAATTTTAGAAAGCAAGTAACCTGTTCTTAGGAAAAAACTTGTTTTGGCCTCAGAAAAAGATAAGATCAAGAGAGAGAGAGGTCTTTGGAATCTCACCATAACTTCCGCCGTCTGATCCTGTGGTAGATGAGTTGGAAACTTTTATTTTCCGAGCTTTCCATAGTCGTCACCGATTGCGCATTCGGAAAACCCATCACGAGACATATTAAAGGAAAGCATGTGTGAGTGGAAAAACCAGGAATTTGTATGTATTGCAATCTTGAGTCTTTGAATTTATATCTTACAATCACTGAAGCATTGGAAGACGCTGACATTCATGAGAATCATGAAACCGGCAAGTGTGCTCGTAAGTTGCGAAGTGAAGATGATTTACAATCAAAGAAGGATGTGTTGTATGGAACGGATGGGACTGGCAGAGGTGCGGGAATGCAGTAGTACTCAACAGAACCTGCACAAAGAGAAGATTTGCAACTTAATCTTATGTCGATAAAAGCACCACAATTCATACGAACCTCAAACATATGGCTCTGAAAGTTTGAAGTTTATGTGAGTTAACGCGCAGAGTTTGCACATGAAAGTCTCGAGCTTCACGTTTGCGGATTAGATTTTTCTTATCTTCTCAGAGCCGCATCATCCATGTATTTCGCCATTTTTGTCACACTTTTTTCCCCTTCTACTGCAGAGAACTAGTCAAATGATTTCTTGCTTTGGTTTATCTGCTGTTACAATTCCTGCTACCTAGTGAACACTGAGAGTGATTAGGAAAGAGTAAGCTCCCAATTTGGAATGACACGGGGAAGGAACTTGAGGTCATCTTCATTGTTGAGGCGCGTCCACTTCCAACCCGCTTCGCACTGGCATTCGAAGCCAAATAGAGTGCTGGCATTCAGGACGCATGACCCCTTTCAACATTGCACTTCACCGCATAGCTCGCCTGCAAAATCGATACTGCTAGAAACATCTTAGAGTACTCATGAAACTCTAAATCAAGAACTGCTAGGTTATGTTAGCCATTTCCTTGGCCCATTGTGCTCTCAAAACCTCTAATTCATGACGTTCTCCCCCATCCCCATCGAGCGACGCTCGTGGCACTCTTGACTCTGAGTCCTTTGCTTGCCCCAATTGCATGCTTCCGTCGGATCATCGGCTCCCTCCAAGCTTGGCGGTTATTCCATCTCCCACAATGTTTAATATTTTCCTTCTTGACTACACGGTTGCACGACTTTTTGATCCCCAACTGCTCCAAAAGTGACTCCCTCTCTGCTCGGCCAACTCCAATTTACCTGACAAGTCCTTCATTACATATGGATCGGCATCCCCTCTTACTTTTCAAGAATTGTTCAAACGGTTTTATAATTCATGTGTTGGAAGTAAATTGAACATCTACTAATAGTTCGGAGATCACGCTAAACAAATTGAATATCCAGGGATGACATTGCACATGAGACAAGGTTCAGGTCCGTCAAATGGGTAGATATGGATTGGATTCGAATTGGGTCAATTAAATGTTGTTTCTTCTGATTTGTAACTTATTGCACCCTCAATTGGCCAGTTAGCAAATACCAGCGGCCATTCGAATGGCTGGAATCATCCTTTGATTACTGAAAAAAGGGCACATGTCTGTGAGGTGTGCAAACAAAGCAAAACATGAGTAAAATCTAAATTTAAAAGATAATACCCATGATAAACTTATAATACAAAGAGATTCGAAAGTGAGAAATTGGATGTGAATGAACTTTGGATATATTAGTTGTTAGGCTTTTAGCTACAAACATCTTACTCGAAATTTTAATCATCATATTTGATTTATTGCAATGTTATATTTACGTTAAACATAGGCATAAATGCAATGTAAGTCGGAAAAGATCAAGTCCGAGTCAAATGAAAAGGTTCATGGCTGAGGATCTCGAATGACAAAACCGCAACAAGAAATCAATATCGAAAGAGAACTGATGAATCTGTGCGTTTAAGGATTCTCAACTAACAACAATGGAGGCGGATTGTGGCCTATGAATGAATGAAGACTAATGCCAGATCAATTCTCAATTCAGAATTCCATCCTTCTTTCATCAGTTCATTGTATCAGCAAATGAACTATAATTTTATTCCACAACAAGATCAGTGTGATTCCAAAAAATTCAACATGTGGACTCAATAAAAAAGCATCGGATTCAATTTAGCTCCATACAAGGGATTCTTGGCCCAATCCAGCAGTACTCAGAATCGAATTTATGTCGCGAGAACACTAAATGTATCGAAGTGCATAGCTCCTAGAATCATTCTTAATGCAAGACAACAGAACTTAGGGAATGCCTATACAGCAAAAAACGATCAACATACATCCATATACAACGAGGAAACCGACGAAATTCCCTGTTAATGAGCTAATTTCATAACTGGAAGGTCTCGGTTAAGAACACGTTAGGCAATTAAACATTGTAGTATAGCAAATTTCTCTACTCAATGCTAAATATAAAGGAGAATGACCTCGGCTTTTATTTCTTCCAAAATGATCTAGCTTAGGAATATCGCCAACTATGTAGCAGGCGCTTGACCGGTGAACAAAATGAAACAGAAATGGAGAGAGATTCACAGCCAACGTAAAACACAATCGACACGGAACATTCAAGGTTCTCATGATAAGCTTCATAAAGTCACAATTTCCATAGCGATGGAATTAAGAATTCTCGGTTTCTACCACGGTAAAACAGAGCATGAAGAAATATACCTTGAAGCGTAGGTGCTGACCCCCCCGCCGTCACCGGAGGCAATGAGGATGATGATCGGACCCGGGGAAGGAGAAACGAACAATCTCCGAGGACGTCGAAGACGCTGGCTGGAAAACAGGGGCGAACGAAGCACTTCCAGTGGCCGAGATGCTGGTGGTGTTCGGCGGTGGCCTGCGGCTGCGATCACTGACAGAGAGGGCGGCAAAGATTCAAAGAGGAAAAATCGACAGAGAATTGCTACTCAATACGATAATTCCTTCTCTGTACTCCCTGCTCTGCTCTCTGAGATTCAAATGCAAAGAGTGTGTGTTGGTCGGCAATCGGAGACGAGTGGCGTGCTACTAGTGGACTGGAGGTGGCCGTGTGTATGGAGAGGGATTCGCGACCATCTCGAGTTCGTTTCCAACGTTCGAATTGAGAGAGGACCGGGCTCGATCCAAATCTTTATGGGTTCCATCGAATTGGGCTTAATGGGTTTTATTAGAATTTTATGGGCCTCGTGCAGCCTGGGCTTCTCTTGTGGATCTGATGGATTGAGTAGAATTGGGCCAGTTCATTGATGGGCTTGACGTGAGGTCTGGGCTACGCTTGTGGTCGGACCGGGTTGGGCTATAACAAGGTGATCAAACTGGGCTGGAGCGATGGGCTTTGATGGACCTGGTGCTTTATTTTATTTATTGTTTATTTTTCATCATTATGTTTTCCATTTTCCATTTTTTATTTTATTTTCTATAATAGTGTTTTTTAAACAAAAAATGCATGTTTGACTTTTTGGCGAAAATTCAGATGTTAATACCGTTGTGACACAAATGGACCTTTCCCAAAATATCCCGAGTAATCAAATGATATGTTATTATATTTATTAATCCAAATTTGATGAGATTGACAAATGTCAAAATACTAGAAACTTAGAACTCTCCGTAAGTTGGCACATAGAAAACACACATAGATTCAGTCTTTGGATAATGTGATAGACAAAACTAAATAAAGTGTAGAAGCAATATGATTTTTTTTTTTTAATAAGATCCAGTGTGCGATCTAGAGATCTAGAGATTCTTGAAATTTGAATACCTTGATCTAATAAATTTAATTTATGCGATACTCACTTGTGTAGTTGTGCCTATAAGTTAGGTGTGTTTTTCATGTAGTTGTATTGGTTGAACACTTGCGGTCTTAAAGACTAAAAGGATGTTTAATACCAAATTGCATCAGTACGGTCATCATCGTCGCTGTCATCGTCATTTTTAGGGTACGTTTAGGAAAGGCTTTCCCAAAGTCCCTTGGGCGTCCAAAGTTCTTTAGGCCAAATGGAGCGTGTTTGACAAAAATTTTTTGAACCCCATTTAACAAATGCAAGCCTTCCAAAGGTTGAAAGCTCATAACGGCTTAGGGGGTGCCTTGAGCTTTTTCCTTTTGGACATGCTGAACTATTGTTCATCTTCTTCTTCTCCATTGAACAAGATCGGTATGGCTACGAATGGTCACAGGCATAGGGCAGGCAATCACCAGCGAAGAGCAGGTGATTAGGTGACCCCCAACGACAGTCAAGCCAACCCAAATCTATCGTGTGTTCTCCGTGAAGGGCGGCCTGAGGTTGCGCAACTTCCGGTGACCTAGATTTGGATTGCTAATCATGCGAACCACCTTCGAGGACCTAAATCTAGGTCGTTGTGAGGTCACGCGCCTCCGGTGACCCAACGTGACCTCGCCAGGTGCGACATAGATCTGCGTTGTCCGAGGTCGCGTGACCTCACCAAGCGCGACCCACCTCCAGCGACCCGGATCTAGGTCGCATGAGAACATGCGGAGGTTGCAATCGCTTGGTTGTGCCCTCGTCAAGCGTCACCCGACCCTAGGCGGCCCTCGGAGACCACCAAGGGCCGCCTGAGTTCTTCTAACCTCATAGGTCGGCCATCGGTGACATATTTCAATCGTCAGCGGCCTCTTGCCCTAGCCGACCAACTTTTTTTATTTTTCTTTTGACGAATTTTTTGTTCTTTTTTTTAATCACAAAAATCTTTTGTAAATATAATCTTTCAAAATACCATTTTGCTCAAAGGTACTTCACAATGGACTTTCGGATTAACAAACACAATTTACATTTTGGAAAAACCCTTTAACTTAAAGTCTTTGGCATTTTTCCAAAAACTTTCCCCAAAAGTCCAACCAAACACACCAATACTCTCTTTCAGCATTTTGCTGGGCAAGAATTGAAGGAAGCAGTGACAATCAAAACTTATAAGATCTTAGATCTTAATACATATGGTCACCTAAAGATTAAGCCTTTCTTTTCTTCTTTCCATGATAGTGCTGCGTTTGGTTCAGTTTTCTCAAGGCACCTTTAGTCTACCAAGTTTTTAGGGAAATGTTGGGGTGTTTGGCAAATTTTTTGAAGTGGCTTTCACCTAAATGGTAACCTTGGGAATTCTGGAACTAGGGTTAATTAATTTTTTTTTCCAAAATGACCCTCACCAATTATTCAATTTTCCAATTTTCTCTCTCGTTGCTACCGTTCATCTTCTTTGCAATGGTAGTTGGCGAGGATCGATGAGGTGACATTTGACCGGCGAAGGGCCGACGAGGTCGTGCGACCCAACCCATGTCGCTTGGGGTTGTGCCACCCCGATGAGGGTTGTCTCGGTCGCCCAAGGTTGTATGACCTCAGCCAATGACCATTAATGCTAGATTTAGCTTGTTGGTGGCTTGAACCTTTTGGTGGCCCTAATGAAGGATTTGATTTCTTTTTAATCAAAAAATTATAGCTAACGTCCTTTACAATTTTTTATTTATCGAACACTACTTCACTCGGTGTTGCTTTACAAAAGATTTTCTTTTTTAATCAAATGCAATTTGCATTTCCTCAAATCTATTTTGGCTAAAGGCCTTTGTATTTCCCCAATGGGCTTTCAAAATACTAAACCAAATGTACCATAAATAGTTTAACTAAAGCGTTTGCAACTCTCACAAGTAATATTGCTTGAGTAAGCTCCTAGGCGAATGGTAAGCTAAGTCATGCTACAGACATGGGCAATAAAAGCGTTTTGGCACATTAAATGTTAGAAAGATTTCTTTTCAATACATTCGTGATTTGGGGATGGACTAGATGGCCTTTAGCCAATCCAACGAAACGAGAAATAATCGTTGGCAAGTGAAAGCTTGAAAAAGTAAGGCTCTTGGCAGAATAGGAAATGTCATTGCCCACTATAAGTTGACAACGATGAGATATTAGCATTATGAGCAGGAGAGTTCGCGACACTCCAAATCTCATGTGAGATGGTGAAGAACTTAAGGTGGAAGTTGAAACCAACTCCAAAAACCACAACCTAAGTACTTTTTTGGAGAGTTTTGACTCGTGTTGGATGCTCCCAGCCATTACATGTGTTTATTCAAATCGAATAAATTCGTTTCACAAAGTAAAATAAGGATAAGAAAGTACCTAAAGCTACCGACCAAAAAAACGAGGTACTTATAGCTAGTCCTACTCTAGTGCACTAGAAAGCTAATTCTAGACCACTTGACAGAGTATCTGGTCTGACTTTGGACCAAATGTGGATACTATTTTTAAATCGGCAGGCCCAAGCCACAAGCCTCACAAACTTGAAGTCATTGAGCAGGTCAATCCCCTCTCATGCTAATGGTTAGAGAAAGGACTGATAAGATTGACATGTTAATTAGAATTGCAAAGTCATTGTCCATAGGTGAAGAACATGAGAAACGTCACGCCAAAATTAAAGTAGAATTATTCACTTGCATGGTTGCCAAATGCCATGTCTTTCTTTGGGCTCCAATATAGTAGCTCGCGTCGTTGTCTACTAGAAAGTAGTAAATAGTTCAACTCAATTGGCAAAAATCATATTTTCCACTTCCAGAGAAGGGTATTTTTTTTTTTGGGTCGAATAGGGAAGGCTGTTTTAGGAGTTCTTTTTGGTGCAAGTTTAGTGAATACTTCAATATGCAAGGCTGTGCATAAGTTCGTGAATTATAGTAGGAGAGAGTTGATCACTGAGTGTTTGATTGTTTTGAAAATCTCGATTAGATTTAGTGATGGTTTTGTAGGGAATTATGCATATTAAACATTGTGTGAGTTTCTGACATTAAAAAAAAAAAAATTGTGTAAATTATTGAATGTAACTGAGGGCTAAGAAAAACTGAAAGTGTTTGAATGATTTAAGCATAGTTATAACATTTGATATATTGCTTAATCAATAGTAAAATTTTATGTTATTCTTTCCATTAACAAGGTCATACTGACCGAATCATGTAATATGATGTTGATTATGCTTTTCCGTATTCTGATTTATCATTTTATTCTTATCTCGAGTTCAACCATGCTTTTCTACATGGCCATCCTAAGTGGTGTGTTGTCGATCTGTCCTAGACAAATTTCAAGTGTGATTCATAGATATTATCTAATCATGAACTCAAATAGCATTTTCTTGTCGAGAAATGGATTTATTAGATTACCAATATGGTTGAACCCAAGTTAAGAATAAAATGTTTGGTGAAAACAAGGACAAAACTGAGAGATTTAGATAACCATTGTGAATCACATTTAATCCTACCTTGTTTAAGTAAAACAATTTCAAAAAATGATAAAGACTTTGAAGGTATCACATTTGGTATTGGAACCTTGAAAGAATGGCGACATTCTAAATGATGTTTCCATCATCAAGCTAGCTTTCCGAAATCACTATGTAAACTACCTTAACTTCTATTCGTACTAACAAATTAATTTTTTTTAATAGAATAACATTTAATTGAAGTGAAAGTCCTATGAATTTTCTTGGATTCTATTTCGTGTTTAAAAGAAGATAGATCTTGCCATGCACTATCCCATGTCAGGAATGCGATGAATATGTTCATGTCTAAACTAAAGCTACGGAAAAAAAAATGGAGTAGGGTATTCAATCAATCGCTAGTCAATGTTAGTGGGCACTCTTCATTTGTAGAGATAACTAACATAGATAATATTAAGAACAGTGGACTTCAGTGATATATCAAGGATCTGACTGACTACAAATAGGCATTTAGACAAAATGGATCATATGCAACAATTAAGAAAAGTTTCAAACATCGCATAGTTAATATTTGAGCCTCAAAATATTATTTCTTATTTTCCTCCTTTTTTTTTTTTGCTAGAAAAGTAATATCATTATTATTTGCTGGAGAAACGGGAGGACTAGGTCGCACTCAATTCTGGCCTTTCATTGATGATGTTGGGAGCTCCAGGTCCTTTTCCAAGGTTGCCAGCGAAAAGGATGACCTCTGCTTCAATTTTGACCTTGAGGACAAACTGATGGGAGAACAGTAACAATTTGAACAATATCGAATCAATGCAGCGGAATAAAATAATATCCCCTCTTGTGTAAATCTAATAGAAACGATATAGTAGAGTAAAATAAATACCAAGCACGTGAACACAAGACGCCTTTTTTACGTGGAAAACCTCCTCGATGTGAGAAGATCAAAAACCACGGGACCGGAGTCCACCCGAAATTCTTCACTTTCAACAAAATTGGGTGAACAATGTTATTCTCTAGCAAATACTAGAGGTACATAGCAGCAAACACCTCAAGAACATAATTCTTGGCAATACACATGAATTTCACAAGAGATCAATGATAAATCTGACCAAAACCGCAGGTTTTGATCAATCCATGAAAAACCAGATGTAGGGAGCTTCAAATGAAAATCAAACCATTCAGATTTGAGAAAATTGCGCCACGAACATGCTGACAAAATTTTAGCTCAATCGGACCACGAATCGACCTCTAATGCTAGCTTGATGTAAATCAGATATCGCCCAAACCCCGATTTTCTCGCTTTCTCTTTTTCTCTTGTTACTATTTCCTTTTTTATGGCTACCTCTTTATATAGATAGTGAGAAACCCTATTTCTCCATATAACTTATCATATAAAGCTCAGCCTTTTTTTTGAGAACTCATCGCTTCCTCCACATGTGAGTGAACTCGCCTAACAAATCTCTCCTCACGACAATGTGGAGGGATTCACCATCCCTGCTATCAATTGGCAATGTTCAAGCTTCTCTCTTGGTAGAGTCTTCGTCATCATATCAGAGCCATTATGATCCGTATGAATTTTCTCAAGTTCCAACAACTTTTCATCTATAACATCTCTTATCCAATGATATCTAACATCAATATGTTTCGATCTAGAATGAAAAGATGAATTCTTATGAAGATGAATTGCGCTTTGATTATCACAAAATAGCACATACCTCTTTTGCTTGAACCCAAGTTCTTCTAAGAACTTCTTCATCCATAGCATCTCTTTACTAGCTTCATTGCTGCAATAAATTCAGCTTCGGTTGTAGAAAGTGCAACACACTTCTGCAATCTTGACTTCAATGATACAGCTCCACCCGCAAAAGAAATCAAATAACCAGTAGTAGATTTACGAGTATCAATATCTCTTACCAAGTCTGAATCTGTGTATCCAACTAACTCAAGTTTCCCGATCTCAAAGCGAGTTTCAAATTTGAAGTTCCTCGAAGATACCTCATAATCCACTTCTTTTCGCATTCAAAGGTGCTCTTTGCCTGGATTTGACAAATAGCGACTAATAACGCCAACTGTGTGTGCCAAGTCTGGGCATGTACATACCATCGCATACATTAAGTTTCCTACAGCTGAGGCATATGAAACACTTTCCATATATTTCTTCTCTTTATCGGTTGTAGGACTTTGCTTCATATTTAACTTAAACTGGGCATCAAGAGGAGTACTAACCACTTTAGCCTTGTCCATGTAAAATTTCTGAAGTATCTTCTCGATATATTTCTCTTGCGACAAAAACAACTTCTTAGCATCTCTGTCTTGGGTAGTTCTAATGCTAAGAATCTGCTTCGCCGAGCCCAAGTCTTTCATGGCAAAAGACTTGCTCAACCGTTTCTTCAATAACTCAATTCTTGAATCATTCTTGTCAACAATCAGCATATCATCAACATAAAACAAGAGAATAATAAAGTCATCATCAGAAAATTTTTGAACAAACACACGGTTATCCGAGGAAGTCTTCTTATAACCTTGTTCTATCATAATCGACGCAAACTTTTTGTATCACTGTCGGTGCTTGTTTTGGGCCATAAAGACTTTTCTTCAATTTGCACACATAATCCTCTTTTCCTTTCACTTTGAAACCCTTAAGTTGTTCCATATATATATATATATATATATATATATATATATATATCTCTTCCTCCAAGTCACCATGTAGGAAGGCTATTTTAACATCCATTTGCTCAATTTCCAAATCTAGGCTAGCTGTCAAGCCTAGTACCACACGGATAGAAGACATTTTCACTACCGGAGAAAATATATAATCAAAATCAATACCCTTTCTCTGACCGAATCCCTTAACAACCAATCTAGCTTTGTACCGTGGTTGTGAAGTGTGTTCATCTTGGTTCGAGCTATATACCCACTTGTTCTTCAAATCTCTTTTATCTTTAGGTAACTTCACCAACTCAAAAGTATGAGTATCATAAAGTGACTGCATCTTATCTCGCATAGCATCAAACCAATTACTTTTGCACTCATCTTCTATTGCTTTTGTATAGCACTCTAGTTCACCTGCATCAGTCAATAATACATACTCATCTTCAGAATACCTGGTGGAAGGTCGTCGGTCTCTAATGGATCTCCGGACTGGAACATCCAGTGGAACATCTAATTGAGCCTTTAGTTTAAGAATAATATTATTTATTTCAACATGTTCAGGAACATGTATGTTATTTGGAATATTGACTTCATGTTGCTCTTCATCAACTTGTGTAGGAATATTTGTAAGAGGAACTGGATCCAAATGATCACTAACCTGTGGTGCTGAAATCATCTCTGCTTTCTCAATATCCTCTATTGTTTGATCTTCCATAAACACAACGTCTCTGCTTCTTAAAATTTTCTTTTCAAGCGGATCATAAAATTTGTAGCCAAGCATATCCTGTCCATAACCAATAAATATGCACTGTCGTGTCTTCACATCAAGTTTAGACCTCTCATATTTGGGAATATACACAAATGTTTTGCACCCAAAGACACGCAAATAATCATAAGAAACATATTTGCCTGTCCAAACTTTATTAGGAATATCAAACTCTAAAGGAACGCATGAAGTAAGATTTAATACATACACAACTGTACTTAAAGCCTCACCCCAAAAGGATCCATGTAGTTTTGACTGTGAAAGTAAACATCTTACCATTTCAACCAGTGTTCTATTCATTCTCTCAGCTATGCCATTTAACTGAGTCGTCTTGGGAGGTGTCTTTTGATGTCGAATACCTTGTTGTCTACAATATTCATCAAAAGGTCCAATATACTCTCCCTCGTTATCAGTTCTGATGCATTTCAATTTCTTTCTGTTGACACCTAAATTTTTGGGGTTATTTTTCGCTGAATAAAAAATAATAAAAAATCACAATCACATGGCATATAGTTTAGGAAGATTTTATTTTGTTAAGATTTTTTCATATATTTAGGTAATATACATTGGGAGATGCACTTCTGCACAAAAGGGGAATTTTCTGGATGGAATATGCAAAAAAATATTGCGCAGAGTGAAATGATATATTCAATGGAATTTTACACGAGCAAAATTGGCAAAGAAATATACCACGAAGATACATTTTTTTTTTGGTGTATAAAAGAGTCGCGTACGGTCGGGGTTAGGGGGGTTCTTTTTTCGTGGGTGAAAAAAACGCAAAAAAAGAAAAAGAAAAAGTGAAAAGTGAGTGAAAAAAAAAAAAAAAAAAACCCTAATCGGGGGACCGTTCGTCTTCCCGAGGGTGCCCCCGCCCCCCGCGGTACCGCGCCGGCGGCCGAACCACCGGCGATCCAAGGCCGAACCACCGGCGACCCGAGCCGCACCGCCTTCGATCGCCCACACCCGCGACGCTGGACCGCCGCTTCGAACCTCCACCCGCGAGCCCGCGTCGAGTCGTCGCTCCCCTGCTCCGTCGCGCTCCGCCTGCAACTTGCCGGATCTCCGACCTTCGCCGTCTCGCGAAGCGCCGCCCGTCGCTGCTCTGCCGGCAACCCTCGAGTCGTCTCCGTTCCACCGCAGCCGCGCAGCGTTCGACGCCGTTGCATCGCCACCGCGGCCCGAGTCCAGATCTAGCCGCCGGAGTCTGTCGCCTGCAACTCCCAGATCCGGCGACGATCTAGCGTTTCTGCTGCCCCGCCGTCGCCGATTTGCCGCATCAACCCCGATCCGCTTCATCGGAGTTGCTCTCCGACGCCGTCGTTCCAGATCCGCTCACCTCTGCCCAGATCTGCCTCGCCGGAACGCGACGTCGCCCGTCGATCCCGCTGCGCCGCCCTGACTTCGCCTTTGCCCGCGCTCGAAGTCTCCTTGCCCGCGACCCCGTGCTTCGCCCGCGTCGCTCAGCCTCCGCCGGTCCCTGCCGCGCCGAGTCCCGACGCCACCGGATCCGGCGTCCGCAGAACCCTCGCGGAACCCCGGCCGGCGATCTTCCCCCTCGCCGAACCACCTCGTGAACCCCGAACTCCGGCGACCCAAGCCCGGCCCGACACCGACGAACACATCAATTCCCCTATTTCCTTAGGTTGTTTATTTTTCTTTTACTTTTATTTTTATTTTTTTTATTTTATAATATTTTGCTTTACTTTTAGTTAGTTTTATTATTTATGTTTAAGTTTGATTATTATAATGTGACTTTTAGGTTTGATTTTTGTAGGCATTATCCGCAGAGATTTTGTCCGGAATTATTATAATTATTAATTTGATCCGAGAGACATTGGATCATTTTTTTAATTATTTTAATTGTTGGGCTTTTTAGTGAGATTTTAATTGTTAAATCACAATAATTATTTAATTTGGTCGTAAGACTTCGGATCAGATTTGTAATTATTTTGATCTCTTTGTTGTGATAATTAGGGTTAGAATAACCGTTAATTTGACCTGTGAGACAACATGTTATTTTTTCAATTATTTTAATCCTTCCTTGCTTGATTTTGTTGACAGTTTAGATTTAATATTTACTTATCTTTTAAAAAAACTAAAAAAATCAAAAATCAAAAAGTCAAAATCTTGCATGAGCATGTAGGACATGTAGGTTTTAAAAAATTAGACACGTAGGTTTAGTTTTTTTTTTTTTCGGATTATATTTTCAGAATTGCATTTTTAGATATCTTTTTAAAATAGGTTAGGGTCAATCTTAAACAACCTTTTTTTTATATAGAGTCTTAGATAAAATTGGCATTTTTTTTTATATATTCTCATTTTAAAAAAAATAAAAATAAAAATAAAAAATAGTTTTCTAAGACATAATAGGGTTTAAGTCAAAATTAATCAAAAAAAATGAATTAGAAAATTATTTTTTTAGATAGCTTAATTAGGTTTTTTATTAATTTCGAATTTCATTAAAAAAAATACTAGTTTGCATAATAGGATTATTTAATTAGAATATGTTCATCAGTAAAACTAGGTCATGAGGTGCATGTTAACTAGATTGCATATTAGGCCCATTTAATTTGAATTTGCAAATTAGTAAAATTAGATCATTTAGGTAAAAAAAAGCATTTTTTTTATAAAAGAATTCTAACTCTTAAGAAAACTCAAAAAAAAAATGTTTGCTTTGTGTGATGCAATTTATTTATTTATTTTTTATTTGAATGTTTAATAATGGTTGAGCACTCGTGTGGCCACTCATTTGCATGATAGGAATTTAGATTAAAATCAATCCAAGCTTTTTGCAAAAACATTTTGGAAAACTAAAAAAAAGAAATGGTACCGAAAGGGCACTAGGATAGTCTAGTGTAACCAAGTCCCCGTACCCTTAGTCTCTGGTTCGTAGGAGTAAAATAATACTCCCATTATTTTACTTAGGTGTCTAATCGACCTACCGAAAACTGATTAGTGGCGACTCCAAGAAACTGATCATTTGCATATTTGAACCTTAAGTCGCGAATTGTTATGGGTTTGGGAGAGTCCGAGCTAAGCTTAAAGACTTAGTAGTCCATTAACCTAGTTTTAGGTGGTGCACCCGAAAATTAGGTCGCGACAGCTTGGCGACTCCACTGGGGACTTGTGTTAAAACACTTAGTGGACTTAGGCCAATTTTTCTTTTAAAAAAAAAATGTTTTTGTTTTGCAGCGAGGATCCCAGGTACGTCCCTAACATTTCTAAGGTGTTAAATGTTCTTGCAAATGGGAGGTATAAGGGGAGTAGTCTTTGCTAATATTTGTGTTGCAGGTTGGAGTGTGGGATGAATGATTTATTTTTCCAAATTAGAAGTGTTGTTTGCATTTAAACTGTTGTGCATGCTTTGTTGTTTTAGCACTACACTATTTGCACACACAACCCGCGGTCGAACACGGGCTGCGATAGGATTTCTAGGATGGTGTTGAGAAGTATACTCCCTCCAAAGCGAGACTGCTATGTAGAGGTTGACCTTCTCTTCCCCGAAAGTTTTTCATGGTGTCGAATGTGTTTTGTTCATATCCGCGAGACTGCGTGACTATTGGACATTCCATTCGATCGAGCCGGAGTTAAGGGGACGACACGTTAATGCGAGACCGCAACGGTCGATCACCCTCTTAACTCACTTTGTTAAGCCATTTAGATAGAAATCGAGCCTCACGTCTCATGTGTGTGTCTATGTGATTGTCATCTATTTCGGTGAAAGTAAGTTGCCTAAATTTTCGCAATTTACTTACTTTACTTTAATTTCTGTCGGCCCATGACAATAGGTTTCGTCGTCAATTTCGTTTTATGTGCAATTGGGAAAACCGACGTACAATTCATTTCCACTCCCAAAAAAGAGCTCAAGTTGTGGTTGGACCAGTTAGATCAAGATGGCCGAGAGATATGTGAAAGCCGGGATCCCCGACTTCTTCCACTATTAGAGATCAACATTCATTCTGGTGTGATACAAGCACTCCCTCATTTTTTGTGTCCGCAAACTTCCACCTTCATATTTGGTGAGTTCGAGCTGACCCCAACGCTTGAAGAATATAGTATTGCCATTGGAATGCCTTTGGAAAAGGAACTTGTTAGACCGCCTATCGGTATAGATTCTATTTCTGAATTATCACACTTTTTAGAAATCGAAACCGAAAGAGTAAGGAAAGTCGTCAAAGCCAATTGTTTTGCATGCCCATTTTCATTTTTGGAAGAATGTTTTGCAAATCAATCAATGATTTCAAAAGCTAGGATCTTCATATTAGCATTTTTCGGGTTAGTTGTTTTTCCTTATCGAAGAAATGCCATTAATCCTTCAATTTCATGGGTGGTTAATCGTATTTGCAACGGCCTAAATTATGTCAATATGGTTTTAGCCGAAACATTCTTGTCATTGAACCGTTTCAAGCAAAATGAAGAAAAGACTATGCGTGCCCTCCCCGAACTTTGCCAAATATGGTTTTTCTCACACATAAAAGGTTTTGGGCACCTTATGAAACAATTTAAAATTGATGATTTAAGGCACCCCATACAAAAATTTGCGGTTTTGGAACGTTTCTCCCCGAATAAACAATACTCCCGTTGGGTTAATTTTCTGAAAAATCCTAAGCCCAAGGCATTTCTATGGTATACTAAATGGCTTCATGTTGAGGAGGCTCGTTTCTCTCACAAATATGATGAGCCCATTCCGTTGTTAGGCCTTTCTGGTGCTACCTCCTATTACCCATATAGAGTGGCCCGTCAGTACAGAGCTCTTCAAGAAGTTCCTCCGCCCCTCAAGACGGAATTGTTCCAAGTTCGTTTCATTCGCAAGGACTATGATTATTTCAACGAGGTCCAGATGATCATTGCTGCATGGAAGGAGTGCCATCTAGAGAAGATTTTGGTGCCCAAGAGATTGAAAGGCAAGGAGGAGATCCACCATGCGTCGACATTCTACATCCAACAACACCGGATTCCCGTTGCCTTACGCCCGGTGGTCCCGATGTGACCGAGAAGCCTACTCGGCGAGCACAAATTGAGCATCTTAAGCGGAAAGTGGAAATGCTTGAAGCTGAAAATAAGAAGCTTCGCAAGACATTGGGATCCCGAGAGCATATAAAATGAGATGTTTTGAATTTTTGATGTTTAAGGACCTTGATTCCAATTTTCAATTCAATACTTTCAATTTTTAGTTTGATGTTTAGGGACTTGAATTTCAATTCTTAGTTCATTGTTCGAAAGTTTGACTTTATATTTCAAGTGAATTTTCAATAAAATCGAGACGTTTAGACCATTGTCATGGGCCGTTTCCTATCTTGTCTTTGGTTCTTACATTATCTCTATTTCCTTAGGTGACAACGGATCCACCTCGATCGCCTATTGTTACAAGGTCAAGGGCTAAAATGGCCGACCGAGAATGAGATGCGCGATCGTATGTCCACCATAGAAGATCAACTCCAACAGCTAGCCGCCTCTATGCGGCTTATAACAGCTCAACTTCAATCCATTCGGGTGAATCCAAATCCCCGCACCCGCTCTCCCGAGATAGTAGCCCCGAAGCAGGGAAACATGGCCCGGATGAGCGATGACGAAATGCCCGAGTTGGAAGATGACATGGTCCTAGTTGGAAAGGCCAAACCTAATAGCATTCCGAAGACGGATCGGGATGAGCGCGTTGCAAAAGCTGGAGGAGAAAGTGAGACAAGCGCGGGAATCACAAAGCTCACTCCCGTTCGACCTCTCAGTCTATGAGAAGGTCAAAATGCCAAGCAAGTTCAAGATGCCGGATTTTGAGAAGTATGACGGTACATCTTGCCCAAAATCTCATCTGCAAATGTACCACGTGCGCATGGCCCATCACGTCAAAAATGAGCCCCTCATGATCCAATCGTTCCATGCAAGCTTGATTGGACCCGCATTAAAGCGGTACGTAATGAAGAATGTGAATCTTCTCAACACGGAACGAAGTGGCTAACGCGTTCCTCACACGGTACAAGTTCAACATGGACATCGCACCTTCCCGAGAAGACTGGAGCGGATGGAAAAGAAAAGGAGCGAGTCATTTAAAGAATATCTTTGTAAGATGGAGAAACCCGGCGGCTCAAATTACTCCTGAGCCTACCAACAAAGAGCTGATGAAATTATTTGTGAAGACCCTCCCTTCGGAGTTTCGTAACCGAATGGCCAGTACGTACGTCGAAAGCTTCAATTAGCTTATTCCCGTAGGAGGACAAATTGAGATGGGGATAAGGGAAGGATGGTTTATTGAGCCATCTAGTAAAAGATTCACTGCTAAGAAAGAGAAGGAAGCGGTTGTAGATGTGAATATGGCTTATAGCCAAGAAAATGTCAAACGTGCCCCGGCTATCCAGATGAATCAAAGGCAACAACAAACCGCACTGGTCGTCCATCATTTGCCCAAGCAAAAAGGCAGTTCACTCCTCTCCCGGATCTCCATCCCAAGTGCTAACGATCCTCCGAAAGAAAGGTTTGCTCACTAGTGAACCAAAGCGTCCTAACCGTGAAAGCAATCGCGATTATGACCCGTCAAAGAAGTGTGACTACCACGGCGGTGAACCGGGGCATTCAGGCGACGAATGTTTCACCCTCAAGCACAAGATCCAGAACCTCTTAGACACGAAAGTCTTTTCGTTTCAAACCGCTCGCCGAACGTACGGAAAAATCCGCTACCCGAGCATGAAGGTACGGTGAATGCTATCCTAGAACGAAGTCGGTCGAATCAAGGACTCGAAGGTGCACGTGGCGGATGCTTACAATGGACTAGTAAGGGCTGGATATTATCCAAGACAAGAGAATGTTCCCCTATCGCTGATGAAGGAAAGAATTGTCCAAATGGTGGATGACGGCATTATCGTATATGCTGATCGTAATTGCGTAGTTTCCACTATTTTTCACATCATCATCGATTGGGAGGAGGAGCAGGCTGCGCTCAATGCCGACAAGGAAGAAGTTGATCCTTCTCTCGCGGACATGCCCCCGCTAGAAGATGCATCTGATGAGGAGATTGTGATCGAGGTACCTCAACCATACGAGTATGTCAACAATAAGGCAGTGCCTTGGTCTTATGACTTAGATGTTGACCTTGTTACAAGGTCTGGTCGAACCTATGGTCAAGCCAGTGCTCAACCTGCAAAGCCAGTCACCGATAAAGAGGCTAAGGAGTTTCTGGCTATGATTAAGGCAAGTGAGTATAATGTAGTCGATCAATTGCGAAAGGTGCTTGCTCAAATCTCCTTGCTCGAGCTTCTCCAAACATCCTCTCGTGCATCAAAAGTCACTAATGAAAGTGTTAAGTGAAATTCATGTGCCGAGAGACAATTGAGGCGGAGACAAGTTGGAAGAATTTGTGGGATCGGTCCTTCTCAAGGATTTGATTGCCTTTTCGATGAAGAATTCCCTCCGAAGGCCGGGGACATAACAAAGCACTCTACATATCCGTTAAACACAAGTCTTCTCATGTGTCTCGAGTGCTTCTTGATAATGGGTCCGCTCTGAACATATGTCCATTAGCCACTCTGCACCGCCTCAGGGTAGATCCGTCAAGGATACATGCAGCGATGACCTCAGTACGAGCTTTTGATGGCACAAAGAAGGAGGTGCTTGGAGAAATCCATCTCGACATACAGATAGGGCCAGTTGTCTTCAACATTCCCTACTGCATTCAATTTCCTGCTGGGTCGTCCATGGATACACACTGCTGGAGCAGTGCCTTCAAGTCTACATCAAGCTGTGAAATTTGTGATCGGAATGAAGCTGGTCACCGTGTATGGTGAGGAAGACCACCGGATCTATCACGAAACGACCATCCCCTATGTAGAGCCGGACTCTGAGCTCGAATCAAGTTACCACTCATTCGAGTTGGTATCCACCATACATGCTTCTCGAGGTTCATCACCACCCATTCCTGAATTTTCAGATGCTGCCCTCATGGTAGGAAGAGTAATGGTCGGAAATGGTTTCATTCCAGGCAATGGTCTTGGGATGAATGGTCGAGGCATTCGAAGCCCCATTGAAGCCCCTCGGAGGTCCCCTTCTGCTGGTTTGGGGTACCGTGGAAGAGGTAGAGGGAGTTCAAGAGGACAAAGACGAGGGAGGCAAAACCCGCTACCCCCGAGCATTCATGAGACCTTCCCCGGTCCTCCTAGAATGTTGCAGGATGAAGCAGATACCCTGGGGCAGCCTAGTGGCAAATTTGATTATCTGGTGAAGTATTCGGCCCCTCCCAGCTATTGCACTGATCCTCGTCAGATAGTCCCAGATGGATGGGATAGCATGGATGACCCAACACCCCTGAAGACCGGAAACCTTGAGGATGAGCTGGGAGTTGCGAGCTTATTTGACAACCTCATCATAGGCGCCATTGATGAAGGATCCCCTGAAGAGATGGGCCTTGGCCCACAAGAGTAACTTTTTTTTGCTTTCGCACATTCCCTGCGCGGGAATTTTTATTGCTTTCTAGGGATTGTTTTCGATTTCTTTTCGTTTTCTTCTTAGGACTTGAAATGCATTTTCCATTCAATAAATTGTAATTGATTGATGAATTTCAATAAAATTACAACCTTTATTTTGAAAGTATGATGAGGCACACCAAACCAGCTCGGGGATGATATCCAACCGATAAAACAAATGAAAAATCCAAGGAGAATTCCGAGGCACGGGTTTCATCATGCTTTCTGTGTCAAAATGTTTCAAAAAAAAAACGTTTTTCCAATCACTTTTCATTTTTTTTTTCTTTCAAAAGAAAAATCCTTGAAAAAAAAGATAGATAAGTATGATTTACCCCTGTTTGTCTTTTTGATCCATCTACATTCTGTTTTAGGAATAATCATATAACATGCAAAGGTGTGGAAATGGTCCAATCCAATACAGCAAATGCTGATGATGATGATCCCGAAGATTCAATCGAAGATTCCAGTGAAGTGCAACGTAGCTGGGAACAACATGAAAAGGCTAAAGCTCCCACATCCGAGCAGACCGTCACTATTAATTTAAGTGACTTGAAGAAGCCAAAGAGGTGAAAATTGGGGTGAGTCTTCCCAAAGATGAGGCTGAACGCCCGATTCGGCTACTAAAGGAATATCGGGATATTTTTGCATGGACTTATCTTGACATGCCCGTTTAGACCCGTCAATTGTGGAGCATCGCCTACCCACTAATCCGGACGTGCCACCTAAGAAGCAGAGGCTGTGGAGAACTAAGCCCGAGCTCTCAAAGAAGATAGAGGAGGAAGTGATGAAGCTCTTAAAGGTGGGATTCATTGAAGTTTCACAGTATCCCGAATGGGTGGCCAATATTGTACCAGTAATGAAGAAGGACGGTCGAGTTCGCGTTTGTGTTGATTATCGGGATCCGAACAAAGCTAGTCCGAAAGATGATTTTCCGTTACCACACATAGATGTCCTTGTGGATAGTACCGCTGGCTTTGAACTATTCTCATTTATGGATGGTTTTTCCGGATATAATCAAATAAAGATGAATGAGGAAGACAAGGAAAACTGCATTTATCACCCCTTGGGGAACCTTTCATTATAAGGTTATGCCCTTCGGACTCAAAAATGCAGGGGCAACTTATCGGCGAGCCATGATAGCCTTTGTTCCACGACATGATGCATCAAGAGATCGAAGTTTATGTCGATGACATGATTGCAAAAACCCGACCTGGAAAAAGCCATGTCAAAACCTTGAAGAAGTTGTTTGATCGACTCCGTGAGTTCAAGCTTCGACTAAATCCCGCTAAGTGCGTGTTCGGAGCAACATCCGGAAAATTACTTGGATTCATTGTGAGTAGTAAAGGGATTGAAATCGACCAAGCTAAAGTTAAGGCCATTTGCGAGCTACGACCTCCGTCAACGGTGAAAGAAGTCCGGAGCCTTTTAGGGAGGTTGAATTACATTGCTCGATTCATTTCCCAACTTTCGAAACCGCCAAGCCCTTCTTCAAACTCCTAAAGAAGAATGCACAAGTCAATCGGGATGATGAGTGTCGAGAAGCGTTCGACAAATTGAAGTATTACTTGATGAATCCACCGATGCTCGTCCCGCCATCGCCGGGGCAACCTTTGATTCTCTACCTCACCATTCATAGTGAGTCATTGGGTGCAATGTTGGCTCGGGAAAGTCCGTCGATAAAAAGAACGAGCCATTTATTATCCGAGTAAAAAATTCACGGTATCGAACTGAAATATTTCGATGTGGAAAAGACTTGTGCCGCATTAGTGTGGGTATTGCATAGATTGCGACAAGACACTGCATCCCCGGACGTTCCTCGTGGATCGAGAGCAATCCTATCAAGTACTTACTTGATCGGCCGGCTTTGGTGGGTAAGTTAGCTAAATGGCAGATTTTGATCTCAGAATTTGATGTGCAATTCATGCCACAAAAGTCGGTTAAGGGTCGAGTGATTGCTGATCTATTGGCCGAGAATTCAGGAATCTCGAATAATGATGATAGCTTCCTAGATGATCGTGTCTTGAACGTAAGTGAAGATGCATGGACAATGTTCTTTGATGGAGCCATGAACTTGTGCAGTTGCAGTCTTGGAGCGGTTCGATATCTCCGGAGGGACAACACCATCCAAAGAGCTGCAAAATTGATATTCCCATGCACTAACAATGTGGCCGAGTATGAAGCTTGCATCCTTGGGCTTCAAGCCGCAATTGAGATGGGTGTAGCTAAGTTAAAAGTGTTCGGAGATTCAGCGCTAATCATACTACGGACCGTAGGTGAATGGAAGACTAAAGATGCCAAATTGCTTCCGTATCATAAGTATTTAGAAGATCGATAAAGGAGTTCGACGAAATTTCATTTGAATACTTGCCAAGGTCTCATAATCAATTTGCGGACGCGCTCGCAACTTTGTCTTCTATGTTGCAAGTCACGATGGGTTAGAGGTTCGAGCCTCGAAGATAGAGGTTTTGCCAAAACCGGCTTATTGTATGACCGTGACTGAAGAACCCGATAGAAAACCATGGTATTACGATATCATGAATTACATTAAAAAGCAGGAATTCCCTGAAGGAAGCACTCAGGCGGATAGGAAGTACGTCATGAAGATGGCCTCGAAGTTTTTCGTCAGCGGTGAGAATTTGTACAAGAGATCTTACGATTCGATCTTGTTGCGGTGTATAGATGCGATCGAGGCCACTCAAATCATGCAAGAAGTGCACGAAGGGGTATGTGGCCCTCATATGAATGGACACATGTTAGCCAAGAAGATCATGAGACTAGGCTACTACTGGCTCACACTGGAAAGTGATTGCATCCAACATGTTCGGAGTTGTCACCGTTGCCAGATTCACGGGAATAAGATAAATGTTCCTCCAACCGAACCGCACCGTTTTCCGAGCCATGGCCTTTCTCGATGTGGGGCATTGATGTGATTGGCCCAATCAACCCTAAAGCTTCAAATGGGCATCGATTCATCTTGGTAGCGATAGACTATTTCTCCAAATGGATTGAAGCTACATCCTTTGCAAATGTCACTGCCCGTAATATTGTAAAGTTCGTTAAACATGACATAATTGCTCGTTATGGCGTCCCTGAAGCAATCATCACTGATAATGGGACAAATTTAAACAACAAACTTGTTGATGGGTTGTTCAACAAGTTCAAGATCAAGCATCCGAATTCATCTCCTTACCGCCCTCGGATGAACGGGGCTGTTGAAGCGGCCAATAAGAACATCAAGAAGATCTTGGCTAAGACAGCCGAGAATTATCGAGATTGGCATGACGGAGTTACCTTTCGCATTGATGGCATACCGAACTTCGATCCGCACTTCTACCGGAGCAACCCCTTTTGCTCGGTGTATGGCATGGAGCGGTTCTGCTGTCGAAGTGGAGATTCCTTCTCTAAGAGTGTTATCCCAAGTGGATTTTTCGGAGAGCGAATGGTCGCAACAAAGATTTGAGCGGTTGAACTTGATCGACGAAAAAAGATTGAAGGCTCTTTGCCATGGCCAAACATATCAGAGAGTAGCTAGATCTTTCAACCGGAAGGTGCGGCCGAGACATTTCGAAGTGGATGATCTTGTTCTAAGGAAGCTATTGCCAATATTTCCAGATCCGGGGGCAAGTTTGCTCCAAATTATAGTGGCCCTTATGTCGTGAAGAAAGTGCTTCCGGAGGTGCCTTGATCTGGCGAGAAATGGATGGTCGTGAGTTTTCCAATCCAGTTAATTCCGATCTTTGTCAAGAAGTATTACCCATGATAGAATTTGACATGTCATGTTTTGAACGCAAGCATTTCTATGTTGAATAAATTACTTCAATGAGTTGAATTATCTAAATTTGTTGCAAAACTTGCATTTTTCTTCCTTGATGAGCTGTGGGAGATAAATTGAATGTGTCAAATGGGATATCTTGCAATGATGAAAGGCGAGCCTTGTTCCGTACACTATTCCATACACTAATCCTCAGTGAGTTGTGAAAAAAAATTCCATGCCCGCAAGGAAAAAGGTAATCTCGCAAAGAGTACGCTAACCAAAGTGATGAGAGGCGTTTCTTCTTCTACCCGAAACACTACGGGTATACCCATTGATTAGCCCTTTGAGCCCACATACGTGAAGAACTTTTTAAATTATCCCTGTCAAGGATCATCCCACATCGGGACAAATTTGAAATGAATGATAGGAATTTTTTTATTCACACTTGCATCGATCTTCAAGTATTGCTTTCGTAGTGTAACTTCTACGATAATTTGAAGTGCCTTAGGATGATGAAGAGCAGTTCTTTCTCTATCTTATACACTTTATCCATTGCATAGCCCACTTGAGCCTATGAATTCATCTCGTATTAAACCCAGTTGGTGATCATCCCCCACACTGGGGCAAGGCAAAGATAAGAAAAAATTCGAGTGGCATGGTCTAGAATGAAAAAAAAAAAAGAAGCTATGCAAATCCAAAGAAAACAAAAAAAAAAAAAAAAAAAAAAAGGGGGGAAAAAAAGGTGTTCCTGGTAAAAGCAAGGCCAATGCCCAAAGAAAAAAAAAATCAAACACTTGATGAAGTGAGTCGTTTCCCCAACAAGGTGGTACCAAAAAAAAAAACAAATGTTGTTGCAATTAATGGAGTTGTGATGTGAAGAAAATCTTTGATGGTGAAGAAGAAAATTGGTGGAAATGTTAAGATGATCACCAACTTTGATCCCCTAAACACTTTTTGAGCCTAATGATCCTTTCGTTTCTTAACCCATGAACCCAGCCTATGTTACGTCCCTTACAAAGTCTCTCTTCGATTAGGGCACTTGAATTAACGTTGGGGTTCACATGTTTTAAGCATCGCTCGAAGAAGTGCGAGTAAGGCAATTTCTACCCCATTTCGCATGTTTCTTGACTTGTAAACCCTAAGATGGTTACGGAATATCATTCATTTTTCCAATAGCCTTGACTCAAAGAGTCCCTTTGCTAAGCCGTTGACCAAGCCCACATTACGGTCCATGTTAAAGACCTCTCAGACTGGTAATGTCGTACCAATTGCGAGATTGCACAAAACCTTGTTTGGCATGATGAGAGTGAGATAGAGTGATTGTCAAGATCCTGCATCAAAGGTCAGGATAAAACAGCCCCTTTTAAAGAGGATGAGTGAAAAGTCCTTTCAGAATGAAGGATCCCTCATTTGACACGTCCATGACACTCATGCGTTCAGATTAGAATGATCATGCCTATTGAAATTGGGATGATGCGTGGTTGATACGCATGAACCTTACTTGAACTAATGCATGTCTCGTGATTACAAATGCATGTTGCCTCTCCTACGATTATGTTTTGTAGGAGACACATCCCCAAGGAACCGAGATGTCACCAGGTAAGTATATCTCTATTCATTCCTTAAATATTTGTCGTTGCACAAGTATTCTCCTTTTGAATACACAGACACTCGATTGAGTTGTCCCCAAGGATTTTTTCTCAGATTGCAACCGGGCGACCGAAGAATGGTTCGGGTCCTAGCCAAGCAAAATCTCCGTTTAGGCGACCGTAGAATGGTATGGTTCCTAAACAACACTATTTTGCTATAACAGACGACCGTAGAATGGTACGGGTCCTGGAAAGGCAATTTCCCCATTCAGGCGACCATAGAATGGTACGGGTCCTGAAAAATCAGCTTTTCGTCAAGGCGACCGTAGAATGGTACGGGTCCTGGACAACACCTATTCCTTATTCAGGCGACCGTAGAATGGTACGGGTCCTGGAAAGTGAATCCCCGTTTAGGCGACCGTAGATTGGTACGGGTCCTAAACAACATTTATTGCTCTAACAGGCGACCGTCGAATGGTACGGGTCCCGGAAAAGCAATTTCCCCATTCAAGCGGCGACCGTAGAATGGTACGGGTCTTGAAAAATCAACTTTCCGTCAAGGCGACCGTAGAATGGTACGGGTCCTCGACAACACCTATTCAGGCAACCGTAGAATGGTACGGGTCCTGGAAAATGAATCCCCGTTTAGGCGACCGTAGAATGGTACGGGTCCTAGACAAAACCTTTCGCCGTCTTTGGGCGACCGTAGAATGGTACGGGTCCCGAGAAAGCGGTTCCTTTTCGCCATGCGGGCGACCGTAGAATGGTACGGGTCCTAGGAAAGCAGCATTTTCACAAAGTCATGTTACTATTCTAGGCGACCGTAGAATGGTACGTGTCTGGACGGAGTAACACCCACTACCTCGAATTACTCTATCTTCCTCGAGAGGTAAGTTATTTCAGGTAGGTTCATCTATCATTTGCATTAGTATTTCCATGCATCATATAAATTGCATTAAAAAATGGAATTCGTGTTCCAACAAAAAAATCATTCATTACATGAGCATCACCAAAATTTAGGTCCCAATTTATCTTTGAAGGCAACCTCTGCGAGCTCACCTTCAAAGAGGGGCAGCTGTTGACACCTAAATTTTTGGGGTTATTTTTCGCTGAATAAAAAATAATAAAAAATCACAATCACATGGCATATAGTTTAGGAAGATTTTATTTTGTTAAGATTTTTTCATATATTTAGGTAATATACATTGGGAGATGCACTTATGCACAAAAGGGGAATTTTCTGGATGGAATATGCAAAAAATATTGCGCAGAGTGAAATGATATATTCAATGGAATTTTACACGAGCAAAATTGGCAAAGAAATATACCACGAAGATACATTTTTTTTGTGTATAAAAGAGTCGCGTACGGTCGGGGTTAGGGGGGTTCTTTTTTTCGTGGGTGAAAAAAGCAAAAAAAAAAAAAGAAAAAGAAAAAGTGAAAAGTGAGTGAAAAAAAAAAAAAAAAAAAACCCTAATCGGGGACCGTTCGTCTTCCCCGAGGGTGCCCCCGCTCCGCCGGTACCGCGCCGGCGGCCGAACCACCGACGATCCAAGGCCGAACCACCGGCGACCCGAGCCACACCGCCTTCGATCGCCCACACCCGCGACGCCGGACCGCCGCTTCGAACCTCCACCCGCGAGCCCGCGTCGAGTCGTCGCTCCCGCTCCATCGCGCTCCGCCCGCAACTTGCCGGATCTCCGACCGTCGCCGTCTCGCGCGGCGTCGCCCGTCGCGCTCTCCGCGGCAACCCTCGAGTCGTCTCCGTTCCACCGCAGCCGCGCATCGTTCGACGCCGTTGCATCGCCACCGCAGCCGAGTCCAGATCTAGCCGCCGGAGTCCTGTCGCCTGCAACTCCCAGATCCGGCGACGATCTAGCGTTTCTGCTGCCCCGCCGTCGCCGATTTGCCGCATCAACCCCTATCCGCTTCATCGGAGTTGCTCTCCGACGCCGTTGTTCCAGATCCGCTCACCTCGCCCGAGATCGCCTCGCCGGAACGCGACGTCGCCGTCGATCCCGGCTGCGCCGCCCGGCTCCGCCTGCGCCGCGCTCGAAGTCTCCTTGCCCGCGACCCGTGCTTCGCCGCGTCGCTCGGCCTCCGCCGGTCCCCGCGCGCCGAGTCCCGACGCCACCAGATCCGGCGTCCGCGCAGAACCCCTCGCCGGAACCCCGGCCGGCGATCTTCCCCCTCGCCGAACCACCTCGCCGGAACCCGAACTCCGGCGACCCAAGCCCGGCCCGACACCCGAACTTCCAATTTTATTTCCTTAGGTTGTTTATTTTTCTTTTACTTTTATTTTTTTTTTTATTTTATAATATTTTGCTTTACTTTTAGTTAGTTTTATTATTTATGTTTAAGTTTGATTATTATTATAATGTGACTTTTAGGTTTGATTTTTGTAGGCATTATCCAAGGATTTTGTCCGGAATTATTATAATTATTAATTTGATCCGAGAGACATTGGATCATTTTTTTAATTATTTTAATTGTTGGGCTTTTTAGTGAGATTTTAATTGTTAAGTCACAATAATTATTTAATTTGGTCTGTAAGACTCCGGATCAGATTTGTAATTATTTTGATCTCTTTGCTGTGATAATTAGGGTTAGAATAACTATTAATTTGACTTGTGAGACAACGGGTTATTTTTTCAATTATTTTAATCCTTCCTTGCTTGATTTTGTTGATAGTTTAGATTTAATATTTACTTATCTTTTAAAAAAAACTAAAAAAATCAAAAATCAAAAAGTCAAAATCTTGCATGAGCATGTAGGACATGTAGGTTTAAAAAAATTAGACACGTAGGTTTAGTTTTTTTTTTTTTCGGATTATATTTTCAGAATTGCATTTTTAGATATCTTTTTAAAATAGGTTAGGGTCAATCTTAAACAACCTTTTTTTTATATAGAGTCTTAGATAAAATTGGCATTTTTTTTTATATATTCTCATTTAAAAAAATAAAAATAAATAAAAAATAGTTTTCTAAGACATAATAGGGTTTAAGTCAAAATTAATCAAAAAAAAATGAATTAGAAAATTATTTTTTTAGATAGCTTAATTAGGTTTTTTATTAATTTCGAATTTCATTAAAAAAATACTAGTTTGCATAATAGGATTATTTAATTAGAATATGTTCATAGTAAAACTAGGTCATGAGGTGCATGTTAACTAGATTGCATATTAGGCCCATTTAATTTGAATTTGCATATTAGTAAAATTAGGTCATTTAGGTAAAAAAAAGCATTTTTTTTTTATAAAAGAATTCTAACTCTTAAGAAAACTCAAAAAAAAATGTTTGCTTTGTGTGATGCAATTTATTTATTTATTTTTTATTTGAATGTTTAATAATGGTTGAGCACTCGTGTGGCCACTCATTTGCATGATAGGAATTTAGATTAAAATCAATCCAAGCTGTTTGCAAAAACATTTTTGAAAACTAAAAAAAGAAATGGTACCGAAAGGGCACTAGGATAGTCTAGTGTAACCAAGTCCCCGTACCCTTAGTCTCTGGTTCGTAGGAGTAAAATAATACTCCCATTATTTTACTTAGGTGTCTAATCGACCTACCGAAAACTGATTAGTGGCGACTCCAAGAAATTGATCATTTGCATATTTGAACCTTAAGTCGCGAATTGGTATGGGTTTGGGAGAGTCCGAGCTAAGCTTAAAGACTTAGTAGTCCATTAACCTAGTTTTAGGTGGTGCACCCGAAAATTAGGTCGCGACACTTTCTAGTCTGTTTCTCAACTGAAGCCTGAAATTGCTTAAAAGTATCTAACACTTGATCTTTAGTTTTCAAGGTATGAATCCAAATTTTCCTTGAAAAATCATCTATGAAGGTAACAAAATAAAGAGACCCACCAAGTGATTTTGTTTTCATAGGACCGCAAATAACAGAATGCACTAAATCTAGTATACCTTACTTTTTTGAAGGATGGGAGTTTTTAAATGCAACTCTATTCTGTTTTCTTGCTAAACAGTGAGCATACTTCTTTAGTGCCGAACTTTTCAATCCTGAAAGGAGCTTCTTATTGGCCAATAGTGACAAACCCTTCTCACTGATGTGACTAAGCCTCTTATGCCATAACTCAGCTGCATTTTCGTTGTCTATTGCATTAATTTTATCTGTGGACAACTTTGCCTGCATAATGTACAACAAAGAATATTTTTCACCTCTAGCCACAACAAGAGAACCTTTGGTGAGCTTCCATTGACCATTACTGAAGGTGCTGCAATACCCCTCATCATCCAACTTGCTTGTAGAAATCAAATTCAAGCGGATATCAGGTATATGTTTAATATTATTCAATACTAATCTTGTGTCATTGCTAGTTTCTAGGCACACATCACCGATGCCTATAGCTTGAGCTAGCCCATTGTTTCCCATCTTCACAGATCCGAAGTCACCTGACTTGTATGATTTAAAGAAATCCCTACGAGATGTAGCATGAACGGATGCACCACTATCAATTACCCAACTGGTCTCATGAGATACAAAATTCACCACATCACCATCAAAAATAGTGAGAAAGTCTTCTTTAAGTGCAGCAATATGATTGTCATCACTGTCATTATCACTTTTTTTCTCTTTACCTTTCTCCTTTTATTTCTCCTTTTTTAACTGGCGACAAAACCTCTGAATATGTCCATTCTGATGACAATAATGGCACTCAACATTAGCAAATTTATTATACTTACCTCTGCTTTTATATCGACTTTTATCTTTATTTCTCAGACCTCGAGACTCACTTCTTCCCCTTTTTCTCAACAACCAAGGTATCAGAATGTGAAGAGCACTATCCTTGTGTTTTCCTTCTCATCTCTTCATTTAAAATACTACTCTTGACTAAATCCATGGTAATCGTACCATCTGGGGCAAAATTAGACAAAGATGTTCGGAACGTCTCCCAAGAGTCCGGCAAAGTACCAAGTAACCATAGTGCTTGTATCTCATCATCAAACTTGATTCCCATCACAGCTAGCTAATTTATAATTCCTTGACAAGAATTTAAATGATCAGTCAAACGAGTACCATCTTGATATCTCAGAGTCATCATCTGTTTTATCAAAAATAACTTATTATTCCCAGTCTTTCGAGCATATAATTGTTCGAGCTCATCCCATAAACTGCGTGCATGTGTTTCCTCAATAATATGGTTCAAAACATTATCATCCACCCACTGCCTAATATAACCACACACTTGACGATGAAATATAGACTATTCAGCATCAGTTTTATTCTTTATTTCTCCTCGGCAAATACGGGCAAATAAAAATCTTTCACATATAAAAGGTTATCCATCTTCCCTTTCCAAATATGATAATTCGAACCATTCAGTGTAACCATTCTACTCGTATTCGTTTCAATTGTTTAACATAAGGCAGAAAAATCAAGCAATAACCTGATCCTCTTATACCACTCTGATGGGAGAATAGTAACAATTCGAATAATATCGAATCAATGCAACGGAATAAAATAATCTCCCCTCTTGTGTAAACCTAATAGGAATCGATATAGTAAAGTAAAATAAATACCAAGCACGCGAACACAAGACGATTTTTTTTCGTGGAAAACCTCCTCGATGTGAGGAGATAAAAAAACCACGAGACCGGAGTCCACCCGAAATTCTTCACTATCAACAAAATTCCATATAACTTATCATATGGGTTCGCCGCTTTTTGGGCATGGCTCGACTCATGGGCTTCCTCCACATAGGAGTGAGCCCAGCTAACACAAACCACGGTGAATTGGGAATTTTAGTTGGGAATTATAGTAGACATTCACCAATGGTTAAATTAATGGAAATGTCTCATCTCTATTTCAAAATGCTCAAACTGGACAAATGTAGTTAGGTAGTCCCACCATTCTCCTAATGAAACATAAGTCTATCTTATATAACTTTGCGGCTTTGAAATTTCATATTCTATTTGACCTTGACATCAATGAACTATCTGTGTTATGTTTTTTTTTCCCCACTTAGCGATCAAGTGGGATGTGAACTAGTGTTCACATACTTCAACTAGTCCACCTCTTCAAGCCATTTTAAGAGCATGATCCTGCATATTGGCCATTTTTTACGAAATGATGTCACAACAAACTGTAATAGGATATGACTAATTAAGTGTCAAAACTCCACATATTCAAATGGCTGGCGGGCATATTGAAGTTATGTAGCTCCTTTCTTTCGGGGACGAAACAATAATCAGTTTTTATTTGACCCATGGACAAAATAGAGTAAGGAAGCTTTCATTATGAATACAATTATTATCACTTGGCAAGAAGGGAGAAAGAAAACGAGCTTGAAGGTTTGTAATTTTATTCAACCTGCGGGCATTTATTTTTTCACCCTAATCTTATACATAATGTAGAGAGTAAATCTAGGTACCAACCATGGTAATGAAGAGAATATAACATATATTTATTTTTGAAAATTATTTGAAAATTATTTGTTATCAAGTATTTTTGGACATTAGTTGAGCAATCAACTACAAAAGGTTTTTAGCTTTCAACACATTGAGTTGTCATGTTATATTGGATTATGATTGGAACCATATGATGAATGGTTATGATCATTTCGATCTACATAAATTAAGTTTGTGTAATAACTATTCCTTTATTTGATAATGTGATGGGGTTGATGATGCCCTAATAAAGCAGAAGTTTTGGGGTTGGGTTGGCCCTCTGAGCTTTGCTTTTTCAAAAATTAAAAAAATAAAAATACTGGTCTACAAGAAAAAGGTGAGTGAAATTGGAAGAAAAAACAGCCTTCTTCTGATTCCAGCCTATGGTGGCTTTAATCATGCCAGCACATAATCCAATTTCCAATCAACTTGCTCCCATTAAATTAAAACAAATGAAATGGAACGTCAGCATCGATCTATATTTTTCTCTAATTAAGATGGGAATCGACTATAGAGCTCGGACACCTAACCTTAATTAAGGTCTTACCTAAACACCGAATAATATCTTGGGAAGCTGAAAAGTTAGTAGTCGGTTGCTCCAAGTCATCACTGGCCCAAACTAAATATTAAGAAAAGACTAATCCCGATCGCCTCAATCAAAAGTGGCGGACTTATAATCGAGTGGATGATTTTCTGCATTTTATATCTACTTTACTTGGCCTTTTCCCTCCACCAGGGCCATGAGTCCCCATTCTTACCTCCACCGCTAATGGACAAATGGCTAGGTATTAAATCCTAATCGTCTACCTGCTCCTTGTCTGCCATTATCAGAAGGAAATAAAAGCACAAATAGAAGTCAACAGCGGGTGAAGCACGCAGACTTGGTGGAGATGGGAGCAATGAAACCCCCGACTTGGATAGGTTTGTCTATTTGATCCTCCAAGGGTGTATGGAGCCATTTTAGGGGTGAATTTGACAGGCAATCTCTTTCCGGTCATTATTTAAATGGAATTTTGTTGTCCAGTATTTCTAAATACTTGTTAAACAATCAATTGTGGAGATTTGAAATAGTGGTTATGCATAAAAAATTACGTGATTATTCAATAAATGGATATTGTAATTGTAAGGGCAAACTTGAAAAAATTACGCTTTTAGCTTTAATATATAGATGAAATCCGAGATTGTGAGAAAATATGTTGGTTATGCATTAAAAAAATGGGGGGCCACTCTTGTATATGGAAATTGTATTTGTCGGGGGTAATTTCATATAACAAAAAATGAAGTAAAAAACACTTCATATATATATATGGATATGCATGCTTTCTTTTCTAGCGAAGTAGCACATCTTACTATCAGGAGTAGTTGAAAGCAAGCGGTAAAAATTATATTTGTGATCGTGTGGGTTTAACTCTTTTTTTTCTTTTTTCTTAGAGATGTGTCACGTGGATTTAACTTATACTAGATTTTGACCAATGGTAAAAATATTAAAAAGATCTTGTCTCTATCTCGCAAATAATCGTACAGCATACAACCATTAATTTGGATTAACCAGTTCCCACAAAAATAGAAAGCGAACACTGACTTTCTAGATAATTCCACAATCATGTTGACAGGACATTATCATCATGTTACCATCAACATTGACCTGCTTTATGGGCATGCTCCTCATTGAAAGAGGAGCATTTCTCATTCAGATGCTAGAAGGATCGCTGTTGACCATATGAGCGTTCACTCAACCCATAGAAGGTTGCACTTGGCCTCTAAGAAATGTGCACATGATGTGGACGAGAGCGTGTATCATGATAAGCATGTAGCAATTTATCGTGAGGAACTTGTTTTTCTGATTTCAGCCAGCCTTTGGTGACTTCAATCATGCCAAAACCTGGTCTGATTTCCGACCTACTTGCTCTTGAGAAATGAAATGCAACGTCAGCATCAATCGACATTTTTTCTTTAAATGAGATTAGTGAGGACTACGGGGCTTGGACACCTAACTTTAGTTGAGGCCTTAACTAAACACCAGTTAATTCTATGGGGAAGTTGAAAAGTTTGTAGCAGGTTGCTCCAAGTCGTCACTAACCCAAACTGAACATTAAATAAAGACTGTTGCTGGCCACCTCAATCAAGACAGGAGTAGCGGACAATTGATTAGGTATTAAGTTAAGGCCCAAACATAATATTAAAAAAAGACTGTTGTTGGTCGCCTCTATCGAGAGAAGATCAGCGCACTTAGACACAATCGAGTAATACAAATGGTGACCATAAATAATATTATATATATAGAGAGATGGATTATTTTCTGCATTTTATATCTACTTTACTTGGCCAGTCACCTCCACCAATGTCTTTAAGTCTCCATTCTTACCTACACCACTAATGGACAATTAATTAGATATTAAGACCTAATCATTTACTTGCTCCTTGTCTGCCATTGTTAGAAGCAAATAAAAAGACAAATAGAGGAAACGGCGGGTGAAGCACGCAGACTTGGTGGAGATGGGAGCAATGGAACCTACAATTTTGGATGGGTCTGTCGATTTGATCCTCCAATGAATTTTAAAAGACATTTTTTTTTCTGGTCATTATTTAAAAGGAATTAAGTTATCGAATGTTTCCAGATACCTTTCTTTTTTTTTTTGGTCTATGAATGCATCCAAATACTTGTTAGCAGTCAATTGCGTGAATTTTTAGCTTCCAACGCATCAAGTTCTCATATTTTGTGGAATATATGCTTCAAGTTGATTTTCTAATGGGTTTTGCTATCATAACAGTCTTTAAAGTATTGAAAGAATAACAATTTATTATGAGTAACAAATTCTTGGAAAAAATGGGCCTCACAATAATTTAAAATTATTTGTGATTTGATTTTTTGTGGTTCAGAATATTTATTATTTTACATGCGATTAAAGACTGTCATACAATTATTAAAACTAAATATGCTTAATAAATTCCCGATATACTCGTTAATTATTCATTTGAAGAATTCACTCTAACCCTCAATCACAATATATCAGATATGTGCAATTATTTCGTGAATCTAGTATAAATATTAAACTGAATCTATTATACCTCTGTATTCTCCCGTGATAGTTTTTATTTTATTTGTTGCTTTTTTTCTGCACATTAATTGAATAACACGCAAACTCGTTCTTTCTATTCTGCTTTCATTTCTTGCAATAATACCTTATCATACGAAGATTTTGCCATAAAAAAAAAACCAAGTAAATACAGAAATAATATGCTCATTAGGAATTATCTTAGAAATATCTCTAGTATAAGTCCTTATTATGTAGATGTTGCAAATTCAATGACTGCAAGTAAGCACAGAATCTTCCCAATTCCACGCTGTGAGATAATTATTCTTTTAAGTGCCTAGTATAAGTCCTTATTAGATAATTATTTTCTAAATTCCCTCTTTGAATCCTGCAGTCAATAGATAATTATTTTTTAAAATCTTATAGCAACTCTCTTTCATCGATTAGGGTTCTTCCTAGGAGAAATACGAAAGTCAGTAATATAGAAATTGGAACTCATAAAAATTGGACCAGGAACGAAGAGAGTGGAATGAGCTATTAATTACAGAGTTACAAGGACATAAACAAAGATAAAGGATCTCATCCCCCACAAGAAGTACACAAAAAGCCTAAAAGACCTAAGCCTGATTCTAAGCTAATACAT
This sequence comes from Eucalyptus curtisii, assembly GCA_017140595.1. Taxonomy (NCBI): domain Eukaryota; kingdom Viridiplantae; phylum Streptophyta; class Magnoliopsida; order Myrtales; family Myrtaceae; genus Eucalyptus; species Eucalyptus curtisii. The sequence goes on from CM029504.1 coordinate 14,076,992, forward strand.
TAAATTGGGACAGTTGAACCATTCATTGGCCACGGATGAGGGAAAGTACTCTTCTATTGCCGCTCCAGTCTTTTCCTACTCCCAGCTTCAATACTTTTTTCTTTAATTTTATGTAATTGTCTAATTAAACTGTGAACTATGTACTTGGCAATCCTTGACACGAAAAACACATAATAAAAAAAAAAATCTCCACACAAATCCACATACTTAGATTCACACTAATTGAATATGTTTACAAGTATATTTTTTTCATTTTAATTTCATGTTTATCCAACATACATACACTATAATGTAAATATGATATAATAACACTTGATTGATCTCCAACTGAAATTAATAAAGCAAGTTATGTCCATCGTCGATAAAAATTTGTCACGTCACTTTACTAATAGAGTAAGCTAGTGTGTAAATCTTGCATAATTTCTCTCTATTTTTGTTAAAGTCATTGCGCTAACTAACTTATCAGCGATAGCTAATTTCTAGTATCACATCTTATTGAGGATTTGGAGATATTGAAATTTCTAATTATATCTGCTCGACTGAAACGCTCTCTTTGATGATATTTAGCATCTGAAAAACGCCAATTTTGATGCTTGTGGCCTCATTAGTGAATCACCTACAACTATTTATTTGTCACAATTTTCTTTTTTCTTTTCTTTGGCTTGAAAAGACTTATCATGATAGAGAAAAGGCCATTAAGTCAAAGATTTGAAGTGAGCAATGTGCGTTGCTAATTAGGAAGTTCTTCAGAAGCTGCTATGTGCCTTCAATGGCTTGGTTTTCGGGAGGCTCCTCCTAAAGAAATTTTAGATATTAAGGCTCCATTTATTTCACAGATAACAATTTCTAAGAAAACACTTTTCAAATTTTTCGATATTCATTTCATAGAAAATAAACTAGTTAGGGAAAACATTTCCCATCAATTAAGAAGGCCTTCTAAAATAGGGTAAAATGTTTTCTGCTTTTTAAAACCAAGTGTTTTCTTACACCAAACGCATTTTCATTTTATTTTTATATTTTTAAAAAATTAATTTTTAATTATTTAAATTTTTCTTTTCTTTTTTCATTTTCTTTCTTCTTTTGTTTTTTCCTTCATCTTTGGTCAGTCACCGGTCATGGCGGCGTTCGGTGACTAGCTAAAGGCAAGCTCGAGCCTCGCCAAAGGGTAGCGAAGCTCTACCTCACCTCGCCCAAGGTTGCCAAAGGTCAACAAGGCTCTAGTAACCTCGAGCGGGGCTCAAGCCTGCTTCGCAAGTCACTCAAGGTTGCCAAAGATCAACGAGGCTCTAGCGACCTCGGGCAAGACTCGAGCCTATCCCAACTCGTCGGCCTCGGCAAGCTCGGCCTCATTTTGGATCAAAGCGAGGCTAAGCCTCGTCATAATATTTGGCAAGCTAGAGCCTCACCGGCCTATGGCAAGGCTTGAGCTCACTTATGATTGGTTGTTGATTGTCACCGTGACTGGCGACCGATCGAGGAAGAAGAAGAAAAAAAAAAGAAAAAAAAACAAAAATAAATAAAAATTGATTTAAAAAAGAAAATAATAAAAAAGTTATCTAAAGAAGTGTATGGAGGAAAAGAATTTCCTTAATAAACAGTGAAAAATATTTTTCAATTCATTTTAAGGTTTCAACCAAATACCAAAAAAATATTGTTATTTTTCTGAAAAATGGTTATGAGTACAATTACTCATCTCTTTGATTCATGATGTTTAGGACCTCCAGGTCGGTTTGCGAGGCTGCAGGCAAGAACGATGGAAAAAAGGGAAGATCTATGTTCTCCTATCTCCATGGGTTTTCATTGGATTTTCTCAAGCCTCTTCTTCCATCAATGGCCTGCATATCACGACGTTCGAGCTCGTCACTGGCAATTTCAAAGAGAGGCTCAACTTTAGCAGCGCAAGTGACGGCTGCAAAGTTAAAGCCTTTCTTTTTCCTTTTGGCTCCACCGACAGTTTTGTTGATCGCAAATTCAGTGTAGCTAGCACAAGTTTAAAACATTAAAAAAAAAACAAAAAAAAAAGGAAATGGGCCCCTTGTCTGCCATTATTAGGAGAAGGAAATAAGAAAACAAAAGAGAGGTGAACAGCGGGTGAAGCGCGCAGGCTTGGTGAAGATGGAGACGGTGAGGAAGGGGACCCACAATTTGGGCCAATATGCACTAGAATTGCGGAAGGAATCTTTCCGTCTACACGCCCAAGGCAGCCCACTAGATAAAAAGCTGAAGTTCTATCTGCCCTTCATTAGGACATTTTACCTTGGGTAGAATCAACAAATGTGGCATTACACAGATTGTGGCCTCAACGTCCATTTTTCAGTGTGACTAGGACAAAGGCCACCTCGAATCTGACTAGAGTTCTTAATGTTTAAAAAGTCTTTTATTCACACCCATCATCTGATGCTATTGTCCCGGACGTAAGGACTTTTGTTTCCTCTCCACTCAAAACACTTCCTTTCAAACTATTCAGGCACTCTTGTTTAATCCTCCGCCGCTCCCGGATCAAGCCATCATGCCCATCGCGGAGCTCTTTCTTGGCGCCCTTCTTCCTGTGCTGTTCCAGAGGTTGGCCTCTCCCGAGCTGCTCGACTTTGCGCGCCGTGAGGGGATCGATAACCTGCTGAAGAAATGGGAGAAGATGCTGAATAGTATCAATCAAGTGCTGGATGATGCAGAGGAGAGACAACTGACCAGCGCTCCTGGGGTGGAGTCGTGGCTCAAAGATCTCGGGAACTTGGCCTATGACATCGAAGACTTGCTTGATGAGTTCGCCACAAAGTCTGCGGAAAATAATTTCAAGGCAGAACTCGGCAATAGCAAGGTGCGCTCCCTTCTTCCGAGTTGTTGCTTCAAATTGAGCCCGAGAGCATTTATGTTTGATCGTAAAATGAGATCCACGATCGAAGAGATGGATAACAAACTACAGGATATCATCACTCGGAAAGATACTTTTAACTTCAGAGAGAATAATGGGAATCGATCAGCATACCGTCGACAGGATAAGTAGCTTCCCACCACGTATTTGCCCGAGCCTGGTTTTGTTAGTAGGAAGGATGAAAAAAGCGAGATCCTTGAATTATTGACCAGAGAAGAAGACGATAGAACATGTGCAAATCTAAAAGTGATACCCATCGTAGGGATGGGGGGTGTGGGGAAGACGGCTTTGACTCAGCAAGTTTACAATGATACGATAGTCACCGACTATTTCGATGTGAAAGCATGGGCTTGCGTTTCTGAAGATTACGATGTGCTTGCTATCACAAAGAGTATCCTGGGGATAACCAACGGCCATTTGTCCTGTGAAGGTAAGGACTTGAATTGGCTTCAAGATAAGCTCAAGGAACACCTTGCGGGGAAGAAGTTTCTTGTCGTTTTAGACGATGTTTGGAACGAGAATTATGGAAATTGGACTACCCTATTGAAGCCTTTTCAATCGGGAGCGAAGGGAAGCAAGATCATCCTCACCACTCGTAATGACAGCGTTGCTTCATTAGCTGGTGCTCTACCGTATTATCTCAAAGAGTTGTCACAAGATGCTTGTGTGACTCTGTTGGCATTTCATGCTTTTGGAGTAGGAAGTTTCGATCATCATCCAGATCTTGAAGTATTAGGCTGGAAAATAGCAAAAAAATGCAAAGGGTTGCCATTAGCAGTAAAAACATTGGCCGGGCTGCTACGCAATAAAGTTGATCCCCAAGAATGGGAAGCTATATTGAATAGCAAAATTTGGGACCTACCAAAAGGAAGAAATGAGATCCTTCCGGCTTTGAAACTTAGCTATCTTCATCTCCCTTACAATCTGAGGAGATGTTTTGCTTACTGTGCTATATTTCCGAAGGACTACGAAATTGAACGGGATGACTTGATTCACTGGTGGATTGCAGAGGGTTTGTTGGAGGTAAAAGAAGCAAAGTACCTGTGGAATGCAGGTTTGAATTATTTTAACGAGCTAGTATCTAGATCGTTATTTCAAAAGTCGAGTATAAACGGATCACGATTCTTGATGCATGATCTTGTGAATGACCTTGCAAAGCTAGTTGCTGATGCAACTTGTTTCAGCTCAGAGGAGTTTGAGTTCGAGGGTAATCAAAGTAATGCATCTTTTGCTCGTCATGCCTCATTCATTTCCAGTGCTCGCATTGTGCCGAAAAGACTCGAGATATATCATCGAATGAAGGGACTTAGGAGCTTCATATCGTTACGAAAGCAATACTACTACTATGAGTCCTCTTTGTCCCAGAAAGTGTTATGTGACTTGTTGTCGACAGTAAAGTACTTAAGGGTGCTTTCATTGAGTGGCTACGACATCAGAGAGGTACCGGATTGCCTTGGCAAACTGAGGCACCTAAGGCATCTTAATCTATCGTATACTAATATCGAAATGCTTCCAAAGTCGATTGTTGCATTATATAACCTAGAGGCTTTGATGTTGCGGGCCTGTGAATACCTCACCGAATTACCGAAAGGTATGGAGAAATTGATCAATCTAAAATTTCTCGACATTACCGATACTCCGAACTTAAGAGCAATGCCAATGTATATAGGTAATTTGGTGGATCTTGAGATGCTACCCAAATTTGTAGTGGGAACAGAAAATGGGATAAGATTGAAGGAGTTAAAAAACTTGAAAAACCTCAAAGGAGAGTTGTGCATCTCTGATTTGCATAAGGTTCAAGAAGTTGGAGATGCTAAGGAGATCGATTTAATCACGAAGGAGGGAATATGTCGGTTGACCATGGAGTGGAGTTCGGATTTTGAAAGTTCCGGGAATGAAGACCTTGAAGCAGAAGTCCTCGTCTTTCTTCAACCTCACAAAAAACTTGAAAATCTCGAGATATCCTACTATGGTGGCCTAAAATTCCCATCATGGTTTGAAAGTCCACCACATCTTAACATTGTGCATTTACGTTTACATGGATGTTGTAGGGCCAAAACATTGCCATCACTCGGGCAGCTATCTCTGCTCAAAGAACTATATATTGAAGGTCTAAATGCTATATGCACAATAGGGTCTGAATTTTATGGAACTAATGAGAGTCCTTTCCCATCCTTAATAACTCTGGAATTCAAGGACATGCCATTGTGGGAAGACTGGTCTCACTGCATCGGGATTGAAGAAGCAGGAGTTTTGTTCCCTCATCTTGAGCATCTCCTCATTCAAGATTGTCCTGTGTTGATAGGAAAATTGCCTAGTCAACTAGGCTCCCTCACAAAGCTCGAAATCAAGTCCTGTCCGCATATGGATGCGTTGCCCTCCATCATTAGCCTTCCATCTCTCAGAGAATTACAATTCGGAGGTTGTAATGAGAGGGTGTTGAAGAGTTTGGTAAACTTGACATCTCTAACCTCTCTTGTCATAGAAGATGTCTCTGAATTGACTTGCTTAAATCATGGGTTTACAAGCTCCCTGATCAAGCTGGAGGAGTTACAAATCAAAAGATGTGAAGAGTTAACTTACTTATGGCAAGACAGAGATGTAATCCAAAATCTCACTTGTCTGAAGAGCTTATCCATCATCGCGTGTTATGAATTCATGTATTTTGTGGCTGAAGAAGGAGATATAGAGCTGCCTGGCAACCTCGAGACCATCTACCTGAGTGATTGCATCAAATTAGAGAAGCTCCCAAACAAGATGCACAACCTTTACTCTCTTAGAAACTTGTCAATCAAAAACTGTTCAAATCTCGTGTCCTTCCCCGAAACAGGTATACCGACATCTATGATATCATTACAAATCTGGGACTGCAATAGGTTGCAATATTTACCCAGAGGATTAAATGTTGACCCGGATGAACTAAGCACCATCAATACCCAGGGGGACAAGATGTCTGGTTTGCAAAGTTTAGTGATCCGCAACTGCGCTTCTTGGCAAGCCGCTCTGTTCAGCGGAGGCATATTTTTACCTATAACCCTCAAGAGTCTCCAAATTTACAATTGCCAGAACGTGGAGTCGCTCGCGCAAATAAATCTGGACTGTCTTCAGTCGCTTCAAGAGATTGAAATTAAGCGTTGCGATAAGTTGAGAAGCTTACCCCAGGGCCTAAACACACTCTCCGGCCTCAATACCTTGCATTTGTTCAACTGTGCTGCTCTAGAGCTGGAGTGCTTCCCTCCTCTTCCTCCCGGCATCTCGAAGTTTTGGCTTTGGAACTGTCCGAAGATAAAATCGTTACCTAATCAGTTGCATCGACTCACGAGTCTCCATGAGCTGACAATTGATGAGTGTGTGAGTATTACGCGCTTCCCCGATGGAGGATTGCCGCCCCAGCTACAGTTTCTTTCGATGAATAAATGCGAGAATATGAAGCAGCCGGTGAGGGAGTGGCTCACCCCTCTCACCTCCCTTCAATTTCTGAGTATCGACGGCAACGTGGGAGGAGTGGGAGAGGAGGAGGATCTTGTGCTTCCGCTCCCTTCCTCTCTGCTCTATCTCTATATCTGGAGTATGGGGAAAGTGGAAAGACCGTCCAACAGTCTCCCTCCCTCTCTCAAGCTCTTACACTTTGGGAATTGCCCGAAGCTGAGGAAGTTGCCCCAGGATGGCCTCCCTCCCTCCCTAGAATATCTCTGGATCATGAATTGCCCGATTCTGGAGAAGCAATGCAGGAAAGGAACCGGCTGCTATTGGCCCCTCATCCGCGAAATCCCAGAAGTCAAATTGAGTGATGACGACTCCAAGTCAATTACTTGAAAAAAAGGATTCGGACTCTGAATATTCTACGCGGAAGAGATTAGGGTATTTTTAATGTCTGAGCCTTGGCTCTTTTTGAAGAAGGGGATTCCATAGCGTCAATCACCTCCGCTTTTCCCTCTGTCGTCTCTGCACCTCAGATCACCCCATGTCTCCATCTCCCGAAGATTCCTATGCCTCGGACATACTATTTCCATTCAAAAATCAAGGTATCGATCGATCTCTGCCATTTGCTACTCCTCTACTCGTAGTCACTTTTGTCTTAACGGACCTGTTGCATTTGGATTTGGATTTCTCGGCTTATTTTTGTGCATTCCATTCCAGCAGTTTTCTGTACTCATCCAGCAATTCTTTTCGTCATCTGCTGTGCTCTGCCCATTCGCCAAGAGTCTCTAACTCTTGCTCGCCTTGCAGATTACATTGGAATTCCCCCTTTGATGAAGTTTGTCGGTACGGCACAGGGACCCATGGAAAGGTCTATGTTAAGTTTAGGAGTTAGAAGGAGGAGGAGAAGCTGCTTTGGAATCAAAGATGAATAGCCATGGACTCTGGAGACGCTGGTTGCCAAAGTTAAAGGGTGAGTAGATTTGTTTCTGCTGTTTCTTTTGACTGGCTGTTTGAAAGACACAGGTAATGGTAATGGGGTATGATCATAATCTAGGAAGAATCTCTTCTGAAGGATTAGCGTATTGTCGGCATTCTACTTGTTCATTTTTAGCGTTGTATCTAACCACACGTCAATGGTTTAAAATTTATCGTCTGTTATGTTGTTTGTTATCATTCCCCAGTTATCTCATTGATGTGATTGTGTCCACATTCTGTTTTGTGTGTTTGTGTGTGTAAGGGATCAGTTCTATGCAAGGGAAGTGTTAAGTTATACGTTACATATGCATTGCTTGGCACGTTTCTTAACAGCTTAAGTTTTTAAAAACTGCATTTGTGTGACATGCAGCAATTGAATCAAATAGCATGACCAATCAACCCACCCTATGTTCTTGTTTGGTTCTTTCTTTTAGTAAGTGTGGATTGTCTGAAAGACTTTCAGACAAGGATTATAAGGCTCTCATAAAATCATCAAATTAAAAAAAGATTTAAAGCTTGGACAGTTAAAAGCCGCTCATATGCCAGAAAACTTTAGCTTATCAAATCTATTGTTCATAGTCTGGTTAACTATCAGTGTCAACTCTTTTTGTTGCCCAACAAAGTTTTTGAAATGATTGAGCGTAAGTGTAGAGCTTTTCCTTTGGAAGAGAGATCCTGATGCTAAAAAGAGAGCAAAAGTTAGATGGACTGTCTATCGTCTTAAGCAGTTTGGAGGCCTTGACATTCGAAGACTGGATTTGTGAAATCTTGCTTGTATTTTAAAGTGTTTGTGGAGAATTTTGTAGAGGTGTGGTCTCTATGTTTTGCCTGGCAGAAGAATTTATTAAAAATCGGGAATATTTTGAAACCGTGCATTAGATATATAGTGGGGTAATGGAGATAATATTTCTCTTGGTGTGATTTGTGACACCATGCTGGGATCTTGCTGGAATCATTTCTCAAGGAGAATAACTTATACTCTTCTCTTCCTCTGCAGGCCAAAGTATCTACTGTAATTCGTTACTCTCATTTGTAATGGCCCATGGCTAGGTCTAGCGGGTTGGTTTCCATCCAAGGATGTGGTGAGATTCTAGGCGAGCGACGCACAAAACAAACCGGCCACAATTGGCACCTCATCCACAAAATCCCACAAGTTCATATCATTTTAGCAGATAGATGAGTAAGCTGAAGCTTTTGAGCATAACTACACTAGAGGGGTGCCAAGAATAACCCACCCTTCTTCTTTCATCATCATCTACTTCCCCAGCCCCTTTGTTGTCTTGTCTGCACCTCCATTGCCTCTTCACTCCGTCGTCCTATTCCCTTTTTTTTGTCACACCGCCGCTCCTTCTGCTCTCATGCGACGCCATTGCCCACTCCGTGTTTCCCACCAGAGCCTTCCCTCTTGTCAACAAGGACAGGATACGGAGAAGAGTTACGTGATTTCTTGGAAGTACAATCTGGTAAAGTATCTTGATACTATAACTTGATTGGTCCATTTAAACCATGTCAATAGTAAGGTTACGAATTAGGGAATGTCTGCTTTGAAATAGGATGGGTTATGTTAAGTTACTTTAATTGAGTTTCCTTTATTATCGAGTTTTATTTCCTTTTTGGTATTATTGTCATATACAGTTTATATTCAATATAAATACAATGGGTGTAGGGTTTAATGTTACGACAGAAATCTACAGCCCCCTCTTTGTTTCTTTCTTCTACATTCTCCTTCTCCTCTTCTCTATTCCTTCTCCCTTCTTCTTTCTCTCTTACTATTTGCTGCAGGTTCTCTAATCAGCTTTGTGACATGGTATCAGAGCAGGTCTAACTACCTGATTACTTGATCCTATTGCTGGTTTGAGAGTCCCCTAGGGTTGGTGCACAGCCACCTAAAGCTGCAATTTTTTTTTATTTGTTTTCTCTTCAAGTCTTGATACATATGAGATCGGAAGATATCAAATTCATCGGAGTTCGGTTTGTGACATGATCGAGAATCGGAGTACTTTATTGATTATGGTTGACTGGTCTTGCTATTGGGTTTACGTCAAGCATATAATTATTTGAATCGAGATCTCTATGGTAGATATATTTATATTGAGATTATCGTCATGAGTGATACTACTATGACTCCTACTACGCTACTATGCGGCTGATTGATTTGCTCCTACTATGTTGTTATTGCGGCTCAAGAGTTGCTCCTACTACCGTTGCTGGCTACTACGCTACTCCTACTACCGTTGCTAAGCGTAGCTACTCTCAAGACGCTCCTACTACCGTTGCTCTTTGCGGCTATTCGCTGCTCCTACTACCATTGCTATTGCGGCTACTATGCTACTACTACCGTTGCTCTGCGGCTACTACTGCTGCTCCTACTATCGTTGCTCCTGCGGCTACTATCTAAGATGCTCCTACTACCGTTGAACAACTCTGCGGCTACAAATGCTGCTCCTACTACGTTGCTGAAACAGTGCGGCTACTACTATCCGCTCCTACTACCGTTGCTATTGCGGCTACTAACGCTACTATTGCTGCTGTTATTCTTGCTGCTCTTTGAAACGCTATGTTGCTGCTACTTCGCTAATTTGCTGCTACTTCGCTTCTGCTATTACTCCCTTGCTATTACTCCTTTTGCTACTCCTGCTGCTAAGACTATTACTACTACGTTGCTGATTGGGCTCTACTATATGAGCCTTAGTAATTGCGATATGTTTACCAAAGCATTACTTCGTCCTGCTTTTGTTGCTGGTTGTTCCAAGCTGGGCATAGGTGACCTATATGCTCCAGCTTGAGGGGGAATGTTAAGTTACTTTAATTGAGTTTCCTTTATTATCAGAGTTTTATTTCCTTTTTGGTATTATTGTCATATACAGTTTATATTCAATATAAATACAATGGGTGTAGGGTTTCGTTACGACAGAAATCTACAGCCCCCTCTTTGTTTCTTTCTTCTACATTCTCCTTCTCCTCTTCTCTATTCCTTCTCCCTTCTTCTTTCTCTCTTACTATTTGCTACGGGTTCTCTAATCAGCTTTGTGACAGGTTAAGGTGGATTTTTTTTTTCTCCTGTAATTATGAAGTTATTGCGCTAGGAAGTGATTGCTTTGTGGATTCAAGATGAGTAGAAATCTCTGTTCTCGACAGGTTAGATATAATAATTGTGGTTAGCGGAGTCAAGATGAAAGTTGGAGTATCGGGATTGTGAATTTGGTTCTTAGATGGATTCGATGTGGTTAACCTTAGACGATTTCATCATGTTGCGATGATAATGTCTTGGAAAATACTCGAAAATTGGCTGCGTTTCATTTTTTAAGTTGGCGATTCAGTGAAGTTGAGAGCAGATGGTTTTGTTTACTTGTAAAATTGAACAAACGGAAACAAGAGCCCTTTGAGTACTCAGAATGCTGTTGAATGGAAATGCTGCATTAATTATAGTTAAGAGTACATTACTATTGTCAATACATGGGAGTCATATTTGTGATCCGACTGGAATCAATAGGGGAGTTCGCTCCTGAAAAGCAGGGGTTCGTCATGATACTATTTGGTTCTTGATGTTATGAGAAGTTGATCGATTTGGGAATTCTGATGTTGATAGGTGAGACTTCAAGAGTTGTTCAATGAAGAAGGGTGTGAGGCAAAGCTATGGTTGAATGAAGACAGAAAGCCTTACATGTACATTGTAGACTTGTATCTCAAGACTCCATCTAAGGACGGTCCTGCCACAGGAAAGGAGATATCTTCGCTGGAGGCAGTGGTGGAGCACGGATTGTTCTTGGACATGGCAACCCCTGTGATTATGGGGAACGTGGAAAGACTGTCCAGCAGTCTCCGTTCCTCTCTCCGGACCTTGTGGATCTTCCATTGCCAGAAGCTGAGGGATTTACCCCAGGATGGCCTGCCTCCCTCCCTCCCTAGAACGACTCTGGATCTTCAAATGTGGAATTCTGCAGAAGCGATGCACGAAACGGTATCGGCACCTCATCCGCGAAACCCCAGAAGTTGTATTATGGGGTATAATAAATTTCTGAGAAAAGGTTTCGTATTTTAATTTTAGACCAACAATTATATGTGTACTTAACAAGTGTGTTTTTTCTGTTTCAGTAGATTGTTAGTGATCAGCTTTTGGGCGTAATGAGGGTCGTCTCCTTTCCCCTTGTTGTCTGCACCTCAATTACCTCTTCTTCCACTCTCCACTCCATCGTCCTCACCTCCATCTCCCTGTTTGTCATGTCGCCACTCCTTCAGCTCTCCCACGACAAGGACAAGCTATGGAGAAGTGTCTATTACACTTACAATCTCGTAAGTGGTCTCATTACTGAACTCCATTAGTCCATTTAAACCATCTCAGTAGTAGGTTATGTATTAGGGCAAGGGCAAGTCTGCTTTGAAACAGGGAGGTGTCGAAAAGACGGATTTTTCCCCGTAATTATGAAGTTATTGCGCTAGGAAGTGATTGCTTTGTGGATTTAAGATGAGTGTAGTAGGACTCTTCAATCATGAAAAGATGTTCTTAGATGGTTTCGATGTGGTGACCGTTAGACAATTCATCTTGTTGCGAAGATAATGTATTGAAAAAAAAAAACACGAAAATCGGCTGTGTTTCATTTTTAAGTCAGCAATTAAGTGAAATTGTGGATGGTTTTGTTTACTTGTGAAATTGAACACACAGAAGCAAGAGCCTTTTAAATTCCCAGAATAGTGTCGAATAGAAATTCTGCGTTAATTATAGTTTAAGAGGACAACACGTTGTCAATACATGGTAGTCATATTTGTGATCCGAGTGGAATTGACAAAGGATTTCGCTCCTGAAAAGCAGGGGTTCGTCATGATACTATTTGGTTCTTGATGTTGCAGGAAGCTGTTCAATTTGGGAATTCTGATGTTGATAGGTGCAACTTCAAGGGTTGTTCAATGAAGAAGGGCATGAAGCAAAGCTTGGTTGAATGAAGATGGGAAGCTTTGTGTGATGGATGACTCAAATTACATTGTAGATTTGTATTTCAAGACTCCAATTAAGGATGGTCCTGCAACAGGAAAGGAGATGTCTTCGCTGGAGGGAGTGGAGAAGGATGGGTTATTCTTGGACATGGCAATCGCTGTGATTATGGGGAATGTGGAAAGACTGTCCAGCTGTCTCCCTTCCTCTCTCCGGACCTTATGGATCTTCCATTGCTTGAAGCTGAGGGAGTTACCCCAGGATGGCCTCCCTCTCTCCCTAGAAAGACTTTGAATCTTCGAATGTGGGATTCTGCAGAAGCGATGCATGAAATGGTATCAGCACCTCATCCACGAAATCCCAGAAGTTGTATTATGGGGCATAACAATTATGAGCTGGCTTTTTGAAAATTATGTGTACATAACAAGTTTGCTTTTCTTTTCAGCAAATTTTTAGTGAGCTGAAGCTTTTGGGCGTAATGAGGGTTCGTCTCCTTCCCTCCTTATTGCTTGCACTGCAGCTCAATCACCTACCTCTGCTTCTTCGACTCTCCACTCTGTCAACCTCACCTCCATTTCCCTCTTTGTCATGCCACCGCTCCATTAGGTCTCCCACAACGAGGACAGGATTCGAAGAAGTGTATTGCATACTTGGAAGTACAATCTGGTAAGTGGTCTCATTACTGAACTCCATTGGTTCATTTAAACCATGTTGGTAGTAGGTTAGGTATTAGGGCACGTTTGCTTTGAAGTAGTGGGGAAATAGTGAGGTGGAAAGGCGTTTTTCTTTTTGGCCAATAATTATGAAGTTAGTGCGCTAGGAAGTGATTGCTTTGTGGATTTAAGATGAGTGTAGTAGGACTCTTTGATCATGAAATGATGTTCTTAAATGGATCCAATGTGGTGAACGTTGTTAGACAACTCTAAATTCGGCCGTGATTCATTTTTAAGTCGGCAATTGAGTGAAGTTGTGAGCAGATGGTTTTGTTTACTTTTGTAAAATTGAACACACGGCAGCAAAAGTCTTTTTCAAGTACTCAGATACTGTCGAATATAAATTCTGTGTTAATTGTGGTTTAAGAGGATGATACGTTGTTGATACATGAGAGTCATATTTGGGATCCGACTTTAATGGACGGAGGATTTCGCTCCTGAAAAGCAGGGGCTCATCATGATACTATTCGGTTCTTGATGTTGCGAAAAGCTGATCGATTTGGGAATTCTGATGTTGATAGGTGCGACTTCAAGAGTTGTTCAATGAATAAGGGTGTGTGAGGCAAAGCTACGGTTGAATGAAGACAGGCAGCCTTATGTGACGGATAACTCAAACTACATTGTAAACTTGCATTTCAAGACTCCAATTAAGGACACCCGCTACAGGAAAGGAGATAACTCCGCCGGAGGGAGTGGTGGACCACGGGTTGTTCTTGGACATGGCAACAGCTGTGATTATTTTCAGTAAAACCGGCGTAGATGTGAAGGCGAAGTAACATTTTTGCCCAGTAGTCACCTTGGTGAGAATTGTAATCTTCATTAGATTCAAATAGATTGTATCTTGCATCTCTTTGATGTGTAATCATGTTAAATTTGTTCTAAACAACTCAAATGTCCCGATGGGTCCTCCCCTGCTTTTAAGTGTAAATCATTCAATTTGCGGCAGCCGTTGTAATGCACATTGTCAAGCCATTTCGAATATACTCTGCTCATCAGTTTCTGCTGTTATGATAGACAATTGCATTGGTGGTTGTGACTTGTGAGTACACTCTGTCGACTGTCCCGTATTGTTTACTATTTAATGTCGCTAGTGAGACTATGGAAGTGATTCAACTGAAGGGAGACGAAAACCAGGGGTTTCTGGTGTGAATCGATTTGGCCTTCAATTTTGAAACATTATTGCATTTGATACACGTCAATACTCTTTTGTTTGAGTTTCTTCTGAGGAAACTGATATTCACAAATACTGGCTATTGGTATAGAAATGGATAGAGTGCAACTAAAAGATGGACCTGCTAATTGAGGATGTTGAGATTTCTAGTTTTATTTTCAGAATTCAGCAATATATCATGGATTCATCCTTGTTATCTGCCATTCTCTCTGTTTGCTATTATATGGGCTATCAGTTTTTTATGATTTATCACCTTAATCTGTGACTAATATTTATCAACATCAGAATCTCTGCGAATATCAAATCTTTCTATGAAATTATCCAGAGATGATGCAATGAGCCTGGCTAAACACAAGGACTCTCCCCCAAGATACGACTCATGATGCAATGCTCTGCCTAGGGCGTTGATAGCTCTGTTTGCAGGCTGAAAACTGAAAGAAAAGCGAAGAAATGTGCCATCAAGATGTTTTGCAAAATGCCAGTTTCGTTTGATCCTAGAATGGTTGCAATCTTCAGAAGCCTCAGTGAAAGGAGGAGTGAAAGCACTGGTCTCTCTTATACCTGTGATATAGTGTAGGGTACTGTCAAACCAGACAATACACATGTTTCTATGACAATTTTACACAAGAATGTCAAATAAAGAAGAAAGTGCAACTTAGGCCATTGCACGAATGGAAATTGAGTATAATCTTTACGTCTTTAGTACAACTCCACATGAAGCCTCGGTCTCATGATGATGCCCTCTTACTAGTTCCATGGAACCAAAGCCATAGATGCTGAAGATGGTCGGCCACAGCAACTTCCCGAGTAGGAACATGTGCGCTGATGAGAAACAAGATACTAGGCATAAGGTTTGGTAAAAACTTCACTGGATTTTAGTTCATAAATGCCCTGTTTAATGTTCTTTAAGGAAGTCGATGACTTGGATTGTCTTCATTCAAACCCAAATGCACTGTCAAAGGCTGTTGTAGGAGGTGTGACTATGTAAATGTGACTGTTAATAGCTGCCATTTCAGATTGATCTACATGAGCTTCTCTTTTTTGACTTAATCCAAACCTTAGGAAGCAAGTAACCCGTTCTTTGGAAAACTTGTTTGGGCCATTGGAAAAAGATAAGATCAAGAGAGAGACCTTTTTAGAATCTCACCTTAACTTCCGCTGTCTGAATCTGTGGTAGATGAGTTGGAAACTTTTATTCCGAGCTTTTCACAGCCATTACTGATTGTGCCTTCAGAGAATCCAACACAAGCCATGTCAAAAGGAAGGTATGCGTGAGTGGAAAAACTGGAAATTAGTATGAATTGCAATCTCGAGTCTGAGTTTATATCTTACAATCACTGAAGCATGGCAAGATGCTAACATGCACGAGAATTGTGTAACCGGCATCGCACTGGCAAGTGTGCTCATAAGTTAAGGCTTCGTGCATGTCCTTCCTCCACAACATATCCAGTAGCAAGCTACCCAGAAATTCCTTTAATATGACTTATGTACCAAAAGGATGAGGGAGTTGAAGATGATTTACGATCGAAGACGGATGTGTTATATGGAACGGATGGGACTTGGGGAGGCCTGGGCATGCAGGAGTGCTCAACAGAACCTGCATGAAAGAAGATTTGCAACTTAAGCCTATGTCCACAAAAGCAAAACACAAGCTTCATGTTCTAGGATTAGTTTTTTGTTTATCTTCCCAGAGTCGCATCATCCATATAATTTGCCATTTAACTGGAGCGAAAAATTGGCGAGTTACACCTTTTTTCCCATTCTACTGCAGAAAACTAGTCAAATGATTTCTTACTTAAGGCAAAGTGTTTGCTTTATTTACTATTACAATTATTGCAACCTTGTAAACACAGATGGAACTTGAGGTCATCTTCATGGTCGCGGCACATCTGCTTCCAACCCGCTTCATACTGGCATTTGAAGCCAAATAGAGCGCTGGCATTCACGATGCACGTCCCCTTTCCACTTTGCACTTCGCCACATAGCTCCTCCACATCATCGATTCAAACCGAGCAAGAAAATCAGTCCGCCATTTGTTGTAATTATTCTTGGATGCGATGCAGATTGATCAACATCGATTCAAACCGATGCAGGTTGTTGAGGTGGTAAATTTTCAAAAAACTCTTCGACAAGTGCTTGTTGTTTCTTTCCTTCGAATTCTTGTTCGGAGGCATATTTCTTAATTCTTATTCCCTTAACTCTCTCAGTGGCGGGAAGCGTGGGCCAGAGCTCAAGCTCGGCCTTCACCAGAGATGCTGTAGTTGGGGCTTAGTTGAATGCAATGAGCGATTTATCTTTGCGTAACTAAGCATGAGCTCGATCTCTAGCTTCGTATAATAATAGCTGTGTAAAGTTACTGATTCATGCTGGCATTCAACGACAAGATCGGAGGGTTCGCAATACACTTGATGATGGGCAACGGACCTTGCCAGACAATTGAATCTGGTCCATGATCATGTACTCATTCACCTTCTTCTTCACAAACTTCGGCCTAATTCCACCACATTTGGCGGTTCCTGCCGAGATCTTCCCAGTGCAGATCAGGTCGACGTGTCTTGGCATATATGCTGCAGCTGGCAAGGCTGGGTCCTTGGTGGATGCATTCGGTTTTGTGCATGCAGTGGATAGGATTGGTGTTAAGAAGACCTTGATCACACTTGGCGTGACCAATTTCTTTGGGATAGTCTTCATCTTCTTGGTGCCAGAGTCGAAGGGCCATTCGCTTGCGGAGATCTCTGGAGAGCATGAGGAAGATAATGCAGCTGAGTTGAGGACTGTCCCTGTTTAAATAGGCCTCAAAGTCTTGACATATGAGATTTCTAGCAGACTTTATCAATGTAAACTAGCCCTGGTACAGTTTTAGACCGTATTAGCTCTGAAAGTTGCCTTTTTGGGCCTCTGATCATGTTGACCTTTGTCGAATAGATTTATGCCACCATCGTTAAAGCTTGAACCATGGTCATTGACGTAGAGGCAGATGTATCTCTGTGGTCATGTAATCTCATCTTGACAAATTAATCTAAGTTCTTAGCCCAGTAATAAATTCACATAACTTCCTATTCCTGCTTGCAATTTCCTTCTTGTACTTCTGGCCTATCTGCACTGATGGTTAGATCTTCCATCATCAATCATAGAGAGAGAAAATCCTTTCATCTTGAGTTTCCGTACTTATTGTCCGTCAAATTCATGAAACTTTCAGCCGGATAGTTTCATTCATTCAGAAGAATATCAATGTATAAGTATCCACTTCACATAAACAGAAATTGATGATGATTGCGATAAAAGACCATTCCTCAAATCCTGACTAATTTGAAGTGGAGCTTCAAATTCGCACTCGAGCAAGAGTTGTGCTCCAATGAGAATTTCAAAAGATTGAGCTTTGAACGCAAAGCATGCATGCATGGTTCATTTGATACAACCATCATCGTCTTGGGGTGGGCCTCAAGAAGCATCTTGTTTTCCACTTGCAATGAACGACACCTTGAAGAATCCATCTCTCGCACAAGAAAGGAATAGCATATTGTGAGCCAACTCTTATACTTTAAAATCTGACATCATTCCCATCCAATGTATAAACGTGTAAAGACAAGCTTACAGCAATGTAAAAACCCCAATTAGGGACATGAAAGGGGAAATAAGGATTAAGAGAGTAGCAGAGTCAAAGAGAGAGACGTGCAATCAATTTCCCACTCGATTTTCTCACTACATGACTTCTCTACCTGAAAACAACAAATTATTTCACAACCTCGTAACTAATTAAAGCTTAATTTGAAGCAATTCATACCCTCCCTGCATTAATTCCTCAGTTCAGTAAATCTATAATTTCAAGCCTTCCCAGCTTGGCCCTTTAATGGCATAGAGTCCGATCCAAGCCTGCAGATGAAGGCTCCTCGAGACCATCTTTAGAAAAGTAAATTGAAGCGCCAAGAAACAAGTGTATCTTAAAGCAAGTAACAGGCAAATCACTTGGTCAAAAGGAAGTCACATGTTGATCATATGGAAAGTGGCTTCAGCCGATGTGCTACGCTCATCCTGCAGATATACTCTCCAAACCCTGAAATCCAAAAGCTTAAATCAAGTTCATATCAAAATGGAAGAAGGCAAGGAAGGGGTTTTTGTCCAAAGCTGGAAATTTTTTGAGAAATAGATAGCGTGGACAACCATTGTAGTTTTCAAGCAATGCAGATCCCATGCAATCATTCAGTTCTCACATAAACATGATCTATGCAAAAACCAAAATGTTGTAGGAAAATGTTGGACACTATCTAAGAACATTAACATCAATATTTATGGAAAGCAGGCAATAACCATGTTTAATTCCCATGAATGGTCAGCACACAATCTCAACAATTCAAATCTACTCCTATAAACCCCCCCCCAAAAAAAAAAGAAAAAAAACAAAAGGAAAAAAGTAAAAAAAAGCTGGTACTTAAAGTTTTTGCTCAGTGTACTGTTAGAGCCAAACCAGCAGAGGCAAATTCTTACCATATCATGAAAATGTTTAGCAGAAACCAGAAGCAACTTATAAAGCAAATCAGGACGCATCACTAAACCAGTAGACATGCATTCTATAAATGCATTTGAAATGGAGTGAAGTGATACCAAATCAAAAATCACCACTCATTTAGTATTTACCATCAGACCTAGAGAGACAAACATGGATAACAATCAACAAAACATATGCAATGATTTCACCTCCCCACCGCGAGTCTTCCAGGCAACGCTGCAAACTTTACTAGACTGAATAGTCTCTGTTTCAATCAGAAGACATCGATAGCCCGATGATGAATTCATCCGCCTCCTGCAGATTACCACGAAAGCATTTCTCAGAGACGTCCATATCTAGCTTACTGACAATAACAGAGTCAAAGTTACAAACTCGAGGATGCCATAAAAACCGACAAAGAAGAAGAGTTTCGACCCCCTTCTCTGCAATGTCCTTAAAAGACGCTAACCTTACCGTTAAATTCATTACTGAGCGCATCTGGCGAATGCGCAAACAGTTCATAGATCACAGCAGCGAGAAAAGGCAGACATCGGAGCTTACCGTCAGGGGCCAAAAACAAAAAAGCATTTGCTGGAGCAACGCCGGTGCGAGAAAAATCCCAAATTTACGCCGAGGGAGAAGAACCCACCTCGCCAGCTTGGGTCCATCTTACGGCGCACGGCATTAGGGGGGAAAAGGAAATTCCGTTCTTTCGGGAACTGCAGCGGCACGAATAGACCGAGGAGTCGAAGAAGAGAGAATGCGGCAGTCGGGGTCTTTCCCAAGATGCTACTTATACTTGGAAGAATTTATTAAAAGTTGGGAATATTGCATTAGATATATAGTGGGCGTTGGAGATAATATTTCTCTTGGTATGATTTGTGACACCATGCTGGGATCTTGCCAAAATCATTTCTCAAGGAAAATAACTTATGACTCTTCTCTTCCTTTGCAGGCCAAAGTATCTGCTGTAATTCGTTATTCTCATTGGAAATGGCCCGCGGCTAGGTCTAGAGGGTTGGTCTCTATCCAAGGATGTGGATTCTAAAGGAGCGATGCACAGAACAGATCGGTTGTGATTGGCACCTCATTGTCGAAATCCCACTAAGTTCATATAATTTTAGCAGATGGATGAGTAAACTGAAGCTTTTGAGCATAACTACACTAGGGGGTGCCAAGAATAACCCACCCTTCTTCTTTCAACATCGTCTCCTTCCCTCCGTGTTGTCTTGTCCGCACCTCCATCGCCACCTAATGCTGCTTCGCCTCTCCACTCTGTCATCCTATTCCCTCTTTTTTTGTCACACCGCTGCTCCTTCAGCTCTCATGCGCGCTGTCGCGACCAATTTTTCGGGTGTAACCACCGCAGGGTTTAGGCTAATGGATTGTTAAGCTGAAACTTAACTCGCATTCTCCAAGCCCATACCGGTCGCGACTTAGTTTCAAGTTCTTAACATACAAATGGTTTTCAATCAAGAGTCGCCACTAATCTATTTTTGGTGGGTCGATTAGAAACCCAAGTAAAGTAATGGGAGTTTTACTTTACTCCTACGAACCAGAGATTTGTGAGTTCGGGGACTTGGTTACGTTAGATTTCTCTAACGCCCTTTCGGTACCTTTTTCTTTTATTTTGAAAAATGTTTGGCAAGCGAGTTTGAATCAATTTTAATTTACTTTCCTAACATGTGAGGTGATCACTCGGTGCGCAAACCACCAATTTAACACCCAAGAAAGTAAATAAATAAATTGCAAGACTTACTTATAGCAACGAAAGCATCTGCGTTGTTAGACCGAAATTCACATCAAGCAATCCTAGATATGATTTCTAATTAACAAGCAATCACTCAATTTTTGCTTTCACTTTTTTTAAACAAGAGCATAGTCCATATGCAATGCAATGCAATGCTTATAATCTAATATGAAATAATATGGCATGGCAACATGTCCTAAACTATATGAAAAAATTAAACGCAATCTCTCCTAATGAATGAAATTGATTTATTCTAAGGCAATTTTTGGTATTTTCCATGAAATTCGAAATTAGAAAAATGCAAAAATTATCTACCTAAATTAAGATATTATCTAATTTGTATTAGGAATTAGGTTAAGCCAAATCCTAATTTAAACTAGAACATTATCTTAACCAAGTAACCCTAAAATGCAATTTATCTAGGAGAAGTTATTTAAACCTATAATCAATTAGAAAATAAAATTAAACATGCAATCTTATCCTAATATGCAATGACGTGCAAAGAATGCTCTAACTCGATTTTCCTTATTCGTGATGATTTTTGTTTTTTTCGAAATTAAAATTGGCGAATAATTAAACATGCAATTTAAATTAAATTAAAAAAACTAATGTCCTAAATGAATGCATTTTTTGGATTTTTATTTTAAGAAATTCGAAATAAATAAATTTCCTATTCTAAACATGCAAGATAACCCTAAAACAAGTAATATCCTAACATGCATCTAATCTAACTCAAATATTGTTTCTTTTACGGGAGCAAACAAATAAAGGCATCAAGAACAGCACGGCAACAAATCAAGCAAGATATCATCCATGTTCATTTAATTTTGGGAAATAAATTGACGAATCGTATCTCGCGCATGAGATCGGATTGGCCAATTTTTAAATAAAATCACGAATCGTATCTCGAGCATGAGATCGGATTGGTGATTTTTCCGTACGATTGCGGGTCGTATTTCGAGCGTGAAATCGGACCGTCAATCATATGTACGTTGCGAAATTAGGAAAATTTCCTAATTTATGAGGGATCAAGAAATCTCTTGGATATGGCAATATCGATCAAATATTCAAACAACATCACAATTCTACGGATTGGGCAACAATAACGAATTAATCAAAATTCTTACCGATTCACAATATCACGCGGATAATGCTTCCAAGTTAGAATTTACCCACGGACGGCTCACGAACGGTGGTTGCGACGCGACGCACTTGCGAGGAACCGCTCACGATAAGGTGGCTCGCCAAAGGAGATCGTAGCGAATTAATATTTGGTCTTTTAGTCGACCAAATAATCTCCACCGAGAACTCTAAAGTCACTACCTTTTTGTCTTCAATCTCACGTATGCTTCTTTCTCAAGATCTCACGGTTAAGTCTCCATACTTTACCATGCAATAAGAGACAAATTCCACCGCTTCGGCCAAAAATCAAAACAACTCGCAATCTTCGAAGATGTACTCGTACGATGAATTCATGGCTGGGGACTTCTAGCTCCTCGGCATGGCTTCGTGAGCTGGTTGACAGCGGTGAAAGCTCGAGGAAGGGATGGCAACGGCTCATCGGGTTTGCCGAAGGACAAATATTGCTCGGAGATTCAATGGGATTGTCGGGCGGTGACTAGATTCAGTCAAGAAAGACCTGCACTAATAAAACATCAAACGAAAGCAAAATAACTGGATCGGTGGAGGTCTCGGGCACGTCAAGGACTGTTGTGTTCACCGGAAAACCTGCGAAAATTCAACCAAGAATACAAAACCGGCGTTGGCTGCTCATGATAGACTCTGGAAATCACCGGTCGCCCTGGATGTAGAGCTTGGGCGTAGCCAGGAAAGCCGCACGGCACCGGGACCACTGCTAAGCGAGGGACAGGGACTGAAGGAAACCCCCGCCGACTGCTAAATTCCGCAGACAAGTCACGGTCTAGGAGCCGTGCCAGATCTTGTGTTTCTCTCTATCTCTCCACGTTGAGAAATCGTGAATTTTTTATTCTTAGATCCAATCCCACGTCTGTGTACTCTCCCCGTTCTTTCACGTGTCACTTGCGAATCACACTGATGCACGGCAATAGCTTCTCAGATTCGTTGGGCAACAGCAGATGACAGCAAGGACACCGACGGCGGCGACGAAGATCGGTGAAAGCGTGGCCGTGAGGATGTATGACTGACCGTAGCCTCCCTCTCCTTCCTCTCTATTCACGTGTATTCTCTTGGCTGTGTTTTGAAATTCTGATTTGCTGGCCTCCACGATTTCTCCCCTTGGCCTTTTCTCTCTAAAGCTCTCTCTGTGCCGTGTATTCGAAGTCCTCCTCTTTTCAGAATTGTGGCCGTATGTATCGATTGTGTGGCCTCCTCTGAAAACCCTACGCACTTTTCTTTATATAAGCCATGAATTAGGGTTTTATTTTTTCCAAATTGATATCTACGAAGATTCTTTTTTCCAAGTGCAATATTCACTTTTCGCATCCGCTCTATCCAAAAAATTCATCATATCCCAGAAAAGTTTCAAATTCCTATTTTTCACGATATAATCTTCGATCATAAAAGAAACGGGCTTGGGCCAATTTGCTCGCTTCGTGGGCTTAGTCCTGCCGGCCAAATTAAAGCTCAGAACCACTAATTCGAACCCATCCGCCACCAGTCCAACAAATAAATGCAAGAAATGCAAATTAAAAATAAATGCAACCTAAATCTATATGCTATGCAATTAATAAAATTAACCCCCTAATTTCCTATGCAATAAATAAATGACCAGATTGTCAAAATTTAGGTGTCAACAGCTTCCCCTCTTTGAAGGTGAGCTCGTAGAGGTTGCATTCAAAGACAAATTGAAATCTAAATTTTGACCATGCACATGCACTGAATGATTTTGATTTTGAATTTTTTTTTTTTTTTGTGGGAAATGAATCCCATTTTAAAATGCAATTTATATAATGCATGGAAATGCTAATGCAAATGCATGATGCAAAAGGAAAGAATGTACCTTCAGTTACTTACCAATCAGTGCGGTGGAGCATCTTGAGGTACATGATAAATTCCCGTTACTCCACAAGTACCCAACTCTCACTCAGATTCCTTGAAGAGTGTAACAGGCAATAGATTGAAACATCGAGATTGAGAAGAACATTCACATCCAAAGTGAAATGTTCAACGGAAAGAATTGAGACATCTAGATCAGATCGAGATGTCAAGATATTTGAAGCTCGAAATACCTAGATCCGAGACTAAGGCATGACGAGGAAGATCGAAGAACATTCACATCCAGTGAAATGTTCAACGGGAAGAATCAAGACATCGGGCCCGATCGAGATGTCAAGATTTTTGTACTCGAAATACCTAGATCCATACTAAGGTATAACGAGAACAATAGAAGAACATTCACATCCAAAGTGAAATGTTCAGCGAAAATAATTGAGACATCCATATCCAAACTGAGATGTCAAAGGAACCTACCTGGAACGACTTACCTTCAAAGAGGATAGAGTAATTCGAGATAGTTTGTGTTACATGTCCAGGACCCGTACCATTCTACGGTCGCCCAGAATAGTAACACGGCTTTGTAAAGAGCGCTTTCCCGGGACTGTACCATTCTACGGTCGCCTAGTATGGCAGTGTTTGGTTGTGTCTAAGACCCGTACCATTCTACGGTCGCCTAAACGGGATTTACCTTCCGGGACCCGTACCATTCTACGATCGCTGAATAGGGAAATAAATGTTGTCTAGGACTGTACCATTCTACGGTCGCCTAAATGGGGTTTTACCTTCCGGGACCGTACCATTCTACGGTCGCCTTTGAATAGGGAAAGAGGTTTTGTCTAGGACCCGTACCATTCTACGGTCGCTAAACGAGGATTCACTTTCCGGGACCCGTACCATTCTACGGTCGCCGAATAAGGAATAGGTGTTGTCGAGGACCCGTACCATTCTACGGTCGCCTTGACGGAAAATTGATTTTTTAGGACCCGTACCATTCTACGGTCGCTGAATGGGGAAATTGCTTTTCAGGACCCGTACCATTCTACGGCCGCTGTTGGAGCAATAAATGTTGTTTAGGACCCGTACCATTCTACGGTCGCCTAAACGGGGTTTTGCTTGGCCGGGACCCGAACCATTCTTCGGTCGTCCAAAGCATTGCAACACGAGATCATCGACCCAGGACCCGTACCATTCTACGGTCACCGAATCGAATAAAAATCTTTGGGGGACAACTCAATCGAGTGTCGGTGTAAAGGACTCGGGCTACGAAAGCACGCAGTCGATCATAAGGGACATCGGGCTACAAAAGCACGCCGAGTCAATGGACACTAGGCTACGAAAGCACACCAGGTCAATATAAAGGGACATCGGGCTACAAAAGCACGCCGAGTCGAGGAAAGGGACTCTGGGCTACGAAAGCACGCCAAGTCAATATAAAAGGACAGCTTGACCGAGTCAAGTGTCGAGAATGGGTAGAGATATACTTACCGATGATATCTCCGATTCTTGGGGATATGTTTTTCGGAACTTAGATATCCCGTGGAGGCCTCTCACCTCCGGTAGAAATAAATTTTGGAACATCAAGGATGCACCTTGAATGTTCATGATGGTTTCTCATCTCCTAATATCATGAGGCATTTTGAAAAGAACACGAATGTCGGGAGCTCACGGGTCTTTGAGAAAACATTATCTGTCAGACATGATTAGAACAAAAATGCATTCACCAAAGAAATAAGCAATTAAGGCTATTCTGGAATGCATACTTCAAAATCTACTGAAACTTTTATCAATTCAATCAATGTTCATGCATAATGATTTTTGCATCACCCAAATTTCCACTAGAGAGAATTATCGTTCAAGACAATTTTTCACTCATGACATGGATTTTTTAAGAATACTAAATGAGAGACTTTTGGTTAGAAAGGACTTTCACTCACTCTCATTTAGAATGGCTATTTTATGAGAATCACTCAATTTCATCATATCGACATGGGTCCGAGTATTCTCGCAAGCGGTACGATCTTACCAATCGAGAGGTCTTTAACGGGGACCATAATGTAGGCTTGGTCAATGGCTTAACAAAGGGACTCTTTGAGTCAAGGCTATTGAATGAACAGTCTTGTAATCATCTCCGGGTTTACAAATCAAGAACCCCGCAAAATGAGAAAGAAATAATCTTGCTCGCACTTCTTCGAGCGATGCTTATAAACATATGAACTCCTACGTTAATTCAAGTGCCATAATATGAAGAGACTTTGTAAGGGACGTAACGTAGGTTGGGTTCATGGGTTGAGAAATGAAAGATTGTTAGGCTCAAAAATGTGTATAGGGTGAGAGTTGATGATCATCTTGGCATTGCCACCAGTTTTCTTTTTCACCATCGGGGATTGTCTTCATGAAGTGCCCCATTGATTGTAAAAACTCAGCATTTGAGTTCTTTGAGTATTGCTCCAATTCTTGCAATCGACAGTCACCTATCTTGACTTTCCTCTTTCATCTATGGGCATTGGCCTTGCTTTTACCAAGCACACCGCTTTTTCATGCCCCTAGTTCTTATTCATTTTTTCTTCACATTTTTTACGGGCGTTGGCCTTGCTTTTACCAGGCACACTGCTTTTTCATGCCCCATTTTTTGCACTTATTTTCTTTGGACTTGCACAGCCTTCATCTTTTATCAGCATTATAAACCATGCTACTTGAGTGAGCTGCTTTTTCTTGCCTTGCCCTAGTGTGGGGGATGATCACCAACTGGGTTTAATGTGAAATGAATTCATAGGCTCAAAGGGGTTACGCAATAGATAAAAGTGTATAGGATAAAGAAAGAACCGCTCTTCGTCATCCTAAGGCACTTAAATTAACACATGAATTCAATGTAATAGCACTACTTGAAGATTGATGCAAGTGAGAGCAAGAAGATTTCAATTCATTTTCTTCACCTTATGATGCTGTCTTTTCTTCCAATTTGCCCCAATGTGGGATGGTTCTTGACAGGGGTAGTTTGAAAAGAATATCCATAAGTGTATAGGCTCAAAATGGTTACGCAATGGATTACATTTAGTGTTTGGGATAGAGAAATGAATTGCCTCTCATCACTTCGGTTGCCGTACCTTTTGCGAGAGAACTCTTTACCTTATGGATATGAACCTTCCTAAACTCATCTCACAAGTGTATGAATATGGGACTGTGTATAGGATAGGGTTTGCCTTTCATCATCCCGACTCGTCTCATTTAGTATGCTCAATCAATTCCACATCACTCATTAAATTAGTCCATCTTGATGTTCTTTAGTGGAATTGGTGGATAAAACATGTAAGAGTCATCATGCAAAATCTTTTTTTTTTTTTTAAAAAGCTCAACAGCCTTATGCATGAAAAGTTGTCAACTCCAAAACAAACAGTTTTCCATACGCAAAATGGTTTGAAGCATTCATTTAAGGATTCCTCTACAATGGGATTGCCTCAGCAGTTGATGTCTTTGGATTGTCTTCATCAGTCAAGACTGAAAATCCGCCTTTGCTCCTGCACAAGAGAACGTGCATGAATATAATACTATGCGGCATCAAAATGAATTCATACTCCACATCCATTTTGGCTTGGATCGAGATTTCATTCCAGTCGTGTTACTCTTTGAAACATGTAGTGTTCTCAATTTGTCATCTCTTTCACCAAAGATGGATGGTCTTCTTTTAATCTCTTGAAAGTGTGTTCTCAAACTTGTTGAGCAACGGTTGAGCGACTGATGTGCCTTCATATGCTTTCTCATTAGGCCAAGAAGGTGATGTTCGAAGCATGAAGTAAATGAGTTAGAAAATTAAACATGGTTAACCTAATGCATGCTTTTGGAGATGGCTTGAAAAATGATTTTGTTTATTTGGGAATTTTTGGATGAGGAAACATGAAGAAGCCCGGCCCTCGGAATTCTCCTTGGATGATATTTTCTTTTCATTGTTGGATATTATCACCGGGCTGGTTTGGTGTACCCCATCATGTCCTCAAAATTTGAAATAAAATTGTAATTTCATTGAATGGAATCAAATGAATTACATTATTGGAACGGAAAATGCAAACAAACCAAACCCTAAAAGCGAAAGCGATAATTGAAATTTCAAAAAGCAGAAAATCCTAAACAAAACTGGAAGTCCTAGAAGATAAGAACTTCTTCACTCAGTGACAGCGTTCGCGTCTCCATCATGGTTGGGCAGAGGATTTTTCTGATTACTGCGAAGGAGAATGCCTTTGTATCCAAGAGATCTTGGACCTTATGCTTCAAAACATAGCAATCATCGGTGGAGTGACCAACCTCTCCCATGTGATAGTCACACCTTTCGGAGGAATTATATGCGGGATAATGCTCGGGATTTGGTCGCTTCGGCTCGGTAGAGATTAATCCATTCTTTTGGAGAATAAGCAAAACTTTGGATAGGGGTCCGGAAGATGTGTAAAACTGTCTCCTAACATTACGTCGTCGACCCGAGAACCGATGTCCTCCACCTTGTTGCTCAAGTAGAAATCTTAATTACCGAAGCGCGATTGGATGTATCACGATTCGGTTGAGAGTAGGCCATATTAATCTCAACTTCAGGATCCTTCTCATTCTTGGTAGATCTCTTGTTAGATGGCTTAGTAAACCACCCTTCTCTTATCACCGTCTCGATCTGTTCACCCACCGGGATAAGTTGGTTGAAGTTCTCAACGTACGTGCTAGCCATCCAATTGCGGAACTCAAATGGGAGAGTCTTGACAAATAACTTCATCAACTCCTTGTTAGTAGGTTCAGGAGTGATTTGAGCCGCCAGATTTCGCCATCTTACGGCA
Source organism: Eucalyptus curtisii (assembly GCA_017140595.1). Classification (NCBI taxonomy): domain Eukaryota; kingdom Viridiplantae; phylum Streptophyta; class Magnoliopsida; order Myrtales; family Myrtaceae; genus Eucalyptus; species Eucalyptus curtisii. The sequence goes on from CM029504.1 coordinate 14,105,099, forward strand.
TACTCCTTGAACGACTCATTTTTCTTCTTCTCCATTCTCTCAAGATCTTCTCGGGAAGGTGCAATGTCCATGTTGAACTTATACTGCTTGAGAAACGCGTCAGCCACTTCATTCCAAGTGTCGAGGAGATTGACATTCTTCATCACGTACCAGCTCAATGCGGGCCCGGTCAAACTCGCATGAAATGATTAGATCATGAGGGGCTCATTTCTGACATACTGGGCCATGCGCACATGGTACATTTGCAGATGAGATTTTGGGCAAGATGTACCGTCATACTTTTCAAACTCCGGCATTTTGAACTTGCTTGGCATTTTGACCTTCTCATAGGCGAGAGGTCGAACGGGAGTGAGTTTTGTGACTCTGCAGCTGTCTCACTTTCTCTTCCGGTTTTGCAACGCGCTCATCCTGATCTGTCTTGTGAACGCTGTCAAGCTTGACCTTTCCAACAAGGACCGAGTCATCTTCCAGCTCGGGCATGTCGTCGTCAATCGTTTGAACCCTGTTTGCTTGCTTCGAGATAACTATTTCAGGAAGAGCAGGTGGAGCTGTTGGATTCACTTGGAGGAATTGGAGTTGATCCGTCACAAGTTGTATAGAGGCGAGTACTTGTTGAAGTTGAGTCTCCACAGCGGACATACGATCATGCATTTCATTTTGGTCGGCCATTTTAGCCCTTGATCGTGTAATAATAGGCGATCGTGGTGGATCCGTTGTCACCTAAGGGTAAAAAAAATGAACAAAATAAGCGCGAAGTGTAAATAGATAGCCAATCCATGACAATGATCTAATCGATTTTTTCATTTTTTTTTTTTAAAAAAAGTTCGTACAAAAAGGAAATTTCCTAAAGAGAGTTAGAAAAATAGACACCCTAACAAGAACCAAATTTCTTAAACATGAACTAGGAAAAACCAAAATTCGAAATTTCCTAATAAGACAATTAAGACAAAAAACAAATTTCCAAAGATTTTTTTATTTTCCAAATGATTCATTACACAGCAATTTCCTCATTTCATTTCCGATTGACAAAAGGAATTAGATCAAATGATTAACCTAAATTGTCGTGGACTGACCCAGAAGTATGACAAAGTAAGTTGCATGATATAGAGATAGAAGACTTACTTCACCAAGGAAAATCAAAGGCAATCACATAGACATGCACATGAAATGTGAGGCTCGATTTCTATCTAGATGGCTTAACAAAGTGGAGCTAAGAGGATGATCTGACCGTTGCAGTCTCGCATTAACGTGTCAGGTCCTCCTAACTCCGGCTCAGTCGAATGGAATGTCCAATAGTCACGCAGTCTCGCGGATATGGACAAACACATTCGACACCATGAAAAGACTTTCGGGGAAGAGAAGGTCAATCTCTACATAGCGGTCTCACTTTAGAGGAAGTATCCTTCTCAACACCATCCTAAAAATCCTATCGTAGCCCAGGTCCGGCCACAGGTTATGTGTGCAATAGTGTAGTGTTAAAAACAATTAAACATGCACAACATTTTAAATGCAAACAACACTTCTAATTAGGGAAAAATAAATCATTCATCCTACACTCCAACCTGCAAGACAAAGGTTAGCAAAGACTACTCCCCTTATATCTCCCATCTGCAAAAACATTTAACACCTTAGATATGTTAGGTACGTACCGGTGTCTTCGCTGCCAAACAAAAACATTTTCAAAAGAAAACGAAAAAAATTGGCCTAAGTCCACTAAGTGTTTTAACACTAAGTCCCCAGGAGTCGCCAAGCTGTCGCGACCAATTTTTTTCGGGTGTGAACCACCTAGGGTTTGGCTAATGGATTGTTAAGCCTAGACTTAACTCAGGCTCTCCCAAGCCCATACCAATTCGCGACTTAGTTTCAAGTTCTTAACATACAAATGGTTTTCAATCAGGAGTCGCCACTAATCTATTTTTGGTGGGTCGATTAGAAACCCAAGTAAAGTAATGGGAGTTTTACTTTACTCCTACGAACCAGAGATTTGTGAGTTCGGGGACTTGGTTACGTTAGATTTCTCTAACGCCCTTTCGGTACCTTTTTCTTTTATTTTGAAAAATGTTTGGCAAGCAGTTTGAATCAATTTTAATTTACTTTCCTAACATGTGAGGTGATCACTCAGTGCGCAAACCACCAATTTAACACCCAAGAAAGTAAATAAATAAATTGCAGGACTTACTTATAGCAACGAAAGCATCTGCGTTGTTAGACCAAATTCACATCAAGCAATCCTAGATATGATTTCTAATTAACAAGCAATCACTCAATTTTTGCTTTCACTTTTTTTAAACAAGAGCATAGTCCATATGCAATGCAATGCAATGCTTCTAATCTAATATGAAATAATATGGCATGACAACATGTCCTAAACTATATGAAAAAATTAAACGCAATCTCTCCTAATAAATGAAATTGATTTATTCTAAGGCAATTTTTGGTATTTTCCATGAAATTCGAAATTAGAAAAATGCAAAAATTATCTACCTAAATTAAGATATTATCTAATTTGTATTAGGAATTGGGTTAAGCCAAATCCTAATTTAAACTAGAACATTATCTTAACCAAGTAACCCTAAAATGCAATTTATCTAGGAGAAGTTATTTAAACCTATAATCAATTAGAAAATAAAATTAAACATGCAATCTTATCCTAATATGCAATGACGTGCAAAGAATGCTCTAACTCTGATTTTCCTTATTCGTGATGATTTTTGTTTTTTCGAAATTAAAATTGGCGAATAATTAAACATGCAATTTAAATTAAATTAAAAAAAACTAATGTCCTAAATGAATGCATTTTTTGGATTTTTATTTTAAGAAATTCGAAATAAATAAATTTCCTATTCTAAACATGCAAGATATCCCTAAAACAAGTAATATCCTAACATGCATCTAATCTAACTCAAATATTTTTTTCTTTTACGGGAGCAAACAAATAAAGGCATCAAGAACAAAGACGGCAACAAATCAAGCAAGATATCATCCATGTTCATTTAATTTTGGGAAATAAATTGACGAATCGTATCTCGCGCATGAGATCGGATTGGCCAATTTTTAAATAAAATCACGAATCGTATCTCGAGCATGAGATCGGATTGGTGATTTTTCCGTACGATGCGGGTCGTATTTCGAGCGTGAAATCGGACCGTCAATCATATGTACGTTGCGAAATTAGGAAAATTTCCTAATTTATGAGGGATCAAGAAATCTCTTGGATATGGCAATATCGATCAAATATTCAAACAACATCACAATTCTACGGATTGGGCAACAATAACGAATTAATCAAAATTCTTACGATTCACAATATCACGCGGATAATGCTTCCAAGTTAGAATTTACCCACGGACGGCTCACGAACGGTGGTTGCGACGCGACGCACTTGCGAGGGAACCGCTCACGATAAGGTGGCTCGCCAAAGGAGATCGTAGCGAATTAATATTTGGTCTTTTAGTCTGACCAAATAATCTCCACCGAGAACTCTAAAGTCACTACCTTTTTGTCTTCAATCTCACGTATGCTTCTTTCTCAAGATCTCACGGTTAAGTCTCCATACTTTACCATGCAATAAGAGACAAATTCCACCGCTTCGGCCAAAAATCAAAACAACTCGCAATCTTCGAAGATGTACTCGTACGATGAATTCATGGCTGGGGACTTCTAGCTCCCTGGCATGGCTTCGTGAGCTGGTTGACAGCGGTGAAAGCTCGAGGAAGGGATGGCAACGGCTCATCGGGTTTGCCGAAGGACAAATATTGCTCGGAGATTCAATGGGATTGTCGGGCGGTGACTAGATTCAGTCAAGAAAGACTGCACTAATAAAACATCAAACGAAAGCAAAATAACTGGATCGGTGGAGGTCTCGGGCACGTCAAGGACTGTTGTGTTCACCGGAGGAAAACCTGCGAAAATTCAACCAAGAATACAAAACCGGCGTTGGCTGCTCATGATAGACTCTGGAAATCACCGGTCGCCCGGATGTAGAGCTTGGGCGTAGCCGGGAAAGCCGCACGGCACCGGGACCACGCTAAGCGAGGGACGGGACCGAAGGAAACCCCGCCGATTGCTAAATTCCGCGGACAAGTCACGGTCTAGGAGCCGTGCCGGATCTTGTGTTTCTCTCTATCTCTCCACGTTGAGAAATCGTGAATTTTTTATTCTTAGATCCAATCCCACGTCGTGTACTCTCCCGTTCTTTCACGTGTCACTTGCGAATCACACTGATGCACGGCAATAGCTTCTCGGCTTCGTTGGGCAACAGCGGATGACGGCAAGGACACCGGCACGGCGGCGACGAAGATCGGTGAAAGCGTGGCCGTGAGGATGTATGACTGACCGTAGCCTCCCTCTCCTTCCTCTCTATTCACGTGTATTCTCTTGGCTGTGTTTTGAAATTCTGATTTGCTGGCCTCCACGATTTCTCCCCTTGGCCTTTTCTCTCTAAAGCTCTCTCTGTGCCGTGTATTCGAAGTCCTCCTCTTTTCAGAATTGTGGCCGTATGTATCGATTGTGTGGCTCCTCCGAAAACCCTACGCACTTTTCTTTATATAAGCCATGAATTAGGGTTTTATTTTTTCCAAATTGATATCTACGAAGATTCTTTTTCCAAGTGCAATATTCACTTTTCGCATCCGCTCTATCCAAAAAATTCATCATATCCGAGAAAAGTTTCAAATTCTATTTTTCACGATATAATCTTCGATCATAAAAGAAACGGGCTTGGGCAATTTTTTCGCTTCGTGGGCTTAGTCGCCTAGCCCAAATTAAAGCTCGGAAACCACTAATTGAACCCATCCGCCATGTCGAGTCAACAAATAAATGCAAGAAATGCAAATTAAAAATAAATGCAACCTAAATCTATATGCTATGCAATTAATAAAATTAACCCCCTAATTTCCTATGCAATAAATAAATGACCAGATTGTCAAAATTTAGGTGTCAACAGCCGCCATCACCCCCTCCGTGTTTCCCACTAGAGCCTTCCCTCTTGTCGACAAGGACAAGGTACAGAGAAGGGTTACATAATTTCTTGGAAGTACAATCTGGTAAAGTGTCTCGATACTGTAACTCAATCGGTCCATTTAAACCATGTCAGTAATAGGGTTACGAATTAGGGCAAGTCTGCTTTGAAATAGGGTAATTAAGGTGAATTGTTTTTTTCTTTCCAGTAATTATGAAGTTATTGCATTAGGAAGTGATTGCTTTGTGGATTCAAGATGAGTGGAAATCTCTACTCTCGACAGGTTAGATATAATAATTGTGGTTAGTGGAGTCGAGATGAATGTTGGAGTATCTGGACTGTGAATTCGGTTCTTAGATGGATTCAATGTGGTTAACGTTAGACGATTCATCATGTTGTGAAGATAATGTCTTGGAAAAAACTCGAAAATCAGCTGCTTTTCATTTTTAAGTCGGCAATTAAGTGAAGTTGTGAGCAGATGGTTTTGTTTACTTGTAAAATTGAACAAACAGAAGCAAGAGCCCTTTAAGTACTCAGAATGCTGTCGAATAGAAATTCTGCGTTAATTGTGGTTAAGAGTACATTACTATTGTCAATACATGGGAGTCATATTTGTGATCTGGCTGGAATCGATGGGGGATTTCGCTCCTGCAAAGCAGGGGTTCGTCGTGATACTATTTAGTTCTTGATGTTACAAGAAGCTGATTGATTTGAGAATTCTGATGTTGATAGGTGAGACTTCAAGAGTTGTTCAATGAAGAAGGGTGTGAGGCAAAGCTACGGTTGAATAAAGATGGAAGCCTTACATGTACATTGTAGATTTGTATCTCAAGACTCCATTTAAGGACGGTCCTGCCGCGGGCAAGGAAATATCTTCACTGGAGGCAGTGGTGGAGCACGGGTTGTTCTTGGACATGGCAACCCCTGTGATTATGGGGAACGTTGAAAGACTGTCCAGCAGTCTCCCTTCCTCTCTCCGAGCCTTATGGATCTTCCATTGCCCGAAGCTTAGGGATTTACCCTAAGATGGCCTCCCTCCCTCCCTAGAACAACTCTGGATCTTCAAATGTGGAATTCTGCAGAAGTGATGCATGAAACAGTATCGGCACCTCATCCGCAAAACCCGAGAAGTTGTATTATAGGTATAATAAATTTCTGAGCTGGCTCTTTGAAAAGGGTGCGTATTTTAATTTTAGACCAAAAATTATATGTGAACTTAACAGGTGTGTTTTTTCTGTTTCATCAGATGTTTAGTGAGCTGAAGCTTTTGGGCATAAATAGGGTTCATCTCCTTCCCCATTGTTGTCTGCACCTCAATTACCTCTGCTTCCACTCTCCACTCCGTCATCCTCACCTCCATCTCCCTCTTTTCGCGCCGCCGCTCCTTCAGCTCTCCCACAATAAGGACGGGGTACAGAGAAGTGTCTATTACACTTACAATCTGGGTAGTGGTCTCATTACTGAACTCCATCGATCCATTTAAACCATGTCGATAGTAGGTTACATATTAGGGCAAGTCCGCTTTGAAACAGGGAGGTTTGGAAAAGGCGGATTTTTTCTCGTAATTATGAAGTTATTGTGCTAGGAAGTGATTGCTTTGTGGATGTAAGATGAGTATAGTAGGACTCTTCTATCATGAAATGATGTTCTTAGATGGTTTCAATGTGGTGACCGTTAGACAATTCATCTTGTTCAAAGATAATGTCTTGGAAAAAAACTCGAAAATCGGCTGCATTTCATTTTTAAGTCAGCAATTAAGTGAAGTTGTGGATGGTTTTGTTTACTTGTGAAATTGAACACACTGAAGCAAGAGCCTTTTAAGTACCCAGAAGACTGTTGAATAGAAATTCTGCGTTAATTATAGTTTAAGAGGACAACATGTTGTCAATACATGTTAGTCATATTTGTGATCCGACTGGAATTGAAGGAGGATTTCACTCCTGGAAAGCAGGGGCTCATCATGATACTATTTGGTTCTTGATGTTGCGAGAAGCTGTTCAATTTGGGATTTCTAATGTTGATAGGTGCAACTTCAAGTGTTGTTCAATGAAGGAGGGCATGAAGCAAAGCTACTGTTGAATGAAATGGGAAGCTTTATGTGATGGATGACTCAAATTACTTTGTAGACTTGTATTTCAAGACTCCAATTAGGGACGGTCCTGCAGCAGGAAAGGAGATGTCTTTGCTGGAGGGAGTGAAGGAGGAGGGGTTGTTCTTGTACATGGCAACCACTGTAATTATGGGGAACATGGAAAGACTGTCCAGCAATCCCCCTTCCTCTCCGGACCTTATGGATCTTTCATTGCCCGAAGCTAAGGGAGTTACCCAGGATGGCCTCCCTCTCTCCCTAGAAAGACAATGGATCTTCGGATGTGGGATTCTGCAGAAGCGATGCACAAAACGGTATCAACACCTCATCCGCAAAATCCCAGAAGTTGCATTATGGGGTATAATAAATTTCCGAGCTGGCTATTTGAAAATTATATGTGTACTTAACAAGTGTTTTTTTTTTTTTTCAGCTAATTTTTAGTGAGCTGAAGCTTTTGGGCGTAACTAGGGTTCGTCTCCTTCCCCCCCGTTGTCCGCACTGCAGCTTAATCACCTACCTCTGCTTCTTCGGCTCTCCACACCATCATCCTCACCTTCATTTCCCTCTGTCACGCGGCCACTCCATCAGCTCTCCCATGACAAGGACAGGGTACGAAGAAGTGCCTATTACAAACTTGGAAGTACAATCTGATAAGTGGTCTCATTACTAAATTCCATCAGTCCATTTAAACCATGTCAATAGTAGGTTACATATTAGGGCAAGTCCGCTTTGAAACAGAGAGGTGTGGAAAAGGCGGATTTTTACCCATAATTATGAGGTTATTGTGCTAGGAAGTGATTGTTTTGTGGATTTAAGATGAGTGTAGGAGGACTCTTTGATCATGAAATGATGTTCTTAGATGGATTCAATGTGGTGAACGTTAGTTAGACAATTCATCTAGTTGTGAAGATGATGTTTTGGCAAAAAAGAACTCCTAAATTCAGCCGTGTTTCATTTTTAAGCCGGCAATTGAGTGAAGTTGTGAGCGGATGGTTTTGTTTACTTTTTAAAATTTGAACACACGGAAGCAAGAGCCTTTTTTAAGTACTCAGAATGCTGTCAAATAGAAATTCAGTGTTAATTGTAGTTTAAGAGGATGATACGTTGTCGATATATGGAGTCATATTTGGGATCCAACTGGAATCGACGAAGGATTTCGCTCCTAAATAGCAGGGGTTCATCATGATACTATTTGGTTATTGATGTTGTGAGAACCTGATCGATTTGGGAATTCTCATGTTGATAGGTGTGACTTCAAGAGTTGTTCAATTAAGAAGGGTGTGTGAGGCAAAGCTACAGTTGAATGAAGACAGGAAGCCTTACGTGACGGATAACTCAAACTACATTGTAGAGTTGCATTTCAAGACTCCAATTAAGGACGCCTGCTGCAGGAAGAAGATATCTCCGCTGGAGGGAGTGGTGGACCGCGATTTGTTCTTAGACATGGTGACAGCTGTGATTATTTCCATTAAAACCGGTGTAGATGTGAAGGCGAAGTAACATTTTTGCCCAGCAGTCACCTTGATGAGAATTGTAATCTTCATTAGATTTCAATAGATTGTTTCTTGCATTCTTTTTTATGTGTAATCATGTTTAATTTGTTCTAATCAACTCAAATGTCCAGATGGGTCCTCCCATGCTTTAAGTGTAAATCATTCAATTTGCGGCAGCCCTTGTAATGCTCATTATCAAGCCATTCGAATATACTCTGCTCATCAGTTTCTGCTGTTATGATGGACAATTGCCTTCGTGGTTGTGATTTGTGAGTACACTCCTGTAGACTTTTGGGTATCCTTCGTTTACTATTTAATGTTGCTAGGGAGACTATGGAAGTGATTCAACTGAAGGGAGACGAAAACCAGAGGTTTCTGGTGTGAAGCGATTTGGCCTTCAATTTTAAAACATTATTGCATTCATGCATGATACATGTCAATATTCTTTCGTTTGCGTTTCTTTCGAGGAAACAGATATTCACAAATACTGGCTATTGGTATAGAAATGGAGAGAGTGCGACTAAAAGATGGACCTGCTAATTGAGGATGTTGAGATTTCTAGTTTTATTTTCAGGATTCAGCAATATGTCATGGATTCATCCTTGTTATCTGCCATTCTCTCTATTTGCTATTATATGGACTATCAGTTTTCTATGATTTATCACCTTAATCTGTGACTAATATTTATCAGCATCAGAATCTCTCCACGAATATCAAATCTTTCTGTGAAATTATCTAGAGATGATGCAATCAGCCTGGCTAAACACAAGGACTGTCTCCCCCAAGATACGACTCATGATGCAATGCTTTGCCTAGGGCGTTGATAGCTCTGTTTGCAGGCTGAAAACTGAAAGAAAAGCGAAGAAATGCGCATTCAAGATGTTTCGCAAAACGCCAGTTTCGTTTGATCCTGGAATTGTTGCAATCTTCGAAAGCCTCAGTGAAAGGAGGAGTGAAAGCACTGGCCTCTTCTAGACATGTAATATAGTGTAGTGTAGTGTCAAACCATATAATAGACATGTTTCTATAACAATTTTACACAAGAATGTCACTTCAACAAATAAAGAACAAAGTGCAACATAAGCCATTGCACGAACGGAAATTGAGTATAATCTATACGTCTTTAGTGCAACTCCACATGAAGCCTCGGTCTCGTGATGCCCTCTTACTAGTTCCATAGAACCAAAGCCATAGATGGTGTGAAGATGGTCATCCACAGCGACTTCCGAGGTAGGAACATGTGCGCTGATGAGAAACAAGATACTAGGCATTAGGTTTGGTAAAAATTTCACTAGATTGTAATTCATAAATGCCCTGTTTAATGTTCTTAAAGGAAGTTGATGACTTGGATTGTCTTCATTCAACACCAAATGCACTGTCAAAGGCTGTTGTAGGAGGTGTGACTATGTAAATGTGACTGTTAATAGCTGCCATTTCAGATTGAATTACATGAAGTTCTCTTTTTTGACTAGATCGAAACCTTAGGAAGCATATAACCTGTTCTTTGGAAAACTTGTTTTGGCCATTGGAAAAAGATAAGATCAACAGAGAGACGTTTTCAGAATCTCACCTTAACTTCCGCTGTCTGATCTTGTGGTAGATGAGTTGGAAACTATTATTCTGAGCTTTTCACAGTCGTTACCGATTGTGCCTTCAGAGAATCCAACGCTAGACATGCTAAAAGGAAGGTACGCATGAGTGGAAAAACTGGGAATTAGTATGAATTGCAATCTCGAGTCTTTGAGTTTATATCTTACAATCACTGAAGCATGGGAAGATGCCAACATTCACGAGAATAGTGTAACCGGCATCGCACTGGCAAGTGTGCTCATAAGTTGCAGACTTCGTGCATGTCCTTCCTCCACGATATATCCAGTAGCAAGCTGCCTAGAAATTCCTTCAACACGACTTATGTACCAAAAGGATGAAGGAGGTGAAGATGATTTACGATCGAAGACAGATGTGTTGTATGGAACGGATGGGACTGTGGGAGGCTCGGGCATGCAGGAGTGCTCAACAGAACCTGCACGAAAATAAAATTTGCAAATTAAGCCTATGTCCACAAAAGCAAAACACAATTCATATGAACCTCAACCATATGGTTATGAAAGTCGAATGTTTATGTGAGGTAATGTGCAGAGTCTGCAGCTGAATCTCTCGAGCTTCATGTTCTAGGATTAGTTTTTCGTTTATTTTCTCAGAGTCGCATCATCCATGTATTTCGCCATTTAATTGGAGCAAAAAATTAACAAGTTACACTTTTTTTCCCATTCTACTGCAGAGAACTAGTCAAATGATTTCTTACTTAAGGCAAAGTGTTTGCTTTATTTACTGTTACAATTCCTGCAACCTTGTAAACACTGATATGGAACTTGAGGTCGTCTTTATTGTCGAGGCACATCTGTTTCCAACCCGCTTCGCACTGGCATTTGAAGCCAAATAGAACTTGAGGTCATCTTCATTGTCAAGGCGCATTTGCTTCCAACCTGCTTTGCACTGGCATTTCAAGCCAAATAGAGCACTGGCATTCACGACGCACGACTCCTTTCCACTTTGCACTTTGCCGCATAGCTCCTCCGCGACATCGATTCAAACCAAGCAAGAAAATCTGTCCGCCATATGTTGTAATTATTCGTGAATGCGATGCAGATTGACCAACATCAATTCAAAACTATGCAGGTTGTTGAGGTGGTAAATTTTCAAAAAACTCTTCTACAAGTGCCTGTTTTTTCTTTCCTTTGAATTCTTGTTTGCAGGTATATTTCTTAATTCTTATTCACTTAACTCTCTCAGTGGCGGGAGGGTGGACCGGAGCTCAAGCTCGGCCTTCACCAGCTAGGCGCTGAAGAACTCGTACTAGAGATGTGGTAGTTGGGGCTTAGTTGAATGCAATGAGCTGCTCGAGCTCTAGCTTTGTATAATAATAGCTGCGTAAAGTTACTGGTTCACGCTGGCATTCAACGACAAGATCGGAGGGTTCGCGGTACAATTGATGATGGGCAACGGACCTTGCCAGACAATTGAATCGGGTTCATAATCATGTACTCATTCACCACCTTCTTCACAAACTTCAGCCCTAATGCCACCACATTTGTGGTCCCCGCTGAGATCTTCCCAGTGCAGCTCAGGTCGACGTGTCTTGGCATATATGCCGCAGCTGACAAGGCTGGGTCCTTGGTGGATGCATTCCGTTTTGTGCATGCAGTGGACAGGATCAGTGTCAAAAAGACCTTAATCACACTCGGCGTGACCAATTTCTTTGGGATAGTCTTCATCTTCTTGGTGCAGAGCCAAGGGGCCATTCGCTCGAGGAAATCTCTGGAGAGCATGAGGAAGATACTGCAGCTGAGTCGAGGACTGTCCCCGTTTAAACAGGCCTCAAAGTCTCCACATATGAGCTTTCTAGCAGATTTTGTCTATGTAAACTAGCTCTGGTACAGTTTTAGACCGTATTAGCTCTGAAAGCTGCCTTTTTGGCCTCTGATCATGTTGACCTTTATCGAATAGATTCATGCCACCATCGTTGCAGCTTGAACCATGGTCATTGAAGTAGAGGCAGATGTATCTCTGTGGTCATGTAATCTCATTTTGACAAGTTAATCTAAGTTCTTAGCCCAGTAATAAATTCACATAACTTCCTATTCCTGCTTGCAATTTCCTTCTTGTTCTGCACTGATAGTTAGATCTTCTATCATCGATCATAGAGAGAGAAATCCCTTTCATCTTGAGTTTCCGTACTTATTGCCCGTCAAATTCATGAAACTTTCAGCCGGATAGTTTCAATTCATTCAGAAGAATATCAATGTATAAGTATCCACTTCACAGAAATAGAAATTGATGATGATTGCGATGAAAGACCATTCCTCAAATCCTGACTAATTCGAAGTGGAGCTTCAAATTTGCACACAAGCACGAGTTCTGCTCGAATGAAAATTTTGGAAGATCGAGCTTTGAATGCAAAGTATGCATCATCGTCTGGGGCTGGGCCTCAAGAAGCATCTTGCTTTCCAAATGCAATGAAAGACACCTTGAAGAATCCATCTCTCGTACAAGAAATGAATAGCATATTGTGAACCAACTCTTAGTACTTAAAAATGCGACATCATTCCCATCAAATGTATAAAGGCATAAAGACAAGCTTACAGCAATGTGAAGTCCCCAGTTAGGGACATGAAAGGGGAAATAAGGATTAAGAGAGTAGCAGAATCGAAGAGAGAGACACGCAATCAATTTCTCACTCGATTTTCTCACTACATGACTCTTCTCTACCTGAAAACAACAAATTATTTCACAACCTCGTAACTTATTAAAGCTTGAATTGAAGCAATTCATGCACTCACTGCATTAATTCCTCAGTTCAATAACTCTATTAGTTTCAAGCCTTCCCAGCTTTGCCCTTTAATGGCATAGATGAAGGCTCCTCATGACCATCTTTAGAAAAGTACATTGGCGTTCCGAGAAACAAGATCTTAAAGCAAGTAACAAGCAAATCACGTGGTCAAAGAGAAGCTACATATTGATCATACGGCAACCGGCTTCAGCTTATGTGCTATGCTCACCCTACAGACATACTCTCCAACCCCTGAAATTCAAAGCTTCAGTCATCTTCATATCTAAATGGAAGAAGGCAAGGAAGGGGTTTTTGTCCAAAGCTAGACAATTTTAGAGAAATAGATAGCGTGGGCAACAATTGCAGTTTTCAAGCAATGCAGATCCCATGCCATCATTCAGTTCTCACATAAACATGATCTATGTGAAAACCAAAATGTTGTAGTAAAATGTTGGGGACTATCGAAGAACATTAACATCAATATTTATGGAAAGCAGGCGCGATAAACATGTTTAATTCGCATGAATGGTCAGCACACAATTTCAACAATTCAAATCTACTCCTATAAAACCCCCCCCCCCCAAAAAAAAAAAAAAAAAGAAAGAAAAGCCTTGTTGGGTTTACTGTTAGAGCCAAACCAGCAGAGGCAAATTCTTACCATATCATGAAAATGTTAAGCAGAAACCAGAAGCAACTTATAAAGCAAGTCAGGACGCATCACTAAACCAGTAGACATGCAGTCTATAAATGCATTTGAAATGGAGTGAAGCAATATACGATCCCAAATCAAAATCACCACTCATTTAGTATGTACCATCAGACCTAGAGAGACAAACATAGATAACAATCAACAAAACATATGCAATCATTTCACCTCCCCACCGCGAGTCTTCCAGGCAACACTGCGAACTTTACTGGACTGAATAGTCTCTGTTTCTATAAGAAGACATTGAGAGCCCGATGATGAATTCATCCGCCTCCTGCAGCTTACCGACGATAACAGAGTCAAATTACAAACTCGAGGATGCCATAAAAACCGACAAAGGAGAAGAATTTCGACCCCGTTTTCTGCAATGTCCTTAAAAGTCGCTAACCTTACCGTTAAATTCATTACTGAGCGCATCTGGCGAATGCCCAAACAGTTCATAGATCACAGCAGCGAGAAAAGCCAGACATCGGAGCTTACCATCGGAGGCCAAAAACAAAAAAGCCTTTGCTGGAGCAAACGCCGGACGCCGAGGGAGAAGAACCCACCTCGCCAGCTTGGGTCCATCTTACGGCGCAGGGCATTAGTGGGGAAAAGGAAATTTCTTTCTTTCGGGAATTGCAGCGGCACGAATAGACCGAGGAGCATCGAATAAGAGAGAATGCGGAAGCCGGGGTCTTTCCCAAGAAATCGCACGCTCCGTGACTGACCATTTGGGCTTGGGAAGAGCGCCTCGCTGCCATCGGCGGGATGTTCCCACGACGAGCCCGTACCATGTCGCCGCGGTGCTTCGGCAAGCTGCGATCGCAGTCTCTTGGACGAACTGCACCAATTTGAACGACGCTACCCTCGTTCGAACGCGAGCGAAGCTCAGCGGATGAAGGGCTTGAAAGCTTGCGGACGACGGAACCAGGGAGAGAAGAAGAGACGGCGGCGAATGAAGCTCGCGAGGAGCGGCGGAGGACCGGAGCGGCGCGGCGGAGGATCGGGCGAGAGCGATCTGCTTGAGCGGCGGGAGAGAAGAAAGAAAACGGGAAAATTTGAAAATCCTAAATTCAATTTGGCGATTTTCTTTAAATATTTTACCTGATTGCAAATTTGGGACCAAATTGACTCTCTTATGGTTACGACCGAAAAAGATAAAAAATAAAATAAAACTCTGTTGTGGTCGCTGGAAAATGTTGACCAGAAAACTTTTGGTCGGCTGGTGGGTCCATTAATCTTTTATTGAAAAATAATTTCACTTTAAATTTTTATTTGGAATTTCCCTGATGCATGCTATAATATTTATTTATATTGACTTAGCGTACGTTTAGAAATCGCGAAATTGTAAGTATCGCTTATTTTACTTAAATAAATATTGAATGTTCCAAAGACAAGTAAAAATAATTTTCAAAATTACAAAAACTGTGTAATTATTAATAATTCATACAGTATTGCGATATTTTTTAGTCAAATATAGTATTGCAATTTAATAAACACCAATAAGTTGCAAGGAATCACGGTATTGACATGAGCATTTTCGCAATCCGTTCAGGAGACCGACCTCTAGATCCTAACTCGTCGCGACACCACTTGCATTTCTATGGTAATTCCTGCAAATAGCATCACGACACGCATGAGCTTAAATTAATATCGGGTCCACAAGTGGAGGAATTAATTCTTACCCGATCCGACGGCTATCAATTCTCCAAGCGGCGGGGAAAGACCACGTGGCGCCAAGCCTTTTCCCACATGAATCATGCCTCCATGTCTATAGTCCTAAGCAAAGCCGTCCAAACTCGCGAAAAGCGAAGGCAATTTGGTTGTAGCAACCACCCCCACGCGCTTCCTCTTCTTGTCCGCTCGCTGCCGCCCAGGAATTCGTCCATGCTTCCAGAATCGCCAACCAACCGGCTCATAGTTCTCTCCCTAATGCATTTACTAAACTATATTGATATCAAAACGCTTTCAAAGTCAATTGTAGAAATTCTTGGATTGTGCAGGCTAGAGGGTTTGACTAAAGGGTTTGATGTTGTGGGCAATTAATATCTCGAATTACCTCATGAAATTTATCAATCTAAGATTTTTTGACACTATTGATTCTCTGAACCTAAGAGCGATGTCGTAGTGAATTGGTAATTTGGTGTGTCTCGAAATGTTGTACAGATTTGTAGTGGAAATGGAAAATGAATCAAGGTTGAAGGAGTTAAAAAACTTGAATAACCCTCGAGAGGAATTGTGCCTCTCTTATTTGCATCAGGTTGAGAAGCCAAAGACATCAAGGATGCCAATTTAAATGGAGTGAAGATTTTGAAAATTTCTAGGATGAAGAGCTTGAAGCAAAGGTCCGTGACTTTCTTTTCCCTTATCGAAACCTTGAAAATTTCACGATGGCCTAGAATTCCTTAGGAAGTCCCTCATATGTTAACATAGTGCATCTACATGTGGTGTCATAGGGCCAACGTATTATCATCACTTAGAATTGTAAATTGAAGATTTAAATGCAATATGCATGATGGGGTCTGAATTTTGTGGAAGTAAAAGTCCTTTTCCATTTTTAGTAACCTTGAAATTCAAGGACATGTCATTGTGGAAAGACTAGTCTCATACCATCCTATTGAAGAAATAGGTATCATATGTTGATCGTTGATCGGAAGAATGCCAAGTCAAGTAAGCTCCCTCGTAAAGCTCGATATCGAGTCTTGTCCGCTCATGGATGCCTTGCACTCTATTAGTAACCTTCCAAAAAGAGTTAAGCAAACTTGACATCTCTAATCGTTTTTGCCATAGAAGATGCTGCTAAACTAACTTGCTTGAATCATTAGTCTACAAGCTCCTTGATCAAGCTAGAGAAGTCGGAAATTAAACTTGAAAAGTTAACATATTTGTCATAAGATATAGATGTGATTTGAAATTTCGCTTGTTTGAAGGGCCTAGACATCAAAAGTTGTCCTAAGTTCATATCTTTCGCAATTGGAAAATCTCAAGACTATGGACTTGAGGGTTGACAACTCTGAAGCAAAATGCATGCCCTCTCCTCTCTTAGAAGCTTGATGGTTAATAACTATCCAAAACTTGTGTCCTTCCCTGAGACAAGTCTACCAACAAATGTGATATCATTGCTATATTTATCTATAAGATTAATTGTTCGTATGGATGAACCAAGTAGTAGTAGCAATAATCACAGCGACATGACATCTTGTGTGTAAGAACCGTCATTCTCTGCCAACCTCTTCATTCAGCGACGGTAGATTTGTACATGCAATGCTCAAGAGACTTAAAAGAAGTAAAAGTAGGGGAGTGGAGTCACTTGTGGAGATAAATGTAGACCCTCTTCACTCGTTTCAAGTGATTGAAATGAGGGATCGCCAGAATTTGAGAAGCTATATAGTTAAAACAAGCTAGTTAGAATTAAAAAAAATAATAAATTAAACGCATTTATTGCTCAATAACACTTCATAAAAAAAAATTATTAAAATCAATAAAATTATTGACTATAAAACACAAAAAGTTCCTTAAATAGAAGAGATTTGTAATATTTTGATTAAAAATTTTCTCTTTAATAATAATAAATTAGAGTTAGTCATAATTTCAAATATTTTTGTGAGAAGCAAATTTCTCTTGCATTCGAGATAATAGGTCCTGCTGGTTCTTATTATTGCAATATCAACTTATCAACATTTATCTAAGGGAACCCACCCGTGGGCAGTGCGGAGTAATATTCGCTCTCTCCCGCAACGCTACAGTCGATAGTTTGAATCCCCTCGTTGTCAACACAATTGAAGTAGGGGGCCCTGGCGGTGGGTTGCTGGACCAGTCTTTCTCGAGGTTTACGTCTAAATAATGGATTGCGACGACGTCCGACGGTACCACCGGACATCGGAGGGCAGTGTGACCTCGATTAGCGTAAGCAAAAGGGAGCTCCGGCGGTTCCTCGGTCAAAAAAAAAAAAACATTTATCTAAGGGAGGTTTGTTTAACAAAAAATGAATGATTTGGAAAATATGTTTTTAAAAATAATCATTTGAATCACTTATGAAAATGAATACATGAAAAATAATTTTATTATCCACGAATGGAATTTAAATGGTGTCTTCACGTAGATATTTTATTTTATTTTAAAAAATAGAAGAAGCATTTACGTAAGTGATAACCAGTGGCCTCGTCGTTACGATGGCATGAGGACTACAAGCACATTTATTATATTGATGAATATATTCCATCCATATTATGAAGCAAATATTTGTAGATTTTCTAAGCTACCCTTCTTTAATATAATAGAAATATAACAAATTTCTTATAAGGATTAATATCATAGAAAACCCTAAAATTGGTAAATATGTGACAAATTTACCCTCCGTTAATTTATATTAAATTTTATCGTCAAATTGAATTGAATTATACGCAACAATTAATGAGTATACTAGTTTAGGGTTTTATCCTCCGTTTTGTCTTGTGATACTAATCCAATTTAATGAAAATTATGAAATAGTAAATTGTCACAAAATATAACTACTGAAATTTTTATTGGTCAGAAAATTAATTTATAATAAATTTATAACAAGTAGACTAATTTGAAATTTTTTGTGGTTAAAAAATTAATTTGAAATATATATATCATTTTGAAGTTTATCGTGGCATTAGTCCTTTTTATAACCACCTCCCTTCATAAATGATCATCCGCTTTTCTTTCCTTGCATGATTCGTCATTTCTATGTGCATAACGTACCTTGAACCCTAGTACACATTGTGGGATAGACATGCACTTAGGGAGGATCAAGTAGCTTTGAGAATTAGCATTTTCAGAATATCAATTGTTTAGTGAAAATTTTCCTTTCCCATCTTGCATTAACTAATACATTAGAATTCCCATTTTACCCTTCACTTTTTTTTTTTTTTTTTGGGCACCGGATCCGTACTAGAGTTAAAGGCAAAGTTAAGTTGCGGCCAATCGTGGCCAGGAAGGAAGAAGCTTCGTCGAGGGTGGGGGGCCCCCGAAAGCCTTTCGACGCTGCTTTTGCAATGAAGGGCGATTTGGAATTAAGCAGATTGGTTGTGAGAATGATGAAGAATCAACGAGTGAGCAAAGTCCTTCCACGCGACCTTATTTCGATTAATAATCCCGCAGAGCTCTTGCTATTTACATTTTTTACAAGTTGCCTTATAATGGATAGGGTAAATATAATGAAAAACCATAAACTGATATACATATAATAAATTTATCTCAAATTAATTTTTTGACCATCAACAACCCCAAACTAGTATGATTGTGATAAAATTTACTCAAAATTAATTTTTTGACTAAAAAAAATCAAAACTGATACATTTGTGATAATTTACTATTCCGTAGTTTCCGTTAAATTAGATTAATATCAAGAAAAAATATAAACTAGCATACCTATGACAAATGCAAGTAAAACCCTACACTAATACACCCATTAATTCTCACGTGTAATTTAATTCAGTAATTTGATTGTAAAATTTAACGAAAATTAATGAATGATAAATTTGTTGCTAATGTACTAGTTTAAGGCATTTGGTAATCAAAATATTGATTGGGGTAATATTAACCCTAAGGGGTATTCTACTTACAGTACAATATGTGCGTTAGGTGAAGATCAATAGAATTCCTTATCTCGATGCAAAGCCATAAAGTCAAAGCTCTCCCAACCACATCCTGAGTCATGGGCGCATCAGGTCCGTTGCCCTAGTTTGCAATTTTGACCACCCCTTTAACGTGAACAATGCGGGCAGCTAAAACATCGACGACCCAATCGTTGCAAAAGAGAGCAACAGCACGGTATTCGCAGTGAGCATCTTCGCGATCCGTATAGGGGTGCACCGACCCCCTCCCGGCCCTAACTCATCGCGACATCACTCGCATTTTCTACGCTATAACTCTCGCAGAGAGTACCACAACGCGCACCGACTCGAACTTAATATCCAGGTCCCCGGGAGGGGCCGAATTCATGCTCACTCGATCCGACGAATCATCGATCCTTCCTCCAACCGACGGTCAAAAGCCCAGACCGGTGCGTGGTGCCAAGCCTGTTCATCTTTCCCTACACAAAGCCGTCCGAACACGCGAAAAGCGAGGTCGTCTTGCTCTTCATTCGGTGCGCGCCCCCCGGAATTCGCCGACGCTTCCAGAACCGGCCGAAAACCAACCGAGCCCACAGTTCTCCCCCCACCCTGCGCATTTCCCGAACTACCCCACCATCTCCCCTTTTTCTCCAAACCAACCCCCACGCGTTCCCCATATTAAATTCACAACTCCTCCTTTGCGGGTTTTCCTCCCACGGCTTTTTCCTTCGGCTCTTCCCTTCCCCCCTATCGTGAATTGATAAAGAGCACCCAACAAAAAAAAGGGCAATAATTTAATCTCGCTTAGGAACTCTTACTTACTTAGGCACGTCACGCTCCTGCACGCCAAGGCCCCCCAACAACAAAAAAAGAACACGTCCATCACCAACGAATTTTTGCCCCCTTTCTTTTCCTTTTCATCGGACGTCTGAATTTCAATCCTACGGGCATTGTCTTGAATCACGAGTGACCAGCAATCCCGGGTTGCCCGATTTGCCCTTATCTCCGAAGGTGCATCATCAGCGTCAATCGGGCCGAGCGGGGGCGAATATTTCTTTGTTGTTGTGGTGGGGGGTTCCCGTGATCTGTGCAGTTCTTGATTTCTTCCCTGCTCCCAATTTCTGGGTCTAGGGTTTGCTTCACGCCCGGATCAGAATTCAGGGTCGAGATCAAAATCCCTCTTGTCTCTCTCTGTTGTCATCTGGGATTTGCTGGGGGATTTGACCTAATCTTTAATATATACATATATATAGACACACACGTATTGACAGCGGCAGCGGAGAGGAACATCGATCTGACCGCACCTTTGATAGGTTAGGGTTAGGGTTTAGATCTGCTTAATTTTGATCTTGGGAACTTGTTGGGTTTTCTTGCGTGTGACTTGGGTTGTTGCTGTATTTGAGATTTTTGGTAATTACTTTTTGATTGGGAAAATCTTGGGTTGTGTGGTGTGATGGAATCTAGGTTTTTGGTGGCTGCTGCTTCCTCCTTCTGCCAACTCAACTCCAAAAATCAGAGACTCTGGATCATGACAACGTAAGATGAACCTCGGTCCACGGTTATTTTTAGAAATAAAATCTAATTTCATTGATTTTTGCTGAGATTTGACCTTGGACGGAACTGAGATTTATCTTTTCTTTTCTTTTTTTTTTTTTGGGGGGTTTACTTAAGACAATATGTTGTCAAATGCTGCTCATGTTCTTTGTGCTGATCTGATGTGGTATCGAGGGGGGGTGGGATTGTGTCTCATGGCTTGTCTAAATTTGGAAGTTGCTGCAGTGCATGTTTGTTGTTCAATGCATTGAGGGTATTTTGGGTAAAAAAATTAGCTATCTTATCTATGGAATTGTTCATGGCCCCTGCTTGCAGATCATAAATGCTGCTTTAGGATCTCTATGGGAAATTGACAATCGAGGGTGTTCAGATTATTTTATGCTACTGTTGGGAACGTGCTAGCGTTTTGATGCATTCGCTTCCTCTGCTAGTACCTTCGTCCATGTCATAGGCTGCTCTAGGAAGATATAAATCATCGCCATTGCTTTGTTAGATATAAATCATCGCCGTTGCTTCATTATCTCTCTTGGTGTTTTAGAGGAAAATAGTGATTTCTTTTGAGTGTATTGTTTTGACTAAATGTGTGATGCTCAAGAGAGCGTCAGTGCTTTTTAGTTCCTTGTCAGAAGCAAGAGAACAGCATTCCAAGTGATTGCTAAGACTTGAATGGAGTTAGAGTTATAAGGTGATATGGATGTGGATAGACTTGGCAGATAACTCCTGCCTGAAGATTAATGCTAGTTAAGCTTGATTAAGTCCTAAGAGCTCATGAATGAGACACGTTACAGCATCTTGTGAAGCTTGTCCTATCTATGAGCAGAAATAGTTCCAGAATTTCGAGTGTTGACTTCTAGCACTGAATAAAGATTGCATGCCATAATGGCAGCCTTTGGATTTACCATGTTAGCACATACGTGCTAATTAATAACTTCTTTTTAAAAGAAAATAATATCTACTTAACTTAATGTAGGGTGTTGTGACTAAGGTTTGATGTGAGATAGCAATTGGTAAACTTTGTTGACAGGGACTTTGAAGGGAAAACTTATGCATTGGGCACTTTTTAAGCCACTGGATTTAGAAAGAATCAATATCGGCTTGTTTGATGATTAAACAATATTTGCATGTTTGTGAAGCTGTTTATGTTTCCCAGATAAAACATTAGTTTCCTTGTATCTGCAGAGACCGTCCCTGTCAGTTGTCATAGTTACTGTTGATTTCATGCATATCGATTTGCTGTGTGTCAATGACCTGGGTCATGCTTAAAGATGGAGAACCTCTTTATCTGTATGCCATATTTTCTGCTCACCTCCTTTCACATATAGCTCAAATATTAGTAAGTTCAACGTACTGTTTAGTTTCTAGTCTATTGCCTTTTAGAAATTTGAATATCGTTGTTATTATTCTTTTTGCATATTAGCCAGGTCCCCCTGTATGTTAGTTTAGCTGGATTGTTCGGGCATCACTGTCTTGGTTTTTTTCTTATCAGAATTGAAATGTACCACAGATCAAATCCTTATTACTTGCATGAGCTAATTTTTAATGGTACATGTGCTATCCACTCTGTCTATATAAAGTGTTTTGACGACTCCTTCAACTTTATCTGTTCAGAAAATGATGGGGACACTCATGAGAGTTTGCGTTAAAGAAGAGAACGATGAGTTTCCATCAATTCCACCAGGTTTTGAGGCATTTTCTTCGTTTACTCTAACGGGGGTTCAAGATAATAAGAACGAGGATTGTAAACAAGACGGTGAGAGCTTAATCAGTTGCTCAGCATCAGCAAGTGCTTCTGAGTTGCAGTCAGTTAAAGTAAAAACTGAAGTTGATAGTGATGATGTCAAAAAAGTTACGCGGTCGCTTAGGCGCAGATCTTGGAGCAAGTATAACCAACGCTCTAACAGTTCCGACGATGAGTCAGATTGTGAGAAGGTTGATCTTTTTGCCTCTTGAATTTTCTCTCAGTTTTTTTTTTTCTTTTTTGGGAGTCTCCATGTGCTCTTTATTAACGCGCTATTTCTAATGCAAGTAGTTACATTTGTCCATTGTTGCAGAGTTTTTCTGCAAGGCCCTCTCTTCCTAAGGGCGTCATTCGTGGATGCCCAAAATGTAGAAATTGTCAGAAGGTTTGGTTTCATCATCAATTATCCCTTCCGTTTACCTTTGTGTTTTCTCCATGAGCAGCTTGGCGATCTTGTATGTTTATTATGCTTTTTATGAAAAAAGATCGACTGGTAGGCACTAACCACCTCTACATTTAACGATTTTGACAATATTGTTGTTGAGTTTCCCCATCTTTGCAACCATGTAAAGATGGATTCGTTTTACTGATCACAGGCAAAGTGATAGATGATGCACTACCATGAAATGGATTCTATGCAGCATACATTGTCAAATACATTTATAGTTATTTTTGTCATGGAATAGGGCTCACAGGTGTTGTATTCTAACAGGTGTGTGTAAAATGGCGCCCAGAGGATTCTAGACGGCCTAACCTTGAGGATGCTCCGGTCTTCTACCCTACTGAGGAGGTTTCTTCTTTTGCTTTTACTCTTACTAGCTCTTTTTGTATTTGTTTTAGTAATGGATGCTTTCCAAATGATACATTTATACTTTTATAATTGAGATCTTTCTATCAGCATACTAAAAGCTAACCTTCTGCTTTCAGGAATTTGGAGATACTTTGAAGTATATAGCAACCATACGCCCGAGAGCAGAGCAATATGGAATTTGTCGCATCGTCCCTCCACCGTCCTGGAAACCACCCTGTCCACTGAAGGAAAAAAGCATGTGGGAGGAATCGAAGTTTGCTACTCGAGTCCAGAGGGTCGACAAACTTCAAAATCGAGATTCACTGCGAAAGATATCCCTTGTTCAAAGCCACATGAGAAAAAAAAGGAGAAGATGTACGAAGAATGGTGCAGATTGTGGTAATGGAAATGGGATTAACTTGTGTCATGGTGATTCTTCATCTTATCAAGGGGAATGGTTCGGGTTTGAACCTGGTCCCGAGTTCACTCTGGACACATTTCAGAAATACGCCGAAGAATTCAAAACCCAGTACTTTACCAGCAATAGAAACATGAATGCACTAGAAAATAGCCAGCCTCCATTTCAGGGTCATTTTGAGCCATTACTTGATGATATTGAGGGGGAGTACTGGCGAATGGTAGAGAATCCTACCGAGGAAATTGAGGTACGATGCATTCTTAGAACTTGTCAAATAATTCCGAGTCTTGACTATGTTCATTTTATTACACCTCATTGCCTCTTCCGCATTTGGTATTCTATGCTGTTGAAATGACGTTTGCAATATTGCAGGTGCTCTATGGTGCTGATTTGGAAACAGGGAGTTTTGGCAGTGGGTTTCCCAAAGCATCAAGTCAGCCTTATCCTGTTTCTGAAGAACAATATGTAAAATCTGGGTGGAACCTCAACAACTTTCCTAGGCTTCCTGGGTCCGTTCTTTCCTATGAAAGCAGTGACATATCTGGTGTTCTGGTGCCTTGGTTGTACATTGGGATGTGCTTTTCCTCCTTTTGTTGGGTAGGTATATATGTTCCTTTCTTTACTTTGATGAGCAAAATGCAGCTCCAGTTACGTATGTTATGCCATGTGGAAGCACAATGTCATGTGCGTCTTGCATTTTCTCATTGATTTTGTAATGTAAATGAGAACATGCTATTTAGGTATGTTGTATCTTTGAATGAATCTCTCTCAACGACTTACAAGTCTCCAGAATCCTGTCGTATAGTTTCAGCTAAGAAATATATAATTACTGTTCTGTTCCCAGTTGTTGCAGAACTGTGACTTTCATGTGCTTTTTGACATTGTGGTTGCTGATCCATTCATGTTGCTGTTTCATGTTCTGAGAACAGCATGTCGAGGATCATCACTTGTACTCATTAAATTACATGCATTGGGGTGCTCCAAAGATATGGTATGGAGTTCCTGGGACACATGCTGTTAAGCTGGAGGAGGCTATGAGAAAGCATCTGCCAGATCTCTTTGAAGAACAACCTGATTTATTGCATAAGTTGGTGAGATTGATTTTTCACTGTGGCTGTTTGGATATGTATTGACTGTAGCTGATGAATTACTTGTCTGACTATTGTTTTTGCTTGCTGATTCTGTGGCAAATCTTATCCTGTGCATAATCGGTAGGCTATGTTGATGGCAGCTGCAATGAATGTAATGTCCAAGTTGTTTGTAGGGAAAAAATTGTGACATAAGGTGTGAAGAATGCTTTAATGTGTGTACAAAGGAGTTTTTGCATCTTCTGAGTCCAGAAAGTTAGTGCTTTAGTTTTAATATTTGTGAAGCCTGAATAGGGCCTTATTTTGATATTGGAACTTGTCTTTCTATCTAATAGATGTCCATTGCTTAAAAGAACTTAATTTTTGTAGCTAGTTTTGATGTTGTGCGATTACTTGCTACTGGTAAAAACTTACTGCAGATTGCTAGATATCTGCTTTTTACCCCAGATTCACATCTTATTTAATAGAACTTTGGCATGTTGCAACTTGCTTTGTTGGAGAATGAAGTTCCTTGTTAGATGTGGGACAAAGCACCACGCCTTTTAAGAGCAACCCTTTTACTTTTGGCTGAGAACCATTTTAAATGCCCTGCATGTCTGTGGGAAAGGTTTCTCTCTTTTACAATGTTTCATTGTTTTCTTCTCGTAATGCAGGTTACGCAGCTGTCCCCCTCAATACTTAAGTCTGAGGGAGTACCTGTTTATCGTTGCATCCAAAATTCTGGAGAGTTTGTTCTGACCTTTCCTCGGGCATATCATTCAGGGTTCAATTCTGGCTTTAATTGTGCAGAAGCAGTAAATGTAGCTCCTGTTGACTGGTTGCCCCATGGGCAAATTGCTGTGGAGCTATATCGCGACCAAGGAAGAAAGACTTCTGTTTCTCATGATAAGCTATTGCTTGG
This sequence comes from Eucalyptus curtisii, assembly GCA_017140595.1. NCBI lineage: Eukaryota > Viridiplantae > Streptophyta > Magnoliopsida > Myrtales > Myrtaceae > Eucalyptus > Eucalyptus curtisii. Next base: position 14,130,730 of record CM029504.1, read on the forward strand.
TGCGGCTAGAGAAGCAGTTAGAGCACATTGGGAACTTAATCTACTGAAGAAGAACACTCCTGATAATTTAAGATGGAAAGATGCCTGCGGAAGGGATGGCATATTAGCAAAAGCATTCAAGGTGATTCTAAGTTCTGCCTTTGCTATTCATGTTCATTATCTTCTTATGTACTGCAAGACAGGTCGTAAAACTTTTTTCTTCGAAATAGCAAACTATGGCAGTTGTCATATTTGCCTGGAGTAGGTGATGTGGGTTCATATATAGCATATGAGAAAGAAGAATTGTTGTGAATTCGAATCACATTTAAGCTTGTTAAATAGTGAAATTGAACTTTCAAGGTACTTCTGGTGGTAATGGTAACATGCAGGCTTGTTTGTGCATTAACTCCTTTTTTACTTTGTACACTCTTGGTCAGACACGTGTCGAGATGGAGCAAGTGCGGAGGGAACCTATCGATAAAATTTCACGGGCAGTGAAGATGGAGAACACTTTTGATGCCACTACAGAGAGGGAATGCACCGAATGTTTCTTTGATCTGCATCTTTCTGCAGCAGGTTGTCGTTGCTCTCCTGATAAATATACCTGTTTGAATCATGCAAAGCACCTGTGCTCATGTGCTTGGGGTTCCAGATTTTTCTTATTTCGTTACGACATAAATGAACTAAATATCCTTGTTGAGGCATTGGAAGGAAAATTAAGTGCTATATACAGATGGGCGAGGCTAGATCTTGGGTTGGCTCTGAGTTCTTATGTTTCAAAGGAGCACCTGCAAGCACCGGTGGTCAATGGTAACTTATCAAGTTCCAGTAAAGGAACTGTGATGAAAGAAGGAAATGCACAAATATCAATTACCTACATGAAAGATCTACTTGTGAAAAATCTGTCTCAGAGAAGTGTGAAAACATCACAAACTTCTCATGATGCACTTGATGTACAGAAAGTGCATCCTGGCCACCGGTTTGGAAAAGAAGAATCAAATAATTCTTCTCCTGCAACAAATCATCAGGATTGTCAGTTGTCTCAGGAAAATTGCTCATGCAATGGGAAGATTGCTGCAGATGAATCTGGAGCTGAGAAATCTTCAGTTTTAGGACAAGATAATATTATTCTTTTGAGTGATGATGAATGTGAGGAGCCGGAAAAGTCAGTTTCACTTCTATCAAAAGAAGGATCCTCTGAAGGGATGGCATATTCTTTGGAGAGGCAGGTTCATTCTGACAAGAAGGTAAGTGCTTGCGCTGTGCAGAAAGAAGTGACCTCAACTACCTCCATGACCAGTGCACCATCTAGCAGCCAGGGGGAAAGAAATTTGTCACCTGAAGGTCAGCGGCATGCTTGCGCATCAGCAGTCATTAGTGAAGAACTGAATGGGAAAGATGGAAATCAAAAGCCCAGTTCTCAATCTGCTCCTTGCATGGGTTCTTCAAGTTTAGAATCTAGACGTGCTGAAGATTCTTTATTTACAAAAGAAGTTGGTGATGACAACGGCAAGAATTCTAGAGCAGCAACTACAGAGGGCTACCCTCAGCGTTCTCCTTTATGTAGTAGTGTAAAACTCGCTGCTGATGAAAAGCAAGAAAAAGGCGGAAGCAATGTCGCCTGTAATGTGGTGGATAACACAGCAGATTCCGCAGGAATTTCATCTTTTACTCAAAGCAATCTGGATAAATTCTTCCGCCAGAAGGGCCCCCGAATTGCAAAGGTAGTGAGGAGGATCAACTGCAATGTTGAGCCTCTGGATTTTGGAGTAGTGCTTCCCGGAAAGTCATGGAGTAATAGCCAAACAATTTTTCCTAAAGGTATGGTACATGTGGACCATTGGCAGAATAAATACTATCACTAGCTATTCTATCATCTAATGAAATTGCTCTTTCTTCTCGTTATGCAGGATTTAGAAGCAAGGTTAGGTACATCAACGTTTTAGAGCCTGCAAGTATGGGTTTCTATATCTCTGAAATCCTGGATGGTGGAGGAGTTGGACCCCTGTTTATGGTACATGCAGTATTACTTAGTGAAATAAAATATTCTCATTGCTATGTTGCTATTGTTAAGTAATCCTTCACAAATATCCTAGATATTTTATGATTCTACTCTCAGCTTTAATGATTAGTTAGGTAGGAAAAGCTAATAGGCTTTTGTACTTTTAACTTGTTTATTCGGCCTATGATTGAGGATTCGATTGTTCCTTCCCCCATTCTTGACCGCTTCGTTGCTTTTCCAGAGGTTCTTAAAAGTCTCCTTTATAGTTTATGTTCTGATAAAAAGGTGAATCATCAGATTTCTATTGTAGCTTTTGCTTCCAAGTGCTTCAGGAGCAAGATATGTTAAACTTTTTTTATCAGCCAAAAGGCAGGGAGGGTAGATATGTCTACATGTGAATGGTAACAGTGGTGATCATGTTTGATTATGTCCAGCTGTTTGAATAGTTTTTTGTGAATTTATAGGTTCATAGATGTTGGATTAAAAAGCTATGGTGGATGTCCATATTGATTTCGAAGTAACAATTTGTTCCTTTTTGTAACACAAATTCCCTATTTCCTTTTTCAGGTTTCATTGGAACATTGCACAAGTGAGGTTTTTGTTCATGTTACACCTACTAAGTGCTGGGACATGGTTAGAGAACGACTAAATCAGGAGATCACGAAGCAACACAAAATGGGAAAGATGAACCTTCCTCCTCTGCAGCCTCCTGGCAGTCTTGATGGCTTTGAAATGTTCGGTTTCTCTTCACCAGCTATTGTGCAGGTACTACGTTTTAGGAATTGCACTTTCCTTGAAGTAAAATGTGGACTGTCATTGGGTTTTCAGTGCTTATAAATGTTGAAGAGGATTGCATCTAGAGGATTAAGAGCTATTTTCTACATGATTTTGCCAGAATTTTGGAGAGAACAATTGTGAGTTATCACTTGCATCAAGCTCAGGGTATTTTTGAAATATCAAAAACTGAATAATGAGAAGTAGTCATGGTTTTTGAGCAATTATGGTATATGAAGAAGAGAACCTGGTTCTTTCATGTTTCTGGTAGAAAAAAAACTTGAATATAGTGACCAGAGTGGCGTAGACCTTATCTTGTGTGCAAAGGCTAGAGGTTAATTTGATGTTTTTTTCTTTTTGTTGTCGCCGTTGTCATCCGTTGTTGGACAAGTATACAGAACAAGACTTACTTACTGTCATACGGAGCCATCCGGGCATGAACATGGAGATACTTTAAGTTCGTCAACTTTTTGGTTCCTAGACTATCTTGATTGGTGTGATCTGAATTCCGTTGGAGCACTTAAAATTCGTAACATCATCATTTCCTCGCAGGCTATTGAGGCTCTGGATCAAAATAGAATCTGCATTGACTATTGGGCTTCCCGACCCTATTCTCGGCCTCAAGTTCAGGTTCCACAGCATTCTTCATTGATAGATACTGGAGAAAATGTTAACAGGACAAACGAGGAAGCAAGCAGTCAAGATGCCACTGGAAACCATGTCAAGCCTATGGAGGTTGAGACAGCACTCAAAGGCCTTTTCAGGAAAGCCGATCTGCAAGAGTTACGCTCTCTATACACCGTACTAAACCAGAATAGGTCAATTCTTAATCAAGACTTGTTAACTACACTCGTTAGTGATGAGATTCTTAAACGGCCCAGCTGATCCATTACTTTCCGATCTGTGGGGATTGGAGATCCGAGTCGGCAATGCTGGTTTTTTGACACTGTAAATACAGCACCACGTGCAGCTGCAACATAGGTGACATCCTGTTCGAGCTTCATTATCCTTTGAAAGGGAGAAGGAGCATATTAAGTGGACAAAGAAGATCGGGTTTTGGGTTCCCTTCATTGGTTTATTTTTGGTTTCTGGAAGAATCAGAAGCTTATTCCAGTAGACACTGCCTGTTCTGATCTCAATCAGCACCCTCTTTACATCGGAGTAGAATAAGCTCCAGTGTTCTTTGTTCCTTCTTCCAGTTTCGTATACGTCAGTGCCGCGAACTTTTAGATTAGTTCGGTCAGGTCGCGGTATTCTTAACCTTCCCTGAATCGCAAGATGTTGATATGCCGATTTTTTTCCGTCTGGAATAGATGATTCATTCTGCATTTCGACTTTGGCAGGTCCAATAGTACGCTATGTTCAGTTGTTGTGCTGTGTTTTTCAGGTACACTTCTCTGAAGTGGAAGTCGAAAACTACCATAGCTATCCGCTGTGAATTGAAACTACTAGTAATACTCTTCAGGAAATGCATCGTCCGGGGAGGTTGGACATCACAGCAAATATTTTGACTATTAAAAAATGCTAACTACTGTATGGCACGATCAGATGGTTCACAGTTTTGAATCTACTTGATGCTGATGGTTAAGTGAATAGCACTATTAAGGCAAGTAGGAGTCTTGATCATCTTAGCTTGCCGTCCGAGCACAAGGCCTGAGCAACGTAAGAAAACAGAGGAGGCGATGGATGGTTTAAATTTGTCTATATTGGTTATTTGTCTGCAGGTCCTGTTTTGGTTATTTACTGGACGTGGTCCAGAAAATGAATAATTTAAAAAAAAAATTCTAAAAATATCATTTGTATCATTGATAAAGATGAATGAATTTTCATCGTATAGATGATGAAATTATTTTCTATAAATTAATTATTTTGAGCGATACAAATAATTAATTTTAGAAAAATATTTACAAATCGTTTATTTATAGAAAGCAAAATACTAATTTATTGAGAAATATACATAATTACATAGTCATCACCCTCTTGATGATTTATCATATTCTTCACTTCATTAAGTTTCTTCCATTGCTAATCTCTCTCTCTCAATATTAGATATAATTATACTAAGACCGATCTTCTAATTTGGTTTATTAAGAAATGTGAAAGATTTTGAGCAATCATCCAAATAAATGGCATCACATTGAAAGAATTATTTTCATGTCCAAGTTTCTTCTGATCTATCACCATATCCAAGTCAATTAGTTTTGAATATGTAGAAAATTCAAAAGATATCATCAAATATGTATATGTATAGGGGATAAAAAAAATATTTCAATAATTTTTTTTTTGTGCTATGAACGAATAAATATATGTATGAGGGATTAAACTAAATATATAAGTTGGTAAATTAAGAAATGTGGTAAATTTCGAGCAATCATTAAAATAAATGGCGTCACATTGAAAAAATTAGTAAAATTCAATATATTTCAATAATTTGTTTTATGCTATGAACCTTTTTATCTATCTCAATCATTTAATTGACTTTAATTTAACAGCTCAATCGACTAGTTTAACTTGCTAAACTCATAATGATTTCAAGTAAATTTTTTTCTCAAGATTAATGATATTCACAAAGGTCTACATACTTAATCATTTTTCTTAATAATAAATTGGTCGAATAGAATAACAGAAGGAAATCGTTGTCATCTTTCTCCAAATTAAAATTTGGGATAAAGCTATCAAAAATCCTAAACTTTTTCGATTTACATAATATAATTCATGAACTTTTTATATGCAATCGAGCCCTAGAATTATAAGTGCTTTTTCATATTAATCCTTCATTTATAAGTAATGTGGTGAATTCCAAATGAACAGTTATCCCTCAAACAAGGGCATTATATTCGACTAGCCCACCAAGTCCATTAGGTTTGTTTGATAACATTTTTGTTTTCGGAAATCATTTTTATTTAGAAATAGTTTTTTTTTAAATATATTCATTAGATGAGTTTCTAAGTAGAAGAATGCATTTGATAACTATACAAAATTTCTATTCTTGAAATAGAAAAGAATAAAAATGCGTTTAATATGACCTTAAAAATTTATATTCCCAATTTTTTTTCATTTAATTATAAAAATATCAGTGGAAACTTAACATTTTGTGTTTGAATAAAAATGGACTTTTGTAATGATTTAATTGATGAAAATATTCTAAAATACTTAATAAAATCTAGCATAATAGTTACTCAAAGATGGATAGCTAAAAATGGCGGCGAAGAGTCCCATTATTTTATCATTTACAACACGAGGAGGTTGATAGTAAATCTTAGGGCATTACAGTAAATAAGTGCATAGACTTTTTTAGCTTTCTTAGTTATAAGAAGAAGAGTAAACATTGCTTGGAGTTGACAAGCTTTTTCATGAAAATAATATTCAAAAACCCATATAGTAAAACCTTAAAAGCTTATTTAATTTTGAATTCAACTTTCATCAAAATATTTTCACATTTTTTTATGCTAAACTAATTATAAACTAGAGTCAACATTAAAATCTAGTAAAACTACCTAAAATCTAGTTTCTAATTTTTTTGCCTAAATTTATCAATTTTTTTTTTATTATTCTAAAAGATGGGGACTTGGATTGGATCGGGAGATTGGACATTTTGTGGATTGTGTAAGGGTAAGCATTAGGTTACATTGAGTTTATTTTTCTAAAATGACCATATTTATTTTTGTTTTCGAGAATAAAGAAGTGAGTTTTTTTATATTTCTTGTTTCTGTTTCAAATATATTCTCTAACCACCGATCTGTTTCAGGGAATAGGAAAAGTAACTAATATTGTCAAACACGTTTTTTCTTTTTATATTCTAGAGAACAAAAGAACAAAAAAAAGGAAAACAAAAACATTACCAAATATGGTACATTGTTATAGCTATTGCTTTTTGTTCTTTTTCATATGCTAATGGAGATATAAAATTTGATAGATAATAGCACAAATGACTTTTTTTTAAATTTTAATCTAATATTGTTCGTCGATTTTTAATTTATTTAATGATCTTTCAATGCTTTATGTTTTTAATTTGTATAAGGACAAAATTCAACATATCACATTGAACAAATGAAAAGATTGATGATAACATTGCATATTAAATCAAAATTCAAGTATTATTCATTTCAATTTTTTAATATGATTCATACAATAATAGCAAATTCTTGTTGGGTGATCGAAAATGATGCCGACTTGTTTAAATAAATACTCTCTAATAACTAATTACGTCATCTGATAAAGTAATTTCAAAAATTTTATGGATTGGTATCCCCTGAAATTGTTTGTATTTGTGCAAATGCCACATATCCAAAGAGTTCGCGAAACCCTAATAGACGAAATCCTGTATTTTATAAATATATATATGTAATTATGAGGTCAAATTGAACTTTATGACAAGGAATGATTACATAGGTCGTGCCAACCTAAAATTTCATTTCTGTCGGCGGCAGCTTGCCGACATGCAGTACAAGCGGCCACGTGGGAGGGCCGCCCCCGGGACCACAGAGCGAGGCGCACGTGTCAGCAGTCTAGGGGTGTTGACCGTAGTTTGCGGGCATCTTTGTACGGAATGTTTCCTTTGAATGCTTCCTCGCACCCGATTTCGCTTTCCTCCCGGCGAAAAAGAGGGGGGAAAATCCACTTTCGAAAATAAAAAACAAAAACAGGAATGGAACCCAAAAGAGATCAAATATAATGAAAGCACTTTCAATCATCATGCTACTAATTTGGAATTTATTTGAATTGATTACCACTCGTTAAGCATCGACTGGTACAGGTTGCTGGGGAAGCAAAAAACCTAGGAAACTTTCTTCAAATTTGTTTAACAAATCAAAAGTGAAAGATCAATTTTTTAGGTCAAAAATCGATCCTTGTATATATATATATATATATATATAAACATGTATAGAAGTGGATATTTTATAACAACTTTACTTTTAATAGATCGCATGTGTTCTTCGGGTAATGCGATTGGAAACACTTTTTCTCTAAATTCAGTAAAGCTTATACCTGTTTTATAATTTGTTTAGACACCTGTTAATAAATTATCGATTATTTTGCTGCGTCAAAAGGATATAATTAATTATTCCATATGCTGCAGACAATGTAAAAGATTATATCCTTTTGTACTTCTTTCTCTCAACCCCGTAATCTCTCTTTACGCTTATAATGCCCATGGTTTTGGGGCAACCCAATCCTTTCACACGCGCAAGTATACTCGTGCACATGCGCGTGCGCATACATATAGAGGGAAAAAAGGGCAAGAAAACTTATGTCAATACTTGAAGCTAAAATGGCAAATTAATGAAGTAAAATATTGCATCATTGAGTTAACAAACAATGTGCCAAAAAATTGATTAATGAATGTTTCTTCGTGCAGTTGTATTCTTATGAGATGGTTTTGCATCACTAAAATTGAAGTACCGGTCAAAATTTTCAATGGAGGCAAAGATTCTAACAACATTAAACAGATCAACACTTTGCGAAAGGAATTAGGAAGGACATGAAGGCTTGTGCGGCTTGTTAATTGTTGTGTTTTGTAACATTTTTCGGGGTGAAATTGTCTAATCAGTTAAATATTTATTGTACGGATATTAATTCATTCATAAACTTTCTAATTTTGTCAATTTAATCATAAATCTTTGCACATAGTCATTCTAGTTATTATTTGCCAGAAATCGTTGACTTGGTGGTATGTCAGATTACCGATGATGACTAGACCGCTACTTTAGCAATTTTCGGCAAAATTGACCAAAATGATTACATTAGAATTGATACACTACTTAGGATTAAATTGGCAAAGTTGAAAAATTTATGACTAAATTGGCAATATACAATAGGTTTATGACTAATTGGACACTTTTTCTAATTTACTAGCTAAGCTTTCTACTCTAATTTCTGGCTAATGTCTATTATGTTCTTTCTTCTTCTTCTGAATTTTCCTAGGCCTTTTGATTTGCATATTGTGTGGTATTTCCAAATTGCAAAGATAAGTCACAAAAATTTATCCTAATTATAGTTAGGAGGTAAATCAATGTTCTATTATTAGATTACGAAGATTATTTAGGATTTACCGGTTGCATCACCGTCGCCATCCGCAACTTTATTTCGACAATCGAGTTGTTATTAAATGTGAGGAACATATACCATACTCATGTATTTGCTACATTCTTGGGCACTAAAGCTTTTTACTTTGCCCACCTTCCATAACGTTTGATATAGTTGATTAGGTTTTGGATTAATTCCACTAGTTTAGTGCTTGATCAACTTTTGAACACTCTGGTACATTTCACTGGGTGGAAGTGATCATTCTCAGAGCGCTTGCCTTTTCACTACAAAACATGAATCGACTTACAGATCCATAGGTCAGCTTGTTGATGCTGAACTATATATGTGAGTTACTGACTACTCTGAGATGAGTCGATGCAGACCCTGAAGTTGTTAATAAACCCTTTTCGTGTAATACTAGTTCATGGGGAGATGATGAGTGCACCATGTGAGGTGTGAAGCAGAGAAGAATCTCACATTGGATGTTTGGATTAACAAGGAAGAGATAAGTGTAATAAATGTCCTAAACTTTTTGGGCACTGGTTGATTAAGTCCTTAACGCTCTAAATTGGTTGATTGAGTTCTAAACATTCTTATTTAGGTGCAACCAAGACCTAATCTTATTAATTGTACCAATGAACATAGATTGTTTAATATTTGGTTTTGCCTATGATCAAGGAATAGAATTAATACCTGGTTGTGTTGATCGTTGGGTGTAGACATTGATTATGGGGATCAAATGGAAAATTAAACTAAATAGCTAGGGAACCCAGGTTCTATGATCTGTTTTTTTTTTCCAGCTTCAGAAAACATCTCGGATTTATTTTTCACTTATTGCTCATAATCAGATTTCTCACTCAAATTTTAAATGAAATTCAATAGCTGTATTCCTTCCTTATGTGATCAAAATCATGCTTAATTCCAAGAAAGCCTCTAATATCATGCAATTTTCCAATGACAAAAGGTCACCAATGGAAGAAACTAAAACTTTTCAAGATTACTATTAGGTCCATCGCTGGTGTCCATAAAAACTCACATATTCATTTGTTTGAAGGCTAACATGTGTGTTTGGAGTTAGTTTTATAACCAAATTGTTCTACATAGTCACCATCATATGATGAGTGCGTAAATTGTCTCTTACATCAGTAGTAGACCTAATGAAATTACCTTTCAAACTCTATTGACTAAAGGCCAATATGTGTAGGGCTATTGTTGCACTTCTCTCAGAAAAGGAACAATTGATAATGCTTGGTTGTCCATGACGAAATACTAGGTTTTCAAGGGAGGGTAGGTCCAGCTAGATGCATCGATGACCTCAGCATTTTACATCCCCCTCTTGGATCTCCACCAATTATGGAGGCATTAGACTTATGCTGCTCCTCCAGTAGATACACACTGATCTTACCAAGAAAGTTCTTTGAACTTGCATTAAACTGTAATTCTTTTATAGTGAAGAATATTGCCCTTTTTTCCTGAATAAGAAGATGGTTAGCAATTTAATTTTATGGTCTATACCCCCAAAAAGGAAGTTGGAAAAAATGACTGCATTCCTCCTTAAGCTCACTAGAGAAAAAGCAATTGATGTTTATGACTATTGTGAATCAGTCGTTTATCATGTAAGCCCGCTTTCACATGGTTGAACAGATTTATCTCGATCTAGGGTTGATTAGATACGAAGCGAGTGAATGATCCCAAAGAAGATGTTCCATGGAGAACTTCGCTTGTCTTAGTCATTTGGAAATAGAGGAATCAAAACTGGAATCCTCCCATGAACTGCCATTGTAATTTCAGCTACATCATCCTACTGCTAAGCATCAGAAGGGTAAAAGAATTTTGCACGGTACTTACTCAAATTGCAATAATTTAAACATACCCACTAAGTAAAACATATATAATATATGTAATAGGCATTGGAAGAACTGAAAAAAAATTCATTGAGCATGCACTCCAATATCTGCAGAGACAGCACAAAAAGTTCATCCAAGGCAGGTAAAGACTTAAAGCACATCTTTTCGGTAACTTTAACACCCAAATTAATTAGAAACATGAAGAAATTACTTGGTATATTTTGACATGTAGTACTTATAAGAGACTTGGCACTTGCATATCGAGGGTCTTCATTATAAGACTCGCATGTCTTTCACGAGTAATTAGCAGAGATCAAGCCGAAGAAGACTGATGACATCTAAGTATATTGAAACGCGCATATATCTGTTAGTTCTGATCATACGTCGTCTTTTGCTCCGTGAATTGTTCTGTGCTGTCTCCAAAGATAAGACTAAGGCCAAGAGAGAACTCATCATTGCGATTGCCCCTTCTCCTTGGGCCGCTTGCGCTTCTTCTCGTAACTAACGCCCCTCGCTTTGGCCTGATAGTCGCGAACTTCCTTCAAGTAAACCCTCAAACCTCTAGCTCCGAAAGGGTTCGCCCCGGGGTCCCCGCCGTTCTCCTCGTAGGCGGCTCGGAGCCGCCCGATGAGCGCGTCCAGGCTGCCCCACGCTTGGCGGAGCGGGCACGGGCACGGGGCAGGCGGGTTCGGGAGGCCGAAGAAGGGGCAAGTCTGGTGGTGAACCTTGGTCTTGCCAAACTGGTCCTGGTAGCGGAGGAAGTCGAAAACATGCATGCCGGTACATGCGGCGAGTGGGATCGGCGGCCTGTGACTTCCCAAGTACTGGCAGAAGGTGTTCCAATCCCGGCGTTTCTGGTTCTCATAGCGGCTTAGGGTCGAAGAAGATGATGAATCTGTGGTTGGTGGTCTGGTGATGGAGTTAACTGGAATGCCCATGTTGCTGAGTGAGTGATGATGATCGTGGTGGTGATAGATGGGATAATCTGGTTCTGGAATTGGTTCCATAACAGTGATATGTAGGAGCTTGGATAGTTTGTCTTATTTAAGAGAGAGACTAATGAAGCACTTGGCTTGTTTAAAGCAAGAGGTTATTCATTGTACTACACAGGATTTTAGGACACTTGGGCTTATACAGAGGAGGACAGTAATCCACTTGAAGGAGAAGTAGACATTCCAAGTGAGCCAGAATGATTAGTGTAAGAGTGGTTGATTTAAGGGGATGCGAGAATCTCTTGCATGGTTTTGGATTGTAATGAAGAGAGGAACTTGGAGAGGGAGGAAGGGGAGAGAGAGAGAGAGAGAGAGAGAGGCGCGGCTAATTAGGGTTTTTGTGCTCCAGATGGTGAAGAATTTAAGGAGGAAGTTTTTGATTGAGAAACTAAAAACCAAATGAAAAGAAGGGCGTTGTGGTATTTTCAACGGGCCTTCTGGCGTCATCTTTAGTTCAAGTGCATACCTCCCTAACTAAATACTTGCTATTCTTAACATCATGGTAACTACATGTACAAGGTCTGGGAATATCAAATGGGAAAGTAACACTATCTATATTGTCATCAACAATCATCAATCAAGCATTTAGTGGAAAAGAGATGGTCTGCTATCAGAAACTCACCAAGTAACTTTACAACAATCATTTGGGTCGATTCAATCAATCACAATAATTATCGCACCGCAAGGTAAGGCGCCTTGCCGGGGTCAATCCGAGGTCTCGCCGAACTGTTTGCTTCCCTTTCCATAACTGAAAATAATTGATTAGCTTATACATAGGAACCACACAAGGCTTTGCAGGATAGTTTCCAATTTGTATCCAACAATGTGAATGACGAAGGAAGTAAGAGGGCATGGCAAAAAGTCAAGCATGGTTTCTGAAGTGTTGATTTGGACCGCTAGGGTTTCTTCTGTGCATAACCAATGACCACGTCCTACTAGGATCACCCGCATCAAGCTAAGAACTGAGGCTTGTCAGAGTGTTGATTTCTTGTATGATCCCGTGCCGGCTATTCTTAGAATATCATGCATAGTAATTTACCTATGTTTCACTTTATCTCAGAACCACCCATGCCTTGGTTGGTAAGAAAAGAGAACTTAAAAGAGTTCTTTTGTCCAGTGACAAAAGTATTGCTTCTCTTGGATCATGTAATGTGCCTAGCCAATTTATATAAGACCGCTTTCTCCGTGTTCTCTGGTGTTGCATATGCCATTCAAGAATGTTAGGGGTGCAAAGACCCCGCAATAAATTACATTTATGTAGTGAATATGACGAATTCTTATGGGTTGTCGTTCGAATGCTCATGTACTGTACAAACCATCGATTTATGCATCAATTTTTTCACATCTGGCATCACTCTTTACTTTGTTCTTTTCGTTTCTCAGAAGTTCTGTTGATGCATCTTGTTGAGAGCACTTTTGACAACCGGGGTTCTCTTTCGGACCTAATTAGACAGAAAGTGTAATACTAGGTTTTGATTGTCAACAGTATAATCAAACCATGAAAAGGAAGACTCGGACCCTATCCTTTCCCAAAGATTGAGGCACAGACAGCACTAAAAATGGGGGGAATATTTCAACTTTTCCACTCTAAGCAAGGAATTGAATCCCCTCATATGGAGTCTCTTTCCTTTGAATAAGGTTTCGTAAGCATTGGACTCCCAAAAAAGTAGCTGATGACCCAAACATGGTGAGTTTGCTCTGTGCCAAAAATAGTAAAACATGGAGCAGAATCCAATGTACTTGTGCATACTCCATGTCCTTAGCAACTATTTATGTTAGCAAATCGAAGGACCGCTTTTCTAATTTTGTTGTACTTTTCTTTAAATTTTGATAGAGTTCTCTTTTTCTATGAATTGAAAGTGTCCGTTTGTTGCCACGATAGTATAAATTAGCTTTTTCTACGTTTTACTCATCCAAAACCGCATTTTCTTGTAAATATATCAATCCTTAATATTATGGTTGGTAGAATGATATGTATAATTACAATTGACGTATAATCTTGATGATTAAGGCGATCCAATATGACATTATTACAATATTATGAAGAGATTGAGAATGTCATAAAATGTTATCAATTATATAATGACAAAGAAAAAGTATGTGCACTTATTAAACCTATTAAATTGGAAGTGCTGGACTCCTTTCATGTAAATCTATTGTCTTCTCTCTAGTAAAGACTGTCGTTAACTTCTTCTTCTTCTTCTTTTTCAAATTTCAACAAAAGAATGAGCAAATTAAAATTTCGAAGATCATACAGTGAGGAGGGCAAATGTTATTCTCCATTCTCAGACGTTGAACTTTTCGGTAAATATGGTAATGTCTGTTCCTAATATCTTGACCCAAGACTTATTGGCAACTTTTCAATATCTAAAAAGAGACGATGTGGTGACTACTTATTGACATGTAGCAGGGTAAACGCTTATAGTGTCATGGGAATTTTTACTGCTCTTTTCTCCATCTATTGATTTGAGGGGTGAAAAAGGAACCCTAGGGCTATACACTAGATAAGACTATTCTTGTCGTGAGGGGCAATATGTGACATCATCATTTATTTGAATGAACCGCATCTTCTGAAATCAATTTATCTCTTTTTATATCTTTCGAAAATAATAGTCATAGAGATTTATGTCTTCCTCCATAATAGTTCTTCATATGCCATTGCTACATGGACTTGAGGTGGTTTTTATGCGATTAAATTTGTCTAAAATTTAAGTATTATACTAAATTATTCATATTTCCCTCTAGCAAGATGCTTGTAACGTTTTCTAATTTATCTTAATTAGAGATTGCAATGAGGTCGACTTGGGAGGCCTATCCCTAATTTCAAACTCAAGATCGATCAATCATAAATAAAAATCAAGCCTATCACAAATTCAAGCTAAGTTTCCAAATAGGAATCTCAAGCATATCTTGCTTAAATATACGAAAGCTTGAAACTTAATAAATTTACATTTTTTGTGTATTTTGAATATAAATATTTTAGTGCTTTACAATTTGATGATTGAAAATTAATTATATTTTTGTATGCCGTGTTAAGTCACCCAGATTTGGATTGAAATAGGATACGATAAAGGTGAGTTAAAATTTTTTAATATATCATATGAATTGTAAAATATCATTTCCCATTGGTGCAATCCAACATAGGATTCAAAATCTTTGAAAATCTCACTTGTTCACAAAGATGACACATTTCAAATCTAGGGCACCATCTTGTTGACGTAATCTTGCACACCGAGACTAACACCATTTTGAGCAATCACCATTATCGCCAGACCTCCTCCTTTGAAATTTTCCGATTGTAAGCACAGAATCTCATATTTGAGTAGAGGACAAGATCAGATGTTGAAGCATCACAGCAAAATCAGGTAACCACCGTTCAAGACCAACATATGAATGCCCAAAACTTCGTGTGTTTTGATTTTTTTCTTCTTTTTTTTCAAAGACAACTTTTCGAGTCGATCCACCAATTTCGGTCATTCATCAGCGATAGCCAATTCAATTCAACAATTGTCGGAGGACAATCGGCTAGATGTAAATGATGATTGGCATTGGTTGAGACGACGATGATTGCACAGTAATAGGTTGTTGTGGCAGTGGTCCTATAGGGTGGTCAGGAAGGCTATTGTGGCAATGGTCCTTGTGCGATGGCCAGCGAAGCTAGACTCCATCACTCCATTGTTGGAAGGAAATTGTTATGTTTTTTTTTTTTTTTGAAACTTTTTATCCAATCCGCATTTATCTCACCCCCTAACCTGGATTTCTTATCCAACATTTTATTTTGGTTTATCAAGTATAGAAGGCGTCATCAAACACTAGACATGATATTTTGTTATCCTATCAAGCATCAAATTTGGACTATTAAACATAGCTATAGGGTTTTGGGCACTTTAGAAACTCAATATATCCGAATTCTACCGATCATAATATTAGTGGGGAAATTACCAAAAAAGTCTTTAATCTGTTACATTCGTGGCAATTCATTCCTAAGCCTATCATTTGTGTCAACTTAGTCCCAAACATTTGTAAGTTTTGTCAATTGAGTCCATCTAGCCAAATTAGGCTAGAAATTACTAACATAAAACACCAGTCATCCTAAGTGGCACAACCCACGTTGATGTGAATATTTTTGTATAATTTTTTTGGTTTTTCCTTTTCTTTTTCTATTATTTTATTTACTATTTTTTATTGAGGACTAACAAAGGTGTCCAATCAACCCTAGCCAACCACAGGCAAGTCGAGATGCCCTTGCCTAGCCTAGATCTGGCATGGGCCCACTAGTCCTCGCCTAGTGGCCGAGAGGGTTGGGCAACAATTCTTGTCGGCCTTGATTCCCAAAGAGTAAATAAAAAAACAAAAAACAAAAAAGTATTAAAAATTCAAAAAAAATGTTTAAAAAAATGTTCTTGTTGTGTGACATAGGATTGTCAACGCTTGTTGTGTGACATAGGATTGTCAGCTGCATCAATGATTTTTGACCTAAATTGGTTAATTAGACTCAATTGACAATATATGAAGATTTATGACTAAATTGACACAAGTACAAAAAATTTAGTACTTGTTTTGGTAATTTACCCTAATATTAGCACAAAGCGCAAAGCCTATTATGCACCTAGAAGGCAGGTTTCTATTACTAAATGGTAAGATTTTGGTTTCATTGCGCTTCGTGACATGGGGGCTGGGAATTAATCTTGGAACCTTTTTATTCGGATTAGCAAAATCCTTGACGGTGGATGTCTGCAGGAGGTCTCCGCTACCTAAGCACCTCTCTATTTTGTACTGCTCTAGTGACGAAAACTCTCATTCCATGAAAACAAAGAGAAGTCTTGTAAATCCCACATGATCAATGGACATGACGATATAAGAAGTTCAACCATGGCCGGTGCCTCCAGATTGGGAAGCTCGGCCAGGGCATGGCGCAACCATTGCTCATCACCGGCGACATTGTCAATGCTGTTGGTCCATGGCCAATTAAAGGAGGAGGAGACCGTAACTGAAGGAGGAAGAACATTTTTTTTCTTTTTTCGTTTAATTTCACGTCGGTGGACACGTCAATTCACGAGTGAAAAACAAAGCTTGAGGAGTAAGTCTTGTACAGATCCCGATCAATGATCCCACATGATCAACATCCTTGATGATTTCCATTGTCTAACCAAGAACTTGCTACCGGAATTTTGGTCTAAGTCCGTTTGAGTTCACGTTTTCAGTAAAAATTGAGCTACATGTTCACGTCGGTCCTTATAGCCAAAATGTAAATACTTCTGTTAGGTTTGCTTAAAATTTTTCTTTCGTCCTCAACATTGATTCACGTCATTTTCAAGTTCGCAATTGTGTCCATAGGAAGTGGCGGGTTCAAGAGTGTGACAACATATCCTATCACCTCAAACCTGCATGCCAATATTTAATAGCACTCAAAAGGCAACAAAAATACACGCAAACCTCAATCCGTCTAACCCAAGTGGAACAGACATTTTCAAAATTGGTTCTTTTCTGAGGCCAAATACCAGATCAAATCAACATGTGATTTCGGTTCAGATCTGGCTGAAACCCACCAATATGTACTCTTGCTGCTTCGAACTCAGAATACAAAAGTATGCTCACTCGGAAAAAATGAAGCATTCTAGTTCAGGAAGGAAGGAAAAAAAAAAACCGAGCAGAGCTCAAAATACAGGGTAGGTCCAAGTTGCCATATTTCAGCTCGGGTTGCTTTGTGCATTTCACATAGCCCTTAATGTCCCAGTTCCTACCAAATAAGCTGCATATAAATGTTCTCTCGCATTTTCCCTTGATGAGACTTCAAAGCAGTCCATTACATTATTTCTGACTTCAACAAGCGATGATCTAACTCCTTATGTAAATTTAACATTCTGTTACAAGTGCACTACCCTTATGTCACCGCAACTAGTGTCCACAAGACCCGTTTTAGTGATGAGATGCAAAATTCAAAGTTAAAAAAAGAAAAGAAAGAACACCTGACATGGCAAAATTTGACACCCAAGTCGACCTATAAGTGAAACTCTCACCGAAGTTCGTCTGTCATCTATAAAATGATGCCATTATAAAGAGAAAGATTGCCGTTGAAGTGGTGACTATAAGTTCCTGCACATGCATACATTGTCATCAGAAAGCAAAATCAGAGACTTGGGACCATGTGGAAACAAAGATGCGCATGATGAACATGAAATTAATTGCGGTTCGCAATAGATGTGTATTATTCATTCATCAGAAAGGGAGCAGAATGGAGCAGCAGAGCACTTGCATTTATTTGTTGATATAGCATCTCAGTGAAGGATGTTCATCAAATGAACATAAGACATGCTGGACCTTATACTGTAGTTAACAGATCTAATGTGAGTCAAACTGGGAATCAATTGTATGGTGAAACCATGCTCCACGTAGCCAAAGAAAGATGCATCATAAGGTCCATCACAATTATTGTCAGGGAAAAGCAAAGAAAATGATACCTGGTTATTATAAAGAAAAGCAGGTATAAAACTGCCTACGAATTCTATCAAGTTCAGAAGACCAGTATATGCCTGCAAACACACAATGCAAAGCCATTAGTGAAACTGAGTTGTTAGATTGCAGAACAAAGACTATTGTGAATGCTAGAGCAAACAAAAAGATAACTTCTAGAAAGATGATCTATGATCAATAACTAAGTGGTTGGGGACCCAATAATGTTACTATTATCTGTCTTAGCTAGGTAAGGCAGAGAGGGGTTAAACAGGTGAACCCTTCAATTAGTGCCTCAGCAGGAGTCACCTTTTCCAACTGGTCCCACTGTTGGTCTCGTGACAGATTTATTCTCAAAGATATTATCAAGAACAGAGAGACATCACTAACATTCACACCTTCATATAAGTCCATATTACTTATAGCAAAAAAATTACTTCGCCAATCTTTGAAGGTGTATGTCGTCTAGAAGAATCAAAGGCACAGGAATCAAATGATCATACCACAATCATCTACTCCAATTGAATATATGTGAAATTTGACCTTGCTAAATTTCCTGCTCGTCAGCAGAGCAGACTCAGCCATAGCATTCAAGTCTGCCTTTGCTCCAGGATATTATGCTATAATACTCGGTGCAGTGGTTATTTCCCAAAGATTTCTTACCAATCATCCAGGGGTGATGACTAAATGTCTCAACATGTCAGAAATCTCCAATAAGTCAACATGCAAAGTTTGTCGCTTTTTTAAGTGCCTTTTTCTCTATATTAAGGTGAAAAGTTCTTCCTTTGAAGTGCTAACCAAATGCCAACTACGGCACGTAATAATCTATCCTTTGGGGCATATGATGAAGTCAGAAAGGAGATAAACATGAAATACACCAGAAAAGACATCATACCAGAGAAGAAAATGCAATGCAGCCAAAAACTAATGCGAGAGACCTAAGCAACCGTTTTCCCATTCGCATCCCTCTCCCTGGATCCTCCTCACCTTCTTCCTGCAGTTAATATCAATTCAACTGTCTGAGTAACTGCGGCAATAACTTCAGATGGTCCTTCTAACAACGCTAATTTGTGAGAAGATATTCAGAGATCAAAACAAGTAGGCATATACAACTAAAAGAATAATCAAATATGCAATGCAGCTGACTTAGATGAAGGACAGAAAAGGAGGAAAGGACAGATCCAAGCTTCACATAGAAACTTACCGTAAAGGTTGGTGATACAGGCGGTTCAAATGATTTCAACTTCTCAAAGATCCGGTACACAAATGCAAATGTTAAAAATTGTAATGGTTTATATTCAGCATTGCGCTTGATTAGGATCCAAGCTGTCTGCAGAAAATCAAGTTGCTAATTCAAATTAGATAAATGAAGAATATCAGTAGAGCAAAGAGCAGCCTGCAAGGAGAAAAATCAAATCTTAAGTCAAAACAAATGTCTCAAATGCCTTTAACAAGACAATCATGCCTTCCCTAATGCATCTTTAAAGTATGGCTATGGCCATGTGTCATGGAGAGTGCCTTACAAATAAGTTAAGAGGTTATCTCATTGTAACCTCTAATTGTTTTAAAAGAAATATTGGGCATTTTCCCCACTCATTTCTTACAAAAGGAACTGCTCCAGAAAGATCTAATCATCTCCTATAACACACTGAACTGGAGACACCACAGCCAAAAGGGCACTTACGAAGACAGCAGATATTGCCACGTTGATGCGCATGTCTTGTACACTGGACTTGGTGAACCTGGAAGAGAGGGAGGGGAAACAAGAAGAAGCCACAGTAATACCAATGGCAAGTTGCAATCAGAAAAAATTCAATAAGCGATGGTGGTTTGACCAAAAAAAAGAAGCCAGAAACATATACTAAAGGAAATATGTTTGATGCAGACTAATTATTAGGTGGCAAGCAATCGAGTCCTAAAACTTCTGAAATCAAGTCCTTGTTAAAACCTTGACAGGAATTATAGTTGCAGGGCCATGTAAGATATTGGTCATCTTTAATTAACGGAGTTGACATAAGGACTTGACTGAACTTTTCAAAGCTTTAGGACTCGATCGTGCATCGAGAATTTCTATAACTTAATTGCACACAGTGCAGAACATTAGCTTTAAAGCTTCTAGTGCTGTTATCTAGTTCGATAACAATTATAAAGTCCATCAATAATGTATTCCTCACAGGAAAATGCACTGATGGAATGATGAACACAAACCTTGGTCCCCATGGTACAATGGGTTGCTTATCAGCATATTTGATATCCTTAGAGACCTATAAGGAGCAATTGAGCTAAACAGAGTCAAATATTCTCTCTTTTCAGTCCAAGTATTTTAAACATACAGAGAACATACAACTCATGCACAATGGGAATTGTACCTTGAAAGAACCAAATGTGACACCCTTTTTCCTGTTGCTTAATTGTGCCATCATCACTTTGTCATATGCTTTTTCCAGCTGAAACATTATTAATCCCCAATAACCAAACCTATAATGAGCAAATTAATATGATTTGATTGCAACCCAATATAAAAATTGAGACATACTTGGGAGGCAGCTGCTTCATCACCTCTTCTCTCTGCATCCTTTCGTTTCTTTGTATATGCTGCTTTAATCATGTCAAATCCCTCAATTGGATTAACGCCCAAAACCTGAATCAAGAACAAGGAATTAGACATTTCCATATAAAGATGAGCACAATGCTAAATGTACCAAAAGTCCTAAACCTAGTCCTAAAAGTTTTAAATAACCAAAGTGCAGTCAAATCTCAAAACTTTCGAATGGCACAACCAAGTCCTTCCGTTAGTTTCATTTGTTTCAAGTGAAAAAAAATTCAACATGGCTTTTTTCCTTGTATTTTCTTTTTATTAAGGTCTGCCCACCTTCCCTCTGGTTGAGGTCGAGCATCATATCCATCTCTGATGATAGGTCGTTAACCAGAGATGGAACACTAAAATGATGACCAGGGAAGGCTCTGGAGTAGAAGACTGGTTTCGAAACCCAGAGCAAAGGCTAAAGTCTGAGACATGTGACACAAAATGCAGTTCAGGGGGCGAAACCGAGCCTACTGCTGCGAATTTACGCAAATGGACGAAACTTCAGGAATAGAGTATGGCTCTGACAGATTCAGGAACAACGAACAAACGATGCAAGAGAAAGAAACAAAGAACACGAGAAAGAGAAGCGCGGGTAGGGGACAGCATCATGCACCTGGTTCTATACAGCGTTTAAGTTTTTTTTGGTAAAAATATACAGCGTTTAAGTTTTTAAGTAAAAAAACAGAAAGCACTTCAATTGTAATGAATTCACCACATTTACAGTGACCACTGATGCTGGAGCTTGCGAACATGGTAGAATCAGATCAAAAGCTAGACACTTGAAATGATATCGAGATCAGAAGCATATGCAATCCCACATACTAAAACCCTCAACAGTTCAAAGGCCCCATTGCAAATACCATTCGCAGCCCATTTTTCCTCAAACCGGCAAAAGCTAGCGACAAGCGAAACTTCAAAAGACAGCGCCATCACCTCGTAAGGGTTGAAGTCCGCGTTGGGGTTCGAGCTCCCCGGAGCTGCGGACGAGGAAGCGGCGCAGACCACTCCGATTCTCCACGGAACCGTCCTGGCGAACCTCCGCGAGGGCTGAACGGCGGCGAGCTTGCTGCCCCACCCACCCACCCACAAGAGAAATTTTTCATCAGAGGCGGGAATAGAAACGATCGTTACCGCAATCGGAACCCGAAAAAGAAGGCTTTGCTCACCCGTGGCGTCTCGAAGGAAGACGCAGGCTCGGGGCGACGGCGAACGTCGCCATGGAAATCGCCATTTCCTCGCGGGCGGAAAATGGAAGACGACGACGGTGGCGACGGTGGTGGAGGTGGTGGTGGGTTTTGAACTGCGGAAGAAGATGATGAGCAAGAAACTGATCAGAAACTAAAGAGAGTTGTTGGATTGTGAATGGGCTTTCTTTTGGGCTTGGTCTTGGGCTTATGTTTCTTTATTTTTTTGCAGAAATAGCCCGTTAAATGCATTATTGCTTGAAGAAAAGTTAAAACATTTTGTTTGTTGTCACCGATAGGTATCTTCTTTTTTCTTCTTTTTCTGTTTTTAATAAATCCATGTGAGGGTGTCCGACATTGGCCAGCTATATGTCATCCGAAAGTGGATGTTAGATTTAGGACGGTAGATTCAACTCGTGCACTGTCTAATAATTGGACAAGCTTGTCACTCTTATCTTATTAAGATGCTAATGAAGAGTTAATAACGACAATGTACCTAAATATATGACATGTATAATCAAATGGTTACTGCAAGTAGATCCAAAAAAGAAGGCTTTACTCACCTATGGCGTCTCAAAGGAAGACGCAAGCCCGGGGTGATGACTAATGTTGCTCGAGAAGTCGCCATTTCCTCGCAGGCGGAAACGAAGAAGACGACGGTGGTGGTGGTTGTGGTGGTGGTGGTGGTGGTGGGTTTTGAACTACGGAAGAAGATGATGAAGAAGTAACTGGTCAGATACTTAGGAGGGTTTTCTTGGGCTTGGGCTTGGCTCGGTCTTGGGCTTGGGATTGTACTTGGGCTTAATGTTTCTTAACTTCTTTTTTGGGCCTACTTTGGGCTTGAAGAAATCGCCCGTTGAATACTTTTTTGTTTGCTGTCATCTAGGTATCCCTTTTTTATTTTTTTTCTTTTTTAAATCCATTAGGGTGTCCGACATTGGCCAACTATATATATCATCCGTAGCTGAATCTTCAATTTGGGGCAGCAAATACGACTCGTGCACCGTTGCCAATTGGGCGAGCCCATCACTCCTATCTCACTACGATGCAAATGAAAAGTTGATACCAACAATACATTTGAATATATGGCATGCATAATTACTATTTGAGATTTTTCATGTGAAAAAAAATAAATATATATATATAATTATCTTTTTTATTGATTGCTATAGACATTTTATTCATATTATTGTTATCTATGACTAATAAATGAGAAATCAAGGTTACTTTTTCAATGAGCTCGTTTAGCTTTATTGCTTATTATACCCGATCGAGTCCGTAAGCTCTTGTTTTATCCAAACGAGTACCTCCACTTTTTCAAATTTGGCTTGATGTAAGGCTTTCATTAATATTAGAAACGGAAAATGACTGGGAAAGACATATTGGATAGTTAAAGTCATCCAACTTGGCACTTTCTCTCTCCCCTCAGCGAGTCACATGAACGAGTTATGTTAGCAAACTCTGCTATACACAATAGTACTTATCACGTTATTTTCATACATGTCAAATATGCACGAGGATGATACGTACTTATCAGAAGAAAATTGATTGAATAATGTTTACAAAAAAGTTCATGTAAAGCTTGGTGGGTGTTTTGATCCCTATGGTCATGTAGTATAAAGAAGAAAACTAGTGTAGAAACGTAACATCCAAGTATTATTTTGGCAACAACAAATAATTTGGATGTGTTTGGGAAAGGGAGACAAAAATACAGGCAAGGCCCTTATACTATTAGGATAGGGAAGCCCACTAGGTTTCTGGTATCCGCTTTGGCCGTAGCTCTCTTGCATTTGCATGAATCACATTATATGGTTCAAGGTTAAGCAAGACTTATCTTTTAGTACAACAATCTAGAATTGGATGATGTGTGATCAAAGATATATCTAAAGCCCAACATCCCACAGTGGTTCCAATATGTAACTGAAGGCAGCCCCTAAAATCTTTGTCGATATGATATTGTCCGCTCTAGTCACAACTCAGCCGCATCTAAAGGGTTGTGAATCCCATTGTTCTAGTTTAAGGTTGCGTGAGACTTGTCTATCAGTGTGATGGTCCAGATTTTGAGTAATATGGATCAGAGACGACATAGCTAAAGCTCAAAATCTGTACCTTGTTCTAATACAACTGGATGCAACTGACCTAGGCTGATCGTCAACATAATATAGCTCGCGCTAGTTGCAGCTCAACCATAATCTCATGGCTGTAAAATACGTTTTGCTAGTTTGAGGTTGCACATCAATGATTTACCGGGGCAACAATCCAGTCTTGAGCAATATGGGATCGGAGTCAACTTATCTAAAATCCAACGTGCCCCACCCTCATTTTCATACCGCATAAGGCAGCCCACACGAGCTCGAAGTTAGAGATATTTAACCTCTTTCTTCTATACTAACGTGATGGTCTTGCTCAATCCTAAAACTCTATCCTATATGCTTTTCTTATATCATTTACTAAATTAGATGTATTGCAAATGAATAAGGATAACATCCCTTTGGATTTCTAAAGACATCTTAAAGTTTGATGGCCAAAAATGGTACATACAAAGCATGAGTCTCTTCGGGAAGGAAAAGGAGTGGAGGTTGGTGGAGTGAATGTTAGCTTTTAGCCTTGTTCCAACACACCAAACTAGTTCGATTTGGATAATTAAAACGGAAAGTTGGATTATTTAACTACAGTTGTCTTTATCTTTTCCGACTTAAAACCCCCAGTGCAATGCTTCGAGTCCACTTGGGGCAGCGGCAAGGAGCTGGACGGATCAGGCACAGAATCTTGCCTTTTAAAAAGTTACTTAAAAAGCTATGCATCACGTCGAAGGCGTTATGTAATTGGACTACTTAGCTATAAGTCAAAATTAGAATCTTACAGCATGCCCAGGGAAGAGATTTGGGTCATAATTGGCTTGAGCTTGACTTCAGCAGTTTCCTTTTTTTTATTCTTTTTTTAAAAATAGATGCCTTTATTAGCTAGAAAGATTTGTTTAATTTGTAGAAGAAACTTAATTTTAGGAAGAGGATTAGAACGGCGCTCTCTTCAGTCAATTGATGTAAGTTAATTGCGTCCTTTACCTCACACATACACACACATATAGATATATTAAAATTAGAGATTTCGAGGTTAGTTTTACAAAATTCACCATTAAAATCAGTCGTGGAGTATTCTATATGCAATAGATTTTTAGCCATTTTTCATGCACGCGTATTGTGTTCAAACCTTTTTAAAGTTTTTATCACGATAAAAATGTAAGTCATCGCACGTATGGAGAGATATTGAGAGATGGTGTTTAAAATATAAAACAGAATTATATATAAATTCAATAATAAACTACTCGCTAGTTTTCAACAAGGTGATTGATGGAACGAGAACATGCAAGTAGTTTCTATGTGACTAATGGGAAATTAGGGAGATAAGCATGATTATCTAAAAGGGCCATAACACACGTTACGGCATGAAGCAAACCAGACAACTTAATTTTCAATGGTAGAGAACTTCTTTTTCCCTTTTCCTTTGCTTGTCTCTTTTATGAGTAATCATTTTTTTTTTTACTAAAAAAATTTTAGGGACACCTTTATGAGTAGTCAATTCAATTGCGAAAAGCAGAGACAAAAAAAGGTGCTTGCCACTACAAATATGCAGCAACCAAGATGGACAAGGAGTCTGCACAAAATTGACCTTAGCAATCCTGTACTGCTAGTTTGAAAACTTGCACTAAAATGGGTTTGTTAAATAATCTCATAAATTCTAATCGAGTATTAATTACATTGTGATACTCAGGTAAAGGCATTTTACTTGTTTAGACCTTCATCGGAGTTTCTCATTCTCTCTTGACAAGCACTTCGCTGCCTCCCCATCCCACATGTATCAGGCAATGAATAAGCCACCATAGCAAAAACACAGATTTCACCATGATTTAGATCTTCCTTTTGATTTATTTCAAGTACTTGAGAGTATACGAATGAACTTTGGACAAGCATATAAGTATTCACATGCAAACTAACTCGACACGAGTTGGATACATAAAGTTCCGGAAAATGCCCTTAACTTAGTTTTTCGTTGCCGCTGAAAGGACATTAAGAGTGACTGTAAATAAGAACACGTAAAAAAAACAATGTCGGGGTCCTCGTGATTTTCCCTTGAATTTTGTATGCGAATTGTTTGTAAGCA
Source organism: Eucalyptus curtisii (assembly GCA_017140595.1). Classification (NCBI taxonomy): domain Eukaryota; kingdom Viridiplantae; phylum Streptophyta; class Magnoliopsida; order Myrtales; family Myrtaceae; genus Eucalyptus; species Eucalyptus curtisii. Next base: position 14,156,736 of record CM029504.1, read on the forward strand.
AAACAATAGAAAGGAATAATTCGTTCAGCTATTTTTTCAGTAGGCCGAGGAAGCGCTCTGTAATTAATTAGGTGAACTTAAGTCCCGTGAAATACATTCCACTAACATGGTCAACATACGATAATGGATGACGCATTCCGCATCCTTTCCTTTGAGTAGACAGCATTTTCAACATTAAAAACGAGAAAAAAAGAAAGAAAGGAAGGAAGATGTCATTTGTACATACCGCATTTGACAGGTTAACCAGTACCATATTTCCAAAAGATGAGTGGATAGTATTGGACCGGCGGCTGGACGTGATTTTCTCTCTGCCGACGCCCGTAAATATTGACCACCGAAAAAGATAAAGGTTGGACTGCACTTATTAGCGGGACAGAAGCAACCGAGAAGGATGATGAAAGTGAGACTGCGGGAGTGCAGCGAAACTAGAAAATGAACATCAATCGAAAAGAAAACCATTCAAAAATATGCACGTGCCTAAATGATGCACTCACTCTTTTTTTTGCTTTCAATTCTTCAGTCAAAACACATTTCCTAGAAGCCACTTTATTTATGCACACAGAGATAGAGAGAGAGAGAGAGAGAGAGTTTGAGTTTTTTGTCTATGAAAAACCATGGATTTTTCATAGTAAAGCCTTTAGCATATACAAAGACCCACATGGTGGTATACTGTGGAAGACAAGCTAGAGAGAGCTTGGATCATATTGAGGACTAGTCTCCTCGAATATAGAGAGAGAGAGAGAGAGAGAGAGAGAGAGATGGCGAGGACACCATGCTGTGAGAAGATGGGGATGAAGAAAGGGCCGTGGACTCCAGAGGAAGACCAGATCCTGATCTCTCACGTCCGCCAGTTTGGTCACGCAAACTGGCGTGCACTTCCTAGACAAGCAGGTACTTCTTATTCATTTACTCATAAACTTGCGAAGAAATACGAACAAAAGATTTCGCAGTGTGCGATGCAGTATATAGAATTGTTAAGAAAGCTTTATATACCTACCGCAGGTCTGTTAAGATGTGGGAAGAGTTGCAGACTCCGGTGGATAAACTACTTGCGACCCGACGTGAAGCGAGGGAACTTCACCGACGACGAAAGAGACACCATCATCCAACTTCATCAAGTTCTGGGCAACAGGTAATTGCATGTCTGGGGATAGTATAGTTTAAATCTTTGTGGTTCTTCCTCTGCATGGCATTATTCTTGCAAACTATATTGAAAATGGTACGAATTCGAAGTTACAATACAAAATGAAGCTTCGTAATTTAACGGGAGAACGGTCGGTGAGTCGTGCTATTTTAGTTTGGTAATCTCTACCGAGTGAATGTAAGGGATTGCTAACCAAACAAACCCACTTCACACCTGAAAACACATTCTTAAATGCTTACACATCTTTTAATCCGAAATGGCTAAGGAGAGGCAATGTTCTATTCTTTAGAAACAGATCCGATGGAGACGGGATAGGGTCTATAGCTCAGAGAGTTAAAGCACCTGGCTACGAACCACGGCTTTAGGAACTCAATTCTCTTATCTTGGTAATATCCTTTGATAACGAGGTAGAAACCTTAATCCCAACAGATGCAGCTTTTAACATCTTGTGAAATCCGGTATGTTCAGTCCTATTTGTATATGCCTTAATTGGCATCCCAATAGAATATTTAGTAAATTAAAAAGGAGATCAAATATCAATAAATTACTCAAATGAGAGTTAGTAACCCAAAACTAGTTGGTAAATTAATTGCAAACAATGAATTTTCTTTCTTTTTTAATGTTGATTGGATACTTGTAGATCTTTGTTTTACTAGTAATTATTTCGATACATATTAACACGTTTTGAAATTTACCGGTATGGGAAAATATCTGTATTTTTTGGACAAAAACAATATAATTCTACCTATGTTTGGTCCATTCTAAAGTTCATATTTCTCAATATCTTCTCCTTTTTTGTTGGAATTCCAGATGGTCGGCCATAGCCTCGAGATTGCCGGGGCGAACGGACAATGAAATAAAGAACTTCTGGCACACCCACCTGAAGAAACGGGCGCCACACAGCCTCCCCAACTCAACTCCCTTCACCATAAACCCTACTCATTGCACCACCCTCGATCCCTCATTCCAGAATCCGACCTCCGCGCCGCCGACGCAGAAGTTTCAAGAACCACTGACAACGTCGGAGTCGGAGTCGGGCCCCTCAATAGCAGTTCAAGCGAACATCGAAAGCAGCTCGCAAGCCGTGCCGTCCTCTCGTACTGCCCAGAAGCTCACGAAGACGAAAAAGGATCTCATCGCGGGTTCAGCCCCGGCTTTTCCGATGGCGGCGGGCTCACAGTGCGGCGGGCAGGGAGTTCTGAGCACGAAGGGAGACAAGGACATGGAGTTCTGGTACAGTCTGCTGGTGAGAGCAGGAGATGGACATCATCAGCTGGGGAACGCCGCCGGGACACTATAGAAAAGAAGCGATGGGAGTTCAAGAATGACCAGCACCTTATCTTTTTTATGGTCATGTGGGAGAAGTGTTTTGGACTGTGGTGTGGAACAAAAGCGATCTTTTTTTCTATCTTCCTATCGACTTTATTTACCATAGTCTTTCGGAAACCGCACGGATTCAGCTTGGCATCAACGTCAAACGAGTGACTTTTTAGACGTGATTGTATTGGTATATTGTTGATTTGATTTTTAGGAAAGGAAAAGAAAAATTCTAACTTGAATACTTTAGAAAGGAAAGAGGTTTGTTGGGAAAAAAACAGAGAAATTAAAAGCTAAAAAAAGCCTTGAAAAAGCTTTTAAGAAAGAAGAAACCCGAAAATTGTTCACGGTGGGACTCAAATCCATAAACTCTTAATGCTGCATATCTTTCGGGACCGAGACCATTTATCATGACTTCTGCTCATTACATGCCTTGATTTACGACTGTCCAAATAGCATTTCTTGTTGCAGTTTGAGCAACAAATGGTGTCCTACTTCTTGTACCATTAAATCCGCGAGTACCAGCGGAAGACCAAGAAATTACCCCGCCTTGTAACTTTGTTGACATTTGATTGGAGAAAAACGTCAAAAAATCATACATCTTTTTTATTTATACCAATTTAGTTCTAAACATTTTATTAATACCAATTTAGTCATAAACCTTTTAATTTAATGTCAATTCAGTCATTTCGACCAATTTTGGCTAGATTTTGCTAATTGGGCGTTGATTACCTAATGTGGCACGGCTAGTGTTGATGTTGACAACTTTTAATAATATTTTAATATTTTAATATTTTTAAATTTTTATTTTTTTTTTATTTTCTTTTTTCTTTTTTTTTTTTTTTCTTTTTGTCTTCACCTCCTCCTTTCTCCAGCCAATCGCTAGACCTTAGCGACCGGCCAAAGAGGTTGAGGTCGACCTCACCACCTTCTAGCAAGCCTCCCCAACCATTGGCGAGGCTTGAGCCCTCACCAAAGGTCGTGAGGTAGCGCGTGCGAGGGCTCAAGCCCTTGCCAATGGCCAGGCGAGGCTCGATCTGGCGAGGTTAGGCCTCACCCGTGGCCAACAAGGACGAGCCTTGTACCATTAAATCCATGATGAGGCCGACCAAGCGACTTAGGCGGCCTCGAGCTAGTGTCATTTGATTGGTCGATGAGGGCATAAAGCTTTTTTTGTCACCCAATTTAATTCTAACCATTTTTGTAGTCTCTAGCAAGGGCTTGAGCCTCATCGAGTGTCGCCTTTGGCTGGGGGGAGGAGGAGGGGGGAGGAGAAGAAAATAGAAAAAGAAACAATAAAATAAAATTTTTTTTTTCCTTTTCTTTTTTTCTTTTTGCCTTCCCCTCCTCCTTTCTCCAGCTAGACGCCTAGTCAACAAAATCCACTCAAAAGAGGTTGAAAGAACCACCTTCTAGCAAGCCTCCCCAACCATTGGCGAGGCTTGAGCCCTCACCAAAGGTTGGATAAGCGCCCCATGATGTCTTTCGCTGACGGAGGGGCCTCAATGGCCCGCGTACCAACAACGCGCGATTCAGGCGGCCTTGAGCTAGCCTCACCCATGGTCGTGGTGGTGAGCCTCGCCCCCAAAGCATGAGCAACCTTCGTAGTCTCTAGCAAGGGCTCGAGCCTCATCAAGTGCCACCGGAAGAAAGGTAGAAAAAAAAAAAAAAGTAAAATGAAAGAACTGAATTGGCAACAAGTAAAAAAATTTAGAACTAAATTGACATCAACAAAAGGTTTATGATTAAATTGGCATCAATAAATAGTTTAAGACTTTTTCAACACTATTCCCCATTTGATTGCATTGGTATATTATTGATTTGATTTCCAGGAAAGAATAAAATAATTTAACTTGAATTCTTCTGAAAGGAAATTGATTTGTTGGGGAAAAAAAAGAGTTTGAAATAAATAGAGAAATTAAAAGACAAAAAAAAAAAGCCTTAAATTAGCTTTTAAGAAAAGGACGAAGGAAAATCGTTCACGGTGGGACTCGAACCCACAATCTCCCGCTCCGGAGGCGAGCGCCTTATCCATTAGGCCACGCGAACATTACGAGGCTCAACGTTAAATTTTTATACGATATTTTATTTTCCTTACACATTCTCTTTGTCATCAGGTGAAGGAATGAATAATCAATGCAATGCAATGCGCATTGTTTGAAGAGTGAAGCGACATTTCCCCCTTTTTCCGCCATTAAGGAGGCAATCTCTTTATAATGATCATAGCCGACATGAAATGATAAATAAAATAAGATTTTGATAACAAATATCTCACGGTGTAATTGTTAAATAATCATCTAAAAATGTCTACAACTTTCAATACATCGTCTCTCTCTCTTTTCTCTTTTTTTTTTATTTATTTATGTGTAACCGATATATTAGATATCGAAATTTTGCCTTATTAAGATTGGCTAACCAAAATATCGATGCATTTATAATAATGCCCTGATAAAATTAAAAAGGAGAGTTAAACATCATTTTATTATTTTGATTTAACTAAGAAAAGCATAAAAATTGAAAAGGACGAATGAAAAATATATATATATATATATATATATATATATATATATGAAAGCAATTATCATAAAAGGAAATCCAAAAAGGCCCAACTGCAACACCACGAGGATTTTATCAACACAGAGGATGCCATAAGAGAGATTTAGGTTTAAGAAATGTTTAAGCAATTGTACTTAATCCATCGCGATAATAACAGTCTATTTAGGCAATAAAAAAAAATAAAAGATAGTTAAAAATTATTATAGAGTCCACATGTAATACACAATACATTAAGGGAAAGTGTCAAAAAAGTCCTAAACCTATTGCATTGGTACCAATTCAATCCTAAACTTTTCAATTGGACCAATTTAGTCCTAAACCTTTTAATATTGGTACCAATTCAGTCCATCTGGCCAATTTTGGCCGGCCAGTGCTGACGTGGACGTCGACCGGTGGCCGGACGCTGATGTGGCAATTTTTATGATTTTTTTAATGATTTTTTCGAATTTTTATTAAATCTTTTTTCTTTTTTCTTTTCTTTTCCGGCCACTGGGCGAGGGTTGCGGCCCTCACCCGGCCTCTCCCAAGGCCGCCAGCGAGGCGGCTTCGCTCAGACCTGAGCGAGACCAGCCTCGCCTTGGCCTTGCCGGGCAAAGGCGGCGGGCGATGTGATCCGAACGGAGATCGGCTGAAGCAGGAGAAGTCAAGGCCGTAGAGGGTTAGATCCGGAGAAGGAGAGGAGCTCTCGAAGGTCGATCCGGGCGACCGCGGAAAAATTCGCACCTTTACCGGACCTCCGCGTGTCGCTACCGCCCGACGCCGTCCCCGACCCGAATCCGCGCCGCACCACCGATCGTGAGCCTCATCGACCGGCTGCGACTCCTGCCGGGCTAAGCTCGCCGCCCCGACAACCAGCTGTGGTGCCGCCTGCCGCCTTATTGACCAACCACAAGCCCGGCCGCCCCGAAGTCCCTTGGCCCGATGCGGTCAAGCACGCCATTTCGTCTTGCGTCGCCGCCGCGCCATCGCGAGCCTCGCGCCATCGAACGCCGTCTTCCCCCGCCGCTCGTCTCTAGCACTGCCACCCTAGGTGCGAGCACCTCCGGTCGCTACCCTCGCCCGCGGCAGGCAAGGGCTTCGTGGCCCTCCCCTAGTGGCCGGCGAGCCTCACCAAAGGCTTGTCGACCACTGCCGGAAAAGAAAAGGAAAAGTAAAAAAAAAAAAATAATAATAAACTTAATAAAAAATTCGGAAAAATCATTAAAAAAATCATTAAAATTGCCACGTCAGCATCCGGTCACCGGCCGACGTCCACGTCAGCGTCGGCCGGCCAAAATTGGCCGGATGGACTGAATTGGTACCAATATTAAAAGGTTTAGGACTAAATTGATCCAATTGAAAAATTTAAGACTGAATTGGTAACAATGCAATAGGTTTATGACTTTTTTGGTACTTTTCCTCAATACACTATTACTCTCACAGTAGCCTAAAAACCATTAATGCTAGCAAAGCCTAGCTCGAGATTTCTCTGGTAATTTTTCCCAACATAATATGCACATCACAAAATAAGAAAGTAAATCATATCAAATGAAAATTCAAAAAAGATCCAAAATCAACGCTACAGATCCAAAATCAACACTACAAGGACAATATCAAGGGCTGTAAGAAAAAAAAAAAGGAAACATGCGAGTATATGGTAAAATGCACATCACAAAATAAGAAAGTAAATCATGTCAAATGAAAATTCAAAGAAGATCCAAAATCAACGCTACAGATCCAAAATCAACGCAAGACAATATCAAGGGCTCTAAGAAAAAAAAGGAAACGTGCAAGTACATGGTAAAATTGCAATTCAATATAAACTTCCGCATTTAAGTGTCTATCGTCCACTATAAATTTAGCCAAACCTTCCCTCCACTTCTGTCGTAGAACATTCAAGCACACTGGCAACTCCAGATATGGAATCACTTTTAAGGCTTCAAACAATACTGGTCATCTCCATCATCTCCATCTTTCTGTTGCTGCAACCGGGTTGCGAGGTGTCGTCCCAAGGCCCCGTATCCTTGGTCAAGATCACTAATGGCTTGGGCAATAACAATAACCTGACGCTCCGTTGCGCATCCCTGGCGAAGAACATCGACTTTGGGAACCAATTTCTCCTGCCCAATCAGTTTTTCTCTTTCCTGTTTACACCGTATATAACTGCAGCTTTGCATGGCCAGGCAATTCTCATAAATATGATATATACGTTCAGACGAGGGACGCGGACTGTCGAGAATGTTTTTGGCTTGTACAAGCCCTGGGTCCATGCAAACTTGATAACAACTCCCAGGTATATTCAATCTGCGATCAATGGATTAGCTAGTGCGGGGGCATCCGTCATCTTGATGTTCTCGGCTATGTAATATAATCCGATTGAAATAAAATGACTTCTTTTTTAGTTCTCTCCCGTTTTGTGTTAGATACTGGATGCGCTCTTCATTTTAGGTATGTTTGATCTGTAGATAAAGATTCACGTGTGATGATAGGAAGCGTAAACTAGAGATTCACAAGCAATAAAATAGTTACCGAGCACGACCAGGTCTTCTCATCACATGGGTCTAGCCATTTTAGCATGAACAATTTGGAAAAATCATAAAAAAAAAAGTTATAAATATATTGTGTTTTTGCTAATGCAATCATAAATCTATCAATGAAGTTTTAAACATTTTCATCTTTTATCAATTGAGTCTATCCAATCAATTTTCATCAGAAATTGCTTATGTGAACGCTTGGCCATTTTATGTGACAAAGTCGATGCTGACATTGATAAACTTTTTTTTTCAATTTTTTCGATTTGTTTATTTATTTATTTATTTATTTATTCATTTTCCTTTTGTTTTTCCTTTTCTTCTCTTTCCATCTTTTCTTCTTTCTTTTCTTTTTTCAGCCGATGAGGGTCATCGGACCAACAACTGGGTGACAACCACTAGGCAAGGGTCATAGCCCTCTCTATGTAACGACGCGGGTCTCCACTATACACATATTGTTCGTTTTGGACACTAAGTCCTCACGGTTTTGTTCCTCTCAGGGCAACAACGACCCGGGTCTCCACTATACACATATTGTCCACTTTGGACACTAAGTTCTCACGGTTTTGTTCCTCTCAGGGCAGCCCATACTACCCCAAGAAAACGGATGGTAAGCTAGCCCAAGACTCCCTCCCTAGGCGATGTGGGACAAGAGAGGGACCCTTCCTTGCGCACGTCCGAGTACCGCCGCTTGAGCCGTCACACTCTAGGGCCAATGAGGGTTGAGGGAAAAGAAAAGAAAGAATTTCACATCAGCGCTAGTCATGCTACCTAAGATGGTCGAAGCCCATCATCGATTTTCGCCCAAAATTGGCATAATTATAGGATACGACTCAATTGACAAAAGTGTGATATAATTTTCTCCAAAAGGCTCAGTCCTAAGATGACAAGAATCTTCCTTCCTTCTTTTCCTTTTATACGAGATTCTGCCTTCGTTAAAGACAACAGGATGGTAATGGGATCTTGATCGCCAATAAGATGTATGTTCGCTTGAAACGAACTAGAATGGGCATCAAAATGCAGAATGAAAAACACTATATTCCTATACCTTTCGTTAAAATGACAGGAAGTCAATTGTTAGACCTAAATAAGAGAAAAAGCTGTAATTTCAAGGGGTGATTAATTGATAATTTGTTAACGAGTGCCCCTAGCACATTGGTCAAATAATCCCTTAAGAAATTCTGGAATTTTCAATCTATTGTATATTTCGTGTTATGTACAATGAATGTATTGGATATGGAAATAATTCCTTATTAAGCATGATTGACTAGTGCCCAAGACACTCATGAACAAGACCTCGTAAAATAAAGAAGAAAGGCAAACCTTATGTTATCATTTTAATTAATGTATCAAAGAAAAATAAAAATTGAAAAGGTTGGGTTAAACAAATATCAGTTCCATGTGACAAAATGAGAAAGAAATTATGTTAGCAATATTATGATATTTAGATATCTCTTAGAGATATTTAGGATATTTTCTCCAATTTGTATATATATTTTAATTAGGCATATCTGATTTGATTTTCTCTAATTTCCTTTATGTAAGCCTATAAATAGGCTCTCCATGCACTCTTTTTTTGATATATCAAAATATACCAAAATTCCCCAATTCTATTTTCTACTTCATAATTAACTATTTCAAATTAAAATTCAAAAAACCAAAATCAACACTACAAGGATAATACCAATTTAGAGGGACGCAGGAAGAGAGAAATTAGAATATGCCGGTTGTATATACCACAAGCACTGGACTCTTCAAATGTAAATGCAACACAAGTATATGGTAATATTGCGGTTTAACTTCCTACTACGAGTGTCTGTGTTCCATTCTATGTTCCAAATTTCGCTGCACTTGTCATAAATAACTTTAACGACGACGACCGTGGATATGGAATCATCTACCAGACTTCGAATGGTACTGACGACATCCATTTTTCTGTCGCTGCAAGCTGGTCGCGAGGCGATACCCAAAACTTATGTCCAGATCACTAATAATTTGCCCTGCGGAATATATCTCACGGTTCATTGCAAATCCAAGGACAGTGGTCCGGAGTTTTATTTTTCTCCTGCCAAATCGATATTGGGCTTTTGCATTCCGACCTAGCTTCGGGGGAAGCACGCTATATTTCTCCAGCATCTCATGGAACTGTCGTTTTGATCGTTGCGATACGTATGTGCAGTCTAGGGATATTCATCAAAGCCGGGATCGTTTATGGAGTACATTGCCGGATGGTCATTGGAATTCTTCTGCAGATTCATTGCTGCCAAGAACGACTGGTTCCTTCAAAGCTGAATAGCTCGTTCTTAATCCTCGAGAAGTGAGAATATCGTAAGAGGATGAAAAACCTTCCATCCTTAACCTCCTTTCTACGAGAGTTTGCCTTCGATAAAGACGATGGAATGGTAATGGGATCTTCGTTCCTTCCTTAACGATGCTGAATATGGAGAACGAAAAGCACTATATTCCTGTAGTTTCATTTGCAGGAGAGAAGGTTGTCATCATTAGGCCTAAGTAAGCAACTAAGAAGGGAATGAATTGGTTTTTCATGAAAATGCAGACTGATGATGTTATAGAACCGATATGGCTTCTACGTATAAAGTGAACTAGCAATATACGCAGCGTGTATAAATGGGTTTAGGGAAAGAGAAATTACAGGCGAGATTTATAGAGATTCGGCGTGGGTATGTCTACTCGTCCTCTCTTCCAACTCTGGCAGCCTAGACAGGCTGAATTCCATTGGCCTTTGTTTGTAAAAGTCTTGGGTTTTTAATTAAATCAAGTGATGATTTTAGAACTTAATTGCATTCTATACATAATTTTAAGGAGTCGCGATACATATTTTACAGCCAAAAGAATTTAGAAAATTAGACTCAAAACACTGGCTCGTGGGCCAACCCATAAGGGCTGGGCTGGCCCGTGGGCCACGTCCCATACTAGCTCTTTAAGGCCAACTTGTCATGTTGCCACTCAGACAGGTCGAATTCCACTAGATTTTGTTTGTAAAGGTTTATAACTTTATTGAACTAATTAAAAATTTTAGGACTTAATTACAATCCGTACATAAATTTAAAGACATGCAGTGCATTTTTCCCGCCATAAAGACTTCAAAAAAAAATTAAGCAAAAACATTGTGTCATGGGGCAACCCTTGAGGGCTAGCCCATGGGCCATGTGCCCTGGTAAAGGTTAACTTGTTCTATCAGCACCGCCCGTAACAAGCCGAGTCGTGCCATGTCCCAGTCGGCTCTACCAATCCACCACCTTATATATAAGTGAATACACTCATTTCTCTTAAATTGAGTTACTATATATTACATCTACCAAAACATCCAACCATAGGGAAACAACCTAATTTGTGTTTGATGTTGAAAGTCTAGTTGACCCAACTTTAGTTTCAGAACCAGAAATCGGTATCTCCAATTGCAGGGACATATCGGTATATCTATACTGCTGAAACCAATGGAGCATCTAAGTTTTACGTATATTTTAGCATATAAGCTGAAAGAATTTTGCTATGTTTGAAAAAAAAAACCAATAGGGACAAAATTTCGGTGACGAAAAGTTCATCTTCTCCAGAAATTGCTTCTAGCACATGTTATGTTCCACAATCTTAAGGATTTTCTTTTTCTTCCTTTATTTAGGTTAGACAAATATATCAAATAGCTGAATTTAAATGGTAATCTGCTGTAATTACATTTGATATTTTCTATAATAAGAGTAATCGATAGAGAAGCAGTATAAAACTTGAAATATTAGCGGAGTGAAAAGAGTGTGAATTAAGGAATGTGTTGCGTTGATATATTTCCTTTTTACTTGAAATCCACATAAGAGGATATATTTTTTTGGCTTTACTAGTATAACAGTTTGCAAACTACTGTTTAAGTAAAAGTATATTGTGAGTTACAAATTCTTGAAAGAGTGGACACCACAATGATTTCTAATTATTTTTTATTTCTTTTTGGCTAAATAAATATTTTTATTTTACAGTAAATTCAGAAAAGTCACAAAAGCATTTTTCTATATTTTTCTATTGAAACATGATTATAGTAAATTGAGTTTAAAAAAAAAAAAGTTATTACATTCTTCCTTTGTCCTGAAACTTCAATGCTTTTAATTAGCTCCTTATTTTTTTTAATGCCCATATTTATATATCGAACACCTGTGTCAGCAATTCTTTTAAGAAATGAAAAAAAAAAAAAAAAAAGAAATTATTTGGGAAGGCGACATTGACGCTTCTCGATGAGGACCGATGGCCCTCATTGAGGTCCCAAACAGGCGGCCGGCCATTGAAACCAAACTATATTTTCGATTGCTAATTTGGTAAAAATATAAGAATATGTCACACCCCCCAAAGAGAACCTCACCATGAGGTAGGGCTCAATCATTTAAAAAAAATGAGGTTAATATCACGAAAAACCATAAACCGGTACACTTAAAGGAAATTTACTACAAATTAAGTTTTGACTACTAAAAATCCTAAACGGGTATATATATGACGAATTTACTTCCACCATCAAATTATTTAGTTGAATGACACGTGGTAATTGATAAGTATATCGATTTGGAGTTTGCTCTCCATTTATTGTAGGTGTATCAGTTTGTAATTTTTCATAGTATTAATCTAATATAAAAGAAAGCAACGGAAGATAAATTTGTTATGTATATACCAATTTGGAATTTTTATAGTCAAATGATTAATATGTGATAAATTTATCACAATGTACCAATTTTGGGATATCCGTGGTATTATCCCTTTAAAGTATTAATGTCATTATATGGGTTGATCGATCGTGTAATACATGTTTAGAATATCGGCACGCATGCCTGATCCTCTTTCGTTTGCCATGACGTACGTAGGCACGAATTGGGGTGCAGTAATTGACCAACTGCAGATCAGAATAAGCTATCCAATGCTTGTAAGGAAAATGGAAACCTAAGACAATCCTGGCCAAAAGCTTGGAAACGACATGACGCATATCTTCCATTGCGCATGCTCTCACCTTAGTTTTATTTAATAATAATAATATACAGTCTCAGTCATCCATGACATAATTGTGGGGCATTTATTTCCATCATAGAGGTTCTGACTAACCCCCAAAATAAGTGCACAAAAAAAAAAAAAAAGTTCATGGGGGAAAAAAATTAAAAACTCAATTATCGTTTCCCCTCTCTCGAAATCTATCTATCCCCTCAAAAGACAAATCTCCTTTTATATATATATAATAGGAAGCAAGCCACGTGCATTAATCGCTTCGTCTTTCAAGTCATTTTCGACAACGATTGATCAAGAGAGGGAACAGCCCTTGGATTTAAAATAATGTTGATCAAACTTCAAGAAATCATATCAAATTTAAAAAAAAAAAAAATTAAATGAGAAGATGCGTCATGACGTAGTCCCCCTTCTCCATGCATGCGGATGGTCTGCGATTCGGTGGTGGCGGTGCATGTTTCATCGTGCGTGCGTTCTTCTTCTTGGCGTGACACCATAAGACATCGTAGTGTATTCCATTACATATTAACAATTTAATAATATAATAACAACAATAATTTTGAGAATAATAATTATAACTATAACTATAACAACTGTGATTTACATTGAGCTCAATTTAAATTGCCTTTTAACAAAGTGTAAGAGATTGATGGATAATAATTTAACATAAGTTCACATGGACTCTTTGGTGTATTTGCTTCTAATTACTTCATTTTGTACACTTACATATAATTAAATTATGCAAAAGGCTATATAATATATCTTAGAGAAATCGAAAAGATTTTGGGATGAGAAATGGGAAAATTACCAAAAAAATTCAAAATCTATTACAATTGTATCAATTCAATCATAAACACTTAAAAAAAAATCAATTCAATCAATTTGACCAATTTTGGCCCACTAAAGCTAACATGGACGTCAATCAACACTAATTGTCTCGTGAATGCGACGTGAACTTTTTTATTTTTTTTTTTCATTTTTTATTAAATCTGTATTTGTTTTCCTCCCCCTTCCTTCTACCTCTAATTAGTCGCCGCCTACCAAAGGCAAAGGCTAGCTAAGCTAGGCAAGGCCCAGTTAAATATGGCAAGGGTCGACCTCACCATTGGCCGGCAGGGACGACCTTGCTAGATCTAGCTAGGTGACGCCTCGCCCTTGGCTGGCTAGAGGTAGAAGGAAGGAGGAGGGGAAAAACAGAGAAAAAAATAAAGTAATTTAAAAAATATTATTTAAAAATTTTCTACGTCCTGCCACCGGCGTCTACATCTCCGAATCGACATCTACATCATGTCAACCTACCAAAATTAATCGGATAAACTGAATAAGCACAAATACAAGAAGTTTAAGGCTGAATTAGCACAATTGCAATAAGTTTATGACTTTTTTAATAATTTTCTAGATGAAAAATAATAAAGACGTAAGATTAAAATCCTATTTGAAATTAAGTGCCTTATGATATGAATTGAATTAGTATAATTGTTATTTGTATCACACACAAGTGACAAATTATTCCTATAGGTTATCATCCACCTATTACTCAAGATAATTGTTCCAAAAGTCCCAAACTTGTTACAGTTTGTAAAATTTTAATTATGTCAATTGAGTCATAAATATTTTTCACGTTTTGCTAATTGAGTTCATCTGGCTAATTTTTATCGGAAATCACTGACATAAAAATCGATGGATGGTCAGTGCTAACGTGGATAATTTTTAAAATTTTTTGTAGTTTTTTATTTTTATTTTCCTTTTTTTTCTACCAAGTTTGCAGAGCGCCGGCAACCCTTGTCAACCATTAGGCGAGGGCCTCTCTAAGCTTGGAAGAAAAAAAAACAAGAAAATTAAAAAATTAAAAAATCATAATTTAAAAAAATATATAAAAATTGTCTACGTCGTCACATCAGACAACTAGCTTTTACGTCAACATTTTTCTGCGAAAATTGATTGAACAAACTTAATTGACAAAATTGAAAGGTTTTATAACTAAATTAATAAAAATACAAAAGTTTTATAACTTTTCGGGCAATTTTTCCCCAGTCACTCTCTACAACTAAGCATTAAATTGGTGGATATGCATTATTTCATGATGATCTACTTATATTTGATATAACAAGGGTGTTGTTGGAAGCCATCCCGGTTTTTTAATTATAAAGAATTAGGATCAAGGCGCATGCGCATCCGTGTAGCTAGATAAAATACGCAACATGTGGGTGTCCAGTCGAAGTGGATATAAATCTAATCATGATTTAATACATGGACAATTTTGAAAATACAAAGGCGGGACACGTGCCGTGATTTCCTTAATGAAAATAGACATTGACATAACTGAAAAAACTAATTAAATAGGTATCGATATATAATTAGCTCAAAACTCCAAAATATAGTATTTTCTATGAAGAAATGAAGACCACGAAAATTACTTTCTCTATTAAATGACTTCGTTTATAACTATTATCTTCACTTAGATGTGCTCTCATTGATGAACCTTTTCATCCATTAAAATGCAGTTAATGATTATTAACTTCGTGAACAATTCACTTTTGATAGAAAAATGCATAATGTAAGACTATTCATTTCGCGGAAAATATGACTTTTTTTTTTAAAAAAAAAAATTCGGGAAACCATTTTTTTTTAAAATGATAATATTTTTCCATATTTGACTGAAATTTAAAAATGATATTGTTCAAACATGATCTAAATTGATTATAGGTTGTTTTTAATTGTATCTTGAAATCGATGACTCAAATGTAACTTTTATTGTAGTCTTTTTCACGGTAGGTGACTGTGTGTCCCCGCTGTCATTCGTCCTTCTTCTGTACCTTCCTATGTC
Source organism: Eucalyptus curtisii (assembly GCA_017140595.1). Lineage (NCBI taxonomy): Eukaryota > Viridiplantae > Streptophyta > Magnoliopsida > Myrtales > Myrtaceae > Eucalyptus > Eucalyptus curtisii. The sequence continues at coordinate 14,172,079 of CM029504.1, forward strand.
CGGCATACTTATAGCGACCACCTCGGCTTTTGTTTTGTAGTCACAAATCGAAAAGGGTTTGCCTCCAAATCTTTACCGGATTCCATGCACGATAGATCTTTCATTCTTTTCAATAAGAAAATCTATGTATAAATAGGGGAAAAGGTGGGGGAAAAAGAAGGAAAATAATGGTTTGCCCCCACATGGACAGATGGCAAAAGGGTGAGGAGAAAAAGAAGGAAAAGGATATTTCTTCATTTAAATCCATTAAAATATCTCATGTCTCTTCTAAATGAAATTTATCTAATTTTTCATACATAACATCTCTCTTCACTTATTAATTTAAATTTTTCGATTAGATATTCCTATATGATATCGGAGTTGAGTGTTTCCAACTTTTATTTCACATGTGGCACTCGTTTGTCAATTTCCATTTTATTCTTTATTCGGTTCGCACGTAAAGGGGAATATCTATCTATCGAATTAAGTTTTTTGATTGGACATTTTCATAATGCACACGAAACTTGTCGTGCTCGTGTAATCTTAACTTGCTATTTTTTATAAATTACAGATTAACGACCGTTAATCTTGTCAAGGAATAGGAAAAAAAAAGAAGATAAAGGAGAGATTCCGGGTTTGTGGAAATCCAGTGGCCACTTGCCTTGGTGGGAGAGGCAAACTTTACGGCCTTTTTAGAGTGCCCCACTTATATTAACTTTAATTTGGCCTTGGCTTATATATAGCCCACATGCTAAAAGCAAAGTTTTTGGTGAAATTTTGTCATTGGTTGAATCAACATCATGATTGAGTGAGGGGACATTGTCATTATCTTGTGAAGTACGTCATTATGGATGTGTTTAACCATTGATAACCTAGTCGTGGAGGCATGGCCCATTCTACTAAACATTTAAATTTAATCAACTCGTATATATCCATTTCGAGATTCCATTTCTATAGGCTATATTGTCTTAGTGATTAGCGTTCATAAACAAAAAAGAAGGACTTTGCATTCCTTTGGAATATACATGTCAATATAAGTTATACGTATCCGATAATATCGAGGCAAAAATTGATCTATTTGACAATTTGGGGATCTCTTGAGCCCACCTAAAATGTGTCCACATGGACTCGGCTAAGGCTTTTTATTTCAAATAACATGTAATTGGTCGAATTTCAGTTAATTTGTCCCTTTACTTATCTGCGCAAAATGGCAAATTGCTCGTATTATTTTAAAAAGGAAACGGAAAGAAAACAAAGCCATGGGGTTGCTTGAGAATGGGTGAGAGCTGTTTTTAACCCCTTTTGTGTAAGAGGCGTGTAGGGACTTAAATGACTCCATTAGAGGTAACGTTTACTACTTCACCATGTTTTGATGAGCAGGTAATTTAGGTTCCACGCCATCTTCAATACCCCACTTTTAGAAGAAAGATAATCTAGAAAGTTTGCTAAATATGCTTAATTTGAAATCACCACATTTACATAGAAATGGGAATCTTCCTTTTTGAAAAGATAGAGTCATTAATGTGAATCCCCCTTTTTCGTGGAGAAAGCCCGAATTCCGTATCAGATGCATTGTGTGGCTAGGACCTTAAAGCCACGTTTGAGTCTCCGTTCAAATTCTTGGGGGATGACAACTTTTTTTACGTGAATCAACGCGATTTTACACTATATGATAAGCCAACATTGATAAATTTGAAAGTGACTTGAATTGGCATGAATTTAGCGTATATAATTTTTTTTAACATGCTTAATAAGAATATAATTCTTGCTATTACACAAATTAACAGAAATATGCACCGAACTTGACCGCGAATACAAATTGTCGGCCCTAATCCAAGGGCCAAATTGCAGTTTTTTAATTTGATTTTTTCGATTTTATCCGATTTTATCTTAAACCCATCAAATACTTTTGAGGACAAGATCTGTCTAGGTATGTCTATATTTGTACTTAAATCCAGTATTCTCTTATAGTATTTAAGATATTCAGATGACTTATTTTTATCTAGTCAAATTATGTCCTACCGACTTCTATATTCTTAAAATGAAATCCAATAGTAGTGGATAATATTTTATTCCATAGGTGGAATCCCAACCGTTTCTTTTTTTCTTATTATTGGGAATCATGAAACATATTATATATATCAGGACTGTGGGATTTGAGGAAGTTTTGAGTGGGATGATGAAGCTTGTAATTTGAGGTATTAATGCTGTTGGATGTTGACGGTTTAAGGAGTTGTAGTAGCTCTAGTCCTCAAGTGCTCTTTTATGAACTGAAATTCAGATGAAAAATATCTACAAAGTCTCAGCCCACCAAACTAAAAAGAAAAGATCTTTATATCGTTTGAATGGAGAAAAAATGGGAAAATCAAATTTCAGATGCGTGGCATACTCCAAATTACTGAAAGTTCTACAGCAAACAAAAAAATGTAATCTAATTTAAATCTAAATAGAACTTTGGACATTAAACGCACTAAATTAAATGGAATGAGTATTCTCTCCATAAAATTGTAGTGCTTTTGACTAAATACACTAGAATTTACTAAGAGATAAATATTTTGAAATATTGGTCCATATTAATAATTTACAAAACTCATAATAGAATCTACTATCATAATCATAAAATTAAGGTCATGAAAGCACGATATGAGTATTTAACACTTAAAAATTAGCAAGGCAAATTTAAAGAAAGAACGATGTGAAGTGAGCATTAATTTCTAATCTAGATGAACATGCAAAGGAGTCGATATACTTAGTCCATTTCGAAAGAAGCAATAATTAGTATCCAACGATCTTCAACTAAATGGTCATGCATGTCGATGCCACCTTCATGTAAAGTTTTGACTCAAAAATCGCCCGGCAAATAACTGTCCCTTTTCTCTCCCTCCTCTACCGTTGCCATCCCGGGTCGCCTTTGCAGTTAGTTTTCTAGTCTGAATCAACAAACAAACCGGTCAGTTTACTTTGTCCATTTCGAATGGAGCAATGATTACGACCAAACTAGCTTCAACTAGATGACCACGTATTCCATTGTCACCTATATGTAAAGTTTCGACTCAAAAAATCGCACGGGGAACGACTTCCCCCATTCTCTCCCTCCTCTGTCGTTGCCATCCCCGGTCACCTCCGCTGTCTCGCCGTCGCTATCGCGCGCATGAGGATTCGGCTCTTGAACTCGTCACGAAAACGCACAACCATTTTCTATTCTCGAAATTGGAAGTGAGTAAATGCTGCTCGATGGTGGACCTAGGGAGCAAAAGCATGCCCCAACCCCAGTGGCAACAGGTTTTTGGAGTTTGTTTCCGAGGTCGAAAGGAGATGAGACCTGGCTCTATGAATTTTGCCGGCCGAAATCCCAGCACAAGAGCGACAAAGAGGAGGGGGTCCTTTTGCCACCTATAAAACTTTAAAAGGCTTTTTAATTCCCAATAGAAAGTGGAAGGCGACAAGAGTGTTAGGTTTATCCTCTTGGATGATAATCCATGCTAGATTATATAAAATATACATTTTTCAATTTTTTTTAAAGATTTTGCCCCCATCCCGAGAAAACTTTAAGATGAACCCATGGCCATGGGTGTGATCTTGGGAAAGTTTTTTTTTTTATTTATTAAGCAGATACCACTAAAAATCTCAAATTATGTCTATTATTACGTATATACTCCAAACTTTTTTTGTGACGAAATTCCTAAACTTGTCATTTATGACACAAATACCTCAAATTCTTTTAATCTAAATAAATAAATAAAACTCATATATATGTGACATATACTAGGGGTGTGCACTGGGACCGCCCGAACCTAGAATCGCCCAGACCAGACCAGATCATTGGATTTTGGGCGGTTCCCAAAGAAGGCGGTCCGGTTCATTATTCCCACTTTTGGAATCTATCACCGGTTAGTTTGGTTCCCGGTTTTAAGGTGGGAGCAAGACCAACCGAATCGGACTTATTAATTATATATATTATTTTTAAATTTCTTAAAAAAAAATCATAATTCCTCCAAATTTCGCTTATTTTTCATTTTATTTTTTTACCCAAAACAGTAAATTTACTAGTTCCACCGGACTGGTATGGTCCATCTAGTTCTCAATTCCAAGACTGGTCCGATTTGGTTCCATGTTCTGGTATATATACCCTCTATTACGATTCCATTTATGATATATTTATTGCACTAGTACAAGTTTTGGATTTTAAATTTGAGACATGTGTTATAGTAGGTAAGTTTAGGGTTTTTAGTGACGAAAAAAAGTTTGGGATATTAATATTATAATGGACATGCTTATAAGACCTTTATAATAATAATCTTTTTTTTTCTCTCTTGATTTGATTATCCCCCAAAAATTTAGGCATGATTTCCTCTTCATCAAGTCCTTCGGTTTGGGCAAAAACTTACCCAATAAACCGGGATACGATTCCGTGGGAAAGATCCGCTTACTTAAGTTAATCTCGATTTATTATTGCATTTTCTATAGCAAATATATTTTGGTTGATTGTGGTCCGAGCCTAATATAAATAATATCATAAAAGAGAGCATTGATTAATTTTCCTTCTTTCTTTTTCTTCTCCCCCTAAAGAGTCGTAATTTGTATGCATACTGGCCCTAGTCATAACCATACAACATCAATTTGCATAATCTCACCATAATTATTTATTTATTTGCTTATGATCATCAAAATGGACTCTCCAAAACCTAAAAGCATTGACCACCTTCTTTCCGGCCAACATGAACTGACCGCTTCACCGCGCCGACAGCATAACAACGGAAGCCAAATCCAGTCCATTTGACCCGATTTATTTCTTATTTATTAACATGACTATAGTCCCCCCCCTTTTTTTTTAAAGTCATGTTTAACGCGCCGGCTCGTCTCTTGAATCTCCCTGTCCCATCAAAAACGTGACGAACCAAGTAGAGATCAAAGGGTCGCGAGATGCGACACTTCAAGAGCGGGTTTACTATATGTCTCAATACGACAGCTTGTTTTGTCAAGCTTGTGAGAGGAGATAGAGATTAATTATTAATGGGCTAATGAGGTTAAATAAATAAAAAGAGTGAAAGGTAAAGAGGGAGAGAGAGAGGGGAAAATTAAAATATCCACGACATTAATGTATGTAATTCGACGGGAACAATTCATTGAAGGCAAATCGCCCGCCATTTCTCATAGTATATATAAATTAGGTCAAATGATAAATTAGTTCAAATTGTATTGCATCAAATTAGACTAACTTCTAAAGTCCAATAAACGGCACGCCATTCTTATTTTAGTGATAATGGGACTTTCCTAGCGAAAGTCAACCTATTCAATTTGCGCTCCTCCGCTCATGAAATCCTCATTAAAATTTCAGCGTCAATTTTTTCATTTATTTTACTCACCTTAATCTTTTCCAAACTTGGAAATTTAAAAATAAAAAGGACAAAGCCACACAAAAAAATCTCAATTTTACTCATTGCGACAAATTCACCTAAATTATTTTTTATGACACAAAAAAAAAATCCTAAATTTCTATCCATACGATACATCTATCACAAAATTTTTCCATGACATCAAAAATTATAAATTTGGATATGTATAACACATTTATCCCTACACCAAAACCCTAATTTATATCCGTTATATGAATACAAATTTAAGGTTATTTGACACACAGAAAAAAGTCTTAAATTTAAAACAGATCTGTCACATCGGACATGGTTTATGAATTTTGGCGATTTTTAATCAAAAGCAAAAGGAAAAAAAAAAGAAAGAAAAGTAAACCCCCAAGAAACACAGTCAAGTCAAATCGCAGCCGTCCATCTCCAAAAACGTGGAGAACCTCCTCGATACGCCCCTCGCCCGGTCGAATATTCCCCCACCATATTCCCCCCTTCTCTTATAAAGAAGAAGACGGGAAACCGAAAACACTTAACCAAAAAAAACAAACACCATCCCAGCGCACCAGAAGCAACAACCTCAAACCAGAAGAGAGAGAAAGGAGAGAGAAGAGAGAGAAAGAGGGGTAGAGAGAGAGACAGAGACGACAAGAACAGCAGCAAGCAACAACCCAACATGTGCGAGGCCCTGAAGAGCGGCTACCAACTCCTGGAGGAGCTCGGCCGCGGCCGCTTCGGCACCATCTACCGCTGCTTCTCCCCGGACAAGAACGCCTTCTACGCCTGCAAGGTCATCGACAAGTCCCTCCTCTCCGACGACCCCGCCGACCGGGCCTGCCTCGACAGCGAGCCCAAGATCATGTCCCTCCTCTCCCCGCACCCCCACGTCGTCTCCGTCGTCGACGCCTTCGACTCCCCGGGCTCCCTCTCCATCGTCATGGACCTCTGCGACCGCCGCACCCTCTTCGACCTCGTCGCCCACCGCCCCCTCCCCGAGCCCGAGGCCGCCCGCCTCGCCGCCCAGCTCCTCTCCGCCCTCGCCCACTGCCACCGCCTCCGGGTGGCGCACCGCGACGTCAAGCCCGACAACGTCCTGCTCGACGAGCGCGGCGCCCTCAAGCTCGCCGACTTCGGGTCGGCGATCTGGCTCGGCGAGGGGGCGCGGCGACGGCGGAGGGCGTGGTCGGGACCCCTACTACGTCGCGCCGGAGGTGCTGCTCGGGAGGGAGTACAACGAGAAGGTGGACGTGTGGAGCGCCGGGGTGATCCTGTACATCATGGTGGCCGGGGTGCCCCCGTTCTACGGAGACTCCGTGGAGGAGATCTTCGAGAAGGTGGTGAGGGGGAATCTGAGGTTCCCGACGAAGCTTTTCAGAGGCGTGTCCGCGGATGTTAAGGATCTGCTGAGGAAGATGATCTGTCGGGACGTTAACCGGCGGTTCTCTGCAGAGCAGGCTTTGAGTGAGTCCTCTGTCCTCCATTTTTCCTCCCTTTTCTCCCCTCTGCTCTGTTTCGAGTGGGTTTTCAGTTGATCGCTAGAGGGTGATCTGTGAATGTACATCTTGGTGTCTTGAGTTTCTTCCAGTTTGTGTCTTGTTCGTTCTTGTTCTGAAGTGGTGATAAAAATCTGATTTTTCTTGAGGGAGTTCAGTTGGTTATGCAGTTAAAAGGGGAGATTTTGATCGGCATTTTCAGTTCTTTCTTCCTTGGATGATGATGATTTACTAGTTTTCGATGGGTTTCTCCTTTGGAAAAGGGTTTTGTGTTTCTAAATCAGTGACAAACATTGATTTTTTTTTCTCGATCAGATGCTTGAAAAGGGAAAAGGGGACATGGATTTTTAAGGTCTTCTTCTGGTTCATAAGATCGGAAATCTAAAATTCTTTTGAAGACGCTGCAATCTTTCTTTCGCTGTAGTTCGTTAGCGATAGTGATAGCTTCCGATGTTCAGAATGTTCTTGTCCTCCTACTTTATACTCAATAGTGTCTGCTCTTTTGCCAAAACGCAGGGCATCCATGGATTCTCAATGGAGGCGAGACAAACTCCCTAACTGATATGACCTGAATAAAGAGCAGACCCCCCTCTCTCTCCCAAAAACTACTGGGTTGGTGGTAGTGGCAGGATCCTGTAAATACGCCACTGCTTTGGCTTTTCCCAAATGTAAATTCACACGCTTCCCCTGCTTCGCTTCTCTGCCCGAGCCCGTGACTCTCCAGAGTCAAGATGGATCGCATTCCGGAGCGAGGACACCTGGAGGCTTACTGCTGAGAGACTGCAGAGTTCCATCTTTGTTCAGTTTTGTTCCTTGTTTTTTTTAATCTCTTTTGTGAAGGGGCTTATGTGCCTGGTGTTTTGGAGGAGGTAAATAGGGGTTTTGAGAAGAACCTGCCCCGTCTTTCCCCGCCCCATCTCTTTTTTTTCCCCCATGAAGAGTGAGGAAGTGAGAAAGCCGCTACTTGGAAAAGGCCAAAATAGAGAAAAACCGAGAGAGAGAGAGAGAGAGAGAGAGAGAACCGTGTTTTTTTGGTGTCTTTTTATGTGTTATCTGTACTGAATGGAATCAAGAAAATCCTCTCCTTTTCTTCCCTTTCGCTTTCTGGTGTAGCTGGGATCAAATTTACTTCTTCTTCTTCGAATTTCTAAAGAGCATTAGCTGGGTGCGTGGAAAGTTGTTGGAGAAACATGCGGAACATTGTCTGCTTTCTCCGAAGGGGCGGGGAGGGCATAAAGAAGAGCATATGCTCTTTTCACTACGCGTCCCTGTTGGGTGCCATGAACGTTTAAGTTTCTCGCGTGTCCCTTTCCCTGGAACATGGGACCGCTGGTCCCCAAGTTCAGTTGACCTCTCTCCAGTTTCCCAACTTCCTTCGCAAGTCTTCCTTCTTCAACAGAATCAATCGTCGACAAAAAGTAGAGCCCAGGAAAAGGGGAGAGAAATTTCCGTGCATTTGGGGTCGAATTTTCCAAATATGTATCTTTGAAAAGAATGGATCAAAGGTAATGCAAGCGCATCATCACGTACGTCCCCCAATGCAAGAATCTCGCTACGGGAGAACAGAGCATATGCCTTTGCCGTCTCCATATGCACTTTCCTCTCCCCTGGCTCTCGAGCATCTTCAATAAAAAAAAATCTTATTATATTCACAAAATTTCTGGGGGCACGCGGGCGTAGTGCATGACCTCATAGTGCTCGGCGCGAGTCAAGGAGGGAACATAGGCCGTCCGGATCTTGAAACTTTTACAGATTTCGATGAGTGAAAAGGAGAGGAGATCGAGTGTGAAACCAGCGCACCCACCAGCATGGGATTGATAACTTATCAAAGGGGGCGGCTTTGGCAGTCTTCATTTTTGAATGAATTCCAACTTCTCAGACCCACATGGCGTTGGTCTTATAATCCCACCCGATACGATACGCTACGCTATTTGGATTTCTTCCCATCGCATAAGTTTGCTCAATTTGCCCCCTTGCAATAATTGTTTTCTTCTCTTTCTGCCAACAAAGCGATGAGGTAAATAAAAAGCCGAAATGTAGAAAGATTTGGCTTGAAATCTTGTGATCGTGCAATGGAACATTGAAAATACATGCTTTTGGTTGATCTTAGATGACTGGTTTTATGGATTAATGGCTATTGAAGTTGGGAAGTGACCGCATAGATTTGAAAAGATTTAGGAGTCAATCGCTATTACGTCTAGACCTTAATCATATTTCTCGTAAAACTGTCTCAAGCTTGTAACCTTAATTTTCACTTTTGCTTGGTGGAATCTCAATTTAATGATAGTCATTTTTGCGTCGACGTGTGATAGCAGTACACATCACGGTATCAATTATTTCGAATGTGAGATTAATTATGTCTATTTATATAATATTTAAACACCAATCTCACGCCAACCACATCTCCTAAAACCGCCAACCGACTGGGGTCCTCCCATGTGACACGTTACGCAAATTAAGGAAGTGCTCAAATTGTCCAGGACAGACGTGTAGCAAGCAAAAATAACGAAAATAAAAAAGAGAGAAAAAGCTAGGCCAGGTGTATTAAATTTTTATTGGAGGAATCTAGAAACCTGGTACTTTTTATCTTTTTGAGAAAAGGGTTGTCGATAGAAGTTAGATTAACATGATTTAAATAAGTTGTGTACTTGATGTACCTGTAGTCTTTAGGTACACGTGGATTTCTTTTTTTTTTTTTGGTTTTAGGAAATTAGGAAATATTTTTGTGAGTGATAAGACGATTTTGTTCTCTTGTCATCTCTCCATGATAAATTGTTCAAGGCACTTCCTTGCCCTCTTTTGGCTTGGTAAGGCTGCTTCACAAGTTGGGTAGGAGCTTGGGTGATTATGTCATGTATAAGCTCATTCCTTATTTTTTTTAATTGCCAATTAATTAAGATTAATGATCCACTTGTCTCACGAAAAACTCATGACTTGAAAAATATTTTCTAAAATATGATCTCTTATACTATTTATAAACATGAATGGGTGGAAAATATTTTGATTATCCATGAAATTATTTTGGCATAACCAATAATCTTTTGGAAAATATTTTTCATCTTTTTCGCAAAATATTCAGATCTTAAGAGAAACTAAGATCCGATCCATGTACTTTGGCAGGAGGTTCGTTTTAGTCCCTAATTGAGTACTTTGTCACTATTTTTGCTTTTACAATGACAGCTTGAAGTAAACCATTGACTTTTGGGATGTAGTTGGAATTGAACTCTGCTTCTTTCTTCCATGAGGAGTCTGTGAGAGCATATTCTGCCCCCATGACATGTACGCCTGCTCTTTTGATGTTTGGTGCGTGGAAAATGAAGAAAAGATGTTGAAAATTGAGTGCCTTCTTCGATGGGAGGCAAGAAAGAAAAGAATATGCTCTTCTATATGCCCTTTTATTGTGAATGTACCTTTCTAGCTTTCTTTGTTTGCAAGTCTTCTTTGATGGAGTTATTTATGTGAAAAAAAAAAAAAAAGAGAAAAAGGGAATATGAATGGGGCATTTCAAATCAAAGCAATGTCATTCTAGCCTCAAAAGGAATATTGAGTACACGAAAGTTGGTTCATCATGTCATTCACATGGGACATCACATTGATTTTGTGTAAAGGTAAATCGGCAATTTGGAGAAGTGTGGATTTCATTTAGCTTGACGATGAATTTGATGAAAATTATAGATTTTAATTTTATATGGACAAAAATAATTGATTTTTCACGATGTATTAAGGTACGAAATGTAAGTAGATTTTCCATGTATTTCGAGTCAAATTTTCCAAATATTCCACTTCGAGAAAGAATCGATCAAAGTAGTGCAAGCGCATCATCACGTTCCCGAATCCAAGAATCTCGCTACGGGAGCGCAGAGCAGAGGCCGTCGCCATCTCCAGGATTCTTTAGAAGGTCGGGGAGGAATGCACCTTTGTCTCCGGTCGCTTTCAGCATCTTCATAAAAAATATCTTATTGCATTCACAAAATTTCTGGAGACGCGTGCGTAGTGCATGACATCAGAGTGCTCGGCGCGAATAAAGGAAGGAACATAAGCTGTCCGGATCTTAGAATTTTTTACAGATTTCGAAAAATGAAAAAGAGAGGAGATCGAGTATGAAAGCAGCGACCCCACCGGCAGGGGATTGATAGCTTATCAAAGGGGGCAGCTTTGACAGTCGCATCGGAAGAAGAAAGAAAGAGAGAAAAAGTCTTCATTTTTGAATAAATTCAACTACTCAGACCCACACGGGAGTTGGTCTTATAATCCCACGTGATACGATACGCTATTTGGGTCTTCTTCGTCGCAGAAGTCTTTTGAACGCGCAAGTACATTGAAAAGAGCTAATCATCCCAAGTTAGCTAATGTTGGCCACCCTTGAAATATGAAAGCGAGAGATGAGGAGTTCGAATCTCCACATTCTCAGGAGTTGGGGTGGGTACGAATTGAGTTTTAAGTGTAAGTTTTGACTCTCACGCCCGCAGCGATATACGACAAAAAGTCGAAAGTGAGTGAAAGTTAGAATATGAGTAGAGTAGAACCGATAAAAAAAAAATGTTGTACTTGCTGTTGAAAGCTCATCAATTTTAACAGATTTTCCTCACATACTTCTAATCTACTTGAACGAAATCTTGGGTTTTTTGTTTAATAATGATTAAAGTCTAATCTCTAGTCTCATACGGTTATTGCTTATCATGACTGGTGTATCTTGATTACGAGACTAATCAAAAGTATAGAACTCGAATATTTTATGTAGAATTGAAGGTGAAATCTAGTGTTTTAAAAAAAAAAAACAAAATCTTGAAATTTCAAATTTAACTGTTGAAAGTCGATCAAAATTTCTTTTTTAATCCATCATAAGTTCACCATAATTGTGTATAGGTCATTTTTGAATATTCTAATTAGGGTATGTTTATTTCACTAAAAATTTCATGATAAGAATCATTTTCTTGGAAAATTGTTACTTTTCATTTTTTTTTTGTGGTTTGGGAATTTTTTTTTCTTATTAGAAGGGAAAGTTGTTTACCCGAAATCTTTGTTGCTCAATCCTACTATACTCATATTCTAATTGTTGCTCTCAAACTTTTACACTGCCTCCTTATAAGGCGTAGAAGTCAAAACCCTAAACCCTAAAACTAAATTGTCCTCACTCTATTTCGCGAGAAGATGGGGATTTGATCCCACCTTCCCATTCCCATGTTGAAAAACCGAGAGAGAGAGAATTGTGAGAGAATTGTGCTTTTTTGTATCTTTTTATATGTAATCTGTGCTGTCAAGAAAATCCTCTCTTCTTCTTCCTTTTCACTATCTGGTGTAGCTGGAATCAAAATTTACTTCTTCTTCTTCGAATTTCTAAAGAGCATAGCTGGATGCGTGGAAAGTTGTTGGAGAAACATGCGGGACATTGTCTGCCTTCTTGGAAGGGGCGGGGAAGGCATAAAGAAGAGCATACGCTCTTTTCACTACGCGCCCCTGTTGGTTGTCATGAACGTTAAGTTTCTCGCGTGTCCCTTTCCCTGGAACATGGGACCGTTGGTCCCCACGTTCAGTCGACCTCTCTCCAGTTCCCCAACTTCCTTCGCAAGTCTCTTCTTCAATAGATCAAATCGTGGACAAAAAGTAGAGCAAAGGAAGGGGAGAGAGTATTTTCCGTGCAGTTGGGGTCGAACTTTCCAAATATTTCACTTTGAAAAGAATCGATCAAAGGTAATGCAAGCGCATCATCACGTACGTCCCCCAATGCAAGAATCTCGCTCCGGGAGAACAGAGCATATGCCTTCGCCATCTCCAGGATTCTCCAGAACGTTTGGAGAGGGATTGACTTTCCTCTCCCCTCGCTCTTGAGCATCTTCAATAAAAAATTTCTTATTATATTCACAAGATTTCTGGGGGCACGCGGGCGTAGTGCATGACCTCATAGTGCTCGGCGCGAGTTAAGGAGGGAACATAGGCCGTCCGGATCCTGTAACTTTTACAGATTTCGATAAGTGAAAATGAGGAGAGATCAAGTGTGAAACCAGCGCACCCACCAGCATGGGATTGATAGCTTATCAAAGGGGGCGGCTTTGGCAGTCTTCATTTTTGAATGAATTCCAACTTCTCAGACCCACATGGCGTTGGTCTTATAATCCCACCCGATACGATACGCTACGCTATTTGGATTTCTTCCCATCGCATAAGTTTGCTCAATTTGCCCCCTTGCAATAATTGGTTTCTTCTCTTTCTGCCAACAAAGCGATGAGGTAAATAAAAGGCCGGAGCGTAAAAAGATTTGAAATCATGATTTCCTATTAAATATCATGTAAGATTTCGATATAATCACTCTCGGCTATTAAAAAAAATTTAAATTGTTAAATGATGATGTAATTAAATATTTAATTAAACCTCAATATGATATGCTATGTCGGTTTTTTCCGTTGCATAAGTTTGCTCATTTTCCCCATTTGCAATAATTTTTTTCCATCTTTCTACCAACTTAGCGAGGAGGTAAACAAGAGCTTGGAATCTAGAAAGATCTGAAATCAGGACCTTTGTTAAAAAATCATCTAAGACGACTATTCAAAAAATTTAAACTATTAGATGGAGTGGTCTAATATTTAATTACTCTAACAAACCCTATCAATTTTAATAGATTTTCCTTACAAACTTTTAATCTACTTAAAAGATATCTTACGATACACTATCTGGATTTAGATTAGTGATTTTGTTTGGAGATATTCATGTTTTTAGATATCCACATCTTTGTATAAATGATATACAAAAGGATTGCTCAACAAACCCATATATAGATCAAGCTCATCAAAATTTAGATACTTGAAATTCGGGTGATCAGTACAACAAACCCATATATAGATCGAGCTCATCGAAATCCAGATACTTGAGATTAGGGGTGATCGGTTTCCGGTCTGGACTGAGAGGACCGGTTCCCAAAAGTTGAAACTGGAAATCAGATTGGTTGGCGTAGGATTGGGAATCGAACTAAGCTATCAATTCGGTTCGTCTAATGGAACTGGTCTCTTATTTTTGCTACTACTTTTTTCCCATTATTTTTTTTCCCACTACTTGGAACCAAACTGAGATAGTATTTAGTTTACATTTTATTAATTTTATTAAGAAATAATAAAATAAAAATATATATTTAGTCGATTCGATTCGATTTTCCCTTGGAACCGAGAACTGAATCGCTTGGACATCGTTCCGCTTTTAGGAATCAAGAACTAAGCTGATACTCCCGGAACCGAACCATACCGATTGGTCCAGTCCAATCCAAGCGATTCCCAATTCGGATAGTTTGTTTTGCACACCCCTACTTGAAACTCCACCCACAAATATTATTTTGATATACTACGACAAACCCAATTTGGCTTGAAATCTTGTGATCGTGCAATGGAACATTGAAAATACATGCTTTTGGTTGATCTTAGACGGCTGGTTTTATGGATTAACGGCTATTGAAGTTGGGAATTGACCGCATAGATTTGAAAAGGTTCAAGAGTCAATTGCTATTACGTCTAGAACTTAATCATATTTCTCGTAAAACTGTCTCAAGCTTGTACCCTTAATTTTCACTTTTGCTTGGTGCAATCTCAATTTTGTTGCTCGTATTGTTCGAGTGTAATTATAGTCATTTCTGCGTGTGATAAGCCGTACATATCATGGTATCAATTATTTCGAATGTAAGATTAATTATGTCTGTTTATATAATAATTAACCACCAATCTTATGCCTACCACATCTCCTAAAACTGTCAACCGACTGGGGTCCTCCCATGTGACACGTTACACAAATTAAGGAAGTGCACAAATTGTCCAAGAAAGACGTGTAGCAAGCAAAAATAACGAAAATAAAAAAAAAAAGAGAAAAAGCTAGGCCAGGTGTATTGAATTTTTATTGGAGGGATCTAGAAACCTGGTACTTTTTATCTTTTTGAGATAAGGGTTGTCGATAGAAGTTAGATCAACATGATTTAAATAAGTTGTTTCATTTGTACTTGATGTACCTGTAGTCTTTAGGTACACGTGGATTTCTTTTTCTTTTTTTTTTGGTTTTAGGAAATTAGGAAATATTTTTGTGAGTGATAAGACGATTTTGTTCTCGTCATCTCTCCATGATAAATTGTTCAAGGCACTTCCTTGCCCTCTTTTGGCTTGGTAAGGCTGCTTCACAAGTTGGGTAGGCTTGGGTGATTGTGTCATGTATAAGCTCATTCCCTATTCTTTTAATTCACAATTAATTAAGATTAATGGTAAGCTTGTCTCACGAAAAACTCATGACTTGAAAAATATTTTCTAAAATTTGATCTCTTATACTATTTATAAACATGAATGAGCGAAAAATATTTTGATTATCCATGAAATTATTTTGGCATAACCAATAATCTTTTGGAAAATGTTTTTCATCTTTTTGGCAAAATATTCAAATCTTAAGAGAAACCAAGATGTGATCCATGTACCTTGGCAGGAGGTTCATTTTAGTCCCTAATTGAGTACTTTGTCAGTATTTTTGCTTTTACAATGACAGCTTGAAGTAAACCATTGACGTTGGATGCAAATTGCGCAATCCCAAGATCTCCATAACCAGAACAAGAACATGCATAATTGAGTAGAAAGATTAACGCACCTGTTTTGGGCTCCATCAAACATAAAGCGGAAGCGATAAAGGGATTTCCCACATATCAAGGGGATCTACGCATCAAGTCCTTCTCCTCTATTGCCCTCCGTATCACTGGTTCAATGAGACGGCCCCCTCACGTTTAGCGTTAGGTAAATGCTCCTTAGGTGAGGATACATGTGAGAATTAGGGTTAGAGGAGAGACTTGAGCACTATTTATAGAGTTTCCAAAGCAAGGCCCCCTCATTACGGGCCAGGCTCAACTCGGCCCACACTACCTTGCCCCCATATTAGACTAATTAAGAAACATTTTATCTCACCTTAGACCAACCCTGTTTTACGGTAACCGTAGAAACATTAAATTACAATATCAATTAATTTAGTCCACATTAGGAAAACTCTTACATTCTCCCACTTGGACTATATTAATTGAAATCGTACTGTATGTGCGCACATTTGGTCCGAGATAATTCTTAATAGTCAATCCTATCCCATAAAGTCTTAAACACCGAATCATGGCGGTAATCGCATGTATACACACAGAGCCTTCCATAGTCACGAGTGCTTTCAACTTTATTGATATGGATTCAATATGGTAGTGTGTCAAATGGATAACATCTCTCATAGAGAGATCCCCTTTGTCAGTCACTATTTTCTTACTTTAAGTGTCACAAAAATTTGTGCCACTAGAGAATGCACATTCTCTTACCTTAAGCGTCACAAAAAACTTGTACCACTAGAGAATGTCTTTATGGTTCCATGAACCCACATATGTCTTGTCCTTACGGTTAGCCTTTCTTTATGTATAACAAGACATATGAATAAGGCTAATAACCGGATGCCCCTAGCCTTCACTCAAGGTTTATACAGTACCTTGAGACTTTATCAATATGTATTCAACATAATGACAACACATTCAAAATTATTTTATTGAATGCAAAAGTTGATACATATCAAACCGTTACTAAATGTAACGAACACAGATGTAAACTTTATCAGAGTAAAGCCAAAATAGTCCCCACTAAACAACAACATCTCATGATGCTCCTAGGCCCGTACTAATGACATGTCGCTCAAATACACATGGGCGTAGGCCTTTAGTTAGTGGATCTACAACCATATTATCTGTGGAAATATATTATATTATAACGTCACCTTTCTATACCGTTTTTTTATGTTCAAAAAATTCAACTGTCATATATATAGACCCCTTGAGACCCTCGTAGTTAATAAAAATACTACAAATTTATTGTCTCAATACAACCATATGGGTCAATCCATAAAATTAAAAACGGTCAACTCCTTAATGAGGTTCCGGAGCCTAATAGCCCAAGTAACAACCTAAAAGAATGTTACTAACTCTACTTACATAGTAGACATAGAGCTTTATTTAGTGCACTTCCTGCTAACATAAATTTGTATTATATTATTAATCTCATGTCATCATAACAGCCAGCAAAGTTTACATCTAAATACCCTACTAGCTGCAAGAATTGAACATGTCTATAAGTTAGCATATAATCTCTTGTCCTCTTTAAGTACCTTAAAACCTTCTTGGCAGCAACACAGTGATCGCGTCTTGAATATAATTGATATCTGCCTAGAAGTCCAGTCACAAAGATGATATTTAGTCTAGTGCAAATTCAAGCATACATTATACTTTTAAGTGCACTGACACAAGGTACACCCTTTAACTAGATTTTCTCAATATTTAAATAAGGACAATGTGATAGATTCAGTCCATCACCCTTAACAACAGGAGCAATTCTTGGCTTGTAATGATGTATATTGAATATTTCTAATATACAATCAACAAATGTCCTCCCAGAAAATCTAATATAGTATGGCAAGAACAATCCTTACGGATGTTAGTGGAAAGAACAAGAGATGCCTCAAGGTCATTACTTGTAAACGAAATAACATATTCATAAAGTATGAGAAAAATACATTTCCTCCCACTGACCTTGCAGTATATTAAATTACTTTGTTTCCAACTAAACAAAAAAATAATACTATGAAACTTTAATAATATTGTCTAGAAACTTGCTTAAGACCATGAATAAGACTTTTCAGTCTACACACAAGTTTACTTAAAACATGTGCTGCAAAATTTTCCAATTGCACCATATAGATTTTGTATCTATTTGACGTAAGTTTTTATCAAAAAGAGTTATTAATGTCACGTTCACTCTGAAAGAATCTTTAAAAGATATTATAGAGAAATAATTATTTCTTCAGTATAAACTATACACACCTCTTTCAGAGTGAAAACTTTATCATCTTTTATGGCGTCTAATCACATACTTGATTAAGAACAAGAAACAACATTAATATATGTCGCTAAATCAACCATGTAGTGGATATTGTAATCATGCTCTCACAGATAAACTATATAGTTTGATGGTATAACCGATCGTCTTTCCATAACAAATCTCCGAGTGAAGTTACAACCACTTCATTCTACATTTGAGAGGCTTAAGAAATATCATCATAACTATATCAAGAATAGTACCTTAAACCTCAACAAGTTTAGTCTATGGTACAGGAGATTCCATAATTGTCTATATCACAATTATCTGTATAGGCAAAGACAAAGACACAATGATATTCCATCGCACTATTATCCTCAATAGTCTGAGAGCAGCTATCCTCTACAATAACGTCAATCTCTAGAAACTTTACTATATGTGATTCCATAATTCTTGTACCTTTATTAGGGTCATAATCAATACTCATTTGAACAATCGAGTAAGATACAAAATAATTCCGATTGGATCTCGAATTGCAACGCACTTGAAATCGGATTAGATAATCTCACTTCTACATGACACCTCTAAATTTAAAATGATTCAAGTAATTTATGTCCAATTTATAACTCAAAAGAAATTTATGAAATAACTTTGGTAAGAAAACATCTTTTGTATGTGAAAAGAGTTGCTTTCACAATATCAACTCACAGAAGACAAGATAAATTAGTCTTACTCATCATACTCATCACCATGTTCATTATGGTGCAATTATGCCTTTTGGCCAAACCTTATTGTCAGGATTTTCAGGCATAGTAATTAAATTATCACCCCAGAATTTACTAAGTATTTGACAAATGACCCTTTAAGCAATTCAGTATTGTCATACTTGCCTCATGGCCATTATTAAGCCTGACAACCTTCAAGACTAATTCTAACCGATTTATTCTTTACCTTGGTCATTTTCCTTAAATAGAAAACTTTTGGAAACAACCTTTTAACCATATACGAGATGTATATGCCATTATGATTTAAACACAATCTTTGCAGATGTGTCCTAATTTTGATATCAGACAAGACATAATTTCAAGCAACTAAGGCTTCCATCATCTTATAGCAGTGCAGTCCGTAGGCAAACCTCTTTTCAAGTGTTCCAGAATGAAACGCTTCATGGACAGTAAGCAAATTCTATTGCTCTTTTCTTAAGCAACAAATCATATGTTCACAATTTAAAATTTGTAGCAGTAAAAACCTCAATAATAGTTGAGTTATTAATTACAGAAAGGTGACCGAATAATTCGTATCATGTGAGCACTGTGTAACTTGACATACAAGTACACATCCAGAGAGTTACATGCATAATCATATAATCACCTTTGAGCAGAATACATGACATGCAATTGTACACTCCCCACATGATAGCGGTGATGAGAATATATTCCAATCTTCGTGAATTCATCACCTTTGGGCATATGAACCACTAGGATCAGTCACTCCTCCACTACACCATCATGTATCCCTCCATGAACTAATACACAATCACCTCCTTTGGGAGTATGACTATGCATTAGACCAGGAGACATCACAATCAATATACGAGACCGAAATTTCTCAAATCCAATCAAACGTGCCACTTTGGCGGTCACTACTCAATTGAATCATTAAAACTCTCTCATATCAGGGATATAAACCTTATTGCTCACATAACAAGCAATGTGTGCAATTAGCATCATGTGAGAATTGTGTAACTTGATGTACAAGTACACATCTAGAGAGTTACATGCAAAATCATATAATCACCTTTGGGCAGAATACATGACATGCAGTTATACACTCCTCACATGACAGCGGTTATGAGAATATATACTAACTTGTGAATTCATCACCTTTGGGCATATGAACCACTAGAATCAGTCACTCCTCCACCACACCATCATGTATCCCTCCATGAACTAATACGCAATCACCTCCTTTGGGAGTATGACTATGCATTAGACCAGGAGACATCCCAATCAATATACGAGACCGAAATTTCTCAAATCCAATCAAGCGTGCCACTTTGGCGGTCACTACTCAATTGAATCATTGAAACTCTCTCATATCGGGATATAAACCTTATTTCTCACATACACCATATACATGTGATTTTAACTTTAGTGATAGGGGCAGCATATCACCAAAATCACATATCATGCTAATTACATTGCTTTATTCATTAATAAATCTTTAATCATACATATATATAAAATATATATATATATAGTGAACTTGAAAGACAGATTCCAATAAGATTACCGATCACAATAACGCAAGAAACTTCTCATAACAGAGAAGAAATCATCTCTTATGCACCCCGATTACATATTACCAGAACAACATAAAAAGAATGCTGATCTAGAAGATCTCTCACAAATTAACATCAATAGTAATACATGGTACACCAAATCGACAAGCCTGATAGCTTATCCATTATCACTCATGAGTTTCATAGGGCAAAACATGACTCCAAGGCTAATAGTTGATTTTAAGTAACAAATTATCATTGTAATCAACCAATGGCCTATTAATTGAGTCAAACCAGAGAACCAAATATCTAAACTTTAACAATAGATACTATTGCTCTGCGTAAATATTGTCATACTCCTTAACCATAAAAAAAATATTCAACTTAATGGACATTAACCAAAGTGACGATGAGTTTAGGTACAATATGCAATGACTTAGCCGACATGCATTACCCACATTCAGCAGATGTGTTAATTAATATAATCAATTTGGTCACAGGTTCTTAAGACGTCCATCATTCAAAAGTTACCAGCATGTAAAGGAGTATGCATGAGCAACAAAAGTTTCATAACCTTTTACTGTTTCTCATCATCTCAATACATAGTTCAAATACTATCTCTTAATGATCGTATCTCATTAAGCCAACTTTAGTTCATAGTAATTTTTTTTTATTAACGAATCACACTTTTATAATGTTTATGTGATAACATACCAGTAACTCAACACTTGTATTTTCAAAATCACAAAAAAAGAAATACAAGACAAATACGCAAAATATACTAAAAATACACGTATTTAGGGTTATGTATGTATTTTCACATCCATAAAATCATTAAACATGTAAAATAAATACACCATGACATAGAAGATGAAGATACGAGTCCATCGTCGCCGGCCACGCGCCGAACGGACGCTCCACGCGCCCGCACGCGCCGCCTAAGTGCGCAGCGCGTGGAGCTCACCCGCGAGCCGCGCCCCGCGCGTGGGAGCGCGTGAGGGCGCGTGACCGTGCGTGAGGCGCGTCTCCGACGCCCTGGCGGCGCGTGGGGCGCGTGAGGCCTCCGGCGACGCGCCGCCAACCTTCTTGCTCGTCTCGTCGAGCCCAGTCCGAATTTGTGATTTAATTTTATTTTTATTGAACAAAAAATCTCGAAAATCACAAATTAAGGCAAAAACTTTATGCGTTCAAGTTCTAGGGTTATGGTTGCTCTGATACCACACGTTGGATGCAAATTGCGCAATCCCAAGATCTCCATAACCAGAACAAGAACATGCATAATTGAGTAGAAAGATTAACGCACTGTTTTGGGATCCATCAAACATAAAGCGGAAGCGATAAAGGGATTTCCCACATATCAAGGGGATCCACGCATCAAGTCCTTCTCCTCTATTGCCCTCCGTATCACGGCTCAATGAGACGGCCCTCACGTTTAGCGTTAGGTAAACGCTCCTTAGGTGAGGATACATGTGAGAATTAGGGTTAGAGGAGAGACTTGAGCACTATTTATAGAGTTTCCAAAGCAAGCGCCCCCTCATTACAAAGCCAGCTCAACTCGGCCCACACTAGCTAGCCCCATATTAGACTAATTAAGAAACCTTTTATCTCACCTTAGACCAACCATGTTTTACGGTAACCGTAAAAACAGTAAATTACAATATCAATTAATTTAGTCCACATTAGGAAAACTCTTACATGTAGTTGGAATTGAACTATGCTTCTTTCTTCCATGAGGAGTCTGTGAGAGTATATGCTGCCCCCACATGTACGCCCGCTCTTTTGATGTTTGGTGCGTGGAAAATGAAGAAAAGGTGTTGAAAATTGAGTGCCTTCTTCGATGGGAGGCATGAAAGAAAAGAATATGCTCTTCTATATGCCCTTTTATTGTGAATGTACTTTTCTAGCTTTCTTTGTTTGCAAGTCTCTTTGATGGAGTTATTTATGTGGAAAAAGAAGAGAAAAAGGGAATATGAAAGGGCCTTTCAAATCAAAGCAATGCCATTCCGGCTTTAAATGGAAACATTGAGTATATGAGAATCGGTTCATCATGTCATTCACATGGGACTCACGTTAATTTTGTATAAAGATAAATCCGTGACTTGGGAAAGTGTGGATTTCATTTAGTAGGACGATGAATTTTGATGAAAGTGATAGGTTTTAATCTCATATGGACATAAATAATTAATTTTTCACGATGTATTGAAATACGAACTGTAAGTAGATTTTTCATGTATTTAGGGTCAAAATTTTCCAAATATTCCACTTCGAGAAAGAATCGATCAAAGTAGTGCAAGCGCATCATCACGTTCCCGAATCCAAGAATCTCGCTATGGGAGAGCAGAGCATAGGGCATCGCCATCTCCAGGATTCTCTAGAAGGTCGGGGAGGAATGCACCTTCCTCTGCCGTCGCTCGCTTTAGGCTTTCAGCATCTTCATAAAAAATATCTTATTGTATTCACAAAATTTCTGGAGACGCGTGCGTAGTGCATGACCTCAGAGTGCTCGGCGCGAATCAAGGAGGGAACATAAGCTGTCCGGATCTTAGAATTTCTAAAGATTTCGAAAAATGAAAAAGAGAGGAGATCGAGTATGACAGCAGCGACCCCACCGGCACGGCATTGATAGCTTATCAAAGGGGGCAGCTTTGACAGTTGCATCGGAAGAAGAAAGAAAGAGTGAAAAAGTCTTCATTTTTGAATGAATTCAGCTACTCAGACCCACATGGGGGGTTGGTCTTATAACCCCACCTGACACGATACGCTCTCTGGGTCTTCTTCGTCGCAGAAGTCTTTTGAACGTGTAAGGACATTGAAAAGAGCTAATCGTCCCAAGTTAGCCAGCGTTGTACTCTAGCAATTTGAGAGTGGTTGCTGTTGAAAGCCCATCAATTTTAAAAGACTTTCCTCACGAACTTCTAATCTACTTGAACAAAATCTTAGGTTTTTTGTTTAAAAATGATTAAAGTCTAATGTCCAGCTCATATGGTTATTGCTTATCATCACTTGTGTAACTTGATTAGGAGACTAATCAAAAGTACAGAACTCGAATGTTTTATGTAGAATTGAAGGTAAAATCCAGTTTAAAAAAAAATCAAATTTCAAATTTAACTATTGAAGGGCAATCGAAATTTCATTTTTAATCCACCATAAATTCACCATAATAGTGTGTAGGTCGTTTTTGAATATTCTAATTAGGGTACGTTTGTTTCACTAAAAATTACTTTTCATCTTTTTTTTTGTGGTTTGGGAAAAAAAATTCTATCCAAAATCTCGGTTGCTCAATCCTACTCTATTCCTACTCTAATTGCCGCTCACAAACTTTTTTCCAGTCAAAACCCACACCTAAAACTAAATTATTCTCACCCTAAATCCCCCCAGAAGATGGGGATTTGATCCCCCACCTTCCCCTTCTCGTGTTGAAAGAGTGGCCATTGGGATGCCCCAGTGGTTGTTTACCCCAATTTGAGTTGGGAGATAATCATGTTTCCAATTTGCCGCGGGAGCATCAAATCCTTTCGATCAACCCACAAGCTCAACTCATGTTCCGTCGATTGACCCAAAAATCAATTTATGCTGCAATGTAATTATGTGGATCCAAGGATGAAGATTGCCAATTCTACAACACGGTTGCCAATTTACAAGTTTGTTGTCTAATTTGGGACTCCCCATCGACACCCTAATGACTAGGGTTTGTTTCGGTCAATTTCTACCACTATTGATGACTTTCTACGATGACCATTCGGCTTCCAAGATTGGTGCACGAATTTAGGGAGTCTTCCCAAGTTTCAATACATCTAATAAATAAGACACATGCAAATAAGTCTCTTTATTCACAACTTTTATGAGTCTTTATTGCATTGATTTTAAGAGCCATTATTAGGTGAATTCCCCAAGAGTCTATTCGATTTTCGGGAATTCGAAGAATCTTTGCCCTTGTTTAGCAGTATCTCTATAAATAGTGGTGTACTCATTGTAAAGCAGGCATCGATTTGAGTACATGAATATATGAGATTTTTCTCAATGCGAGTGAATATCTTTCGACATTAGATAATTTCTATTATAGTTCATTTATCATTTGAGAGTAGATTACTCATTGGCGGTGAGCCAAAAAGCCCTTTATCTTCAATTAGTGGTTCGTCATTTAGGCTTTGGTGTTAAGTTCTTTACTCTAAAGTCCTTTATCCTTGGTGGATAATTCATCCTTTAAGCCATGAATTCCGCCGATCCCAATTATCTTCCTTGGTTGATAGTGCGTTCTTTAGACCTTGATGGTAATTGTATATTATATTTTATTTATGTTTGTCCTTCAACATCTATCCTCACACACTCTTATCTATCCATATTTCCTTTGACATCACTCAAAATACACTCACCCACCCTTGCAACCGCATCACAATTATCCACATCTTGTGATTGTGCAATTAAATATTGATAACTTATTTAAAAGATACCGTAGTTAATTGGATATATATTTTCAGTCAATCTTAGCTAATTTTATGGATTAATGGCTGTGAAATTTGGGTATTGACCGCATGGACTTGAAAAGGTTTCGGAGTTGATCGCTGTTGCGTCTAGAACTAATCATATTTCTCGTAAAAATGTCTTGAAACTTGTAACCCTAATTTTCTTTTTTTCTTTTTGGTGGAACCTCAATTTTGTCGCCCTTGTGTTGTTCGAGCAATGATAGTCTGCATCGACGTTTGTATGTCTATTTATATAATAATTAACCGCCAATCTCACGCCTACCCCGTCTCCTAAAACTGCCAACGGACTGGGGTCCTCCCATTTGACACCTGACACAAAATAATGAATAATAAAATATGAGCATAAATTGTCTAGGAAAGACGTGTACCAATAAAAAATGACTAAGTGAGTGGGCAAATAAATAAATAAATAAATAAAAGAGAGAAAAAGTTACGTCGGGTTTATTGAATTTTTATTGAAGTGATCTAGAAACTGGTACTTCGTATCTTTTTGAGAAAAGAGTTATCCAGAGAAGCTAGATAAACATGGTTAAAATAAGTTTTTTTATTTGTACTTGATGTTAC
Source organism: Eucalyptus curtisii (assembly GCA_017140595.1). Lineage (NCBI taxonomy): Eukaryota > Viridiplantae > Streptophyta > Magnoliopsida > Myrtales > Myrtaceae > Eucalyptus > Eucalyptus curtisii. Next base: position 14,197,087 of record CM029504.1, read on the forward strand.
CTGTTGTCTTTATATACACGTGGATTTTTTTGTGAGTGATAAGACGATTTTGTTCTCTTGTCATCTCTCCACGATAAAGTGTTCACGGCACTCCCTTGCCCTTTTTGGCTTGGTACGGCTTCACGAGATGGGTAGGAGCTTGGGTGATTATGTCATATATAAGCTCATTTCACTATTTTTTTTCTAATTCCCAATTGATTAAGATTAATGGTATGCTTATTTCACGAAAAACTCATGATTTGAATTTTTTTCTAAAATACATTCTAGTATATTATTTATAAAAATGAATGAGTAAAAAATATTTTTATCATTCATGAAACAATTTTAATATAATAAATAATTTTTTGGAAATTTTTTTTTTCATTTTATTGACAAAATAACTAAACTCTAAGTGAAATAGAGTGTGATCCAGGCACTTTGGTGGGTTGTTCAATTTAGTCAATAGTTGAGTACTTTGTCACTGTTTTTGTTTTTACAATGACAGCTTAGAGTGCGTTTTTGACTTGGCCCCGTGACATGTATGCCTACTCTTTGGATGTTTGGTGCGTGACAAATGTAGAGATGTGTCGAAAATTGAGTGCCTTCTTCGATGGGACGCATGAAAGAAACGGATACGCTCTTTTATATGTTCGTTCACTATGAATGTACCTCTCTAGCATTCTTCGTTTGCAAGTCTTCTTCAATGGTGAGTCAGTTATGGGGAAAAAGAAGAGAAAAGGACAAAAAAATAAGTGTCTCCAATGAAAGGAATGCCATTATAGTCTCAAATGGGAAGACTTTTATCCGTTGAGTAACGACCCTTCCACTCGGCATTGTTGGATCACTAAGGCCAACTTCCGTCCTTGCTTGATGGGTGGGTCTCGCAATCAAGCTCTCTTCTGCCTTTGCACTTGAGGGCCAATCTCTATCTAGCTCGAGAAAACTTTTGCACGCCTCCATTACCTTTTGGGAGGGCATATAAACTATCTACCTGAGATTGTCCCTTGGCTTGTTGGTCCTGACACAAGGTTAGAATTCTAGCTCTTCCATAGTGGTATTGGCTACATAAGAGTTGGTACATTGTGTCATCCATGTGGGACATTACGTTGATTTTGTGTAAGGATAAATTAGCAACTTTAACAAGTGTGGGTTTCATTTAGTAGAACATTGAATTTGGTGATCATCATAGGATTTAATCTCACATGGACATGAATAACTAGTTTTTCACAAGTGTCGAGGTGGGAATATTAAGAAGACTACACTCAAATAAGAATTTTTTACTTAGTTTTATATTGAATGGATTGATTATGAAATGTGAGATGATTCAATTGTGGAGATACTCAAAGTTTTGACAACCTCAATTATTGCAAGGTTAGGACTCTGGAACCTATTTTATTGACGAGAGAGAGAGAGAGAGAGAGAGAGGTGGGTTGTAATTGCAAGCTAAGCAATAGCCATAGGATGGGAGAAGGAGAGAGGGGAGCAATTTTCTATAATATATAGAGAGAGAGAGAGAGGTAATTTGGTCCGACCAAATAATTTCATCGATTATTGCTTAACTTTCAACTATTCCACTTCGAAATACAATCAATAAAAGGTACCGCAAGCGCATCGTGCCCAATGCAAGAATCTTACTACATAAGCCCGGAGCATATGCCTCTTCCCATCTCTAGGATTTTCTACAAGGTTGGTGGAAAATTGCGTGGGATCATATATCAACGATTGAAACACACCTAACCCTCCACTCACTCCTAAGCATCTTTTCAAAAATAAAATAACATATAGTCTCGAGAGGAGTGCGAAGTAGGATGATCTCAAAAGAGAAGTTGAATTCATTCGCGCTCCACAAAAACAAAAAAGTCAAAAATGAAGAAGACTTTTTCTGTCTTTCTTCCAATGCAAGTTGTCAAAGTTGCACCATTTGATAAGCTATCAAACCGTCTTCAACACTACGAAGAGAGAGAGGAACAATTTTCTTCCTTTTTTTTTTTTTTTTAATACATAGACAATTTGGTGCAACAAAATAATTTTACCGATTATTTCTTAACTTTCAAAAAGGCCAGCGTGATTTAAGGAAGAAACATGAGCTGTCGACCTTGAAACCTGCCCAGCGAACATGATTGATTTGATAGCTTATCAAACGGTACAACTTTGACGAATCGCATTGGAAGAAAGAGGAACAGAAGTCTTCTTCATTTTTGACTTTTTTGTATTTGTGGAGCCTAATGAATCCAACTTCTCAGAGCACCCCATCGATACCCTATCCGGGTTTTTCCCCATCGCAGAATTCTGCTCATTTTCCGCTTTGAATTTTTTTTTCCCTAGCAACTTGTTTTGAACGTTTAAGTAAATTGAAAAGAGCTAGTCATCCCAACTTAGCCAACGCTATACTTTCACCAATTTGAGAGTGGTTTAAGTGTTGAAATCCCCACAATTTTAACATATTTTCCTCACGAACATTTTAACCTACTTGAAAGAAATCTTAGTTTTTTTTTTTTTCGAAGATAAAAATCTCCACTCGAGCCTTGTATGGATTTTGTTTATTATTACTCGTGTGACTTGATCACAAGACTAATCAAAAGTATAGAACTCGATACTGTATGTGGATTTGAGGGAAAAATTGAGTTTTGAAAATAAAGGAAAAAAAAAACCCTTAAATTACAAACACAACGATTGAAAGTCCATTGAAAATTCTTTTTTAATCATTTATAGGTTCATCTGTAATCATGTATAGGTTGCTCTTCAATGTTCAATTTAATTATTTAATCATCTTTTTGCTGGTTGGATGAGAATCTGAAATTTTGAAACAATACACTTTTAATTACCCGAATCTTAACTACTTCGATTTTGTTATTTTCAATTGTTTTCTTGCAAATAATATCATAGATCTTATAACTCGAAGTAAATTTGGGAGTTATGGATTATTAACTACATTTTTGTTGTCCTTTCATGTTGCGATTTTTGGATAATATGGAAGTTGATGTTGAAATCCCCGATCTAATAAATCTTGATGATCGCTTAGGTATGCAATAAGTTCTTTGAGTGTATGTAGAAACTTATTTGTAGAAGATGGATATTATACCTATATTTTCCTGATACGAGATTTGGACTATTGATTTCTTTTGGAGAACTCTTGTTTCCCACTGTCCACAACGTTATATAAGAGGTATCAGGAAAATTGTTCAAGAAGTCCTAAAACCTATTACATTTTGTTCAATTCAGTCCTCAACCTCTTAATTATGCCAACTAAGTCTTAAATCTTTTCACGTGTTACCAATTGAATCTATTCGGCAAATTTTGGCGTGTTGTTCATTTTAGTCCCTAAATGAGTACTTGGTCGCTATTTTCAACTTTTAATGTGACAATTTTGACATGTGGTTGAAATTAAACTTTGCTACTTCTTCCACGAGTTTGTGAGAGCTGCCCCCCCCCCCCCCGCTGATGACATGTACACCCGCTCTTTTGATGTTTGGTGCATGGAAAATGTAGAGTAACGTGTCGAAAATCGAGTGCCTTCTTCGACAGGAGAGTCATAAAAGAAAAAGGATATGCTCTTCCCTAGGCTTTTTTTTACTATGAATGTGTATACCTCTCTAGTTTTCTTCATTTGCAAGCCTTCTTCAAAGGAGTCAATTATGGAATCGATCAAAGGAACGCAAGCGCATGTGAAATGCAAGAGTCTCGTGACGCAAGCACATAGCATAACGCCTTTGCCGTCTCTATGGATGCTCTACGAAGGTCGGAGAGAATTAAAAACCAACCAACGCTCTCCCTCGCTCTCGAGCATGCAAATATTGAAATTGAGATGACGATGAATGACATTAAATCTATAGCTATTGTTTATATTCCCAAAACGTCTCGAGCGGCGTGCGCGGTTACGACTTCCGTGACCTCAAAAAGCGCAGCACGATTCAAGAAAGAAACGTAAGTTGTCGATCTTGGGAAAAGAGGAGATCAAGTGTGAAACCTGCCAGAACCCAACATCGTTGATAGGTTATCAGACTGTGCAGCTCCGACAATCCCATGTGAAGAAACAGAAAGTCTTCATCTTGAATTCTCCGACCAGACCACATGCATGGTCTTATGATGCCACCTGATAAGCTAAATGGGTTCTTTTCCGTCTGAAGATTCTGCTCACTTTCAACTGAAAAAACCGTGTTTTTCAAAGCAACTTGATTTGAACGTTAATTGAATTGGAAAGAGCTGATCATCCCAACTTCGCCAACGCCTTTACTAATGCCAACCAAAAGTATTTGGGAGTGCATAGTGCTGATATCCCCACAATTTCAACAGATTTTATTTACAAACTTTTTAATGTACTAAGAAGAAATCTTAGATTTTCGTTTAAAAGATAAAATATCTCTCTCGAGTCTTGTATGGGTTTTTTTTTTGTCGTTGCTCGTATGACTTGATTACAAAGCTAATCAAAAGTATAAAACTTGAATTTTGTGTAGAATTGAGGGAGAATTGAGTTTTGAAAAATTAATTGTAAATTTTAATTTTTTCATTAAAAGTCAATCGAAATTTCTTTTAATTAATTGTCAGTCAACCTGTAATCCTGCATTGAATGTAGTCCCGTTGATCTTGTTAATATAATGAATTTGGGAATTACGGATGATTAACTATTCTTTTTGTTATCATTTCACGGTTCCATTGTCGGATATTAACATTGATGTTGAAATCCCTAAACAAATAAATTGTGATGATCACGGAGATATGCAATAAGTTATTTCCATGAATGTAGGAAGTTATTGCGTGGAAGATGGATATTCTTACCCATATCATCCCAATATGGGATTTCGACTATCAATTTCATTTGGAGATATTTATGTTTCTAAACATCCATGACTTTGCGTGAATGATATATAAAAGAAAGATATGACGGAAAAGGCATCGGATACTTGGTGCTTGTTATGGAGGATCAAAGTGCGCAATATCCAAGTTCACTTATGCGGAAGTAGAAATTCACATCTAAAAATTTCCATATATATATATATATATATAATATATATATATATATTAAGCTCATTGAGACTCGACTCATGGATAGCATTTTTTATATATTACATATCACAACAAACCCAATTTTTGGGTTGAAATCTTCCGATTGTGCTTGATTAATAACTGAGAAGTATTGATAGATATATTTTATAAATTAAAAGATACCGTAGCAATTAACTAGATATATATTTTTGGATGATCTAGAAAGCTAATATTATAGAATAACTGGCTAACGAAATTGGGAATCAACTACCTGGCCCTGAAAATTTCTAGGAGCTGATTGCAATCATGTTTAGAACTTAATTATATATCTTGTGAAGTGACTTAAACTTGTAACCTTAATTATTACATTTTTCTTGGTGGAATCTCAACTTTTGTTGCTCTGTCAGGGTATCAATATCTAATGAGGTTCTGGGTCCAGTGTACGGTGAGATTATTAATGTCTATCATACAATAATAAACCAAACAACCTTACGTCTACCGCATGTGCTAAAGTGCCAACCCACTGGGGGTCCTCCCATGTGACATCTTAGACAAATTAATGATAATTAAATATCAGCCTAAATTGTCTAGTAAGCAAAAATGAAAAATAATAAAAATATAAACTCGAAAGAACATAGTTGGAGCAGTTTTATTGAATATTTATTGGAGGGATCTAGGAACTTGTAGTCTTGTACTTTATCTTTGTGAGAAAAGTGTTAGGGAGAAACCCTAGATCAACACGAATATGTGGATTAAATGAAGTTTTTTTTATTTGTACGTGATGTGCTTGTAGTCCTTTAGATACTCATGGGTTTTTGATAGATTTAAGGAAATTAGGAGATATTTATGTGGGTGATAAGATGATTCCTCTTTCATCTCTCTCCTTGATAGGTCCCCCATCTCATGTCCTCATGCTTCTCTAATTACTTATCCCAAGTTCATTCGAGTGTTCAAGGAATCTAGTAAGGTTATTTATCAAGTTGTGTGGGAGCTTCTGGGTAATTGTGTTATTTATCAGCTCATATTCACTATGTTCATAATCCCTAATTTATTATCTATTAGAAAAACTTGAGGCACAAAATCTAAGATTTCAGTCCCTGTACCCTTCATTTTAGTCCCTAAATGAGTACCTTAGTTACTATTTTTAGCTCTTATGGTGACATTTAAGAGTGCACCTTTTACTTTTGATCCCCGCACGAGAAGGTGAAACCGATAACATAAGCTATACAAAAATATTTGTCGACTGAATTGTATTAACTTGATAAGTTTTAGAATTTGATAATACTTTTTTAAAAAATTTTAGGATTCACTTGCACTTTTATGACAAATTTTATGACTTGATTACACTTTTTGAAATTTTTTAAAATTCAATTACATCTTTTATGACATGTTTTAGGACTGTTAATACGCTTATTCCAAAAGCTTTTCATAAATTTCAACATAGATATTGGCTGTATGTGCTTCCATTGAAATTGTATCTTCTAGAATTTTCTTCTTCTTTTTTTTTTTATTAGGAGTGTTGAACCAATACCACTTTTGTTTTTTTTTTTTTTTGGGGAAAAAATCTATTTAGATCTAATGTCTTGATAGCTTATCACTGGTCTCGATTTTCGAGTACGAAGGAACTTTGACTATCTCCTTTGAAGGAAGACAAAGGGAAAAGAAATGATATTGTCTTCTCAAACCACATGACCTGCTACCTCAGATTCTCCACAAACTAATAATTTTGTTAAATTTCGGCCCAATTCCCATCTTCAACAACAAACTTTTATATCTATTGAATCAAACCCATCACGAATAAAAATATTAATTATAAGATAGGTCACTGAGAAAATGGGGACCGAATTGAGTAAAAACAATTTTTGTTTGTCTTCATTTCCAAAATTTGAATTCTGAAAAAAAAAAAAAGAATCATAAATGAAAGAAGACTAAGACTTTGCAGGGGACCGGGCTTGCTGTCGCTCTGGAATGGACAAGCCATGATAAATGCTTGTGGGTATCATGTGATAAGTTGTACACGTCAATATTAATTATTAAATAGCTACCTTACACCTATCACATGGACCAAACTTCCAACTGCAAAATTGGGGCCCCTACCATGTGACAAACTTACAAAAAAACTGTAGATTATAAATCAACAATAAAATTGTTCATAAAAAAAGAAGACAAAAGAAAAAAATAATAATTGGACCACTAAGGGATATTAAATAAACGAAAACATGGTGCTAAGTTTAACACTGAAAAAGAGAAATTATCTTACGGATATTGATTTAGTGGTTAAGGAACAGGGGGATTTTGTGTGAATTTAGCTCATGGCAAGGATTCAATTCCCCAAATCACCAAGAATAAATAATTTTATATTTGGGCCATTTCACCTCGGATTTTTGTTGCGCCTCATTAGTTCTTTGAATTTTGTTGGATATTTCATGAGTTTCAGACTTATTTATTTAGGTTGGCTTTCTCTATCAAAAGAAAATGAAAGAGATTGACTTATAATCATTCAACAAAAAAAGGTGTAGGTACTAAAACTGAATAAGGCAAATTAAAACAATATGAATAAGGCAAATTGAAAGTATTTGAGCCCTTACTTTTGCTTGCGAGTTTACCTAGGACGCAGCGGAAAAAATTGTTTTTCATATAACACATTTTTCAACTCACAATTTTTTCGAATCTGTCATAATTCTTTGAGGAAAAACATTTTTTGTTGAAATTAAGAGCAGTGTATCCTCTCATATGCATTTTTTTTTTATATGGTGAGTTTCAATACAGTCGATGACAAGATTGCGAAAAATCCACTTATAGCAAATATTTTTACTCATGTTGTATCAGGCGATAACAAAGTTTAATGATTTATGTATACATTAACTTATTTACAATGACAATTTTAAAATTAAATTAAAAAATATATACTCACATAAAAGAACTTTTTATGACTTGATTAAACAAGTGAACTAATGCTGTAAAGAAGAATTAATATTTTATAAACAATTCAATAACAAAAACTAATTTCTTTATCAGACTAATTACTTTATATGTTAGTTTGATAAATGAAATAGTTTCTTAAAGAATAAACCGATCCGATAAAGAAAGACCGAAAAATCCACCCAATTACCCTATAAATAAAGTGCAAATTACGTACGACAAATCACAATTCACAAACTTTTCGTAAATTCACATTTGCAAATTTCAGAAATTCTTACGCTGTTCATATCAGGCAATCCAACCATATCACGTATGGAAAGTTTGAACATGAATGCACTCACATGAATGCACTTGAATTGGGTAATCAATCGAGAGAAAGAGGCACCTGCATATGGGGAAATTGTTCAAGACTAAAGAAATCTCCAAACCCCGTGGTGTTGAGTAGCATGCAAACAGTGTTAGGCTTACTTTTGCATGTACTGACATCTATGACGGCACGAGGAGCGGTAATTGTAATCAGGAGGCATCGGCCGGAAGGCCCAGGCCGATTGGCGAAGTGTGGCTATGGAATATCAAACAGAACTTAAACTCCATGAATATATTAGTACATAATGTTCTGAATATATTTTGTACTCTCTCAGCTGTACTAAGAAATGAAATATGTTCATTCATTGCAATTTTTACTGAATACACGCGATTTATGTAGAACGTGGGCCGGCAATAACATTGTGGAGTGGAGCCACACCACATGAATCTCCGCAGCAAACGAGGGTGTCACTTTGCTTGTACTAATTAAAGTTCTGCTTTCTGCAGTTGCTATATGTACTTGATGTCCTTGTAGACTGTAGATTCACATGGATTATGCTGGTAGGGTTGGCCAATTTATGACGAACTGCCCATCAAACACAACGACATCTCTGGGAACGATAATTTTTCTTAACACGACTCGACAACAACACTTCAACATCAAAGTGAAATACATTACTTAATTCTTTTTTCTTTCATTTTATGCCTATTGGTGTTCCAAAAGTACCATTTCAAAGTCCTGGAAAGGAAGATGCCTCTTGAGTTGACTGACGTATAGCGCGACTTATCATATATGTAGGGTCATATGAGATTTCCTAATTTTCTTCCCCCGAACGAGATATCCTCTGTTTCACCCAAAAAAAATAGATTTTAAATTATTAAAAAATTAGAACGTGAAGTAAAATCAAGTGAAATTATATCCTTTTTTGTTTTGGAGGTTATTCAAATTTATATTATCAATTAGAAAAGTCTATAGAATGATTTATGGTTGGATTGGTTGGACCAACAAAATGAAGTATTCAAGCTCCGTTTAGAAAAAAACCCAAGTGATAATATATTTATGATTACTACTACTTATATTATAGATCGTAAAATATAGTAAGAGAGTATTCTTAAACTTCTAATCAAACGAGTAAAATATGATAAATACGTTGAATATTCGGCATTGGCAGATCCAAACATGAAACGACATCATTCACCGTTGTCAAATTTTTGCTGATGCATCTCCGATGACAATCACGTTTCAGTTGGCGAGCTTTATCTGTGATCGATCTTAATTTTTCTCGGGCGAATACTTTGCTTGATTAGCCAACACAACAGCATTGTCAATTGAATCACACCAGACGAAGAAGAGCGCCTGCCTAAGGATCATCCCTCATCTAGATGGCCCTGCGAACTGAATAGAGAACTCAGATGCGAAATCATGAAGCGCAGCATGACCAAAATATGATGAGTCTTTAGGTGGCTAACTTAGGACTTTCTTTTTGCAGAATAAATAAAACAGATGACAAATGATGACCAAAAAAGGAAATTAATTACTTTCACAAGTTAGCCAGCATTATGCTGCTTGTCCTGCCCCGGTAATAGATCTTAGGCCGATCAAAGAAGCCTCAACATATCATCATCGTAACAATGGCGTAATCTTTTAATCATTCGCCTCTTGAACATGAGCACCTATGAACCCTTTTGCATAGACCATACGATCAAAAGCAAAACGACGCATCGCTGGAAGCCCAGTTCTCATCAGAAGAGTTGATCCTAGAAAAGACAGTGCAGCAGAAATGCACTACTTGAGCACAGATTAGCAAACACATTCAAGCAGGAAGGACTCAAATCATACAGCACAATGACAGTCTGAGATTCAGCTCGTAATAGATTTCACCATATTCCCAATCGACCAACCAAATCCCGACAAAAGGGCACCATCATAAATTTCATAGACTGTTTAGACAACTTAACAACAGAAGAAAGCAGACCAATGAGCGGACAATGTCTTTGCGACAGACGCATTGGTCAGATGACACCAAACACCAACATGCCTTCTGTGACGCACATACTATTCTAGCCCATGGAGTTTACTACGGGCGATGGAAAAACAATTAGAGCTCAACTCAGAAAGAGACCGAAACCACACTATCAAATGATATAAGTCCAAGCAGGTTCTTCAAGTGAGGTTGAAGACACAAAATCACATTCTTCACAGCCTCAGTCACAGATGACGGAGATATTGAAGTTGAACACAAATAATTATGAGCAACTGAGGCAGCTATTAGTGTACAAAGAGGAGGCGAAAGGAGTTTCGGCCTTCTAAAATTTGAACCCTTTATATCAAGGAAAACAATATCTTTTCCCCTCCCACTTCTTTACAATGCAGCATATTTTGGACAAAATTAAAAGGATCTCGAGCTTCCTCCTTGTGCAATCCTGACGTGCTCTGTGTGTACAGGTCTTTCAATGCTTCTCCACCAACCTACCTACTTATCATACTTTTGCACCGTGGAAAGACTGAAAAATAAAACAAGAGATAAACATGGTGTATGGAAAGTAATATGAACAGGTACGATGTAAGAAAGAAGCATAAGACATACATGCTCTAATTAAGTTTTACAGCAACTGTTGACTAGCCACATCGCTTAATTTCTCATGTCTTGAAGTAAAAAAATTTGAGGGCCCATGTGAATGACCAATACAACACAGGCATCACAAAATATAGACAAATATAACTTTCAAGTCAAATTCCACAGAAGTTGGTAAAATAATGTCTTGAACTGTTTCTGACGGAAAAAAATGTCAACAGTCACACAACTGGGACAATTGACACTAATCGACGCGTCACGAGTTCCATACAGAATTTAAAATCATGACAATACTTCCTTTGTTTATGTTCACTTCCCAACATTGTACCCATCTACACACGAAGTAAGTGGCAGTATGCAAGATGGAAATATCACAAACAAGCTTTCTTGGATATATATATATAAACGTATCTATGAGACACCCAATATCCTTCAGAACTTTTTCTTCAAGCATGTGAAAATGGTAAATCTATGTAAGTGGGACCAACAAAGGTTCTACTATCGGTGCAGTTTAAATGGATAACTGCTTTGATAGTTTAGTTTCATGAGTTTAAAGATGAAATTCCCAATATTTCATGCTGTTGTCCTCAAACTGATAAATTCTCCCAAATAGTTGTCAAAGAGTAAATCTGAGAAATAGCTCATAGCTAAAAATCTGAAACGTTCTTTTCAAAAAGGAAAAGAAGATTCTATAACTAACTCCGAACAAATCCAAAGCTTTATGCAAGAAGTCTGACTTGTCATCAACAACCTATTAGTACAAGTTGGGACATGCCAAAATAATTTGCCCATTAGATTTGTCCATGTGGCCCTTTATCAATCCTCAATGCCTAGGGATTGTCTTTGTGAAACAATTGGAGAAGACCACCTATTCCAATTCTAGACTAGGTCAGGCACCTAATTGTCATAAAACCCTATTTCTGCTTCTTTACCTTTCTTTTGCTCATTTGTGGGTAAGCACTCAGCAGACTTAGGGAGCATTTGGTAACCATTTTATCTCTAAGAATAATTTCTACTCAGAAATGAATTTTTTCTGATTCTGTTCCCTCAACAAGTTTCTAAGTATTTGAATGCGTTTGATAATTGAACAAAATTCCTATTCCCAAAATAGAAATGCGTTTGGTACAACTCTCAAATTCTATTGTGACTTAGAATTTCTTTTAATTTTTAAATAATTTTATTACATTTTTTTTTCTTCTTTTTCTTTTCTTCTTCTTCCTTTCGCTGGAGCCTGGCTAGGTCAGGCTCGTCCTCGCCCAACCACCGCGAGGTCGGCCCCACCATGGCCAGGCGATGCCACCTGCGTGGCTGGGCAAGGGCGAGCTGTTGAGAGCCTCACCAGCTCGCCTAGCCACCACGAGGTCGGCTTCACCATGGCCAGGCAATGCCGCTTGCACGGCTGGGCAAGCAGCGAGCCTCATCAGCGGTTGGGTGAGCTTAGCCTCACCAAACTTGGGCAAGGTCGAGCCTCAAGGCTGAGGCTCGGCCCAGCCGCGAGGGAGGGCAGCATTGCCCAGCCATGGCGAGGCTAACCATGTAGTGGTTGGGCATGGTCGACCCCCACCAGGGGCCAGCCAAGCTCCAATGAGGCCAACAACTAGCGAAAGTGGGCTTGATTCTGGAGTCATTCCTAGAAACAAAGAAGTGACTTCTTTATTCCGAGGAACAAAAAAATAAAATCAAATATTATTTGACCGGTTACCAAACAGGGCCTTACACTACTATTAACAGAATGCTCAATTCAAGGTCAACTATACTACTCCGTTTTTGAGCTTCCTTAAAAAAAAAAAAAAAAAAAAAAAAAAAAAAAAAAACTAAAAAAAGTGAAGGCAAATTATAGACGAATCATTAAGGCTATCTTTTGCCCTCACTTATTCCCAAACTCTATGTAGAGCACCAACTATTGGCACAGAATTGTGGGTGAACCAGATTCACAGGACCAAAAGTAAAGAAAAACATCCTCATAATAGTATTGGTTACAGTGCTCCGGATTCAACAATTAATTAAAACAAGGAATTAGATGTGACTAGTCCACTTTCTTCTGTAAATAATTTAATCCTTTCACAATATACCATGCCCACTTGTCATTTCAATTCAACAAATGCCTTTGTTCCACACCCAAGTTATTTGCAAATTCAGTACTTGAAAATTTTATGTCCCATTTTGTCTTATATCCTATGTCAATTACCATTTACGATTGTGTAATTTCAGGTAGCCTGACCTAAGAGACTGGAATTTCAAGGTTGAAGCCACACATAACATAAAATCAAGATTAAAACATCAATGCCCGTATTTACACAGTTGAATTTAAATCTAAGGCATCAAGTTCTCTGTTTAATGAAAGAATCGCACTAACCTTAACGCCAGTTGCAGGATTTCCAGGCTTTGCTGTTGTCGTGCTCCCAAAAGCATTGGAACCCGAGGAGGAACTCAAAGGCTTAACAGGAGTCATTGTTATGCTGCCAGAGTTAAATTTTGGCTTCTTATCAGCAGGCTTTAGTATTTGGAAAGAGCACATCAGGGTCTCATCAACACTCATCATGGCACCAGCATTGTCAAACTCCCCACAGTAGTTAGGTGCCGAAAATATAGTTACTAGTTGCCGGTTAGCAAAGAATTCATAGCCATCCTCCACAACCTGCAATCAAACAACATGGTAAAAAGACCACCAGATATAATCAAAACATAAGTGCCTCCCTCCAAAAAAATCATACCAAATAACTGCACAAATGAAGCATGGAGCAAAAGCATCTGCAACTCAATGACATAAATTGCCATGAGTTACCTTTATGGGGATACAAAGGTAAAAGAGGCAAAAGAAAAAGGTCCAAGGATCTACAAATAGGATATTCTAGTGCTTGTTCAAGTCTTATAAGAGTATTGTCCAAGTCATTTTGACAGGCTTGAAGAGGGTGGAAACTGGTCAAGTTAGAATGCGTGAGAAAAAACCTGATGAGCACGGCAAATAAGATCCAGATCATGCTTCTGAAGAAACTCTGTCACCTTGTCCGCCCCAAAGGTATATGAAACTCCTCTGTCATTCATTCCCCAGCCCTGTACATCCTTGCTAGGATCTGACCAGAGAAGATCACAGAGCAAACCAGTATCTGGTACATCCGTGGGACGCTGCAAGTTCCTAATTTGGTCTAAATCGTGTAAGTCAGGTGAGAGACCACCATGCATGCACAGAATCTTCTCATCTATCAAGGCTGCCACAGGCAGACAATTAAAGCAGTCTGTGAAAATCTTCCACAACCTGACATTGAACCTTCTCTTACACTCATCATAAAATCCATATATCCGATTTATAGAAGCACATTCGTGGTTTCCTCTCAAGAGGAAAAAGTTTTCGGGGTATTTAATCTTATACGCAAGGAGTAGACATATTGTCTCCAAACTTTGCTTGCCTCTATCCACATAGTCCCCCAAAAACAAGTAATTGGCATGAGGAGGCAATCCCCCATACTCAAAAAGTCTTAAAAGGTCTGAATATTGTCCATGAATGTCCCCTGAAAGTCGAGAAAAATAGTTCCTTGTCATTAGATTTTCAAAATTTTGTCGACAAATTAAAAGAATGGAATATGCTCAGGAAAAAAAAGAAAAAAACCAAGCAGCAGTTTCATGAAAAACTAAATTCAATGTTCTGGTGACTAGAAAGGACCATTTGTATGTACCGTATAGCAAACAAGCTACCACATTATTATCCTTAATATTATTGAAGGTTTTGCTGAGTTTTTCCCCCCTCCTATTCTGCAAATGTACGAACTTTCCAAGTGCCATTTTTTCTTTTTTCCTCTTAGGTTATTCGTATAAAGATGGAGCTGTAGCCTGCTATATTTTGTCAAATTACACGCTTTAGATTTGTGCATTTATTTTAAACACCGTCTATCACCACATACCAGTTAAGTACTTCCTTAATTAGAGCACTAGTCTCCGAATATTTTAGACTTAAGAAAAAATATCCAAAGGTTATTTATAAGAGACCAGTTTGAGTAATGCAAAGGATTATAAATATACATCTTATTCTATGAGATAATTCATACATCATCAAGTTACACTGCTTTTATTCCTGTGAAAAAACAATTACCACCTTGGATTAGCATATGGAAGTGTGATAGATATCCATCATTAGCCATTTTTATATTATGGCGTTGAGGCCTTAAAAAAAATTCTCAAATGCATAAAGACAGCAAACGAAGAGTGCAATCACAAGGAACTTCAAATTAAAAGTGATTTTCTTGTGACAACTTTGTACAAAATATCTATACACTTGTTCATATAGCTTGTATCTCTTAGTGCAAATTTAGGATAGATGATTGAATAGCTCACTCTTTTCATTCAAAGGAAAAAACGACCCCCAAGTCATATAAAATGTTTCTTCCAGAGAAATACGCTTTAGTGTAGTCCAACTCAAATATCTAAAGAGCTGCAATTTCCTGGCATACTACACGTCTTATTCCAAAATCTCTGGACATCACTGCCCTAGGAGACATACTCAGAAGAGGGACTTATGATAGAGTGGGCAGAGCAGTGGATATATGAATTGAGAAGGAAAAAACAATGAAATCAGATCAGTTGCCAAAAGTATGCTAGATTCTTTCGGTAGCCATGAGATTTTTTGGAAAGATTTTTAATCAGTTATCATTGAACTCTTGTCAATTCTTCACAGGATGAAATAGAGCATGTTGAATAAAATACAAGCAATCAATAGAAGCCGCTAAATCCCACCAAGATGATATACTTAAACTTGCTGATACAAAAGAAATCAACAATCTATGCTATACATGAAGCTATGACTAGCAGAAAATAAGCTCCAAATCAAGAGACAATTTTGAAGTATGACTTAACATATGAACTGCAAAGGTTCTCACCATCAGCAACAAAGCCAAAAGAGGAACATTCACAAAGTCACCCAATCATAAATCATGCTAATAGAAAGTCAATCAGGGCCACATACAACGGTGGCATTAGATTCATCAGAATTAAAGTTGAGCTTAAACCATTAGAACTGACTGTTAACTCCAAAATCAGACAAAGCGGTGTGACCAATAATATCAATTTTGTGATGGATTAAAGAGGTGGTATAACTTGTGAAGCGCATTCCACAAGAACCAGACAATCCAGAAACTTCATCCCATCCTAACATAGCTTATACTACAATTGAACAAATAATATCAATAAAAAATTTGATGAAATGCAAATGAAACATAGAATTGTTCAGTTCAGCTAAGTTGATCAATTTCTTTTCATGGTTCGAATAGAAGAATGCTAAATGGAGAAACTGATATGAGAATCAGTGGACAAATCTTGAATATTTCTATACAAGCTGATACCTGTGTGGTACCTATCCGCCTGTGGTGCTCACAAAGTTGCAGCCATTACTGTGAGAGTTAACTCCAAAAGAAGCCACTCTAGAAAAAGGGGAAATAACTCTTATATCCATCAACTTATATACTTTGGGTAATTCCTAGCTATGCTTTTTTCTCCCACCCTTATCTATGATGCCTATGCCAGCTCTTGAGGGTCACTATTGATGTTTAAGCAGACCGATCAACCTCATCAATCAAATCTACCAATCACCCACAAGAGGATGTTCAATTTAAGGCTACATATCTATTCCACACACATCTGTCCACTCAATGAGGCCATCACCCTCCTTCACCACAATGCAAGAGCATAGACCAAGACTGATGTTAGCTTTCTCGATACCAAGGATAGACTAGGGAATCAAACTTGTGACTTTCGATTTGCAAACCAAGTCCTAGACCACTCGACCAACCAACACGGTGGTTCTCACACTTTCTATTTACAAAAAACCGAGGGATGCACTCTTGTAAACTTTGGCATGCGTAGTTTTGAAAGACAGCCTCACTGTTGGCTAAAAAAGAGACTAGCCACTGGTATCTTTTGAATCAAGCATCACCCCAAACAAGCAAAGCATGAGTGGTCTACAGCCTCGCTGTTGGCTAAAATAGAGACTAGCCACTGGTATCTTTTGAATCAAGCATCACCCAAAACAAGCAAAGCATGAGTGGTCGCAAGTTTGAGGAGAATCAGAATCACTCTACATGTCATGCTTGATTTTTTTTTCTCCACCCCTTCTATTTTGAAGATTTACATCTCAAGTTGCAGTCTCCACTTTCTTTCATTCCATGCATCACATTCTAAAGCATTAGCACCTAAACGACCTATTGACCCTCCTCTCCATTCCCATAAGGACGACATCAACTTACTCGGCTTTTTTAAAGAACAGTCACGTGGCAATCAAATTGAGAATACTGAAGGAAATATATACACGCGGGTAGCATTTATAGACAATACCACAAGATACTAACATCAGAAGGCAAATGCAGCAATATGAGAAATCGTGCAATTCGAATCGTCTTTATCCTACCCACAGGAAAACATGACCAAATGTAACTATTCAGGCAACTATACCAGAAGAGACAATGAACGTGTTAAATTGAAAAAAGCTCAAAAAATACATTGAATGATGCAAAATCACCAACTACCAAGACCTGGTGAAAGGTTTTCAAATCAATAGCAAGCACAGGACAAGAAGAACATTCCAGCAAACAAGCAACTTTCAGACACTCAAAACTATATACAAACTGGACAATGCACACATTCATCAAGCTAATGCAGCCGAACACAGAATCCACTGGTGCAAGCCGGCACGACGAGGGGTCCAACACAGATACTTAAATCGCCTACAGAGAGCATGCGGCTTGCTAGAAGCTCACCCACAAGACATCATAACAAGCAGAAGAAAACCCATTTCTCTCCCAGTCTACCATTCTATCCCGAACTGAACTAAACCAAGAGAGTCAACTGCAGAAACTCCTCAGCAAAGACGAGACACTACTCAGCTCGACGACAAACCAAGACGAAAGGCAGCACCGACACAGCACGGACTAACCCAAAAAAAAAACACGAACGAACGGAAGAGAGAAGGATTACCGCATATCTTAATCGGCGCCTCGAGATCCAGCAGGTTGGGCTGCTGCATGAAGACGTCTTTCGAGGTCATACAGAGCTGCCGGATCTCCGCCTCCGACAGCTGGACTTGCTTCCCGGGCCGGGTGCGGACCTCCAGGAGCCGGCCGATGATGTCGTCCAACACCGCTTGCTCCATCTCACCCCCAACCAAAAAAAAAACAGGAACCCTCCCTAGGCGTCCGGAGACAACGACGCCGCCGCCAGCCGCGCGCACCGGCGGCCCCGGTCAACCGAGAGAGAGAGTCGCGAATCAGCAGCCCCGGCGCGAGGGCCGGGTAGCGGGACCGGAGAGGAGGAGCATGACGGCGGCCGGAGGCGACGGAGACGGCGGCGGAGGGCGGCGGAGGATCGAAGAGAGAGAAAGAGGGAGAGGGAGAGGGAGCTAGGGCATCGGAGGGAGGGGGCCTGGCTTCCGTTCTTGGCGAAATGTGTGGAAACTTTGAAAGTGGAAAAAGAGGAAGAGCTAAGATTTTAGAGAGAGAGAGGACTGGAAATTGGAACAGGGGTGACCTAAGCACGGCGGGGGCGTTTCGGTCAATTCGCCCCGCCTGGGCGGTTGATTTTTTTTAAAAAACCCACGACGGTTTCTTTTTTGTTTAGTTTTTAGTTTTCGATTTAGTTTAATTTGTTTTGGTTTTATATTAGTAAACCCGGTTCGGTGTGATTAAAGAAGTGATTTTCATGCGCTCCATTTGTTGAGTGCGGCATACGGTGTGCGGATATTATAGAATGCTGCATGCCGAGATTATAAAAAAGCGCCTTTTTTTTCGAATGAGGAGTCAAAGGGATGGTTTTTGAATCGTCATCCCCATGCAAATTAAAAGTCATTAATCAAACCGCCATTAGACCTTAATCCCCTCCCTCCGAATTAGTTATTATGCTTGGAGGGCTAAGTCAAATGTTTGATGAATCTTGGGTGTAGATTTCCAAGTGGTAAAACAACATGAATGGTCCCCAAATCTTTGGCCAACGAATTTGTTCAATATGGTCATGAACTTTATCCTAATATATAATGTGATCCTTGTGTTTTTGATTTGTTTAAAACTTTTGATATATGTCCAATTTAGTCCATGAACTATACGAAAATATTCATTATTATCTCTAAAATTGAATTAATGAAAAGATAATATTTGATATTTTCATATAATGAAAGAGCTAAATTGCATTTATCATAATTTAGAGACCATTTATCCTGTTACTAAAATGCCCACGCTTCCTCGATTCTTGTTATTTCTTTCATGGGGTTGGGGGAGAGATCTGATCAGGACGGGCTCATTATGTCAAGATCAATGATTAGAAAAGTCAGCGGAGGTCTGAGGAGACAAGATTGGATCCGAAGGCACTCGGGGATGGTACGGGAATCGGCAAACGTGAGATGAAATCAGTGGGGGTTTTGGATGTCGGGTTGTGTGAACGTGGAAGAAAAGACAATGAACGAACGAACTCCACTGATAAACTGTTCCTGAGAAGGAAAACAGCAAAGAACTTGAGGCGTTCAAGCCAGTTGAGAAGTCGACTCGGGCAAGTGATCTGGAAGCAAGAATCTCCTCCTGCAATGGAGAATTCGATGTGGCGGCATGGAAAGGGTGAAACGGAGCCGTCTCTGATCATCGTCTGTCGGAATAACTAGTAATCCTTAGGCAAATGGAAAGCCGGTGAAGCTCATCAAGAAGGGACATGAAAGGTCGACGATTAGCACTAACCAAAAGGAACCCTCGACGCCTTAGCGATTGATGCTAGATAAATGAATGAGAGACGTTTTCCGGGTCCATGAACTAGCACTGATACAGTTCAGGTTCCATACCGGTGCAGATCTTGCATCTAGGCAAACAGAAACGATGGCCACTTAGTTCCTGACGTTGCGTCACGAGCCAGTTTGGGAACTAGGACTGATACGGTTCGGGTTCCATTCTCGTGGTTCGGCGAAAATGACAGGGTAGAAGCATCCCCCTTCTCAAGCAAAGTGCGTTGTATATTGCCAGGTTTCGAGAGCATTTCATCAACCAAGTTCTCGAGCAACTCGTGATAACCATTTCACTACTTGAATGTCGTCGAGTTGGCGCCGTGTCCGGGGTCCGGTGAGCCTCGTGTGCTTTTGTTGCTTCAATGTGTGATTCCAGAGTTCGACGTACCCACAAAATATGACTCTCTCCATCTTCATTTTCTCTTGCATCTTCCATAGATTTGACCCTTGAAAAGGAAGGAAGGCGGACATGGCTCTGAGCCTTACCAACCTAGAGTTGACTGACTGGTTAGGCAGAAAAGATGATATATTAAAACAAATGGGATTCGTTTGGAAGGCGTTCCCTTTATAGACCCTCTCGCACGTTTTATGTATTTTCAGTCTGATCAAAGGTTATGTACAAGCGCCTCTCAGGAAATTTACCAAACAGGTTGATTTCCTAAATTTGGTGTTTTTAAGGGAGCCGCGCGTGATTAGGCCAAATTCTCTTTAAAAATACCAACTTTAGGTCGGAGACCAACCTAAATTTTCTTTTCCCTTTCAAAAAAAGTATTGACTTTAGGATGAGTCTCAGTATTGGCCCAAGCCTTTTGTTATTTCCTAAAAAAACACCAACTTCCTGTTGTCACTAAAACCCAACCTCTGTCAAATTTCCGTTTAATTATGCCATCAAATATTCGACTCGGCAGAATTACTTGACAATAACTTGATGGTGAATAGGAGTGGATACCAGCTGAAAGTTGGTATTTTTTTTATGGGAGAAAAAATAAGTTGGGGGGGAGAATTGATACAAAAGTTAAAGTTTGTGATTTTTCATAAAACATAAAAAGTTCGGGTTGGAATTGGTAGCGAATAAGAATCATATTGCCTTGAGAGCTGGTGTGGATTTCAGTTCCAAGTGCGTAACCAAATTGCCCAAACCCATACAATTTTTTAAAATTTTATTTTCTTTTAAAGAATAAAGAAAATGAAATTGTCAAAACCTTAAATTAGAGCAGTCCAACCGACAAACTTAAGAACTGATTACCCCTCAGAATTGGGACTTGAACTAAATTTGTTTCTTGTCAAGGGAACTGAGCATGATTATATACAATATTAGAAACTTTAGTAATTTAATCGTAATAAATACCTCGAGCACTTGTTAATAAAATCATTCAATGATCGGCGACCAAGATTGAATAAGGATCTCTCTTTTATGCCCCTACGGAGTGCTGAGGCTAGTCGATTCTTGGCAATCGGTCATGGTCAATTGATGAAGCCCCGCCCACCTTCCTCACAGCAGGCAAGTTGACTTTAAACACCCGTTGACTGAAAATGCATGGGAAAATGCACGGTGGACAGAAGAAGACTCATCCTTTGTACCCTGCAAGGAGATCGGCTTTTACGTTCTTAATACGCGGGACCAATTCGATGAACTGACCTAGGACTGCACATGCCATGCCGTTAATGCTAACAATATTAAAATCGATTCGAAATTTTGATTCATGAAGTGACACGACACGTGTATTTCGATTTTGTCTCGTTACTTCACAAATTAAGTTCATAAATTCATCGTTATTCTAAGCATGGCTTTCTTTATATAAATAGCATCTCTTTTCAAATCGCATAAGATAAGTATATTCTTGAATATGACTTGGGCCGACTCCTCTAGGGGCCGAAGAAGAGGCCTAAGAATCATACCGCCGCCGCAGCCAATGGCCAACAGCGCATGCAACCAGAAAAACGCACCGCCATCTCTGGGGAGCAATTTTCAGTCAAGGTGGGAAATGACATCCGGTGGAGTTGGCTTGTTCTTATTTTGGTTTATGATAGTGGTATGCTTTTGCTTGCTCGAGGACCACGTATAATAAATACCACGGGCAATTCAAAAGAACTGAAAAAGTAAACCTACTTTCCAAAATTTCAAGAATCAAGTTATATTAGAGATTAGCACCACAATATAAAGCTTGCTCATCAAGCCAATCTCTCTCTCTCTCTCTCTCCATTCAAGTCGAGAGGTACGCTAGTCATACTTACCAACTTCTTTTGACTATTACATGCCTATCAACTTATTATTATTTTAACATTGCACATAGGATGGAGGGACTGGAGTGCAGCCTGGCAAACAACAATTTTCTTCCCAAAAAGAAAATAGAAGATAAGAAGAGCACAAGTTTTACATGTATAAAAAATAGCATACCTCCATAGTTAAAGGTCCAAGCTGTTACTCTCTCAGCTTTGGTTATCAACAATGAAGTTCACTAGCATTAGTCTGCTTGCTCTCTTCTTGTCTCAAGGCTTGTTTCTGCAACTCATCACTTACCGGGCGCCGATGGCAGATGTACCTGCCTAGGAACCTCTGAAGCCGTATGATTCAGGCAGAGTTCGATATCTATACTGAGGGAATTACCATAGCTTAAGGAAAGCTGTGCGTAGACCGCCACCACCTCCTCGCATTCACAATGTTCCCATCCATCCAAGTACTCCTCCACCATAGCCCCCACCTTCGTCGGCACCTCCGCCGCCACTATAGCCGCCGCCTTCTTTCGTTCACAATGTTCCCATCTGTCAAAGTCCTCCATCGTAAACCACCCCTCCACCACCACTGTAGACGCCACCCCCGCCGCAACAGTTGCGATATAGTGCACAAGCATATGTGTGATGCCATGAATGTGCTTTGATTTTTGTTTTAGTTGGGCAACAACTTGTGTGTTATGTGATTTCATGGTTTGTGTGGATACTCAATTTCTGTTTTAAGCTATGTGTATTATTGGACCAATGATTCAATCTAAATCAAGATAGCTTACTAATTGTGTTGGAATATTTAAATAACAAACTACATATTCATTCAACAACTTAAATTTATAGAATAGTTAACAATGTTACATAAAATCTCATATGGTATAAAAATTGGAATTTTGAGTTCTAAATGCTTAAAATCCATTGCGTGAGAAAGCATTTATTAGGCCAAAAACCCTCAGTCTAGACTGCCTTATCAAATTGTTGACATCACACAATGCTAGTGCTTCAAAAGCCACTACTTAGCCGATATTGGCTACGAAGAAATCGACGATAGATTGTTTTGTGTCACGTTCCATTTGGATAGCCTTAAATCAGTTCTCATATTTCATCGTACCTTCGACCCTTTTACATTATGTTTGCGCTTTGAAGAGTGGCGCGTTTCTGCTCGGAATCATGAGCGCGATTGGTCTAATCAAGCTAACTATTGCCTGCAATAGGAGATCACGAAGGGGCGTCTTGTTAAATTGTATCCGTCGTTCTTTGCAGTGAAATATGTGTAGTTTGCTTTTCCATACAAGTGCAAACGCTCAGGCACAACAATAATTTTAGACCTTTTTCGAAAACACTGAACTTGTGAAATCTTTTATTGGAGCCGGGTCAAATTCGTTACAAAGAGGAAAGCACATGGACCAAGATTGGAGTAGGGCAATATAGCAGGAGACTGCTTGGTGTGATTTTAAAACTTTTTTCAATACCAGAATTCCGGCGTTTGGCAGAACCATAGACCAGGGACGCACATAGGATTGCCTTTATTCACTGGTATCGAGAAACGATCTACTCCACGAAGTGATGGACGTGACCCTTGTTTTGACTGAAGACATTGCGCGCCTTTCATTACGTTACTACCACTAGGCTTTTCTTGCAAAATCATTCGAATAGACTGGAAAGATCTGCATGGATCCGGTCCTCTCCGGACCACAAAACCATGCAGGGAAGTGCCATGTATTAAAAGTTGGAGATTCAAAAGGGTGCTGGTCGAAAAATCCAAGATTATTTACGCTCACTTCACGTTTTAATCATTGAGTTATAGAATCGATGGATACCACTCATTTCTTCATTTCGATCCAATAATTTATGTGGGATTACACATGCGCTCGACATATCACAATCATTCGATGGCGCAGGACCTCGCGAAGTCCACTGGGTTGACGATTGCGATTCACCCTGTTCATGTTGGGTCGGGCGTGGAAGGGCCGGCAAGTTGGACTTTGTGAGTGTGTCGGCTACAAATGCATGGTGGAAAGCAAAAATCGCTCTTGCGCTGTTTTTCTAAAAGTTCGGCTCCGAACGTGCTTTGACTTGCTGAAGTGAACTTGGACTTCAAGCCCAGATGATGTAATCTTATTTCTAAGTTGCGTGCTAATGCTATCGCCATTCAAGTTCATTAATCCCCTTTTAAAACATTCGTGCGCATAGGCGAGAAACGAATGGAGGCTCGGTCGCTTGTTCTCGTGGCGATGCTTCTATTTGGTTGTGGATCGAGCAGCTGAAGCAACCACCTTCCATGGCAAGACCACAATGCATCGCGATGTGTCGAATTTGCATCAGGATGAGTATGGCTGGAAATAACCCAGCGTGACTTCTTCTTCAGAGGCTGAAGGATAGGGCTGGGAACCGTGCTGCCGGCGCCATAGGCCAACTGTGCATACCACCAAGCGGCGCCACCATTCTCTGGGGAGCATTAGCTAGTCAATGTGCGAAATGACATTCCATGAGAGTTGGCTTGTTCTAGTTCTGGCTTGACAAGGCGGATGCTTTTGCTTGCTTGAGAACATGTAATAAGTGGGCAATTCAAAAGAATTGAAGAAATGAACTTTTCAGAACTTCAAATCCTGTTGTGTTAAATTTTAATACCATAACGTAAAACTTGCTCATCAATCTAATCGCTCTCCATCTCCCTCCCTCCCTCTCTCTCTCTCTCTCTCTCTCTCTCTCTCTCTCTCTCTCTCAAGCCTCCTGTTTTACCTAAGGAGAGCGATGTGTCGGTCCCCTGCCACGTCCACCCGTTTACAACGTCCCCATACATCAAAGCCCTCCTCCACCACTTCTTCCACCTCCGCCACCGCCGCCACAGCTGCTGTTGCTGTATTCATGTATGTGATTCCATGGATGTGCAGTGATTTCTCTCTGGTTAGGCCCCAACTTGTGCGTTATCTGACTCTTGATTAGCATTGTTTGGCTGCGTTCGGATAAAAATGCAACGTCTATCACCATATCATGATCGAAAATCAGTGTAGAGATCGAATTTGTAAGATATGAACAAAGGCAATAGTACGTAGACCAATTTCGTAGGTCTCCTCTTTTCTCATTCCAAGCCAGCGCTAAATTCCGATCTTCGGTGCATGGTGAAGCATTTTTGTTTCGTGTCATGTGCAAATACGAAATTCATCATGAACTCTTGATTGGAGATTACCTTGAGGACCAAATGCGTAACAAAATGAAAACATATAGACCAACATTGAATAGGACAATAGTGTAACTTGTTGTATTCCACAACTTTTCCATACTATCAAAGAATTTGAATGTTTGTCGCGACCGCTATCTAGGGATGCACACAAATTGCCCCATCGAGAAGGGATTTCAAGAGTAATAGAGACGACCCATAAGGTAACTTCGAGCGGGAGATATTGTGCAGTTTTATTAACCTGCTAGTCTCTTCTTGGAAATCATTCAAATAGACCAAAAAAATTTGCATGGATCCAGTCCATCGCGGATCACAAAACCGCGTGGGAAGGCACGATAAATGCGCGACATCTTCACGGTAAGAGATTCAAGAGAATGCTTGCTTGTGAATTTAGTTGAATTGATGCTAACTCAAAACTCAAATTAATGAATTACGAGCTAACTACACGTTACCAATTCTTCCACTTTACTGCAGCCATTTGCGCAGGATGCTTCTTTCTTACACACTCCCACACGCACTCAGCAAATCGCGATCCTTAGGATATGGTAAGACCCCCACGAAGTACGCCGGGCCGGGGATTGCAATTCGCTGCACAGTGGAAAGCCGGGAAAACAAGAAACAGAACAACGTTTTGGTTCGGGTTGACCACAACTTGCCATTCGTAGTCAACGCACTGAACCGGGGTCAACCCACCATGAACCGGAGTCGACCCACCATGAACCGGGTGAGTGCGTTGACTACTAATGGCTAAATTGACTTAAAAAGTGAACTTGGGACTTCATACCCATATAAAGTAAAATCTCATCTCAACGCTCGCATGCCATCGCCATTCCAAACTCATAGCTCCCCCCCTCCTCTTCCTTTTTTTTAAAACCATTTCTGCGCATAGGCGAAGAAACCGGTGGAGGCTTGGTCGATCCTCGTGCTCCTGGTGATGCTCCTATTCGCGATGGTGGTGGCCGATCAAGCAGCTCGCGTGACCGCCTTTGATGCAGAGGCCACAATGTGCTCCCGTCCGTCAGGCTCGCAGCACTGCGAGTGTCCCGACACAAAGGCTCCAGAGACGGAAGGAAAGGCCCTAGGAGGGTGTCACTACCGGCACCACAGGCCGTCATTAATATTCGGCAAGTGCCAACATTATCCCCAATTTTTTGTTGCCCTGACGAATCTCACAGAGTAGTATATCCTTGACCAATACGAATCATATCCGGAATCGGGGCATTGGCCTAGCGTACCGTATCTTGGGGGCAACCCTTTGAATTTTTCAAAGACGAGAAGAGCAAAATCTAAAATTTTGTTATTAGGAGAGGACTAGACAAGATGAGATTTACATTGACCATTCTAATTTACCATCATGGCAATTATCTATTTTATTGCTATTATTATGTCGTTATTAATTTGTTATTATTTATTTTCTGACTAGAAAAAGAGCACATGTTTTCCTTGTTGAAAAAAAGGACATAAAATTAAATGTTTATAGAAAGATTCATACTATTTGGAGATTGAACTATTTAAAAAAAGAAATTAAACCAACTATTGTCCGAGAGGAAATAGTTAACTTTCTTATTTTGATAGAAATTTAATGAATCACCTTTTGATTATCGACATTACTTTTGGATTATAGTATCATTTTCTTTACATGTAAAGATATAACCCTTTTAGGGAAAAGTACCAAAATATTCCTAAACCTTTTACATTGTTACCAATTCAGTCCTAAACTTTTTAATTAGATCATTTTAATCCTAAACCTTTTTACATTGGTACAAATTCAGTCCATTCAACTAATTTAAGCCGGAAATTGCTAACGTGGCCGCCGACAATCTTATGTGGCGTCACGTGGACAAATTTTATAACTTTTTATAATTTTCTCCTTACTACCTCACCGGTCGGCCGGTCGACCATCGCCGGCCATAGGCTGGTCGGGGCGAGGGGCCCCGCGCCCTCGCCTGCAACAGGCGAGGGCGTCAGCCCCCGCCCAGATCCAAGCGAGGGCCGAAACCCTCGCCCGTTGGCCAACGAGGACTGCGCCCTCGCTCGTGGCGGGAGAGGGCGCGGCGGCCCTCCCCTAGATCCAAGGTGAGGGCGCGACAGTCTTGGCTCGTGGCGGGCGAGGGTGCGGCGGCCCTCGACCAGTTCCTCCTCGCTCCCCTTCGAGAACCCAATGCTGGGTTCTCTCAGCATTCTCGAACCCAATGCTGGGTTCTCTCAGCATTCTCGAACCGTCGTTCCTGTGGCTCTCGGAATCACCCGATAATAAGCCAGGACCATTGAAGCCGAGCTCGAGGTTATGGGTTTTGAAGGCGATCGTTCCCTCGCTGAGGATGGGCAAGTCGGCGGGTCGGCGAGAGGACGAAGAAGAACGAGAAGAAGACGAGGAGCTGCAAGATTTTTGCAGTAATTCCATGGATCAGTGGGTCAATGTAGAATCGATTAGGAAAGGCAAGAAACAGAGAGAGACCCAAAAGATAAAAACAGAGAAAAACATAAGCTTTGAAGCTTTGAGGGCCGCCGCACCCTCGCCGGCCAACGGGTGAGGGTTTCGGCCCTCGCCTGGATTTGGGTGGGGGCCGATGCCCTCGCCTGTGGCCGGTGAAGGCGCGGTGGCCCTCACCAGTGGCCGGTGAGGGCGCGGGGCCCCTCGCCCCGACCAGCTTGTGGCCGGCGATGGTTGGCCGGTCGGCCGGCGACCTCGTTGGCCAAGGGTAAGGAGAAAAGAAAAAGAAAAAAAAAAGAATTTTTTTTTTAAAACCTGAAAAAATTATAAAAAATTATAAAATTTGTCCACGTGGCGCCACATAAGACCGCCGGAGGCCACATCAGCAATTTTGGGCTTAAATTAGTTGGATAGACTGAATTGGTACAAATGTAAAAATGTATAGGACTAAAATGGTCAAATTAAAAAGTTTATGATTGAATTGGTACCAATGTAAAAGATTTAGGACTATTTTGGTACTTTTCCCACCCTTTTATGTTGGGGAAAAAATAGTTGTTAGAAAAGTGCCGTGGGTTTGTTTCATAATATAAAATAGAGACATGGAGAGAAAAAATTTTAAACTTTGTCCCAACGTGCAATATTGTCTCTATACTTTTAATTTGTTCAATATGATCCTGAATTTTAACCCAATATATAATATAGTTCTTGAACCTTTCATTTGTTGAAAGTGGTTCTTGAACTGTCGATGAATATTTAATCTAGTTCTTAAACTATATAAGAATATGCAAATGTTGTTCTCTCATAAATTTAAGTTCATGGATAATATTGGATATTTTCAATAGCCAAGGGGCTGAATTGAATATGTACCTAAAAATTCATGCACCACGTTGAGCAAATTAAAAAATTTAGGGAAGGCATGGCAAGCTTGACGGGCCAAAGTTGCCGTTTTCTCGAAAAATCTAATTGGGATCCCTCCATCCTCTGGGCTTGGGCCTCTAAAAACTTTTTTTTTTTTTTGGTAAGGTAAGAATATATAGAGCAATAACCAACTATACAAAAAACCGGCGCAAAAAACTTTCACTCATAATGCATGAGCAAAAAAGAGTGAGAGGGAGCCGATGTAAAAGAAAACAAAAACAACGGAAAACAAGGAAGCCGAAACAGACCGGCAACCAAAAGAAAACCGCCACCAGGCAAACCAAAAAACAATTGTCAGCAAGGCAGCACAACACATCAATGGGGCCGCAAACCCAGAAGGAACAACACCAATTGACCAACCCTAGCAGAAGAAGCACCACTAAGGAGAATGGGCAGGCCCACCAACAAAAAACAGAAGAGTCAAAGCCCCACCCTCGTTGAAGACGCTTGTTACGAAAGTTGTCCGGCGTGTTGCCGAAGGTCAACACTTTATTTTTAACAACTTTGACAAGTTGATTCTTCAAAGCCGAGACGTCAAGCGTTTGGCCCAGAGGTTTTTGGGCCTCTGAAAACTTCGGCCCATTAAACCCAGCAAAATGCTTTTGCTCGCTCTCCTATAAAGTATAAACCCCCCTTCCCCTCCATGGCTTAAACCCTAGCAGTCTCTCTCTCGTCACTGGGACGCCTCTTCCTTGGAACTTCCATTCCAGTCCTCAAGGTTCTCTCTCTCTCTCTCTCTGTGCAGCTGCGTATGCTGCTGGTTTCGCTCTCTTGTTGCATGGCTCGTCTCTGTTGCTTGTGTGCGAGTGTGCATGCCTTTTCTCTTTTCTTTTTTTCTTTTTTCTGTGTTGCGGTGAAATGGGAAGGGACAAAACGCACATATCGAAGGCTTCCGGGCGATTTGATCCAGGCCTGAGGAGCTCAAAAGCTGTGCCACACGAAAATCATCCATCTTCGTACGCAATCGATCCCCCTTGACGGTCCGTTCTTGGGATTCAGGGGGGATTTCGAAGAGGTCGATGTACATTTCCCCTCACGAATCTCGATACTGTCTTGTGTCTCTTTATGTTTTGTCGCGAATGGTTTTTTGTAGTGATGATTTTTGTTGTTTCTTTTGTGATATTAAGTACCCTGAGAAATCTGGGAGTGACAATGCTGAAGTGGGGTTACGATGTCTGAGGGTTTGCTCAGTTCAATTAGTACATCATCATCGGTCTCTCTTTCGGCTGGTGGTATACTGCCTGAATGCCTATTCTTTGATGAAATTTGTCTAGTCCGATGGGCCGTCTATGGGCCGTCTATGGGATCTCTTTGATCTTGAAGAGAAGGAAGAGATCTTCCGAAAATGGATACGGAACCTGGATCTGGCTCCCATGATCCGATAAATAATCAAACCCTAATTAATGTTCCCGCTATCCTATATTTTCTTGATAAAGGCATTCGACTTACAGGAAAGCAATGTTGTTTTAAAGAAATACAAAGAAAAGAGAAGAGGGTGTGGGTGTGGGTGGTTTGTATATAGCTTTTTGTATCAGTGTAAGTTTTCTTCTACTGTACTTTCGCCTACACCCTCGGCTAGAGGAAAAGTTTGAATTTCAGAGTCAATCCGCAGCTTCTCTTTGTTATGGTTTGTGAAATGCCAGTAACTTGCTCTAGTTGCATTTTGGCACTGATGCAACTCTTGGCTTGGGATTTTGATTTGGAAAATTTGGCGAAGAGTATAACCTCATGTGCATTCCACAGGTTGAATTTACAGAATTTTTTGTGATGATCTGAGGAAGGCTGTGGGTTTGCCCTGTAACTCTTATGTGGTCTTAGCTTAATATGCTGACTCTAGTTTACTTGCACAGAGGTTGCAGCTAGGAAGCTGTGGGAAGTTTGAAGAGCATGTCGAATCCAAAGGTTTTCTTCGACATATTGATTGGTAAGATGAAAGCGGGCCGGGTTGTGATGGAGCTGTTTGCTGATGTCACGCCCAAAACCGCTGAAAATTTCCGTGCTCTGTGCACCGGGGAGAAGGGGATTGGTAAATCCGGGAAACCACTGCATTACAAGGGATCGACCTTTCACCGTGTAATCCCAAGCTTCATGTGTCAAGGCGGGGATTTCACTAGGGGCAACGGAACCGGAGGGGAGTCTATATATGGAATGAAATTTGCAGATGAGAACTTCAAAATGAAACACACCGTCCCAGGAGTGCTGTCAATGGCGAATGCGGGACCCAACACCAATGGCTCTCAGTTCTTTATATGCACCGAGAAGACCCCGTGGCTTGATGGGAAGCACGTCGTGTTCGGGAAGGTTGTGGACGGGTATAGTGTGGTTAAGGAGATGGAGAGCGTGGGTTCTAATAGCGGAAGCACGAGGGAAACAGTTGTAATAGAAGACTGCGGTCAGCTATCGGAGAATTGATGGCTTGCACTGTCTAGGAAGGTGAATTTAAAATACTTGTCTAGACTGCTTATATCATTGTGGACTGATCGAAGCAAGTATTGCTCGTCAAGATAATTCAATTTCGATGGCGCAAAATGTTGTGGTTAGATTGTCGACGTTTTTGTGTGTTGGAATGATGCCTATGGCTAAATCGGTACTGAGTTATAATCTTCTAGCTGTTTTTGCTGGAAACAAGCAAAGATAGAGCTAGCATCGAGCGGTCTCTACTCATGTAGATATGCCAACGGCGGCTGCCAATCCATCCCTCGTGCCCTAAAAGCAAAAGGGGAAATAGAATGATTGCTGCAAGAAAGCAACAGGAACAGACAAAAAGTCTGGAATTGTTTATGTTATCAGACCAAGTCACTTCAACGAAAAAGCCTGAAGAGGCCTATGTAGTGGGAAAGCCAACTTTTGAGCGGACCGATAATGACGCCTCGAGAATCGAGATATTAATTTTCAAAGGGTAAGACGACAAAGAAGGCTCCCGAAAGATTCCCTGATTTTATTTCTTTTTTGGTCGAAGATTTCCCGATTCAGATGCTTCAGCATGTTCAATTCGATACGGGTAGGAAAAGCGATATTCATGCTGCGAGATGGCGGTGATGCGCATGGTTGCACTGCGGCGCTGGCGTGTGCTAGGTCCCGGCGCCGGCGGCACTTGTCCTAGGTCCCGGTCCTTTTGACTCTGAAGCCGGTCGTGTAGAAACGCTGCGATGCTGGTTTTCTCGCCTTGTCGGCGAGACCAGAGAGTCAAAGAGTGTTCAGAGCCAGAATTCTCGAAAAGCAGGGCACGCGAAGGGTCTTTGCCCTCCACCGTCCATTTGTAGTCAACATGCCAGCCGTCCTCCACCCCCCGATCCATCTTGAACCGGGTGAATCACAATAATCAAAATTGTTGGAGTAAAGTAGAGAAATTAATAATTCCTGATCAGTCCATTTCTCAATAATCAAAATTTCCGAGTGAGTGTGTCTCTAACGAGCGGTCTATTGAATGACCAAACTCGTAGATGTTGCACATTTGCAGCGCTTTCCTCCGTCGTTTGTGGTCCGTAGTGGACCGAATATATGCCAGTCTTTTGTGTCCATTTGAATGATTTCAAGAAAAGCATTTCTTCCGCTCAAAATAATCTTAAGGATCAAGTGTATCGTTTCGTAAGTAGATTCTTTCCCGATACATGTGAATAGGGAAATCTGTGTGTGTCCTTGGACATTGGTCATGCCAGATGTTCGTATTCTCGTGTAGTTTGAAAAAGGTTTAACTTTCAACAAGCGGTCTCATACTATTTTGCCCGATTCGATTTTGGTCCACATGCTTTCCCTTTGTAACGAAATTGGTCCCTAAGGTAATCTCCAATCAAGATTTCATGATAGATTTCGCATTTCCATCTAACATAAGCGGAAAATGCTAACTGTGCACTGAAGATAGATATTTAGCGCTCGTGGGGAGTAAGAAAAATTGAAATAGAGAACTACGAGTTTGGTCATGTACTTTCCTTTGTTCAGTTTCGGCTTTCGTACTTTATTCTCGATGAAATTGATCTCTAAACTCATTTTCGATCGCGATTTTGCTATGAACTTTGCATCGTTTGTCCGAATGCGGACAAACAATGTCAAAGCGTCGGATATCTGCACGTGGCATCGAAGTGGGAACGAACAAACCGATGACCCCAAGCCTGAGAACATCGGACTCGTGAGCGTTATCGTAATAGAACGAAATTGCTACTCCTCCAATTATAAACAAAGTGAAGATATCATAGTCCTAAAAAGGAGAACCCTTTATTTTAACATGACCTAAACAAATACGATTCCATCCACAAAAGATATGAAAAATATAAACCCTTGGCTATCTCTTCCACGGAGAATCTCAAGAAGCAATTGTCTATAATTTCCTCATTTTCCGTGTTTACTTTCACACGAATCAAGCGCAGAAGACTACTTATGTTTTATTTTACAATCGAAACCAGCCGTCGTTCTCAACCGTTTTCTTTCTCGTAGACATTCTTTTCGGCTGAAAAGACTAGTCTAGTAACGATTCCCACATTTTCATGGGGATCGAAACAATGCAGCTAGCTTCTCGACCAAAAAAAAAAAAAAAACAATGTGTCTATTTTTTTTTTAAAGTCAAAGAACCCTCTCAGAGAAGAATATGAAAGAGACAACATGCGCGCTATGTTGATTTAGATTGAATCGATGGTCTAATAACGCACGCAGCTAAAAAACAAACAGTACGAGTATTCATACTAACCACGACATCATATAAAACACAAGTTGAGTGGCTAACTGAAACAGAAATCCCTGCACATCCCTGGAATCACATATATGCTTGTGCTCTAATATGGTGACGGCAGCAGAGGCGGAGGTGGGGGCCGTGGCAGGAGGGCACGTTGATGGGCGGGAACGTTGTGGATGGGCGGAAGGGGAGGCGACCTACCCTTCGCTTCCCATGAGCCGGGGTGATATTGAGGTGTGCCCGAGTCCTGCAGCTGGGGAGGTGGCGGTGGGGGTACAGCCGCCGTCTCCGGACGTGGCGGAGGTGGGGGCCGTGGCTGGAGGGCACGTTGATGGGCGGGAACGTTGTGGACGGGGGAAGGGGGAGGCGACCTACCCTTCGCTTCCGATGAGCCGGGGTGATATTGAGGTGTGCCCGAGTCCTGCAGCTGGGGAGGTGGCGGCGGGGATACAGCCGCCGTCTCTGGACGTGGAGGAGGTGGGGGCCGTGGTGGGAGGGCACGTTGATGGGCGGGCACGTTGTGGACGGGCGGAGGGGGAGGCGACCTACCCCTCGCTTCCCATGAGCCGGGGTGATATTGAGGTGTGCCCGAGTCCTGCAGCTGGGGAGGTGGCGGCGGGGGTACAGCCACCGTCTCCGGACGTGGCGGAGGTGGAGGCCGTGGCTGGCGGGCACGTTGATGGGCGGGAACGTTGTGGACGGGCGGAGGAGGAGGCGACCTACCCTTCGCTTCCCATGAGCTGAGGTGATATTGAGGTGTGCCCGAGTCCTGCAGCTGGGGAGGCGGCGGCGGGGGTACAGCCGCCGTCTCCGGACTTGGCGGAGGTGGGGGCCGTGACGGTAGGGCACGTTGATGGGCGGGAACGTTGTGGATGGGCGGAGGGGGAGGCGACCTACCCTTGGCTTCCCATGAGCTGGGGTGATATTGAGGTGTGCCCGAGTCCTGCAGCTGGGGAGGCGGCGGCGTGGGCGCCTCTGGATGCGGCAGAGGCGGGGGCCCTGGTGGCGCCAGGCAACTGATGCGTTGCAGAAACAAGCATAGGATCAAGAAGAGAGCAAGCAGGAAAATACTACTGAACTGCATGGTCGATAATCAGAGCCAAAACAGCTTTGGCGTTTAATGCCTTTTTTTTGGATTAGTGTAAAATTGTCACTCGGCGGACATTGACGGGATTAGTGTAAAAATCACGGCTCTATATATAGGCTGGAACCATCATTGGGAATCGAATGGTTTTTTCTTGTAGTGCCTTTGTACTTGGCACGTGGATGCATCAGACTCCTCTTACACTTGTCGTCGATGTTGCGTTTTGATCTGTCGTTTCTTTGGATGAATTTTAAGCTGCCCCCTTGCCAGACTAAACCTCTAATCCACGTGCCGCTTCCTGATTGGGCCCGCACGCGTGCGAGTGAACTGAAAGAGCTGGCCCACCTAACATTTTCTTCACCTGGCGTAGCTCCCCTCCTTTCTTACGTGATTATATATCACCATCTCGAAGCCCTCCGTTGTCAGCTTCGTAGGGACGTAGAAAGAGGCGGAGAAGAGCAAGATGAGATGCATGGGGCTTTGCGCAATGATTCAATAAATTATAGGTTTGTGGGGCCAAAGTCCATGTCCACCTTCCGTTTTCACCTCACATGGTTAGGAAGATCCATAAAAAAAGATGAAGGAGAGAGTCAGAGTATGTGGGTATAGTCAGCGCTTCTAGTCACATGGTGGAGCAACAAGAACATATGAAGCTCCATGGACATGGGACCCTGTGCCAACTTCAAAAGACTAGTCGAGTTTTAGAGCCGTAGAATTAATAATTATATACGCGAAGCCGACAATATTGCTGTTATCGATAAATATGCAAACCTCTCTTTCCGTGCCTCCACTTGGACTTTGACTAAGCATGCGCTCTCCCACACATGCGCTTAGTCAGCCGTTATTCCTGAGAGCTAAAATAAATTCGAATATCCAGCTCAGGGTCAAAGTTTGAATGAAATTAAAGAAGAGCAGTTGTAAAGATTGGTGCTTTTCATGGCATAAAACATATCTGATCCATGAGATGTACATGTATCGGATGAGTTCATTGTCCCCTTATTGAAATGGTCCATGCAATTCAATGACATTCGAGTAGTAAAATGGTCCTCAATCTTGATTGATGATTTGGTTGATGAAATACTACCGAAACTTTGCAATGCGCACCTTGCTTGAGAATGATGCTTGTCCCATCCTGTCAATTCTTTTGAAGTATGTGTTGCTGAGTGTTTGGGTCTTGCAGAACACTTTATGTTGGAGTTTGTAAAATAAATAAGATGTGCTTTTACTTATCCCACATAAGAAATTTGGGAGGAAATGAGCCAGCTAATAAAGCATTTACTAGTGTATTTAAAGAAAAAGTTGGGTATGAACTATACCTCACCATACCCGAGTGTGGATAGGCGGTTATTAGGAGTATTTAGCACTTTGTATGCTTACATGCCCGCGGTTTAATTAACACTAACCCATTTATTTTTTATTTTGTTTCGTACTATTTTCTTATTCACCTTATTAGTTCAAAGGTTGTTTTCATTTATTAAGTATTTTTGGAAATTATGAAAATTCGAAATTTTATTTATTAATTAAATATTTTTTATTATCTTTATTATTTCGATTTTTTATATGCGTGTCTTTTCAAGACAACTTTTAGAAATTGTACTTTTTTAGTTTGCAACCTTTCCTAAAGGGTTGCGTTTGTTCATTTCGTAACTTTTTCTGAATGAATACATTTGTTTATTTTGTAACTTCTTTTAAAGGAATACCTTTGTTTATTTTGCAATCTTTTGTGAAGAGTTGCCTATCTTCTTTAAGACTAATATATAGAATCCGCTCCTATACTAGACACCCCTAAATTCCAAGAACTAATTATTAAGGACACTTCAGACCAACCCACTATTAATACTTTAATGAAACCCTCTAGTGATTCTGATAATGAATTAGTTGCTGAGGTAAACAAACTTAATTGGAGACAGTTTGCAACATTTCCTAAAGGGTTGCATTTGTTCATTTTGTAACTTTTTTTGAATGAATACATTTGTTTATTTTGCAACTTCTTTTGAAGGAATACCTTTGTTTATTTTGCAATCTTTCGCGAAGAGTTGCCTATCTTCTTTAAGACTGATATATAGAATCTGTTCCTATACTAGACACCCCTAAATTCCAAGGACTAATTATTAAGGACACTCCAGACCAACCCACTATTAATACTTTAACGAAACCCTCTAGTGATTCTGATAATGA
Source organism: Eucalyptus curtisii (assembly GCA_017140595.1). NCBI lineage: Eukaryota > Viridiplantae > Streptophyta > Magnoliopsida > Myrtales > Myrtaceae > Eucalyptus > Eucalyptus curtisii. Next base: position 14,233,280 of record CM029504.1, read on the forward strand.
ATTAGTTGCTGATGTAAACAGACTTAATTGGAGACAACTCCAAAAACTTTATTATAGTAGAGCTACCCCACCAGACATCACTCAAGAGGAATCATCGCAAAAAATACAAAATAAATACTCTCCATATGCCATTTATGAATGGAGCATAAATGGTGTTGCTGAAAGCAATATTATGAACATTTTAAATAACATGATAATGCTTGCTAATGCTTACAAAACACGGCAAGATATTTTTGATCTTGCTGTTGCTAATCTTTTAGTAGCTGAGTCACTGGACAACTAAAAGGTTGGTGGAATAACTATTTAACTGATGAACAGAGAATACAAATTCTAACTTCTTATAAGATAGACGATTTTGGACAACGCGTGGATGATGATCAAGGACATCTCATCCAAGATGCGGTTAATACTCTTATTTACTCTATTTCACAACACTTCATAGGAGACCCTTCACATATTAGAGATAGGAACCAAGATCTCCTTTCTAACATGTGATGCAAATCCTTAAGGAAATTTAGAGAATACAAAGAACTTTTTCTTCAAAGAGTTCTAGTTAGACCAGATTGCAACCGACCCTTTTGGAAAGAAAAATTCTTAATTGGTTTATCCCAAATAATAAGTGACCAAGTTAGAGATAGAATTAGAGAAGAATACAATGGTCAAATACCTTATGATTTACTTTCTTACGGAGAGATAGTGTCCTATGTTTATAGACAATGAACCCAAATGTGTAATACAATCAAATTACAAAGACAACTCAAGGAAAAACAATCTCTTATCAACAGAAGTTTGGGAGACTTCTATGCCCAATGCGACCCCTCTTATAATGAAAAAACAAAACCAAAATGTAAAGGAACTTGCTCTTCTGAGAAAGAAATAAAGAAACACCGCAACAAATCTCTACCTCAAAAAAATAGAAGAAGACACCAAAATAAGCCTCAGATTGATAACAAAATTTTTAAAGATATCAAATGTTACTCTTGCGGTAGAAAATGTCATATTTCAAAATATTGTAAGATTAATAAAAAATTGAATGACCTTCCTTTAGATGACAATATTTTATACCAGTTGAACAACATCTTTATAGAAACTAATGATACTTCTTCTGATAAACTTCTGGAAGAAGAAGGTCTTCAGATAACCTCTTCAGATTCAGATTATGAATACGCTTCTCCCGAAAAACACATTCCTGAAATAAACATGTTAACAAAAGAAGAAGAATTCTTCCTCAGCACTGCTCACAAAATAACTGACCCAGAAGCCAAAAAAAATACTTAGATAGACTACATTCTTCTATGAATATTACCACTAAGCCCAATACTTCCTACAATCTTAAAGACATCCTGAATAGAAACAAAAAACCCCAGTCCAGACCCATAAATATTAATGATCTCCAAAACGAAATAAAACAACAAAAATTAGAGATACAAACCTTGAAAGCAACACAATCAGAAATGAAACAAGAAATTTCTGATATAAAATCTCTTGTCATAAAGGGAAAGACAAAATTAGAAGACCAAAATGAAATCACTAATACTGCTGATACTTCTGACCCAGCATTTCTTCTGTTATTAACAAAAATAACATCTAGGAAATGGATAATAAATATAATGATAAAAATAATCTTATAAAGCCAAACATTATAGAGAAAATATCTTCCATACAAAAACACATAGAGAAAACCATATGCTCTACTTTACCCAATGCTTTTTGGGAAAGAAAGAAGCATATTGTTGATTTGTCTTATGAATATGATTTTTCTGAAAACAAAATACCCACAAAAGTTCGTCCTACACAGATGAACCGAGAAGTTTTAAAATTTTGCCAAACAGAAATACAATACAAGACGTCCTAAATAAAAAAACTCATAAGAAAAAGCCAGTCGCCATGGAGTTGTTCTGCTTTCTATGTCAATAAAAATGTTGAGCTAAAAAGAGGAGTTCCCAGACTAGTTATTAACTATAAACCTTTATATACAACACTTAGGTGGATAAGATATCCAATACCCAATAAAAAAGACTTGCTTAACAGATTATGTAGATAAAAAATATTTTGTTTTCCTTGTCTTTCATAAGGCAATTTATTTCTGAAATAGAATGTTCCTATAAAATATTTAAGCTCCTCTTTGGTGGTTTTGTTATAAAGTTAAAAGTGATTTTTCTATTTAGAGCATGAGTTTCAATTCCTTCATTAGTAACTGTGAAATGTTGGATCAATTGTATGAAAGGTGTTCCAAGAATCGCTTGTTGCCTCATATTTTTTACTAAAGGAAAAGATGTTCTATAAGACATTTGGTCTTTTATTATTATTATTATTATTATTATTATTATTATTATTATTATTATTATATATAGTTTTTGAATGAACGCGTATGGGATCATTTTTTCGAGTCTTCTTTTCAAAACTATAATCATCTTTTTCAATTGTTTCCTAAAGAGACCATGGAGATATACTAGAAATGTTATTTAGTATTTTCATATGAAACTTTGTTGTATCCAAGTGAATATTTGCCGGTAACTATTAGTAACATTATGGGGTAAATAAATTTTCAAAGAAAGTGTTATCACACCTCAAAGTCCAACTTAATTGCGCTATTTATTCGAAACTATATTCTTCTAACAATTTTAAGGATTTATTTCGTTCAACAATAGAGTCAGAGACAATTAAAGTCATTAATCAAGACATGGTCAAACTGGATTAGTTTGATGGAACAACTTTGCTCACGAGGGACAAGATGATGTTCTTGCTCACTGTCCTAAAAATATCCTGCATACTGGATCTTAACTTAGCGCCTATAGAAGATTTGAAGCCTCCTACCGAGAGAGAAGAACCAATTGTGGAAGCCATTGAAAGGGTTAATAAAGAGAAAAAGAAACGTGCAGATGACAAATTGCTTTGTCGTGGACACATTCCGAATACATTGTCCAATCATTTGTATGACTAATTCACTTAAATGAAATTGGGCCAGAGAACTTTGGAATGCACTGAAATTCAAATACAAGGCGGAGGAGCAAGGTACTAATAAATATCTAATCACAAAGTATTTTGATTTTAAGTTTATTGATATAAAATCCTTGTTGGAACAATTCCATGAGTTGCAAGTGCTCGTGAATAAAATTCGTGCCTTCAAGATTGATATTCCAGAAGTTTTTTAAGTTGGAGCAATTATTGCAAAATTGCCTCCAATTTGGAAAGACCATGGAAAAAAAGCTGATACACAAGTCATAGGACATCACCTTGGAGAAAATACAGAAACATCTTCGCATTGAGAAAGTGTCATGTTTTCGTGATAATTATGTTTTCTAGATTTCGAGGTGAATGCTATGAAAAGAAAACGAAAAATCGGCTAGAACTTCAATGTAAAGAACGAGCATTAATCTAAGAGAACACAAAAGAAAAAAAAGAGTTGCTGTTTTGTTTGTAGCAAAAAGGGACACTATGCCAAAAACTGCATTCATTGCAAGAGCATTTCAAAGGACAATAACATTCCAATGATGAAGGCTGATACGAATTTGGTTGAAGAAAATTATATGGCCATGATTTCAATCATGTTTTCGAACATGAAAATTTCTAAAAATAATGATGCGATGGCTATGGTTTCTAAGATTAATTCTACTTTGTTCAATTCGGTTGGTGGTTAGATTCTGAAGCAACGGTCCATGTATGCAAGGACAAATACATGTTCAAGCAATTTGAAGAGATTGTCAATTCAAGTGTTCATGAGATCTTGATAGTTAATCATGCTCTTGCAAAGGTTGCTGGCAAAGGCACGGTGGTGATAGACTTCACTTTTAAAAAGAATATTATTCTTTTTAATGTATTATTTATACCCGAAATTAGGAGGAATCCAGTTTCTATTGATTTACTTTGTAAGATGGGTTTTCAGGTTTTATTTGAATCCGACAAGGTTATCCTGTCAAAGAATAGGCTATTTTAGGAAAATATTATACTAAGGATGGCATGCATCAATTGAGTATCAATAATAAAATTACTAGTTCTGCTTATATTGTTGAGTCTCCATTATTATGGCATAGTAGGTTGGCACATATAAATATTCCTTATTTTAAAAATATGAAAAATTTAGAATTGATAAATTGCAACGGTGAATTTCATAAATGTGAAATATGTGCTAAGTATAAATTTACTAAGAAACAATTTCCTAATGTTAAAAGAAATTCAAATTTATTGAATTTGGTTTATAGTGATATATATGAATTCAATGGCATGCTAACACGTGAAGGTAAAATGTACTTTTATTACCTTTATGAATGATTGCAATAGATTTTTATATATTTATCTAATGAGGTGGAAGGATGAAATATTTACCATGTTTAAGAAATACAGGGCTGAAGTAGAAAATCAATTAGAAAGAAAAATCAAAGTTCTACGTTTAGATAGAGGTGGAGAATATTTATTAAATGAATTATTTTCATTTTGTGAAGAACATAGTATGATTCATCAAGTCTCAACACCATATATTCCACAACAAAATGGTTTGGCTGAAAGGAAAAATCAATCTCTTGGAGAAATGGTTAATTGTATGCTTTCAAATTCAAAGCTACAAATTAATCTTTGGCAAGAAGCATTGTTTACTGCATGTTATATTCATAATAGAATACATTCTAAGAAAAATGACATAACCCATTATGAAGTATGGAAAGGTAGAAAATCAAATCTATTATACCTTAACGTGTGGGGTGTTTGACATACTAACGAGTATCAAACTCCGGGAGAACAAAACTTGGACCTAAAGTTATTAAAAGTGTTTTCTTTGGATAAGCTGAAAACACTAAAATTTATAGGCTTCTTGACTGAGAGTCCAATGTCATTGTAGAATCGATGGACGTTGAATTTTTTGAGAACAAATATTCTATGGGTTCTTAAATTGTTGAAAATAATTCAAAACCTATGGAAACTCAAATAGATTTTCAAGATAAAGAAACAAATGATTCTAAAGAAATGATTGAACAGATGAGAAGTACTAGAGCTAGGAAACTAAAAGACTTAGGTTATGATTTTATTACTCATATTTTTCTTGTTGAAGGATATAGAGATGGTAAATAAATACCCTTTCATATTAAATTTAGGAGACGGTCCTAAAAGCTTTGATGATATTATGTATTCTAGAGATGTTTCTTTTTGAAAAGAAGCTGTAAATGATGAAATTGACTCAATTATGTCCAATAATACTAAAGTACTAATAGATTTACCAAAATGATCCAAGCCTATTGGGTGCAAATGGATTTTTAGAAGAAAATATCATTATAATGATTCTATTCAAGCTTTTAAGGCTAGATTTGTGGCGAAGGGGTATAAATAAAAGAAATAAATAAATTATTTTGATATTTATGCTCATATTACACGTTTAACTTTTATCAAATTCTTTTTGCTCTAATTTCCATTTATGATCTTTGTGTTCATCAAACGGATGTCAAAACCATTTTCTTAAATGGAGACTTAAATGAGGAAATTTACATGGAGCAACCTGAGGGTTTCGTTCTTCTTGGAAATGAAATGAAAGTTTGTAAATTAGTTAAGTCTCTTTATGGGCTTAAGCAAGCTCCTAAGCAGTGGCCTGAAAAGTTTAATTCAGTCATATTGTCTAATGGTTACTTCTACAATAGTGTTGATAATGCATATACTCTAAATTCACTAAAGACTATGTTGTCTTAATGTGCTTGTATGTTGATGATATGCTTATACTTGAAATGACTATAATTGAAATTATCGAGATTAAGAAGCATCTAACTTTCGTGTTTAAAATGAAGGATTTAGATGAAGTAGATACTATATTAGGTATTAAAGTTAAGAAACATAATTGAGGTTATTCTTTAGGCAATGTAATTATGTTGAAAATTTGTTAAAAAAATTTCAAGATCTCGGTTTCAAGTAAATAAGTATTTCATTTGATTCCAATATTAAGTTAAATTATAATACCGGTAGAGCGGTAGCACAACTTGAATATACAAGTGCTATAGCGTCTTTAATATATGCGATGCATTGTATTGGACCTGATATTACTTATTATGTATGCAAGTTGAGCAAATATACTAGTATTCCAAGTATAGAACATTGGAGGACTATTACCATAATTTTTTGTTATTTTAAGAGAACTTAAAATTTAGGATTGTTCTATAATAATTATCCAGCTGTATTAGAATGATAAACCGATACTAATTAGATTACAAGTGTGGGGGATTGCCATTTTATTTATGGATGGATTTTCACACTAGGTGGAGGTGTTGAAGCATATATGTATAACTCACTCAACCATGGAATCGGAATTTGCTGTTTTAGCGGCAACCGGGAAAGATGCTGAATGGATTAGGAATTTGTTGTTGGATATCAAAATATAATCTAGTTCTATGCCTCATATTTCTATCTATTGTGATAATTAGACCACTTTGCCAAGAGCTTATAATAACACCTATAATGGTAAGTCTAGACATACTAGTCTACGACATGAATATTTGAGACAATTGATTAAAGATGGAACCATAACAATTATCTACATGAGGTCAAGTAGTAATCTAGTCGATCCCTTCACAAATGCTTCACCAAGAGACATGGTAATAATAACCTCACAAGAAATGGGGCTGAAGCCTTTTAATTGAAATCACCAGTAATGGTAACCTGACCTATTTCTAGAACATCACTAGTTATAAGATTGAGTAAGAACATATTACTGGATGTGATTGTTTGATACTGACGTAACCTTGATATAAGAAATTAGTATTGTCTGTTACATTTTGAAAGTCGAATTGAATTTTTAACAAAGTATAGTATAAATTCGTAATGTGTAATAGTAATAAAAATACATGGTAGATACTTCACCTATATAAGCTTAGAAGTAATGCCGCTTATTATGAAAGTTAGGGTTACTTTTTAGAGAGCTCATGAAACATGATCAAACACAAGGCTATAGTAGTGTGTTAATATATATACAAATTTAAAGCCGAGCTACTTGTTACTTTAATAGAGTTTTAAAATACTTGCACTAAGTAAGAGTTTATCTCAAAAGAGACATTTATCTATGCATATTAATCTCACTGAAATTTTGGCTATATTGTTTTAAATTTTTTATTTTTTGAAATATTTGTTTTACAAACAAAGTTGGGGATTGTTAGATGTTTGTTTGTAAAACAAATAAAGTGCACTTTTACTTGTCTCACGTAGGAAAGTTGGAAAGAAATGGGCTAGTTAATAAGTGCGAGCATTTTCTAGTGTGTTTAAAGAAAAGATTGAATGTGGGCTAGACCTCACTATTTTTGCGTGTGGATGTGCGAATAGTTGCACGATTATTGGAAGCACTTAACACTTTACATGTTTGCGTGCCTATGGTTTAATTAGAATTAACCTATTTATTTTTTATTTTATTTCTTACGGCTTTCTTATTAACCTTTGTCGGGTTCAAAGGTTGTTTTTGTTTATTAAGTTTTTTTGGAAATTATGAAAATTCGAAATTTATTCATTAAAGAAATATTATTTTTTATTATCTTTTTTATTCTGAATTTTTATATATGTGTTTTTTGAAGACAATTTTTGAAAATTATACTCATTCAGTTTGCAACCTTTTTCGAAATGTTACATTTGTTTATTTTGCAACTTCTTTCGAATGGATACATTTGTTCATTTTCCCACTTCTTTCGAAGGAATACCTTTGTTTATTTTGCAATTTTTCGCGAAGAGTTGCCTTTATTCTTCAAGACTGATTTGTGTGTGTGTGTGTGTGTGTGTGTTAGTTTTTGGATGAATGAGTATGAAATGATTTTTTCGAGTCTTCTTTTCAAAACTACAACCATCCTTTTCAATTGTTTTCAATAGAGACCCTTAAAATATATTAGAATTGCTATCTAGCATTCTCATTTTAGACTTTTTTGTATCTTGAATAATATTTGTCAATGATCATTAGCAATATCGTGGGGCAAATAAATCCTTACAAAAAGTGATATCACGTCTCAAAGTCTAAATTGATTGCTCTATTAATTTGAAACCATATTTTTCTAACAATTTATCACTTGCACTAGTTATAGTAGCTTGTAAATGAGGTGGCTCATGAAGCAATGGAGGGACGCAAAGAGCGACTGTTTAGATAACCTGGAAGCAGGATTCACCCTGAAACGGAACCCAAACTATCAATCCTCGTTTTGGGACCAAGGAAAAGTCTTTCATTCATATGATGAGAGTTCCTAAGGCATGGATGGTTCTTTTTATGTCCCTTCTTGATGACCTTCACTAACTTTCCAAATCCCTAAGACACTGGGATTCATTTCATAGCTCTTTTGACCCTTTTAATTATTCCTTCGATTTCAAGCACGAGATGATTGAAAACGGCTTAGTTTCTCCCTTTGCAGATAGACTAGTAAGTGCGAGCCAAGCTTCCACATGGAATTTTCCATCTTAGGGGAAAAATTCTAGTTTCCGAATTACTTTCCTAGTTGGGAAAATTTATTAAAATCTATTGCAATTGTGTCAATTCAGTCATATACTTTTTTTTGTCAATTCAATCTTAAACTCTTTGCATTTGTGTCAATTTAGTCCATCCAGCTGGTGCCGATGTGACAATTTTTTTATTTTTAAAATTTTTTTCTCTCTTTCTTTTTGTTTTTTTCTTTCCTAAAGTTCCTCTAGCTAGTTGCTACCAGAGGCTAAGGCCAATGAGGTCAACCTTGCCGTTGCTGGGTTGGGCAAGCTTGAGATCGACCTCGCCGTCGCTAGCCTAGCCCAACCTAACAACGGCAAGGGCGAGGCCTCACTAGGGGTGGTCAACGAGGTCAACCTCACCACGAGAGGAAGAAGAAAAGAAAAAACAAAAAGATATATATATTATCATGTCAATGTTAACTGGCCAAAATTGGCTGAATAGACTAAATTAGCATAAATGAAAAATGTTTTTGATTGGATTGGTAAAAAAAAGTTAGGACCAAATTAGCATAATTGTAATAGGTTGAAGATTGTTCTTCTCGATTGGGTGCGAGCTTGAAGGATTCGAGCACTTGATGCCCTACTTTTCGGGGAACGATTTACTAGTCTTAAGAGTAGAACCGAGTGCAGGCTGCAAAGTCATTTTGTTTTGTCCTCCTCCACACAGCCCATAATAGGTGGTAGCCTCCAAGCTTAAGTGTGGGGATTAACAAGCTCAACTGATTTCATCTCCTCGGTTGCCAATTTAACACTAGCAAGGCCTCCGATCCATCAGTCACCTCACACCGCCACTGACTTCCCATCATTGATCTGTCATAGCGAGCCTGTCTTCATTACATCTCTCCCACCAATACAATCTCCCAACCCCAGGAAAGAATAACATGAACTGAAGAAGTATAGACCTTTCAAAATCTGCATCCAATAATCATCAAGATTTGTCTGAGCTTTCCAAGCAAGCTTGACCAACAAGGCTTCACTAAGAAACCGAGATGGTCCAGCAAGCACACTATTTTTTAGATTAAGGACTAATGGCGGTTTGATTTATGACTTAATGCGTGATTCAAATCAATGTTTGACTACTTGAATGATAGAAATCCATAGGGTCCCAACGCCTTAAGCGCTTTAATTTGGAATGCAGCTTCATTAAATTCCTCACGTTATGTATTACAAACATGAAGAGTATAAAAATCACTTTTTTAATCATCGTGAAATATTTTAATAATTAAAAAGAAGAAATTATCATGAATTTTTAAAGAAAGGAAGACAATAAGTAACGAAAGAGTGGCAATGCAATTTGCACCACATATTTTACCAAGGACACCGGACAACTTGCTTGTCCGGTCTAGTAGGATATCAAGAAGGATCCCCTTCGGTGAAAATTGTATTCTAATATGCTTGTATGATCTCAGAATTTACAGATGAAAGAAAAATCATGTCTTTCCCTGAGCTTGAATAGCTCGACAAAAACTCACAAAAGAACAGTGAAAATTAATGGAGAAAAAACGAATGCTAGCTAATAATTTCCTCAAGCCGAGACTAAGTAATCGAGGATCTAGGCAACGCCATGCACGGCAAGGCGTCGGAGGAGAAGAGGACGGGCACAAGGAGAGGGCAGCTGTCGAGGTTGCAATTAGAGGGAAAGCAGCCAATGATGAGGATAGAGTTGTGAACAAGAGGGTCGGCAAGCAAGAGCCTATGCTCAAGAGCTTGAGTTGCGAGAGGGCGAGGTATTGAGGAACAACGTTGTAGAGGAGAGAGAGAGAGAGAGAGAGAGAGAGACAGGGAGAGGGAGGAAGGGTCCTTAGGGAGGCTACAGCCTGTGCTCAGTGATACCGTATTTGCTTCATTTCTCCTATCTTGTATCTTCCGGTTGCCAATCGCATCTCGTGGTCAAAAAGGCACCGTTATTGACAAGGTATCTGTCTTAAACATTACCTTTCAAAAATTGGGTATTTGTGAATCTGCCATCTTATAAGTAACATAATTGTCTTCCCTTCCAAAATTCTCTTGGTAAAACCTATGTATAGCCTTGAATAAATGCGCCACCAAAATCATATTTTACTTTATCCACCAATTACCATCTTGAAAAAATTTCAGAAGCGATACACATTACACATTGCTACATGCATGCTACTTGTACGTGAAACGAAAGTCAAAATCAGAGCAATAGTTGCGGCAGGATGATATGCAACCAAATTTAATGAACTTATGAGAAGTATCTAATGCAACGCGGGTAAAGGATAATCATAGAAGCAGCTCGTAAAAATTGAAGCCTGCCCCTTGTCAACGTTAAGCATCCCCTCTATGGCGTGTTCGGTAAACAGTAGATTATAGGGGTTTAGTACACGGGGTGCGTTCAGCAATGGCATGTTTAATAGATGATAAGAAAGCCATTCATTTGAAGTAAAAGAACCTGCAAGATTGGACACAGGATATTGGTTATTCATTTAAGCAGGAACAGCGCTCATGGACAGATTGTTGATGCTCCTTCTGACAGAGAATGTGGCGCAATATCAATTCAAGCTCGACAGTAATGCTCGCAGAAGTTACTGTCTACGAGAGTGTGAAATCATCATTCAGGCTTCCAAAATGTTATCTGTTTGACCAGGAACACATTCCCCTCGCGCCAACTGATTTGCACCACCAAACGAAATATCTACAGGAGTGTAAGAGCTTTCTTTTCAGTCCCCAGACTGAAGATTACTCGGGCTTCTGAAACTTTCCATGGACCCACACTCTGCACATGCTCTTCCCACTTCGTCGATTCAGCGACTTAATACAACAGTATTCAAGCTCAAGCTGCAATATGCAAAAGTCAACATGAGGAATTTTCGTAAACAGATTTGCTAACACAAGGCTAAATATAACATACTGCGACAGAAGATTTCGGACAAGTTTTCCCAAACTTCAAAAAGCAGCTAGGGACTCCAAAAGTCCTTTCGGTGAAAGCTTTAACGTTTGCTAAAATTATTTTAAAGCTCTGTGAGCCCAAGGCCTACCTTTTCGAAAAGCAAAGTCCAAGGCAACTACCTACCTGCTTACAGAGAAAGAACTTTGAAAGTTCAAAGCTGCCTTTTCAAAGTTCTCCTGCAATCGCTATAGAGTCGAGCATTTTGGCATTCTTCATGCATAAAGAGACAAATACGAAACAGAAAAGAGAAAAGAAGAGAATCTTCAAATAGACAGACGCCAAAAGAGCTGGGGTAGTCACAACACTAAACTTCACTTAGATCACTGATCAGCAGTCAACCTACGATGCACTTGAGCTTCTCTTTTTCTCATGACATGTAATATTTTTATATATTGCCTATGAAACTTGCAGATGGTGCTATAACCCAGCATTAAAATTAAATTTCTACCTCAATGAAGCCTGCACAAACGAAAAGGTCCCGGACAATCTCTAAGGAGAAAAAGTAAGATCGAGTTGCATCTGATCTCATGTACTCTCGGAACCCCACTCGTTTTCCCGATTCAAATCGAAGCATAGTCATGTCATAAAGGCCTGAAATCCATCGCACCCAGACATGTTGAAGTTAATAATAGAACTCCACCATGACTTACAATCAAATTCAAGAAACAAACAATATACAAATCAATATCAACCCAAGACACAATAATTTAACGCCGCATAGGCATGTCCCTTACCATAGTCTCTAAATAATAGCAATCCACCAGGCTTTAGAACACAGAAGCACTCGGCAAGGGCCTTTGGCATCATCTGAAATGGTATGGCGGATAGAGTGAATATCTACAAGACACAGAACGAAATCAGACGGTGACTTTCATTATATGTGAAATGGTTCATTGAATGAGATGAAAAATGGAGGATGCCAATGTAAGCATCAATCAAAATCCGTAATGCCATATTATTGCCATATACAGTGACTGAGACATGCAAATGTTTGAACAACTAAGTTCGGCATCTTTATCGCAATATGGAAATTCAAATGCTACTTTTTTGCACAGACTAGCATATGAGATTAAGTCAAATCCTCCACGAGACATCATGCAAGCACTGCAAATGTTTGGAAAGTTTTGATATCCCTCCCTGAAAAGGAAAAAGAAAATGAAGTTGTGCAGGAAAGTATGCGTACCAAGGTAATGAAGTCCACACCTCCAAGACAAGAGCTATCTTTGGACATATCGAAACCCCTCAAGGGCGATTCAACTTTCTCTTCACCTTCCGAAGAGGAAAAAAAGTCAACTTACATTTTGCATCTCTATATCAAGTTCTAAACAAATGGTAGGAACTTAGGCGACTAAGAAACCAAGGAAACCTGAAGAGCAACAATTCTGGTGCAGAGAAGTCTCTCGACAGGGACCACAAGCCAACCACATTGGGAAACCATGGAGAGCGAAGTCGCAAAGGAACGGACAAAAGCGACGCTCGATCGAGGCCACATTCGACGCGTCGAGCATCTCCTTCGCGTACTCAAGAGCTTCGCCGCTACAATCGCAAGCATACACGACGACATCCTCATTCCCACTACAAGAACAGCACAATCCATATGTCATAACATAATCATGGCAATCTCCATTTCTAAGTCCTAAAAATCGCAACTTAAATCATCACACACGGGAGCAATTCACCGTCTCAAAAGGAAGGGGGGGTCGGGTCAGAAAACCGAGTCGAAATTTACCGCAAAATGGGAAGAACCGTGCTGCCATTGCCGCATCCCACCTCCAAAACCCTCGGATTCTTCTTCCCGCGGGAAACGAGCTCGGGGAACTCCTTCAACAAGTACCTCCTCTCCTGCACACAACAAACACGAAATCCTTCACGATCCGGGTGAGGCCGAGACCGGAGACGAGCCGCGCTCAAAGGGGGACTAAAAACAATCGAAAGGGGCGAAGTCTCGGGACATGGGTAAGGAAGAAGAAAAGCGCCGAGGACCTTGAAGAACTTGCCGGTGTGGTGGCGGGCGTGGAAGCCGCCCCAAGCGGCGGCGACGTCTGGCGGCGGAGGAGCCGGCGCGGCGGGCGGCGGGAACGGGAGAAGGTGGTGCCGGAGGGAAGGGTCGGATTCGACGTCGTTTCGGAGGTCGTCCCAGTGGAAGTCCTTGGAGAAGTACTCCGCTTCCGCCTCGCTCATTTCTCGCCTCGATCGCAGACGGACGAGGAAGCGCAGAAAAGGGCTCTGCTTGGATTTTACAGACAAACGCAGAAACCTCGGACCAGCTTACTGTTTGTAAATTAAATATTGATTGGATCCAAGTGATGTTAGTAGAAAAATGCGAGACATTCATTTTTTGTCCGGCAACTTACAAAGTCGATTATCAAAATTCAACATTAATTTATAACTGGCAAAAATTTATTTAATTCTACTTCCTCATCAAACATGAAATCTAATTACATTTCGAGACCAAACTCAAAAGGAAAGTCATTGAATGGACAGAATCCCATCCATGTTATGACTTTTGTCTCCCTAATTTTATTTTTACTCGTTCAAGACTGAACTCTTGACTAACATTTTTTTGATCGAGAATAACTCCAGATACATGCCATTTGTTTATCCTGTGAAAATGTAAATTCTCTCTAAGTGCTGAATATGGCAGCTTGTACAAACAAGCATTTTGTAATTATAGTGCCCCACACGACTTTTAGGAAGCTGCCTCGTTCGGTCTAGAAGTGCTGTAATTTTGAAACATGTACAACAGAACGTAAATCAGCTTAAATCGGCTGACACGGCTAGAATTCAGACATAGCTATATCTAACCAGCTTGTGTCGGTTCGATTTAAACAAGAGTGGACTTCCATGTCTCAAACCACGCAGCCGAGTCTTCTTACGTACCCCGAATGGGAGATACCGCATAAATGAGAGGACCCCGCCCCCAAACGGCAGAAGATATATACCCCGTCCAACAAAGGCTGTAGATAAGTAAGGCAGGCACTCTTCAAAATCACTACATCAGTTGCATTTGGAAATAAAATGACAAATGCAAAAAAAGGGCATGAGACAAACAACGAGCTGCTTCAGGTACAAGGCCGATTACTATACCAGACATCGAGGATCAACTCGATGTCATTGTAGACAAGCACCTCACTGCACTGCACACCACTACTACTTCACCTCGTCATCTCCAGCCAAAGACAATGATTCACGTGCTCAGATCGACCTTCGGAACAGAAATTGCGTACGACACAATGGTGCAATAAATCAGCTGTAGCTCCCAACTACCTTCAGATATTACAAGCAATAGACATCAACTCCACACTGTGGTAGCGTTGGGCATAGTGTCTTCACCTTACGTGCTTGGTTTGGGCAATCCAGCAGACATGACATATTCAAGTCCACAGCAGAAAGGTACTTGTAATAAACATATGAAGCCAATGATGTAGGCACAAAAGAACGGAAATAAAAAAACTTAAACCTGCATCTAAAATTAGGGACCATACAAGTCCCGATGATGATGATAAGCAACATTTTCAGATACGACTAGCAGCAAGGCGTCCTACAAAATGCTCAAAGAACTCATTGACGTCGAACTTTATCATGAAAAGAGCTGGAAGGCATGAAAAGCAAGGTTATAAAAGGATAATTCAATAATATGTACTAGAAAGTGAGGCTATAAGAGGATTCTTTGATAATATGCACAAAGAAGGCGGCCCACCGTACAATCACGTCAAATGTGTAAAACTTAGAGCAGCATCAGCTTTGCCTATGTAAAGAGTGATGAGGGGTTGGGATCTGTACAGATTAAGTAGAAATTATAAGCCAGATAGGATAAACACAGCCTACGATTTCCAGTACCTCATGCAAAAAGAACCTATCACCTAGATATACCCAACACAGTATAGTGCTCATCAAGCTCCCAAAGTCAACACCTTATCCGGAGAAAATCAATATGTGCACTGTTCTAAGTTGATCCCGAGAAAATCCCATAGGTTGTCAATCTGTCAGATATTGGCCCCAGGCTGTACCATGAAATGACTCGCAACTGAAGATTCAACCCCAGCGCGAAACCCACTCAAAGGTGATGGGCCACGCAAAGGTGATGGCAACTTACCAGAAGAATTGCCTTTCATGGTGTTGTTCTTCGCATCAACCAGAAACGAACCAACAATAACCTGGACGACCAATTTGCCATCAAATAAGGTGGTGTCTGGTTGCATTTACACATTTCAATAGCTAAAAAACAGATAATTATACCTGCACTGGGCCTGCAGCTAACAAGGGTCCACCAACTCCTCCGCCAATAATCTGACCATCGGTACTGGATAAACACACACTCAACCCACCAGTCCTACCTCCAAGCTCAGTAAGCACATAGGATCCAGAAAGTGTAATTATCTCAAACCGTCCCTAAAGCAGAAGATAGTAGGAACTTATCAAAAGATTTAACAGACTTGATTTTGTAAAAAAAAAAACATGAAGCAATTGTATCTCTTTATAAGATCAACATTAAGAATGGTATGACCTAGAATTGTTGTATGCACAGCATCAAGACTCAAGAACTTCCTACATTCACTCTTATTAGGAAAAGGAGATTATCCTCTAGATGCAGAGTTCCTAACACTGCTGCATAGTATTGATAAGACCATACACCATTGAACCCTGATCTCTTGGACGAATAATACAGCCAAGAAGCTAAGAAGGTTGCAAATTAATTTTTATTGACCAACTACAAATTTCCTTTTGTAATTCCAAAAGTAAATTCTCATATCAAATAATAGCATAAATTAATGTATTTTATATCACTAGACTAGTTTCTGGAAATAGTGCTAAAACTCAGATGCCAGTGTTAAATATCAATATCCACTAAAATAGCAAAATACAAAACATTGTGAGGCCCCTGTGAAAATCCCCACTAGTTTGGTACACCCAAATGTCTTCATCAAAGCTCCAAAACCACAAATGAACAGTAAAGCAGGAAGCTAAGATTACTGACAATGCCGATGTTCTGATAAATCTTTCTGACATGAATAACTTTACGATGAACTTGACCTTGACAAAGCAATATATGACAATCTCATGGAAAGATAATACTTCATTTGCTTCCTTCTCTTTCACATTTTCTGACATGCTGTACATCTCGATTGAGTTACCAACACAAAGAAGCTATAATAGTATGATACAGGGAGTAAAACACCCTAAAGTCATTTTATTTCCCAGGGTTATGAAAAGAATAGGTAGCATAAGAAACACAATTACATCCCTCGGAAGTCATGTATTAACCAGATTAGATGATAAGACCAACGCAAGTAATTGCTTTATCCTTACTGAGACTAAAATCAGATGCCTATACCTCATACGTAATATTGCCCCCTGATGTAGCAGGTTGGCGAAGAGATGCATTAGATATTGAACCAGATGCTGACAGGATACAGATCTCGCGCTTATTTTGCTGCATGAAGAGCATAATTTTCTGGGCAACATCCTATTGCATAAGATAAGAAAATTAAAATTGTCAAGATATTAAATAGGTGCAAAGCAAAAGGTAAAATATTTTATCGGAAATTATTCTCAATTGCACATACAAGAACGACAGCATAACAGCCAGAGGCAAATGAAAAAATCTTGTCAGAATCTGAGGCATACTGCATCATCAAGAGATAGCATATGACATCTAGGAATAACCATCTTGCACTTTTAAAGGTTAAGATATACATTTATGAATAGAGCAGATAAATTTGGTTGAAAACAATGAAATAATGATTTGTTCTATTCAGTAAATCAGGTTTACAAGAAAATTCAAAAGGTAGCATCACAAAATGAAGATACCCAAAATTTTGTCCCCTTTTCAATTGCAGCAAGGTAATTTACATCTAGTCAGTAATTATATATCACAAACTCAATCATGGCCATCAAAAGTACCTTATGTTTGTTGGAACTTCAGCAAAAGCATAGTTCCCTTAGAATGAAGATTTTTGGACAATCAGTTAGCATTTGTTTTTGTTGAAAGATGAACTAAGAGTCATCACCACCAGATATACATATAGGCAGTAGACAAAGACGACAAACACTGTGTTCTTAGAAAGGAATTATACTGAATATGGTCTTAACATCACTGCCCAAAAGTAGAAGATGGGTGTCAACTTAGTGTTCCATCCAGACTAAGATGCGGTGCATAAGCTAGTAATATGAGTATTGCTCTTTTTTATTGTTGTGGCAAGAAAAAATTAATAATTGATGATGGTAAAAATATTTAATATGTTTCATTTCTGACTTCTTATAAAGCAGGTTTAGACAATGACCAGAACCCAAAAACATTTTTGATGTAGAGACCCATCTGAAACATCATATAATAACAGATCCTTACCTTCCGAATTCCTTCACATGCATACCAAGGAGGATCCATTTTGTTTAACCAAATGTCCAGTTTTACCACTAGCATGAACAGAGAATGAAAACAGGCTATGCGGAGTAATTGACAAGTATCTATTCACAGCCAAGCAAAAGGCAGCAGTCTAGTAAGAACGTACATAATAAGAGCAAAGTATATTGCGTATCTCGAACAATCTTTCATCATCTTTATAAGCACCAGGTAGAAAATGCCAATATACAGCAGAAATAACGCACGTGCACCCTTGCTTACTGAATGTTGGTGGTAGCAATGTATGAAGAGGCATCAGTTAATCAACAACAGAGACTTCATCTCAATGTACTAATCATTTTTCAGTTGACATTACAGTGACAGAGAACCTTCTAGCCCCACTCTTCAGATCTTAATTACATGGGATGACACTTCCATTTAAGCACACTTCATACCACAAGTCATCGCCATATGAAAAGCATCGATGAAACTTTCTTAATATGGAATATCATGAAATATTACTTACACATACTCCAGAAAACACACTCGTGCAAGGAATCAAACTATAGACACAAAAATTGGATGTCCTCACTTTAAATAGAAAAGGTAGAATTTTAATTCAAGAAACTATAAGCACTCCGAATAATATAGCGACATTTTTGCAGAGTATGACAAAAAAAAAAATTTAAAAAGCTTCAGATTTTAGAGAATCTATACTTCGCCAGCAGCTACAGTGATAACATGTGGAATAAACCCTTGTCCAGCATTTCCTCCTGCATTAAGAAAGAAGACCTTGAAGTAGCAGCATGATATCGTAAAATATGACAAGTGCCAGCAACCAAAATATAGAAAAAGAAATTAAAATCTTCTGGCTCAAAAGTAAATAAAAAATAAAAAGGATATACGGAAATGGGAAAGATACTGAGATTTCTTGAATGCAAGCTCACTTGAACAAGGTGCATTCTAATTTTCTAGGAAAAAACGTGAAAAAGTCATTCTACAGAAAAGAGAGAATTTTGTTATCTGCAGAACTAAGTTACATGATATTTATTTATTTATTTTCTTCTACAAGATTATCTACAAAAGTCCTTCTCACTATTTCTAGGCCAAGAAAAAACCTAAAATTCAACAATATCTCGCATTTGAAATGCCAAAAAACCGAAAATTGCTCGACAATCTCATCCGCACAGAATCCCGAACTATCATTGATCAGCGAACTTCCTCATTTGGAAAGCCGACCTGCTTGGCTAAACATATAGATATACAAAACTAAAACAGTGCCTGCAAACATCTCATAGACAGCCTTGGATGATCTCGACGTTTAAGCAGTGTAAGTTTCAGTGTTGCAGCTCTTCTGTGGCCTTTCTCTAAAGGTACATTTAGCCACCTGAGTCCCCTCCGAGAGAAATCCACGGAAAGATGCAGCGAAAAAAAGAGCGACAATTCCACAATGAAGAAACCAAGTCGAGGCGAAAATAGCACGCAGTACGCACTCCTGCGACGAATGACTACCAGAAAATGAGCTGATAAACCTAAGAACTTCACACGTAATCACCACAACAAGCTCGTGCGCGCGAGCGAGCGCGAGAGAGGAATCCAGCGGGACCGAATCGAGCAACGATCGCCAATTCGACGAATTCGCGACCGGAAATTCCCCACCGAGAATGCGACGGAACCGAACGTACCGAGAGCGAGCGACTGCGACTTCTTCGACGAGCCGGAGTACGGACCGGGCGAAGGCGAGGAGCCGACCAATCCCCCGCGCTCCTTCCGCTCCTTGTACGAGGAGGAGGACCCCGCCGCCTTCTTCGCGGCCAGCGCCTGCTCCGGCGTCCCGTACTTCCTCGGCCGCCCGCGCTTCCGCTTCGCGGGGCCCAGCGGCGGCGACGCGGCGGCCGAGGGCACCGAGTGGGGGTACAGCACCGGGGGCCCCGCTCCCCCGTCGGAGGAGGTGGAGGCGGAGACGGGCGGGAGGAGGCCGTTGGTCGGCGACTGCGCGGCGGCCGGAGGAACAACGGCGGCGGCGGCGGCGGAGGAGGGCTGGTGGTGGTGGTGGTAGAAGGAGGCGAGCTGATTGTCGTTGGGCTCCATGGAGGAGAGAGAGAGAGAGAGACTCGGAGGAGTTTCCGGCCGTTGGATTTTTTTTGCGATTCTCCGAAAAAAAATTGTTAAAATATCTGGAGGAAATCGGTATTCTCGAGTTTTGTTTCGGATGGTGAGTTTCCGGCCGTTGGATCTGGGCTGAGCTGGCATTTCCGGTTGCGATTCTCCGATTTCTTTACGTTTGTTTTTATTTCCGTTCTCTCGCCGCAATTCCAAATGGATGATGACTCGACGGGTCGGATGATCGGGGCGCCGGTTTCGGGCGGGTCGGGTCGCGGAAATCGATGAAAAGTAAATCCAAGTGCTGTTGCGTCTGAATGTGTGTCTGACCATATGTTCCATTTTGTGGGGAATGCCTTCCATCCAGTTGTCCAATTCAAACTATTAGGGGCGGCAAAAGGTCGGGAAAAATTGCCAAACACGGTTTAAACTTATTATATTTGTATTAGTGGATTTAAACATTTTAATGATTTGTTAATATAATAATTTTGATCAATTTTAGTTAGAATGTAAATACTAAGCATTTTACATGATAAGGCCAACACTAACAAATGTAATTTTTACAATTTTTACGATTTTTTTCTTTCCCTTTTCTTTTTTCCAGTGGTTGGTAAGGGTCCGGCTTGCCTAGGCAAGGGTCATCTTCGCCGCCATAGGCCAAGGTTAGCCTCACCCGGGTGAGTGCTGACTCTCATTGAGTCTCCCCTAGGCAAGTTTGAAGATGGCAAGTCCAACCCTTGCCTTGACCGAGGGGAGGCTTGCTAGGCCTCGCCACCATTTGGCGAGGAAGGCTCACTGGCCATAGCCTTAGTCGACAACTAGCCAAAAAAAAAAGAGGAAAAAAATTCAAAAAAGTTATTTAATAATAATTCATGTCAAAGTCAAGCATAAAATAGTTGACATCCATATCAATGATTTATAAGTAAAATTGGTCAGATGAAAATATTGAAAATTTGTCAAACTATAATTTTAGGGTTGAATTGATATAAGTAGAACAATCTTAATATTTTATTGATAATCTTTGAAAGGTTGCTTTACAAATAACTTGACCGTATACAAAAATCTTAATACCCTTATTCTTCCGCCGACACTAGAAAAAAAAATCCTAAAAAATTCAAGGACCCAAGATAAGATCTTTTATTAGAATATTTTACGCATATGACCTTCTATGTTAACGGTCGGCACTGAGTCAACAATTCCCATCACAGAACACGAACTATAAGAGCTCAAATAAAAAATAAATAAATAAAACTAAGTAGACGGACTAAATGCGAACATTCCTTCAACTACAAGTACCCAAAGTGCAAAAAGTTCCCCCCCAAAAACTTATAAAAACACGAACGTGGGCATGACCTTCGGAAACCGCAGACGAATAGAAAAAAAGAGGAAGAAAACCGAACGTTCGCATCCTCCGATTGGTCAACCGCATGTTCCACTTTCGTTTGAACTTTTCGGAACTTCCTAAACTCCACCAAGAGCGACACCTGCAACTATCCGATTGGGCGTTGCGACCGAGCGACGGTTGTTTCGGTTATGCCGAGGGAACATCCGCCGTTTTCATAACGCAACCCACGTCCCACTTTCTCCCCCCATGTCTCTGCACTTCCGGTAGCCTCTCTCCCTCCCTCCCTCCCTCTGTTTCTCTCTGTTTCGATGGCGTTCTGACATCATCGTCCAACGATGGGTTTTCAGGGGAATTTTGCTGGGTTCGCCATGGAAGATCGCCTGGACAAGCCGAGCGATAAGGTCACGCTGATGGGACAAGGTCCGAAATATGTTCAACGCGTATGCATCGGTTCAAAAAAGCGACTTTGTCCCCCTTTTCGTTCTTTGTTCTTCCGCGTTTGCTTTTCGCGATCTGTGGAGCGGACACTGTACTCTGATTCTTGTTTTTTCCTATTTATTCTGCAGACGAGCATGGCCATGGAAACGAAAAGCGTATGCAGATTCTCGCCGATGATGGGGATTTCTCCTTGCTGGAGCGGGCTTCCCGGGGACTCTCCACCCGGCCCTTCGACAAGCCTCTCCCATGCTTCGGTTGCGGCGTCGGTTGGTTCTCGTAAGTTCTTGTGATTCTATGTCAGCCATTTTTCGCAGCACCCGTTTGCCAAACATCGGCAAGATTGTAATCAATTGGCCTTGGGACTACCGGTCTCTGAATTAGACAGTGATTACGGGATTTGCGACCCATCGGACCTCGTCCTCATACACCGTCGGGCCGCCTGAAGAGCGAAATGGAGGGGGTTGAGCAAGCAATTCCCTTCTTAGGCTTGGTCTGCCTAGGCATGCCTTAGGATTAGTCAATTTGATGTCTAGAATTCATTATTTTGTAGTCAAGGTGAGCCTCTGCAAGAAATTTTAGGCTTAGACGGGCTGGCCCAAGCCAGTTATGTTGATCAGGCCTACTTCGAGTATGACTAGAACTGTCTTGTTGCCATCTTTAAACAGGGGTGATTGGTTCTTGAGTTGGGCTTAGAATTGGGGATCGACTAGTCTGGTGTGATTTAGGGTCATTTTCTTTACTCTTTAAAAGAAAAGGAATTTAAAAAAAAAACATATTGGTCCAATCCGATCCAATTTGGACTAAATGATTTCTGCATTTGAAATCGGGAACTATCTAAAATCAGTCGGTCTAATTTGATTCTTGAGTCAGTTTGGTTCGTTCCCGTGTATATTACTTCCTTTTAAGTCATAAGATTCAAATAGGAGGAGGAACATCTTAGTATATTAAAATTGGGAGGCTGACAAATGATTGACCCCACATGAGGGAGAGTAGCAATGAAGTGCTGCTACTCTCACCTGTACCTACTCCTGCTTTCTACTATCTACTTCAACTTTCATGATACAACAATATACGACTACGATATATTGTGTGAGAATACAACTTAACCTCTACGCATTGCATTGAAAATATAATTATTCACACTCAACTTTTATCTAATGTGCATATATTGTTAATTTCTCAGGGAAGTATCAATAAAGCAAGTTTCACACTAATTGTACTTGTGCCAAACTTGTGTTCACTAATCTTATGTTAATTTTCCCCTAACCAAACATCATCTATATATTCCAGACTTATCGCGCGAAACGCTGATGATTCTTTTTTTCATGAACTATAAGCAACATCCACCAAATAAATTATCAATTTTAAACAAGTGATGTCTCAAACTTTTTCAAAAATATCTTGCGCATTACAATATTAAAAGATTAAAAGATAACATTGCTCAAAGCATATCCCTTATGTCTCCAGTAAGGACAATAACCATGTTTTGTCGATAGATTGTTGCAAAATACCACATCTCTTCACGAAAAGAAATGACAAAAATATGAATCCGTTACTTATATTCTGCTTTTTATATGTCTATTAGAAGATTATCTCATGATACAACCTTATAAATCATTGAAATATTTTAGCTGAAATTATTATATGTGACAGGTTTCTCCTGGGGTTTGCGTTCCCTCCATTCTGGTACTATGCTACGGTTCTGTACTTTGGCAATTACCATCTCAAGGACCCAAGGGAAAGAGCTGGGCTAGCCGCATCTGCAATTGCAGTAAGGAAGCAAACCCTGAAAGTTCTGCATCTTGTTCTTGTTTAAGTTTTGCTGCCACAGCACATAATGCTTCTCGGAATGCGATTGATTCTTCATGGATGTGTGCAGGCTTTGATCTCGACTGTGGCTATCCTGATTTCTCTGCTCGCGGTGTTCTTTCCGCGTGCCTTTCACCGACATTGATTCGGACGAGTACTCAAGAAATGCATGGACGCACGCACTAGACTCGACTGGCAAGTTGTCGATGATAATTGGAAAGCTTTACGTTCTTTTTTTTTTCTTCAAATTTTTTCATATAAATGCATGGACTAGAACTGTTTATATGGTTGCCATTCCGATAGACGAAGGTGGGTTTTATGTATTTCGGTTTTCATTCAGGATTCACCATCCTTTCGAAGATACAGAATTAACTGAATGAACAGAAGCTACAGAAGTAACTGAATGAACAGAAGCTCATTGTTTCTCCGTTCTTTCCTCTTGAACCACAAATCTGTTCTATTGCGGAAATGACAATCAATGGCAACGGAACAATGCTCTTACAAATTTTAAGATAGTCTGAAGATCTTAAAAAGGCCAAGCTTATCCAAGCAGCATAAATATAGACAGAAACAGACTGCTTAAGTGACTGTGGCATCATAGATTTGAAACAAAGAATGCACTCAGATAAGCAGTAAAACATAAGAATTCAGAGAGAGGTGCGCTTTTTACAAATAAACAAATGAGTCAATGGAGATTATAATGCTCACATAGACAATGAAGTGATGCATTCAAGGCTTCATTTCTGTCGCTTGTCTTTTTACCACGAAGGATGCCTCCATGAAACTCAGTTTACTCATGTGGCCCGTCATTTGAACCCTCGCCATCGCTGGTTTCCTTGGTGGGAGCCATGTTATGTGGATTCTTTAGTTCATCTAACTGCAAGGACATTAAATAAATCCACCAAATGAACCATAAGTAAACAGATAGACATGACAAACAAAGTGCATGAGGACAGACCAACAATTTGGCTTAATGTGACACCCCAAAAGCATCATCATAAGTACCATGACAATCTGTGATGGCAAATCAGCGAGTGCTTTCTTACATACCACTGAAAAAGGAAACAGGTGATACAGAACCTCATTTTCTCACTTATTGATCATGGATTAAATGTCTGCAATTAGATCATCAGATGAGATATGTTCTCATACTTCTATTTAAAAATAACATATCAATAGTGAAAACATCTTCATTCTCACTCACTCCCATTTTTCCAATAAATGGAGGAAGCTATCTTCGGTTTCTGTCTCAACCTAGCATATTTATCATGCACAGATGTAGCAGTAATCTATGGCAACTGAATTAACCGTCATCTTTTGAATTCTCCCCATTGAAAGCCACTGGTTATCATCTCGTGACAGAGGCAAGAGGAACCCCCTGATCATCTTCCTATTAAAACTTATCATAGGGATGATCAAAAATACATCGGCACATATATATTACGTAGCAAGGACAATCAAAGCTGCAGCATTGTGCATAGAACTGAGATTCAGATTCGTTCACAACAGCAATGGCCACTAAAGTCTTGTTTCTCTGGCAGCAAATAAACACTGAAGGACTTATTG
This sequence comes from Eucalyptus curtisii, assembly GCA_017140595.1. Lineage (NCBI taxonomy): Eukaryota > Viridiplantae > Streptophyta > Magnoliopsida > Myrtales > Myrtaceae > Eucalyptus > Eucalyptus curtisii. The sequence goes on from CM029504.1 coordinate 14,258,219, forward strand.
ACAAACTTATCAAAGAATGACCAAAGGCAACCCACTCTACAATTCAGTAAGAGAAAGCTCATGAAATTTCAATCTTTTCTTACTTTATCCGGATATCTCCCTTACAATTTCACAAATCGTAGTCTCCAGTAGTCCTCTAAATGCTAAGTATCATAAACTCATTTTCCTTCTTCTCCATAGATCCTCATGTTGGTTATAAAACCGACAAATATTTCTTATGTCTTACTGAGAACCAACAGGAAATGGAATATGAAATTCTCAACATCAAAGGAAATTTACCTTGACGTCCCTCAAGTTATGGCCAAATTGTAATGACACCACTTGCATTTTAAATAGTTACCCCCACATCTTCTGTCAGAAGCCTTTATATCAAATGGTTGAAATCTACACTACAGAGGAGGTGCATATTTTATTGTTGAGGTAAAAAAAAAAAAAAAAAAAAAAAAAAAAACTAAAAGAAACCGATCGAAGATCGATCTACATGAGTATTTCAACTCTACTTGGGTTAGAAATTGCACACTAAAGCCACCTCAGCAGTTTACTAGATAAGTGGATCGAATAGTTCCCGGTAGGGGTTTCCCAATCATTTGTCTAAACATATGGGATTGCTCTGCAATTTGGCCAAGATCAGAGGTATGTCGGATTAAGTTTTGGTAAGGTTAATTTTTTTTTTTTTTTTGGTAAGGAGAGGGATGTCGGATTAATTAATTCCCAAAATTATCAAGAACAGCCCTTCAGATAAAGTAGCACCCAAATGCAATCTATACAACGAGATCCTCAATGAAGAAAAACAGATAACTATGCTTCAGCTAACAGCACCTAAATTCACCTTCAGAAATAAAATTCATAAGCTAATTAGTCTTGAAGTATAAATACATAGCAAAAATTGTTGCTTCAAATCAATAGCAGGTCTCACCTTCTTGCAAGTTTCCTGGTGTGCAGCCAAAAGCTCATTATACTTTATCCGCAGATCTGACAATTCAGCTTGTAACTTCTCATACTCGGACACAGTTGGACCACCCAACTTGTCCTGGATGAACCTGTTGCAGCCATCATCAAGAAACATGCCGTAAGCAAAGAAAATCCGAAAAAATTTGATCTTTCCCCGATCAAACTCACAGAGAATATAGCACATTCATCTAGTTTGGTATAATTCAGCAGAGAAGTAATCATCAATTCTCGATGCATTCAATAAAGGACCAATATGCAACTCCGATCCCCATATTCAGGAACCAAAATGTAGTTCAAGTTCCATATTTGCAGAGGCGATTCGTAACTTTCTCATGAAGAATGGATCTTCAAATGGTTCATGCAAATGCTCGGACACCAAGAAAGCAAAGAAACGAGGATCAATGCACGCACCCAAAAACGAAAAACTGAAAAGTAGCCAGAAAACTTACTCAACTGCAGAAGAGGGTTTGTCGTTCTGCTCGTATAAGGAAACCAAAACTGCAATTCACACATTGCAACACCACGTGAATTCAAACGCATCGAAAGATCGAATTTTTCTTGAAACTCCAAGAAGCAAGAAAGGGACTCTTAAGAAAAAAAGCTCGAAAAAAACCTTTGGTGAGCGAATCGACGACCCCGCTTGATTCCAAGTACTTCCTGAATGCCTCCTTCTTAGCTTCTTTTTCCTGGGGAAAAGTGACAAAATGCAGCCTCAAGATCGAGCCTTTGAATCAAGAAACGCAAGGAAACTACAGATGGGTTGTGTTTCGGATTAGCGGGTGCAAATTGGCCCAGAAAAAGAAGAGGGAATTGAGGGCGTGCAGTGCAGAGACGGAGAAGGAGACGGGAGCTCACGCACCTCTCTGTATCGCATCATTTCCTTCTAGATCGATCTCTCTCTCTCTCTCTCTCTCTCTGGTTCTTGGTTTGGTGGATATCGACTGTGAGTGTACTTTCTTTCCCTCGTTAATAAGCAAGCGTGCTCTCTCCTCTTCCTACCGGCCAAAAGCAAAAATAATCACACAAATAATGCTTAAATTTGGGCCGAGTATACAAGCCGTTTCTTAACTTTTAATTTATTCAATATAATTTCTAAATTTTAAATCTTGTTATTCTCAAACTTTTAACTTGTTCAATATATTATTTGAATTTTTAGTAAATATTCAATCTATTTCTTTAATTATTATATCACTGTATTCAATTTAGTTATCGAATTATATAATTTAGATATCAAATTGAATATATACTTAAAGTTAATGGATCACATTAAATAAATTAAAAGTTCATGGATTATATTACACCTTAAGTTAGAGTTGAGAGACTACATTAAACAAATTAGTTTTGGGATGATATTACAAATGGACTAAAGTTTAAATATCATTTGTGTCATCTTTTTTCACGAGAATGCGTTAGTTTACGATTTTCAAGTTGAGCTTTCTTGAAACTAGTAAAAATATTTATACAATCAGATATGCAAAATGCAGACCTCAATGTTTAAACTTCAAATCAACTAAAATAAAAGTATAATAGAATGTTGACTTTATTTACAAATTCAATCCCATTGTCATTTTAGGATATGTGGATTTCTTTAGTCAGTATCGTATTATCTAAATGGCACTTTAGTTCACTTTCAATAGCTAAATCAGTACTGGAGGATAATTCTCCTTATCCTTTGTTCCTATTTTTTATGACTTATAAGATTGAGGGTAAAACTTGTTGGAATAATACGATTATAAAAGATGGATATAAACCTTTTTGAAATATAAATATGTATATTTGAATTTTTTTTGAAATAAATAAATTATATCATTTACTCGTTCTTAGTTTAATTTAATTTCTTGAGTCAAATAAACTGTACAATTTATATATAGTTTCGTATCATTATATGAAAAAGATTTGGTTGATTTGAAAATATTATCATATAAAAATACATTTAAGATATATATCTTTTTTAAAAAAAAATTGAACTTAATTAGGCACGAAGTTTAGGGATTACAAATCAATAAAGCATTATCTATAGGACGAATGTGAGACCCATGACAACTGTTGCAAATGTCTTGTCAGAGGCAAAACGAAGTGCCATATAGTGAAAACAGAATTTGACATTCTATCAATTATCAATAATTGCATGCTATCGACATATATCAGTACTTTTACACGTTATGTTTATCTGTCTCAACACATAACAGATGACAATTATGATCTTGAGGATATTTTTATGTGTTGTGTAAGATTGTGTTTGGACAATGTATATGTGCATCAGTTCTAAAAAAGAAATTTTTTTCTAAGTTAAACATACAAAAAAAGATAGAAAATGCTCAAATCCAAACATACAAAAGGCAACACCAAAGTTTTTATAATCAAAACCTAGTTAAGATGAATGTATGATTGATAAATGGGAAAAGACCACCAAAACCCCAAATTTTGCCTAAAGTGACAAATTTATCCAAAACTTTTTTTTTGTGACGTGAAAAATTCAAAATTTTGTAAATTGTCATACATGTATTCCACCGAGGGCATTTTCATCTTATTTTTTATGTTTTTCTTTTTTCTTTCTTCTTCTTCTCTCTTCCCTCCGTCGGCCATGGTTGAGGGAAGCCGGAGTCTGGCGAGGATCTGGCTAGGGTTGCCCTTGCCGGCGTTCGGCGAGGGTCGCCCTCGCCGGTGTAGAGCGAGGGCATGTTGGGCGAGGGTGGCCCTTGCCCGAGTCCGGCGAGGGGTGCCCTTGCCAAATCCCTCGCTTGACTCCGACTTCCCTCCACTAACTCTGCCATGGCCGAAGCCTGGCTGAGGGAAGAGAGAAGAAGAAAAAAAGAAAAAAAGCCCTCCGTTGGGTAGGGCAAGGGCCGCCCTCGCCGGTGTTGAGTGAGGGCATGTTGGGTGAGAGTGGCCCTCGCTTGAGTTCGGCGAGGGGTGCCCTCGCCGATCCTCGCTTGACTCCGGCTTCCCTCCGTCGACTCTGCCATGGCCGGAGCTGGCTGAGGGAAGAGAGAAGAAGAAAAAAAGAAAAAAAAATTCAAAAGTAAAAAACCAAAATGCCCTATAGTTTAGGTTAAATGTGTCACACGGATACAAGTTCAAGGTTTTTTGTATCACGAAAAAAAGTTTGGGATAAATTTGTCACTTTAGGTAAAGTTTGGGATTTTTTTGTGGTCTTTTCCCTAGATAAATTAGAAAAGAAGACTTTGAAAATTACCATCATTCTTAGAAATTTAAACCTTTTAAAATTAAATTTTAGAATATGGATATCCTTATCAAATGCCATATTTTTCAAATGCAAATATTATTATTCCAATTGTAAGTTAAAACTCAAGATTATCTTTCTTTATCATTGATTGATGATGAATAGATAAAATATATTTAGGGTTTCTCTTTGGTATGATTTGTGGCACCATGCTGGATCTTTGCTGGAATCATTCTCGAGGAGATAACCCTTCTCTTCCTCTGCAGGCCAAATCATCTGTAGTAATTCGTAACCGTAATTGTAAGGGTGCGCATGGTAAAATTTATTGACTAAGGAAGAGTTTGTTTTTTTTTTTTTGTTTTTTTTTCAAAAATAGTTTTTTTCTATTTCTATTCGGGGAACAATTTATGAGTAAAAGAACCCGTTTGGTAACTAAACAAAATTTCTACTATTGGAATAGAAAAATAATATAAATACGTTTGGTAAAGCAACAATTTATCTTTTGTATTTATTTGTTTTTTATTCTTGCCTATGGATCGTCGCCACTGCCGCCGGCCGGCCGGCGGACGTGCAACGGCGGCGGCGGCGGCAAACGACGATCGGCGGCTGGCGACTAGCGGCAGCGACCGGCGGCGGCCGACAGCCGGCGACCGGTAGCGGCGGCCGACAATCGGTGGTGGCGGCGGGCGGCGGTCGACGGTAGCTCCGGGCGGTTGGAGGTGGCGCGGCAAGAGAAAGAAATAAAACAAAAATAAAAAAGAAAATTTGCTTATTTTCTATAAATTATTTGCGGGACAAGAAGTAATTTTTTTTTGTTTCTCGTTTTTATTCCCGGGCTAACTTTTCTATTCCGAGGAATAGAAAAACAACTTGGCGTTATCAAGTTACGGGGAACCAAAGAACAGAAATTGTGAGAATGAGAAATGTTCTCATGCAGCACCTAAGTAGCCAGCTGCCTTATATGAAGAGTGGATTTCTTTCCAAGCTGCAATGTGTGGTGTGGATTTTCCTTAATTCCTCAGCTGCAGACATAGTTGTATGCACAGCTTCTTCTTCAAATGGCTGCCTTTTAACTCCTTTGTTGCTTGGGAAGTCGTCAGAAACAAGAGTGCTAACGTTTGACTGGCACAAACTGGTGTGGCTCTCCCCTGATGTGCCAAGATCTGGCTTTATTTCCTGGTTAGTCATATGTGATAAACTCCCAACTTTTGAGAGGATTAACAGTTGATCTGCTAGGAGCACTAGATCTGTATTGCTTGTTGTGTAATTTAAGCATCGAATCTAGCTGTCATCCAATTCTCAAAGTTTAATGTAATCAAAATTAATTAGTTCTCTGTTAAGCATGATTTTGAGAGTTGTCTTGGTCTTGAAAAAAAAAGGATTGGCACTAATAAGCATCTTAGCTTATGCATTGCTTGAAATAAAACTTTGTGAAAACCATCTAGTTAGAGTAAGGATTGTTTGAGGCCGTGCTTATTGTAGCTTTTCGATGTGCAGAGATGCATGTTCTGCTCTATGTCATCTCTATGGTTGTGATGGCAGACAATGTCAACTCCAATTGCTCGATGTAATCTTATAGTATACATATTAAATTGAATTTCAAAAGTGGCGAGATCCATGTAAGGCCAACTTTTTTTATGGTTCAAATTCGGTTCTACCCATAGTAGGTCGATGCAACAATGTAACATTGGGATCAATCAAATTACAAGGATTGCCGTCTCAAAGTCTGGATGCAAGAACTTTTGTTCCTTGGTACGAAGCATGTGAGCAACTCTTGTTGAATCCTCTGCCACTCATCGAGCCTAGTCATGCCTATTGTAGAGCTCTTTCTTGTGCCTTTCTTTAGTACTATTCGTATTCGAGAAGTTAACCTCTTGGGACCTATTTGGTAAGTATCTTGTTTTTTTTTTTTTAATTTTTCTTTTCTTTTTTCCTTGGAATTGAAAATAAATAAAAATTCACTTTGTCAAGTAATTTATCCTATTCTCTGAAATAAAAAAGCGATTAAAGAATATATTTAGAACATAAATAAAAAAAATGAAAACATATACTTTTCTTATTTTCGAGAATAGAAATAAACAAAAATAAATTACTTTCGAACAGAAATTGCCCTGAAGACAGAAAAGTTATCAGAGAGACGGAAAAATAAGCAGAAGAAGTGAGAGAGAGAGAGAGAGAGGGAGAGTAAAAATACGAACTTCAAGAGCAGTTTCAAGCTTCCCGGAGCACGCTTAAAGATTCAACGAGACAGAGAGAGCGCCAGAATCACGGAAAAACGAGGGCATTTCCGATGAGGGAATCCATCCAATTCTTCACGCGAGCAACCCCTCTGTATCCAGCATCCACAACGAGATCGGAGCAGCACCGTACGACGTCCGCCGCCGCGTCGCCGTTCGAATCCAAGCAAACTGGACGGCGATTCGACGTGATGAGAAACCCTACGCCGGGACGGATTGCGAGGGGAGTCGGAATCCCCGGTTCTGGGAGAGCTGTATTGCCGGTGTGTTTTATCGACCCTCGAAATATGCTGCTGCTGCTGCTGCTGCTGTTGCTTCTTTATACTGCGGAGCGGTGACAATCATCTCGGGTTTCGAGGTTTTAGATGAGTGGGAGGCTCACGCGGGTGAATCTCCAGCGCGAGAGGGCGGAGCGGAGCGTCAATGGCTAACCCTGCGGTCACTTCCGTCGATGATGCTTGGGAGCTCCAGGTCCTTTTCCAAAGGTTGCCCAGCGAGGAAGATGGGCCTCCGCTTCACTTTTGACCTATGGGACAAAAGGTTCGGACGCTTTGAGTTGGGATTTATGCGGGGGGAAATTCCGTACTGGACTCTGAGCAACAGGTAAGACCACGAAAGAATCTCATCTCTGTTTCAAAACCCTGAAGGGATCCACATATATGTTTATAGAACATCAGGTACATCCCACGAGCCCCATCAATGTCGACCCGCTTAAATGGGGTATGCTTCTCATCAAAAGAGGCGCGGGTGCGTTTCTCTGCCGGATGCCAGAGGGCGGCACATACTCTTGACCATAAAGAACATTCACTTGACCCTACAAAGCAGCCTTTTGAGACCAATGAAATATTTATGATATGTTTCTTTTGGATTCAGCAGCTAAATGGTGTCTCAACCAGCTTTCACAATTCAATTAGTCCACCTCCTCCCCCACACAGGTCATTATTTATGATATGACCCTCAGCAGAAACTGCGATCCAGGGATCTGACTATTTCTTTACCGCTAATAAGCCCATTATCAGACACCATAATAATAGGGTATGTATAATCAAATATTAAACTCTACCTCCTTGAATGGTTGGTAGGCATGTTGAAGTTGGGCGGCTCCTCTCTTTGTGGGGACCAAACAATAAGCAGCTTCATTTGACCCTGCGCACCAAACAAAAAAACGAGGAAGCTTCATTATGAAAATAATCATTGTAGCTTAAAGTCTTACTCTCTCATCATCATTTGATGCTGTTGTCCCGGAAGTGCAAACTTTGCTTTCTCTTCTCAGTACACTTTGTTTCAGACCATCCAGGCACTCTTGTTTAATCCTCTCTCCCGAACCAGACCATGGCCATCGCAGAGCTCTTTCTTGGCGCCTTTCTGCAGCTGCTGTTTGAGAGGTTGGCCTCTCATGAGCTGCTCAACTTTGCGCGACGCGAGGGGATCAACATGCTGCTGAAGAAATGGGAGCAGATGCTGATCAGTATCAACCAAGTGCTGGATGATGCAGAGGACAGGCAGCTGACTGGCGATCTCGGGGTGAAGTCGTGGCTTGAAGATCTTAGGAACTTGGCCTACGACATCGAAGACTTGCTAGATGAGTTCGCCACAAAATCCGTGGAAAACAAGTCCAAGGCAGAAACCGGCACTGGTAAGGCGCAATTCCTTCTTCCACGTTGTTGCTTCAAAATGAGCCCGAGAGCATTTATGTTCGATCACAAAATGAGATATAAGGTAGAAGAGATGGATGGCAGATTAGAGGAGCTCATAACTCGGAAAGATAGTCTGAGCCTAATAGGGAATAATGGGAAGCGATCAGCATCCAGCCAATTAGATAAGCTGCTTCCCACTACATATTTGCCCGAGCCTTGTTTCGTTAGCAGGGAGGATGAAAAAATGGAGATCCTCAGATTATTGACTGGAGAAGAAGATGATAAAAAATGTGTGGATCTAAAAGTGATTCCCATCGTAGGGATGCGGGCGTAGGGAAGACGGCTCTAGCTCAACAAATCTACAATGATGGTAAGGTTACTGGCTATTTCGATGTGAAAGCTTGGGCTTGTGTTTCCGATTATTTCAATGTGCTTGCTATTACAAAGAGTATCCTAGAGACAACCAACAGCCATTTGTCCTGTGAAGGTAAGGACCTAAATTGGCTTCAAGATAAGCTCAAGGAAAACCTTTCGGGGAAGAAGTTCCTTGTCGTGTTGGATGATGTTTGGAATGAGAAATATGGAAACTGGACTATCCTCTTGAAGCCTTTTCAATCAGGAGCGAAGGGAAGCAAGATCATTATCACTACTCGTAACCTCCGTGTTGCTTCAATAGCCGGTGCTCCACCGAAAACTCTCAAAGAGTTGTCACTAGATGCTTGTATGACTTTGTTCGCATTTCATGCTCTTGGAGTCAGAAATTTTGATCATCATCCTAATCTTGAAGTAATAGGTCGGAAAATAGTGAAAAAATGCAAAGGGTTGCCATTAGCTGTGAAGACATTGGCCGGGCTACTACGCACTGAGGTCTGTCCCCACAAATGGGAAGCTACGTTGAATAGCAAAATTTGGGACCTACCGGAAGAAAGAAATGAGATCCTTCCAGCTTTGAAACTTAGCTATCTCCATCTCCCTTCTAATTTGAGGAGATGTTTCGCTTATTGTGCTATATATCCCAAGGACTACGAAATCGAACGGGATGAGTTGATTCACTGGTGGATTGCAGAGGGCTTGTTGGAGGGGAAAAAAGGACAAAATCATTGGAATGTAGGTTTGAATTATTTCAATGAGCTAGTAGCTAGGTCGTTATTTCAAAAGTCGAGTAGTGGTGGATCATGATTCTTAATGCATGATCTTGTGAATGACCTAGCAAAGTTAGTTGCGGGTGCAACTTGCTTAAGCTCAGGGGAGTTTGAGTTTGAGGGTGATCTGAACAATGCATCCTTAGCTCGTTATGCCTCATTCATTTCTAGTAATCACATTTTGCCAGAAAGATTCAATATATATCATGGAATGAAGAAAATTAGGAGTTTCATATCGTTGGTGAAGCAATCTAGGCATTATTATAGGTCCTTTTTGTCTCAGAAAGTGCTATGTGACTTGTTGGTGGGATTGAAGTACTTGAGGGTGCTTTCATTAAGTCACTATGTCATCCGTAAGGTACCGGATGACATTGGTAAATTGAAGCACCTAAGGTACCTTAATCTGTCGTATACCAATATTGAAATGCTTCCAAAGTCAATTGTTGCATTATACAATCTAGAGGCTTTGATGTTGCGAGGCTGTTACAGCCTTATCGAATTACCTGAAGATATGGAGAAACTAATCAATCTAACATTTCTTGACTTTACCGACAATTGGAACCTAAGAGCAATCCCGCTATATATAGGTAATTTGGTGGGTCTTGAGATGTTGACCATGTTTACAGTGGGAATGGAAAATGAGTTGAGGTTGAACGAGTTAAAAAACTTGAAGAACCTTACAGGCGAATTGTGCATCTCTGGTTTGCATAAGTGTAGAATTTAGAGAAAAGAATTGTGATAATTCTCTATATTTTTGTACCATGATTACAAAGCTATTTATAGGACTTCTACAAGCACTAACTAGGAAAAAACAGATCTGTAAAATACGACTATAATCCCACAAATCAAGGTATACTAATAAATCATTTCCTAACTAATTATTTACAGCTATTTCCTAATAATTAGGACCCAAAAAATCAGGATTGAATATTCCTAATAATCATATCCTAAAAATCAGGATAATTCAACACTCCCCCTCAAGCTAAGGAATAGATGTCTTCCATTCCCAGCTTGGAGACTATTTCGTGAAAGATCCCACCATTAAGTCCTTTGGTTAGCACATCAGTTAATTGATCTCCGGAAGGTATATAGGACATGCAGATCAACCCCTCTTCTATCTTTTCTTTGATGAAATGCCTGTCAATTTCAATATGCTTCGTCCTATCATGCTGTACGGGATTGTGAGCAATATTAATTGCTGATTTATTGTCACAATACAGCTTCATAGGACCCTCCCACTTGATTTTCAAGTCTTCTAGGATGATTTTAAGCCATAATAGCTCACATATTCCTTGGGCCATTGCTCGAAATTCTGATTCAGCACTTGATCTTGCAACTACATTCTGTTTTTTACTCCGCCAAGTCACTAAATTTCCGCCAAGAAATGTGCAATAACCAGATGTTGATCTTCTTTCCACCATGGATCCTGCATAGTCAGCATCAGTATAAGCTTGCAGCACCAGTTTTTGATTTCTTTTGAATAGGACTCCTTTTCCGGGACTTCCTTTTAAATAATGTAGCATTCGATTGACGGCTTGTAAGTGTGATTCTCTTGGGTCATGCATAAATTGACTAATCACACTTACTAAGTAGGCAATATCAGGCCTAGTATGAGCCAAATAGATGAGTTTCCCAACCAATTTTTGATACATTTCTCGATCTACAGCAGGTTCTTTCTTTGCATCCCCAAGCTTTTTATTAGGCTCAATAGGTGTGGCTACTTGGTTTACAACCTAGTTTTCCAGTTTCCTTCAAAAGATCAGTCACATACTTCGTTGTGAGACAAAAATTCATTGTCTAGAGTAAGAAACTTCAATGCCAAGAAAGTACTTGAGTTTTCCTAGCTCTTTTATTTCAAACTCTTTAATCAAACACTGCTTTAGCTGCTGTTTCTCCTCATCATCGTCACTGTGACAATAATCTCATCGACGTACACTAGAAGTGTTGTCATTCTCCTCTTGCCGAATGCTTAATGAAGAGAGTATGATCACCTTGGCTTTGTTTGTAGCCGAAGCTTTCATAACTCTGGAAAATCTCCCAAACCAGGCTCTAGGTGATTGCTTGAGCCCATATAGTGCTTTCCGTAGTCTACATGCTTTGTTTGTTGTCTTTTCTCCTTCAAATCCCGGTGGAATACTCATGTAGATCTCCTCTTCTAGGTCTCCATGTAAGAATGCATTCTTCACATCATACTTTGTTGAAGTTGCCAATTAAAATGAGCCGCCAAAGAGAGTAGAATTCTCACAAAGTATTCATCTTTGTCACCGGAGCAAATGTCTCCGATAATCTACTCCATAAGTCTTGAGTATAACCCTTTGCCACCAATCGTGCTTTATATCTCTCAAGAGAACCATCGGCTTTGTATTTCAAGGTAAAAATCCATTTGCAACCCACAAGATTCTTTCCCTTATTTTTCGACAATCTCCCAAGTCTGGTTTTTTTCTAGTGCATCAATTTCTTCTCTCATTGCATTCCTCCATTCTTCTTTAGACAATGCCTCAGATAAAGTATTTGGAATAGAAAAGGTGTTTAGATTCACAATGAAATTTTTATGAGATGGTGATAGGCGGTCAAGTGACACATAGTGAGATAAAGGATATAAGGGTCGCTTTGTGCACTCTCTAGTACCTTTTCTAACAGCAATGGGAAGATGCGAGTCATTTTATGGAATATCAATTGACTGTTTATGCAAAGAAGAGTAAGAACTTACCGGAATTTCATTTGCAAAACTCGGATGGGAATCTTGAACTTGTGTTTGGTCTGGAACAAGCTGTCTTTCTTGAGTATACCTGAGAAAATCTCATAGAGTCATAAATACGGGGAGATATGGGAGTGGACTCTTGTTCGGAATAGGCTCAATTGTAGAGAGTGAGTCCGGGATTGAAGTAGCACGAACTGATTCATCATAAACTTATTCATGAGGAGCTCGTTGATTAGAGTTGGAGGCTGATTGGTCAAGAGTTGATTGATCAGAAGTGGGAGCTCGGATTGGAAGATTATTAGGAGGCAAGTTAAGAATAAGGCCATCAAAGTCTTCATCTTCAACTAATGACTTCTCCCCTTGAAGATAAGATTGTGGAAAGTAAGGTTTGTTTTCTACAAATGTAACATCGACTGATATATAGGTCTTTCGAGAAGGAGGATGATAACATTTATACCCCTTTTGTGTAGAGGAGTAACCAAAAAAGACACACTTGATTGCTCTAGGATCTAGTTTTCCCCTTTGCTGATTATGAACATGTACAAATGAGGTGCAACCGAAGACTCTAGGTATGGGATTATTTGCTGTCCTGAAATGGGGATAAAAGCTAGAGAGAACTGCCATAGGAGTTTTAAAATCTAATACTCTTGATGGCAATCTATTAATCATGTATGTAGATATAAGGACGGCTTCCCCCTAATAAGACTTAGGGACATTTCCATGAAACAATAATGCTCGAGTAGTGTTGAGCAAATGACCATTTTTCCTTTTAGCCACCCCATTCTGCTGTGGTGTGTTTACACAAGATGATTTATGGATGATCCCTTCCTTTTGGAAATAGGTTGACAAGGTCTGATTAAAGTAGTCTCTAGCATTATCGATCTAAAGTTCTTAATTTTAACTCCAAATTGATTTTGAACCATAGAATTAAAATTAGGAACAATACTACTTACATCAGATTTGTGTTTGAGTAAAAATATCCATGTGACCCTAGTGCAATCATCGATTAGAGAAACGAACCAGCGAGCCCCCGAGATATTTGGAATTGTGGAAGGTCCCCAAATGTCACTGTGAATCAAATCAAAAGGATGAGAACTTCTTTTGTTGTTTATAGGAAAAGATACACGGGTGTGCTTAGCAAATTCACAAGTATCACATTGGAATTGACTCATATCTAATCCTTTAAACAAAGAAGGAAACATGATATTTAAGACACGAAAAGATGGATGACCAAAACGAAAATGGTAAAGCCAAATGACATCCTTATTTGAAGCACTAAGAAATGACAATGGTGAATTGTTCATGACTTTCTTTGAAATCCTCGGCATCTCAAGATAGTACAACCCATTCTTTTCCTTAGCAAGTCCAATCTTCCTCTCCGAATCCCGTTCCGAAAAACACAAAGAGGTAGGGTAAAAGATTGCATAACATTTGAGGTCATTGGTGAGCCTTTGTATGGAGACTAGATTGGCTGATAGTTTCGGCACATGGAGGACATCTTTTAGAGTGAGAACAGATATAATACGAGATATCACCAACTCCCGCAAAAGTGGCCATAGAACCATCTGCCACAACTATTTTCCTATTGCTTGGACATGGGGTGTAGGTAATAAAAAAATGTGAAGTGTGAGTCATGTGATCAGTGGCACCGAGTCTATTATCCAAGCTTCACTTGAAATCGAGGCATTTAGACTAAAAGAGAATGGAGACTTACTTGAGAGTGCTAAGGAATATGCACCGGAGGGTTTATCAAGAGACCCTAAAAGCCCTTTAATTCTTTTTATTTCCTCACCGCTGAAGGATTCTTTCACCTGCCCTTCACCGTGACCGATTTGATGGCTGGTCTGTTCAATTAGATGAGCCCGGGGCCTTGGCTGTCCTCCTTTGTTTCCCCACTCTCGGCTTGAGGTTGCTGGTTTGCCATTCAGCTTCCAGCAACGTTCCTTTGTATGCCTTGGCTTCTTACGTAGGTACACCACAAACTATCTCGATTATCCCTCCATGTAGGCCTTGAAGCATCCACTTTTCCTCTTTCTTGTGATGACGCATTGCGAGTCACTAATGCTGAACCTTCCACAGCTTGAGGCTCTAGCATTATTCCCCTTGACTTTCTTCTGCCCGGATTAGAGAGATCGTCTCTTCCAATGAAGGGATTTCTTCTTTTCCAAGTATTTGAATCGACTTGGTCAAATTCAGAATTAAGACCTGCCAGGAAATCATATACTCGATCCTTTTCAATGAAGGTTTTTAGAGTTGCAGCATCATCCGCACACTTCATCTCAAATACTCGATAATGATCGAGTTCTTGCCATAGATTTTGAAGGGAATTGGCATATTCCGTCACCGTTTTGCTCCCTTGTTTTGTTGCACTTGTCTTTACCTTGATTTCATATACTTGTGCTGCATCTCGAGCCTTTGAATAAGTCCTGCGAATAGAATCCCAAATCTCCTTTGCAGTTTTGAGAAACATACATGTATCGCTTATGGCTGGATCCATTGAATCCCAAAGCCATGACATGATCATTGAATCCGCCTCATCCCATGTGTTAAATGTGGGATCTTCTGGTGTTGGACCTGTTCCGAGAAGATGGCTGAGTCTTCCTTTACCCTTCAAATAGGTCTTGACGAATTGTGACCATTTGAGATAATTCTTTTCATTCAGCCTATAAGTTGCTCTCACATTTTGTAGATCTCCGGTCATATGGTTGGTGTTGGCCTCCTCATTTTGACCCGAAGTATCTCCAATCAGTTTTGTTTGAGACATGGATAATTCCAGGCACAAAGAAAGTACTTGGAAAGGAAGAGTAGAAAAACAGATGCAGTAAAGGCTGCAAGTGAATGAGGTTTTAGGGCAAAAATTGGGACAAGTTTAGAAGCGAAGAGAGAAAAATATAGCTAAAGGGATCACAATAATGACAATTGCGATCAGATTGTTAAAGACAAAGACAAACCCAGCAATGAAGGCTGTGTTTGGAAGATTATTGCATCAATGAAGGATGCACTGCAACACTATCCCAGAAAAATGAGCCTAAGGCTCGATACCATGTAGAATTTAGAGAAAAGAATTGTGATAATTCTCTATATTTTTGTACCAGGATTACAAAGCTATTTATAGGACTTCTACAAGTACTAACTAGGAAAAAACAGATCTGTAAAATACGACTATAATCCCACAAATCAAGGGATACTAATAAATTATTTCCTAACTAATTATTTACAGCTATTTCCTAATAATTAGGACCCAAAAAATCAGGATTGAATATTCCTAATAATCAGATCCTAAAAATCAGGATAATTTAACAATAAGGTTTCAAAAGTTGAAGATGCCAAGGGTGCCAATTTGCTTATGAAGAAGGGGATATGCCAATTGACCATGAGATGGAGTGAAGATTTTGAAAATTTTCGAAATGACGACCTTGAAGCGAGGGTCATTGACTCTCTTCGTCCTCACCAAAACCTTGAAAATCTTGCGATATCCTACTATGGTGGCCTCAAATTCCCGTCATGGCTAGGAAGCCCCTCACATTTTAACATAGTGCATTTACGTTTACACAGGTGCTGTAGTGTCAAAGCATTACCATCACTCGGGCAGCTATCTTCACTGAAAGAACTATATATTGAAGGTCTAAATGCAATATGCACGGTAGGGTTGAACATTGGAGGTTGTAATGAGAGAATGCTGAGTAGTTTGGTAAATTTGACATCTCTAACCACTCGTGATAAGAGACGTTGCTGAATTGACTTGCTTAAATCGTGGGTTTACAAGCTTCTTGATCAAGTTGGAGAAGTTGGAGATGAAAAGTTGTGCAAAGTTAATATACTTGTGGCAAGATAGAGATATAATTCGAAATCTCACTTCTTTGAAGAGCTTACTCATCGAAAGATGTCCTGAATTCATATCTTTTGTGGCTGGAGAAGGAGATGTAGAGCTGCCTGGCAACCTCGAGACCATCAACTTGAGAAATTGCTTCAATTTAGAGAAGCTTCCAAACCAGATGCACGCCCTCACCTCTCTTAGAGGCTTAACAGTCTTTTAACTGTCCAAAACTTGTGTCCTTCCCTGAAACAGGTATGCCGACATCAATAATATCATTAAAACTCAGCGATTGCGAGATGTTACAATCTTTACCCATAGGATTAAGTATTAATCTGGATGAGCCAAGCAGCAGTAGCAGCCATAACCACAGGGACATGACATCTTGTCTGCAAGAATTAAGAATCTACCTATGCGATTCTTTGCCTGCCTCTCCATTCAGTGAGGGTACTTATTTACCAGCAACTCTCAAGACCCTTGAAATTTGGAATTGTAGGGGAGTGGAGTCGCTCGCGGAGATAAATCTAGACAGCCTTCAGTCGCTTGAAGAGATTATCATTCACAATTGCAAGAATGTGAGAAGCTTACCCCAGTGCTTGCATAGGTTTTCCCATCTCAATTTCTTATTATTGGCCCAATGTCCTTCTCTAGAGCTGGAGTGCTTCCCTACTCTTCCTCCCGGCATCTCGAGCTTTTGTCTTTATGAGTGTCCGAAGATAAAATCGCTACCTAATCAGTTACATCGACTTATATATCTCCGTCATCTGGAAATTTTAGGTTGTGAGAGTATTACGTGCTTCCCCCATGGAGGATTGCCGCCACAGCTACAGGAACTTGAGTTAAGGGGATGCAGGAATATGAAGCGGCCAGTGAGTGAGTGGCTCACCCCCCTCACCTCCCTTCAATATCTATCGATTGACGGCAACATTGGAGGAGTGGGAGAGGTGGAGGATCTTCTGCTTCCGCTCCCTTCCTCTCTAATCCATCTTCGTATATGTGATATGAGGAATGTGGAAAGACTGTCCAGCAGTCTCCCACCCTCTCTCCGGACCTTAGAGATCCAACGATGCCCGAAGCTAAGGGACTTGCCCCAGGATGGTCTCCCCGCCTCTCTAGAACAACTCCTGATTGAACGATGTGGGATTCTCAAGGAGCGGTGCTCGGAGCTGACCGGTGCCTATTGGCTTCTCATCCATGAAATCCCGGAAGTTAGATTGACTGGTTTCGAATCAGAGTCAGTTTCCTAAAAGAGATTTCTTACTTTGGACCAATCGTCTAGCATGCTTACAGTCTAAAGAAATGGCAAGTGTTTTGAAGCAAATAAACTTGTGGTAAAATCTGCAAATTCTCTTTGTAAGTGTTTAAGCGAGGATGCAATAGGATTGCATCGATTTATAGTGGAATCTTGCGTTGCTCTTCCCATGGAGTAGGTCCATGAACCGATCATGTAAATCCGGTATCTAATTTATTTCCTTGTTCTGTTTATTATTGTGTTTGATCTTTTGTTTTCCCAACAATATGAAAATTTAATTTGTATTGGTCAGGGGATGTTCTTTAACTGCTTTCATTATTCTTCTTGTTGTCAGTTTGAAGGATGAGAGTTTATGATTATGGAGCATAATTGGAATTAAGAACAGGATCTCTCCTGAAGGATAGTTAAATTCTCCCACGAGGGAGGGTTCACATATATTCTTCGTATATTTGGTCTCATGAAGATTTCTATGCTTCGAGATGTTTCGTCAAAAGTAGGTACAGTCTTGCCATTTGCTTCTACTTTACTCTTCCACTTGTTGTCACTTCTCTCCTCAATTTCGGCATCAGTTCCCCTGTCCATTGAAATGCTTCGTGTGATTTCAACCAACCAGTGAAAATGTCAATAAATCCAGGATCTCATTTGAATCTGGATTTTTTAGCTTATTTTTGCATTCTAGCAGTTTGTTGCATTCCCTCATCCAATTCTTTGTTTATCGCTATGTTCAGTCTCATTCGCCTGGATTCTTTCCATTTTGCTTGCCTTGCAGATTACATTTAAATTTGATCGGCGAAGTTTTCTGATTCGACCCAGCTACCTAAAGAAGGGTCTATATACCCTTTCCTTCACCATCGCCTCACTGGTATTAAGTCTAGGAGAAGATGCTGAAGGGGGGAACCTGGATGTGAGATTGCTCCTCCTTGTAGAGAATTTTGGACATGGCACTGCAGGCTTTCTTGTTCAGATCTTGACTTTTGTGGAGATTTTTCCTTTGATTAGTTGATTCTCGAATTTCTCATGAGGATAGGTATGCATAAATTCTCTTTCCCTGTTCCATAAGTGTATGTTTTTCTTTGATGTGCAATCCACTCAATGAATATGAATTCTGGACATTATATGATAAATGAATAGCAAGACAAGTTTGAACATGTTTGAAAATTGCATCACCTTGTAAAAGTGTAGTCCAGAACTTCAGATATAGAGCAAGTTCATGTCATGATAATGGTGGTTAGTTACTTTAAATTCTCTTTCCTGTTTTAGTCTAGAAACTCCATTTGAGCGCATATACGAAGTTATGGAACATACCTGACTGATTTCCCTTATGTCTCTAATTCTGATGTGCCAAAATTACTTTTGTAGCATTCACCAGTAGTAGAAGAAACTCGGTATTAATTTTCAGTCTGCATTTACAGATATAGTGTACTTATTCCCACACACATGATCTTCTTCATTTCTGAGCATACAGTAACGCACATCAAAATCAATGTGGCAAATGGATTTATTGCACTCTCAACCCTTCCATTCCAGAATTTTACTCACCGTCCAAGTATAAGGAATGATTTGGTCAGTTTGAGTACAAACACAGATTAAAGCGTTTTGCATCCTGGATAGCACTATGAAATTTTTTCCATGTTCATTTTGATGACTAATCATATTCTGCTTCATGGCATCAAAGACATAGCCCTGCAGTCACTGGTTGGCAAAGTTTAAAGGGTGAGTAGAATTGTTTCTGCTAGTTCTTTTGACAGGCTATTTGAAAGACGCAGGTTGTGATCATGTATTATCAGAACCTAGAAAGAATCTGTTCCGAAGGATTAGCAAATTGTCAACATTCTACTTGTTTTTGTAAATTTCCCTCTAATTGTCCGCAAGAATTTCTAGCATTATATCAGTGCACATGTCATTGGTTCAAAATTTCTAGGCTGTTATGTTGTTTGTTGTCATGTTCTCCGGCTATCTCATTGATGTGATTATGTCCGCATTCTCTCGTGCATAAGGGATCAGTTCTGCAAGAGGGGAAGTGTTTAGTTATATGTCATATATACATTGTTTGGTGCGTTTTCTAACAATTTAAGCCTTTAGGAAATGCATACACCAATCAAATCAAACAACATGACGAATTAGCCAACCCTATGTTCTTGTTTGGTTGTTTCTTCTAGTGATTTTGGATTGTCCGGAAGACTTTCAGGTAAACCTCCCATAAAGTGATCAAATTACAACAAGATTTAAAGTTTGGACAGTTATAAAGCTGCTCATATGCCAGCAAACTTCAGCTTATTAAGTCTGCTATTGATATTCTGTTGAGCTATTACTGTTGACTCTGGTTGACGGTAATTGAAATGGTTGAAACAAAGTGTAGAGCTTTTCCTTTGGGAGGGAGAATCCGATGCTAAAGAGCGGAGCAAAAGTTAGATGGGACAATGTCTGCCTTCTTAAGCACTTTGGAGGCCTTGGCATTCGAGGACTGGATTTGCAAAATCTTGCTTGCATTTTACAGTGGCTGAGGAAAAATTTGTTGAGGGGCGCGTCTCTATGTTTTGCCTGGCTCTATAGTTGTCGTCTTGACTGTAAATCAGATGCTACTTGTGCTCGGAAGAAGTTAGTAAACGTGGGGAATATTTTAAAGCCCCACGCTAGATATAATAGGATATCTTTCACACGCTCGGGCAAGTAAGGAACATATGGCTACTTACGATATCAAAAGAGATCCCCATCACAAGCCGAAAGCCCATGAAGCCATCCAGCTTTGGCAAGCTACTCGCATTTGGTAATAATTCTATTCTCAAGAATAATTTTTTATCAAAAATGATTTTTTTATTGTATTCTCGAAGTAATTTCTGAGCAAAAGAATGCGCTTGATAACTATCGAAAATTTCTATTCCCAAGACAAAAATATGTTTGATAGGATTCTTAAATTTTTGATACTTTTATTATATTTTTTCTATTTTTCTATTTTTCTCTTTTATCTTTTTTCTTTTTCTTTTTCTCTCCTCCTTCCTCCTTCTTTGTAGCCAGTTGCCGGCCACGGCGGTGGCCGGTGATTGGTTGGACAAGGTCCGGCGAGTTTGCTAGAGCCTCGCCAGGGTAGGGTGAGGTTCAGCGAGCTCGTTGGTGGTCAGGCGAGGCTGACCTCGCTTAGGTGGCGCGAGGTCAACCTTGCCGTGGCTTGGCGACACTCGACGAGGTCGCCGGCCAAAAGAAGAAGAATAAAAGGGAATAGAAGAAGAGAAAAGAGGAGAAAAGAAAAAAATTGGAATGGCAGGCGTGCGGTAAAGCTAAAGCTGGTACTCTGCAACACAAAACTCATCCTTAGATTGCTGTAATCTCCCAAAAGCTTGTGGCCCAAACTACATACAAGGCAGAGCTCTCGTGTCCCAAACCCAAAGATGGCCAAATCTAGATACATCCATTGAAGTCGGTCCCTGGCCCGGTGTCTCTTGCAGACGCGATCCGGCGGCCATGCAACTCCCATCTATTCCCTCCGCCATGAATCTCGGCAACCCGCCAACCAGCCGCCTACGAGGACTATATATGGGTTTGTGTTTCGGATTAGTTCGTGCAGATTGACCCAGAAAAAGAAAAGGGAATGAAGAGTGTGCAGAGACGGAGAAGAAAGGAACTCCCGCACCTCTTTGCATCGCATCATTCCTTTCTGGATCTCTCTCCTTCTCCCTCCCCGGTTTTTGGTCCGGTGGATATCAACTGTTAAGTGTACTTTCCTTCCCTCGTCAATAAGTAAAGCTTGCTCTCCTTTCCTAATGGAGAAAAGCACTGAGCAAAAATGACAGGATAATTATATAAATGATCATTAAATTTTAATCAAATATATAATTTTATCATTCAATGTGGCTCCTGGACTTTCACTCTGTATGCATTGTTGTTTTTGGATTTTTAATTTGTTCAATATGATTATTAATTTTTTTATTTTTTATAAATGTTCAATCTAATCCTTAGATTTTTATATTACTAGACTTAATCTGGTCACTAGATTTTTAAGTCTAAGGACTAAATTGAACATATACTCAAAGTTTATGGATCATATTGAATGAATTGAAAATTCTAAAACAATATTATACATTTGTTTAAAGTTTATGGATCACATTGGACATAAATTGAACCAAAGTTTGAGAACCAATTATGCCATTGAGAATGTGTTAGCTTATGGTTTGCAGATTAAGCTTTCTTGAAACTAGTAAAAACATTAATGCAATCAGATATCCAAAATGGAGACCTCAATATTTAAACTTAAAATTAACTAAAATAAACGTGCAATAGAATGTTAGCTTTATTTACAAATTTAATCCTATTTTTATTTTAGGACATGGGATATTTTTGTATTCTCTAAATGGCATTTCAATTCACTATCAATAGCTAAATCAATACTCGAGGCTATCTCTCCTAATCCTTTGTTTGTATTCTATTTGACATGTAACATTGAATGTAAAACCTATTGGATAATCCGATTTCAAAAGATGGATATAAAACTTACTGAAATATAAATATGTATTTTTGAAGTTTTGCAAAACTAAATAAACTATATCATTTACTCATTTTTAGTTAAATATATTATGCTAAGCTAATCTATACTATTTTGATATAATTTTGTGTCGTTCAAGCACATAAACAGAAGAAGATTTGGTTGAATTTAGAATTGTTATCATATAAAATACATTTAAAATATCTTTATTTTTTTTTAAATTCAAACTTAATAAGACATGAAGTTTAGCGATTATAAATCAATATCTATTGGATGGATATAAGACACATGGCAAAATTGTTTAAGATGTCTTGCCATTTCACAACTATAGAGGCAAAGTTAAGTGTCATGGAGCGACCACATAAATTGACATTTTCGTGGTCGTTGATAAATGTGCGTTGTTGACATTTATTGGTACTTTTTATGTTATTTTTATCTGCATTAGCATGTAATCATTGTCACTTATGATCTTAAGGATATTATTATGTTATTTCTATGATTGTATTTGACATATATCAGTGCAACAATACCAAAAAAGATTAAACATACACAATGGGAAATGTATAAAGCCAAACATGCAAATGGGCAACATGAATGTTGTTATAATTAAAACTTAGTTAAAATGGATGTATGATAGAAAAATTAGAAAAAAAAAACTTTGAAAACTAAAAGCATTTTTTTGGCAATATAAGTTTTTTTTTTTGTAATTTTAGAATATGGATATATTTATCGAGTGCCATACTCTTCAAAATGCAAGAATAATTTCTTCAATGATTAAATTTAAACTCAAATAATATCTTTCTTTATCTTTAATTGATGATAAGTGTATAAAATATATAGAAAGGACATGTAGTATTAATATGAAAAACTAGCTCTCTTTTTTCTATATAAGACACACTTTGTGCAAAATCACATGGCTACATGCATACCGAAAGAGATGGGTGGACCACGTCCCCACTACAAGCCCAAAGTTCATCAAGCTATCCAGCTTCGACAAGCTATTGTCTCACCAATTGCGACTCGCACGTGAAAAGAAGGAATACCTTTCTTGTGTCCCAAACCCGAAAAAGGGCTCAATCTAGGCACATCATTTAAACCCGGTCCCCACCCCGACGGAGGACCACCGATGCGACTCCCACCTCCTCCTCCACGGTGTATCTGCGCGACCCGCCACCAACCAGCGACATCCAAAGACAACATTGTCGGCACCGCCACTATGGTCGGCCGCCACCGCCACTCATCATGGTCCTTAGATCTCTCTCTTCTCGTCGCACCGTGCCTCAACAAGCATCTCGCATATCCACACATACTTCACGAGGGAAAGAGAGAGTAGATCTTGAAACTACCTATTTAAGAATTCATCTAGTTTTAATAAATCACAAATGTCACATTGCAGTGCTACATAAAGTTAACTTAAATCAGCTGTACATCAAATGAATAGTGACAATCTTTCACAATCATCTGAGCTGGTCATTTGGAGCTGCTGATCCAACAATCTTCCTGAAGCTTTTAAGCCGTATGACCAGGCTTTAATTCAATTAAAGAGCTTGCAAAATCGACCTTTTCTAAGATACGGGTTTTATCGATAGGTGACTCAAAGACATTCCTTACGCATACTTCTTACATGTGGAAATATTCGATTCTCAAAACTCATGCGCACATAACACGATAAAAATAATGTATTAGAAACTACAAAGTTTCTTGGATTGATTGTTTAATAAGTACTCCAAAGGCGGTCTTTGACAAAATCCCACAATTTTATATGGAGTTATAATAAACTTGGGATAGCTGATTATGCAACTAAAACCACCATCTGGATCTGTCAAAAGAAGCACATGGATTTCATGGATGGTCAGACAACTTCCCAAACATCAAGAACTCTGTCCTACAAAATTTACATGATACGCTGACATAAAAGTGCATGGCCTGCCTCTTGAATATACTGCAAGATTTAAGACCTTCATTGCATGGGAACTAGAAAAAACCAAAAAGAAGCGAAGTTCTACTACCCCTCTTGCTTCCCTACCTCATCAAAGTTCAGAGATCAAAACAAAGTGTCCATTTTGGCTCGTCTTGCTGTCTCCCTCACTCAATTACCATCGTCCGCTGATTTCAAGTAGAGGGTCTCACCGCCGTCTGCTCCACCCTGGCCGCCACCTCGTCCTTCGCCCGAGCTGCTACTCCCCACATCATGTTTGTTTCCACCCGCCATTCCCCTCCCACCAACCTGCAAGCCCTCAGGGAAGCCTCCACCACCGAGGGCCCCACTACCTCCCGAGTGGCTGCTCTCGCTTTGCAAAATGTTCAGCCCTGAGCCGGAGCTCATGCTTAGCTGGCCATGCAACGAGGGATAGGGTTGTTGCTGGGTGTACAGCATGGAAGATCGAGCAGCCATGAGGGACTGTGGGGTCATCTGCTGAGCTTGCTGGTGCTGCACATAGTACGATCCAGGCTGTGCAATGGTACTGGAGGGAAACTGCAGGATAGGAACAGAGGTTCAGTGATTGTAAAATTGGAAGGAGCAGATGCAGAATTAGAACAGTGACTCCAGGACAGAGAAGTGAGAACGATCTCGATGACTCGTTTGTCAAATCAGGGCCAAGAGAATGCAGTTTACAAATCCGTTACGCCTTGGAATTTGTGGCCAGAGGACAATACGGGTTTGAGGTTATAGCGAAGGAAGAACTGAGGATATTGCAAGAATTGGAAGTGTCAATTATAGTTTATACTTTCGCAAGACAGGAAAGAAAACAGATAGGCTCAAAGCATAACTGGCTATGTAGGGTGTTACCCAGAGTAATGCCACTCTGGACCACAATATCAGGATAAAAAGTACATTAAATGCACAATAATTTATCAGGACCAGAATATCAAAAAAAGAATACATTCAATGCACATGAATTCAATGCACACACATGCTTCAGATGACCTCTCAAGATGACAATGTTCAGTGAAAATGGTTTTAAAATCTGACAGTCCATGTAGCCTTCAATTCCACCAAAAATTGCAATTGAAATCACTCTCTCCCTCTCTCCCCGTCGCATGAGAAAGAAGCAACAAGCCCGCATGCAACATGGATACCACGGTAAGGTAACAAAGTTGACAAACTTATAGTTCCAAGGAAACCAAAGCACCCACCAAAATATCTAGTTTTCTCAGTCCCAAGGCTCATCTGCAAAATCCTTAAAGAAGCATTAAATACATACTGAATTCTCATATGGGAGAAAGTACAGACCTGAGAATGCAAAGTCGGTGGCTGAGGTTGAGAATCAGCTATAGCAGCGAGGTACATGAGGTTTCTCTGTAGCTTAGCCTGGTTCCTGCAAAATGCAACCAAAATGGCTAAATTATCATTGGCCGAAGTTCCACAACTTGTAGAGAAACCCTGAAAAGTATTTTGATTGCATGCATCCCATATCCAAGTGAGCTAATCTCTACCATTAACGACTCGGATATTAAGCCATAACTAGAGCATGAAAAGCACAGTTCCACTCTTTAATATCGACAAAAAGAATAGAGGGGGCCTACTCTTTACGAACGGGTACTGATCCACCAGTCTCTAGGAAGTTCTTGATAATTTTGAGAGGCTTTGAAAGTTAAAATAAGCAAATAAATATCTTTCCAAAAGAACCCACCATGAAGAGTAAATGTGTGTATATGCAAGCACATTATGAAGAAGAAATGGTAACTACAGTTCATATTGAGAAAATTTTCCCACTAATTGATATGAAACATCATTTTAACATCACAATTTTACATGATAATTTTAATAAAACTCGGTGGCTACAGAACTTTGATCAAGACATGAGAAGCCACAAGAAGCTATCTAAAGGATAGCAGTGTCTCTTCAGATTTACATGTGCAAAAGATTAAAAACGTGTTCAGATACCCCGAGCTGGAATATACATGGCTGGCAGAATGCAAAATTATAGAGTCAAAGTAAGCAAAACCGTCAGGACAGTTTAAAAGGAAATCAAGTTGTTAAGTCTCACTCTGCACACTCGCTCAGCTTCCCACAGTTTTGGCTCTCAACGATCTTCAAAATCAGTGACTTGTTCTCGTCCAAATACTGCACATATTCCAAATATGCAAAGATAAGCACCATAATTGTAGTAAAGCAAACCGAACAGACAAATTATAACCAATTTATATAACGGAAACTTCCATGCTGCTACAATAAAGGAAAAGGGTGAATGTCGGGGAATAATAGGGAAGTTCCACCAGTAAAAACTGTCATGTATTTGTTCCATAGTCAGATAGACTCACAAACCTTCCAACTAATATCAGCTGCTCTTTTGAGAAAAGATGGCTAAGAATCTATCATTAGTGACTTGTGGAAAGATGGCTTGCATTTGCAAGGCACGATATATGTCAATATCAAATGTACTTGAGAAGAATAGTAATATGTCCGTGCAAACCGTTTATGACATCCCAGTAAAACACGCTCATCATTTTCTTGTGCTTTTATAGCTTTGGACATCACACATATTTTGAGATGGGCTGATGCTCAATTCTACATATATAACCGACCCATCTCAGAGTTTTAAGAGTCATCTGTCCATTTTGGCCAGTAATTGTCCAAGTAAATTGGCTAGCTAAATAAATTTAGTTTCCACAGAAACCCCAACAACTACTTTGTCTGAACTACGGAGCATCTAAATTTATTTCTACTGACACAGGTCCTCACCTTTTTTAAAAACTGCTGCCAAAAATTACAAATGAACCGGCCGAAGAACTAGGTGCTTTCATAAACAAATGTCATAGTCCCAGAGATATTAATGCTATGTTATCGGTCAGTCACTGAAGAAGAAAGGCCCTAAGTTGATGCAAAGAACCCTGTGGTTGAACTAGGAACTAACAAAACACAGAAAGTCATGCAAAAGAACCATGTGAAGCATAGGCACCAAGAAGAACAAAGATAATCTTCTAGCTCTAGAGACAAATATTTTAATGGTTCATCAATCATCATCAACATGAGACAGCCAAAATTTACACCACACGCAAGCAGATGCATAAAAATCAGCAACCTAGCCGACAATATATATAAAACTAGAGATCATTGCTAACATCAAAATCCCAGACAAAAACATAAGACTGTCAATAAGCAAGTGCAAAAATTAAACACACCATAACTTTCGACCTTATCAACCCATCATCTAAAAAACCCATAAAAAACAGTTCTTTTTGGGTTTTTTATACCAGGAGAGAGAACTTGAGTGATGTCTAAGGGACAAAAACACGAACATAGATGTCCAGATAAATGATGAGACATCCCAACCCAAAACCAACCTCGGTACTCACTACTCAGCTAGCTTAATAAATACAAAAAAGATTGGAGTTGCAAGTAGATTACAAGAGCTCGGATTACCCACCAAAAACATCAAGCAAACATATGTCAGACGCACTAACAAGAAATTCCCATTATCGCAACACGCCTCAAGAATAAAAAATCGAACAAGTACCAAAACGAAAATGACAAGCGGACCCTAGAAAACCGGAAAACGGCAAAAGGGTACAAGCAAAAACGGGAGATTTTGCGGAGAAAATGAAGAAGAGAAGCGAACAAAAAGAAGGGGAAATGAATAGGGAAGAAAAAGAACACAACAGATAGATAGATAGATAGAGAGAGAGAGAGAGAGAGCACCTGTTGAATGTGATCGGTGGTGACGTTGTTCGGATAATAAGCAGCCATCATGGGCTGCATCTGCATCAGGTGCTGCTGCATTTCTTTAAAAACAAACGACCTGTCTCAAAGACTCCCCCTTTATATATAACCTTCAAAACACCCCCACACGGCCACACACACACACAACCTCTGTCTCTCTCTGTCTCTCTCTCTCTTAACTTTCTCGCTGTAGAAACAGTGCAGAGGAAAACCCAGAGCGGAAAAGGAGATGCCTCTGATCTTTCCCTGCCCTCCTTCCCCTGTCTCTCTCTCTCTCTCTCTCTCTCTCTCTCTACCCTCTGTTCAGAAATGAGCAGTGACAGCACCACTCATGCACAGATACTGGACAGAGCTAACACAGCAAGGGGGGGAGGAGAGAGGGGATGGGAAGCTGGAGAGGGCAGATACCGCGTGTGAATGTGCACGGGAGAGAGTGATGGAGAGGAGGCTTTGGAGGGTTTTGCTCGTTTTGTTCTCTTGTCCCCTCTCTCTCTCTCTCAAGTTCACTGGGATTTCTCTCTCTAGAATGGGAGGGTCACGTGATGGGGGAGAGAGATTGGGTGGAAAACGAGGAAATTGGTGGGAGGAGGAGAGCATCTTTGAACCCCCAAGTATTACTGCAGCCAGAACATTATAATAAAAAAATATAATAAGATAAAATATAAAGGACTGTTGTGTCGATTGACAATTTTTATCCTCCGGATCGAATCCGTGGATATCATTTTTTTGGGGGTGATCCACGTGTAAAGCTCGCTTGAGAAAAGATTTTAAAAAAAAAAACTTAGAAGATCAACGACTGTGATGAAATCCTGATCTCGGTAAGTATCTCTTGTCTCGATCTGAGTACTCATCGTCATCGACACGTCGGACTTGCATGATCTGAATTTGAATCTTGATATTACTACAATTTCTCAATACAGCAACCTCGAGCGACAACGACGAAATCATGTAGGTTGATCAGGAGGACGGACACACTTGATGAAATGAATCAGGTGCATGATGAGATGAGGATCGATAGCTAAAATTTCATTGGATTCGACACAATGTTACTAGCAAATAGAAAAGGGAAACTACTATTGAAATGATAACGCGTTCAAATGAAATCTTACTCATGATTGATTTTGCATCGAGTAGTTAGGGGATTGAATCATGGGAGTTTGGAAATATCCAACTGGCTCTCTTTCATGATGACAGACCCATTTTGATCGTTAGAAGGTTGGGATGGCTTTGGTGCACATTGGTCGGGGTGATGGTCACCATATCCAATTGGCTCTCTTTTGCTGTTAGAGCGTGGTGGGCGCAAGAATTTTGAGGGGGTAAACTACAGTCCAATTTCTCCTAAATTTCGTATCAAATAACCCTTATTTCTCTTGGTTTGAATCAACGATAAATTAGATGCAGTACATGAAAATTTTCTACCAATAAGCCTAAATTTCACCTTTTAATCTATCTAATCAAGTTTAATTCCATTTACAAATTATAAGTGATAAACACTCCATTAAGAAATTTGTTACTTCAAGCAAGATTAAGAAAGAAAATTATAAGAGACCTGAAGTGTAACGTGTTATTTACTTTCGTGGCACTTTGGAGCTTCTTTCGTCGACTAGCAGATTTCCAAAATTTTTAATTTTTTTCTTAGATTCAGCATTATAATAGCAAAGTGTATGATAATTGATTGATTTTCAATAAAACCAGCAATCATCTGCATCCTATATATATTTAAATGAGTCAATTGATTAAAATCTTGTTGAAGAGATAGTCATCTTATATTGTACCATGTTTTCTAAAGGCTTAAAGACGTTCGGCTATAATGCTATTCAAAATATCATAGATATTTTGAGAGTTTCTTTTATATTTTATGATGATTTAGAAAAGTTTACTATATTTTGTCATAACTCAAATGTGAAATAATCTAAATTTCGACTAGTTCAAATTATAATAATTTAAGAGGATTTGCAAAAGCTTACGATACTTCTCGTAACCCAACGCAAAACATCATAGATGTATAGAATATATATGATTTTAATATTCTATGACATTTTATAAAGGCTTATTCCGTACTATCATCACCCAACGCAAAATAATCATTATATAAATAATCTAATCTTTCATATTTTATGACCTTTTACAAAGGTTTCGCCGTAACCCAATGCAAAAAGCGCTAGAAGTACTCAAAATTTCCAACACTTCGCCACGTTTCGTCGTAAGGTAGTTTATTATGTCATAATTATTTTGACATTATATCTTTTAATATTTTATTACACGTTATTGTCTTAACCAATGCAAAACGCCGTAAATAAAATATAGAAACCAGGAACTGGTCATTAAGGATCAAACCGTCCAAGCGACCTTCTATCATCTTATCCTCGATCGAAGTAACTTCTACCTCTTAGCGGATAGATATGGTACGCATGACAAAATTTCTGCAACAGAAATCAATTTTATTTCATGGACGAGTTTTTGAGTAAAGAAATGAGTTTGATAACAATTCAAAATTTCTATTTTTGAAATAAAAATTTGTTTGATAACAGAATAAAATTTATATTTCTAAGAGCAGCAACGACTGGCGTCCGGTGGCCGGAGTCCATCGTTGGCGATTGGTGTTTGGTGTTCGCGCCCGGCGGTCGGTAGTCGAAGTCCAAAGTTCGACATTCAGCGTCCGACACCAAGTCCGGTGACCGGTGGCGGGTGGGCAAAGTCCGAAGTCCGACACCGGAGTCCGGTGACTGGCAACAGGCGTCCAACATCCGGAGTTCAACGTCTGACGTTCGACATCCGGAGTTCGGCGACAGGAGGCCGACGGCGGGTGATGGGTGGCTAACGGGGCGAGCGGCGAATGGTTCGCCGGCGAACATCTCGGTGGTTGGTGATGAGCCTCTAGCATCCAATGATTGGTGATGAGCAACCAACGACTGGTGGGTGTCGGCATTTGGCAACTGGCGGTTGGTGACGGGTGGTTGGAGTGCGGTGGCCGGCGTTTGACGTTTGGTGGCCGGCGGTCGGCGGCGGGTGGCCGGCAATCGACGGTGGGCATTCGGCATCCCACGAGCGGCAAGTAGGTGATGGACGGTGACGAGAGTGAACGATGAGAAAAATTTTGATTTCTCATTTCTATTCCAGAAATAGAAAAGCTACAAATTTTAACTTCTGATTTCCGCTCCAAATCTATATTTGAAATAAAAATCTGTTTCAGAAATTAAAAAAAAAATGAAATTACGTTACTATACGGATTTCTGTTCCAAACCTGTTTCATGAAACAGAAAAATGGAGAAATAAATTTTTTTTCATACGCGCCCTTAATGTCTAATTTTGTCTTCTCTCAAAGCCCACATATCGAATGAGTCATCCTCTTCTTGCCAACACTAAATTTTACGAACATGCTAGTACGTAACCATCCGGCCGCGAGGCATCGACTAGCCTTATGGCCATTCTACAAAACATTCCCTCAAAAGCTCAGACGGCATATTATGGTCGCACTAAACCCTAGACGCACCTCCCCCCATGTCTATCCCATGTATTCTCTAGTACGCAATCTTTATCGACTTCCTCTACTTTTATTTTTTTTTTGAAAAATAGATCCAAACATACCGAAAGCATTCACTCTTTGCAAACCATTGCACAAGGCAAACATACCTCATGATATGTTTATACGGGGGTCATTGCCGACCACACTCGATCGAGTTATTTTAAAAAATGTCTTCACTTAAGTGAGCAGTCATAAACTTACGATACCAAAATAACTTACAAGAGTTTCAGAACTTCGATCTGTTAAGTAGAATAAGAAAGGAACAACGACAACAAAGATGACAAGACAAGAGCGAAAAAAATAAATGCTGCTATTATCTCCTTTGACTCAACCCCATATATATTTGATTGACTTGTTGCACTCTGATTAAATTCACGTCCATAAATAAAGTAGGAAAATTATCTAAAAAGTTTAAACTTATTATACTTTTGTAAATTCAGTTATAAATCTTTTAATTTTATTAATTGAATCCTAAATTTTTTTACTTTTTGTTATTTGAGTCCATGTGACTAATTTTGGTAAAAAATCATTACGTGGATGTCTACAATTTTTTATGTGGCACAGCCGATATTAGTATGGCCAATGCTTAATAATATTTTAATATATTTTTTGAAAAATTATTATTTTTTCTGATTTTCTCATATTCTTTTTTTCCTTTCTTCTTCCTTTTGCCAATAGTTGGCCATTGGCCATAGGAAATGGCTAGGTAGACTCGTCTCGCCCATCATAGGTGAGGCCCAATCGGGCAAGCCTCAATAACAGGAGTCCTTGCTCAGGCGAGGCCAAACCTCACCTTGGCCTGGGCAAGGGACAACCTCGCTAGATTTGACAATTAGCTAGAGTTGGTTTCGCCTGGCCGATGTCGTGACTCGACTCAAATATATTCCATCGACGTGTTGTGCTCGATTGATTAGATTCACGTCCATATATAAAAGGACATAGAGATAGCAACACACTAATTTCGGGAATTCCACCCATATTCAGTGAAATTTTATCTTGTTATAGGGCATATGAGATGACCACAATGTGAGGGAAGTGGGTCAAATTGGGGTGTGGGGGTGGGGACAGGGGGTAGGATTGCATAGGACCACAGAATCATCCTAAGGAAGGACCCGTGTTGCATTCCACCCAACAATGACAACGACCCAACCTGCGCATTTCGCCATATTTGATAGCTGTGTACACCCCCAATTCATGTCTCAAAAAGTGGGAAACAACAGGTCGGGTGTCTTGTTTCACCCCCACACGGAAAAAAGAGAACCCCTTTTCCTAAAGTTGCAATGGATAATATATATATTTACATTTATTTGCTCAATGACTTATCTTACAAAAAAGAAATGTGGCATTCGATTCTTTGGTCTCGAATTTGATATTCCGCTTAGAGTTCCTAAATGACTATTGACAAAGTCTCGTTGGAGTTCTCGATGCTGGGGTAACCTTGTGATGTGAGAGGTCAACCCGATGATCACAGGTTTTGACTGAAATGCACCGATTAAAAAAAAAAAAAAAGAAATCAGACCAAATTTAATGATAATTTGGAGCCAAATGGAAACGAATTTGCGATTTGGGTTGGTTTGAGTCCGGAATTTGACCCGACTCTTGTCTTCTCTTTTATTCTTTTGTTTCCCTAATTTTATAAATAGAGTGTCTATTTCATAGATAAAAGCGAACCATATTGATAAAGGATGGAAGCTTGTGACAAAAGGACGGTCGAGAAATCATATAAAGGAATGATAGCAAGAAAAGGAAGGAAATCAACATAAAAGAGATCAAAGAAAGAGAAGGTGGGGAGGGGGGGGTTGGAGAATGCTAACACTTGGCAAAAACGCAATAATCTCAACGTCAAATCGGAATCAAGCTTGTTAAAAAATTTGCAATGATATCGATATAAATAGCAGAATTAGTAATGAGAAAAATAATTCATCTAAAACAAAATTAAATTAAATTTTTGTGATTGCTCTTTCAAGCTAGTCAAGCAATAATTTTGTTCCACACAGTTATGACTCCAGTAATATAACAACTTTTTTCAAATATCCTGATTTTGTAAGTTTCACAACGAAAAGGAACGTTCATAACGTTTTGGTACTAGATCGTATGCAAGACAATGGTTTTGGCACTTTCAATGTCATTTTTCCATACTTTAATTACGTTTTTCTTTTGACATTATAACATGCATATGTCTAATTACGGTCCATTTCTTGCTGGAACATATGCACGGATGATCTAGTCAGACCTATATATAATCACTGGATTCCTCGGGATCGGCACTTACATGTTCATTGTCGGTTTCTATTGTTTCATCATTATTGCAATCGACAGTCCCATTTTTTCCTCAATTCTTTACATTGTTGAATATAATAAATGTGAATTTCAATTGACAATCTATAAATTAGACAATAGCCCACACCTTCTTTCTAGGGACATACTCGATGTAAGATATAGAAACTTCTTTTATTCGCATGTTACTTCCTCTTCTTCAAAATATATTAGACACTCTTTTCTGTCTCGCTTTTACATTGATCTGTTGCATTGGATGAACCATTGTTGTTGATGGTAAAATCGCTCATTACCCCAACCCTTACGTGAATCGACGACTGTCTTTGCTTTACCACAATAAATTTTATTACCAAATGTCTGTGTAGCACTCATTAATCATACACGGAAACGGTTCGATTCCCGATGCATATGCATCGATCACGAGAAAGACGACGGGTCGAAAACGCCACGGCCTGCTTGACACAGGATGCTGAGCCAGTTGCTTCCGACAGCGTTCGATAGAGAATCATGGCGTGAATCATTGAAGGAGGGATGATGATGACGGATGATGGACGGACGAGAGGGGGAATGGAATGGTAGGTGGTGCTCCCAGCGGAGCGAGCATGATGGGTGGTTGGGGTGTCTCCATTGCGAGTGTTTGTACTCCAAAAAATTTCGATTCCATCGAAGCCACCAGCAGCGGCTGCGGCTGCTGCTGCTCTTAATGCCTCATGATAAGACTCTCCCCCCGTCCGTCCGTCCCTCCCTGCAACTCCCACGCGACCGTCTTTATTGTTTTTGTCAGTCCCTCCCTTCTTGTTCTTTCACAAACCCTTTTTCCCCCCCCACCCCACCTTGGGTCTCCCACCACTTCAATAATTGCTCGAGATATCGCCTGTTCCCGATCTCCCTCTAGTATCTTGGAAAAAAAGGTTCCTAATTATTGTGCTGAATCATAGAAATTTTACTATTGAAAGTGATAATTATTCATAATACAAGAGAAATATTACATGATATTTACGTAGCAAGTGTCGCGAGATTACTTACTAATAAAAATCAAAAGTTTTTGAACAAGTTTGAACTCTCTACTATACTTACCCATTTATAATAAAATTCATATATCGATTCTTTATCCATCTCCATTTAATTCATTATTTATAAGTATTCCCTCATCTAAAATTAATGAGATTATTATAGTGCTAAGAAGTAGATGAGAATAGTAATTTAAGAAGGGGATAACTTGCTCTCTTTGCACCCCGTAAATCCTGCAAGAATCTGTATCATTATTCTAAAATATCCGAAAACATACAATTTCCTTTCTTTAATTACTTCTTTTCACTTATTGCATAAACCAGCATGTGCTTTATTCTTTTGTGAAGAAAAGGGTTATTCGATTCTTGCCTATTTCACATATTAGTTAGGTGCAAATTGTTGATCCTGCACATTTATTAGACAGTTTGGAATGTGAATTTATGAGTCTTGTGCTGAAAAGAAACTTCTATATAGGTAGTAAATAAAATGATTTATTTCACTTTCCAACCCCCCTCAACCCAAAAAAAGCGGGAGGCAATACTTAAAGAGTTAATGTAATTTCTTCAACTTACAATCTGTTTCCAAACTCGCAACCTTTGCACTAGTTTCATCGAGGTAAATGAGAAAGATAACTATTCTTTTGGAAACATGAATTTAAACCCTATTAATTTTTTCCAACTAGATCAGCATATGACTCTAGGAAGCCAGTATATACTTTTGCTAAGAAAATGGGACGGAGGAAATTAGGTTTACTTCAAGATGGTATTGGTTCAAGGACCCGAGGTAGCTTGCTTTTCCAGGATAAGAAATTCCCCTTTTGGGCCGGTTGTGGGAGAGGGATAAAGAAAATATCCTGAGTCAATATTTAAGTAGCAAGCGTTGGGACATTGAAGTAACCTCATGCCAAACATAAAGGAAAGACTCGAACAATTTCAACGAAAAGGAACTTGTATCCAAAATTGACATAGGTGGGCAAGTAGAGAACATCTAAGGGCACAACACAGCTCCCCTGAAGGAACTTGGCATACATAACTTCGAGAGAAGGAGTACCTCGCCCCCAAAAAGGATCTTAGCGACCGGGATCGGGCAACTAGCAGTGGACACTAAAAGAAAGTGCACCCCACTAAAAAAAAAGGAGTTTTCGTAGTGGACACATGCCTTTTTCCAACCTTCCATAAGAACCATATCGTGACTACAATAATACCTGTTAAAGATACAGAAATTCATCATGTAAGTTAGAAAAGGAGGAAGAAGTCTGGTTTCCCAAGAAATGCAGCAGCAGCATCTGTAAGAGTCAGAAACTGGAGTAGAGCCATCTGCAGGCATCAAGTAACCGTAGATGGGAGGGTGGTGAATGGCGCCAATGTGAAGAATTGAGAGAATGATGAAAAGCAATGGGTGTGATTACTTAGAAAAGAAAGAAGTTCGACAAGGGGAGGAATAAATGGAATGATAACAGCTAAATCAAGATGTTTCTCTCTCCTTCCCTCCCTTTGTTCTTTTTTTCTCCCGCTTCTCTTGGAATACATGTTCATTGGTCTTCTCATTGTTATTGTCATTTTATGTTATGTCTCAGTCTATAACAATACCCATTTTAATTATTTATAAAATTCCAATTACCATAATTTATTTTGATCCGGCTCCTCATTCCAAATGCCTTATCATTCCTACTAATCCAAACGCTACATTAGATGTTCCGGGAGTCTTGAATGATATTAACAAAGGTCGAAATTCACTTGAATTGGCACGAGACACTTCAGAAGATCTTCCTGTATGTTAACAAAAGGGTTAGTCGATTTAAATCGATTAGCTTGCCCGTCGAATTCTGTCTACTATGTTAGCGAAAAATCTGTAAAAATAAAAATAAAATCCGACATACTATTTCAAGTGATGGCTATTTCGACGTAACAAGATAATATGGCTTTTTAGCTTTCTGTCCCACCCTTTCCTACCTTTTCTCCATCTCTCTCTCGGTTCAATCATGAATCAACACTCTCACCCTTAATAATAGACATCATTCGTGGGTGCATCATCGATTGGCAAGGATGAAAGTTGAGTCCAAAACTGGGGCATGGCCCATCGCGGTGGGAGTTAGAGCACATAGAAGTGGGTGCCAACATATGTGACTAGGTTTCTGCACCGAAACAAAGGTGACAGCTGGCCAAAATGCATTTGATGAGTGGGGACGGAAGGGAGAATTTCAGTGCACCCGACCGCATGAGAGCATGACTTGTTTGCATCGTTAGATCACCATGGACCTCTATTTCTCTAGGTCCAATCCCGATTCTATTAAAAAAGAGTTCTCAAATTTCACTCCAGTCCCAAATCTGCTGACGCATAAAAAATTTTCACTGATTTCTTCAAAATTAGATGTTTATTATAGTCATCAATACCCTCACGTTCGTATGAAATAATAACAACCTCTTGATATTGATGATCCAGTGGTGATTTTTGGATGTGTCAACATATTTGAGATCGAAACTAAAGTTAGAGATTTTTTAGGCAATTACCCTCAAATCACAGGAGATCTCTAGATCCGACCCTTGTTATCCGACGGCGCATTCAAAACGGGCTCATGTATACTCGGTGCGTGGAAAAGGCTTCTTCAATGGAGCGAGGGTTTACGACACAAACACACATGTTGAGTTCTTTGCCATTCTAATGCAATCACAACATCGCATTCCCTCTCCCGGCCCTACCAAAGGGAAAGCTGTGACCGCGGCGGTGCTTCCTTCGTTTTTGGGGCTATGCCATGTGAATGGGCAAAAGAGGGAGGCTATGATCTCCTTCATGTCCCCACGGAATTGACGCTTGTGGAGGCGCATACCTTCGTGGCTAAAGCGGTGGATAGAGTATTGATTGCTTTCTTTAGAAGGTTGGTACTCTTTGAACAGTGCCAAACTAATATTTTCACATTCACTATAGGACTAGAATGTCTTTTACCTGCGGAAGCAGATCCATCTCGATTGGTGATCATTCGAACCCTTTATGCATGTGAGATCACACGATCCACGGTTACGATAAACGTAGTTCATATATACTTGAGGTCCTATAGATATTTCTCCTACAAAAGGCTAGCACCAAAGAAATCTATCATGTAAAATTAATCATTGCATTTTTAGATTGCAAGGCATATCGTGAATTTCAGATTTGGGAGACCTGATCTCTTGTACTTCATAGTTTTTGTTGAAAAGTGAGGAGGGTAATTGGTATTTTCTTTTTGTGTGACATGTTCATTTGGATTGTTAAAGGGGTTCTAAATCTTTTACTAAACAACTTAAGCATATAAAGTCGTGATAAGACCGTACTAATTACAAACTTGATTTGGACAGTTCTTTAATATCGCAAAATAAAATTCGTGACATTCTTTCTTCAACCTCAATATTCTTTCTTTCCTGTTAAATAATTGTACTCAGGACAACGATTAGTGTTCTCCATGCCGTTTATCATTCCTTTTGGGTATACTTTTATTTTGAGCTTTGAATTTTTGCTTGTTTTTCAGTCGAATCCTTGAATTTTTAGTTTGTCCAGTCAAGTTCTTGAATTTATCTAAATCTGCTCATCGAATCTCTCTGGCTCCAAGTCGAGTTAATTGACGCGTGCATACATTGGAGCACGTGAAAAGCTGAAGTACAATATTCGTGCTGAGACCCGTGGTTTTCATCTTTTGATATTTTTAGGCCCATGCTTGAGTTGACAGTCCGCATTGGCAAAAGGTTTTCCATGTTAGACTCTTGTAGCTTCGATAGATGCGTTGACTCTAATCAATTGGATTTGACATTGAAGGGATTTAATTATAAAAAATTTGCAAATTCAACAATTTGAGTATATAAATTTTGGAAGTTGAAATACTTAATTGGAAAAATAATTAGCAATTTAAGGGTTCGAAAGTTCTTTTGCCTTCTTTTTTAAATTAATTTTCCACTATACCATTTCGTCAGTAGGGATCTTTAATCAACTTACAAGACAATATGATCGAAGGAAACTGAATATTTAATAACGAGAATCTAAATGAGCAATGAACAAACAATCAATTCGCTTTAGAGCGTGACAAAGTGAAAATCTAAAGAAAACCTAAAGGTTGAAACTAAAACTTAATTTTTCTTTCATTTCCTAGCTTAATTAGCTATCTACATGCTTTGCATGGTCCCAGAACCCTAAATCAAATAGCTCCAATCTTGTCCTATAGCTTTACCATCCATCGTCCTATATTTTTGCCATCACAGCCGCCGGGAAAGTGCTTCTTGGTCCACGAGCGAAGGCACGTCCGGCGACGTTCATGCCGCTCAACGTGCACTTGCCCCGGTTCTGCCCGGGGATGTTTGTGCAGGAAGAGCTACTCGACGGCGGCACGGGCCCCCTTCGGAGCGACTCTATTTGGCCGTTGCTAATGCTCTTCGACCACCCTTCTTCCGGTAGGGGTCTTGCGGCGAGGGCGAGGTCGAGATTGCTCGATACAATGAAGAGCATGCTAATGAGAAAAACAATGGTTGCTGTGGAGAAGTGATGAGTGTGATCATAACCCATTTTTGGAGATGAAACTAGGATTTTCTAGCCTTCAAGGCTTAGGATTAGGAGATGAAATGAATTTGAAGCAGGTGCATGTGAACATATATACACAAGGCAAGTTAGTGGCCTTGTTGAGATGTCAATTGTCCGAGTTGACTCGACCAGCCGCGGTTTCAAAAGTCCGAATTGGAAAATGCTTGCGCAACCAAAAAAAGGAAAATAATCATTTCATGAGATATTTGACTCTATGTCCTTTCACATAGCGATTTTCGATAGATCTGTCGGTCGATTATAATGAAATTTTTAGATATGTGATTTTTTATTTCGTAACTCGACTCCATCACGATGAATGCACGGAGAAAGTAGGTCATGTTCGAGTAGCTCAATCTTTTTTCTTTTCGATTGAAATGGTCTTCAATGTCCAGCACCAAGCAATTTGCTTTTGACTGCAGAACGAGAGATTGGGGGTTGAAGGTAGAAAGTGAATGAAAAAGTGGACTTTCTCAAATGTTTGGGAGACGCCGGCACAGCAACTTTTCTCATTGCATAAATTGGGTAAAATTTGGAAAGTCCTGTATATTTTTAGGGAGTGATAAAATATATTATAATTATTGACTAAAATTATTTTTCGCTAATTCATTTTTACAAACGATACAAATCATTTTTAAGATTTTTTTTTTACAAATCATTTTTTTTCCTGAGATACAAAAGCACCATTTATAAGTTTGTCCCTATTTTCAGAGGACTGTTCTTAATTTCCATTCGACCATTTTCAAATCTGAGCTTGTGATCTTTGCATCCTTCGGGCACGCCACGAAGAAAACGGTGTCTTTGCTTATCCCATCAGGTTCAATTTTCCCAAAGTCAGACAAAAAATACATTGAAGTTTAAAGTCAACCAAAAGTTGGGCGGTGGATTTAATAGACTGAACCTTCTAATAAGGTCAAAATTAGCATAATGTTGACTCAAACCCATATCCTTTATTCTAATCTATCATATGCTAGCTAAGCGTGATCGATTCACAAAATCGGTACATTGAATGACGTGACAAACTATCATTAAGCATTGAATATGGCCCGCCGCTTAGGTGTATACCAGCGAGTCTGCCGTGTAACTTCGTATTTCGGCTTTCTAGACTAGTCTAAGTATACCTAACGTTGGCCAAATTTGACAACCGTATTTCTACTTCGGTTCTTCTGGCAACTTAGGCAAAAAATTTTTTTCAGCTGTAAGAAGTTTCTGCAAGAGTCTTAGAGAGCTACAAGCTTTTTCCCTGTAAATTACATAAACTGCATCAATCCAAATAAGGCATATAAGGCATATGCAGTACAAATATGCATCGTCTGATAGACCATAAGAACTGGGTTCGTAGCTAAACAAGGACTCATTAAGCTTATCTGCAGGTGCAGGTCCTCCTACTTGATGCTGTACAGAAAGTAGCAGCACATGAAATCCCTTAAATCAGCGAAAACTTGGATAGTCATCGACAGCACACAAGGATCAGAGGGCCCCGATTAAATAACCAAGACATAAAAAGCATGAGGTAGAAAAAAAAAGAAGTTAATCCAACCACCCTCTATCCCCCTGTGATTCGAAAATAATTCCGGCACTTGCTAACACGATGTGATAGATCTGGTAGACTAACGAAACGCGAGGGGTTGATCAAAATGCGCAGTTTTCTCAACAGCAGTTGAGAAAAAAAAGTGGAGTTGAAAGGCATTGTTTCATGTCTGATTCGTTTGAAACATGTCTAATACATGGATCAATGCCTTCCGAGGTAATTCTGTAATCCAGCTAGATAAAATATTTGACGTTGGAGCTTCCCCGTTGTAAGTATAATGAGTTTCCTGGTTTTTGACAGGGTATGCTAATGGAACAGAGTCCCGCATTTTCTCTGAGACACGATTGGTGTCAAAGCAAGAACTTTGCTATTAACCACAATATAAACAAGTAATAAGGTGGTTAAAGTAACTAATGCAATGAGACAACAGCAATGAGCATCGCATTTGGATAAGTCAAAAGTTGGGATGAACATGAGAGAATATACTATACAGATCCAAGAAGCAACCAAGGAAAATAGTGGTATATCACATATCAATCTAGAACCTAGAGACAGATAACAAAATATACAAGTTAAATCACTCTTCTCACCAGTATAAAAAATACCTAGCTGACTTTCCAATGTCAACCAGTATAGAAATTGTATTATTGAATCTACATAGAAATCAACCCTTGTACAATTTAATCACTCAAAACTCCTTTCTGTGATGGAGAAGCAAGAATCTTGAAACTCTGGTTCAACTAAGCAAAGACTCACGATCCTGCATATACTTTCACGGAAAAAGCAAACAAGCCGCAAAAAAGAGAGGGGATCTTAGAGAACAACCCAATGTACGGTTTTGAGATCTTCTGCATTGAGCAATGCTGTGAACGGACGTTCTGTGAATCTGTATACACATTTCTCCCCAGCCTATGACCATAGTATATCTGTGCTTCTAGGCTCATCAGAATTCTACTCACTTACATCTGCAAGAACAAAAGATACATGATAAGAGGGTGAGAACTTTCGAAAACCCATGTCCATAAATTTCACAGGATAAAGGACTACAATTTTATATGGTTTTTTTTGGTAAAGTACAATTTTATATGGTTTGTCCATGAAATGATTCGGAAAACATGTTAAGTATGACAGCGACAAAATTACTTGGTTAAACACATGCATTAACTTAGCCATTGCAAAATGTTAAACCTTTGCGACAAGAGAAATCTTCTCTCAACAAAAGAAAGTCCCAACTGAGAACTGGAAATTTCAACCCCAAAATGAAAAAGAAGAGAAGAAATGAGAACTGTAAAATGTGCATGCGTGAAAACACAAAATGAATTATACATCAGCATGCATAGTAAAAGAAGCTCTATATGCACTCACTCAAGATCTACTGCATATCCCAACAACTTGTACGTTACTTTTGAAGTTACACCTTTTGAAAAAGCTGGAGAAAGCAAACTCCAGCGATTTTTATCGTAGAAAATAGTGTTTTTCTGTACATTGCATGTAAAATGCAGAATGAGAACACTTTTCAAGTGCTTATAAAGCAATCAGCTACAACTGTCAACATTACCTCTGCCATGGGAAAATTAATTACAGTAGGAAATCATGCCGTGCTTCTCAACACAAAAAAACTAAACTCACAAAGCATCGTCGTTATTTGATAAAGCCACAAATTACTATCATTATTTTCTCTTCCTTCACAAAGCATATGAAACATTGTGGATGCAGCCCCTATTGCAAAGATGTGAAGGAAAGGTGGGAGGCTAGGAACAAAGGGCTAATTCTGAAAGGAAACGCATAACTTTAGTAAAATCAGGGTTTAACATCATACAGTAAAAAATTTTCCATTTCCAGAATTTCAGATTTCTTTAATATATCGAAAAGGAACAAAATCAGAAGATGATTCAGCAAAGCCACATTAAAACAAGAAGAGTTTCTTGTTTTAGTATCATAACCTACCTTTACAACCCATTGGCATCAATTCTCAAGGGACAGCTTGGTCACTTCTTGTCCCAGTGCTCCGTAATTCTTGCAAATGAGAAGCGATATCCTGAATGAATTGAAGCCCCTCGTCTCCAACTCTGAGGTACCTAATTGTACACTCAAGAAAAGAACGATCTGTCTCTAATGCTTCCAACCTCTCATACAAAGAGTGGACCTCGTTTCTAAGAGAAACCAACTCATCCCCTTCAGACATCGACACAGAAGTTTGCTCGATGGAAACAGAATCCTTATCTTTCTTGCTCGCTAATAATGGATTCTCTGGCATGGCACCCTGTCCTTCCTGGGAACTCAAACTACCTTTTGATTGAGAAACATCATCTGGCACAGATAAACGACTATCTTCTGCACCACCGCTTTCAAAATTCCCTGCTCTGCATTCTGGCTCCTCTGAGTCACATGCCTCATCACCTTTGGTTTCAGAATATTCACCATTAGTCAACTCAATCTTTTTACCGTCCTTCGGAGACAGGCCAAGCTTTTTCTCCAACTTCTTCAGAAACTGTAAAATGCGTAATTTTTCTTCTTTAATCTTGACTGCAGAATCAGCAAATTCAACTGTTCTGGTTTCGCCGATGACCCTATCAGCATGGTCAACTTTATCATGGCCACTATCTTCTAGATAAATTTCATTTCCCTTGGATTTTTCAGTAACTTCATGACTACTGGCCTCTAAATGAACCGACTCCATAATATTCTCAGACATTGGTTCGTTCGGGTACTTATTCCTGTAGAAATCAAGCTCTGCTTCAAGATCTTGTATGTCTTTCTCCCTATCTGCAAGTAGGTCATTTGATTTTTGCAAAGCTTCCATATCATATTCAGCCTGCTCTTCCATCATTCTAAGGTACTGTAATGCTTCCATGTGGAGTGTTGCCTTCTCCTCCTGCAATCTAGTAATCATGGCCATCGTTTGATTTGCAGCGATTGCAGAGGCATTTCTTTCTTCCTCCAACTCCTTATACAAGGCACTCATAGATTTTCTATCATGCTCAATCTGACGTTTCAATCGGTCAATTAAACTTTCACCTTCAATCTCACTGACTATGCTCCCATCCAAAGACTCAAGACCAGACTCATTTCTCTCGAGTGAGATTTTCTTTTGAAGGACCTGGAATGCAGTTGAGTTAGGAGCATCAGATGTTCTAAATTCATCACTATGAGTAGACAATTTTGGACTAATATCATTGACTGATTGCTCAAACCCTCGAGCAGCAGATAACTGTGAGAACAAGTTCTTCAAGTCTTCACTAACTCTGGAAGAATCCTTGGCTAGCCACTGCTCAGCAAGCACACCGGACAACTGCCTTCCCCTGTTGCCTACAGCTATCTTATAGGCATCACCAAGATCCAAAAAATTTGGCGCTTGTGCAAAATGGTCAGGACATACAGTATTTGTTTCGGCTTTGTCAATTGCTGCAATTGGGCCAGTCTCTTCCTTAATGTCTCCGTCAGAATATGTTGCTGCTGTTTTCTCATCTTCATCAGCTCCCGTAACACCTGTGCAGATAGATCATTTCATTAAAAGATAGGCCCATTGTCTTAAGTGCCAACTCTTTAACAGCCACAAATCCAAAA
Source organism: Eucalyptus curtisii (assembly GCA_017140595.1). Lineage (NCBI taxonomy): Eukaryota > Viridiplantae > Streptophyta > Magnoliopsida > Myrtales > Myrtaceae > Eucalyptus > Eucalyptus curtisii. Next base: position 14,301,730 of record CM029504.1, read on the forward strand.
AAAAAAAAAAAGTGACAAAAGCATTTGAGTTCAAGCTCTGGAGTCAGACATAAACACCGTGACTTCTTTCTGAATTCCAAGAATCAAAAAACATGATTATGCAGTATAAGCTCCAACTTCTAAAATAGATGCATTAGAAGATAGAGAAATTATTTATCGTAGTAGAATATGAAGAAATTATATAAAGCATAAATTGTGATGCACACAAGGCTTACACACTACTGGTCCGCAGTTTTAGTCAGCTTACAGATATCACGATAATAATTGTCTGGAGAGAGAGAGAGAGAGAGAGAGAGAGAGAGATAATCAAAACTTACAGCTCTCTATTAGTACTGTCTCAGGAGTGCTGGTGTCATTTGCTGCAGAAGGAATGTCATCAAAGGAAATAAGTTCAGGTAGAGAAGCTGAAGCAGCATTGGTCTCAGAATTATCAGAACCATGGCATTTAATTTCACCCAAGCCATGTTCAGTAGTAGATGCAACGGAGTTCCCACCAGGAACTTCAACAACCTCCAACTGCACTTGGGAAGCTGGAGAATGCTCATTCAATGAAGCTGGATCTATAAGTTTCTCTGAATTTGCATCATGACCTAGTACCGCAATTAAAGGCTCGTTTCGAGCACAATCAATTCCAGATTCTTCTTTGAAACCCACTCTTTTAAGATGCCGAATGGCTGTTTCATCGTCATCTGAAAACAGGACATCTGACTCTGTATCAGAAGTAATTTTGAGTTTGGTGTATCCTACATGAGACAATGAATCTAGTCCATGATCTTTTTGGAGAGGAACTCCTAGCAATGTTCTTTCGTCATTTATCTTCAGGCTATACTGATAGGAGCCAACAACGCCTGATAAAGGAACATCTAGATCCACAAACTCACACCCACTTGATTTCGTAAGCACCAATTTTTGGGCATAACCTCTTGAAATCCATGGTTCATTACAGCAAGAGCAATGCGTTCTGCTTGAACTACATAGATTATGATCCTCAGAAAAGATGTTCTCTTCCAATTCAATATTAGAATCCTCTCCCAATTTACCCACCAGCAATCTGTATGTTTCAGCATTTGACTTGTTAATTGTAGCAAAGGAGAAAAGGCAATTCTCACACATCCTATGAACATCAGCGAGTTTATTGTGAGCATGGCAAAGAACCAAGGATGAGATCTCTGACTTGTGGTTGCCACATATCATGTCCCAATAAAATCCTACCCTTTTACCACCTAGAACATGATCGAGTCTAGAGCATAAAAGACAAGGTGTTTGCAAACCACAATAACCAGCGAATTTTGTAATCAAGTACGAGAAAAGGGCATTTATGAAGAGCACAAATATGAGAAGCCATTCAAGAACTGCTGATGACAAAGCCACTGCAAATCCCCGGGGTATCTTCTCCAGTTTATCATAAGATACTTCTCCAGCAGCCATGCCCAGAAAAATTCAAGTGACTTCAAGAATAGAACTTAACAAGCAACAGAATAATGTCCAATCTTCCCTCACAAATTAATAGGCTTAGTCCCAGATTACTCCTGCAGCAAGTGATAAGCAGCGGAAGAAAAATTTATTCAATGATGCAAAGATATGCATATCAATTCTACACTCATTTGTACAAAACATAGTTGTGATGCATTGACACCCTTCTTCCTATCTGGCTTCACACAAGGGACGTGAGTGCCTATGATGGTTTGCAACTCACATAGATGTATATGCTGTGCATAACAGTATCGCAATGCGTGCATAACAGTATTGCAATGCGTGCAAAGCAATCATGCATAGTTGTATGCAAGTCTCTGATCGTTTGTATGCCTGGAACACAAATGGTCCAATACAACAAATTCAAGAACCATTGTATAGAGTGCACGATAGACTGCTGCTAAGAGAAGTTCTACAGAACTCTCCCGCAACATGAATTTAAAAAGCATGTATGATTCCAATTGAGAATCAGGCTCAATGCTTCTCATAACTCCATTTCCTTGCTCAGATAAAGAAAACAAGAGTGCGAAAACTGAATAACCTCATTTCGGTTTTATCGCGCAATCAAGAATGGATTCTTTACCTTCTGAAAGGGGTAACTAGAAAAGAGTTTGCCAACCACACATTTCACCTTCTTCTCTCTGATCCCTTGTGAAAAAAAGAAAAGAAAAAAGTCCAATCAGAGAACAAGCGTCTAAAGCAATTGGCCAAATATCCAAGCTTAACGTACACCAAAAATTGCCCCAGAAAGAAGACCAGCTATTTGCAGAAGAAAGAATCGACTGTCATACAAAAAAAGCATCACCACCCAAAAATCACACCATCAAAGGCAAGCAATTTTCCGGCAAATGAAACCATACAATCTCGAACACATGAAATCATTCATCAATCAGAACAAAGGAAAACATAACAACCAAAAAAACAGCCGGATCATGGAATCAACGATCAAGCCGTGAAAATTCAAAACAAGAACCCAGAAACAAAAAACAGATTCAGAGACGCCCACCTGCTCATGCGATGGAAATTCAACGAAAAAACGGCTCTGCGAATTGTCCGGAACAAGAGCGAGGAATGAAACTCGATCGATCAAATCAAACCAATCTCTCGAGTTCGGCAAGCCGAGCCAAGAACTGGGTCAATAGTTTTATGGGAAATGCCAACCGAAAGTTGGAGTCTTTTCAATGTCGTCTCTCTCTCTCTCTCTCTCTCTCTTTACAGCGAATCACAATCTGCATTGCACGTAGTATTCCCCCACCATGGCCAAGGACGCATTATTCATTAAAAAGAGCAATTGGGCCTATACATAACGTTCGTCGGCTGCATGATATACAATGCAAGAAAAGCGAGAAGAGAAAGAAAAATGCGAAAAGACGGGGAATCAGCACGCCGACCAAAGAAGGAAAAGTCGGCTGCTGATCCGAAAAGAGAAAACGACAGCCGGTGACAAAAGTGTACTGCCCACCAAAAACAGGTAAGCCGACCACGGGGAAATGCGAAAAAGACACGCCTAGCCCCCGGATCTTCTTCGACGACCGCACGAAGGAACCGTTCCTCGGAGATGGGTTTCGGCCTTTTCAGGGATTTGCGCGGCACGAACGTGAATATGCTTGCAAGTCGAAAACTTTTTCAAGGATTCGTGCGACGCGAACGTGAATAATGATTGGCTGGATATAGCAAGTGATCCTCGCAGGATCACAAGAGCTCCTTCGAAGCCTCCTCCCCCGCCCCCGACCAAGTTCTTCTCGTTATAAAATATTAATCATCACCGTCATCATGTCATATCATGTTATCACATCATGGAATATGTCATTATTGGTAGTATATCGAATGAAGTTGTTGATGTTAAGTAGTTATAAAGCTGACGAAAAAGAAATTTGATAAGGAGCAAGTGACCATAAAAAGAAAGACCGGGACTTTGATCGGTTAATGTTTAATTTAAGGTTTTGTCGGGGAGTGTTATCCGGGCACCGGCACGTTAATTAAGGAATTTTCAAGGTTCAAAGCGTTGGTAAGCATAACATGTGAAAATAAACGTATTGGAAATTAAAACTTTTTGAGTTGGGTTACTTAAGAGGTCAATGAAATCTTTCTAAAACATGAATATCAAAGACTTAACCAAACCGTAGGCCAAAAAATTACTTTATCAGGGAATTGTATGGAAATAAGGTCTAGATTGCAAACGTCTGAATAGCCATGTTACTCGTTAGGAGAGCTTTTCCAAATGATGCTCTTGGCTTGCCTCCAGCACTTCATTCAGAATAAATAGCCATAAAATTAGATTTATCAGAACAGAAACATTAAAATGTACGACTGTAGTCTCCAATCAAACGGAGATGGTGAAGTCTGTAGTTCTAGAATGCTTGAGATGAGACAGACAGCCTGGCTTAGTACCCATAAGTTTGACCATAATTAAAGCCATAACCTCTAGTATGACCTGGATTAGAGAGAGATGCTTAAGTGTTGTAACCTTTTCCAACAAAGCAGCAGGCTCTCTCTGAGCTGTTGCAACTGCTTCAGTCATAGAATTCTGCAGCGGAACAACTTGCTGTCGGCATGAAACATGTAAATGAAAGCAAACCAATAATGCGGGCGCGCGAGCGCATCAAAACAGTAACTTAGTGCAGAAAAAAAAACATGTTGAAATATTAATTCAAGTATGACAGTAAAGATGCACAGGCAAGCGCATTGGTGCATGTACTCGGGCCATTTCCTAGAAACAAAGGAATATTGAGACCTTTGAAATCAGCAGGAATTTGTAGGTGCAGTTTGCATTTCCTTGGAAAGCGTTATTTGCAAGGGCTGAGAGAATTGTTTCCTGTATTAGCTGCTGTGCTATCTGTACTTCAGAAGCAGTTCCGCTGATTTCAACTGTCATTTCTCCAGCAACTCCATCAGTTTTTTGTATGGTAACAGTAGTGCTGTTTCTACATCGTATGTAGTCATAGTGGAGCCGGATGTCCCGATGGTAGCATCAGCGTAAGGGAGGGCAACTTGCATCTGCTGTGCAATCTGCCAGGGAAAAGGCATTCCATAAGTCCAACACCTTCTCATGCGAGGAGCACTGCAATTATGCTGCTGGAGAGCGAGAGGTCCTGGAAACTCAAAAAAAGTTCACAGCTGCACAAACTTGTGCTTGCTTTTGAACTTTCAAGCGCTCACTAACATTGTAAGAAGTAGAACCACGCACCATGCTTTAGAGCTATGGAAGAAAAGGAGGATCATTGATATGAAGATCAACTGTATTTGGATTCATAGGGATTCAAAGGTAAGTAAACAATGATCAATCGAAGGATATTTCCCCCACCAATTCATTCAAGAGCGAAGGACAACTTTAGGACTAAAGATATCAGGTGGTGCTATAATTAACTCTTAAAGAGCAAGATCCGATATCACTATCTGCTTTCTTACTAATATCAACAAACCTCAACCATTGATATATTTAGCCGTAATTTCATGAGTACCCTTATCCATATGGCTCAATGTTTGGGAGAATCTAGAGGGCAATTCTGTATTTATCGAAAAGGTTTGGGACAATCTTCTCATATTTTGAACAATATAATTATGGGAAAAAATGGCATAGTTCGATTATTGTTGGGATAAAACTATAAAATCTCTTTAGAAAAACTTCCAGTTATACATATAGTTTACCTGACTTTTCGTGCTTAAATTTACAGCACTGCAGAAGGCCATTAATTATTTCAAAATTTTAACCAAGTCACGGCTAAAATGTCAGCTACTAACTTTTTTGGGTTAATCTCTTTCTTCTTGTCGGCCATCAAAAAAGCAAGGCGATCTAAGAAAAACCCAAGGCGAATTTACATTGAAATTTTGCTTGATGATATATTTACATATAGGCCATAATTCATCATGTATGTGTAACTAATTAAACCGGTTTCCAGTACACCATCGTTAACCGTAATCAATTCTCATCTGTTTCACAATTTTTCGTCGCCAAAACACTACTTCAGCAAACAACCAAAAAAAGATTCATGATTGTTGAGCAGCTTAATATCCATAGCAATTGCAGTTAAATAGTATCATTGCAAGAAAAACGACTATGTACATGCTGAGCATACAAATATTGAAGGTTGCATTGTCTCGTCCTTGGACACATATGGACTCCAAAATGGGTTTGTTTTTTATAGCAGTTATCAAGTTCATGTTTCTAACTTTCCCTTGAAAGAAGCTGAGCCCTCCAACACAAAAACCATCAAAGCTCCTAAATTTGTCCCAGGTTCATATCAGAATGGATGGTGTGGAACAACAACCACACTCCAAAGGGAATGGGATTTCATGAAGGCCTCCATTAAAGCCCCACCATCACCTCCACCACCAACCGCTCCTTGTTTGAGCTGGTTGGGTAGCTTCTGTTTCATCACATAACAAAAATTCACCTCTCCACTTATATAGAACCACCAGCCAGACTCGCCATCCCCAACCCCTTGCCACCACTGCCTCCTGGCCGGGCGGCTCTTCATGCTGCCACGGCTCAGGCAATCCCACACATTTGTCTGGTTTGAATTTCGGGGAAGGACATTCGCATCGAACGGCTCAAAAAATCAGACGGAGAGAATTCATACGACGTGCCCCAAACCCTGAAGGTACGTACTCAAAGTCGCTGAAGATATGAATAAAGACGAGCCTCAAGAAAGCCCCACTGTTTTATTGTCATCATGTTCATCGCCATCGTTGTCGTCCCCAAGCGAATCGGATGTGGAAGAGCTTCAACTGATGCCATTTGGCCCGGCTAAGAAGAATAGCCGCAGGTGCCTATCCAAACAGCTTTCGATGTGCGAGACCCCACGGGACATTGCATGGAAGAAGCGGAGGCGGCAGATCCTTCACCAAGAAAGGAAGAAGAACGGGATTAATGACTCCGATGATATCACCGACGAGGATTTGAATGAGCTCAAAGGGTGCATAGATCTAGGGTTTGGGTTCAAAGAGGAGGAGGGTGTACAAGAGTTGTGCAACACTTTGCCGGCCCTCGACCTTTACTTCGCTGTGAACAGGCAGTTGTCACCGAGCCCGGTATCAACACCACAGAGCAATGGATCATCGCTGTCATATTCGATGTCGTCGTCCTCGCTTGGTGGAGTATCTTCATCCTATGGCAGTCCTAGGAGCGATTCCGACACATGGAAGATTTGTTGTCCAGGTAAATTTTAGATGCATATGTAGAAAATGTGTGAAGACAATCTCAGACTCTCAAATGGGCTGATGGTGCTCAGCAAATGAATTGCTTTTAAAGAATTTCCTCTTGTCGTAAAAGCTGATTGTACATCCTCTATGCATCAAACCGCTCATTTGTTCTAATAATTTTGTTCTTCTTTGCTCTTGGCGATTGACATCTGTTTTGTAGGAGACAATCCTCAGCAAGTAAAAACCAAGTTGAGGCATTGGGCTCAAGCTGTGGCATGTTCGGTGAGGCTGCAGAAGGATGGCCTGTTGTAATTGCAAAAGCAGGAAAAGAGGGAGAGTGGTTTGGTTAAATCAGAGTCTTCCCTTCCCATTGATTTTTCTAATAGCCTAACAGACAAAAAAAGAAAAAAAAAAACTCATTTATGTAGCTTTCCATGGTAATCTCTTAGGTTAAGAGAATGACATTTCGATGATGTCAGTTCATCATAACTTCGGTTAGGAAAGAAAATTCTCCTCCTTCGTCTAAACTGTATTTGCTTGACTAATTTCCGTAATTGGTGGGTAAAAGATGCAGATGAAAAAGATCTGCATTCAGCCTGTCCATGATCAAGTTATCATTTGTCTTCATTTTTTTCTTTGTCCTCCCAATAAAGAACTACATTTTGTGTTCCCCCCCCCCCCCCCCTCCCTCGTTTTTGCAACTCTTTTGGCTAACTAGATGGTATGTGCTGTCTCGAGTTTGAGACAAGAAATCGAGATCATAGTGCACGTGTACCTATCTAATTAAAGAAAAGTGTTGTTTGGCTCACTTTTAGCCTTTTATGATTACCCTTGCTATATATATGTGAAGTAAAATTTCTTTACATCGCCATGTAAATATATTTTTGCATGAACGATCTTATTTATCCTTAATTTGATAGTTAGTGAGAGAACGAGTAATTGAAATCTTCCGTTCATGTGTGAATTAATCGCTTAGATTGCTTGTGCAAAGTTTTCTTTATAATAATGGTGCATGTTCTGATTTCCAATATATAATAGATACTCATTAAGTAGCCACTTATTTCCATTCCATGCAAAACCACCATGACTAACACTTTTTCCTTTGCATAATTAGCCAGTGCCCGGGCCCTAGTTTACAAGGGAAAATGACACTTGTCTCACTTCATAATTTCGAAATTGCTCTTACGTCACACCTATAACCATCCAATTCAACTAACCACCCACAATCTTATTATGCATAACCATCTAATCAAATGCACGCGTCTTAGCCCTAGGTGTTGATTATATAACCATTTTACTAACTCTTTTTACAAATTACCACTCTTAATTACAGTACTTATAAACTTTTTCCCAATTAACTTACCCGTCGTTTTTTTACCAATAGCATTTTGAGACTCATAAACTTTTACTGAAATTTACTAGTACAGGAAAAAAAAAAATTCGTGCTTTTGGGCATGAAACAATAAAATTCTGCTTCTCAATCTTATATTGGTTAAAATTCTGAGAGAACTTGTATCGATCAATAGATAATTGCTCCGTCTGATCTAACTAGATGATTACCTATTGGTTCTCAACTTGACTCATCCAAATTTAGCAACAAAGAAACCCTTAACTTCCACAAAATCTCCAAATCCCCTCCCAACTCCATGTTGTTGTCGGCCAGTGAGCCAACTCCCCAAAGGTAAAAAGAGGTATCACGGAAATTTCCTCAACAGGATAAAAATGAAAGACGTATCTAGACATTAGCACGCCTGTTCCAAAAGAGTCCTCAAAGGTTAATAAAGTTACCATCCCATAATATCCTAGAACTTACAATTCTATTGAAAACGCATGCCCATCATGCTGCTGTAGTTCATCCAAAGACTCCATGGAATTAACCGGGAACTTCACAAAAAATCAGTGGTTGTCTGATCGGAACTTCTGACTATTCCGTTTCCTCGAACTTCTGCACCCATCAATTTCGATCCCATATCCCTCATATCGAATTTTGGGCGTCCTTTACTTGGACTAATGTCATGTGCTGTGTGTCCTCAGGATTCTAAGCCAACTTTTCACCTAATTTCAAAGCTTAGATTTTCCTTGAGAAGAATCTCAAAAGGCCAACAGTTTAACAACATCAGATTGTGGAGTTCCGAGACGCCACAAAATCGATACAAGTGCCCCGTTTTTTCATCTCTTTAGCTTCGGTCTTAATCGACTGAAGACTAAAACATTCTATCTTTGTTAATTTGATTGCATTTCTTGGAATATAAGAGGTATAATCCCCTCAAATGGTCATGTATTGAATTCTCAATCATGTCTGCACTTGCTATGACTAGATCCAGTCACGCCATTGAGGCAACATATGGATTGAGTTAAATTTTACTTTCTCTCATCCGTTATTGCATTCGCTCATTTGAAGTCGTTGATCATCTCATAAAGTTAGTGTACACGTGAGAAAATACTCAGAGATACCGGCCAAGATATGCTTAATTCAAACGAGCGAAGTTTTGTGTTCCATAGCTAACCCTATTTCTCTCAAATTAATATTTCATTTTACAAAATAATAGGAAAGTGAAACACTTTTTTCTTTTTCCCTTGTGATGGGGCCAAAAGAGATGAACAATCAGAAAAGGAAGAAGGATCGCACACGTAGTTCCAAGATAAGACGCAAAGAAAATTCATCAAATCCCTCGTACAAACTCGCAAGGTGGCAAATTTTGTTATTTCACATTCCTCAATTCCTATAAATTGCCCAGCGTCTCTTGCTCATCTCCTTGCGCAACAGAAGCTTGCAGACTGTCACTCCACAAACACACAGAGAAAAACCATGGGGAGATTTAACCTCTGCTGGGCATTGTTGCTTTGCTGACATCTCCGTGGCCAATGCTCAGAGCGGTATGACTGTTAAGGTGACGTACCACTACTACAACCCCACGCAAAATTGGTGAGACTTGAACGCCGTCAGTGCGTGTTGCTCGACCCGGGACTTGAGCAAGCCGCTTGCCTGTATTGGAGTGCACAGCAAAAGCCTAATACCTTATTCCAAGGAGATTGTCAAGAGGGAGCCCAAGTCTAAGTCCGTTAATATATCTCGTTGGACCACTTTTATTCAAAAGTTTAAGCCAATGAGCTATGAGCTAACTATGATAAATTAATTGCTCTACACCACATTAATTTTCCTATATGGGACGTTTCTAACATAGTTTACTCACATGTGCATTCTAACAATCTCTCCCTCACCTATGAGCTCAATGTTAGGGCTGCTCTCCCTTAATTCAGATATTCTTCTGCACCAACATCTGGGCTCACATTGCTACACCACAACACTCACTTGCCTGGAAACTACAACCATCGGCTCTGATGCTATTTGTTAGAGCACACAATAAAAGCTCAATACATTCTTCTGAGGAGGTAGGTAAGATGGAGCCTAAGTTCGAATATATTAATATATTTAGTTGGACCCACATTCACCCAAAAACTTAAATTAATGAGTTATGGGTCAACTAGAATATATTAATTGCTCTACACCACATCAATTTTTTGATATGAGACATTTTTTATACAACCCACTCATACGTGCATCCCAACAGCCCGGCAGTAGAAGTATAGGTGGGTGGCCTTCTACCCATCAGCCGGGCCTCATGGGCAACAAGCTTGTGGCAAATGCTTGAGGGTAAGCGATCCCTTGTCTTCTCTTTGGTTAAACCATAGCATTTGGTTTTGTATACCATGGCCTATGTCACAAGTCAATAATGATTTTCTCACAGTGATTTTTTAGTATATGTGGTGTTTAATTGCCATGTACTTCACTTACATCGATTGATTTTGTTTCAGTTTATTGATACGATGTAGGCAGTTGTATAAGATACTTTGTAATTCGTATCATGCATTGCATGGGAACTGTTCTCTTTGTTGAAAAAATCTTGAAATGTCACCTTTCATGTAGAACTTATGAGAAGAATTACTTGCGCTTGAATTTCTTTCCCGTAACTATATTTGTTTTTCTTCTTCTTTTGCCATCGCCAAGAAAAGTCATCATAACTTTAATTGAAAGCATAAGTTTCCTGTAGGACGTAAAAGGAAGCTTTAGAAATTTCAAACCTTCCTTTTGTTTTGCATTTAACTGTGTTTCAAGACAGCGTATACAGTTCAAGCAATTACCAAAGAGATGGGAGATTCGATTATTAATTTGAGTTCTATAGAACGCAGATCACGAACAAGAGGACCAAAGCTCAAGTTACTGCGAGGATCGTTGACCAGTGCAGCAGCGAAGGGCTCGATTTGGACTACAACAGTCTTCCATCCATTGGACACCGATGGAAATGGATATAAGCAAGGATACTTTACCTTGAACCATGAGACCGTCAACAGTGGTGACTGAACGTTTCACATGTTCGTGCCCAGAAATAATAAGACATTGCTGAGAAATAAATTATCACTTTTCCTGTAGTTGAAGTTGATATTACGAAATAATAACGAATTATTATTAAAAATATATTTTTGTGGAATGAATGATCAAAGACATGAGATGTGTGGTTCGACAAATCCAGGTCCTTTCACAGACCGAAGAAAAGCCCTTCTGCTGTAATTAGCATAAGGAAATGGTGAGAATCAGTCAGTCAATCAATCAATCTCACTACCCAAACCCTAATTAGATGGGGAGTATCACAATTTACCTTAATTCGATCTTCGATCCAACTTGCCAATATTGTAATTTGCACTTTCAAGAACATAGCAAGTGCATCCAAATTTATGGAAGTACGAAACCATTGCTAGACCAAAGTGATTTTTCTTAGATGCACTGATTCTGGCCAAAAGCATGCAGGAGCATAATTTTCTACGAGCATTGGACGCGCCATGTCTTGTAATGAACGATTCTCTCTCCCCAACTTCATTTTATTGTTGAGTACAAGGAGCAAACGAGTTATGCTCAAAACCATTTTCCTAAAATTTACCATATATCGCGAGCCTGTGCATATCATGCTATTGTAGTTCATCCAGAAGATTCTATGGAATAAAACTACACTTAAATGGCGAAGCAAAGATTCTCAGAATGCCACAAAAAGTCAAAAGTAAACTGATTAGAACTTCTGGCCATTCAATTACGTCGAATTTCTGCAAACCATCAACTCGATCCATCTCATTTAATTAAAAAGCTTATATTTTCTTTGAGAAGATAAAGTCACCATCTCATGCATACCCCATTTTTGACTCTTCAGTTTTAATCGACTCAAGAGTCAAACATTCCATTTTGTTGATATGATTGTATTTTTTGAAAAATAAAAAATTTAATGCTAGCAAATTTTACACTTACTTTCGTACGTGTTAAAATTGAGGTGCATTTTTTTAAATACTCATTTTTACACTAGTTAAAATTAAGATCGAATCAGGCCGATGATGCAACACGAACATGGATTGAGTTAAATTTAATTTCCTTCATCCGTTTATCAAATTTACTTGTTTTAAGTTGTCAATCTATCATATAAAAATAGTCCATGCGAGACAAAGTGCTTGAAGGTGCCAGTCAAGATATGCTTCACACCACAAATGATAATTAAGTGCTAGGCTCCTAGCTAGCTTAACCTCTGTTTATACTAATTTAGTTCTTCGTTTGACAAAATGAAAGGAAAATGACAAACGTTGTTACTTTTCCTCAGTGCTTTGGTCAAAAGAGATAAACATGAAGAACAAGGAAGAAGGATCCACAAGTAGAAACCCCCTCTGTCAACTTTCCAGTCGAGGCGCCAGAATATTAATCAAATCCTTCGTCCAATCTCACAAAGGCAATTCCGTAATTTCACGTTCCTCATGTTTAATAAATTTATCATCTTGCTCATCTCCTTGCACAGCAAAAACCACCACTCTTGTTTGCGAACACACAAACTCATGGATCGAGACTTGGCCTTTGTTTGGCATTGTTACTTTGCCTTGCAGTCTCTGCAGCCTATGCTCAGAGCGCTAGCAATGTTAGAGAGACGTACCACTACCACAACCCCACGTAGAACTAGTGGGATTTGAATGCCGTTAGTGCTTATTGCTCGACATGGGACACGAGCAAGCCGTCGGCTTGGCGAAAGAAGTATGGGTGGACTGCCTTCTGCGGGCCGGTTGGGCCTCGTGAACAACAGGCTTTTGGCAAGTGCTTGAGGGTAGGTGACCCCTTGTTTTCTTTTTAATTGCAGCATAGCATTTAGTTTTGTATACCATAAAGGAGTTTCATTTTAAATAGAAGTTTCCTATAGGAGGAAAATGAAAACTTTAAAGATTTCAAACCTTCCTTTTGTTTTTGCAGTATAACTTCGCTTTACTACGTGGTATGTATTCAAAGTTTTCCGAAAGGGGGGAGAGATTGGACTTATTCGAGTTCCATTGTGTATAGATCACGAACATGAGGACCAAAGCTCATGTTATCACGAAAATCATCAACCGGTGTAGCAATGGAGGGCTTTATCTAGACCGCAACACCATCTTCCGCCCGTTGGACCCAAACGGAAATGGATATAACCAAGGGCATCTCATTGTGAACTACCAATTTGTTAACCGTGGTGATTGAAAGCACCCGGTTTCTAATTTTCATATGTCTATGCCCAAAAATAACAAGACTTTGATGAGATAGATTATCCGCTTTCTTTTAGTTGTTATTACCAAATGAAGATGAACTATTATTGTGAAACTATTCATGTGGAATGAATGATCAAACACATGAGATGTGTGTAACTATTGAGAAGTAATGGTGCAAATCAATCATCCAATTAATCGCACTATTCAAACCCTAATTAGATAGTGAGTATCCCAAGAATGGGAGAAGTACACTATGAGTGCCATAAGTTGTGTACGGCGCTCACTTTGGTGCCAAAAGTTTATTTTGGATCACTTAAGTGCCAAAAAGTTTGAAAAACGCTCACTTTGGTGCCAACTCTGATTTGGTTGGCTCGAAATCCGATGTAGCACTTTTTTATTAATTTTTGAAGCTAATGTGGCTTGCCGGAGAGTATAGTCAGCATTTAAACAACAAAATGACGCCGTTTTGTGTCTTTCCCCCAAATTCAAAACCCTAAATCCCCAAATTGAGAGAGAAAATGCGTCGTCTTCTTTCCCGAAGAACAGCACCAGCAACACCAGCAGCGCTGAAGAACAGCACCAGCAACACCAGCAGCGCACCAATACAACACCAGTAGTTTTTCAGAAAAGAAACCACGCGCTCGCCTCCGCCCTCCCCTAGTAGTTTTCCCCCATTTTCAATCACCTTGTCGATCTTTCAAATCCCCGAATCTCAGCCCCACCAGCGCCTTTTCCCAAGGAATATCGCCGGGAGCAGAGGAAGCGCGAGCTCGAAGAATCTCCAGAAGCACAAGCGATTCGGCCAATGGTAGCCGCGAAGATCTGGAATGCCATGGAGGTTGTCGGCGAAGCCAGCTGCGACGACGACGGCGGCCGTGGCCCCGCCATCGCCTCCTCCGCCCTCGTCGTCGACACCTCCCTCTCCCTCGAGATTTTTTGTTTGTTTTTTTATCTTTTGTCTTGTTGTGGCAAGCAACTACGATGGAGGCCGATGGACGCAGCCGAGAGACGGTGGCCAAGGGTCGGCGGCTGAGCGACGGCGGCCGAGCGACGACGGCCGAGTGACGGCGGACAAAGAAACCCTAATTTCAATCCAAAAAAAAAAAATCCCCAAATGAGTTGTGTGGCGTTGTTTTTGTGAGGCCATCCACGTAGGACGGCAAAACGACATCGTTTTCTTAAGGAAGACGGAAAACGACGTCGTTTAAAAGGTTTCTCGATTTATTTTTTTAAATATAAAAGCCACGTAATCATTTTGGTCGGAATCTCTCGCCGGTGGGACCAAAGTGATCGTTTTTCCTCCGATTTGGCACTTAAGTGATCTGACGGAAACTTTTGGCACCAAAGTGAGCGCCGTACACAACTTATGGCACTGATAGTGTACTTCTCCCTCCTAAGAATATATGATCATAATCGTGGTCAAACTTGTAAATATCGTAATTTGTACTAAACACATAGCAAGTACATCCAAATATATTATAGAATAGAATAATTGCTTTCTAGTTCACCAAAAAAGAATAATCTTAAATGCATTGATGGTAGTACATGCAGTATTAACTACTTCTGCCGAAAAGGAGCGCCAAATACTTGGAATGTCAAAACTGGGCATGGAGAAACACTTAAGTGCCAAAAGTTAAGAAAGTGACACTTAAGTGCCAAAATGGGAGCAAAATAGATTAGTTAAGTGTCAACAACAAGAAAATCCAGCCAAATTATATATGTGGCATTTTTCGATAACATGCTTTATTGAGATGGTACATATATATATATTTTTTTTTTTTTTAAAAAGAAGCACATATGGACGATGAAAACATCACCACCTCATCCACGATGGCTTGGCCAACCTTAACAACATTGTTTAGCTTTTTTTTTTTTTTTTTTGGCTTAACCAAATATGGTTGTTGCTATTCCTCTCCATTCACACTCGCGTTCACACCAAATCTAGTGTCCTTTCTCTGTCGTTGTTCATGCTCGCCATTCACGCTCACTAAGGCAGTCATCACTCGCCGTTGTCGCTCGCCATTGTTGCTCGCCGTCGCCATTCATCGTTGTTGCTTGCCCAGGTTTGTCCTCTTTTCCCCCTTCCCTATAGTGAAATTAGGGCTTGGACTCATCTATTAAGGTTATGATGGGAAATTTACAGCTAGGCTAGGAAACGTGGGAGTCGAACGGGAAATGTAGGGCTCGAATGGTACTTTGATGTGCGATTTATGGCTTAGATCTGGTGCTAAAACCTTAATGGGGTTTCGGATTGGCAATTTAGGGCTCAACGAGGGGACATATGCTATTGTGATGTGTGATTTAGAGCTCGAATGTGGTATTATGATGTGCAAGGGCAATTTTTAGGGGTCAAATGTGAAATGTGACGTGCGAGAGTGATTTTTAGGGCTTGGAGTTGTTATCGTGGGGATCTTCAGTCATTTTTTTAAAATCGAAGTGTTGAAATGAGTGTCGTGGGAACTTGTACTTATTGTTGGGACCTTTGTTTATTGGTCAACATTTCAAGGGAAGACAAGATAATCAAAATGGTTGTCGTGTGGGGGCATATAGTTAGTATGAGGACCTCTGTTTCTCGTGGGAACATTTTTCCAGTAAATGGTCTAACACGTACATCTCTTCCCTCTTCCCTCTTTTGTTTAATAAATTGTCTGTTCTCCTTTGTGGATGTGGTCCCAAAAGTTAATTGTTTTTTTTTCTCATTGATTGCAAAAATGGCTTATGATAAATATTATGTTATTGTCATTGTTTGTTACGGTGGGAATTTTGCAATTTGGGGAGGATGAGTGAGAGTATGAGGGGAAAATGAGGGCACTATTTTTATTGACATAAATAAGGCATCTTATCTTAGAGTTGTTAGGGATATAATAACCTATTTATCTTATAAAGTATAGAAGTTACTGTATTGTAATCATTGGAAAAGCTTGAGAGATGGTTTAAGAAGTTTAGAATATGATAATGGTTTTAATAATGTTATGTACCATTATCTTCATGGCGAAGAGATGAAAGTATATGTTGAGTACATTAGTAATAGCGAGGATGAAGATGATGATGAAAAGAACACCCAAGTATGAGAAGGGGGAGATGGTATTCAAGTTAATATTGAGATTAGGGATGAAGGATGCCACGATAGATAGGACGGGCATAAGAGAGGTGCAGATGCAATTCACCAAAGTGATGATGACATAGGTGATGTCACAATTATTGGATTAGATTGAGAAGTAGCCAAATCCAGTGATGATGACAATCAATGATTACTTGCTAAACATTTCTTAAATGATGACGATGATGAGGAGCTTGCACAGTCAAATAAAAAGCAACAAGAGCTTTTGTCATATAGGTTTGTAACTTTGCAAGTAACTGATGAAGCAGAGCCGAAGGCCCTATAGATGTCAGTGTTGCTGGCGAGGAGACTGATTATAAAGAATTTGTCAAGAATGCTACTTCCCAAGACAAGCTTGAAGAAGATCAAAGAGTTGTGCATGGAAGGAAAATTAAGTTGTTGTCTTTCCTACTTTGTTATTAGATATAAAATTTCAAGATGCGAAACAATTTAGGAAAGTTAAATTGAAAAATTCCATTGCTTTACAAAGGAATATTGATTTCATTAGAAACACTAAGATCTTTGTAAGAGTTAGGTGTTCGCAACAAAATTATCCATGGAAGATCTTTGGCACATTTATTAGGAAGAGTGGGTCCTTCTAGATTATGACCTATTAAGAGGAATATACTTGTTCTATTAATTTCGAAAATAAAAGAGTAACAAGTGCATGATTGTCAAAACACTTTTCCAAGATGAAGAGTACTGAATTCAGGATGTTGGTGAAGGAGCGTGTAGGCATCAATGTATTTAAGAATCAGTGCAAAAGATCAAAGCAAAAGGTGACGAGGATACTCATTAGTTAGTACGGCAAGGAATATGGGCAGGTGTGGGATTATGCTTGCAAGTGTAGGCTGCAAAACCCTTCAAGTAAAATGTATGTAGAGGTCGTTGAGAGGCCACTTCTTGATATTGGGACTGAGTTCGATAAGTTTTATGTGTGCTTCAATACATGCGGATGTGGATTTTTAGCTGGTTGTAAACAGATTATAAGATTGGACGGTTGTTTCTTAAAGGGCTTATGCAAGGAAGAATTATTGATCACGATTGGAAGATATGCGAATAACCAAATGTTTCCACTAACTTGGGCTGTTGTCAGGGTAAAGAACAAGAACAATTGGTCTTGATTGATGACTGACCTGAAGATAACAAATAGGAAAGGGCTGGTATTCATGAGTGACCAACGAAAGGTAATGCTTACTTTTTGAAAAATCTGATCAATTATTTGCCTTTTGATATCAACATGTTATTTGCTTACATTTCTTGTTTTGAATTCTTGCAGGGACTGGTTCCAACAGTAGCCGAGTTGCTACCTTATGTTGAACATCAAATGTGTGCGTGGCACATATACACAAATTGGTCAAAGATCTATAAAGGGGATAAGTTGCAGTCACAATTTTGACTACTAGCAAAGAGCACAAGCATAGTTGACTTTAAGATGGCCAAATAAGGATTGCTTTAGCTGACAAAGGAATGTTCTACTACACTATTCCAAACAAAATCGAAACATTGGTGCATGGCGTTTTTCAATGAGGAATTCAAGTGCGATAATATCAACAACAACATATGCGAAACATTCAATGGGAAGATAATAGATGCCAAATGTAAACCAATCATCTCGATACTTGAAAATATAAGAGTTATGGTCATGACTTGGCTGTACAAAAAAAAAAAAAAAAAAAAAAAAGAGACAAGGTTGCAAAGTAGACTAGGCCATGTGGTTCTAGGATTGTCAAGAAATTGGATGAGAACTTGGCTGCAAGTAGGTATTGTCATCCCATTTGGAATTGGGATGAAGAATATGAGATAATGAAGGGTTCCGATAATATATTGTATATTTAGGTACGAGGAAATATTCATATAGAGCATGACAACTAAGTATTATTTATTATGCACATGTCATATGTGCCATCCAGTTGAAGGACCACAACACAAAGGATTATATTAATGATTGATGTAAAAACTGAAATATCTTACTTCGTACCAATTCATGATACAATCAATTAGAAGTAGCAAGTTCTAGGAGCAAACTGATTGTGAAGCACCTCAACCCTTGTCACTAAAGAAGAAAATGGGAAAGTCAAACGGATATGAAGAATGGTGGAGGGGGACGTCTCGGGTCAGCAAATGATTAGTAAGAGAGGTGCAAAGATGACGTGCTCTTATTGCCACATAGTAGGGCACAATACTAAAAGTTGTCAATTGAGGAAACATCAAGAACAATTGAGGTAAGCCAAAGGGCCTAGTGAAGGGATAATTGGAGAAGGGCAAATATAATGGTCAAGTGAGTCAACTATTTTTCAGTTGACGACAAGAAACCCACTAAGTCATAACATTTGTGTTTATGTTGCTTTATGATTTATTACAAATATGTACATAACCTTAATTAGCCTTATATGTAATGTCTTTGTCAAATTACGAGAATGACACATAAAGGATTGGTCAAAGACCCCTACTATACTTGAAACTAAAGGGCTTGTTCGAAAAAGGCAAGGTAGAAGACGACTAGCTGAAGGATTGGTCGAAGCAGTTGAAGGGCCAATTCAGTCGACTGTTCTTTAGTGGTAGAGAAAAAAATACCCAATAAGTTCAATAATTTGTGTTTATTTTTCCTATACGTTATTATATCGCCCAATGTTATATTTATGATGTCTTTTGCTTTTTTTTTTTTTTTTTCAGATTCGAAGAAGGTAAGTTGGAGCTTAACTGTTAACTAAAGAGTCACCACAAGAGTCATCATAAAGACCATTAGAAGGGTCGCCACAAAGTCCAACAGAAGGTGTCGCTGAAGTTGGAAAGGCTAGATAGAAGGACAACTAAAAGAAGGCCAGGTTAAAGCGTGACATCCTAAATTTTATAACCCTATAAGTACAATCAAACTGTTATGGGCTTGGATTAGTTTAAAGAAGGTCAGACAACAAGCCCAATGGGCCGTGACGCGCGGGCTCGATGGGCCAAAAGATGAGCTATGGATTTGGGTTGGCTTTGAACAGGCCAAGAGTCGAGTTCATTAGAGTTGTGAATTAAGTATAGTGGGCCATGAAATGCCATGGGATAAGTCGGTGGGCTAGAGACAGTTATTCAAACCCGAGCACTTTAAATTTTTCGATTAAGATTATAGGTTAGCTTTATGTGAGATTTAATTAGGATTTTATTAAAATTTATATGTGATTATAATTTTTGTCGAACACTAATTTTAGTATTTTTCCCCATGATTACTCCTTATTTGTGATCGTAGATTAGCATGCAGACGTTAACACATTAGTTCGATTTGTGCAGACTCATGGACCCGTATAGTTAGCAATGGACAGAAAATTTTGCGAGTTTGGAGCAAAATTAGGTAAACGACGTTAGAAACAAATAGATTAATTAACGACATGGATTATAGCTTAACTCTAACCCTCCTCGAGCGCCAAGCGTCAACCATGAAGGAGAATGCATGCATCGAGCTACAACCTTCATTTTCCCTCTCGGTTTCTCTCAATCTGGAGCCTTTAGAGGTGACACCATCATTGATCCTTCCTAATGATTACATCTCATTGAATTTAAAATAAAATTTGCACACCCACATCTTAAATCTCATGAATATTCACGCCTCTTTTTCTTCAAGAACCGACCCATCTCTCTCTATTTTCTCTCATTTTCTCTTCTTGCATGGCTTGCACAGAAGTAAAGATTAGTGACTTTAGCTTCTTCTTCTTCTTCTTCTTGCGTGAGCTCAAAAGCGGATCCATGAAGAGCAATGAGCCACCAGCGAAGCCAAACCACTAGGTAAGGAAATGATGAGATCCTAAGCTCGAACTTATCCATTGTTCCTCCAGGAAATGTGCAGAGCATGCTGGATAGTGGATAATTGAGTCTTAATGCTTCTGTTTTGGGCTAGAATAGGCTAGATGAGTACTCAAATGGAGTCATTGGCCTTTGCATGTGATGGTCGGGGTTTGGTTGGGCGAAAAACCGAGTGCAAAGGTGTTGTATTGGTTGAGATGGTGGAATAGACGATTGTTGACAGATTAATGAGTGCTACATGTTGGTTTTAAGTGGTTGAGAGGCGAGTTTGGGTTCAAGTTGGACAGTAGATTAGTTGCGTGAAGTCTACGAGCTGTTGAGATCATTTTTGGGTCTGTGGGTGTGGTGTTGAGGTTTTTTTTTTTTTTTTGGTCGAATGGTGTTGAGGTTTTAAAAGGAGTTGTAAACCCACTAAACAACTTGTGGTAGTTGTATATGGAGATAAGGGCTTTGGATGCTTTGTTCAGTAGAGATAGGGGCGGTAATTACTAGTGTCATTGGAAGAAAGTAATTTTCTTAAGAGCGCACCAACAATTTTAAGGTTTGACATACTGGTTACTAGAGTTTTCTTACAGGAATTAATTGGTGTGAACATTCTTTTCCTTAGGATAGCGAACTAACTTGTAGAAACCAACGGAACCTCAGGTTATTTTATGAATTTTTTGTATTTTTCTAGATGTAGTTGGACCTTAAACCCTTCATGAAAGTTGTAGAATACATCTTTAGGAACAACATATCAAAATTTGAGAACAAACGGTTGAGCAAAACGAATTTTCTTCAATAGGTGCATAAGCTGGAAAGTTACTGCTCTTTTTTATGGCAAGAAATAGCCTTAGGTTTCTTTATGGAAAATGTTAATCTATGTCTCTTCTATAGCATATTAAAATTTTGTAACTTTTCAATAAGATTTTATGCACTTTCTGCTTATGTGATTAAAACTGCTTGTGTTAGCCTATATTTTGTCTTGATCCGAGATTGAGCAATAGATGCTATACCTCTTGTACATGAATTATATGGCATGGAGGGAGTCTAATGGTCATTTAATAGTAGCTAGTTTGTGCATGAGCATGTCTCTTCCATAATCAAAGTGTGCTCATTGTATGGTTGCTAATTATGGCCAATGTGTGCAATGAGTGTGGCTTGGATGAAATGATGTGTGCATTAAATACTGTTTGAAGTGATCATGTGCTCTTGAGGTTATATGCATGCTGTGATGTGATATAATTCAAAAGTTTGATGTGTGAAATGTATGAATAAAATGAGTAAGAGATTTCCATCAGTGTTGAGATACTTGTGATGCCCCGAGGAATGGGATGCCCATGTGATCTTGCATGCCTCAGTTGAATGAGATACCAGGATACCTCGGAGTTGAGATGCCCTTGTGTGTGATTAGGGATGCCTTAGTTGTGGAATTTTGGGATGCCTCGGAGTGAGATGCTCCTGCTGTGTGATCATGGGATGTCTCAGTTATGTGATACCAGAATGCCTCGGAGTGAGATGTCCATGATAGCAATCGTGGAAGTCCGAGTGTGAGATTTCGGAAGTAATTCGATTGGGCCGGCTTGTATACCGGTAGGTAAACTATTTGAGAGTGGATTTGATATACACACTATAATATAATTCCACTTGACGTGTGAGTTCGCCTGTTGTATCTCAATTTAGTTCTTGTTAGGAACATAAGGCATACATGTACATTTGGTGTGTTTGATATGAAGTGATTATTCATGCGACACCTTAGTGTTCATTTAGCCATGCTTGTGATAATCTTGCCTTTGTATGTATGAGTTGTTTGGTTATGTTCTCTTGCTTTCTTTGGCAATTGTAGATTGTCTAGTTTAGGGTCTTATTATTTCTTTACTGTGTATTGTTCATTCCTTTTTATTTTTTAGATTGTTAGTATGGACGTGCTACCGATGGCATGATACGGGGTGATAGCCTACATTAATATTTATTTTCATGATTTTATGACCTCAATATTGAGCTACCCTATATGAGATATGAGGCTACGCTTTGGATGGATGACGGCAAGATAGACTAGATGCTGGTGAGATTTGTTGCATGGTTCATAAACCATGAATGGGAGCTATTTGGCCCTCTTCAATTCGATATTGGAGGACCTGGAGCTGGGGCAGGTGGTGCTTAGGCGCCCGGTTTGTGATAAAGCCCAAGAAGATGTCTTTTGTTTTTGGATAGACGTGGGCTTGTTTAGGAGGTAGTGAAGATATGAACCCCCTTCACTATTTTCCCTGGCTAATTACTTATACTTTTGAGCATGAACTTATAAATATAAGATATAGGTGCAAAATTGTAGTAATCCAAGTCGACGTATGTAAGCTCGAATGGTTTTCAACAAGAAAGATAACAAAGCTCTTTACATTATATGTGTTTTTAATATGGATTGTCTAAGGCTAAGTGATAGGATTGGTAAAGGATGATCGCATGTTAGAAAAGTTTCCAATTATATAATATCCATGTTATACATGCTAATTAAATTAGGTTAAGATACTATAGTGCAATAATTGAATAAAACAGGTTCTGTCAAAATAATAAATTACATAGTTTTCGCTAGCGCTTAACATGTAATGCTGCTGGGACGTCACATAAGGGCTAATTACTAGAAGGCCATCTAAAAGATGCCTAGTTAAAGCATTGGCTGAAAAAGCCCCCGTTGTAGCTAAAGGGCCCAAGAAATCACAAGCAAGAAGAAGGGCTAACAAATCACAAGTTCCTAAAAGTGACGCTCCCCTTCGAACAAGAGAGATTCTTGGGAAGAGGCTAAGACAATATGGTTGTGATTTTTATACAAATGAGCATATTGGAATAGTCATTTTTAATGTTAGTTTTATTTGTTGCATTTAATTTAATTTATGGTACAAACTTTTACTAATAATTTAGTTGGCTTTTTGTAGCCTGGGAGAAACTCAAAGGTTTTTATCTCTCAAGGCCCTACTCAAGAATCAATGGCTGTACCAATAAAGAAGAAGACATTAGCTACACCAACAAGAAATAAGAGTAAAAACCTAGTTGTAGGTCCATTTGAATCCATTCAGTCTAGGACAGTTTTAGCTCATTCTAAATCAATTTAGCCTGGGACAGTTGCAGCTCCACCTAAATCAGTGCATCCTAAGACAATTGAAGAAGAAATTGCACATCCAATTGGAAAGAGTGTAAGAATTACGAATTAAGTAAAAAGTCCATCAAAAGGAACACGAACAAGGAGCGTTGTGCATATTGATTCATAAGATGAGATGGGATAGAGTTTGTGGAGCTCAGAAGTTAGTTTTGTTTATAATTTGCTATGAGGTTTTTTTTTTTAGTTTGTCTTCGAGTTTGTGAGACTTAATTTCAATATCAATTGAACGATTTTGCTGCTTATCAAGTGTTTTTTGCCTTTTTCATTTTTTGGATTCTACTTTTACTTACCACTACTAGTGGTGGGCTTATGGTGGTAGCCGGGGTGCTAGTGTGGCTAGTGATGGTGGTGGGTTTGTTGTGGGGGTTGGGTTGGGAGCTCATCCTACACTTAGTGCAAGTGTGCAAATCTTGCACCAAGTGGTATTAGTGCAAACTGGTGCAAGGCTCACCACCACTAGCAGCCACTATGCTGGTGGTGGGTCTGTGGTGGTGGCTAGATGCTGGTGTGGTGATTAGGGTGCTCGTGTGGCTGATGGTGGTGGCTGATGGTGACTTATAATAGTGGATCTGTTGTGAAGGTTGGGTTGGGGGCTCGTGTTGCACCTAGTGTGAAATGCAAGTGTGCAGCATGCACATCGTACACCAGGTGATGCTGGTGCAAGCTGATGTAAGGCTCAGCTTACGCCACTACATTCTGCAGCAAACCCACAATTAGCATAGTGGTTGGTGGCTGGGGCATTGGTGTGGTGGCTAGTGATTCCTGGTGGTGATAGGTTTGTAATGAGGGTTAGGGGCTCGTGTTGCACATGATGTAAGTGTGCAATGTGCACATCTTGCACTAGGTGGCACTGGTACAAGCTAGTGCAAGGCTAAGCTTACACTAACATCTACTGCAACAGCACACCACCAACATAGTGGTGGCTGGTGGTGGCTCGAGGTGGTGGCTGATGGTGGTGACTAATGGCCAATGGTGGCGGGTGGTGGTTGGTGATGGTTGGTAGTTGATGCAATTTTTAAGGGAAACATACAAAAATTGACACTTAATTACATTCTTAAAAAACTTGGCACTTAAGTGTTTTAATCACGAGTAACACTTAAGTAATCACTTTAAATATTAACTTAACACTTAAGTGATCATTTTTCATCACGACTGACATTTAAGTGATCACTAAATATAATGGCACTCAAGTAATCACTCGTGTCTGTCCTATATATATGTTTGCTACAAACCTACTAATTTATATTCAGTTCAACTTATGGTAATTCCATTCAATTCAATGTTTGCTGCTGGTTTATATTCAGTTCAAATAAAGAAGTCACTACAACACATTGACTCGCTACACATCCATCCTTGGTGATTTATATTTAAGAACAAGCAAAAATATAGTACAAGCAGCATCTCATTCATTCAGTCCATTTCCTTGACCTCCCCATAAGTAGAAAAAGTAACCCATAATACATATAATAGTACAAACAACAACAAAGCCACAACGGTCTTGTGGATAACACGATCTTCTTCACATCGTCCAAAAAAAAAATAGCCTACATTTAATCTACAATAATTACATTTGTCCACTCATTTTCAATTATGGTAGCCGGAGAATTTTTTTTTTTTTTATCTTCAAGTGCTTTACATTTCATCATAAAATAGGATAAATAACAAAACAATGCCACAATAAACGCTTGGTATCACTTTCGTTCAATTTTCATTATTAAAACTTCATTCTTCAAATGATTAGCTGAAGATGCTTGAACTTGCATTAAGTCAACATCGTCCAAGTCATCCACGGGAGTAGATGGAGGTTGATTTTGTCAATCAAGTAGGTTAAATATCACATCTATAGTTCGATAAGAGAATTTTGCATCAACTCATTTGAAATATTTTCACTTCGACCCTTCTCTATATCAGGTGCATTGATAGAATCTTCTTCTGGGATTCATTCGAGTCCACGATGTTCTTCTTGGATCCGGTAACCCACTTGCCTTCTCCTTCACTTCGATGAGAAGAATTTGAGGCGCTGCTAAAAGTCCTGCTCTCCATTTCTAATATTCAAAGTGGAATTTTTGGCAAATTGAAATTAGGGTTCAAGATTAGGGTTCAAGTGCTTCAATGGGGATTTTGGCCGATTTAGGATTTTAGATTTGTGGTAATTAGGGAGACGATGTCGTTTTGGCCGATTTAGGGCTTTTATTTTGGCCAACTATGAAAACAACGTCGTTTTGGGTGTTTTAAATTTGAGTTAGCTCTTCGACGAGCCACGTAGGCCAGCAATATTAATAAAAAAATTGTCACGTAGGATTTCCGGTGGAGTCAGTTGAAGTTAGCACTCGTGTCCCATCTTAAAAAAAAAAATACACTTAAATGTCACTTTCCTAATTTTTTGTACTTAAGTGTCCCCTCATGCCAAGTTGTGTCACTTGGGCTGTTCTTTTCCTTGCCTAAAAGTATACATGAGCATTGAATAAGCCATATCTTGTGATGAATGATTCTTTCTCTCTCTAGCTCCAATTTTGCGTGTGGCAAGAAGCAAAAAAGTTATGTTCAAAGCCGTTTTCATCATAAAATTTTGAGATTCATGATCTTCAAACACTCCCCTAGTTTTAATGGAACTAATGCTATATTATTTTTCACTTTGAGCTCGTTTTGCAAACTTCATGAACACATGTGATGCTTCATGTATATGAACAAGAAATACAAATCCAAGAAAATCTTATGTGATCATCCTCAATCACTAAGCCATATTTCTTACCATCAAGGCTCTTACTTATTATTGGTCTAAATAGGTTCATGCATAGAAGCTATAGAGCTTTGTCAATAGAAGCAGCCTTCTCTAACTTGAAGGAACTTTTGATCTGCTTAATTGAAGTGCAAGCTTAGCATATCCAGTCTTTTCAAAAACAATCTTAGGCAAACCTCGCATTAAATCCTTTTTGGATAGCTCTAATATTTGCTTCAAGCTTGTGTATCCAAGTTTCTTGTGCTAAATCTTGCTTTCATCTTTTACAATAACAAGGCATTAATAGGAAAAAGTATAAAAAAAAAGTCCTAAACATATTATATTTATACAATTTAATAATAAACCTTTCGATTATACCAATTTAATCATAAATAATTTCACATTGATACTAATCAAGTTCATCCAATTGGACGACGACCATCCAATGTCATGGACATTTTATTATTATTTTTTATTATATATTTTTCATTTTTTTCTCTTCTTTTTTCCTTTTTTCTCTTTTCCTTTTTTTCCCCTTTCCTTTCTCTTTTTTCCTTATTTCCCTCCACCAATCACTAGCCTTCATGATGGCTGCTGAAAGTCATCGGCCTTTGGTGAGGGTCGATAAGGGCTAGGCAACACGGACTCTCACCAAATCAAATGAGGGGACCCTCGCCTTAAGTAGCACCAATAACGATACTAACTCACAACACACAACACATTTTTTCTCAAAAAATGGAGAATTCCAATATATTGAGACACGCTGTATATTAAATGTATATTTTTATATATATATATGATAAATTATCATTTTTATAATTATTTTAATCCAATTAATTTAATTCAAATTTACAATTAAATAAATAATAAAAAATGCCTAGAATGAATTTACACTAAAAACATTAATCCACCATTTGTTAATATCATTTATTATTTTAATTTAACAAATTTAACTCCATTCCAATAATCTATAAAACTTTGAGGCAAAAAAAGAAGAAGAGTAATTCACATTCTAGACTTGCGTGTCAAAGCGTGTTGGAAGATCGGAGAAAAAAACAAATTTGAGAGTTGAATTATGTGTCACAAGAAGGGAGAGTCAGAAGAGAAAAGAAAATTATGTTTTTCTTCTTTCCTCCTTTATCATCTTTATTACTTTTTTTTTTTTGGAGTTTACATTTTGACCTTCATTTATTGAAAATTTTTAAAATTGAGCCCCTACTTGTCGGAATCACGTGTCAAAATTTCGAACTTGCGTGTCAGAATTTTAGACTCATGTATTGGAGAGTATTGGGAAAGTTCATTAGATGTCGAATTTTCCGACATATATTGATCGAATGTCAAACATGTACCAAAGTGTCCGACATGATATAAAAGCTCCCAAAGAGTGTTGGTGCTTCCTAGCCCTCGCCCAGGCTGGCCTGTCGCCAGATTTGCTGTCCCCCCACCCAACCCTTGCTAGAGAGGATGGCAAGCGTTGCTAGATTGGCGAGGGGCCTCAACTATGGCCGACGAGGCCCTTGTTGGCGACCAATGACCTCCAATGATCATCATGGAGGCTAGTGACTGGCGAAAGGAAATCAAAAAACAAAAGAGAAAGGAAAGGAAAAAAAGAAAAGAAAAATTAGTAAAAATATTTATATTTTTTTTTAAAATGTCCATGTTAGCACTAATCATGCTACGTAGAACACCCAGCATTCACATCCGTAATTTCCGGCCTAAATTGGCCAAATAGACTCAAGTGATACCAATATAAAAAGATTTATAACTAAATTAGTCCAATTAAATGTTTAAAATTGAATTGATACCGATGGAATAAGTTTATAACTTTTTTATACTTTTCCTAGCAATGGTACAATGGAAGATTACCTTCTTTACATGAACTAAAAATATGCTTACATACCTTTTCCAATGAACTTTTATGATATTTATTCAAGCCAATGTGTTTTCCCTTATCATAGAGTTAATTAATGCACGAACAAATTGTGATTTAAGCCTTTAACTAAAGTCAAATTATCGGTGATGAGAGTTTAAGGCTCGACGTTTGCTTTGCCAAATGATTTTTACTTTGAATGGTCCACCAAAGATCAATTTCAACTTCTTTTATCAAGTACCTACAAAAAACTCAATCGTTTTAGTTATCCATGCATTTGATTTTTTTTTTTTTGGTTAGAAGCAAAGAGAAAATCTCCTTAGTTAGTTGAGGATTATTTCCACATTATCTCACCTTGATAGGGTAGTTAAACAAAAGTTATCATGCTAGTCGTGCATAATTTAATAACAAAATTATAGTCATTTTGCAGTAAGACGCATTTTTCTATAGTAGGATCTCTTGTTGGATGTATGCCCTAAAGCTACCATGTAATAGTTACATATTAGGTATTTTAGTTGTACTATCTAATGGCAGTGGCGTATTCATTCATTTGTCAAATTATTTTATATTTATGAATGATTCCATAAGATCAGTTGCAACTAAATCTATTCTTGAAATGTTAAGAATATGTGATAGGTTTATAGTTAAACTGAATCTTTAAAATCGTTCCTAGCTGATAGATTATTGAGTGGATATTAATAATCCTATTGAGAGCGGTGTGTTCTTAACTTCACCATCAAGTATTGGATACTTAAGGGAATGATGAGTCGCAAGTCATTGGGTATTGTGATGCCTGAGTTAAGAACACGAGTGTTTGTATTAGATAAGTTCACTGAACGTGACGCATATGGAACGATTAGTGACATAGAAGCTTTTAGCGTGGTCAATGTCTAATTGTTCATGCTTTGGTCTTGTGTAAATAATACTTAAACCTGAAGCACAGTGTTAACTTGTGTGTCAAACAACTATTTTTTTTTTTTTTGGTCGGTGAACAACAACTATGGTTTACAGGTACACGTAATGCCGGGTTGTTGATCCGTCTTTATACCTAATGGTCATAGTTTGTTCATATACGGAGTTGCACGTATACGCAATATGGAATCCGTCTCCTTGTTACATGCAAGATATAATAATGCTATCCTATGCGATCTAATTATGACAATGCATTGAAATCCTTGGTCGAGGTTGTAATCGAGAATAAATTATTTATGTCTTGAATAAAATGCATGTCAATATTGGTGACTTGACAAATATTCCATGGTTTTTGTTCGATCGGGACATAGTTTGACAGAAGGATTGAATTACACTATAGCCAAAGCTGACAGGTTCATTATGTTCTTAAAACAATCACACTATCTGAGTAGCCATGACATATTGTTAGATGTCAATCATGGCTTGTAAGACCCAATGATTAATCGGGACAATTAATTTTTTTGGGAGTATTAATGTGTTAGTACAAGTCTTACTACCAGCTTAGTGATGAACCTAGGGATGTCACGCACCATAAACAATTAGGATAACGTGAAACAAGAAAGAAATAATGTTACAAATGTGTTTGCAATTACTGCAATCGAATTGTGTCAACCTAAAATCAAATTAAATGAGATTTAATATAATTTATATTATAGTCATGAGCCTATGTGCATATGATGCACACGCATGCTCAAAGTAGATATATGTTAATGTATTCTAAATGCACACATAAAGATTATGTCCTTTTTATTTTTATTTATATATATAAGGGATTGATTAATTATTTTTTCATTTATTTAATAAATTAATCAATGTGCACATGGTTAGCAATTGTTGCTGACCATGTGCATCACAAATCACATGTGCGTGTCTTTTTAATAATAAAACTAAAAAAAAAAAAATAGGGAAGCTTCGTGCATCACATGTGCATGTCTTTTTAATAATAAAAACTAAAAAAAAAAAAAAATAGGGAAGCTTTGTGCATGATGGTCAGCAACCGTTGCTGACCATCATGCACGAAGCATCGTGCATGAACGATCGGCAATCGTTGCTAATTCGAGATTTTTTTTTAATGCCGCATAAAGGAGGGAATGAGCAACGGTTGCTAAAGAGAGAAAAACGTGTGTGTTTTGTGTGTTCGAGATGCGAGAAAGAAATGGATTTTCTCTCATTCGGGCCGTGGCTAAAACATCAAGGATACGGAGGATTGTCTCCACGAGATTGCTAGCACGATTATAGTGGTAATTATCCAAAAGTTCTCTCTTCTATTCGACGTCCATTGGTGATGTGTCTGAACTAGAGGTCCGACGTTTGTGGGGCTCGAACTGAAAAACATTTGAACCAATTCGACGCTTTAAAAGATAATTCGTTTAACTCCCTTTTATATTCAGATTTTTTATTAAAATGCACGAACAACGCCTTCGGAGAATCATGTATATAAATATATTATATTTGTTTCCACTGTATTTTTTGTTAATATTACCTATATATGATTCATAAAACCCTAACATCTCTTTCCTCTTTCCTTATATATAACCTTGAATTGCTGCTTTTGCAGAATATCTTGTTGTTTAACCAAGTAAATTCGACTAAAAAAATAACCAAGGAAGTATCTCATAGACCCAAAAAAAAAAAAATACCAAGGAAGTATCTATCTAGATATTTTAAACTGGTGGATTTAGTTGGGATTATAGGGATCGAAAATGGATTCGACCCAAATTGACTTATTTTTATGTAATATAATTTTATCAACCCACATCCATTGACCCGCCCATATCAAATCCAACCGCTTTTCTTCTTCTTCTTCTTTCATCTCACATTGCTCTTCATTTCCGTCATTTCTCCACCCCCAGATTTGATTAGGAGATACGCCAACACTCAACATGCCATCTGCTCGGCCATAAATAACTGAAGCTCTGACCTTCTTCGTCGTTGTAAGGGAAAGATCGAAGTTCCCCCAAGAGACTAAAGGCCACCGAAGCTGATAAAATGCTAGCAGTTCAAATTATGCAATGTAAATGCTCCGCCCAATCTTTTGTCTAATTAGTCGATGGTTACACACCGTCAATTCTCAACTTCACTCTTCCAAGTTAGTTCGCGACAAAGAAACCTAAGTTTCCATGAAATAACTAAGAAACTCTCTAGTGAACCAACTATCATGGCGATCGGCTCAACTTCAGTCCTCTACCTTCCTCTTTTTCCACAGTCCAGGAACAAAGATGGAGACGAATATAGAGGCGAGCACGTCAATTCTAAAAGGGTACTCCAAAGGTAGACAAACTTGCTATCTCATGAATTCCTAAAATTTACCACGTAATGCGAGCCCATGCGTACATATCATACTGTCATCATAGCTCATCAAAATATTCTACGGAATAAACCAGGCCTTGATTGACGGAGCCAGCACGTTGAGAATGCCACAAAAATCAAAAGTTGACTCATTCTAACTTCTGACTATTCAATTCCGTCGAATTGCTGCAGCCCTCAATTTGATCCATTCTCAAGTGATTTTAAAGCTTAGTTTTTTCTTTGAGAAGATTCTAAAAGGGCGACAAATCAACAAGCTTAATTACGAGGGTCGAGACGCCACAAAAGTTCATAACGAAGCGCCCAATTTTTTTGACTCTCCAGTCCTAATCGAGTGCAGAATCAGACATTCTTTAGCGCTAAATATCATTGCATTTCATGGAATGGTAAGATAAACTAAAATCCTTGCAAATCCTTAAATTACTTTTCCACCTGTTACAATTCTGATCATGTATAAAATTCTCAATTATTTTTACACTCGTTTAGAATTAAAACGGAGTTACGCCATTGAGGCAACATGCACATGGAGAAATTTCATAAGGGGTACCAATCAAGATATGCTTAATTCAAAGGAATGAAGTTTAACACCAAAAATGATATTTCTCCTAGATTAACCAATCATTTTACAAAATAAAAGAAAAATGGAACACTTCTCTTTTTATTCCACGGCGTTGCGGTCTAATTAGATAAGTATTAAGAAAAAGGAAGAAGGATCCACATGTAGTTGCCCCTCAAGTCAAGTTCCAAGTCAAGACGCAAGCAAATTCATCAAATCCCTCATCCTAACTCACAAGAGCAATTTCGTAATATCGTGTTGCTCATCTCCTATAAATTCATGCTCTCTTGCTCATCTCCCTGCACCACAAAAACCACCACTCTTTCTCAAATCATGGGGAGATTTAGCCTTTGTTTGGCGTTCTTGCTTTGCCTTGCCATCTCCACAGCGAATGCTCAGAGCGCTAGCAACGTCAGGGCGACATACCATTACTACAACCCTGCGCAGAACGGGTGGGACTTGAATGCCGTGAGCGCATATTGCTCGACCTGGGACGCAAGCAAGCCATTGGCCTGGCGGCAAAAGTACGGGTGGACCGCCTTCTGTGGGCCTGTCGGACCTCAAGGGCAAGAGTCTTGTGGCAAATGCTTGAGGGTAAAAGATAAAGTTTTTAGAGATTTCAAACCTTTCTTTTGTTTTTGCCCTGTAGCTTTGTTTTTTGGGCCTCCCATGTATTTCAAGCAACTCCTAAAGAGGTGAGAGATCAGATTATTAACTCAACTTCCTCTGAACGCAGATCACAAACACCAGGACCAACACGCAAATTATCGCAAGGATTGTCGACCAGTGCAGCAATGGAGGGCTTGATCTCGACTACGACACCATTTTCCGTCCGTTGGACACAGACGGCAATGGTTATAACCAAGGACACCTCATTGTGAACTATGAGTTCGTTAATTGTGGTGACTAAATTGCACCTGTTCCTAATTTTCGCATGTTTGTGCCCAGAAAGAATAAGACTTTGTTGAGAAATAAACGATCACTTCTTCTGTTATAGAAGTTGTCGTTATGAAATATAAAAATATATTATTGTGAATCTATTGTTCTGGAATGAATGATGAAACAGACGAGATGTGGGTGGTTGGACGAGAACTATTTCCAGGTCCTTCCACAGACAATTATCAAAAGGGAATGGTGAGAATCAATCAGTCGATGGCACCGTCCAAACCCCAATTATAAGCTAAATACTATTGGATATACAAGCTGAAAAGGAAATTGGCATTACTTATATAATCTTGTCAACCCGTAAAAAAATTTCAAGCCCGGCTGCTCATTTTAGGATCGGTAGATGTTAAGGTTTTCTAATATTATGTTTTGCGATATTATATGTTTTTTAATTGGTGACCTTAAATGCATGGGTTTTGAATTAATTGGGGTATTTGCATATGCGATGTGGATTATTGTGTTTTTAACGTATGATATTTATTTAGTTATACAGTATTATGATAGGTGTCGGGTTGGTGGTTATTTTACTGATCCGACTTTGGGATATTTATCAAAGCCGTGATGGATTTGGAGCAAGTCTGAGAAATGGTGAAAAATTGAGATGGGTTGCCCTGGTTTATCCAAAACCGAGCCAAGTTTCATACGAGTGGCACAAATTATTCACGAGTAGCTCAAACTCAACTTGATAATAATTCGAGTGGCTTGGACTCAACTTGGTTATAATACACGGTATAATTACTTGTGATCAATTGATTTAGAAAGTAAATTTCATTAGACTATACACAATAATACCTTTATTATTTTCATTCAAGTTTGATATGTAAGAGTACTAAAGTAATTTTTTTTTGTTGTTTTATTTTTTTTTCCTTTCATCTACCACCAAAATAGAATGGTATGATGGGTTCGCTTTAAATATCAGTTTGTAAATGAGTTTAGTACTAACTTTTAAATTGTGCGAGCATTTCGAGGCATAATTCAAAAATAAAATTCATATAATCTGATATTGATAAAACAAATGCACGGCGCATGCCACCTTTATCGATCCAATGGGTCTTTGCACTTTTTGTTTGTGGTGGTCGGAGGGTCTTTGTAGTTTGTATATATTTGCCTAGTTTATAGTTTGTACTTCACTGCGTTAATGCTTTGCCTTTTTCATTAAGAAACGTATTTGAGAGTTGGTCGCATTTTATCTTTGAATTATAAACTCATGCTAATTATTTTTACTAATTTGTTAAGTCATTCTTATAATGAACTTATATGCGCATGGAGTGCAATATGCTACTATATCAGAGACATAATTAAATTAATTTCATTAGCCAAAAGAGCAATTGATCTCTATGGGTATTATACATTATCGTATGACCCAAAAGTAGAAAAATAAATATTCAATAATTACTTTTAGCTAAATATTGCCAAAGAAAAGTTATTGCAGCAGACTTAATTGGCCAGACAACCCTAATTGACTTTTCAAATGATGAAGGCTGAATTACGTTGGGTAAGCAACATACCATTTTCATTTTGAAAAATGTCATGTGATGTGTCCCTCTTGATTTTAAGCCACCCCATCATGTGATTGTAAAAGCTTAGATTTTCTTTTGAAAAAGTTTCTAAAAGGCCGACGAATTAACAAATCTTTTTTACTCTCCAATCTTAATCGACTGAAAAGTCAAACATTCTATGGTGTTAATTGGTTGCATTCCTTGGAATTAAAAGAAATATAATCCCAGCAAATTTTACAATTCCTTTTTGTACGTGTTGAGGTTGTGGTCATGTATTAGATTACATTAGAATTGAGTCATGCCATTGAGGCAACATGCCTGCATTGAGCTAAATTTTATTTTCTTTCGTTCATTATCGCATTTACTCGTTGTAGGTTGTTGATCATCTTATAAGATTATAATGTGCTTTAAGGTACCAATCAAGATGTGCTTAATTCAAAGGATTGAAGTTTAACACCACAAATAAGAGTTTAAGTGCTTGCTTCCTTACCTTTATTTCTCCTAAATTATTTCTCCACTTAAAAAAAAAAAAATACTCAAGAAGCAGGATCCACATATAGTTAACCCTTCAGTCAAGTTCCAAGTCAATACGCAAGAAAATTTATCAGATCATTCATCCAATCCCTAGAAGGGCAATTTCGTAATTTTGCATTCCTTATCTCCCATAAATCTCTTATGCTCCCTCGCTTATCTCCTTGCAAAGAAAAAACAACCACTCTTCATGGGGAGATTTGGCCTTTGTTTGGGATCGTTGCTTTGGCTTGCCATCTCCACAACCAATGCTCGGAGCGCTAGGAATATGAGGGTGATATTACACTGCTATAACCCCACGCAGCCAGATGGGACTTGAATGCTGTCAATGCTTATCGCTTGGTATGGGACATGAGCAAGCCATTGGCTTGGCGGCAGAAATACGGGTGCACCGCCTTCTGCAGGCCGGTTGGGCCTCACATGCAAGAGGCTTGTGGCAAATGCTTGAGGGTAAAAGATAACTTTAGGGATTTCAAACCTCTCCTTGTTTTTGCCCTATGTGTCTTAAGACCTCATATATATTTCGAGAACTTCCAAAAGAGGTGAGAAATCTAAATATTAACTCAATTTCCGCACCACCCAGATCACGAACATCCAAACCAATGCGCAAATTATCGCAAGGATCGTCAACCAGTGTAGCAATAGAGGGCTGACTATGACACCATCTTTCGCCCATTGGACACAGATAGGAACAAATATAAACATGGACACCACATTGTGAACTACAAGTTCGTTAATTGTGGTGAATCACACTCGGTTTTTAGTTTTCGCATGTTCGTGCTAAAAATAATTAGACTTTGTTGTGAAATAAATGATCACTTCTTCTGTAGTAGTAGTTTTTATCAAGAAATAATAACGATTATTATTGTGAATTTATTTTTGTGGATTGAATGATCAACACATAGAGATGTGTGCAGTTCGACATGTCCAAGTCCTTCCACAGACCCCAAAAAAAGCCCTTTTGTTGTAACTATCAATACGAAATGGTGGGACCTCAATCAGTTAATTGCACCATCTAAACCCTAATTAGATTGTGAGTATTCCAAGGATATACCTTCATTCAATCAAGGATCAAACTTGCCAATATTATTAATTTGTACTTTTAAGAACATAGCAAATGCATCTAAATATATCTAAGTAGGCGAAAATTGTTTCTACTATATCTTTGGGACTGCTTCCGCGTAAGAGTGTGCAAGAACATCTTGTCATGAACAATTTGTTTCTCTTCATAACTCTATTTTGTTGTGGAGTGAAAGGAGTACAAAAGCTATGCTCAAAGCTATTTTCATTGTTAACCTTTTTTATATTTTGAACTCGTTTTGCAAACTTCATGATCGAATGCGCTACTTCATGTTTATGAGCATGAAATGCAATCCAAGTAAATCTTGTGTAGTCAATCATCCGCAATCGCCAAGTAATATCACTTGTCACCAAGGCTCTTACTTCTTATCGATCCAAATAGGACATAATACATATATATATATATATATATATGTATATACATATATATGTATATATATATATATATATATAAATATATATGTATATATATGTATATATATATATTTATATATGTATATACACGTATATATACATATATATGTATGTATGTATGTATGTATGTATGTATGTATGTATGTATGTATAAAAGCTGTTGCGCTCTCTGCCAGTGGAAACATCCTTATTTAACTTGCAGGGACCTTTGTTTTGCTTAACCAAAGTACAAGATTCGCATATCTCAGTCTTTTCAAATCTTATCATAAGCATCCTCGCACTACATCTTTCTGGGATAACTTTGGTATTTGCTTGAGGCTCGGGTATCCGAATCTGTTGTCCAAATCTACAGAAGGTTACCGTCTTCTACATCAACTAAATATATATTTGCTTACCTTTTTGTTTTGGATTTTTATCCAAACCAATGCATTTTCTTTCTTCAAAACCAATTTCGACTCCCTTATCACAATGTTCACTAATGCTCAATAAGTTGTGATTTAAGCCTTTGACTAAAGACGCGTCTTCGATAATGAGAGTTCCAAGCTTAATGTTTGATATGCCAAATGATTTTTCATTCGAACGTCCCCCAAAGATCAATTTCTTCAGCTTCTTTTATTCAAGTACCTATTAAAGACTCCTTTCTTTTTCGCTATGGACACATATTTGGATCTTTTTACTTTTTTTTTTTTTTTTGGGTCAGATGCAAAGGGAGAATTTCTTTAGTTATCCAAGGATTTTTTTTTTCCCAGTATCTCACCTTAACAGGGCATTTTACAAAAGTTATCATGCTATAAGTAATAAAATGCATAATCTAATAACCTCTTCTTTTCAAAAGCATAGTCATTTTGCATTGACGTGCATTTTTCTATGGTGAAATCTCTTTTATTCTGTAGAACTTGAATTTCTTCTCTTTTGCAAAATATCCTATTTTTTAACCAAGGAAATATCTCTTTTAATCTCATTCTTTTAAGAGACATTTGTCAACTCAGCAAACATTTTCTTGGGAATATCATGCATTTCATCATAAGTGAGAATAAAAGGTCCAAACTCATTTATTTCCGGTTCTGTAGAGGTTGGTCGTTCTCCATCATCATCGATTGGCTCATATTCCGATTCGCTACAAGTTTGCAGCCGCCAGACCACCTTCTTCGTGATTTTTGGCTTATGTTTCTTCTTTTTGAGTGAACAATTAGGCTTTGTGTATCTATTTATCAAACAAGTGGATCAAGTCAAGCTTGGCCAGCTCGAAAATGATTCAATTTAAAATAACCCGTTTCGTGAAAAATTAGGCTTTGCGTGTTTGTTTGCGAAACAAATGAGTCAGGTCGGGATTGAGTAGCTCGAAAATGAATTCAATCTAAAGTAACCCATTTAATCCAAATTGACCCATTTTTTGCAATAAAATTTTAATGATCCATATCCGATCCGACCCATTTACTTTTTCTTCTTCTCCTCTTCATCTTCATCTTTTTTTCATCCCCAAATTTGATTAGGACACTCTTTGAACGATCAAGATGTCATCTACTTTGCCAAAAACAGACCGAAGCTCTTATGTTCTTCCTCATTGTAAAGGGAGAATTACCAAAAAAGTCCTAGACCTATTGCAATTGTGCCGATTCAATCCTAAACTTTTTTTTTTGGGCCAATTTAGTCCTAAACATTTTACAATTGTGCCAATTCAGTCCATCCGGTCAAAATTGGCCGGCCAATGCCGAAATGAACGCATTTGAAAATGGCATTTTTATTTTTTAAATAACAAAAAAATTATTTTTTTTTTTTTTTTCCCCATCATCTTCTTCGCTCTCGGAGGGCCGTCGAGGTCAGCCTCACCGGCCAATGGCGAGGCTCACCCCCGCTGGCCACTGGCAAGGGCAAGGCCCCGCCAGATTCAGCGAGCTCGGTCCTCGCCAGATCATGCAGGGCCTCGCCCAGCCAAGGCGAGGGTCGACCTCGCCAGTGGCCGACGAGGCAACCTCGCCCGCCGTCCACAATGCGGCGGCGATCGGAAGCCACGAGCTCGCTCGCACTCCGGCGGCACAATCGCAAGGCACGGATTGAGGCGGAGAGAGAGAACGGTTCCAAGCAAGCGGCGAGGCGAACTCCTCAACCGGAGACGGGGAACGCGGCGCGGTTGCGTAAGTGCGGAGTACACTCGACCAATCGTGATCGATACGTGGCGGCCGATAGGGTTTCGGGGGAAGACAACGGTGACGACGCGTCGGGCGGCAGCTTGTCACCTGTTCGTAGCGAGAGTACGGCACGGGGCGGGTTGCGGTCGGGCCGAGATGGCGTTAGGCCGCGCGACGGCGACGTACGCCAGGGATTTGTCTCCAAGATAGCGTTGGGGCTACGCTGAAGCATATGCTGGCGGGCGACAGCGACGCGGCGGAGATCCGGTGCAGCGATGGCGTCGGGGGTTCGGGCGGCGTCGGCCGACGGCGCCTCCTTCCCGCTCGGATCTGGCCCCCTTCTTTGGTTTCTCTTCCTCTCTCTAGCCCCTCTTCGCAGATCTGGAACTCCCTTGCCCAAAACTCCTCCCCTCCGGCGAGATTTGAGATCTCCGGCGGGGCCTCGCCCTCGCCAGTGGCCGGCGAGGTCAACCTCGCACCCGCCTCACGGCGCTCGGTCGGCCGGGAGGCGAAGAAGATGATGGGGAAAAAAACAAGAATTCAAAAATTCAAAAAAAAATTAAAAATTCAAAAAAAGAAATTCATTTTTTTTTAAAACCCCAGAGCCATTTCGGAACCCCAGGCCCTACATGCTGAACCAAACTAAAGGGTTGTCATAATTGTAAAAGGTTTATGACTAAATTGCCAAAAAAAATTATGACTGAAGCGTTTAGGACTTACATTCTTCCTCGTTGTAAATGGCAAGATCGAAGTTTTCTGAGGGATTGAAGGCCACCGAAGCTGAGACAATGCTAATAATTTGAAGTGCGTGGTGAATAACACGGGGCATTGCAATTGCCTGTCTAATCTAATTAGTTCTTTAATTGTCCGATCACTATGCATCACTTCTCAACTTGACTCATCCAATTTTAGCAACAAAGCAACCCTGAGTTTCCATGAAATCTTTAAATCACCTATACACTTCATGTTGTTATCGCTCAATGAGCAACTCAAAAAACACTCTCCCGCGGATCAACAATCATGGAGATTGGCTCAACTTCAGTTCCTCTACCTTCCACTTTATACACAGATGGGGAAGTATATGGAGGTCATCACGCGGGTTCCAAAAGAGTACTCCAAAGTAGATAAAAGTTATTATTACATGTCCTGGAATTTATCATGTCTTGCAATGCAATCATATCCACATCATGCTACTGTCGGTCATCCGAAGATTCCGTGGAATAAACCCAGGAAAATCCAAAAGTTGGCTGACCAAAACTTTCTGACTATTCAATTCCCATGGATTTCTGCAACCATATATTTGATCCATCTCCCTCGTCTTGAACTTTCGTCGTCCTTCACTTGGGAAAATGCCATGTGAGGTGTCCTTTTGATTTTAAGCCACTCATTCATGTGATCTTTAAGCTTAGATTTTCTTTGAGAAGATTCTGAAATGGCCGACGGACTAACAATTTGCATTTTCTGGTGCCGAGACGCCACAAAATTCAAAGCAAGTTCCCCCTTTTTGACTCTCAGTCTTAATCGACTCAAGAGTCAAACATTCTACAGTGTTAATCTGATTGCATTTCTTAATCGACTCAAGTGCTGGCCAGCTAAACCTTAATATCTCCTGAATTACTTATTCATTTTACAAAATAAAAGAAAAAGGAAACAGCCCTTCAGTCAAAAGAGATATACATTGAGAACAAGGAAGAAGGATAACACACGTAGTTATCCCCTTCAGTCAACGTCCAAGTCAATACGCTAGCAAAATCGTCAAATCCCTCATCCTATCTCACCAGGGGAATTTCCTAATTTCGCATTCCTCATCTCCTATAAATCTCCCATGCTTTCTTGCTCATCTCCTTCCACAGCAGAAACAACCACTCTTTTTGGCAAATCATGGGGAGAGTTAGCCTTTGTTTGGCATTGCTGCTTTGCCTTACCATCTCCGCAGTCAATGCTCAGAGCGCCAGCAATGTTAGGGCAACATATCACTACTACAACCCCGACCAGAACGGGTGGAACTTGAATGCCGTCAGTGCTTATTGCGCAACATGGGACGCGAATAAGCCACTGGCTTGGCGGAAGAAGTATGGGTGGACCGCCTTCTGCGGGCCGGTCGGGCCTCGTGGCCAAGGGGCTTGTGGCAAATGCTTGAGGGTAAGAGAAAACTTCAGAGATTTCAAACGGTCCTTTTATCTTTGCTCTGTAACTTTGTATTTAAGACCTCCTATATGTTTCGAGCAACTCTTAAAGAGGTGAGAGATTGTATTATTAACTCAAGTTCCGCGGCACGCAGATCACAAACACTAGGACCAATGCGCAAATTACCGCAAGGATCGTCGACCAGTGCAGCAACGGAGGGCTCGATCTGGACTACAACACCATCTTCCGCCCACTGGACACAGACGGCAACGGATACAACCAAGGACACCTCACTGTGAACTACCAGTTCGTTAACTGTGGTGACTGAATCACATCCGATTTCCAACTTTCGTATGTTTGTGCCTAGAAAAAATAAGGCTTTGTTAA
Organism: Eucalyptus curtisii; assembly: GCA_017140595.1. Classification (NCBI taxonomy): domain Eukaryota; kingdom Viridiplantae; phylum Streptophyta; class Magnoliopsida; order Myrtales; family Myrtaceae; genus Eucalyptus; species Eucalyptus curtisii. Next base: position 14,342,443 of record CM029504.1, read on the forward strand.
GAAATAAGTGATCGCTTCTTCTGTAATAGAAGCCATCATTACGAAATAATAAGAAATTATTATTGTGAATATGATGTTGTTGAATGAATGATTTTTTTTTTTTTTTTTTTTTTGTGGGTCGGTGAATGGATGATCAGATAGATGAGATGAGTGTGGTATGACGAGAACTATGTCCAGATCCTTCTGCGAACTGAAGAAAGCCCTTTTGCCGTAATTATCCAAAGGAAAAGGTAAGAATCAATCAATCAATGAGTCACACTCCCCAAACCCCAGTTATAAGTTGATTAAGTATTAGATCCATAAGTTAAAATTAAAATTAAATTTGCTTATATAATTTTGGCAGCCCGTAACAAAATTTCAAGCATGGCTTCTCATTTTAGGATCATTAGCTTTTAAATTCTTTTCAATTTTACATTTTGCAAAACTTACCTGACAAGGAATTTCGCTACCTTTGGATCGTTCTAGTTACGGCCGCCGTTCACTCGGGCTTCAATTCAGAACGTAACTCAAAATTTTTTCTTTTTAGTGAATCCCTCCTCTTAACCTTGGAGCACTGGGGCAGGCGTCGCCCCCTCCTATAGCTTGCGCCTTAGCATAGAGCTGTGTTTTTGAGAAACAGTCGTTCGTGCCTCTTCACTGCGACCTAGGTTGCCCTAGGCACCCATTCTTGCGAACTTACGGGGCTAATTTGCCGAGTTCCTGAACTATAGTTTGCTCGCGGGCCTGAGGATCTTCTCATTTACTACGTATGTTCGTTCGCGGTACGGGTACCCTAAATATATCCTTATAAGTTTTTCTTGGAAGCAAGGCATTAAGATACTTCGGTTGCCCTATCCATCATGCTTCAAGGTTACCCTGTGGCGGATTTGCCAACCACACCCTCTTTACACTTAGACCAATTAAGCTTATCTTAGCTGACTCCTGCAATGCATGGGTTATGAATAAATTGGCGTAATTTCATATTTGGAGCGGTTTGTTGTGCTTTTGATGAGAGATATGTGTTTATTTAAAAAGTACTATGACAGGTCGTGTATACTTGGTTATTATGTTGAGTTGAGTTCGAGACTTTCCATATGGATTTGCAGCAATTTTAGGAAATAACAAAAAGTTAACGAGACAAATTGTCCTACCTAAATTATACATGAGTAGTTCAGACTTGACTCGATAATTATTCAAGATCAACTCATTTGATTTCGAATCAAGTTCAAACTTATCAATATCTGGCTAGAAAAACAAATTTGCTTAATTGAATATTGAAAAATATTTTAATATACCCACATTATTCGAGTTTTCTAGACAAAGCTCAAGTACAAATTCCACTATAAATCCATTAATAAATGAGTAGAACTCGAGCCAAGCTTGAGTGTCTTGATTTTTTAGTCAAGCTGAACTCAAGCAGAAATTTTAACACTCAATTGAGCTTTGAGTGCAGTTTCAACTCAAGCATCAAGAAATCGAGCAGAGTTGGGCTCGAATTCAGCACTATAGCAGCTTGAGTCAACTCGACCATACCCAATCTACCAAAAAAAAAAAAAAACTCGAATATATCCCTACCGATGGGGATGTGACCGGGGTGCAAGCCGCTACGATAGCAAACTACAAAAAAGAAAGTGAAAGATGGGCATGTTTCCCTGGACACATAAAAATGCGTCAAATAATTAGGAAAGAAATTAAAGTAAGTTGATATATACTAACTGGCATTTTGTCATCAAACACTAGTTATGTTTGTTGGAGAGGCATCTATAATCTGTCTGTATTAAAATAGACTTTTAGACATTTAATGCATTTACTTTAATGAGCGGAGAGTTTCTTTTTTAAATAAAACTTTAAAAGTTCGGTAAGTAATAAATGAGAGGAGCCTTTCTTCTGCATATAAAAGTTAAAATTTTGATAAATGAAAGTAAAGAATCTGAGATATGTTTTGAAAGCCTCAAATCAAATTATAAACATCTTATTTTATTATAAATTTTATATTGTGGAACTAGGAAGAACTATTATATGATAAAAAAAATTGTTTCAAACTATATATAAATCCATCACGATTCATAACATAAACAAAGTAAATTTCATTAAACTGTACAAAATAGTGCCTATATTGTTTTCATTAAAGTTGGATGTAAGAGTACGAACGAAACCTTTTTATTATTTTTTTCTTTTTCATATCATCTACTAAAGAAATAGAATGCGATAACGGGTTAGCTTTCAAATGATTAAAGAGTGCAATTTAGACTTTTGGAATGTACTGAATAGAAATACAGAAGAACACGAACCTCAGCAATTTCAAACTATCTGCTCACCAATATTTGTAGCACAACGGCTTTTCCCAACAGTCGACCAACGTTGACTTTGAAGTAGTTAGCCCTAGCCTTAATTTAAGAATCGCCGTCTGAAGCTCCATTCCATTACTAACTAAGAATACACTTAAATATTGATTTTTTTTATTATTTATTCTTTCGGCTTAGAATTATAAGTTTCTTAATGGTCTTCTTTATCATATTGTCAACTTTCCAGAGTTTATTTAATTAAATACATTTCAATTACCATGTTAAAATGAAATAATAATTCTTTCTTAACTTCCGAAAGGTATACCAATCTAATAGTGCATACTTTGCTCAACCAACGATAAACTTGTTGTAAGGAAAAGTATCAAAAATGTCTTAAATCTATTAAAATTTTACTAATTTAGTACTAAACCTTTCAATTATATTAATCTAATTATAAACATTTTTACATTTTGTAAATTGAGCCCATCCAATCAATGGCTAAAAATCATTGACTATCCTACTTGGACGGTCCACGTTAACATGAATATTTTTTAATAATTTTTATATTTTTTTCTTATTTTTTTTCTCTTTTTTATCTTTCATTTTGGCCGGCGAGGACACAAGGGCCACCTCACCCGCAGCCGGCAAGGAGCAATGGCCATGCCTAGATCTAGCAAGGGCCTAGCTAGGGTCATAACCCTCTCGCCAACGGCCAGAGAGAACTCGCTTTGCCAGTTACAATGAAAGAAACGAATCAAAATATTATTTAAAAATGCCTATATCAATCCTCACCGTACCACGTAAGGTGGTTGGCCTCCATATCAATGATTCTTGCCAAAGGTCAGCTGGATAGACTCAATTAATAAAATTCGAAAATGTTTAAAACTAAATTCGCACAATTGATAGATTTATATTTTTTAAATCGAAAAATGTTTATAATTAAATTTGTACGATCACAATAGATTAAGGATTTTTTTTTTTTGTAAATATTCCCTTGTTTTTGGTACTTTATCCCGTGTTTGTAGTGTATTGCCCAATTTAAGTTCTAACGAAAAACAATGATGAATAAGTGCAGTTAACCTCTTTTACACGTTGGTATTCAAATGTAACCTGTCATAGTACAAATGGCAAGTCATTACTGGTGAACGCTGCTACGTCATGGCTTACCCACACACGTGTTACGCCACATGGCGAAACCACGGTCGGTCATACACAATTTGATAATGATAGATTAGATTATGGTTTTAATAAAAATTAAATCTTATTCAACTTTTTGCCCGCGGACATAAAGGTTGTTGACGAGCTGCCTTGCACCATTTCCTCGATTTTATTCCTCTATTTGTTATGCCATTTTCTTTCTAAACTTCTCGAATGAATAAGTCCTAATTTCTCAATCTGAACAAGTTTATACTCTGAACAATGTCATTTGGTAAATATTTTTAGGCTTGGGTTTTCTTTTGTGCTTAAAACACTAATTTATGTATTTTTTGTTGATATGACTATGACGTTATCTAATTTTTATGACAAAGTTCTTATGCCCTGATATTAATTCATGGATAATTTGAAACCTTTGATTTATAAAATGAATTCCCTTAAAAAGTCACGTCGTATAATTTTATTTTTAGATATGTGAGACACTCAAATGAATTTTCTAAAATTACAAAAGACAAATAATCTTTTGTAGAGTAATGGTTCCAAATTTAACATGGTACAATAATTTTGGAACTTTTAAGGATGTTTATCCCAAACAGGAAAGAAAAACGAGGCACCATAAGCTACGGTTCCCTAATGTAAGCAAACCGAGTTTAGGCCCTGCCTAGAGCAGAGCAGGCCCAAAATCAGATCTGATGTGACTTTTTTTGGGTTTGGGACCGACTGGGCTTGTTCGTCCCCCAAACGGCAATTGCAATTTCTTTTCATGTTATTTATAGAAAATCAATTCCACGTTCTTGTCACGTACATGTCTACTAGAAAATTAAATGTTATGAGGTCTTCAAAGGGTAAGTTTTTGATGATAAGGCTATGTTTTCTTCGATTTCTAAATGAGGAAATTTTACTTCAACTGTAATCTCTAATTAGTGGGTAAAAAAAATTATGAATACTTTAGGCTGAAAACTTATACATGCTTCCAAGCAGTGCCATAAAAAATGAAAGACCGAAAATAAGAAAAATGGAATTTTTTTAGAAATGGGTTCAAAAAGGGACCAAAATAAATTCGACGAGAGGAGCCAACTCAATGAGGGGGTGCCGATAAATTTAAGTATGTTTTTTCAAGTGAGAAATTTTATTTTTGATAAAATTGCTGATTATAAATTTAAGTACGTTTTTTCTAAGTATTTTTATTGCTTTGCACAAACATGAAAGCATGTAAGACTATTTTTTCAGTCGTAGTTTATTTTTGTCTGGTTACTTAAATTTGGATGACCACTCTAATCTAAAGCAAATTGGAAGCAATGGAATTAGTCTTCCTACAAGCTCTCCTATAAGAAAAGCTCAATCCTTCCTTTTAGCGTCCTTTAATTTTTTCGATTCTCAATTCAAAATTATATATGAACGTTAACTTATTCGTTACGATTCAATGCACCCTCCTTCACATGCGACAATCATGCCGTCGCCGACCATCTTATCTGGGTCTCTAATTATTCTTGCATTCGACCTCAAATGCATAACAATAATTAGTTCACTGCACATTCAAGTAAATAAGCATGATATTGGATAATTTGAAAGGGTGAAAAAAAAAAGGAGAAGAAGAGAGAGAGAGAGAGAACGAAGAAAAACAAGATCTTGGAAAGGCCCTTCCTATTGCGGTTATGAGATTTGTTGCCTTTCTTGTTTTTTCGCTGCGTGCCGGTTCTTGGCAGTTTTTACTACACGAATCCGCGAAAAAGAGGGTGGAAATTCGTCGAAGGTGGGAACACGAAGCATGGTTTCTTCTCCACGCACGCGTACGCAGGCACAAGAACATCGAAGAAATCCCCTTTTTCTTTTCATTTTCTTTACTTTTTGTTTTAATTTTTTTATATTATTATTATTATTGTTCCTGCCCTTCTTGTTGTTCTCATCACTCGTGGAAACACGAAGCTGCGTCTCCCCCGGAACAACAACCCCCCAAACACGTAATTCTTCCTCCCTTCCTCGGCTCTCCCGAAACCGGACCGAACCCACCTCCCGATTCCTTTGACTTCCTCAGATCCACACCTCTTTTTACGTAAAACCCAGCTCCGCTTCCCGGGTTTCGGTGCTAAAGTCGTGATTTTTCCGCTCCTCGTTCGGTGGTTGCTGCGGTGGGTTGATTCTTGAATCGGGTCTTGGTCGAATGCTGCGGGGATAACGGGGAGGAGTCTTTTTTCTTTTTTGGGGAGGGGGAGAGAGAGGGGAGTAATGGCTGGTCAGATGGTGAAACTGAAGAGAGAGACGATAAAGGCATGCATGACATGCCCTCTTTGTAATAAGCTGTTGAAGGAAGCTACCACCATATCGCTCTGCCTCCACACGTGTAAGTCTCTTGGAATTCTTCGACTTTGAGCTGATTGATGGCGTTTTTTACGATGCTTTTGATCTGGGTTCGGTCTAATTTTGGGGAATGCGATGGTGGGGCTTCTTGTTCTGTCTCTACGTGATCCGGGTTTGTGCCACTTTGGGATGTCATCAAATGGGGGCATTAAAGATTGGACATTTTTAGCTTCTGGATTTTTGCACCGAGTTAATGTTGCTTCAGCTTGTTTTAAGTTCTGTGCGCTATAATCGGCTATAGAACAGAGAGGTTGGAGTATTCTTTGTGCAGGAATTTCGTAAATCTATTTTACTCAAATGACCCTGTGTATGTGGCTCGTGCGGGTCTTAAAGTTCTCGATATTCGTCTCTGTGGCATTGATCTACTCTGTCTTCAACTTAGAATTGCACGAGTCTTGAACTGGAGAAATATATCCAGTAGTTGGTAAAGAATCTTTTCTGTGACTAATGCTGTTAGATATTGTGGGTTTTTTCTTTTTCCTTCTCAATTCCTAGTTTTTAATGCAGTAATAGTGCAAGTGCACTTCGAGGTTCCTCAAGTATAGAGTGTTAGAAACCTATTATTGTTTTCCTTGGAAGGAAAATTATATGCCTTCCGATAACATATGAGAGATGGAAGCTGTTGTTGGTTAGTTTGATTGACTGATGGTGAAGTTTGGATTGGAGAAGGTGCCAGTCTTAGGGATACCACCTACTTTGATCTGCGAAATATACTCTGCTTCAAGTGAAAACTATTTTGTTTGTCTCCGCAGCTTCTAGTACTATCACTTCAAAGTACCCTAAATGGTTTTGTCCCAGCTCTGTGTTTTCTACCAGCGATCTCCTCGTGGAATTGCTGATCTCATCTGAGTACCATAGCCTTTTATTTTTGCCTAGTGCGCTTAAACACTTATTTATTGGATCTGAATTCATTGTCATTTATTTCCAATGTCTTTCTTCTGATGCTTCTCGTCTGGTTGTAAAGTTATGAAGTGATCTGCAACCAGCAAAAATTGGAATAAGAAAATTGTGTAAAGATTGAATCTACTTGTGGTTGCCTAAGATAGGAAATTAATATCCTAACCTCTGGTTTTGAATTGTGCAATAGCTTCAGCTTGAATTTTGAATGTTTGAGTTTTGTTTTTAGGATGATATAATCGCCTCTCTTGTATACTTGTATACATAGGCGGAAAGACGCAAGGAATATAGAACTCTTACATTGAAATTTTGAGTTCTTGCAAAGTTTTACAATGCACCAAAGCAGTTGGTCCTGAGTTTAAGTTTTTCCAGGCTCCTTATTTGCACCAGAATTTTAGTTATGTACGTTTTGGTCTTAGGAGTTTTACACTTTTAACTCATCATTTATCACAATGGTCCCACAAAACTCGTCACTTATTTTATGTTTTTTAGTAGGAAGCAAATTTTCTTTCGCTACTTTCTGTATCGATTATCTCTGACAGCCAACTCTGGATTCTTGTCAAGTTTTGAGCTGTATTGTGCTCTTTCGTCTTAATTTTAATAGTGGACTAAATTCAAGGGGGACTTTTCTTTGGTTCTTATTTTAGCAAGATGGTCAGCCATCTTAGGAAGTTGATGCTCATCATAAACTATTTATTTACAGGGTGCAATTACAAAAAACAAGATTCAATAGCTATATAACATGGATTTCTACGCCCATCAGTTTCCATATGTCTTGCTGTAAACATAATCTCTTCAGATAATTAGATCATTTAGAGTGCTCAGGAGCAGTAATATCTCCTGTAGTTTATATGCCTACTTTGGTAGGATGAAGCCAAAAGGTCTAGGCACCATATGCTATCAAGGAATGTGTAGAGGATCAAATTTAAGGAATGTTGCTGAGATGAAAGAATTACATGACATACACTTTTTTATTGGCAGTGCGACCATAGGCAGCTAATACTAAAGAAAAAAGCTAGTATTTTAGTTGAGTTGCATTGAATGGATATTCTAACTGCTGTCTGGTTAAACCCCTTGTTCACATTTAGGAGCTTTTCTTGGGAAGAAATATTCTTTTGAACTGCTAATGCATGTCATCCTCTGCATCTCTGATCATGTCTCATGCAATAACATATGATGAAACTCTTGTTCCCCATCCTCTTTTCTTAAAAGAGGAGGGAAAAATGCTTTCACGAGATGGACAAGTACAATCTTAAAGTCTCTCTGGTAGAATACTTTCGCCATATTGTAGTTTGCTTCTGATGCATTGAGGTTTCAACTGCCCCACAGTTTGCAGGAAGTGCATATATGAGAAGCTTTCAGATGATGAGGGGGATTGTTGTCCAGTCTGCAATATTGATCTCGGGTGTCTTCCTGTGGATAAACTTAGGTTACTCGTCTTCTATAGACGTGCATACGCTGCGTCTTTCCCTGTTCCTTTGTCTTTCTGCCTCTCCACATTCCAAAGCTTTTCATTAAAGCTTGTTGATTGATGACATTCAGGCCGGACCACAATTTGCAAGACATAAGGGCCAAAGTTTTTCCTTTAAAAAGAAGAAAGATAGAAGCCCCTGAAATCATACCTCCAGTTCCCCTCCCAACCAAAAGGAAGGAGAGATCGTTATCTTCCTTGGTGGTCAGCGCACCCAAGGTGTCGATCCAGAGTGGTTTGACAGGCAGACGAACAAAATCAGTCGTGAGAAGAGCTGCTAGTTCGCGAGCACCCAGTTTTGCTTATGAGGAACCAAATAAGAAAGAAGAAGATTCTACAGGTGATTGTGCCGTGGGATCGAGCTCACCAGATTCTTCAAATAAAACAAATAAAGGGCAGGTAAAGACAGGCAAAAGCTGATTGTCTGTATCAATTAATTACATAGATACTTTGTCAAAAGGGAACTTATTAGAGAAATTGCATGCTTCTTCTTCTTCTTCTTCTTCTTCTTCTTCTTCTTTTTATAATTGAAAATGCTTTATCCTAATTCAATTGCAACAGGAGTCATCTCCTGACAAGCCTTATGACCGGAAAAAACCTGTTGAAGACACAAAGGATGGTTTCCAACAAATGGCCGATTTATGGACACCACTCAATTGTCTTGTTGAGGCTGCTAACAGAACTAAATCTTCCAAGCCAAGTTCACATGGGCTTTCTCTTCCGAAGTTGGAGCCGCTTAGTGCCCCTGATAGGGAGCCTCATGTGCCGGAGAAGAAACCCAAGGAAGAACTGCCAGATATTCCAAAAAGTGGACTTTATTTGCCTAAAAGTAAAACTAAGGACCATGGACTCAAAACAAAATTCCAAGATGACAAAAAGGCAATACCTTTGTCAGGACCAGTTAAGCGTAAAAGGATGCGTGCAACAGGTCCAAAGAAGGCAGCTGCATCTGAAGAGTTGAGCACCACAGCACAACTCTTGTTAGATGCTTCCAGTGGCAAAGACAACAGAAGAAATCAGCCAATATGGTTTTCATTAGTTGCCTCTGAAGAGATGTAAGTTGCCTAATGTCTCTTGTTTCTCATGAGGGCTTTAGTTCTTAAATAATCCTCTAATAGGATGGAGTTGCTACAGGAAAGGAGAGGCTTCTTTGCCGCAGATATCTTCTTGTTACCTGAGGATTAAGTAAGTTCTTGTGGATGTTGACTGCTTTCCTAGTCTGTATTGAAAAGACTGCAGTTGATGCTCATTTTGTGGCCAGTGTTTCTTGTCCTTCCTATAGTGAGTCTCATACATCTTTGTTACTTTGTATTCCGTTTCTAGAAGAGAAAAGTGAGAAGTTTCATGGTAGTAGTTGCACTCGCCACTACCATTGGACCAGTGCTACTTTGCCTAACTTCTTGGTTTTCTTTATAATTTTTGCCTTTCCCAAGTAGAGGCGGCTATTTTGCGTATCAAATGCATCATGTAATTTACACCATAAACTATCAAAGCTGGTAAACCAAATAAAGTTTTCTGTTTGTTTGGCAAATTGTTTTTTTTTTGTTCTTCACTTCAAGACAAGTGACTCCTTGACATGTGTCCTTAATCTGTTAATCAGTGTTCAACTATCCATTTAAGGAGTTATCTGTGCATTGATGTGGCAGTGACAGTTATGAATTACATTGTTCTTGCTTTGGGCTTTGAAGTTGTGCAAGATTCTGAGTTTTTAGTATCACTTGTATCTGTCATGTCTGTGGGTGCATCCTTCCTCCGTACATTGTCCTGGATTGATTTGATTTGAGCTATGTCATTTGAGATGATGAACCATTTGTGTTGCTGATGCTCCTGTAGCATATTCTGTCACAGATTTATTGGTTACTCATTCAGTAGTGTGTACTCACTGTACCAGTGCGTCACTTTCTTTATGTTTGGATATACTGAATTTTATGACCATGAAATAGGATGTCACTGAAATAGTCTTACATTCATCCTGAAGTATATTTATCAGCTTTATAAACAATCTCCCCTTTTAAGTCGCATGTGAATAGTGATTGTGTTCTAGGTAGTTTTTTTTGGTATGTGTCTTTTACTTTATCGTTGATACCATTTTTTTTCTTCTCTGGTTTGCCTAAAAATGACTCAGTAGATATATGGATATTCTTCTTTCTAGTTTTTCATTTATCATGAAGTACTGTCTCATGAAAATTTTGTTTTGTGCCCGTAGCAACAGTACTATCTAATTTCATTATATTCGTTTCAACAAATTTGTTGGCTGGTATGGTGATGTATAACTCCAGTTCCAAGAAATGAACCAATCAAGATAGAAAATGATTTAGTGTCTCCTTCTGCATTTGACATTTTTTTTTTTAATTCCCCAGGGATGGCAACGTCCCTGTCTCGATCATCCAAAAGTACCTGGTTAAGAAACTTCAACTTTCGAGTGAAGCTGAGGTGAGTCTTTGCTTTTTTTTCCTCCTCAGCACCAACTCTAGGCATGCACGTTTTGATATTGCTCTACTTGTTTGATGAAATTTAGTTTCGTTTTTTCCATGCCTTTCAGCAAACTTGCAAATCTCGTTTGTTGTCAAAACTGCACTTATACTGACAACAGTGTTAAAAGACCTGAGGTGTCACAGAAGGAAGGTTATAAGCATCATGTTCTGCCCAGTAATAAACAGAGCAGTGAAGCGTTAATATTTCAGTAACCTACTAGGAGTCTAGTATACAATCAGAGAGCATTGCATTTGGACTTGAACCGCGGATTACTAATTCTCTGGTGATACTCTGTTTGTTCCTTATCATTAGAAACTTCTCCATGTAGAAAGTTTAGTAAAGAAAAGAGTAACTCATTTGTCGTTAGATCTTCAGTTCTGAAAACCCACAGGCTTCACTTCTAGTTGCGATATGGATTCAATATGTCTAAAAACTTGCTGATTACTACCTGATGTAGTATGGAATTTTAAGTTGGTTAGCCCTTCCTTTTTTGAGAATGCTTATCTTTGAGTAGCTTCATACCCTTTTTAAGTAAGCCTGTCTACACTTATCATTAGAGAACTCGAGTTTATTGATGAGCATGTCTAATTTTTTCTTTTCTGAGTGCTAATTTGTCACAAGTAGGGTGGAACTGGATTAAGTTGTAAAATTTCTTTTCATATTCTACTTTCTGGCAGATGTTGGCCTGATCTGGAGATTTGAGCTAAATTAATGAGTCTAAGATAGTTAGATATAGATGCCCCCTTATTAAAATAAGATGGCTCTCTCTCTCTCTCTCTCTCTCTCTCTCTCTCTCTCTCTCTCTCTCTCTCTAAAGCCTGCATAGGAAGTGAGTTTGCTTTTCTTGCCTCCCTAATTCTTTAGCATTCATTGTATTTAGCAATTCATTCGTTGCAGTTTGTAAAGCTAATCTATTCTCGAGAATGTTCTTAGGGCACAGAGATCTTATGACTCCCCTTGGAATCTAAACAGCCATAAACAATGATTTCATCGTATCTTAATATGAAGTGCGGTGACAATGTCTTTGGTAACAGAATGATTTGTAATTTACAACATCTCACTGTAATTCTGACTAGATTCTGCGGAAAAATAATCCAAACGAAGGTAGTTTAAGGGAAAAATGAAATTCTGATCCGGAGATCAGCCTGATGCCTTCACTGCTAGAAATGTATCTTAGCTGGTTGTCACATCCTCTGTCTGGGCTTCTTTCACACTTATTGGTGTGGATGCCTCCTGGTGAAGCTATTGGTAATGTCAGACCATTTGCGTTACCCTATTCCGAAGAGCTCTTATGAAACAATCTCACTGAAGCCAATCTTGTCAAAAGCTACATTTGGAATGAACTATGCATCTGAGATTTGCCTTATTGTAGTTTATTATGGTCTGACCATTCTTTATGCGGATTCTAAAAAGATCCAACTTTCCTTAATGGCCTTTTGATCTCTCATTAAACAGGTGGAGATAATGTGCCGGGGTGAGCCTGTCCTCCCAACGTCGCACTTGAATAATTTGGTCGATCTCTGGTTCCGGACCGCGGCATCGTCGAAGAGGGTGGCCGCATCTGTTGGGACCTCGGCCAAAGAATTCGTGATGGTTCTGTCCTATTGCCGGAAAATCCAAGCTCCTTAAGAAGAACCTCAGTTTTTCCCCCTTCTTCGATATAGATCAATGAATTAACTTGTTGGAAGTCATAATCATGAACGTGATGCTCAATGTCTCAGTCAATACGACAATATATGTTGTTTTGTGGCATGTCGTTACAAGTTCAAATAGAATTTGATTTGTTACATTTTAGAGACGCTTCCTCTATAGCATAATTGTACCATTTTTCTCAAATCAGGCTCTCCATCTGTTGGGGTGCTCAACAGAGTGAGCAGCTTTCGACTCAAGAATCAACCAAAACCATTGTAGTGAACATTTTTCCAGAAATCCTAATGTATCGGTAAGAAAAATTCGGTCTTTTCTACTGTATTTATCACTTCCTTACTACAAAGATACCAAATTTTGCTAATCGGGACTAGATCATAACTCCGGTCACTCGCAATTCATCCCATCAGTACTTGCAGCGTTGTTCTTAGTCGGGCACTCGTTTGTATCAAACTGTGATCCTGTTGATATCGAGCAAGCTTGAAGATCCTCATCTTACAGTGTTGATTAACCACAGAAGGTCGAACGAAAGACAAAGGGATGTAAAGTGGGGAAAGGAAGCATTTTTCATGAGGATAAAATTGTTGCCACTTAAGCTCGACTCACGGTGCTCGGGTGCTCAAAGAGTCTCAGGCATCGTATCATACCAAGGTGATCAATGAAGAGGCTACAGAAATCCGAATTTTGCATCACTTTTGGAAAAGGCAAAGTACCATGTATTGGTTGAGTGCCTATTCGAGACAGACTCCTGCCTGCAAAACATTCCAGAGACATATCATCAAGCAAACACACCCAGAAGGGAGACTAAGGCGTCTATTCGGCCGACAACTCTGTGAAATGAATCTGGGAAACAGGATGCAGTCCCAGGAAATTTTGCATATTAGCAGGCATTTCCGCATGCACTCTTTCAAGCCATCATTCTCATGAAGCAAGCACTCTTCACCTATATCAGATTCCCCGATAGGGATCACGTGTTTTGAATCATGCACAATTTAAGGAAACATGAAGCTGCAACAGTACCAAACTTGCTACACCATGACAACCAAAATCCAACACATGTGTGGGCTTGTAGAGGAGTGAATGATCTGAAGCAAACATGAATTAAGCAGGAAACAACTCTTAACACAATGCAACAGGCACCATGAATTAAGCAGGAAACCAGATAAAAGTAGGACGAACAAGAACGATTGGAATCTGTTAGTTTTCCTGAGTAAATCAAAGAAAAGGTCTTCCCAGTTCAATTAGACAACACCACAAAATTATCATTCCCTCGGTGTCTTTTCGGCTACAAAACGGACAACAAGCATACCATGAGGTTCTCTGCTGCGAACGAACACGAGTACTACTACAGGTTCGATCTTTCCAAGAACACACTCCTGAACACAGCAGAACCATTCTTGCCTTTGTTTGCCATCCTGGAACCAGAGGACCGCATCGAAAGATCCAAGGAGTTTCCTCAGCCATTTTCGAAAACCGAGCAACACGAAGCCGAATCTCAATGCAACAGTCACCATGAATTCTATCAAAGGCTCACACATTGATCCAGATTCCATCAAAAATTCAAGAATTGCATCTCGAGCTGCCGAATCAAAAACACTGCATCATACATACACCAAGCGAACGAACAACAATCCTCCACAATCTCTCAACGCAATCAAAATGATTACAAGACACCCTCAGAGCCCTCAAATCCGGGTATAGGCCGTGGCTCTCATCGGCTGACCGCCGACGACCGACAGCAAACCGCCCTCGGCCGCAGTCTCTTCATCCACATACAAGTTGTCCGGATTCCGGAACACGGAATGCAGCCCTAGGAGGAAAACCGCGATCAACAGCGCGACCAGCACGTTCAACCCCACGTCGGTCAGCACCAGAGCGACCACGGTCACCAGACCGAGCGCCGCCATCACGATCCTATCGTCGACGGTCCGGCCGAAGACCACCAGGGGGCTGTCGCGGGCGAAGTAGAGGAAGTACCAGCCGACGAAGACGGCGATGAAGACGATCATCGAGACCGGGTGCCACAGGAGGCTCAGGAAGAGGATGCCGAGGGCGACCATGGCGTAGTTGACGCGGAAGTGGCTGCAGTTGCGGCGGATGCGGGAGGTGGCGTCGGCGTAGCCGTGGGGGAGGGAGAGGGAGGAGACGTCGAGGAACTCGCGCCAGGGGCGGCTGGTGGCGAGGAAGGAGGACGCGGCGGCGCGGGCGCCGGTGGCGGCGGGGGACGGGGTGTAGGAGAGGGTGGCGAAGGGGGTCTGGGAGGTCGGCCTCGCGGTGGTGGCGGTGGTGGGTGGCGGCGGCGGCGGCGCCGTAGCCGGAAGGCGGCGGCGGCGACGATTTTGCCCGCATCGTTGATGTGGGAGGGATTCGTTGGGCGGGACTCGAGATCTGGAGTCGTCCTTTCGTTGAGTTGACTCGGCGCTGGAACGATTCTTCGACGAGTCGACTCCGCCAGGAACACGTTATGGCCAGCGAAAATTCATGCGATGAATTTAAATTCCAAAAATTCAAGGTCGGTTTGGGTCTTTTTTTTTCTTTCTTTCTTTTTTTTAACTAATCTTAAAATTATGAAAAATATTATATATATATATATAAATTTACGTATCAGTACTTGTACTTGTACATATTGAAATTCTTAGTCTTTTCGGATTAAGAAAAAAGTCAAAGTGCGTTCGTCACAAAATTAAGATTATAAAAAAGTCAAAGTCCGTTCGCCAGAAAATTTAGATTATAAGCAAAGCTTTAGAAAGTTTATATGGACTCACCCTCAAGTAAAAGTGTTTCCTCAAATTTTAATATTCGCACGAAAAATACAAATAAATGACTTCCATTAGCTCCCCATTGGTACTCCGTAGAGCAGGAAAAAAAAATCTGTGTGACGCGAAATTAATTAATTGTATTTTTTTGACGCAATTCATGTATTCTTAAAAATGGGTTGAATGCAAACTTTTCATTAAAAACTTGATGATTGTTGG
Organism: Eucalyptus curtisii; assembly: GCA_017140595.1. Taxonomy (NCBI): domain Eukaryota; kingdom Viridiplantae; phylum Streptophyta; class Magnoliopsida; order Myrtales; family Myrtaceae; genus Eucalyptus; species Eucalyptus curtisii. The sequence goes on from CM029504.1 coordinate 14,357,685, forward strand.
CTACAACATGAATCTAACATCGGTTGAGTATGGTCAATTCAAACGTGTTGCTTGGATTAGCTTAATCCGTAAGAAATCTAGATTTTTGTCCAAGCTTAATAAGTTATAACTTTGAAAAGTTATACCTTAACATTCATATGTTGTGGAATTTCCGGGCATTGAAAAAGTAAAAACTCAAAAGGTAAATAACGACTTTAGGTAGATTTTCTTTAAATGAATGTCGAGTGTGAGAAAGAGGAAGAAGACAAATGGTTTAAGATCTCATAATTATAAGTGTATGATTTTCCTTTCGTGTTTTAGAAGATTTATCACGTCTCATTTCAATCTACATATGGGAGTTCAATAAATATGCTTATGGAGATTTGATACCCCATAGTCTGTTCATATACAAATCCTCTCTATTCCACCTTTAATGGTGATCATAAGAGCATTTGATGTCTTGATGAACTATGAAGATTTGCTTTATCGAAATGTTAAGCTTATTCGTTCAACCTATTTTAGTTGTTTCCATACAGCAATGGTAAGGATAATGTGGAGGAAAATGGACCTAAGTGTACACCACCAACTAGCTTCACCATAATTATTGAAGATGAAATTTCCTATCGTGTCAATGATGATACGAGACCTATTAATGGACCGCCAATTATTTTGTTCGACCAATCATTTCCTATGGACCCTATTGGTAATGCTCTGTCTATCCTCCTCGTTTCTCGAATTTAGCTTTGGTCTGCAACATTCCAAGTTTTATTCGACTACGATTTGCCTTGCTATGAAGTTCATCTGCCTTCACTTTCTCCATATCCTATAAATTAATCGAGTACAATTACCTTTCGACAAGAAAAAGGAAATCGAAAAGGTTGGAGGAGTTATTGATTTCATTCACGAAATCAATTAGAGGGTCCAATCGGAAAAACGTAAGAAGTCAGTAGGCTAAGATGAAAATTAAAAAGACCAGATTGCCCAAATACCCAGAAAACCATTCCTTAGCCTCCAATTTTCCACATAACGGGGAGTAATAAATAATAAATGACGATGATGTCAAAATCAAAAATCGCATTTTGCTAATCCGAAAAGCATCATCGCGAGAGCAGGGGCGAGGGAAGAAGAAGAAGAAGAAGAAGAAGCAGAAGAATCTCTCTCTCTCTCTCTCTTTCTCTCTCCTCCTCTCTCTCTCCAAAAACCCTAGCCAGAACCGCACCGCGAATTCCCTTCCGTTCGATCCTCGAAACCCTAATTTTCCATGAGCTCTTCTGCGTAGATCTCGGGAGAGCAGCGAGGATTTGTCGCGGTCGCGAATGGCGGGGGCCGAGCTAGGGCAGCAGACGGTGGAGTTCTCGGCCCTCGTGGGCCGGGCGGCGGAGGAGTCGTTCCTCTCGCTCAAGGAGCTCGTGGAGAAATCCAAGTCCGGGGACCAGTCCGACACCGAGAAGAAGATCAGCCTGCTCAAGTACATCGTGAAGACCCAGCAGCGGATGCTCCGGCTCAATGTCCTCGCCAAGTGGTGCAAGCAGGTCGGGGTTTTTTTCGGGTGCTTTTGGAGAGTGATTTTTGATTAGTGGGTGATTGCTCTTTATCGGTGTGTGTATTCTGAAGATGGCGATTTTAAGCGTCTATGCCGCTGGCAAGGAGTGAATTCAGCTTTTCTCGGTCGTGTTTTCGGAAAAGTTTTGATTTTTGCGCCGTTTGAGTTTTAGGGTCATGCGAATGGGTTTCGGCTTGCCATTTTGCTTTGGCGGAAAAAATCTGGAAGTGGGGTTAATTCTTTTGGCGAGAACGATTACATTCATGCGATTTCAATCCTTAGGAAGAGTGTAGAGATTTGTTTTGCAGTTAGACCTTCATTCTGAATATTAACAGATTTTTTTATCTACCGTGGTTGACGTAGAAATTGGAATAGAATGTCTCCCTGGGTGCTTTACCAGGTGAATGGGTTGCCTCAGAGTTTGTTCTCTGCTTAGAGTTCCTGTTTCTTAGTCTCGGGTCTTCACTTAGAACTGATCTCTGGAATGAATTTTAATAACGATGCCCTGGAAGGAATATAGAGGTTGAAGTTTTAAGTTTCGATTTCCATAGATATTGCCTTCAGCTTCTATTCTTCTTCTTATGTATATATCCTAACGAGAGAGTAGGCGGACTGTTGCGAAGCAATCAACTTGCTGTTTAGGGCAGACAGACTCAACCGCTCTACTGTTTAGGAGCTGGAGAGGCTTAGAGTTGCTGTAGGTACGATAAATCAGTTATTGACAACATGGGAACAATTCCTGTGCAGCTTTGCTGTTGAAATTTTGTATGGTAATGTTTTCCTTCAAGAGAGGGGTCTTCAATGTCATTAGAGAGAGTCTTCAATCAACTAATGCGTGGTTAGATTTTAAGGATAGATTATAGATGAGGCTGGATGATATTAAATGGAAACCTGCCCCTTAACACTGTTACTCTTGTTATGCTTTTTATGTACCTATAGTAAGAAGCATGTTCATTGGTTACTTTAACTTTTGTTTATCTTTTGCTGGATACAAGTCTCATCATTGCGATCCTTCTTTTAATTGTCATTCTTGTGAACTTTTGACTTGCAGGTTCCACTGATACAGTACTGTCAGCAGCTCTCATCAACCGTATCAAGTCATGATACATGTTTCACTCAAGCGGCAGATTCATTGTTTTTCATGCATGAAGGGCTTCAGCAAGCCCGTGCTCCTGCATATGATGTTCCCTCTGCAATTCAAGTTCTTCTCACAGGAAATTACCAGCGGCTACCAAAATGTATAGAGGATGTTGGTGCTCAAGGAGTTTTAACTGAAGAAGAGCAAAAACCTGTTTTAAAGAAGTTGGACACGCTCGTTCGGACTAAGTTACTTGAACTTTCAATTCCCAAGGAAATATCCGAAGTCAAAGTTTCTGATGGTACAGTGTTGCTTAGTGTGGATGGGGAGTTTAAGGTTTTAGTCACTCTTGGCTACCGGGGACACCTCTCAATGTGGAGGATATTGCACTTGGAGCTTCTTGTCGGTGAGAAAAGTGGACCAATAAAGTTGGAAGAGTCACGAAAGCATGTTCTTGGTGATGATTTAGAGAGACGCATGTCAGTGGCAGAAAACCCTTTTTTAACGTTATATTCAGTTCTGCATGAGCTTTGCATTGCCCTTGTCATGGACACGGTCATAAGGCAAGTGCAGTTGCTTCGACAGGGAAGATGGAAAGATGCAATTCGCTTTGAGCTCATTTCTGATGGTGGTCCGAGTCATACCGGACCTTCGAGTTCGCAAATAAATCAAGAGGGGGAAGTTGATTCAGCTACCTTGCGCACACCAGGATTGAAAATAATGTATTGGTTAGATTTCAGTAAGGGCTCTGGTACATCTGATTCATGCCCTTATGTAAAGATTGAACCTGGGCCTGATCTACAGATTAAATGTCTTCATAGCACTTTTGTCATAGATCCTTTAACTGGCAAAGAAGCAGAATTTTCTCTTGATCAGAGTTGCATCAATGTTGAAAAGTTGCTGCTAAGAGCTATATGTTGTAATAGATATACTCGTCTGCTAGAAATTCAGAAGGAATTGGCTAAAAATAGTCAGATCTACCGAGCTGCAGGTGATGTTACTCTTCTTTCTCACACGGACGAGCTTGATGTTGACTTTAAGAAGGTTAGTTTCCTCTGTACGTTCCTTTTCCATTGAGTTTGCTTGATGCATCGTCTGCTGAATTCTTATCTATCTAGGCAATCAACTAATGGGTAATATATTCTGTTTTGCCGAGTAATTCTTTCTCTCCAGGCTTGCTTTCTAAGATTTTGCATAATTGTATATGGGCATATGAAACCTGATCTCCCATGCTCATTGTAGATGCTGGTGTTTAGTCCGGTTTCTTAAGTTTGTGACTTTGAAGCGATATCTTGATTTGAGTGTTGTCTGGTGCTTCTCGGATTTGTTGGTTTCTGGAATGTCAACTAAGTGAGCGTGGGACTTCTGTTTGGATGTTAGTGGTAGTGGGTTTCTGATTGCTGATGCGTTGGGGCTTTTCTTGATCTAGGTGGACACTGATATAATATTTCTTAGTGAAGCTCTTTTTAGAGACGTGAATTATTATTCTCCATTTTCTAATATCACTTTTCTTTGGAAGTAGTTTGTTTATGTTATTTTAATTTTGACGTGTAGTGAATGTTTTCAGTCAATATTTAATCTACCAACATACCTCATAGGGTAGTGTGCATGTGAATCTGTAAGGATGGTGTGAGTCTTCTAGGTGATTATTTGAGAATGAGGTCTTTACTATTGTTTGCATAGACCAAGAATAATGGTACTGAATTTCTTTTTCCTAATTAACTTATGTGTGCAGAAGTATACAGAGTATGAGGGGCATGAAGTGTTGCATGTGCGTGCATATGGCTCGGCATTTTTCACTCTTGGGATTAACATAAGGTCTGTCTTTGTATCCAACCCAAGCTTTTTCCCTGTTCTTATTACTCTCCTTTTTATCACTCTCCCTTTCTTGCTTCTCTCATATGTGCAGTAGTGTGATCACTTTCAGAGTCTTATTTAGAGGATGATAGAATTAAAACACGGATAAAGGTTTTTCCTCCCCTAATGGATAGAATTGAAGCAGCAGGATGAATATTAGGTCCAAGATTGGTTATATTTCCTTGTACATTACCTTGATTTCATACAATAGGAAGGGATAAAATGCCTTATCTTGCTGGAGTATACTCATGGTTTCTCCTTTTTGCCATATTTTACTGGCAATTTTTGGCTGCAGGAATGGTCGATTTCTTCTCCGGTCTACTCAAAATATTCTCTCACCTTCTGCATTATCAGAATGTGAGGAAGCTTTAAATCAGGGAAGCATAAATTCTGCTGAAGGTTTTATGAGCTTAAGAAGTAAAAGTATATTGCACTTGTTTGCATCAATTTCAAGGTTCTTAGGCCTCGAGGTAACATTTCTCTATTTGATATGTTAATATCTATAGTGCCAGGCATTCATATGCATTTATTTTTTGCTGAAGTTGGGTGGAATGCTCCTTGCAGGTTTATGAAAATAACTTTGCCGCAGTAAAAATTCCCAAGAGCATTGCTAATGACTCAGCTATGTTGTTGTTGGGGTTTCCAGATTGTGGGAGCTCCTACTTTTTGTTGATGCAGCTTGACAATGATTTTAAACCTCTGTTTAAATTGATAGAGACCCAACCAGATACGTCTGGAAAAATTAATTCTTTTGGTGACTCGAATCGTGCAACCTGTGTTAAGAAAATTGACATCGATCAGATGCAGATGCATGAAGATGACTTCAATTTTAGTTTTATTGACAAAGAAAAACTACAATCCTTCTTGCCTAGTGCTGGAGGTCCAAACCCAAATTTGGAAGGAGGTCTTCTTTCTGAATTGATCCTTGAAGGTTCTATGCAAATGGCAGGATGTCCGCCATCAAGTTTTTCATCTGTTGTTGATGAAGTGTTTGACCTAGAGAAGGGAAATGCTATGCCTCCTTTGTCCATTCAAAATTTCCCTTCATCATTCAGTACATCTGCTTCTCAGTATGGTTCCATTCCCATGAATCTTCATAATGTCAAAGCAGGAACCCCTTCTCCTAAGTGGGAGGGAGGTGCCCTGCTATCACAAGTAAATAATAGTTCAAGATTGTTGCATGTGACACCTCAATATAGTGGCTCGTTGTATTCAGCAGGCAATGTTAGAGGCTCCGTACAATCCAGTTCCTTGAGTTCTCTTTCTTCTGCCACTGGAAGGAGCGCAAACATGATGAGATTATCTGCTTCAAAGTCTGATCAGGACTTGACTTCTCTTAGATCTCCAGGTTCAGTTGAGGTAGCTTCTTATACAACAATAGAGGATGATCATATAAGGTTGCTTAAAGATCCTGCAAAAGACACAATATCTGCAAGGTCGTCTCAATTATTGTCTCCACCACGACCCACCGGCACTTTGGTTCCTGGGCCTAGCGGAAAGTTTACTGGACCTAAAAGTGGAACTTATAGCTCTGTTGGTGGATCTATGAAAGTTTCTGCACCAAATTCATGGGTTACAACTCCCGTATGTAAGACAACTTCACCAATATTTGTAGTAATGTATTTTTTTTTTTTTTTTTTTTTCATTTTAAGAGCACAAGAATTGTTAAGCATTTTTTATCAATATAATTTCACTATTTCAGCTCCAGCAGTGGATTCAGCTGTTCATACCACATGTCAAGAGGTTATTCCTAAGCATGAGAAGACATCACGCAAACGCACAGTTTCTGATATGTTAAACTTGATTCCATCTCTGCAAAGTCTAGAATCTGGTGTTAAGTCCTGCAAGAGAAGAAGAGTCTTAGACGTAGCCGCCAGTCAAGAGCCTTCCTCCGAAGCAGTTAATCTGACGGAAACAATTTCTAGAAGCTGTGGGTACAGCTATGGGAAACTTATAGCTGAAGCCAACACAGGGAATGTTCCATCCAGCATTTATGTGTCTGCTCTGCTACACGTAGTCAGGCATTGTTCACTAAGCATCAAGCATGCCAGACTAACTAGCCAAATGGAAGCCCTGGACATACCATACGTTGAAGAAGTGGGCTTGCGAAATGCTTCCTCCAAGATATGGTTCCGACTTCCATTTGCCAGAGGCGATTCTTGGCAACAAATATGCCTGCGGCTTGGTGGACCTGGAAGTATGTATTGGGATGTTAAGATAAATGACCAGCACTTCAGAGATTTATGGGAACTTCAAAAGGGGAGTAGTACCACCCCATGGGGCTCTGGTGTTCGTATCGCCAATACATCTGATGTTGATTCCCATATACGCTATGATCCAGAAGGCGTTGTTCTTAGCTATCAATCTGTTGAAGCGGATAGTATCGAAAAGTTGGTGGCAGATATTCGAAGACTCTCTAATGCCAGAATGTTTGCTCTTGGAATGCGGAAATTGCTTGGCGTGAAATCGGATGACAGACAAGAGGAAGTTCCTGTGAATTCTGATGTTAAAGCGCCTACTGGAGCCAAATATGGTGCAGAGACTGTCGATAAGTTTGCAGAGCAGATGAGGAGGATCTTCAGAATTGAGGCGGTTGGGTTAATGAGCTTATGGTTTAGTTTTGGTTCTGGTGTTCTCGCTCGCTTTGTTGTTGAGTGGGAATCGGGTAAAGAGGGTTGTACCATGCATGTTTCTCCTGACCAACTTTGGCCCCATACAAAGGTAGATTCTTTTGGTAATTTTTTGTATGACAATCCGCCTAAATGTCAAGTTGAATTTCTCCCGTTTTCTTTGCTTTATCTTTAGATCATGAAGTTTCTCTTTCAAGTGTTTCTGCTATTGTTATCTCTGAACTCGAGCACGATATATAGTCAATTCTCTTAAAACGGATTTGAATATGCAGGTGTGGCCATTGGTAGTATTCAGTGCATGTTTAGTTCTTGTTTATGTTTGCTTGCTTCTTGGTTTTTTGAAGAAGTTCAACAAGAGTGGAATAATTGGATTGTCCGTATTGCCATAAGGCGGAACAGGAAAGCAAATCTAGGACATAATGCAGTTTAAAGGATCAGGACTTTTAGGATTCCTTAGTTTGGATGGGATGGAATGTGTCAAATGAAGATGTTTGCAAGGAACTTTTCAGTTGTAATATGAAGGTATTGACATGAAGTGATCGCTATATGAGGATTTCTTCTTAATGGCCAAAAAAGAAAAGGAATTTCTTCTTTAACATGTCTGTTCATGCAAGATAAGGGAAGTAATTGGGAAATGTAAAATGCACTGTTGATTTGTAGTGTTAAAAATGACAGAAACTGTTTTGGGTTGCAGATGTTTCGTAAATTTGGGATGACGTCTATGAGGTCTTTTCATTGCTTTGGGTTTTTTCATGCAATTTACATCATGAACCACCCTTCGATAGCATCTTCTGATGATTATATTGTGGCAATGTGTGTCAATCCTTGAATGTGCTTTTATTTCTTTTAATTTTGTTGAGACGCGATATTTAAATGTTACTTGACATATATTTCATCGTACCCTGAATTTCTTATTGTAGCTTAAGCTCCTTAAGCATAGCTGTCTCAATATGGATTGCTGAAACTTTTAATAGCCCTATCATTAAATCTATTTTTCAAGAAAATAAATGTGTCTATATCACTCTGCAACCTGTCTTTTTTTCATTCATATTCTTTCTGAATGTCTTCTCACTCACATGTTGATCTTCTTGACACAGTTTCTCGAAGACTTCATTAATGGAGCTGAAGTTGCATCCTTGTTGGATTGTATTCGCCTCACTGCTGGACCCTTGCATTCTCTTGCGGCTGCCACTCGACCTGCACGAGCTACACCAGTTTCTGGAATGCCAGGGGTAACAGCAGCTCTTTCATCTATGTCAAAACAAACAGGATTTGTTCCATCACATGGTTTACTATCAAGCAGTTCAGCCACCCATGTTGGTCAGGGTGCCTCTGTCCATGCAGGGAATCCCGCTCTGCCTTCTGCAACAGGCCCACCTGGGAGTCATAACCTTCAGGGAGCTGCAATGTCAGCTACTGCAGTGCGTGGTGGTCCTGGTATTGTTCCTAGCTCATTATTGCCCATTGATGTCTCTGTTGTACTGCGTGGACCCTATTGGATAAGGATCATCTATCGCAAACATTTTGCGGTTGACATGCGCTGCTTTGCTGGAGATCAAGTATGGTTGCAACCAGCAACACCTCCTAAAGGGGGCCCGTCAGTTGGGGGATCGTTACCCTGTCCACAATTTCGACCGTTCATAATGGAGCATGTTGCCCAAGAATTGAATGGTTTAGAACCTAATCTAGGCGGAAGCCAACAGGCCGTTGGACTAGGACCAACCACCGCAAACTCAGGTTCCAATGCACAGCTTTCTGCTGCCAATGGCACTAGAGCTAATCTTAGTTCCGCCTCCATTTCCAGAGCAGGAAGCCAAGTTGCTCCTGGGAATCGTTTGGGAAATGCCCAGGCAGGATCTTCAACCTTGGGAGCTTCCAGTCCTGGATTGCCACTACGAAGATCCCCTAACACAGGTGTCCCAGCACATGTGAAAGGGGAGTTGAATACAGCCATAATTGGATTAGGCGATGATGGGGGCTATGGAGGTGGATGGGTACCACTTGTTGCTCTCAAGAAGGTTTTGAGAGGAATTCTCAAGTACCTTGGGGTGCTATGGCTATTTGCTCAGTTACCAGATCTTCTGAAAGAAATTCTTGGTTCAATTTTGAATAACAATGAGGGTGCACTCCTGAATCTTGACCAGGAACAACCTGCTCTGCGCTTTTTTGTGGGGTATGTGAGAGCTTAAACTTTTGATTAATTATACATCTTGCACCTTTCAGATATGGATGTCGTAGCTCCAATCATCTTATCATTCTGTATCTCAACATAAAGCCTGTTATAACTGGGTCCCGTGGTAATTTAAACTTTTGTGAATTGCTCAAAATAATTTTGGAAACTGAAAGGATAACATGAGTGTATTCTGGAAATAAGAACCTTGCTTGATTGATGTTGGAAGCTGGCGAACGAGGAAGGGAGACTGTCAGATACAAATATGTGCTATATGTTCCTAGTTCCTTCAAGTTATTATCTCCTAATGTTTGGTTGGAGAATTTCTTCGTGTAGCAGCAGTAATTTCATCGCTGTAGTGCTTTGTTAGTCTCAATTAGATTGATATGGAGATTTTGCTTGACATAAAATAATTTGACACTAGTACATCCTGAATTCGATTGAAATTGTTATGCTCCTGAATTTGATGGACTGTCTTTCTGCAGGGGATATGTATTTGCTGTAAGTGTACACAGAGTTCAACTTCTTCTGCAAGTCCTCAGTGTGAAGCGCTTTCATCAACAGCAGCAGCAGCAGCAGCAGCAGCAAAATTCATCAACTACTCAAGAGGAACTTACTCAATCTGAAATCGGGGAGATCTGTGACTATTTCAGCCGTCGAGTAGCTTCAGAGCCTTACGACGCTTCTCGCGTTGCATCATTCATTACTCTCCTCACATTGCCCATATCAGTATTGAGGGAGTTTTTGAAATTAATAGCATGGAAGAAAGGATTGTCCCAGACACAAGGCGGAGATATAGCACCTGCACAAAAGCCTCGCATCGAACTGTGCCTCGAGAACCACACAGGGTTCAACATGGGTGAAAATGCGGGCCAATCTTCTGTATGCAAGAGCAACATTCATTACGACAGGCCTCGAAATTCGGTTGACTTTGGGTTGACTGTTGTTCTGGACCCTGCCCACATCCCTCACATCAATGCTGCCGGTGGGGCCGCTTGGCTTCCCTATTGCGTCTCTGTGCGACTCAGGTACTCCTTTGGTGAGAACTCCCACGTCTCTTTTCTTGGGATGGAAGGGAGCCACGGTGGAAGGGCTTGCTGGTTGCAAAAGGACGACTGGGAGAAATGCAAACAGAGAGTTTCTCGGACTGCTGAAACTTCAGCAGGTGATGCTACTCAAGGCAGGCTGAGAGCAGTTGCCGACAACGTGCAGAGAGCTTTGCACATCTGCCTCCAGGGATTAAGGGATAGTAGTGGGACTGGGACCTCTGGCGTGTTATAAACCTGTAGAAGTTACTTAGGGGAAGTATTTACCCTTTTTAGCGACGAGGAGGCTAGGGATCTTTCTTTGTCCATGTTCGCACAGTCAAAATCTTGGCATTCAGAAGTCTCCCCCGCGATTCAAGATGAAGATTTTCAAGGATGGGCGAGGATTCTCAGGGCGCAGCCCTAGACTTACTTGAGCCGTTAGCTAACCCAGGGATCTCTTGATAAAAGCTGGCGTAGGACTGACGTTGGGGCGTTAATGAAGTTTGTATTTTGCTGATATGTTGGAGATGCGGTTTTCCTTGTACAGAGAACACCAACCTATCAAACACTGTACAAAATAATTTGTCTTTTCGCTGGAGTTACCAAATTGAAAGTAGCCATAGCCACAGCGTAGTTCCCTTTCTATTATTGCCTGAAAATGCTGATCAGTAGATCTCTGAAAAAACGCTCTCTCCGTGGCCAAGGATACCTTGTTGTCAATATACTCGTTCAGCGTCGATCCTAACATTACCTAGGCTAGTGTAATCCACGACGATGAGTGAGATGGGCTTGATAATCCCGATACATGAGATGCGATCGTACTGAAGGATGAACCTGAACAACTGAAATTAACTGCAATTGAATGAACAAAGGAAAATGCGAAATTTTTCGATAATCGGAGACTCCAATGCCAGGTCTACTGGTAAGCAGCCTAGAGGACCTAACAACGGCTACTTCCGTGGCCGAGTCCCTTGTGGAATATAGGCCGACAACCGCGGCCAAGCCCGACTCTCGGCCTAGAGAGAAGGCCATTGGTGGGGGGAGATCGGAGCCGGTATCATCGACCCAACGGAGGCCGGCCGCCTTCGGTCCCTCTAGGAATCAACCCGAGTCGAGCAACGGAGGATACCATCGTAAGGTACGCACCTACAAGTGCTTCTTTTGTGATGGTCCCCATATGGCCCGCGATTGCCCGAAAAGAGGGAAGTTGGCGGCCTTGTGCAAGGAGGACAAGCCGCGAGAGGAGGCGCGGTTGGGATCGTTGCGGATCCTTGGATCGATCAAGGCCAAGAAGGCCAAGGAATCCAAAGGAATGATGTTCGTGGACGTGAAGATCGGTGGTACCACGATGAGCGCCTTAGTGGATACCGGGCGTCCGATCTCTTCATATCCAAAGAGGCCGCGAAGAAGCTGAATCTTCCGGTCGAGACAAAAGGATGCCGGTTGGCTCAAAACGGTGAATTCTAGAGAAGTCCCAACCAGCGGCATGGCCGGGGAGCGTAGAGTTTCACCTCGGTCCATGGACCCGGCCGAGAGGATGTCGAGGTAATCCCCCTTGATGATTACGATTTCATACTCGGTTTGGGATTTCTCGACCAGATCAATGCGGGTGTTATGCCCTTCGCAGATTGCATATGCATCTTTGATAAACGGTGCCAATGCATGGTCCCGATCTACCGCGAGTCGGGGCACGATAGGAAAATGCTATCGGCCATACAGCTGACCAAGGGGTTACGCAAAGGCGAGGTGACCTTCTTGGCGGCGTTAAAGGAGGAGGGCGCGGAAGAGAACGAGGTACCGGGAGAGGTGGCCGAGTCCTCGACACCTTCCAAGATGTGATGCCGCCCGAGCTGCCCAAGAAGCTGCCTCCTCGGAGAGAAGTCGACCATCGGATCGAGCTAGTGCCGATGCTCGACCGCCGGCCATGGCTCCCTATCGCATGGCCCCGCCCGATTAGAAGAGGCGAGGAAACAGCTCAAGGAGCTGCTCGATGCGGGGTATGTTCGGCCATCCAAGGCCCCGTTCGGTGCCCCGGTCTTGTTCCAAAAGAAGCATGACGGATCCCTCCGCATGTGCATCGATTATCGGGCATTGAACAAGCTAACCATCAAGAACAAGTATCCAATTCCCCTTATAGCCGACTTGTTTGATCAGCTCAGGGAAGCCCGATGGTTCTCCAAGCTTGATCTTCGATCGGGGTACTATCAAGTGCGGATTGCCGAAGGAGATGAGCCGAAGACAGCATGCGTGACCCGTTATGGATCATATGAGTTCCTCGTCATGCCGTTCGGCTTGACCAATGCGCCGGCGACGTTTTGCACTCTCATGAATAAGGTACTACATCCGTTCCTTGACCGGTTCGTTGTAGTTTACCTTGATGATATTGTTATATATAGCCGAACGCTCGAGGAACACATTGATCACTTGAGTCGAGTTTTCCGGACCCTTCGGGAGAACGACTTATATGTGAAGCGTGAGAAATGTGCCTTTGCACAAGAGAAGTCCCTTTCCTTGGGCACATCGTCGGGGCGGACGAGTGCGGATGGACGCGACCAAAATCCGTGCCATCGTTGATTGGGAGCCTCCAACTAAGGTGACGGAGCTGAGATCCTTTCTCGGACTCACGAACTACTATCGGCGCTTCATCCGGGGATATTCGAAACTCACCGTGCCACTCACGGATATGTTGAAGAAGGAAAGACCGTGGGAGTCGACGGACCGGTGCCGAGCGTTCGATCGATTGAAGAGGGCCATGACCGAAGAACCGGTGCTTGTCTGCCCGACTACACCAAATCATACGAGGTAGAGACCGATGCTTCTGATTTTGCTATCGGTGGTGTCTTGATGCGGGGAAGGGCATCCGGTTGCCTTCGAGTCGCGAAAGCTGAATGAAACCCGAAAGGCGGTACACGGTCCAAGAGAAAGAAATGACCGCGGTGGTACATTTACTGCGTACGTGGATGCACTATCTCTTGGGATCACGGTTCGCGGTGAGAACCGACAATGTGGCCACAAGCTACTTCCAAACTCAGAAGAAGCTCGGCCCGAAACAAGCTCGGTGGCAAGACTTCTGGCCGAGTTCGATTATGTCTTGGAATACAAGCCCGGAAAATCCAATTCCGTGGCCGATGCCTTAAACGGGAAGCTCGAGTTGGCCAATGTGATGAGCCGACCCGATTGTCCGTGGAGAGATCGTATCAAAGAGGGGCTAAAGCATGACCAAACGGCCCAAGCCCTCCTTCGATACGCTCAAGAGGGCAAGACGAGGGCGGTTTTGGCTCGAGCATGATCTCCTCTACACCAAAGGACGGCGACTCTATGTGCCGCTCCACGGGAAGCTTCGGAAAGAAATCCTACATGAGTGCCACGACTCTAAATGGGCGGGTCATCCGGGAATCCACCGCACCATGGCACTCGTCGAGGATCAATATTATTGGCCGCATATGCGGGACGATGTGGAAGCCTATGTGCGGACGTGTCTTGTTTGCCAACAAGATAAGATAGAGCAACGGTCCCCGCGGGGCTCCTTGTACCGTTGCCTATCCGGAGCATCCTTGGGAGAGTGTCTCGATGGATTTCATCGTGAACTTGCCCAAATCCGAAGGGTGTCGGACTCTCATGGTCGTGGTGGACCGATTCTCCAAGTATGCGACGTTCGTGCCGGCCACTAAGGATTGTCCAGCCGAGGAAGCCGCCAAGCTATTCCTCAAGCACGTCGTCAAATATTGGGGCGTTCCACGCACAATCGTGAGCGATCGCGATCCTCGATTCACCGGGCGGTTTTGGACCGAACTCTTCAAGTTGCTAGGAACAAATCTCAACTTCTCAACCAGCATGCATCCTCAAACCGATGGGCGGACGGAGCGGGTGAATGCATTGCTGGAAATCTATCTCCGGCACTATGTGAGCAATACACAAGTGAATTGGACACGGCTAATTGACGGTCAAGCATGATCGATTCTTCACGGCACTAAATTCTACAGCAGCCTGTTTCCTCGAATGGCTTGCGGCCGACCCGCCAATTACGGATGGCTTTGATTCGCTGTGTAGGCCTGCCGAACGGATATAATTACCAAATGTACTTGAAAAGAGTGATAAGATCAAGTTCAGACAGGATATGCGGTGCTTTAGATCTAATGTGAACGCGATCATTGACACAGTCGGATCAAATCCTTGTTGTGTCCTCATCCCGTGGATCGAAAAATTAAGAAACAGTGATCGAGATAGATAGTGTGAGAAACATGACAAATCTGCAAGGGACAGGGTTTCAGACGAACCTCTTTTTCCTGAATCTGTATTGATCTAAACCAAAACTTAATCAACTGCAAATCACATCTACACAAATAAAGAAATGATTTAGCCTGCTTCAGCTTCAACATGAGCTGTCCATCTCCTTTGGCTCTGGTAGTCGACTCCCTTTTTTCTAATTGTTTCTCATTATTAAGAAATTGTAACAAAGATATAATACAAGCTTGTTCTATAACAATAGTAATTAATCGTTATTGTTTTAAGGTTAATCTATATATTCATCTAGATAATAATTTTTCTTGCTCACCAATAAATCAACTAATTAAACTTATCCTTCCATAATTAATTTTTTTATCAGTTTCCATAATTAATTCAATCCCCCATTAGATTGGGGGCAAATGCTTACGAAAAGATAACTTAGATTAAAGAAAGACTCAACTGGAGGCCGTGTCAGAATCTAATCAATGGACAGATGCTAATGCAAGTGCTGACATGAAGATGTTGCCCGAGTCCTAACCCACCACGAAATCAATGATTAAAAAGCCATAATCATGGCGGCTCTCTCCCAATTAGACATGTTTGTTTTATGGTGGATTCCTTTTGAGTATTCGATTCCCTTGAATGGTAGGTGGAGATAGAGTAAACGAACTACTGCTTATCAGCTTTATCTGAATTTCAACTCGTGGCCAGATAAGTGCGCGACCACCTGTCATTGTCCAAGATCCAAAAGAAAATTCAGCAAAAATCCCAACATGGGCCCTCCAACAATAATGGTACTAGAAAGAAAGGACTAAACTTTTTTTTTTTATCGTGGATGAGCACATGGTGGCGTGTCCCACGAGCCCCCAACCCCCACGAGCAAGTATTCCTTTTTCTGCAGCAAAGTTTTGCTAATTTCGATCCTAACCCTCAAAACGTTTTCAAATTATACACCCGCGTCGAATTATAATGGCACATCCGTATCATCGATTCCAACAGGAATAGGAAAGACAAGTTCATATACGAGCTTTATGTAAAATCTCGACATGAAAAGTGAAAGCGAAATATTGCTATCGATTTATAATGGCACACCTCGATTATCGATATATCGCTATCCAAGAAAATCTTATCAATTTATAGAAGCCCTTATCGTTCCACGCATCCCCTTTTATTGTCCGGTGAACTTCAATCCTATTCAAAACGATGAAGAGGCCTTGCGTGAGTCGTCCTCTTCTCAGCCACGAATCGATCCCGAGTCCATCCACGCTTACGGATGATGCTCTGATCTTGAGGGAATCTTGACACGAAAAGCTCCCGCTTGTGCTCTCAACTTGAGCAGCGCCTTCACTATCAAAAGGGATATGTCGTTTCGTGCTGCGTTTCTTTTGTTTCGGTCTTGAGAAAATGGCGGTGTCGTACTGCTCGTACCGGTAATACGTGGGAACAAGTTTCTCAATTTTTTTTTTTTGGGGGTCGATGACAAGTTCCTAAAGCGCGCGCGTGGTAACATTTCTCTTCTAGAATTTTTCGTTCTTTTGTTCGCCTAACAAAAAAAAAACGTAAAACCCGTTTGTAACGCTAGAGTTGTTTTTTATTAGGAATGAAAGTTAGTCGAGGAATAGATTTGGAGTAAAGCGAGAAAAAAAAAAAATCGCATCTGCTTTTAACAACTTCTAGAATAAGCTAATTTTCTTTTTTTTATTTTTCTTTTATTCCTTTCTCTTCGCGGCTACCTCCAATCGCCACCGTTAATGCCAACCTTGTGCCCCGCCCGCTACGCCCCGCCGACCACATCCCGGTCGGTTAAGCGCGCGCCACCGCCGCCGTGGCGATCCATGAGCAAGAATAAAAAATGAATAAATACAAAAAAGAATCGTTGCGTTCACCAAACGCATTTCTATTCTTTTTCTATTCTAATAGTAGAAATTTTGTGTAGTTACCAAACGGGTTCTTTTACTCAGAAATTGTTCTCCGGAATAGAAATAGAAAAGAACTATTTCTGAAAAAAAAACTCTTCCTCGGAAGAGAAACGTTACCATGCGCACCCTAATTTACCATGTGCAAGGTGGCAAGAATCAATGGAGCATCGTGATGAGGTTAAAATGACAACTAGTGTGGTCGTCGTCGATGACCAGGAGAGGGAAAGGTAACCATTCCCACCTCAAGTCTTCCCATCATTGAGCAAAAGTTTTAAGGGCGTGTGCTTCTTGGATTTCTTTTTTACGGATTAATAATATAAAAAATCTTAAATTGATATATTTATAAATCGAAAATCTCAAATTAATATATTTGTGATAAACTCACATTATGTTAGTTTCCATTAATTTTTAATGTTAAATTACTAAGTTCGATAACACACGGCAGTTGACAGGTGCATTAGTCCGGAGTTTTATTCTCCATTTGTCACAAGTATACCGGTCTGTGATTTTTAGTGGTATTAATTCAATTTAATGAAAATTAGTGTAAGGTAAAATTATCACAAATGTATCAATTTAAATTTTTGCGGTCAAAAAATTAATTTGGGATAAATTTATAATAAGTGTACAAATTTAGGGTTTTAGTAAGGAGCTACTTATTTATTACTTCCTGGAAAACAAAATAAAGATTGCCGTTTAAATAGTACAAACATTTTGAAACGTTTAGAGTGTTTTGTCTTAAACAAGATTGAACTTCGAGATAGGGGTGCGTGAATTTATATATAATCTTGTATGCACACCTTCTAAAATGTTTCAAATGGTTTTTTTTTTGGGGGGGGTGGGGGGTAAAACCGACGATCCTAAAAGTCGCCAGATTTGAGGAAAAAAATGTAAATAATTCACTTAAAACTTAAAGAAGATTACATAAACTAGAATTTCCAGAGATATGCAATTTTTTTTTTTTAAATCTCCGGCAAAAGTGCAAAGCAAGAGGAAATTGTAAAGTGACTTGTTTTATTGTGTCATCCCCTGCCGAAAAAAAATATCCAGGAATCAACGAAATATTCCTTGGAATAATTCATCCCACAAGCCGAGGAGAGGAGAGGACAGAGCCGGAGAAAAAATAGGGTTCAAAAGTTAGGAGAGCATCGTCTCTCATCATGTCATCATCACAGGACCACCAGAAGATTTGGAAACCCTAGTGGATACCGTCCTTTTTTAACCTAAAATATGCCCAAAATTAGAAAACAATACCACTTGGTTGCTCGCCATATGATTCCTCACATGCTCTCAAATGATCTGAAAACAAACATAATCCTCCATCGGATCCCTTTAGTCACGACTCAAATCGAAATAGTCCACTGTAATAATGGAAGGAATTTCTTTAGCAATGCCTTAACTCGAATATTCCGTCGTCGACTTAACTCGAACAATCCGTTGTCGACTCCCATAACAGTGTCTAATAAGAATTTGTATATCGCATTTCATGTATATATAAGAAAAATTAGGAAAAACACAAAACTGTAGTTGTATGGCCCTCTTTGCTCATGCTCCTAGCATCGACAATTTTTCACCCGGTATGGAACCTGAAATTTGTTTCCTTGAAAGAACATGTTTTGACAACTCCAACAAAGGCAAAGAATATATGCATAGATTTCAACAGATTCACGAGTCTTCCTCACTCAACGCAGAAATAACACTGATAAAAACCTCAAACTGAAAGACAGAGAGAGAGATTTAGCATAATAGACATACAGAAATCATTACGATCATAAACAATAGAACCGGCTCCAGAGCCATCCAACTCGAAACAAAGGGGAAACACTTGGATTCAACATTACAAGCCCAGTAAGATTTCTGGTCACTTCGAAATAAAATGCGACTACTCAGAATTTATTCATCCCCTCTCTCAATCCAAGCTGAGCTTGACCGGCATGCCCAACGTACTACACGGTCTATAAACGATGAACACCCGACCACAACCTGTAAATCATAGATCCATGCCGGTACCACTAAAAACTCTGGCTTCTGCGAGGACTACCACACGAGGATGTGACGGTGATAGAATTTCACTCTTTGCCATCGGCAGCTCGAAGTGAACCGAGCTGAACAGGGGCTTGAGTGCCCACCACTTTCGATGACCCGTAGATTGACAGATCCATGCCTTGCGCTTTCTCCTTCTCAATCTGTTCCTTGATCCAGAAGTACGTAATTCTCAACCCATCCTACAACCGATTAAGGTAAACAACAATGTCATCACATGAGGGATTGTGATTCAAGTTCATCTCATTATCGATTAAGGGTGAGAAGGACAATTAACAAATAAATTGCAATTTTACTGAATCAGTACCTTCAACCTCATGTTAGGAGCCCATCCGAGTTTCTCCTTAATCAGTGTGTTGTCCGAGTTACGTCCACGTACACCCTCTGGCCCAGGAATGTGGTGAATTGGGAGCTTCTTGTCCTCAAAACTGAGAACCATCTCTGCCATCTCATTCATGCTCACCATCTCATCACTTCCGATGTTCACAGGCTCACGGAAGTCTGACTTTGTCAATCTGCACATGGATAACAACGGAAACCAAATAGTAAGAACAGAAACACCATTTAGGGCTAAACCATAAAAATGGACAAATATAACTAAATGATGACAAGTTTGAGCCCAGACAAGCCAGTTTGAAGAATTACCTCAGCACACCTTCAACACATTCATCGATGAATGTGAAGGAGCGAGTCTGCAGTCCATCTCCCCACATCTCAAACTTGTCAGTGGAAGTGATTGCCTTCCTGCAAAAAGCAGCCGGAGCTTTCTCCCTTCCACCTATATGTCATGGCACAACCGAAATGAGCAACAGAAAGGAAGCACAAGATACATTTATGTAGCCAACTTGTGGAATTAAAATGCTCACCTTTCCATGTTCCAAAAGGACCATAAATGTTATGGAACCTTCCAATTCGGCATTCAATTGCAAAATCCTTGGTGTAGTGCTTGCACAACTCCTCTGTTGCAAGCTTTTCCAAGCCATAAGCATCTTGAGGCTAAAAGCCAATCACGCAAAAATCAATCTCATTCAGTTACATGACATTGATGAACCAAAGAGCTAGAGCAATTGACACGAAAATGACATAACAAAACATACCTCGGCAGGCCAGGCATCGGATTCCTTGAGGCTCACGTTGGTCTCCAGCTGCTTAAATTCTGGATAAATACAAGCACTGGAAGCATAAAATAACCTGCATGGACCATAGATAGCACATGTTACTGCAGCAGCTCAGTTTAAGATTTTTTTTTTTTTTTTTATAAAATCATTAATTGCGTTGGATCAATTACAACAATACATCAAAGACAAGAAAGTCACCTCTTCACACCGTTAATTCTTCCTGCCTCAAGCATGTTGAAGCTGATCATGGTGTTGTTGTACATGATGACCGAGTGGTTGGACTGAATGAAACCCATGCCGCCCATATCAGCGGCGAGGTTGAAGACATGGTCAACCCCCTGAGTGACCTTCAAGCAGTTGTCCATGACCCTAAGGTCAACGAGATGGAATTCATTACAGAACATATCCTCGGTCATGTGCTCATTCTTCTTCCAGTCAGAAGCGATGATGTAGTGACCCTCGCTCTTCAAACGCCGAGCAATGTGGGAGGCGATGAAACCCCCTGCCCCAGTGATGGAAATCCTGAGTTTCTGAGATGGCCAGTAGGGCTCCCTCTCGAGGGACTCGTAGGTGTACGCACCATAACCGGTTCCATCGATGCTTCCCATTCTGCAATTATGAAGAAATAGTATTAGAGACCTAACTGCGATCTGAAAAAGAACTCAGACAAATTACTTCGATCATAATGAAAAATAAACCCATTAAAGCGAAGTGGCGGAACACGAGATATTTGATATTATCATCTGAACATCAAAAAACAATCATCGCAATAGGATCTCTCTTGATGAAGCATCAATGCACAGACGGGAGATTCCACACTAACATATTTACAGACTGAAATCTTGTGGTAGGAACAATTATTTAACGTTTTAATCAAAAGGATCTTCTTTGGCCCTACAAGCAGACTAAAAATAAACAAAAATCAAATTCTTCCTCTTCGAGATGCATTTCACATTACCAAATAAATATATATAAAATAAAAAAAAAACAACTTTTAGGACGCAATTACATGACATTCAGGCATTCATTCAACCAAAAGTCCAGAGTTTATAAAGTCATTTCGAAACGCAGGAGCTATCAAAAAGTTAGAAAAAAGAAAGGGGCATAAAATTCCCTTTCTCCTTGTTCATCCAAGACCGAATCAGGTAGTCCAACCAGATTTAAAAGCACGGAACTTTGGAGTGTTCAATCAATCTCTCACTCAAGCAACAAAAGGGTAGCTAAAGCTCCCTCTCATCTTCGAAAAGAGAAGAAAATAAAACCAAAACTAGGAGGCTCAACCCCCGATGAAAAAAAAAAACAAGATCAGCCGAAACCTTTAACGCCGGAGCAGATTTCATATTTACTCAAAAAAAAAAAAAAAAAAAAAAACGTAGCTAAATTGGCCAAACTCCCATGGAATCTCAAAAGGTCCAAACCCACATAACCTCCGACCGCAGCAGGACAGACCCAACCCACGACCCAAAACTCCACGAAAGTCGAGCGCGACGAGCGACGAAAGAAGACGAGCGAGAGGAGAACGCAGAGAACCCAGTCGGGAGCGATACCTGAAAAGGACGAAACTCGAAGCTTTCGAGGGTCCTTCGTTCTTCCGCCTGTTTTCGGGCAGGGAGAGAGAGAGAGGGAGGAGCGGGGAAGAAGAAGATAATGCGGAGAAAAGTGAAGGCTGCGGTGGGAGGATGCGCTTTGGAAGGCCCTTGATTGTCGCGCTATTTATAGAGCCCTCTGCAGTGACCGACGATGGAGAGCTTCGCCCATTCGGCCATTCGGGCAAATTTGTTTTTCGTAATTATTAGAGAGAGAGAGAGAGAGGGTGTTTATGGAAAAGATAATCTGAGTCTCCGTGTAAAAGATATTCGCTCTTAACTATTAAGTCGGTGTCATCATTTGGATTTTTCTGTTAGCTAGGGCTTTGACCACAGGTTGAACGCTCAAATAATATTAGGGTTAAATTAATTTTTTTTATCAAAAAAAAATCGATATTGATATATCTTTGACCACCGTATACCCTAAATCAATGCATTTATGATATATTTATGTTCCGTTAAACCGATATATTGTGACAAATGAAAGGTAGAAACCTAAATCTAATGGAAAGTATTTTGTAAATTTACCATAAATGTACTTATTTGAAATTTTTCGTAATACTAACCCATGACAATATTATAATTCTAAAAGACAATTTTATTTTTCTCTCTCATACATTTACGACTTTTTTAATGGAGTGTCCATGCTTTCAATTTGTTTTAATCAAATTGCTTGATTTGTGTAAATTATCTAATTAAGTTATTCTGACAATAAAATCGATTAAATCAAGGTGACGCATCGTGGAGAGTGATATCAACAATACTTTTCAAGGTTAAAAATAAAAGAACAAGCGTTGAAAAAAAAAAAGACACACGAGATTATGAGCGGAAAAAGAGGATTTTTTATTTTTATTTTTTATCCTCCGCGCTAGTTAAATGTATGGTACTAGGGCATTATTTGTACCCACATCAGCCAGATGCAATGTCGGAAGAACTTGGTTACATGATTTGTGGTACTAGAAAGATTCTTTTAGAAAATGAAAAACAAATAGACCTGACTAGAAAAATATGAAAAATATATAAATGAAATTGAGAAGTTTGCTTAATATTTTACGCGCTGCTCATTATTATATATATTTTTCTTTTATTGTATTATATATATATATATATATATATATTTGTTTGGTTACATCATATATCTATTTTACAAGTCACTGTGTGTGCTATGTGTTGTGCCCAAGTCACGAAACTCTACTTTTTCACTCAAGCATTCTCACCCTAGTCCTCAAGAACGTGAGGAATCAAAGTACAATTAATACTTTAAGAATTTAAACATTTCTTATTGAGTATGCTCGATAAGTATCTGAAAATGCCCATGGACAAAAACCTAATCATACTAGGAATTCATTAAAAATGCCCTCAAGCCACTTACTAAGCAACTAAATTCTGATAAGTTTAAGTTTTAGTAAATTGCATATAATTTATAATGTCCATGTCCAACCCACTAATTAGAGGATCCAATCATGGATGGAAAAAAGAAAGAAAGTATGATCCTATTTATACTGCTGAGAGAAAAATGGAATTTGTTTTCCTTCATATTACTAAATTACCCTTGCATTACGCCATAATATATTAACAACCATTTAATTACCCACTTTAGGTGATCACCCTCTATCTTGATGAATAGCCACGATCTTTATGAATTTATGTATAGGGCATCTTTGCTGTAGTTTAGGGATAAAGTGAAAATAAAATTGCCCTTTTTCACATTCTATATTAAAAATGTCGAATAATAGAAAAATGTAACATAATTTAGGGCGACAGCTTTCATCTATTTTCTTTCTTTCTTTTGGATTTGTTTCGGGTTGGAGTAAAACATGTACATAGATACTTAGATACAGATGATAAATACACAAATGCACAAATGAACGATCAGCAAGAAGCTGACAATGCCGGCGTGCGTCGCTGTTTGCAGGTGGTTATATCATCGGCTCCGCTGTCAACCGGAGAGGAGGGCGACCACCGCCGGCGGGGGGCCATCCGGGAACCTCTCCAGGGGCAAAACCTCCTTAAACGACTGATAAGTGGCAACAACTTCCATTTGAGTTTAATAATGAATGAGTGAAAGATAGATTATCTAGACGGCGGACTAGTGGTGGCTTTCATTTATTTATTCGTTCATTTATTTAATGACTTTTTATTCAATTAAAAATCTAAATTAAAGTATAGTTGGACGGAACAATATTATGATGCACGTGTTGGTGACACTACATTAATCATCACATGTAGTATAACTGTATAAGTTATAATTTCACACACATTCACACACATATATATTTATAAAGCTGTAAGTGGTTATTAGGGCAGTAGGTTAAAGCAAGCTTTTTTCAGCAAAAAGTAAAGAAAAAATAAATAATGATTGGAGAGGGAGGAGACGAAAAATGGATGTCTCCCCCCCGAGTAGCAAATAGACAATCGATAGATGAAAAGTATTTACTTATTTTGTATGTTACAATATATACTCGCATTTTTGTTTACTTACGAATAATAACATGTAAAAGCGAAAGGGACAATTAAAGGGGTTAAAAAATCCTTTAAAAAATTGGAGGTACTCTTCTCAATAAAATGGACAGAGCATATTTAATCATTTTGCTATTTAGAAGTAGATTTTAGAAAAAGGATTTTTACGAAAGGATGAATGTCGTTTGTTAAGTAAGATACTTTGCTTGATGTCATGATCAATTTTCATTCCGATATATGTAAATTAGATATGTATAAATGATTTTTATTAATGAAGTAGAGAATTAGAGTCTGACATGAGAAAAATATATATATTTATATGCATATACATGGGTGAGATTATATGTTTTAAGTAAGTATTGTTATGTCATGAGTCGTAATTAACCTATTACATTATGCAAAATAAGGATAATTCTACTCGCGTCTTTGGATTTTTAAGCACTTTCCACCTTTGATTTTTTTAATCATGCCCTCCAAATTTTCATAGATTTTAAGTCCCTAATGACACCAAATCCAGCCAAATTCACTAGACGCGGTTTTTGAAGTATGATGTGAATAAAATCTCTTCTGATATAGATGTCCATGTGGGTGTTAAATTGACTAAATATCATCTACAGCATACCCCGATGCTGGTCACACAATGGCATCTGTATAAGTGGCTAGGTGGCCACATCACTTTGTTTTATATATGATCCAAACATGTGGATGATCTGATGAGTCTGTTTAGTCGATTAGAAATTTTGTGAAAAATAAAAAGATTTGATCGGACATTGAAAGTACGAAAGAATTGACTAGAAAAGGCTTTAAAATATATGGCCAGACAGGGAATGGGAGCCATTTAGCTCTACATAGAACATGAGCCTAAATTGATCTATTCGAACATTTTTCAAATTATTGACCAAAGCCAAGAGCCGCCGTCTGCCCTACATTTCCGATTTATTTCTTTTAAATATTTTGTAGAAATTGACGTATCGCCATCATTCCGGGCTCCTTTCTTCTGGTCCTTTTCTTTTTTCTTTTTTTCTGGGATATTATTTGATCCTCTTTTTTTTTTTTTTAATTATGAATTTTGGGGAAAAAAATAGCTACTTTATTGAATGGATGGAAATTAGGAATAACATTTTTCGACAGATTTTGAAGATTGAAAAGTAAGTATTTTAAAGGAACTTACTTGCTTCGAATAGAAAATGTTACATTTCCAAAGCATGTTCAATAAGTTGAAATAGGTTTCATGGAGGCATTCATTAACATATTTTCATTCAAAAGAAAGAACCACGGCTATCTTACCTTTTTCCTTCTCTTTTTCATATAATATTCAAATAAATACGAATTGTGGGACCATCGTGATTTAAGGTGTTGATTGGAGATTGAAACTCCTATATTAAATTGTGTAAAGATCAAACATAAGATGAGAATGGATGTATAACATATTCTTATCTTACGACTTGTTCCCAGCTGATCACTTATTGTGAAAATAAATAAAATCCATCACTCGAAAAGAAAATCATACAACGGCAATTTTTTTTTTATTTCGTACATTGACGGAAAATACTTGGTACTCGTGCTTTGTTCAGCGATATTGGCCATCATTAAATAAATATTGAATATCACATAGATAACCATCACAGTTCGTCGGGTATAAAACAAAGACATTGGTTAGCCTCGGGTTCCTCAATTTTGACATTTTAAAATTTTTGACAAAAGCCAAGAGCCGCCAGCCGCCCTACGTCCCTAATTTATTTAAGAATTAATATCACAAAAAAATTTCAAATGATTTTTACCGTAATATAAATATTTCGAAATTTTATTTTTGCATTACCAAAAATCCTAAACTTGACCCCTACAACACGGATAACCGAAATTTTCTTTTGTTTCGGATGGAGTTAAAATAAATGGTATATATAGCGCACATGTATAAGTTTGGATTTTTTTTTTTTTTGTGATATAAAAAAATTTGAGGGCATTTATATTACAGTAGGCAAATTCAGGTTTTTAGTAACGAAAAAAATGATTGGAATGCTTGTGTTTCAATGGGCAAAATTTATAATTTTTTTTTGGTGATATATCTCCTTTGTTTGATAGGAGTAATAGCTAGAATTGATGCATTTTTGAAGTGTTGGAATTCATGCAATGGGATAGGGAGATTTGATCGGAGATAGCGGGAAGGTCCAAGATTGGTGACCGCATGTCACCTTTGGATACCACACCTAGGCAACACAACACAAACCCTTTAGAATTTTACTAACAACATAGATTGAAATCGTGATTTCATGAAAAATAGAAGACCCCTTTACTGCTAGGCCAACCATATTGGCGGTGTCGGAATTGACATGTTGCCAATGCTCTAGGTTACTCTCTTCCGGTCCTTTTTCTTCTTCCTGGGGTAATATTCGATTTTAGTTATTTTACCTAATTATTTGATGCTATTGATTACGCAAATGCTGCCTAATTCTTCCTGGGGTAATATCAAAAGTGACTATTCAAATTAACTAGTAAAAAGGATGGGAAGTCTTCTATTTTTCAGTTTTTTTTTTCTTTTTCTAATCTTGCATATCAATAATCTATAGGGGGTCCAACTACTCCATGACATCAAGCGAATGCCCCATGCACTTCAGAAATGCCAAGATTCATGCCTCCGTCCGAAACTTCTTGAGAAAACGACTCCAAATTTTTAAAATTAGGTGTTCCTATTTTTTCATTTTTTATTTTTTGTTATCCGTAATAGAAAATTAATAGAAATTAATTTAGTAATATCTCTTAATTTTTATATTTCCCATGATAGAAAAGTGGATAGAGAATAAATTTGGAACATAAATAAGAAGTATAAAAAAACTAATTTCTTGTTCACAAGAATAATTTTTGGAAATAATTTTTTTTTTCCTCTTCTAATCGGTCGGTGGAGACTTGCCACCCGCCGTTGGTCGCCGATCACTACCGACCGCTAGCTAGAGGAGGAGAAAGAAGAAAGGATAAAAAAGAAACATCTAAAAAATATTAAAAGAAATTCTATGGCACAAAAAAAAAAAATTGCAAGTCATACCAAACGTGTTCCTGTTCTTTTTCCATTCCGGGAATATAAATTTTGCTTAGTTACTAATCATATTATTTTAATCAAAAGTTATTTCAAGGAATAGAAATAGAAAAAAATTTTTTAAAAAGAAATTGTTCCAAAAACACAAATGTTACTAAATGCACCATAAATAGTATTTTCTATATGATTTTGCGGGATTGCCATCATTCTAAAAAACTAAAACTTATAAATACATAAAGGTAATATCACGAAAAACATCAAATTAATATATTTCCAAAATTTGTTAATAAAAAATCTCAAACTGATACATTTGTGATAGATTTATTTTCTGTTAGTTTCAGTTAAATTGATTAATACCATGAAAAAACCAAATCGATATACAACTCGTTACGTGTCATCCAATTTAGTATTTTGACATAAATTTAACGGAAACTAATAAAGGAAAAATTTACACTAATTTGAAGTATTGTGATAAATTTATCTCAAATTTATCAATTTTGAAATTTTCCATGATATCAATCCAACTATATAATTAAAGAGACAAATAGACATTCGGAAAATATTAACCGAGAACCCCTACCTTAATATCTTGCAAGATTTCGCGGGAGCACTGCTCCCAACTATCATAAAAGCTTGATCATTCAATGAAAGCGCCATTTGATATTTAAATATTTTGACGTTCTGATTCGACACATTTCAGGCTCGTTCGAGCACGCCATTAGCACGCTCGAAAGTTCCTAAACCACGTGGGTCTGTACTTATGACAGAAAGGAAACTCCCCTAATCAATCTCAAAACCACGCGAAGCGCACGGTCCCGACACCAAAATCCCAAGTGGGGACAAGACATCTTTCCAAACCCCATCCAACGATGTTTCCTTCTGGGAACCTTCCCTCTGCGCAACCCTTTCGATCCGGATCATCGACGAAATTCACCCCGTGTAGACCAAGAGATTCTGAAATGACATCGGACAATTTCGAATTTTAGCAGGAAAGTAGAGTGACTTTTGACTTTTGTTATGGTCCCAGAAGGAATGCACTCATAAAGATATACGTACAAAAGTGTTAACCGGACATTTAATCTTTGGGGTAAGGGCCGGGACGAATTACGGATATAGACATATCCTATCCCATGAAGTGTCTAGCTCGCGCATGATACGAGTGCCCAGAACATGAGTTGGTGACTTGTTGATAAAGGCAAGAAGGAAATAAGAATCCTGATCTAAAAACTGCGGAGGACACTGAGGCTATCGTCACCGTGAGGAGATAAGGGTGGTGGTTGCCTATGTTTCGGTGAGGGGATAATTATCCAAAAAATCTTGAATTTATTGTATGGCGAGTAATTCAATCTTAAACATTTTAATTGTATTAATTTATTCAATAACTTTTTGATAATTTATCAATATAATCATTTCAACTGAAAATCTTTCATATGGATGTTAATCATCTTCCGTAGTGTGGTTGAACATAACATGAAGAATTTTTGTAATTTTTATATAAAATTTCTAAATTTCTAAATTTTTATTATTTTATTATTGATTTAATAATTTTTTTTTCACTCATCGGATGCCATGAGTGCTTGTGAGCCCTTCCCAAATTGGCAAAGTGAGGATTTTGTGGTCCCCACAAGCCACAACGAGAGCCAATGAGTGCGCTTCAACCTTTTCCCAAATCTAGCGAGGGTTGCGACGCCTTAGCTTGTGATTGGTGAGGGCTATCGTTGGTCATCGCCAATGTCTCGAATGGTAGAGGGAAATAGGAAAAAGAAAAAGGAAAGGAAAGGAAAAATAATAAAAATTAATAAAAAATTAATCAAGAATTCCAAATGCTAAAAAATCTTAA
This sequence comes from Eucalyptus curtisii, assembly GCA_017140595.1. Taxonomy (NCBI): domain Eukaryota; kingdom Viridiplantae; phylum Streptophyta; class Magnoliopsida; order Myrtales; family Myrtaceae; genus Eucalyptus; species Eucalyptus curtisii. The sequence goes on from CM029504.1 coordinate 14,386,191, forward strand.
AATTGTTTACTTCAATGCTCATCATGTCATATAAGATAGCTAGCGTTTACGTTTGCGTTATTTAGCCAAAAATTATGTGGGAGAATTATATTAACAAATCATTAAAGGTTTTAGGACTAAATTGATGAAGTTAAAGTTTTACGATTAAATTAACCTTTGTACAATAGATTTAAGGATTTTCAAACAATTTTTCCTGTCAGTGAGGCCACCATCACAGAGAAATGCCGTGTACAGTGCGTGCGCGAGGAAGAGAATCGAGCAACCACAATGTGGTGGCGTTGATGGTGCACGGTTTTATTTCTTTTTATCTTTCTTAAAATTCTTCTCATCCTATTCAAATTTATCCCACTTCCTTCGAGACCCATTTTACCATATCTATTCCTATTCCAATAAGTAATCGAGCTATTTATCCGGACTTATTCGAGTCCATCCCATCCGAAGTTCCGAAATGCATCACCATACATCGGTTCTACGCAAAATATCATGTCTAAGCCTGAATTCGGGCTACCCAAAGCAGCCTTGGGATACAGCAGAAGCAACTTGTCATTCGGGGTGAATAAGGCCCACGTACTCATCCAAGATGGGCGGGCTTATGCGCCCCATCATGACCTTAAGAGCCTGAAAAAGGCTTAACGACAGTTTAAGCGGAATGACGCCATTAAGGACGATGCATTTCACCTTCGGCCGATTCAATCGTCGAGCAAAAACCACGAGGACTAGCTGACGCGAGGTGTTATCATCCTTTTAATTAGTTCTAAGTTCTAACATACCTTAAAAATTTCGATTAACACTATAGATACGGCGACCTATGTCCACATCAAAAACAGCTGAAGAGACATCCTTTAATAACAAAATCTTTTGAGTCTCGACTGTTCAAGAAGATTTGCAAGTTTCTTTTTACCTTAAGAGATGTCATTGGTATAATGATCTTCATGGGCAAGAAATAAGTGAGTTCTAATATGATTCCTCTGATTCTCTTAGTTTTGAAGATTATTAACTCAGGAATCCGTCTGAAGGATCCATTTAACTTAACCATTTGTCAGGGATTAGGGATTTTCTAACTTCTAACTCAAGCAACGGTTAGTTCCATGATTTGTTCTCACTATAAGGAAAACATAGTAAGGGCGACAACTGTTTGCGACAAGAAATATTTTTCTCACCTCGGGTACCCCAAAGGCGGTGGAATTAGGTCATCCAAAGGCATCAAAACATAACTCTTGTCGCCCAAGTTTTACCCAAAGGCCTGTCACATTAGGGTCGATCAGGGGCAACATATGGTGAAGTTTATTATCTTAAGGGTATGGCAAAATCAAAGTTTTGTCACTTTAAGTTTTGAACCTACGGAGACAAACAAGAAGTTTGGTCTTCTTAGGTGAGACCTAAAGTGACAAAATTATGTTTATTGCCTTAGGTTTAGGCCCAAGCAATAAAATTCAAATGTTGCTGTAAGTGAGGAGAGAAAATTTTGAATCTATGGCAACAAAAAAAAAAAAAAAGTCCCCTTAGAGTAGAACTGAAAATATGAAATCATTTTTTTTTTTTTGGGGTCATCTATGGGCATATAACCTTAAGCGACGAAATAAGTGTTTCATTACCTATGCATATAGCATAAGGGTACAAACTTATGATTTTGTCACTAGGTAAACGCAACGGGGCAAATGTGACAGATGGTTGGCCACAAAATTTGGGTCTAACGCAACAAAACTTACAGCCCTTTTTTAGTTTTTCTGCAGTATCTCCCAATTCGCCGTCATCATTGTTCGTATTGTCGACACTTCTCCATTTCGCCACTTCTTTCATAATGATTCTAATGGGTAATTGTGCAAGTATTGAAAAGAACCGAATTGTGTCCATAATCAAGAATTTATATAGTGCGATCCTGTTTGAGTGATCAAGATTACTTAGGGGATGTTCTATTTAATATTTTCTCGGACAAGCTGTAATAATGTGGTATCAAATAGGGCATCGCATAGCAAAAAATTGCCAAATTTTGCCAAAAAAAAAAAAAATGGTGAGGGAAATAGGGGTGGATGGGTTGGCATCATTGGCGAGGGAGAGTTGATAAGGATGAACATGACTCATATGGACGACACAAGATAAAATGCAAGTTAAAAAAAAAAAAAATTCCAGTATACGACAGCTTAATTATATATAGGCCGATTGACACGAATCAACAGTTTTGATCATAACTCAAATATTCAACATGTAAAATCAAAATAAAAATGTTTTAGGAAAATACAAATCGATATGAATTGCAAGAACGGTTATGACATAAACACGAATTGCTAGCCTTAACGTGATCCCGTGAAGACAAGGCACTGGCCAAGTGTCAAAGACTCTTCTCAGCAAATACTGGTCAGTGAACACAGGGTGATGGTGCTGTCCCTTCGAAACACCAATGCCGCAATCTACATCTCACTCTTTATATAGATGGAGTTAACAGAAGAATCGGATTGCACTTTTCGAGAAAGAATTTAACTTCACAATTAAATTTAGTTTTTAATGTTTTTTTTTATTGTTGCTGTATTTCGAGATTTTCTAGCACATTCAATTATATAACAATGATGAAATTGTCATACAAGGTTGGGCAAAACGTGCTCGAGCCCCTACTTAAGCTACCTTGGGAGTGTGCACCGCAATGGCACAAAGAAATTGATGGATAAAAACACTATCGATGTATAATTTTCGTATAATGTCATATCAGTGTATAATATTTTTTTATCACTTAATTTTCGTGTCTTAAAAAAAGTTAAATATCATGATTTTCAGTTAATTACTTAAGTATCATAACTTATAAAAAAAAGTTTACTTAAGTGTCTAAAATTTTACGTGATATTGTCATTATGTTTTTAAAAAATTATAGTAATCAAGTGATCGATCGAAAAATTATAGGTAGCCAAGTGATAAAAAAAAAAAAATTAAAGCAATGTAGTGAATATCCAATAAACGTCATGATATTTATGGTACGTAATTTTCCTTACGTTGGGCAAAGCTCTAACAATGGATTTCAAAAATCAAATGTCCAAGAGTCAAAACCCTAAATTGCATTCGACCCCAACGGCCTTCCCGCGGCAAAGAACCTGCGGAGGCAATCCTCGCATCCCGACCCTCCGGCGTCGCCGGAATCGCTCCGGTCTCCGAGACGCAGGTCGGCCCATTTCGGAGTTCATGAAATTCTCGCATGTCCATCGCCGGTCGGTTCGATCCCATGCTCGTCAACCTCGCTCGCAGAGCCCTGCTTCAAGCTAGGAGTGGAGCCCTCGCGCTCCCCGTCGCCGGAGCTCAACCGCCGCCGCTGCTCCGGCAGTCCTCGACCTCCTCGGAGCCGCGCTCCTTCACGGTGCTGTACCTCGTCAATGCCTGCGGGCTGTCTCCGGAGTCCGCCGTCTCGGCGTCGCGGCGCATCTGCTTCGAATCCCCTTCGAGGCCCGACTCCGTCCTGGGATTGCTCAGGAAACGAGGTTTCTCTCGGACCCAGATCGCGGACGTCGTCGGCAGATACCCCGGGGTGCTTCTGGCGAGCCCGGATGCGATCCTCTTGCCAAAGATCGAATTTTTGGGCTCCAGAGGCTTCTCCGATCCTGATATAGTCAGAGTCGTCAGTGCGGCCCCGAGCTTGTTGGCCAGGAGTTTAGAGAACCATTTGAGGCCTACTTTGGACTATATTGTCGAACTGGTGCAATCCAGCGAGGATGCCGTTGCGGCCATCAAACGTTGTCCGAGAATGTTGTACGACGATCCGGGGGTGCTGCTCATTCCGAAAATTGCAACCTTGAGGGAAAATGGAGTGCCTCCAGCAAACATTGGGCACTTGGTTCTGTACCATGGGAAGATATTCCTGGCTTCGCCCGAACGGTTCGCCGAGGCTGTGAATAGGGTTAAGGCGCTGGGTTTTGAGCCTTCGAAAGTGGGTTTCGTCACGGCTTTGCATGTGATTAGGGGCTTGAGCGAGCCATCGTGGCAGAGGAAGATCGGTGTGTATGGCAAGTGGGGTTGGTCCGAGGAGGAGGTTGCTTTGGCTTTTAGGAGGCACCCGTGGTGTATGGCGGCGTCGGAGAGCAAAATTACGGAAGTGATGAACTTCTTTGTCAATGAGATGGGCCTTGATTCTTTGCATATTGCGCAGCGTCCCGTGGTGATCTCACTGAGCTTACGGAAGCGAATTATTCCTAGGTGTTCGGTGTTTCGAGTCCTATTGTCTAAGGGCTTGGTCCATACCCATAGCTTGGCTACATCCCTGATAGTTCCGGAGAGTAGGTTTATAAAGGAATTCGTGACCTGTTACTTGAGAAAAGCTCCCCAGTTGTTGGATCTTTATAAGGAGAAGATGGGTCTTGCAAGCTAGTTCTGAGCTTTATGCCCTTGTTCGGGCTAATATATGATGCCTATGAAAGCAAAGGAGATCATACACCTGCTGTTTTGGTTTATGTTTGATAATTGGTGATGCTGAGTTTTGTGTTACTTACCTTCTCTGTTTCATCCCTAAAGTTCTCCATGTCTAGCTGTGTTCTATTATAACCTGCTCTGTTTTTTCATTGGGAAAGTGTGCTCACTCAAGAAGAAAGCTTTGCTCTTAATTGAAACTAAAGTAATTCTCTGCAGCTTGTTGAGCGTGTAGTCCGAATTTACCTCAGTTTAACCTAAACTTAAGACTTCACTATTTATTTCTTTCTATTACCGAGGTTACCTAGTGCCATGCTTATTGATCTTCATGAAAGACCAGTTTTCTTTATATTAATTCTCTGAGTAGACTTTGCTAATTTGTGCAATTCCAACTCTTTGGGGCGATAGCTCCTCTTATTTTACCTCCAGATAAAAACATGTATGTATAGTAAGTTTGCGGTTGTTCTCAGCTTCATGATAGGGTTCCCATCTGAATGCTTATCGAAATTGCTCTAATTTGTACTGTCACTGCTTCCGTCATTTGATTTATGGATCTTGGGCTTATGACATGGTCTCATATGAGCTGAGTTTCTATTCTGTATTACGGCTTGATTCGGGGTTTGATGATGCTGTGTATTGATCCTGTTTTATGTGAGTCTATTGCTGTGTTAAGAGGCTAACAGAGCAGAAGTCAATTCTTGAAATTGCTGCATCTCGTCTAAATTGATTTTCCAAGCTGTTGATTGAGCTTTTGCAGAAAGTTATTAGCTATTTATTGTTGCTACTCTAATGAGAATGCAAAGTGTCTGGAAGATTCACTGAGTTGTAAATGGATAGGTGACCTGCTTTTCTGCAAGCTTTCCCACTATTGATCGCCAGAGTGGCTAACCTCATTTGATTCATGTGATTATATATCTTTTCTAGCTCAGACTGCTGGGGATCGCAGAGTTGCAACCCAACAAGAAGTGATGTTAATGCAGAACATCCATGTGTTCTTCTGTTTCTTCTTTGACTTCAGTGGCCCATTGAACTCCCTCGTGGCATCCACAACTTTTGACATGAGAGAGCATCTTGCATTTAACAGGCGAGCTTCAACACTTGCAAGCATCACACAGGTTGCGGGTTGCGACTGTGTGGTGAGTTTCGATTTCGATGTTTTATCGAAAGTGTTTTGTCACTTGCAAGAATCATTTGTTTTGATGAATTAGCCTGCCGTGAGAAAGTGGCTTTTATTTTAACATTAATGGGTAAAATTTCTGCGTTGCCTTTTAGATTAATATGAAGTGATCGCTCCTCTCTCCTCCTTGGAGAATATGAGAATTAATTTTTGCTCGCTTAGTTCTTGACAGATATGGTCTATCTACAATAACCATCGGCATGTCTCGCCGTGCCTTCAATTTTTCTGAGGAGACTTGGCGTATTGTTAACCGACTTGGTTGCGGTCTGTCAACTTATTTTTAGGTGAATAGCTATGGTCTACGAATCTGTTCCTTGAACAAGTCCTTGGAACGGCTTGAACAAATTGAAAGTTCGGGACCATATTGAATATAAGGCTAAAATTAGGCTAAAATTAAGAGATTATATTGAACAAATTAAAAGTTCAGGGACTAAATTGTACATTGGGCCAAAGTTTAGGGACTATTTTTGTTATTATCTCTATTTTGAGAGGTGTTGTCAGAGTAATGATCTTCATGGGCAAGAAACGAGTGAGTTTTAATATGGTTACTCCGACACTTTAGTTTTGAAGATTATTAACTCATAAATCTATCTGAATGATCCGACCAACCTACTCATTTATGAGAAACATCGTATGTTCTAACTTCTAACTCGAGTAACAGCCACTTCCATGATTTGTCACCTTAGGTACCCAAAGGCCCCGAAATTAGATTTTATAACTTATTTTCAAAGGCAGTAGAACATAACTTTTGTCAGCCTGAGGTTACCCAAAGGCCACAAACTGTTGAGTTTGTCGCCCATCGCCTTAGGGTTGATCAAGGTCGTCAACAAATTGTGACGTTTCTCGTTTTAGGGCATGACAAAATCAGAGTTTCGTCGCCTTGAGTTTTGAACCTACAGCAACAAATATGAAATTTGGTCCCCTTAGGTGATATATAAGGTGATAAAATCACATTTGTCGCCTTAAATTCGGGTCCAAGCAACAAAATTCAAACTTTACCGCTAGCGAGGAGGGAAAATTTCGAATTTATGGCTGCAAAAAGAAAATCTCATCCCTTTAGAGTAGAATTAAAGAGACAAAATCATTTTTTTCATGATTTAATGCGACAAAATAAGTGTCTCGTTACTTTTAAATATAATATAAGGGTACAAATTTATGAATTTGTCACTTTAGGTAAAGGCAATGGAATAAACTCCATGTTCACCACAAAATTTGGGTCTAAGTTTAACCAAAACTTTCAGGCTTTTTTGCTTTTTTTTGTCTTTTTTAGTATCTTAAGATAAGGTCTAACCCAGAGATTTGTACAGTACCCCTCCCAGTTGAAGTTAAGTTTGGGCACTGAATTTTCACATGAACTTTCAAACTCTTGACTGGGCATCATAGAAGCTCTCTGATACGTTGATCTCCATTGTTTGATGTGCAAAAGATAGTTATGAGCATGATTTTCACAGGGCATTATTTTTCCTTGGAATAGGGTTACAGAGAAGATGATGGTTTGCTTTTAGAGAGTGATGCAGATGAACAGCTTTTGATTTATATACCTTTCACCCAAGTAGTGAAATTATATGCTCTTGTCGTAAAAGGGCCTGAAGAGGAAGGTATAATGATCATAGTGGCTATCTTTCCCTAGTTCTTATATTGAGCATGTAGAATTACACACTTTTGAGAATTTTACTGAGGGAGTTTTTATGTAGGTCCTAAGACAGTGAAGCTGTTTTCTAACAGAGAACACATGGGGTTTAGGTGAGATAGCCTGATGATTGCGTTGATTTAATATACGTTGATGAAGGAAGAATCTTATTGTTCCTCTTTCTGACAATGAATATGGCAGTAATGTCAATGATTTCCTCCAAGCGACACAGTAGTTTTATCAGAAGATAATCTTAAGGTAGAGTTCCTGCTTTTGCTGGTCATTTGACTTATCCTTCCCTGAGGTTTTGCACTTAAGATAACTGGAAGATGGATCGATCTTCGATGGTGAGAATAATGATTGTTAATGTTTGTTTTCTTGCCATTTTTTGTGTAGGGAAAGCCGGTTGTCTTGAAGTATGTCAAATTTCAAAATGTTCGCAGGTAGTTAATTGTTGATTATCCTAATATTACTTTCCTTTCATGATTTGCACTTTTTCACCAAATTTCTCTTTTTAAATGTGTTTCAGCTTGACAATCTTTATTGAAGACAATCAGTCTGGTTCTGACATCACAAAAGTGCAGAAGATTGCGATGCATGGAACCACGTACGTTCTCCCTATCTGTAGATTACTACTCACCTGTATTTGGTGCTACAATCAGAGTTAAAAGGAAAGGAACAAAATAGATAAACACCGAACTGGAAAAAGGAAGTTCGACAAAAGAGAGATGGTTACTGGCTAGCATTAGTTTCTGGCCTTCATATTGGTTTTGTAAATTGTGCTGGCTGCTTGTTGGATGAAATACTACCCAATCCCACTAACACGATAGTTTTGTAGCTTATTTATTTAAATAGTCGTTATTAAGATATTTTGCTGGAACATCATGAACATAAGCATAGTGAGTGGTAGGGGATAGGGCAGGGCAGAGCAAGTAAAGATTAAGATATATATATTGCGAAAAGTAATAGATATTGCCATCCCTTTTAGCAAATTGGCAAGATTAATAGATATTGTGACTTTAAAAAGGGGGGAACAATAGCTAGAAGTTCATGAGGAAAAGAAAGAATGGAGCATTATTAACTACAGTTGAAGCAAATTGACCTGTAGAACAATCATGTACGACAAGTCGGGCAAAATGGGGTTGTAGGCGCTTAAGCTGGATGAAAGGGAATCTTGCATTGCATTTGGAATGGATTAGATTGTATTAGGTTGTAGCTGAATATGCACATGGCCTAAAAAAAATGTAGGGAATGATCTATGAAAAGCCTGAGGACTGGCATAATGTATGTTTATGCTTGGTGGAATTGGAGAAAGATTGAACTGGGATGTCTCTTGAGGCTTTTGATAAAAATTAAGTACTGAATTTTAAGTGTGGGAAATCTTAATTGCTGAAAATGAAAATAAAAAGTTGTTTGATGATAATTGAAAAATAATAGGTAAAGTTTGTTAATTTCTCACCAAAGATGTAACAATTACAATCATTGGTAGGATTTAGCAATAAATTTGGCAAGATCTTAGTTGTCATTGATTACTTTTGCTATTGAATGAATTAAGTAAACCCTCTCTTGGTTACCACATTAATGGATTTTTTTGGCTTAGTTGAGTCTATTAAGTCAAAACTAAGTAAGGTTACCAAACATGTTTAATCTCCGATGAATTTTTATTCAATACGTAATTACGTTATTAAACGGGCCTTAGTTACCATATTTGCCTAAATAGCAACTTGTCCTGCGTATATTTACTAGCGAAGGTTGCTTAACTTTGCTTTTGACTCATTTAAATGAACCTGCATTTCTCTTCTCTTAGGGAGGTAAAAGCAATTCCTTTTGACAACTCTTTCTTGTTTGTCTGATCCTTGGCCTCCCTGTTTCCCTCATCTTTTTAATCCTATGAATCTTTGTTTGGGCAGGCATCAATCGCTTTATTTCTCTTCATTATCCTTTCCTAGTTTCTTTGCTTTTGATGTCTTTGCTTATGGTAGTGCTAGTTGCCATACACATTCTACACAGGCTAGGTGGTGCTGCTGCTGCAAGCAATCTCCCTTCATCTGGATCTGCATTTCTCCAGATTCTCATAATCTTTCTTTTGGCTTGCTTGTGCAGGGTGGAAACGACAGACATGAAGGGTCTGAAGAAGGTCGAGGACCATTGATGTTGGAGAAAACGAAAACGCTGGAGACTTTGTATCAAGGGGAAGCAGTGTCATTAGTGCAAAAATCCTCCAATTCCTCTCGAAATTTTGCTCGCCTTATATGAATCTAAGTGACCAATTGTCCCAAACAACTTTATATCACTTTGTGTCATAGAGAAGGATCAACTTCTTTTGGCGTTGTTGTGACACCTTCATTACGACTCTCTTACCGAACAAGATCTATTGGCGAGATATGTGCTTGAACTGATGTTTTCTCCGGCCGGGCCACATTTAGCAGCATTGATTCGCGAATTAATGAAAAAGTGTCATTTTTTTCTTCCGGGGTGAAATATGGCATGTTTGGTACCACAACTGGGCTTCCGTGAGCATCCTTACGCAGATGTCTTATTCCACATTCAGCGCTTGATGTGGTGAAAAGAGATGACAAATTGTGCGATAAACTTTAGAAAAGGGCCTGCAAAAAGTTGTCTGCTGAAATGAAGAGACAAGATAAGGTCTAACCCAGAGATTTGTACAGTACCCCTCCCAATTCGCGGTCGTCATTGTTCATATCGTCGGCACTTCTAGGAGAAGCCCACTCAGCGCTCAGCCGAACACAGCAGCCACTATCACCAGAGAAAACTAGAGCATTACAGTGGCAATTTACCATTCAGAAAGCTAGGTCATGCGAGAGAGAACTCGGGCCTCGTTTTATCCCATTGTAGTCGAAGTACAAACAAGGTGGCTGACTAGCTAGCAAAAGCCCATCGATTGGGGTGCCTTCCTACGAATTGGGTTTACCAACCCCCATCTGCTCTTTGGATTTACTATGTGGTGATGCTTCTACTGTATTTGCTAAGACCGGTACCTAGTAATAATATTTTGTTTGTCTATTCAAAAAAAAAAAAAAAAAAAAGCTAGGTCATGCGAGAGAGAGGACTAAGCACACAGCCTGTACTATAGTCAGTAAAAGCAACGCCACCGCGGCGATAACCGAGATGATAACCTACGGGTTACTGTAGTAATCGCGCTTGAGCGTCGCCTTCCACTTGTTGTAAGGTCTTTGGCAATGCTCGACGAGCTCGTTGCTGAGGCTGTGGAAGTAGTATTCAGATCTCAACATGCTAGTTTCCTTGCAGAAGGCGTTGATTAGGTCCGTGGAGCTTCCTTATTGCTGAGCTAGTTCTCGATGATTCCCTTGCCCATTAGCAACTCCGTGTCAGCTGGGGTATTGACCAGGTGATCCATGAACACCAAGTAGCTGATCAGATTCCTTTTACTTGCATTTTTGTAGTAATATTGCTCGAAGGCAATAAGGTTCCGAAAAAGGGATTTCGTCCGTCGTCAAGAACTAGACGCGGGATTTTGAGCTCTCCGTCCTCGAATTTGATGTCGAGCAAGCACTTGCTCTCACCTGAGAACATTGTTAATAAGAGGGAATAAACGGAGAACGAAACAGAATCAACTAGATATTTAAATTTAGAAAACAAAATTACACAGGTCAACTCTCGCCTCTTCTCAGCTTTGCTCCGACCGCCACCAGCGCTGTCGCCCTCGGGCTGAACTTGATAGGTTCATTTCCCCTATGTGGCGCCGCATTCATCGATGGCAAGAATGAGAGCCTGAGTGCATCGACGATGTGCTTCGCCTTTGTCAGCCTGCGCGCCTTCGACGACTCCTCCGGCAACTCCTCCACCTGCGTATGCTGAGAGAAGAACTTGTACATGAGTTCAAGCAGCAACATCGGCCGGTACCAATTTTCCCCACTAAAGGCCTTTTCGAACAGCCTCCTGATGACAAAAAAATGGGATCTGGTTCTCCAGCAGTGTCATGTCGCGGCAGACATCCATCAAGATCCACGGCCTGCTGAAGATCCGGTCGCTGGGCAGCCTCGTCCCAGGGAACCGGGATATCAGGAAGATCTGGATCACGAAGATGCCGTTGAGGAGCATCATCTCTGTGAATTCGTTGGAGTTGAGCTCGATCTTCTTATCGTTGCAGCTCCGGGCATCCTTGTCACAGGACTTGACTATCTGGATGCACTCCTCGAGGCGGACGACCTCCTCGCGGCGGAAGCGGACGATCTCCTTGGAGTAGAGGCGGTCGAGCTCCTCGAGGTCCCGGACGATTTGGTCGTCCCGTAGCCGTATCGATGAGGCGGGAGGGGACGCCGCTCTGGTCGTCCTCGGGCCGGACGACCTCCTTGAGGCGGAGGCGACTGACCTCCTCGACCTGGAGGGGTTCGACCTGGTCGTCCTTTAGGACCTGGTTGTCCTCGAGCCGGACGAGCTCCATGAAGCAGAGGCGGTCGACCTCCTCGACCCGGAGGGGTTCGACCGGTCATCCTTTAGGACCTGGTCGTCCTTGAGCCGGATGAGCTCCTTGAGGCGGAGGCGATCGACCTCCTTGAGGTGGAGGGGTCGAGGCTTATCAACTGACGGACCCGTCAGTTGAAAAGCCTCGAGCCCATGAAAGATCACAAGCTGCTGTACTTGCAGACTTTCCTCAAGGCCCGCAACCTTAATGAGGAGGTCGGTCGCCTCGAGGAGGTCGATCGCCGCCTCGAGGAGTTGGAGTTCGACCCCCTCGAGGAGTTCGAACCCCTCCACCTCAAGGAGGTCGACCGCCTCCGCCTCAAGGAGCTCGTTTGGCTCGAGAACGACCAGGTCCTAAAGGATGACCAGGTCAAACCCCTCCAAGTTGAGGAGGTCGGCCGCCTCCGCCTCAAGGAGGTCGTTTGACCCGAGGACGACCAGGGCGGCATCCGCTCCCGCCTCATCGACCGCTATGGGACGACCAGGTCGTCTGGAACCTCGAGGAGCTCGACCTCCTCGACCTCCTCAACTTCAAGGAGGTCGAACTCCTCCCCCGCGAGGAGGTCGTCCGCCTCGAGGAGTGCATCCAAATAGTCAAGTCCTGTGAGAAGGACACCCGGAGCTGCTACGATAAGAAGATCGAGCTCAACTCCAACGAGTTCACCGAGATGATGCTCCTCGACGGCATCTTCGTGATCCAGATCTTCCTGATGTCCCGGTTCCTTGGGACGAGGCTGCCCAGCGACCAGATCTTCGACAGGCCGTGGATCTTGAAGGATGTCTGCCGCGACATGACACTGCTGGAGAACAAGATCCCGTTTTTTTTCATTAGGAGGTTGTTCGAAAAGGCCTTTAGTGGGGAAAATTGGTACCGGCCGACGTTGCTACTTGAACTCATGTACAAGTTCTTCTCTCAGCATACGTAGGTGGAGGAGTTGCCGGAGGAGTCGCCGGAGGCGCGCAGGCTGACAGAGGTGAAGCACATCGTCGATGCACTCAGGCTCTCATTCTTGCCATCGATGAATGCGGCGCCACATAGGGGAAATGAACCTATCAAGTTCAGCTCGAGGGCGACAGAGCTGGTGGCGACCGGAGTGAAGCTGAGAAGAGGCAAGAGTTGACCGTGTAATTTTGTTTTCTAAATTTAAATATCTAGTTGATTTTGTTTCGTTCTCTATTTATTCTCTCTTATTAACAATGTTCTCGTGTGAGAGCAACTGTTTGCTCGACATCAAATTTGAGGATGGAGAGCTCAAAATCCCGCGTCTGGTTCTTGACGACGGGACGGAATCCCTTTTTCGGAACCTTATTGTCTTCGAGCAATGTTACTACAAAAATGCAAGTAACAAGAATCTGATCAGTTACTCGGTGTTCATGGATGTTGCAACCAAATTTTCGGTGAACCACCTAGGGTTTGGCTAATGGATTGCTAAGCCTAGACTTAACTCGGGCTCTTCCAAGCCCATACCAATTTACGACTTAGGTTCAAATTCTTAACATGCAAATGATTTTCAATCAAGAGTCGCCACTAATCTATTTTTTGGTGGGTCGATTAGAAACTCAAATAAAGTAACGGGAGATTTACTTTATTCCTACGAACCAAAGACTCTAGGTACGGGGACTTGGTTATGTTAGATTTCTCTAACGCCCCTTTCTATTTTATTTTGAAAAATGTTTGGCAAGCAGTTTAAATCAATTTTAATTTATTTTCCTAACATGTGAGGTGATCACATAGGTATGCAAACCACCAATGTAACACCCAAAAAAGTAAATAAATAAAATGCAGGACTTACCTTATAGCAACGAAAGCATCTGCGTTGTTAGATTAGAATTCATATAAGCAATTCTAAATATAATTTCTAATTAACAAACAATCATTCAATTTTTGTTTTCACTTTTTCTTTAAACGAGCACATAGTCCATATGCAATGCAATGCTTCTAATCTAATATGACATAATATGGCATGACAACATGTTCTAAACTATATATATAAAAAAAAAACTAAAGATTTCTTAATGAACATGCAATAATTAAATATGCAATCTAAATTAACCAAGATGACCTAATTCTAATGACGAGGAAGTTCTAATTAAATGAACCTAATAACAATCACTAATATGACATGCATTTCATGAGCTTAATTCTATATGACGTGCACATGATTTTTCTATTCTAAAAAAATGCAATCTATCCTAGAAATTGCAACTAGTTTATCCTAAGACAAATTTTATTTTTTTCATGAAATTCGAAATTAAGGAAAATGCAAAACATAACTATCTAGATTAAGATTCTATCTAACTTATATTAAGGATCAGATCAGACTAAATCCTAATTAAAACTAGATATTATCTTAACCTAGCAAGTTCTAACCTAAGATACAAAAATCAATCTGAACTTAAAATAAAACATGCAATTTATTCTAATATGCCATGACATGCAATGAATGCTCTAATTCTAATTTTTTTTATTTTTTTATTTATGAAATTCGAAATTAAAATTAAACATGCAATTCAAATAAAAAAACCAACATCCTAAATGAATGCACTTTTTTGTTTTCTTTTTCATGATTCAAAATAAAATTCATATTCTAAATATGCAAGATAATAAAAAATACAAACCTAATCCTAATTCAAACTTGTTTTTTGGAAACTAATTCAACCAACATCATAGCAAATCAGACAGGATATGATTGATATCCAAAAATTTTGGCGAATCATATCTCGTGCATGAGATCGGATTGGCCAATTTTAATATTAAATGATTAATCGAATCTCGTAGAGATCGGATTGTCGATTTTGTGAAGGATTATGAGTCGAATTTCGGCGCGAAAATCGAACTATAACTCCCTAATTTAAAGGGGCTATTCCATGTTGGAATCTCAATCACATATTTAAAGGGAACAATTTCACTAAAAAGGAAAGTAAAAAACAACAATAAGTAAATAAATAATAAAAAAATACCTAATTTTCCCGTTTTCTTTTTTTTTTTTTTTTTTTTTTTTTTTTTTTCCTGTTTTCCTTCCCCAAGCACGGTTCGTGGGTCTCCAATGGGGAGCCGGCCGTCGGTCCGGCAAGGGAGCTCCGGCAAAGGTGAGCCGGCGGCGGTGGCAGCAAGCGTGCAGGTGGATCGTCTCGGCGGGCTAACGGCAAGCAGGGAGGAGTTGGCTCGAGATCTGTTGGGGCGAAGCGCAGCAGAGCAGAACCAGCGTCGAACGGCTCGGGAGACAGCAGGCGGAGGCACGTCGGAGCTATCAAACGCCGGGAAGCGGATCAGCAAGGCGGCAGTGGTGAAGCAACCGGCGCTCGGGCACCGGCAAAGGGGGCGTCGCGGGCGTTGCTGGCGACGAGCGGACCACCGGATCTGCAGCAGCGACTGGTGGAGATGGCTCGGCGGAAGGCTGCTGTGGGCGTCGCTCGGAGAGGGGCGGAGCAAAGACAGAAGCGGCGTCACGGGCAAGACCAACCGGGTGGCGGACGCACGAGCTTCAGATCTGGTGGCAGGGCAGCAGCAGAAGGCAAAGCTGCAGGGGCGCCGGATCGTCGTGGGTCAGTGCAGGCCGAGCAGGCGACGGGCTCGATGGTGCGAGGAGACCGGCGGCGCCGAGGTGGCGGAACGGCGGTGACGATTCAGCGCCGCGGAGGCCGGCGGTGCAAGAGCTCGGCGGTGTGGAGGACGCGCAAGCAAGGAACTCTCGAAGAAGATGAACAGTAGGGGTCTTTTCCCTGCTGTTTTTCTGCTTTTCTTTTTCCCTGAAAGCTTCTTCCTTTTCCTCTTGGTTATTTTCTTTTCTCTTCTAACCAAGAGAAAAACCCACGGACGGCTCCCTCTCTCTCTTTTTCACTTTTTACTTTTGTGTTCTTTTTTTTTTTTCCCAAAAGAAGCCCCCCTTTCTTCTCACGCGTACGGCTTTTATAGGGAAAGGAGATAGGCTTTTAATTCCTCGTTCGAATCAATATTCACAATATTTTTTCCCCAACTTATCCCATATTGATAATAATCCAAAATTACGATAGAATTTTTCTCTAAATCCAAATCTTGCAAAAACAAATCGCAATATTTTTTTACCCATCTGCCCTATCCAAAAATTTTATATCTCGCGGAAAAATTTCAAAATTTATATTTTCCCACGAGATAATTTTCGATCATTAAAAAAACACGGGCTTGGGTTTGGGCCGACTTGCTCGCTTTGTGGGCCTAGTCCAACTAATTTGAACCCATCCGCTATTGGTCCAATAAAATGCAAATAAAAAATAAATACACCTAAATCTATATGTTATGCAATTCTTTTTTTAGAGATAAAGTTGACCCCTAATTTTCTATGCAATAAATAAATGACCAGATCACCAAAATTTAGATGTCAATAATAGGTCACCTAGTCGATACCCCAGCTGACACAGAGTTGCTAATGGGCAAGGGAATCATCGAGAACTGGCTCAGCAATAAGGAAGCTCCCACGAACCTAATCAATGCCTTTTGCAAGAAAACTAGCATGTTGAGATCTGAATACTACTTCCACAGCCTCAGCAACGAGCTCGTCGAGCATTGCCAAAGGCCTTACAACAAGTGGAAGGCGATGCTCAAGCGCGATTACAGCAGGAACCCGTGGGTCATCATCTCGGTTATCGCTGCGGTGGCGTTGCTTTTACTGACTGTAGTACAAGCTGTGTGCTCGGTCCTCTCTCTCGCATGACCTAGCTTTTTTTTTTTTTTTTTTTTGAACAGACAAACAAAATATTATTACTAGGTACCGGTCTTAGCAAATACAGTAGAAGCATCACCACATAGTAAATCCAAAAGAGCGGACGGGGGTTGGTAAACCCAATTCGTAGGAAGGCACCCCAATCGATGGGCTTTTGCTAGCTACTCGGCCACCTTGTTTGTACTTCGACTACAATGGGATAAAACGAGGCTAGAGTTCTCTCTCGCATGACCTAGCTTTCTGAATGGTAAATTGCCACTGTAATGCTCTAGTTTTCTCTGGTGATAGTGGCTGCTGTGTACGGCTGAGTGCTGAGTGGGCTTCTCCTAGAAGGGCCGACGATATGAACAATGATGACCGCGAATTGGGAGGGATACTGTACAAATCTCTGGGTTAGACCTTATCTTGTCTCTTCATTTCAGCAGACAACTTTTTGCTGGCCCTTTTCTAAAGTTTATCGCACAATTTGTCATCTCTTTTCACCACATCAAGCGCTTAATGTGGAATAAGACATCTGCGTAAGGATGCTCACGGAAGCCCAGTTGTGGTACCAAACATGCCATATTTCACCCCGGAAGAAAAAAAGGACACTTTTTCATTAATTCGCGAATCAATGCTGCTAAATGTGGCCCGGCTGGAGAAAACATCAGTTCAAGCACATATCTCGCCAATAGATCTTGTTCGGTAAGAGACAGTCGTAATGAAGGTGTCACAACAACGCCAAAAGAAGTTGATCCTTCTCTATGACACAAAGTGATATAAAGTTGTTTGGGACAATTGGTCACTTAGATTCATATAAGGCGAGCAAAATTTCGAGAGGAATTGGAGGATTTTTGCACTAATGACACTGCTTCCCCTTGATACAAAGTCTCCAGCGTTTTCGTTTTCTCCAACATCAATGATCCTCGACCTTCTTCAGACCCTTCATGTCTGTCGTTTCCACCCTGCACAAGCAAAGCCAAAAGAAAGATTATGAGAATCTGGAGAAATGCAGATCCAGATGAAGGGAGATTGCTTGCAGCAGCACCACCTAGCCTGTGTAGAATGTGTATGGCAACTAGCACTACCATAAGCAAAGACATCAAAAGCAAAGAAACTAGGAAAGGATAATGAAGAGAAAATAAAGCGATTGATGCCTGCCCAAACAAAGATTCATAGGATTAAAAAGATGAGGGAAACAGGGAGGCCAAGGGCCAGACAAACAAGAAAGAGTTGTCAAAAGGAATTGCTTTTACCTCCCTAAGAGAAGAGAAATGCAGGTTCATTTAAATGAGTCAAAAGCAAAGTTAAGCAACCTTCGCTAGCAAATATACGCAGGACAAGTTGCTATTTAGGCAAACATGGTAACTAAGGCCCGTTTAATAACCTAATTACGTATTGAATAAAAATTCATCGGAGATTAAACATGTTTGGTAACCTTACTTAGTTTTGACTTAATAGACTCAACTAAGCCAAAAAAATCCATTAATGTGGTAACCAAGAGAGGGCTTACTTAATTCATTCAATAGCAAAAGTAATCAATGACAACTAAGATCTTGCCAAATTTATAGCTAAATCCTACCAATGATTGTAATTGTTACATCTTTGGTGAGAAATTAACAAACTTTACCTATTATTTTTCAATTATCATCAAACAACTTTTTATTTTTATTTTCAGCAATTAAGGTTTCCCACACTTAAAATTCAGTACTTAATTTTTATCAAAAGCCTCAAGAGACATCCCAGTTCAATCTTTCTCCAACTCCACCAAGCATAAACATACATTATGCCAGTCCTCAGGCTTTTCATAGATCATTCCCTACATTTTTTTTAGGCCATGTGCATATTCAGCTACAACCTAATACAATCTAATCCAAGATTCCCTTTCATCCAGCTTAAGCGCCTACGACCCCATTTTGCCCGACTTGTCGTACATGATTGTTCTACAGGTCAATTTGCTTCAACTGTAGTTAATAATGCTCCATTCTTTCTTTTCCTCATGAACTTCTAGCTATTGTTCCCCCCTTTTTAAAGTCACAATATCTATTAATCTTGCCAATTTGCTAAAAGGGATGGCAATATCTATTACTTTTCGCAATATATATCTTAATCTTTACTTGCGCTGCCCTGCCCTATCCCCTACCACTCACTATGCTTATGTTCATGATGTTCCAGCAAAATATCTTAATAACGACTATTTAAATAAATAAGCTACAAAACTATTGTGTTAGTGGGATTGGGTAGTATTTCATCCAACAAGCAGCCAGCACAATTTACAAAACCAATATGAAGGCCAGAAACTAATGCTAGCCAGTAACCATCTCTCTTTTGTCGAACTTCCTTTTTCCAGTTCGGTGTTTATCTATTTTGTTCCTTTCCTTTTAACTCTGATTGTAGCACCAAATACAGGTGAGTAGTAATCTACAGATAGGGAGAACGTACGTGGTTCCATGCATCGCAATCTTCTGCACTTTTGTGATGTCAGAACCAGACTGATTGTCTTCAATAAAGATTGTCAAGCTGAAACACATTTAAAAAGAGAAATTTGGTGAAAAAGTGCAAATCATGAAAGGAAAGTAATATTAGGATAATCAACAATTAACTACCTGCGAACATTTTGAAATTTGACATACTTCAAGACAACCGGCTTTCCCTACACAAAAAATGGCAAGAAAACAAACATTAACAATCATTATTCTCACCATCGAAGATCGATGCATCTTCCAGTTATCTTAAGTGCAAAACCTCAGGGAAGGATAAGTCAAATGACCAGCAAAAGCAGGAACTCTACCTTAAGATTATCTTCTGATAAAACTACTGTGTCGCTTGGAGGGAAATCATTGACATTACTGCCATATTCATTGTCAGAAAGAGGAACAATAAGATTCTTCCTTCATCAACGTATATTAAATCAACGCAATCATCAGGCTATCTCACCTAAACCCCATGTGTTCTCTGTTAGAAAACAGCTTCACTGTCTTAGGACCTACATAAAAACTCCCTCAGTAAAATTCTCAAAAGTGTGTAATTCTACATGCTCAATATAAGAACTAGGGAAAGATAGCCACTATGATCATTATACCTTCCTCTTCAGGCCCTTTTACGACAAGAGCATATAATTTCACTACTTGGGTGAAAGGTATATAAATCAAAAGCTGTTCATCTGCATCACTGTCTAAAAGCAAACCATCATCTTCTCTGTAACCCTATTCCAAGGAAAAATAATGCCCTGTGAAAATCATGCTCATAACTATCTTTTGCACATCAAACAATGGAGATCAACGTATCAGAGAGCTTCTATGATGCCCAGTCAAGAGTTTGAAAGTTCATGTGAAAATTCAGTGCCCAAACTTAACTTCAAAGTTCGGTAAAAGACAACAGTCTCCAGACATCAGCAAAGGTATAAACATAAATGGTATTCGAAAGGACCAGAGTTTTGCAATTTTTGAACCCGGCAAATTGTGTTCTTCAATGTAACCTCTAATTTTCCACATATGAAGCACTGTCTCAGTCCTAATCTCTAACTGCCTAATGCGCAAAGTAAAATTAGCTATTTTTAAACTTAGAACCTCCTTGTAGATAGATATAACTTGGTGCTATAGGTTTGACACAGACATCAACTAAGACAAGAATGACCAATGATATAACATCGAGAAGATTTGTAAACTCATGCATAAAAGAAACAGTTTTCTATGAAAGAAAACATATTAAATTTCGTCAAGGATGAAAAGTACGGAGAGGCATCTTATACCAATCTGACAAGACGTTGCAACTACATGAAGCAAGCCTAGCGGTTTCAAGAATAAGGAAAACAATGCCTAGTCCCTAAAGTTTATCCAGTTTTGCATTTAAGCCCCTAAAGCTAAATTGTTGACATTTTTAGTTCTTAAGCATTCGCTTTAAATTGACTGGTTGCTCCCTCCATCTCATGTAATGAAAATATTTATAATGACGCTGAAGAAATCTGACAAGACTAAGCTATATAATTATGATCTGGCTCTCTAACTGAGGATTCTTTTGATCAAATGATAAAAAAAAAAAAAAAAATGCACCACGTCATCCAAAATGAGGTTGAGAGACCAATAGATTACATTCCTAGTGGCTCCACCAAAAACGAGTATGTCCAGGTCCAAACATTGACTAATTTTAAACTTCAAAGACTAAAAATGAAAAGCTTTTTTTCCTAAGTGCGATGGCCAAACATTAAGGATCATCAGTTGATTTCTGCTATATTCCCTTTAATTTGCAATCTTCACAAATGGAGAATCGATTGTTTTCCTCTACCATTATGTACCAACGAAACACAGAAAGCAATTGGAATCCCCAACCAGGAGTGATAGGACAAGGGCATTGACCTAACTGCTCCGATTATCGCTTCTACATAATTTTGTCCATTTTAAAAAAACAGGAAACATATCGATCCCAATTTGACAGAGGCAAAGACGGACCACCTAAGGGGGGACCTCAAGGCCATCACCCTCATCCCGTCGGCCGGGCAGTATAATTTTCTTCGGTAATCACCTCGTATAGTACATGAAATCTAATCGCAGAATTCATGGGTTTTGTTTCCCCCACCCCAAGTTAAGATTTTGCAAAGTTCCCAGGTCTCGAAATCGCGCCACCCTAATCAAAGTCAGCCCCGCCCCGCCGCAACTACTTCGAGGGCCCGGAAATTCACGCCTCCAGAAACGCCCAACCACAAACTCAATGCGAAACAAAACACCCCGTGAAGCTCGGCAACGACGCTGCTTTCGAATTTCCCGTCCCATCGCAAGACAACAACGTAGAGGAGGAAGAGGAAGGAGAGGGGGGCGAAACCCCGAAGGAGTCACCTGCTTGAGGGCGTTGGGGAGGGAGTGGGCGGCGCTCTGGTTGAGGCACTCGACGCCGGACCAGTCGATGAAGTCCGACAGGTCAACCTAGGACAAACCCAATCGCCGGCAAAACAAAAAAACTTCCGACATCAGATCCTCCCCATCATCTTCAGCCGCACCCAGATAGAGAGAGAAAGCGTACGGGAGAAGGGGTTCACCTGGTTTCTTTGGATTGCGCTGGCTGATTCTGCAGACATGGCGGGCGGATTCGTCGATCGGAGAGGTCGCGCAGGAATTGGAGCGCAGCGATTTCGGATGCTTCGACGAGAGAGAGAGAGAGAGAGAGAGAGAGAGAGAAATGCTTTGAAGAGAATTCGGGGGAAAAAGGGGGAATCTTTCTGCGTGCGGGGCGACGGCGTCGTTTTGCGTGTTTAGCTCGTCCTCCTTGGGGAATTTCCAGGGTGCCCCCGGTTCCGTCGGATGTCTTTTATGATCCGGGCTTACGGTATTTTTGTACTTAATTATGATGATGCGTCGCACGGTTGTGTGGTATGCCAGTTGTAGTATAGGACAAAAATGTTATGGTTTTTATTTGACAAGCTAGCTCAGCCAATAATGGCGGATATGAGTTGAGTTTGTCGTGCTCATACCAGTTGACTGCGTGCTCAAAATGTAGGCTCGGACATAAAGAAGGTGAATGTGATGGCTGAGATTGGGCCATGACAATATACTTGACCCATGAAGCTCAATTGATGGATGACACGCTTATTGATCATTGAGATCATTACTGCACAATTGACTTGTAAGACTTATCAATGGAATGTCTGATGAGTTCATTGATCAGTAATTTTCAATAGATGAAGTTTAAGTGGAGATATGACTCGTACCGCAATTGAATGATTGGAAGTATGCACACAAGTTAAAGACTTAATCAAGGAGGATTAAATTGAGAGTGGTTACCAATCATCTTTAAAGTAATGGGCAAGTCAAGGTCGTATGAGATTCTTGTATAGGAGAATCAAAATGCATAAAGAGATAACCCATTTGACAGTGCGAGGATCAATCACCAAAAAGAACAGATGAACAAGTAATCACATAAAAAAATCACGAGAAGCACATCAAATTTTGAAGATTAGAAAGTAATTCCTAACATATCTATTTAAATCACAACTTCGCTTGAAATTCAACTTTAATTTCGAATTTAATTAGGATTTCTAACTTTAGTGCTTATCTTATATTATAAAAGCTTTCTAGCCATGTCCGGTAAGATTTTTTTTAACCTTCTTTACGCGCTGCAGTCATCTCCACTATGAAGTTCATGTTCAGATACAATCATCATAGTGCAAGCATGACATCTTTGATGCCATTTCTTTAATTATTTTCAATCTATCGTCTACGCACAATTTACAAAATCCTTCGGGCTTCAGGGACGTTAGAATCCAATCACTTTTGATTTGTAGTCAAAATTTGACACTTCTGCTGGCCCACCGATCATTCTCGATTTGAGTTTCTTGTGATTACAACTTTGACAAAAATCTATGTAGCACAGTCTTCAGGGTTCAGAAGCCAACGCCTCCCAATAATTAAGAGTTGACTACCATTCCCAACCCACTAAAATCCCACAAAAGGCTAATGATAATATAGTAGGGATGGAAGACCACCGTCCAAGTCTGCCGCCAGAATGTGCAAGAAAAGATGGCCTTTGGTCCATTCACTCGATTCGTCTTTAGGAATTCAGGATAAAGCTTTTAAGTAAAGTAGATAAACATTTGAGGCCTCGAATGCTAGCATTGGGATTGAAAGAGCTAGACAGGTTGAACTCACTGCCCAGATGAATCTACGTTGGGGCCATATGGTAAGAGAATCAAAAGAAGAAGGAAAAAAAAAAAAATCAAATCACTAACCATCTCGATCAACAAAACGAGACGGTAACAACAAGGATTCATGGAATTGTCAAAAGAATGACCGATCCCATGACTAATAAAGTGACCGAATGAGCAATTCAAGCCTTAGAACCAACCTTCGAAAGATAAGGAATCGTCCATAACTATTTCAGAACTAATGTCAAGAGACTCACTGGTGCCTTCAAAAGTAGGACGAATGAAAGGAAAATTGGTCAACATGGGCTTTCCGAGATAAACCTGAATGCTGCCGATGGGAACAATGGCCATTTCAATGAACAAGTTCCTGCTAGGATCGATCCCAACTATAAATAAACCCCTCATTAAAATGGTCAATCCATGGGATTGTGAACTTAGGTCCATGCATGTCATATTTTTTCAAAAGGGTTATGATAAACTATTAATATTTCCATAGGATCTATTTTAGACTTTCAAAAGTATATTATACTATATTGTCACGAAAGGGATGTTGTGCTAAATTCACACTTAAATAAGCCAAATAATAGTGATTCCATCACTATCAGAGTTTTTTACATTAATTGAGAAAAAATTCATAAAAAAACCTAAATCATATGTATGGAATACGATTGAGTACTAAACATTTCAATCAATGCAAGTTAAATTCTAAACTTTTATTGGAAGGTGCAATCCAGCCATAAATTAATTTCAGCAATTGTTTTTCCTCCAATAAGCTCTGATTACCCTATATTCACCACTTTGAGTAGATTTGTTAAAATATTTCTTGAAAATAAATAGACTAAAAGTCCTAAAACTTATCAGGAAGTGTAATCGAGTTCTAAAATTTTCGAAAAGTGCAATCAAGTATTAAAATTTGTTACAAAACTACAATCGAATATTGAAACTTTCAAAATATACAATTAATGAAAGGATTTGATAAAATTAATTTGACAAGTTTTAAAATTTCATTACACTTTTCGAAAAGTTATAGAACTTGATTGCATTTTGTGATAAGTTTTATGACTTAATTATACTTTTCTAAAATTTTAAGACCTTGATTATACTTTGGTGATAGATTTTATGATTTTCAATGCACTTATTCTTATTACTTATTAAAAAAACTATAATCAAAGCTTAATGTAGCCAATCTTTAAGTGACTCGTTAATAATTTTTGGTATTGTTCATCGAAAACGCCACATTGCATATTTTGAAAAAAAAAATTAGGATTTGATCATACAAAATGAGCAATTTAGAATTCCATTGCACATCATACATAAAATTTAGGATCCTATTCATATTTAAAGGAAAAAAAAAAGGCAAAAAAGGCATCTCCTTTGACGCATCCCAAACAACATAAGAAAAGAACCAAAAAAAACGAGGATGAGCAGCGGCAAAAGACCAGCCTCCCATTCCTCACTCTCTCTCCACCCTCTCTCTTCTCTTTCTCTCTCCTCGCCATGGCCATCGCCGCCGCTGCCACCAGCACCGCCACCGCCGCCGCATTATCCTCCCTCTCCTCCTCCTCCTCCTCCTCCTCCCACTCCCGCCTCCTCCTGCGCACCCCGAGGGCCCTCACCCCGCGCGCCCCCCGCCGGCCGCGGCCGTTCTCCGTCAAGGCCTTCGCCGCCCCGGCCCTCACCCAGGACGACCTCAAGAAGCTCGCCGCCGACAAGGCCGTCGAGTACGTGCGCAGCGGCATGGTGCTCGGCCTCGGCACGGGCTCCACCGCCGCCTTCGTCGTCGCCAAGCTGGGCGAGCTGCTCAAGGCCGGCCAGCTGAAGGACATCGTCGGGGTCCCGACGTCGAAGCGCACGGAGGAGCAGGCGCGTGGGCTGGGGATCCCGCTCTCCATCCTCGACGACCACCCCCGGATCGACCTGGTGATCGACGGCGCCGACGAGGTCGACCCGGACTTGAACCTGGTGAAGGGTCGGGGCGGCGCGCTGCTGCGGGAGAAGATGGTGGAGGCCGCGAGCAAGGAGTTCGTGGTGGTCGCCGACGAGACCAAGCTCGTCGACGGGTTGGGCGGGAGTGGCTTGGCCATGCCGGTCGAGGTCGTGCAGTTCTGTTGGAAGTACAATCTGGTAAATGTCAATCCGTTTCGAATCCAGGGCAAGTGCTTCCGAATGTGGCGAAAAAGGCGGATTTTTTATTTTTTTTATTTTTTGTAATTATGAAATTATTGCGTTTGAAGTGAAAAAAACTTGCTTTGTGGATTTAAGATGAGTGTAGCAGAGTGGACTGTTCGATCATGAAATGGGGTTGTTAGATGGATGAAGGTAACAGGAAATCTTTGTTCCTTGACCGGTTAGATAATCGTTATGGTTAGCGGAGTTAAAGATGAGTGTCGCAGTATTCGAATTGTGGGTTCGGTTCTTAGATGGATTGTATGTGTTCTATCGGTTAATCGGAGACAATTCACCTTGTTTTGAAGAAAATGTCTCGGAAAGAACTTGAAAATCAGCTTTGCATTTTGTTTTTCAATCAGCAGTTATGCGAAGGTGTGACTGGATGGCTTTGGTTACCCGTAAAATTCAAGACATGAAGCCAGAGCCTTTTAAGTACTCTTGAACATCGTCGAATAGAAACTCTGCATTAATTGTAGCTTAGAGGACAATGCATTTGCAGTACATGGCAGTCATTTTGTGATCCAACTGAAATTGACGGAGAATTTAGCTAGTAGGAATTCGTCATGATACTATTCAGTTCTTGACAGTTTGAGAAGCTGATCATTTTGGGAATTCTGATATTGATAGGTGAGACTTCAAGAGTTGTTCAATGAAGAAGGGTGTGACGCAAAACTACGGTTGAATCAAGACGGGAAGCCTTACGTGACAGATAACTCAAACTACATTGTGGACTTGTATTTCAAGACTCCAATTAAGGACGGTCCCGCCGCAGGAAAGGAGATATCTTCGCTGGAGGGAGTGGTGGAGCATGGGTTGTTCCTGAACATGGCAACCGCCGTGATTATTGCAGGAAAAACCGGCGTAGATGTGAAGACGAAGTAACATTTTTGCCCAGCAGTCACCTCGGTGAGAATTGTAATCTTCATTAGATTCAAATAGACCGTATTTTGCATCTCTTTGATGGGTAATCATGTTCGATTTGTTGTAAACAACTCAAATGTCTAGATGGGTCCTCCCATGTTTAAAGTGTAAATCTTCCAATTTGCGGCAGCCCTTGTAATGCTTATTATCAACCATTTTGAGTATACTCTGCTCATCAGTTTCTGCTGTTATGATAGACGATTGCGTTCGAGGTTGTAACATGTGAGTACACTCCTGTCGACTGTTGCAT
The DNA here is from genome assembly GCA_017140595.1 of Eucalyptus curtisii. NCBI lineage: Eukaryota > Viridiplantae > Streptophyta > Magnoliopsida > Myrtales > Myrtaceae > Eucalyptus > Eucalyptus curtisii. Next base: position 14,412,480 of record CM029504.1, read on the forward strand.
ATCCTTCATTTATCATTTCATGTTGCTGATAAGACTATGGAAGTGATTCAACTGAAGGGAGACAAAAACCAGAGGTTTCTTGGGTGAAGCGATTTGGCCTTTAATTTTGAACATTATTGCATTCATGCATGATACATGTCAATACTCTTTTGTTTGAGTTTCTTTAGAGGAAACTGATATTCACAAATACTGGCTATTGGTATAGAAATGGAGAGAGTGCGACTAAAAGATGGACCTGCTAATTGAGGATGTTAAGATTTCTAGTTTCATCTTCAGGATTCAGCAAAATATCATGGATTCATCTTTGTTAGCTGCCGTTCTCTCTGTTTGCTATTATATGGCCTATCAGTTTCTTACGATCTATTACCTTTATCTGTGACTAATATTCATCAGCTTCTGAATCACTCTACGAAGATCAAATATTTCTGTGAAATTATCAAGCAATGATGCAGTGCGACTGATTTTGAACAACAGTGCTCTGTCTAGGGCATCAATAGCTCTGTTTGCTGGGCTGAAAGCTAAAAGAAAAGTGAGGAAACGCACAATCAAGATGTTTTGCGAAATGCCAGTATCATTTGATCCTATAATGGTTGCAATCTTCGGACACCTCAGTGAAAGGAGGAGTGAAAGCACTGTCTCTTTTATACATGTAATGTAGTGTAGTGTAGTGTCAATGATAAAATTGACATGTTCCTATAACAATTTTACACAAGAATATCACTTCAACAAATAAAGAACAAAGTGTAACGTAAGCAATTGCACAAATCGAAAGTGAGTATAATTTATACGGCTTTAGTACAACAACACATGAAGCCTCGGTCTTGCGATGACGCCCTCCTTCTAGTTCCGTAGAACTAAAGCCATGGATGCTGTGAAGATGGTCATCCACAGCAACTTCCCAGGTAGGAACATGTGCGCTGATGAGAAACAAGAAACTAGGCATTAGGTTTAATGAAAATTTCGCTAGATTGTAGTTCATAAATGCCCTGTTTATTGTTCTTAAGGGAAGTTGATGATTTGGGGGTGTGATTATGTTAATAGCTGCCATTTCAGATTGAGCTACATGGTCATCGATAAGTACTGATCATGAAGGATGGACTTCTCTGTTTTGACTTCATTGAAACCTTAGGAAGCAAGTAACTAGTCCTTTGGAGAACTTGTTTTGGCCAAAAAAAAGATAAGATCGAGAGAGAGAGGTTTTTGGAATCTCACCATAGCTTCCGCTGTCTGATCCTGTAGTAGACGAGTTGGAAACTTTGATTCCGAGCTTTTCACAGTCATTACCGATTGCGCCTTTAGAGAATCCAACACGAGACACGTTAAAAGGAAGGTACACATGAGTGGAAAAACTAGGAATTAGTATGAATTGCAATCTCGAGTCTTTGAGTTTATATCTTACAATCGCTGAAGCACGGGTAGACGCTGACATTCATGAGATTCGTGTAACCGGCATCGCACTGGCAAGTGTGCTCGTAAGTCGAGGACTTTGTGCATGTTCCTCCTCCACAATATATCCAGTAGCAAGCTAAAAAGAAAACCCAGAAACCGCTTAGAATTTTTCCCACAATATGACTTATGTATAGAAAGGATGAGCGAAATGAAGATGATTTACGATCGAAGACGGATGTGTTCTCTGGAACGGAAGGGACCGGCGGAGCTGCAGGCATGCAGGAGTACTGAACAGAACCTGCACAAAGAGAAGACTTGCAACTTAAGCATCTGTCCACATAGGCAACACAATTCATATGAACCCTCAGCATATAAGATGTATGCTTATGTGAGGTACTGCACAGAGTCCGCAGATCAAACTCTCGAGCTTCATGTTCAAGGATTAGTTTTTCATTTATCTTCTTATAGTCTCATGATCCATGTATTTTGCCATTTAGCTTGAGCATAAATTGGAAAATCATACTTTTTGTTCCCATTTTACTGCAGAGAACTAGTTAAATGATTTCTTGCTTCAAGGCAAGGTGTTTGCTTTATCTGCTGTTCAATTCCTGCAACCTTGTGAACACAGAGAGTGATTAGAGAAGAGTGTGCTCACAGTTTGGGATGACACAGGGAAGGAACTTGTAGTCATCTTCATTGTCGAGGCGCGTCCGCTTCCAACCTGCATCGCACTGGCATTCGAAGCCAAATGTAGCACTAGTGTTCACGACGCACGACCCCTTTCCACATTCCACTTCGTTGCATAGCTCCTCTGCAAAATTGATCGAAACCGAGCAATAAGATCAGTCCATTATCGGTTGTTGTTATTCATGAATGCGATGCAGATGTGAAAATCGGAAGCTGTTTTTGCAGGCCCCGTGTGTGGTGACAATAGCTGAGAAAGAAGAGCGGGCAATATATACCGATGAAAGGAGCCAAACTGTCAGCAGCAGTAGCAGCCATAGGGAGGAGCACAACAAGAAGAGCTAAAAAAGCCAAGGTTGTGGAAGAAGCCATCTCTTCAGGAGCAGAGAAAATATGAGGGAGAGGGAGAGAGGGGAAGGGCTAGGAGGTGAGTAATGTATTTGGGCGTTATATAAGGTTGTGGAGATTGAAATACTAAACCGTTTCATCAGATATATATACAGAAGGAGATTGGTGACCATTGACATTGTTGTCAAGAAGGTTTTTTTTTTTTGGTCAGAATGTCAAGGAGGATTTGATCAGTACAGAAGCTTCTTCAGACATTAGAATACATCAACGTTTGAAACAGGTTGAGGTTGTAATTTTTTTTGGGAAACTCTTCTAGAATTACAAGTTTTTCCTTAACTTTGAATTCTTGGTTGGAGGTATTATTATTTTTTTCCTTTGAATAGTTCAACAAAATACAAACATCAGTTTTCCATCGGTTCTAATGTCATGTTTGACTTCATTTTGTTTCGTTTTATAATAACACCAGACATAAGGACCTTTTGGCTTGATTGATCCTGCGAATTTTTGCGAACCACTCCAATAATATGAATCACGTAATTGGATAGGGCACCTTCTGTAGAGTAACGAGTATGAACTCTGAAATTGCTCTAAGCGAGAATCGCGGTGATATGAAGCCAAGCTCTGCTCGCATCCGAATCGAATGCCGGTCCATGTAGCCAATTGGATTGACTACCGTTTTCATTCAACCAAATCCATCCTGAATATTTAGGGGTTTTATGAACAAGTCTGCTTGATTAAGAGCCATACAATGATTATCTGGGTACATAGGTATTGGAAAAGTCAACAAAGGATAGCAGTTGCTTTATGTCTGAATTCAATGGAAGTTTCCCAATCTTTATCGCCTTGATGCTTAAGATCACGGGAAAGACCGCCGTCTTTTCTAGAAGCCTACCAGACTAAAAAGACAGCTCCAAGGGGAAGGAAAAGGAGACAAAGTTTATTAAGCCGCCAGATTAGCTTAATGGATTAAATAATTAATACACCGGAGAAATGTGCGTCTGTGTGATTCGAATTTTTCGTACCATGGGATGCAAATAATTCCACGATTGATTAGGTAATTCAATCAATTTTTTTAATCAGCCTGTTACCTAACTCATAAGAATAGTAGAGTACTTCATGAATTTAGATTTTACCTAGAGAAGGTAGCTTCTTTGTTGTCAAGAAAAAAATATCAATCATGTCAGCAAATAACCTTATCGTTTTTTAGAGCCGCGAGGGGTATGGTAAAATATGTTAGGAGTAAATTGCAAAAAAAAATTGTGTTTAAGTTCCCTTGAATTACACTTTCCATCCTCTTGTTTGAAAATTTGTACTTTGCACTCTTTATTTGAAAAGTATTCTAGAAATTAAGTCTCGAGATATTAAAAACTCAATCATTTGCATGCTCTAACAAAAATCATGTGAATTGTAGATGTTTAGCGTTCGAATTTTCTTGTTAGGAGAGGCTTCCCAAAAGTTTGGCTATTCAAGACACATGGCAGCTTCTGAAGAACTTCCTAATTAGCTACGTGCATTCCACACCTCAAATCTTTGACTTAATGGCCATTTCTTCCATGGTGATAAGTCTTTTTGGGCCAAAGAAGAAGAAGAAAGAAGAAAGAAATTGTGACAAATCTGTGAATAGTCTAATGTTTCATTGATGAGGCCATGAGCATCGTAGTTGAGATACACACGCATTACATTTTTCTGATGCTGAATCATCCTCCTCAATCAGAGTTTTTCTATCGAGTAGGTAGGTGTAAGGATTTCAACATCTCTAAATCTTTTAAGAAGGACAGTAGGCATTAACAAGATGAAGCTACAAATCAGCCATCTCTGGCAAGTTGAGTGGCATAAGGAAACCCATCAAAAATAGAGAGGAATAATATAGGATAATGCTAGGAGACCTACAACTAGTTTACCAATTCGGTGAAGTGATGTGATCAATTTTATTGGCTGTGAATATGACTGTCTTTATTAATTTTGTTTGAAGATCAATCAAGTGTTTCTTATCATATCAATATTATAGCGTATGCACATCGGACAAACTCGAGATTAATATGTGTATATATGCACATACATTAGTTTTTGTTCGAGTTTTTTGTTATTATCATGTATTTTTGTGTCAAGGATTGCCAAGTACATAAAAGTTTATATTTTTTTAGAGAATTACATAAAAGTGAGGAAAACAGGCTTGGAGGTGGGAGTGGGCAAAGGCAAGAGCAGCATTAGAAGGCTACTTTCCCCTGTTTTTTATCAACGAATTGGTCAACTATTCCATCTTAATGTTTTAGGTTAGAATCGAGTTTACAAAGTTTTCATATCGGTCGGTCTTCTAGGGTTTTTATTGTGTATTACCGGGGGAATAAGATCCTTTATCCCTATTTGTGCCCCCATAATTTGATAATTAGTATCTCACTCATCTTAATCACTAATTCATGTGAATGTAGATTAATTGTGAAATTCGTGATTGAATGTAATAGCAGTTATAGTTATCGAGACGCCAATAGAGACATCGAGTGTGACAGATAATCTTCAACCTTAGCGACCATCAATTGAACTATATACAAAATTTTTTCATACTTACTATTTTGCTTTCATTCTTGCAATAATTCCTAATCATACAAAGATCTTGCAATAAAAGAAAAATCTAACAAACCCAAATAAATCACTTTCAGAAACAATGTGCTGCATTTATCATTAGGATTTATCTAAGTAATAGCGCTACCATAAGACCTTATTATCCCGATGTAGCTAATACATATACAATCAGCGCAAGTAAGCACACGTCTTTCCAATTCCACGCTGTGAGAATTCAACTCACCATGTCAAAATCACATTAAAATATAGCCAAGTTCCTCAAGTTATCTCCTTTTTCAAGATTGCAATTTATTGTTTTCGACATAGTTTAAAGGACACGAGTTTGAACTTTGAAGTGGGCAAATGACCACGTAAGTTGGAACAGGTCTCCATTGGCGAACTTTGCTGTTCATTAAATAAAATGTAAGCACAAGCCGGAACACCCTCCATTGGAGTAGATTGTGGTAAATTCTCTCTTTGAATCTTGAAGTTAAATAAGTGTTTACTTACTCTTGTAGCAACTCCCTTTCATGGATTGGGGTTCTTCCTCAAGAACTACTTGAAGAAATGCGAAGGCCAGTGATATAGAAATTGGACCTCATAAGGAATTGGACCCCAAACAAGAGGGTTGAAGTTGACATCCGTGTCACGAGCATAGAGACGACAGAGCAAAACATGCAACTCTACACTCCAAAGAGCCACAATAAGCACCACGTCAGAAAAACCTTTACTCCAGCCAGATAGTTTTTACAAAGTTAGGTTCCAAGCAGCACACAACCTATGATGCCCATCGGTGCCAATCTTATTTTGAGACCAAGGCAACTCTAAAAACCATGCTTAACAGAACTTGATGATTTTGATTTCATTAAACATCCAAGGAGCCACCTGTAAACGCAACAAATTATTCATGGACTTCAAGATATAATAGATGCAACAGTTTGCATATAAACTGCTATAGATACTTCTGAAAATTTTTCCCTGAGAAGCTTGTTTCGTCTAAACCAAGTTCACCATCGTAAAATCCAGGAGTCGGATGAATCAAACAAAGCTACAGCACCTTTCTCCATACTTGATTGGAGAAACTACACTCAATATAGAGATGAGAGCAATATTCAATGCTTAGATCACAGAAAAAGAGGGAGAGAGAGATCTAGTACTCCCAACAGAACGACTGTGAATCCTCTCAACAGTGGGAAGTTTATCATGTATTACTAACCAAAAAATAAAGCCAAATCTTGGCACATTAGGGGAGAACCACCCAAGTTTGTGCCAGTCAACATCAGCATCCTTGTTTCTGACAATATCCCATGCAACAAAAGTTAAGGCAACCATTTGAAGAAGCTGTGCAAAAACAAAACTTTGCTTGCAGCTGAGGAACTAGCAAAAGCACACCACAAACTGCAGCTTGTATGGGAACCAACTCTTCAGACCTAGCAGCAGGCATTTCCAATGAGAATTAAGTATTGCGGCTGATCCTTTGGCCTGCAGAGAGGAGAAGAGGAGAAGAGATGAGTCATAAATTAGTCTCCTCGAGAATGATTCCGGCATGGTGCCACAATTCATACCAAAGAGAAATATTATCTCCATTATCCACTATTTGTATAATGCAGGGTTTGAAAATGTTCCCGACTTTTAACATATTCTTCCAAGCATAAGCAGCATCTGGTTTACAGTCAAGATGATAGCTATAGAGCCAGGCAAAACACTTACCACAACTCAACGAAATGCTCCACAGACAATTTGAAATACAAGAAGATTTCATAAATCCAGTCTTCAAATGCCCAGTCCCCCAAACTGCTTAGGACAGACAGTGTCCCATCTAGCTTTTGCTCCCTCTTTAGCGTAAGGATCTCCATTCCAAAGGGAAGCTCTACACTTTCATTCAACCATTTCAAAAACTTTCTTGGGAAACAAAAAGAGTGGACACTAATAGATTATGAATGACAGAAACAATAAGCTGAAGTTTGCTGGCATATGAGCGGCTTTTAACTGTCCAAGCTTAAAATCTATTTGTAATTCAATGATTTTATGAGAGGCTTACAATCCTTGTCTGAAAGTCTTCCAGACAAACCACAATTACAGGAAGAAAGAACCAAACAAGAACATAGAGTTGGCCGATTGGCCAAGCTGTATGATTTGATTGCTGCATGTTAGACAAGTTCCTTTTTCAAAACACCGTAAGCCGTTAAGAAACGTGCTAAACAATGTATATATAACGCATTCGACCAAAAAAATGTATATATAATGTATAACTCAACACTCCCCTTGCGTAGAACCGATCTCTTAGACACGCACGACGGAATGTGGACGTAATCATGTCAATGAGATAGCGGGGGATGATAACAAAAAACATAAAAGATGATAAATTTTAAACCATTGATGTGCTTTGATACAATGCTAGAAATGAACAAGTAGAATGCAGTTGTTAATCCTTCAGAAGAGATTCTTTCTAGATTCTGATTATACCCCATGATCATTAGCCATGTCTTTCAAACAGCCTGTCAAAAGAAATAGCAGAAACAAATCTACCTACCCTCTAAACTTTGCCAACTGGCGACTGCAAGGCTATGCATCTCTGATTCCATGAAGCAGAATATGAATAGTTATCAGAATGAACACTAGGCAAAGATTTTGTCAAGTGCTATCCAGGACGAGAAATGCCTTCACTTGTGTCTGTACTCAAACCGACCAAACCACTCCTTAATCTTGGATGTTGCATAAAATGCCAGAATGGAAGGGTTGAGACGGAATAAATCTGTCCCCCATAGATTTCGATGTGCATCACAGTATGCTCAGAAATGAGAAGATTGCATGTGTGGGAATAAGTAGTTTGTATCGGTAAATGCAGACACAAAGTTAATACCGAGTTGCTTCCACTTCTGGTGAATGCTGCAAAAGTAGTTTCCGCATATCAGAATCAGAGATATAAGGGAAACTACTCAGGTACATTGTACAACTTAGTAAATGTGTTCAAATGGAGCTTTCTGACTAAAACAGGAAAGAACATTTAAAGCACCTAACTGCCGTTAACATGACACGAACTTGCTCTATCCATCCGAAGTTCCGAGCTACAATTTTTCAAGGAGATGCAACTTTCAAACGTTTTTAAACTTGTCTTTGCTATTAACTTACCGTATAAATTATGTCCAGACTTTAGATTCATCTAACATCAGGGCCAAACAGACACTTACTGAATGGGGAAAGGAAACATATATACATACCTATCTCCATGAGTAATTTGAGAACCAACTAATCATGGAAAAGTTTCCACAAAAGTCAAGATCTTAAGAACAGAGCCCGCAATGGCATTTCCCTTTGTCTCTACAATGAGGAGCAATCTCACATCCAGGGTCCCCTTCAGCATATTCTCCTCCTAGACATAATACCAGTGAGGCGATGGTGAAGGAAGGGTCTATAGACCTTTCTTCAGGTTGCTGGGTCATACCAACAAACTTCACCAATGGAATTCCAATGTAATCTGAAAGGCAAGCAAGATTTAGAGAATCTTTGAGAATGAGACAGAGCACAGTGATGACAAAAGAAGTGGATGAGTGCAGAAAGCTGATAGAATGCAGAAATAAGCTGAGAATCCCAAATTTAAATGCAACAGGCCATTAATAACATCCCAGATTTTTATTTCATTTTTGCTGGATTGAAGAGATTATGCAAAGCGTTTCAATGGATAGGGGAACCGATGCCAAATCTGAGAAGAGAAGTGACTACAAGGAGAAGAGTAGAGTAGGCAGAGTAGTAAATGGCAAGATTGATACCTTATTTTAATGACATCTTCATGAGATGGAGACAGCAGAAAGATGAAGCATAGGTGATTAAGGTGCAGACAACAAAGGAGAAGGAGACGATGATGGAAGGGGCATTTTTCACAGCCCCTAGTTTTGCCCAATTGCTATCTACAAAAATTAAAAACACCCTTTTTAAAGTAACATAATGTTTCCAATGAGTTATAAATTACAGCAGATACTTTGACCAGCGGAGGAAGAGAAGATTCACAAATTATTCTCCTTGAGAAATGATTCTGGCAAGATCTCAGTATGGTGTCACAAATCAAATTAAGAGAAATATTATCTCCATTACCGACTATATATCTAATGTGGGGTTTCAAAATATTCTCGACTCTTAATGACTTCTTCAAAGCATAAGTGGCATCTGGTTTGCAGTCAAGATAATAGCTATAGAGCCAGGAAAAACATAGAGATCACACCTCAACAAAATACTCCACAGACACTTTAAAATATAAGCAAGATTTCACAGATCCAGTCTTTGAATGCCAAGGCCTTGAAACTTCTTAGGAGGACAGACAGTGTCCCATCTGACTTTTGCTCCCTCTTTAGTATAAGGATCTCCCTTCCGAAGAAAAGCTCTACACTTTTGCCAACCATTTTAAAATCTTTCTTGGGCAACAAAAAGAGTTGACACTAATACTTAACCGCACTATGAATAACAGATTTAATAAGTTGAAGTTTGCTGGCATATGAGTGCAAGCTTTAAATCTTGTTGCAATTCGATGATTTTTTTAGAAGCTTATAATCCCTGTCTGAAAGTCTTCCACAATTACTAGAAGTAAAAACCAAACAAGAACATAGGTTGGCTGATTGGTCATGTTGTTTGATTCGATCGCTGCATGTTAGACAAATACCTTTTTCAAAAGCTTAATCTATTAGAAAACTTGCCAAGCAATGTATATAAAAAGTATAACTTAACATTCCCCTTGTGTAGAACCGATCCCTTACACACAACAGAATGTGGACGTAATCACGTCAATGGGATAACCAGGGAAATGATAACAAACAACATATCACACGAGAAATTTTGAATCATTGATATGTGTTTTGATAAAATGCTAGAAATGAACAAGTAGAATGCGGACAAGTTGTTGGATATGCGGACAATATGCTAAATCGTTCAGAAGAAATTCTTTTTAGGTTCTGATTATACCCCATGATCATTACCCACCTTTTAAGCAGCTTTTAAACAGCCAGTCAAAAGAAATAGCAGAAACAAGTCTACTCACCTTTAAACTTTGCCAACCAGCCACTACAAAGTCCAGGGCTAATCTTGGATGGTGAGTAAAATGCTGGAATGGAAGGGTTGAGCCGCAATAAATCCATTTCCCCCATAGATTCCAACGAGTGTCACAGTATGCTCAGAAAAGAGAAGATTGCACGTGTGGGAATAAGTACTTTGTATTGGTAAATGCAGACAGAGAGTTAATACGGAGTTCCTCCCACTTCTGGTGAATGCTGTAAAAGTAATTTTCGCATATCAGAGTCAGAGATATAAGGGAAATTAGTCAGGCACATTCCACAAACTTAGTAAATGTGTTCAAATTGAGTCTCCAACCTAAAACAGGAAAATGGACACTTAATGAACAGGGGAAGAGAACAGATATACATACCTCTATCCCCCGCGAGTAATCCGAGAACCAACTCTAATCACGGGAAAGAGTTCCCACAAAAAGGTCAAAGATGTTAAGAACAGCAGAGCCTGCAGTGGCATCTCCCCTCTTCGTCTCTACAATGAGGAGCAATCTCACATCCCAGGGTCCCCCCCTTCAGCAGCATCTTCTCCTCCTAGTCTTAGTACCGGGGAACTTCACCGATGGGAATTACAATGTAATCTGAAAGGCGAGCAAGATTGAAAGAATCTTGGAGAATGAGGCGGAGCACACCGAGAACGAAAGAATCGGAGGAAAAGTGATGCCAAATCTGAGAAAGACAAGGGACTGCGAGAATTGAAGAGTAGTAATCGGAAAGATCGATACCTATTTTGACTGAAACATATTCATGAGATGGAGATGAAGATGGAGGTGAGGACGACGATGGAGATGGAGAGCCGAAGCAGCGGTGGCGATGGAGGTGCACACAACAACAGGGGAAGGACACAGATGATGAAAGAGCCAGGGCTCACATTATAACAACTTTTGGGATTTCGCAGATGAGGGGCCAATAGCAGCCGGTCCCTTTCCTGCATCGCTCCTCCAGAATCGGGCATTTGTTGATATAGAGTTCTTCGAGGGAGGAAGAAGGGAGGTCATCTAGGGGCAACTCCCTCAGCTTCGGGCAATTCCAGATCCTTAACTTCTGTAGAGAGGGAGGGAGACTGCTGGACAGTCTTTCCACTTTCCCCATATTATAGATAGCGAGATAGAGCAGAGAGGAGGAAGGGAGCGGAAGCACGAGATCCTCCTCCTCTCCCACTCCTCCCACGTTGCTATCGATCCCTAGATATTGAAGGGAGGTGAGAGGGGTGAGCCACTCCCTCACCGGCTGCTTCATATTCTCGCATCCAATCACCTCAAGTCCCTGTAGCTGGGGCGGCAATCCTCCATCGGGGAAGTGCGTAATACTCTCACACTCCAGAATTGTCAGCTCATGAAGACTCGTGAGTCGATGCAACCGATTAGGTAACGATTTTATCTTCGGACAATTATTAAGCGTAAAAGTCGAGATTCCGGGAGGAAGAGGAGGGAAGCACTCTAGCTCCAGCGCAGGACAGTTACTCAATGTCAAGGAAGTGAGCCGAGACAGCATGTGTAGACCCTGGGGTAAGCTTATCAAATTCTCGAAATCCTGAATTTCAATCTCTTGAACAGACTGAAGAGGCTCTAGATTTATCTCCGCAAGCGACTCCACTCCCCTGCAGTAACCAATGTCAAGTCTCTTGAGGGTCGTGGGTAAAAATATACCCTCGCTGAATGGAGAGGATGGCAAAGAATTGCATCCGTAGATTATTAAGTCCTGTAGACACGATATCATGTCACTGCGGGTATTGCTACTCCTGCTGCTTGGTTCATCTAGATGAGCACTTAATCCTCTGGGTAAAGATTGCAACATCTCGCAGTTCTCAATATCTAATGATATTAGAGATGTAGGTATACTTGTTTCAGGGAATGACATGAGTTTTGGACAGCCATAGACCCTCAAGTCTCTAAGAGAGGAGAGGGTGTGCATCTTGCTTGGAAGCTTCTCAAAATTGACGCACTCTATCAATTCAATAGTCTCAAGGTTGCTAGGCAGCTTTATATCATTTTCTTCAGCCACAAAATATATGAACTCCGAACAACTACATACGACTAATCTCTTCAGACAATTGAGATTCCGAATTACATCTCCGTCTTGCCATAGATAAATTAACTTTGCACACTTTTCGATCTCCAACTTCTCTAGCTTGATCAAGGAGCTTGTAAACTCATGATTTAAGCAAGTGAGTTCAGCAACATCATATATGTTTAGGGCAGTAAGAGATGCAAGGTTTACCAAACTATGCAGCACCTTCTCATTACAACCTTCGAATTTTAATTCACTGAGAGATGGAAGGCTATTGAAAGATGGCGAGGCTTCCATACGCGGACATGAGTTAATTCTGAGCTGTACAAGGGAGCTTAGTTGACTAGGCAATCTTCCGATCAGCATAGGGCAATCCTGAATGACAAGATGCTCAAGGCAAGGGAATACAACTCCAACTTCTTCAGTGTCGATGCAATGAGACCAGTACTCCCACAACGGCATGCCCTTGAATTCCAAAGTTAACAAGGATGGAAAAGGACTTTTACTTCCATAAAATTCAAACCCTACCATGCATATTGCATTTAAATCTTCAATGTACAATTCTTTTAGCGAAGATAGCTCCCCAAGCGATGGTAATGCTTTGACCCTCTGACATCGATGTAAACGTAAATACACTATTTTATCATGAGAAGGACTTCCTAACCATGATGGGAATTCTAGGCCACAATAATAGGATATTGTGAGACTTTCAAGGTTTTGGTGAGGGCGAAGAAAGTTAAGGACCTCTTCTTCAAGCCCTTCATTTGGAAATTTTCAAAATCCATACTCCACTGCATGGCCAATCGACGTATTCCCTTCTTCGCGCATAAATTGGCATCGTCAGCATCTTTGACTTCTTGAACCATATGCAAATCAGAGATGCACAATTCCCCTCTAAGGTTCTCTAGATTTTTTAACTCCTTCAACCTTGAGCCATTTCCCGTTCCCACTATAAACTTCGACAATATCTCAAGACCTGCCAAATTACCTACATAAAGTGGCGTCGTTTTTAGGCACCAAGTGTTGCTAATGTCAAGAAATCTTAGATTCATTAGTGTCTCTATACCTTTTGGTAATTCCAAAAGGTCAACACAATCCCGCAACATCAAAGCCTCTAGGTTGTATAATGCAACAATTGACTTTGGAAGCGTTTTAATGTTAGTACTGGACAGATCAAGGTGCCTTAGGTGCCTTAGTTTGCCAATACATTCTGGCACCTCTGTGATTTTGTAGTGACTTAATGACAGCAATCTCAAGTACTTCAATGCCGACAACAAGTCACATAGCACCTTTTGGGACACAGAGACCCAACTGTAATTTCTAGATGTTGTTTCTAATGATATGAAACTTCTAAGTCTCTTCATTCCATGATATGTCTTGAATTTTTCTGGCAAAATGCATGGGCTGGGAGTGAATGAGGCGTGACGAGCTAAAGATGCATTATCATGATCACCCTCAAACTCCCCCAAGTCAAAATAAGTTGCACCTGCAACTAGCTTTGCCATGTCATTCACAAGATCATGCATTAAAAATCGTGACTCATTGTTACTTGACTTTTGAAATAACGATCTAGATACTAGCTCATTGAAACAACTCAAACCTACATTCCAATTGCTCTTTTGTTTTTCTCCCTCTAACAATCCCTCTGCAAACCACCAATGAATCAACTCGTCCCGTTGGATTTCATAGTCCTTGGGAAATATAGCACAATAAGCAAAACATCTCCGTAGATTGGAAGGCAGATGGAGGTAGCTAAGTTTCAAAGCCGGAAAAATGTCATTACTTTCTTTTGGTAGGTCCCAAATTTTGTTGCTCAATACAGCTTCCCATTCATCAGGACTGACTTTAGAGCTTAGCAACCCACCCAATGTCGTCGCGGCTAATGGCAACCCTTTGCATTTTTCCGCAATTTTCCAACCTAGTGCTTCAAAATCTCGATGACGATCGAAATTTCCAACTCCAAGAGCATGAAATGCCAACATAGACATACAAGCATCTCGTGACAACTCTTTGAGAGGATACTCTCTAGCACGAGTTATTTTAGCAATGTCAGAATCGCGGGTCGTGACAATGATTTTGCTTTCCTTTGCTCCCGATCTAAAAGGCTTCAAGAATTTATTCCACTTTCCAGGGTTCTTGTTCCAAATATCGTCTAAAACGACAAGAAACTTCTTCCCTGAAAGATTTTCCTTGAGCTTATCCTGTAGCCAATCCAAGTCCTTATCTTTACAGGACAAAGTGGAGTTGGTTTTCTGTAGAATACTCTTTGTAATAGTGAGCATATCAAAATCATCGGAAATGCAAGCCCATGCTTTTACATCGAAATAGTCGGTGACTCTAGCGTCATTGTAGACTTGCTGAGCGAGAGCCGTCTTCCCAACACCCCCCATCCCTACGATGGCAATCACTTCCAGATCCACACATGTTCTACCGTCTTCTTTCTGGGTCAGGAATTTGAGGATCTCCTTTTTGTCCTCCTCCCTACTAACGAAGCAAGGCTCGGGCAAATTCGTAGTGGGAATCGGCTTATCTAGCTGGCGGTATGCCGATCGCTTCCCCTTGTTCTCTCTCAGGCTCAGACCATCTTTACGAGCTATGATCTTCTGTAATCTGTCGTCCATTTTCTCTATCTCGGATCTCATTTCATGGTCGAACATCAGTGCTCTCGGGCTCAATCCAAAGCAACAACTGGGAAGAAGAAAACACACCTTGCTAGTGCTAGGTTCTGCTTGGGACTTGCTTTCAGCAGATTCTGTGGTGAACTCATCAAGTAAGTCTTCGATGTCGTAGGCCAAGTTCCTAAGATCTTCCAGCCACGAATTTACCCCGAGATGGCCGGTGAGTTGTCTGTCCTCTGCATCATCCAGCACCTCCTTGATACTCTCCAGCATCTTCTTCCATTCCTTCAACCGCGTATCGATCCCCTCGCGCCGTGCAAAGTTGAGCAGCTCGCGGGAGGCCAACCTATCAAACAGTACCTGAAGAAAGGCACCAAGAAATAGCTCTGCGATGGGCATGGTTGGTTCGTGAGTAGCAGATGACTAAACAGGAGTGCCCAGAAAGGTCGAAACAAAGTGTAAAAAGCGGAGAGGGAATAGAAGTTCTTCCGTCCAGGACAAAAGCATCAAATGATGGAGCGAATCAAAAGACTTTTTAAGCACTAGAGTGCTCTTTCTTTCTCGGAAGAAGCTGCCGTTGCATTTCGTCGCTTCTCATCTGATTTTATTTTCATTTCTGTTGCCTTAATTTCTCGGAAGCAAGTTGGTCGGAAATGGGACAAAAGTCTTGGCATCATTAAAGCCACCAAGGTTCAGATGGTAAAGAAGTGGGCCTGTATCCATCCCCACCTCGAAACTTCTGCTTTATTATTTTTCATCGGTTCTCTCTGACCACTCTCATCATGCAATTCCCAAATGCACCCATTTGCCAGCATCATGCATTGAATAGCTCATATGGCATCATGATTTCATTAATGCAGGCTTATGAACCTTATCCCGTTATCAAATAATGGAGCAGTTGTTACATAATTTAGTTAAACGTATCGTCATTAAGCACTAATGATATGGGTCCCGATCACTATTCTACGTATCACGAGAGTGCGATCTATTGAAAGCTGCAAAATTTTCATCGTGGATTGCTCAACAAGTGTGTCCAAAAACACTTGATAACAAAATCTTTTTTAAATGACGGCCCAAAAGAAAAAAGAAAAAATTGTTAGTTTTTCTTCAATTATGTCATTTTCACCTTGATATGCTCTCTCAAGAGTATATAATCAGTTCAGATTAGATTAGATGAAAAAGAAGAGGGTTAATACCCTTGAAAACTCCAAATTAGTACATTTGTAACAAATATTCCCTAAATTATTTTTTTTACCACAAAAAATCTCAAACTGATATATTTTTTGACAAATTTACCTCAAACTGGTAGATTTGTGACTAATTTACCTTCTATTAGTTTTCGTTAAATTTTATTGTCAAATTATTAAGTTAAATGACACGTGTGAGTTATTTGGCGATATCAATTTGGGATTTTACGCTCTGTTCGTCACATATTAATCCAATTTAGTTGAGGGTATATTTATCATAAATTTACCAGTTTGGGGTTTTTTGCGATCGAATAAATTAATTTGGGATAAATTTGTCATAAATATATCAGTTTATAATTTTTTTTATGGTCAATCGAGGTAAATTTATCATAAGTATACAAGTTTTGAGTTTTTCATGGTCAAAAAAATAGTTTAAGATAAATTTATCACAAGTGCACCGATTTAGGGTTTTTCAGTGTATTAACCCAAAAGAAAACCAAGTGACTATGGTCGAATTAATTTGCAAACCTTCAAGCTTCAATTTCTTTTTCTTTTGTTCCCTTTTGGCCGGGCAACGATGATTATATTCATAGTAAAACTTCCTTGTTTTGTTTGGTCCACGTGGTAAAAAAAATGTGTTTATCGTTTAATCCTAAGAAGATAGGAGCTACCTAATTTTAATATGCCCACCCGCCATTCAAATAGGTGGAATTTCATATAGACCCATTCATACGCTAGTATTATAGTGTGCATAAAAGTTACATATGGCCATCCATCTCCGTACATATACTTGTATTGGCAACCAGCAATAGTCTTCGTTTAATATTTAGTTGCGACTAGCGATCATTCAGAGCAATCTGCTTGCAAAGTTTTTGGCTTCCTAAGAAATAGATTGGTGTCTAGCTAAGGCCTTAACTAAGGTTAGGCTACAGAGTTCCATAGTCCATACGCATCTCCTCTTTCTCCCACGTCATTGGGTCTTTATTAAGGTTCTAAATTGTTATATTATTGGTACTAAATCTCAGCGGTTGATGATGAAATATTCCAGTAAAAGGATGCTGGTGTGCCTTTCTCCATTGATTGCTCTTCGAGGCTCTCCCTCCTTCATACCTTTTTGGCGCTCAAACCTGTTTTGCTTTTCGTCATGCCATATATAAATAAGTTTTTGGCCATCAAAGCTATAATAAGAATTGAGGAAGTAGAGATGATTTACATAAAGAGACAAAATGGATGAACAAGACAACCTCTTCTTCCTCTCCAATGGTGCATGGAGAAGTTTTTTTGTAGGGTAGAGAGGTTTGTTTAAATTATTTCGTTCATTAATATTTTATAATTTTGTCCTGCATTACTTGTTTTATTATAGAAATTGAATGTCAAAGCTACATGTGGAATATATACTATTTTAGCTACAATTTCTATTATGTGTACAATCAGCATAAAAAAAAAAAAGCTTCCATTCCGGGGCCACAATATTGATGCGTGCACGATGACTAAATTTTGGATTACATGGATAGTATGTTTTAACGTCGATTAAAGCCATTTTTATCGCCGAATTAAGAGGTTGCATTTTTTAGAATATATATATATTTATATATTTTTGGTGGACCGGGAAACCCCGCACGTCATACCAACGCGCAGACGGCCGTCGGCCGGGTAAGGGGGTAAAACGAGGGCGACACGTCGCCCATCACACACGGCCACCGGGTAAATCACCCTGCGACGCCCGGGATTCGAACGCTCGACCTTTTGCGAGAGGAAGAGTGCCCGCTCCAGCGACGCCACCCAGGTGGGTGGTGCATTTTTTAGAATATTTGTAGTTGTTATTTGCAAGAAAATTTGTACAGATTTATGGCTCTATATATATATATAGTTGTGCACACACGTACCAACCATATCATGACAAAAATGGTGGGTTTCCTCCACCCAAACCTCCATTGCAACGGGTCCTCCATCTGCCCTTCGGAAACAAGATCTCTCCTAATCCTTCTCAATACTGGCGTTCGCATTTATGAAGTTTAATTTTAGCCTGCCTGTACATAGAGTCGTACCGCCCTCTGCAGCAGTGACGTCAACATGACACGAAGCTTTAATAATGGCTACGCGACCGATGAAGGGCCAGCAAGCAACTTGACTCTACCATCCGAGAAAACCATGGTTAACTATTGCTAAGCCTGCCTCATGTACTAACGTGGAACCAATCTTGCCATTCATTCTTTAGGAGTTTTTATCTCAGGCAAAGCTGTCAAAAGTTGAATGGACGTAGCAGTGGCATCGCTAGTCGCTACGAGACTGAAGGGCCAAAAAGCAACTTGACTCTACCATGATTAATTATTGCCAAGCCTGTCCTGATGTACTAACGTGGAAGCAATCCTGCCATCCCTTCTTTAAGAGTGTTTGTCTCAGGCCAAGCGGTCAAAAGTTGAATAGACGCGGCTGAGGCATGAACAGCTCCACATGATTGATAAGAAGCAACCGAAGGAGCTTTGACGAGTTGCCGGCGATCGAGAAAAAGTAAAAACCGCCGGTGAAGGATTTGAGGACCAGTGATGGACGGGAATTAGGGGACGTACACCAGTGATGTGCAGCCGGCGCATGACAATTTCTATTTCTTGATTTCTCTATTTCTCTATTCCCCGAAATAAATTTGAAATAGAAATCCGTTTGCAGAACACAATTTGATTTTTATTTCTAAAAAAGCGATTTTATTCCGAAATTAGAGAAATTGAAGAAATCGAAGAATTTGAAATTTTTAACTTACTCGATTTCAAATAGAAATCGGAAGTTGAAATCAAACCATATAAAAGAATCTTGCGCTTTCTTGCTAACTTAATTCACTCATAACCACAACTTCACAAATTATTGCTAATATTCTTTTTCTTATTTTGCTCGTCTTTTTTTTTTTTTCATTTTTTTTATAACTTCCTCTTTAGAATGAAAGGCAATCGAATGGATTCCCAATTTTAAAAAACGACCAAAGTTCTTAAATGCTTACTTAAAAATAATGGAGCTCTTTCCTCCTAGAAAAGGCACGCACATGGCCAGTTGAAGAAAAAATTCTTACGCAATAGATGAATAAAAAACGTGCCTAGAAATTTAACATTGTTTCTTTGCGGATTCAAAATTCTTGCAAAATGAAAATAATTAGATTGATACACAATCTTGAATTTTAATTCAAAGGCAAGAGATTCAAGAGAATCTCTCTCTTTGCTATGCAAGGGCCATTATAGGTTCATTGAGCAATAATAAAGAAATTAGGGATGAGCAACTGGACTGATTCAATTCGAGAATCAAAATAAACCGACCTTCCCTCGATTGGTTCCTAATCATAAACGTTACTTCAAGGTAGAATTTTCATATATTCCTTTATACCATCAATTTTATTTTGTTGATAATCTTGTATAATATTAGTCTTTGATAAAATGACAGGGTTGTATAGGCGCCATTGATGGCACCCGTATTCATGCTTTCGCAATACTTGTCTGAACCTACGCAGAAGAACTTGCAAACGATACATTGACCGAGGAGGGAAACCAAATAAATACGCTTAAAAAAACAATTGCCAATAAAATGGCAAGGGATAATAATATGCCGGAAATTTCATGAAATTGTATTTTCAACTTTTGTAATGTATTAGTATTATTTCGACTATTATTTTGTATTTGAGGATTTCCTATGTTGTTTTAGTACTATTTCAACTATTATTTTGTATTTGAGAATTTCCTATGTTGTTATCTAATCAATTTCTATTCTTAGAAATAGAAATTTTATTCTCGTTATCAAAATGATTTCTATTCTAGAGATAGAAATTTTGAGTCGTTATCAAACGGGTTTCTTTACTCAGAAACTTGTCCAGGGAATAGAAATTGAGAAATCAATTTTTTGCCATAAATCAATTTCTAGAATAGAAATTTTGTCATGCGCACCCTAAGGGAGCTTTCCTCCTCTTGCTCCTCTACGAGAGAGAGAGAGAGAGAGAGAGAGAGAGAGAGGACATATGCTTTTGGTGAGAAATGATGATTTAAGGACATAATGAAGCCCTTCTATTGTCATCAAGAAACCCTTTAGGAGAGAGGGTTGATGGATATTTGAATCATAAAAAAAATCTTAACAATTGATTGAAGAAAGTTTCTAAGTTTGTTTGATATGACAATTTCATGTTAATATTACAATAAAGTCTACTTTGTACTATCATAGTATGGCATAAAAATAAACTAACCTAAGTCTCTTCTTTTTTTAGAGACTTTCATTAGTTACGTATTTCGAGAGAGAACAATTCCAGATCGTCACAGTAATATGCCAACCCTAAACTCTCTAAACATTATTTAATCTTCACTAACTCATCTCCAAAACATTTATTAACCATCCGTAGATGCCGATACATTACTTCTCTATTTTCATTGCTCTTTTGCACAAATATTTTATTAATTTCTCCCTCTCTCTTTCTCCATGTATATTACTTTTCAATTTCTTTGCAATTTACTCCGGCTAGGACAACAGCATCGAATAATGGAGCGAATCAAAAGACTTTTTAAGCACTAAAGGGCTCTTTCTTTCTCGGAAGAAGCTGCCGTTGCATTTCATCATCATGTCCCTTTTCATTTAATATCGTTTTTGTTGCCTCAATTTCTCTGAAGGAAGTTGGTCGGAAATGGGACCAAAGTCTTGGAATTATTAAAGCCACCAAAGGTTCAGAAGGTAAAGAAGTGGGCCCCTATCCAACCCAACCCCGAAACTTCTGCTTTATCAGTGTTCATCAGTTTTCCCTCACCACTCCCATAACACTATTCCCAAATGCACCCATCCACCATCATCATGCATCACCTAAATCATATGGCATCATATTTTCTAAAGCAGCTTCGTGAACCCCATCCCGTTATCAAATAATGGGGCGGTTGCTACATATATTTAATCTATGTAAATGTATCATCATAAGCACTGGTCAAATGGGTCCTAACCCAACCACTATTCTATGTAACAAGAAAATCCCATGCATTGAAAGCTACAAATTTTCTGTCGTCAATTTCTCAATATGTGTCAAAAAACATTCGATAACAAAATCATTTTTAAATGATGATCAAAAAGAAAAGGAAAATTGCTACTTTTTCTTCAATTATGTGATTGTCACCTAGATAAGCTCTCTCAAGAATACATTATCGGATTAGATTATATGGAAAAAGAGCAGGTAGCTATTGGTCGAATTAACTTGCAAACCTTCAAGCTTCAATGCCCCCCCCCCCCCCCCCCCCCCCCCCCCCCTTTTCTTTTTTGCCAAGCAATAATAATTATATTTTTAACAAAGCTTCCTTGTTTTATTTGGTCAACGGGGTCAATAAAAAATATGCTTATTGTTTTGTCCAAGGAAGAGAGGAGCTATCCAGCTTTAGTATGCCCACCAGCCATTCAAATAGGTGGAAGTTTATATATACTTGTTCATACCCTATTACTATAATGTACATAAATGTTGCATTAGCAATGCAAAATAGCTGAATCCTATATTACAGTTTATGCTATGGCATCGGATCTCAACAAATGATCGATGTGTGCACAGATCTTCATCGCCTCTACGATTGAAAAAGATCACGGGAAAGATTTCCTTTTCCTTTTAGAAGCCTAACAGGCTAACAGCACCAAGGGGCAAGACAAAAGAGTAAGAACAAAGAGACAGAATTGATTAACTGTGCGATTAGCTCAATGGTTAAATAATTGACACGTAAGGGAGAATTGCGTCTGTATTATTGGAGTTTTTCATACGACTAGATGCAAATAACTTGGTTATCAATTAGATATTTTAACCAAGTTATAATCGGCTTATTACCTAATTCATAAAAATGGTAGGGTGCTCTATGAAATTAGAATTACCTAGACAAGGTAGCTTTCTCGTTGTCAAAAGAAAAAAAAAACATTTATGTTAGCAAAATATTTTTTTTCCTATGGAAAATTACTAAAGATAAGTATAATTAAGGACAGCTTTTTGTGGCTTTTTCTGTGGATAATTGTGAACTGTTGTTGTTTAATGCCCGAATTTTCTTGTTAGGAGAAGCTTCCCAAAAATCTGGCCATTGAAATCACATGGCAACTTCTGAAGAACTTCCTGAGTAGCTACATGTCTATGACTTAACAGCCCTTTCTCCACTGTGATCAGTCTTTTGGGGGAAAAGGGAGAAGAAATTGTGTTACATCTATGAACCATTCGTGACGGTCCAACGTACAATCATTAATGAGGCCACGAGCATTGTAGTTGAGATATACGTATATTATATTTTCCCGTTTGAAAAATTTTAGCACTAAAGTGGATGCTGTATAATAGTTATGATAGCAATACCGTTCTTATCCCAAATTGTTTGGGTGAACTTTTGCAAACTTAGGATCATCCTTCTATTTTCATGTCTCACATGTCCATCTATTGTTTTATTTAGATACAAATAAGGTCCACAATGCACTTCAGGTCCTTAAAGGAGAATAATGTTTGTTTCTTGCTTTTCTTTTTCAAGTAACACTAATGTTGTGAATTATTTGCAACTAGAAAATGTAATGTGTTTCACATGGATGTGCAACGTTTGATTGAATGGACTTTTGTGAAATTAGGACTATTTTGGTCTTTTCATGTTTCTCGTGTCCATCCGTTGTTTTATTCGGACACGAAGCATCAAAAGTCTCCATAATAAGGTCCAACCTCCATCATAATGTCACCTTTTCCTTTTTCCTTTTGCTATTTTTTAAAAGTAACAATAATGTCACGAATCCTTTACAGCTAATAAAGTGGCGACACTTCACATGGCGATAAGAAGGTTCAGAGTTCATACTCCACTATAGGTCCATAAAGGACAGGATAATAATGCCTCCTTCTTCTTTTGCTGTTTTTCCAAAAGTGAAAACGTGGGGGCGGATAATTTGCAGCTAAAACAATGGCGCATTTCACATGGCGATGCAGCATTCATCGAGCACCTAAAAAAGAGAGCAATGGTACTAATGAGGTCCACCCTCCACTACTAGTCCTTAGAGGACTATAATGTCTCCTTTTGCTTTTGCTTTTTCCAAAAGTGACGCTAGGGTCACTAATGGCCATACCATGTTTGATTCGACACGAAAAAGTTGAGGATAATCATGGCTTTTCTCAATCAAAATAATCACGATTCATATTCTTAAAATAATCATCTTTAGGATGCATATGAATCGATTAATAATTGTTTTATTGTACCGATATTTCCCCAAAATATATGTAGGATTAATTTTTTGAAAATGGATATTTCGTTATTAAGTAAAATGATCATGTAGATGGACGAAATGATTTCCCTCAGTTTCAAAACAAATAAAATTTGACCTGTGCGGTTGCACAAGATTGATTAAAATTTACACCTCAACACTCACATTTTGGTTTCTGGAATTTGTTTCATTATTGTACAAAAGATCATTTCCAAATATTTAACTATGTCACAAATTTCACGGCCACTTAGTAAATACTAGATAGACAAAAACAATCAGCCATTGCAACAAAATATGTATAAGTCAAACTTGAAAGAAAGAATCTCCATGGCATAACATTTATCTATATTGTAGTTGCATAATAAGACAATCAAACAATAGTAAACTAGAATACAAAAATGTAAATCATACACTATATCACGTGGTTCATTCAGTATGAGTTTATCCATGGAGAGATCAATATAAAATTTTACTATTGATCAAATGATATAATGATGATTATAATCATGCTCAAGTAATTCAAGTACTCTCAGTTTTTCTCAGTCTTAATTACATTGAACAACTCACGCAATATTTAATATGCACAATTCCTTACCAGACAATCACTAATTTTATCAAGAGTTTCACAACAATCAAACACTCTCCCAATATAATGCACAATCTTAGGCACAGCCTTGCATATCGAAGTCAAGGTGCACCCTCCTGCTCCAGAAGCTTTGAAAATTAACATGGACGCTGCCGTCGTTACAAATTCTACGGAAGGAGCCGTCGCCTGCATTTGTAGAGACTCCATGGGTCCATTGGTGGAAGGTTTTGCGAAGAGTGTTCATGCGACCTCGGCTGTACGAGCAGAATTGCTGGCTGTGGTGGAAACCTTAACTTTATTCTCTGTGCGAAACGACGGAAGACTTAAAACTATGATTCAAACAGCAAAGAAGCTATTGAAGCCTTACTGAGGATAGATTAGTTCAACTGAGAGGTAGATGCGCTTATCGCTAGAGGGCCGTTCAGTCCATCCCCAAATCACAAATCTATCAGAAAGAGTCTTCCTAAGATTCAATGTGCCACGACACATTTATTGTTAATGTCTGTAGCATGGCTTGGCTTACCATCTGACCGGGAGATAACTCAAGCAATCTTACTTGTGAGAGCTGCAAAGGCTTGACTTAAATTATTTAATTGCTATCATGGAAAGAAGAAAAGAAAGGCTCGATACTGAGGTGACCATACGAATCAATATCCAAGAGATCTTTTAAGTTTTGATTGCAGCTGCTTTCTTCAATACTTGCCTAGCAAAATGTAGTAAGAGAGTAAGAATAATGATGACGACCACATCGACCATACAAGTGCAATTTGGTGTTTAACATCCTTTTAGTCCCAAGATAGCAAGTGTTCAACCAATACAACTACATTAAAAACACACCTAACATATAGAAATAACTACACAAGTATTGCATAAATTAAATATATTCAACCAATACAACTACATTTCAAGAATCTCTAGATCCTACGCTGAAATTTACTAATAAACATTGGCTTTCATATAGTTTCTACACTTTAATTAGTTTTGTCTATGACATTACCCGTAGACTAAATCAATGCATGTTTTCTATAACCGCCAACTCGTGGAAAAGAGTTCTAAGTTTGTAGCATTTTGATGCTAGTCAAGCTCATTGAATTTGGATTGATAAATATAATACCATATAATTTGATTATTTGTAATATTTTGGGAAAGGCCCATTTGCGTCACAGCATCTAAATTTTCGCCGATAATCAAACATGCATTTTTTTTGTAAAAAAATAAAAAAAAAATAAAAAATATAAGAGAAAATAAAAATTAAATAATGAAAACGTAATGATGAAAAATAACTGAGAAATAAAAATAATAAAGCATCGGGACCATCAAAGCTCGGTTTGGTCACTTCTTCCAGCCCAGCTTGGTCACACCACAAGCGCAGCCCATACAACAAGTCAAGCCCATCAAGCACCTGGCCCAATTCGCCTCAGCCCATCAGATCTACAAGAGCAGCCCAGGCCACACCAGGCCCATCAAGTTCTAATAAAACCCATTAAGCCCAATTCGGTGAAACCCATAAACATTGCTGTATAGGCGTTCCTTAAGTTTTGTTGTCTTGCATTGAGAATTAATCTAGGAGCTATGCACTTCCATTCATTTCTGACTCGGTTTAGATGTAAGTTCAGTGTTCTCATGACATACATATGATTCTGAGTATTGTTGGATTCGACTAAAAAGCTCTTGTATGGAACTTAATTGAATCTCATGTGTTTTTTGCCAAGTTCACATGTTAAATTTGTTGGAATCACACTTAGATAGTCCTTGCGGTCGGCTAGAGCTTGCAAGCCTTCGCCCAATTGCCGTCACTAGCCACAATGAAAAAAGAAAAAGAAAATTTATAAACAATTCGGATTTTAAAAAAAAAATTATTTACACTAGTACCGGTTATGACACGTAGGATGGTTGGCGTATACATTAAAAATTTCCTATCAAAATTGGCTGAAACTTACATTGGCAAATTGTCAAAAGGTCTATAACTAAATCGACCAAATTAAAATGTTTAGAATAAAATTGGCATTTGTATAATAGGTTTATATGTGGCATATGTACATATGTTTATGATTTTTTAAATAAATGTCACGCACAATTTCCAATAGGATAATAAAAGTTTTAATTGAATTTAAAAACTAAAAAGCTTTAAGAAACTAATGCTTGTTATATGACGACTTAATGTACATGAAAATAACACTTCACAATGGCAAATCAACAATCACAACCCAAAAGGCGAGACAAAATATTTCTTTTTTTCTTACTCCCTACGGGGAAATATGAGAAAATTCAATGAAACTTAACGAAAGATAATATCTATTTAAGTAAAATTGTATAATATTGGGAGTAATGTACATTTTTTATTTGGGATAATTGTCCAAAAAATCTTAAACTTATTATACGGTGGCCAACTCAATCATAAATTTTTTGATTTTGTCAATTTGGTTATAAATCTTTTGATGATTTGCCAATTTAGTTTTAAAACTTTTGATGATTTACCATTATAGTCTTTTTGGTTAATTTGCTATAAATTGCCGGCATGGTAATCAAGCTATGTAAAATGACTGGCGTCCACATTAGAGATTTCCAATCAAAATTAATCGCTGCTGGGTTAGGCACAAGTATATAATATTGATGATTCAAGTTCTCCTTTCTAATGGACTATTGTCTTCCTTTCAGTTGACAAAGTCCTTCGCGCCAACTACCTAAGAGGCCTAGATTTGGTAAATTAGTCTCGGCTAGGGGTGAGCACGGTTCTCAATTCTAGGGAGGGAGGTTCTAGTTCCATGTTCCTATAGGAATTGGAACTGAAACCAAGAACAGGAATTGGAACCGGAATGGAATCCTATCGGGATTCCTAAACCTAAATTATTTATGCCTTTTGCTTTTCTTTTTGCCTTTACCAATGCGTTTTGTTTCTTATGGGATTTCCATAATCGAATTCACGAAACATAACACTAATGGACTACATCCATATGTTTAATTGAGTCGTGTACATTTGTGGGTCAATTGAAGGAGCTCTTTGCAAAGACAAACGAGAGATGAATTTGAGTTCATTTCTAATGATTTGTCGTGTAAGTTAATGAGACACCCCTCGAGTTAAGGAGAAAATTTTGTTTTGTATTCCCGTTGCTTTTATCATTCTTTCCCGAGCAAGTATTTTCTAAATAAGATATTTGGATGATTTACAAGGACCTAGATTCATCTCTGTTCTCTTTCCTTTGCTTTTTCATGATTATCATTGCAACCTACTTATGGTTTCTCTTAAAAAAATGTGGGGTGAATGAAATAACCATGGAGAACTCATAAATGAATGATTATCCAAATGCTAACAAAATTTGAAGTTGATAGTAAATAGAGTTTTTGTATGTTTCTTTTAAGAAGTTCTTTCACCGCTCTTCCGTCATTTTTAAGAAGCCAAATATGTCTAAGCTTGTTCATTATTATTGTGTTCATTTTCATTTTGTTTAAATAAAAATAAAACCAAAGGAAAAGAAAGAAGAATCTGTTGGACTCCAAAACCGACCTTGAAACCTATGACGGGGTAGGTTCCAAGTTCTAGATTTCAACGGGTAGGTTTCAAATTCTAAAAGATAAAAAATCTATATCTGGGGTAGGTTCCAAGTTTCAAGTGAAACCTATAAGAAATCTAAACCCACTCACTCCTAGTCTTGACCAGTGGTGTACTGTAATCACTGCTCCTTAGCATCTTCCTGCAACAGCAAAAAACAATGTTGTTGAGAGAAAACAATCTCAGAACTTTCATATCCAAGGAACAAGATATTTGAGAAAGATGGGGACAGAAAATAACAAGAAAAGCTAGATCATGCCATCCATAGTCCATTGGTTTTTTGAAAAGCCCGCCTATAACCTCCTATTATACTTGTTATGGGGAATTCCATATGACAAACCAAAATAAACTGGATTGGTGTGTCGCCCAATGAGCAGAAATTGCTGTCAAATGGGATATGTGGTAGGTTGTGAGGAAGACTTTGAGAGGTTTATCCAATAAAAAAGTAATGATAAATCTACTCGACATTGAGCATTATCATCACCAATTTTCTTTTGCATAAAATAAGGGTCAATATCATTAAAAACCTCTAAATTGATATATTTGTAATAAATTTACTCTAAATTATATTTTTTTACCATAAAAATCCAAACGAGTACATTTGTAACAAATTTACTACAATACCACAAAGAACCACAAACTAGCACACTTGTAATAAATAGAGGGTAAAACTCCAAACTCAACTGTCACATGTCATCCAACTCAGTAATTTGATGCTAAAATTTAACAAAAATTAATGAACGGTAAATTTTTCACAAGTGAATTGGTTTGAGATTTTTGGTGGTTAAAATATTAATTTGAGATAAATTTATTACAGATGTATCAGTTTGAGACTTTTCATGTTATTAACCCTAAAAGTAAATATGAGCAATCATTGTGCAGTTTAATTTTTCGCATAATTTTGAGTCTCCTAAGTCCACTTGAGCTAAGAGGGCCATTCTCAAATTTGACCGGATGACACAGGCATCCTATACTTGTATCGGAAATTCCAGCAGATCAGCGGGAACTCCGCGCTTTACATGCATAGAGCGTTCTATCATTAGCCAAAGACACTTCCAATAGCAAAATTTGACATATAAGCTCAATAAAGTGGGCTCAGGTAAAGATGAAAATCGAAAGCCTAATTTACAGTACAAACTGAAGGCGTCCAAGTTGAGCAAATCCTTTCATTTTGTGAGCAACTGCCAGACTAGAGCTCAGACGGGAATAGGAAACAGGAAGCCCTCTAATCTTATGCAATGTAAGAGACTGAAAACGTTAAAAGGATATTCCCTTCCCTCGGATCAAGAATCTGTGCTCATAGCAGTTTTCCCACTCTCCTCGATGAGATGCTGCAGCGATACCGTGAGTCGGCACAGAACCCACTTCCAAAGTGCTGGTAGAGATGAGAAAAGTTAAATCTATTAATCATATAGCCCGGAGAAAATCATTCAGCTCATTTGAAGAGCTGCGCCATGTAGCAATGACTTCGTTCCCCAATTTTAGGTAGAAAATATACTCACCATTCAGCTTTGGTTAAATTACAGAAACGACTATTTGCATGCGGCCCGATCAGCGGCTCAACCAGAAAATGGCATGAAATATACTCTGCCCCCTTTGTGTCTTTTCAACTCAAGGGGCCGAAAATGCAGATACTGATGAACCGGGTCAAGTTAGGAGAGCTAAAACGACATGTCGCACCTCATTATAGGCAGGAAAGCCTGGCCCGAGTTCAAGCCAACCTGATATGAGCAGAAGCCGAAGGAAGTCATGGATTTGGTCAAGATCAAAGGCGGTCAACTCCATTTCATCTTGGCAAGCTTTCTAACCTACGATGTAGCACCACATGTCGGTGGGAACAATGTATATTATTTTAGTTTCTAGATCCAATCTAATTGGGGAGTAAAAACTGTGTACATGGTTGGGATGTCGGAGTGATTTTCGAAAATGCAAGGTTGTGGTGATATTTTAAGAAAATCTTCAAGGGTGCATTTGCTCCGGTAATTGATTGAGTAATTATTTTACATTTTCTGATAAATTCGGTTTATTTCATGTTGCCTGTAATAGATATTTTTAAATAAGAAATATTTTCGCTACAATATTCTTATTAAACATAACTTTAAGATGAAATATTCTTTTTCAAGGTTAATGCGATTATTTATCAAGGGAAAGACTTTTTGCAGGCTTCCCCATATATTCTTTGCCACTTACATGTTTCTGATTTGTCGATTCCTTTTGTTTGTTCCTTACCTTCCTCCTCCGTCTCTTTTCGACCTGGATATTCTGTTGCTCCTGCTGGCCTCAAATCAAGCCTCTTCCAAGCATATTAATCGAACATTGCCGAAGATTTTAGTTTTAATAAATATATTTATCGACACCTTTCGATGCCCATCTCGTAGTTTTCATACGTGTCCCGATGGTGATGTTTCGCAGCCGTAGCGGATATTAACCTCTGTTTCAATAACTCGAGAATATATCTTCGTAACGTAGGGTACGGTCGATTCACTGAGACTCACTCATGTGGTTGTTCTGCATCGCCTTTTGCCAAGAGCTTCAAATTGTTCTTTCGATTGTTGTCTGTTCTTAGAACTCAGGTTTTCTCTCTACTATTGTCTAGCTGCGTATCCTACGTCACATGGTTTCTCCAAATTGATAGCTTTTCTGTTTGTCTTGTGCTTCATACCGCTTGCTCACAACCTGTTAGACGGAATGCCCGAGTCAATCGTAGATAGTTCCTGTTTCATTCTGTTTACAAACGTTTTGATGTCCAAATTGAAGTTGGGTTGGTTGTGTCTCACTGTGGTTTCCTGTATATAGTTGATTGAAATGCGAAGAAATTTGCGCCTATAGGTATACTCTGTTGCTCGCTGCTTATGGGTGCTTGAATATGTCAAATGCTGGTCATGTCCATTGGTTTGCTCTTCTGGTGTGCGTTTGCTGCGTCAACTGATGTTGAGCTTGCTTTGGAAAATGTACATGGCATAACTCGTCTAAGTTGCTTGAGATGAGAAGTTCTGGTTCGGATGGTGGATATATGATGTGTTATACATAGTCCTTGAGGTGCACACAAACATGTATAGTTAGATGGACATGTATAATGCTTTGTGGATATTGATATTTAATCAAGATGTCATTGTTTCAAGCCTTAAACATAACAATGGTGCTTGCTCGTTGCTTTTGTTCATTTGTGGAATGTGAGGATTTTGATCTCATTATGAAAGTGTTTTAGTCATGTGAACATATAGAGAGATGCTGCATTGATGTTGCATTCGCTTTCCATCAAATTGGGTCGTTTCAAGGCTTGAAACAAAAATATTTGATAGGATGATTTGAGTCAAATAAAATCGGTAGCTGTTTGGTATTACTAATTGTTACTTGGACGACCTCTGCAGAATGTATATCCATGGAAGAAAGTGACGCTTTGGATTCATATTGATTTCATGTTGGATTATCACATTCTTATGCTCGAAGTGGGCTTTAGATGTCCTAGGAGCTTGTTGTCCGTATGTATTTGTGCAGTGAATGAGGATTTTGTGTTTTTTGTTGAATCTATTTCATGGCTCAATAGATAATTTGATAAGCCAATGATTTTTTTCCATGTTCCATTATCTCATTTGGATGATAAACTTGTATTTTCGGTTGGTGGGGTCTTCGTTCTATTGAAGTAGCTACTGGCGCTTCTTGTTGGGTCTCCTACCATAATGTGACTGTAAATCAATTTTCCAAGAGCTGCCCTAAAACAAATCCATCCTTCACATAGCTGAAATGGAGCAGCTAAAAGTTTTGGAAATGTCGTGTGTAAATAAGATAAAGCCAGAAACGTAAATAACATTCGCCTCACCAGAAGTCACCCACTTTAATATCGATCAGCTTTTCATTCAGAGATGCTAATTTACTAGCAAATTGCTTGAAAACAGCAACCTGCAAATGCAATAAGAAACCAAGCTCTGAATTCTGAACATGTATCCCGTGTCTTCGTCAAGAAACAACATATCCTAGAAGTAAAGTGATGCATTGGACAATCAATTGCTCGAAGCATAAGCAGTTAAATCACTTGAAACTCAGAGAAATTGCCCATCCGTTGCAAGAATTTTATGATTATCAAAAGTGAAAGACCGCTTAAGGCAAAGAGAGAACTTTTTAATGTAGCATGCATAGAAAATACCAATTCTATCAATTCACAGCAAATGCGATAAGTTTTGAATAATCATAAGATTGGAAGATTCTAATGCGGTTGGGTAGCTGTACTTGATCAACACCTATTATTCTGAGTGAATGCTCTAATAGTAAATAGGTTGGATTTGCTTGTCAAAGACATATAGGGCTGCTTCTTGGAAGAGGTCTTCCATCGGCAAACTTACTTTAAAAAATAAGCCCAAGCACGCACACCACCGACTATTCCAAATAATTTCTTCATTGAAGTGATGATGATATTATGGCGAATAACTAGAAGAAAATGTCCGAATTTCAAATGACCATTCCTACGGTTGTAATTGAGTGAAATTACCATGAATGCACAAAAAAGAAAAGAGCAATATGATGTAATGTCTCTCTTTATATCTTGTAGTCAATAAATTATTCTCTTTTTAATCTTATAACAAATCCTTTTCATCCATTGCGCTTCTTCCTCCAATAACTATTTAGAGAAATGCAAAGGTGAATAAATGGACCACATAAAAATTGGACCCGAAAAGAAGAAGGTTGAAATTGACATCTATCTACCATCACAAGCATAGAAATGACACAGAGCATAACATGCAATTTTACGAGCGAAAAAACCAACAATAAGCATAACCTCAAACAAGTCTTATTCTAGCTAGACAATTTTCACAAACTTAGGTTCCAGGCAAGACAACCTATGATGCTTATCAGTGCCAATCTTATTTTGAGACCAAGGTAACTCTGAAAACTATGCTTGACAGAGAACTCGATAAAGTTGATAACATTAAACATTGAGAATTAGATGACAGCAAGATTGGTTGATTAATTTGACAGAATTACGACCTTCCTCCGTGCTTCATTAGAGAAACTACACAAAAAATTTAAACGGGAGCAAAATTCAAAACTTAGATTACAGAGCAAGCAGAGAGATCTTGTATTCCCAACAGACCAACTGTTAATCCTCTTAAAGCAGGGATTTTATCATGTATTACTAACCAAGAATGAATTGAAGCCAAATCTTGGCACATTAGGGGAGCACCACACAAGTTTGTGCCAGTCAACATCAGCATTCTGACAATTTCCCCAGCAACAAAAGAGTCAAAGCAACTATTTAAAGATTCTGTGCGTACAATCTTGTCTGCAGCTGAGGAATTAGAAAAAACCACACCACAAACTGCAGTCTGGATGAAGACCCAACTCTTCAGACCTAGCAGCAAGCCACTTCCAATGAGAGTTACGAGTTGCAGCAGATCCTTTGGCCTGCAGAGGAAGAGAAGAATCATAAGATATTCTCCTTGAGAAATAATTCCGGCAAGATCCCAGCAAGATGCCACGAGTCATACCAAAGAGAAATATTATCTCCATTACCCACTATATAAATGATATCGCGTTCCAAAATTTTCCCAACTCTTCCAACCATTTCTTTACTTTCTCGGGCAACAAAAAGAGTTGACACTAATAGATAACCAGACTATCAATAACAGATTTAACAGTCCAATCTTTAAACCTTGTTGTAAATTGATGATTTTATGAGAGGCTTATAATCATTGTCTAAAAGTCTTCCAGACCATAAAAAATTACTAGAAGAAAGAACCAAACAAGAACATAGGGTTGGCTGATTGGTCATGCTGTTTGATTTGATTGCTGCATGTTAAGACAAATGCATTTGTTAAAAGCTTAACCTGACACGAGGGTATATCTAACGTATAACTTAGCACGCCCCTTGTGTAGAACTGATCCCTTGCGCACGACAGAATGTGGACATAATCATGTCAATGAGATAACTAGGTAAATGATGACGAACAACATAACAGACGAGAATGCAGACAATATGCTAATTGTTCAGAAGAGATTCTTTCTAGATTCTGAATGTACCCATGATCATTACCCGTGTCTTTCAAACAGCCTGTCAAAAGAAATAGCAGATAAAAATCTACCCACCCTTTAAACTTTGTTGACCAGCAACCGCAGGGCATGCATCTTTGATTCCATGAAGAAGAATATGAATAATTATCAGAATGAACAATGGACAAAGATTTCATCGAGTGCTACCCAGGATGCAAAACGCCTTCATTTGTGTCTGTACTCAAACCGACTAATCCATTCCTGAATCTTGGATGGTAGTAAAATGCTAGAATGGAAGGGTTGAGGCGCAGTAAATCTGTTTCCCCCATAAATCTCGATGTGCACCACAGTATGCTCAGAAATGAGAGGATTGCGTGTGGAATAAGTGCTTTGTATCAGTACATGCGGACAGAAAGTTAATTCCGAGTTCCTTCCTCTTCTGGTGAATGCTGCAAAAGTAATTTTCACATCTCAGAGTCAGAGATATAAGGGAAACTAGTCAGGTACATTCCACAACTTAGTAAATGTATTTGAATGGAGTTTCCAGACTAAAACAGGAAAGAGGATTTAAAGCACCTAACTGCCATTGACATGACATGAACTTGCTCTATCCATCTGAAGTACTGAGCTACACTTTTTTGATGTGATGCAACTTTCAAACATTTTCAAACTTATCTTTGCTATCTATTTATCAAATTAATTATGTCCACACTTTACATTAATCTAGTGGATTGAAACACCAGGGGAAAAACAGACACTTATTGAACAGGGGAAGAGAACATATATACATACCTCTATCCCCATGAGTAATTTGAGAACCAACTATCATGGAAAGTTTCCAAAAAAAGTCAACATCTTAACAAGAAAGCCTGCAGTCGCATGTCCCTTCATCTCTACAATGAGGAGCGACTCACATCCAGGGTCCCCCCTTCAGCATCTTCTCCTAGACTTAATACTAGAGAGGCGATGGTGAAGGAAGGGTACACGGACCTTTCCATAGGTCGCCAGGTCCTACCAACAACCTTCACTGATGTAAGTCCAATAAAATCTGCAAGGTAAACAAGATTGAGAGAATCTTGGAGGATGAGACTGAGCATAGTGAGAACAAAAGAATTGGATGAGTGCAGAAAACTGCTATAATGCAAAAATAAGCTGAGAATTCAAATTCAAAAGCAAGAGAACATTAATAGCATCCCAGATTTATGATCTTTTTGCTGGATTGATGAATTCATGTAAAGCATTTAAATGGATAGGGGAACTGATGCCAAATCTGTGAAGAGAAGTGACTACGAGTAGAAGAGAAGAATAGTAGTAAATGGGAAGATCATACTTGATTTTAATGAAAAATATTGAGGTATAGAAATCTTCATGAGATCCATGTACGAACGAGAGTTTATTGTTATTCTGATGGACTTGACAAATTTTATCTACAAAGGCACAAACCAAAGGAGGGTGTACGAGGGAATGTGCCAACCCTTCAGGAGAGATCCTGTTCTAAATTCCAATGAATACTCCATAACCATAAAATCTGAACTGACAGCAAGAAGAATAAAGAAAGCAGTTGAAGATCATCACCTGGCCCATACAAATTTAAGTATTCAATATCGTTGCGAAAAAACAAGCCACCAAACACAATAATAAACAAAATTAATAAATCAAACACCGGACACTACAACCACCCAAGTTACTCAAATACTCTTAATGTTACCCAGCCTCCAAATACACCAATAACTCGCACAATAATCAGCCCTCACAGTCTCTTGCAAAGCAATCTCTCAATCTCACAATAGAATTCACAAATCTTATCAGAAAATTTATTGGCTCCGAAACACTCATAATTTAATTGACAAACATGCTGCCACACAATATGTGAATCAGTGAAATTGATGCTCTTGGACTAGTGTGAAGTAAAGGACTGAGAAGAACTGTAAAACATGGACAGATAATTGAATTATCACACTTACTCATACAAACGGATAGTAAGGCTAGCCTTTTTTTTTTTTTTTGGTAAAAGGTAATAATATAAAGGGAAAATGTCACAAATGGTCTCTATATTTTTACTTAATGTGCAATTTCGTCCTTGAACTTTTAATTTTCTCAATTTGATCCATGAACTATTGATAAATGTCCGATCTAGTCCCTGAACTTTCGATCGGCTCAATTTGATCCCTGAACTATTGATAAATGTCCGATCTAGTCCTTCGTTACTGTTTTTTTTTTTTTTTTTTTTTTTTTTTTGCTTCTTCTCTCTTCCCTCCGCCGGCTTCGGCCGAGGGAAGCCGGCATCTGGCGAGGGTCGCCCTTGCCGGCGTTGGGCGAGGGGCTCCCTTGCAGATTTGGCGAGGGAGCCCCTCACCAGTGTCAGGCCGCCCTCGCCTGCATTCGGTGAGGACGGCCCTCGCCTAACGCCGGCGAGGGCGACCCTCGCCTGACGTCGGCGGAGGGAATAGAGAAGAAGCAAAAAAAAAAAAAAAGGAAAAATAGTAACGAAGGACTAGATCGGACATTTATCAATAGATCATGGACTAAATTGAGCCGATCGAAAGTTCAGGGACTAGATCGGACATTTATCAATAGTTCATGGACCAAATTGAGCCGATCGAAAGTTCAAGGATGAAATTGCACATTAAGTAAAAGTACATGGACCATTTGTGACATTTTCCCTAATATAAAAAGGAAATGTCAAAAGTACAAAACGGCACCAAAAACTTACACTCAAGATGAATAAACATAATGAGTGGAAGTATGCCATGATGTAAAACACAAGGCAACGCCTAAAAGAAGGCAAACAACAAACTAGAAAGGCACGGCATGAACAACCGGCAAAGAAACAAACACCTCAGCAAAGGAGGAGAGACGTCGGCTCCAGAGCACTAGAGCACTAGAGCACTAGCATTTCCTTGAAGCGTCGATTGAAACCGGGGTTGATTACGGGTCTCCCGAGAAGATAATGGGATCGATGCCCAACTTCTTTGCATCCTTTTGTTTCTGAAGCTATCCTCAACGTTTCTGAAGGTGCTAGCTCTATCCCTAACCACCTTAAGAAGATGGTTCTTCATAGCCAGGACAGTAAGGGGTTGTTCTATGAATAGGATGCTATTCCTATTTTTCCAAATAATGTGACAAAGAGCCCCAAGGGAAAAGCGAGCAATGCATTTAGAGAAGTCCTTACCCTTCAAGAAAGAGATGGCCCACCGGAGATTCTCTCCCCAAGACTTGTTCCACCGAGGCAGACTGCATCTCGCCGCTCAAAAGAAAGCAACATTGACCTTGACTGAGCAATCAAAAAACAAATGATTTATGGAATCAGGCAACCCATTGCAGAACGCGCAGGATCCCCTCTCTATTCTACCATGGCCCACCGGATAGTAAGGCCAGCTTGCTACTACTGGAAATGTGAAACTCAAACTGGGTCTCTCACCCACATTTGCTGTTCCCATGTCCATTGCTGTCGGAGCCCGTGACCCAACCTGTGGGCGGCACCGAGTACAGCTGGTGCTGGGCCGCCCCTGGCGGCACTGACGTCTTCATCCTCCAATCGTTGCTGAACGCCTCCGATCAAGCCTAATTGGGGCTCCAATCCTCGTTGAACGCGAGAAAAGACAATCTCTCGGAAATTCAGCTCGAAGTTCTGGAATGAGAACCGTCGAGTCCGATTCCGAGAAGTTCAAAACTTCCTTCAAGTCGATGACCAAATCCTGCCTATTTTGCTTGAGTCTCAAACCTGCACCAGCAGAAGCAAACAAAAACCGGGTCACGCGAAAAAGCAGAAGTCGAATCCTTAACAATGTGGGAAGATAGACTAACGAACCCAACAAAAATAAAGAAAAACAGAGTCCGAGGACGAATGGATTTACCCGAAAACTGATACAAGATCCAAACCCAAAGCAGAACATGAGTTTAAACACCCGGACATTCAGCAAAAGAGAAAAATTGCATGATTCATCGTTCATGAATCGTCTTCCCCCGCCCACGTGAAGCGCTAGAAGAAGGCACCCAGATACTGAAATCTACGGCTCGGTCGAGCTCCACTGGAGGCGAGCCTCTGATCCCGGCTTGTTGTCATCGCCACTTGTCCTTGTCGATGAGGGAAGGCTCTGGTCGTGTGTAGACGGAGAGATGCATCTCAAGGGCGCTGTCATAGGTGATTAAGGTGCAGACAACAAGTGGAAGGAGACGACGATGAAGCAGTATTTTTTACACCCCCAGTTAGGCCCAAAAGCTTCAGCTTGCCTAATCTGCTCAAATTATAAAACGCTGTTTAAGTTCATAATTCCTGGGTCTAAAATCCGAACCATTTTCAAAGAACCGGCTCAGATATTATACCATTTAATATAACTTCAGGAATTTCGCGAATGAGGTAACACTGGCAGCCGGTCAGTTTTGTGCATCACTCCTTAAGAATCCCACATTCTACCATGCAGAGTAGCTCCAGGGAGGGAGGGAGGCTATCCGAGGGCAATTCCCTCAGCTTCGGGCATCGTACGATCCATAAGGTTCGGAGAGAGGGAGGGAGACTGCTGGACAGTCTTTCCACATTCCCCATATCTGAGATATCGAGATGGAGTAGAGAGGAAGGGAGCGGAAGTAAAAGATCCTCCTCCTCTCCCACGCCTCCTGCGCTACCGTCGATCCCCAAATATTGAAGGGAGGTGAGGGGGGTAAGCCACTTCCTCACCGGCTGCTTCATATTCCTGCATCCCCATACCCCGAGTTCCTGTAGCTGGGACGACAATCCTCTATTGGGGAAGCGTGTAATACTCTCACATTCAGAAATTTTCAGATCTCAGAGACATGAAAGTCAATGGAACTCATTAGGTAATGATTTTATCTTCAGACATCCCAAAGACAAACTTTCAAGATGCCGGGTGGAAGAGAAGGAAAGCACTCCAGCTCTAGAGCAGGATAACCATCCAATATCGAGGAAGTGAGTTGAGATAGTGTGTAGGCACTGGGGTAAACTGCTCACATTCTTACAACCACTAATTTCAATCTCTTGAAGCGATTGAAAATGGTCAACATTTATCTTCGCAAGTGAGTCCACTCTCCTCCAATTCCAAATTGCAAGTCTCTTGAGGGTCGGGGGTAAAAATCTACCCTTGCTAAATGGCAGATAATTGCATCCGGAAATTGTTAATTCTTGTACACAATACATCATGTTACCATGGGTATGACTGCTGCTGCTTGCTTCATCTAGATGAACAATTAATCCTATGAGTAAAGATCTTAACACCTTGTAGTATATTGGTATGCCTATTTCGAGAAAGGACACGAGTTTTGGATAGTTATCGACTGTCATACTCTAAGAGAGGAGAGGGTATGCATCTTGTTTGGGAACTTCTCTAAATTGATGCAATTTGTCAATTTGATAGTCTCAAGGTTACTTAGCAGCTCTATATGTCCTTCTCCGGCCACAAAATATACGAATTCCAAATAATTGTTGATGACTAAACTCTTCAAACAAGCGAGATTCTGAATTACATCTTTGTTTTGCCGCAAGTGTATTAACTTTGTACACCTTACGATCTTCAATTTCTCAAGCTTGACCATCATCATCATGCATCACATAGATCATGACATCACCATCTCACTTATGCAAGCCTCGTGAACTCCGTCAAATTATCAAAATAAGAATAAGTTAATATCTAATTTAGTTTATGCAGACCATATCATTATATGATTGTCTAAATTTTATGACATGTCAAGTGTAATCGGTCTCTACTCTTATTTTCGATTTAACGGTCACGTGGTATCTCGATCAATAATGGTGCAACTCAATGAAGGGTGACAATCTTCATTGAGCTCAAAGCAAGCGTCTCTCTATCCTCGTCAGACCTAACTATAAACGCTGGCTTTTTCTCTCATACGGTTTTCGTTTTCGATTTTCCATATTTTTTCTTCCGTCAGAATTTAATATCTGTCATGCGTTGATGTAGAATGCCACATCATTGTTTTTATACGTAGTCTAATCTCAGGATCAACATGACTAAAAGGTATATACATATACATATACATATACATATACATATACATGTACATGTACATATACATATACATATACATATATGTATGTATGTATGTATGTGTGTGTTTGATTGGCCAAAAAAAAGTTAAAAAACTTTCATTGATTATTTGGCAATATTTATGTATATAACCTTTAAACTGTACTCATTCTAATAGTTGAAGAAACCCTTCCAAATTTCTCTTACGTATTGATTGCAAATCAACAAAAAAGTATTACGAAAAGATATTTTAAATACTGCACCAACACATATTTTTGCAAGATGGCAGCCATCCTATTAGTTTTTGATCTTGATATCCAATTCACAAATGGTTCTTCAAACTATCCCGAAGACAAGAAAGGACTTGTCTATTAGATCCATTACAAATAAACGGTTCCATCAAGCTACAGAGACAAGCCGACCACTCGTTCGTGTGTGCGATTATGGCAACCGGAATATATAACATCCAAAACCAATTGCTAAAAATGATCCTTACGCTGTAAAACCACAAAAATTGAGGAAGTTAAAAGAATAATAATATACATAATCTAATCATTTGCACAATACTAAACACCTATTGGAAACAAAACTTGATGCAAAGCCGACTTTTTATATAAACTTTAGATTTCATGCCTTGAACTAAGATTAACTTGTATAGTGTCATGCACAATTTCCAAAGAGATAATTATCAAAAAAAGTTCTATACTTATTGTACGGATGTTAATTCAGCCTTAAACCTTTTAATTTGATCAGATTATTTCTAAACATTCTGACAATTTGCCAATGTGATCATTTTAGCCAATTTTGATTAGAAATCTCTAGTGGGGATGTCTATCCTCTTACGTGACATAGTCAGCGTTAACATAGACAATTTTTTTAAATTTTTTTTAGAAAAAAATCTGAATTTTTTAATATTTTCTTATTTTCTTATTTTTTTGCATTGCAGGCCTTCGCCTAGTGGCTGTTGCCGACCACAATGAACAAAAGAAAGAAATGGAAAAAGCAAAGAAAATTTATAAAAAATTCAAATTTTTTTAATTGCAAAATTTGTTTTTATCAGTGCCAATCGTGTTATGTAGAATGGCTAGTATTCACATCAATTATTTTGGACCAAAATTGGCCAGAAGGATTAGATTGACAAATCGTCAAAAGGTTTAGAACTAAATTGATAACTTAAAGGATTAAGACTAAATTGGCAATCATACAATAGGTTTATATGGCATATGTGCATTATGTTTTTTGGCAAAATGTCACGCATAATTTGCATAATGAAAATGAAAATTTTAATTGAATTTAAGAACCAAAAATTTATAGGAATCTTTGCTAAGTGATGACTTCAAATATATAGGGATTATACACTTCACAATGACAAATGAAGATCCACTGCAGAAAAAGCAAGACATATTATATTGTAAATCGGCTCCATTCGTTTCCTTGAAAATATAGCGTTTCTGAAAAATATTTTCTAGAAAAATGTAATTATTTTCCGTATTAAGCTAAAACTTGAAAATGAAATGGAAAATATTTTCGTTGTTTGGTAAGGAAAATATTTTTCTCTATGCAATTTTTTTCAATAACTTTGTTTTTATTATTTTTAAAAATTGATTTTTTATTTTTTTAAAATAAATTTTTATTATCTTTTATTTTTTTTTTTTTTTTTTTTTCCTTTTCCTTTCCTTTCCTTTCTTTTTTGTCATCTTCTTCTTTGGCTAGTCGCTAGCCACAGCTATTATCAGAAACCAACCAAAGGCAAGTTTTTGCTAGCTTGTTGACCTTAGGCTAAACTAGAGGCTCACGCTTGCTGCTGGCTCACCAATTTGGTGAGTAGTGAGCCAGAGGTTCATGCTCACCGCTAGCTCGAAGATCTGGCGAGCGGCAAGCTCAAGCTTGCCACGGGCTCGCTAGAGATAGGCGAGCGTGAGGGCGAGCCAAGTGAGGCCCGAGGCTCGCTTGTGGCCGATCACCGGCCATAGCTGTGTCGATGACCAACTACAGAAGAAGGTGGAAAAAAATAAAAGGAAAAAGAAAAGAAAAGAGAAAAAAAATTAAAATTCATTTTTTTTTAAAAAAAAAAGAAGAAGAAGGAAGGGGGGCTAGTAGAGTATGAGACAATAGAGAGTGAGTAAGAAAAATGTTTTCCCTAACTTAAAAAGTGAAAAATATTTTGTCCTCTTTTATAAGACTTTTTTTCCTTCGTGGAAAATGTTTGCTATAACTAGTTCATTTTTTGTGAAATAAACACCGGAAAATCAAGAAAATGTTTTCCGAGAAATTGTTTTTCGCGAAAGGAACGAAGCTTTAGTCTCTCCGGGGAAATATGAGAAAAATCAACTTAATAAAAGATAATATTTATTCAAGTAAAATTGTATAATGTAGGGAGTAATATATGTTTTTGATTCTGGATAATTGTCCAAAAGATTTTAAACCTAATGTACGATGGTCAATTCAATCATAAATTTTTCGATTTTGCCAATTCAGTTCTAAATCTTTTATTAATTTGCAATTTTAGTCCTAAACCTTTTGACAACTTGTCAATATAATCATTCTAGCTAATTTTGGCTAGAAATCACCAACGTGGCAATTGCCATGTAGGACGGTCGGTGTCCATGACAAAGATTTTCGGCCAAAATTGGTCGTTACTGGGTTAGGTACAGGGATATGACATTGATGATTCAAGTTCTCCTTTCTTCTTTTCTTTTTCCCTCATATTCTCAGACTTTTTAAATGTGAAGCATGTATTGT
Source organism: Eucalyptus curtisii (assembly GCA_017140595.1). Classification (NCBI taxonomy): domain Eukaryota; kingdom Viridiplantae; phylum Streptophyta; class Magnoliopsida; order Myrtales; family Myrtaceae; genus Eucalyptus; species Eucalyptus curtisii. The sequence continues at coordinate 14,454,397 of CM029504.1, forward strand.
ATACTTACCTAGCCTAGAACTGCTGAATCAGGTTTGCAAAGGGAGGTCTTTGTATGGGTAATGATTTGTGGTATGAGCTCATAGGATGACGAGTTTTGTTCAATGGTTTGCTGTCGTCTATAGAGCATCAGTGAATGATATGAAGAAGAGGAAGGAGGAAGGAGGATTAAGATGAAAAATTGCAGAATTTGAAGGAAGATTATTGCTTATGGAAGATAAGCACCATAGGACAGGGAGAGGTTGAAATGTGTTGGTTTTGCTTATTGGTAAGTGCAGGGGTTGTCTTTTTCTTTGAGTTTAGAGAAAGTATAAAAAGGCTATATAAAGGTCGTGCGCAGGCAATCGAAAACTGGAGAAAGCTAGATCTCATGCGAACCTGCTCGCGAAAGTTGAAGAATTAAATGCTTGTGTTAATGGGATTTTATCATAAAGCGAGCATGCGTTATGAGCGAAATATGTATCTATCAGCACGTGAAGTCTGAGATGCTTTTAGCTTATCATATCAGTGAAATAATTAGTGTTGAAACGTATTAGGATACTGTTCTGATTCTTTAACTGGTGCACATCATTCCGTTTTTGGTGGTCTTACTTTTAGATTTGTATTAATCAATCCCATTTACCTTGTCGTGAACTCCATGAAATTAGGTTGGATCGAGATGATTCAGCTGTTGTTGGCTCATGTTAGAACATTTATTCGGCGTTCTTTGACCTGAAGGCTTTTGGAATCAAAATCAATAAGTCGGCCATGTATAGTTATGGCTGTAATTGATTGAAAATATTCATTGTCACGGTGGAATTCATTATCTAAACGGATGGAAGCATTGATTGTTGTTGACACCTCAATTTTTTATCGAAAAATCCAACGTGCAGTTATGCGTCTGGCGAGTTCGACACCAGCATTGACAGAGTTCTCACGAATGATTCGGTCAAGCTTAGAGATCACTCACTCTTCCTCCATAGCAGCTCCCAAAAAGCCCCGTCACCAGCTCTCCAGCTCGCCGGAGGATCTTCGCAGGATACCTCGGAGGTGAAGAAGAATTCAGAAGCGATTTCATCTTCCTCGCTGCTTTTCAATGGAATCAACAGTCCTCAGACTCAGTGAGTCAGGAACGGGCACAGTTGGATTCGGCACATTGAAACTTGGATTCTCACCACCAGCGTGGACGATCGAGACTCCTAATCTCCGAACATCTCAGTTTCTGATCAATTATTTCTTTGCTTGATCTCCAATTATCTGTCCGTCGAATTTTCCCTGGGAAGCACGCGATGCAGAGGAAATGATTAGGAAGAAGCTGAAACCGGAGGGAAAGTGGAGCCGTGAACAGGGGAGTCGCTCGCCATTATCCCCCGCAGCGATTGTGAGTTCAGGCGACCATGAAATCCGACAAACAGCTGCCGCACTTACAAATTTCAACCGTCAAATTTCAATGCTAAAGAAAATGTTGGAGAGAGGCCCATTAGAAAGTTAGAACAGCTCATAAGCCTGCCGTCTGAGAATGGCAAGATTCATAAACTACCTTTCCTACCAGTGGCAACAAAGCCTGTAAATAAAGCACTCCAATGCGAAAGCCGACCCGTATCTAAAATGTTGAATTTAGACATGGTTTACTCCGAAAATCAAGAAAGGACTTTGGTGAACGGGCATAAATATGTGTATTCTGTTCTTGCTTCTCCGTATCAAATCGGGTCACTTCTAAACACATGCAAATATGGAGGCAACTTTTCCAAACTCAAGTAGAAACTAATGCTTTCTCAATTAAGAATTACAGCAGATGCTTTGGCCTGCAGAGGAAGAGAAGAGTCATAAGTTATCCTCCTTGAGAAATGATCTGGCACGGCGCCACTCTTATTTTGAACCATTGACACGTGCTTTGATACCATGCTAGAAATGAACAAATAGGATGTGGACAATTTGTTGGAAAATGCGGGCAATTTGCTAATCCTTTGAAAGAGATTCTTTCTAGATTCTGATTATACCCCATGACCATTAGCCATGTCTTTCGAACATCCCGTCGAAAAATATAGCAGAAACAAATCTACCCACCCTTTAAACTTAGCCAACCAGCGACTGCAGGGCGACGTTTCTATGATTCCATGAAGCGGAACATGGATAGTTATTGAAACGGGCAAATATTTCATTGATTCGTATCTAGGATACGAAAAGCCTTCATTTATGTCTGTACTCAAACCAACTAAACCATTCTTTAATCTTGGATGGTGAGTAAAATGATGGGATGAGGCTTGAGGCACAATAATCCATTTCCTACATATATTTCGATGTACGGCAGAGTGTGCTCAGAAATGAAGATCACGTTTGTGGGAATATGTACATTGTATCTGTAAATGCCGACCAAAAGTCAATACAGAGTTTCTTCCACTTCTGGTGAATGCTGCAAAAAGCAATTTTTCCATATCAGAATTCTAGATATAAAAAAAGTAATCGGGTACTTTTCACGCTTAGTAAATGTGTTGAAGTTTCCAGTCTAAAACAGGAAAGACAATTCAAAGCACCCAATGGCCATTAACATGGCATGAGCTTGCTCTATCAATCTGAAGTTCTGAACTACAGTTTCTAGATGTGATGCGGCTTTCTAACATTTTCAAGCTTGTCTTTGCTATTTGGGTATCGTGTAAATTATGTCCAGACTCAGACTCATCTAGTGGATTGCACATCAAGGAAAAACAGGCACTTGTTGAATGGGAAGAGAGGAGATATGCATACCTATCCTCTTGAGAAATTCACGAACCACCTAATCGTGGAAAAGTTTCCACAAAAGTCAAGATCTTAACAAGAAAGGCTGCAGTGGCATGGTCGGATGTCCCCCTTAGCATCTTCCCTAGACTCAATATTGGTGAGGCAACGGTGAAGGAGGGCTATATAGACCTTTACATGGGTAACTGGGTCGTACCCACAAACTTCACCAATGGAATTCCAATGCGATCTGCAGGGGAAGCAAGATTGAGAGAATCTTGGTGAACGAGACAGAGCCAAACATTGACAAAAGAATGGGATGAGGGAATGCAACAAACAGCTAGAATGCAAACATTGAAAAAAGAGTGGTGTGTTGAAATCTGACGAAGCATTTCAAATGACAGGGGAACTGATGACGAATCTGAGTAGAGAAATGACTACGAGCAGAAGAGTTAAGGAGTAGGAGTTAGTAAATGGCAAGATCATACCCGAGTTTGATGATATGAATCGAGGCATGGAAGTCTTCTTGGGAGCAAATGCACGTCCTGATTCAAGGGGCGAGGATGACTTGGAAGAAGGCATTCAAACAATTCCAATGCCATCACCGCATGAACTGTAGAGGGATCATTGCACCTACCGCAATCACAGGTACTAAGCAGAGAATAGAAACGCGAAGCTGTAGCTGACAGGTATTCTGATGGAGTTGACAAATCTTATCTGCAAAGCAACGGAGGGTGAATGTTAGAATTTAACAACCCTTCAGAACGGATCCTGTTCTAAATTCCAATCATACTCCATAACCATAAACTCTCGTCCTTCAAAGTGACAGCAAGAAAGCAGTTGAAGATCATCACCTGATCGAAAAGAGAAAATGTGCATTTTAATTTTGGAAAATAACCACCCATTGCATCACTTCCTAGCCTGATGAACGATCTGGCACTTAAATCTCATCGTCATAGGCTCGACAAAAAGAGAAAAAGAGACGACAAGTCCCACCCACACACCAATTAATCTGCCTTGGTAGATTTATACTTGTCCCAGCAATTCACAACATGAGTACGGGATTCAAGAAGAATAGGGTTTGGTTTTCTTCGCCGTTACGGATATTTGATTGCAGCACGTCTCTTTGATTTTTGAGGAATAAATGAAAAACTAAATCGAGGGGAAATTATGCCAATCCTCTATGCATCAGCAAGATTTGTAAAGTGGGATGGATGGGAGTCTGGGGGAAAGGGAAGAGCCGAAAATGCCGAAAGAGAAGAGGCCATGTTTTGTGTAAAGTGAAGAGTATTATTGTCTGTTTAGATTAAATGGTTGTGGCAGCAGTTATTTTAGCCGTGGAATTAGCCTTGGCCTATATACACAAAATTTTTGGGTCCAAAAAGCCCTTTTATTTAATCGACTTAGATTTAAAAGTCGATTCAAAGTACCTGGATGTGACTTGCGGGATTTCACGGATGAGGTGCCAATAGCAGCCGGTTAGTGTCGAGCATCGCTCCTTGAGAATCCTACATCTTTCAATCCAGAGTTCTCCTAGGGTGGGAGGGAGGCCATCTTGGGGCAATTCCCTCAGCTTCGGGCAATCATAGATCAATAAGGTCTGAAGAGAGGGAGGGAGTTTGCTGGACAGTCTTTCCACGTTCAGCATATCTTTAATTTCGAGATGAAGCAGAGAAGGAGGGAGCGGAAGCAGAAGATCCTTCTCCTCCCCCACTCCTCCAACGCTACCGTCGATCCTGAGATATTGAAGTGAGGTGAGGGGGGTGAGCCACTCCCTTACTGGCTGTTTCATATTCCTGCATCCCCATATCCTAAGTGTATGTAGCTGGGATGGTAATCCTCCATGGGGAAAGCTTGTAATACTTTCACACCACGAAATTATTAGAACACGGAGATGTGTAAGTCGATGCAATTGATTAGGTAAGGATTTTATTTTTGGACACCAAGAAAACCACAAGCTCGAGATGCTGGGAGGAAGAGGAGGGAAGCACTGGAGCTCTAGAGCAGGACATCTGTCCAATACCAAGGAAGTGAGATGGGATAGCGTGTGCAAGCCCTGGGGTAAGCTTCTCAAATTCTTGCAATCCAAAATTTTGGTCACCTCAAGTGACAGAAGATGGTCTAGATTTATCTCCATGAGCGACTTCACTTCCTTGCAATTTCCAATAGTAAGTCTCCTAAGGGACACAAGTGAAAATCTACCCTCGCCAAATGGAGAGGTTGGCAGAGAATCACATCCAAAGATCCTCAACTCTTGCAAACAAGGCATCATGCCACCGTGATTACCGTTGCTGTTGCTGCTTAGTTCATCCAATTGAATACTTAATTCTCTAGGTAAAAATTGCAACATCTTGCAATGGTTTAAATCTAATGACATCAATGATGTCGGTACACCTGTATCAGGGAAGGAAATGAGTTTTGGACATTTTTTAATGGCCAAGCCCTTAAGAGAGGAGAGGACGTGCATCTTGCTTGGGAGGGTCTCTAAATTGAAGCAATTCCTCAAATCGATAGTCTCAAGGTTGCCGGGCAGCTCTATATCTCCTTCTTTAGCCACAAAAGATATCAACCTGGGACAGCTATTGACAAGTAAGCTCTTCAGAGAAACGAGATTTCGAGTTACGTCTCTGTCTTGCCATAAGTGTATCAACTTTTCACAACTACTAATCTCCAACTTCTCCAGCTTGATCAAGGAGCTTGTAAACCCATGATTTAAGCAAGTCAATTCAGCAACATCTTCTATGACAAGAGCAGTCAAAGATGTCAGGTTAACCAAACATTTTAGCAATCTTTCATTACAACTTCCAAAGTATAATTCATTGAGGGATGGAAGGCTAATGATAGAGGACGAGGTATCCATATGCAAACATGACTTAATTTTGAGTTTTATAAGGGAACTTAGTTGACTAGGCAATTTTCCGATCAACAGAGGACAATCCCGAATGATGAGATGCTCAAGACGAGGGAAGAAAACTTCTACTTCGGTACCAATGCAATGAGACCAGTCCTCCCATAAAGGCATGTCCTCGAATTTTAATGTTATTAAGGACGGAAAAGGACTTTTAGTTCCATAAAATTTAGGCCCTACGGTGCATATTGCATTTAAACCTTTGATGTACACTTCTTTTAGTGAAGATAGTTGCCCAAGTGATGGTAATGCCTTGGCCCTACGACAGTCACGTAAATACAAATGAACTATGTTAACATATGAGGGACTTCCTAACCATGATGGGAATTCTAGGCCACTGTAGTAGGATATTGTGAGACTTTTGAGGTTTTGGTGAGGGTGAAGAAAGTCGAGGACCTTTGCTTCAAGCTCTTCATTCCAGAAATTTTCAAAATCTTCACTCCATTGCATGGTCAACTGGCATATTCCCTCCTTCTTGGGTAAGTTAGCATCCTTGGCATCTTCGGCTTCTCGAACCTTATGCAAATTAGAGATACACAATTCCCCTCCAAGGTTCTTCAGGTTTTTTAACTCCTTCAACCTCGACCCATTTTCTGTTCCCACTACAAACTTAGACAACATCTCAAGACCAACCAAATTACCTATATACAACGGCATTGCTCTTAGGCTCCAAGTGTTGGTGATGTCAAGAAATCTTAAATTGACGAGTTTCTCCATACTATTAGGTAATTCAATAAGGTATTGACAGCTGCGCAACATCAAAGCCTCTAGGTTGTATAATGTGACAATTGACTTTGGAAGCCTTTCAATATCAGTGAATGATAGATTGAGATGCCTTAGGTGCATTAGTTTGTCGATGCAATCCGGTACCTCTCTAATGTTATAGTGACTTAATGACAGCACCCTCAAGTACTTCAATCCCGACAACAAGTCACATAGCACTTTCTGGGACACAAAGGAAGTACAATATTGCTTCTCTAATGATATGAAGCTCCTAAGTCCCTCCATTCCATGATATATCTTCAATCTTTCCGACACAACAAGATTGCTGGGAATGAATGAGGCGTGACGAGCTAAAGATGAATTGTTTTGGTCACCCTCAAACTCCAACTCCCCTAAGCTAAAATAGGTTACACCCGCAACTAGCTTTGCCAAGTCATTCACAAGATCATGCATCAAGAATCGTGATCCATTGCTGCTTGACTTTTGAAATAATGATCTAGATACTAGCTCATTGAAATAATCCAAACCTTCATTCCAACAGTTCTTTCCTTCTTTTGCCTTCACCAAGCCTTCTGCAATCCACCAGTGAATCAACTCATCCCGTTTGATTTCATAATCCTTGGGAAATATAGCACAGTAAGCGAAACATCTTCTCAGCTTGGAAGGGAGATTAAGATAGCTAAGTTTCAAAGCTGGAAGGATCTCATTTCTTTCTTTTGGTAGGTCCCAAATTTTGGTGTTCAATATAGTTCTCCATTTATGGGGACTAACTTCAGTGCGTAATATCCCAGCTAATGTCTTCACGGCTAATGGCAATCCTTTGCATTTTTCCACTATCTTCTGACCTAATTCATGAAGATCAGGATGACGATCGAAATTTCTAACTCCTAGAGCATGAAATGTGAACAAAGTCATAGAAGCATCTAGTGACAACTCTTTAAGAATTTTCGGGGGAGCACCAGCTATTGAAGCAACATGGAGGTTACGAGTCGTGATGATGATCTTGCTTTCCTTTGCTCCCGATTGAAGAGGCTTCAAGAGGGTAGTCCACTTTCCATATTTCTCGTTCCAAACATCATCTAACACGACAAGAAACTTCTTCCCAAAAAGGTTGTCCTTGAGCTTATCTTGAAGCCAATTCAGGTCCTTACATTCACAAGATGAATGGTCATTGGTTGCCTCAAAGATTCTCTTTGTAACAGCAAGCACATCGAACTCATCGGAAACACAAACCCATGCTTTCACGTCAAAATAGTTGGTGACTCTAGCATCATTGTAGACTTGTTGGGCTAGAGCTGTCTTCCCAACACCCCCCATCCCTACTATGGGAATCACATTTATATCCGCATACGTTCTATCATGTTCTTCTGTGATTAGTAATCTAACGATCTCCATTTTTTCTACCTCCCTACTAACGAAACAAGGCTCGGGCAAATGTGTAGTGGGTAGGGGCTTATCCAATGGGCCGTGTGCTGATCGCTGCCCATGATTTTCTCTCAGGCTAAGACTATCTTTCCGAGTTATGATATCCCGTAATCTGTCATCCATTTCTTCTATATTGGATCTCATTTTGTGGTCAAGCGTAAACGCTCTTGGGCTCAATCTGAAGCAACAACTCGGAAGAAGGGAACTCACCTTTTTAGTGCCGGGTTCTGCCTTAAACTTGCTTTCAACGGATTTTGTGGCGAACTCATCAAGCAAGTCTTCCATGTCATAGGCCAAGTTCCTAAGATCTTCAAGCCATGACTTCACTCCGAGATGTCCGCTCAGTTGCCTGTCCTCTGCATCATCCAGCACCTCGTGGATTTCGATCAGCATCTTTTCCCATTTCTTCAACCGTGTATCAATCCCCTCGCGCCGTGCAAAGTTGAGCAGATTGTGAGAGGCCAACCTATCAAACAGCACCTGAAGAAAGGCACCAAGAAAGAGTTCTGCGATGGGCATGGCTTGGTTCTGACTGTAAAAGGATTGAAGAAGAGTGCCTAGATGGTTTGAGGCAAAGTGTACTGATGCATAATAAAAGGTGTGAACAAGAGACAGTTATTATGCCCGGGAGAACAACATCAAATGATGGTGTGAATCGAAGACTTTTAAGTTCTGAAGTATTCTAGTTAGATCGAGATGGCTTTTGTCTTGATGTGCATCGCTTAAATCCGATCACGATGAAAAGTGGACTTTGAGGCAACAATCCGTGTAATTTGATTGGTCCAAATATAAATTGTTGCATCTACCTAATATGCGTAGAAATGAATTCGAACCTTTAATAAAGGTTGACACACGTGAGTCTTACAAGGTTTGACAACCCAAATCCAATTTAATATGTGTACTAGATCTCACTAAATAATTGCTCATATCCAATATATGGTGATAGAGGGTCCGAGTAAATTTTTCCAATGTTAGCAAGCATCTTGGGGTACTTGCTAAGCATATGTAATTTCAAAATAAATTTTTAAGTATTAATTCCACATAACATGAGAACTCAATGCATTGGAAAGTGCAAAATCACCCAAATTGATTGCTTAACAAGTGTTCAAAAGCACTTGCTTGTAACAAAATCTTTTTCAAATGATGGCCAGAGAAATTGTTACTTTGTCCTCATTTCTGTCGTTGCTGCAGATACTTGCTCTCTCAAGGATACATTATCGGATAACATTAGGGGGGGAAATGAGTGGCTGTAGATCGAATCAAAATTGCAAATCCTCAAGCTTCATTTTGTAGGAAAAGAGGCGAGATTTTTTTCCATTACTTTAACTGTCGGTCAAAGTCCACTAATTAGTCCCCAACTAAAATTCCCAACTCCGAGCGTTTGACCCTTTGTCACTCAGGACAAAACTGAAGCGGAGGCCGTCCTTCATCCCGGCAATCTCACACGAGGGCCCGCAACTCTCAAGCATCATCAATGAAAAAGGTGATCGCAAGTTAGCCATTGATGCTACGCTTTGGCCTCTCGCACCTTGTCCTCGGTAGATTCAGCCCTTGGTCTCTGCTCTACTATGCTTCAGGAAAGGCCAGGATTGAGAGTAACCTGGTCGTCGCGTTTCTCCAACAAACAGTATTTATTAAATCGGAGAATTTTCTCAATGTTTCAAACTTCTTTTAATTGTTGCATATGATCCTATTGTTTAGAGGTCCATGTATAGTATGTTGTATCCTTTGTGTATCATGCTAGTTGACTGTTCTAATAATATCTAGCTTAGTTATCTCTTAAACGGAGAGCGCTAGCTGATATCATTGATAATGCTCTAACAAATCAACTCACCGTCGTAACTACTGATCAATTTGATACTCTATTTCATATTTTCCATAGCTCAAGTAGTCTAGATGCGAACATAATTATCGTGTTCCAAACATTAGAAAGCACATAGCAAGATCCATCATCATTCAAACACGAAATTGAACATGAGAAAATTCAAATTTTCACTTCCATCAAATGCTATTTTATTGAACATTAGGTTATTAAGACAACCAAATACAACCATAGAAGTAAGGCAGTTTACATAGTGAGTTCAGGAAGGTGGCTTAGGTGGTCGCCCATTAAAATTGTGTTACTTAAATGATCATTTGAAAATTTGTGGCCCCAAAATGAGTATTTTACAATAATCATGACAATGATACTATTCTTGTCAAGATATTTTGTATGAACTTTTTAAGATCATTTTGGTCTTTTCATGTCTTACATATTCACCTCTTTTTTTTTGTTCTTTTTTTTGAACACGAATAAGGTCGATAGTCCACTACGTGTCCTTCGAGGACAATAACGTATGTATCTCCTTTTGCTATTTGTTTTTCGAATGCGATACTAATATCGCAAATCATTTGCACTTAAAAATGTAACACATTCTGCATTGCCATGCGACATTTAACTAGATAAACTTTTTTGAACTTAGAACCATCTTCATTTTTTCATGTCTCCCCATGTCTATCTGGTGTTTTATTCGGACATTAAGGGCATATTTAGTAACCATTCTATTTCTAAAAATAATTTTTGCTCGGAAATGATTTTTTTATTTTGTTTTTGAGAATAATTTCTGAATTTTTTAAAGCGTTTGGTAGCTATCCAAAATTTTTATTCCAAAATAGAAATGCAATTGATAAGATTTTTTATTTTTTGCTTTTAATTTTTAATACTTTTATTAAAATTTTCTTTTCTTCTAATTTTTTTTTTTCTTCTTTTCTCTTCTTCTTCCTCCTTCTTTCTAGCCAGTCGTCGGCTATGCCCGCGGCCAATGATTGGCTGGGCGAGGTCAGACAAGCTCACTGAAGGCTCACCTGGCCACCACGAGCCTCGCGAAGGCTTGGTGAGGCCCAGCCTCTTGCCGGCTAGCAAGGTCAAGCCTCGACATGGCTGGGTGAGGCTCGGGTTGACAAGTCTTATCGTGGCTCGGCATCGCCGACCATGGCCAAGGCCAATGACTAGCTAAAAGGAAGAAAAATAAAAGGAAAGAGAAGAAAAGAGAAGAGAAAAGAAAAAAAAAGTAGACTTGATTATAGGAATTGTTTCGAGAAAAATAAGTAAATTTTTTATATTTCTTGATTTTGATCCAAATCTATTCTTGGGAAAAAAAACGAATTTTCGTTTTTGAGAACAAAAAATTTACCAAACTGATTTTTATTATTTTTTTGCTTCCGGGAGCAACAAAATAGAATTAGTTGTTTTTGGGGGTATTACCCAACAAGCCATAAGCATGAAAGGCTTTATACTGAGGTGCCCCCCCCCCCCCCCCCCAAATCCACTGCAGGTAATGTCTCCTTGTCCTTTTTAAAAAAAAAAAAAAAAAAAACTCAAACTATGCCCATTATATATATATATATATATATATATATATCATGAACTTTTGTTAAGATATTAAAAATCCCAAACTATATCATCATGATGCATTTATCTTAATTTTTTCTTGCATGTGACATATTTACTTTCCATCAAGGTGTCGTCAAATGATTTTTTAGTGAAAATAATATCTTGTTTATTTCATTTGACTCACATGGGCGTCATATTAAATATTGTTCGTTTTCTGACTTCTTTGGAGACAAAATTTTAATGATTTTCATTGAAAAAACTTTGATGTGTGTATCACGCCAATACAAATTTGGACTCATTGTCATCTCACGAATCAAGCTAAAATTGAGGCGTGGCTTAGTAATGTCCCCTCCTCCTTTTGTCGTTTTTCGAAAGTAGCAGCCAAAAAGGAGGCGTGTTACCCACGCTGTTCTAATAACCACGGTTTTTTTCCAGTCAAAATAACCCCACTTCTGATTGGAAATAGTTGGCAAAATGCTTCCGAAGTTGGAATTTCTTGTCAAAGACGTTGGCTGGTCCTTGGAAGGTTTTCATCGGCACACTTGCTTTCCATTAGATGATAGTAAGCACAAACATAAACGCCATCGCTGATTCCAAATTAAATTCTTCATTAAACGATGACAATATTATGACCAAGTATCAGAAGTAGAATTTCTAGCAGGTGCAACCGAGTTAAATTACTATCAATCAAAAGACAAAAGATTGACTAAAATGTTGTCAAGTCCCTCTTTGATACTTGCAGTCAATGAGTAGCTACCTTTTTGATCTTATAGCAACTCCCTTTCACCGATTGGAGTTCTTCCTCTAACTATATGTAAAAATGAGGACATAGAAATTGGACCTCATAAAGATTGGACCCCAAACAAGATATTGAAGTCGACATCTGTCTGCCATCACAAGCATAGAGCTGACATAGGGCAAAAGATGCAACTCTACATACCAAAAAACGACAATAAGCACAAGCCCAAACAAACCCTCCCTTAGCTGGATAGTTTTCACAGACTTAGATTCCAAGCAAGACACGGCCTATGATGCTTACCAATGCCAATCTTATCTTGAGACCAAGGCAACTCTCAAAACTATGCATAACAAAGAGCTTGATAATTTTGATTACACCAACATCCAAAGGACCACATGTATATGATACAAACTATTCATGGACTCAAGATATAGCAGATACAGTGGTTATAAACTCCAATGAACACTACTGAAAATCTCTCCCTAAGCAGCTTGTTTTATCCAACCACATTCGTAATCCCAAATCCTAGGAGTTCTATGAATCCAACAAAGCTGCAGCCCCTTGCTACATACTTGATTAGAGAAACTAAACTCAAAAAATAGATGAGAGCGAGATTCAATGCTTTTATTACAGAACAATCAGAGAGATCTAGTACTCCCAACACACCAACTGTAAATCCTCTCAAAAGTGGGGAATTTATCAGATATTACTGACAAAAAAAATGGCAGCTCTTGGCACATCAGGGAAGAATCACACAAGTTTGTGCCCGTCAACATTAGCACTCTTGCTTCTAACAATTTCCTTAGCAACGAAAGAGTTATAGCAACCATATGACAAAATGTGGACGTAATTATGTCAATGAGATAACTATGGAACAGGAGAACAAACAACATAAAAGGCAAGAAATTTTGGACCATTGCATGTGATTCGGTACAATGTTAGAAATGAAGTAGAAAGTGGACAATCTATTGGAAATTTAACAAAAAAAGTGAGAACGCAGACAATATGCTAATCCTTCAGAAAAGATTCATTCTAGATTCTGATTATACCCCATGATCATTACCAGTGTCTTTCAAACAGCCTGACAAAAGAAATAGCAGAAACAAATCTACCTACCCTTTTAACTTTGCCAACCAGCAACTTCAGGTCTATGCATCTTTGATTCCACGAAGCAGAATTTGAATAGTAATCAAAATAAACAATGGGAAAAGATTTCATTGAGTGCTATCTGGGACGCGAAACGCCTTCATTTGTGTCTGTACTCAAACCGACTAAACCATTCCTTAATCTTGGATGGTAAGTAAAATGCTGGAATGGAAGGGTTTGAGGCGCAATAAATCTGTTTCCCCCATAGATATCCATGTGCGTCACAGTATGCTTAGAAATGAGAAGATTGCGTGCGTGGGGATAAGTACTTTGTGTCAGTACCAAGTTCCTTCCACTTCCGGTGAATGCTGCAAAAGTAATTTTCACATATCAGAATCAGAGATGTAAGGGAGATTAGTTGGGTACACATTCCACAACTTAGTAAACGTGTTCAAATGGAGTTTCCAGACTAAAATAGGAAAGAGGATATAGAGCATCTTAACTCCCATTAACATGACATGAACTTGCTCTATCCATTCGAAGTTCTGAGCTACACTTTTTCAATGCGATGCAACTTTCAGACATTTTCAAACTCGTCTTTGCTATTTACTCATCATATAAATTATGTCCGTTACATCTAGTGGATTGCAACATCAGGGGAAAAACAGACGCTTAATGAACAGGGAAAGAGAACACATATACACACCTCTATTCCCCCATGAGTAATTTGAGAACCAACTCTAATCATAGCAAAGAGTTTCCACAAAAAGTCAAAGATGCTAAGAATAGCAGAGCCTGCAGTGGCATCTCCCCTTCGTCTCTACAATGAGGAGCAATCTCACATCCAAAGTCCCTCCCTTCAGCATCTTCTCCTCCTAGACTCGATACCGGGCGAGGCTACGGTGAAGGAAGGGTTTATAGACTATGCCCCATGAAACATTGCAGCAAACACCATGTCCTACAAACAAGGTTAGAAACAATTAATCCACTATAGAATTCAACGGAAACTATAAAAAATAAGGACAAAAATTAGAGAAACCGTCGCTTGTTCAGGCTACTGAGATCAATCTACAAGCCGCGTTTAACTGCCTACTGTGTTCGCAACTGAGACCTTCTTGTTATTGAAATAAGCTCGTCGACAATTCAAATGCATCGATTTCTTCATTGTTTAAGGATGTTTATTGATCGGTTCTTGATGTATAGGCGTTCCTTAAGTCCTGTTGTCTTGCATTAAGAATGAATCTAGGAGCTATGCACTTCGATACATTTCTACCTTGGTTTAGATCTAAGTTCAGTTTTCTTGCAACATAAATTTGATTTTGAGTATTGCTAGATTAGGATAAGAATCTCTTGTATGGAACTGAATTGAATCTAACGTGTTTTTGCTAAGTTCACATGTTATATTTATGGGAATCACACTTAGATCGCCCCCCACAGTCAGCGAGGGCTCACAAGCTTTTGTTAGCCACAATGGGAAAAAAAAAACAAAAGAAAATTTATTAAAAAAATTTCCAATTTTTTTAAAATTTATCTGTATTAGTGTCTGCCTTGTCCTGTGGAATAGTTAGTGTCCACATTAAAAATTTCCAAGCAAAAGTGATCCAAATTGGTTAAATTGAAAGGTTTATGACTAAATTGATATTTGTACAGTACATTTAGTTGGTATTTGTACAATATATTTATAACTTTTTTTGGTAAAATGTCACACACAATTTCCAAAAGGAAAATGAAAATTGTCATTGAATTTAAGTACTAAAAAGCTATAGCAAACTATTGCTTGCTATGTGACGACTTCAAATGTATAGGGTAGTATACTTCACAATGACAAATAAAGAATCATAGCCTAGAAAGAGAGACAAAATATTTCGTAAATCTTAGTTTCTATAGGGAAATATGAGAAGACTCAACAAAACATAAATGAAAATATTTATTCAAGTAAAATTCCATAATGTAGGAAGTAGTATACAATTCTAATTCAAATAATTGTCTAGAAAATCTTAAACTTATAGCGGCCAATTCGGTTCTAAATTTTTCAATTTTGTCAATTTAATTCTAAATCTTTTAATAACTTGCCAATGTAATTCTTTCGGCTAATCTTGGTTGGAAATCGCTAATGCGGCGGTCGTGTCATGTAGGATGGCCAGCGCTCACGTCAGAAATTTTCGACCAACATTGGTCATTGCTAGGTTAAGCACAAGTATATGATATTGATTATTCGAGTTCTCCTTTCTTTGTTTTATTTTCTCCCATTTTCTCAAATTTATTAATTGTGAAGCATGTATATTGTATACTTACCTAGTCTAGAACTGCCGAATCAGGTTTGCAAAGGGAGGTCTTTGTATAGGGCATGGGCTCATGGGGATGACAAGTTTTGTTCAATGGTTTGCTGTCGTCTATGACATCAGGGAACGAAATAAATGTGTTGTAGAAGGAAGGAGGATTACGATGAAAAACTGCAGAATTTGAAAATAAGATTATTGCTTATGGAAGAAGGGCATCTTAGGACAGGGATAGGTCGAAATGATCGTCTTGGTCATCCAATTGTGTAGTGGCCGTCTTTTTCTTTGAGTTTAGAGAAAGTATAAAAAGGCTATATAAAGGTCACGTGCAGGCAATCGAAAACTGGAGAAAGCTAGTACTCGTGCGGACTTGCCCGTGGAAGTTGACTTGGGATTTTATCATAAAGTCAAAAACACTTTTGCTTATCATATCAGTGAAATAATTAGTGGGGAAATGGAATTTGACATTTTTTTTTGGTTGTGTAACCTGTGTACATCATTCCGTTTTGGTAGCTTTACTTTCAGATATCAATCCCATTTACCCCGATAATTCCTCCGATGTTAGCTTATTCTTGGACATTTATTCGACATTCTTCAACCTTTTGGAATTAAAATCAATAAGTCGGACATGTAATGTTATGTCAATAATTGATTGAAAATATTCAATGTCACGATGGAATTCGATACCTAAATGAGGGAAAGCATTGCTTATCGTTGACTCATGAGTTTTTGACCGACAAATCAAACATGCATTTATATTAAAATAAGTGAATGATGAATAAACACCAGGTCCATCACTCTCCAGCCCATCCATGAAGCTCGTCCACTTCCGCTCCAATTCAGACACCCTGGCCCTTCAAAGCCTAACCCCTCACCGCGAGCCTGAATTCCACTGGCCGACGACGCCATCCCATTTTCTCGGTGACAGCACCTCAGCTTACTGCTAGTTAAATTTCCTATTGAATTCTGTTTGCAAATGTTTTGATGTGCAATTGAAGATGCACTGGTTGTGACTTACTGGGTTTCCTGTATATAGTCTAAATGCGTACAAATTTGGACGTATAGGTATACTGTGTTGCTCGTTGTTTATGTGTGCTTCAATATCTCAAATGCCGGTCGCGTGCATTTGTTGTTCGCTGTACATGTGTGCGATTGCCGTGTCAACTGATGTTGTGCTTACTTTGGAAAATGTGCATGGTATTAATCATCTAAGCTACCAAACATGAGAAGTTGTAGTCCTCAGGATTTTTCTAAGTAACAGCGCTAGCATAAGACCTTACTATCCGGATGTAGCAAATACAACGAGCGCAAGTAAGCACACGTCTTCCCAATTCCACGCTATGAGAATACCAATTCACTCTATTAAAATCATATTAAAATATAGCCAAGTTTCTCAAGTTATTTCATTTTTCAAAATTGTATTTATTGTTTCAACATTGTTTAAAGGACACGAGTTTGAACTTTGAAGTGGGCTATTTGCTACGTAAGTTGGATTTTTCTTGTCCAAGACGTAGGGCTGCTTCCTGGAACAGGTCTTCATCGGCAAACACGCTTTTCATTAAATGAAAAGTAAGCACAAGCACGAACACCCTGAACACCCTCGACGATTCTGTGAGGACGAAATGACGAATATCTACGAGAGAGCAGATTTCGGAAGTCGAATTTCATGCAGACATAACTAAATGAAATTACATTAACCGATAAAAAAAAGGAGAGTAGAATGTGGTAAAATCTCTCTTTGAATCTTGTAGTTTAATAAGTGTTTACTCTCTTACTCTTGTAGCAACTCCCTTTCATGGATTGGGGTCCTTCCTCAAGAACTATTTGAAGAAATGCGAAGGCCAGTGATATAGAAATTGGACCTCATAAAGAATTGGACCCCAAACAAGAGGGTTGAAGTTGACGTCTGTATCACAAGCATATAGACGACAGAGCAAAACATGCAATTCTACACCCCAAAGAGCAACAATAAGCACCACGTCAGACAAATCTTTACTCTAGCTAATAGTTTCTACAGAGTCAGATTCCAAGCAACACAACCTCTGATGCTCATTGGTGCCAATCTTATTTTGAGACCAAGGCAATTCTCAACACTATGCTTAACGGAACTTCATAATTTTGATTTCATTAAACATCCAAGGAGGCACCTGAAAAGGCAACATGGACTTCAAGATAAAATAGATGCAGTAGTTTCCATATAAACTGCGATAGACTCTTCTGAAAATCTTTCCCTGAGAAGCTTGTTTCATCTAAACCAAATTCACTATAGTAGAATCCAGGAGTCAGATGAATCGAACAAAGCTGCAGCACCTTTCTCCATAATTGATTGGGGAGAAGCTACACTCAATAAACAGATGAGAGAAATATTCAATGCGTAGATCACTGAACGAGAGATCTGTGAGAGAGAGAGAGAGATCTAGTACTCCCAACAGACCAACTGTTAATCCTCTCAACAGCGGGAAGTTTATCTTGTATTACTAACCCAAAAAAAATAAAGCCAAATCTTGGCACATTAAGGAAGAACCACCCAAGTTTGTCCCAGCCATCATCAGCATCCTTGTTTCTGACAATATCCCATGCAACAAATAAGTTAAGGCAACTATTTGAACAAGCTGTGCAAAAAACAACTTTATTTGCAGCTGAGGAACTAGGAAAGACACACCAAAAATTGCAGCTTGTATGGGAACCAACTCTTCAGACCTAGCAGCAGGCATTTCCAATGAGAGTTACGTATTGCAGCCGATCCTTTGGCCTGCAGAGAAGAGAAGAGAAGATTCATAAATTATTCTCCTTGAGAATGATTCCGGCATGGCGCCAGAATTCATACCAAAGAGAAATATTATCTCCGTTATCCACTATTTGTATAATGTGGGATTTCAAAATGTTCCTGACTTTTAATAAATTCTTCCAAGCATAAGTAGCATCTGGTTTACAGTCAAGATGATAGCTATAGAGCCAGGCAAAACACTTAAGAGACCACAACTCAACAAAATAGTCCACAGACAATTTAAAATACAAAAAGATTTCACAAATCCGATCTTCAAATGCCAAGTCCTCCAAACTGCTTTGGACAGACAGCGTTCCATCTAGCTTTTGCTCCCTCTTTGGGATAAGGATCTCCACTCCAAAGGAAAGCTCTACACTTTTGCTCAACCATTTCAAAAACTTTCTTGGGAAACAAAAAGAGTGGACACTAATAGACTATGAATGACAGAAACAATAAGCTGAAGTTAGCCGGCATATGAGGGGCTTTTAACTGTCCAAGCTTAAAATCTATTTGTAATTCAATGATTCTATAGAGGCTTACAATCCTTGTCTGAAAGTCTTCCAGACAATCCACAATTACAGGAAGAAAGAACCAAACAAGAACATAAGATTGGCCAAGCTGTTTGATTTGATTGCTGCATGTTAGACAAATTCCTTTTTAAAAACACCGTAAGCTGTTAAGCAACGTGCTAAGCAATGTATATATAACGCATTTGACCAAAAAAATGTACATATAATGTATAACTCAATAGTCCCCTTGTGTAGAACCGATCCCTTAAGACACACAACAGAATGTGGACGTAATCACGTCAATGAGATAGCTGGGGATGATAACAAAAAACATAAAAGATGAGAAATTTTAAACCATTGACATGCTTTGATACAATGCTAGAAATGAACAAGTAGAATGCAGACAATTTGCTAATCTTTCAGAAGAGATTCTTTCCAGATTCTGATTATACCCCATGATCATTAGCCATGTCTTTCAAACAGCCTGTGAAAAGAAATAGTAGAAACAAATCTACCCACCCTCTAAACTTTGCCAACCTGCAACTGCAAGGCTATGTATTTCTGATTCCATGAAGCAGAATATAAATAGTTATCAGAATGAACAATGGACAAAGATATCATCGAGTGCTATCCAGGACACAAAATGCCTTCACTTATGTCTGTACTCAAACCGACTAAACCACTCCTTAATCTTGGATGCTGTGTAAAATGCCGGAATGGAAGGGTTGAGGCGGAATAAATCTGTCCCCCATAGATTTCGATGTGCACCACAGTATGCTCAGAAATGAGAAGATTGCATGTGTGGGAATAAGTAGTTTGTATCGGTAAATGCAGACACAAAGTTAATACTGAGTTGCTTCCACTTCTAGTGAATGCTGCAAAAGTAATTTCCGCATATCAGAATCAGAGATATAAGGGAAACTACTCAGGTACATTCCACAACTTAGTAAATGTGTTCAAATGGAGCTTTCGGACTAAAACAGGAAAGAAGATTTAAAGCACCTAACTGCCATTAACTTGACACGAACTTGCTCTATCCATCCGAAGTGCTGAGCTACACTTTTTCAAGGAGATGCAACTTTCAAACATTTTCATACTTGTCTTTGCTATTAACTTATCATATAAATTATGTCCAGACTTTAGATTCATCTAACGTCAGGGCAAAACAGACACTTACTGAATGGGGAAAGCAAACATATATACATACCTATCTCCGTGAGTAATTTGAGAACCAACTAATCATGGAAAAGTTTCCACAAAAGTCAAGATCTTAAGAACAGAGCCCGCAGTGGCATGTCCCTTTGTCTCTACAATGAGGAGCAATCTCACAGCCAGGGTCCCCTTCAGCATCTTCTCCTCCTAGACTTAATACCAGTGAGGCGATGGTGAAGGAAGGGTCTATAGACCTTTCTTTAGGTCGCTGGGTCGTACCAACAAACTTCACCAATGGAATTCCAATGTAATCTGAAAGGCAACCAAGATTTAGAGAATCTCAGAGAATGAGACAGAGCACAGCGATGACAAAAGAATTGGATGAGTGCAGAAAACTGAGAGAATGCAGAAATAAGCTGAGAATCCAAATTTAAGTGCAACAGTCCGTTAATAACGTCTCAGATTTTCATTTTTGCTGGATCGAAGAAATTATGTGAAGCGATTCAATGGATAGGGCAACCGATGCCAAATCTGAGAAGAGAATTGACTACGAGTAGAAGAGTAGAGAGTAGAAGGAGTAGTAAGTGGCAAGACTGATACCTGATTTTAATGACATCTTCATGAGATGAAGACAGTGATGGAATTGAGGACGATGGAGCGGAGAGATGAAGCATAGGTGATTAAGGTGCAGACAACAAAGGAGAAGGAGATGATGATGGAAGGGGCATTTTTCACAGCCCCTAGTTTGGCCCAATTGCTATCTGCAAAAATTAAAAACACCCTTTTTAAGTAACATAATAATTCCAATGAGAGTTATAAATTACAGCAGATACTTTGGCCTATGGAGGAAGAGAAGATTCATAAATTATTCTCCTTGAGAAATGATTCTGGCAAGATCTCAGTATGGTGTCACAAATCAAATTAAGACAAATATTATCTCCATTTCCGACTATATATCTAACGTGGGGTTTCAAAATATTCTCAACTCTTAATAACTTCTTCAAAGCATAAGTAGCATCTGGTCTACTGTCAAGATAATAGCTATAGAGCCAGGAAAAACATAGAGACCTCACCTCAACAAAATACTCCACAGACACTTTAAAATACAAGCAAGATTTCACAAATCCAGTCTTTGAATGCCAAGGCCTCGAAACTTCTCAGGAGGACAGACGGTGTCCCATCTGACTTTTGCTCCCTCTTTAATATAAGGATCTCTATTCCAAAGAAAAGCTCTACACTTTTACCAACCATTTCAAAATCTTTCTTGGGCAACAAAAGGAGTTGACGCTAATACTTAACCACACTACGAATAACAGATTTAATAAGCTGAAGTTCGCTGGCATATGAGGGGCTTTTAACTATCCAAGCTTTAAAACTCGTTGTAATTCAATGATTTTTTGAGAAGCTTATAATCCCCATCTGAAAGTCTTCCACAATTACGAGAAGAAAAAACCAAACGAGAACATAGGGGGTTGGCTGATTGGTCATGTCGTTTGATTTGATTGCTGCATGTTAGACAAATACATTTTTTAAAAGCTTAAACTGTTAGAAAACTTGCCAAGCAATGCATATAAAAAGTATAACTTAACATTCCCCTTTCATGGAACTGATCCCTTACGCACACACAACAGAAGGTGAATGTAATCACATCAATGAGATAACCGGGGAAATGATAACAACAACATAACATTCGAGAAATTTTAAATCATTGACATGTGCTTTTATAAAATGCTAGAAATGAACAAGAAGAACATGGATAATTTGTTGGATATGCAGACAATATGCCAAATCATTCAGAAGAAATTCTTTTTAGATTCTGATCATAACCCATGATCATTACCCGCCTTTTAAGCAGCCTTTAAACAGCCAGTCAAAAGAAATAGCAGAAACGAATTTACTCACCCTTTAAACTTTGCCAACCAGCGACTCCAGGCCGATGCTTCTTTGATTTCATGAAGTGTAATAGGAATATTTATCAAAATGAACAATGGGCAAAGATTTCATTGAGTGCTACCCAGTCCACAAAATGCCTTCATTTGTGTCTGTACTCAAACCGACTAAATCATTCCTTAATCTTGGATGGTGAGTAAAATGATGGAAGAGAGGGTTGAGCTGCAATAAAATCCGTTTCCCCCATAGATTCCAACGTGCGCCGCAGTATGCTCAGAAATGAGAAGATTGCTTGTGTGGGAATAAGTACTTTGCATCAGTAAATGCAGACAGAGAGTTAATACCGACTTCCTTCCACTTCTGGTTAATGCTGCAAAAGTAATTTTCACATATCGGAATCAGAGTATTCAAGCACATTCCACAACTTTGTAAATGTGTTCAAATGGAGTTTCTAGACTAAAGCAGGAAAGAGGATTTAAAGTGCCTAACTGCCATTAACATGACATGAACTTGCTCTATCCATCTGAAGTTCTGAGCTACGCTTTTTCATGCGACGCAACTTTCAAATTTTTTCAAAACGTGTCTTTTGCTATTTGTTTATCTTCTAAATTATGTCCAATGGATTGAATATCAGGGGAAAACAGACACTTAATGAACCGGAAAAGAGAACATACATACATACCTCTATCCCCAGCGAGTAATTTGAGAACCAACTCTAATCATGGGAAAGAGTTCCCACAAAAAGGTCAAAGATGCTAAGAACAGCAGAGCCTGCAGGTGGCATCTCCCCTCTTCGTCTCTACAATGAGAAGCAATCTCACATCTCAGGGTCCCCACCTTTAGCAGCATCGTCTCCTCCTAGGCATGGTGCCGGCAAACTTCACCGATGGGAATTCCAATGTAATCTGAGAGGCCAGCAAGATTGAGAGAATCTTGGAGAATGAGGCGGAGCACAGCGAGAACGAAAGAATCGGAGGAGTGCGGAGAACTGCTCAGAATGCCAAAAAATAAAAAGCAGCTGAGAAATCCAAATTTTGGCTGGAGCGATGAAAACATGGAATGAAGCAGTTAAAAAAAGGAGAGGGGGCAAGTGATGCCAAATCTGAGAAAGAGAAGTAACTACGAGTATTGAAGAGCAGTGATCGGAAAGATCGATTACCTGTTTTAATTGGAATATATTCATGAGATGGAGATGGAGGTGAGGACGACGACGAAGTGGAGAGCCGAAGCAGCGGTGGCGATGGAGGTGCACACAACCACGGGGGAAGGACACAGATGATGAAAGAGCCAGGGCTCACATCATATATTGATACATGGGATTTCGCGGATGAGGGGCCAATAGCAGCCGGTCCCTTTCTTGTATCGCTCCTCCAGAATCTCACAGTGCCAAATGCAGAATATTTCTAGGGAGGGAGGGAGGCCATCCTGGGGCAACTCCCTCAGCCTCGGGCAATTCTGGATGGACAAGGACCGGAGAGAGGGAGGGAGACTGCTGGACAGTCTTTCCACTTTCCACATTTTAAAGATACGAAGAAGGAGCAGAGAGGGAGGGAGCGGAAGCACAAGATCCTCCTCCTCTCCCACTCCTCCTATGCTGCCGTCGATATATAGCCTTTCGAGGGAGGTGTGAGGGGTGAGCCACTCCCTCACCGGTTGCTTCATATTCTTGCATTCATTCACCTCAAGTTCCCGTAGCTGGGGCGGCAATCCTCCGTCGGGGAAGCGCGTGAATCTCTCACACTCCCTAATTGACAGCTCTCGGAGACATGTGAGCCGATACAATTGAGTAGGTAACGATTTTATCTTCGGACAACTCTCAAGACTAAATTTCGAGATACCGGGAGGAAGAGGAGGGAAGCACTCTACCTCCAGAGCAGGACAGTCATCCAACGTCAAGGAAGTGAGCTGAGACAGCGTGTGCAGACCCTGGGGTAAGCTTTTCAAATTCTTACAAAACGAAATTTGAATCTCTTGAAGAGACTGAAGAGGGTCTAGATTTATCTCCGCGAGCGACTCCACCCCCCTGCAGTGACAAATGTTAAGTCTCTTGAGGGTCGAGGGTAAAAATATAACCTTGCTGAATGGAGAGGATGGCAAAGAACTGCATCCGGAGATTCTTAAGTCTTGTAGACAAGAGGTCATGTCACTTTGAGAAGTGCTACCGACGTTGTTGCTTGGTTCATCCGGACTAATACCTAATCCTCTAGGTAAAGATCGCAACATCTTACAGCCCCCGATATCTAATGATATCATTGATGTAGGTATACCTGTTTCTGGGAAAGACACGAGTTTTGGACAGTTAGAAACCGTCAAGTCTCTAAGAGAGGAGAGAGTGTGCATCTTGCTTGGAAGCTTCTCTAACTTGACACACTTTTTCAATTCGATAGTCTCCAGGCTGCCAGGCAGCTCTATATCTCCTTCTTCAGCCACGAAATATATGAATTCCGGACAACTACATACAACTAAGCTCTTCAAACAATTAAGATTCCGAACTGCATCTCCGTCTTGCCATAGATATATTAACTTCGCACACTTTTCAATCTCCAACTTCTCTAGCTTGATCAAGGAGCTTGTAAACTCATGATTTAAGCAAGTGAGTTCAGCAACATCATTTATGTTTAGGACAGTAAGAGATGTCAGGTTTACCAAACTATGTAGCACCCTCTCATTACAACCTTTGAATTTTAATTCACTGAGAGATGGAAGGCTATTGAAAGATGGCGAGGCTTCCATACGCGGACATGAGTTAATTGTGAGCTGTACAAGGGAGCTTAGTGGACTAGGCAATCTTCCGATCAGCATAGGGCAATCCCGAATGACAAGATGCTCAAGGCAAGGGAATACAACTCCAACTTCTTCAGTGTCGATGCAATGAGACCAGTCCTCCCATATCAGCATGCCCTTGAATTCCAAATTTAATAAGGATGGAAAAGGATTGTTATTTCTATGAAATTCAGATCCTACTGTGCATATTGAATTTAAGCCTTCGATGTACAGTTCTTTCAGTGAAGGTAGGAGCCCAAGTGATGGTAATGCTTTGACCCCCCGACACCCATGTAAATGTAAATACACAATGTTAACATTCGAGGGACTTCCTAACCATGAAGGAAATTCTAGGCCACCATAATAGGATATTGTGAGATTTTCAAGGTTTTGATGAGGGCGAAGAAAGTTAAGGACCTTTCCTTCAAGCTCTTTATTTCGGGAAATTTCAAAATTTATACTCCATTGCATGGTCAATCGGCATATTCCCTTCTTCGCGCATAAATTGGCATCCTTGGCATCATTGACTTCTTGAACCTCATGCAAATCACAGATGCACAATTCCCCTCTAAGGTTCTCCAGGTTTTTTAACTCCTTCAACCTCGACCCATTTTTTGTTCCCACTATAAATTTTGACAACATCTCAAGACCCACCAAATTAGCTACATATGGCGGCATTGCTATTAGGTGCGGAGTGTAACTAATGTCGAGAAATCTCAAATTGATCAGTTTCGCTATACCTTCTGGTAATTCCAACAAGTACGTACACCCCCGCAACATCAAAGCCTCTAGATTGTACAATGCAACAATTGACTTTGGAAGCGTTTCAATACAAGTATATGATAGATTGAGGTGCCTTAGGTGCCTTAGTTTGCCAATGGATTCTGGTACCTCTGTGATTTGGTATCGACTTAATGAAAGCACCCTCAAGTACTTCAATGCCGACAACAAGTCACATAGCACCTTTTGGGACACGTAGACCCAATTGTAACTTCTAGTTGATATGAAGCTCCTAAGTCCCTTCATTCCTTGATATATCTGAAATTTTTCTGGCAGAATGTAATTGTTGGGAGTGAATGAGGCGTGACGAGCTGAAGATGCATTTTCGTGACCACACTTAAACTCCGTCGAGTCAAAACAAGTTACACCTGCAACTAACTTTGCTAAGTCATTGACAAGATCATGCATCAAGAATCGTGACCCATTGCTACTTGATTTTAGAAATAACGACCTATTTACTAGCTCTTTGAAATATTTCAAGCCTACATTCCACTGATTATTTGCTTCTTTTCCCTGCACCAAGCCCTCTGCAATCCACCAGTGAATCAACTCATCTTGTTGGATTTCATAGTCCTTGGGAAATATAGCACAGTAAGCGAAACATCTCTTCAAATGGGAAGGGAGATAGAGGTAGCTAAGTCTCAAAGCTGGAGGGATGTTAGTTCTACCTTCTGATATATCCCAAAACTTGCTGTTCAATATCTCTTCCCATTCATGAGGATCGTCTTTAGAGCGTAGCACCCCTGTCAATGCCTTCATGGCTAATGGCAAACCATTGCATTTCTCTACCATTTTCCAACCAAATACTTCAAGATTGTGACGATGATCAAAATTTTCGACTTTAAGAAGATGGCGTTCAAGTAAAGTCATACAATCATTTGGTGATAGAAATTCGAGAGTTATCGGTTGAGCATCGACCATTGCAGCAACCTCGAAGTCACGAGTTGTGACAATGATCTTGCTTCCATTTTTGTTTGCTGCCAATCTAAAAGGATTCAAGAGGCAAGTCCATTCTTCGTATTTCCTTTCCCAAAGATCATCTAATACAACAAGAAACTTTTTCCCCGAAAGGTCTTTTCTGAGCTTATCTTGAAGGTAGTTCAGGGTTTTACATCCACTGGGCAAATTGGGGTTGGTTGTCTCTAGGATACTCCTTGTAATAGAAGGCACGTTGAAATTAGTGGAAACACAAACCCATGCTTTCATATCAAAATAGTCAGTGACTCTATCATCATTGTAGACTTGCTGAGTGAGAGCCGTCTTCCCAAGCCCCGCCATCCCTACGATGGAAATCACTTTTATATCCATCCATGTTCTATCGTCTTTTTCTCTCGTCAGTAATTCGAGGATCTTCATTTTTTTATCCTCCCTGCCAATGAAAAATTCCTCGGGGAAATGCGTAGTGGAAAAGGGTTGATTCTGTGGGTGGTATGCTAATGGCTGCCCGTTATTCTTGCTCAAGCTCAGACTTTCTTTCAAAGTTATGATATTCTGTAATTTATCATCCAACTCTTTTATCTTGGATCCCATTGTGCAGTCGAACATAAATGCTCTCGGGCTCAAATTGAAGCAACAACTTGGAAGAAGGAAACGCACCTTGCTAGTGCTAGGTTCTGCCTTGGACTTTTTTTCTATGGATTCAGTGGTGAACTCATCAAGCAAGTCTTCTATGTCATAGGCCAAGTTCCTGAGACGTTCGAGCCATGACTCCACCCGAAGATCACCATTCAGTTGCTTGTCCTCTGCATCATCCAACACCTGGTTGATACTAATCAGGTTCCCCTCCCATTTTTTCAGCAGCGTTTCGATACCCTTGCGCCGCGCAAAGTGGAGAAGCTCGTGAGAGGCCAACCTATCAAATAGCACCTGAAGAAAGGCGCCAAGAAAGAGCTCTGCGATAGGCATAGCTTGGTTCGTGAGCGGCAGAGAATTAAACAAGAGTGCCTGGAAGGGTCGAAACAAAGTGTAGAGAGTAAAGAGGAAACAAAAGTTCTTCCGTCCAGGACAACAGCATGAGTGATGGTGTGAATCAAAGACTTTTTAAGCACTTAGGTGCTCTTTCTTGCTTCGAAGAAGCTGCCGTTGTATTTCATCCCGTCTCATTCGGTTTAATTTCATTTCTGTTGACTCCATTTCTCGGAGGCAAGTTTGTCGGGCGTGGGATCAAGTCTTGTCATCATTAAGGCCACCACAGGCTCGGAAGATTAAGAAGTGGCCCAGTGGGAGTGCCCTATTAAGATGGCTCAGGAAGGTGGGCCAGTTGAAGCGCCTGAAAGTTGGTTTAAATACCACTTAGCCATTACCATTAAATGCAAAAAGAAAAAAATTTATAAATAATTCAGGGGTCGCAAGGTCAAATAAAATCCGAAATTTCAAGGCGGCAAGGTCAAATAAGACGTGCTTATATTTAATTAGGAGAATGGTGGGTTTAGTATCTAACTTCACTGTCGAGCTAATTATTCTATTTGTTGAATATGGACGAATCAATAAATTTATCAATTATGCCCTACAAAAACGGGGTGTCAAAAAATATTTGTTTAGAGAGAAATTACAGATTCCTATTGAAATGCATTCCTATCCTAGAGAAGGTGCACACCTATGTTAGGGTGAAGTGCACCCTCTTCACAGTATGTTGCATACTTTTTACGGTAAAGTGCATGCGTTTGGCTCTCACATTCAGATCAAGCGTCCATTCCTTAAAGGTCAAGCACGTGCTTCTCACGGTATTTGGAAACAACGCATATGATGATTATTTGTGTGAACAGCACAGGCATTGGAGAATTCAACGAAGGAGAGCAGTTAGCTTCATGTTTGAATTTACATTGAAGTTTCCTGCCAGTCTTCCTCGCCTCGATTCTTAAAAAGATCACGGGAAAGATTGCCTTTACTTTCTAGGGTAGTTCATGAATTTAGGATTTACCTAAATGAGGTAACTTTCTCACTGTCAAGACAAAAAGAATCATATACGCCAGCAAATATTCTTTTTTCCCCTTAAGAGTGGCGAGAGGTATGATAAGATATATCAGGGGTAAAAAAATTTCATCCTCTAAGTTCCCTTTAATTACACTTTCCATTCTCTCGATTATAAATTTATACTTTGCATTTTTGTTTATAAAAGTATTATAGAACTTAAGTATTGAGATTTGGAAAACTCGGTACTTTCCATCCACCATCTAAAATAATGTAGAGAACAAGGATTTTTAAAAACACTGAGGATGAAAGTAATTAATGATAACTTTTAGCGACTTTTTTTAACGGAAAATTGTGAACTGTTGCTGTTTAATGTCCCAATTTTCTTGTTAGGAGGAGCTTCCCAAAAACCTGACCATAGAAGGCACACGGCAGCTTCTGAGGAAATTCCTAATTGGCATTGCGCATGGCACACTTCAAAACTTTGACTTGATGGCCCTTTCTCTACCATGATAAATCTTTTCGAGCCATATATATTGTGACTAATAAACAGATGTTCTTGGTGATTCACTGATAAGGCCACGAGCATTGTAGTTGAGATACACACATGGCATTTTTCTAATGCTGAATAATCCTCAAAGAAAGGGCTTCAGTCGAGCAGGTATACATAGAAATTTGGACATCTCTAAATCTTTTGAAAAGGTCGGTGGGCATTGAACAGGATTCAAACTAGAAATTAGCCATCTCGAGTAAATTAATTAGCACAATGAACCCAACAAAAATAAAGAGAAACAACGCAGGATAACGCTAGGACACTACCATTAGCTTACTAAATTGGTAAAGTGATGTGACAAATTTTTTTTACGGCGGATATGAGTCATGACTTGCTTTATTAATTTAAGTTATAGATCAACCAAGTATTTTTATATCATATTTACATTACAGTAAACGTAAAATTAAAGTAAATATATATATATATATATATATATATATAAATTTGCAACTATGTATGATTTATGTGAATCTGAAATACGTGGGTTTTGTGTAGAGATTTTTTTTTTATTATCATGTGTTTTTTTTTTCACCCCAAGGATTGCCAAGTTCATAAAACTTTACAGTTTATTTAGACAATTACGTAAAATTAAGGGCAAAAAAAGGTTGAAGGTGGGAGTAGGAAAAGGCAAGAGCGGCAGTAGATGACTACTTTCCCTCATCTATGGTCAATGAAGGGTTCAACTATTCCCTTTTTGACGTTTTGGCTTAGTATCGGGCTTACAAAATTTTCCTTCCGGTAGGTCTTCTAGGATTTTTGTGCACTTCTCGTAAGGGATGAGATCCTTTCATCTCTGTTCGTGTCCCCTGACTCTGTAATTAATATCTCATTCATCGCAACCACTACTCCATTTGAGTAGGGATAATCATAATACTTGTGTCTGAATATATTTACAGTTGAGATCACGTGCGACAGAAGATCTCTAGCCTCAAGCGGCCAGCACCTGTTGGTTGTTACAACACCGTCAATTTTTTTAGCTCCGAATCCTCCCACAATCCAAAATAGTTTTTCTTTTATTTGTTGATTTTTTTCCTGCATATCGATTGAATCTCTATGACATCCTATCATAAAAAAATGGCCAATATGGAGGATTGCGCTCTCAAAATGACCAGAGGAGGGGACTAGTTTCGGTGTGTGAACACTAGTTTCAGATACCACTTGATTGCTAGGTGAAAAAGAAAAAAAACATAAACATAAATTGTGCATTGGTCTCGAAATCAAATAAATGAAATTTCAAGGCGGCAAGGTCAAATAAGAGAGGCTTATAATTTATAAGGAGAATAGTGTGATTACCTAACTACGGTCCGTCTAGTACGAGCATTTTGATATAGAGATGAGATTTTTCCATTAATTAAACCATCGGTGAATAATGTCCACTATAAGTTCCCAACTAAATTGAAGCAGAGGCCATCCTTCTTGCTCACAACCTTAGAAAAGGATCTGAAGCTCCCAAACATCATCGACGAAAACGATTGCCAAGTTAGTCATGGATGCTTTGCTCTACCCTCTCGCCCCTTGTCCTTGGGAGATTCGGCCCCAGGTCTATGCTTTCCTCTAACTCCAGGAAAGGCCAAGATCGAGTGTAACCTGGTCCTCCCATTTCTCCAACAAATAATGTCTTCTTTGATGGCCCTTTAGATGATCACCAAATGACATTACTTTTCTAACAAAAAAAAAAAAAAAAACTGTGTAATAAGACTCATTTATTAAAATTGAAGAATTATGCGATGTTTCAAACTTCTCTTAATTGTTGCATATGATCCATTTTTTAAAAGGTTCTTTTGTAGTTTGTTGCATCACTTGATATATCAACCTAGTTGACCATTCTTAACATTATCTATCTTAGTCATCCCTACAAATGGAGAGTGCTGGCTAACATTAACTACCGATAAATTTAATACTCTACTCCTTCATTTTTTTCCCATGGCTTAAGTAGTTTAGACATTAAAATATTCATTGCGTTCTTGACGTGGGTTAGTGCATATCAAGATCTATCATCCTTCAAACACAAAATAGTACATGAGAAAATTCATAAGATTTTCACTTCAATCAAATGCTATTCTATAAGGTACTTTACATTAGGAGTTCGGGAAGGTGGCTTGATTATAGAAACATCAGTAAAATGTCACAATTCTTTCAAAGTTTCAATAATAAATGTTATATCTTCAAAGTCTTTATTATTTCTTAAAATTGTTATACTTAAATGGGGCAGGATTAAATGTGATTCACAATGGTGATCTAAATCTTTCATTTTATCCTTGTTTTCACCGAATATTTTATTCTTAACTTAGGTTGATAATATTGGTAATCTAATAAATCCAAATCTCAACAAGAAAATGCTATTCGAGTTCGTGATGAATCATACTCAAAATTTGTTTAGTTCAGATTGGTGATGTGTCAGGTGGATGGTCGACGATGACTGGACCGTCATGTTAGTAAATTTAGGCTAAAATTAACCGAAATGACTACAATGAAAACTTGAGAAATTCATTAGGAAAATTGAAAATTTTAGGATTACATTGGAATCTGTACAATAGCTCTCTTTAAAAATGAATTTGTAATATTTTCTTTAAAACGGTTTTAGCATTAGAGTAGGCATCATATAACATTATGATAATGATATCATTCTTATCCTTTTTTTTTGGATGAGCTTTCACAAATTTAGGATCATCCTGGTCTTTCTCCGCCTCACATGTCCATCTGTTGTCTTATTCAAACATGAATAAGGTTCACGATCCACTACAGGTCCTTAAAGGACAATAATATTGCTTTTCCTTTTGCTTTATATTTCAAAAGTGACATTTGCATCGCGAAGCATTTCCAGCTAGAAACGTGGCATGTTTCAAATAGACATGCGACATTTGATTGGATGAACATTTGTGAATTTAGGACCATCTTAACCTTTTCACGTCTTTGCATGTTCATCCATTGTTTTATTCGGGCACAACGTAGCGAAAGTCTTTACAATAAGGTCCATCCTCTATCATTATGTCTACTTTTCCTTTTTCTGTTTTTCCAAAGTGACTTTAACGTCACTAATCATTTTACAGCTAATAAAGTAGCAACGTTTCACATACACCACATGTCCATAGAATACAGGACAATAATGTCTTCCCCCTTTGCTGTTTTCCCAAAGTAACAAAGGCGTTTCACATGGCAATGTGACGTTTGATTGAATGTGAATAAGAAAAGTAATTGTACTAACAAGGTTCATCCTCCTACACAGGTCCTTAGAGGACAATAATGTCACGTTTTGCTTTTGCTTTTTCCAAAAGTGATACTAACGTTGATCATACAATGTATGATTGCACATGAAGAAGTTGAGTACGACCACGATGTGTTTCAATCAAAATAATCACAACTTGTCTTTTAAAGGAACTGCCGTTAATCTATTAATAAAAGTTTTACTGTACTGATTTTCCCCCCAGAATATACAGGACCAGCTTTTTGGAAATGGATATCTCATTTTTAAGTAAATTGAAAATGTACATAGACCTAATAATTGCCCTAGCTTTCGAAACAATTGGGATTTGACCCGTACAATTGTGCGGAAATGATTAAAATTTACACTTCAAAACTTAGATTTTGATTTTTCGAATTTGTTTTATTATTGTAGAAAATATCATTTGCAAAATATGTTATAAATGTCATGGTTACTTAGTTAGTACTAGATAGACAAAAAAAAAAAAAAATCTGGCAGTACAAGGAAATACATAGAAGTCAAACTAAAAACATCTGTCATTACATTCATCTTGATTTTTGTTGCAAAAGAACAAACCGGTAAAAACAATAAAGAAAAACAGAAAAGTAAATTGGAAATTGGATTTACGTAGTTTAATAACCCTGGGGAGAGTAGCATTAAATTTCACTATAAATCAAGCGATATTATGAAAGTTATAATAACACTTGAGTCATTCAAATACTCTCAAGTTTTTTTAATTCCCAAATTTATCAAATAACTCGCATGGTATTTACTTGCACAATTCCTTGCGAAACAATTACTAAATCTCACTAAGGAATTATAGAAGCTTGACCAAGATTTTTACAACTATCAAACACTCAATGATTAATTCTCCCTGAATATAATTAACGACCTTATGCTCAGCCTTACATGGTGAAGTTGAAGTATTCACTGAACTTGTACAAAAAAGCACTTCACAAACAGAATTCCCCTCTAATTAGGGGGGAAAAAAGCCTTCCTTCGAAGTGGCAAATATGGTCTTTACAGATGAAGTTCAAGTATTCACTACTTACTCGTAGGTCATGACCTGAGCTCCTTTGTAGGAGCCCAGAGAAAGACGTGGCACTTGGCGACAATGCAATTAGCAATTCTAATTTCATTTTGGCGTGATGTTTATCGTGATTTTGCAAGTCTAATTAACATGTTGTCTCCTATCATTTCCCCGCTCAGACCATTACCATTGAATAGGGATTAACCTGCTCTATGACCCGAGGCTTGCAAATCGAGCCTGCCTTCTTAAAATACAATACCAACAAGTCCACATATAGATCTAATCCTTCATTGCTTAGATTTATAACTAACTTTCTAAGGTGCCGAAGTAGGATGAGCTATAGGTACTTTCTTATTATTATTATGCTTCATCAAATATTACATGGTGACACAAAATTTAGTCAATCTGAATGAACATATGTAATGACTCAAAGCATTCAATGTGGGTTTGGTCTAGAAGTGACCATAAGTCTCAACATCATATTCCCAAATCACACATGGCTTCATTTTGGACAAAATAAGGTCCACAGTCCACCACAGGTCCGGATAATAATGCATGCTTCTCCTTTTGCTTTTTTCTTTTTCCTAGAGTAACCTTAATGTCACGAATCATTTGCATCTCAAAACGTGGCGCGTTTCACATTGCCATGCTTCGTTTGATTGGATGAACTTTTGTAAAATTAGGACCATCTTGGTCTTTTCCCATCTTGCGTGTCCATTCATTGTTTTCTACGGACATGAAGCATCAAAGACTCAATTATAAGGTCCTCCATCCACTGCAGGTACTTAGAGGACAATAATGTATCCTTGTCTTTTTGCCTTTTTTTCTAAAGTAACATTGACGTCATGAATGAGTTGCAGCTACAGACATGGTGTGGTTCACATGGCCATGTGAGGACCACAGAACCCTAAGGTCCTCAGAGGACAACAATGTCTCCTCTTTTTGTTGTTTTTTTCAAAGTAACACTAATGTGAAGAATTATCTATAGTTGAAAAGCAGGCGTTTTTCCCACGTTGTACTAATAACCATGGCTTTTTGTCAATGAAAGTAACTACGACTTGTTTTCCAAAGGAATTACCTTTAGGGTGCTTGTTTATCAATTAATAAAAGTTTCATTGTCCCAATTTTCCCCTGAACATGCATGGCCGATTTTTTGAAATGGATATTTCATTATTAAGTGAAGTGTAAAAGCACATGGATGGGGAAAATTGTCTAAAAAGTCATAAATCTATTATACTTTTATCAATTAAGTCCTAAACATTTTAATTTTGCCAATTCAATCCAAAACATCTACACTTCTTGACAATTAAGTCATAAACTTTTCACTTCTTACCAATTAAGTCCATCCAATCAATTTTGGACTTAATTTATTAGCGTGAATGTCGTCACGTACGTACGTAAGACTGTTAAGCACTAACATAGACACTTTTAGTAATATTATAATATTTTTAGAATTTTTAATTATTTTTCTCTTTTCTTTTTGGTCTTCTTCTACCTTTTGCCAGTGACCGACCTCTGGCCATAGGCAATGGTCGGCCATCAACCATGGTAGGGTGGGCTGGCCTTGCCCTCCACAGGCGAGGCCTAATCGAGCAAGGGCCGGCCGGGCGAGACTCGACCGGGATTGGCCTTACCCATGCCAAATCTGGTAAGGCCAAACCTCACCCAAACCAGGAGAGGCTGACCCTTGCCTAGGCCAGGCAGCCTCACCAAGCTCACTTGACATTGCCTTTGCCCAGCCGATGCCCGGTGAGGCTACCTTGGCCTGGGCGAGGGTCGGCCTCACTAGATCTAGCCTAGGTGAGGTCAACCCTCATCAGGTCTTACCTAGCCGGCCCTCGCCTATGTGAGGCAATGTTTCACATTGCCATGCTTCGTTTGATTAGATGAACTTTTGTAAAATTAGGACCATCTTGGTCTTTTCCCGTCTTGCGTGTCCATTCATTGTTTTCTACGGACATGAAGCATCAAAGACTCAATTATAAGGTCCTCCATCCACTACAGGTACTTGGAGGACAATAATGCCTCCTTGTCTTTTTGCCTTTCTGCCTTTTTTTCTAGAGTAACATTGACGTCGTGAATGGGTTGTAGCTACAGATATGGCGTGGTTCATAGGGCCATGTGAGGACCACAGAATCCTAAGGTCCTCAAAGGACAACAATGTCTCCTCTTTTTGTTTTTGTTTTTTCAAAGTAACACTAATGTGAAGAATTATCTATAGTTGACTAGCAAGCGTTTTCCCACGTTGTACTAATAACCACGGTTTTTTGTCAATGAAAGTAACTATGACTTGTTTTTCAAATGAATTACCTTTAGGGTGCTTATTTATCAATTAATAAAAGTTTCATTGTGCCAATTTTCCCCTGAACATGCACGACCGATTTTTTGAAATGGATATTTCATTATTAAATAAAGTGTAAAAGCACATGGAACGTATAGGGGAAAAATTGTCTAAAAAGTCATAAATCTATTATACTTTTATAAATTCAGTCCTAAACATTTTAATTTTTCCGATTCAATCCAAACATTTTCACTTCTTGACAATTAAGTCCTAAACTTTTTCACTTCTTACCAATTAAGTCCATCCAACCAATTTTGATCGGAATTTATTGATGTGGATGTCAACAGTGCCACATGGCACTATTTTTAGACTGACAAAGACACTTTTAGTAATATTATAATATTTTTTGAATTTTTAATTATTTTTTCTAATTTTTCTCTTCTTTTTTTTTTCCTTTCTTTTCTTTTTGGTCTTCTTCTACCTTTTGCCAGTGACCGACCTCTGGCCACAAGCGATGGTCAGCCATCAACCATGGTAGGGCGGGCTGGCCTCGCCCTCCATAGGCGAGGCCTGATCTAGCGAGGGCCGGCCAGGCGAGACTCGATCGAGGTTGGCCTTGCCCAAGCCAAATCTGGTGAGGCCGACCCTCACCCAAACCAGGAGAGGCTGACCTTTGCCTAGGCCAGGCAGCCTCACCGAGCTCACTTGACGTTGCCTTTGCCCAACCGATGCCCTGTGAGGCCACCTTGGCCTGGGCGAGGGCCGGCCTAGCCAGATCTAACCTAGGTGAGGTCGACCCTCATCAGGTCTTACCTAGCCGGCCCTCACCTATGCGAGGGCACCCCTTGTCGGGGCTGGCCCTCGCTTGATCAGGCTTTGCCTTTGGCGGGTGAGGCCAATTTTCCCAACAAATAATTAAAATGTTCAAAAAAATTATAATATTACTAAAAATTATCCATGTTAGCGACAGTGGTATCACACAACGAATTTCGATCAAAATTGACCGGATGGACTCAATTAGTAAGAAGTGAAAAATTCTAGGACTTAATTGGCAAAATTGAAAGATTTAGAACTGAATTGGCAAAAATACAATAGGTTTAGGACTTTTTAGACAATTTTCCCAACATATAGTTGCTCTTGCTTTCGAAACAACTAGAAGGTATCCCGTGCGGTTGCTTGAATTGGTTGAAGTTTACACCTCAGCACTTATTTTACTTTGTAGAATTTAAATTTCATTATTGTAGAAAAGATAATTTGGAAATTATTTAAATATGTTATGAATTTCATTATAGTAGGAAGTCACAAAAACCGACCAACATAAGAAAATGCATATAAGTCAAACTTGTAAGAAAAGAATCTACATGGCCTTATAGATATCTTGATTATTGCTGCAAAAAAAAGCTTAATCAAACAATAATAAATCATACAAAAAAATAATCGCATACCGAATGTCGTGGCTTGGTCAATGGGACCTACTCCATAAAGAGAGCGGTACAAGACTCCAATTTTGATCAAGTGATATAATGGATGTTATAATCACGCTCAAGTTATTCAAATGCTTCCGATGTTTTTCTCAGCCCTCAAATACATCCATATTCCATACAGTGTTTAACCCAAACAATTCCTTGTGAAACAACAACTAAATCTCACAAAGAAATGACATAAATCCTATGAAGATTTTCACAACTATCAAACAATCGGTGATTGCACAACTATCAAATACTCAATGATTAATCCCCTTTGAATGTAATTCACAAACTTTTGCACGGGCTTGCATGTTGAAATCGAATTATTCACTAAAATTGTATAGAAAAGCACTCTAGAATGAGCCTTCTCTAGAAGTGAAAATTATGATCATTGCAAATGAAATAGAATTATCTATTGTTCACTAGTAGATAATGATGCGAACTAGTTCATAGGAGCCCAAAAAACACATTGCCCTTGGCAATTCCCACTTATAATGCTAGTGTCCTCATAATTATCGACTCATGCTGGGCATTGACAGTTCCTATTCTATTTTTCAAGCTTACACATTATGACCATCATTCGCCACCTTGTTGGATTAGCCGTCCAATCCATTCCCATATCACAAATCTACATAAAAGAATCTTGCTAAAATTCACTGTGGCACGATGCATTTACTGTTCATGTTCATTACATGGATTAATCTACTATCTAACTAGGAGCTAACAGGCTTGAGTTAAACTATTTATTACTATCATGGGAATAAAAAGAAGAAGAAGAAGAAAGGTTTGGTCTTGAAGTGACCATAAGTATCAAGAACATATTCCCCAATCACATATGCTTTATTTGGACACAAACAAGGTCCACAGTCCATTGCAGGTCCTTGGAGGATAATAATGCCCACTTCTCCTTTTGCTTTTTTTCCAAAGTAACCTTAGTGTCACGAATCATTCACATCTCGAAACGTGGCACGCTTCACATTGCCATGTTTTGTTTGATTGGACGAACTTTTGTGAAATTAAGACCACTTTGGTCTTTTCACGTCTTGCGTGTCCATATGTTGTTTTATTTGGACATGAAGCATCAAAGACTCAGTTATAAGGTCCTATATCCACTACAGGTACTTAGAGGAAAATGATGTCTCCTTGTCTTTTTCTTTTTTTTTTCCAAAGTAACATTGACGTTGTGAATGATTTGCATCTAAAGACATGACTTGGTTCACATGGCCATGTAAGGTCCTCCATCCACTACAGGTACTTAGACGACAATAATGTCTCCTTGTCTTTTTGCCTTTTTGCCTTTTTTTTTTCAAAAGTAACATTGACGTCGTGAGTGGGTTGCAGCTACAGACATGGCATGGTTCACATGGCCATGTGAGGACCACAGAACCCTAAGGTCCTTAGAGGACAACAATGTCTCCTCTTTTTGTTGTTTTTTCAAAGTAACACTAATGTGAAGAACTATCTATAGTTGAAAAACAGGCGTTTTTCCCATGTTGTACTAATAACCATAGCTTTTTGTCAGTGAAAGTAACTACGACGTGTTTTTCAAAGAAATTACATTTAGGGTGCTTATTAATCGATTAATAAAAGTTTCATTGTGCTAATTTTCCCCATTACATGTATGGCCAATTTTTTGAAAATGGATATTTCATTATTAAGTAAAGCGTAAAAGCACATGGACCGTATAGTTGCTGTTGCTTTTGAAACAACTAGAATCTATCCCGTGCGGTTGCGCGGATTGTTTGGAGTTTACAAAAAAGCAAAATTGGACACCGTATTTCGTGGCTCGGTTGATGGGACCCACTCCACAAAGAGAGCAGTACAAGACTTCACTTTTGATCGAGTGATATATCAGAGGTTATCTTATAATCACGCTCAAGAGAGACAAACACTTTCAACGTTTTCCTCGGCCCTCAAATACAACCATATTTCATGCAATGTTTAGCCGATACAATTCCTTATGAAACAACAACTAAATCTCATAAAGAAATTACATAAATCCTATGAAGATTTTCACAACTATCGAACACTCAGTGATTGCACAACTATCGAATACTCATTGATTAATTCCCTCTGAACGTAATTCATGAACTTGTGCATGGTCTTGCGTGTTGAAGTTAAATTATTCACTAAACTTGTATAGAAAAACACTCTGGAAACAACCTTCTAGATATCTACTACTCACGAGTAGATAATGATGCAAACTACTTTATAAGAGCCCAAAGAAAGACAATGCCCGTGGCAATTGAATAATTCTAATTGTAGTTTGGTGCGATGTTTCTCGTGCTCTTTAGGTCAATGAGCTTGCAATTCTATTTAATATGTCACTCCTATTATTTGCTTCTCAGAACATTAGCATGGAATAGGAATGGACCTACTCACTCACTTTAAGGTTGCATGGTTTGCGGGTCGGACCTGCCACTTTAAAAATAGTACCAGTCGGTCCACAGTCAGACTGGATGCTTTAATGATTGGGTCTAGAATTAATTTCTAAGGCGCTACATTAGGATTAGCTTTAGGTAATTTCTTATCTTTATTTTGCTATGTTAAATATTACATTGTGGCACAAATTTACTCAATCTGAAACACATGTAATGACTTGGAAGATTCAACGTGGACCGATCTTCCTAGAAAAATATATAGGTGGTGATTCT
Organism: Eucalyptus curtisii; assembly: GCA_017140595.1. NCBI lineage: Eukaryota > Viridiplantae > Streptophyta > Magnoliopsida > Myrtales > Myrtaceae > Eucalyptus > Eucalyptus curtisii. Next base: position 14,493,579 of record CM029504.1, read on the forward strand.
TGGGATTGGATTTTAACTTACATCTCAAGTTCTTTCCCATTTTATGTGAGATTTGGAGTGTCACAAACTCTTCCACCAATAATTTTAGTGTCCTCATCATTGACAACTCACATTGGCCACTGACATTTCCTATTCAGCCAAGAGCCACATTTTTCCAATCTTTTAAGTCTGGAAAAATCATTTCCTAATTTGTTGGATTGACTAAAGGCCATGCAGTCCATCCCCAGATCACATATCTACCTAAAAAAAATTTGCTGAGATTCAATGTACCGTGACGCATTTATTGTTCATGTCCATTGCATGGCTTAATTTACCATCCAACTGGAAGCCGACTCAAGCAATGCTACTTGTGAGTTAAGCTTTTTTTTTTTTTTTTTTTTTTTTTTTTTCATGGGAAGAAGAAAAGCAAGGCTTGGTCTTAAGTTGACCATATTCGTCAAGATCCAAGAGATCTGTTAAGTTTTGATTGCCATTGCTTCCTTCAATTCTTGCCCAACAAAAATACTAAAACATAGAGTAGAATAATGATGATGATGACAGCGCTCGAACAAATGCAATTTGGTGTTTGACATTCTTTTAGTCTCGAGACCGCAAGTGTTCAATCAGTACAACTACATGAAAAACACATGGAACATATAGGAACAACTGCATGAGTGGACATTGCATAAATTACACCTACTAGATCAAGATAATCACATATCAAGAATATCCAGATTCTACTCTGGATCTTGCTAAAGAATCACAAATGTTCATATAGCTTCAACACTTTAATTAGTTTTTTTTTTTTTGGTCAAAACGCTTAATTAGTTATGTCTATCACATTACCCAAAGACTCACTTTACGTAAGTTTTCCATAATTGTCAGCTTACGAAGAGAGTTCGAAGTTTTTATTATGTTGACGCTTGTCAATCTCATTGAATTTGGATTGACAAAAATGGTAATATCTCGTTTGATTATTCATAATATTGTGAGAAAAGGCTCATCTGCGTTACTGCGGTGTAGCCATCTGAATTTTTGCCAACAAGCCAAACATGCATCCTTTGCTTAAAAAAACAAATAATAAATAAATAATAAATAATAAATAATAATGATAAAAAAATGAATAAAAAATAAAAAATAATGGAGCAACAGATCCATCAAAGCCGGGTTTTTCCCGGACCGAGCTCGTTCTGTTCTTCTTCTTTTAATCCATAAAGATCAAACTGGGCCGTTGACGTTTGACCAGCCTCTGGGCCTTCATCGGTGAATTTTTAGTCACCGGACCCAACAAGGTCTTGAAACTTTGACGTCCCTAATTCGAAATGCAAAGGACGCTAGGCAGAGAGGATGAATACAGGATGGAGATGAAACGAGTCAGATTTCGCCATTGAGGACGAATTCATCCCTGAGATTAATTTCAAAATGCGCGTCGGTTCTGCCAGCAAAGTTCAGGCCTGATCGACATTGTTTCCGTGCAATTGCATAGAGTTGATTTCTGTACCCTCTATTGTGGATTTTGAAGGGCGTAAGGAGGGTGACCATAATGCCACGACTTGGAAATTATCCTCAGCAAATCCTTTAAATACTTGAAATTTGTTTGTTTTTTCTAGCTCCCCCATTCCTTACATGTTTAGTCCACCAAATGCCGGCTACATTTCCCTCCAGTTTAGAACTTTAGTAACTTTCCTATCTCGCCAATGTATGTAATGTAGCATACATTTACAGATTGGTCGCAACTCTTTAATCAGTGATCAATCTCCGAAAATGAGGGTGGAAAGAAAATTATTTCATAGATACTGCAGCAACAGCCTTCTCATCGTTTTCTGATTTAAATTTTGTACAATATAATATATGAAACATTTAACCAAATCATGGAGACATATACATTCTTCAAAAGCTATCCAGCTGCGATCATGTGCCACTCTGTATCACGGACCAAGTGCTTCTTCTTCTGTGTTACCTTTGATTATCTTAAAATACTGAATCCTGATGATTTTTGTAGTTGCCGGAAACCCAGAACATGGAACAGAGTGTATGGACCAAAACCATTGCATTCAGATCAATTTGCAAATGTTGGTTGGATCATTCAGATTAAACGCCCTTCCCGCAAAGTGATCGGATCAAAATCATTGTATTCTGATCAATTTACAAATGTTGGTTGGACGTCTAATCCAATCACTTCACCATACTTTTCTTTCACTTTTTTTTTTCATTGGACTATATTAAAATTGAGAGTGAGATATTGATCACCAACAGATAATATGCGAAATCTCTTGGTTTGGATTTAGGTTCAACCCGACCAAGGAATGCTCGAATGTGGAATTAGAGTTCCACAGGTTATAATAAGGAGCTTGGAGGGGGCAAAAAGCACCAAGATATAATGGGACTTAACGTTACATTTATATGTGTTAACTTGAGATTATCATTACAATCGGAAGACCTCATTTTTTTTTGTAACATTTAAACATGTCCTTTGATGGGGTCAACGATGGGTCAATTGCTAAATGTTTGATGTTACGTCCGTATGCCGCCTATAACTTTTGTAATGGATAAGACTTACTCTCTTTTTATTCCTTTTATTTTATAAGTCGTCTCCTATGTGAAAACATGAAATTGAAATATTTCACTAGAGAGCATGAAACTCAAGACAGGGTTGAGTCATCCAAGCATATTTGTGCTCTCGCCAAAAGTGTAATTCCACTTGCCATGCCCACGACAAAACAATTCATTAATAAAACAAAACGAGATTAAAGTCAACACTAGTCACACAATATCAAGAGACACCGTTTCTTGAGTATACATAATCTCCTTTTAGTCTTTAGAAAAACACAAATGTTCTCATTGTCTTGACCAGGCGGACACCAATTTGTGTATCTACGTGCCGGCTCAATAATTTTACCAATTTTCGCCTTTATTAGTACCATTTATATAAGAATTATGTGCAAAACCAGCATTTGAGAGGCCCACATAGTCATTAATCTTTCATGGTCTAATGCTCTCAAGGATAGATTAAGTTTAATTGCCCGAGTTGCATGGCAAAAGGGAATAGAAGGGCCAATAAATTCAGAAAGAGATAATATATCCGTTAGATATTGAGTATCATGGTCTATTCATATTTCTACAAGGAAAGGGAGATCCTAATTTAAAAGGTAATAATCCATATAAATTTCAATTATGCCTTATATTTAGTGCAAACATTATATTGCAATAAATTGAATCTGATGATTAAAATTTCAAGTAATAGATTACAAATCTGACTTAATATAACTGTAGCTCATTGACATCCAAGTTTTTTCCTCACTTTCCCAGTCTCTTAGTTAAAAGTTTTTCGTGGATACTGCCTATTAAATTTAGATTTTACTCATGTCTTCTTCTTCTTCTTCTTCTTCTTTTTGGCAAATGCATAAGCTTATGTCCTTTTTTGGGTGAAGTCAAATGATAATTCCAGCCATTCGAATGGGCATATAGGCATTTATTAACTTGCTAATCGAGGCTGCAATAAGTTAAAAATAAAAAGAAATAACACTTTAAAAATCTTACCATAGGGATTAAAACCAAAACTCACATTCGTTTGATTATGTTGACAATTATACTAATGGTAATCATTCCACATAAGACAAATATATAATGGAGAGAGCTAAAATAAGTGTGTGAGAATTCAACGCATATGCCATGCTTAATCCGTGTAATAACACAAGAATGACGCGGCTGCGAAGGAATTTCTCTGTTTTCTGGAGTTGTTGTTCGTTCTTGTCTGTCGTGCTGTTTCGGGCGTCCAGAATGACGCGGCTGCGAAGGGAATTTCTCGATCGCTTACTCTTCCTGCCATCATCAGGTGATTTTCTTGGATAATTCGTCTCTTTCTTTTTTTTCGGCGTAATGTTTTGGTCGGACGAGCTTATTAAAGCGATGAACTCGAGTTCCCAACTAAAATCCCCGAGTCAAAGCGTTTGACCCTTTTGTCATGTAGGTCAAATTTAGGCAGAGGCCATCCTTCTCGCCGAAAACTTAGCAGGAAGGACCCGGAGCTCCCAAACATCATAAATGTGTAAGAGAGAGAGAGAGAGAGAGATTTTCTCCGGCTTGACAACTCCGTTCAGTTCAGCATCATTCATGGGTTCGAATTCGATTGGTGACGCTGTTGCTGATGCTGCATTGTGTGGCTTTGATGTCGTTGTGGATACTGGATACAGTGGGTTGTTTGTGTGAAGATTAGGATAGATTTCTCATCCGAAATGTCTCATTTTTTTCACGATTCTGGCTCTCTGTCTCATTGAATCTGTAATTGTGCTCCGGGGAGATTGGAACTTCTCTTGACGTTTGTGCTTTTGATACTCTTTAGTCCATATTAAGTGTTTCTATCACCAGAGCTGGGAAACTGGCTGGTTTCATTCATAGTACATGGCCCAAAAAAAGAAAGTAACTTCCGTGTAATGGAGCTAATTTCAAACGTAGTTGTCTTGTCGAATTGGCCCCTGTGGACATGTTTGTTCTTTTGTAGTTCCAATCCGGTTTGTTTTTCTCCAAATGTGTGTTCTGATAAGTGACGTGATATACTGGATGGGTAGCGATGTAGGCTGTTGGGATGAGTTCACTATGAAGTCTGATCAAAGTTATTGATGCAAATCATTGATTCTTCAGTTTATTGCAATTCTGATTTAGATAAATACAGCATCTTTGTAGACATAGCCGGTCATGAGTTCCCCAGGCATGAGGGATTCCTATATATCCACTCTTGTGGTACTTCATTTGGTTGTTTGATTGAAGTTTTCAATATGATTCATTGGTTTTACAGTTTCGTGGATGCTGTTTGAAATGAATACAATTATTACTTGCTGTCTCTGACTTCCAATAGAACTCACTCTTTTTAGTCTTTCCACCTGTTACCTGAAAGCTTGGGGACCAGGCTTTACGAATGTTTCCTTTTTTCCTTTCTACAGGTTGACATAATATGAAGTTTGAGCACTTGTGGACGCATCGCAGTCTGACTGGCTACTTGAATGCGTGAAATAAGTGTGTGTTTGTTTGCCTTGTTAATGGAATTTCGTCCATGAGATGAACAGATACGGATATGTGTATTTTCTTCGTCTTTTGCTGTCTCCTAAGAATTTTCGTGCACTTGAATTTAAAGATGGTACAATGTATGTATGTTATGTCTTGCTAATTCTCATCGTTCGTTTGGATCATATATTGCTGACACTTGAACTTTGTCTATGTGGCCTCGCAGCTTTCATGGGTCAACCCATCAAGGGGAAATTACCAAAAAAATCTCAAACCTATTATAATTGTGCCAATTCAATCATAAATTTATTTTTTTTATCAATTAAATCCTAAATTTTTTACAAATTTGTCGGTTTACTCCATCCGGCCAAAATTGGTCAGCCAATGTTGATGTGGCCTCCAATCGATGCCCGCGATCCTTTTTTAATAATATATTTATTTTTCAAATTATTTTATTAATTTTTTATCTTTTTTTATCTTTTTTTTTTTTTTTTCCTTCTCCCTCCTCCTCCCTCCTTCTTCTTTTGGCTCCAGCGACCGGCTAGAGAGAAGCACTGGCTAGTCGCCGAATGAGGTGGCCGGGTGAGCTTTCCTCCCCATCGCTAGGCAAGGGTGAGCCCTCACTAGATTCGGCCAACGAGGGGGCCCTCGTCGTCGCCGGGTCTAGTGAGGCGAGCCCGTCGGATCGAGGCAAGCTCTCGCCGATCCGACGAGGGCTCACTCAGTGCCGCTAGCCGCCTCAATCCGACGACTAGCTAGCCCTCCCCTCTAGCCAGTCACTGGAGCCAAAGGAAGAAGGAGAGAGGAGGAGGGAAGAGGAAAGAGGAGGGAGAAGAGAGGAAAAAGAAAAAGATAAAGATAAAAAAAATTAATAAATTAATTTTTAAAAATAAAATATTATAAAAAAAATGGTCGCCAGTGCTTGAGGAGACGGCCATTTCAACGTCGGCTGGCCAATTTTGGCCAAATAGACGAACTGGCACAATTGCAAAAGTTAATTGGCCAAAAAAATAAATTTATGATTGAATTGGCATAATTATAATAAGTTTAGGACTTTTTTAGTAATTTTCCTTCATATCAAGGACTTTGATATTAGTGTAACAAAGCTTCGATGTTGTGTGTGGAGACCTAAGCACTTCGCGCATTTTTTATTATACTAGCACATTTGTTGGTATGTTGCAGAAACTTGTGTTCGTCATTTATTTATCATGTACATTAAGTGCAGACTTCAGATTTCATCTAGTGGATTGCACATCAAGTTAAAACAGGGTTCCCCTTCAGCATCTTCTCCTAGACTTAATACCGGTGAGGCAATGGTGAAGGAAGGGTTTATAGGCCTTTCCATAGGTTACTGGGTTGTGCCGTAATAAGGAAGACGAGACAGAGCACGGTGATATCAAAAGAATTGGATGGGGGAAGGCAAAAATACAGGCCCCATGTGCAGAGCATCGAAGGAAGGGTGATTATGGCTGGATATGCGCGGAAGCCAAGGAATTAAACTTTTATAATTCATATATCACTTCTCTATTTTCATCGATCTTTTGCACAAATAATTTATTTATTAAACGTTATTCTTTCTCTTCCCTTTTCACTGTTCCCAGATGGAGGCCCCATGTGCAAAGCATCGAAAGGAGGGTGATCATGCAAGACATGCGCAGAAGTTAAGGAATCAAATTTTTACAATTCATGCATTACTTCTCTATTTTCACTGCTCTTTTTGCACAAATAATTTTTTCAATTAAACACTATTCTCTCTCTACCCTCTTCACCATTCCTAGATGCAGGCCCGATGTGCAAAGCATCGAAAGAAGGGCGGTCATGCAAGACATGCGCGGAAGCCAAGGAATCAAAGTTTTATAATACATATATTACTCCTCTATTTTCCCTGATCTTTTGTGAGAATAGTTTATTTATTAAACGTTGTTCTATCTCTACCCTCTTCTCCATGCGCAGTTGCAGGCCCCATGCGCAAAGCATCGAAAGAAGGGTGACTACGGCAGGACATGCGCCAAAGGCAAAGCCAAGGAGTCAAACCTTTATAATATATATATTACTTCTCTATTTTCATTTGTCTTTTTAAAAAAACAATTTATTTATAACCCTCTCCCCCCCCCCCCCCCACTCTCCATATATATTACTTTTTAATTTTCTTTTAACTATTTTTATTTATAGAATAACTGCACAAAAAATCTAAAATTATTCGAAAATGTAATTAAGTCCTAAAACTTTCAAAAAAATATAACTATCAAATTGATGCAATTAATTTAACGAAAAATGCAGACATGTCATTTTTTTTTTTTAATAATGTATGTCTCCTATGTGGTCTTTTTTTAGTATTTTTTTTAAATCTTATTTAAATTAGATGAAAAACTAAAAAAAAAAAAAAGCTATAATTTTATTTAAAAACAGTAACGAAGGTTTTAAAAAAAAATGTATGCCCCATCAATGAGGTGCTGGGAGTCACCTGCCCCAAGCGATGGCTGATGAGGTATTGCCATATCTAGGTGAACCTTGCTAGCACAAGTGAGGCCTCACCTGGGCCTAACCAGAGTCGCCAACCCTTACATGGGGTCGACAAGGCCTTGCCCAGGGTTGGTGACCTTTGCTAATACCACTGGCGGTGAGCAATAGCGCCGCACCAGCAAGGCCCTACCGTTCTTTTTTTTTTTTTTCATACTTTCATTTTCTAAATTAAATTTTAGCGGAAAAATTAACTAAACTTTTAGATTTGAAAAAAAATAAAATTTTAAATTTTTATAGTTTTTAAATTTAATTTAAATAAGATATGGAGAAGGAAAAAATAAAAATACCATGTAGGAAAAAGAAATTAAGTAAGAAATGGCACATCAGCATTTCCATTATATAACTTGACAGTGTTAACGGAATAATTTAATTGCATCAATTTGAAAAAAAATTATGACTTGATTATACTTTTTGAAAGTTTTAGAACTCAATTATAGTTTCGCAACAAATTTTAGAACTTAGTACACCTATGCACATTACATTATTCATGTTCCTTCTTATATTCAGTGTGGAATATAGAAGAATGGTTGTTATATCTTGGAAGGATAGCTATCAGAGCTCATCGTATAGAGTTTTGTACTCCAATAGGCAGAATTATCTTTAAAGACTGTGCTTGCACACCTCAGACGATTAATCTTATTTTCTTATATTTTTCAATAGATTTCCAATCGTCATCATCATTATTCATGTTATATAATATTTTTCTAACAATTTTAAGGATAATTGCCTTGTGGATTCCCAAACTAGAATTGCTTATGCTGCTACCGCTGTTGGAATTAAACGAGGACTCAGAGATGGTGAAGGACAAGTATTACAACTTCATGGATAGTTATCGTGGGACATTACCAAGCATCAGCACAAAGAGCTTTTAATCGTCTCCGTAAGGTTATTGAGTGCAAGAAAAATCATTCCTTTGGGCTTCGGTACCTATGTTTGCTTTCTACTTCGATTTCAATGATGGCGTGTTTGATTTCGTGTAGAGTTCTAGGTTTTAGTGGATATGTCCGAATCTGTGGTATGTATGCACTCCTCTTTTTTCGCATGGCAAGCTTGAAATAAACCCTTTTTTTTTTATGGATGTTAGCTTCACTTCTTTATGCATCTTTCTCCCATTCTTTTCGTTGGTCAACAACCAACCCAAATTCAATAGACTTCTTCACTACTCCTACAGGAAGGAATCTCTTTCTTTCCGGGAATCCTTTTTTTTAGAAAGTCGAATGAACAAAGAACTTCTTCTACTCAAGACTGCAAAGTTTGTGAAATTGCAGTGGGGGAGCAAGAGCTCTATCTAAAATACGAAGACACAAAAGTGTTCATTTGGGGAAGTTGAAGTAATTTTAATGAAGTTTCTTCATCATTTTGACAAAACTAAAAACTTTAGTTGGCCGAGACTGGAAGGTGTGACCCTAATGGAGCTGATACCTGGCTTAGCCAATGTGCCTGGGAGATTTTGTATTGATTTATTTTATATTTGTATATTATTTAAATTGATCAAATCACTTTGACCAAATCTGCGGGTTTAACCGGTTGAACCTCATTCTGGTCATCGAACATTTTGGTCTCTAGTGGCATTTTTAAAACATTGTTTGAAAACTTTTCTGCTGCTGGACCTTCTTGTTGCCCTATAATATAGTAGTCTTTTCTCTTACCTATTAAAAGAAGAAAAAAAAAATTCTGCCCCTGTGCCTTTCTCACGATTATGGTTTCTCCAGTGATACACGTGACTACATAAGTGAAGACTTCTTTTCTTTGTTTGTTGCCAAATGGCTTAGAGGATTTATGTTGCCGATCCTTCCTAATGAAAAAAAATGTTGTTACTACTGCTGCTGCTATTGTTATTTGCTTTGTTAAATGACCCATGGCTATCTAGTTTTGATTACTTTTATATGAAATGGCATTTTGTTTATTAGAGAAGTATATTTCTTTGTTACTCACAATTGTCGGAATAGACTTTCTAACATACAGTAAAGTTATCAGGCACACGTAGAAAATATGCATTGCAAGTATTTGTATGAGCTGACATGGCTTGTTTTGATCTTTATTTAAAAATAAGCAATAAATACTTTGCTGCACCCTTGAAATTGTTGCATGATTTGTGCACGCCGGTTTGTGCTTTAAACTAAAGTGGCATTTGTGTGCATCTATTCACATGCTTCCAAGTTGTAAGGGTGTCTCTATGCAAACGGATTCATAAGTTGTGCAATCCCTAGTGTTATGAAGTGCTTGAGACATAGCTTTCACCTTTCAAGGTTTTGTTCTCGCGCATATTCGTCATATGACCCTCGAGGCAGAATGTTACTGATGCTTAGAACTTGCTGAATTCCTTATCACAATTGCTTTTCATGCCTTGAATTGGTCGAATGCATGATTATATGACCTGTTCATGGTTTGAATATATTTGATAGGTGTTGATGCTTCCCGTCCACATTTAATTTTGTTTAAATAATGAGGGTTTGGTCTCATTTGGATACTATTTTGGTAATATAAGCAAATATATTCATGCAGGAGGAAGTCGGGTGGAATTTATGTTGCTCCTTTGCTGAATATGTATTTCCATAGCTTGAACATGTCAATTTTGATTTAGAAATACACTAGCTAATATGTTCCTGGATTGAAATTTCATGTTATTTGAGGAACAATAAGTCACGGCATCATACATAGTGGATTTTTCATGGTATTAAAAGGATATGATGATGTTAAATGGATCTTGAATTCATATAAGACAAAATCCACCATAAGATATGTGTTTACCGTTGGGGGAGATGCTATAACTTGGAAATGCATCAATTAAAATTATGGGAGAAATGACAATCATACTAAACCAAAAGTCAACTTGATTGAAATAGATGACATGATAACGTAATTACTATGATCATTCCCGAGTCAATATTGTGGCAATGCGAAAGAATGAGTGGTAGATTCAAGTGCTACCAGGCATATATGTAAAAACATAATGCTTAATTCTTCTACACACTAGTAGGGAAGGAGGCAATAATATTTATTATTTTTTTGGGTAATTTGAGAATTGCTGAAGTTCTTGGGAAAAAGAATATTTTTCTTAAACTCACATTTGAAAATGAGGTTGAATAGTTGAGAAACTTCTCAACATATGTTTCTTTAGGAATAAAATCGACACCTTCTGTGTCTAAGTAGTGTGATTGCTAAGAGGCAATAGCCATTGCAAAGATTGAAACTTTCAATGATAAAAATGGATACATCTAGTTGAGATACGATGTGATAAAACAATTGGTTAAAGATGGAAGTATGTCTCATAAAAAAAAAGATGGAATTATGTCCATCAATTGAGTAAAGTCATAAGTGAATTTGACCTATCCCCTGAATATACATCGAGGGGAATGGGACAAGCCAGTTAAAGAAAATCAACAATGATGGTAACCCAACCCATGTGATTGGCAATCCTATGGATTAGGTTCATATGAATAATAACAAGTCACTTGTCGATTTAGTAACTCGCTATTATAATTTATGTCCCTCCTAAGGTGAAAATAGTGTATGACTGCAATGAAAAGAGGCTGAGCTAAGCTCTTAATGAATTTCATAGCCATTATCGGTCGTGTAGTATACTACAGAATATACTTGATGGAATCACCAATATAAATGTGGAGTGAGGCCTGAACAACAAACCTTGTGGGAGTGTAATGTAATTGATGAAAATTATATTTCACAAAAGGATATTCTTGATTCATAGAAGTTTCAAACTTCACCAATGATTTCATTAATTATATTTCATTCCTTTTATGGCTGATTTATAGCATTATTATATTTTTTTTCTTTTCAAAATTATTTGAAATATATGGGAGATTGTTAGCCATTTTGACAATTTAAAAATATTAGAAAGTAACGGCTTTGATAATAGTTGTGACTGCTATGAAAGCCACCACTTTGTAACGGTTTTTTGACGACAGTATAATGACTTTATAATGGATTTATAATGGTTCTGTAACATTTGATTTATGTCTTCATAAACTTTTCATTATTTTATCACGACTATATAACGGTCATCATTTTAATAATTACCAATTGATTTATGAATGTTTCTTAATGGCTCTTTTGTTTGAATATAAATTTGAAACCACAATCCTTGAAGACTTTACAAATTAAAAATAAAATATTTTTCCATTCTCTAACTTTTCTTTTTATCTGGGTTATACTCATAACGTTAATCCTACTCCTTCTAATATTCAGTGTGGAATATAGAAGAATGGCTCTTATATTTTGGAAGGATAACCGCTAGAGCCTATCGCACCAAGGTTCTTACTCGAGCGGGCGGAATTATCCTTAACAGTACTTGCACACCTCAAACAATTAATATTATTTTTCCATCATTTTCAATAGATTTCCAATTATTATTATTATTATTATTATTATTATTATTATTATTATTATTATTAATTCATGTTATCTAATATTTTTCCAACAATAACGGGACACCAACATACTCTATTGGAGAAAAACTCTAAACACCACTGAACATCAGAGTCATAAAACTTTTGCATCAGTCGTCTAGATTCTAATCCATATATCACTTGAAAACTCACTGTCGAATTTCCAGCAACTTGTTCACTTCCTTCCATTATATAATAGATCAACTGGGGTGATTAGAGGTGATTGCGGCAGCGGCGGCGGTCACTGGGAAGCAGGCTGTAAATGTGAGGAATTTTGTGAATTGTGTTTTTTCGGTGGGATTTGCGATAGTTACAACATAAGTAGCATGTTTCGTGGTTTAATGTTTAGCGAAAGGCAACCTGCGCACGCATAATGACCTAAGTTTCAGTTTTGTAAGCATGAACAATTTAAAGCCTCTAGTAAGACTGTCCGACTATTGCATTGCAAGATTCGACCATCGGAGAGAATCAGAGGTCCTCTGGGAATTGATCCTATCACGTTAAGCTAATGAGGCTGTTTGTGGGGATGGGAGAAGCCCGTTAGAATTTAGAACAACTCCTAAACCTGCCATCCTTACAACGGCAAGACTCGTGAACGGTCCAGGTTTCCTACCAGAAGCAAAAGCGCATAAAAGAAGCACTTTAGTAGCCTTACCTAGTCCTAAGCTTCAACTCAGACAGGTCTCACTCTGAAATCAAGAAAGGATTTTGATGAACGGCCTAAGTTTCTATTATTTTCTTCTCTCCTTTTCTTTTTGTCTTTTTTTTTTTTTTTTTTCCTATCAGGAAAATTTCAAAAAAGGACCCGAAGTGTCCTTATTTTCTCAAATAAGGATCTGAAGTGGACTTTATTTCAAATAAGGATTTGAAGTGACCTTAGTTGTTTCAACTAGGGTCTAAAATGGCTTTGGTTGTTTCAAATAAGGACATGATCTCGTTGGTCGCCGGCCAGTTAAATTTTCCGACAGGTCAAGGGTATTTTCGTTATTTGCCATTTTCCCTTATTTTCTTCCTTTTTTTTTTCCTTTTTTCTTTCCCTTTTTTTTTCTAATTCTTTTTCTTCCTCTTCGCCGGTGGCCGATCGAGCACTAGCGATGCCCACAAAGGGCTGGGCAAGGGCCACCCGCACTAGCCACAAGAGAGGCAACCCTCGATCAAGGCCATCCGTGAGGTCAGCCCTCGCCTGCCCCAGACGAGGGCCCGACCACCCTTGCCAACAGCCGGCTAGGTCGCCCAACCCTCGCTGGTCGTGGGCAAGGCCCAAGCGAGGGCTCGACCACCCTCATCAGTGGACGATGACCCTTGTCGGCCCTTACCAACGGCTGGTCTAGCGAGGGTCGACCTCGCCTAGGGCCAACGAGAATCGACTTCACAGATGGCCCTTGGGCGAGGGTTGCCTTGCCTAGGCAAGGTCGTCCCTCACCCAGCCCTCTGTGGGCATCGCCGGTGGCCGGAAGAAGAAAAAAAAAAAAGAAAAAAAAAGGGGAAAATGGCTAATAACGAAAATACCCTTAATCATTAGAAAGTCAGGTTCTTATTTGAAATAGATATAGTCACTTTAGGTCTTAATTTGAAATAACATCCACTTCAGACATTTATTTAAGAAAGTGATGTCACTTCATGTCCTTATTTGAAACAAGATTCACTTTGGGTCTTTATTTAAGAAAATAAGGGCACTTCAAGTCACTTTTTGGAATTTTCCCTTTTCTATTTTTTCTTCCTTCCCAAACTATTAGAAAAAGGAAGAAAGAAAGAGGATGCGCGATGCGGAGAAGTATTTGAGATGAGGTTGCTGAATTTTCAGCAAATGGTTACTGATCACGAAAAGTAGCCGGAAAAAAAATTGCAAGTGGAAGAAGAAAGAAAAAGAAATACAAAGAAAAGGAAAAGATATAAGGAAAAAAAATAACGAAGAGAGAACAAAAAGAAAAAGAGAGAAATGAAGAAAGTAAAAGAAAAAGGAAAGAAAACCCAAAAAAAATAAAAATAAATAAATAGCCCCTAGACGAAAATGACCCTGATTATGACTTGGAAAGCGCCATGTGAGTTGTACGTGCTTGCTGGTCATCGAATATTTGATTAGCCAATAAGCTCGGAGGCTTATTTGAGACAAAATTTGACAATTCATGATCTTACTAAAGACAATTTATACTCTGAGCATTTTTTTTTTTGAAAAAAAAACAGCCCCACTTAAGATCCCTTTTAAAATTTTCCCTAACAAATGGCCAATTTGAGGGAGTGCACTTTTAAGATGGCCCGAGAAGGTAGACTAATTGAAGCACGTGAAAGCTAATTTAGGCATCACTTGGTCGCTAAATCCAAAAAGCAAATATATCGTAAATAGTTTATTTGTCTCTAGCTCAAAAAAAAAAAAAGTTGTACAATTTCAAGCTCCCAAGGTCAAATAAGATATGCTTATATTTAATTAGGAGAATAGCGAGAGTACCTAACTAAAACCCGCGACCAACTATATATTTTTCAAACATGGATTCTAGTGAATTACACCCTAGAAATACAGGGTGTCAAAAGATATTTGTTTATGGAGAAAATATATGAATTCTGTTGAAATGCAGTCCATTATATACAAGGTACATGCTCTTTTAGGGCACTCTCCTCACTATAAATCACATGCATTTTCATGGTACAGTTCAGGCTTATCATAATAAGATACGTTCTAGTTCGAGTCGAGTGTACCCTCCTCACTATAAATTGCATGCATTTTCATAATACAGTGCAGGCTTACTGTAATAAGATACATCCTAGTTCGAGTCGAATCCTAAAAGTTTAAGTGAATACTTCTTAGGATCAATTGAATGCTCGTTATGGTCACGGGTGTGCTCTTTCTAGCGTCTCGACAAGAATGGTGCCTCTTTCAATAAAAACATGACCGTAAGCGGGTCGACGTGAGCTTCCGTGACATTCTCACTATTTTGCCCACGTGATTAGAGAACCATTTAGAAATTTCGTGTTCACTTCCTATTATTGTGGGAGCCAATTAACTCAAACTAGCAGCTGTGTCCAGTTGTGTCCGGTAACGAGCATTTTGAAATAGAGAGGAGATTTTTTCCGTTATTTTAACCATTGGTCAAAATCCAGAATTAGTTCTCGATTAAAATTCCCAACTCCATGCGTCCAGGCCTTCATCCCTAGGGTGAAAATTGAAGCAGAGGCCATCTTTCTTGCTGGCAACCTCACAACCCGTCCTAGAGCTCCCAAACATCATCAATGGAAGTGATTGCAAGTTAGCCACTGATGCTAAGCTCTTGTCTTTGGGAGATTCAGCCCCTGGTCTATGCTCTGTTCTAACTTCCAAGGAAAGGCCAGGATTGAATGTAACCTCGTCCTCCTCAAGCTCTTTTATAACCAGAGATTTTATTCTTAACTCAAGTTCAAAAATATTGGAATTCTAGTACATCGAATTCTCGACAGAAAAATGCTAATCGAGTTCTTGATCTACTGTGGTGGAAGAGAAAACATGCATATAAAGAGGCTCATGAATCATTTAAGACATGTTTATATTTAAGCCAAAAGAGTCATTTATCTTACATTTTGCTTTCAAAATTGCCCCTACAATTACACTTTCCATTTAGTGAATAACCATCAATTTTTTTATGCACAACCACCATTTTGTTTACCAATGTCACTCTTCCATCTATATATTTGAGCCGAAATTGTCATTTGTTTATTTTTTTTTTTCTTTTCAGTCACAATTTCCATTTACTATGTTTCCATGCATAACCACCATTTTGTTTCACAATCTCACTTCTCATGAGTGTTTATATTGGTCTAATGCTACAAAGTTTTCAACCTATATCCATACATTTAGTGATTATCTCTCATTTTTAAAATGATACCCCTAAATAAATTTAACAAATATAGTTTAAATACATCCCAAAAGCAATTGTGCGCATGCGTGAGCACTAATATTGTAATTATACGACACTTCGTGATAACATCTACTGGGTTGAGCATGAGCTTGTTTTACATAAGTCCCTACTCCATAAATAGACTGAGTAACTTAATTGATGATTTTGGATTTAAAAGGCCATTAATATATTAGCACTATCGAGAATGTGTTTATTCACATGCTATGTCTATGCTACAATTTATTTAAAATGTATAGCATGTTACCCCCACAACAAGTGCTGAGTCTGAATCCTCATTGCAGAACATTTTGGACTCATTCCAGAGCAAGTTGGGAAATTCTCCTATCTCCTTGAAGAGTTTACTCATCATAACCGATACAAGAGAAAATAGATGGTCGCCATTATTTACAGCCATATAAAACTAGTACGATAGGTCGATCCCATTTACTCCATTGCACCCAACAATTGAATTTATATGATTGTCTCAATTATATGACACATCAAGTATATTTCTCTATACATATTTTTTTTTTGTTTGGTTTAAAATGGTAAGATGATGCCCAAATCGATTTTTGCAACCTCAAGGAAACATAACAACTCTCATTGAACTCAAGGGAAGCGCCTCTCCCTCTCTCGGCAACAAAGGCGGCGACCACCATCGCCCGAGCACGGCGAGAGCGGCTGGGCCTTAGATAAGCCCGAAAAGCGCTAGAGGACCCAACCGTGTCGCTCGGTGCCGGCCTACCTGACCTCTCTCTCTCTCTCGCAGCTTCCCGTTTTCGATTTTTCTGTATTTTCCCTTCCCATCAGAATTTTGGATGTAGCCAGCATTGATGCAGAACGTCTCCATCCTTGCTTGTTTTCATACACATTTCAATCTCAAGAAGACCAACATAAAAATAAAAATAAAAATAAAAACCTACACGTGAAGGATTACTTGACCGAAAAAGAACCTTAAATATAATTAAATATTCGGCATATATATATATATATATATATATATATAATAATAAAATCAATTTGAGAGGAACCTTCGGTGGAATCTCACGACGGAATCAAGAATCAAAACTTCCCCCACCGCCTCCTCCTCTTTCGGCCGTCAACTTCAACCCCCCTCCCCCCCTCTTTCTCTCTCTAACCCTAGCCCTCCTCTCTCTCTCTCTCTCTCTCTCTACCGGGTGTTCCGTTCGCCATGTCGACCTTCGGTCCGAGCTCCGGCGAGCCGGAGGAGGGCCGGAAGACCCGTCTCTACAACCCGTACCAGGACCTCCACGCCCCGATCAAGAACCTCTACGACCTCCCCACCTCCCCGGAGTACCTCTTCCACGAGGAGGCCCTCAAGCCCCACCGCTCCTGGGGCGAGAACCTCCAGTACTACACCGGCTCCGGCTACCTCGCCGGCGCCCTCGCCGGCGGAGCCCGGGGCACCCTCGACGGGCTCAGGTCCGCCGAGCCCGGCGACTCCCTCAAGCTCCGCGTCAACCGCGTCCTCAACTCCGGGGGCCAGGCCGGCCGGCGGCTCGGGAACTCGCTCGGGATCGTCGGGCTGATCTTCGCCGGCCTGGAGAGCGGGCTGGTCCACTGGAGGGGGACCGACGACTTGTTGAATAGCGTCGCCGCCGGGTTGGGCACGGGTATGTGATTGTGTTGATGATTCGCGTTCTCATTCCTGTTTTGTTTTCTTTCTTTCTTTTTTCCCTACCTTCAAGTTTGAATTTTTGGTTGCGAAGCTTGTGTTATATAGTTACCCAGTCAATTTTAGAACTGTTGAATCGGGTTGTCATTACGGAGGTCTTGTGTTGGTGATGATTTGTGGCGTGAGTGATGGGTTTTGTTCGGTGGCGTGGTGTTGTCTGTGGCATAGTGAATGAAATGAAGAAAATTGGCGTGTTGTAGAAGGAGGTTGTGATGAAAAACTGCAGAATTACAATTGCGTGAGAGAAGATTTTTGCCTTTGGAAGACGGCACTCACAGCACCTGAGATAGGGGGAGGTTGAAATGATGCTTTTGGTCATTAGATAGCGTAGTGGGTGTGCTGTCTTTGAGTTTAGCAAAAGTTTAACGAGCTATGTAAACGTCATGAGCCAGCAATTGAAAAATGTAGAAAGCTAGTTCATTAGGCACCCTAGTCATGGAAGTTGAAGAATTAAATCCTTGTGTTATATCAAAAAGGGAGCATGTGTTTTAAGTGAAATATGTATATTATATGCTGTTACTGGAAAGTTGCCATCTGTAAGAGTGTAACTCTAAAATACTTTCGCTAATCATATCATTGAATATAATTAATGGTGAAACAGAGTTTGACATTTTTTCTGGTTCTGTAATCTGTGCACATGACTTCGTTTTTGGAAGCCTTACTTTTTGGATTGGCATTATCAGCAATCCCAATCACCTGTGGTGAATTCCATGCGATTGAAATTGTACCGAGATAGATCCTTTGTGAGCTTATTCTAGCACATTTATTTGACATACTTTTTTTTTTAAACTTGTACCTGACATACTTTGACAAGAAGGCTTTAAGAATCAAAATTAATAAGTTGGACACCTAACTTTATGGCATTAATTGATTAAACGTATTAAATGTCACGATTATTTTTTATTCCTAAGCGAGTGAAAGTATTGATTATGCATATAACAAGAGCAATCGGTGTATTAGAAAATGCTATATTTCATTATTTAGTTGTTTATCATGTGCCCTTGGGGCACCTTTTAGCAAAAGTCATATTATTCTGCAAATTGAATGACTCAAATGATTGCTTTAAAGTGCTCTGCAACCCCAATTAACTAATCAACTAGGCCTGACTGGTATGTGGTGTGTGTGTGTAATGTACCAAATTGGTGACAAGTGGAATGCGCCTTTCCAATTCCTAAGTCTGCACAATGCAATCCATGGTGTGTACCACTTTCTAGTTAACTATGAAAAGATAGCCTTTATAATTACATTGGTGTTAAGAGGATGAAATTCGTCCATCTGAGATCAGGTAATCATTACTTGTTTTGAGAGATTCAAATACGTAATCACTTGTTTATTGGCGTGGCTTAGTTCATCTTTTCACTTACATTGATGATCCTGGTATTTTATGGAATTTTTTTGTGCTCAAGTGCTATGTTTTTCTCTTTTTTGCAATGTCATGAGATGGTGGAATTGGTTGTTTGTGACAGGTGCACTTTATAAGGCAGCAGCAGGGCCAAGATCGGCAGCAATTGCGGGGGCGATCGGAGGGATTGCAGCAGCAGCGGCAGTTGCTGGGAAGCAGGCAGTGAAAAGATATGTGCCAATATGAGACGTGAGGAATTTGGCAAATTGTGTTCAAATTATGTTTTTCTGGTTGGATTGCAACAGTTAAATTCATAAAATCGCTGGTTACATGGTGGATGTATCCAATCTGCTGACTTGACCATTCATTGATGGTGCTCACTAATCAATGGAAATTTTGGGAACTTGATTGTGACTTTGAATTGTATACTTGTTCAGTTGTCTTGAATTAATAAAAATTGAAGCAAGCATCCCAGATGCATATTCTTTTGGTCTTGTGCCATGAATTGAATTTCAAGAGGGTATGGATTGTTGATAAAAATGTTCTTTGGTATTTCATATGCAAGTTGGTTTACTTTTTGATCCTTGGGATATTGTTCAGATGGATTTGGCAATGGTCTTGTTTCTCGTTTAGCAGAAACTGGTCCTGTTAACTATGTCTTCAGATGATTACTTTCGAGTGCTCTTCTGTGATGTTATTTCAGCTGCCAATATGATGAGTCTTATTCCTTGGGAAGGTGCATTTCTGTCAATATTGAAGAGCTTGCAGGGGAACCGGATAATTCATCCATGTCTTTAGAAATTACTGTTTTTGCCCTTTCTTAAACGCTTATTGTAAGGAAGGCATATTTCTGGCAATATTGAAGAACTTGCGGCTGAACTATCTTTAGAATTTTCTTTCTTAAAAATGTGGAGAAAAGAGCTTGTGATGATCCATTCGTCGAAAGGTACTTAATTTCTCTGGTTTTTGTGTAAATTCTCAGATGTGCAGTGTAATTTGGACTACCTTCCATGATGCATCATACGGTACTACCAAATGAGAATGCACTGCGATCACCATTCATGTTCTCATCTGCTTTCCCATTCATCCAATCTACTTTGGTCCTCATCAAGTCAAATAATTTTCAAGGAAGTTTCTGAGCATCAACTGAACCCTCCCTAATGTCTCCATGCCGAACCCCATCAACAGCAAACTCAGTAATGCCTCCGAGGCCAAGCGCCAATACTGAGACAACAGATAGAAGCATCGAGAGAGACGGGCGAATGCATCCCCCTCTTGGTCAGTAGCCGCTGAACTCATATGAATTGTCACCGTAACAAGCCCATTAATTGCACTGAATCATGTTAGTATTGCTTTCAATTTTTCCAAAACGAAAACACGACTCAGTATTGGCACGACCGACGCGACAGCCAATACATGGAACCGATTATTGGACGCACTAGACGCTCAAAGGCTGAATATGGTGATCCTTTGGATCATGTGGGCTCTACATAAGACTTTCATGATATCCGACCTATCGTTATCCAGGTGCATGTTACAATTGCTAGTTACATAGGATGGTTTCTCTGCATGAACTAGAAGCACATGGAGCTTGGGTAAACCGCTGCAATATACTTCGCCACAGGAACTTTGCTCAGCTGATGTCATACTTTAAGCGGCCTAATGGTTTGTTGCATAGGCTGCTTCTTGACAACTCGTCTGCCAAAATGTGGTTTACACCACCAGCTACAACTCCTTTGAGACTTCAAAGCCCAAATCCAACTCCTAACAAATCTTGCTACTAAATAATGGAACTCCATGAAAATTGCAGTCAAGGCGTAGCTCTTAATGGGTTGCTTTATTAATTTACTTTGACAATAAAGCACCGTCATGCAGTCTAGATGACATTGTGAATAGATGATTCGTCCTCAATAAGAATGGCTTCTGTCAGCCGACCATTCCAAGAAAGGCAAAGAACTG
Organism: Eucalyptus curtisii; assembly: GCA_017140595.1. Lineage (NCBI taxonomy): Eukaryota > Viridiplantae > Streptophyta > Magnoliopsida > Myrtales > Myrtaceae > Eucalyptus > Eucalyptus curtisii. Next base: position 14,514,351 of record CM029504.1, read on the forward strand.
TTTTACTCATGTTTAATTTCAATCTTTATGAAAAACCACCGCATTCTAAGGGAGCATTCTGAACAAATTTTAGTAATACAGTCTGCTTGCTGCTCACCACTCTGCACCTGCGGCCCCAGTTCCTGCTTTTGCTGAGAAAGCTGCAAGTTCAAATTTGCTGGGATGTCAAGAATTCCATTCACATAGCTTGGACTTCATTACTCCACAAGCACGCCGTGCATAGTACACTTATATGGTTCCACTTAATCAAGTGGCATTTGCTATCTTCAATCCTCCATCACACTTCTGCAACCATAGTGGCCCACTGGGGACAAACAAACCGCTGGTTGAGGATACCCACATCAAAAAGAAGTCCTGCATCGTGATGCCAAAAGCTATTAATAGACATAAACACGTTGAACTGCTAATTTTCCCCAAACTTGCCTCTTTGTTTGTTTAATCAACAAAGGAGAATAAACAGATTCTGAAACTTTTTACTTTAAGCAAAAATGTATCATATATAACTTTAAAATTTAAAGCCAAAATATGAAAATTTACCCGTTTCTGCCAGTTTCTTCATTCATGATTTGCCAGACATGAAGAATCATGGAACAGTTTGAGATGTCAAGTTTGCGACGATGAACATGTTTCCTGGTTTAATGTTTTGTGAAAAGCAACCTGCAAAATCATAATGAGCCAAATTTCAGATTGTGTGCATGAACAATGAATAGCCTCCAGTAAGACTATCCAACTCTTATATTGCAAGATTCAACCATCACTTTCAACACTAACGAAAATGTCGGAGAGAATCAGATGCATTCTGAGCTATTGATCCTACAGGTGAGCTAATGAGAGAGGCTGTTTGTGGGGATGGAAGAAGCCCATTAGAAGTTAAAACAGCTCATAAATCTGCCAACTGCCTAAGTTTCCTACCAGTAACAACAGAACCAATTAATAGAGCACTCCAGTAGCCTCGCCTAAACTTCTATGAAAGTATCAGTATCAGGAATGTTGATTTCAGACAGGATTCCCTAAAATCAAGAAAGGATTTTGATGTACAGGCCTAAAATGTGAATTATTTTTTTTCTTGTATCATGCATTTATGGTGACATCTCTATCAAACTCAAGTAGATAATAATGCTTTCTCAAGATGCTGGACGTCAAGCTGTAATTTTATTACTTTAACATACTCCTTTCCTAATATTTGTCTATTTCAATTTGCACACTGCTCGTTTCTTTGGGTCTCTGCATAATCTCTGGGCATAAGGACTGCACCGTATTTCACCTTAAGTGAATCTTCTTTGAGGAATCCAAAAGAGCATGAAGAACTTTTAATGGCAAACTTACAGATGTTGATGTCTTCAGCAGCTCTCTTATGGCCATTGTTGCATAGGAAGATGATGGAAGCGTGAAAGCCAGCTTTAAAGCCATATGAATTTCATCTCTGTCAGAGATGCTAGCATTCACACTGTTCTCACATGTCGACGAGATCACAGAATCTAATGGATCATTATCTTTGTTTCCATTGACAAAGTCATTCCCTCCGACAAACTCGTTCCCTTCAACTAACCTGAGAGGCTTGGATTTGGCAATTTTGTCTAAATCAGTCTCAGCCAGTGGTACACTATAATCACTGTATCTTAGCATCTCCCTGCAGTAGCAGAAAACACTGTCGCTGTGAGAAAACAATCTCAGAACTTTTATAACCAACTAACAAGTTATTTGAGAAAGACGGGCAGAAAGTAACAGGAAAAGCCAAGCCACACCATTCATAGTCCATTGGTTTCTGAAAAACCTGCCTGTAACCTCCTGTCATACTGGTTATAGAGAATTCCCTATGACACAACAAAATAAACTGGATCAGTGTGTAGCCCAATGGCAGAAACTACTCTTTAAGGAGATATTCGGTGGTTAGTGATGAAGACATTTAGACAGGAAGTATTAAGAGGTTTAGCCAATAAAAAAGTAATGAGAAATTTACTTGACATTGTGCAGGCTCTCTGTCAAGCTGATGGAGTCCTGCAGAAGACATTGTTTAAGGACAGTAACAAAACAAACAACTGTTAGAGAATATCCAGAAATACAGAAGAAACTTTTACAGACATTGTCCTAAGCCAAGTTCTCTTTAGGAGTATTTTCTCCCACTCTAATCAATAATTTTCTTCTACAGAAAAATAAATGAGCAACCATCATGCAGTTAAATTTTTGGCCCAACTTTAGGTCTCCTAAGTCCCTCAAGCTGTAAGAGTCATTCTCATATCTGACTCGATCACACAACCATCCTAAACGTGCTTCTGAAACTCCAGCACAACAGAAAGAACTCTGTGTTTTACATGCATAAAGTGCTCCATCAGCCAAAAATACTTCCACTAATGTGAACTTGCGGTCTGAGGGGTCACATGGTAACTTGAACACTATCTCCCAAAGCTAGGGATTGCCAACATGCAGCTTTTACCAAGTGTGTGATGGGGGCTGGGCATAAGCTGCAGGTCCTCAAGCCCCAAGAATTTTTAATATTCACACTTAAATTCCACATATGATAGGATACAAACAAAATGAATTGAATCATGCTTGTTAAATTCCCAAGAAGCACCTAACCTTCTTCGCCAAATCGTGATAAATGTCTGCAACATCATTATTTGGGTATATTACTCTTGAACTGTCACAGAAAAGGATTGACAATGTCAGATGGAATAGAAGTTGAATATTCTACTTTTTTTCATGCCTCAGAACTTACAATGCGAAGTGTATTATACAAGTCTTCCCTTACCCAGGCATAGGAAGGACAATATCATCAAATGAATATCTCCCCAAAGCAATATCCTCTGAAGTCAAAACCTGTAAAAAGTTCAGGAACCCTCATTTTCAATCTCACACCTAATGTTTAGCTACATATTTCAGTATCCAATTAGAATGGCAACAATAGCCAAAACTGAAAAAAAAGTGGGCATTTTAAGATACAGGTGCATTTTATTTTACACTAATGAATATGGGTTGGCGACCCTTTAATTCCTTTGATACCACTCCATCCAACCATCCAATTATCAGAAAGGCTGCACATCGGCAGACAGTCATGAAAGGAAAAGAACATAGGTCTGACCTTAACAGGAGAATGACCTTCTGCTGGAAGATCCATTCCAGATGTCTCATCCAAATGAACGTGATCAAAGGCATCAGAGGAGTCATCATTTCCACATTTTGAAACAACTTCTGCCACATTCTCATCATCATGTTCTTGATGATGTACCATGTCCCCAACCACAACCTGATCTGATCCTGCCATGAATGAAAAACAGATCAAACTTATTGTTCTGAACCTAAGGATACTAAAAGAAAACCTAAACATGTCTTTTTGATGCAGTACTTAGCATACCATACTTCTGCACCCTCGCACTTGCTGCATGGTTCCACAGATAACTCTGATAACTATGTACATACCTGGGGACAAACTCCAGTTAGCAACTGAGACACCTAATATAAGAAACCGCCGGGAAGAAATATTTAATCTCTCATGCTCGACCAAAAGATGGTGCTTTCTTGAAAGAGTTCTTTCATGTTTTAAGGGGCATTCAGAAAATGCAACGTTCCTAGTTGTAATGATCGTCAAGGATAACCATGAAAACAGATTTGAAGTTACACAAAAGATTGTTGATGATGAAAAACATTGGAAAAGATGCTTCGAGCATCTAACAGTGACGATTGACGTATAAGCTCAATAATGTGGGCTCAAGTAAAGATAAAAATTTGAATGCCTAAATGAAGGCATTCAAGTAGAGCATATCCTTTTATCTTGTAAATAGCTGCCAGATTAGACCTCAGACGGAGAAACATATGTTTCACTAACTACTTAGTACTTACATCATTCTCAAAGTCCTAGGTATAGCTTTTAATGCCTGCAAGTAGTTCCCAGGAAACTTTTTGAAGGACTGGAGCTGCAAAAGGCCAAAAAGCATGATCATACAGCATCATCATTAGACAACAGGATGCAAAAATACCAACATAATAATTACAGAAAATGATGATCAGATGGTGCTGGTAGAGGACAGGGGAAATATAGGGAAGAAAATTAGTTAAAAGAACTATAAAGGACACGAAATTGCCAAGCTGGAGAAAAGAATTGAACAAAAGAGCAGTTGGCACAGCAAGAACAACTGCATGAGCAATGCAAATAAAAAACTTACTACAGCCCTTTCAGCAACCAGATGACGGGGCATTCGCCTCAAAGTTCCATCAATGTCATTACTCTCCTTATAATACTCCCTTGCAATTGCTATCACATCTTTTTGTATCTAAACTATATTAAGGGGAACAGTTGTGCCATACCAGGGAAAAAAGAAATAATTAGCCCTCAGAGCTCATGCAATGAACTAACAGAACATCCTCTCTCCATAAAATAACTAAAAACATCATAAGGATATCCCCCTCCCTCGGATCAAGAATCATGCTCACAGCAGTTTTCCACTCTCCTCGAAGTAATGCTGAACCAATATTGTGAGTGGGAACAGAACCACTTCCAAAGCGCTGGTAAAGATAAGAAAAGTTGAATGCATTAATCACCTAGCCCGATGAAATTACTTTAGCAAATATGAAGAGCTGCGCCACATAGCAATAACTTCATTTGCCAAATTAATATGGAAAATAACTAACCTTCAGTTTTGTTTAAATTATCATGTAATGTTGATATTGATAAATTGATTCAAGTTAGAAGAGCCACAATGACATGCTGCACCTCATTATAGGAAGGAAAGCCTGCCCAAATTCAACCCAATCTGCTCTGAGCAGGATCCGGAGTAAGTCATAGATTTGGTCAAGATCAAAGCTGGTCAAGTCCATTTCACCTTGGGAAGCTTTCTAACCTATGATGTGGCACCACATCATTATGAGCTGTTTTAGCTTTCTTATTACATGCAAATTAGCATTTCTCTTCAACCCGATAGACAAAAGTTTAAGAAATTCAAGTTAATATATATGATTGTAACTTCTAAATCCAACAAATGATTGGAGATTACTGTAGACAGTTAGGACATAAAAGTAATTTTCAAAACTGCAAAGGTTGTTGTGTTATTATAACAAAACTTCAAGGGTGCATAGTTATCTACCTTTCACATCCCTAAATCACATAATTCACTGACCAAAACTATTGTCTCTTAAAGAACATTTTAGTGCTTGAGGTCACTACAAACATCTAGCATAGCCAGCCATTCTCAGGAAGTTGAAATGCACATGGGTTGCTCTGGTAGGAATGAAACATATATCATATGACCAGATGTAAACAAGACAGTTGTTCAAACAGAACAGAGTCAAGAATTATGGCAAGTTTACTAAATTAGTATTCTCAATATATTACTAGTTTTATATCCAAAATTTCAATTTTGTTCTATAGCAGAAAGAATACCAGATCTATTTTACTACTCACAAATATGTGATCATTAACAATGGACATAAGGGCATATGCAGCCAATATTCTTGAACTAGGTGATCTACCATTTCTTGCGATGGTGAATTGACAAGCCCTGAATGGCCAAGGTAGCACAACCTACACCATCTGTGCTCGTGAAGGTCTTAATGGACATGAACATGATGTTCTTGCTAGGACAAGAATATTTCAATTAGAATTTGCACTACTCATCAAAAAAATTTCAATCAATTCCCTTGTCACTGTCAGGCAAATTTGAAGTCATGGAACCGTTTGCAATGTCTGCACACGACCTGGTTACAGTTAAACCAGCGAATTTTACAAAATCATCATGTAAAGTAACAAGTGGAGATACTCAATGCCTTCTCTTTGCATATCCAGAGATTTTACCATCTTGGAATCCATTCCATAGGTTTTAGCAAGTTGTTTGATTTTAGGCACTTTAGTCTATCTCTTTGCAATTAACCCCTTTCAGAAGGTTGTATGACACATACTGAATGTCACAGATGTCCTGTCCATAAAATTTATTCCCATCAATTTACTGAAGTCTTGTCTATCTCCCTTTGGGTGCTCTCATCAACTTTCAGGTCCAAACTGCATGTACTTCTTTCTACAATTTCTTTCTTAAGTCACTGCTACGCCAGAAAGTCATGATTGTCCTCCACCATAACCAGTTGTAAGATCCAGAGGGTTTGCTCATAACAAGAAAGTTTCATCTAGCAATGTGAATTTAAGGCAAAATCTGAATAGAAGCTCATATTCTCGCAGGACCATGGAAATGAGGCCTGCTCAATGCATATGAGAGACAACGAATGTGAAAGGTCAAATTTGTCTCAGATACAACTTCTCCAATGACTTTATCATGTGCATGATTTCGGATATATCTTATGAGGTTAGAAGGAAAAAGACCAGCAATACATAGTACATTCTCGTGACAAAAAATAGGGAAGGAAAATATGCCAAATAGGAAGGATACAATCAGATGAGCTAAGTGATAGAGAGAATAATAGTCTAGAAAATACCTGCAAGCCAAAGTAGTTAATGAACCCCTGCTTTCCTAAAGCATCTGCAGCTGCTTTGATGGTATCCTCTGAATCTGCAATAACACCACTATGAAGAAATGCATGTTGTATTAGCATAGACTTAGACTATGATTAATGCAACCATGCATAAAAGTGACATCATTCCTACCGTAGCGTGACTGTAAATCTATTTCCCAAGAGCTGCCCTAAAACAAGTCCATCCTTCACATAGCTGAAATGGAGCAGCTAAAGTGTTGGATATATATATATATATATCCAAGAAAAAGCAGAACGTAAATAATATTAGCCTCACCAGAAGTCACCCACTTTAATACCGATCAGCTTTTCATTCAGAGATGCTAATTTACTTGCGGATTGCTTGAATACAGTAACCTGCAAATGCAAAAAGAAACCTAGCTCTGAATTTTGAACATCTGTCCCATGTCTTCATGAAAACTGGATGGAATAACATATCTAGAAGTACAATCATGCATAAGATAATGAATTGCTTGAAGAATAAGCAGTTAAATCACTACACTCAATCTTATTTTGGAACTAGAGACATTGCCTTGCCCATCCATTTCAGGGATTTTATAATTATTGAAACTGAAAGACCGCTGAAGGCAAAGAAAGAGCTTTTTCATGTAGCATGTGTAGGAAATACTAAACCTCTCAATTAACAACAAGCACAATATTTTTTAAATAATCAAAAGAATGGAAGATTCCAATGAAGTCAGGTAGCTGCAGTTGATTTACAATAATTATTCTGCGTTAATGCTATAATACAAAATTAGTTTACCAAGTACATAGATTGTTTATAAGACTATCTGAACAACGACCATCATCAATATGGGGCCTGATAAAATAAGGTAGATTGACAGTGATTTAAAAGACCTTGTTTTGGTTTCCCAGCACTCTGAATATGATAATTAAGTAACAAAATGCCAAAAATATAATGCCACGCCTTCAGGAGATTTAATCACAGATAAAGGAACAGGTGAAGGTTGCAATACAATAGAACTAACAGGCACAGCACTTCCAGGCTTTAAAAGTCAAAAACATGTAAATATAGCATCATTCAAATTGTTCAAGAGAAAAAAAAAAAAAATTGTTCAAGAACTTCCCATTAAGAGTGCCAAAGAAATAGGCAAAGGAGAGACTTATTTTTTCCATTCACAATTCCAGTATCATTTAAAAATCCAGGCAGAGAGAAGAAAACAACTAGTGGTCTAGTAAATAATAAGTCTATTTGAAAATCATTTGCAAAATGAAGGAGATGCACTGCTGTAGGATATGGTAATAAATAGAACCAACCTGACCTAACAGGTCTTTATTATAACTTGGAAATTTCAAATTTCAAGCTCCAAGCATGAATGTGTACCTTGAGAAAACAAAAATAATGATAGTTTTCGCAGGTTGAAGATATCATTCTATTGTTGGGAAGAGGTACATGAAGTACATCAATGTGCTATTCAAAAAATTTTGCAGAATTGATGAAAGTGAGACCCCAGAATTAAATACCTTAGGAATTTCAAGCCAAGACAGTCATTAATGTCCAGTACCACAAGAGTATATCAATTATGATTGTTTGCAGCTAATTATTTTTTCAACATTTAAATACAAATTTACAGTTATATTCAGTGTTACTTTCACAAAATCTTTCAGAAATCCTCCCTGAAGTGGAAAACTGCAACAACATCAATCAAGAATTCCACATGTTCATATAACAGTACATGACACTGAGGATGACTTACTTATCATATTTTCATCTTTTTAGGGCACTTCTTGGAGATTTTTTAGTCATCTAGATCTCCTATTATTTAAAATGGAGATGACTTACCATTTGAAGGAAGGCCACATGCAATTTTTTAGCCATGACATAGCAGAGACACTATGATGATTGAAGTTGCTTTCAAATGACAATATAGATCAAAAATCAAATATGGTAGAAGCATGCCTAGTATTGATTACCCTCTGAGTTGAAACAGCTCGCTTGTCCTTGGTGCCCGCAAACCCAAATGATCTTGACTGAGAAATGAGAAGATGGATCATCTTAATGGGAATGAACTCAAATAATATGATCTTGATTTTCACTAGACCTTGGAAAAAGACTGTTTTGATGATATAGGAACTTCCTTGGTGATCATAGATTTTCAGTTGCATAATCACACATGCCATGCATTATAAATCCAGGAGAACGGAATCTGTCAGCAATGAGGCTTAGTCCACTTTTTCCAACGAAAATGATGCTACATACAAAGACAAATCCTTTTCCAGTATAAAATCACAAACTACCTGGATGCCCAGCATCTTTCCTATAATACCCAAGGCCTCCTGTGTATCCTTATTTTCTTTGTAAAGATGAAACCTGCATAACAGCGATCCTTAGAAGCTATCTAAGTTGTACATGAGAAAATTAAAGAACGGCTAAATGATGTTGACTGGCAAAGAAACATGACAGCTGATTCCAAGGTATCAAAGAAATATTAAAAACGCAAGTCTTGTTGAAGTCTAGGTCATAAATTAGAGCATCTAAAACAGAAGTGTTGGTCGCATCCTCACTTTATAAAGGACAAACAGCATTAGCTATGTTCCATCCTGAACATATCCCTAACCTGTTATTACTTCATTGATCTACACTACCTGACCTCACCTCTTCCACGTGCAAATGCAATTTTTCTATTGACTATTTAAATTACTTACATATTGCTTAAAGAAAATTACTGTCAATTATAGTGACAGATCACACCAACAGCTTCTACTAGTTTGATACTAACATCATCCCATAAATTTCATAAGTTCAGATCTTCATTGTTCTTTTTTTCATTAACCATAATGGAGACAGCCTGCTGGCAAAATCACCCTGAACATAATATACCATTAATCTTGACTGATTTTATTTTCTCACCCATGTCCTGAGCATCTACTAAAATGCAGATGCACGCCTCCAGATCTTCATTGTTCTTTTCTTTTAGGTCTTGACAATTACATCAAAGCTTATGGAACATCTAATTGGTAGTAAAACACAGTCATGAACACAAATTGTTGGAAAAATGCAATTGCAGCTAAACATCCAGTATTACCTAAGGAACTTCCCAACATGTTCAGGCCAGCTACTTGAACCTCTGCTATCAAAAGGCTTATCACCTCTTTCTTTCCGCTTCTTTGACATTTTACCCTTGGACTGACCTCCAGAACTACTCTCACCCGAATGCACTTTGTCGAGGCATCTGGACCATCAATCGTGTCGGTAACAAGAAATTTGAATTTCTCTTTGAAATAATTATGAATTGCCTGGAACGTGCAATAAGAATTACATCATTTGATATTGCTGTAGTCAATAATCATATAATATTAGCTAGTGCTGACCAAAACATCCGAGATTGCGATCAACAAGCTCGGAAAGACCTAAATTAACTGAGCTGAGGACCCCAATTAATTGAAATACGCATTGAGAAAGTGAGTCATCAATACTAAGAAAGATTGATGTGAAGCAGAACGTTTGTGACATCTGACTTGCCAAATTCACCTCAACCAGAAGAGCATTTGAATTTCCTCTGCTCAGAACATCAACCAGACACCTATATAAGGCTTAATTTTTTTAGTTGTTGTTGGAGAACATAAACCAGACATAGTTTTACAATTTACCCAAACCAGGCAATAAGATACCCTACTAAAACAAAAAATAAAATATAAAAAATCCACCAAAGTGCAAGCAGCACACCGTGCGATGAATTTTGTCGCTATTTGGCGAAAGAACTATAGGCGAGACGCTCTCTTCAGCACGAGACGTAATTTGCGCAATAAAACTTTGGAGCAGGTCGGCATCAGAGTCCCCAGCAAGACTCCTAAAAGATTCGATCTCCGCATCGTAACTTCTGTTCAGCTGATCGGAAGCATTCATCTCCTTCTCCTCCACGACATGAACCGGCTGTAAAAGGCCACATCATCTTCAGACCTTCACGACAATTTATAACAAGAACACACACAAAAAGAACCAAGCTTCACCCATGATTTTACCTCAGGCGGGGCCTCCAATGTGGTCAGACGAACAACATTCCCCTCCAAATCCACTTCATTGACGATGAAATCCGAATACCTGCACAAAGCCCCACGCAGCATACGAAGAAGTCAGCAAAAAGGAAAGGGCTTTCAACGAGACACGACATCCAGGAGACCGAATGCGCAAAACCCAGAAGTTATACACCAATGGGCACGCGATTCCGCTTCGTTTCCATCGCCGGAACGACTCTGCGTTTCGCGAATTGGAACGGAGAAGAAACCGAGCATGGTGCGAACGCGGGTGAGATGGGTTTTACTGGACCTTTGCTTGAGGATGCCGCGAAAGCCGGGGAGGTCGGAGATGTAGCAGGCGATGCCGACGTCGGATTCTTCCGGGTTTTCATCGCCATGGTTGTGGGATGGTGGAGCTCTGGCGTGGCCTGCGACGACCGGTGGAGTAGGGTTTTAGAGCTGACGGATTGTTCAAACCCCAAAGTGAATTTTCTTGCTGAAATGTAGACAAAAAAAAATAATTAAATTTTAGGAATGGGGAGACTATAATTTCACTTGTCTTTGTCTTTTTATATTTAACTTAATATAAACTTAATCCGCAGCACTTGAAAGTTTCATAATTTATAACTGTAATTTTTCTTAATTTTCTGAAATTTTGATAATATTTGAAAATTTTAAAAGTAAAATATATTGTTCTTTTATGTAAATATATAGAGCGTATTTAAACTTTGAACTCTGGATATGAAATTAAAAAAATTGATTTTTTATCCCATAACAATTACCTATAAACATCACTTTTCCCCTTGATTAAATCTATCTATAGCTCCAACCCAATCGTGTGGATTCACTTAATGCAATCAATTTACAAAAAATCTAGTATATTTATTTTAAGGATGGGCATCAACAAAGTCTTTCAAACGCAGTACTTGATCTAACTCATTCATGTTCGCCTATCAACTCAATTCACGAGAGGCCACGTAAACTAAATCACTACATTTAAAATAGACCTTATCAATGAATTGGTCCACCAAAAGGGAAAATAGGTGGGCCTAAACTAGAAATTAAATTATAGGTCCAACCCATCTAGACCTACTAGCACAATCAATTTCATATAGGAGTTTAAAAATACCTAAGCATTAACAGTCTTCGATATGAAACTTTAGGAGGTAAAGTTGATTTATCTAGATCCACCAAATGATAGGACTAATATAGAGATAACCACAAGATTAATTTAAAATTTTTCTCAATAGTGACCAATTGAATCCTTAACATTTTAATTTGGTAAACTAAACTCTTAATGTAGTGATCAACGCTGAACCAAATCCTATTTGATCAAGTAAGTCCTTAATATCTGAAGAGGTTGCACTAGAGTTCTAAGGAGGCCTTTGTTGTTTTCTCACGTGATGAATGCAATTCATCTCAATTTCCCTCCTTCCTACTCGAGATCATATTACAATGCTTCATGTTCTAGATAACAAGACGCCATTCCATTAAATTTAGCAAAGTAGTACCTTTATTTTGCACCAATTGCATTTTCGTGTTTGCTAAATCTAGCCTTTTAATTACCATACAAGGGCATTTGGAGGAAGTTTCTCGAACAAGATTGTTTTCAAATAGAAAGCGTTGGTGTCATTTGCCAAAAAAATGCACTATAACATTGACTACACACAATTTTAAGAACCTATTAATTTTTATTTTTTTTTTATCTGCTATTTTAAGACTTGATTGTGCCTTTTTTGGATCCAATAGATCTATACATAATGTCGGAAGACTCAATTGATCGACGGTCAAAACATTAAAAGAAGGCCTTTGATTAACAAAAAATCGAAATGCCGTGGGCCTTAATTTACGAACCAAAGCAAAAGTTGAGGACTGATTTGCAAGTAAAGGAAGATGCGAATATCGGATTCGCAGGTCGTAGTAGTCGTGTAGTGTTCCACTGTTCCCTCGCGCTCTCTCTCTCTACAGATCCAAAAGGCCGTCTAGAGAGAGAAAGCCCACCGCCTTCGTCGCATACCCTGATAAAGTTCCAAACTTGGCGGAAGAGGAGATCGGATCGCGAGGCGCCGGCAGCTTCCGAATTCGAGCCTGAAGAGAGAGATGGTGACGAAATCGGAGGAGGAGCAGCTGAACAGGCTCGAGACCCAGGTGGACAACGCGGGCGGCGGCGCGTGGGAGTACCTCTGCCTCGTCCGCAAGCTCAAGGTGCGGCGCTCCGACAAGGTCTTGAAGCACGGGCTCGCGATCCTGAACGATTACAAGAAGCGATCGGCTCTCGGGACCGAAGGTGGGTCTTTGAGATCTTTGGTTTTTCGATTGAATTTCGATGGAAATTCAGGTTCTTGCTCAGTTTCACTCGGTATTGATGTTAGCTGGCGAGGAATTGTGCACGATTCTTGATAATTTGTCATGTGATTGGGTGATCTTCTTGTATGGGGCGATTACTTCTCAAAGTTGCAAAATTGTTGGATGAGAATTATTGGGCTCGTCACGTTACTCTTCTTTTTCCTTCGTTTCTGAGATCACAAGAGCTGCTCAATTCTTCCCTTTTGTACCCAGTTTTTCTATGGGGGTTTTGTTGGGGAATTGGGCCGTGCAAGTCTTTTTTTAGCAAATTGACTAAAGTTGAAGATAAACCTCGGGAATGAGGATGTTTCCCCAGTTTGCTTAGCATAGTATTCTCATTTTATCTGGTTAAAAGGTGAAATTTTTAAAATTTTCAAAAGGCTTTTTCGCCGGGCTAATCTTTGCCCCTTAGAATGCAGGTAAGTTTTCGGACTTATTTTGTTTTAATCCTTTACGGCACGATGTGAGTCAATGACATGCCATAGAACACTTCAGAGCCCATTTGGGGTGGACATGACGGATGAAGATTGTTGTAGTTAATGATCTCTCAAATTGCTGTTACATATTCATGTCCTTGTAGCCTGTGAAATGATGCCAAGAGAGTCGACTACTAATATTATGGGCTTAGTCAAAAGTGCAAGGTGCAACAAATGGAAACTGCAGTTCGACACTGCAGTTTATCCTCCCTATCTAGTTTTACTAGCTAATATGGCTTTGTTACTTTTGAAGATCACATCATGCGTTCGTAAGAATAAAATACTTTAGCACGACTATAAATCAGCGTAGAAGTCTTCTATGTTTGGGAAGAAAACAAAAGATGCTCAGTATTAGCTCTGTAATGCTGTAGACTTTGGCTTAGCATCACTGAATTTTAAAGAAACTCTCTAGCTTCTGCACCTGTTCAGTTGCTACTGTTCTACCTTCTTCCTTTGGACAGCTTCCTCACATCTCTTAATTGTTTATTAACAAAGCTAAGATTGAAAAGAATGCCAAAAGTTGACTAGCTATCTTGATTTATGGTAACTCACCTATGATCAAGTCTGATTTTGACAGTTTGATTGATCATTCCTCTATCTTTCAATGAGAGGCATCTGCTGGTAATTTTTATTTAGTTACATTTTTGTCCTAGAGTTGTATTTGGTGAAATATATAGTTTTATTGCCCAAAAGTATTTCTGCCTTTTTTCCTTGTTCTGATTCATATCCACCATACTTTTAAATGCAATATGCTATTGTTATGTGTAGAATGGACTCTGTGCGAGCAAGTGGCAATTGCAGCAATGGACTGCCAATCCCTAGGTGTTGCAAAGGTAGATTCTCTCTTTTTCCTGGATCAATGTGTATTCCTCCTTCACCTTAGCCTCTAGTTTATTATTGGAGGATTCGTTTTAAGTATCACTTGCTTGTGAAGGTTATTTCTGTTCATAATGTTGTGTTTAAGATCTTTACATGTTAAAATATGTACTTATATTACTATTTTTTTTTTAACTGTCAACCGTTGAACTTATTTTTAGTTAAGTCAGAATCAACTTGCTGCTTGAACTTCAGTTTTTTAAGTTAACTTTGCCTCCTCATGTTTCTTACAATCAAATTTCATTGATTGTATGTACTGATGAACAAGAATATCCTTATTTTACTTTAGGAAATTTTCTTCTTTTTAAAATTGATGTAGTTTTGCCCAACAATTCTGCAGGACTGTATCAAGGTTTTGCGTAAAAGGTTTCCAGACAGTAAACGAGTGGGTAAGTTGGACTAATCTATGGACTAGTTGATTTGTAATTCTGGAAAGTGTGGATCAAAATTCCAACCAAGTTGATCTTCTTACCTCATAGAGACTATCATCAGAGCCTTAGTAAATGTTTCCTGCACCCAACGGGAGCCGCATGTTAGGTCACAGTGTTGTGTGTGAGCCAATTGTATCCTTGCATGCTTTCTATCATCTTACTCTTTGTGATTCAAGAATTGCTAAATATTCTCCTTCTAATGATGCAAAAGTTTCAGTTAAGCTCTTTTTGACATAGAAAAGCCTTTCTACCAACAATATTAGAGGTGTGGGGTTGTAGAATGACAGCTTGGGTGTTGCTATTATTTTATTGGGGGACTGCTGGGTGTTATCTAATTAGAGTTCTCGGATAAATCTTTTGGAATATGTTTCTTTCATAAAGCTGTGTAAAGTGTCATCTAACCAGTTAGTGAGAGTTTAGTGCAAAATATTCAAGTGTAAATGAGATGAATGGGAACTATTGAGTTACTTAAGCAGTTGATCTCATGAATTGGATGGAGGGGTGAAAAGAGAGGAAACAAATTCCCAAGTATACAAGAAATTATGTTGAGGCAAATTGATACATTTTCTTGTCGTAAAATGTGAAATTTTTAAAGAGTGGAAGTGCGTGCGTGTGTGCGTGCGTGCGTGACAGAAGGCTAGTTAAGAAAAGGGGAGAAGAGAAGAATTGTAATGAATGATCAAAACAATGGAGAAATAATATTGAACCAACCATTTTTGACACACTGCATGGGAACTTGGAAGTGGTAACACCACTTTAATGTTGCTTGACATGTCCAGATTTTTTGCTAATAGTTAGCAGGTTAGCTTTGAGGCAGGTCCAGCCCAACGAGGCTAGCTCAATGAGATGGCTTGGTTTTGGTTTCATCTAGCTGTGGTTCATCTATTGATGAGGATGTGATGGAATGATGTCTCTATTGAAACTAGCCTGATGAGATTGATGAGATGATGTTTCCTTCATGACAAGACATATCTCATTGTTACTTCATCTGATGTGATTGAGAACAAGTTCACACTATTTGCTCAATTTGTTATTTTAAATTTGTGATGTATGAGCTGTTTTGCAGGGAGGCTCGAGGGTATGTTGCTTGAAGCTAAGGGGCTTTGGGCAGAGGCCGAAAAAGCTTACTCAAGTTTTCTTGAGGATAACCCTTTTGATCAAGTAAGTGTTGGCTCTTTTTCGTCACAGATACTGCCATCCATTGAAGATTAATGAAATAATCTGCTTTCTGACTTATATTTGAAATAGCTAAGTCATATGCTTCTATGCCTGAATACTTTTCTCCCATGAAGGTAATACACAAACGGAGGGTTGCTTTGGCAAAAGCCCAAGGCAATATCTCTACCGCCATAGAGTGTCTCAACAAATATCTTGATACGTAAGACTATAACCTATAGATTGTTTATCAAATCTGGGGTGGCTTAATGTGACTTCACTTTTCTCTAATTCCCTTTTTCGACAGATTCATGGCAGATCATGATGCTTGGAGAGAACTCGCAGAAATATATGTCTCCTTGCAGATGTAAGATTTTTCTATATTACCTCAGAAGATAATAAGGAGGCTACATTCGTATGTATTATGCTTTGAATTCCCATGCTGAACAGTACTTTTTTCGTGCCTTCATTAGGTATAAGCAGGCAGCATTCTGCTATGAGGAGCTAATCTTATCTCAACCAACAAATCCGTTATATCACCTAGCCTATGCTGATGTGAGAGACAGTTATTCTTTTATTTACTTTCTGAATAGTATCTGTAATTGAAGTGGGATGGCTGAAGCAAACTTGGTATGATGTAGTATATTTTACGTGCAAACCCTCGTACAACACCAAACAGGAATACTTGCTTGAGGATATTCTCATTTGAATCAATATCTAAATTAAGTGGTTCCTGAGTAGAGATTTACTATGACGCTTTTATGAAGATGTATCTTGTAATGCTAAACTCTTTTCCTACATTGAGATCTACAATTTGAACCTTTCAATAAGTACCTTGTTTCAGTTTTGATATCTTTCATCATACTGTGAACGATCATTGCTCGTCAATAAAGCTAGATATAACTGACATATTCTTTTGGGAAAAACAAAAAAACAGGTGCTCTACACGATTGGTGGACTAGAGAACCTTCAGGCAGCTAAGAAATACTATGCATCCACTATAAATTTAACCGGTGGCAAGAATCGAAGAGCACTTTTTGGTGTCTGCCTGGTGAGTTCTCACGTCCTCCTTGAAAACTCAATTGTGGATAAGCGTTATACTCCATCTTACGTGCATAAAATGGGTTACTTTGTTCATAGTTCAATTTGTCTTGTAAATTTCCTTTCCAAGTCACATGGAACTGCCTGTTCTTCTTTACCTCAGTGCACATCTGCCATCAGACAACTTTCTAAAGGACGGAACAAGGAAGATAAAGACAGCCCCGAGATACAATCGCTGGCAGTGGCGGCTCTGGAGAAGGACTACAAGCAGAGAGCTCCCGGCAAGCTCCCACTGCTGACGTCTGCCTTAAAAAGCTTGAGAGTATCTTCGTAACTTCTGACATCAACAGAAGCTCTCCCATCGACGCCTGTGATCAGGAACCACAATGGGCCATCGAGGATTCACTCAGAGATCAGCTTGCAGTTATAACTTATTTTACGGCTCATACCGTGGACGGAATTTTGATTGTTTTCACTAAAAGATATTTAGTACTGAGGATAAATTCTGGTGTTTAAGGTGCACCTGTCATTGTATTGACATTTAGGATGCCTCCCTGTGGGTTGCAGTAATTTCTTGTCCCTCATTCCTTTGAACGTAGCTGGTTTCACTTCCTTTGCTGCTGTGTTTTATAAGTATTTCATCCTGTTCTTGATAAGATGCTCCTCATTTGGTCCCCTTTAAACTATGCCTGTGCTTACTTGATGTGTTTATCTGTTCGGTGTCTCAAAGACAGATGTATAGGGACATCATTCTCATGTATCCCGCTATCTTTATTTGCCCGACCCGTGTACGACGTGTTTTAATTTGTATTTGGACGCGAATTGACACGTTTTGTTTTGCTCGTCAGTTATCTGGCTCATCTCGATTGAATCGCATAGTTATGATGTCTCTACATCAAGGCAGAGATTGCATACATTGCTGGCACTTGACACGGTCTGCCGATTACATAGATGGGGTCATGGCTAATCTACTGAACTCTAATTTAAATTTGGCACTAAGATAAGCACGAGTACTGTAAAGACCATGTCACTTCTCCGTCGAGCTTTATCATACAAATTGATGAGCTTTATCATACAAATTGATTGTGCCGCTTATCTTATCTCAAACTTATTGTGCACTCTTTAAATGAGGAGCCATGATTATCTAGAAAATAAATGAGTTCTAAGGCATGTTTTGCAAAAAATGGGTCATTTCTGGAAAAAGTTTTCTCGTGACTCATTTATTTTCCTAGTAGAAGTAATTGTTTTCCAGGAAAATTTTGTACAATACGAAGGAAGCCTAAGTGTTCTTGGAAGCAGATTTTCCTAGTAGAACTAGTGTAATACACCAAATACGATGAAAGGGAAAAAAACTCATTAATACAACATCTCTAAAGAACACCCTTGCAACTCATTCCCACTGCACGTCACTCAAAAATATTTCATCGAAATCGTGAATTCACGTTGGTGAGATCGAGTGATCGAAGATGGGATTATAGTTCATACTGTTCAATCCTTCGACCGGCCAAAGAAGGGTCATTTATGTGCCGAGAAGAGCAAGAACTCCGTATAAATCTAGTGGTGGAATCACGAGCCTCTCTGACTACATCAAGAGGAAATATCTTAGCCCTCGACAATGGTATTCTATCTTAACAAAACTCTTAATCAAAGCGGCAAATTTGTAAATACAGAAATTATTGACTCGGTTTAAATTTGACATCCCCATTATGATAATGGATAGAGGCATGATGGAATTCGTTCTAGTAAAATAACAGGAGGACTAGATTTATAAGAAAAAACAATGGCACACGATTAAAATCGAACATTCCCAAAATCACGTGGGCCAAAAGTCTATTTTTTTCAAAAGTTCGACGGAAAATCGAACCTGGTCTTTTCATATATAGCCAGGTACGAGTTAGGGACTAAATTACATAAAAATAGTATTTATTCGGGCCAAAAACTGAATCCATCCAATAGTACAGGGACGATCTTTGTAATATCGTCTTTCTCCTCTCCTCGGCCTAGCCCCATCACATCACACTCCTTGCAAAGCTGTGCGGAACAAGACCTCTCTCTCCTTTCGCGTCAATTCCTCCTACTCTTTCTCTCCGACCCATGGCGACGCTACTCCAAAGGCACGGAAAAATCTTCCTTCATGAAAGGGATATAGAAAGTGATCATGCTTTTGAAATTATATTTAGATGTACATTTTTAAAGTTTGAGCCACATGATCATCTTCACATGATAATCTTCATGTTGTTGATTGATTCATGTTGCTGATTGATGTTTTTTCTCCCTTGTGTCACGGGTTGATCGATTGGGATCGTGACTATGCGGCTACTTAGGCACTTCTGGACTGACTTGGATCGTCGGGATAAAGTTTCTAGAGAAAGAAACTCCGAAAAAAAAGGAGCATTTGTTTTGCTAAAATGTTTGGATGAATACAAATGAGGGAGAGCGCACCCTTTCTTATACTGGAAGCTCTCATATTATATCCATTGATCGAGAATTCATCGGGGACGAGATCGCACCGCCAAACCTACCAACTATCGACACTTATGACAAGAGAGTTCTAGACTTTGGCTCAATTACCGTATCGCCCGCCCTTGGAACGTTCGGAAGAAGTCTTGTTGAGAATCCTAGCGATTGCATGAGGTCCTCCACGGAAGGGCACAACCCTTTAGTTGCATAAACCTCTTGGCCGTGACACTTGCACATATGCATTATAAACACTAGAATTTTACATGTAAAAATACTTGCAAAATTAAGGGCATTTGCAACCTAGGTGTTGAGGGGTCTAATTTATACTTGATTACTTCTATTAAGAAAATTGCCAAACATTATAATATGGGGAAAATTGTTCAAAAAGTTCTAGACCTATTACACTATTACCAATATAATCTTAAATCTTTTAATTATGCCAATTGAATCCTAAAATTTTCAGATTCTCTCAAAATTGGCTAGTAATCGCTACAAATTATGACCTTCACCCGGAATGTAAGCAAATATATCATGTCGACGTGGATACTTGCTAAGCTTTGAGATAGACAATTTTTAATAATATTTTAATTTTTTTCGATTTTCTAAATTTCCCTATTAATTCTTTTTCTTCTTTTATTTTGGTTAAGGGCTAGTAAGGTGCCACTAGCCACAAGTCGAGGCCCAAAAAACTTGCTAACTATTGCTAGGGCTTGTGGCCCTTGCCCAACTGTGAACAAGGGCTGCAAGCCTCGCCAACTACTAGCAGGGGCTTTACGGTCCTCGCCTGGTGGCCAATGGCCCCTAGTAAAAAGAAAAAAAAAAGAAAATAAGGAAAATAGAAGGAAAAAAAGTTAAAAGAAAAGAATAAATAATAAATAATTTGAAAAAAATATTAAAATACTAGTAAAAATTACGCACGTTAATGTTGACCATACCGTGTAGGACAATTGGCATTCATGTTAGCGATTTCCAATCAAAATTAACCGGATTGACTTAATTGGAATAATTAAATATTTAGAACTGAATTAACAAAAATGTAATAAATTTATAACTTTATGGATAATTTTTTCCAATAATGCTGAGATGTTGATGTGGGGCTTCTATTTTGTAGGGCTTTTGCGTTTTATACTTGGATAACTATATGTTAGATCACTGGTGAAGTGCTCTTTTCATATTCTACAGGTTATGGAATTTATTAATTTCAGGTGTAGAGTTTAACTCCCACGCTTTGCAAAGAAACATAGTATAAGTTTGATAGTGAGTTGAGAGTTAAAGTATGATAGATAAAAAATAAATGTGATGTTGCCGCTTAAATGGTGGCTTTTGGCGGCAATTATATTTCTCTCATGGTGTTTGAAATGTGCTTATTTCTGTAAGGATTTTAATTGCTTGGTTTGCTTCAAAGTAGTCGTGCCTAGATTTAGACCCAAATCTTATGGCTTGAATGACTTATTATTTGGTGAATTTAGAATCTTCCAAAACCAGCATGGGATAGGATAGCACGTACAGCTTGCTTTCGATTGAATCCGACAGGATACTTTTGTGTTTTTTCCCAGTATCCTGTTTACTTCTCGAGTTCTTTTTCCCCCACCATGTTGATTCAACATTCTTTTATTATTTGCAATCTCTAATTATTACCGGTCACAGGTTTCACGAAGATCAGTAGAAATATCCTTGAAAAAAGGTCAATATCATGAAAAACTTTAAATTGATAACTCAATAATAAATTTATTCAAAACTAATTTTTTTACTATAGAAATCCCTAAACTAGTACACAAGTAACAACTTTATCTAAAATTGATTTTTTGATCAGAAAAAATCTCAAATTAGTACACATATGATAAATTTATTCTTCATTAGCTTCCGTCAAATTTTGCTATTAAATTTGTTGATGTGGATGATAGGTGGCAAGTTCATGTGAAAATTTATAGGGCAAATATCATGTAAAACCCTAAAATGGTACAAATTTGTCGGAGTATTTGTGACAAATTTGAAGTTATTTGTGATATTAATCTTGGGGAATTCCATGTTAACTTGCCATATCACTATACCACAACACAATGTGTTATCCCTGTCGGTAAATTTAATAGTAAAATTTGATGAAGGTTAATGGAGGGTATTATTTGTTACATATGTACCGATTTGGGGTTTTCTAGGTTAGAAAATTAATTTAAAGTAAATTTATTACAGATGTTTCGGTTTAGGATTTTTAGTGATAAAAAAAGTAATTTTCAGTAAATTTATCGTAAATGTATCACATTTTAGATTTTTCGTGGTATTAACCTCTATTTTAGAGGTGTATCAATGGAAGGGAAAAGTCCAAACCAAAAATAACTAGAGTCTAGCCAATGTCTCCTCACCATGTCGCTCAAGAGAAACAAGGCTTAGGGTCTCAAGCCATGAATAAATTATACACGAATTTGTGTGTAAGAGCAGATTAAACGAATAGCAAGAAGTGAAAAATAAGTAAAAAGAAAATGATCGATAGAACTGTATATATCCGAAATATGTAAAGAATTATGCTATTTTCAGAAAAAAAAAATATAAAAAAAAAAGTTTCGTGAATATTGAAAATTTAAGTATATATTTATAACGACCGAGAGATTGAAGGATGATATGTATTTGTTATATCGACCTCTATGAACATATCATATCAATAAAAGATTATTGTCCATTTTACTAACGAGCGCGAATACTTATTATATAATTATAAGTATGGAGATACACTAAATTGCAAATATATTTAAATCCTTTTCTAGTGGTTTCACTATGTCGCTTTGAGAGAAACAAGGCCTAGGGTCTCACACCAGCAAATCCCTCGGTCCGTCCATGATCCCCACCGCCCGTCCACTTGTGTCCGCATAGGGGAGTCGCCTCCACCGCGGCGGCGTCGACGGCTGCGGCTGCGGCGGCGGCGGTAACGGCAACCGCAGTAGACGTCCCGGATCGGGATCGGGATCAAGCTGAACTCCTCCTTGGTAAGGTCGAAAGAGAGCATCGTCCTCGCCAACGGGCCGTCCGACGATGACGCGAGCCTCTCCAGAAGCCATTCCAGAGCCCCAGAAGCAAAGACGAAATCGGGAGAAAGACCGGCGCCGGGAGGAAGCGGCGGGGCTTTGCAGGCCCTCCACGATCGCTTGTCGAAATCATAGATTCGAGCCCCCACCGTGCTGGCGCGAGTCTTCTCGTTAGAGTAAATCGCATCGATCTGTACCATCTTGTACGTGTTGGTAGAGCGATCGAACCCCAACCCGTAAACCGACATCTCCGGCAAAAGATCGGGCGCTCTTCGCAATCTCAGGATCTTTTTAGTAAGGGGATTGATCACGACCTCGCCGTTATGCTCGACGTCGGTCTGGTGCATGTAAAAGAGCAAGCCATTGCAGGTGCCTCGCATCACGTAGCCTCTCGGTCCCGATAATTTATCTATCTGGGTCATCCGCGTCGTCGCCGCCGCCGCCGCTCCTCCCTGGTGCATCTTCAGGACCTGGACCTCCTCCCTTCCGTGCTCGCGGTACAGGACCAATCTTTCTCTGATGCGGTGCAGGCAGCTGCGGAAGTAGGGATCGTCGATGGCCTCCCGCCAGCGCCTGCAGACGCGCCGGTGTTGCAGCAGCGACCTGCCCGGGACTCTGGAGAGGATGTCGGAGAGGATGGCCGGCGGAAGTTCGTCCATTTTCGTGAAGAGCGGAGCCGCCGCCGCCGCCCTCCTCCTCCTCCTCCTGAGGGCTGTTCAGCGCCGGATGTCCATCACGAGGAACGGAGAAGGATCTATTTATCAACAGATTTATGGATAGATTTTCTGTTTTCTCGTTCTATTCGGATGAAGATCACCCCATGGAGATACGCATGGATCGATATCTTTCATCACCTTCCTCATCTTGGTTTAAACTCAGCATCACTATCTTTTCAAAATTATATATACACACATACACATACGTGCGCATATTCTTTTTTATTTCTTTAGAAAAACGCAAACGCAAACACAAACAAATTCGTTAATTTTACAATGACAATAAAGAAATTCAGATAAATATTTGTTTGTCAAGATCTGTATTTGGTGAAGTTTCCAATTTTACGACATAGCCTTATGAAATTTGGATGATATTTTTAAATTTCTAACGAAAGTACGAAAAAAGAATGGACATTATAAGAAAATCACATTTATATCCCATAATACTTAAAATCAAACTTTTTTCCTTGATCAAGTATATCTTTAATTTAGCCCTGACTGAGTCATGTAGGTTCACTTAACGTGATCAATTTACCAAAAATCTAGTATCTTTGTATTTTCAAAAAAAAAAAAAAAACGCTTCGTGAATTTGAAAATTTAAATATACATTTATAGAAATTGGGATATTGAAGGATAATGTATATTTGTTATATCGACCTCTATGTACATATCATCTCAAGAAAAGATTATTGTCTATTCTACCGGTGAGCGCGAGTATTATTATATATATAATTATAACGATCAAGATACATTGAATTGTAAATATATTTAAATCCTTTTCTAGTGTCATCACTACGTCGCTTTGAGAGAAACAAGGCTTAGCGTCTCACGCCGGCCGATGGCCAGCGACACCTGCGGCGGGTCGCGCTTTATCCAAATAGGGAAGTCGCTGTCGCCGCTGCCACCTTTGAAGAAGACGTCCGGGATGGGATCAAGCTGAATTCCTCCTTGGTAAGGTCGAAAGAGAGCATCGCCCTCGTCAACGGGCTGTCCGACAATGGCGACGACGCCGGGCGTCTCATCAGAAACCAGTTCAGAGCTCCGGAAGAAAAGACGAAATCACGAGAAAGACCGGCGCCGGGAAGAAGCGGCGGGGCTTTGCCGGCCCGCCACGATTGCTTGTCGAAATCGTAGATTCGAGCCACCGCCGTGCCGGTGCGAGTCTTCTTGTCGGAGCCAGTTGCCTCGATTTGCACCATCTTGTACGTGTTGGTAGAGCGATCCAACCCCAACCCATAAACAGACCTGTCCGGCGAAAGATCGGGTGCTCTTCGCAATCTGAGGATCCTTTTAGTAAGGGGATTCATCAGGAGCTCGCCGTTATTCTTGACGTCGGTCTGGTGCATGTAGAAGAGCAAGCCATTGCAGGCGCCTCGGATCACGTAGCCTCTCGGTCCCGGGAGTTTACTAATCTCGACCATCCACGTCGCCGCCGCTTCCTGGTGCATCTTCAGGATGCGGACCACCCCATCCTTTCCAGGCTCGAGGTGCAGAACCACTTCTTCTTTCGAGCGGTGCAGCGAGTTGCGGAAGTAGGGATCGTCGATGGCTTCCCGCCAGCGCCTGCAGACGCGTCGGTGTCGCAGCAGCGACGTGCCCGGGACTCTGGAGAGGATTTCGGAGAGGATGGCCTGCGGAAGTTCGTCCATGCTGTTCTGCGCCGTATGCCGTCGCAACGAAGGAGGAAGATTTATTTATGAAGAGGTATTGGATAGATATTCTGTTTCCCTTTTCTATTCGGCATTGGTATTGAATAGATATTCTGTTTCCTTTTTCTATTCGGCATATATATATAGATTTGAGCACGTTGTAAAATTATTTCATCTAAATTTTGAAAGGTTAAAAAATTCGGAGGGAATTCCCTACTGGAAGAAAAAAATCTATCTTTAAGGTGCGAGATATGTGGGCACCGGCACGTTAAAATAAAGAATGTAGCTTGACTGGACACTTCATTCGAGAATAAAACAAGGAAACATAATATCTATATCTGTATATATATACATATGTATATAGCATATTCTTTTTTCTTTTTCTTATTTTTTTTTCTATTTAGAAAAAGCAAACATAAATAATTCCATCAAATTTACAATAACGATGAAAAATTCAAATACATATTTATTTGTTAACATCTGTATTTTGTGAAAGTTTCCTGTTTTATGTCATGACCTTTTGAAATTTGGATGATATTTTTAAATCTCTATTGAAATGTATAAAAAAAAAATACCTTTTTTTTAAATGTAAATAAATAGAACCTATTTAAAATTAGAAATTCGGATTGAAATTAAGAAAATTACATTTATATCCCATAATACTTACCCACAAATAAAAAAATTTTTCCCTTGAGCAAGCATATCTTTAATTTAGCTCTGACTCGGCCATGTAGGTTCACTTAATGGGATCAATTTACCATAAATCTAGTATCTTTCTACTAAGGACAAGCATCCACAAGGTCTTTCGAAAGCAATGCTCGACTTAGCTCAACTTTGTCCAACTATTGACTCATTTATGAGGTGCCATAAAAAAAAGTGAATAGATATATTTAGAGTGCATTTGGTAATTTTTCTATTTCCGAAAAATAATTTCTATTCCGAAATTATTTTTTCCATTTTTATTCGCGAGAACAAAGAAGTAGATTTTATTTACTTCTTGTTTCTATTTCAAATCTATTCGCTAGCCACTATTTTATTTCGGAAATAAAAAAATTAGTTGACGTATTTAAATGGATTTCAATTTTGGGAACAAAAGAATAAAAAAAAATAGAAAAATATTATGTTTATCAAACATGCCCTTAGGATAGACATGATCAATGGGCCGGCAACCAAAAGGGAAAATAAGCAGGGCTTAGATGAGCAATTAAATTATGGACCTACTAAGAAGAAGCATCTGGTTAGAAACTGCATACCTTCATATTCTGAACCATGCATGTTAGGGCGAATTTCGTATTTGAGTATTGTAAAGTTACTTTAATGGTTGAAACAGGAAATCACCACGACAGCCAAACTAACTGATGCTAAGATTTGATTTCATTACTTATTCAACAGCACATGTGTAATGGATTTGAAGAGCCTCAAAGCAAATTGCTGGTAACGGGCAAACAAATCCCAGACAGTCTATATAAGAAAATCAACCTGTAAATGGTACAAAGTCTCATGGTTTAATGGAAGCTTTCCATCGATGACAAGATCGAGATAAGTCCTTATCTCTCGAAGACGCGCATCCAACCCCTTCAATGCAGTAAGTTTTCTGGTAACCTTGACAAGGAAAGTATCTAATTTGGGGGCTATCATAGTCTCGGAAGATTCTAGCCTTGAAGATGTGATGCGTGATGGGGCAAGTGATTTTAGAACGGAAATTTTTTCTTTTGAGATTTTTTGGTTAATTGTATGGAGTTGTGTATATGGGGAAGAAATGAAGGGCAATAAAAAAAGATAGAACGATCTCCTTTCAAGGTATAAAGGCCACGCCACCAATCAAAAATGAGGATCGAGATCTTTGAAGTTCACCACCAAGGCCTAAAGCTTCCGCTAGCAAAGGATAAAGGATTTCGGGATAGAAGCTCATCACCAAGGCCTAAAGATTCCACCAGCCAAGGATAAAGGGCTTCTTGGCTCACCACTAAGGAGTGATCTACGCTCCAAGGATAAAGAGACCGAAAAGAATTATCCACTCTCCGAAGAAGTTCACTCAAGCAGAGGAAATCTCACAATTTTCATTCATCAAATTCATATGTCCTTACATTTGATAGGTCTCCCCTGTTTATAAGAGGACTTTAGACTTAGGAAATATAAAAACAGACTTTAATGACCTAGGAACTTAGACCTTTGACTTTTGAAAACTACGTAACAATAAAGACACCTATGAACTTAAGAAATGCATTTATTAGCACGGAAATTTGCATTCTTGAATCTTCAGCCTTCCAAAATTCGTACTCCTCTCTTGACCAGAAAATAACCCTCCTGAAACTTCATCAATTGGTCATGCAAAACGTCTAAAATGACCTCCAAGACATACCACAAAGTATTAATAAGTAATTGGTATTATTCATTCAAAATGATCCATCGAAGCACATGATATCCAATTTCTTTCTTGACTTGGATAAGTATCGATGATTCTGAGTTGGTCGATGGAGTTACGTTGGATGCTCCCACATCAAGATGAGAACTAACTAGATTCTAAGTAGCACAGCATAATCAAGGAGATGACACCTCTGGGGCAAGTGTGCTGGTAGTTGTATCAAGAAGAGCCCTAAGAGAAAAAACTAAAATGGAACCTTCCCAAAACATGCAGGAGAGTAAATTTAGGTTATCCTTAGGATGACCCGACACTAGAGTAGGTACAAGCAGTCTAATATAATCATGTCTAAGCTTTCCCAAATTTCCCGACAGAGTTTTTTCTCGCTCAAAAACTCACTCCTGATATCATATGCAGGGGCTCTTTTAAGCAAATAGAATCAATGTGGTTCCTGGGAGTCAAATAATTGCCATGCTCCTTTGGCACAGGCGAGAAAGAATTGAAGATGCAACACTACATACACCTC
This sequence comes from Eucalyptus curtisii, assembly GCA_017140595.1. Taxonomy (NCBI): domain Eukaryota; kingdom Viridiplantae; phylum Streptophyta; class Magnoliopsida; order Myrtales; family Myrtaceae; genus Eucalyptus; species Eucalyptus curtisii. Next base: position 14,541,837 of record CM029504.1, read on the forward strand.
ACAGCCCCAGAGTTCTGCTTCAGTCGCACTGGAACTACGGTATCAACTGAGCATCATCGTTCAGGAAATTCGAGTTTCCCATTGTCAAGCTCGAACCGAAGGGAAATTTCAGATGAAAAAAGTTCGCTAGAAATTGAATTGCCGCAATATATCGAAAACAATCCTCGAAACTCTCATTTGCATACCGGGATTATACCTTGCCTTATAATTAGGATTAGCGCTCTCAAATCACAGTATAGTCAGTCACCACGTCAGGCCTTGCTCCTCACATTTCATCTCCCCGGGCGAAACAGAAGCTCGATTTCTCAACTCGCCTCGTCTTTGTCCTCCGATCAAATTCATTCAGGCAAAAAAAAAAAAAAAAAAAAAACTTTCACACAAAAATTCGAAAGACTGGGTAAAACATGACATCGAAACCACGGAAATCCAAATCCATTGAAAGAAAAGCAGCGAAACCCGACCAGCGTAGCTGTTGGGAACGTGAACGCCGTCGAAGGCGCTTGCGAGTGTCCTAGGCGACTCCATTGAAGTTGTCAGACAATGCTGAGGACCAAAGGGTGCACAATCACCTTCTCGATTAGGTGGAGAGGACGATTGCTGGGTCATCATCACGTGCATTTTCGCCAATTTGAATTCCGAATCACTATCTGTCGCTGCCTTCTTGCAAGCAGAAGCTCTGGATTTATGCCTTTTGTGCTCACTTCTTCGTGTCATGGTGGTCAAGCTAAAAAGGGTACCCTACCACAATAATCTCGATCCGCTCCCTGGATTTATTTCGTATGCTTTGTACAGAATTCGGTGTCATAACGCGCGACCAGAATTGCAATGTCAATGACTTATTCGTCACTTCGCTGGCTTATCATTTGATGATCAATCTTTGGTGCAATTTGACTAGATCTCCATCACCTAGCGACAAGTTCGGAAAAGAATTTGACTTCATGGTAATTCCTCAAAGTTGCATATTTCATGAATAGGAGGAAATTTCGATACTCCAAAATTTGTGAGATGCTTGACAGATTCCCACCGCAGGTAAACTGAAAATCTCTCATCTCTCTATGAAGGTCACAAACCTCTCCCTCACAATCAAATACTAAAAGAAGACTTACAATCACTTCCAAAAACAATCGTCAGCAATCTAATGGTGGTCACCGTACACCGACAAACAAGACTAGGCCAGATGAATTTCCCTCAGGCGCTAGAGTGGGTACGGAATTTGGTTTACAGGATCTGTGCCGCCGTGTTCAATTTTTCTGCTAAGCTGAGCTGTGTCCTCGTGATGCTCGACAGGTAAAGCATTAGCAACTGGTCCTGGTAACATATTAAGCAAACAAATGCATTGAGTCAGCTGAAGGGTGAAACCTAATGATCACAAGTGCACCTAGCAAAACCCTTTTTTAATCAATCTGAGCAAAAATAGACCAAATTGAAGACCCGACATGGAAATTGAGAGCAGCTTTCAGCAATGGCTGGTGTAGCAAGAACATTAAATGCGAATAAAAGTGTATGAAAGGCAGCAAAACAAAGCTAGTCCAAGCATTAACTGGTGATAGACTACAAATTCTAAGTTCAGCCATGTATTAAGATTCAGGGCCAGAAGTAGATTGTTTTTCAGAAATTAGTAGATTTTAAGTGAATCTTGAACAGATTACCTGTATACTGTCGTTCACAAGCTTATCAAAGGCCAGCGGTGACATTTTCGGAACTGAAGCTACTGAATCTGCTATAAATCTTCCAACACTGTTATCAGCAGGGGTGCGGCCTTCCTGGAAACAGCGAAGCAAAATAGTTATCAGACTTACACCAAGAGCCAAAAATGAAGATGTGCTAAAGCCAGCGGTCACTTTCTCACCACAACATTGTCGACATATTTATAGACGTCATCAATTAAAGCTAGCAGACGTTCCATAGAAGCTTCCATTCCCTCCAAATCGCCTGGGATTTTATCAACCGATTGTTTCTTCAAGATATCAACTGCCAGGACAAATTTGCTATGAGAAAACCCAGTTAAACAATACCAAAAAACCAGGAAAAGATAAATAATAGAACACATTCACATCAATCTAACCATCAGGACAACAAATTAGACATCATTAAAACTATAGATAATTCCGTTTTTCAGATTTGATCTACGACCCAAAGCCACGCTTTCTGCCTATCTCTCACTAAGACATCTGTCAGGAACCACACCAAAACTTTGATTAATAGTCACAAACCCATTAAATTTAGGTCTAATGGGAACACCCATAGGCACTGCATCAGCATAGCCGAGCATTAGTCAGATAATTACGTTGTATCCAAAGATGGAACGTGATTCCTATGAGTACTTACATCCAACTCTCTCTGCTTCCACCATGCGCAGATCCAAAGAAATCTCTTGAAACTGGGCAGCAAGCTGTCGGTCCCCAAGAGTCAAATTAGTAGAAACATAAGCTTTGATCGAAGCCTGGCCATTGCTAAATCCTGTATCAACGGTCAAGTGTACAGGGTTCGAAACTTCTCTAGAATAAAACTCGTGGATCAATGCACTTCCACCAGTGACACCATCGCCAGTTGAATACCTGCACAAGCAACCAAAGTTCCAAAATAAAGCACATTTAAAAGCTCAAGGCACTTTTTTAAAGAGGACATGGGCAGTTAGGCAGGATCATTGAATCATTCCTCATGACTAAGACGTTGAAAGGAACAAACAGTGGGGAAAAGAAAGAAGAAGGAAAACAACTAAAAGACTCGGCATCTGAATAACACAAGACATCGACCATTCACATAGTTTAAACAATCGTTTCAAAAATCAGATGGCCAAGCAAATTCATGTTGTCCCAAGTGCAAACTAGAAAGCAGCATCCTCGTCTTGGTGATATCCACCTAACAAATCTAGAATACTCATCCATCGCTTCCAAAGGCATCTTTAAGTAGACAAAGAGGTGTTCAAGCACGGCAGCTTCAGGCAGGCTTTGTACAACACAATGCATACACGAGAGAGCATGTGCAGTGCTAGTAGAGACAAGACTTCCAGTAAAATGGTACTACTTATTTCAGTGTTGTAAATATGATGTTCTAATATAACAGAATTAAAGACTCTGAATTAACACAAGCATCAGCACCAAACCAATCCCAGTTGTCGCAAGCATCAGCACCAAAACAATAACAGTAAAACTCAAACTCTGAAATAAAACAACATAGTGATGAGAATTACCATCCAACAATGACTTCTTTCGGATTCACCTTTTGATGAGATATCAGCATGTTATGATGATATTCAATATCCAGCGCAACCTGCAATCCACACATATCTTAATACTCAGCTTCAGTACAAAAAGCAGTATCCATGATATCTGTGAATGGACAAACAATCCAGCTCGTACAAATTCATAGAGATGTAAGAGCATCATGGTAACAAATTCATAGCCGACACATGAAACTCGTGAACCAATAATAAGGTACATGATTTTTCAGTAGATCGGGAGAATGAGAGGCAAATTAGATTGGAGAATCACTAGCCTATCAACATCTGAACAACCATGACCATAATCCAATCGCCGAATTATGGTCTCGCCTCTCGCACGCTCACACTAAAAGACACATCGGGGTCAAATAGCTTACAATGCGCGGCTAAAAGTTACGTTTTTTCTTTCTGCGGACGGCAAATACAAATAGTTACGACAGACTCTGGAGCTCAACATGTTCAAGAAAACATCCTCCCAAGAAACGCCAGCATTCTATCGAACGACAAACGGCAACAATTCTCGACTCACTCCAATCAGTCTCGAGACACACACAATCACACAAAGGAACGAAACAGGGGGAACCAACTCCGACGCTCGATTCGAGCCATCTCGCATAGAACAATGCCCGCACAACCCTGAACGACGCAATCACACGGAAGAATTATCGACCAACGCCGCCACGAGCGCCGATCTCCAGCTCGAATCGTCGCCTCCATATTCACTTTACGCCGCAAGGCTTATGAACGGAACGCTATTTGAAAAAAAAAAAAAAAAAAAAAAAAAGCCAAGAAGCGGAGGAGAGGCAAGAGAGAGAAGCGGAGGACCTGGCCGGAGAACTCGTTGTGGGGGACGGCGTAGGAGTTGCGGATGTCGACGGTGCCGTCGGGGAGGACGGAGCCGAGGAGGGTGCCGATGACCCGGACGGCCTGGTCGGGGCGCCGGACGTAGCAGTCGCAGATGTTGAAGATCACCAGCGGGTGGACCCTCGCGGACAGGCTAGTCGACGGGGACGCGAAGTGCAGCGCCGTGGTCTCGCTCGCCGCCATGGTGGTGCTGCTGCGAATCTCCTTCCCGATCGATCTGTTGCGGTAGAGAGAGAAAGAGAGAGAAGGAAGGAAACGCAGTGCTAGGGTTTACTTCCGTCGCGAGAGCGAGCAGGAGAAAGGGGAAGGGAGGTTTGATTTGGGCTTTCTTTCGGTTCGTGGGCCAAACCCCAGAGCTCACTATGGGCCCAGGCCCAGATTGCTTTTGGGATTCTTCTCAGTTTCTTGGCTATATAGACCCCGATTTTTATGGGAGGGGAAAATTCTACCAAAATATCCAAACTGCTAACTATGATACATTTGTAATGAACTTTTTTTTGTAACATCAAAAACCCGAAACTATGCCACCTATGACATATTTATCCTAAATTAATTCTTGCGACATATTTACCCGCCGTCAATGTTTAATCAAATGATTTTTCAGTTAAAATAATATCATTTTTATTTCACTTAAGCCACATAATCGTCATGTCAATACCGTTTGCTGTCCGGCATCCATGTAGCTAGATTTTCCATGTTGTTCATTGACGGAGGGCAAATATATCACACGGATATAATTTTGAGACTTTTGGTGTCACGGAAAAAAGTTTGGAATAAATATATTATAATGTGCATAGTTTGGGGTTTTTTTATTTTTTGGTGATTTTTTCCCTTTTTGAGAACCCTTGTGACTTAAAATTCGAGTATTATAAAAATCTTGTGACTTGACTGTCAAGCTTAATCGTGCAAATTTGATTGAGCCGCTTATCTTATTTCAAGCATAAGAAAGGTTATCATCCATTCTTTAAATCAGGAGCCATGATTATCTTCAATACACACGAAGATAAGAGAGTTCATATTGGTTCTTGGAAGCAGAATCCTAGTAGAATTAGTGTTGATTCACCGAATAGAATTAGGAACCAACTCTTATTAATACATAATCTCTAAAGCACACAGCCTTGCAACTCATTCCTACTCCACCTTACTCAACATATTTCACTGAGATCGCGAATTCGCTGTGGTAAGATTTAATTGATCGAAGATGGGATTTGAGTTCATACTGTACGACCGTTCGACCGGCGAAAAGAGGGTAATTCACGTGCCAAGAAGAGCAAGAACTCTGCGTAAATCTCGCCGGGGGATCGTGAGCCTCTCTAGCTACATCAAGAGGAAATATTTTAGCCCTCGACATCTAGAGGAGAAAATAGCGACGCTGAGGTATTTCAGAGACTACTCTTTCCTGTTTCAAGAAGACGGCGATCATCGGCCTTCGTCGAGCGGTCTGGTTTCTCCTCTGAAGAAATTCGCCATGGACGTGGAGGAAGGAAAGGCTTCGGTTGCGAAGGTCTTCAAAGCTGGTGCGCAGAAGCGAAGAAAACTCTCTTCTTCATGGAGAGGAAAGAGAAAGTGATATTGCTTTTGAAATTATGGATAGATGTACATCTTACTGTTTAAGGCACATGATCATCGTCATGTTGCTGATGCCTTGACGTAGTTCTTTAATAAATTCTTTTGAAATTATATATATATATACTCTCACTTTCTCTCTCCCACACGTATATGTATTATAAACCCTACAATTTTACGTGTAGAAAAAGTGACCTAGGTGTTGCTGGGTCTAATTTAAAATTGATTACATTTATTTTGAAATTTTCATAAATTATACTATACGGATCTTAAATGTATAGTGTCCACCCAAATATTTTATATTAAAAATAGGAAGTGGGGGATATTTTAGGACGAGAAAAGGAAAACTCCGGTTCTCTTCACACAATTGAATAGACAAAATGCGAGTTCTCATGGTCTATCAAAATTAGGGCTTTGAAGGAGCTATATATGCGGTTCTCTTTATTCGTATTTCTACCGCAAATTTCTAGTAGATGTTTTCGTGATTCATACAAATCGCACCTTTAGGGCGCGTATGACAAAATTTCCGTTTTTCTATTCCCCGGAACAAGTTTGGAATAGAAATCCATTTGGTAACGCTATTTTGTTTTTCTATTTGTGAAACAGATTTATATTTCAGTAATAGATTTGGAGCAGAAATCACAAGTTAAAATTTTTAGCTTTTCTATTTCTAGAAAAAAAATGAGAAATCAAGAAATCAAAATTTTTCTCATCGTTCACTCTCGTCACCGCCTGTCGCCCATTTACCGCCCGTGGGATGCCAAACACTTGCCGCCGGTTGCCGGCTGCCCACCATCGGCCCCGGCCACCGCACTCCGGCCGCCCGTTGCCCATCACCGGATGCCGAACGCCCACTGGTCATTCGCTTCTTATCGCCAATCATTGGATGTCGGAGGCTCATCACCAACCATCGGATGTTCATCGACGATTGTCCGCTGCTCGCCACCAACTGCTGGATGGCGGTCACTCGCCACCCGCCGCAAGCCTCTTGTCGCCGGACTCCGAATGTCGAACATTAGACGTCAAACTCCGAACGTTGGACGTTGGTTGTCGGTAGCTAGACTCCGATGTCAAACTCCGGACTTTGGTTGCCCACCGTCGATCACCGGATTTGGCACTGGACGCCGACGTCGGACTTCGGACTTCAGCCACCCATCGCCAATCACCGGACGCCGGACGCCGATCATCGAACGTTGGACTCCGGCCACTAGACGTCGGTCGTTGCCACTCCTAGAAATAGAAATTTTGTTATGTTATCAAACGAATTTTTATTTTAGAAATATAAATTTTGAATTATTATCAAACGTGTTTCTTTACTCAAAACCTCGTCCACAGAATATAAATTGAGAAATCAATTTTTGGCCAAAAATTTTGTCATGCGTGCCCTTAATAAGGATCTCAGTTTCTCTTTCTCATTGCACCCGTGTCTCTTTCGTGGGCCAAAGCCCCGAGCTCAATCTAGGCCCAGGCCCAGATTGCTTTTGGGATTCTTTTCAGTTCCTTGGCTATGTAGACTCTGATTTTTATTCAAGGGGAAAATTCTACCAAAATATCCAAACTATGCTAATTGTGATACGTTCATCATGAACTTTTTGTAGTATCAAAAATCCGAAACTATGCCATCTATGACATGTTTATCCTAAACTATTTCTTGCGACATATTTACCCTCCGTCAATATTTAGTCAAATGATTTTTCAGTTAAAATAATATCATTTTTATTTCACTTAAGTCACATAACTACAATGTCAATATTGTTTGCTTTCCGGCGTCCATGTAGATAGATTTTTTATGGTGTTCATTGATGGAGGGTAAATATATCACACGAATATAATTTTGAGAATTTTGGTGTCATAGAAAAAAGTTTGGAATAAATATATTACAATGTGCATAGTTCGGAGGGTTTTTATTTTTTGGTGATTTTTTCCCTTTTTGAGAACCCTTGTGACTTAAAATTCGAGTATTATAAAAATCTTGTAACTTGACTGTCAAGCTTTATCGTGCAAATTGATTGAGCCGCTTATCCTATTTCAAGCATAAGAACGGTCATCATCCATTCTTTAAATCAGGAGCCATGATTATCTTCAATACACACGAAGATAAAAGAGTTCGTATTGGTTCTTGGAAGCAGAATCCTAGTAGATCTAGTGTTGACTCACCGAGTAGAATTAGGAACCAACTCTTATTAATACATAATCTCTAAAGTACACAGCCTTGCAACTCATTCCCACTACACCTTACTCGACATATTTCACTGAGATCGCAAATTCGGTGTGGTAAGATTTAATTGATCGAAGATGGAGTTCGAGTTCATACTGTACGATCGTTTGACCGCCGAAAAAAGGGTAATTCTCGTGCCGAGAAGAGCAAGAACTCCGCGCAAATCTCGCCGTGGAATTGTGAGCCTCTCTAGCTACATCAAGAGGAAATACCTTAGCCCTCGACGTCTAGAGGAGAGAATAGCGATGCTGAGGTACTCCAGAGACTACTCTTTCCTGTTTCAAGAAGACAGCGATCGTCGGCCTTCGTTGAGCGGTCCGGTTTCTTCTCTGAAGAAATTCGCCATGGACGCGGAGGAAAGAAGGGCTTCGGTTGCGAAGGTCTTCACAGCTGGTGCACAGAAGCGAAGAAAAATCTCTTCTTCATGGAGAGGAAAGAGAAAGTGATATCGCTTTTGAAATTATGAATAGATGTACATCTTAATGTTTAAGTCACATGATCATCGTCATGTTGCTGATGCCTTTGATGTAGTTCTTTAATAAATTCTATATATATACTCTCCCACTTTTTTCTCTCCCACACGTATATTATAAACCTTAGAATTTTACGTGTAGAAAAAGTGACCTAAGTGTTGAAGGGTCTAATTTAAAATTGATTACATTTATTGTGAAATTTTACAAAAATTATACTATACGGATCTTAAATGTATAATGTCCACCCAAATATTTTATATTAAAAATAGGAAGTGGGGGATATTTTAGGACGAGAAAAGGAAACCGCGGTCTATCAAAATTAGGGCTTTGAAGGAACTATATATGCGGTTCTCTTTATTCGTATTTCTACCGCAAATTTCTAGTAGATGTTTTCGTGATTCATATAAATCGCACCTTTAGGGCGTGCATGACAAAATTTCTGTTTTTCTGTTCTCCGAAACAGATTTAGAATAGAAATCCGTTTGGTAACGTTATTTCAAAAGTTAAAATTTTTAGCTTTTTTATTTCTGGAACAAAAATAAGAAATTAAAATTTTTCTCATAGTTTACTCTCATCACCGCCCGTTGCCCACTTGTCGCCCGTAGGATGCCGGACACCTGCCACCGATTGCCGGCCGCCCACCACCGCCCGGCCACTTGCCGCCGACCACCGGCCACCGCACTCCGGCCGCCCGTTGCCAATCGCCGAATGCCAAACGCCCACTGGTCATCGGCTACTCATCACCAATCATTGGATGCCGGAGGCTCATCACCAACCACCAGATGTTCATCAACGACCGTCCGCCGCTCGCCACCGGCCGGATGTCGGTCGCTCCCCACCGAACGCCTGCCGCCGGTTGTCGGCCGCCGACCACCGGCCCCGGCCACTTGCCCGACCACCGGCCACCGGACGTTGACCGCCGACCACCGCACTTGGGCCGCTGTTGCCAATCGTCGGATGCTGAACGCCCATTGGTCATTGGCTACTCATCGCCAATCATTGGATGTCGGAGGCACATCACCAACCACCGGATGTTCATCAACGACCGTCCGCCGCTCGCCACCGGCTGCCGGATGTCGATCGCTCGCCACCCGCTGCCGGACTCCAACCATTGGCCACCCACCGCCGGCCTCTTGTTGCCGGACTCCGAATGTCGGACATTAGACATCAAACCCCGAACGTAGGACACTGATTGTCGGTAGCCAGACTCCAGTGTCAGACTCCGGACTTTGGCCGCTCGCCGCCAATCATCGAATTTGGCGCCAGATGCCGAACGTCAGACTTCGAACTTCAACCACCCACCGCCGATCACCGGACACCAGACACCGATCATCAAACGTCGGACTCCGGCCACTAGACGTCGGTTGTTGCCGCTCCTAGAAATAAAAATTTTGTTCTGTTATCAAACGAATTTTTATTCCAAAAATAGAAATTTTGAATTATTATCAAACGTGTTTCTTTACTCAGAAACTCATCCATGGAATAGAAATTGAGAAATCAATTTTTGACCTGAAATTTTATCATGCGCGCCCTTAATAAGGATCCCAGTTTCTCTTTCTCATTGCACTCATGTCTCTTTCGTGGGCCAAAGCCCCGAGCTCAATCTGGGCCAGGCCCATATTGCTTTTGGGATTCTTTTTTCTTGGCTATGTAGACTCTGATTTTTATTGAAGGGGAAAATTCTACCAAAATTTCCAAACTATGCTAATTGTGATATGTTCTTCATGAACTTTTCTTTGTAAAATCAAAAACCCGAAACTATGTCATCTACAACACATTTATCCTAAATTATTTCTTACGATATATTTACCCTCTGTCAATATTTAGTCAAATGATTTTTTTATTAAAATAATATCGTTTTTATTTCACTTAAGCCACATAGTCGCCATGTCAATATTGTTTGCTTTCGGGCATATACATAGGTAGATTTTTCATGGTGTTCGTTGGCAGAGGGCAAATATACTTTTGGTGCCGTAGAAAAAAAATTGGAATAAATATATTACAATGTGCATAGTTTGGGGGTTTTTACTGTTTTTGTGATTTTTCCCCCTTTTTGAGAACCTTGTGACTTAAAGTTCGAGTATTATAAAAATCCTGTGACTTGACTATCAAGCTTTATCGTGCAAATTGATTGAGTCACTTATCTAATTTCGAGCATAAGAAAGGTTATCATCCATTCTTTAAATCAGGAGCCATGATTATCTTCAATACACACGAAGATAGAAGAGTTCATATTGGTTCTTGGAAGCAGAATCCTAGTAGATCTAGTGTTGATTCACCGAATAGGATTAGGAACCAACTCTTATTAATACATAATCTCTAAAGTACACACTCTTGCAACTCATTCCCACTCCACCTTACTGAACATACTTCACTGAGACCGCGAATTCGGTGTGGTAAGATTTAATTGATAGAAGATGGAGTTCGAGTTCATACTGTACGACCGTTCAACAGGTAAAAAAAGGGTAATTCGCGTGCCGAGAAGAGCAAGAACTCCTCGCAAATCTCGCCGTGGAATCGTGAACCTCTCTAGCTACATCAAGAGGAAATATCTTATGTTTCAAGAAGACGGCGATCGTCGGCCTTCGTCGAGCGGTCTGGTTTCTCCTCTGAAGAAATTCGCCATGGACGTGGAGGAAGGAAAGGCTTCGGTTGCGAAGGTCTTCAAAGCTGGAGCGCAGAAGCGAAGAAAACTCTCTTGAAATTATGGATAGATGTACATCTTACTGTTTAAGCCGCATGATCATCGTCATGTTGCTGATGCCTTGACGTAGTTCTTTAATAAATTCTTTTGAAATTATGGATAGATGTACATCTTACTTTCTCTCTCCCACACGTACATGTATTATAAACCCTACAATTTTACGTGTAGAAAAAGTGACCTAGGTGTTGCTGGGTCTAATTTAAAATTGATTACATTTATTTTCAAATTTTCCATAAATTATACTATACGGATCTTAAATGTATAGTGTCCACCCAGAAATTTTATATTAAAAATAGGAAGTAGGGGATATTTTAGGACGAGAAAAGGAAACCTCTTCACACAATTGAATAGACAAAATGCGAGTTCTCATGGTCTATCAAAATTAGGGCTTTGAAGGAACTATGTATGCGGTTCTCTTTATTCGTATTTCTGCCGCAAATTTCTAGTAGATGTTTTTGTGATTCATATAAATCGCACATTTAGGGTGCGCATGACAAAAGTTTCTTTTTTCTATTTCCCGGAACAAGTTTGGAACAGAAATCTATTTGGTAACGCTATTTCATTTTTCTATTTCTGAAATAATTTCTATTATAGCAATAGATTGGGAGCAGAAATCATAAGTTAAAATTTTTAGCTTTTCTATTTCTGGAACAAAAATGAGAAATCAAAATTTTTCTCACCGTTCACTCTCGTCATCGCCCATCTCCCACTTGCCGCCCGTGGGATGCCGGACGCTTGCCGCTGGTTGCCGGTTGCCCACCATCGGCCCCGGCCCCGCACTCCGACCGCCCATCGCCAATCACCGGATGCCGAACGCCCACTGGTCATTCACTTCTTATCGCCAATCATTGAATGTCGGAGGCTCATTACCAACCACCGGATGTTCATCGGCGATTGTTCGCTGCTCGCCACCGACTGCTGAATGGCGATCGCTCGCCACCCGCCGCCGAACTCTGGCCACTCGCCACCCGCCGGCCTCTTGTCGCCGAACTCCGAATGTCGGACATTAGACGTCAAACTCCGAACGTTGGATGCCGGTTGTCAATAGCTGGACTCCGGTGTCAAACTCCGGACTTTGGCCGCCCGCCGCCGGTCACCGGATTTGGCACTAGACGCCGAACATCGGACTTCGGACTTCAACCACCCACCGCCGATCACCGGACGCCGGTCATCGAACGTTGGACTCCAGCCACTAGACGTCAGTCATTGCCACTCCTAGAAATAGAAATTTTGTTCTGTTATCAAACGAATGTTTATTTCAGAAATATAAATTTTGAATTATTATCAAACATGTTTCTTTACTCGAAAACTCGTCCACGGAATAGAAATTGAGAAATCAATTTTTGGCCAGAAATTTTGTCATGGGTCCCCTTAATAAGGATCTCAGTTTCTCTTTCTCTTTGCACCCATGTCTCTTTCGTGGGCCAAAGCCCCGAGCTATAGACTCTGATTTTTATTGAAGGGGAAAATTCTACCAAAATATCCAAACTATGCTAACTGTGATACATTCATCATGAACTTTTTTTCTATAATATCAAAAACCCGAAACTATGCCATCTATGACATGTTTATTCTAAACTATGCGAGATATTTACCCTCCGTCAATATTTAGTCAAATGATTTTTCAGTTAAAATAATATCGTTTTTATTTCACTTAAGTCACATAGCTACAATGTCAATATTGTTTGCTTTCTGGCGTCCATGTAGATAGATTTTTCATGGTGTTCATTGATGGAGGGTAAATATATCACACGAATATTTTTTTGAGACTTTTGGTGTCATAGAAAAAAGTTTGGAATAAATATAGTCCAATGTGCATAGTTTGGAGAGTTTTTATTTTTTGGTGATTTTTTCCCCTTTTTGAGAACCCTTGTGACTTAAATTTCGAGTATTATAAAAATCTTGTGACTTGACTGTCAAGCTTTATCGTGCAAATTGATTGAGCCGCTTATCCTATTTCAAGCATACGAACGGTTATCATCCATTCTTTAAATCAAGAGCCATGATTATCTTCAATACACAGGAAGATAAAAGAGTTCGTATTGGTTCTTGGAAGCAGAATCCTAGTAGATCTAGTGTTGACTCACCGAGTAGAATTAGGAACCAACTCTTATTAATACATAATCTCTAAAGTACACAGCCTTGCAACTCATTCCCACTTCACCTTACCGAACATACTTCATTGAGACTGCGAATTTGGTGTGGTAAGATTTAATTGATCGAAGATGGAGTTCGAGTTCATAATGTACGACCGTTCGACTGGCGAAAAAAGGATAATTCACGTGCCGAGGAGAGCAAGAACTCCACGTAAGTCTCGCCGTGGAATCGTGAGCCTCTCTACCTACATCAAGAGGAAATATCTTAGGCCACGACATCTAGAGGAGAGAATAGCGACACTGAGGTATTCCAGAGACTACTCTTTCCTGTTTCAAGAAGACGGCGATCGTCGGCCTTCGTCGAGCGGTACGGTTTCTCCTCTGAAGAAATTCGCCATGGACGCGGAGGAAAGAAAGGCTTCGGTTGCGAAGGTCTTCAAAGCTGGTGCGCAGAAGCGAAGAAAAATCTCTTCTTCATGAAGAGGAAAGAGAAAGTGATATTGCTTTTGAAATTATGGATAGATGTACATCTTAATGTTTAAGCCACGTGATCATCGTCATGTCGCTGATGCCTTGATGTAGTTCTTTAGTAAATTCTTTTGAAATTATATGTAGAGATTTCCCCGACTCTCTCTCTCTCTCCCTCGCGTATATGTATTATAAACCTAGAATTTCATGCGTAAAAATACGTGCAAAATTACGGGTATTTGCTACTTAGGTGTTGAAGGGTGTAATTTAAAATAAAATTGATTACATTTATTGTGAATTTTTCCATAAATTATACCATACGGCTCTTAAATGTATAATGTCCACCCATATATTTTATATAAAAAATAGGAAGTGGGGGAAATTTTAGGACGAGAAAAGGAAAACTGTGGTTCTCTTCACACAATTGAATTGACAAAATGCGAGTTCTCATGATCTATCAAAATTAGGGCTTTGATGGAACTATATATGCAGTTCTCTTTATTTGTATTTCTACCGCAAAATCGTATCTTTAATAAGGATCCCAGTTTCTCTTTCTCATTGCAGCATGATAAATTAAGGGTCGAATTCGGAGGAGAGGAGATGGTAATTGAAGCTACGACATTTTGGCATTATAAGGAACATTTCAGAAATTTTGTCCATCATATAAAAAGAAAATCTTTGATCGGATATACCATCCAACATCAAACTAACAAGCAATAGGTGTTTAAGGGGAATTGATGGTTGTAACATCTAATTTACACATCATACAAATTTGGCGAACCCTACAAGTCTTTTAGCCTTGTGGGCTTCTCAGGGTTCCAAAGAGATTGCTGATTGAATCTTGAAAAAAAAAAGTAAAAATAAATATGGCGAAATTGATTGTGATTTTGCAATTTAGTATGTGAATTAATGTGGGGGATTTGTAAATGGGTTTTAACGTGACTCCAATCTACTCATTACTTGGCATTCTGTTTATACAAGTTGCAACATGCCTAGCTTATTATTTGGACAATTCTTCTTCTTCTTTTTTGGGTTTTAACGATGTCCACTATACATTGTACCCGACCCGCTTAGAGTTTTTGGTTCCAGTCCTATGCATTTAAGGTTGGATTCGGATTAGAAATAACACACATCTGTTATGATTTGGGAGAGGTAGCATAGAAACCCGATCCATTGACACTCCTAGACTGTATGGGGAAAGTCTTCTTCCCTATTTACATTATTGTAGATTTTAAGGATGAGCACTTTCAGTAATTTACCTATTTGATCTCGTGCGATGCCCTTTGGTAGTCAAACTAGTTAAAATTTATTACCGTATGAGACTTATGGTTCCAACAATGAATAAAGGATACAAAGTTTACGGCTTTTGGTAAGCCACAATGTAAACAAAATAAATGATGCCTCAAGCCGCATGCCATCACGACGCATGCTCTTGAATCACTTATAATGATCTGACTTTGACATACATGCAGTACACATCAGATGACATACTCACAGGCCAGTACGAGACACTTTTTTTTTTCTTTTGGATCGCTCAGTACGAGACATTAAGACACAAAAATTGTACAAGCATTTGAACTTGGATTCTATTACCGTACACCAAGGGAGTTTTCTTTCTCTACATAAGTGGGCAGTGAATCAAGAAGGCATACACATAAATACTTGAATGGGGAACCAACATATGCTTCCATCTGAAGGCGGCTCGTGCAAAGAAAAAACTTCACTGGCTATATTTCATATGAAGAAAGAATCCTTCGAACAAGCTGCATAAAGAATGATCCTAAACATAGAAGTGTACAAGGAGTTCGCTTGTCACTGTCAGTGTACAAATTCAACTCCTAAAAAGAATGTTGCTGTACTTCTATATACATGAGATGTTGAAGAATGGATACAACAATTTCCACTTGAGTAAGGACAAAATGAAAGAATATTCATCCCCCAGGTATGTAAGCACCTACAATGCTGCAACAAACAGTTAGAAACTAAACTACAATCTTCCTTTTTTTCTGTCTTCCCTTCCATCAGACCTCGCTAGCTACACGCGTCTTGATCGGCTTGAGCTTTATCCCCAGACTCTCAGGTGACAAAAGCTCAGGTGCTATGCAAGATTGGCTTGAGGGGCTAGTGGGAGTCGATTCATTGTTTAGAGAACATACAAAATGCGGAGGTCTATAGTAGCCATATCCCATAAGAAAGAACTCAATCGGGATCAACATTGCATAAGGATGTTCTTCTGTCACCAAGGAACCACAAGCCTGAACCTGCCAAAATGAAATGACAATCTTCAGAGGAAGTTGTTAGCACAATGAAAAAACAATTAAATGCAAGTTCATCTCTTTTGGTTCCTGCTTATGCAAGAGAGAGGAAACTCATTAAACTGGCTGGGCTAAAAACAAACTAAGCTAAAAAATCAACCCCTAGTATGAAGATGATCCAATCATCAGAAGATGAAAGCCATGAGTTCCAAATCAGCTCCTCTCAGCTGGTCTCACTTCTGTGCTTCACTAAGATATTGTATGATCATTTTCCAACTTTCTAAAACCTTTGAACACATCTAAAAGTCCATAGGTAATCTTTAGTAACAACAAAGAGAATATTAAAGTAGCAAGAATGTGAGAACACTACCTCAACAAGAGCGCAGACTTTCCTGTCCATTTTGGCACTCATATACACTGATTCAGCATGGAATGGACTGCTCTCACCCACAAAAATGAGTGTCTTGCAGTGCAAATTCTTCAAGCTGTCCGTCAGATCATGCCTCCTGAAAACATAGGGATCAGAGATTATGGGTCTCACTGAAAAATAATAGTCTCTTGATTTAGAAATTCCCACATGGCATCACAACTCCACATGTACGAAGATACATTGCAACCACAGATAGATCAATCTGCCAAAGTTATCCAGACAGCAATGTAAAGCGAGTCTGATTGCTGAACGTGGAGACTAGGTTATAGCTCATCTTTCATTTCACATTGTTCTGTGTCTTCAAGCATTGATCCAGATTATGCACTACATGGTGCTTTGGGTCAACAGACAAGGTGCAAACTGAATGATACGGATTGCCAAAGAAGCAAATATCATCACATCCAGAAGATTAACCATCATGATTAGAAGCAACTCGTTATAGTGCTGATGATTGGTTTGAGGCAGTTTCATGTCATTAGGGATTCGAGATCAATCACTAGTTCTACGTCTAAACACAGGTTCTGATTCAAACAATGACAGTATTATAAGCTACCAGTTTGACAAGAAACTTCTAATCTAAAGGGCATTTAACTTTGGTCACATGCACTATCAGCACAGCTACTTGAAACCCAAAAATACAGTAGTCCTCTATAGATCATGTTTAGATGCATTGAGCACCAGTTTATCATTCTGCCACTTACCTATTCATGGCCTCAAGAAAACGCATGACGTTCAGACTTTGTCTTTCATCCAGCAACTGCAGGCACATGAGAAGATTGAGCACGTCTCAGTTGTGCATCAATATTTAAGCATTGAAATGACAACCCAACATAAACTGAGGGTCAAGCAAATAAAACCCACTACAAAATAAGCCAACGATAATGAGTTCCTAATCCCAAAATAACTTCATGCTATTGATAAATAGATTTGTATTCATCAACAAACTGAACACATGAGGACTAAGCCTGTTACAAGTCCAGAGTTACAACTCACACAGGATCAACTCAAGAAACAAATCATATACCCCAAGATTCACATAAAGGTCTGGAGAAGTAAGGATGTCTGCACAACAAACAACTTTGCAGGCATTTAGCTTCATTCCAACAAATTCTTCAATAAATTTTGCTACATACCCGATTCAAAACTCAAGTTGTGATAATGCAAAATCTCAATTATCTCAGGATTTCATTTTCATAAGATTTGTATCGATCCACCAATTGGCAGAAAACGTAATTCTGCAACAAGGACGGAGATGAACTGATCAGTTCCCAAAAACAAGCATCTGGCTGGAAACTGCATACCTTTCGACAAGTTTGAACAGCGTCAGATTCTGAACCGTGCATGCTGCAGCGAATTTCCTATTGGAGTATTGTAACGTTACTTAAATGGTTGAAAAGAATAGCCCGCATAGGCAGCTATCCATTGCTTCTCACACTAACAAAGTGTAAAAATACCTTACTGAAGTACCGCTGGAGAAGAAACTCCTTCAATAAACCACACATGCCATAGAAGTACAAGAGGTTCAGCAACACCTACAAAAGATAACGTTTCAATAACTCGTTCATACTCCAACTTTCTTGCGCCAGAAAAGTCAATTATTTCCAGAGCAGCAACCGCAGAGGATGTAACTAGGGTTGCTTGTAAATTACTTTTTTCCAGGAAACAAATGTGATTGCTCTGTGAAAAGGATGAACTGACATTTGACAGCTACCTCTTTTCCAAGTAGCATATGAAGAATTAAATGATAATCCACCCCATAGATTGGAATATATAGAATTAGATCTGCACAACGGACAAATAAGATAAAAAGCCCTAGATTATATTAAAAATTGTTGGATACAAAAAACTCTTTTGTTCAAAACTTGTGGTAGTAATCTTCTAGTGTACATCCTTACTGCAGTGACTGTATATTATATTATCCAGACACAAAAGACCTGGAGATTGAGGCTAGAACCTTGTTATAAAGCCACTCAGTCCATGAAGGTGCCTTGCAAATTGGGGAAACGAGAATCAGACCAAGAACCCTCTCTTTATACTTGAGCTGGCAAGTCCAGGAAATAATAATATCAATGTACGAACGACATATGGGAGGAACAAAAAAAAGACAGAAAAGTGGCTTTGGTATGCTAATACTTACTGAAAAAAGAGTCAGGATGTAAGCACCAGCAGTTACACCTAAGCACAGAACTTCCTTCAGCCTGAAACAAACTCAGAGTCAAGCAAAATAGAAATTGGAAATGGTAATAGAGAGGTGAAAAAGCTCCTTTACACAAACCAATTTCAAAATCTAATTTAGAGCTACTTTTGACCTAAATTGAACTTAGACATGCTCGGGGTCCAGCTAGCAACTAAACAATGTTAAAGAATGATATCATATAACGATAAAAGTCGAAAACACCATCTTTTTCAAGCAAGCGTAGGTATGGTATAGCTATCCATAGGAATAATCTTTTCATGCAATCTTATGGGTAGGTTTTGACTTAGAGGAAATCAGCACAGCCACTATCCATCCGGTCACGTACGTGTCATAAGAAAAGTAACAGAAAAGCTAGAGAAACTAAAATGTTATCGTACCCAAAGAAGTCAAGCACTTCAGCGATCTGGTCTGCAAGGTCGTCGACACTGAGAATCGGCACGTCCGAAGAAATCACATCAGCACCCAACTGCAATACCTCTTCATCAAATGGCAATGGCCAACAAAGGCTCTATTAGAACCACCAGCAAGCATACCGACTTCAACGCGAATCATAGAAACACGCACACGACACCGTACTTACATAAATGCCACAATAACACTAACCTCATGCCCAGGAGCATCAATGTGGTAAATGCAGAAGTTGTGCAACAGCAGAGAAGCAGCATCCGAGCAAAAGAAGAGACCTTGGAAACACGACACATCTGCACATAACACGGCAAGCCCCGAAATCGCGTTAGTCCCCACATCGATCGACAGCCACAGAGAATTGTTCCGATAAACCGAGCCAATCATAGCTCACGCCAAAACCCCTCATTGCACAAAGGTAACGCCTCATTTCGGGCGACAATTAGCTCCGCCAATCAAGTCGGGCCGACAAAACATGACTCGAACTAATCCTATCCACAATGGGAAACGAATTTCAGGCACAAGGCAAAGAACTCACGACAACAATGGGGACTCTATGACTAATTATGCGCATCAACCCATTAGCAACAACAGCTCGAGTGGCCCGAAAACGGGCAAGAACGTACAATTGAGAGCGACGTCGGGGTACGTTATGAGAGCGGGCTTCTCCTGATCGCCGCAGACGAACACGGAAACCGAACCTTTGCTCGTCTTCACCGCGTGCTCCTGAAATCCCCCCCGAAGAAAAAAACGAAGAGCGAAATGAAGTAATCACTGAGAAAGATAATGCCAAGAGCTTGAAGTGGAAGCTACTCGAGCTAGCTTCTACCTACCTTCCCTTCGAAAGGTACGGCGTCGACGTCGACGGACACTGAGTCGCTCGACTCGGCCATGACTCGGCTCCCTCGAAACCTCAGAAAATGCAGCAAAAGCTTGAAAGTCTGAAAAACTCTCTCTCTCTCTCTCTAGAGGTTGCTTTCTCTCTCTGGCTTCCACTGTCTGGTATTCTCTCCTCGCTTTCTTCTCCTTCTCCGTGCCAGAAGAGGAGGGGGGCGATATGACGCTAGTGCCCTCGCGCGGCCGGAGAAATAACGGGAGGGAGACGCCCCCGCGTTCGGATGCGGATTTACGGTTTTGTCCTCCGGCCGAGGTTTGATGGCCTCCGGTCTGGTTTTCGGCCAGTTTCGGTTGAGACCGAAGTGACCGTTGGAGGGGCGGACCAACGGTCGGTTGCGGGGTAGAATGGGGCGAGCGGTCGCTGTCTTTCGAGGGTGAAATCGCTGATTGGAATTTGGAACAGAGGTGGAAAAATGGAGAAAATGTACGACAATTGAGTTAATGATCGATAAATTTCATCATGCAAAATCAGTTAATAAAGACAGCGACCATAGATTTAAGTAATGAAGACATTGTTTATTATTGAACTTTTTGGAAAGTATTAAAATCAAATCCTGACTTTTATTTTGTCTGAATTGATTCTTAGGAGTAGATGTTTTCTTTTTTTTCCAACGTCGTTTTTTGACATAAACATATTGTGGATGTGAGTTACCGCTCGTACTATCCTCACAATTTCCTGGTAATATTCCTCCACTTATAAACTTAAATTTTTTTGTTGAATTTTCAAACATAATATGAGAGTCAGTCCCATCTCAACCGTCATTAATCAAATTTCATAAATTGGTTTACATGTGATGATGTCCTGCATTGTTTGTACTCCTTTGTGTGTGTATTTGCTCCAAAAGTTTGTGTGTGTATTTGCTCCCTCAAAAGGCAATGCTCGGTTATGTCAAAAGACTTGGTGAGAGATGTGGAACGGTGTCTCTCTCTCTCTCATATGTTGTTGTGCCGTAGCAATGACTGTGACGTAGCAATGACGACCATGTTGTATTCACTCGGACTCTAGGATGATGGTTTTTGGACCCTCGTTGTGCTTGCTCCTCAGTAGCACTGGTAGCATATTTGGATGATGGTCCATAGATTCGCAGCTTTTCTCTCTCTCTTCCCTAAAATTATGTGAATGCAACTGGGACAACCATGTTGCATGTCCAGGTCCAGTACATCATAACCTAACTGTGGTTGGCCTCGATGGCACTATAACAATTTCTTCAATCTTCATTCCCCTCGCCCCTCCCAAAAGATTTTAAAAAACCGAAAAATATTTGATTTGTGCTTTTTAAGGTATCATTTGTGTCCGCCAGAGTAAAAAAGAGATGCCACTTGTGACTCCTGCACAGCACTTAGCGGAAAGGAAATGCAATGGCCACGTTTACTTTTTGTTTATTTCTATGTAAAATAAACATAATCCAGGGACTCAATAGAACAAAAAAAAATTAAAATTCCAATAAAACATTTTGTAAAAGTCTAAAAACCATTTGAATTTTGTACTTTATTAAAAAAAGGGCAATCCTCGATCGCCCATCTAGAGTCATAAATAGAACTTATTAGCATTTCTATCCTCCTAAGCCTAAATTTCCTCGCTTTCACGAATGGAAAAACGCCAATCAAATGTCATCGCTTTAAACTCCGATGCTCCAGAACTCTGAAAAGCCGGGGAAGTTTTGCCTCACGTGACTTATACTCAGTGTGAATTAGACGTGCTTAATAAAAGTTCAAGGAGAAGGTTAAGGGATCCAGATTTAACGGATTAGACCGATGTTGATAGTCAATTGAGTAACATCACCGCAAGCACAAATCTAAATGGTTAATGTTACAAAAAATTTCAAATTGGTACATTTACGATAATTTTATGACTACAAAAAACTCTAAATTGATACACATGCGATAAATTTACCTTAAATTAATTTTTTTACTATAAAAAGTCTTAAACTGTTACACTTATGTTAAATTGGATTAATACCTTGAAAATTACGAACTAATACATATGTGACACACGGAGGGTAAAATCACAAAATGATATGTCTATCAACTATCACACGTTATTCAACTCGGTAATTTAACAGTAAAATTTAATGGAAATTAACGAAGAATAAAATTATCATAAGGGTATCAATTTTGAAGTTTTTCATAATAAAAAAATAGCTTAAAGTAAAATTATCATACGCACACATACACACATATATATATTAAATTTAAAATTTTTTGTAATATTAACCCAGACCAAAATTCATATAGAACATTCTCACCTTTTACCAAAAAAAAAAAAAAATTCATATAGAACTCGCCCAACGAACTATGGCGATGGATGCGGACGAGGAAAGGCTCTCATCCAAGCTGGCCACCAACGGAAAGTAGGTTGAGTTTGTGTAATAAAAGGCTCGGAGCAGGGGCATTTGGGAAATTTGGCGAGAGGGCATAATACAGCTGTACGCCACCTGGACCAGCTGCAAAAGGCAATTGCCCCTCCCCCAATTTTTGCTTCTTGATGCGCCAGCTCAGATGGCGTCTTCGCATTTTCGTGGATCGGGTCTTTTTGTCGGATCCCCCCCACGCCTTGTTAGAATCCAAGGCTCCGGTTTCGAGTGGTGCGTATCTTTTTAGCACCCCGGTTAGTCTCCACGTCTGAATACGACAGTCGCGTTCTGTGCACGCGGATCTAAGACAATGTGCAAATGCGACGATTTACTATCGCACGACCTTTTCGACTTCCCGAAGGAGAATATGCTTAGGCTCACGAGATGATTTTAGTCTCCCTTGAAGTTAAGTATATCCCCACAAGCGATGTTAAATCGCCTTGACATATCAATAGACTCGACATTATGGTATCTGTGTATCCATAGGCGCATTATATCAAGCAAGCTAAATAACAACGACTTGCGGACCGAATTATCTTATAGTTATAAGATCTTTACATGACATCGTTTAGCTTATTCAGCCCTTACTTCTTATTGCTACTCCTCGATGCCATTGCAGAGTAATCAAAATGACGGCTTATCACTGATTGGGACAGTGTGGGAAAATGGAGAAAATGAGCCTATAATCGAGAAAATTCAAATGCAAAATTCATTTACCTACTTTAAGTAATAAAGACACTATTTATCATTGAGCTTTTGCGGAGTAGTAAAGTTAAATCATGACTTTTATTTTGTCTACATCGATTCTTCGAAGTATATGTTTCTTTCGACGTCATTTCTCGGCATAAGCATATTGCAAATGTGAATTGCCGCTTGTGTTGACTTCGCAATTTCCGCGACCCTCTTTCATATATTTGAGGCTTGCGCCTTGGACAACCTCCTCCTCCCTCTCATGCGAGTGTATTTGCTCGGTTATGATGAAGACTTGATGAGAGATGTTGAATTTTAGTGGTTTCTCTCTCTCTCTCTCATTCATGTTGTTCTGATGAGACAACGACAACCATGCCGCACTAGTTTGGCGGCTCGAGATCTCTCTCATTCATGCCCTCATTGTGAGATTCGATTCATTTATGCTGACGATGATGCTGCATTTGCCCAAGTCCAACATATTGAAACCTAATCGTACGATATGACCTCGTTGCAAGTTAACACAAATGCCACTCATTTATTGCACTTCACCTTATCATACTTAGGCGATGTGGGATTCGATTCATTTATACCCCTTTTCGCCATCCTTGAGTCGAAGCTGCACTTTGTCCAGGCCCTAAAATCCTAGCGATCACTCTTACTCTCAACGGATTAGGTTATTACAAGCCTACCAGTTTTTGCGTGATTTATCCCCGAATCTCACACTTTCAATTGGGTTTGGCTTTGATGCCATAATGTTAAGCCCACTAGCTTCAACATACCAGACCGATGTAGATAGTCAATCATGATGAATTCCGACGATGGATCCGGTACGACATCAAATCCCGGGTCAAGGAAAGACTCAAATGAGTTGGCCATGATAAGGAAGAAGGTTGGGGGCGTAATAAAGGGCTGGAGGCAGGGGTATTTGGGTAATTTAGTGAAGGCACGATATAGCTGTACGCCACCTGGACCACCCACCAGCGATGGTAGCCTCAAAACATGAAATTGCCTAGAAAATATTGGGTCCCTCAGTTATAAGTTATAACTATGTTGCACAAGTCCACTAAATGCTTGACCCCCTCTCTCAATCTCGTTCGCAACACCCTCGATGATCGCCTCCAAGTCTCACCGAGCTCCTAGGAAGTAGCGGATCATCCGGTCGAGAGTCATGAGAGCTTCACCGCCTTGATTCTGAATTTTGACCCCTCCAACGAACGTCTTTGCTTACAAGTTCAGGCCACCATGACCACGAGCTTGAAGCTCAAGCGGCCGTTGCCACGAGATTGAGGCCGAGCTCCGAACTCGAGTGGCCAAGATTACCCAAGCTCCGAGTTCGAGGCTGAGCTCCACGGCCAAATCAGCCAGCTTGGGCCACAGCTCGAGCTCGGGCGGACACAAGAGGAAAGAAAAAAAAGGCAACTACTAAAGAGAGAGAGACAGAGACAGTACAAAAATCTGAGAATTTATGTGGTGGTTCTGTACTTGGAGATGGAAAAAAAGAGACCTGAGAGAAAAAGGAGCGGAGAGAGGGGAGAGAAAAAGTCTGAAATTTTCTGTTTTGATGTGCTAGCTCGAATGATGCCATCAAATTTTTTGTGGACCTGGGTCCTTTTTCCTTTTTCCATGGATCCCATGCCTCGGAATAACAAGACTTGGGACCAACCGATTAATATCCATCGAACAATGGCGATCATGTAATTCTACATCATGCGGTGTAAATTATGGAAAAAGTACCAAAATGGTCATAAACATTTAGCATTGATACCAATTTAGTCCTAAACTTTTCAATTAGATCTATTTAGTCCTAAACATTTTTACGTTTGCATTAAATTGATCCATCCATTAATTTAAGCGGAAATTCTTTGACGTGTAGCCGTGGTGCTATGTGTGGCCACGTGGACAAATTTTATATTTTTTTAATATTTTTTTTTTTCAGATTTTTAATATATTTTTTTTTTTTCTCTTTTTTTTTTTTTTTTTCTTTTATCCTTCTCCTTTGGCCGGCTGACCATCGATAGCCACCGGCCGGTTAGGGCGAGAGGCCCCGTGCCCTCGTCGGCCACTGGAGAGGGCCGCCACGCCCTCGCCGGCCACAAGCGAGGGCGTCAGCCCCCGCCTAGATCCAGGCGAGGGCCGAAACCCTCGTCGGTTGGCCGGTGAGGGCCTCTACGCTCTCGTCGACCACAGGCGAGGCCGCGGCGGCCCTCGCCCAGATCCGAGCGAGGGCCCGAAGCCCTCACCCGCCACAAACGAGGGCATAGGGCCCTCGCCTAGATCCAAGCGAGGGCCACGGCGGCCTCACTCGTGGTGGGCGAGGGCGCGGCGGCCCTTGCTTGGATCGGGCGGGGCCGCCACGCCCTCGCCCTCCACGAGCAAGGGTCGCCGCGCCCTCACCGTGGCCGACGAGGGCGCGAGGCCCTGCCGGCCAACCGGCGAGGGTTTCAACCTCGCCGGATCCGGGTGGGGGCCGACGCCCGGCTTGTGGCCGGCGGGCGCGCGGCCCTCACCCATGGCCGGCGAGGGCGTAGGGCCCTCGCCCGGCCCGGCCTGTGGTCGGCGACCTCGTCGACCAAAGGATAAGGAGAAAAAAAAAAAAAAAAGAGAAGAAAAGGAAAAAATGAAAAAAATTAAAAAGATATGAAAAAAATATAAAAAAATATAAAATTTGTCCACATGGCGTCACATAAGACCGTCGACGGCTACGTCAACAATTTCCGGTTTAAATTAGCCGGATGGACTGAATTGGTACCAATGTAAAAAGGTTTGTGACTAAATTTGTCCAATTGAAAAGTTTAGGACTGAATTGGTACCAATGCTAAAAGTTTAGGACTATTTTGGTACTTTTCCCTGTAAATTATCAATGGCGGGCAAATTCGAGATCTTAAAGATGGCACGAAGAGAATGGATAAGTATGGCGATTCGAGTATAAATGGCTATGAATATGCTTATCACTCGAATAATCCTTCTAAATTATTTCAACCCCACTTGTTATTGCTTTTCACTAGTGTTGTTATAGAGCCTAATCAAGATATAGAAAAAAGTCGCTTCTTTGTTTCCGAAAATAATTCAAAAAACTAGCTCAAACCATTTTCATTTTTTTTTTTCCCTCTCTTTTCTTCCTCCCTTCTTCCTCTAGCCAATATCTGGCCATGGCGAGGGCTAGCGACCGGCCAGATGAGGTTTGGCAACCTCTTCAGCCCCTTGCCCAGCCATAATCAAGGGTCGACCTCGCCCAACTATCACAAGGTCGACCTTGCCAGGGGCCCGCGAGGTTACGAGCTCTCATCTAGCTGGTGACTAGCTAGAGGAGAAGAAGAAGAAGAGAAGGAAAAAGAAAGAAAAGAGAAGAATATAAAAGAATATAAAAGAAAATTTTATAAAATTATTGAAAATTGAAAAGAAATGATACGTCACAAAAATATTTGACGGTCATACTAAACGTATTTCCATTCTTTTTCTATTTTGGGAATAAAAATTTTATGCAATTACCAAACGTTTATGCAATTACCAAACGTCTTTGAATGCTCATAAACTTATCCAGAGAATAGAATAAAAAAAACTATCTTTTAGCAGAAATTATTTTTGGAAACAAAATATTTACCAAATGCACCTTAAATTTATTTTCTCAATTGAAATGAAAGATGAAAACTATCAAAAATATATATGTGTTTGTGTGTCCCGGGGGGAATCCTTTTGCTGACAATACCTATTTGAGCATCACCGTGGTTCTTAGGTATTAAAATTTAATGTCATACTATTAGGTTTCACATCTCTCATAAATTTCCCAGCATTTGTGGCTTGTTCTAATTAATATTCCTATGCAAAAGGTGTCTCGCGATTTATTGAAGTTGTTCTTCATTCCGTGTTAAGGCTTTTTCTAAAGTCAATAATGAAATTAACATCTTGGATTTTTTGGCAGCGTGTTTGATGAAGTTGCTACTGGTCCAATTGGAAAAGAACATTTTGAGAAAGAACACGGGGAATTTTTATCATATCTAAAGTATATCCTGAAGAAGATATGTGATCAAGTGTATGCTTAATATTACTCTGCAATATGCGAAAGGGAAAACGACACAAATAGTCCATGGACTTTGGTCTAATGTGCAATGTAGTTCTTAACCGTTCAATTTGTTTAATGTGGTCCTTAAACTTTATCTCATTATGTAATGTAGTCCTTGAATTTTGTTTAATATTGCCCCTAGATTTTCAGTACATGTTTAATCTAGTCAATACACTTTTATGAAAGATGTTCAATATAGTCCCTGAACTTGAATTAATGAACGAACAATATCGAATATTTTTACTTAGTTCAGGAACTAAATTGAACATACACCAAAAGTCTAGGGACCACGTTGAACAAATTAAAAATTCAAGGATTACATTTCATATTGAGCAAATGTTCGTGAAGCATTTGTACCATTATTCCTATAAGAAATGCACATTTATAGTTGATAGATTGGGAGATAGAATCTCCACCATTAGACTAATGAGAGATGTATGGTTGTAATTAAATGAGTACTTGTATATATAGGGTCTCTTTCCTTTCATTTGTATCATCTCAATACAAAATCTAGAACTTCTCTCTCTATAGAGTTTTTCTCTTTACAATCCTTAAACTTTTAAAAAAAGCTGCCTGCCTTTAGAGATTAGTAAGCTGACTTGGAATTTTTTTTTTTAAAGCCCCACAGGTAAGGGAATGCTAGATCAACTAGCCCATGTTGTCATGCTCCTCCAGTTGCCTCTCCATAATTATAATGAAAGTTTGTGCTTGCAAAGTAGTGTGTATGAGTAAAAATTCTCGCGTTCCTCTAGTTGCCTCTCCATATTATAACGAAAGCTTGTGCTTGCGGAAGTGTATGAGGATTCCTCCGCGTGGAATTTGCCTCGGTCCTCCTCTATCATGGAGGTAGGAGTCCTTGCACAGCTCCATTATGCTCTGTTAGCACCCTTCAAAGCATGCTCAAGACGGAAAGCCAAAAGAGTAGTCATCCCCGAGAAGAGAGATGGAGAAATGGGGATGACATAAGAAGACAAGAGAAATGAAACTGAGTTAAAAGAATGGTAATCTCAAACTTAAATTAGTAGTTTGCTATGCGAGTTCCATCTATCTCTAGGGGATTTTCCGAATGCAAAGCACTATAGGGAGATGTCAAGTGGTTACAACATAGAAAATTTGAGAAGCTAAAGTGAAAAATAATACAAGTTGTGAATGATATGCTGGGTTATGACATCCCAGATCTTTTAGAAATTCTTACAATTTAGGTCTTGTAATTGTTCGCATTTATGGACCCAAAGTATAGAAATGATTTTGGCCATGGTCGGAAGTAGATACAAAAAATCAAACTTGTTTCCCTGTATAGAAATATAGGAAATACAGCAGAAAGTAAATGTCACTGTTCACATGATTAATATGAGACTTGTTCATACGAAATGAACATTGTTGAATGTGGGATGGATTTATTTTGCTATGGGATGCATGGGTGTATCATGTGCGTTATGCATCAGGATTGTCTTAAGAAAGAAGGCTCTAATACTAAGTTAAGAATAATAATATGGAAGAGAGAAAATGTGAAAATTGTGTATATTTTGATGTACATATTAATGAAGAATAATAAGTCCATTTATGGATTTTATTAGATAACTATTTTAAGATATTATATCAATCAAGATATGCATAATCAAAGGGAGACATATATACAATTTATGTGAATCTTGAATGATATAGATAATCAACATAAATATCATAATTATCACTGAGATAGAAAAATTATCCTGGACAACCCCTACTGATTTTAACATTGAGAAAGAATAGGAGGACCTTTTATCAGGACTAAAGGATATCCCAAATAAGACATGTGATCGTAGGGTAAGTGTATGCTTAATGCCTAACCTATGTTATGAAGCTGTTTCACCATTCAAGTAATTTTCATGATGCTTGTGTCATGGTCGGAGATTTTCCATGCACGAAGACCGAGGATGATCCAAGTGCACTAGGCGAGTCTCTTAGGGTTTCTTGAATTCTTGAGAATATTGCTAGAGAAATGTACATTGTTGTACAAATGCGAGTGTTGGCAACGTGTGTGGTTGTTCCATTGTGTAGATATAATATGAATGGCCAAAACATCATTCGGGTTGCAAATCTCTCTCTCCCCCTCTCTCTTTTTCTTTTTTTAGTTAAAAATAATAAACCAGAAGAGAAAAATGTGAAATTTGTATATATATTAATGAAAAATACATCAGCCTATTTATAAACTTTACTAAATAATCATTTTAAGATAATATTTCAATCAAGATATGCATAATCAATTGAAAATATACATACAATCTTGAGAGATACGAATAATCAACATTAATATCATATTTATCTCTAAAATAGAAAAATTATTTTAGAGAGATCTCAAATTATATCTAATAAATTTTGTTGGTAAAGTATTCTCGAAATAGTAAACTATGGTAACCTATCACGAAGAGAGGACCTGGCAACCGGAGTTGTAGACTGGAGGGCGAAGGTGGATGGCCATGAAAAAGGCATTACACAGTTGTACGCCGCTAGGAGCAGCGCCAGCTCGGACGGTGCCATCAAGTTTTCTGGATTGGGTCTTTTTGTTGGACCTCATGCCTTCGTGTATTAGACTCTAGCATCGCAATATTGAATGGTGCGAGTTTTTAGCGTCCCTTTTATGCAATAGGGCAAATGACAACAATTATTTTGGCCTTTTAACTTTTAATTTATTTAATTTAATTCATAAACCTTCAATTTATTCAATGTTGTCTTTGAACTTTTGATGTATGTTCAATATAATCCCTAAATTATATGAAATTTGAAGTGAATTTAACCTTACAAAGTACTTTACAAAATTTTGACTTTCGAAACTCAAGTTGGTTTGTGCTGAATTAAGTAGCAATTGACGAATATTCAAAAGGGTGATTCGTGACAATTCAATCATTTGTCTAATTGGACCTTTCATATGGTTAGAAGTTCTTCATTTTTAAGGTTTTTTCATTCAAAAAAATGTTTTTAATCTACTTATTAAGCGACAAAATAAAAGAGAACTCGTGTTTTTTAATGAATAGACTGTGCTTAAGGTATACGTGCAATTAGAATTTCATTAAATGCTGTAAAAGAATTTAGGGCAATAGGTAACATATTCCTATTTAAGAAACGTCTCATGAGACAAGAACAATCTAATATGACTTCCTTAATGAACATAGACCAGGTGCACTATTTACGATAAATTGGGCCAATGGTGCCCATTAAAATGTTTTAAATATTGAATAGTTTTTTCGTTAAAATAATGCGATCACTTTTTTATTTTATTTTACTTGTGTCATAATTGACTAACTACTTTTAGATAGTGAAAAGTAGTCAAGAGTGGCTATCAATGTCAGTTTTCACTTTCAAGCGACAAATAACAAAAATAGCGTATGGAGACTTCCTTCATGAACATAGGTCAGGTGCATTATTTACGTTAGATTGGGCCAATGAACATAGATCGCCTGTTTACCTTAAATATTTTCAAATATTGAATGGTTTTTTCTTTAAAATAATGTGATTACTTTTTTATTTTATTTTACTTGCGTCACAATTGACTAACTACTTTTAGATAGCGAAAAGTAGTCGAGAGTGGCTATCAATGTCAGTTTTCACTTTTAAGCGACAAATGACAAAAATAGCATACGAACTCGTTTAAAAATAAATCAAGTTATTTATCGTGACTTGATTTTGAACTAATTTAAGAGGTCAAAAGAATCTCTTTCTTGCAGACCAATATGATAATATTTATATATGCATATATGGACATATAGACAAACGCTATCACGGCTTAAGAATCGGAAGACAAGCGCAATTAGCTTTAATTCCTCCCTCCTTTGCTAGAGGCACGAGCAGAAAGAGCATCCAAAAATTAAACTTATGTTAATTAGTTTTTCTTTTTGAATTATTTCAATTAGTTCAGAATTTTGAATATCAAACCCGACAATAACATTTGCCTGGGAATGCGCGAGGAATATCAAGACTGCCACTGTGGCGGTGTAGCTACAGCCCGTGAACCCACGCGGACCAAACCCACGGCTGCGATTAGCTTAACCGTGGCTCACGAGTCCCTATCTACGCGACACGTGTCGTATGGATTCAAAATACGATTGCGACGCCACACGAGCTTTTGGTTCCGCCTGCTGGCCACGCGCTTTGCTTCATTTATTTTGTGAAAAATTAATTTTACCGAAATAAACGTATATATCGCTTAAAAAAAATTTCTCAATACAAATATTTTTATTATTGACAATAGATTATATCTGAATATTTTCGTGAACATGATTATAAGCGATACAAATAATCATTTAAAAAAAATACTTTTCAAATTATTCATATTCTGTAAAACAAATGCACTTTAAACATTATTTCATAACCGTGAGAAAAATTCTAATTAAACAAAAATCAGTTTTGGGATATTTATGGGTTAAATATTTTCTCATCGACATAAGATATGCAACATTTCAATAAGCATAATACCATTAATAGTTCCAAATTGGTACCAATTGTTAATTTTATTTTAAACTTAATTTCATCTTACGAAAACTGCAAATCAGTACCTCCTTACCCTGAACAAAATTTTGTCTTGTAAAAAAAAAAAAATTCAAATGGGTACTCTAGATCCAGATATAGTCTCCATCTCAGATCCCAAATTGTTATTAGAAAGTTGATTTGAGTTAGGGGAACTGATTTATGGTTTTTCGTAAGGTGAATATTAATTACAGGAAAGATGTGTTTGGGACTATCGATTATGAATTTTTTGTGTGATGAAAATCAATTTAAGGTAGTTGTATTTTCATGATATCAATGTAAGATTTTAATAATATCAACCCCTTTTAAAACGGTTTGGCAAAGTTCGGGCAAAAGGCAAATAGTTTCAAGAATAAAAATAAGTATTGCTCAAGCTATTCAAGTCATGGAAATAAAGAATACTATAATATATAATATTTTGGTTAATTTTACACACCATTAGTGAAAGTGATCAATGTGAGATCCAAGATCAGCTTACATTACACGTGTAACTAATTCCATGTTTGATAAATAGGGTCTTTCGAGTAAGTAATTATAGGTGATTATTATCATAAAAATTTCTAAATTATTCCTATTGTATTACAAATACTCAAAACTTGTTTATATCATTAAAAACCTTAATCTTACCAATTATAACACAAAATACTCCAAATTTTTTTATGCTATAAAAAACTCCGAATTTATATTGGTATGACAAATATATCCAAAATAAAATTAAAATAATTTTTAATTTTTTCATTATATAAAAAAAGTTGAGGATCTTTATGTTTTTTCTTTTTTTGGTTGGAAGAGGATTTTTATGTTACAATGGACATAATTTGATTTTTTTTTTTGTAGTATCCTAATTAGGAAGCACATGTATCAAAAACCGATTTTTTTTTTTTTTGGGGATCATGGTAAATCTTATTTTTGGGGATTATTGCCTCATTAATGAGGGGAATTCTCCTATTCGTCTGTGCCAGGATTTCGGAATGTGGGCGCAGAACAGAAGAGCCGCAGCTTTCATTCTGTTTTCTCTTCCCTCCTTCTCTCATCTCGAGACCCGCTACTGCCCTACGTTGACCTCACATAGAAAAAGGCATTTGCCTTATTTTTTCCTCTGAAGTATATTAAACAAGATCCGGTAAACACTCATTACCAATATCCCTTTTATTATATAATTGGAGGTTTGGCCCTGCACACAAAAAATAAAGAAAACTCCAAAAAGGTCCAACGAGTGTAGTAATGCCTTGTGCCCTCTTTTTCTATGGGTTGTATATTAATCCTTAATCAAAGCTTGTGCTTAAAACCTGGATCTAGGTTCTGCCCTACACCCAGATTCACTCACAATTCCCTTCTTTTTGCTCCTTTGACCAGATGCCAATGCTAGCTTCGAGACGCTCAAGATCTCAACATTCGCCTATTGACCAAAAGTCTCAGCGGCTCAGCTTCAACGAGAAAGATGTTCCTGAGGTTCCAAAAATCTCTAAAACCACATTGATTTCACTCAGCAAAACAAAAGAGCTCCTTTTCTCGCCTCATTTTGAATCTACATCTGGAACTTGAACCCCAGAAAGTTCACTGAGGAATGCAGTTAACAGTCATAAATCCTAGTAAGCAACCCGAAACCGGCCAGGCTCGATACAACAGTGGTCATTAATAAACTACAGGTGGGGAGATGAGGATTAGTTCATAGATAGACTTAGTACATCCACCTGAAGTAGACAATACATAACAAGCCTTTCGGTCTGTGACAAACTAATTATCCCAGTGCATGCAAGATGAATCCAAGAATCCTTGTGCACCAAATGAGACAAGCAGACGTCATCAATAACAACAACAGCAGCAGTGACAAAAACAACAATAACAACAACAACAACAACTGGCCTCACTTTCCCTCACCAAAATATGGCGCATCATTTGAACTCAAACTGTCTCAGGAATCCCCATTGAAAGAGAGTTCAACAAATAGACAGATGACGTTTTGCTCATAATCATAGACATGTAAAAATAGAGTAGGGTTACAGTTCCAACCCAGCACAAGCAGTCACGATAAGCACACCCCACAATACCAGAATGAATACAGAGAAGGATTCAAACTTTCAGATGTCCAATAAACGTTAGTAAAGAGGGGAAAAATGCCAAAGATTAGATTTGACAAATGGTCAGAGAAAGAGAATATGAAGAAAGAACAACAGGATTTTCATCAAGAGGAAGGACTTCAGCTGGAAAATTATGATGGCTCATCATGGTGCGTAATAAACAAAACTGACAGAATATTCCGAAAGTACCCGTCCCTACTAAATGAGACAGTCTCCCTTGGGTGGACCTGGGTCCGTGTGGATGCAATGAAGCTAAGCCGTCTGATCAGGTGCCTCCCATGCGGGACTGACTGATCTGAAGGCTAAGATTACACCGGTCCATGAAGATCAAGTGCAGGAAAGATTTTCTTCAGGTAGCTATCAATCGAACAGACAACACAGTGGAACATGACAAACAGCATTCCATTCTCAATATTCACAACGCACATCACCAAGGTTGAGAAATTTGCACACAACTATATATTTCTACAGTCAAAAACTAGTTGCCCAGAAAATTGACCAATCAGAACACCTTTATTGAGGAAGAAACATGATCCAATCTCCTCCATTGTAATGGCAATTCAAGCACTAACATGTTCAGCAAACTAAGTGAACTACAAACTACACATACCATTCAGTAAAGTTGCATTTTGCCAATTGACTTTTGGAGCTTCCTGTGGCAAATGCCCTCACCTCATGGCTATTCGAAGTTTTCCAAACAAATATAGGAGAATTAAAATCTAATATAGCATGGCATAAGAAAACCACCCTACTTGAGGAAGAATAGGATAAACTTACAGAGACTCTGCGAATTATAAAGCTTAGTAAGCCAATATCAGTATTAACTCAGAGAGCAATCACTAAATGAGTCACCATTCTGGTATCAGAGTTCTGCTTCTGAAAACTAAACTGAATGCCTTTTACATGATATGGTTGGAGGACTATTGAGTTGATGTGTTTTAGGGGAAGCAAGACGAGAATTACAAATGCTATTGTGTTTCATTGGGGTAAAAAGAGGAAGAGAGAAGCACTTCTACGGAAATAGGATAATCTGCTTTATAAAACCAAAAGAAGCCTTTTCCCTACAATTAACATTTCCACGTCCTACTATCCAGCAACAAATGGTAGATGACATGTTAATAATGTACAAGAGAAACGACATGTTGATCCGTTTCATGTCATGTTCTGTACTAGTAATATTGTATAGTGCAACTAGTCTTAATGTGTCAGAAATATCTAACACAATGCACAGACTCTTCAATTCCACAGGCATGGTTATGTAAATTCTCCAAGCAAGCTTAAGCACTGTGGCTGCAAAATCACTCGGATTGCCAGGACAGCCCGAAGTACTATAACTTTCACTAGACAAAAAAGGAGGGAATAAGATCTGAGTTTGCTTAAAAGCTGATGTGTATATTGACTTTGTTGAGGTAGCACTTACTGATTTTGTTGTATGCCAGGAGCACACAATCAAGGCAAAAGAACGGCAACCATTACCAAAGTACTTCTGCAAGGAAACTTAAAGCTTCATAGATTATACAAAAGTTTCCAAAGTACTTGAGGAATATACAGACAACTCCGAACAAGTAAACTTCCTCTAATCTATTTAAATTGCTTGAGTAACATTTGAGTACTCACACAAAAGCGAAAAAATAGCAACAGGAGAAAAGAGACTGGGAAAAAGAAAAAACAAAGAAAACAAGAGAGAATAAATGGACCCATTTCAATAAAATTAAAGGTGTAATTCAATCACATAATTGATAAGAGTGGGGCAAAAACAACTCTTCAGAAGCTCCTTTTGTCAGTATTCCGCGAGGATTTCCTCAACCTATCTACTCATTCTTCCATGCGTGCAAAATCAGCGAGAAGCTAAGGCCTTGGGACTTTGAGTCTAAAAATCTTTGCGAGAAGGACCACTGCAACGCATTCGGCTCGGAGAAGGGCTGGCTATTCCATAACTTCTCCGCTGATAGGCATGTCTTGAACATGAAAACAGCATTTCCACTAGATGGATTAAACAGCCAATTATGAACATCCCAGAAAACTTCCACTGCCAAACCATCAACCAAAATGGTATGGTTTCCCCGAAACTTCCACCGCAGTCGCTTCACCTGCATCACAGCCTTACTATCTACGCGAATCAGGAGACACGGATCATTTACACCACTCGTGTCGCATTCGATTACCAAGTCATGAGTTTGACCATTATCACAGAACTGCGCCTTCGTGACAAACATCTTCTTACCGAAAACATGCTCTCTCTTCGCAAGAAAATAAGCATTTGAAGGCACCGGCACAGCATTTGTCTTCTTGAGAGCTTCTTTCCTCAAATCCCCCAAAAGCAAGATCATTTGCCGATCGACGACGACACCCACATAGAACCCCTCCAGTGGTTCGGGCCCAGATCCAAATTTCGCTGAGGAAAGGTCCCAGTATATGTCGATTTTACTGGAATAAGCTTCTAAACTCTTGGACCCTTTTCTCTTAGAGAACAACCAAGGCTTTATGTCCACCTTACACAAGCACTGGTTCGAGGAATCGTCAATCCCAACACTCAGGCCTTGACCCATCATGTGCTTACTCCATGTAATGGTGATTAAACAAGAGCGGCCGCGCAATCGGCACTGGTAAACCCGAGTGACCAAATTCTGCGCATTTCTCGCGGCGTTCGAAGACGAAGAATCGGCAACTTGCACTCCATTTTCACCAAAACAAGAAGGGAAATCTCTCATTTTGACATAGAAAAGCAGAGAACACTTCACAATTCAGTAACTTCGGGATCCCTCCTGCGTTCTTTCACAGTCACTCGATGTCCCACTTTTCGCATCCGACACAACCGCAAACAAGAAGACAAGACAAACACACAAAAAATAGAAGAACAGATCTCAGATATTATCAACAGGGTATCCGAGGAAAGACTGAACAAGAGTCAGAAGACGAGGCGACCCTCACCTCAAATTTGGTCAAGAGAGAATAGTCCCAGAAACTCATCCCACGAACGCTCGGACATTATCTGGTCAAGACCCGGGTCGATCTGGAATCCCACACGGCCTCTGATGCATGTCTCCAAACACCCCTCCGCCCATCCACAATCTAAGAGGAGTTCAAAAGGGAACAACAACAACAACAAGAGCGCACGTCTTGATTACAGGACAAATTTAGGGAATGTTAGAGAGTAGGAAAATAAATTTAGAGAGAGAGAGAGAGAGGGAGAGAGAGAGAGAGAGAGAGGCAGACAAAAACTGGACTCGTTTCACTGTAAAAACAAATTGCCCAAGAAAAAAAACCCAAAACCCATTTTCCACAGAGGAAGGACAGAAGAGGGGGAAGGAAGGAAGAAAGACCCAAACAAAAAAGGTCTTAAATTTAAATACCCAAGTAGGAAATAATGTGAAGGGAAATAAAAGTCACAGGAAGATAAAATGCACGACGGAGGAAAATTTAATAGATATATACCCGTCGAGATAGCGACAGCTGCAATAATCCAACGATGTGAAACGCAGAGAGAGAGAGAGAGAGATGGGAAGAATCGGTTAAGGATACATGGCAACTGGGAATTGCTGGAAAGACTGGGTTTTTGTTTCCTTCTTTCTGGTTTTTTAAAAAGACTGGTTTTTTAAAGACCGCTCTTCACTGAGAAAGCAAGAAAACAAGAACAAAAGTCACTCTCTCTCTCTCTCTCTCTCTCTATCTCTCTGTGATATTCTCTTATTCACTTTTCTCTATCATGGACTTTGCTTTTTTACCTGACATCTGCCCACATGCAAACAGAGGAGAGCCCAAGTCAGTGAAGTCACAGCACAAGCAGCGATTGCGAGAGAGAGAGAGAGAGGTTTGAAGCGTAACGGAGACATTAATAACGTCGGACTCGGGGAGGTTAAAGTTATTATGGGGAAGCACATGAAGAGGTGCTGCTGTTTTCATGAACCTTGAGTTGGGTATTCATTATTATGAGTTTCTTTTTGAAGGGACTCCTTTTTTTATTTTTATTATTTTAGGTTTTTTTTTGGGGGAGATGAGGTGTGAGTGAGTACTAAGGAAGAAAAAGGGAAATAAAATAAATAGATAAATAGAGAGGAAACCTTAGTTGGGGTGTAGGGCTGGGGGCCCAGTAGCAAGGTCATAAATGCAAGCACGATGGCAACTCATCACCAATTTGCCCCAGCAAGGATTAAGGAAAGATGCCCTGCAAAGAGGTTCTAAGTAGACCTATTAAATGAATGAGTGGAGTCGGATTTGAATCGGGTCGAAATTAATTGACTCTAAATTGACTAATTTAAGAATTGGGTTAAAAATAATTAACTCTAAATTGACTAATTTAACTCATTTCTACTGATTTCCATTGTGACTTCCGGCCAAATCTATATTATTAACACTTCTTTACATATTTAGAAAAACTCGTATCTAAATTAAGGTGAAAGCATAGAATGAGTGAGTGTGAGTAAATGCGAGTAAATGCAAGGAGAGTGAGGAGAGAGTCATAGAGGTGGGTTATAATATCTAAATAAATTGTGGAACAATTTAATACTCATATTAAATCCGTTTATGACCTATTTATTGAATGGATTAAGAAATGGATTTATGACTCATTTTGATAGATCTAATTACAAGAAATAGAATCTATAATTTGAAAAGAATTAATGTTATTATTTTTTTGCCAAAATTAAAATGTCTTCTGTTGGAAAATTCTTAAAGGTGCTCTGCTTTGTGAATTCAAAAGTTCCTTCAGCAAAGAAAATGGATAAACTGGTAGGAAAAATATATAAATCACTTCCATTTTTAAACTAGTTAGGTAGCCCACACAATGTCACAAACATATTTCGCTCGTAGCTTTGAATAGTTAGTAATATAAGTTAAAGGAGATGTGATCTAAGAGATAGGTTGAGAAGGTTGTCAAACGATAAGGAATAATTGTTAAAAAGTGATGAGCCCATTGTACCAATGTTAATTTAGTTATTTACTTTTCAATTTGATTAATGTAATTTTATAACTTTTTGATGATTTATTAATATGATTTTTTCGATCAATTTTCGCAAAAAAAACCTTAATGTAGGTACCAGTTGTCTTATGTGGCACAACTATTGTTGACATGGTCTTATGTGACACAACTATTGCTGACGTGGATAATATTAATAATTTTTAAATAATTTTTCACATTTTTTTCTTTTTTCTCTTTTTACCTTTCTTTATTTTTTGTGGTTGCTGAGCACTGTCAAGGCTGTGGACTAGCGGAGGGAGTAAAAAAAGAAAAAAGAAAAAGAGAGAAAATAAAAATGAAAGAAAAGAAAAGGGAAAAAAATAAAAAAAAAATCAGAAAATTTATTTCAAAATTGTTAATATTGTCCATGTCAGTCTCAATTGGTTAACATTTTTGGTGTTCGATCAAAATTAGTAAAATGACTACATTGACAAATTAAAATTAGTAAAATGACTACATTGACAAATTATTGAAAAAATAAGGACTATATTGATCAAATTCAAAGGTTCAAGATTGAACTGACATTTCATATAATAATGTTAGGATTTTTTTTTAATATTCCCCAAATGATAATGTAATTAGTGGATAAATGCAGGGAAAGAAAAGACACCATAATCTTATGTTCAATATTAACCAAATATGTAAGGGAAATAAAAGTATAATAAAAGCAGAAAATTATATTATAGAGCAACCTTTTGTTAATATTCATGGATTCTGTTTTGAAATCTCCGTGCTCAAGTTCAATCTACCGGATCTTTTGCATACATAGAAGATCACTATTTTAGAAAAGTAAAAAGCAAACCGATACACCTATGCGAAAAGTCCATCAAAGAAAAAAGAGGAGGAAGACAAATTGTCTTTTTACTGTTTCACCATCTTACACCGGAAGCTAAATTTTGACTTTCTTTCCTCGTTTGTTAGTTAGTTAAATAATCTTCTATTGTTTTGCAAGTCAGGTCTATTAGGGGTGAGCATATTGTTCCGATTGAATTAGAAACCGCTCGAACTGGTTGATTTTAGGTGGTTTCTAAGGCACCAATCCACTTCTTAGTTCCATAAAATCGGAACCGGTGATCTTCGGTCCAATTCCTTGTTCCGGGGGAATCGATTGACGAACCGGACTGGATATACATATTTTTATTTTTTAATTTCTTAAAAATAACAACAAATTATAAAATAGCAACAAGTCAAGTGTTTTTTTGGGGGAAAAGATTTACCTGGTCCATTATATGCCACTTTTGGGGGAAAGATTTACCTTCATAATATTGAAATTTGGAGGCAGAATTGCCAAGTGATAGACTCCATTAGACCGGATTGGATTGGTTGGTTTGATTTGGTTCCCAATTCTTGGGCGGGATCAGATTGGAGTGGGAACCGATTATCCTTAAGGTCTAGGGCTTTTTAGATTGTCCGAAGAGGTGAACTAATCGAGGCACATAAAAGTTGCATATGGACACCATCCGATCGTTAAAACGGTTAAAGAAATTGTGCTTTGTAACTCGAGGAGGAGATAAAAAATGGGCACGAGGCGGAACTAGGATGGGGATCACGTTCCCCGTCCCTCCCTAGTGGATTGAAAACTTGCCTGGCCGTGGGGCAAGAGATAGGCCGGTATGCCTTTGCAAGGCATCGACTTAGATTTATTTATTTTTTGTGCCCCGAAGAGCTTAGTACCACCTTTTTTACGGTTACTCGACATTTTTTTTAATGTTTTCTATGTTACATAATTATTTAAAGAACTGTCTCATGGGCTCCAACCTTCACAAATTAGTTGATGTGGAATAATAGAAGACAATAGTATTAGTACAAATTTAGTCCTAAACATTTTAATTGGACTAATTTAGTCTTAAACTTTTTTTTATTGGTACTAATTCAATTCATTCGGCCAATTTAGGTCATAAATTGTTTACGTGGACACCGACCGTCCTATGTTGCACGATTAACGCTGACGTGAATAATTTTTTTCCCTCTTTCTTTCCTCCTTTTTTAAGCGAGTGGTTGGCCACAAGTAACTAAGGACTGGCTGCGCCTAGGCAAGGGCGAGCATTGGCAAGGTGCCCCTCAACATGTGTCGCTTGGGCAATGGTTTGACTCGTCGGCCCTCGCCTAGGCGAGGGTACAGTTTTTGGCCGAGGGAAGAAGTTGCGAAGCTGGGTTTCCACAGGGAAAGAGTGTCCATCCTTTCGACGATGACGAGATGTCGAGATGAGGGAAACGAGATGAAAAGAAACCCTAAGTTAAGCGAAACTAGAGGTCTATGAAAGTGAAGGAGGGATTGAAGACAAAGTCGAGAGGCTCAACTACAACTATGATAGGGACACACCTATCAGGTAGCTGGAGAGAGGGGGAGACAAAAGAACTATGGTTGGCCTCACGTTGAGGAGGCCAACCCTCGCGTAGACTAGGATCGACGAGGCTACCTTGGCCTAGGTGAGGGCTCATTAGATCTGGCCAGCCTCGCCCAAGCAGGTTTAGTCCTCACCGGCATGACCTATAGCTAGCCATCGGCAAAAAGAAGAAGCGAAAGAAAATTGAGCCTCCTTTTCTATTGGCTTAGTACTTGACAATCATGTTCCCTTACTCTTTTATTAATGATTGGAAAAATAGCATGACATTCAATTTAAATAAATTGCTTAAATTAAAGTTAAGTCCAGGATGAGTGGTAAACCAGAAAAGTGAGAAGATGAAACTCCAGTGTCCCGCAACTGCGAGGAATGATCCAGCGTGAGGCGTAAACATGACCTCTTCAATTACCGTGAGCCCGGAGGTTGGGACGCAAGCCGGGTCGCCCTGCCCCTTGCAGGACGAATTTCCTGGTATGACAAAGAAAGCAGAAGATTGCATCTGAATGAGTGAACAAACCTGGTCAACTATGGCCTCAAGGTCAGCTGAGTGAATGGAAAAAAGTTGGCAACTTGGAAGACAAGCTAATACCTTGACTTTGGCCATTTTTCGTGAGAAAGAAACTTGATATCGTACGTACTTTTCGGACGCTTATCAGTCCGCTTATTCATGGTAATTTGAGACCAAAACATTCAAACCCTAAAATGATTTGCACCATAATCCCAAGTTAATGAACCCAACGATTCAAGAATTAATCCCCATAAGGTTCCCGACTTTACATTCCAGTATCTTTTATTTAATCTCAAAAGGAAATTTTCCATCAAAATATAAATAATCTAGTATTTTGACTAATCTCCCTCTCTCTTTCAAATGACATTAGATATTGATACAATAATTCATAAAAAAACACATCTTTTGGGCAAAAGAATACCCAAAGTGTCAAAACTTGGCACAATGGAACATTTAATTGTCAAAAGTTAGGAAAGTGACACTAAACGCCACTTTATTGTAAAAATGGGATACTTGAATGCCACATCCGATGAATCTCGCTAGAAATCCTACGTGATAATTTTTTAATAATTTTGCTCACTTACGTGACTCGCCGGAAAGCTGACTCAGCAAAGAAACACAAAAACGACATCGTTTTAGCACAATTCCAATTTTAATGTAAAAATTAATTAAACTAATTAAAAAAAAAAAGAGAGCGGCCCTTGGCTCGGCCAGATGAGGGCTGGCAACCCTCGCTGGATCTGGGGGAGGGCCGCGACCCTCGCCGTCGGTCGGCGGGGTCGTCGGCCCCTGGTCAAGGCTCGACGACCACAGTCGACCTTCCCCCCACCTTCTCGGCGACGGTGGGGTAGTAGTGGCGGCGAGGGCTTAGCCCTCAACCACCGACTGAACCTCCTGCTTTTTTTTGGTTTTAAATTTAATTTAATTAGTTT
This sequence comes from Eucalyptus curtisii, assembly GCA_017140595.1. Lineage (NCBI taxonomy): Eukaryota > Viridiplantae > Streptophyta > Magnoliopsida > Myrtales > Myrtaceae > Eucalyptus > Eucalyptus curtisii. The sequence goes on from CM029504.1 coordinate 14,584,063, forward strand.
TCATATTAATTATTAACCCACGTCAGCAGCAAAACGACGTTATTTTGGCACTTGTCTAGTCACGTCGGCATGCAAAACAACGTAGTTTTGGCATTTGTTTAGCCACATTAGCATGCAAAACGACGTTGTTTTGCACTTGGCTCGTCAGAAAATCGTCACATCAGCGTTTGGTCGGATTTTCTCACTGTTGGCACTTAATTGATCTATTTTACTCTGATTTTGGTATTTTAATATCACTTTCCTAATTTTTGGCACTTAAATATCCCATCGCGCTAAGTTTTAGCACTTCAGATATCCCGGACTCCATCTTTTGTCACAAAGCATATATGAAATGCGTGTTATTTGGGCATGTTGTTGTTGTTGTTCTTTTTTTTTGGTCGAAATTAACATTCGCATTTATATTAGCGGAAATTACAGCCTGAAGCTAAGGCATCCATAGAAAGTAGATCAAGAAGTACAACAGGAGGGTGAGAGATCCAGTTTAGGGCCGAACCATTGGTGCGATGGGCCTTCGCGGCCCAGTTAGCAACCCGGTTTGCTTCTCTCGGGCAGTGTTGCAAGGTTAGGTCAGAGAAACGGGAGAGTAGTCGAACTGCCTCCGCTACGATCGGTCGAAGCTCCCACATCGGCGATCTGTCATGTCGCATAGCATCAACGAGAGTGAGGCAATCGGATTCAAGCATTAGTTTGGTATGCTGAAGCTCTCATCTCAGCAGATGGAGGAGGGTATAGGTGAGGGCGTTGATCTCTATTTCCAATGCTGATTTCGACCGAAATGTGCAAGAATAGCAGTCTGTAAGCCTACCTCGATGATCTCTGCAGACACAGGCCATCGACCCCTCTGTGCTGCCTGGATATTGTACTTGAGAGTGCCGGAGGCTGGAGGTCGCCACAGGTGCTCGGGATTGAGGATCTGAAGCCCTGATCGCGATCGGGTAACAATAGGGGAGGTAAAGGCCTTAGTACGAGCGACGGCCGCCGACGATGCTCTTCGTGGATCTGGTGTTTGATTACGGAACACAAAGTTGTTGCGCATTCTCCATATCTGCCAGAGAGTATTGGCAGTGAGCTCAAGCACTGGTAAGTTCTTCGGGCATGTTGTTTGGTGCACTCAAAATGTGACAATTTAATTCCTAAACCATGTCACGATCCCAAGAATTTTCTATTCTAATTTTGGTTTTCTTGGGTTTTTTGGAAAAAAGAAGAAGAAGAGGATTACGTTGAAAGTTAAGCTCGGTAATTTGTCCAGCGAATTTTCATTAACAAAATCGAATCTCTAACATATGTGAGGTACACATTCATTCAAAGAAAGGATCACACGGATAAGACATTTTTTCCAATTTTTGCTGCATATTTTGTATTTATAGTTAAATTCCTCTTTACCGATTTCGATCGAGACAGTCGCAGATTTGCTGAAGATTTCATTCTTGGCCATGAGATTTGGTGGAGATTCAGTACCACAAGTTTGCATCGCTAGATTTCCCGCAACATAAAGCATTCCTCTCCTTTTCATGATAATAAGTCAATCTGAAGTAACCTGATAGATTTTCATTCTATGGGAAATCTGCAGCTTGCAATTGCATTGACCGATATCAGGTGTGCTTTCGGTGACAAATCATCATCGGATGTGACACTTTCCTTGTTATTCATATATTGGATAATTATCTGAGACACACTGATTTGGAAACCTGGAACCACTTTAAGAGAATGGGTAAATATGGCGATTTGAATATTAAATTTTGGCCAAGAAAATAGATATCCTTACCATTTGACTGACAACCAAGGTCATTACCTGAGCCCGGTCATTATTATGCGATAATAGGAAATACCATTGAGAAAACTTGAGTCTCTCTTGAACCGTCACCCAGATATCGTTAGTGCTATGTAAGTAAATTGATGGAAGATTTTGCTCCAGACACCACATAAAATATAGCTAAGTTAATTTGTGACTGCAGCATGGCCATTTCTGTGGAGATAGATGATCAAGACGGAAGACCAAAGTAATTGGGATGAGGGGGAATTTGAAATTAAAATGAAAGGAAAAGAGTGAGAGGATTTTGGAAGTATGAGGTCAAAGCGGCGTATGAGAAAGGGGCTAAACTCGCGTGTGGACTCAGAATGACAAGGATGAGGTTGAAATTTGTGAACAACTCAGAAATAATTAAATAATTTTTAAGAGAACTTTACACTATTAGTTTAAACTTTAATTTAATGTGCAATGTCAATTTTGAATTTTGAATTTATTCAATATAATCTTTGAACTATTCTTGAATGTTGAATGTAATTCTTAAACTTTCAATTCGTTCAATTAATCCCTCAATTTTCCATGATGAAGTCAAATCAGTCCTTGATATTATCCATAAACCGTCAAGTGGCATTCGAGCTTTGTGTGTGGCATCCACCAACCCATCGCCACCCTTCACCTTTGCATCGTCCCCCCAACACGTCCCTTGGTCGCTTCGTGACACCCTCGGCGACCTGAGGCTCGTCTTTGCTGGCGTCCGAATGGCCATTAATGCAATGAAGTTGAGCAAGGAATACGGCCTGGTAGTAGATCTAGTGAAGCCGGCGGCGAAGGAGACAAATCAAAGGGAGCTGAAGAGCGTGGGTTTGACGAGCTAGTGATGAAGCTCACGAGGTAAGATCTGGATATCGAGCAAATTATGCTGGGCAAATGAGATTTTTAAAGTTTTTCAAATATTTTTAATCGTATCTTAGATTTTACCAAATATATGATGGGTATATTGAATATTTCTAGAGCGGACACCAAATTCAAAAGTTAAACTTTATACAGAGTATACATATTCAATTATTTTCATGGGATATGCTAAAGCAATTAAAATTGTGAGGGCAGTTAGCGATAGGCATGTGTTGTAAGAGTGAAATCGGGAACCGGACTAGTAGGGTCGATATCATTTTGTAAAATTGGGGACTGGCGCCGATTTCTTTCTTCTTCTGTTTTTCCCCCTATTCCCTGCTGGGTCTAGAAACAGTCAAATATCCACCCAATACTCAAATTCCATCTTATAGACCATCGGCAAATTGATTGCACGGCGAAACATGGAACATAAGAAGTTTGGGTCATCATTTTTACCATAAAAGTCTATACAACTCGAAGTGAATGGGAAATTACACGTACCACCTCCTAACCGTGTATAAGAAATGTTTTGTAATAACAAGAATTCTATAAAAAAAAAATTTGGTTTAGTCCACAGCTAGAATTGAGAATCTGTCCAATTGTTGCCAATTTCAAATTTTAAGAACCGAGAACCATCCAGAACTAGTCAATTCGGTCCCGTTCAATTTCAATGCTCACCCTAATACATTGCAGCCAAAAATTGGACTTAGTGAAAAAATGAGTACTGTGTTCTTAGCAGTTCCCCATGAGAACTGCTGTGATTAGGGTTTAGTTTGCAATAACGTCCTAAATATTGGTTTTACAACTTTTTCCATTCGTTTTCTTTTTGCATGATGGACGGAACAATGAAATTTAGCTTTCCTCTTCCCAAATTCTTCCCCGATTCACTCTACATTCTTTTGTCTCTCCATTCTAGATTCTCCATCGTCTTTCCCTTCTTTGAATTATCCACTTCCGTCTTGCACCAATAATATTAAGTACCAAATACCACATTTAGAACCACAGTTAAACTTCTTACCCTTTCCCAACAAAAAAGTTAATTCGGTTTTGTATTGCGTTTTGGTAGAAAATTTTGATGGTTATGATATAGAATTGAAGTAATATTGCAACCTGAAATTTGGGCATTGATTTTGATTGATATATAAACATGTTTATACAAGAACTCAACATCTCAATAAACTTCACTTTCTTATATGTGTATATATGCAGAACGAGCTGTAGATTCATCCACTCTTTACCATAATAACCATTCTAAATTGTTCCTAGTGCCGCCATTATAGAAACCACTACCTCCACCTTCCTCACTCGAGCCATCATCTCTACCATCTTGAGCTCACCGCCACTTTCCAACAAACCTAGAACAGCGATCAACATGTCCGCTCCACCATTTTACTAACACCACCATTATCATAAGACCCATCAGAACATCGCGACGGTCACCACTGCCGTCGACATTAGTATCGCTGCTATTGTCCATTTCCACTGGTTCCGTCATCTTTCTTTTTCTTTCCGATGTTTGTTAGGTCGATGTGGCGTATACTTATCACCACTTTAGAACAGCGATGGCCCTAAAGGGATAAACACTGCTACTTAGCGACAAGGCATTGACCGGAAGCTGATCAGAGTTTGCGCAAGACTGAGATATTGAAGTTGAGTCCCTAAAGTTCTACGCTTGGTCAAAAAGTACATTGACTAGGGCATAATTCACCGTTCCCCATTATTCATATCGAAAAGCAACGTTATGTAGCCGTCCAATTGACTCCTTAGCAAAATGCCCGAGCAAATAATCAATGATGTTCCACAATTCACGAACTGAAACCTGATCTTCCTTTTTTCTCTCCCTTCATTTTCTCCTACTTTTTGCTTTCGGGTTTCTTTCTTCAGCTCCTTTCTTTGGGAGGGAAATCGAGAATCAAGAAAACCCATCATTTCAAGATTCATGAAGTCAAATCCACAACAATATTCGCGCACAGAGAGAGGGGGGGGGGGTGTTGAGGAGACATGAATGATGAGGGTAAAATTAATTAGGGGAGAGCTCATGCCAGACAAGAAAAGAGAAGAAAAAGGTCGAAGGAAGACAAGGTCGCTATCTTTTTGTCGACCTTCAGAGGAATTCTTGTCGATGAGTGACTGTCATTCCTATGTGCTCCATCTCTCTCCTCTCTCTTCCCCCAAAAAAGTGGCAATTGCAGCAAAATATTCTCTTCATGTGCTTTGATGGTCATTCATGGGCTTTGTCTACTACTAATAGCAATGACTTGCAAAACAAATCATCCTCAAAAGAGAAGATAATGATGATGATGGAAGATCGTCGTTCTTCTTGTGAAAAAGCGTCTCATGCCCGTTCTTCTTTGGATCTTAGTACCTCAAGAGTAAGTTGTCCATGTCAATATGGATGTGGGCTAGTTATTGTCATGGTGGTCATTATCCACAAACATAGGGCCAAATGCCCATGAGCTACAAAAGTAATCACTCAAACTCCTATCGATGAGGTCACTCGATTTTTATGATAGGGTTAGTTTGGGTTACTAGAGTCATTTTTTGTTAGATAAAATCTTATATAAATTGTTCTAATTTATGGGCCTTTTTCAATCAAGTCCTTAATTTGTTCAATTATCCATAAATTCTCGAACTTGCATAAATTTTCTAATCAAATTCCATCTAGCAACAATTCTGACCAATTGAATTTGTTGTCGCCATTGAAATGTGTTGGATTATGATGTAGAAAAAAAATTGCCATCTTGGTCAAGCAACTAATGTGATTTCGGCATGGTTGGGAGTAGGGGTGAGCATATCGGAGCCCTAGGACTTAGGGGTGTGCAACCGGACCGGGTATACCCAGTTCCTGGACCGGCCCACCCAAAAAATAGGGTCGGGAACCGATTCCCATTGAAACCGGTCCGGGAACAGGTTCCCAAAATTTGGAATCGGTTTAAACTGGTCCGGGAACAAGGTCCGAGTGATTACCCACCCTAAAACCGGTTCCTGGACCGATTTTGGAATCGGTTTTGTAAGTGGAGGTCCACAACTTCTTTTTTTTTCTCTCGATTTCTATTCTTACTCTCGCAATCACACGATGCTTTTTCTCTTGGCTCCCTCAAACACGCATGGCACTCCTCCTTTGTCATTCCTCTTCCTCACTTGCTTCCCTCCCTCACCGGCTCCCTCTCGCACCGTCTGATGGACGGACAGTGTTCGTTGCCGCCAAATTCTTGTGTATTACATGGATTGGCTTGCCTAATTTCTCTTTTGTATAAGGAGTTATGCTTGCATAAATGAATAGCTTCATGTAGTAGTTGTGGGAATAAGACTAATATTAGACCCATGTTTGTTGCTAATTCTTTGCCTTATGATTTTATTTATTATAATTAGCCCTATGGATCCTTAATTTTTCGTTTAGTCAAAAAGTTCATGTATTAATTTATTACTGGTGCTTAATGTTTCAATATAAATTAGGAGGATTACGTTATTTTCTCGCTTATTAATATAAAGTTCGAAGTGGTATAAGATATCGGGAGATTGTAAAACAGGTTTCAATGGAAACATGGTTGACCCTGGAACCAGATCGGAAAAACAGGGTGGGTCGGGTATAGGGTCCAGAAAATGGGAATCGGTTATAACATGGTCGAGTACAGGGTCCAGGTCTGGACCCTATCCACCTTGGACTTGATCACCCCTACTAGGACTGGGAATCGCTCGAATCAGACTGGATCGGATTGGCCAGTTTGGTCCGGTTCCTAGGAGCGTTGGTCCATAAAAATGGAACTAGTATTTTCGGTTCGATTCCTAGTTCCGGGGGGTGGGGAGAACCGGATTGGTTCGGATTGAATTTTTTTTAAAAATATATTTTAATTTCTTAAAAATAACAATAAACCCTAAAATTGTAATAATTGTAATATTTTTTTTTTAATTTTTAATTTTTTTTTGCTAAGTGGTCGGTTCTATTGGACTAGACCGGACCAGTCCGTCCGGTCTAGTTCTCGCTCCTAGGACCGTCCAGTCTAGTTCCCAGTCCTAATAATGGGAGCCGGTCCTCCCGCTCCTATTTCTAATTCTTAAGTGGAATTGGATCAGACCGGGAATTGATCATTCCTAATGGGAGGTAGTTAACTTGAATTGATTGGCATTGGGTCGGGAGACTAAAGAGTATAATTTACTTGTTTTGTCAAAATTTGTAAACGGGGACATGAGAGTAGTTGACGGTAGTTAAAGCACATTTTTAACAAGTCAAGTGAAATCCACTGTCGGACCATCTTTAGTAAAGTGATAAGCAACCCCAAATAAATCATAACTATGATGACTTGATTAAACAATTTTGAAAAGTCAGTGGCTAAATTAAAAATGTTTAATACAATGAAAAAATCCCACCTATCACAGTTACCTCATAAAAAATCTCAATCTAATATGCTCATGACAAATTTATTATTTGTTAGCTTCCATTAAATTTTACTATCAAATTATTGAATTAGATGACACGTGGTAGTTGACGAATATACCAATTGGGGTTTTACTTTCTGTTTAACACAAGTATACTGGTTTATAAATTTTTGTGGTATAAATCCAATTTAATATAAACAAACGAAGAATAAATTTGTTACAAATTTACTTGTTTGGGGTTTTTGGTAATTAAAAAATTAGTTTGGAGTAAATTTATTACAAGTGTATTAGTTTGGAATCTTTGGTGGTCAAAAATTAATTTAAGGTAAATTTATCATAAGTAAATTTAGGTTTTTCATGGTATTAACCCAATTGAATAATAATGGAGAAGTTTAATGACTGCGAAACTAATTTATCCAAACATATATCTTCTGTTGGGCTTGGTTACGGTTTTGCACTGACCAATGCCCACAGCTGGTCCCAAAGATATGTTGGCTTTGAGGCAATTCTTGTCATGGGCCAAATTCAAGGCCTCGGGTCAACTACCAATTTAAACAAGCGAACCCTAGTTCTTGGTAAGAGGGTGAGACGCTGAATCAAAGAATTTGAGTTGGATTCTCCTTGCTTGACGATGTTAACGTGAATATTACATTGAGAAACAACATGAACATCGCCAATTGCTTCGAGTACAAAATGGAAGTTTTAGTTTTCTTGACTTATGCCGCAACAAACTAAGGATAGTTTCAGAGGATATACCCAAATCGAAATACTATAACCTAACTTGTTGAGGAATCAGGGAAAATACCAAAAAAGTCATAAACTTATTTCATTGGTACCAATTCGATCATAAACATTTCAATTGAATTAATTTAGTCATAAACCTTTTATATTGATACCAATTCAATTCTAAACTTTTTAATTAGACCAATTTAGCCTTAAACATCTTCACATTAGTACCAATTTAGTTCGTCCGCCAATTTTAACTTGTCGGTGTTGACATGACAAATTTTAAATTATTTTTTTGAATATTTTTATTAATTTTTTTCATTTATTTTTCCTTTTCTTTTCCTTCTTCTTCCTCCTTGGACTTTCTCACGGTGGCCGGCGAACCTTTGACGATGCTTGCTGGCCACTAGGCGAGGGCCGCAAAGCCCTTGTCGGCTGTTGAATAGGGTCGTGGCTCTCGCTCGGCCTCGCCCAGGGTCACAGGCGAAGGCAGCGAATGCCTGGCCTCACCCAAGGTTGTGAATGAAGGTGGCCTCGCCCATAGCAAGGCCGGGCAATGGCCGCCATGGCCTCGCCAGTCATGGGCAAGGCCGGGCTAGGGCCGCGAGCCTTGTGGCAGACAGCGAGCGTCTTCGGAGGCTCGTCGGCCACTACGAGAAAGTCCAAGGAGGAAGAAGAAGGAAAAGAAAAGGAAAAGGAAAAGGAAAAGAAAATAAAAATAAAAAATAATAAAAAAAATTATTTAAAAATTGTCATGTTAACGCCTGACCACCGGCTGGTGTCCACGTTAGCGTCGGCAGGCCAAATTGGCCGGACGGACTAAATTGATACTAATATGAAAATGTTTATGACTAAATTGGTCCAATTGAAATGTTTATGACTGAATTGGTACAAATGTAAAATGTTTATGATTAAATTGGTCTAATTGAAAGGTTTATGACTAAATTAGTATCAATATAATAGATTTAGTACTTTTTTCATACTTTTCCCAAAGGAATTATGCAAAGTACACTTCTCAATCTCATCATGTATAAATCAGCGGATGGACATCGTCTCTTGAAATTGCATCGACGTTCATCCCATTTTCAAAGGATGTAAAAGCTGCATGACAGCTTTTCATGGTTGGTCTTTTCATCCCACCTAGGTTCAACCATCTTCTCGCCAGTTTAGCTATGAGGACGACATCTTCTTCAAGAATTTATGTCTACCTGGACATGACAATGATAACAGCTGCTTAATACTTTAACATGACATTTTCTAAAACTAAAAGGACATTGTATATATAATCAAGAATTTTTGTCTCTCGATAATGTGGGACCAAAGAAGTCTTTAATTGCCTTTTGTTTTATTAAACAATTGTTTCGTTACAGGCATGTCAAACGGAACACTTTGACGAGTATAAATATGCTCAGATGACTCAACCCTATCTCGAGTTTCATGCTCTCAAAGAAATATCTCATGTTTTCACGTGAGCGATGACATACAAATAAAAGGAAGAAAAAGAGAGTTCGCCTTGACTGAGTGATCGTGACATATGGGTGCAAAATCACACATGTAGAATTGACCCCACCGAAAGACCTATTTAAAAAAATTATAGTAACTGAAGTCACTTGATTGGAAAAATAATATTGAGTTACTACTTATAAATGTGATATTAAGTCCTGCTATATTCTAGTGTATTTTGCCCTTCGAAGCGTCTTACCGTATTCTAGGGATCTTTAAACCCATATTCGAGTATTTATTGTTTGGGTTGAATTTAATTCCAAATGAAGAGATTGCACATATAATATGCTGAGGTCAATGTCTTACTCTCGATTTAATATCGGATGATAAACAACAGCAAGAAAAGCGTGGTGAATTGGGATAGACGTCCAATGACGAAATCTAGTCACTCTGGTGAAGTTCCATTGTATTTGCAAGGGATATGTTCAGCAGAAATCCTAAAACTTGTCAAGAAAGTGCAATTGAGTCCTAAATCTTACAAAAAGTGCAATCAAGTCCTAAAACTTGTTAAGTTGGTTCAATTGAGTCCTAAAGTTAACACCGTCAGATTTACTAACGGAATTTGCGACGTGACACTAACGTCATATTTGAAATGAATTTTTTAATTTTCAAATGGTTTTTTAAATTATTTTTTATTCAAAATCTTTAAAAATTAGATTAAAAACTAAAAATGAAAATCTAAATTTATTTAAAAAAAAACTGTAAAAAATAATAATTTTTAAACAATTAAAAAAATATTTAAACAATAATTTAACAAAATAATTTTTAAACAATAATTTAAAAAAAAAATAATTTTAAACAATAATTTTTAACAATTTTTAAAAATATAATTTTTAAACAATTTTTCAAAAAAATTTTAAAAAAATAATTTTAATTTTTTTTCAACAATAATTAATTTTTTTAAAAAATAATTAAATTTTAAAAATTTTAAATTTTAAACAATTTAAAAAAATTAATTTTTTTAAATTTTAAAAATAATTATTTATTTTTTTAAAAATAATTTTAAACAATTTTTTAAAAAAATCTCTGGCGATGGGCGGCGGTGGCGTGACGGGAGAGGGGAGCCTGATTTTTTTTTTAAAACAATTTTTAAAAATAATTTTTAAAATTTTTCTTTTTAGTTTTTGGTGAAAATAAGATAAAATGAATAAATCTAATTTTTTAGTTTTTAAATCTATTTTTTTTTAAATTGAATAAAAAATAATTAAAAAAATCCACGTGGAAAATAAAAAAAATTATTTAAAATACCACGTCAGCATTTTTAACGGAAAATGCTAACAGTGTTAACTTTAGGACTCAATTGAACCAACTTGACAATTTTTAGGATTTGATTGTACTTTTTGTAAGTTTTAGGACTCAATTGCACTTTCTTGACAAGTTTTAGGACTTCGCTGAACATATCTCTATTTGCAAAGTAAATGTCTGCGAAATAGGCTGATGACAAGCTTGTGGTACAGAGCTCCTCCTGCATCTAACTACAGAAAACATCAACGTGATCATGCTAAAGAGAATGCCGTCTCATGGCGATGGACGAAAAAATTGAGAACCTAGCTTTAAGGAAAAAAATGTCACATGCGCTCACGGAAGTTTTGCGAGCTTCAAGCTCATCATATTAGCTGCAGTCGAGAGGATGAAGAAAATTTATTCCTCAATGCCAAATCGCCAAGAAAGGCGGTCCATGGCTGCGTGTGCTGGTAGCATTACATTACAGATGCACGAATTGCCTAAACGATAAGGAAGCAAATCCTCCATGGGATTACTAGTCTTATAATTCAGAATAAAAGGGAAGAAGAAATATACAAAAGAAAAGGTCCAAGCAGTCATTGGGAATTTCGCCACTGCGCAAGATGATGATGATCAACAAAAGCTGAAGGGCTTGAATGCAACTTCTTTTGCATGAGACGAGTCGATTTCTCATCTAATTGGTTTCCAGCAACTGCAAAACATAGTTATAATTCAGTATTCGAGAGAATCAGGAGCAACGCAAAAAGGACTTGGTTCATGATACAGAGTGGCACAAACATGCAATTGGATAGTTTTTGAAGAATGCATATTGAGCTTCATGATTTGGTAAATGCTCGATCTATTAAATTGTAGAAATGTAAGGAAATGATGAGAAGGCAGCTATTGTAGTATCCATGAAAAGATTTCCCTTTTCCCCTCCTTTTTGGAGGCTTGGTCACTGATTATAGGGTTGCGACCAACCCTCGAGCTCTGTTTACAAAATAGGAAACTTACAGGAATTTTAAGCTGGAGTGAAATGGGGCTGGCATTTGGTGGACTCAACATGTTAGGAATGGAGAAACTAGACAGAACAAAAAGATTCTAGTAATTTGAAGGACTTGATGACAATTTCTGCGGTCACCCTCTTGTTGCCCTTCATAGTCCACAATAGCATCTGGAATTATTTCTCAACTGTGGTTTTATTTGGGAGACTTGGATGTGATTAAACTAAGGAAAACTCTTCGGATGTGGGATAATTTCTACCATAACACCTGTTATTAGAAAAATCATTTACCTGACTTAATGAATTTGGTGCGGACGGTTTCGTGTTGATAAGTTTTGGATGGTGGTATTAAGGTTGCCCTCCCAATGGCCTTTGTCATCCTCTAGAGAGAGGAGTATTTTATCTAGTTTTGGCGTCCTCAAGGCACCCTTGCAGAATATATTCATCTTGGAGCACTGCTTCACAATAATACACACCAATGATGGGAACTTGAAGGCGCAATTCGTCGGGGAGAAGCTCTCAAGGCTTGGAAAACCATCAAGTGCCAACATTTGCAGCTTGGGGAAGGAGATCTCCTCTGCTCTATTTCCATCATTTGTCACCGCATCTTCCATTGAACCACAGTTTACCAGGATTAGCTGACTAAGGCGTACCGGACTTTTCACTACTGAGCAAGTGTCCATATGAACTAGACCGGCACAATCCTCTACTTGTAATTCCATCAAGCTTTGGAATGAACTTGGAGATGGAAATATGTTTGATAAATTAGGGCATTGCCAAACGAACAAACGTTCAATCTGTTTGAGAATTTTAGCCATCAAGGACCCATCTTTCCAAACTCGTCTTAGGTTACATAGGTTATTCAGCCGAATTCGCTTTAGATTTCCAAGTGCCTTCAGACTTGCTCCACCATGTCCAAACACATCTTCTGGAAATATCTCCTCAAAGGAACTACAGACTACAGAAAGCACTTCCAAATTTGGGAATCTTTGGATAAGGAAGTTGGAAGGAAATGCAACATTTTCATCATGGTAGCATCCCAAAATCAGCTCTCGGAGTTTGCCAAAGATATAATGCGAGAAAAGTGCCAAAAAAGTCCTAAACCTTTTATGTTTGTGCTGATTTAGTCATAAACCTTTTTACGTTGTGCCAATTCAGTCATTTTCGGCTAATTTTGGTTGGATTTTGCTGACTGGACGCCGGCCGGCCGACGTGACGATCGGCGTTGACGTGGACAAATTTTAATAATATTTTAATATTTTTAAATATTTTTTTTTTATTTTTTATTTTTTTCTTCTCCTCTTCTTCCTCCAGTCGGTCGTTGGACCTCGGCGACCGGCCAGAGGCGACGGCCGGCGAGGTTGACCTCGACCTCGCCGGCCACCTCGCCAGTGGCCGCGAGGGCGACCTAGCACCGGGTGGGCGAGGCTCACCCCGCCGGATCGGCGAGGGTTGAGCCTCGCCCATGGCCGGCGAGGGTGAGCCTCGCCGGCTCGACGCGAGGAGGTGGCCGGATTCGGTCCTCGAGGTCTTACGGAACCGAGGCGTCGCCGACCCAAGTCTCGTCCGTTGTCGGGAGGTACCCCGGGATGCTCATCTCGAGGCCGGCCTTGCGCCGAGCTGGCGGGGCTCACCCTCGCCGGCCATGGGTGAGGCTCGATCGTCGCCGGATCCGGCGAGGGCGAGCCTCGCCACCTAGGCCTTGAGGGCGGCCTCGCGTCGGGTAGGCGAGGCTCGACCCTCGCCGCCTAGCGCAAGGCTGCCCTTGCGGCCACTGGCGAGGTGGCCGGCGAGGTCAAGGTCGACCTCGCCTACCATCGCCTCTAGCCGGTTGTCGAGGTCCGGTGACCAGCTGGAGGAAGAAGAGGAGAAGAAAAAAAGAAAAAGAAAAAAAGAAAAAAAGAAAAAAAGAAAAGTTGTCCACGTCAGTCGACTGGTGTCCAGTCAACAAAATCCGGCCAAAATTAGCCGGAAAGGACTGAATTGGCACAACGTAAAAAGGTTTAGGACTAAATCAGCACCAAAAAAAGGTTTAGGACTAAATCAGTACAAAGACAAAAGGTTTAGGACTTTTTTGGCACTTTTCCCGATATAATGCTGCGGCATCATCGCAACATCCTCCCTTGCTAATCTCAATTCTTCCAATTGTGGAGTGACCTGTGGGAATTGTTTGATTATGCCACGAAAAGTTCGTATCTAGCAAGCGTTGATGATCATTATAAAAGGGATGTTTGTTGTTATTGGTGTGCTCAATTCAATCAAAACATGTTCAGCAAATTGGATAAAGAAAGTTATTAGTCAACAAAAAAAAATGATACTTCAGTTATTTCAATTGTCAACTAATTATATCCAAGCGGCAAAATAAATAGATATGGATTTCAACAAGTTCATAGAGAAGAACTTAATGACACAAGTTATTTGTTCTACCAAATCGTGTTACTTGTAGAGTAAGTAGATGTCTTTCAATAGTAAGATGTATCAATATACTACACTCTGTTATATAAGCTGCAACTTTCATATCTATTTTACTACATCTCATTAGTAGCGCATGGGTTCTCCTTGGCCCAAAAAAAAAAAAAAAAAAAAGAAAAAAAAAGAAAAAGAAAAAAAGAAAAAGGATAAGTGCACTAAATATTTTAAAATTTATCACGAAAGTGCAATTAAATCTTTAAACTTTCAAAAAGTACAATTAAATTCTAAAACTTATCATATTAATGCAATAGAGTCCTTCCATTAATTTCGTTAAGCTTGGATCATGGAAAATGTTGATATGGTTTTTCTATTATTATTTTCCCTCTCTTAGTAGTGATGACGTGGCTAAAACATGAAGTATAGAGTAAAAACAATGTTCTTTTGGTCTAAATCCGATTTTTAATCCAAAATTTATTTAAATTAAATTAAAAATAAGCTAAATTAAGAAAAAAAGGAAAGAAAAACCATGACCACATCGACGGTGAGGGCATGGTCGAGGGGGTTCGCCAAGCCCTAACTAGTGGGCGGTAACCCTCGTTGATCGCATGTGAAGGCTTGCAAGCCCTTGCCTAGATCTTGCTGAGGGTCGCCAATGATAGGGGTCGGTGATGGCTCGGTTTTTCCCCTTTTTCAATGTTTCTTTTAAAGTTAACTTACTATATGTATCATATAAATTTGTATAAAAAAAACATATATAGACCAAAATGATGTTGTTTTAGCCACATTAATGCCATGTAGGAAGAAAAAATAATAAAAAATTCATGTTAGCATTTTCTTATAGTCAAGTTGGACACAGTTAATGAAAGAATTTAATTGCATCGGTTTGATAAATTTTAAGACTTAATTACATTTTTTGAAAGTTTTAGCACTCAATATTTCTAGTTTACTTGTAAAAAAAAAAATTTAATTGACGAGATGTGGGGAAAAAGGGCAAAAGATCTCTTCAAGTGCCATAACTTGGCACAAAGGGACACTTAAGTGCCATAACTTACGAAAATGACACTTAAGTGCCACATTTGAAGAGAAATGGATCACTTAAGTGCCACTCTGGCCAAAATCTGGCAAAAATGCTGACGTGCGCAATTTCCGACGAAGTAAGTGCAAAATGATGCCGTTTTGCACGCTGACGTGGCCAAATATTGCAAAAACGGCGTCGTTTTGATGCGACGTGGTAAAAAAATAATATAAAAATAATTAAATTAAATTTATTTAAAATATTTAAAAAATAATTTTTATTATTAAAAAATTAATTTAAAAAGGGGGGGGGGGGTGGTGGCTGAGGGTGTGTGCCTCTCGCCGCCGCCGGGAAGGGCCCGACGACGGGGGGGAAGGGTCGGGGGGTCGCCGGGCCGTGGCCAAGGGCCGCCCTTGGCCTAGCCGGGCGAGGGCCACGGACCCTCCGATTTGGGCGAGGGCCGCGAGACCTCGCCACTCGCCACAGATTTGGGCGAGGGTTGCGGCCCTCACCCAAATCGGGAGAGGGCTCACGGGCCCTCGCGGCCGTCGGCCGGGGTTGCGGCCCTTGGCCGTGGCCCGACGACCCCGGCCAACCCTCCCCCTCCGTCGCCGGCCCTTCCGGCTGCGGCGGGGAGGTGGCGGCGGGCGAGGGCTCATCCCTCGGCCCGCCTCCCTTTTTTTTATTTTTTATTTTTAAATATTATTATTTTTTAAATTTTTAAATTTTTGATTTTTTTAAATATTTTTATTTTTAAATGTTTTAAATAAATTTAGTTATTAAATTTTTTACCACATCAGCATCAAAACGGCGCTGTTTTGGACTCGCTTCACCGGAAAATTAACACGTCAACTTTTTGGCAGGATTTTGGCCGGAGTGGCACTTAAGTGATCCATTTCTCTCCAATTTTGGTACTTAAATATCACTTTTGTAAGTTATGGCACTTAAGTGTTCCTTTGTGTCAAGTTATGGCACTCTAGGGGTCCGCGTCTCGGGGAAAAAGTGATAAGACAAGATACAGATTATATTACACGAATTTGATGGAAAAAATGCGAATGATTAAAACAGATTGTTCGTTCTTACAAAAGCAAAATGAAGTATCAAATAAGCTAGGAAACAAACCAGAAGTATATAACCCCAAATAGTCATACGTTTCTAGCGTTTTGTGGCATTAAACATGAAACTTAGTTCCGTGTTGGTATATCGCTCATATACATATCAAATTAAGGTTGATAATTTTAGATAACTTTTAGCAACTTCAAACGTGTTAATAAGCTAATGCAATATACGTTGGTAGATGATTAAAGTAGTTGGTGATCTTGATACTATAAAGAAAATATTGTACTTTTCAAAACTTACAAAAAGTTGGTCAGTCACTAAAATCAACTCTCCTCTTAATTTAAAATATCAATCAAATTTAGGTTATTAAATTTAGATTAAATATTGTAATTTCAAAGGGTGTTGGTTAGCCACAAGTATACATAGTGCTTGATTGTTGTCTTTTCAAAACCTAACAAGATTAAAAGTTGGTAGGTGACTCAAACCAGTTTGTAATATGCTGGTATGTCAACCAAATTAAAGTTGATAATTTTAAAAAAAAAGTTAGTAATTTTAAAAATTGGTGAGCACAATAACGAGATAAAGAAATATTGGTACTTTTAAAAATTTAACAAGATAAAAAGTTGGAAGTGACTAAAATCAGTTTGTATCTTAGTGGGACAAATGTTGGTATGTCAATTGAATCAAGGTTGGTAATTTCAAATAAATGTTAGTTATCATAAAGACGTTGGTAAGCCGCAACAATAAATGCTGGTATATTATTAAATTATTTGGAAATTTTGGAAATATCTTTGTGCTTTCAAAACCTAAATAAAGAGTTAGTAAGTGACAAAAGTTGTTATATATTGGTAAATCAATCAAATTAAGGCTGGTAATTCTACGTAAAAGTTAGTGCTTCAAAACCAAATGGATTTCTATTCCAAACCTATTTCGGGGAACATAAAAAACAAAGAAATAGAGAAACAGAAATTTTGTCATGCATGCCCTAAGTGACAAAGATTGGTATGCTAATATGACGAATGTTTGTACACAAATCAGATTAGGGTTGGTAATTCTACATAAAAGTTAGTACTTTAGTAGTGTTGTTAATCACAATAATCAATGTAGGTAGAATATAAAATTGTAATTGACTAAATTTAATTGATGTTTTAATGTGATGAATGTTGGTACATCAAACGAATTAAGGTTGGTAATTTTTAATAAAAGTTAGTAACTTTCAAGGTGTTGGCAAGCAACAAAAGTGAACATTAGTAAATTACTAAAAGAGTTGGTTATTTTTGAAGCATAAATAAATGTTGTTAATTGTCAAAACTAGTTGATAAGTTATAAACATGTGACTGGATAAACAAATTACTTGTCGTATTCAATAGTTACCAACCATGTTTAGGATTTACCGGCTTGGAACTCTCATGTATTTAGAGCTATGAAACGCTAACAATCTGTCAAATAAAAACAATAGTAGTTTTTTTTTTTAAATTTTTTTGGCAATTGAGGAATGTCAACCAAAATTGAAACGGTAAATCCGTGCCATTAGACACGCCACTAATATAATGGATTACATGAAAACAAATCATTAGAAGCATGATTGTCTATGCAAGTTAATCCAATAAAGAAGTTTTTTTCAACGTAACAACTAGGATCACTAGAATATATTACAAAGAATCTAAGCTGGAAATAATTAAATCAAATCCATCTTCAAATTTGTGAGAATTTTACAAGTGTGGTTAGGTAAGTTTTGATAAGCAAGAACCGAAGATAAAAAGCGCCGAGAGACATGCACATACGCCGATGAAGACAAACGTAGAGAGTGATACTTAAGGATTTTACCTTTTCGAAAGAAAAGAGTGTAGGTCGGTCAACGTCGGAAGTTGTACCTTGGCAGCTTTGAATTTCACAAGCAAATGAGAATGGCCTCATTTTATTGTAGTGCCTCACTAGCAATTCCTTCAAGAGTGGCAAATATGAAGCGTGACTATTCTTGAAAAAGCTCCTTAGCTCCAGCAACTCAACTAGTATCAAGCTGGTCAATTGCGGAAAGAAGAGATCACTTGCACTCATCCTTACTTCTCTATCCTCCTCCATTATGATTTCCTCCTCCCCACAATCCCATACCAAGAGTTCTTCAAGCTGTGCCATACTCTTTGCCACCAAGCTTGGTAATAAACCTTTAAGATTGACACACTTGTAAGCATTCAAGCATCGTAAGCATTCAAATGTAATAGTCCCATGTGAATGTCCACTCCACACATGCTTCATTTTTGGAAGTTGTTCCAAATTTAATTCTCCTAATTTAAAAGCGCTTGCGAAATGAACTTCACTCATGTTTGACTCTTGGATGTGAAGTACCACTTCTAAGGAACCACATCCAGTCATAGTTAATTTCTCTAGATTTTAAATCCTAGGAGGATAGTTTCAGATGGAGATATGGATGAAAGTTTCTCATAATACTGCGCAATTAATGTCTTGAGTTTGCTAAAAGCATTTGAGCCGAGCTCACCAAGTCATATCTTCTCCACATTATCCATGTGCAAAATCTGCATTGACTCCACGCTCAGAAACTCAACCTGTTACTTTTTATTTAAATTCATTAACGCCAACTCTTTCTGCCCCTCAGAAAAGAGAGAACTTTAATTTTAGAAATAAAGAAAATCATAGAATAAATATAATTAATAGAATGGAAAGACAAGAAGGCTTGATGCGCGTCATTCTTTTTTAAGTAGATGCCATCCCCTAAAATCCATTTAAGAGAAAGCATTGATTGAAAAATTTGCCTAATTGGTTTTTTGCTTCCTCGCCTAAGTAGGCATTTCTGTCTCTTTCCTCTCTCTCTAGTTTTTCCCTCTTTCTTGCTATATAATTTCCCTGTAACTTTTTATGATCATAATGTTGGGATTTCATGAATCATGTATAGGTAAAATTAACAAAATAACACAACGGAAACCAAGATGATATATTTCTAGACATGATTCTCCGAAGGCGTTGTTCGTGCGTTTCAATAAAAAATCTGAAGGCATATTAGAAGCACCTGTTTCTCTCGCTACATCTCCATCCTCTTCAATCCCTTCGGATTTCCGTGTTTCCAATGCTTCTAAGATAGACTATCTCTATAAAATCTCTCTTAGCGATGGAATCAAGATCTCTGAAACTCAACTTCCTCTTATGAACCCTTATTCCGCTTTTGCTAAACCCACCTCATCATTTTCTCCCATCCGTTCCATTTGCCAACTCATTCGCCAAACTCCAAAGGAAGTAAAGGAGTACGTCCAGTCCTTCAAGTTCGACCAACACCCCATTCCTGCCACTGAAAAGGAGTACTTTATTATTCTTCAGATTCCTCCAGAGTTTCCCAGACAGTGGATTCAACAAGGATATTCTCATGTCCACTATGAGGCTGTTCATCTTGCTCTTACCTTTCATGGCTACAAGGGTTTGCCAGTCGTGGCAAGAATAGCTTTATTGGATACTCGATTCCTAGAATATCAACATGCCTGTATTGGTACTGTCTAAACCACTTTGAATGCTGGAACAGTCTTTGTGACTCTGTATCCAAATTTCAATATAGCTCTTTCGGATCCTCATCCACTTTCGTTTTTGAAAGTTCAGATTCAGCTTACCGGAGTCCCTCAAACTGCTGACTCTATTGTTGCAACACTACACTACTAGATGGTTTATCGAGTGCAGAACCATGCTCTTGATTTGAATTTCCATAATGGAAATGAAGATGCTTTATGCATTTCCATGCAGAATGATCAAGCATCCTGCATTTATGTTCCCAGATAGATCCTAAAGGAAAAGCTGGCCAAGCTCCTTCCAGAGACTTGGATTACCAACTATGAAAAGTTGCATCAGAATAACAAGCCTTTCCAGTCATCAGACTCTAAGTTTGTCAGAAAGAAAGATGGAATTGTTTCCATCAAATTTGGCAAGGAAAAGGAAGAAAGTCCTTCTATCTTCCAGACTCTTTTCATGATTGAACCATGTGTTCTTGAGTCAATTTCCGAGCCAGATCCAAAAAAGCTTGTTCAATATTTCAGAAGTGATGGACACCCTGTCCATTACTATAAGGACCGGTATGGTAACTGTTTCTGGGATCCTTTTTGTCAATGTTCTTATTGTACAAATTCTCCTGACGAAGTAGACCCAATTGCTAGACCCCGACGGAAGCACAAGAAGCCAAAGGATATTATGTACCAAAGGTACTTGAACGAAGATCCCTCCATTGATACTCTTGGTGAGTGCGACAAATTCCAGTTTATGGTTTCTTATGCACCAACTCCACCACCAGAGTTCATTACTCCACCCCCAGTCTCACCGACTCCACCACCATCACCTCCTCCATCTCCTCCTCAGAAAAAACCAGCACTTTCCCTGTTTTATAAGCCAATCCTAAAATGGGCGAAGAAGCATTCCTACCCACTTGAGGCTCCAGCAGAAACACCACCAAGTTCTTCCATTGCCATGTTCCATGAGACAGATTTTCCCCCTCTTATTCGAGAAAGTTCCAAACTTTCGTTTTCTGCTCCAAAAGAATTCATTGATCCGCAAGGCAGATATCGACATGCTCCTAAGATACCCGCCTCCACTGATGTGGACGCACATGGAAGACAAAAAAGGACTCCTGTTGCTGAAGCCGTCCTAAATTAGCAATCGGAGACTCTTTTAGCACATAACAATGCGTTCAAAGCAATTGATTCCAATATTGTGAATGTGCAACAAGATCTTCGAAGATATGATGAAACCACCAAGAAGATACTTTTCGATTTCCAAAAGAGGCTTCATGTCTTGGAATCCGGACAACATCTGGGGTATCATCATCTCAAAAGTCCTAAGGCGGAAATAGAGAAGCTCAAAATGCAAATCCAACTCCTTGAAGAGGGAAGGTTCAATCTTTTTAATCCATTTCCGACCACGGTATGGACAGAGTATTTGCCTCCACCACCTCATACGTCTATCTTTACTGCCCTCATAGACGTTCCTATCAGACAGGACAAGACATATGTGGTAGACATGCAAAATCGCCTCAAAGAATTGGATCGAATAAGGAAGGAAAATGGAAAGGAAAAAGCCTAGCACTAGAAGCCACATCATAAGAGCACGAAATGACATATACAGATCACCCAGCACAGTCCTCTCAAGAGCCCTATGCACAATGTGGAAGTTCTCTTTCCCAAGATCCCTACAATCAAGGACCTTTGTCCTTATCTCTAGGCATGAACACATCCTACTATGCACAACCATCAAATTGGCCTCATCCAAGCATTCCTGCCGACACTACATGCTCCTCTTAGAATCAAGAGGAAGCATCCTTGTCAAACCAGATTCTTTTGCCAGATTCACTTGATGCACTTGAGCAGAAATATGAAGAACACCTTATGGCAATGCATAGTTCAGATGACTCAGACTATGACTACAATACTTGCGATGGACGAGACTACTGACCGTACATGTCACTGTAGTAGGTCACTGTAGCAAGTTACTGTAGCAGTAGGTAAGGGAAATCACTGTTCATTGTCACTGTTCATACCGTGCGAATAATTCCCTACCGAAAGTTTTCGGTGCCTCTATTTATTTCAGGACTCGTGAGCTTGGTCCTTGTTTGTGTATGACCTCTTATTGCTTATAAAAGGAAATGAGGATGTAATGTGTGGGGCAGAGTCTTTAGAAGTAAAATGAGTGTTTTGTGAAAACTCTCAATGGGTTTCTAAACTCCTTCTTCTCCTCCAGCCTAGTAGAATCCTCTGAGAAATGCAGCTCGGATAGTTAGAAATGTTACCATCTTGGCATCTCTGAGTGTCTCTAGACTCTGAACTAAATGGCAGAGTGGTTTTCTGCTAAAAGGCTGTCCTTGAAGGGCTTGAACGGGAGTTGTTCGCATACTGTGGGAAGGCATACCTACAAGAAACTGACTTTGTCTTCCTTGGTTCTAAGTCTAGGCCCATTCAATCTCGAAGCGCGCTTTAAACGAATTGGTTTGAATGTTCTTCAGTTCGAGTCCACAAACGTCGGACCTCTAGTTTAGACACACCAACAATGGACGTCGAATGGAAGAGAGAACTTTCGGATAATCTCCACCATAATTTTTCTAGCAATCTCATGGAGACAATCCGCCATATCCTTGATGTTTTTAGCCACGGCCCGAACGAGAGAGAATCCTTTTTCTTTCTCGCGTCTAGAAGACACAAAACACATGTGACCAGTTCAGATTGTAGATCAGAAGGAACATGTTCTGCGCATCGAGATGATCTCGTTGGTTAAAGTGGTCTGGCAACACCACGGCACAGAAGGAGCAACCTGGGAAAGTGAAGAATCGATGAGACGACTGTACCCCCACTTTTTGTTTAAAGATTTGTAATGGTTTAAATTTCGAGGACGAAATTTTTATAAGAGGGGAAAAGTTGTGATATCCTGAAGTTCCAATTCCGTTTTCGATTGAATGAATCGGGCTTTTCATCGACGCGCCTATAGTTCTATTCTCTGAGTTGATAACTCACAAAATAACTAGTCTATCTAGGGAAGCCGTTAAGGGATTTTAACGCAATAGATTTGAGGATTCGACCGGATATCAACTGTTCAACTGTGCTAGTTTGCAAGGGTCATTACGGTATAGTTTAAAATCAATTAGAGACTGGAGATAGGCCGATTCGACTAAGTCGTGATTTAATGTGGGTGATTCCACCTAATTGCAAAATTATTGTCGATCGGCACTAGACCGATTTTTTTGTCGTTTTGGTACCCCGTGTCCGCATTTGAAATCTCGAGATTTTCATGACAATCGAGAGTCGCCAATGTGTTGAAGAGGTACAATGTGGCTTGAAAATGATCGACCACGGGTCAATTGTACTAAAAATTCATAAAAGCTACCCGGTAGGTTAAGTCGTGCTAAAATCGCACCAGATTGAAATTAACCGCGAATTTAAACCCGATTTCAGAAATTGAAAGTTTTGTCATGTCATGATTCATTTTAGGACCGTTGACTCATCCTCCAAAGATTTTTTTGCAAACCGGAATTTTTGGCAAAATTTCAAGGTAGGGCCGTTTTGACCGGAAAAATTAGAGGACCGTTTTTGGGATTCTAGTGTGTTCAATTGGTGAGGAAAAATGTGAATTTAAGTGTGGGTACCTTGGTGGGATTTTTGGACATCAAATTGGATCCAATTGAAGGAGAATTGATTCAATTTGGGGAGGATTGGCCAAAATTCGTAGGCCAAGGGTCCATCAACATTTTGGACCTCTTGAGAAAGCTTCTAGGAGAAGTTTTGTGCACCAAATTGGCTAGGATGACAGCCAAGACAAGTGGAACCTTTGCCATGAGTGAAAATGGATAGAATTAAGACTTTGGAGGCCAAATTGGGTCACCCTCTCTTCAGCTGTCCCCTTCTTCCTCATTCAGCTTGCTTTCTCCATTGTTGTCATCTTTTGAGCTCCAAAAACCAGAGAAATCGAGCAGCACCTACCCCTTGCCCGTCGCACGCCCGCCGAGCCACCGGAGCCGCCGCACGCCCGCCGAGCCAACGGAGCCGTTGCACGCTGCCCTCTCGCGCCTGCTCGCCTGCGTGCGCCGTCCGATCGTCCTCGCGCTTAGCTACTTGTCCCTCGACCCCTCGCCATCCAGCAGCAGCCCTGGTCGCCGTAGGAGCTTAGCCGGAGCCCCACTACCGCCGTTCAGCCGCCGTTCGCCTCCGTATATGCCGCTGCAGACACCAGTCCGCCCACCTTGCCGTTTCAGCCGTTGGTTCCAGGTTGCTCGACCTAGGATAGAATCGGAAGCTCAGCCCAGCTGTGAGCCTTTGTGGGCCATTTCGGGCCTCTTCCAGGCCCCGCTTGGTGTCGTTGTAGGGTTGTTTATCGCTCGTCTCCGCGTCGCCGTCGCTGTGGACTCACCGGATCGCTAAATCGGTGAATTTACTCACTAAACTCTGCTTAGGGAGTTAATGATGCTTAAGAGGTGTTTAGTTTAGGCTAATTAAGGTTTTGGTGGTTAGTTAGAACAAATTAGCAATTTAATTATTCGTTTGTACATGTTAGGTGGTTAGAACAGATAGATTAGAGACTAGATAAGTTGTACTATTTATCTAGATAGGTTTGGAAATTTTGCCAGCCCGTTCGTGTGGTTAATTAAGCATTTTCGGCCTAAGTTTGCATTTTTGGTAATTAATTGCATTTATTCAATTATTGTTTGGTATTTATTTAATTATTTATTATTTTTCGAAAATTATATCGGGATAACCGATGACTGAAATTTTGTGTTGATTGCAATGGTGTGCTTGGTTTATTTAATTGGATGCTATTTTGTGTAAATTGAGTGGTGATTGGAATTTTGGGTATTTATTCCAAAATTGTGTAATTTTGGTATTTAATCAGAAAATACCGGGGCGTCGGTTTTTGACTCTAAAAATGTTTTTAGGCACTATATTAAATAATGAGATTTTTGAAAAGGAAGATATTGCATTTTTGGCTCAAACCGACCATGTACTCACACACAATTATTTTTATCGGGTATTTTAACAATATGTTAATAGGCCAAGTTCATTATTTTAATTGAGGAATTGGTGTGCAAAGCACAAGGTCCTTGGCCGGGATTGATTTATCGTGTGTCAGCTTGTGTGAGCTTTGAATCGTCAGCTTGTGCGAGCATTATGATATATTAGCTTGTGAGAGCAGTATACTATATCAGCCTATGTGAGCATTGATATGTCAGCTTGTGAGAGCAGTCTACTATATCAGCTTGGGTGAGCTATAATATATATATATATATATATATATAAGCTTGTGCGAGCTACCATTTATATATCAGCTTGTGAGAGCTATAACCATCTATTTCAGCTTGTGTGAGTAGTGATCGTATTGATAAATTGATAGATAGTATTGAGTGATAGATGGTATTTGATTGTATCGAATTGATCGATTGGATGTAATTGATTGGTTGAGATTATGAACTGTACTGACATGCAGGAGGGAACTGAGGCAAGGTAAGTCTTCTGACTTGTGTGCATAGACTGCCTCTAGGCGTATTTCCTTCCTAGTCGGAGTTTAAGGGGGGTGAACTTGCTGCGAGATATTGTCTCATTCCGTCGTGGGCTCAAACTTTTGAGGTCCTTAGATGGCGGTTCCTCTGGAACGTTTTGGTCGGCCTATGAGGGTTACCGAGCGGAGTTTTGACTACCATGCCCCAGGGGGTCAATGGGTCTATGAACTCATGGTAACCATTGTCTGGGTTGATGAGGGCCTACCTCAAAGGGTACCTCATACGTTCAGAGCGTGGTTTTGCTATGGTTTCAATGGATTTCGTGTGGGTCCCCTTCAAGTTTTGAAATTCCCGCTGTGGTAGTCAATGCCACTCTAGGTGAGAATGCAGCTGACCCTCTTGATGGAGCAGTGGAGGACCCGATGACGCCGAAGCCTGTGGAGACCAAAGGGTCGGCGAATGTGTCCGGCTAGCTAGTTAGAGGACAACTTCGTTTTGAGAGCCGGTCTTTTGTAGACTCTTGTCCATAGTCTAGTGTTGTATATAAACTGGGGTGTTTATAAAAGTGTTTTGGTTGTGAATGTGTTTCTTGCTTTTCTATCCCGTGTTGGTTGTTGTTAGGAGTAATCGTTCGCTTTTGCATTCGCATTATAATGAATGGGTCGATGACGTGTCTTAGGATGTTGCAAATTTAATCGACCACCAAGGGATGGGCACGTGCTCGAGGATCAGGGCGTGACAAAACACACACCCTTTTTCTCTCTATATGTTGCAACCTTTTATATCACGCCCCGATCCTCGGGCACGCGCCCATCCTGGCTTGGTCGATTAAATAGCGACATCCCAGGACACATCGCCGACCCATTTTTTTTAATACGCATGCGGAAGTATATAAATAATTCCCAAACAATAAAACAATGAGATAGGAAAGTAGGGCCATATTTTTCGAACCTTAAAATAACCACACTTATATACATATATAACAACCCAATGTATACATATATTACAATATGAACAACCAGAGTCAGGTCCTATAAAACATTAGTCGAAAGCAGGGTCTACAAACAAGGTGGGGTTTCCAATCTACTCCGGGTCATACTCCTCCATGATCTTTTCTTCTTCCACACTCCAGCTGGAGCCCACGACTGAATACTCTGGAGAATCATGATAATCAAGCTTGGGATCCTTCGCATCCACCACCGAGCCCTCCTTAGGGTCTGCAGTACCTTTTCCAAAAACGATCTCCATCACATACTGAGGTATATCAGATTCCAGTACTGGCCCCTCCCTTCGTTCATCACTATAATGGCGATACCATGCCTTGTATTGATGGGGCACCTTTTTGGGTAAACCCGCATTAACCCAGACAATGGACTTCACCAATACATATTCCAACCCTTCAGGGTGCCCATGTATCGGAATGTGATAAGTCTGCTCTGTGAACTTCTTCGGTTCGCCAAAATGCTCGGGAGGAGCAGGAGGGGCTGCCATTTATGGATCTGAAATGTTGTCCCACAACAGGGTGAGACTACATCTCAGCAAGTTCAACCCCCTAAGACCCGACTAGGAAGAAAATACGCCCTAAGGGCTGCCTATGCACAACCACGAGTCAGAGGACTTACCTTGGCCTCCGTTCCTTCCCGTTAGTCAATAAAATTCATAGATGCCTCAAATCACATCGACTAATCAATTCATAACATTGGATCAAATCATTGATCAATCGACTCGGTCGATTACATGTCATCATGACATTCCCTTGGTCGGTATACTTAATACTATTTATAAGGTCCTATCAAATCAGGATTGCTCACCCAAAGCTGAAGATAAATAGTATAGCTCACCCAAAGCTGATAATACAGTATACTGCTCGCTCAAAGCTGATATATTAGGGCCCTTAGGCCAATATAGTATACTAATAATGCTCACCCAAAGCTGATAAATTATTGCTCACCCAAAGTTGATATATTATTGCTCACCCAAAGCTGATATATTATTACTCACCCAAAGCTGATGGTAAATTATATAGTTCTGATCATCTACTCAATTTAACATTTTCCTCACACCCAATAAAAAAAACCGTGTGTGGGTACACGGTTGGCCTTAGCCAAAATACCAAATTTTCTCCTTTGAAAATTTCACAAATTTCAACAGCCCATTAATACATTTTTGGCACTGTAAACCGACGCTCAGTGATTTTCCAATTAATTGCCTGAAGTTAAATAAATTTAGGACTAATTTCCTAAAATCACAATCATGCACAATCAACACAAATTAGGGCTCAATTAAATAAACAGATCACACCACATCAATTAGCATAAAATTCCGGTCACCGACTATCCCGGTTTAATTTCCGAAAAATGAATAAATAATTAAATAATTATGGAGATTAATTATTAAATACCAATAATAGAAACTTAGGCCCGTAAAACCTAATTGAAAGCCTAGATGGACCCGGAAAATTTCCGAATCACTCTCGATAAATACTAGAGCTTGTTTAGGCCCTAATTGCACTAACTATCCACCTAACATGCATTAGTAATTAATTAAATTCACTAATCTAATCTAACTATCCACTTAAACCATGCTTAACCTAAACTAATCAACCTTTAAGCGTAATTAATCTACTAAGCGAGGATTAGTGAGTTAAACTCACTTGTTTTGCTAACCGCTCGGTTCAAATCGATGGGGACGCAACGGGGCTCGATCTTCTCTAAAGCGGCCATGGCTTTCGGGGTTCGGAAGCGTGCCAAAACGGGCCTACACTATGCTGGAATACCCACTGAATTTAATGCTATTTGGTGCTGAGAACGACGGAACCGAGGCTCGGCTGAAGCGGAAACCGGCAGAGGCGAGGCGGTAGGGCTGCAGGAGCTTGGGTGGGCAGTTCCAGTAGTTGGCGATGGCTCGACGGCATGAGCTCCTTACGACGGTGGAGGGGACAGCTTGAGGGATCGGCTGGATGCGGAAATAGGGGAGGATGACGGCCAGGGGCACACGCGGGGGCAGGGGCGTGACTGGCGCGCGTAGGCGGTCCGGCGGCTTCGGCGATGGCGTGTGACGGGTCTTAGCGGTCTGCTGGCTTCTTCTCTGGATTTTCTGGGTTGAAGGCAGCAAGAAGAGGGAGAGAAATGGCTGGTCAGCCGGCTGGATGGGGAGAGGAAAGAGAGAGGGGGCAAGGGGCCTACCTTAGCCTCTCTTATCTCATCTTTGGTCCCCTTGACCATTGCCCACCACCAGTTGGTCCCATGGCCACAAATAAGCCACCAAGGCCCTTTTCTAGAAGCTTAGGATGGTCCAAAATGTTGGCTCCATGGGGTGTTACGAATTTCATGTGTTTTCCCTCCAATTGGACACTCAATCCTTCTTAAATCAACCCAAATTGGCCTCTATAAATTCAACCAACACCTCATCAATCCAATTGGCATTTTTCCTCACCAATTGATCCCACTTGCATCCCAATTTCGCGATCGAAAACGGTCCTCGACATTTTCTGGGCAAAAATGATCCTATGTCGACTTTTTCCCAAAAAGTCTCAGTTAGCAGAAAAATCTTCAGAGACTGAGTCGATATTCCTAAAATGATTTGTGACATGATAGAGCTTTTAATTTCTGAAATTGGATTCAAATTTGCGGTTGATTTCAATTCGGTGCGATTTTAGCGTGACTTACGCTACCTTTAGTGCAATTGACCCGTGGTCGATTTTCTTTGAGCCACAATGAACCCATTTGACACATTGGCGACTCTCAGTTGTCGTGAAAATCTCGAGGATTCAAATACGGATATAGGGTACCAAAACAATAGAAAAAATCAGTCCAGTGCCGGCCGACGAGAATTTTCCAATTTAGTGGAGTCACCCACGTTTAGCCACACATCGCAGTCGAACCGACCTATCTCTGATCCCTGATCGATTTTTAACTGTGCCGTAATGATCTCTAAAGATGAGCACGGTCGAGTAGCCGATTCTTGATCGAATTCTCAAGTCTATTGCATTAGAATTCCTTAATGGCTTTCCTAGATAGTCTAGTTATCTCGAGAGTGATAAGCTCTGAGAACAAACCTATAGGCGCGTCGATGAAAGGCCCGATTTATTCAATGGAAAACATAATTGAAAATTTGGGATGTCACATTTTAGCGGCATTTTTTTTTTAAACCTTCACGAATCAGCAACGGTTGCTAATCATGCACGATCATGCACAATCATGCATGAATGGTCAGCAACGGTTGCTGACCAATTCATGCACAACGCTTCGTGCATGTGCATGAAGCTTTACAGAATAATTTTTTTTATATAATTAAAAGGAAACTTGCTGACCATTTGCACATTAATTAATTAAATGAATAAATAAATAATTAATCAATCCCCTTTAAAAATAAAAATAAAAAGACATAATCTTTATATGTATATTTGAAATACATTAACATATATTCACTTTGGGCGTGCGTGTGCATCATATGCAAGTAAGCTCGTGACTATAATATAAATTAAATTAAATCTAATTTAATTTAATTTCAAATTGACTCAATTCGATTGCAGTAATTGCAAACACATTTGCAACATTATTTCTCTATTGTTCCACGTTATCCTAATTGTTTATGGTGTGTGATATCTCTAGGTTCATCACTAAGCTGGTAGTAAGACTTGTACTAACACATTAGTACTCCCAAAAGAATAAATTGTCCCGATTAATCTTTGGGTCCTACAAGCCATGATTGACATCTAGCAATATGTCATGGCTACCCAGATAGTGTGAATTTTTTAAGAACATAATGAACCTATTAGCTTTAACTACAATGTAATTCAATCATTCTGTCTTACTATGTCTCGATCGAACAAAAGACCATGGAATATTTGTCAAGTCACTAATTCGATCATATGCACAAATCTAATTGACATGCATTTTATTCAAGACATAAACAATTTATTCTCGATTACAACCCCGGCCGAGGATTTCGATGCAGTGTCATAATTAGATCGCATATGACATCATTATACCTTGCATGTAACAAGGAGATAGATTCCATATTGCGTACACGTGAAACTTCGTATATGAACAAACTATGACCATCGGGTATAAAGACGGATCAATGACTCGGCATTATGTGCACCCGTGAACCATAGTTGTTCGACACACAAGTTAACACTGTGCCTCAGGTCTAAGGATTATTTACACAAGAACAAAGCATGAACAATTAGACATTGACCACGCTAAAAGCTTCCATGTTGCTAATCGTTCCATATGCGTCATGTTCAATGAACTTGTCTAATACAAACACCTGTGTTCTAATTCAAGCATCATAATACCCAATGGCATGTGACTCATCATTTCCTTAAGTATCCAGTACTTAATGGTGAAGTTTAGAACACATCGGTCTTAACAGGATTATAAAAATCCACTCAATAATCCATTGACTAGGAACGGTTTAAAGATTCAGCCTAATTATGAACACGTCACATATATTCTTGACGTCTCAAGAATAGGTCTAGTTGCAACCGATCTTATGAAATCATTCATAAATATAAAATAATTGGACAAATGAATGAATATGTCATTGCCATTAATTAAATAATAATAATGATAGTATAACTGAAATCCCTAACATGTAACTATTACATAGTAGCTTAGGGCATACATCCAACACATAAACCTACTTTGCTATGCACTTTCATTCTAATTATCAGTTGCAACATATGTATCATATGCCTTGTGGAAAGCTCTTCAAACTTTGCAGGTACTTAATGACAATGCCAGTAAATTATGGATGCCATGTCAGCGCGATTGAATTATTTGCACAAAATGCGTGTAGCAGCAAGTTCCTTGCCATGCATAGATAATACTGGCTCATGGGGTGCCACGAATACAAATTTGCTGAGTACATCATTCCATTTAACACCATAGTTCCTTTGCTTATAATTTCATTAAGTCGATCACTTTTGACCTTAAAATGAAAAATATTAAGTGCTTTTAGTTTTTGTCAAAATTGGGAAATGAATGTGTATTAAAAGTCCTAAATCTCCATGACATGTAGTTAAGTCCTACACCCTTTAATTGGTTAACTCAAGTTCCAAACCTTTCGGAAAAGGAGGAGTCAAGTTGTTTCAGCGTGCAACCTCAGATTGTCTACGTGGCAATCTTAAATTCCCTTTGTATAAATTTTGGACTTAATTATGCCAACTGAGATGTTCAGAATTTGACCACATTTTCTGATAAAGATCTAAGACTTTATTGCACCAACTGAAAAACTTTTAACTTGATTGCATCTCATGGATAAGTTTTTGGACTTGCGCAATAATTTTCCCAACATCGTCATAATAGTTGATCTTAGGGTTAGTGACAGGAGTCCTTTGATCTTACCAAACTCTTTAGAAACGTCTAGACTCTAGATTGGTTATACAAGATGTTGATTGGAGCTTAGCCACTTAGTAATATTTGTACTTCAATTACAAATATTGATAGACGTGTCAATCTGACAATAAAAAAGAAAAAGAAAAAAAAGGAAGCTTTGAGATTTTTCTTATCAAATCAAAGTATAGGATTTGTAAAAGAAAATGATTTTTTTAACAAAAGTCATCCCCGCGGACCCTTACATTGTCTAAGTCAAACCATCAGGGACAAGAAACTAGATATGCCATTAAAGAATAATGGGTGCAAACCTTTTCAACCAGTAAAAGCAGCGGAATGCCATCCTTTAGTTTTTTACAACTGGCGTCTCCTATGATCACCTTCATAGTTTTTCAGTCTTCAACAGTAAACTCTTTTAAGGAGGGAAACTCATACGCACAACTTCCGGAGCTGAAACTGATCAAGCTCTCAAGAGAACAAAGCTTTAGTGTACACAAACAAGAGAACTTCACTGCCTTCAATTTTTGCTCTTCACCCCCTTCCATGGCAACAACTTCGCACATATTATTGCAACCAAAAACATCTAGCATCTCAAGTTTGTCAAGAGTCTTGGCTATGTCATTTGTGAAGAGATATCTCAAACCGTTGCTACTGCACAAGCTAACATTAGTCAGACTAGGAAGACCCAGCATTGATTTGGTGCTGCTTTTCACAAGCGCATTCAGTCTCGGCGGCTGCCACAACTTCACTTCTTTTACTAAGAGGACCAGAATTTTTTGCCTTCTTTTAGTGTTGACAATGACATGTTCCATTAATTCTTCCAAAGAGGTACAATTAACCACCTCAATCATTTTAGGCTGTGGAATCTTTCTATTAAGGTTGATGGAAAAAACATGAGCAGATTTTCACAATCTCTGATCGTGATGGATGCTAGTCTGCATAATGATTCTTCAGGGAGTTCATCGTGCCATATCCTCCTCAATCTGCACAAAGACAAGAGCATCAACTTCTCCAAGCTCGGAAAAAGAACCTGTATGAAAGGACCACATGTAAGTATCCCGACCATGAACCCCTACAAGACCAGATTTGGATGCTCTAGTATGTTATTGTACTCTCAAGAATGAAGTTGATTACCCAAGATCATGCCTTTTTCATAGAAAAATGCCAGATTCATGGAATAGCAAGAGGCTTTATTGGACATGCTCGCAAAAAGAGATTTCAATTGCTTCATTGGCGATAAGCATACAACGACCAAGCATACTTTCTGCAATTAAACATAAAATAGAAAATTCCTGATATATTTACTCACATTTTGATTGAAGAAGATTGGTAAGGACAAGCCAGAGTTTATATGACCAAATGCATGTTGTAAACTTGGATTGCTTTCCTTCGAATGAAGAGAAGGTCATCATTTAGGGGGAGTACACTATTAGTGCCATAAGTTGTGTACGGCGCTCACTTTGGTGCCAAAAGTTTCCGTTGGATCACTTAAGTGCCAAATCGGAGGAAAACGATCACTTTGGTGCCACCGGCGAGAAATTTCGGCCAAAATGATTACGTGGCTTTTATATTTAAAAAAAAGAAGTCAACGTGGCTTAAGATTGTCCATGGTGGATGGCATAAAACGATGCCGTTTTCCTTTCTTCGTAAGAAATGACGTCGTTTCTTGCCATCCACCGTGGATTCACATAAGAAACGACGCCGCTTTGCTCCATAGCAAAAAATGATGTCGCTGAAGAGGGAGTAAAATAGGGTTCGTATACGGTTCTCAACGCCGACCGTAGCTCTCTCACCCACCGTCGTTCGCTCGCCCGCCGTTGCTCGGCCACCGCTGTAGTTGTGCCGTCATTCACGGTCGTTCGCTGGATGCGTCCCCAACTCTCGCTCAGTCAGGTTTGTCATGTTCTCCATGTGGGTCAATTTAGTGAAAAATTTAGGGTTCCGATGGGCAAGTTAGGGCACGGAGGGCAAATTGAGGGCTTGTCTCAGGGGAAAGTAGTGGGGGAAAGTGGTGGGGTTCTCACTTTTATGGGGACGGAATAGAAAAATTGAGGATTCCGAACGTTCGCTTTCTGTTGTGGGGACTGAATAGAAAAATAGGGCGCGAAGGGGCTTGACTCGGAGGGAAACAGTGGTGGAATCGAATTTTTTTGTTTAATTAATTGGACTGCTTCTATGGGGGATCGAATGTGATTGAATTGAAAAACAGGTGATGGGGACCTCACTTTGTTTATTTGATTCGGTTTCTTTTGTTTCTGTAAATACACCGAATTGGGGAGATTTTAGTTGCATTTGTTTCTTGACAACAAAATGACAAGCACCTGCATGTGAAGTTGCTGATTTTGTCATGTGGTCCCAACAAAACGACAATGACTTTTTTTTTTCATTGGGTGCAGCATTGACATGGACGCGAATAAGGTAGACATCATTGTTTGCTATGGTGGAGAGTTTGTTATTGGCACTGAGGATTGTGAATATACTGGTGGAAATGAAGGTACTATCTATGTCAATCTTCGGAAGCCATCATATATTGATTTTCTGAGGGATTTGGTGTATTTTTTACGATGCAAAGTGCAAAAACTACATTACTATGTTCCTGGGAAGGAATTGAAGGATAGCTTGAGATTTTTTAATGACGATAATGGTATTAAGGATATCATTTACCATTATCTTCACGGTAAAGAAGCTAAGGTATATGTTGAGTATTATAGTGAGGATGAGGATGAGGATGAGGATGAGGATGGGGATGAGCAGACCACCATTGAAAGAGGAGAAGTGAGGGATCCTGTTCAAGCGAGTAATCAGGTCGAGGATGAGTTTAGGTTAGATGAAGGGCAAAATGAGAGGGAGAGAAGTCATATTGATAGAGATGAACAAACATGGAGATGTCCTAAAATCTTGGGTGAAGATTTGGGTGAAGATATGGGTGATGAAGACTTCATTGGATTAGAATGGGAAATTGCTTTATCCAATAAATCGGAAGATGAATGTTTGGCTTTAGTAAATTTCCCAAGTGACGAAGATGATGATGAACTCGCACAGTCAAGACAAAAGCAAAGGGAATTTCTGAGAAAAAAACTTGCAGCTTCAGCAAAGAGGCCCGAGCCAGTAAATAGGGATGGAGATCCAGTTGAAGGTAACGGAAGTGAAGATGAAGAAAGCTGCGGCGATGAAGTTTCTAGTTCGGAAAATGAGCTTGACAATGATGATGAAGAACCTACTCGTCGAAGAAAAAGTAAGTACCCTTGCTATGATCCGACTGTTGATAAACCTGTTTTGTTGGTGGGCATGAGATTTGATGATGCCAAGCAATTTAAGGAAGCTATTGTGAAGAACTCCATTGGTGAACAGAGGAGCGTTCAATTCATTAGAAACACGAAGGAATTTGTGAGAGCTAAGTGCTCACAACCAAATTGTTCGTGGAAGCTCTATGGCGCGCTGAGTAAGAATGGGTCATTCCAGATTAGGTTCTTCCAGGAGGAGCATACTTGTCCAATTATCTTTAACAATAAAAGGGTAACAAGTGTGTGGTTATCGAAGCATTTTTTCAATACTATCAAAGCAATGCCCGAGATCAAGAGTCCTCAATTTCAACAGTTAGTGAAGGAGCAAGTTGGGGTTAATGTGTCGAGGAATCAATGTAAGAGAGCTAAGATGAGGGTGAGGAAGATATTGATAGGTGGGTATAAGGAACAATATGTGCAGGTATGGGATTATGTTGGCGAATGCATGTTTCGAAACCTATCTAGTCGGATATATGTAGAGGTTGTGGAGAGGCCACTCCCTGATCTTGGGCCTAGATTTGATAGATTTTATGTCTGTTTTGATGCATGCAAAGGGGGCTTCTTGGCTGGTTGTAGAAGAGTTATATGATTGGATGGATGCTTTCTAAAGGGTTTGTGCAAGGGGGAGTTGTTGGCTACTGTGGGGAGAGACGCCAATAATCAAATGTTCCCGATAGCTTGGGCAGTGGTGAAGATAGACAACAATGATATTTGGTCCTGCTTCCTAAAAAATTTAATGGCTGACCTTGAGATAACTGATGGGGGAGGATGGGCATTCATGAGCGACCAACATAAGGTAATTTCATTGTCAATTAATTCACTCCCTTTTAATATTAATCACTTGCATATTTGTCCTGATTTGTATTTATTGGTTTGAATTTTTGTAGGGACTTATTCCTGCATTGGCTGAGTTGATGCCACATGCTGAGCATAGAATGTGCACGAGGCACATATATGCAAATTGGTCGAGCAACTTCAAAGGAGATAGGCTGCAGAAACAGTTCTGGCAGATAGCAAAGAGTACGAACATGGCTGATTTCAGATTAGCCAAACAAGGATTGTTGTAGCTGACAAAGGAAGGTTTTGATGCACTCTTCCAGACAGAAGCTAAGCACTGGTGTCGGGCCTTCTTCAGCGAAGAGTTCAAATGCAATATCATTGATAACAACCTTAGTGAAGCTTTCAATGGCAGAATTTTAGAGGCCAGATGCAAACCAATCATCAGCATGCTTGATGATATTTGAGTTATTGTTATGACTAGACTGCATAGGCAAAGAGATGAGGCTACGAAATAGAGTAGAGACTGTGGCCTTAGGATTGTGAAGAGATTGGATGCAAACATTGCTGCTAGTAGCGTCTGCCATCCAGTTTAGAATGGAGATAATGGATATGAGATTATTCAAAATCAGGATAAGTATGTTGTCAACCTGGATAGAAGAAAGTGTTCATGCCGAGCCTGGTAACTGAATGGAATTCTCTGTGCTCATGCCATTTGTGCTATTCAGATGAAGCAAGAAAACCTAGATGATTACCTACATGATTGGTACAAAAAAAGCTCATACCTTGCTTCATACCAATTCATGATGTAGCCTATCAGAAGCAGTAAATTTTGGGAGCCAACAAATCATGAAAGCCCTCTACCTTTACCGCTGAAGAAGCAAATAGGAAGACAAAAAAAGAGACGATGAATGCAGCAGAAAGAGGCATCAAGTCAGAGGATGAATAGGACTGGGTCAAAAGTGAAATGCTCCTATTGCCACAAGGAAGGGCACAATAAGAAAGGTTGTTTGCTGAAAAAACAGCATCAACATCAAGATGTAATGGCTGATTCAGTGCTAGGGACAGGACCTACTGAAGAACTTCTTGTTGGGCCTATTGAAGGGAGGACAGAAGGCCCTGCTGTAATGCCTACCGGAGGGCAAACATAAAGGCATGCTGTAAGGTAAGTATCCTCTTTGCCTCAGCAACTTTACAGTTCTTATTCGATAGAGTTTGATGGTTGACCATGTGTACTGGCTTCTCTTGTGCTTTTCCTCTGTCATGTACTTGTAATTTGAGAAGTTTTCTCCATTTGTTTCCACCATGAAAATGAGTAGATGTCTAATTATTCATTGTAGTTGGTCATAATCCTAATACATGACATTGTTGTAAGGCTTACTAAAGGGCCAAAAAAAGGCCCTGTTGTAGGCTCAAGGGTAGGGACAGGGACTGGAATGGGTAGGACAGCAACAACAACAACTGAGTCCACTGTTGAGCAAACAAGAAAAAAATATCCTGTAAGTTGGACATCGCTGTGTTCGTCTTTTATGGGCTGAAATTTACATTTGTTATGTGTTTCTCAGGTGAGAAGACGAGCAACTACACAAGTTGCAGAGGTTGCTCCCCCATTTGTTGCTGCTGAAAATGATGTACCACATCAAACAAGAGGGGCTATTGGAAAAAGATTAAGGTAATATGGTTATGAGATTTACACAGATGAACGTCTTTGGAATGACTATTTTGAATGTAAGATTTGTAGGCCTCATGCATTTAATTTGTTGTACTTCAATTCATTTGGTTGACAATATCACTATGTTCTTGTAGCTTGGGAGAACTTCGGAGGTAC
The DNA here is from genome assembly GCA_017140595.1 of Eucalyptus curtisii. Classification (NCBI taxonomy): domain Eukaryota; kingdom Viridiplantae; phylum Streptophyta; class Magnoliopsida; order Myrtales; family Myrtaceae; genus Eucalyptus; species Eucalyptus curtisii. Next base: position 14,621,215 of record CM029504.1, read on the forward strand.
TTCTCTTTCAAGGTGGGCCAACTCAAGAATCAAGGGCGCAGCCAAAGAAGAGTGCTCCAAAGAAGAAGACATCGGGTATAGCTGCAAAACAACCATCGAAAAAGAACCCAGCACCAGTTCCACCTCAACCAACGATTGGGAGCATGATATGGACCAACACATGACACGTGCTAGAACCAAAATAGCTGTTGTAAAAAATAAGGAAAAGGAAAAGGAGGTGACAGAAAGCCCAGTTAAAGAACCTGCACATCCAGTTCGAAAGAGTGTTCGGATTATGAATCAATTCAAAGCTCCAAGAGGAAAATGATATGGGGGGGTGTTGTCAATATTGACTGATGGGAGGTCGCTGGACATGGTCTCTTTTCATGTTTTCTTTTTTGAGGAGGGTGCTGGATATTATATCATTGATGGTAGTTGCATATTGCCATTGTTTTTTTAAGAGGGTGCTGAACTTTCGGGGAGTGATTGGGGAGTGAAGTTAGACATGTTGTTTTTCTTTTCTTTTATAAACAATCAATCAATGTTAATGGCAAGTATTGGAATGACTATTTTCTCTTGTGTTGGTTTCGGCTAGAATGCTAGCAAGTCAGTTATGCTGTATATTTTATTTTTGCTATTGGTGCAATGTTGCTGTTGCTGGTTGAAGTTGTGGATTATCATGAATTTGTGGGGTTTTGGTTATATGTGCTGCTATAAGAACATTTTGGGTGCTGGTACATCTTGTTGCATCAACACTTGTATGGGCTGGTGCAAGAAGATGCACCAGCAACCCAACTGGTGCAAGAACAAGGTGCAAGTCAAGTGACGTTTGGAACTAACATGTTCTTTTTTTAAAAAACTTGTGCAACACAAGTGATCACTTTGTAATCACGACTGGCACTTAAATGATCACTTTTATAAAAACTTGGCACTCAAGTGATCATTATTTACAACTTATGGCACTGAAATGATTAATCGTGAATTTGCCACCATCCCTTAATTTCTTACTTTCACCATGGTTTGCAGTTGCAGCAAACCAGCAAACTAGCAAACTAGCAAACCAGCAAACCAGCAAACCAGCAAAGAGATACCAAATTCATGCAGCAACTAATGCATTCCAAAAGCACATTCCATTTTGCCATGATTTGCAGTTGCAGCAAACCAGCAAACCATTATCAAATAAAAAATGCAGTAAACCATTACCAAATAAAAAAATGCAGCAAACTATTACCACATAAAAAATGCAGCAAACCATTATATTTGAAGCAAAAACTAACCAAAACAAATATTGACAATACACAACTAAACAACGAAGCTTTTAAGTGCTCACAACTAATACATTCCAAGTCCAACATTGCATTTCTACCATAGATTACAATAACAAAACCTTCTGCTTCATACAAAAATTGCTACAAACCAAACACACATTTTACTTATAAATAATCCAATACAAGTACATATTCCACGTCTTCGACTATGGTAGACATACAAACTTCTTCTCATTACTCACTTCACATTTGAATAAACTACCCAAGAGAATAAGAACACAATCAACGCTCGATAAAAGTTTCTTTCAATTTTCAGCCTTGAAACCTCCCTCTTCAAATGGTCCACCAGAGATGTTAAATCCTTCATTTGAGCTTGCATTGAGCCGACATCCTCCAACTCATCCATTAATGTAGGTGGAGGTTGATTTCAGCCTTTAAGTAACTCCAATATCACCTCTGTCGCTCGATCAGAGAATTTCCTATCAACTCATTTGAAATATTGGCACTTCGAGCCTTCTCTATATCTGCTGCACCCATGGAATCTTCTTCCGGGATTCAATCGAGTCCAAGATGTTATTCTCGGACTCGGTAACCCACAATAACAGTAATACTCACCATCTAATTCGCTTTTCTTATAAGAATGTGAGCCGCTACTGAAGCTTCTGTCCTCCATTTGCAAGAGCGAGATGATAACTTTGGGAGAAAATCAAATTGGGGATTTAGGGTTTTCAACTTCCGCTAAATGGCCGAATTGGGGATTTAGGGTTTCTTATTTGGGGGAAAACGCTAAACGGTGTCGTTTTGTTCTTTGTATGTTGATTGTATTCTCTCGGCGATCCACGTCGGCGTCAAAAATTAATAAAAAACTGCCACGTCGGATTTCCGGCCAACCAAATCGGCGATGGCACCAAAGTGATCATTTTTCAAAATTTTTGGCACTTAAGTGATCCGACGGAAACTTTTGGCACCAAAGTGAGCGCCGTACACAACTTATGGCACCAATAGTGTACTTCTCCCTCATTTTGGGGCATCCAATTATCCTCAATCTTTCTAAGGATGGACAATGAACATAGTACTTTCCATAGGAAAATGTCCTAAGATTTGGTAATTTCTTAAGAGACAAAGAGGTCAATAGAGGGAATTCTAAAGTGTTGGTGTTTGCAGCTTCCTCTGATTCTTCTTCTTGCACATCCATAATTTCATCCATCAATTTACAACTCTGTATTTCAATTTCTTTTATCTGCCCAAGTGCTTTAGCCATGGAAGAAGAAAAAAGAAACCTTAGGTTGTCACAGATTTGCAACTTCAGTGCCCTTGCGTTTTGGAAACACAATGCTCTCCTCGGATTCTTATTCCATACGCGTCCGAAACTTGGTAACTGACTGAAGGTTAATTTGGTCAATCGTGATAGAATCTCCACATTCCCACTGACTATCAATCCTTCAAGGTCAAATACTTCTTGTATTAACTAACATCTCTCCATAGTCCTGGCTTCCAAGTTTTGTAGCTTTATTAGCAAATTCAAAGGGATAATGCTCAAAAGTTACATCCGCGGGAAATTGAGAGTTCCATATCTCTTTCAATTTGGGAAGTTGAGACAGTGTCAAAAACTCCGGAGGGAGCAATGGAACCTTACAAAGCCAGCAGTTAATAAGCCCGCATAATCTAATAACCGCTTGTAACTATAACTTACGAACACTAGTTGTGTAAAATATAAAAAGCAAATAATCTCGTGTCATAGATTCAAGGATGAGGGAAAAAAAAGTGGGGTATTGATTTTTCATTTTTACCTTATTCATCTTTAAAATTTATCAATTTTACACTTACTTATCATTTACTTATGACGCATTTGGACTTATTAACGTCTGTATATATAATAACCAGAGAGATTTTATAATCCCTGAATTGTTGAGGTTGTTGATTTTATACTCACGTTATGTGCTTTTTGCCTCAATTTTAGTAATCCATGGTATAGAGTCAATTAATTATTCTAGTCATTGACTGTTGTCTTATAAAATATCTCAAACAATAGTGTAGAAAATTTTTTTACTTATTTTCTACCAAATAGTCATGAACTACTTTGACAAATAGATACAAAAAATGATTTGATGGTGTAATTGCCGTCCGGCATTTTTTTTTTTACCAAAGTATCCCCCCACACTCCCCCCCCAAAATAGACATATATTATCAAAAGATTGAAGGTAAAAATTAATTACAAACTTATAAGAGAATTACTAAAATAGTCAGGAGATTTTGTTGTCACCCTAAATAGCACGAGCTAAAATTCTAGTATGGATGCCACATCTGCCAAAATTCAAAAAAATGTTTCATCATTATAAGATAATTGGTTGGCCATAAAGTCTATGAACTGGTCACAACAGAAACATATGCGCATCAAAGTCAATTTCAAAAAAATTATTTTATGCGGAAAGTTTTAGTCATGCAGCCAAGAAAAAGAATTGACTAATTTAATCAATGAATTTTACCGACAACATACCTTTGTGGTTTAGGTACATAATAAAACATCACTTTAAAAAATAATTTATAATTACATTTTTCTATATTTTATACTAACAGAAGTTAAATCCAAGAGAAAGTGCACAAATGAATGCTACATGTTTTATTATATAAAAGGAAATTTAAACATGGGCAGTGCACATAAATTCTACTGGTAATAATAGAAAAGAGATTAGAAGGAAGATTTGATTACCACAAAAGGTCCATAGTTTGCATTAATTGGAACAAGAGAATTCTAATTATCCCGATAACATCTCTTTATGAATTATATTTGGTGTTTCACTTCGTAGTCACATAAAGATTTCATAAATTAATTTTTTATTAAAGAAATTATTTAACGGAACTTTGTGTAGAACCACACTTCCACAAAGGTCCCTACACCTGCTGTTGAAGATACTGTTGCCTTGGATTGATTGATCTCACGGCTCCGATTGATTATGATTGATACACTAGAATATTGTGCACTAGGATATCATTTTCCGATATATTCTGTATATTATTTTTCCTTAGTTAGATTAGTCCTGTGTATTATAAATAGGACCATGTACACAATGAATGAGTGAAAGAGATATACAATACATTGTTTCCCTCAACATTTTCTTCACTCAATTTCCTTTCATGGCATCGGAGCAAACCTTTTCGATCTAGCCTCTACATATCCTTTTTTTCTTTCGTCCAATCACATAACCTTTTTTTATTCTTCCTTCTCCACACGCAACCTGTGAAAGAAAGCACTGTTTATATCACGTGGAGATACCATACCAAGATTTCAGAAAATTTTCAGCAAATCAAAGAATGGAAAACTCGCCTTTAGATCCGCAGTCACCTCTGGTGGACGAAAACCAGATTGTAGAACAGGTCCAAATACGGCCCAATGAAGGGCTCCAGGGCCAGATCTAGCCCAGTCCAGGGCATTTTCCTCAAGGACCACATGTGCAATGGATCCCCGTTCAAGTTCAACTGTTCCAGAGTGTTACGGGCCCTACGGAAGGAGTCCACGTAGAGAACAGTAGGCAAAGAGTGGGCCAGGAGGAGGCCCAACTTTTGCGATGGGAACCAACCCAGTGTTTGGATTGGGTTGGTCCTACCTGAACCAAGATAGTTCGGGCCTAGCAGGCATTCCATACCCGAATTTCGAACCTGGGGTCTTCCCTTTTGCAAAAACGTTCGGTAGCCAGCCAGATTCAGGAGATCCCCGGTAAATGATGGCAGCCAATGGTCCTAAACTCTGGCTAATATCCCAACAACTCAAAGTGCCAGAAAATTACAGCACTTGGTCTCGAGAACTCCGGCAGGCCTTGACCATAAAGGATAAGGAGGGGTCACCGACGGGTCCTGAGCGGCGAGCGTTATTTTCGTGATGTCCCAGGCTCGTCGCACATGGGAAAACGTGAACAAATAAGTCCCCGAACAAACAATAGTTGGAAGACTGGGACATACATCACACAGAACACACTGATTTATATTATAATCAGAATTTTACAAGTCATTTTTCTATGGGCCATATTTTCTTTTTACATCACACTACAAGTTTTCCATATAGGCCAAGGGAATTCCTATCTCCTCTAGCGTGACTGCACTCCCAAAACTGACGTGAAACTTCCATGCCTACAAGAATGAAAGATGAGGGATGAGTTTTGGGAAAATTCAGTAAATAAAATTCCTAGTTCTCTACTAGGAAAGCATCTTATCATCAAAGCTTAGCAAGTACAGCACTCGCAAGTAGTGTCGATGGCAGATCAACAGCAAACTTGTTGCTACCTTGATTATATGTAAATGTCTATCGCAACATGCTTCAATATTTACTTACCTTTGGCTTATTAATAAATATATCAATATATCACACTTATGTGTATACCAGTACTTATGCAAATTCATTTAGTGTCGTCTTGGCTCGACCAGGCCCTCTCGGCTCAACCAGGGCTTCCAGCTTCTTGCTGGGTTTCCTGGCTTGACCATGGCATCTTGGCTTGACCAAGGCTTCTCGGGGCTAGCTTCCTGAGGCTTCAGAGTTCAAGGCCTAGGCATCCTGGCTCAACCAGGGCATCCCGGCTTAGCCGAGGCATCCCGTTCAATGAACGAGGTATCACTGCCAATGTTGTGTGGCGACGGACGCTTTTTCCTCTTTAAGTGCATGCACAAATGCATCATACAAGCCGGTTCTTATCTTTTCTCTTAGCTGTCACATGCATGGCCCATAAGCGTGCTTATTCGTTCGTGTGTGCCATGAGTTCTTGCACTACACTAGTAAACATGCCGATAACAATCCTTGGTTCATAACTTGAACTAGTCACTTAGCGCCGATCCCCGCACCGAACAAGGCTTGGAAACGGCACGCCTCAATGCCGATCTAAGAACTTGAGGCTTGGGTACACCTTGCTTAAGTGAAGATCCTAAGCTTGATGGACCTTGGTTTTGATCCGATGTGAACATACCACATGCCGTGAATAACCCTCGGCTCATGGCTTGATTCAACGTCAAGCACAAAGTCTTCGCACCAAATCAAATCCCTAGAATCGGCACCCTTTAGTACCTTACCAAGATCTCGTGGATTTGGGGCGAACCCCCTACCAAACAAGGCATAGAATCGACATGCCTCAATGTCGATTTCAAATATTGCGGTCTTGGGCGATCCCCGCTCCAAGCGAGACTTGGAACTGGTACACTACTTATGCCGATTCAAGGCCTTATGGCTTAGGTGGCCTTGTCTTGCGATAAACTCAACCCGAGTGAACCTCGGCTTATTTCTGGATGTGAATGACTCAAGCACACGTTCAAACACAATCATGAGTAAAACCATGCAAAAGATCCAACATCATACCCATGGCTTGACGGGTGAGCACCTAACTAGACTCAACAATTGAGACTACCACCCTAGAGGAGACATAGGGATCTTACTTACCTTGGCAAACCTTGAGGACCAACTTATATAGCTTGATCGATTGAGGATGCGAGGCTGAAAGAAAGGAGAAGGAGGAGGGGGCGTCCAAGGAGAAGGAGGAAGGAAAAAATGAGAGGCAAGGTGAAGAAATGAAGAGGGCTCCTCCTATTTGTAGCCCCTTAGTGCCATCATTATTAAGCCGAGCGGTCCAATCTTAAGTTTCCATGTGTCCTACCTAAATTCCTTGGGTGGCAAGTCTACTTTGTCTCATAATTACACCTAGAAGATTAGTTGGCCAAGCTAAAAGATCCTAGTTGGCATTCTTAGCCTTTAGGCATCATTGATGATGGCCGCTTTTTGCTCTCCCATTGGTCCACCTATATGCCGTATTTAATGAACATTTAATGAAGTTTGACAATAATTATACTATAGTTGCCAACTCGGCAAATTTAAAACATTCGGTCATTAATAGGGCCAGTTCCATAAAAAAGCACGAACTTTAGGTGGTAGGACAAATCTGGCCCGAACTTTATTTCTCTAAAAAAAAAGCACCAACTTTCACTCGTTTCCTAAATTTGACCCGCTGTTAACTCTCCATCCACATCATCTGACCTAGCGTTTCCACGTCAGATATCAAACACAGCAAAATTGTTCTGGGATTTCTCTTCTTCTCTGAACGCTCGACTCATGAGTTTGGGGAGAATTCTTTCTAGGGTTTCATTTCGTCGGTGAGTTTGCGCGCGGGAGTCTTCAATCCGTTGGAAGATCTCGCGCACTAGCTTGCTTGCTCATTCTCTCACACAGAGATGCTCGCTCTTGTACATACACACGTTCGATCGCTCGGAGACGTCCTTCCCATCAAAAATTTTGGCCTCGAAGGATTTATGCTTGCTTAAGGTCGAAGGATAAAGCATCTAAAGGTATTCTCCTCCTCCTCCTCCTCCTCCTCCTCCTCCTCATTCTGTCTACGGTTTCCTTTCTTCAGCGAATAAGTGCGCGACAGTCTTCAATTCGTTGGAAGATCTCGCGCGCTGACTTGCTTGCTCATTCTCTCACATGGAAACTGTCACTCTCGCACATACTCACACTCGATCGCCCGGAGATATCGTTTCCCTTGAAAATTTTAGGCTCGAAGGATCTGTGGGTTGAAGTCGACAGAGCATTGAAGGCATTCAACTCTTTGCTATTGGACATATTAAATTACGGTCACCATGTGCTCGATGGTTTGTCTAGAAGTGATCTACCTCACAGGAACTGAAGTCAGTTGAAATTTTCTAGGCTTAACGAACTTGTGAATTTGCGAGGTCTTTAGAATCTTAATACAGAAGAAGATCGTTGAAACATGAGCTTGTGAAGGTAAAAATCACAAGATGAGGTCAATGAGAAAAGACCAGGGCATCTGCTAAAAATAACTAGTGTCATCAGTAAGTAAACCATCTCTCCACCAATATAAGTCACATGTTACATGATAGTATGCTTTCCCCCTAACATCATGCTGGTTATTTATAGTTATCTGCAATGTGCAAAAAAAAAAGAAACAGGAAATGCTGCAGCTAATATTTTTAGCCACAAATATAGTATAAAATTCGATTTGCCCACTTTCTTTGGTCTATTTGCTAATTCCACAGGATCTTGGTCCAGCTTAAACTTGGCCTTTTGCACTTCACCACATTCATCGTATGGAAGATTTAAAAGGAGCAGAATGCCTAAGAGCTTGTGGTACAAATCCTAAGCACAAAATGTCCCATAAACAGTATACAATTCACTTTGTAAACAGAGTAGCCTGGCTGTAATCATCTCTTCATTCATTGTCATGTCTACGATCATATTTTTTTGGGAAGCTCAAATTCCCTTACTCCTATTTTATCATTTTGGATTAGTTCAAATGGTTATGTATTTCAAATGGGTTGTCATGTGTTTAGATATTGGGAGCCAGAACTTATTCTTTTCTTTAGAGCTTCTGATCTATAAGCTATTGTTGTGTGAAATGCTTCTTCACAATGTGAAGTGTGTCATCACTTTTTATTATGCCTTACAAATAGTAGAGTTATTGCTGTCTTATTAAGAATTTGATTAACTTGATAAGTCCGACATTGAACTTCAAATGTCTAATTTTTTGCTCTACCTCTGTTTTATAGGATTGGGCTGGTTGGGATTCTAGGTCGATTGTTGTTTTACTTGTGGAGAATTGAAGTGTTGCAGGTTGAATAAGAAATAATGGTGATTTCATTCAATTGTTCACCCTTTACGTTTAAATATTGGTTTTAGTTTCTAGCGTATGACTTTGTGTTTTTTACACATAATGAAAGTGACAGTGACGATGGTTCATTAGACTTATGTGATAATGAAATATATATATCTGATGATGAAGAGATCAAGACAAGGGAGATGAGGAAATAATTTAGGGAAGCAATAATAGAGGAGGTGGAAGATAGTGGAGACTTAGCTGAAGGTTCCATCAATATAAGAATGGAGGAGGAGGTTGGTGCTGTTCCACACGATAGGGGGGGATGATGATGAAGATGCAATATTGGATGATGAACATGCAATATTGGATGATGAACTTCTAAGTGGTCCCGATATTGATGATTTTGAAGAAACTAATAGCACAATTGGACGAATGGTTAATAGGTATGATACTATGTGTGACCATAACGAGAATATGTTTAGTCTAGGCATGAGATTTGAATCTCATGAACAGTTCATGAATGCTGTGCAAAAATATACTGTGATTAATGGATGTGACATTTTTTGGCCAAGGAGTCAAAAGAAAAGAATGGAAGCAAAGTGTGCAAGTGGTTGTGGTTGGAGGTTGTATGGTAGTTGGGTTCAAGATGAGAAAACTTTTGTAATAAAGAGAGTTGGAAGTCTGCATAGTTGCAATAGAAGCCTCACAAACAGGCAAGCCACTTCTACATGGCTTGCTCGGGAAGAGAAATGTTTGCCTTGATCCTTAAAAAAGAAAATGCTATAGAGCCATATGGATAGCCCTTAGTCATATACGAGGGCTTATAGGAAAGCAATATGATATGCTAAGATCTTTATTTGGAGGAGCTCGAGAGAGTTAGCAAAAATGGAACATTCATGATGGAGGTCAACCCAGCAACCAAAGTATTTGAGAGGTTTTATGTAGGCTTTGATGAGTTGAAAAAGGGGTTTTTAGCAGGATGTAGGCGTGTCATAGGCTTGGATGGGTGCTTCCTTAAGACTGGATTGAGAGGTATGTTGTTATGTGCTATTGGATGAGATGGAAACAATCAAATATTTCCAATAGCTTGGGCAGTTGTGGAAGTTGAGTCTGAGGCATCATGGACTTGGTTTCTCACTCGGTTATTTATTGACTTGAATGTGGGCACATGTGAAGGTTGGACTTTTATCAGTGATAAGCAAAAGGTAATATCTCACTTTATTTTATTTTATTTTATTACCATTACACTACACTAGTACAATCATTGCTGTGACATATTTCTTTTTCATTGGTTGATTTTGGTTGCAAGGATTAATGAATGCAGTTTCATGGCTATCTCCACAAGCAGAACATCTAAATTGTGCAAGACATATATATGCTAATTGGAAAAAAATAGCATAAAGGGGATGCTTTGAAGAATCTCTTCTGGAGGGCTGTGAGGTGTACTTTTGAAGTTGATTTTGACTTGGTAATGGCAGATTTGAAGATGGAGTACCCTAAAGGTTATGAAGACTTCATGAGACAAGACCCTAAGCACTTCTGCAGGGCTTTCATTAGGATGGGTACTAAGTGTGATGCAGTTGAAAATAATTTAAGTGAGACTTTTAACGGATACATTTGCATATCGAGAGCAAAACCCATTCTTGAGATGCTTGAAGAAATACGAGCCATGTTGATGGAAAGGATGACAGAGAGAAGCCAGTTAATGGTTGATCGAATGGATCCAATTTGCCCAAGAATTAGAATGAAGTTGGAGAAAACTAAACTGGAGTCTAGGTATTGTTTTGCTAGAGCATATTTGGGGAATAAATTTGAGGTTGAAGGGGATGGCAATAGATTTGTGGTTGACTTGGCTAAAAAGACTTGTGCTTGTAGGGAATGGGATATCTTTGGAATACCATGTAGACATGCCATATGTTGCATTGCTTTTATGAAGTTAGAGATCAATGATTATGTTGATGATTGCTTTAAGAAAGATGCTTATGAAAACTGTTATAAATTTCCCTTCCTGGTCATGAATGGGGAAAAAATGTGGCCCAAAGTTAGTGGTGAGCCAATCAAACCCCCACCTTACAAAAGGAAAAAGGGGTAGAGAGAAGAAAAATTTAATCAAGGATAAGGATGAGCGAAGTAGTGATTGTAAGAAGTTGACGAAAGTTGGAATTCAAATGCAATGTTCAAATTGCCTTCAATATGGGCATAACAAGAAGACATGCAAGAATCCTACGACATCAAGGCCACCCAAAGTATGTCTTATTGGACAATATTATGAATGATAACGTTGCTATTTCTTGTGTTTTTCCACATGTAGGCAAAAAGAGGAAGACCAAAGAAATTTGATGAAGCTAGTGGTGCACAGGCTAGTTCACAGGCCAATAGACCATCTAATAGGGACTCCACTATCATCAGGAAGGAGAGAGCACGGGCTAGTGCTTTATCAAGCATAATTTTACTTTCATATCACGTGTATATTGTCATTAATGTTTTTATGCTCATTTTGTTTTTAGGCTCGACAAGGATATGGACTTTTCATATCCGAAGTTATTGGGAATTCCTATTTAAGGGTAATCTCATCTAATGTTATATATATCGAAAAGAAAAGTGAGCTCGTTTTTTTTTTTCTTGTAGATGCCTGGTAGTGATAGAGTTATTGACATTGGAGGTCCATCCATTTCCAAGAGGCAAACAAGAGCAAGGAATGTCGTTGAAGTTTCACTAGGCCAATCTTCCATCGATGTCTCAGAACCTCCATGCACTCAAGAATCTGGACTTGGTGGTTAAAGATGCAATTGTGGACCTTAAAATGCTTGTGTAGTGCCTACTACTTGATGTTGAGTTGTAGACTAAAAAGTGCTAGTTTGATGTTGTCTATAGGTTAATTTGGCTATGCATTATGTGTTTGGGGATTTGGCAATGTCCTTTTGTATTTGTGATATTTTTGCTATGCACTATGTGTTTTCAGCTGGTTCAGAAAGCTTGACAAAAATGAGTTTAGAACGTTTGGATTTTGCAAACTTAGTTTTTGTAGTTTACATCTTCGAGGGAGAGGTCGATTTGAATCTTGTTGAACCCGTTTCTAGCTTACAAATATTCTTCACATCAGGTGCAAACTGCTTGAGCTGATCAGGAGCGATGTGATTTGTAATTTACATCTCGGCATGCTTGAATAATTGTGCGTATGGTGTGGAATGATAAGCGTCTCGAATTCTGGAAATGTAGGCACTATGGCCGGAGGATGAGTTTCTTTCATCCTACTATATGTTGGAGGCATTTGTTACCTCAGGCCTCAAGTGGTAGACTGTAGTCTACACATTATCTTTCTTCTAAATTTTTCAGCAAGAGCATTTGTTTTCCACAAAACTAACATGTTTAGGTTTGACAATTGGGTGGCTTGAACAAAAGCCATTTAGGAGCATTTACCAAGGCTAGAACTTTTTGTTTCGATTGAAGCTGTTTTATGAGAAGGAGGGAGGGAGGCAATCTTTATGACAAGTTGTTGAATATTTTATTTGACAATAAGCCAGGAGCGCTCGACTTTCTCAGTTTAGATTATAATTGATTCGAATAGATAGCAATGAGTCAATATAAATATTTGTTGCTTGAGTTACTGATACGATATGCAAAACTTAGAATTCCAAGTCATTTGAAGTTCGTCCAATTGGTTTGCACGGGAGAAGTACACTATCGGTGCCATAAGTTATGTACGGCACTTACTTTGGTGCCAAAAGTTTCCATCGAATCACTTAAGTGCCAAAAATTTTGAAAAACAATCATTTCAGTGCCAATGCCGATCTGGTTGGCCGGAAATCTGACGTGGTAGTTTTTTATTAATTTTTGACGCCGATGTGGATCGCTGGAGAGTACAATTAGCATACAAAGAACAAAATGATGCCGTTTAGCGTCTTTTCCCCCAAATAAGAAACCCTAAATCCCCAAATTTGACCAGAATTAGAAGTTGAAAACCCTAAATCCCCAATTTGACCAATTCGAGTGCATACTTCGATTTTCTCCCAAAGTTATCAGCTCACTCTTGCAAATGGAGGGCAGAAGCTTCAGCAGCGGCTCACATTCCTATAAAAAAAGCAAATTAGATGGTGATTGTTATTGTTATTGTGGGTTACCGAGTCCTAGAAGAACATCTTGGACTCGGTTGAATCATGGGAGAAGATTCCATGGGTACGGCAGATATAGAGAAGGCTTGAAGTGCAAATATTTCAAATGGGTTGATAGGAAATTCTCTAATCGAGCGACAGATGTGATATTGGAGTTACTTGAAGGCCGAAATCAACCTCCACCTATGTTAATGGACGAGTTGGAGGATGTCGACTCAATGCAAACTCAAATGAAGGGTTTAACATCTCTGGTGGACCATTTGAAGAGAGAGGTTTCAAGGCTGAAAATTGAAAGAAACTTTTACCGAGCGTTGATTGTGTTTTTATTCTCTTGGGTAGTTTATTCAAATATGAAATGAGTAATGAGAAGAAGTTTGTATGTCTACCATAGTCGAAGACGTGGAATATGCACTTGTATTGGATTATTTATAAGTAAAATGTGTTTTTGGTTTGCTGCAATTTTTGTATGGAGTAGAAGGTTTTGTTGTTGTAATCTATGGTAGAAATGCAAAGTTGGACTTGGAATGCATTAGTTGTGAGCACTTAAAAGTTTTGTTGTTTAGTTTTGTATTGTCAATGTTTGTTTTGGTTAGTTTTTGCTTCAAATATAATGGTTTGTTGCATTTTTTATTTGGTAATGGTTTGCTGCATTTTTTATTTGGTAATGGTTTGCTGGTTTGCTGCAACTGCAAACCATGGAGAAATAGAATGTGCTTTTGGAATGCATTAGTTGTGAGCACTTAAAAGTTTTATTATTTAGTTGTGTATTGTTAATGTTTGTTTTGGTTAGTTTTTGCTTCACATATAATGGTTTGCTACATAAATTTGGTAATGGTTTACTGGTTTGCTGCAATTGCAAACCATGGCAAAATTAAGGGATGGTGGCAAATTCACGATTGACCATTTCAGTGCCATAAGTTGTAAATAGTGATCGCTTGAGTGACAATTTTTTATAAAAGTGATCATTTAAGTGCCAGTCGCGATTACAAAGTGATCACTTGTGTTGCACAAGTTTTTTAAAAAAAGAACATGTTAGTTCCAAACGTCACTTGACTTGCACCTTGTTCTTGCACCAGTTGGGTTGCTGGTGCATCTTCTTACACCAGCCCATACAAGTGTTGATGCAACAAGATGTACTAGCACCAAAAATGTTCTTGCAGCAGCATATATAATCAAAACCCCACAAATTCATTAGCATCCACAATTTCAACCAGCAATAGTATATGCACACATTTAAAAATAATATCAACCTCATAAGAACATTGCACCAACAGTAAAAATAAAATATACAACATAACTAACTTGCTAGCATTTTAGCCGAAACCAACACAAGAGAAAATAACATAAAACAGCTATTGCCATTAACATTGATTGATTGTTTACAAAAGAAAAGAAAAACATGTCTAACTTCACTCCCCAATCACTGAAAGTTCATCACCCTCTTTAAAAAAAAAAAAAAACAATGGCAATATGCAGGCATCAACTACCATCAATGATATAATATCCAGCACCCTCCTAAAAAAAGAAAACATGAAAAGAGATCATGTCCAACACCCTCCTATCAGTCAATATTGACAACACCCCGATCTTCTTTTCCTCTTGGAGCTTTGAATTGATTCATAATCCGAGCACTCTTTCGAACTGGATGTGCAGGTTCTTTAACTGGGCTTTTTGTCACCTCATTTTCCTTGTTTTTGACAACGGCTATTTTTGTTCTAGCACGTGTCATGTGTTGGTCCATATCATCACTACTACCCCTAATCGTTGGTTGAGATGGAACTGGTGCTGGGTTCTTTTTGGATGGTTGTTTTGCAGCTATACCCGCTATCTTCTTCTTTGGAGCACTCTTCTTTGGCTGTGCCCTTGATTCTTGAGTTGGCCCACCTTGAGAGAGAAGTACCTCCAAAGTTCTCCCAGGCTACAAGAAAATAATGATATTGTCAACCAAATGAATTGAAGTACAACAAATTAAATGCATGAGGCCTACAAATCTTACATTTAAAATAGTCATTCAAGTACGTTCATCTGTGTAAATCCCATAACCATATTGCCTTAATCTTTTTCCAAGAGCCCCTCTTGTTCGTTGTGGTGCATCATTTTCAGCAGCAACAAATGGGGGAGCAACCTCTGCAACTTGTGCAGTTGCTCGTCTTCTCACCTGAGAAACACATAACAAATTTAAATTTTAGCCCATAAAAGACAAATACAACGATGTACAACTTACAGGATATTTTTTTCTCGTTTGCTCAATAGTGGACTTTGTTGTTGTTGTTGCTATCCTGCCCATCCCAGTCCTTGTCCCTGCACTTGAGCCTACAACAGGGTATTTTTCTGGCCCTTTAGTAGGCCTTACAACAATGTACTATATTAGGATTATGACAAACTATAACGAATGATTAGACATCTACTCATTTTCATGGTGGAAACAAATGGAGAAAACTTCTCAAATTACAAGTGTATGACAGAGGAAAAGCACAAAAGAAGCCAGTACACATGGTCAACCATCAAACTCTATCGAATAAGAACTGTAAAGTTACTGAGGTAAAGAGGATACTTACCTTACAGCAGAGCTTTCTGTTTGCCCTTCAGTAGGCATTACGGTAGGGCCTTCTGTCGTCCCTTCAATAGGCCAAACAAGAAGCTCTTCAGTAGGTCCTGTCATTGGTATTGAATCAGCCATTACATCTTGCTGTTGATGTTGCTTTTTCAGCTCACAACTTTTCTTATTGTGTCCTTCCTTGCAGCAACAGGAGCATTTCATCTTTGACCCAGTCCTACTCATTCTCTGACTTGATGCATCTTCTTGCTGCATTCTTCGTCTCTTTTTTTGCCTTCCTATTTGCTTCTTCAACGGTAAAGGTAGAGGGCTTTCATGATTTGTTGGCTCTCAAAATTTGTTACTTCTGATAGGCTGCATCATGAATTGGTATGAAGCAAGGTATGAGTTTTTTTTGTACTAATCATGTAGGTAATCATATGGGTTTTCTTACTTCATTTGAATAGCACAAATGGCATGGGCACAGGGAATTCCATTCAGTTGTTAGGCTCGGCATGAACAGTTTCTTCTATCAAGGTTGACAACATACTTATCCTGATTTTGAATAATCTCATATCCATTATCTCAATTCCAAACTGGATGGCAGAACCTATTAACAGCAATATTTGCATCCAATCTATTCACAATCCTAGGGCCACAGTCTCTACTCCATTTCGTAGCCTCATCTATTTGCCTATGTAGTCTAGTCATAACCATAACTCGAATATTATCAAGCATGCTGATGATTGGTTTGCACCTGGCCCCTAAAATTCTGCCATTGAAAGCTTCACTGTTAATGATATCGCATTTGAAGTCTTTGCTGAAGAAGGCCCGACACCAGTGCTTAGCTTCTGTCTAGAAGAGTGCATCAAAACCTCCATTTGTCAGCTGCAACAATCCTTGTTTGGCTAATCTGAAATCAGCTATGTTGGTACTCTTTGCTATCTGCCAGAACTGCTTTTGCAGCTTATCTCCTTTGAAGTTCCTTGACCATTTTGCATATATGTGCCTCGCGCACATTCTATGCTCAGCATGTGGTATCAACTCAGCCAATGTAGGAATAAGTCCCTACAAAAATTCAAACCAATAAATACAAGTCAGGAAAAATATGTAAGTGATTAATATTAAAAGGGAGTGAATTAATTGACAACGAAATTACCTTCTGTTGGTCGCTCATGAATGCCCATCCTCCTCAATCGGTTATCTCAAGGTCAACCATTAAATTTTTGAGGAATCATGACCAAATATCCTTGTTCTCTATCTTCACCACCGCCCAAGCTATCAGAAACATTTGATTATTGGCATCTCTCCCCACAGCAGCCTACAACTCCCCCTTGCATAAACCCTTTAGAAAGCATCCATCAAATCCAATAACTCTTCTACAACCAGCCAAGAAGCCCCGTTTGCATGCATCAAAACAGACATAAAATCTATCAAATCTAGGCCCAAGATCATGGAGTGGCCTCTCCACAACCTCTACATATATCCTACTAGATGGGTTTTGAAACATGCATTCGCCAGCATAATCCCATACTTGCGCATATTCTTCATTATACCCACCCATCAATATTTTGATCACCCTCATCTTAGCTCTCTTACATTGATTCCTCGACACATTAACCCCTACTTGCTCCTTCACTAACTGTTGAAATTGAGGACTCTTGATCTCGGACATTGCTTTGATAGTATTGAAAAAATGCTTCGATAACCACACACTTGTTACCCTTTTATTGTTAAAGATAATTGGACAAGTATGCTCCTCTTGGAAGGACCTAATCTAGAATGACCCATTCTTACTCAGCGCGCCATAGAGCTTCCATGAACAATTAGGTTGTGAGCACTTAGCTCTCACAAATTCTTTTGTATTTCTAATGAATTGAACGCTCCTCTGTTCAACAATGGAGTTCTTCACAACAGTTTCCTTGAACTGTTAGGCATCGTCAAATCTCACGCCCACAGACAAAACAGGTTTATCATTAGTCGGATCATAGCAAGGGTACTTACTTTTTCTTAAACGAGCAGGTTCATCATCATCATTGTCAAGCTCATTCTCCGAACCAGCAACTTCATCACCGCAGTTTTCTTTATCTTCACTTCTATTACCTTCAGCTGGAACTCAATCCCTATTTACTGGCTTAGGCCTCTTTGCTGAAGTTGCAAGTTTTTTTCTCAGAAATTCCCTTTGCTTTTGTCTTGACTGTGCGAGTTCATCATTAGCTTCATCACTTGGGAAATTTACTAAAGCCAAACATTCATCTTTCGATTCACTGGATAAAGCCATTTCCCATTCTAATCCAATGAAGTCTTCATCGCCCACATCTTCACCCAAATCTTCACCCAAGATTTTAGAACATCTCCCTATTTATTCATCCCTATCAATATGACTTCTCTCCCTCTCATTTTGCCATTCATCTAACCTAAACTCATCCCCGACCTGATTACTCGCTTGAATAGGATCCCTCACTTCTCCTCCTTCAGTGGTGGTCTGCTCATCCCCATCCTTATCCTCATCCTCACCATCCTCATCCTCATCCTCATCCTCACTATAATACTCAACATATACCTTAGCTTCTTCACCGTGAAGATAATGGTAAATGATATCCTTAATACCATCATCGTCATTAAAAAATCTCAAGCCATCCTTCAATTCCTTCCCAGGAACACGGTAATGTAGTTTTTGCACTTTGCATAGTAAAAAATACACCGAATCCCTCAGAAAATCAATATATGATGGCGTCTGAACATTGACATAGATAGTACCTTCATTTCCACCAGTATATTCCCAATCTTCGGTGCCAATAACAAACTCGCCACCATAGCAAACAATCACGCCTACCTTATTCGCATCCGTGTCAATGATGTACCTAATGAAAAAAAAAGAAAAAGAGTCATTACTTTTTGGGACCACATGACAGAATCAGCAACTTCACATGCAGGTCCTTGTCGTTTTGTTGTCAAGAAACAAATGCGACTAATCTCCCAAATTCGGTGCCTTTACAGAAACAAAAGAAACCGAATTGAATAAACAAAGTGAGGTCCCCACCACCCATTTTTCAATTCAATCACATTTGGTCCCCTACAGAAGCAGTCCAATTAATCAAACAAATTCGATCCCACCACTATTTCCCTCCGAGTCAAGCCCCAATTTTCCCCTCTACGCCCTATTTTTCTATTCAGTCCCCACAATAGAAAGCGAACGAACGACGGAACCCTCAAATTTTCTATTCTGTCCCCATAAAAGTGAGATCCCCACCACTTTCCCCACTACTTTCCCCCTAAGCTGAGCCCTCAATATGCCCTCCACGCCCTAACTTGTCCGTCGGAACCCTAAATTTTTCACTAAATTGACTCATATACAGAACATGACAAACCTGAGTGAGCGAGAGTTGGGGACAGCCAGCAAATGACCGTGAACGACGGTGCAACTACAGCGGTGGCCGAGTGACGGCGGGCGAGCGAAGACGGGCGAGCGAACGACGGTGGGTGAACGACGGTGGGTGAGCGAGCTATGGCCGGTGTCGTGCGAAAACCGTATACGAACCCTATTTTACTCCCTCTTCAGCGACATCGTTTTTGGCTATAGGGCAATGTGGCGTCATTTCTCACGTGAATCCACTTGGAATGGTATAAAATGACGTCGTTTCTTACGAAGAAAGGAAAATGGCGTCGTTTTATGCCATCCACCGTGGACAATCTTAAGCCACGTCAACTTTTTTTTTTAAAAAAAAAAATATATAAAAGCCATGTAATCATTTTGGCCGGAATCTCTCGCCGGTGGCACCAAAGTGATCGTTTTTTCTCCGATTTGGTACTTAAGTGATCCGACGGAAACTTTTGGCACCAGAGTGAGCGCCGTACACAACTTATGGCACTGATAGTGTACTTCTCCCTGGTTTGCACTGTGATGCTAATTGTCATGTAATGGTTGCTGGCTCAAGAATCATCACCAATGATGGGGATGATAATTTTTGTGCATTAACTATATTTTTGTCCGTATGAATTGACCATAACTTGAGTGTAACTTTGCCATAGATCCTATGTGAGTGACTTCTAGTTTGAATCTAGTATATTTTACTAATTTGAGCAACTGTTCGCCCAACTTAGGTAGCCTCAATTGGATTTGACGATTTCCTTCAAGCAGATGACAAGCCTCCTGCTCCACCTGTAGTTGAGAGCATTCATGTTCCGAGTATAGAGCCCACACATGAGGCACAACTGCAAGAGAGTTTAACACCGTGGTCGCTAGAAGTTTCGACATCGGTGCAACAGGCTTCGCCTTGGAGAACTGGTGGTTGGAGAAACTGCCCCTGGAGAATAATTTTCCCCCTGTAGGTGTAGATACGGGCATATATTGTTTCTTTAGATCAATCCATTTATGGGTAATCGAGAATATCAAGTATCTGAAATGGTTCTATTCATGCATTTGCAAGTTTGACTTGAATTTTGGTTAATAGGGTCCCTTCGTGTATGATTGCAAGTCAAATATCTTAGCCATGTACTACAAAAACTATTGCAGATGGTACCTTATTTGAGGGGGAAAAAAAAGCTCAAGCTCCTGCCGCGACTCTATCAACTTCATGTTCTAAACTCAATGAAACCCAAGTAATTTTTTTTTCTCCTTTTCCCCTTTTCTTTCGGTGCAAAACACAAGCTCAATTTGCGAGGCATACCTGTTTGCTTCTAACTTAAAAACAAAATCCAATGACCAAAATATCCAACCATGGAAAAAAAGAACACCAGGAGATTCAAAGTCCTTTATGCAAGAACAAACATAAGCAGAAACAACATTGCAACTCTAGTAGAAATGTTGTGATATATTTAATTGACTTTGTTCTAGCTGTAACATATCTCTATTCACCCCTCTAGATAAGCCCGATAAATGAATATTATTTGTCAATGTAAAATGAATCACCCTAGAATATTCTCTAAGCTGCCATTAATATAACCTAAATTATAGAATTTACAAATAGATGGAAGTGGCAACTTTGTTACATTAAATGGTTCATTATTTCAATCTAAACACTTCTAAATCCTTTACTCTAACAATTGGCTTGATGCCAGTGATATATATGAGGCCTTCATCTGATGTTAGCAACAACTCTTCCCCATTAGCAATTCAATAACAACCATTATGTTCACTTTCTGCACCTCAACAAATTTGGACCTCTTCACAGTTGACCCATAGGGGCAAATAGGAGGAGCGCGTTTACGACAACACCTAAATCCCATAAGTTTATGCATCTTCTCAGCATCAAGTCGAAAAGCATCTCCATGGTACCATTCTGTATCAAAGGAGTAGACATCAAAGTTATTTATGACATTCATAAAAAAATGAGACTTAATGCACATTAACTTCACAACTTTCATGGGCAGAATAATTTCATAAAGAATCAAGAGCCACTTCCCCACAAACATGACACTTCACCTTAGCACGCTGCACTTTTACACTTCCATTAGGATGGACAAGTCTTGTTTTTCCAACATTTATCACCCATTCTTCATATGCCCCTGTAGACAACAGAAGACAAATTACCCAATAGGCGTGAAAGTATCAATAGAGTCCAAGACTCCAAGTCATGACATATCACCTATGGCCATGATCAAATTCATTCCAAGCCATAAGATTCTAAAGACCTAGCAAATTCACAAGTTCGTTAAGCCTAGAAAATTTCAACTGACTTCAGTTCCTGTGAGGTAGATGACTTCTAGACAAACCATCGAGCACATGGTGACCATAATTTAATATCTCCAATAGCAAAGAGTTCAACACTCTGTTGACTTCGACCCACAGATCCTTCGAGCCTAAAATTTTCGAGGGAAACCATGTCTCCGAGCGATCGAGTGTGAGTATGTGCGAGAGTGACAGTTTCCATGTGAGAGAATGAGGGAGCAAGTCAGCTCGTGAGATCTTCCAACGGATTGAAGACTGCCGCGCACTTGTTCGTTGAAGAAAGGAAACCGTAGACAGAAGAAGGAGGAGGAGGAGAAGAAGAATACCTTTAGATGCTCTGTCCTTCAACCTTAAGCAAGCATAAATCCTTTGAGGCCAAAATTTCCAACGGGAAGGACGTCTTCGAGCGATCAAACGTGTGTATGTACAAGAGCAAGCGTCTCCGTGTGAGAGAATGAGCGAGCCAGCTAGTTCGCGAGATCTTCCAATAGATTGAAGACTCTCGCACGCAAACTCACCTATGAAATAAAACCCTAGAAAGAATTCTCCCCAAACTCATGAGTCGTGCGTTCAGAGAAGAAGAGAAAGCCCAGAACAATTTTGCCGTGTTTGATATCTGACGTGGAAATGCTAGGTCGGATGATGTGGAAGGAGAGTTAATGGCAGACTAGATTTAGGACACGAGTGAAAGTTGGTGCTTTTTTTTTAGACAAAATAAAGTTCGGGCCAGATTTGTCCCAACACCTAAAGTTCGTGCTTTTTTATGGAATTGGCCCGTCATTAATAAGGGCTCGTGTATCGCTCTCTAATTGGTCCACATATGTACCGTCTTTTTCTAAAATATTTAAAGATATTTTGGCCGCCATCATGACTTTTGATTATTCAAAAAACAACTCACCCTTTCATTTATTGAGGGGTTTATAGAAATTTCTTTATTTTTTGTCTTTTTCTTCATTAATAAGTCGGTTTAGAGAATTCTATCATCCAAGTTAGTTCTGGGGCCGGAGAAGGGATCATTAGGTACACTTCAAAAAATTGAATCATGTACACCCGAGGTTTGGTCCTTACGTCCTATATTCGCCCAAACCATTCATTTAGACGATCGGTCGATCAATAAGGTCGGTTGTCCTTTGATCGGTTCGAGACCAATCCTAAGACTGCCCATGGCCTAGCACTAAGTCAAGGCACTCCTGGACCTTAGAATTAGTGATGGAATAGCCGGGTCTATCCCTGGGCTCATTCCGATCGGCACTCGATCTATAGGTAGGGTTCATGGTCGGTGTATTACCAATCCATGATCGAACATCACCAATTCAAGATTCCGTTCCAATCACTAGGAATTACATAGAGAATGATGCATTTTTGGTTGAAAGACGGTCACATTTGATTAATTCGGATCGTTTGTGTATCGGTGCATAATCGGGTGGAATCACCCGCGACCAGAAACTGCGACCGGTCGGATCGACCCATGACCATCCACCGATTCAAAATCATCCCGTGACCAATTCTCGCGATCAAAAAGTCATCTTATGAGCTGGTAATCCTATCCCATTAATATGGTCGGTAGAAAATTCGAGGCCAACACCTCAACCGATTCGTGACCGGTTGGTCAGTTGACCGATCGGACCATGACCGATCCGTGATTTCTTGCCGATCGAACTGGTCGATACATGACCAATAACCCATGATTGATCTATTCAAGATCTTATGGCCGATCTTTACGAGGTCGGAATTGAGGATGTTACAAGTTCGTCCCTGTTCCGATAGACGAACCACTTGCATGACACTGGAGGAAGTGCAAGTAGCTCGTTCAGACGTGGATCAGGAATTGCCTCACCCCATAAGTTTTTACCGTACTTCCCCCAACCAAAGACATGCATAAATTTTGGAAGAATATACAGGAGATGTATGGAAAGCTTGATAGGGCTAAGATTTTTTTTCAATAATCCAAGCCCTATCAAAGCTAAAATAAGGAAATATGTCAATCTTTGCAATTTTTAACAGGTTATCTACTTTATGGAATGAATTAGAAGAAGCCGAAGAAAAGTTGCAAGGACTAGAAGAACTCAATAGCGAGTGATTAGGGAAAGGGAGAAGGTAAAGTGTTTTTTGTTGATCTTAAATGAGAGTTACTTGCTTTTTCACAGCCAGATTCTTGCTATGGAGCCGATTCTATCCCTTGGCTGGATCTACGAGCTTGCGGTGCAAGAGGAGTTGCAACGGCTAGCTTCGTTGGAATACATTAAGGTCGGCGATTAGGTGGTCCTTGCGGCCAAGGTGACGTCGAACCAATGGCTGCTCTTGGCAAAGTCCAGCCATGGAAGTTTCAATGGCTCGGGGAGAAGCAGTTCATGTGACCTAGGGTTTTTAGAGAAAGAAGATGAAATATTCTCATCTTTTCAAACGGACTGTCAAGATGGAGTTGTGCCATCTGATGGCCTAGGACGCACACAACCATCTTTAAGGATGAACGGCTCTGATTTGACCGCACGATTGGACGGTGCATATTATCTCGTGAGATTTGACGGTGCAAGTTTTACCTTGCAGCTCATGCCACATCAGCTCCAATATGGAAAGGATCAAATGGGCAAAATTCCGACTAATCATAAAATCCCAACAAAGGAAAAGGTAAATTTTGTGATTATTACCATACTCAAGAAAATTGTTGGAAATTGTATGGAAAACTAGTGGAAAAAGAAAATAAAAAGAGAGATCTCTCTATTGTAGCAAACGCCAAGACTAATAAGCTTGTTAGCAAGGATCAATTTCAACAAATAATGAGAACTTTAATTCAGTTGGGAATGTAGGACAAAATGACTACTTTGCAGGTACTTCTCAATGCTTGAGCTTTATTTCAAGTAAAACATAGACTATTACTTCAGATGCTAGTGATCACATAGTCTACGATGAATGTTTCTTTACTAGAATCCATAAATCATGTTTACTTACATCCGTGTGTCTTCCCAATGGAAATGACACATTTATTACCAAAATTGGGGACGTTAAGCTTAATCCCTCCATTGATCTAAAAAATATCTACTCATTCCCAAATTCCAGTTTGACCTCATCTCTCTATCTAAGCTTTATAAAGACAACTCCTGTCGGGTCTCTTTCGATTCTAATATCTGTTTTTTTCAAGTTCTTTTAATTGGAAAACTAATAGGCTTGGGTAGCATTCATGAGAGACTCTATTCTTGGGCTACTCTTCCCAAAAGTTTAATGTTTTACATTTTCCCTTGAATAAGGGCACTCCAAGTAATGCCAGTGTTAATAAGAATATTTTTCTATCCCATTGGGGTTTAGGCTATAGCGTCTCTTTTCCTCCTCCAAAGTGTCCTATTTGTCTTTTGGCTAAACAATCATGGTTGCTTTTTCCACAAAGCACTTCTCGTGCCAACACAGCCTTTTTCCTTTTGCATATGAACATCTAGGGACCATACTATACTCCACACCGTGCTGGATCTTTTTTTTTCTCACAATTGTAGATGATCATACACGAGGAACTTGGGTTGTTTGATGCAATCCAAAGGGCAAGTCCTTTCCCATCTTAAAGTATTCCTCACTCTCGTTAAAAAACAGTTCCATAACTTTGTACAATGAATTTGATCTAACAATGCTCGAGAATTTTTTAATCATGAATGTTCTGCACTATTCACTACAAATGGCATTCTTCATGAGAATTCTTGCACATACACCCCTTAGTAAAATGTTCTCGTTGTAAGAAAACATCGTTACCTCTTAGAAGTTGCTCGTGCCCTTAAATACCAAGCTTCTATTCCTAATATGTTTTGGGAGACTATATGGTCATGGCAACATACTTGATAAATCGGATGCCATCTCGGGTTCTCAACGGAAGAACTCCATTTGAATTGCTTTTTGGGAAAAGTCTAGAAATTCAACATCTTCGTGTATTCAGCTGTTTGTGTTATGCATCCACCATGGGTTCTCGGGACAAATTAAGACCTCGTGTCAGTAAATGTGTATTCATGAGATACCCTACTCTTCATAAGGGATATTTAGTATATAATCTTTCTATCGATCGGTTTTTTGTCAGCAGAGATGTTATTTTCCATGATGATGTTTTTCCTTTTTCGGGAAGAGTTATCTTCTCGTCAACAGAATAGTACAACTACTGCACATCACCCATTTTTGACTGAAGAAGATATTTCGACCCCTCCATCGATGATGATCCCTCATATATCATCTCCCACAGCATCTTTAGCTCCTATATGAGGCAATCTCACTACCATAAGTGCACGATACGGCTTCGAGTATTTCACAGGAAATGACATCGTCTTCTCCATCCTGTGACAATAATACTCCTTGATCCTCAACATCTTCGGATGATATCCACTCTAAATCGCATGGGACTTGTGACATCCCAAAATTTGGCCCCATCTAGAATATATGGAATGGTTGCTTCGTCAATGCACCTATGGTCATTTTACTTTGAACTGGCTACTCACGAGTTAACTAATCTATTAGGTGAGGCCGTTAAGGGATATAAACACGACAGACTAGAGAATTCGATTGGAAAATCGACTGCTCGACCATAATAATTGGCAAGGGTCAATACAACACTGTTATAATCGAATTGCGATCGGATATAAGTTGATTCGATGGAATTACGTAGTCGAATTGCGGGTGGTTTTGCATGATTGCGAAATTCATGTCAAACGGCAATAACTCGATTTTCTATTGATATTATACTCGGGACATGTAATTGAAACCTCGCGATTTTTATGACAATCGAGAGTTGTCTACGAGTCGGAGATGTACAAATGTGGATCGAAAATTATCGACCATGGGTCAAACACGCTAAAATCCCTAAAAGCTACCTGATAGGTTAGGTCGTACTAAAATCGCGTTTGGTTGATTTTAACCACGAAATTGAATTTGGTTTTGGGAATCGGACGTTCGAGTATGTCACAATTCATTTTTAGGACGTCGTCTCATCTTTCAGAGAATTTTCGTCGAGTCTGGAATTTTGTGGAAAAATCAATTTTGGACAAAAAGAAAATGAAAGTGAAATTCGGATGGGCTGCTTAAATGAAATATTTGGCTGCCCAAATGCTTTGTTTGTGAGGAAATGGAGGAAAAATGGCCATTGGATGGCCACTTGACTTGTTGGGCTGAAGACTTTTGAGGCTTGGTGATGAGTGCTTGATATTTTACCAAGTCCCTCATTGGTTGCAACTTTGACTTCCATTTTCCGTCTCTCTCCCATCCCTCATTCCCTCTTGCACGCACATTCATCTCCAGCTTCAGCCGCCATCTTCATCTTCAACATTTCTTCTTCTTAACTGCACCCTCAACTCATCTTCTCCATCATTTCTTCCCCAGCTGCATCCACCCACCATCCATCAACCCTAGTCCACCACCAGCACCATTGCATCCCACTAGCAACCGCTCATCCACCAGCTTCAGTCGACCAGCACGCCACCTCACCGCCATCGCAACGCAACCCTAGCGTCGCCACCACCACAACACCAGCTTGCCTCCATGTTCCAACCAGCCATCACCGCACCACCTCACGCCACTACCTCAACCCCAGCACCACCGAACAACCACCACCTCACCGCCAACAGCATTGCCAGCCACCCGTCTCGCGTCCAGCACCACCACAGCCGAGACTGACCAGCTCCACAGAACCGAATCCCCTCCTTGGCCGAGAGCCTTGTAAGGCTGATTTCAACCACCGTTGGAGAAACGGTAGTCTCAGGTTTTCGCCGCCGTCGCGTTGCCATCGCCGTGAACCCACTGCTGTCCTAATCCGATGAGTTAACTCCCTAATCCTTGATTAGATTGTTAATTGTGCTTAGGGGGTTAGATTAGCCTTAATGAGAATTAGTTAGCTAATCCTAGGTTAGTGTAACTAGCTTGGTTAGTGTAATTAGATTGGTTAGGTTGGTTAGTTTAGTTAGGTTAGTCTACCTTAGTTAGGTTAGTTTACTTAGGTTAGATTAGTTAACCATAATTCGGTTAGTTAAAGTTAGGTTAATTAAGTTGGATTAGTTTAATTAATCACAATTTACTTAATTAATTGTGATTTACTTAATTAATCAAGATTTATAAAATTAATTGTGATTAGCGTAATTAGTGACGAATTAGCCGTTTCGTGA
Source organism: Eucalyptus curtisii (assembly GCA_017140595.1). Taxonomy (NCBI): domain Eukaryota; kingdom Viridiplantae; phylum Streptophyta; class Magnoliopsida; order Myrtales; family Myrtaceae; genus Eucalyptus; species Eucalyptus curtisii. The sequence goes on from CM029504.1 coordinate 14,648,489, forward strand.
AATTTTATGCTGTTTCTCATGGATGAATTTATACATGAATTTGATTGCTTATATGGGCTATGATGTGCAATTGAGTGCTTGATGATAGTTAGTGATTATTATTGCAAAACTCGATTTTGTGGGCATTTAAATAGAAAATTGCTAGGTGTCGATTTTGGACGCCAATTTTTATGTATTATATAAAATCGTGGAGTTTTGAAATGGGAGTATACCACGTTTAATGGTTCGATTTAAATACGTGACCACACATGATTATTTTACTGAAATTTTTAATATGAAAAAAAGTGGCCAAGTTCATTATTTAAAACGAGGTATTTGAATGCAAAGCATGGTGTTCTTGGCCAAGTATGTGCTTGTATGGTCACTATCAGAACCCGTCACCCGACGAGAGTTGGGGAGGCGATGCCTGATTAAGTTCAGATGCCCCACCTCAACGGATGCCGGTCGCAGTGGAGGCCAGGCCAATGCTCCTTTATGGAATGCCATCTAGGCGTGTAGTGCTAGACGTTGCTGTGCCTAACGGAGTGGGACGATGCCCGGTTATGCCGGATGACCGCTGACTATTGAGTTGGCCATGGCCGATGAGTTATAATAATCGGAACACGCCTGAATCGTTGTGATAGTTGCGCCTGATTATGGGGCAAAATTGTGTGGCATGGTATGAGACGTGTCATAATGGTTTTACCTTATAATCGGGACCCATGTGAATGTTTGAAGGATGATATCATGTGTTCCGGTTATTAATTATGCTTGTTGCATTGATAATAACATATGTTATGAGCTAATATGCAGGGACGTACCAAGGCGAGGTGAGTTCTATATGGCGCATGTTTAGGACCACATTCGAGGCGAATTTGCGTCCTAAACGGGGTTTGGGGTTTTGACTCAATGAGATTTATCTCACCCTGTCGTGGTTAAATTTTTTCAAGTCCTTAGTATGGAGATACGTCCCGTTCGTTTTGGGGTTCCGTGGGAAATGGACTACGAGTCCTCCTTCTTCCCTATTCTCGGGACCACGCAGACTCGCAAGTTAGTGGTGACCACGATTTGGGTCGATGAGGGCCTCCCTCACTTGGTACATCATCGCTTCAAAGCATGGTTCATTAACGAACGTAACGGGGCTCGGGAGGGTACCCTACAGGGTTTTGACGAACCGCCTGTCGAGACAGAGGATGGGGAGATAGGTCACCCCATGGACATCGACATCCCAAATGGTGTCATGGAGAATTTGGAGCCCGAGGCAGTGTCATGACCCGACTCCGAGCACATGCACATCCCTCCATGGTCGGTATAAAATTTTTGCAACATCCTAGAACCCGTTGCTGACCCATTTGCTTATCAAGCATGCGGAAGCGAAATCATATTCTCCTAACAAAACAAATATGAGATAGCTAACATAGGATTATATTTTTACAAACCATACGTGTATTACAAACCGCACTTACTCTTACTATAGCATTCAAATACAGAAGAGTCTAACAAAACATGGATTGTTTCAAAATGAAAAGCTCTTAGGCTAGCTACGCTCTGAGCTCTTCGCCCATGGGGTCAGGTCTCTATGTACAACCCTGCCAGACTCTTCAATAGACTAGGGTGAGTAGTCACCCACTATCCAGACCTGACGGCAGACCCGTCACTATCCAGCAGAAGCTACCAAGGCATCCGTACTCCACTGCCTGTAGACCTCTGCCTCTTGCCTATCCACCCTCCAACTAGGCTTGAAAATGTTAGCCCACTAAGGGGTGAGATCACATCTCAGCAAGTCAATCCCCTAAATCCAGATTAGGAGAAGGGTACACTCAACATGCAATATAATCGCCTTTCTCACACTTTCTTAATACTAGTACTTCCCTGCATGTCAGTGTCAATCAAATCATGCATAAGATATCGAGATCATATATCGTCAGAATACTTTTAACATGTATATATGTAAGGACATAAATGTCAACATAATTACACGGGCCCCCAATTACCAGACTAAACCGTTATGGCACGTCTCATACCGCACCACACAGTTCCGTCTTTTAATTAGGTCCCTCACTTTCACCCATTCATGTGTCACAAATGATTTCAATGCACAGATAACAGTCTTCCGGCATAACCGGGCATCGCCTCGCACCGTCGAGCGCGGCAACGTCTACATCTAGACGGCATTCCGATTAAGAGCATCGGTCCAACATCCACTGCGATCGGCATCCGTTGACTTGGGGCATTCAAGAAGGAGCATCGCCCAGCCCCAAAGGCTCGTGGCGGAACCTCATGTCGTGAATGCATATAATCAATGTTACACTTCAATAATCACTTACACATAGCATTCACAGTATCAATTGGGCAATTTTACAGCAAGAATACTTCAAAACCAGCATACACTCTTACTAACCCAAATTGACAGCAAACTGTCCAATTATGCTCTCCCGAATTCGAACTAAGAAACCCGCTCATATGAGCTCGAAAAATTCTTAAATTTGGACACGTGCTAGAAAACACATTAAGAAACATTTTTCATGAGACACCGAAATCCAGATCCCTCTGTATTCGGCCAGAAATTCTTTCTATCCAGCACAAAAATCGGGTCCAGTTCCAGAGAGCCTAACTCAGCGAAATCAGTTCGGTTTCGGGTCTAAATCTTGTCCGTTTGATTTGAAATTCGGATATGTTAAACTAGAAGTTGTAGAGAACAACTTTCATGAAGAAACCGATTGGAAATTAGACCTCTAAAGGTCGGTAACAGCCCTTGGAATCATAACAGGTCGCGGTTCACAGTACTGTCCAAATTTCTGCTTAAAGGATGACGTAGTTAAAATCGTCATCTTTTTAATTTCAAAAAATTCTGGGAAAAATATATGTTATTATTCAAGATGTCTAAAACATTTCTTCAGAAGAAATTTTCTTCAAAATCTCAGCACACAGTCGTATAAAAAATTAACAAAACGCGCACGTCCAGGAAATTGTTTCAAGAACCAGCCTCTGTTCTTGGCCGAATCTTCATCCGCGGTGTTCCTCTTGCCCTCTAAACCATAACTAAGCTTTTCTATGGCTATTCTAACATTCCTAACCAACATCCATCCATGTATAACATCATCTACCTCTTTCATATACAAATGAACTCCTAAACAAGGGTACTCAGCCCCTAATCCGAATTTAGAAGACAACTTACAAGTTTGGAACTAACGGCGGTCCTCACTTGTGGCGGGATGGCAGCACAATGACAAACCTCGAGCTCTTTGATGGTGAGTTGAAGCCGGAACAGCAGCTGGAGTTGCCGTTGGGCGACCACAACAGCAGCACAGAGAGTCACGAATTTTTTTTTTTGTAGAGAGAGGAAAACATGAAGCTTGGCTGGATGGACGTTCCTCTTAGTCGCTGGTTTGTCGTCCAAGAGGGAGCAGAAACGGGAGTTACACATTCAAGGAAGGAGAAAGCAACAGCTTATACGTTGAAAGAGACAAGGGAAAAAGAAAAGAAATCAAAAAGGAAAGAAGGAGGCTTCCGCACGGCAGCAGGGGAGAGAAACACGCACAAAAGAAAAGAGACAAAGGAAAGACAGGACAAGCTTTTTCTTCCTTCGGTTAAGAGAAAAAGAAAGGAAAGGGAAAGAAAGAGAAAGGGGGAGAGAGAGAGAAATAGATAGTCAAGCGGGGCCAAGAGATGGGAATTTCACAGAAGGGGGAAAGAAGAAGAGGTCGGACGTAGGGGGAAAAGGAATGGAGAAAAAGAACCAAATGAGGCCCCACTTCCATTCTTTTTTTCCACAAGAAGGTGGTACTTTTTCCATGGGGAGTTTCCCTACAATTTACCTATTCTTACCTTGTTCCAAGAGATGGTGAAATGCTTCGTAGAAGTGGGCAGCCGAATTGCTAATCCCCTTAACTTTTCTTTTTCACTTTGTCTATTTCACCACCTTAATTAATAAGGACAATTTCCCATTTAAGTCCTTATAATCCTTTTTCTAAATATTCCACTTTAAAGGCCCAAAAATCATTTAAAATGTGGCATTTCCCTTATTTATTTTTTTTAATTTGCCGCATTTGTATTTTTCACGAACAATTCCCGTCGTCCATAAACTTTGAAAAGGTGTAACAACATTTCTCGGGATTAATTGTGACACGAGAAAATTCTCATTTTCTGAAATCGGCATCATTTCCTCGGTTAACTTCAGTCAAATGTGACTTTAACGCAACCTAAACTATCGGGTAGTTTTTGGGAATTTTCGGTGCAACGGACTCGTGGTAGATTATTATCGAACCACATGCATCTTCGACTCATTGGCGACTCTCGATTGTCGTGAAAATCTCTAGGTTTCAATTACAAGCACAGGGTACCAAAACAACACAAAAATCGGTTTAGTGCCGATCGATGAGAATTTTGTAATTAGATGGAATCACCCATGCCTAATTATATATCTCTATTGAATCGACCTATTTTCGGTCTCTGATAGATTTTCGACTGTGCCGGAATGATCCTTGTAGACTAACACGGTCGAGCAGTCGATTTCTAGTCGAATTCTCAAGCATGTTGCATTAAAATCCCTTAATGACTTCCCCAACTAGTCTAGTTATCTCACGAGTGATCAGCTCAGAGAATAGCATTATAGGCACGTCGATGAAAAGCCCGATTTATTCAATTGAAAACAGAAGTAGAAAATCAGACTGTCACAGGCAGAGGGGCCGGGGTGTAGGTTGTCTGGTAGTTTCTTTTTGGGATAGACTTATGTATATAAACTTGTAGGGCTAATTTGGTATGTTTATAAAGTGTGGTTGGTGAAAAGAGCGTTAACATGTTTTTACTATCCCTGTGTTTGTTGGTTGGCTGGGTGTTTATTTCATTCGCTTCCGCATGTGCTTAATTGAAAAATAAAAAGAATGGGTTGGCGACGCCTCCTTGGACGTCGCATTTTTAATCGACCGCCGAGGGATGTGTGCGTACCCGGGGTTCAAGGCGTGACAAGACTACTCCATCTGCCACACCAATTGCTCCTCGACGCTTCAATTGTAATACATGACTGCCCACATAGACAGTAGATTACATTTGCCCTATGGTAAAGTCGCTTGGTACACAATATCTTGTATCATCCTAGGTCAGCTTTGCTCATATTTCACCTGAACATATATGTTGCACTAGTAGAATATCTGAAGGACATGAACCATCTTCATTGAAGAAGCTATCCACTATCCTCATTAACAACAAGCTATGGCGGATGAGTTACAAGCCCTAATGAAAACAAGACTTGGGAAATTGTTCCTATACCCACTCATCAGAACACTATTGGGTGCAAATGGGTGTACAAGATCAAGTACAGGGCAGATGGCTCCATTAAGCGTAAAAAGCAAGACTAGTGACGAAAGGGTTTACTCAACATGAAGGTTTTGACTATACCAAAACATTTTCCCCAGTAGTAAAAGAAGTCACGATTCGGTCTTTTCTTTTTATCGCTGCTCTTTGTGATTGGCCCCCTTCATTAGATGGATGTTTATAATGCATTTCTTCATAGCAATCTCGAAGAGGAGATATATATGGACCTTTCCCCGGGTCTACGTGGACAAAGTGAGAATAGAGCATGTTGTCTCCATAAGTCCCTATACGGACTCAAACAGGCTTTTTGTCAATGGTATGCCGAATTTACCAGTTACTCACAGTCAATAAATCCAATAATCCAGACATTACTATGCCTTATTTACATGGAGTCAAGGTACATCATTGATTTACTTGCTTATATATGTTGATGATATGTTTATTATGGGGAATGATGAAAAGGCCATTGAGAAGTTTAAGGAGTATTTACACTCTACCTTCCACATTAAGGATTTTGGACCTCCCAAATATTTCATCAGGATAGAGATTGCGCGATCAGATAAGGGAATTATCTCAGCCAAAAGAAAATATAAAATATAAAAATAATTAAAAAATTGAAAAAAATAAAAGAAAAATATATTAAAAAATCGGCACGTTAGTATTGGTTGGAAGGTCAGCACATCAGCGTCGGCTGATCAAATTTAGTCGGATGGATTGAATTGGTACAACTGTGAAATGTTTATGATTGAATTTGAAAATTTGTAATAGATTTAGGACTATTTTGGTAATTTTTTTCCTATAATAACCTAACTAAATTATTTTGAAAAGAAAGTGACTAAATTGAAAAATAGTGCAAAAGTTTTCACGAAAATACTTTAGCCGAACATAAATCTTCTACTGGGCTGGCTTTCGGTTTTGCACCGACCAAAGCCCGGTAGTCCTGAAGATATGTTGGGTTCAAGGCAATTCCTCTCACGGGCCAAATTCAAGTTCTTGGTTTATCAAATGGAGAAATAATATGTTCATCCCCAATTGCTGGGATTACAAAATGGAAGTTCTAGATTTCTTGACTAATGCTGCCACAAGCCAAAGATGGTTTCAGAACATATACACGAATCAAAATACTATAACCTAACTTGTGGAGGAACTATGCAAAGAACACTTCACAGTCTCACCATTTATAAATCAATGGATGGACATCCTCTTGTAATGAAATTGCATCAACATTCATCCTAATTTCAAATGATGTAGAAGTTGCACGAAAGCAATTCAAGGTCGATCGTTTCCTCCCATCTAGGTTCAAGCATCTTCTCGCTAGACTAGCTAAAACGACAACATCTTCTTCTCTACTCTGTTTCAGAACGTGAGCATCAACGATGTCAAAGGTTTTGCTTCAATGGGTCTATTGAATTTGCCACGAGACCTCTTCCGTGTTGTGCTCTCAGTGAAGAAACTGGATTTTGGTCTTGTTCAGAGCTCAACAAGGACCGCAACTAAACTGTACACATGGCTTTTCTCAGTAATTTGACTTGATTGGAACTGCTCAGGATCCAGGTAGCCAAAGTTTCCTTAAACTTGTGTAGTCAAATGAGTTCGATCCATCCCAAGTGGCTTTGACGCCCTGAAATCGGCTACTTTCGCTAGGTACTCTTCGTCTAAAAGAATGTTACCAGACTTGATGTCCCCATGATATATGTGTAAAGATAGTGAAGCGCACCGCAACCTCAAATGCTATTTGTAAAATAACTCCCCCCTCGTGAGCTGAAATTCTTCATCTCCGTCATTAAGAGACAGGTGCAAAGTTCCATTAGGAATGAACTGGTACACTAAAAGAGCAACTTCAATCTCCAAGCAGCGTCCTAATACCTGACCACATTTCCGTGGTTAATTTGCCAAGTATGCAAACCTCATTGATCAAGTGTTCAGTGTTTCCCTTATTTAGATGTTTTGATCACTTTACCGTGACGATTCTTCCATCGGTAAGCATTCTACCTATTGACCACCTCGCCCGAGGAATCTGTCCTCATTAAAGTGGTCTCTTTCGCATTGAACATTTGCTTTCTGATAGAACTAGTACGAGCACCTAGAGGGGGGTGAATAGGTGTAAAAACAAATTTTGCAAAATGCAGTGAAAACCTTTACTTTTAACCTGAGTCTGAATAACAACAGATTTTTGAAACTGAGTTTGAAGAGCAGCAGACTTTGAGCGAGATCAGACTTTAACAGTTAAATAGAATTACGAACAAAATAAAGGATTTTAGGGAAGAGAATAAGAACACAAGATTTATAGTGGTTCGGCTTAGATCAAGCCTACGTCCACTCTCCCACGATAACAGCCTCCTGGCTGGATTCCACTATGCAATCAACAAGAGATTACAACTTTGAGTGCAAATACTTAGTAGTAGATCACACTATCTCACTAAGTCACTCTTTTGGTATTTCTCTCAAGATCACAAACGTTTAAGCTCACGAAAGACAAGTGTATGATCGAATTCGCTCAGACTTTGGAATTATAAATTCTACGCTCCGTCTCTTACTTGCTCATCGGTCCTTCATCTCCTTAAATACTCCTCCACTTCCAAACTAGCCGTTGGACAGCATCTCGAGGATCGTCTTCCAATATACCCATTGGACAGCTCTGTATCTAGAAGATTTGGTAGCCGTTGAGTGACAAAAGTAGAATCCTAAATTGATTCCGATCGCCCATACAAACAGAATATTGGTTTCCATAAGTAAAGCTTCTTCGTATAGAAAGTTCTTGTCTTCAAGATTTAATTGTCAATCAATTGGATTGAGTCAATTAAATCAATCTTGATGTGAAATCCAAACCAGATCATTAGTCGTTATATCTTCGGGGCTTGTGTTACGTTCTGTCGAATCTGGATGTAAAGTCTGAGAGCAATAGACTTTACAATCTGAGTCTGAGTGCGATAGACTTTGCAATCTGAGTCTAAACATATTCTGCTTCTGAACAGATTTAGCTTTAAGGTCTGTACCCAGTTCGGCTTCATCATATAGTCTGTCTTCTGGTTCTTCATTCACGTTCAGTCTGGAATTTGTCAGAGTTGACAGACTTCTGATGTAGAACAGACTTTGACATTAAAATCTGGTAGTCTTCAAACTTTGACACAGAAGTCTGGAAATCTTTAGAACATACTTTGGACATGTGTTACGTTCAGTCTTCTGACCGTCTTCAGACTTCGACAATATTCTTTACATGTTCTATCATCTGCATAGTCTATTACTCAACCATCAAACACGTTAGTAGCCTTTGATTTATTTTGTCATCTTCAAAACATCATAAGGGATTTCCCTAACACTTTCCTTGACAGAGCCGTCGGGTGAAGAAAGTGTTGGCCGTTGAAATGGTATTTTAGGATCAACATAGCTAGAAACTTGAATATATTGAATGAGAAAAAAAGATTTGCATACCTGATTTGGAATCCATCGTTCTTTATTTGGAATGACGATAATTTGACGCTTAGGTTCTTCTCCTCTATCGTCTTTGGATCTGGGCTCAATGTGTCACGCCCCGATCCTCAAACGCGCGCCCATCCCTCACCTGGTCAATTAATAGTGATGTTTCAGGACGTATCGCTAACCCTTTCTTTTTAACACGCAAGCGGAAGTATATAATAAAATCCCCAGACAATAAAAAAAAATGTGATAGAAAAGTAGGGTCATATTTTTCAAACTTGAAAAATCACAACCACACTTTTATACACATCAAACCACATAGTATATAATACAATACTATTCACAGAAGTCTGACAAATCACACATCAGTCCACATCTCCGAGTTTACAAAATAGGATGGGGTCTCAATCCTCATTTGGGTTATACTCTGGATCATCCCCGGGGTCCATCTCCTCCAAGTCTTCTTCAGAATCTTCTTCAGGTTCCACCTCAGGTTCATCCTCAGGCTCGTCCTCAGGCTCCTCTTCAAGTTCATACTCCTATCCCTCCTCCTGCTCAACGATCTCTCCTTCTTTTTCGTTCCAATAAGCGCCCTCGGCTGAGTATACGGGAGTGTGAGAATCATCCTCAAGCTTAGGATCCTTGGCATCTACTACCGACCCATCCTTAGGATCTGCTATTCCCTTCCCGAAGGCTGCCTCCAAAACGTACATAGGCACATCACCTTCCAAGATGGGACCCTCTCTTCGCCCATCATGGTAGTGACGATACCACGATCGATACTCATGGGGTACCAGGTCGTCCTTACCCATGTCAACCCAGACACTGGACTTTACCAAAACATACTCTAGTCCTTCTGGGTGAGGGTGTATCAGAAAGTGGCACCCTATCTCAGTGATCTCCTCGGGAATACCAAAATGCATAGGAGGACGAGGAGGTGGAGGTGCTGCCATCTAAGGGCCTGAAATGCTATCCCACAACGGGGTGAGATGACGTCTCAGCAAGTTCTACCCTTAAGACTCGATTAGAAAGCCAATACGCCATAAGGGCTGCCTATGCACAACATGGGTCAGAGGACTTATCTTGGCCTCAGATTCTACCTACAATTCAATACAGTTCAAATAGGCACCCAATCAATCACCACAGATCGAAACATCGATCAATCGACCTAGTCGATTACATGTCAATCAAATCATTCCCCGGTCATTCCCTTCGGTACTATCTATGAATCCGATCAAAATCCAGGATTCCTCAATCAAAGTGAAATATAGATAATACTATCCTATCTCCAGATGACATATAAAGCCATCGAGCGGGTATGCATAACGTTCTATCTCTGAGACGACATATAGAGTCATCGAGTCGTCATAACATACATGTGCATAACGTTTTATCTCCAAGACGACATATAGAGTCATCGAGCCGTCATAACACACCATTGGATCATACCGTCCTATCTCCAAGATGACTTATAGAGTCACCAAGCCGATATACAAGCAATTCTTTCTCAAGATGACATGAAAGCCATCGAGCTGTTAAATCATACCATCTTATCTCTAAGATGACATATGGAGTCACCGAGCCAGTACACACGCAATTCTTTCTCAAGATGATAGGAGAGTCATCGAGCCATAATAGTATAACGTCCATTCTCTAGATGACATACGAATCATCGGACTGTTATAGTATTTTTATTTTGAAGACACAATCAATTTTACCCTTTTTATTATACTTGACAAAGGTACACGTGTGTGGGTACACGGTTGGCCTTAGCCAAAATACTATATTTTCTTTTCCACAAATCCCACCATTTTCTGTAGTCCACCAAAATGTTTTTGGCATTATCAACCGATGCCCGGTTCTTCTTCAATTAATTACCAAAATTTATTAATTTAGGAAATAAATCCTAAAATCACAAATAAATCGATTCAGCACAAATTAGCACTCAAATAATTAAACAGACTACACCACGATAATCAGCATAAAATACCGATCACCGGCTATCCCAGTCTAATTTCCGGAAAAAAAAATAATTACGAAAATTAATTATTAAATAGCAATAAATCCAACTTAGGCCCATAATGCCTAATCGGAAGCCGAAACGGACTTGGAAAAATTCCAAGACTCGTTCAATAAATACTAGAGTCTATTTACTCACTAATTACACTAACCATTTGCTTAACATGCATAGGTAAATCCCTAATTTAATTATCCTAATATAATCTATCCACCTAATTATACTTAATTAAATCTAATCAACCCGAAGCATCATTAGCCTACTAAGTAAAGATTAGTGAGTTAAACTCACTTGTTTAGCGATCCGTCCGGTTCAAAACATCTGGAACGCAACGGGGGCCGACTTTCTCCAAAGCGGGCCTAGGTCTCGAGGCCCGGAACCACCTCAAATTGGGCTTACAAGCTTGCTTGAAACCCACCAAGAAAGCTTCTATTTTGGGCTAGTTGGTGCGGCTTCGGTGGTTGAAATGGCGAGCAAAGGCTGGCAATGGCTAGGCGGAGCTCCGGCGGCTAAGGCGGGGGTGCACGATGGTCCACGGTGGCTGGACAGCTTCGGCTTGGCTCCACCAGTCATGGAACAACCACTGGGACGGCGAGAAAGGGTGTCGGACTGGGCGGTTGAGCGCGAAGCAACGCGCGTGGGCGGTGGTGGCGCGCGGGCGGTGGCGACGGTGACGGGCGGCTCACGGCGGGGAACGGCTGGCTTCCGCTAGCTTCCTTGCTTCCGCTGGACGTCGAACAGTAACTGTAGGAGGAGGGGATGAGCGGACGCAGCTTGGGGGAAAAGGGAGAGGCAAGAGGGGGCCACATGCCTTGATCTTACACCATTTTGTCCCATTTGACTCATCCTCAGCCAAGTCTGGTCCCTTGGCCCTCCTTTAGCCAATAAGGCCCTCATCTAGAAGCTTAAAAGGGTCCAAATGTGGTGGTGGATGGGGGGTCACGAAATTGCATACATTCCTCACCAATTGAACACTTATTAGTTCTCAAATCAATTCAATTTGACCTCAATAAATCCCGTTATCGAGTCAATACTCAGATTAGTATTTTTCCTCACCAATTGAACCATCTTGTATCCAAAATGTGTAACCAAAAACGAGCCCCGGCTTTTTCTGGACAAAAACGGCCATAGGACGACTTTTTCCCAAAAAGTCTCGGGTTGCAGAAAAATCTTCTGAGACTAAGTCGATACGCCTAAAATTTATTGTGACATGACAGGATCTTCAATTTTTGAAAGTGGACTCGAATTCACGGTTAAATTTCATTTGGCGCGTTTTTAACGTGACCTAAGCTACCACGTAACTTTTAGAAATTTTTAGTGCAAATGACCCGTGGTTGATTTTCTTCGAGCCACAATGAATCCACTCGACTCATTGCAATTGTCGTGAAAATCTCGAGGATTCAAATACGGACACAGGGTACCAAAACAATAAGAAAATCAGTCTAGTGTCGACCGACGAGAATTTTCTAATTTAGTGGTGTCACCCACGATTAGCCACGCATCTTAGTCGAACCAACCTATCTCTGATCTCAAATCGATTTTTAATTGTGCCGTAATGGCCTCTAAAGATGAATACGGTTGATAAGCCGATTCCTGGTTGAATTCTCAAGTCTATTGCCTTAAAATTCCTTAATGGCTTCCCCAGATAGTCTAGTTATTTCAAGAGTGATCAGTTCTGAGAACAGTCCTATAGGCGTGTCAATGAAATGCCCGATTTATTCAGTAGAAAACAGGATCGAAAATCTGGGATGTCACACAATGAGACTGCCCCTCGGGGTTTTTCTTATGTGAGGTGAAAGTGTGTTCGTGGAGATAAGAGGGTTAGAGGAGGAATCATAGCGTTATTTTTAGAGTTTTCAGTCAAGCTTTCTCATCATGAGCTCAGCCCAACTCGGCTCACATAAGTCAAGCCTATATTCCACTATTATAAAACCTTATGTCTTACCTTATTAGACTAACCCCATAAAATGGTAAATTAAAATCTCAATTAATATAACTCACATCGGAAAAATTCTTACATTCTCTCACTTGTGCTATATTAATTGAGACTATACTGTATGTATGCATCTTTATATTGGTCTAGAGACAATTCTTAATAGTCGATCCTATCCTATAAAGTATCAAATATCGAATTATGACGGTAACTACATATACGCACACAGAGCCTCTATGGTTACGAGTGTTTTCAACTTTATTGATATAGATTCAATATAGTTGTGTAGCAAATGGATAACACCTATAAAGAGTAATACATTATGTGTCATCTCCTTTGTTAGTCACTATTTTCTTATCTTAAGTGTCATAAGAAACCGAATGCGCCACTAGAGAATATCTTTATTATTCTAGTGAACCCACATATGTCTGATCTTTATGATTAACATCTCTTTATGCGTAATCAAGACATATGTTCAAGGCTGATAACTGATGCCCCTAGTCTTCACCTAAGGTTTACACGATATCTTGAGATTTTCATTACATGTGATCAACTTGATATGATGACAACACATTCATGAACACTTTATTGAATGTGAAAGAGTTTATACATGTCAAAATGTTACTGAATGTAAAAAAACATAGATGTAAGCTTTATTAGAGTAAAATCAAAATAGTTCCAACTAAACAACAGCATCCAATAATGCTCCTCAGCCCATGTTTATGACATGTCATTTAAATACACAAGGGCGAAGGTCTATAGTTAGGGAATCTACAGCCATATCGTCTATGGAAATATGCTCTACTATAATGTCGCCATTTTGTGCCATTTCTTTATGGTAAAAAACTTGGCTGTCTTATGTTTAGACCCCTCGAGACCTCTATTATTGTTGATAAACAACATTGAAGAGTTATTGTCTCAATACAACCTTATGGGCTTATTCATAAAATCAAATAATGAGGTTTTAGAGCTTATATTCCAAGTAACAGCTAAAGACCATGCTATAAACTCTATTTATATGATAGAAGATGAAATAGATTTTTGTTTTTCGCTTTGCCATGATATTGCATCTTCTATTAATATAAAGATATATTCTATTGTCGACTTCTTGTCATCCTAACGGCTAGCAAAGTCTACATTCGAATACCCTACTATCTCTAGATCCTGAACATGTTTGTCAACATATAGTTTTCTTGTCCTTTTAAGTGCCTCAAAACTTTTTGGCACCAATCCATTGATCGTGTCCTAGACCTGACTAATATATGTCGAGAAATCTTGTCGTAAAAGCAACATCCGGCCTTATACAAATTTGAGCATACATGATATTTCCAAGTACACTATTATAAGGTATATCCTTCATTTGGGTTTTCGAAAAATTTGAATGAGGACATTGTGAAAGATTCAATCTATCATCCTTAACGATAGAAGCAACTCCCGATTGGTTAAATCTTTTCAAAATACAATCGACATATGCAATCTAAGATGAATCTAACATATGGCGAGAACGGTCCCTATGAATCTCAATGCCAAGGATAAAAGATACCTCACAAAAGTCTTTCAAGTCAAAATTCTTTGACAGCATTTGCTTTGTCTCATGCAATAATCCAATATTGCTACTTGCAAACAAGAAGTCGTTTACATAAAGTATGAGAAAAATAATTTTCTTTCCACTGACCTTATAGTATACATACTGATCTATTTTGTTCTCAATAAAACCAAATGAAGTGACAACACTGTGAAGTTTCAAGCACCATTGTCTACACACTTTGTTAAGGCCATAAATCTAACTTTTTTCAATTCACACATAAGCTTACGTAAATCATCTTCTGCAAACTTTCGGGTTATACAATATAGACTTTATCAAAGTATCCATTGAGAAACACAATTTTAACATCCATCTAGCGTAATTCCATATAAAAAAATGAGCTACTAATGCCATGCTTACTTCGAAAGAATCTTTATAAAAAACTAGGAAAAAGTCGATTCATAGTTTACTCATTCTCTTTGAGTGAAATCCTTGACTACTTGTGTGAGTTTAAACTTCTCAATATTTCCTTTGTACTTTCTTTTACTCTTGTACTCATTTGCAGTGGATAGGCTTGTAACCTTCAAGCAATTCAACAGGTTCCCAAACATTATCATGTTTCATAGATTGCATCTCGTCTTTCATCACATCTAACTACATATATAACTGAGGACAAGAAACAACATTTATATAAGTTACTAGATTGACCACATAGCATATATCGCAATCATGCTCTCACAGATAGACTAAATAGTTTGGTGGTATAACTAAACTTCTTTCCCTAGTAGATCTCCTAAGTGGAGCTACTATAATCACTTCATCCTGCACCTAAGAGGCTTGACAAAGTTCATCAGGAATTGTATTAATAATAGTATCCTGAACCTTAATAGGCTTAGTTTGTAGTGTAGATGACTCCACAATTGTCTGTATAGGCATAGAAAAAGACACAGTGGTTTCCATTGTACTATTATCTTCAATAGTTTGAGAGCAGCTATTCTCTGCAGTTACATCAAATTCCAGAAACTTTGCCGACTGTGATTCCACAATTCTTGTACCTCTATTGGAATCATAAAACCGATATCCCTTCGAATGGCCTGGGACGAAATAACATCAATTGGTTCTGTAGTCCAATTATATAACCTCACTTTTGTGGGACATTTCAAACCTTAAGATGGTTTAAGTTAGGTTTACATCCAGCCCACAACTCAAAAAGAGTCAATGTAACATCTTTAGTAGAAACACGATTCAATGTACATAGGGCTATTTTCAATGCTTTGTCCCACATAAAACTGGATAAATTAGTTCTACCAATCATACTCATTATCATGTCAATTATGGTGCAATTACGCCTTTCGGTCACACCAATTTGTTCAAAATTTTCGGGTATAATAAACTAAATTTCCGTCCTAGAATCTTCCAAATATTTGACAAATGGCCCTTTAAGCTATTTAGTATTGCTATACTTACCAAAATACTCACCATTGCAGTCATATTTGATAACCTTTAAGACTTATCCCAATTGTTTCTTAACTTTAGTCCGAAAGAACTTGAATCTATCAAAAGATTCAGACTTTTCTTTAATCAAATATAAAAGAAATAGTTTAAAATGACTATGTTGAAATAAAAAACTTTATATAATGTTTCCATATGGGTTTCACTAACATCAGTGCGAATGACCTCCAACAGTTCAGAACTTCGGATTACAGTTTTTTCTTTATCTTAATCATCTTATTTTTACAATAGTCTACACAAGTCTTTAGGTAACTTTTAAGAGTAGACAAAATGTTAACTTTATAAGTATTTCTACTCTTTCTCTAGACATATGATCAAGATGTTTATGCCACAATGCATAAGATTGTTCCTTAGGTAAAGGTCTATTGGAAACAATATTTTCAATTGTATAACTGACGTATATATTGTTGGAAGATTGACATAATTGATATAATTTATTTGACATATTGCAACACCTAACTTTATTTGACTTGGAAAACATAGAAATAACATCATTTTTTACTTCAAAAGAATAGTCACACACTTCCAAACATGGTACAGAAACTAAGTTGCGTCTAAAGGAAGATACTCAAAAGTGTTTCTCAATATCAGATGCAAACCAGAATCCAGAATCTAGAATTAAAATAACCTCTCCCACAAACTTGACGTTGACTTTAATATTGTTTCCCACGATGAGTTATGATTCATTTTGATTTGGCTTCTTTTGATTTATGAATCCCTTTATGGTAAACAATACAATTTGTTGCACTGCTATCTAACCACTAAGGACTAGATGTGACTTTTGATAAGAATTAAATTTATAAACGAATGCCAAAGAATCATTAACTATAAGCTTACGCTTAGACGACCAAATTTTATATTTATCACAATATTACTTATGTGTCCTTTCTTCCCACAAAAGTAGTGACACAATTTCTCTTAAAAGGTGCTATCTTGGGATAAAATTGTCAGAATGACTAGTGGTATTATGAGTTCCTTTATGAGTGTGATTTTTGGACTTCAAATCTACCATTCTTAGGACGTAATCCTTAACCTCATAGAGCCATCACACCTCATGTTAAAGAATCATTGCATTTATCCTACTTTCGGCATTAGACAAGACATAATTTCAAGCTACTAAGGCTTCCATCATCCTTTTAGTTGTACAGTTAGCTGGTAAACAATTTTCAAGTGTTCTTGAATGGAACGCTTCATGGATAATAGAGATAATAGACAAATTTGAGTGCTCTTTTCTCAAGCAGCAAAATGTGCTTTCTAATTCCATATTGCCAACTTATTCTTAACAAGAGCAATATGAACATCTACCAGCTTCATCTCAAATAGAAAATCCTCTTTTCACTATTTAAAATTTGACCTAGTAAAAACCTTAATCACAATGGAATTGTCATTTACAGAGAATGTGACTTAATAACAAGCAATGTATGCAATTGGTATCATGTGAGTACTGTGTAACTTGAGAATTATATAAATACACATCCTGAGAGCTACATACATCATCATATAAACATTTTTGTGCAGAATACATGACATGTAATTATATACTCTTGACATGACATTGATCATGAGAATATATTCTAACTTTTTGCAAATTCACCACATTTGGGTGTATGAATCACTAGGGTCAGTCACTCCTCAATCATATGTTGTACATATATCCTTTCATAAACTAATACATAGTTACCTCATTTGAGAGTATGACCACATATTAGAACATGATATATCCCATCATAATATAGGATCGATATTTCTCAAATCCAATCAAGTGTGCCACTTTGGAGATCACAATTCAATTGAATAATTGAAACTCTCTCATAATAGATATATAAATTTTATGTCTTACATTTATCTTATACATGTGATTTTAGACTTGATGACAAGGGTAATTTGTTACTAAAATCACATATCATGCTAATTATATCGCTCCATTCATTGATACATGTTAAACCTTATACATGTTATTCATGAATCAATGCTCCACACAATCTTTCTGTGATGATATACACATGAGCTCACAGCGCATTTCCGAAACCATAGAGAAACACATGAAAATTAAGTAAAAAACAAATACCCCAAAAATCCATGTATTTAGGGTTCCACATGTATTTTCATATCCTTAAAAGCATTAAACAAATAAAATAAATACATTCTAGTGTACAGAATTTTCATACGAGCATGACGGTACCAAGCACGCGCTAAACGGAGGACCCACGTGTCCTCACGCATCGCCGGAGTGCGCGGTGCGTGAGCTACATGCACTGGTGTGCTTGAACTAGTTCGGCTGTTGATTTGACCAGGTTTGACTGGTCTGACCAGTCAATGGTCTAATCAGTTAATGGTTCAATCGGCCAATGGTTCAACCGATCAACGGTCCACCCGGGTTGGGTCAACTTGACTGGAGAATGACGTCATCAACTGTCAAATGACGTCATCCGTGACTTCAGTGTAGCAAGGCTGTGGCTAAGTTGGCGGGATGACGTCGCTAATGACGTCATCCTGCCTAAGGCGGTTCATATGCCCACCCTTGCGAGCATGTGAGAGTGCCCATTGAGCGACGTCATCCTGCCTAAGGCGGTTCATATGCCCACCCTTGCGAGCATGTGAGAGTGCCCATTGATGCGCAGTGCCGCTCGCTGGAGCCGCTTGCGACGTGTGCAAGCGCGTGGGGGCACATTCGACCTCTTCTGGAGGCATGCCACCTATCAAAATCCTCGTCTTGATGAGATGAGTCCAAATACATGATCAAAATTGATTTTTACCAGACCAAAAATCACAAAAATGGCCAAAACGGTCCAAAGATAGATCAAATCCGAAATGTTCATGGGCGGCATATTTGTCCTTTGCTAGAGGTGTGCCACCCACTGAAATGCTCGGCTGGACAAAAAGAATTCGAATATGTGTTTGAAATCGTGTTTCAATAGATAAAATTTCCCAAAATAGGCCAAGTGCAATAATTTAAGTTCTAGACTATGGAAACTCTAATACCAAATGTTGGCCATCAAAACGGCATCCCAGGATCAACATAGCTAGAAACTCGAACATATTGAATGAGAAGAAAAGATTTGCGTACCTGATTTGGAATCCATAGTTATTTATGTGGAATGACGACGATTTTATGACATCCTAGATTTTCAGTCCTGTTTTCTACTAAATAAATCGGGCATTTCATTGACGCGCCTATAGGGCTGTTCTCAAAGCTGATCACTCTTGAGATAACTAGACTATTTGGGGAAACCATTAAGGAATTTTAAGGCAATAGACTTGAGAATTCGATAAGGAATCGGTTTCTCGACCGTGTTCATCTTTAGAGACCATTACGGCACAGTTAAAAATTGATTTGAGATTAGAGATAGGTTGGTTCGACTGAGATGTGTGGCTAATTGTGGGTGACACCACTAAATTGAAAGATTCTCGTCGACCGGTACTAAACTGATTTTCTTATTGTTTTGGTACCCTGTGTCCGTATTTGAATCATCGAGATTTTCATGACAACCGAGAGTCACCAATGAGTTGAGTGGGTTCATTGTGGCTCAAAGAAAATCGATCACGGGTCATTTGCACTAAAATTTTTTGA
The DNA here is from genome assembly GCA_017140595.1 of Eucalyptus curtisii. Taxonomy (NCBI): domain Eukaryota; kingdom Viridiplantae; phylum Streptophyta; class Magnoliopsida; order Myrtales; family Myrtaceae; genus Eucalyptus; species Eucalyptus curtisii. The sequence continues at coordinate 14,667,756 of CM029504.1, forward strand.
AAGTTACCTGATAGCCTAGGTCACGCTAAAATCGCGCCAAGTTGAAATTAACTGTGAATTCAAGTTCGATTTCAGAACTTGAAGATTCTGTCATGTCACAATAAATTATAGGAGTATCGACTTGGTCTCAGAAGATTTTTCTGCAACCCGAGACTTTTTGGGAAAAAGTCGTCCTAAGGCCGTTTTTGTCCAGAAAAAGGCTGGGATCGTTTTTTATCGTGCAAGTGGGATGCAAGTTGGATCAATTGGTGAGGAAAAATACCAATTTGATAATTAAGGTGTCGATTGAATTTATGAGGGTCAATTGGGATTAAATTGTGCAAGATCAAGTGTCCAATTAAGGGGAAATATTGGAAATTCGTATGCCCTCCTTCCCCTATCCATTTTGGACCAAATCAATGTTGCAAAGAGAGCCTTGGTGGCTCATTGAGAGCCAAGGAAAGTAGCTTGGCCATGGATGGTCAAATGGGACAAGCTTGTGGAAAAACAAAGCTTGGTAGGCCCCCTCCAACCTCATCTCTTCCCTCTCTCTCTCCAAGCCAACTGACCAACTCCCTTTCTCCCCCACCCTTGCCGTTTGACCACCAACAGCCAAGGAGAGACCGTCCAAAGCTGCCTTGTCGTCGCACAGCCACCGCCAGAGCCAGAGACGCCGTTCGCTGCTCGGTGGAGTCGCGCGCAAGCTCGCTCGAGCTGCACCCTCCTCCGCCACCTAATCGCCCTCACGCCATTCCAGCAGGCCGTCCGTGTGTCCAGGAGGCTATTTCGGCTAGCTTGGGCCATCGTGCACCACCGTCTCGCCACCGTTCAGCCCCGCCTAGGCCACTGCATCTCCGCTGACCTTGCTTCATCGAACCCGCCCTCTTTTCTCTCTTTTGCAGCTCAAAATAGAGTGGAAATTTGTGGGTATTCCAGCACCTTCAAAGCCTGTTTTGAGGTGGTTCCGGGCCTCGAAACCTAGGCTCGCTTTGGACAGAAGTGACCCCCGTGACGTTCCCGTCAAATTGAACCGAGCGGTTCGATTAACAAGTGAGTTTAACTCACTAATCCTTCGCTTAGTAAACTAATAATGCTTAGGGGTTGATTAGATTTAATTAAGTGCAATTAGGTGGATAGATTAGATTAGGATAATTAAATTAGGGATTTACCTATGCATGTTAGGCAAATGGTTAGTGTAATTAGCAAGTAGATAGGCTTGAGTATTTATTGAACGAGTCTCGAAATTTTTCCAGGTCCGTTTCGGCTTCCAATTAGGCATTATGGGCCTAAGTTGGATTTATTGCTATTTAATAATTAATTTTCATAATTATTTATTTATTTATTTATTTTCCGGAAATTAGACCGGGATAGCCGGTGACAGGAATTTTATGATGATTATTGTGGTGCAACCTGTTTATTTATTTGAGTGCTAAATTGTGTTGAATCGAATTATTTGTGATTTTAGGATTTATTTCCTAAATTTTAAATAATTTTGAGTAATTAATTGAGAAATAACCGGGCATCGGTTGATAATGCCAAAAATATTTTGGTGGACTACAGAAAATGGTGGGATTTATGGAAAGAAAATTATTATATTTTGGCTAAGGCTGACCGTGTACCCACACACGATATTTTATCGGGTATGATAGAAGATGAGAAAGAATGATGTATGACGTAGCTCAGTGATTAGGTATATCACCTTGGAGAATGCACATGATTCGTTGATTAAATACATCACCTCGGAGAATGCATGTGGCTCGGTGATCGAGTACATCACCTTAGAGGATGCACGTGGTTCGGTGATTAGATACATCACCTTGGAGAATGCACATGGCTCGGTGACTAAGTACGTCGCCTTTGAGCTGCACGTGGCTCGATGACTAGATATATATGATCTTAGAGATTGTACAGTATGGATTAAGATGACCGGGAAATGGTCTGATTGACATGTGATCGACTAGGTCGATTGATCGATGTTTCGATCTGTGGTGATATGATTGGGTGCCTATTCGAACTGTGCTAATTTGCAAGTGGAATCTGAAGCCAAGGTAAGTCCTTTGACCCGTGTGTGCATAGGCAGCCCTTATGGCGTATTGGTTTCCTAATCGAGTCTTAGGAGAGTAGAACTCACTAAGACGTAGTCTCACCCCGTTGTGGGATAACATTTCAGACCCCTAGATAGCAGCACCTCTACCTCCTCGTCCTCCTATGCATTTTGTTATTCCTAAAAAGATCTCAGAGATAGGATACCACTTCCATATACATAACGACCCCAAAGGACTGGAGTACGTACTGGTTAAGTCGACCGTCTGGGTTGACGTGGGTAGAGATGCCTTGAGGCCCCACGAATATCGGTCGTGGTACCGTCACTACCACGATGGGTGAAGAGAGGGTCCCATACCAGAAGGTGATGTGCCCTTGTACATACTGGAAGAAGCATTCAGTGAGGGGATGGTAGATCCTAAGGATGAATCGGTAGTGGATGCCAAGGATCCTAAACTCGAGGACGATTCTTGTACTCCCGTGTACTCAATCGAAGACACCAACTGGAGCGAAGAAGAATGAGATCGTTGAATAGGAGGAGGGATAAGAGGATGAGCCCATAGAGGAGGAGCCTGAGGATGAGCCTAAGGATGAACCCATGGATGAACCTGGGAAGAAGATCCTGAAGAGGAGGAGTCCGAAGAAGAGGAGCCAGAAGAAGACTCTGAAGAAGAGGATCCAGAGTACGACCCATATGAGAACTGAGATCCCATCCTGTTTTGCAAATCCTAAGTTGTGAACTGATGTATGATAGATCAGACTTCTGTAAATAATATTGTAATATATACTATGTGGTTTGATGTGTATAAAAGTTTGGTTATGATTTTTCAGTTGTGAAAAATATGGCCCTACTTTTCTATCCCATTGTTTTATTGTCTGGGGATTTTATTATATGTTTCCGCTTGCGTATTAAAATGAAAGGGTCGGCGATGCGTCCTAGGACGTCGCTATTAATCGACCAGGTGAGGGATGGGCGCGCGTTCGAGGATCGAGGCATGACAATCAGCGCTCAAGTTCTTCTCCTCTATCACCATCGGATCCTAGCTCGATGAGATTGCCCCTCACGGCTTTTCTTATGTGAGGTGAAAGTGTGTTTGTGGAGATAAGAGGGTTAGAGGAGGGACCTTGGCGCTATTTATAGAGTTTTCAGTTAGGCCCTCTCATCATTGATTGAGCCTAACTTGGCCCACACAAGTCAAGCCCATATTCGGCTATTAAGAAACCTTATGTCTTACCTTATTAGACCAATCATGTTTGATGCAAGCAACAGACCACCATCTCATGGAAAACATGTCTAACTAAGTTTACTCTTTTTCCTTTTTCTAATGATTCAGTGTAACCTCCCAGTAGAAACAAACGAAATTAAAAAGAAATGTATTTCCCACCAATGGAAACGAAAGAAAGCTTGTGAGTTGAATGAAAAACAGTGTTAATAGAAATGCTTGTATAAATGAAGGGTTCTCATGCCTGGTCATGACTATGAGAGCATCCGCTTAATACCATCCGCTTAATACTTTAATATTTGTGTTTTCTTAAAACTAAAAGGAGATTATATATATTTTTGAGAATTTGTGTTTCTCGACCAGATAAGTCCCCAACCACCTTTTGTTTTATTAGTCAATTGTTTCGCTACAGGCATGGTGAATGGAATTACACTTTGACAAGAGAACAAGTATGCTCAGATGACGTAACCCTGTCCTGAATTTCATGCTCTTAATGAAATATCTCAAATTTACATTTTCACATGAGAGATGACATATAAAAGGAAGAAAAAGAGAGTAAGTCTTAGCTCTTATAAGAGTTATCATGACACTTGGACGCGACACCACACATATAGCAATTGACCCCACCAAAGGACATGTTTAAATATTACAATAACTGAAGTCACTTGATTGGAAAAATAAGCTTGAGTTACTTCTTATAAATGTGTTATTAAGTCCTATTATATCCTACTATATTTTCCCGCTTTCAAGTTTTTCTCGGTTGGGTTGAACGTAATTCCAAACCAAGAGATTGTGCATATCATATGTTGGTGGTCAATGTCCTATTCTCGATTTGATATCGCATGATAGTAAACAACAGCAAGAAAAGCGTAATGAAGTGATTGGGATAGACGTCCAAAGACAAAATCTAGTCATTTTGGTGATGTTCCATTGTATTTGCAATAAAAATGTTTGAGAAAGAGGCCGATGACAAGCTTGTGGTACAGAGCTCCTCCTGCATCTACATGCAAAAGGCATCAACTTGATCATGTTAAAGAGTGCTGTCGCATGGTGATGGATGAAAGAATTGAGAACTAGCTTTAAGCAAATAAATGTCACACACGCTCACGGAAGTTTTGCGAGCACAAAGCTAAGCTGCCTGTGCTGGTAGCATTACATTACATTACATATACATGAAATGTCTAAACGATAAGAAAACAAACTCTCCATAGGATAACTTGCCATTTAATTCAGGATAAAAGGGAAGAAGAAATATCAGAAAGAAAATGTCCAAGAAGTCCTTGAGAATTTCGCCACTGCGCAAGATGATGATGATCGAGAAAAGCTGAAGCGCTTGAATGCAACTTGTTTTGCATGGGACGAGCCAATTGCTCGTCTTATCAGTTTCCAGCAACTGCAAAACATAGTTAGAATTCAGTATTCGAGAGAATCAGGGGCAACACGTGGAGGACTTGGTTCATGATACAAAGTGGCACATAGTTGCAGTTGGCCGGCTTTTCAAGAATGCATATTGAGCTCCATGATTTGATAAAATGTTCGATCTATTATATCGTATATATGTAAGGAAATGATGAGAAGGCTGCTGTTGTAGAATCAAGAGATTTCCCTTTCCCCCTCCTTTTTGGAGGCTTAGTCACCGATCAGAGAGCTGTGACCAATCCTTCAGCTCTGTCGGCAAAATAGGAAAGTTACTGAAGTTCTAAGCTGGAGTGAAATGGAGCTGGCATATGTTGGACTAAACATGTTAGGAATGGATAAATTAGATAGAACAAAAAGATTCAAGTATTTGAAGGATTTGCTGCTGATAACTTCTGTGGTCACCCTCTTGACGCCCTTCATAACATCTGAAATAATATCTTTACTATTGTTTTATTTGGGAGACTTGGGATATGATTAAACTAAGGAAAACTCTTTAGATGTGGAGTAATTTCTACAATGACCCCTGTTATTAGAAAAAGCATTTACCTGATTTAATGAGTTCGGTGCGGATGGTTTCATCTTGATAAGGTTTGGATGGTGGTATTAAGGTCGTCCTTCCAATGCCATTGATCATCCTCGTTAGAGAGGAGTACTTTATTTAGTTTTGGTGTACTCAAGGCACCCTTGCAGAATATGTTCATCTTGGGGCAGTGCTTCACAATAATATGCACCAATGATGGGAACCTGAAGGTGCAATTCGTTGGGGAGAAGCTTTCGAGACTTGGTAAACCATCAAGTGCTAACACATGCAGCTTGAGCAAGGAGATCTCTCTACTCCATCTCCATCATTTGTCACCACGTCTTCCATTGCACCACAATCTCTAAGGATTAGCTCAGTCAGGTGCACCAAACTTGTCACTGTGGAGCAAGTCCCCATATGAACTAAGCCAGTGCAATTCTCTACATGCAAATGTACCAAGCTCCGGAAAGAAGTGGGAAATGGAATTATGATGGATAAATTGTGGCACTCGAAAATATGTAGCTCTTCAATCTGTTTGAGAATTTCAGCCATTAAGGAGCCATCTTTCCAGACTCGCCTTAGGTTACACAGTTTCCTCAGCCCAAGACGCTTCAAATTTTTAAGCGCTGTTAAAGGTTTTTTCATGTCAGTAAGTCCTCCACAGGAAATCCCTCCCCCATGTCCAAATGCATCTTCCGGAAGTATCTCCTCGAAGGAACTGCAGTTCACATTAAGCTCATCTAGATTGGGGAGTTTCTGGAGAATAAAGTTGGAGGGAAAAGCGTCATTTTCATCATGGTAGCATGTCAAAGCCAGCTCTCTGAGATTGCTGATGTCCACATCCCTTTCATCCCGTTGCATCATCACAACATCCTCCCTCGCTAATGTCAAACCCTTCAAGTGTGGAATGACCTATGGGAATCTGTTTAGTTAGGCCACGAAAAGTCCATTTTACAGTTATTGCTGCCCCACGACTACCATGTCCTTCCATATGGGGCAAAAAACTTTTTAAAGCCAGAGGAGCAAAGCATCAATGCCCATTATAAAATGGATGTTTGTTGTTAGTGGTGTTCTCAATTCAATAAAAAAAAAAAATCTCACTAATTGGATAAAGAAAGTTATTCATTGAAAAAGAAAATCTGATATTTTTGTTATTTAAATTGTCAACTATTTAAATTCAAAAGGCCAAACAAACAAATATGCATCTCAACAAGTTCAAAGAAAAGAACTTAACAACAAAACTGACTTGTTTTACCAAATCATTAACTTGTAGAGCAAGTAGATGTGTTACAATAGTAAGATGTTGTATTAACATGTTGCACTCTGTTATATAAGCTGTACCTTTCATATCTATTTTACTACAGATTAACGCATGGATTCACCTGGTTATGATTTCAAGAAGAATGCATTTAAATTGAACTAAGATTGGCCAAAAGGAAAAAAATGGATAAGAGCACTAAAAGTCTTAAAACTTGTCATAAAGTTGCAATTGAGTTTTAAAACTTTCAAAAAGTGCAGACAAGTTCTAAAACTTGTCAAATTAGTACAATAAAATTCTTCCATTAACTCTGTCTAACTTGGCTAATGGAAAAATGTTTTAAGTGTTTTTATTCTTTTTTATTTTTTCTCTCTTACTTAGTAATTATGTGTCTAAAACATGAAGTACAAGGCTAAAACAGTGTCGTTCTGGTCCAAATTTTAATTTTTAATTCAAATTTTATTTACATGAAATTAAAAAAATAAACTAAATATAAAAAGAAAGGAGAGAAAAACCATCATTGCTGCCCAGTGATGGTAAGCAAAGGCCGCAGGTGAGGGCCTACAAGCCCTTGCCCAAATCTAGCCAAGGTCCACCAGCAGATTTAATTGCACTTTTGGAAAGTTTTAGTACTCAATTCTACTTTGATGATAAGTTTTAGGACTTCTAGTGTACTTACCTCAAGAAAAAGAAAATTCAATTGAAAGATGTGGGAAGAAAAGTGATAAGACATGATAGAGATTATATTACAAAATTTGATGGAAAAATAGCAAATTATTTAAACAAATTGTACATAATTAAACATGGCACTTATTTCCGTGTTGGTATATCGCTCATACACTAATCAAATTAAGACTGATAATTTCAAAAAAAATAGTTAGTAGCAAATGTTGGTAGATTGTTAAAGTAGTTGGTGATCTTGAAAGTATAAAGAAAATATTGGTACTTTTCAAATCTACAAAAAATTGGTTAGTGACTGAAATATCAATCAAATAAATGTTATTAAATTCAAATTAAATATTACAATTTCAAAGGTGTTGGTTATGCCAGTCAAATTAAAGCTTTTAAATATTAAAATTTCAAAGGTGTTGGTATGCCAGTCAAATTAAAGCTATTAATTTCGAATAAAAGTTAGTAACTTCAAAAAACTTGGTAAGCACAATAACAATATAAAGAAATATCGGTACCTTTAGAACCTAATAAAGTAAAAAGTTTGATTTGTATCTTAGTGTGACAAATGTTGGTACATCAATTACATTAAGGTCAGATATTCAAATAAATGTTAGTAATTATAAAGAAGTAAGCCATAAGAATAAATGTTGGCAGATTATTAAATTAGTTGGTAATTTTGAACATACGTTAGTAATTTTGAAAATCTAACAATTAAGAGTTAATAGTGATAAATGTTGGTACATTAATGTGATGAATGTTGGTACATAAATCACATTTAGGTTGGTATCTCTACATAAAAGTTACTACTTCAAAAGTGCTGTTAATAACAATAATCAATGTAGGTAGATTATTAATGGTGATTGACTAAATTTAGCTTATATATTACCATGATGAATGTTATTATATCATTCAAATTAAGGTTGTTAATTTTGAATAGAAATTTGTGACATTCTAGGCATTGGTAAGCCACAAAAGTGAATATTGGTAGATTACCGAAAGAGTTGGCAATTTTTGAAGTGTAAATGTCCGTAATTATCAAAATTAGTTGATAAGTTACTAACACGTGGCTGGGTAAGCAAATTACTTGTGGTATTATATAGTTACCAACTATGTTCAGGATTTACCGACATGGAACTCTATTCTGTATTTCAAGATGTAGAACGCTAAGTCTGTCAAATAAACATAATACTAGAATATCTTAATTTTGGCAAATGAGGAATGTCAACTTACATTGAATTGGTAAACCCTGCCATTAGACACGCCGCTAACATATTGGACTAGATAAGATGAGAACAAATCATTGGAAGCATGATCGTCTGTGCAAGTTAATCCAATAAAAAGTTTTTTTTTTCAACGTAACAACTGGCATCACTAGAATATATTACAAAGAATATGAGCTGAAAGTAATAAAATCTGATCCATCTTCAAATTTGTTAGCTATTTACAAGGCTGGTTAAGTGAGTGTAAATAAGCAAGAAATATTTGACAATTTCAATTTTCAACCAAAACTACAAGCACCGAGAGATATACAAATAAGCCGATATAAACAAAGGTAGAGATAATTAAGGATTTTACCTTTTCAAAAGAAAAGAGTGTAGATTGGTTCTCATTGGAAGCAGTATCTTGGCAGCTTTGGATTTCACAAGCAAATGAGAATGACCTCATTTTGTTGCAGTGTCTCACACGCAATTCCTTTAAGAGTGGCCAATGTGAAGTGTGACTATTCTTGAAGAACCTCCTAAGCTCTGGCAACTCAACCAACCTCAGGTCAGTCAATCGTGGAAAGAAGAGATCATTTGCATTGGTTCCTACACCTGCATCTTCCTCCACTATGATTTCCTTCACCCCACAATCCCATATCATAAGTTCTTCAAGTTGTACCATACTCTTTGCCGTTGAGCTTGGAAATAAATTTTGAAGACTCTCACACTTGTGAATGTTCAAGGATCGTAAGCGTTCAAATGTAACAATCCCATGAGGACGTCCACTCCACACATGCTTCAATTTTGGAAGTTGCTCCAAATTTAACTCTCTTAAGCATAAAATGCTTGTGGAATGAGTGCTCATATTTAACTCTTGAACTTGAAATATCACTTCTAAGGAACTACATCCAGTTATAGTTAACTTCTCTAGGTTTCGAAATCCTGTGATGATAGTTTCGGATGAAAATATGGATGAAATTTTCTCACAGTACTCCACTATTAGTGTCTTGAGTTTGCTACAAGCATTTGAAGCAACCTCATCAAACCATATCTTCTTCACGTTATCCATGTGCGAAATCTTCATGAACTCCATACTGGGAAACTCAACCTGTTCATATTCATTTAAATTCATTAATGTCAACTCTTTCTCCTTCTCAGAAAAGAGAAGACTTTAATTTCAGAAATAAGGAAAATCACGGAATAAATATCATTGATAGAATGGGAAGAAAAGGAGACTAGACGCACGTTTTTTTTTTCCTTTAGCAGATCCCACCCCCTAAAATCCATTTAGGAGAAAGCATTGATTAATAAGTTTGCCAATTTGGTTTTTTTGCTTCCTCGCCTGAACTGGCATTTCTGTCTCTTTTCTCTATCTCTGTCTAGTCCCCCCCTTTTCTTGCTATATGATTTCCCTTTACTTTGCTATGCACTTTCATACTATATTACCAGTTGCTAACAGATGCATCAAACACCTCGTGAAAAGCTCTACAAACTTTTTTTGGGGGGGGGGGGGGGGGGTGGTACTGGATGACACTGCCATTAAATTATAGATTCCATGTCAGTGCAATTAAGTTATTTGCACATAATGCACGTAGCAGCAACTCCTTGCCATGCATAGACAATATCGGTTTAAGGGGAGCCATGAATACAAATTTGCTGAGTCCTTCATTCCCTTTAGAGCCAAAGCTCCTTTGCTTATCATTTGATTAAGTTGACTGCTTTTGACCCCAAAAAGAAAAAAAAAATTAAGTACTTGCAGTTTTAGTCATAAGTGGAAAATAAATGTGTATTGAAAGTCCTAAATCCCTATCAAATGAAGTTAAGTCCTAAATCTTGCAATTGGTTCATTTAAGTCCCTTTTTCAAAAAGTAGAATCAAGTTGTTTTAGTGTACAATACCTTAGATTGTTTATGTGGCAATCTTAAATTGCCTTTGTTTGTATAAATTTGGGACTCAATTACGCCAATTGAGAGGTTTAGAATCTCATCACATTTTTGTTTATAAAGATTTAGGACTTTATTGCACCATTTGAAAAACTTAAGATTTAATTGCATCTCATAGACAAGTTTTAGGACTAAAGCAATAATTTTCTTGACATCATCTTAATAGTTGACCTTAGGGATAATGACAGGAGTTCCTTGGTCTTACAATGAATAAGATTTGGATTTGAGCCAAGCTCTTTAGGATCGTCTAGAACCTAAAGTAGTTAAACAATATGTTAATTGGACCTCTTAGTAATATTTTGCCTTCAATTACAGTATTTGTCTAAAATTTGAAATTGAAAGAAAAACACATTAAGTTTTGGAGACTTATGAAAAAGCGTTGATATCTGTCTATACTTAAAAAAGGTTACTCTAAGATTTTTCTTATCAGATCAAAGTCAAAGATTTATAAAATAAAATGATAAATTCAGCAGAAGTCAAACCAACAGACCCTTACATTGTCTACCTCAAATATGAGGGGGAAGAAACTAGATATGCCCTTATAGAAGAATGAGTGCAAACCTTTTCGACCAGTAAAAGCGGTTGCTGCATTGGAATGTTGTCCTTTAGTTTCTTACAACTGACATTTCCTACAATCACCTCCACAGCTTTACAGTCTTCAACAGTAAACTCTCTCAAGGTAGGAAACTCATGTGCACAACTTCCTGAGCTGAAACTAATCAAGCTCTTAAGGGAACGAAGCTTCAATGTACGTAAATGAGGGAACTTCACTGCCTTCAACATTTGGTCTTCACCTTCTTCCATGGCAACTACTTCCTGCATGTTATCACAGTTAGAAACATCGAGCATCTCAAGTTTTTCAAGTGTCCTGGCAGTGTCATCTGAGAAGAGATATTTCAAACCGTGGCAATTGCTCAAGCTAAGATTAGTCAGACTAGGAAGACTCAATGTTGCTTTGATGCTGCTTGTCACAAGCGTATTTAGCCTCGGCAGGTGCCACAACTTCACTTCTTTTACTAAGAGGACCAAACCTTTTTGCCTTTTCTTAGGATCGACAGTAACATGTTCCACTAGTGCTTCCAAAAAGGCACACTTGGATACCTCAATCGTTTTCAGGCTCTTGAACCTCTCTATTAAAGTTGTTGGAAAAATATGAGACAGGTTTTCACAATCTCCGACCATGATGGATGCTAGTTTGCTGAATGATTCTTTAGGGAGATCGTTGTTCCATATCCTCCTCAACCCCCGCAAGGATAAAAGCGTCAACTCCTCCAAGTTCGGAAAGAAAACCTATATGCAAGGACTATATGTTAGTTTCTCAAATATGAACTTCTAGAAGTCCTGATTTAGATGCTCCAATATGCTCGAATATGATGATGTATTGATAAGAATTAAGTTGGTTTCCAAGTCTTTACCATTGTCATAGAAAAACAACATGCATGAATTATCAAGAGGCTTTACAGGACATGTTGACAGATAAGAGTTTTCAACTGCTTCATTGGCAATAAGACTATAGTTACCAAGAACAATTTCTATAATAAACATAAAATAGAAAATTCCAGCGATATGCACGCACATTGTGATTGAAGAAGACCGGCAAGGACAAGCTATAATTGATACGACCAAATGCTTTTTGAATTTACCTTATTCTTCTTTCATATTTATTAACTGTGTACTCACTCACCATTTATCTATTATGCTTTTGGAGTTTTTAAAATATGTGATAATAAGTGAAAATTTGTAATCCCTGAATTATTGAGGTTATTTAATTTACCCTCACATTTTGTGCTACGTGCCTAATTTTTACAGATTCATGGCATAGACTCAATTAAGTTTTTGGGTCATTGAATGCGGTCATATATAATATATTAAATGATATTATAAACAGACAGTCTCAATTATTTTCTATCAAATAATCATAACTAAACTGACAGATAGATAAACTATACTTCTAGTTGATTTGCAGGTGTAATTTCAGTCTGGCATTTTTTCTGAAAGTATACCAAAAAAAAATTCTCTTATCAGAAGATTGGAAGTAAACAATCTTATAAAATTATAAAATATATTAAAGTAGTTAGAAGATTTTGTTGTCCCCATGCATAGCATGGGCTAAAGTTCTGGTATGGATGTAATGTGGAATTGATGTCGCATCGGCCAAAAAAAGAAAAAGAAAAGAGAGAGGATTCATGACTATAAGATCCATGAACTGGTCATAACATCACCATATGGACATCAAAGCCAATTTCAACAAAGGATTGAATTTTATCTATAAAAGGACATAAGATAATCTTTCTTTATCATAAAGAAGTTTATTTACATGGAAAGGTTTAGTCAACTAGCCAAGAAAAAGAATTACTTAATTTACTATATAATTTTGCGGTTTGGGTCATATGACAAACATAATTATAGAAATTATTTTAAGAAAGGATTTCCATTTTTTTTTTTTTTTTTTTTTTTTTTACTTACAGAGTAGTTACAGAAGTTGTTGTGTCCAAGCGACGGTGCACAAATGAATGCTAGATGTGTCTCTAATTAATACTTTTAAGCAATATGTTACGCAAAAAGAAATTTAAATATGTGCAGCGCACATTAATTCTACTAGTAATATTAGAAAAGTGGTTGGGATAAAGATTCGTGATAGATTCGATGACCACAAAAGGTCCATAGTTTACATGAATTAGAACAAAAAAATTTTAACTATCCCACATCTCATTAATGTACCGAGAGTGACAAAAAAATTGGCCTATTGAATATTATATTAGATTTCTCATTTCGTAGTCACATAATAGTTCCATCAATGGATATTTGTACAAAAAATCATATAATGGAACTTTATGTAGAACCACATTTCCATAAAGGTCCATTCTCTTACCGCAACTTTTTACAATTAAAAAAAAAAAAGGAGCAAGTTAATCGTCTCAATTACTCTAATATTGATGTGATTAAGACAGAAATTGGACAATTAATTTTTATATTTCGTTGATCCAGTTGTTATTTGAGACATCGTCTTTAAGTTAAATTCAACTATCAAAAGTTTTTTTTAGTACTTATTTTCAGTCAAGAGGATATAATAGAATTCAACACAGGTCATACAAATTATATAGGTAGCATATACTTTGTACAAGTTTTGAATGTATCCATAAATGTACGCATATACTTGTACAATTTTTTTATAAAGAAACGATAGACTATTGATTTAAAAAATGTATTCATCATATGGTGCTTCTTTAACCATGTTTATAACATAACACAAATAAAGTGAGGTACTAATATATAGATGTTTTTATTCATTCACCTACATAGCGATTCCATTTTGAAACATTAAACAATTATTTTTCTTATTTATTCTGCAAAAAAGCCAAAAAAATCATTTATCCAATTTTTCTACGTGCTAGTATCCTATATATAAAGTCCATGCATAAAATTTCATTTACTTCAAAAAGGGAAAAGTATCACATTAGTATTCACCATCTAGTTTCACATATTGAAAATAAATCGATATAAATCCAAAGTCAATGCTTTTATGTGTTTATAAAGCAAATACTTATGTAATCACATTCGAGTAAATACTTTTCAACACAAAGTACAAAACGATCCAAATATTACTGAAAGTTGTGTCATTTGGTTGACAAATGCATATTACTTTGTAAAATTACACAAAAATCTTGTATACTATATCTCCAAAGTAAATGTTTTAGAAAGCATTTTTGAAAAAAAAAAAATCCGCACAATGTGCGGGACTTCAACTACTGCCTTTGAAAGTCAAAGAAAAAATTGAAAAAAGGCTATAAAATCGGAAATTTTATTGATGGTTATCAATTTTTCTTTGCATGGATGTCATTACCGTTGGTATCTTTAATTGAATAATGAGCAAACGAAGTATATTTCCATGACTAATTTATTGGAGGTAATGTCCATGTTTGTAACTCAATTAGGATGGTTCGGAGGAAGAAAATCATGACCATTTGAAAGAACATGAATGTACCTTTTGCCCATCGAAGAGAACACTCGCACGGTCCATGCTATTCCAGAAGCTCATCATCCCAGGTAACTTTCGTAATGTTAGTCTACGCACATTGCATGACTTTACCTTGGGATCATCATCTATTTCATCTTCAACTTCATCTGCCTTAGCATCTGCAACGATATTCTGCATCAAGTGACATGTGCTTATCTCAACCTCTTCAAGCTGCAAGAACACTCTCATCATGGATGAAGGAAACAAATGTCTGATTTCACCACAGTTATCCACTTTCACCGTCTTTAATTTGGTGAAGGATTCTGAGGGAAGACAGCCACACCATATCTCCTTCAAGTGTTTCAAATTCTCAAGAAAAAGCGATTCCAATCTCTTAAATGCAGTGCACTGGACATTGGAGTGAACAACATATGCAATTGAGGGGCTATTTCGTACGTGAAGATGCTTCAATTCATGAAAACCTTCAATGCACAAATCATGAATGCTATCACTACCATCTTGCAATCCGTCCAAGTGGAGATCTCGCGTTTTCTGCAAACAACTCTGCACCCACTCTTCATGAAAACGATTGATTGAATTCAGCTTGAGCTTTAAAGTTTTAGATTCTTTGTATTCACCCAACCAATCCCAAACGTCCCCAATTTGGATTTTATAACTGTTCAATTTCCCAAATGGTAGGTCTCTCGAGAGAATGGCAGAATGAGGAATGGCAATGTACAAAGTGCTCAACTTTTGCATGTTCTTCAACTCAGCCAGGCTGGCATTACTTCGCGGAGATTTATCCTCAGCCTCCCATTGATCAAAACTGTCTTCCATGTACAGTTCTTCTAAATTAACTAAGTTTTCGAGCACACCAGGTTCGATAACTTTGAGCCTGGTGCACGTTCTCAAGTCCAAAAATCTCAATTTTGTTAGTTCACCTATTTCTTTGGGCAGCCGAGCGATTGGAGATCCGATTAAACTTAGGAACTGCAATCCTTTTAGCTTTCCAAGAACAGTCAAATTCTCTAGATGGCACCTATCAAGACATAGCGACTTGAGGTTTTCAAGGAACTCAATCGACGAAGGTAGAGAGGTGAAAGATACGCCAGTCAAGTCCAAGACTTGTAGCTTCTCCATAGATTCAAAAAATGATTCGGGAATTTTGGGAGATGCGTTGTGTTCAAATAACAAAAGCATCTTCAAGTTTGGGCAGTCCAATTTTTCAGGAAGCTCATCAATGCCAGCATAAGGGAAGGATATCGCAGTGCATTTTCTGAGCTCATCCTTTGACCATTCTTCAAACCCATAATCCTTCCTATAGACCAAGGCGCTCCATTCCGTCGTGGAGGCAATAGAGATTGCCTCGTCAACAAATATGTCATGCATTCTGAATAATTCCATGTCACTATCATGCATTCTGAATAATTCCATGTCACTACTATCTAGTAACAAAGAAGAGTCCTGCAGTTTACGTAGATCCATCATCAACCTATCTCTAGCTTTTTGGATGGAGTTGCTGAATTCTTTATATAAACCCAAACCCATGCAGTAGACAAGGGAATCCCTCATGGTGATTCGCCCACAATCTAGAGCACAAACCAAGAACAATAATCTAATCCTGTCATCTTCTAAGTCATTGTAATTTAATTCCACTATTGATTTTACGTCCGACCCTTCTATCTTGGCCAAAGCATTCCTCCACGCAGGCAAGTCTTCGTGCCTCAACCTTTTTGCCAATGAAACAATCAGAAGTGGCAAACCACCACAATTCTTGACCACTCCATCTACCAAGGGTTTAAACTCAGGATCGTTAACTCTTTCTTCCACTATACTTTCAAAAAGTCTTTGCGCTTCTTGATCCTCTAACTTATTGAGTCGGAATTCTCGATCAGAGCCCATGTCAGTAAGCAAAACATCTCGGTATCTAGACGTTAGCAATAGCTTACAGCCTCTTACTTTATTATCGTACCCACAGGGGATTCCAACTTCCTTCAAGTCTAGCTTCTTCCACAAATTATCTAAAATTATGAGAGTGTTTGTGTTAGGACCACTCTCTATCCTCCTACATAAAAGATCTGCTCTCCCACGAGCAGTTTCCTCATTCATTAGCTTCGAACCTAGAGCATATGCGATTTCTCCTTGAATTCTTTTTATATCTGGATTGCGCGATACATCTGCCTTAGCAACCACATCAAATAGCTTCTCTTCCTTAATTCGCCTTTCAATGTCCTCCAAAAGTTTGGACTTGCCAACCCCACCTGGTCCATGTACCCCAATCACACGGACCTTGTCATCAGCTATAGCCTTCATTACATCCTCTATGATAGAAGCCCTCGACTCCAAGATGACTTCTTTGTTGTCAACAAATCTTGCAAAAGAAGTGGTGGTAGTGACAATTCCTATTGGAGTATTCTCATGGTAGACCTTCTGGAAGTTACTATTCGCGCTTTCGTTATGGAGTCTCTGAATGAGTAGAGTCATCTTCTTCACCTTCCTGCCAATTGGATGGCGCACCACAGGATTGGGAAGCCACCCATGGAAGCAAGAAATATTTGCACTTTCGCCATGTATTATCAGGTTTTCTGCTGCCTTAGCCTTATTCTCCACACTCTCCAGCCAAGTCTTAATATCAGTGTGTATAGGCTTTCCGTCATACTTGGCTTCATCGACCAAGTGCTGCACCCTTTCCCTCACAGTGTCCAGCTCCTTGACTCTAATTTTCAGATCTTCGAGGTAGCTCTTGTAGCACAGCACGTACCCAAATTGATGTCCAACGTGAGCAAACATGTACTCACCGAGTTTCGATGCAAGCTTTTTCGCAACGGAGGCAGCACATGCCTCAGCCATAATTTCTTCTTTTATTCTAGAAATTCCTTTTTGCCCCCCTCTTTTGTTCCTCTTGTTGTTGTCTCCTCTTTGTATTTGCTTAAACAAATGGTTGCGAAGGAAACTGAACGAAGAACAGAGATAATCACTCGATGTATGAAAACAAAAGACGAGCAAAGTGATAATACATGAGAATGGCGAACCAAAACCAAACCTAAAGGATGAGTTGGGCTCCGAGACGCTAAGGGCAATGAGCGAGCGCGTGAAAGCGTACGTGAAGTTAATTGTGTATTTTGTGGAAAGAGTTTCTATGCGGCCCGTGACTTTGAAAAGCGAAAAGTTAATGTGAAAATCTTTTTGATGGGATAAACCGGCCAAGCACTTTAATATTTCAATAGAATTATGTAATTCTTGACCCATTTGAAAATCATGGGTACGAGTAATTTGGTCAAAACTTTTACATGAGTAAAAATAGCTTAATTATTAATTTTATATACGGATCTTTTAAGCCAAAATGCTTTCATGAGCCAAAATGGAGGTAATAATGTCAATCGGTTATTTTAGCCCTTAGAAGAAACGGATGATCATGATGAATATTCTGGATTGAGTGAGTGGCTCAGTACGATGCTTGGGGGCAAGTCTCGCTTGAGTCAGGTGCGTTTTTTTCACAAAAAAATTGTTTCATCAAAAAGTAAAATTTAGAATTTTTTTTTAAATGATTGTTTCTATAAATTAGAAAAATATGTCAAAGAATTTTTTTTTTATCATTAACGAAAGTATTGAAACATAAATTATTGTTGATAATATTTTTCTTTTGTTTACTAGTTTTTCTAAAAGATATAAACAATCATTTTTTGAAAATATTTTCCAAATCATTACTTTTCCTTTAAACAGATGCATCCTCTAAGAGCATTATTTTTTTGATAGTATGGGAAATTATTATTTAAACCTCAAAAGAGAAATTGACCGTATTAACTATCTAGCGGTTGATAACACGACATTGTTATCAGGTCTCTTGTTGAAAAATCTACCGATAAAATTGGGTAAAAAAATAGTAAAATCGGGACTAGTTGCGGCCTTCAGAATAAAAAGAAATTATAAAAAAAGGTGGTTCCTCGGCCTAGCTAAGTTGAATATGCAATTCGATCCAGTTAGGCTCAATTGTGATAAGTTCCCACTATAAGAAAAGCAAAAACAAAAATTTCTAGGACCACCTTACCCTAGTTCCCAGAAGCAAGGTAAATTTGCTGACAAATGAGCAATTTCTCCATTTAAAGAGAGGAGTTCCAAAGGTTTTCGATTCCCCAAGGAGAACTTTCTCTTTAGTAGCTGATAAGCAAGATACGCTAGTTTGTAACAGAAGAGGATATCACATATCATCGCCTTGAACTTTAAGGGTACGACATGTTTTTACTCCCGAGCTTTAAATTGTTACACAATACCCTATGGACTTACAGTCGTTAAATCCCTATTATAATCTCCATTAGCATGTGCAATGCACGTGAATTTAAAAGGTAAAAATAATTTTTTTATCTCATGTTTTGAATGAAATCTCTCTTTTACCCTTGCTTGCTGTGAAGACTAAAGATATAGAAAATGGAAGAAAACTAAATTAACCAAAACAGAAACAATAGAAATATATTAAAAATAAAAATTTGTAAAATTTTGGTAAAGATAATTATTTTAATAGTTTAAATAAGATTTTTTTTAGAAAATAATAAAAACAAATTATATAAGAAGGAAAAAAGCCTAAATAACAGAAAGGTCAACCAACAAACATTAGTGACTCATTTAGTATTAGGGTTTGTTAATGTAAAAAAATTAACAAAGATATTTAAAGAAATTATTCAAGGAAATGATGTCCTCAACTCAAAAAAGAAAATGATTCATCAAAATCTAAGGTGAATTTTTTTATATTTTTTCATTTTTTTTTTGCATTTATTAAACCATTTAAAATACAAAAATATAGTCCAATTTTTGTTATTTGACCTTATGTGGGAAATTTTTTTCTTAAATACCTTGTTAGTTCTATTTTTCTTAATTACCTTGTTAGTTCTATTACTATCTTATCGAATTTTCTCACTTTTTATTCTTTCAATAATATTTTTGATATTTATTTTTTTCTGGTACTAATATTTAAGTTAATTCATTCTACTTCGTTTGTTTTTTTTTCCTTCCATTAATCACAGAAACCAAAGGTAAAGGGAAGATTTCTGTTAAAAAAGGACATGAAAAATACTCATTTACCCCTTAAAAGTCATGTATTGCAAACACTAGTGAAACATACAGCAAAGGGTTATTGGCTATAAAAAGATGAAAGTTTAGGGAGAGTGATGCGAATAATTGAACATTTGGGGGCAAGTGGGTACTACCAATCCGAACCTAAAGATAACTCACGTGCACAGACTGCGCTGATGTCAGCAAATGCACAAACAAAACATATGTGATACAGTCTAAATGCATGTTACCTTGTTCAATATCATCCAATACGAACAAAAGACCTGTTAACACAAACAAAAGTGGGCTAACAAAAAAACATTAAAACTTGATATCAACCTTTAGTGGTATGTTATTTAAGACACGTTTGATGTGATGTTATATTAAGAATTGATTTAGTTGATCTTATGGAGAATTTGGCCAATAAGGGAAAAATGATCAAAAAAGTCATAAACCTATTGCAATTGTACCTATTCAGTTTTAAACTTATATTTTTGACCAATTGAGTTATAAACCTTTTATAATTGTGCTAGTTTAGTTCTTCTAGCCAAAATTGGCCAGTCGGCACTAATGTGGCCACCGACTAGTGGCAGCCACAATTTTTTAATAATATTTTATTTTTCAAATTATTTTATTTTTTTGAAAAATCTTTTTTCCCTTTTCTTCTCTCTCTTTTTTTTTCTCCTCCCTTCTCCTTCCTCCTCCCTCCTTCTTCCTTTGGCTCTAACGACTGGCCAGAGGGGAGGGCTAGCTTGTTGCTAGACTGAGGCGATCGAGTGAGCTTGCCCTCACCAAATCAGGCGGGGGCTCACCTTGCCAGACCAGGGACGGCGAGGCCCCTCTTGCCGAATTTGGTGAGGGCTCACCTCACCAGACCTAGTGATGGCAAGGTGAGCCCTTGCCAAATCCGATGGGTCTTGCCTCGCTAGTGGCTAGGTCAGCTCGCCCTTGCTTAGCGACGGCGAGGCAAGCTCGCTTGGCTGCCTCGGTTCGACGGGACGGCCTTTCCCTCTGGCTAGTCGCCGGAGCAAAAGGAAGAAGGGGGAGGAGGAAGGAGGACAAAGGAGCAAAAAAAAAAAGGAAACAAAGATTAAAAATTTAATTAAAAAAATTAATAAAAAAATTCGAAAAAATAAAATATTATTAAAAAAAATTGTCACCCGTGCCAACTAGCGGCCACGTTAGCATTGGCTTGCCAATTTTGATTGGAAAGACTGAACTGGCACAATTACAAAATGTTTAGAACTTAATTGATTAAAAAAATAAGTTTATGATTGAATAGGCACAATTACAATAAATTTATGACTTTTTTAGTAATTTTCCCACCGAGAAACATAAGGAACTTGTTGTTATATTGGCGGTGCACCCCAAGCGAAAAATTTATTAAATGAAAATTGTTTATTGTTGGCAAGAGCATTCTCTCTACCAGCTTCATATGTACAGGGAAGTTGGGGGAAGTTACTAGGAGAAGCTCATGATGAGTAGAACACTTATTACTAGTATTAGGTTTACAAATACCAGCGACTTAGGATTGTAAAGCTCTCTTTTTTGACAATCAAGATGTTTTATAATCTATTTTTATCTCTGCCTTTGATTACATAAATGTTATTTTCTCACAATTTACATTTTCAATATAATTTACACTTTGCTCGCAATCTTTTATTTTTCTCTGCATTTAGCTTTGCATAAATTCACACTCTATCGAGTCACCATTTTGCGCCCTTTGTGCATGAGGTATGGAATCGTGGAGCGATCCAATGGTTCTTGCTGCAATTTGTCTTTGTTTGACACGTGATTTGATTGATTTAAAGAGATTTGGAGATCCAAATGCTATTATAGAGAAGCAAAGCAGAGATGAAATTATGTAATGGGTTTTGCGATTGAGAATAAAGTTACCTTTGTGTAGATCAAGCTATGTCCGAATCCCAAAAGGCAGTACAACCGGAAGATTACCTTCACGCCTCAACCTGAATTTATAAAAAAAAATATCTCAGAATTAGAACGAGCATATTTGCGATTTCTCATGATTGGCGTGGTGGTCTTACCGATGCGTTTCTCCTCTTCAAGCACAAGCCCTTGCACTAAAACAAGCTTAACTTTTTCTCTTGCCCTAAAGGATGAGCCACATGTGCTCAATATATAGGAAATCTTTAATGAGGCAATTTACTACTTTAACCCTCACCTCTTGTCCAAGACCACCGATCGGCAAGATTAACACCCCTGGAGACAATCAAAGTGAAGGTAGGCGAGCTGTTCCTTTCCATGCCCATTACATGAAAGAATCGATACTTGCGTTGGCGTCAAGGTGTCTAAGGTGGAAATTAGCTTTTGACGTGATGCTATTCTTTGAGAGTTATGTCACGTTAGAAAAGACAGTGCAGGTGGAAAGGGGAATAGATTTTGGGGCTTGTAGATCACTTTTCTTAAAAGTATTATCACCCTTGATATAATGGGAGCTGAACAAAAAACAATACGCCCCCAAGTATATAACAAATCCTCTAGAAAACTCTCCATAAAGCTTGTGCGAGTAGTTTAGAGATAAGGAAATTGCCAATATTTGTACTTTTTCAAATTGTTTAATGCCATCTCTTTGACTTTTTTCTTTTTTGTCAATATATATATATATATTTGCTCAAATCAGTCTTTCCGATAACGACAAACCACAACTCATTTAAGGTTGAAGCTTTACGAATCCATTCGTTACACTGTTTCTTCTTTAGATAGATATGAGATATGATGCTGAGGATGCTTTTCATTACAGTGTATCAACTCAAATGAGCCAACTGTTCAGCAACATTATTGAAGAAGATTGACGTGAAATATGGACATGGAGAATGAAAAACTGTTAGATGCCACATGCGGCATCCTCTAGTGCTATAGCTGGGCATTCTGTAGGAATAATATCTTTCTTTTTCGCAAGCATCCATTTTCTAGTTCTGCTATGCAACTTGAACTTGCGGAAGATTTTCTTAAAATGTTTCCACTCACGAGGGCCTCCTATGCTTATTTGTTTGCATTATAGGGACGGTGGACTGTAAGGATATGTTTCTTATTTTAACATTCCAGTACTTGCATGCCTCACATCCCCTCATTGGTACAGTATCTTTTTCTAACCTTGTACCCAAATCTACCCTTAGGTGTTTTACATGTGAGGGATCCCAAAGTCCGAACGAGGCTTTACATATAGCCTTTTTAAAGTCATGCTAAGGAAGACAGTGCTATAGCCATTGGAATAATGTCTTTCTTCTATGCAAGCATCCATTTCCCTGTTATGCAACTTGCGCTTGTGGAAGATCTTCTTAAAATGGGTTTTCACCTGCAAGGGCCTCTTGCGCCTATCCAGTTGCATTGTAGGGAAAGTGGGCTTCTAGGATGCGTTCTTTATTTTAATGTGCCAATACCGGCACATCTCACGCTCCCTCATTGGTATAATATCTTTTTCATGCCTTGTATTCGAGTTACATTTGGTCATCCGGATTTCTAAGCAAGATATGACGAAATATGATATGATATGAAATCCAAGGATTTTGCCCATGAATGGATCTAAGTTTAGAACCAGGGAGGACGGAATCAGTTTCTTGTAGGTATACCTTCCCACTATGGGCGAACCCCATGTTCAAGCCCTCCAAGGATAGCCTTTTAGCAAGAAACTACTCTGACCTTTAGTTTAGAGCTTAGAGACACTCAAACGATGTCAATATGGTAACATTTCTAACTATCCGAGCTGCATTTCTCAGAGGATCCTACCAGGCTGAAGAAGAAGAAGTGTTTAGAAAGACATTGAGAGTTTAACAAAATATTCACTTTATTTCAAGGGACTCTTCCCAACACATTACATACTCATTTCCTTTTATAGACATTAGGAGGTCACACACAAACAAGGACCAAGCTCATGAGTCATGTAACAAATAGAGGCTCCGAAAAATCCGGCAGGGAATTATTTTTAGTGATATGAACAGTGATTTTTCTAGCCTACTACTACAGTAACTGCTATAGCGACTTGCTACAGTCAGCGGTCTCTTCTGTAACGGGCATTGTAGTCATAGTCTGAGTCATCAAAACTATGCATTTCTGTCACAAGATGTTCCTCGTATTTTCGCTCAAGTTCCGCAAGTCATTCATTGGAGGGAGTTAAGGGAGTTCGAGCGTTCCACATGTTTGCCTCGTTTGATGAAGATGCTTCTTCATGATTCCTGGGGGATCCTATAGTGTCGGTGAGCCTATTTGGCTGAGGCCAATTAGATGGTTGAGCATAATAAGATGTGTCCATCCCTAGGGATAAGGACAAAGGTCCTTGATCATAGGGGTCTTGAGAGAGGGGACCTCCCTATTGTGTATAAGGGGTCTTGGGATGATTGTGCAAGGTCATCAGTGTCTGTCATTTCTTGCTCTTGTAATGATGCAGCCTATCTGAATTCCTTGAGTGCTTCTTTGGCTTTTGGTGTAAGGCTATAATGATCCCATACAATGGGTACATTATAGTTCCATACATCTTCAAGAATGGTTTTTTTTTTTTTTCTTGGCACAAACTCTTTGGAGCTCTCGATATTGGTGTTCACATCAACCAACAAAATTTTGGAAAAGATTTGTAAATCCGAGCTTCCTTAAGGTGAGGCTGAGGTTTATAGGATGTGGTCCCTATAATCTGTGGGGCACTAGTGATGCTACCATTATTTTTTACAAAAGCCCATGGTCTTCAAAAGAACAGAACAATATGAATCTCTGGGTCTAGTCGGACAGTTCTCAATTCTTGCTACAAGAGCTGTTTCTAGTAAATTGGAGGATAAAACCAATTGAGGAAGGCTAAGAGATTTTTGTCACTTTCCTTTTTAATGTTTTGTTCAAATTTGAATATCTTGGTGAGGTTGGCAATGAACCTTCTGGTTGGAATTTCAATATCTATTAAGTACTTATTGGTTAAGTATCATAATAACCATCACGGAGTTGATTAGGAAAGTCATATTCCTTCCAAATTAGAGGACGTATGAACGGATAGCTGGAATTTAATCCAAAAGGATAAAGAATCAAACCTCCATGGAGCCTAAATAGGTATGTGTGGCATTGCCACATAAGGTTTTCCATATTTTTAGTGAAGCTATCATTATGGATTTGTTTAACAATCTCTTGGAGGGTATTGCCAGCTTGGCCAATCTCATATTCTCTCAATCTTATACTTTTCATTGTGGTGAAAAATATGGAAAGCATGCCTCATGATATACATGTTGATTTCTGCTGGTGCTTTTGGTCTTGACAAAAAGTCAGCAATCACGTTCTTCTTTCCAGCAATGTGTTTGGTTTTAAAAGAGTTTTGAAAACCATTCAGCCCGTCGAAGCAGTTGATAATGTGGAATCTGCTCCTATTTGAATTTGGTCATTTGAGAAAAAGATGCAATGTCTAATTCTACTAGGAAGTGATGGTCAATGAGATGAAATTCAAACTTTTTTATTTCATTTTCACCGCCAAGATTTCTTTGAAAGTGGAATGATAATACATTTCAGACTGGAAAAATTTTCCACTTTTGTAAGCACATAGGTGTCTCTTACCATCAATTTCTTCAAACAGGATGGCTGCTCAGTATTCATCACTGGCGTCAGTTTGGAGAATTCTCTTTCCAGTTGATGCGATTTGTAACGAAGGAAAAGTTTGCATGATCTCCTTAAGTTCAGCAACTACTTTAGTTTGAGATTTTCCTCAAAGTGAAGGATTCTTCCTTAGCATTGATTGCAGTGGAATCAGTAGTTTCGCAATGTTTGGAACAAAATCTCTGAGATAATTTATTATCCCAAGAAATTGCTGAATTTGCTTTGTCGTGAAATTTTCTTCTAGAAACTTTAATAATTCTTGAGTAATATGTGGTCCTGGATAGTAAGTTCCTTTATTAGGGTGCATACCAAGAAATTCGATTTCTGTCTAAACAATATTCATCTTTCTCTGAGAAAGCATAATTCCATGTTCTTTCACAATTTCTGCGAACTGCCCAAGAAGTTGGCAGTGTGATTCCCCATCAGGACTGTAAAGCAAGATATCATCAATATATACTGCTGCACTCGACAAGGTTTGGTTGGAAAATTTGACACATGGCCTCTTGGAATAGGGATGGTGCTACCTTTAGGCCAAAAAGAAGAACTTTCCACTAGAAATGCTAGTTCGGGATGCGGAACCCTATTTTGGGCATGTCTTCAAGATGGATGCCCAGTTGCCAAAATTCGGCTTTAAGATCGAATTTGGAATAGATTTTGGCTTTGGTTAATCCGGTAAAGAGAGAATTCTTGGATGGTAGAGGGAATATGTTATCTTGAAGGAAGAGGTTAAGAGGCTGATAGTAATTCTGAGTATTCCTTATCAGTAAAGACCACGTGTTCTTGCTTCATTCCCATATGGCTCGCCTTGGTTGGATTGATGTCTTCATTCTTTTTTAAGGGAAGGTGAACAAAGAATAACGGATTTTTCCATAAAGGATGAGAACACTTTTGAGAGAATTCAGAATGAGATTCTTAACATGATTCTAACAACTTCTGCATAATTGGATCTAATAGATTCATCTGGATGGAAAAGAGTCTTTGGATATCGACGAATTCAGAGAATTGATCTTTATACTTAAGACATTTTCTTAGAATGATATGAAGCTGAGAGATTTGAGTCATGACGTCTCAACCAATTATTAAATCTTTGTTAGGAAGACTAGATCCGAAGAATTTTGTGGTTATGGAACATTGGGGAAAAAACTGGAGAGTTATTGGAGTAGTTCTTACATTTGTGGAAAAAGTATCTCTTGAGGCAAAATTGAAATATCGAACGTAGGAAGTCTAATATTCTTCAAGAAGAACTTTAGTATCCAAGATTGAAGAGCTTGCACTGGTATCTATGAGGGCAATGACAGTGATGGATTTGGCAAACTTTGAAGTGAAGATTTTTACAGGGAAATGGGGACAATGGGTTTGGCTTGAAAATACATTAGTGCTTTGTTCTGAAGAAGTGAGCGATATATGAAAAATGTCTTCAGAGTTTGAATCTAAATCAATCTCATTGGGAGTTTGATAACAAGGAATGACACAAAGAGTTTGTTTAGATAATTCTTCTTCTGCAAAGAATAAAGATTTGATATCATCATTTTCAAGTGAAATATCAATTTCAATCTCGATATGATGTATCATATGATTCTGACATTTTCTTGCTTGAGGGCAATTTTTGGCAAAATGTCCATTTTCATTGCAAATGAAGCATCGAGTTGATTTTTTCGGCCTGAGCAACCTTTCTTTTTGTGTAAGTGTCGCCATTTCTTCTTCCTCTGGAAGTGCTTAGATCCATGGCTGGATTTCTTTATCCAGAGTTTCTTAAAGTCCTTCTTTTTATTGGAAGACTTTCCACAAGAACCATCACAGTCTCGCTTGGAGTATTTGATCTTTAGCTTTTGGCGAAAATAGGCTCGATCAAGTTCTCTGTTGTCTGTGAGATAAGTTTGGACCATTTGACACTTTAAACACAAATCATCAAGGCACAAATGGATTTCTTGTTGTATTTCTCCCAAGGGAATGTCCGCAATTCTCCTTTGTCTATTGAGAAAAGATCTCTCAACCTATTGGGATAATTCTTTGGGGATGGAAGTTAGGAAAACTTGCTTCAAGTTTGGATTACCTCCAATACCATAGAAGAGCTTAAGCATTTCCCAATAATGTTTATCGAGATGCCTTTTCTGAAGAGTGCAGCATTTTCTTTCAAAAAATTCTCTCCTTTTGAGCTCATGAAGGTCAGAAGGTTTTCCAATAAAGAAATGATATAGAAGGGTAATGGCATGACAAAGTCAGGTGAAAGCAAAAATTGAACCTGGTCTTGTTCTGTCACCGATTGCCACTAATGTTCGAGGCTGCCTATAAACCTTGTGACAAAACCAAAGAGGACATCATATTTATCCTGGTTGGTTAGAGCCTGAGCATTTAGCCAAGTATGAAATTCTTCAAATCTTTCTAGCTATTTAGAATATGGAATATCATCAACAGTAAAAAACTATTTGGAGGAGTTAGACACATTTTGAGAAGGATTGCTTGGTTGAACAACCTCTGGTTTAGAAGGGTTGGATTCCATATCTTGGTCTGGAGGGTCGGCCATGAATATTGACGAGGTTTGGCACAATAGGAAAGGAATCAATGGTAGGGATTGAGAAGGATGATGAGGATGAGAGGGATATTGAGTTTGATTCGATATCACAGCTATTTAGGAGAACTAGTTTTGATGGAAATAAGACCTGGTCTTTCAAGGTAATAAGATCAGGTTGTTCTTCCTGATTGCCCAGATCTCTCAAGAATGATTCTAGCGGATTCGATAGCATCGTTTGATCCGACTTTTCTCTTATAGCTATCGAAGATTCTTCTGGCATCTTCTCTTTTCCCTTTTCTTTCCTTATTCTATCCAGTTCTTTGAGACAATTTCGCATTTCTACCACATCTATCTTGTCTTGTCTGGTGGGAACTTCTGTGAGGGCAGCAAAGATAGACGTATTCTGAGATTGTGGAAGAAGCGAATGTTCTATCTACAGTGTAGTTGGGAATGGGTTGAAAGGATTGAACCTTTATTCTTCAAGGAGTTAGATTTGCCTTTTGAGCTTTTCTATTTCTTCCTTAGGGCTTTCGAGATGATGATATCCCAGATGTTTTCCAGATTCCAAGGCATGAAGCCTTTTCTGGAAGTCCGAAAGCATCTTTTTGGTGGTTTCATCATATCTTCGAAGATCTCGTTGCACATCCACAATCTTGGAGTCAATTGCTTTAAACGCATTGTTGTGAAGTAGGGAATGAAAGTTTCGAATTTTCTCAAACAAGAGGAGGAAAATCTGCCTCATGAAACATGGCAATAGAAGAGCTAGGTAGTGTTTCTCCTGGAGTCTCAAGTGGGTAGGAATTTTTTTTTTTTTTGCCCACTTTAAAATTGGCTTGTAAAATGGGGAAATAGGTGGTTTTTGTTTGGAAGTGGTGATGGGGGTGGAGTTGGTGAAACAGATGGTGAAGCTGTGAACTCTGGTGGTGGAGTTAGAGCATAAGAAACCATAAATTGGAATTTATCACACTCACCAAGAGTATCAACGGAGGGGTCTCCGTCCAAATACCTTTGGTACATAGTATCCTTTGACTTCTTGTGCTTCCGTCAAGGTCTTGCATTTGGGTCAACTTCATCAGGCGAGTTTGTACAATAAGAACATTGACAAAAAGGATCCCAGAAACAATGATCATACCGATCCTTATAGTAATAGACATGGTTTCCATTACTCTGAAAATATTGAACAAGCTTTTTCGGATCTGGTTCAGAAATTGACTCGGGAACACAAGGCTCAATCATGAAGAGGGTTTGGAAGATAGAAGGATTTTCTTCCTTTTCTTTGCCAAATTTCATGAAAACAATGCCATCTTTCTTTGCGACAAATTTAGAGTCTAAGGATTGGAAATGCTTGTTATTCTAATGTAACTTTTCATAGTTGGTGATCCATGTCTCTAGAAGGAGCTTGGCTAGCTTTTTTTTTTTTTTTTTTTTTTTTTTTTTTTTTGGGATTTGTTAGGGAACATGAATGTAGGATGCTTGATCATTCTACATAGAGATGAATAAAGCATCTTCATTTCCATTGTGGAAATTCAGGTCAAGAGCATAGTTCTGCACTCGATAAACCATCTAGTAGTGCAGTGTTGCTACGATAGAGTCAACAGTTTGAGGAGCTCCAGTGAGCTGGATTTACACTTTTAGAAATGAGAGTAGCTGGGGGTCTGAAAGAACGATATTGAAATTTGGATATAAGGTCACAAAGATTATTCCAGCATTCAAAGTGGTTTGGACAGTTCCAATACAAGCATGCTGGTATTCTAAAAACCGAGTATCTAGTAAGGCTATTCTAGCCACGATTGGCAAGCCTTTTCGACCATGAAATGTGAGAACGAGATGAACAGCTCCATAATGGACATGAGAGTATCCCTGTTGGGTCCACTATCTAGGAAACTCTGGCAGAATTTGAAGAGTAACAAAATACTCCTTTTCAGTGGCAGGAATGAGATGTTGATCGAACTTGGAGGACTGGACATACTCTTTTACTTCCTTTGGAGTTTGACGAATAAGCTGTCGAATGGAACAGATGGGAGAAAATGATGAGGTGGGTTTAGCAAAAGCAAATAAGGGTTCATAAGGAGAAGCTGAGTTTCAGAGATTTTACTTTCATCACTAAGAGAGGCTTCATAAAGATAGTCAATCTTAGTAGCATTGGACACACGAAAATGTGAAAGGGTTGAAGAAGATGGGGATGAGGCGAGAGTAATCGATGCTTCTAGTATTTTAGGTTTGGTTATGGTGTAAAGAGATCTTCTCAACACTGGATTTACCTACTAAGCGCATGGAACGGATCTTGTTATAAATGGAACCATGGCTCTAATACCATGAATGGATCTAAGCTTAGAACCAGGGAGGACGGAGTTAGTTTCTTGCAAATATGCCTTCCCACTATGGGCAAATCCCGTGTTCAAGCCCTCTAGGGATAGCCTTTACTACTATGACCTTTATATACATTTTTGGTATAAAAGGCATATTAGTATAAATGAACCAAAAATTTTATAAATGGAGATGGTAAAAATCTCTCGTGACACTCTAATCATCATCATTTTTATTTGCTTTTTTATTTTATTTTATTTTGTTTCCTCTCTTTTTTATTAATTCTTTTTTACTTCTTTCTTCTCCTTCATCATTCCATAATAAAATTTTATTAAATAGTAAACTATACTAATATTATTAAAATACCTAAAATATGTAATAAATATAAATATATTTTTATTTTTATATTTTGAATTTATATTATTAAATAGAATTTAAATTTGAATATATAAATAAAAAATTTTAAATTTAAATAATTAAATTGTTATTTTTTGTTATTTTCAATTTCTTATATTAGAATTCAAATATTATTTATATTAAAATATAACTTTAATTTTGTTAATTTAAAAATTTGTCATTCGAGGAAAATAACGTTTCTACTATGGATGTTAGAAATCCTATCTATTTTTATCCCACCTTCTCATGGGATAATTTTATCTCATCTATATCACATTTATATCTAATTATCTCCTATCTTGAGCAGGCACCAAACACATGATAGGATAAAAATTAATTTTATCCCGACTGACAAACACAACATAAGTGTTCTACATATAGAGAATTTCAAGGTTCAGACTAGACCTCAAATGTAGCTTTTAACATCATTGTAAGGACGACAGTGCAATAGCTGTCAGAATAATATCTTTCTTTTACGCAAGCATCCATTTTCTTGTACTGCTATGCAACTTTGGCAACTTGCACTTGGGGGAGATCTTAAAATGCATTATTTTTCACCCTCACAAAATCACTTCCTTCACTTTACTAATTATTTTCGACTTTCGTTCTATTCCAAGACTGGTCACTCTATGTAAAAATCATCATTTTTTTTTCAATATATGAGCGTAAAAAGACCACCAATCAAATTTCTATTACAAACATTTTTAGTTTGCTTCATATTCAATGAATTTTTTCTCGTAATTTTTTTTAATATTTTTGCTCATTATAAGTTGATATTGATTTCTGAGTGGAGCATAATTATTTCTTTGTCCCTTCTAGATCTATCTCTTGATATTGAGTTTTTCTTTTCATGCCAATTTTATTTTATGAAAGTAAAAATGTAAAATAAAAGGAAGAATGAAATTCATTTGAGACTTGTGAATGTCAAAAAAGAAATATCTGCAAATTTATTATACGTTCAACTTGTTTTATTATTATTTTTTTCAATTCATGCTATGATTTTTATGCTGAAATTCTCACTATGTTGTGAACCTTTTAAGTGTGATCACTTCCTTCTCTTATTCTTTTGTTCCTTTTGTGATGTGATGTTGAATTTTAGACTGGGAAAAAAATTACAAGTGCCATTTAGGGATGTACAAAAGAATCAGGAATCGCTCGAACTACCTAGAATCGGACCAGACCGGACTGGATTGGAATCGGCGGTTCCCATGGGGACCGATCCAGTTTCCGATTCTAGACATGGAACTGCCCGCCTACCCATCCGGACCAGGCCGGTATATATATGTAAAAATGAATTTAATCTCAATTACTTAATTATTTTGTAGTTTTTCGACCAAATATATATGTACATATATTTATATTTGTAGTTATTGGACCTTATTGACTAATTTTGTCTCTTGGGAGTGTAATAAGATTAATCCTCCTACTTTTCTTTTTCTTTCCATTCTAATAATCCATTTACTTGCTTCATCAACCAAAACAAAATAAACAAACATAGAGAAAAGAGAAAACTGATTGGCGATATCCACAAGAGCCAACAGCTCGTTTTAAGATTATAATTAAGTCTCTCTTTAGTCATTCCTATGATTAAATTAAATTGACGTTGAAAAAAGATGGATCAAGCGATTAATATTCTAACTTTTATGGAGGTTAGGACTTTTAATGTGTGTCGAGAAACCTTAAGAGGACTACACCATGATATTCGAAGAAATTAAGTTTTTAGTTAACGAGTATTGTCTAATTGTTCCGTTCTATAGTTTTCAAGTGGTTATGGAGTCCACAAACTTGAGCTCTAACATTTATGGTTGCCGGAAGCTAGAGCTTGAGCCTACGCTATGATAGCGGCGATGGAACCCCTATCTCTATCTTAATTGTGTTTAATGTGGCACCTATTTGGCATCATAAAATATTTTTGAGCGAATTATAACGCGACGTGTATTCCAGCATTTATGTCAACAATTTTGCTATACATATTAACAAAAATCAACCGACAAGAGAAAAGATAACAAGACATTTTATAAAAAGTTGAAGGAGGCTTCTTAACATAACTAAGATAGAGGGCGATTTTATTTTTCGGACAAAAATTGAGGAATAAAATGTGAAATTACTCCTTAATTAAAATGAAAACACCAAAACCTTCCCTTCCGCAATAATCAAATTCGGTTGCCCAGCTCTCACAAAGTGAAAAAATTGTGGTAGACCTGCGATCGTTAGAAATTCAGCATGGCCGTACCGTCATGCCAGTGGGGGTCTAAGTGAAACTGAAAATTGAAAGATTCTCCCTATTTTGATGCAAAAACCAGAAATTATTAAAATGAAAACTGATGACTCACATGAGAGGTAGAGTCAAAAAGTTTCTGTACAAAAGTAGTATAATTAATCACTAGTAAAAGAACCTTTCAAGTGCCATAACTTGGCACAAAGGGACACTTAAGTGTCATAACTTACGAAAGGTACACTTAAGTGCCACATTCGAAGAAAAATGGATCACTTAAGGGCCACTCTGGCCAAAGTCCGGCCAAAACGCTGACGTGTCATTTTTCCGGCGAAGCGAGTCCAAAACGATGCTGTTTTGCACGCTGACGTGGCTAAATAATGCAAAAACGGCATCGTGACGTGGTAAAAAAAATAATATAAAAATTAATTAAATTTAGTTAAAATATGAAAAAAATTAAAATTAAATTTAGTTAAAAATTTTAAAAATAATAATTTTAAAATTAAATTAAATTAAATTATGAAAAAATAATAATTTTAAATTTAAATTTAGTTAAAATATTAAAAAATAATAATTGTAAAATTAAAAAAAATTAAATTTTTAAATTTTTTAAATTTAAAAAAAGGGGGGATCAAAAAACAGAAAAAAGTAATAAATAGAAATGAATAACGAAATAGTGGATTCCATCGTTTCTATGGTTATGTCTTAAACGGTGAGGTCCTCTATATATACCGGAGTCCCTTACTTCATTTAATCAATGCTATTAGCAATGACAATATTTTTGAGTCAAATCGAAATCAGTAGAATTTTCTCTTCGAGTGAAATCAATACCATTCATGCTGACCTGCTATCAAGAAAAGAATTGCAATAGCTAAATGATGAGCAATATCAGTCAGCCATTAAACCCCCAGTTACTAGATCTAATCCGCCACGAAAAGTAAGAAATTCCGAAATAGGGATTAAGTGGAACAGAATTGACTGAGTGGTAGAGTCGTGGAAACACCTCTTTCTTCCCTATTTTGGACCTTAGCTCCACGGAACAATATGCTACTGCTGAAACACGGAAGAATTGAAATCTTAGATCAAAACCCTATGTATGAATGGTATGAACTGCCTAAATAAGAATTTGAAGGATTTGGTAGATTCATTGATCAGGGCTTAACAGAAGAACTTTATAAGTTTCCAAAAATTGAAGATACAGATCAAGAAATTGAATTTCAATTATTTGTGGAAACATATCAATTAGTAGAACCTTTGATGAAGGTGGTCAAGGGCTGGAAGGGTCGGCGACGGAGGGGGGAGGGTCTCGCGAGGAGGGTCGCTCGCTCGCCGCTGGTTGGCCGGGGTCGCCGGCCCCGGCCAAGGCTCAACGACCCCGGCCGACCTCCCCCCCCCTCCCCTTTTTTAATTTTTTAATTTTTACATTTTTAAAATTTTTAATTTTTATAATTTTAAAATTATTGTTTTTTAATATTTTAAATAAATTTAATTTTAAAATTATTATTTTTTAATATTTTAACTAAATTGAATTTTATAATTATTTTTTCATATTTTAACTAAATTGAATTTTAAAATTATTATTTTTTTTTTTTTAATATTTTAAATAAATTTAATTTTAAAATTATTATTTTTTAATATTTTAACTAATTTTAATTTTATTATTTTTATATTTTAACTAAATTTAATTTTAATTTTATTATTTTTAAATATTTTATCTAAATTTAATTTGAAATTTATTATTTTTTCATATTTTAACTAAATTTAATTTTATTATTTTTTATATTATTCTTTTACCATGTTAGCCCAAAACAACGCCGTTTTTACATTATTTGGCCACGTCAGCATGAAAAACGGCGTCGTTTTGCACTCGCTTCGCCGGAAAAATGCCACGTATGCAATTTGGTCGGATTTTGGCAGGATTGGCACTCAAGTGATCTATTTTGCTCCGATTTTGGCACTTAAGTATACATTTCGTAAGTTATGGCACTTAAGTGTCCATTTCTGCCAAGTTATGGCACTCCAGGGGTCCGCAAAAAGGTCGGTTCCACCTTGAAACCAGGGGTGAGTGTGGCTCAAATGGACAGTTGCCACCTTGAAACCAGGAACCAATCATTAAGGATCAGTTCCAAAAAATTGGAATTGGAAAATGTCTATTAGTTCCATGGATCTACTCAAGAGCCGAACTGCCAGTCCAGTTATGTTTTTGGGCAGGTCCGTGGAACTGGTCCCCAATTTCTACAAAATTGCATTCATCAGTTAATAGAACACATAGTAAAAAGCAACAGTCCGTTTCACCATCTCCACTCATCCTTCTCTCAAACCCCCCGAACTCAAAGTTCTTCGACCAATGAAACTCCCCACGTTACCAATTCCCACGCGGGAAACTCTATCGAGATTGAAACCGCACACTCCAAACGCAACTTGGAGGAAATGCCGATTGCTCTTCCTTAATCCCGCGGCCACGGAATCCGAAGATGCTTCAGGTTGGATGTGCAGGGGAGACTCTGGCGCGAGAGAGAAAGCTTTCGCCATCTATAGGAAGGAAAATCGCAAAGGAAGATGACAAATGAGATTGACATTTACTAAGATGCCTCGTTTCGTTCCATCCAAGGATTGGCACGGGAGAATGAGAGGGAAAATGCGGGGAAAAAAAGAGGAAAAATCACAGAGGGAGGGGGATTAGTAGCAGAGAGTGAAAGAGAGAAAATATAGAATGTTGTAGACAAAGGGGAGTAAAGAGACCCACCCATGGGCAGCCGCGTTGGTATTCGTTCTCTCCTGCAACGCTGCGGTCGAGAGTTTCTAATCCCCGCATTGCTATTGCGATTAAAGTCGGGGCCCTGGCGGTGGGATGCTGGGCTAGTCTCCCCCGAGGTTTACGTCTAAATAGCGGTTTGAAGCGATACCCGACGGTGCTACCAAGCACCGGAGGGTCGTGTGACCCCGAAAGGAGTCTCCGGCGATTCCTCGGTCACCAAAAAAAACAGGGGGAGGAAAGAGAAAATAAAAGGGAAAAGATGAGCTAGATTTTTAATATATATATCGGTCTACTCCGAATGGGCGCTTCCATGCCAAAATTCAGAAACCAAACCGATACTCATCGGTTCCAGTAAATTGTAATAAGGAACCAACTTGATCCCTATGGGAACTGCCAATTATAGGTCGGTCCAGTTCGGTCTTGGAGAATTTCCGATTCCTTTACACACCCCTACTTATCACCCTCAAAGGAACTTAATATCATTATTAGTGCAACTGTATTCCACGCTTTTTGCAGAATATTTTGTTTTTTGTTTTTTTTTTGGGTCAAAGTAGACTAATATTAAGTAGTAGGTTATGTTCCACACAACATGGACCTCTTTTCCTTAGTTTATGATGGCTAACTTTTTCAGGCAAAATGACATAGATGGTCCTTAATATTTAGCTTAGTGTGCAATGTTGTTCCTAAATTTTTAATTTATATAATATGATCCATAAACTTTAGTCTTATGTGTAATACCGTCTCTGAACTTCTAACTTGTTCAATGTGATTCTTGAACTTTTGGTACATATTTAATTTAATTCCTAAATTATATAAAAAATATTCAATGTTTTTTTGGTAACTTGATTTAATTGAATGAGAACATTGCATATTATTATGTAGTTTAGGGACTAAATTGAACATTTACCAAAAGTTCAAGGATTATATTGAAAAAATTAAAAAATCATGAACAATTTGCATATTGGACAAAAAATCATAGACCATTTACGTAATCATCCAAGTTTTCCAGAATGAATTGTTTGCCAGGAACATACGCTTATAAGTCTCGATATATATAATATGTTGTGATTCTTAATTGCTTGCCCTCACTCACATCGTGGTGGCTTCATGGTTGTCAATATCAAGGGAGGGTGAGCGGTCCTCGCAAGCAATTTCTACAGAGGTCGCGCTAGCGGAACAACAATCACGTTGGTGAGGGTATCAACTGTCGAGTTGTGCCACAAGTGAGTACATTGGCTCTTTGAGAGAAAGAGGTAGAATAGGAATAGCGGCGCATGGAGCACAAGCACTCGATCGCTAGATCCCATGGAGCTAGTCAAGACAACAAAATAATAGTGAGCTACTAGAGCATTGGGTCTTCGAAAGTCACCAAGGACGGGGATCTTGAGGGCCGACCCACCCTCGCTCTATGGTGGCTATTGTGGCATCACCTTGTCCTTGACCAGATCCGACGAGGGCAAGCAAGCCCCACCAACTGGCATGGAGGGTGATGTGGTGAGGCCAGCCACCTTCGCAAGGACCTGCCCCCACCCCCACCGCTATTTCCTTTGACTTTTTTATCTCTATTTTTTTTTTTTAATTTGCTTCTATTCTCAATTTTTTTTTTCAAATTTTCGAGTTATTTTGTCTGATGTGACGGTAAGAAACTCCACCGTTTTGTGCTCGAGGAAACTCCGTCACCTCATTAACAGCCACGTGGGATTGGAAAAATGACAGAAACGACATTGGATTTTTCATCCAATTAGAACACGACGGAAGTCATTAAGGCCTTGTTTGTTTAAATCTGTTTATGTTCTCATAACACAAATTTTTATTCTTTTATTCCGGAAAATAAAAAAAAGAATAGAAATGCATATGTTTACATTTTTGTTCCCGGGAACAGAAACAAGAAGTAAAAAGAACTTGTTTTTTTGCTCTCGGGAACAATTCGAGAAACACTTTTTTTCTCTCATTTTTCTTCTTATTTTTTCTTTGGCCGCCGCCAACCTCGGCCATGGTCGGCGACCGACCGCCGAGGGCCGGCGACCTCGCCGGAGCGTCGCCGGCCCCGGCTTAGCCTCACCTTGGTTGGGCAAGCTCGAGCTCGCCCGGATCCGGCGAGGCCGGGCTCGCCCAGCCACCGGCGAGGCTTGGCCTCGTCGGGCCACCGCCAGGCGACGCTTGGCAAGGCCAAGCCTCACCGTGGTTGGGCGAGCGCGGCCTCGCCGTGGCGGGCGAGGCCGCCAACCCTCGTCGATCGGTCACTAGCCATGGCCAAGGCCGGCGACCGGCCAAAAGGAAGAAAAAACATAAAAAAAAAAAAAAAAAAAAAAAAAAATAAAAAAGGAAAAAGGCAAATTAAAATTAAAAAATTAAAAGAAACAAAAAAATTATACAAGTTTACCAAACGTGTTTCTGTTATTTTTTTATTCCAGGAACATAAATTTTGTGCAGTTACCAAACGCGTTATTCTGTTCAAAATTTGTTCCCAGAACAAAAATAGTTTTTTCTATTTTTGTTCCCTGGAACAATTTTTAAACAGACACGTTACCAAGCGCACCCTAAATGATTTAAATGCTTGGATTTTACAAGTCTTAGTACCCAAATCAATGAAATGAAAGTGTCAAAACTTCAAACGCCACAGCACAAATTTTAGTCAGAAATTCAAAACTAGCGTTACCTTTGAAGACCACTAGAACAATCCTTTCCTCTAAGCGGGCAAGAATAATCTTCCTGTGGACTTTGACGATATTGTCTTGGTTCTCTTTGTAATTGGACCACGTGGCCATGCAAATCAAATTGAAGATAGGTGTCCTGTTGCGTTCCATGCCCATTAAATGAAAGAATCGATACTTGCGTTAGCATCAAGGTGTCCATATTGAAAATTAAACTTTTTTATATGATGCTATTCTTTTTTAGAGTTATGTCACGTTAGAAAAAGAAAGTACAGGTGGAAAAGGGGAATAGATTTTGGGGCTTGTAGATTACTTTCTTAAAGGGCCTATTCCCCTCGCTATGGTGGGAGAAGCATCGAATATTTTTAGGAACATATCAAAAGAGAATGAGATTTGATTAGATGATGCGTGGTTAGTAAATATGTGAAAAATCGTTAGGTTAAACAATAGATCCCCAAGTATACAATAGATCCTTTAGAAATTTCTCTGAATAAAGCTTGTGCGAAAAGTTCAGGGAAAATGTAACTGCCAATGCTTGTACTTTTCCAATATGTTCAATGTCATCTTCTTTTTTTTGGCTAATCCCTAAATTATATATTTGCTCAAATTAGTCCTTCCGTTAACCACCATTCATTTAAGGTTGAAGCTTTATGAATCTCTACATTGCACCGTTTCTTCTATAGATAGTTATGAGATATGATGCTAAGGATAGTTTCTTTACACTGTATCCACTCAAATGAGCCTACCGTTCAGCAACATTATTGAAGAAGATTAACGTGGAATATGGACATGCAGAACGAAAGAGTGTCAGAATCCTCTAGTTGTCATAATAATATCTGCTTTTCGAAAGTATGCTTTTCTAGTTCTGCCTTGCAACTTGCACTTACAGAAAGATTTTCTTAAAATCCAATCATTTTCACCCTCAGTAAATCACTTCCTTCAATTTATTACTTTATTTCCGATTTTCGTTCTATTCCAAGACTGATCACTCTGTGTAGATATCATTATTATTATTTTTTCAATATATGAGCTATCTCAAGTTTTGCGAAAATAATTGGTGAAAAGACCACCTATAATATTCCTATTGCAAACATTTTAGTTTGTCTCCATGTTCAACCAATTGTTTTTGTTACAGCGAAAAAAAAAACGAACAATTTATCTTCACTTTAGTTTTCAATGCCAAAGCCTGATTATTTCTCATAATTTCTTTTTCAAATTTTTGTATATTGTAAGTTGATAGTGATTTATGAGTAGAACATAATTATTTTGTTGTCCGTTTTAGATATATCTCTTGATATTGAGTTTCGAAAATGATCTCTTGATTTTGGACTTTTTGTTGATGCCAACTTTTATTTTATGAACACAAAAATAGAAAACAAAAGGAAGTATAAGATTCATCAGAGAATTGTGAATGACAATTCTCCAATTTTACTATACATTCAACTTGTTGCATTATATTTTTTTAATCCATTTTATGATTTTCATTCGGGAATTATCATCATGTGGTAAACTTACCAACTGGGAAAGAAAGTAGATAAAAGGGGAAATAATATATTACTTTTTCTTCAAATCATGTATTCTTTTTATCATATATATATGTAGTGATATGATGTTGACTTTTAGACTGAGAAAGAAAGCAAAGAAAAAAAAAATTGTAGGAGTCAATAGCGGCCAAGGCAATTTGTGAGCAGCTCTCAGGCAACCTTAAAGCCTAACATGACTTCTTACCAATTCCCCCCAAGAAACCAAAACTTCACGGCTCTGGATAGACTAATGAAACTAAATGGAAAATCTGAAGACCCATAAGAGCAGGCAGAGTCAAAAAGTTTCTGGACACAAAGGCAGTATAATTTATTGGAGAAAACTCATTTACTGTTTTGAAGTTAACAAAACATTTCCAAAAAGTCTAGTTTGAAGACTTCCAGACTCTAGCGTCAAAGTCTGAAGACCGCCAGACTTTAGGTTCAAAGTCTGCCCACACCGACAGTTTTCAGACTGAAGAATGAAGACTTATCCAAATGCGAGATTATCTTTATTTCTTCAAGGAAACGATTCATATGGCTTACGGATGATCTTATGGGTGGATATAGCACATATATGATTGATTATCTTTATTGAAATCAATTCCGATAATTAAATCTTTTGGAAGGCAAGCAAACTTGGAAAGTTCTACTTATGGAAACCAAGATCTTGATTGTATGGGCGAACAGGATTGACGAGCTTTCACCTCAATTTTCAAATGATTCGAGATCTCCTTGATTGATTCTGTCTAACAGGTAGATTGGAAGAATTCCTTTGGAAAGTGCCAACGGTTGTGAAGGCATGAAAGAGTATATAAGACAGACTCTCTAGTTGTTCAACAGAGTGCGTGGAAAAAAAAATTCAAAAGTCTGAAGCTTCTTAGTTTTTTGCTATTTCATTTACTGAGCTCAAATTGTATACAGAAGAGAGAAACTCCTAGTGAGACTTTGTGAGAAATCAGTAGAGACTCTTCACTGTGAAGTCGAGATCGCAAGACTGTAAAATCTCTTTTGAATTCTTAGTGAAATCCAGACAATAGGCTGTCAGCACGGGATAGTGGACGTAGGCTTGATCTAAGCTGAACCATTATAAACCTTGTGTTCTTATTATCTTCCCTCAACTCCTTTATTTTAAGCAGTAGCTTTGTTTATCTGTTTAAGTTTAAAATTGTTAAAGTCTGAATTCGTCTGTGAATTTTTATAAGCAATTATTACTTCCGAATCTTGCGAAAAATTTTATTACATCTATTCACCCCCCTCTAGGTGTTATTACTAGCACTTTCAATTGGTATCAGAGCCTATGTGCACATTTTACTGAAGTGTTTTTACTTCTGAGTTAAAGATCTATGGCTAGTATTTTGGCTCCAGGATTGGTTGAAGGCCAAAGCAACACTAGACCTCCTTACTTTGATGGAAAGGAATACAATGCGTGGAAAAATAAGATGAATGCATTCCTAAGATTGAAAGATCCCCTGGAATGGGATGTGATAGAAAAATGGATCAATCTCAAAGCTACATCAACTTCAGATTGAGGAAAAGAAGTTGTAGATGCTAGCGATATGATGCAAGAAGAATTAACTAAGAGACAAGTTCTTTATGCTAAAGCTATCTACTCTTTATACTGTGCTTTATCTCCTATTGAGTATAATCGAGTTTCTTCATGTGAAATAGCGAAAGAAATTTGGGACAGATTGCACGTTACCTATGAAGGAACTGATCGAGTAAAGAAAACAAAAATCAATATTCTACTCGGACAGTATGAAGCCTGGAGAATCTATCACTGATATGTTTAGTCGCTTCACAGAGATTGTAAACGGCATGGCATATCAAGGACAACCAATCTCAGGACCAATGAAGGTCAACAAACTGCTGCGTGGATTTTCTAACGATTGAAATCACGTGAGACTTCAATTAGAGAAACCCAGAGGATCATGCCTCTTTCAGTAGATGAACTTGTTGGCACACTTCAATCACATGAAGTAGAGCAAATCAATGAGCAAAAGATCCTAAAAGTAAGAAGTCAATTGCTTTAAAATCTAACGATGATTCTGATGATACAGATTCAGAAAACGAAATGGACGATGAAGAACTAGCGCTTATGATTAAGAAATTCAGGAAGTTGAATAGAAAGGGAAGAAGATTCATCTGGAAAAAGTAGAGCACACAAAATTTCTAGAAGAGATCGACTGAGGACAACAAGATCAGGAAAGATGTAATATGCTTCGAATGCAAGAAAAAGTGGCATATTAGACCTAAATGTCCTTTGTTGAAGAAAAAGAAAGAAAGAAATGAGAAGTATAAAAAGGCTCTCAAAGCGCAAACATGAAGTGACACTAAATGCGAGGAAAGTGATGAAGAATATGCCAACATTTGTCTAATGGCCAATTCAGAGTCAGAGTTAGACTCAGACTTTGAAACAGATTCTGATTCAGACTCAGACAAAGAAGTTAAGGTTAGCAATTTAAAAATTCCTGTTAAAGTCTCGAAGTATATAGATGAGAGGGAGAATTCTAAACTGAAGCAACAGAAAACTTCTTGGAAAAAAAAGTTTGAAAATCTGAATAAAATTTTTATTATTTTGAAAGAAAATTCATATTCTCTTTCAAAGGAAAATACCTTTTTGAAAGAAGATATTTTGAATATCACAAAAAGATTTTCAAAATGATCTGAAAAGTTTAGAAAAAATTCTTTCTGTACAAAGACCATATTTCAACAAATCTGGTTTAGGTATGACTCCAGAAACTATACCTCTAATTGATTTTCCTAAAGTTAAAGAAAGAATCAAATAAAGACCTACAAAGGCATTTTACAAAAATCATTTTCAAAGAGCTTTTGTAAAACCTGTTGGCCGAAGTGCTCTTAAATGTTCAAATTGTAACAGTACAAAACATTTCAAGAATGAATGTCCCAAGATTTTGAAACCTGTTAAGAGAGATTGAGCAAATACTGTTTTTATCACTAAATCTCCTAGACCCAAGAAAATATGGGTACTAAAAAAAGCTTGAGTTCTTCTTTTGGTCACAGGTCACTATCAAGAAGAAGATCAAATGGTATTTGGATAGTGGCTGTTCGAGACACATGATAGAAGATTCAAGTTGCTTTATAAAACTTGTTCAAATAAATTGTGGAAAAGTCTCCTTTGGTGGAAACAGTAAAAGAAGAATTGTTGGATGTAGAACCGTGAAAATTGGTAGCCTGACTATCAACAATGTCTCTTTAGTGGAAGGACTGAATTACAATCTACTCAGCATAAGTCAATTTTGTGATACTAGATTCAAAATTAATTTCCAAGAAAGCATCTGTTCGGGAACAAGTAAAGATTTCTCTCAATCTTTCACTGGGCGAAGACATGAGAACATTTATCTTCTAAACATAAAACCAGAAAGCTCTTAATGTCTTATTTCCATTCAAGATGAAGCAAATCTTTGGTATCGAAAGCTTGGTCATGTCAACATGAAGCAGATTGCCAAGATCTCATCCAAGAAGCTTATTCGTGGTCTTCCCAACTTGACTTATCAAAAATCTAATTATGTACTCCTTGTGTTTTGGGAAAATAGGTTAGAAGTTCTTTTAAACTTGTAAATCAAGTTTCTACTAATCGAGCTTTGCAGCTTCTG
Source organism: Eucalyptus curtisii (assembly GCA_017140595.1). Classification (NCBI taxonomy): domain Eukaryota; kingdom Viridiplantae; phylum Streptophyta; class Magnoliopsida; order Myrtales; family Myrtaceae; genus Eucalyptus; species Eucalyptus curtisii. The sequence goes on from CM029504.1 coordinate 14,710,581, forward strand.
CATATGGACCTCTTTGGACCAACCAGAACTTAAAACATTGGTGGAAAGAGATACTACCTAGTAATCGTGAATGATTACTCTCGTTTTACTTGGGTTTACTTTCTAGCAAATAAGTCTGAAGAATTCCCTCACTTCTCAAAGTTTGCCAAGAATATTCAAAATGAGAAAGGATATGTTATTTCAAGCATACGTACAGACCATGGAGGTGAGTTTGAAAATCAAGACTTTGCGAAGTTCTGTGATGAATCTGGTTTCCAGCATGTTTTCTCTTCTCCATATACTCCAAAACAAAATGGGGTTGTGGAAAGGAAGAATAGATCATTGCAAGAGATGGCAAGAACCCTCTTAATTAAGAGCAAAATTTCCTCTCAATTTTGGGCTAAAGCAGTTTCTACAGCTTGCTACATCATCAACAGAGTGCTCTTGAGGCCTATTTTAGAGAAAACTCCTTATAAAGTGTATAAAGGGAAAAAAACTAAATGTTTCTTACTTTCATGTGTTCAGTTGTAAGTGTTATGTCTTGAAAAATGCAAATGATTTAACTAGGAAGTTTGAAGAAAGATCAGACGAATGAATTTTTCTTGGATACTCTACTTCAAGCAAAGCATACAAAGTATTTAACAAGAAGACTCAATCTGTGGAAGAATCTATGAATGTCAAGTTTCAAGAAACTATGCAGAATCAATTAAATCAGACTCAACTTGAAGAATCTGAACATGTTCCAAACTATACAAAGTCTATTTCCCTCGAAGTGGTTCAGACTTATAAAGATTAGCTTCAAGAAGAACCAGAAGATTCAACTGAAGCAGAGGATTAGCAGACTCTCAGACCAACCAGCAACTCGAAGCATAAGTCAAGTCATCCCAAAGAACTCATCATTGGCAACATTGATGAAGGAATTCGCACCAGATCTAAAAGGCGAGAAGAGTCTAGTGCTTTAGCACTTATTTCTTAAATAGAACCCAAAAGTGTAGAAGAAGCCTTGGCTGATGAAAGCTGGATCAAAGCTATGCAAGAAGAACTCAAACAGTTCAGCATCAATGATGTTTGGGAGCTAATTCCTAAACCTAAAGGTAAGTCTATTATAAAGACTAAATGGGTTTTCAGGAACAAGGTGGACGAGAAAGGAAAAGTGGTCAAGAACAAAGCAAGACTCATGGCCAAAGGATATACGCAAAAAGAAGGGATAGACTATGATGAAACCTATGCACCAGTAGTGAGATTAGAAGTAATTAGATTATTACTTGCCTTTGCTTGTTATAAAAATTTCAGGTTATTCTAGATGGATGTAAAAAGTGCATTCCTAAATGGATTTATCCAAGAAGAAGTCTATATGGAACAAACACCTAGTTTTGAAGATCCAAGAAAGCCATACTCAATCTTCAGACTGAAAATGCCCTCTATGGACTGAAGCAGACACCTCGAGCTTGGTATGAAAGGTTAAGTAATGTCCTAACCCAAAATGGTTTTACTAAAGGAAATGTAGATTCTACTTTATTCATCAAAAGAGAGGGTAAAGATTTTCTATTGATTCAAATTTATGTTGATAATATTATTTTTGGATCTCCTAATGAAAATCTTTGCAATAAATTATCTAGATCTATGCAGGATGAGTTCGAGATAAATATGATAGGTGAATTAACATTCTTTCTAGGATTGCAAGTTAAACAATCTAAGAAATGTATCTTTATTCATCAAGAAAAGTATGCAAAAGATCTTATCAAGAAGTTCAAATTGGAGAAATGCAAAAAGACAGAGATACCAATGTCAAGTTCTTCGAAGCTAGACAAAGATGAAAGAGGAAAGAATGTAGACCAGAAGCTTTACAGGAGCATTATTGGTTCGCTTATTTACCTTACTGCATCTAGACTTGACATTTTGTTTAGTGTTTGCATCTGTACTAGATTCCAATCAAATTCCAAAGAATCTCATTTAAGTGCTGCAAAACGCATCATCAAATACGTTGCAACTACTCCAAATCTAGGTATGTGGTATCCTAAAGAATGAGACTTTACTCTCATTGGATATTCAGATTCAGATTTAGTAGATTGTAGAGTTGATAGAAAGAGTATTTCTGGTACTTGTCAATTGCTGGGCAACAAGCTCGTGTCTTGGTTCTCAAGGAAGTAGAGTACTATAGCTCTATCAATGGCAGAAGCAGAATATGTGGCTCTTGAAAGTTGTTGCTCTCAAATTTTGTGGATAAGGAAACAACTAAGAGACTTTGGAATTGAAGAATCGTGCACCAAGATCAAATGCGACAACACCAGTGCCATCAATCTTACGAAGAACGCAATTCTTCATTCAAGGGCGAAACATATAGAGATTAGACATCATTTTATAAGAGATCGTGTTTAGAATGGAGAAGCTATGATTCAATTCATTGACTCGAAGAATCAGTTGGCAGACATATTTACAAAGCTATTGGAGAAAAGTCTATTTGAGTTTATTCGCACCAAACTGAACATTATATCTTTTACTAGTTAAAGTCTAAAGGTGGTCAAACTCAGAATGACCAAAAATTACATTTGTAAGTTAATTTCTTTTCAATACAGGTAATTTAATTTTGGCATGAAAAACCTAAAAAGGTACGTTGATTTTTGAATCGTTACTTGCCTAATTTATTTTTAGAAATTATTTTTTTGAATTTTTGAATTTTTAGCAGTTTATTTTTTCCTTTGCGACTGTTCATATACTCCGTTTCACTTGCTTTAAGTACCATCGAGTTCTTCTTCTCCATTTACGTTTTCACAAACCCTAGAATATAGAATTCCTACTCTCTCACTTTTTCTCTCAATTTTATTCTACAAAGTTTTCAGTTTTCACCTTTTTCAACCGAATGAGTTCGAGAAATCTTCCTCGACTGCAAAAATATCTTTCTAGAGGAAATCGTCTCGGATCGCTAACAGGAGACCACAGCGCATGCCAAAGGGTCATACTCACTTTGACTTAACCGATGAAGAAGACTCTCCTCAATAGCAACAGCAATAACAATCTCAACAGCGTCAACGTGCGACTCAAGATCCTCCGCAAGCGGAAGAAGAAATTGTGGAAGATATTGAACCTGTAAGAACATTGAAACCCCAGTTTCTCTTTAAACTCGATAATTAGTTAAAGCAGGGTGGTACTGCGATGACGTTCATTGATGAGTTTCTGCAAGAAAGAGGTTATAAGAACAAGACCATGTTTCTACGGCAAATGGAAAGGTTAGGCATTGCACCTGAAGGTTTGGCTGACTGGACTTTTGCTAACTTTTCAAGTGATCCATGGTTTAGTTCTTTTAACCAGCCTGAGGTGAAAGATGATGATGAGAGAATGTATGAGAATTTTCAGCCTAGGATGGGCGCTGCGGCTTCTATGCGTGGTGAGAGAACGAATTTGTTTCGTTCAAGAGATCACAAAAAGACTAGGAGAAGTACACTATCAGTGCCATAAGTTATGTACGGCGCTCACTTTGGTACCAAAAGTTTCTGTCGGATCACTTAAGTGCCAAAAAGTTTGAAAAGCGATCATTTTAGTGCCAACTCCGATCAGATTGACCGGAAATCCGACGTGGCACTTTTTTATTAATTTTTGACGCTGATGTGGCTCGCCGGATAGTACAATCAGCATGTAAACCACAAAACGACGTTGTTTGGTGTCTCTCCCCCAATTCAAAACCCTAAACCCTAAATCAGTCAGATAATCTCAGCCACCGTCGCCCTCTTCGTCCTCTTCTCCTCCCTTGCCGTCCTCTCCATTGCTACCAAGCACCGCCACCTCCTCCACTACCTCGACAGGTTCGGTGACCGCGGCGACTTCTACTCCCTTGCCGTCCTCTCCGTCGCTACCAAGCACCGCCACCTCCTCCACTACCTCGACAGGTTCGGTGACCGCGGCGAGCAAGTCGCCGTCAACCCCTCCGCCTCCTTCGAGAACCTGCGCCTTCGCAACGCCTACGTCGCCCTCCAGGCCCTGAAGCAGGCCATCCTCTCCAACCCACACAACTTCACCGCCAACTAGGTCAGCCCCAACGTCTACCACTATTCCAACATCTTATGCTCCCCCACCCTCGACGACCCCGGCGTCCGCACCGTCGCTGGCGTCAACCTCAACCACAATGACATCGCCGGTGATGGGCTAGTTGCCGTCCTTGACGGCCCCCGCACTCAACGGCCACGGCTCCGACCCCAACCCCGACCCTAACTTGGCCACTCGACGGCCAAGTCGAAGGCCGTGATCTTGCTCAAGTGCGAACCTCACGTCGCCGAGCAACGGCGGCCAAGCGAGATAGGTCGACGGCGGAGTGATGGCGATCGAGCGAGCTAGGTCCACGGCCGACGAGGATCGGAACCCTAATTTCAATCTCCAAATAATAATAAAAAAAAATCCCAAAATGAGTTGTGCGGCGTCGTTTTTGTGAGGCGATCAACTTAGGACGGCAAAACGACGTCGTTTTCTTAAGGTGGACGAAAAACGACGTCGTTTCTCAAGCCATGTCAATTTTTTTTTTTAAATATAAAAGCCACGTAATCATTTTGGCCAGAATCTCTCGCCGGTGGCACCAAAGTGATCATTTTTCCTCCGATTTGGCACTTAAGTGATCTGATTGAAACTTTTGGCACCAAAGTGAGCGTCGTACACAACTTATGGCACTGATAGTGTATTTTTCCCCAAAAAGACTAATGCGAATTTGCTGAAAAGAGGGGTGATGAACCCTTGAACTGTGGATTTTGATTTCCTGGATTCCTTGAAGGTGAACCTGAGGGAGAAGTTTACTCTCTTTCAACTTGAAAGATTCTGTTCTGAAACTTCTGTCGCTTACCCTGAATTAACTGCTTATTTCTATTAGAATCTATCCTTTCTAGACGCGAATAGATTTCGTTTTACGGTAAGGGAAAAAGACTTTGTGGTGAATGTGGACACATTGGCGGATGTCATTGGTGTGGAAAGATGGAGTTTCCAACCAATAAACGTGTCTGTTGGTCATGCAACATTATCTCTTGTTAAGGACAGACTTGTTGAAGGAGAAAGTTCATATTTTAGAATGTCCGCCTCCAACATTTTGTTGCACAAGGTTGTAGTCAACTGCATCCAACCCAAGTTAACCTCCAAGACAGATGTATCTCGCTCTAAGGCAAAACCGATGCTTGCCATCAACAATGGGATGAAGTTCTCGCTGCCACACACAATCCTGATGCCCATGTACAGGACTATTGTGAAGGATAAGGGACAACTTCCTTACTCTGCACTAGTTATCAAATTGTTTCGACACTTTTAAATTCAGTTTCCAGAGTCTCTTTGTATCAGAACCATTGCTCCTATGGTGATAGGATTGAAGATGGTTTCGAAGATGAGACTGAAGGAGCTGAATAAAGCATTGGAGTGCTTGAAGGAGAAGTCCCCAACCAAAACAAAACAAGACTCTGTTGTGAAGAAGAGGAAAGGCAAGGAGCCCATGAGTACACCTATTAAGAAGAGGAGAGCCCTTATCTTGCAGGACAAAGAAGATGAGGATGATCTCACACTCTCCGCATTTGCCTTGAAAAAATTATAGAGCTTTGTTAGTTTTGAGCAACCGCATAACAGAGAGGAAAGAGGACGAGAAGAGACAGAGCAGAGAAGTGAAAGAAGAGAAGAGAGAAGAAAAAGAAGTAAGGGAAGCAGAAGAAGAAGAAGGTCGAGATGACTATTTTGAACCAACATTTGCAGTATCCTTGTTAGAAGATTCTGAGAAAACTCGGAGTGGAGCTACAGGAGAAGGAAAAGAAACAGAACATCACTTGGGCGCTGATGATGAACAAGAACAAGAAGAATAATTCTTTTCTCCACCTGTAGGCATAGAGATAGAGGGAGCTGCTGAAAAAAGAGGTGCCTTTTCACCTGTTTTTACAAGTGATGATGTGAGCAAATCTCCAGCAAATCCAAAGGATGTCTATGCCTCTCATTTTCCTAAAACTGAGATTGAGGCATCCTCTCCAAGTCTTGATACTCAACAAGCTAAGGTTCCCTCATCTCTAGACACTCCTTGAACTGAACGTGCTAAAGCTAGTACTCAAACAGACACTACATCAAACTTTAAAAGACTGCTCGAGCTTCTTGTGCAGATAAAGGCTCATCAATATGGAATGGAGTGTGAGATTCAAAACCTTCAATCTGCACTGAAAGCCACTTCAATTTCTCTTCACGATCCGGTACATGACCTTAAGCTTCAATTTCAAAAGATAGTTCAAGAGACTGCCAAATCTGAAGATGTTAAGGAGGTGCAGGAGTCCTTGCGAAAGCTGGAAGAAATAGTTCAGTCGATGGGAGATTTCCAGCTCGTTCGCATCCCCAAACAGCACTGATTTCACCAAACTCTTTTTATTCTTCTCCACTTTTTGCTGTTGACAAAAAGGGAGAGAATGTGTGCAGATTTATTTTTTATCTTTTTGTTGAATTTGTTGGATGGTTTGGACTTTTGATTGTTTTGACTTTTAGACTTTGTTGGATTTGTTAGACCTTTTGATGTCTGCAGTAACTTACTTTGGTAATACTGATTGTGGTTGGATAATTAATTGTCTTATCTTTTCAGGATTAACATGTTTTCTGTGATTGCAGAATCGATGCTATCCAGGCCATAATCAACTCAGTTTTATAAGATATTATGTATTGCCTAAGAGTTGTTTTGCAAGTCAAAAGTTCTTAAATCTGTAGGAAAGTTTTGTCACCATAAAAAATGGGAAGATTGTTGGAGAAAACTCCTTTACTATTTTGAAGTTGATAGAACATTTCCAGAAAGTCTAGTCTAAAGACTTCCAGACTCTAGCGTCAAAATCTGAAGACCGCCAGACTTTTGGTTCAAAGTCTGTCCACACTGACGGTTTCTAGACTAAAGAATGAAGACTTATCCAAATGCGAAATTATCTTTATTTCTTCAAGGAAACGATTTGTATAGCTTACGGATGATCTTATGGATGGATATAGCACCTATATGATATATTATCTTTATTGAAGTCAATTCCAATAATCAAATCTTTTGGAAGGCAAGCAAACTTGGAAAGTTCTACTTATGGAAACCAAGATCCTGATTGTATGGGTGAACAGGATTGACGGGCTTTCACCTTAATTTTTAGATCTCCTTAATTGATTCTGTCCAACAGGTAGATTGGAAGAATTCTTTTGGAAAGTGCCAACGGTTGTGAAGGCATGAAGGAGTATTTAAAGCGAACTCTCTAGTTGTTCGACAGAGTGCGTAGAAGAAAAATTTCAAAGTCTAAAACTTCTTAGTTCCTTGCTATTTCATTCACTGAGCTCAAATTGTATACATAAGAGAGAAATTCCTAGTGAGACTTTGTGAGAGATCAATAGAGATTCTTCATTGTGAAGTCGAGATCACAAGACTGTAAAATCTCTTTTGAATTCTTAGTGAAATCTAGCCAATAGGCTGTCAACGCAGGAAAGTGGACGTAGGCTTGATCTAAGCCAAACCACTATAAACCTTGTGTTCTTATTCTCTTCCTTCAACTCTTTTATTTTGAGCAGTAGCTTTGTTTATCTATTTAAGTTTAAAACTGTTAAAGTTTGAATTCGTCTGTAAATTTTTACAAGCAATTATTACTTCTGAATCTTGCGAAATTTTTTATTACACCTATTCACCCCCCTCTAAGTGTTATTACTAGCTCTTTCATAATTAACCGTTGATATCCTTAGAAGGAACTTAATATGTCATGTTCCCCACGGCTAAGGACTAGAACCTCTTTCAATTTTCGTGGATGAAAGGGGTAGAGTAGGAGGAGCGGTGCATGGAGCGCAAGAGCACAGTGGGTCTTGAGGGCTGACCCAGCCTCACTCGGTGGCATTGGTGGCACCGCCCTAACCCTAACTAGATTTGGCGAGGGCAAGCCTCACAGAGAGGGTAATGGTGGCGAGGCCACCCACCTTCATAGGGACTGAGCAATGCTCGTAGGCCCTCACTTGTCAAGGGAGGCAGTAGTGCCACCTCTGCTGCCCTTACCTCCATCCCGATCGGTTTTGACCTTTTCTTATTATTTTTTTATTATGTTCCTTGCTAATTGCAATTTTCAATTTATTTTCTTTGTTTTTTTTGTAGTTATGTTGTTTGATGTGGCGTCAAGAAACTTTCGCGGTTTTGTGTTTGAGGAAACTGCGTCAGAAGAGGAAGTTCCGTCGTGACATTAACGGCCACGTAGGATTGAAAAAATGGAAAAGAAAAACACCATTGTATATTTCATCCAATTAATAACATGATGGAATTCATGAAATGATTCAAATACATGGATTGCACAAGTTTCAGTACCCAAATCAATGAAATTTGTTTTAGAACTTCAAATGCCAAATCGGCACAAGTTTTCTGATTGTTAGTGTTATTTAAAAGAGAAGTAGAATTAAACCGACCAAAAAACAACTAGGAATAGGAAATGCCATCACAAACGCTGTTCATCTTACTTTGAACGTACCCCAGCATTTCTATCCTTGTAAATAATGACTTAATGAAGAAAACTGTGAACCGTTCCGGCCGTTCGCTCCCTGCCTCTGTTACTGGATGCATCTGGACCTCTTTTCCCCAGGTTTTGTTGACACGACATACTACAGCTGGGTCGGGTTAACAATTTTTTTTTATTATATTGCTAAAATTTCGGCCTGGTCCATATCGAAGCCTGGATCCCAGACTGGCCCGAAATAAAAGTTTAGTATAGGCCCAAAAGATCGTCCCAGTCTAACTCAGACCGAAAAATCGTTCAGTTCTCCGGTTCCCAATCTATTTTTGTATACCCCTGCCCAAGTCTGATCAGGGAGATAACAAATGGGGACTGATTGGCCACAGCAGATTTTCATCCACTACAAGCAACCATGGTATGCGTGGGTCTAGAATCGGATTAATACTGGCCCGTTTCAATCCCTACAGGTTGAAATTTTAGTTGCAGCCATATTTATGATGGTTCTTGGATAAATGAAGTGATTATCTACTTATTGCAAAGGATAATTCTATGAATTTTGCATAAGACTAATCAACATAACATCGTAAAGAATATATCTTTTATTTGGCACTGGAAGTGAGATTAAGGTATCATATAAATGGTTGAAGCTCAAGAAAATGAAAATAGGAAAATGAACGGGAGATTGAGGCCCCGTTTATTTTGTGAAAAGTGAATGATTTGAAAAATATTTCTCTAAAAGTAATTGATTATATCACTTACAAAAATAATTGAACGAAAGTATTTCATCATTTACAAAAATGTTTAAAAATAAATTGTCATTGATAGTGAAAACACTTTTCTTTGGCTAATTATTTTAAGAGATACGAGTGATCATTTTTAGAAAAATAATTTTCAAGTCATTTATTTTTTATGAAACATACAAAACTTGAAGGTAAAAAAATCTATCTCGCTTCATGTTTAAACAGCCTTCGTAGTCAATGACAGCATACTCAACTTCAGAAATGGCATCTCAACAAAATTTTCTTTTGTTGCCTTGAACGTTGCATTCATCTTGAATGCCATGACAATAGGTATCATCATGCCCTTATTCACGTGAGTTTTGCTAGTATGACAATCCTTTGAGTACTATGAAAATAACAGTCTATTATAAGTCATAAATTCTTAAAGAAGTAGGTCCCATAATAATTTATAATTATTTGTGACTTAATTTTTTTTGTCAAGAATAAACTATTATTTTCACAGTACATTAAAGATTGTCACACAATTATTTCTTTATTCACGTATACCTCTCTTCATAGGTCTGAAATCCACGTCTATGAATTGGAAGGTCGAATGCTCAAATCTGCAATCTATGCCAAATGTCAATACCCGTAGAAAAGCTATGGGCAGAATACCTAGTAAGAGACCTAATCTTGAGTGAAATAGATACCGCTATTTCAATCTTTTCTGAATTCCGAATGATAACCTATTAGCCAGAATAGTTTGTAAAGGAACCCCAACTTCTCTAACCATTAGACACACCTAATTTTTTTGTCGTATGATCTGCAATTTATAATTAAATTCCTTTTCACAAAACAAAGGAAAATCTCCTCTTTTCAATATACTTGAATTCCTTCTCACGCTTTGGAACTGCTTATCTTCCCTTACAAAAATTAGGGTTTCGTTGGCTTAACAGAATGAGTCATATAAAATGCAGCAGCCATTTGTAATCAATAGTGGTAAAGAAGAGACCTAGTCAATAGCTCTAGCCCTTTCCATTAGACACACCTAATTTTTTTGTCGTATGATCTGCAATTTATAATTAAATTCCTTTTCCCAAAACAAAGGAAAATCTCCTCTTTTCAATATACTTGAATTCCTTCTCACGCTTTGGAACTACATATCTTCCCTTAGAAAAATTAGGGTTTCGTTGGCTTAACAGAGTGAGTCATATAAAATGCAGCAGCCATTTGTAATCAATAGTGATAAAGAAGAGACCCTAGTCAATAGCTCTAGCCCTTTCCAGTACAATAACCACATCTCCCCAAGCCATCAAGTTATAATTTCTCAAATCAGCAGATACGACAACCAAACATGGTATGATCTCAAAATTGAAGAGGAGTTAAAGAGAACACAAGGAGGATTAGTAGCTAGATTCAATTGCATGTTTCTGTCTTTGTTGCATAATTTGTTTGAAACAGCCCATCATGGGACACATTATGTGCGTGGGCGACGCTGCTGGTGTGAATTGAATGCGATCTAGGTTGATGGAGAAAGCTCCGGGAGAAGTGCCAAAAAAGTCCTAAACATTTTACCTTTGTGCCGATTTAGTTCTAAACCTTTTTTTTGTGCTGATTTAGTCCTAAACCTTTTTACGTTGTGCCAATTCAGTCCTTTCCGGCCAATTTTAGCCGGATTTTGCTGACTGGACGCCGGCTGGCTGATGTGGCCTGATTGGCGCTGACGTGGATAACTTTTAATAATATTTTTATTTTTATTTTTTTGTCTTTTTCCTCCAGCCAGTCGCCGAGGTTCAGCGACCGACCAGAGGCGATAGCCGACGAGGGCAAGGCCGACCTTGCCAGCCACCTCGCGAGCGAGGCTCGCCCTCAACGGATCTGGCAAGGTCGAGCCTCACCGACCCTCGCCCGCCATGGATGGCCGGCGAGGCTAGATCTAACCAGATCCGGCTCGCCCTCGCCGGCCATGGGAGAGGCTCGCCTCACCGGATTCGGCGAGGGCGAGCCTATGGCCCATGGGCGGCGAGGCTCGGCAAGGCTCGGCCTCGCTAGATCCGATGAGGCTCAACCTTGCCGATCCGACAAGGGCGAGCCTTGCCCATGGCCGGCGAGGGCCGGCGAGCCTCGCCCTCGCTAGATCTAGCGAGGCGAGCCTCGCTCATGGCTGGCGAGGTGGCTGGCAAGGTCGGCCTCGCCCTTGCCGGCCGTCGCCTCTGGCCGGTCGCCGGACGTCGGCGACCGGCTGGAGGAAAAAGACAAAAATAAAAAAATAAAAATAAAATATTAAAATATTATTAAAAGTTATCCACGTCAGCGTCAATCAGGCCACGTCAGCCGACCGGCATCTAGTCAGCAAAATCCGGCCAAAATTGGCCGGAAATGACTGAATTGGCACAACGTAAAAAGGTTTAGGACTAAATCGGCACAAATACAAAAGGTTTAGAACTTTTTTGGCACATTTCCCAGAAAGCTCCTAAAGGCTAGGCCCAGCTTAATGCCTCGTATTAGACATCCTTGCGTTTCGACGGAATCGTATCCAAGGAATGTGATGTTTAAAACCTTTTCAGTTCTAGAATACCCACATCACTTGGTGCTTTTGGCATAGGCTAACTTGGTTTGATCAAGATGTTCCTGGCTTAGCTATAACTTTGAATTGGTTGAGAAGAATTGGCAGGGTTAGAAAGTGGGCTTTAGCTAATGATCATCGTATCCTTTGTAATAGTAGCAACTGAATCAATAGGAGCATCGGCAGGTATTAACAGGAGTGCTGTTGAACTGGCATTATCGAGTTTGATTGGATTCTGCAGAGGACTAAAGGCAAAGCTTTTGTTAAGGTACTCCTCGGATGGCAAACTAAATAGCACCGACACCGATCTGCAGTACGACACACCGACGTGTTATTTCTAAAAAAATAGAGAATTTCGACATGTTGAAATACGTTGTATATTAAATGCATATTTTTATATATACATGATAATTATCATATATAATTATCATATATGTGATTATTTGAATCAAATTAATTTGATTCAAATTCATAAATAAATAAATAAGTTAGAACAAATTTATACTAAAATCATTAATTTATCATTTGTTGGGGCTGGCCAAGAATATTAATTTTGAGGTGGCTAGGTATATGACTTAAGTATATATATTTTCAATAGATTTACATTTTGACTCCTAATTTATTGTAAATGTTTAAAATTGACTCGTGTGTGTCGGGATGACATGTCGAGATGTTGGACTCGTGTGTTGCCAGCATATTCGGAGTGCTGACCATGTGTCGGTTGTGGTCCGACACGCGCCCAACACTAACGCGGAGGCCCGCATAGAGTGTCCGAGCTTTCTAGGTGGCAGTCTGGCAGAGTCTTCTATTTGGAGTTTCCCCTTTCACCATTTCAACTAGTATGCAATGGCGGTTGAAAGGAGAATCAGTTTAGTTCGTGTGTCTGATGCTAACAAAGCCTCGTATGTCTCTTGGAGAGTGTGCTTGTGCTGATATATTGAACAGTAATTTTAGCTGCTAATCATCATTTATGGGCCTAGTAAATCGGCTTTGTCCGCCCATGTTTTGCCTTCTGGGAATATGTACAAACCTTCCCAAGTCAGAGATTCAGAACTCGCGTTACCTTCGAAGGAGTCTTCACAAAGACTGAAAGATCTTAAGTAGGGGCTGCCCCGAATATTCGACGAGAAAGTCTGCGGCGGCATCTTGAAGGCCTTCGGATACCTGGACATCGGACTTTAAAGTCTCTCTGCATCTGTTTTTGGCAGAAGTAGCCTTTCTCACTGAGCAAAAGGTATGACCCTGCTAACTAGCATCAGAAGCTAATTATTTTGATAATCTGACTAAGATGACAACAGAAGGACAGCATCAAATTTGGCTGCCCCCATTTGATTTTTCTCAGGACCAACAGACGGATTTGCGGCTATATTATTTCGGCATTGTCATGATATCTACACGCAATTTCCCAAAAAAAAAAAAAAAAACATGAATAATCCGAATTCTATTGCGACATACCCAAATGTCATCCCACATTCAGCAAAATTTTGTTCGTTTGTAGAAATTATGTGAAGCCGTTAAATTGTCGATTCATTTTATAAAGTTTCCTAGAATTCTCTGAACTACAATTATCTAGAAGCTCCTAGAAGAACTGTTATGCAGTGGCTAATATTTTGTCCATTGCCGAAGAATGTATGCAATGCAATAGACACAATTGAAGCAGATATCTCTGGCACAAAAATTGCTGGAAATCTAACCAGAAAAGCTCAAGTTAATGATTCATAGCTGCAGCACTGGAGAACTGGCCGCTTCAATTTTACTGGGCTCAGTTGAAGCAAGTATCTCCGATACAATCACAGATAATTTGCCAATTATGTCGACGGAAAATAGGCTCGTAGAGCTCGCATATTGTATACAGATCAATCAGCTCAACTGCAAATCCCATGTACCTATCTAGCTTTCTCATATGCACTAACCATTATAATGCAATAATTACCTTCCGATTTTGTCCCTTTGCTGATAAATTTTACACACATACACAATACCTTCACATCATAGTCCACGCCAAATATAAAACCAAAATCTAAAAGAATCAAACGGAAGCGCTTTAATGGGAGAAGTTAATGCATATTTTTAGTAATTTACCAATGCCAGTAGTTGAAATCATACCGAAAATGGGAGATAAAGACGTGGGCGGAATTCTTCATGAGATCAGATCATTGTTTATGTAGATGGTCGGGATTTCTTTGATGAGGTGCCAATAATCGCCTGCGTGCTTTGAGCATCGCTCTTCGAGAAGTTTGCAGTCTCCGATGGACAAATGCTCGAGCGAGGAAGGAAGGCCGGCCTTGGGCAAGCACCTCAGCTTCCGGCATCCACGAGTGTATAAGCGCTGGAGAAAGCAAGGGAGACCACTTGATAGACTCTCTAGGTTCCTCATGTTGGAGAGATTAAGATAGGTGAGAGAGGAAGGGAGGAGATCATGGTCGCTGCCGTCACTGTCTGGAGGAAAGCACGCCATATCTCCAAGTCCGCCAACACTCCCGTCGATCCATAAAGATTGGAGCAACGCGAGTGTGTGCAAGCCCCACTCTCCCGCATGCTGCTCCATGTTCACGCAGACCCTCACCTCGAAGGTCTCTATATTGGGAGGTAACCCTCCCCTGGGAAAGCGTTTGATGTTCTCGCAATCGACAATATATAGACTCCGGAGGGATGTGAGGTGATGCAATTTATCAGGTAGAGACTTTACATTCGGGCAACTCCAGAGGCTGAACTCGGATATGCTGGCGGGAAGCGGAGGGAAGTGCTCCAGCTCCAGAGCGGGACATCCGAATATCGTCAAGCGAGTGAGGTGGGAGAGCTTGTGCAGGCTCCGGGGCAAACTTCCCAATTGCTCGCAATAGAAAATTCTTACATCTTCAAGCCATTGGACGTGGTGTTGGTGGCCCGAGTCAGAAACTATCTCTGCCAGTGACTTCACTTCCCTGCAGTTATGAATCTTAAGTTCCTTGAGAGTCTCTGGTAGTCCGCCCTTGCCAAATGGTGATTCGGGCAGTGAATCGCATCCGTAGATTCTCAATTCTCTCAGACGAGATGTCTCATTGCCAATCTTAGTGCCTATGGGCAAATGCTGGAGATTCTGGCAGTTTTCGACAGTCAATGATGTCATAGATGCTGGCAAACCGGTCTCTGGAAAGGACCGGAGTTTTGGACAGTTAAGAACGATCAAGCTACGAAGAGAGGCCAGATTGTGCATCTTGTCTGGAAGCTTCTCTAGGCTTGAGCAATCACTCAATTTCATAGCTTCGAGGCGGCTAGGCAGCTCTCTATCACTTTCTCCGGCTATAAAAGATACGAACTGAGGACAACTTATGACATCTAAGCTCTTCAGACAAGCAAGATTCTGAACATAATCTGTGTCCTGCCACAAGTGTACCAGGTTTTTGCATCTTCTTACCTCAAACTTCTCTAACTTGGTCAAGGCTCTTGTGTACCCAAGAGGAAAGCGAGTGAGCCCCTCGACATTTTCGACAGCAAGAATGGTTAGAGAAGTCATGTTAACCAAGCTCTTAAAAGTCACCTCGTTACAGCTTCTGAAGTATAGCTCGCGGAGAGACAGAAGACTAACGGCAGGTGTGGCATGCAGAAGCGGACATGAATCGATATCAAGCCTCACGAGGGCGTCTAGTTTTCCGGGCAATCGTCCCTTCAACATGGGACAATTGCGGACCAATAGATGCTGAAGACAAGGGAACGGCACTGGCACTTCTATTTCTTCAGTGCCATCAAAATGAGTCCAATCCTGCCAGAATGACATATCCTTGAACTCCAAGGTTGTTAAGGATGGAAAAGGCTCTGTAGTTTCGTAAAATTCGGAGCCCACCGTGCGCACAGCATCCAGACCTTCGATGTGCAGTTCTTTCAGGGAGGATAGCAGCCCGAGTGATGGTAATGATCCAACGTTACGGCAGCCACACAAGCGCAAAGAGACTATGTTGAGATGCGAAGGATTTCCCAGCCAGAAAGGAAATTCAATGCCGCTGTAGTAGGAGATTGTGAGATCTCGAAGGTCTTCATGAGGCCGAAGAGAGTCGAGGACCTCCTGTTCAAGCTCTAGCTCTGCTTTCCGCAAATCTTCAAGGCGTTTGCTCCATTTCTTCATTAACGGGTCAATTCCACTCTTCATGCGTACAATAGCATCCTTAGCGTCTCCAGCGTCTTTTACCTGTTTGCTCAATTTCATGATTGACCGGTCAATTTCACGCTTCATGCATAGATTAGCATCCTTAGCATCTCCAGTGTCTTCTATCTGTTTGCTACATTTCATGATTAACCGGTCAATTCCACGCTTCATGCGTAGATTAGCATCCTTAGCATCTCCAGTGATTAACCGGTCAATTTCACGCTTCATGCATAGAACAGCATCCTTAGCATCTGTAGCGTATATTGCCTGTTTGCTCCATTTCGTGATTAACGGGTCAATTCCATTCTTCATGCGTACAATAGCATCCTCAGCATCTCCAGCGTCTTTTACCTGTTTGCTCCATTTCATGATTAACCGGTCAATCCCACCCTTCATGTGTAGATTAGCATCCCTAGCATCTCCAGCGTCTTTTACCTTATGCAACTCAGAGATTAACAGTTCCCCTCTCAGGTGCTCGAGGCGTTTTAACTCCTTTAACCTCGGCCCGTTCTCTGTTCCCACGATAAACTTGGACAAAATCTCAAGATTCACCAAGTTACCTATATGTCGTGGCATAGCTTGTAGGCTCTGAGTTTCTCTAATGTCGAGATATCGTAAATTGATCAGATTCTCAACACCTTGAGGCAATCCAGCAAGGTATGGACAACCCCGTAATATCAAAGCCTCTAGGTTGAACAGCTCACCGATGGATTCGGGAAGGCCTTCAATCTCAGTGTAAGATAAATTAAGATAGTGCAGATGCCTCAATTTACCTACACAGTCTGGTACCTCGCTGATGCAGTAATGACTCAACGAAAACACCTTCAAATACTTCAAATCCGACAGCAAGTCGCCTAGCACGCTTTGGGACAAATGCAACATCGCGAACTTCTTGGGTCGTGGTTGCAATGAGATGAAGCTTCTTAGCCGCTTCATACTGCGATACACCGTAACTCTTTCGGACGCAATTCCATAGCTCGAAATGAAGGATGCGGAACGAGCTGGGGATGCATTACTCTCATTGCTCCCTGATGAGCTAAAGTGTGTCGGGCCAGCAACTGACTTTGCGAGGTCATTCAAAAGATCATGCATCGAGAACCGCAAACTGTTGCTGCTTGATTCTTGAAAAAACGATCTCGATACTAACTCCTTGAAATAATCAAGACCTGTCTTCCAAAGGTTCTTTCCTTCGCTTCTGTGCACCAAGCCCTCCGCCATCCACCAATGGATCAACTCATCCCTTTCTATTTCGTAATCCTTGGGAAAGATCGCACAGTAAGCAAAACATCTCTTCAGATGAGGGGGGAGATGGTGATAACTGAGTTTCAAAGAGGGAAGGATCTCGTTTCTCTCTTCTGCTAGATCCCAAATTCGGCTGTTGGATATAGCTTCCCACTCGTTGGGATCAACATCGACATCGGCACGTAGTAGTCCGCCCAATATCTTCACAGCCAACGGCAAGCCTTTGCATTTTATCACTATTTTCTCACCTGATGATTTAAGACGGGGATGGTCGTTAAAATTTTTGGCGCCAAGAGCGTGATGGGCCAGTAAAGCCAAGCAAGCGTCTTGAGGCAACTCTTTCAGACGGTATGCTGTAGCACCGGCCATTGAAGCAACACGGTGGTTACGAGCTGTAAGGACGATCACGCTCCCCTTAGCTCCGGCTTGGAAAGTCTTCAGGAGATTGGTCCACTCTTCGTACTTCTCTGTCCAAACATCGTCCAAAACGATAAGGAATCTCTTCCCAGACAGATGTTTCCACAACTTCTCTTGGAGCCGGTCTAGGTCGTTGCCTGCGCCAGACAAACCAGGGATATTCTGCAAAATCCTCTTTGTAATGGCGGCCACGTTGAAGTCATTGGACACGCAAGCCCATGCTTTGACATCGAAATAGCTGGCGTCATGATAGACTTGCTGGGCTAGAGTGGTCTTTCCGACCTCTCCCATCCCTATTATGGGAATTATTTTCGGGATCGCATTTACGTTGTTGATGCCTTCTTCTTCATCAATCAACAGTCGAAGGACCTCCATCTTTTCCTTCTCCCTACCTACAAAACAAGGCTCTGGGACACACGTCGTGAGAGGCCGCTGCTGGGCTCGGTTGGATGCGGACTGATTGGCATCGTCCTCCCTCAGGCTCAGGCTATCTTTCTGGTTGATAATCCCCTGCAGTCGATGGTCGATATCCTCTATTTTGGACCTCATTTTCTGGTCACGCACGAACTCTCTGGGACTGAAGCAGCTCGGCACGACCAGAAGTGTCTTGCTCGCCCTCCTGGAATCCGCCTTCCGCTTCTTTTGCCAGGCTTGAGCATTGGAGTCATTGAGCAAGTCCTCGATGTCGTAGGCCAAGTTCCGGAGGTCCTCGAGCCACAACTTGACTCCGGCATCACCAGTCAACTGCTTTTTCTCCGCGTCTCCCAGAGCGGCATTTATTCGCTGGAGCTTCTCCTTCTATTTCTCCAGCAGGGCGGGGAGTCCCTCGCGCCGCATGAGGTTAAGCAGCTCCCCAGAGGTTAACCGGTCGAAGAGCACCTGGACGAAGGCGCTGAGAAGCATCTGTCCAATGGCAGCTGCCATCTCCCCAGGGAGTATTGAACCGCAATGCAGATGATTGTGAACCGAAGTGTGCGATTGAGTGGAAAATGAAGGCAAAGCTGATTTCTCAAGTCCTGCAAGAGAAGGGAAAGGGGTGAGCGGGAGGTCGGACCACTAGACTATCATGTAATGTTTGGGAAAAATATTGTTGTTCGTTTTTTTACAAGTAAACTGTTATTTGACCTTTTTGCTGGACAATAAAAATGGTCGTGAGCGAAAAGCTTCACCGATTGCCATTCATTACAATAGCATTGAGTTCTATCTGGGCAAACCATTGGTAGTTGTCTTCTCAAATATTTCATAGGGACAAAAAACAGATAAAGATTGTAGATTCCATCTCTACACAATTTAAATCTCCTCCTCCTCCTCTCTTACTAGATAGATAAAATCGGTCTTATCAGTTTTCATATTCGCACAGTTCCCTATAAACTAGTTATTTTGCAATTTAGAAAAAAAAAAACTAATGTCTTCCTCATCATAGCTCTTATATTAACTTATTTATTCCTCTTCCCTCCTCTCCTAAAAGCTCAATTTCCGGGTGAATTTTTGTTTTTTTTATTTTATTTGTCTAAAAATTATTTCCAGGCTATCTATTTTCTATATAAGAAATCTGTGTTTTGTTCCATGTAAGACGTTATAAGAATATTCATAACCCAAAAATCATCGCTGTATAAAAGTTATGGACATTGAGGAATTTTGATATTTTTGGGTAGACACTCCATGAATGATAATAACTTCTGTAGATCCAAAAGGAATAATAATTCATCAACACTTTAAAAGATATTATTATTTGGTGCTAAGCTTTGTTTTAATTTTTTTGCCATCTATGAAGTTTCACATTGTGGAACGGATGTGTGATTTTGTTTTTAAATATCTTTGATGGCGATTTCTTTTTTTTTCTTTTTTTTTTCATCCGATCAATCTATTATACGTATAACTATGTAAAAGACAACCAGTGAAAAAGATATACATAACAAAAATAGGAATTTTATAAACATAATACTGTGTTAAAAAGCGGGTTTGTACCAAAATTTTTGTGTACTGTACTTGATGATCAATTCATGAATTTATCGACCAAATAAAGCAATTCATAAATTTGCTCGATTGTATAGAAATTTCTATCTTTGACAAAGCTAATTCTAGCTAAAATAAAATTAAAAAAAATCATTTAATATTCATGACATACCAACAAAAAAACATGTAATATTTATAATTATATCAACTAGATCCAACATAAATAGAAAAGCTAAAAAAAGAAGGAAAAATAAATAAATTTGGAGCATCATTTTAAATTGAAATTAAATATTTGAGGGCAATTTGAATGGATTTATCCGTATATGAGGTGGAAATTACTTGTATATTGTAAATAAAAAGGACAAGTTTGTGGTCATATCAAGATAAGAAGCACAGGTGAAAAGTAACATATAAATAAATTCTGAACCTTGAAATCTGATTTCTGATGATTCGGAGAGCAAAATATGTTACTTCCTAAGAAATGACCATAGTATGATCAAGATACACCTAACTAGGTTTTAGTCCACAAAATATAATTACTCAACCTATGATCTGACATCCAGTTTAGCACTAAAATTTTCCGAACATTGCTTTGTGCCAAAACTTTTCAAATCGCTAATTATAAGATACTCTCACGGTTTATGTGCCATTTAAATTTTACATGATATTATTCAATAAATGCATTTATGCGTGACTTTTTTAAGGGGTTGATATCATAAAAAATTCCAATTGAGTACATCTCTAACAAATTTATCATAAACTAATTTTTTTACCATAAAAATCCCAAATTTGTATATTTGTGACAAATTCATCATGCATTAATTTCTACACGAAAAACCATACACTAGTACAAATGAAGGGTAAAACCCTAAACTAGTACACATCAACTATAACATGTCGTCCAACTACAATTTGGCGATAAAATTTAATGAAATGACAAAGAAAAAACTTGTCACGGGTTTATGAGTTTGAGATTTTTGATAGTAAAAAAATTAATTTGAAGTAAATTTATCACATGTGTATCGGTTTGGAATTTTTCATGATATCAACCATTTTCAAATGCTAACATATACGACATGGCAAATAGCAAACCATGGAAGAAGATGCTACTAGCTCATCGATATCTCTCAACGATCTATGGACCAATCCATCCTCTTGAGCTCAAACCCATCCTTGACAAAGTTTCTCAAAGTTGGTTCCTGTCCCACCCTCGTGACCTACACTGCTACCTCGCCTACCTAATTGAATTGACCTATGAATCTATGGGTTTCAATCAAAAATATGGGTTAAACTAATATATAGTCACGACTTTGGCTTATTAGTTAGATAGAAATGAGAAAAGATTAAGAAGAAGTAGAGATAAAGCACACAATTGATATAAAAGGAGGAGATGATGATGATGGTGATGATCTCTACATTATATCACAATACAAAGAATCAAGATGTCACCTAACTCCCACCCTCAGATATGCTTCCCTCTTCTTTTTGCAGCTATTCTGGGACTTCAATTTGCTGATTTCTCTTTGCTTTGTTTGTGCTCACTGCCTCAATTTATTGAGTGCAAGGGCAGAGAAAAATTGGGTAACCGAAACGTGAATGAAGTGCATATCATTGTCGAGTGTCAATCAGTGAGTTTTTCTTGAGCACCCATAAGAAGAATCAGAACTTTTTCAAGAACCAGAAAACAAGAAAATCTTCCAATTTGATCCCATTTCTTGATGATTTCATTCCCCTTCCTTTTGGGTATATCCTAGACTGAGATTGCTCAATGACAATAATTTCGCTGTAATTGACAGAACTAACCCTTTCTATTGACTATGTTCAATGCCATTGTTATCTCCAGTGTTGAACAATTTGGTCATTGACTTTCCCACCGTCACTTTCTCCGAAGAATTTGGGGCAAAAAATTTCATGGCGTTAAGTTAAGAGCTTGTCGGGTCCGTCAAAATGAAGCTTCTTCTAGCTCCAATGCATGAATAAACAAGGACCATAAAAGTTGAGATCCCAAACGTATAGCCATCGTAATATCCCCCACAGAAACAAAAGAACCAATAACAAATGCGGAATCAGTGCCTTCATTAACAAGCTCTTACTTAACTAGGTTGATGTTTCTTTTCCTTTGGATGCAAGACACAAGCAGGTCATGAGCACTTATCAGCTTACTCGATCATGCACTGTCACACGCACAATCATGCTGGTGTGCATTATTGCATTCAGACGGCTCATGTGTGCGGGTCAATATGTCTCAGCCATGTCGCGTGCTCTTGATATTTTCTCAAAATCAGCAAACAGAAAACAAAAAGGGAAAATAAAGAGGTGGTTTATGCCGAAATCAACCAATTTTCACGAAATGAGTTGTCAATATGATTGTTTTTGTGTTGGGTGTCACACTTATTGAAGCATTGTATGTGCTTGTCCGGCCTAACACTTTCAGGAAGAGACCGACGCTATCCAGATGAACAACTAGTCTCACAAAGTTCCAAAGAACCAGGAGTCCAACTGCATTCACAGACATATGGGCCGAGATAAAGCTCCAGTCTGCAAATTTTTGGGGGATGGTCGGAGCGAAATAGTACACGGGCTTGATCAAGATGGTGTGACTTTTTCTACAACAAAATGAAGAGGAAGAAGGAGAAAGAAAATCCCACATTATTTGTCAGTCCTACATTAGTTTGTCAGTCCTATGTCGTTCGTTTAGCAATGTGATGAAACACGAGTTACGGGACCAATGGAAAGGAGCGCAATAGGTAATGGCTTGGCCCGTTCTGGCAGAAACATTGCCAACAAATGGTTCAGAAGCTAAAAGCAAACAGTCACAAATATGAAAAGAATGATGATCATCCCCTTCACATCTAGATGCAGCTTTTTGGATGATTTCTCCGGAAGAATACCAAAAAAGAAATCTTGGCAGGAACTAGATATGCTAGACCTAATCAAGTGAAGAATTAAACACAAAGATCAAACATGAATTAAGCGGAAGAACCAAAAATAGACAAGAATGAGGGTTAGTACAGGAAATAACAAGGACCGAATTTATCAATTAGCTTGGCGTGCCCATAATGGCCGTAGAAAATAAGATCTTCAAAAAACTGTCTTACTAATGTCAGACCTGTCAGACACTGTAAGGATCATCTCAGAGCCACCTCCAACATTTCATAGACTGCTCCTGGTAAGTACTCACTCCTCTGTGCCCTATGCCTCCAGATTGCCACTGTGGTAGCAGTCGTTGCTGCGGCCTTTTCCTTTCATCCACCCAACTTAGTCCGTCAGGTTGACCTATACTGGGTCCCCTGAACTGCTTCTGGTCAAAAGCTCCAACAATATGACCCGGAGTGCATAAACATGGCTCTTCCGTGATGGCCACGGTTTACTTGAGCTGGTGAATTTCAGGCGGTCGAGGTCGCCGGAGTGCAGTACCTGCTTGGTCGTGCCAGACGGCATCATTAATCTGTGGAGACTGCAGTCTGTGACGAGGGCATTAAAATCTGGAGCTTCTAACAAGATGTTAGTTGACCTCAGGTTGCTGTTCGGTATTCCCTTCTCGTTATTGAGGAAGTGCAGGCAACGCGCCATATATACAGTGATCTGGAGCCTTGTGTCGAGAGACAAGGGTGATAGTTTCCTTGGATCCATCTTTGCTGCAAAGAGCTTCAAACAAGTGCCATGGACTCGTGGGTGTTCTTAATCAATGCTAAGTAACATTCAACTGTTTCCAATGTTATCTTCAGTATTATCTCGATCCATGCCAATAGGATTTTCCAGAGTAAAATGACGATGAACAACTTGAATTCCCAAATAAATAAGGGTATATTTTACATTGCCCAAGCACAGAAAAAATTAATGTATAAGCACCAACCCTCTGTATAACCGACTAAGTCATTCTGTTCATCAAATCCACTATGACTATGTTCAGGACCAAAAACCTAGCCAGTTGAAAATTGTCATCCTGTACTAGCTTTGCTCCATATGTCGAGATGGTTAAGGTGCCTTTCCGTGGATGACATGTCTGACTCCTGATGACCATCTTCTACGTTTTCTAGAGATGCACTTTATTTGCAATGCCTTCCCTTGCAGAAGATAGTGCACATAGTAAGACAGCACTAAGACCTCATCTGACTAATCTCTCACATAGACCATGAGTTTAATAAGGGTAGAGCATCACACAAAGAGGGTTGGAGAGTTTAAGCTTTAAGAATCACGAGCTAAAATACTTAGACATGGAAACAAGTGTATTAATAGCAAGACCATGGCAATGTTTGGATCACATATTAAAGGTCTAATATCAAGTCAAGCATAAAGACGGGCAAGGTTACCTTCAAGATAAAGGCCCATGCTTGCTGCATGGATATAATTAGATATGATAAGCTATTCATGCTCCTATAACAACCCACCACACCCCCCCCCCAATCCCCCCGCGAGCCCAAGTTTCTTGACTAGTGAAGTCATTCCTTCCTTTTGCTATTCCTTTCCTCAACCATTTGACAACCAAAACATGGCCGGCATGAAGTGTAGCTTTACATGATGTTACATGACAACTCCTTCCCATGACTTCTGCAGGAGCACACGAAAGTTCTCCTGCTGTGAAGATAAAGGACCTGTCAAATAGATGCAAGTCACCAATCACCATCCAACTAGTCCGGAGAACCAACCTTGAGCACACTGGGTTCGTTAGAAGGCAGTGGATTTGAAGAAGACAACAGAGATATAGGAGAAGAAACCAGTTCATCTATTCCTTCAACATAACTAAGACCCACATTTACTTTTGCAACTGATGAATTTGATTCTGATTGAGGAGAAAAGCCCATCTGAGCATATGGCAGCTAATCTGGATTTAAAGTAACTGAGGACGATGGGGCTTCAATATCTTTTGGAAAAATGATGCCAGATTAGCTGCAGAATCGCCTAGAGAATGACCAGTTTTCCATATATTTTCTTTCAAATCTTCACCTTCCATTTGTTTTCTGCTGCAAGAGATAAGGAAGCATAAAAGAGCTATCATATAAGCACCTCCAACCAGATCTGCAATAAGGGCAATCTTAGTAGCAGTTCTCAGACGTATCCCGAGTTCACTCAATCTATCTGGCGGCCCTTCCGGAGATTTTGGTGCATAAGGAGAAACCAGCAAAGAGTTTCCTGGATGCAATGCTGAATCAGGAAATCTTCTCAAGTTTTCAGGCACAGTGCCTGAGAAATTATTGTAAGACACATTAAATCCTTGAAGTTCATCAAGCAGATTATCGGGAAGGCCACCTTCAAAGTAGTTGGGTGAAAGGTCCGGATATACTAGGTCACAGTATCTTTCGATTTCTCAAGGAAGAGAGCCACTCAATGAGTTAGTTGACAGAAGAATGATCTAAATTTCCTCAAGAGGTATTGAACCATAAGTTAAGACCAGTGAATTTGGTTGAGCTAAACAAACTAGGAAAAAGGGTTCCACTGAGCTGGTTGATAGGGGTGAGCATGGTCCGGATTGGGCCGGTCCACCCCCTAACACTAGGACCAACTGCATAGTGTTGGTCCTCATTTTTTGGGATCGAGAACTGACCCTATTGAGCCTGAGACCGAAAACTGGACGGACCAATGGGTTCAGTCCAGTTCCAAGGTCAACCCGGAACCAATTCGATAATTTTTTTGTTTCATTTTTTATATTCCTTGAAAAGGCAAACCTACCATTTCAAATTATTTATCTATCGACAATATGGCGTTGCATAACCAAACTATAAATACCGGTACATATTCAACAAATTTAAGATAATGCAATAATTGAAACTTCACACCTTCTAAAAGCAAGAAACCATAAAAACGATTAAGACCGCTCATAGATATGAGACAAGATGGGAAGTTGAGCGGCGAGTAGGGAAGTTGAGCAAGGTGAGTGTTGAGAAATAAGCGGGGAAGTCGTTTATTTCAATTTTGGCAAATTGAAGAAAACAAAAGAGAATGAATACTAGAGAAGGACGTCGTGAGGAGCCGTTTAATGCTATTCACACCATTTTGGATGCCATGAGAAATTGTTTAATACTGTTGACGCCATTTGACTTAGGGTTTTCTCTTTAAAATATATAAAAATTACAAATAATATATAATATATTTAAAATATATTATATGTAATATATACCGTCAAAATTGGTTCGAGTTAGACCGACCCTAAACTCTCAGGACCGAGAACTAATCCGCACAGTGCTGGTCAAGGAATCCTAGGACCAAGGAACGACCTAGTCCCCTTAGGAACCGGACCAAAACCGATAGGGTTGGGCTGATCCAGGGTCGGTCCAAGGTTAACCTTGGACCAATGCTCACCCCTACTGGTTGAGGCTAAGACCTATTACTTTCAATTCTGGATATGTGCCTAAGACTTGGGGAAGAGGGCCCCCTACTAAATTGTCCGAGATCTGGAATGAAGTCAGTCCCAAAAATTGAGAAGTTTGGATAGGTACTGTTCCAGTCAATGAGTCGGAACTCCTTCCACAGAGTTTCCCCAACTTTATATTCTTGATAAATTGCCAGAGAGCATACTCAAGTCTATTGTGGCACCATGCACTATACAGACGGTACCGAGCCTGACAGTCTGTTTGGAGATAAATTAAACTTCTTCAAAGATGCAGAGGTAACACATCCAACTGGGCCTGCCAAGATGATGAGTGACATCAGTATTACCATAAGTGTTACAATCAGATTCGGTTTTGTGAAGAAATCTGGAAATTTTGTTTTGCTAACTATAATCTGTGTAGCACATAAAAAGCTGTGAAAGCCAAGAACCAAATTCACATGGCACATTTGCTAATCTCATTAAAAAAATTCAGGCTTCACCTTCATTCCAGTTTGTAATATTAATCAAAACCTCCCCTGAACATAGATTTTGTGTCAGTACATTATCGCATGGCATGAGCAATGGCAATAATTATAGGAACCATATAAGCGCTTTTAGAAAAATAATCATTTCAGAATAACATGCCAAATGCAAACTTTATGGAAACATGTAGATTGAGTCTCATTCAAAATTACTTTTCCCAAAATTATTTTTTAAAGGTTGGTTATGGTACAACACATACCAAACAGACAGTGAATGCATTAGATTTTCAGGACAGTTTCTCCGATTTCTTCAAGTTTCAAAGGAGGTGCAGAGACTTGTAAAATTTGCCTAACATACTTCTAGGGGTTCCTTTTCTTTTTCAAAGAGTAAAAATCCAAACACATGCTTCTAAAAGTTTTCAGACACATTACTTTGTTGTAGCTAAAGAAACATGTCATCTTCACATGGCAGGAAATCGATCTTCACTGTAGATATAATCATCCCCTGCCCAGAATGATTCTAAATGGACTGAACGAACAGGGCAAGAGAATTTGGAGAAAAGCAACAGAAACCTGCATCAAACGGGAGTGCAGTAAATTGGTGAATCTGAGACACCTTCAAGCTGGTTATCACTAAGATCCATCACAGACTAAATCATAGAGCTCTCCTGCAACAGCACTTGTGGCAAAGAACCCAACAACTGGTTGTTCCCGAGCTGGAGAATCCAAAGAGACTACAAAGTTGAAGGAGGGTATTTTACCCACTAACCTATTGTTACTAGCATCAAACACCTCCAAACTGTTAAAAATGGCATCCCATTGTGCGAAAATAGCTCCCCTGCTAAAGAATTTGAGCTAAAGTTCAGATAGCGAATTGAGGAAAGGAAACTAGAATTACCAAGCACCAGGTCAAGCGAAATGGAGAGCTGATTATAACTCAGATCATAGTACTCTACGCTACAGAAAACAGAGAGCAGCTTCGTGACATCTCCAGCAAATCCATTACCGTGCAAATCTAACTATTTCAATTGATCCAAGCCTGAGCTAACCTCTAACTATTTCAATTGATCCAAGCCTTAGCTAACCTCTGAGACGATCCCTGTCAATTGGTTTTTAGATAATGAAAAATTCTGAAGCATGATGAGGCCAGAAACAGCAACTAAGCTGAATTTCCCAATTAGGCCCACAATGTCAAGAAAAAAGCTTTTGTGACATGACCTTCACTACACGTGACACCGTGCCAATTCTGGGGACACCCATCAGAGGACAAGGACTTGGAATCATATGAATCAAGAAATTGCCCTGAGCGGTCCCTCTGGATCCCTTTCTTCAGCTCCAAAAGCCCTTCTAAGTCTGACTGCGCAAGAGCATTGACTACGAAGAGGCAAACTATCAAACATATCATCTGCATTCCTCACTCCACAGCCCCAACCCCCAAAACTTCTGCCGCTGACAAGCAAGATTGACCGAGAGAGAAAACGAAGACATTCTCAAGATGTAGCCCAAAGCAATGGATCAAATTTGGAACCACAAAAAGGCATCACCAAAGTAGATCAAAAAAGAGAGAGAATTTACAAAAGACACAGACAAAAGCAAAAAATTCATAATTGGAGTAAAGCCGCAAGCTAGCCAAGTGAAAGACCCGATGAGAACTAAAGCTAAAAGGTCCGCCAAAAAAGCCACCACGAAAAGTTGACATAACCCGAAATCTTTGAAGCTCAAGAACGACTAGATCACGCAATAACAAAACACCCTTTTCCCGAAAATTGCAAATCTAAAAGTACCGGCAGACAATCATCGAGTCGATAGAGAGAAATGCGCATAATCCCACTTCTCCAACAACAAGGAGTTGATGAAAAATTGTAGGCACCTTTATGAAGCGAACATGCAGAGGCAATGCAAGGCAGCGATGAGCGGGGAGCCAAAGATCGGATGATGATGAGAACCAACTCGAGCTTTCGACAGTTGACGACAACGGAAATGGCAAGAGACACGGACATGCACAGTCGGTACCACGTAGCGCGAAGGAAGTGGAAGTTGGCAAGAGACACGGACACGCACGGTCGGTACAATGTAGTGCCAAGGAAGTGGAAGTTAAACACAAAGCAAAACGAAGACGTTTTCTCGCATCGTATTGATTCTATTTCACTTCTGTCTTACGTTTTCCCAATATCAGTCTACTACAGGTTTCTATTGTTAGTGTTTTTAGCCATATATATATATTGAGATCATAGTCATTTTGATCCTAACCATGGAAACCGCTTAACAATTCAATTGACATATCTACGCCATTAAGACATGAATTGATCATGTGTTTCTCGTGTCGATTTTAAAGTATTTGATTGTTTAACAATTGATTCGAAGACGTTCAATTGATAAAATCGTAATTACAATCCATTCACCTAAGTGATCGTGCTTGTTTGTGCTCATGTTAATGTTAAAAATTTGAGATAGGTTGACACAATAATTGTTAAAGTATTGTCCCATATCACTTGACAATAGATCTTAAATGCTCTTTATATGTTGTCTCCCTTCATTTATGAGTTTAAACTTTTAATTTGAATTTTCTAACATAATATCAAAGTTAATGCAATCCATTTCCCTATTAGTAAAATTTTATTTATATTCATGCCATCTCCTTGAAAAAAAGGCTTTACGGTGTAGGAAAACGAAAATAATTTTCTTGGACTCCTTTTCCACACGTAACCCCACATAGAATGGAGACCCATTCTCACATGAAGTTTATTGAGCACTTAGAAAATAAGTCTATTATTTCTTGGCATCCTTTCATTGTTGCTTTACTTTGATCAAGAAAAAACTTAAAATGTATATCATTAATTTATTTATTTTTTGTCTGTCATTCTCTCTCTCTTAAGAGTTCTTTTTATGTCTATTTGTAAAGCGTGGATATAGAGAAGTAGAATTAAATCGAAAAAAAAAAAAACTAGGCTAGGAGGTAGTCGTTTGAATCGATTTTCAAAATATCATAGATTTCAAGGCCGTTTCAAGATGTATTCAAGTGGCACTTATATTCTTAAAAAGTTTTAGTTGAAACTTAACAAAATTAAAATCCTAGTTTGAATCGGTTTTCAAAATATCATATATTGTAAGATGGCACGAAAATATAAAATAAGAAAAACACAAAAAATTTTTCTAAGTTCTAAGTTTCATTTTTTATCTATCGAAACTCATTTGTTAATTTTTAAAACATAGAATCTATATTGTGTACTCTATAACTTGAAATCGAATCGGATCTATCCCATCTCCTATTTTCAGATCTACTTTGAAACCATGGTCGTCTCTGAGAAAGAAACTCTAGAAAATGCCATCAGAAATTGTTCATCTTGCGTGGATCGTACCTCTGCAGTTCTATCATCTATAAGTAATCACTTAGGCTTGTTTGGTAACCATCCAAACAAGTGCCTAATTCTGATTTTTTGTTCCCATATCGGTTTGGGCCAAGAATCGCGTTTGGTGAATTTTTTGTTCCGGGAACAAATTTGTTCCGAGAACAAATTTGGAGGAGAATCAAGGATAAAAAGAAAAAGTTCATTCTTGTTCCGGAACAAAACTAAAAATCAAAACTCTTATTCTTCTCTTTTCTTCTTCTTCATCGACCGCCATCCCGCAACCGCCGCCGTCCGCCGCCGTCCGCCACCGACGAGCTCGCCGGAGGCTTGCCAGCCAAGGCGAGGTCCGCGAGCTCGCCGGTGGTTGGGCGAACCTCGCGACGCCGAGCCCCGCCGGTGGCCGTGTGGGCCTCACCCAACCCGGGGCCGAAGCTCACCTCGGCCACCGACAAGGCTTGCCCAACCCCGTCGTGGCCACGTCGGCTTCGCCCAGCCCCCGGCGAGGCCGGCTTGGCCATCGGCGAGGCTCGATCGATGAGGGCCGGCGACACTTCGATGAGGTTGCCAGCTGTCGTCTGGCCGGTCGCCGGTCCGGAATCAATGAGCACGATACTAAATGCAATTTTATTCCAAAATCAGAAATTTTGTATAGTTACCAAATGCGTTTTTCTACTCAGAATCGGTTTCCGGAAATAGAATCAAAAAAATAATTTCTGATGAGAATTTGTTCCGGAAAAGAATCGTTACTTGCCTTTAGAAATATTGTGAACAGTCCAGGCTGTTCTCTCCCTGCCTCACTACACCGGATGTACCTGGACTGTTCTCTCCCACCCCTTCTCCATATTATATTCATCCGAGCCGGCTCAGTAGTAGCCCACTCCTCCTCTACTCTCCTTCAACTTCCGTCGTCTCCGCGCCCTCCACCGCCACCGCCGATGGCCGACGCCGCCACCGCCCCCGTCGCCGCCCCCGCCGCCGCCCTCCCCACCAAAATCATCGCCGGGGCCGACCCTTTTGGCGCTCCGCTCAAGGACGCCCTCGTCACCCACCTCCGGAAGGCCCTGCACATCGAGGTCGAGGACCTCGGCACTGGCCCCTACTACTCCATCGCCGCCGACGTCGGCCGCCGCGTCTCCTCCTCCGGGGGACCCGAGACCCGCGGCCTCGTCGCCTGGGGCACCGGCTGCGGCGTCTCCATGTTCGCCAACAAGTTCCCCGGTGCCTTCGTGGCGACCTGCCTCTCCGTGGTCGACGCAGTCAACGCCCGGTCCATCAACAACTCCAACATCCTCGCCGTCTCCGCCGTCTCCACGCCTCCCGAGCCCGCCGTGGAGATCCTCCGCGCCTGGCTGGACACCCCTTCAAGTCCCCCTGCCCCGCCAACGGCGGCCGGCCCTGGAGCGACGACATCCAGGAGTTCCTCGACCGGGCCCTCGTCGAGACGCCCAAGATCGGCGCGCCGACCTCGGAGCCGGACGAATCCGCCTCCTGCGCGATCTGTTGCCTGGTGAACCGCCGGGAGCTGAACCCCGTCGACATGATCCCGGGGGGGGGTCGATGAAGATACTCCGGGAGACCCCGACGTCGGCGATCGTGAGGTTCAAGGCCGGAAGCGTCGAGCCCGCACACCACCACACGTTCGGCCACGATATGGTGGTCCTGGAAGGGAAGAAGAGCGTGTGGAACTTGACCAAGAAGGAGAGGTACGACCTGGTGGTCGGTGACTACCTGTTCACCCCGGCCGGGGACGTGCACAGGGAGCAGTATCACGGGGAGACGGAGTTCTTCATCAAGTGGGATGGCCACTGGGACATGATCTTTGACGAGGATCTCAAGACTGCCAAAAAGGCCATCGCCGAGGAATCGTCGTTACCTTGATTTGTGCGTTTCTCTGTTCTTGCTGATACCCGTTACCCGTGAAAGAGTCTGCTATGGGGGTTGTTCTTGCTGTGTGTGGTTTACGCGATATGTCAAGAGAAGGATGATGTGATCTTGTGAAGTTGAGGCGTGTCTGAAGCATATCTGTAATTAGCTGAAGTTTGGTGTTGCAGAGTATGTAAATGCATGGAGCAGAGACTTTTTCAGCTGATATGTTTTCATGAGTGGTTGAGTCGTGAGTGATGGTTTTCTCTGTTACCGGTTTAGACTGGAAGAAACAGACGGTTTTTGTATGAAATAGGCTCACCACATTGGCTTGAATTCCACATTTCACCATCAATAATGTGAATATTATCTTGTTTTGGGCAAACACGTGTTATTTACAATCACAATTCCATGAGGTTAGTGTGGTTTTCAATGAATTCCAATTTACCAAACTGAGATAATATGCTGGAGTAAGAAAAATTTGTCATAGGAAAATTGAACTCAGAGTTAGGAGGGGTACGAAGGAGAGAAGGAGATTTGTAAGGTTTCCCGCCTGTTCGGTATAGCTGTGGCCAAATTGGAAACAGCTATAGTCTTCGACATGAGGCTATATAGTATGGTTTTCAAAAGCGACTTAAATTGTGATTAAGGATTTGCTCACTGAGACAGGTATGTTGGGATCAAAGCCTCTTGATTCACCCATGGAACAAGGGGTTAAATTGGTTGCCGATGGAGGAGAAATTCTTAATGATCCCGAGAGATAATATAGAAGACTGGTAGGTAAGCTGAATTATCTTATAGTTACCCGACCAGACATTGCTTTTCCTCTTAGTATAGTAAGCCAGTTTTTGTCTTCCCCTTGTACATCTCACTGGAATGCAGTTATTCGGATATTGAGGTATTTGAAGAAAGCTCCAGGGAAAGGAATTGTCTACCAAAATCATGGTCATATCAGGGTTGAAGGATTTTCTGATGCTGATTGGGTTGGGTCTCCAGATGATAGAAGATCAACTACTGGGTATTGTACCTTAGTTGGAGGATAGGAAATCTAGTATCATGGAAAAGTAAGAAACAAAGTGTTGTTGCCCGATCCAGTGCTGAGTTAGAATATAGAGCCATGGCACAAGTGACATGTGAATTAGTGTAGGTTCGACTGTTATTGACTGAGTTAGGCTTTAAAGATTTAGTACCCATGACTCTATGGTGCGATAATAAAGCTGCAGTGCATATAGCTTCCAACCCTGTGTTTCATGAGAGAACAAAACACATTGAGGTTGATTGTCATTTTATCCGAGAGAAGTTGCAGAGTGGAGTAATTCTTCCCAGTCATATTTGAACCAGCGAACAACTTGCGAACATCTTCACTAAATCCTTGGGTACTGGAAGGATAGAACATATTTGTAACAAGCTGGGCATGATTAATATTTATGCTCCAGCTTGAGGGGGAGTGTTAGGAGTAAGAAGGGTAATTAGAAATAATAAGGGTAAATGGGTCTTTACCACTTTTAGGGTTTATTTTGATGTATATATATTTAACTTTATTGATTAATACAAAGTACGTTTTCCTCACAAGGATGTTGCTACTTTGATGAAGCATTCGACAAACATTTTGTTGTTGTAACATAGTGTGAAGTAGATAAAGAGATTTGTAAGAGTTTGCACTTGTTCGTTATAGTTGTGGCTGAATTGGAAACTGCTATAGGTTTCAACGTGTCATGGCTACGAAATGTTTGCCGAATGCTTCATCAAAGTAGCAACATTCTTATTCACAATTGAAGTTGCTTTGGAAAACCATATTAAACAGCCTCATGTCAAAAAGTTTTCACTGATGTGGTGATGATTTGTGAGATTTGACTTGTATATTTGGTAATGCATTTAATGAGCAGAGACTTTTTCAGCTGATTTGTTTTATGTGTGGTTGAGTCTTGAGTGATGATTTTCTCTATTATCGGTTCAGATCGAAAGAAATAGAATGCTTTTGTATGAAATGGGCGCACACATTGGATTGAATTCCACATCCATGCCACCAAACATGTGAAAGTAATCTATCTTGTTTGGGCCATTCACCTGTGTGTTTAGAATCACAAATCCATGAGGTTAGTGTTTGCTCTCAGTGAACTCCAATTTACCAAACTGAGATGAATTTGCTGGAGTAAGAAAAATTTGGCATAGGGAAATTAAACTCAGAGTTAGGAGGGGTGTGAAGGAGAGAGATTTGTATGGTTCCGTGCCCATTCTTTATTCCCATAGCTGAATCGGAAGCTAAATACCAAGCTTTGCTTTGTAGTGTTGCAGCGTTGAGATGTTTACTGAATACCTTATCAAAGTTGCAACATCCTTAACTTGTTTCGGAAATACTGTACGAAACAGTCTCATGTCAAAAAAAATTGGTTGATGTTGGGCCTGTCGTGAGACTTTTGTAGCTCATATGTTTGGCAATACATATTTGATTTTGCAGCACTTGAAAACAAGATGCGACAGTTCTCTAAGGATTGTACTGCTGCTAAAGTTTTATAATCGGGTGTGTTTGTTTCACGAAAAACGTAACGTTTTTGGAAAATGTTTTCTGGGAAACCATTTTCCAAGAAAACGGTTAGTTTTCCTTTGTTTGGTGATACGTGACTGAAAATATATTCTGGTGTTTGGATTGTATTTGAAAAATGATTGAAGATGTAGAAGACGCCGATGAAAAGGAAGAGGAGGGAGTGAAGCCAACGGGAGCGCAGGAGGGGCTAGGGTTGGAGGAGGCGGCAGTGACAAAAGGGAGGGGGTGAAGGAGAAGAAGAGAGGGGAGGAGGAGTTAGGGTTTACGTTCACAAGCAAAGAAAGAAAAGAGAAAACAAGAAAAAAGAAAAGAAAAAAAAAAGAAAGAAAAGAAAAGATATAACAATAACAAATTCAAAATTTTTAATTATAAATTATTTTTAATAATAATTTTTTTATTAAGCAAGGACCTTAAAACATTTTGGAAAACGTTTTCCAATTCTTTCAAAGGAAAAATTGTTTTCCTGAATTTAAGCTTTGGAATGAAAACATTTTCTATTGACTAGAAAACATTTTTCCGTTGACTCATTTTCCTAAATGAACCAAACGCTGGAAAATGAGGAAAACGTTTTCCCGAAAATTATTTTTGGCAAAACAAACACACCCGTAAAGTCAATATATAACTCAGCAATTAAGTAGATGATTAATTTTTGCTGGTTAGCTGCTATTTTATAGAGAAAGTACCAAAACCTTTTCATACAATGACGGAAAGGGCCATTTGAATCCTATGCAATCCTTTTGTGGCACGCACAAAAGACATAGTCATGGATGTCAAGCGATTTTTTACCATCAATGTTAGGCAATTAGAGAAATTGATCGACCAAATTAATCACATGAAGTTGCCTTAGTCATTTAGAGTCCGATGTGTATTTGTGCAAATTAGGTGCTAGACATTACTATTTTTTTTTATTGGTAAAAGATCACTACTACTTCGTTTTTCCGTAAAAAATATCGTTATTTTTGTTGCGATCCATGAGCCATGCCTCACATTAAAACTTCAACTTTCATGTGACATCAAAAATAAACTTAAATCACACAATTTTTTTCATCTGAAGATACAGTTTTTGCATAATTAACTAGAGATGGATAAATTCCCATGACTCCAATATATTTAGATTTTAGCGCACGTGCCTTCAAATGATTAAATCCACCCAAAAAAGGGCAAAATACAAACTTATCGAGCAGTTTACGTGAGCTGATTGATTAAGAGAAGAGAGGCCAATCTTCTTTTGGGCCTAGCCATGCGAGCCCAAAGTACCACGACATTCAGATGGGGCCCACGTTGATTCCCTACGAGGTCGACCGTTAGGTCTGTCTTCGTTTTTGAACCTTTGCAAGCTTATCTTCATCGTCATCTTCATACTCTAACCTCCAGACCAAAAATGGCGGGATCACTTGCATCGCGGGGCCTTCTCCAATAACTCTGCACTCAATGGTTACTCACTTAGGGCTGTTTGGTTCAACTTTGGGAAAATCGCTTTGCATTTTCGTAAGTATCTTTGAGTGAATGGGCATTTTGTGAAGGCAAGTGTGTGTGGAAACTCAATTTTTGTATATATTTTGCAAAGCAGCTTTGAGGTGAAAAGAAAAAGGAAAAAAAAGAAAAGAAAAGAAAAGAAAAGGGAGGAGGAGATGCAGTTGAAAATCGTGGGAGAGCGGCTAGTGGTGGTGGGCGGTGGTGGTGTGGAGGCGGCTGGTGGCTGTGGCGGTGGGGGGGAGGCGGCTCGCCTGAGGTCCTGAGGTCGGCGACCTCAGGCGACGCCCTGGGTCGCGCAACCCAGCCGCTTGGGTCGCGCAACTCAGCGCCTGCTTCCTCCACCGCATTCTCTTCGAGGTCCAATCTCTCAATTTGCGGAGCTTGCTCTTCTTCTTCTTCTTCTTTTTGGTTGTTTCTCTCTCGAACCATCGACAATGTTCACTCTCGGGAGCTCGTTGGTTGCGATGCTGCCCGCGACGGAGTTGATCAAGCTCGCCACGAGCAGAGTCGCGGAGATCATGCTTACCGGTACCTTCACTTCCTTGCCTTTACTCTCTATGCTTCCTTCCTAGCAACAAACCAAATCTGTCCGATCATGCTCCAATATCAAACTTGCTTAGTAGATTTGCTGACTAATTGTCGGAAACGAGTAGAGTATTTTCACGAGAGGAGGCCTATGATGTAAAGAGGTGGACGAAGAGGTTTTCTAGCAGAGGAACAAGAAAATTGGTTGCCCAAGATTTTCAGTTGTTTTAATCCACAAAGATGAACTGGGAAATATTATTGCAAAGAATCTGAAGAGGAGATTTTATAGGAATCTGTCTTTAAAAATGCTTTTTGTTCGTTCGATTTTGTAAGCGACACAAAACACCGAGGAAGTTGCAAACAAAATTATAAAGAAAGCCACCTCACGATGTGGCCCCACTATGCCATTTTTATGTTGGAGCAAATCCCGTCATAATTTCGACTAAACAAAATTAAATTCCCGTCACAACGTTATATGTCCAGACACATTTAAAATTATGAAAAGAGAGAGAGAGAAGAAAAACACTAGATGGCGGATTCAAAGAAAGGACCCGAATGCATGGTTTCAGTCCCCAGGTCAGCGGGTTAAAGCTTTGAAGCTTCAAAAAGCTGGATCGATACAAATTTTAAGGTTCTTACATTGTTATGTCATGGCGTCAAAACTCTCTTAAAAAGAGAGGGAGAAGTAGAATTAAATTGGCCAAACAAGCTGGAAAACACCACCCCGAAGTGTTCATCTTTTACTCTGACCCCACCCCACTCTCCAGAATCGTATTTGTAAATCTTATTCTCGATAATACGGTCGCAAGCCCGACCCAACTCAGCTGCAAGCAGCCCCTCCACCAGGTCAAGTGAAATGGATCAACTCATCCCTTTCTATTTCGTAATCCTTGGGAAAGATCGCACAGTAAGCAAAACATCTCTTCATATGAGGGGGGAGATGGTGATAGCTGAGTTTCAAAGAGGGAAGGGTCTCATTTCTCGCTTCTGGTAGATCCCATATTCGGCTTTTGGATATAGCTTCCCACTGGTGGGGATAGACGTGGTACGTAGTAGTCCGCCCAACATCTTCACAGCCAACGGCAAGCCTTTGCACTTCATCACTATTTTCTCACCGAATGATTTAGGAGGGGTGTGGTGGCCGAAATTTTTGGCGCCAAGAGCGTGATAGGCCAGTAAAGTCAAGCAAGCATCTTCAGGCAGCTCCTTCAGATGGTATGCCGGAGCACCGGCCATTGAAGCAACACTGAGGTTACGAGCTGTAAGGACGATCACGCTCCATTCATCTCCGGCTTGGAAAGGCTTCGGGAAATCAGTCCACTCTCCGTACTTCTCGGTCCAAACATCGTCCAAAACGATAAGAAACTTCTTCCCAGACAGATTTTTCCGCAACTTCTCCTGGAGCCGGTCTAGGTCGTTGCCTTCGCCAGACAAACCAGTGATATTCTCCAAAATCCTTTTTGTAATAGCAGCCATGTCGAAGTCATCGGACGCGCAAGCCCATGCTTTGACATCGAAATAGCTGGCGACTCTATTGTCGCAATAGACTTGCTGAGCTAGAGCGGTCTTACCGACCCCTCCCATCCCTATTATGGGAATCATTTTCGGGATCGCATTTATGTTGTTGATGCCTTCTTCTCCAATCAACGATCGAAGGACCTCCATCTTTTCCTTCTCCCTACCTACAAAACAAGACTCTGGGACATGCGTGGTGAGACGCCGCCGCTGGCCTCGGTCGGATGCCAGCTGGTTGGCGTCGTTCTCCCTCAGGCTCAGGCTATGTTTCTGCTTGATAATCTCCTGCAGTCGACTGTCGATATCCTCTATTTTGGACCTCATTTTCTGGTCACGCACGAACTCTCTGGGACTGAAGCAGCTCGGCACGACCAGAAGTGTCTTGCTCGCCCTCCTGAAATCCGCCTTCTGCTTCTTTTGCCTGGCTTGAGCATCGAAGTCATAGAGCAAGTCCTCGATGTCGTAGGCCAGGTTCCGGAGGTCCTCGAGCCACAACACGACTCCAGCATCACCAGTCAACTGCTTTTCCTCCGCGTCTTCCAGAGAGCAGTTTATTCGCCGGAGCTCCTTCTCCCATTTCTTCAGCAGGGTGGGGAGTCCCTCACGCCGCATGAGGCTAAGCAGCTCGCCTGAGGTTAACTTGTCGAAGAGCACCTCGAGGAAGGTGCTGAGAAGCTTCTCTCCAATGGCCGCTGCCATCTCCCCAAGGAGGATTGAACTGCAATGCAGATGGTTGTGAACCGAAGTGTGCGATTGAGTGGAAAATGGAGGCAAAGCTGATCTCTCAGGTCCTGGGAGGTCAGACCACGTGATGTAATAAGACTAGAATATCATGTAATGTTTGGGAAATGTTGTTGTTTTTTTCTCATTACAACGAAAATGTCATTTGACCTTTTTGCTGGACAATAAAAATGGCTGTGAGCGAAAAGCTTCACCGATTGTTATTACTACAGCATTGAGTTCTATCTGGGCATACCATTGGTAGTTGTCTTCTCAAATATTTCATAGGGACGAAAGAAAGGTAAGATCGGAGAAAGGTGCTATTTTCATCTCTACTTAAATCCGCTCCTCTCTTACTAGATAGACAAGATCGGTCTTATCGCTTTACATATTCGCACGATCTCCTTTAACCTAGTTATTTTCCTTTTATGGTTTTCCGTATTTAAACTTATTGCTATTCAGAAAATAAAAGCTGATCTCATCCTCATCATTGCTCTTGTATTAACTTATCTATTCCTCGTCCCTCCTAATCCTAATTTTGACTTCATTTGTCTAAAAATTATTTTTAATCTATCTATTTTCTATGTAAAAAATATGTATTTTGATCCATGTAAGACGTTATAGGAGTATTCAGAACCCAAAAATCATTGGCATGAAAAAGTTATGGACATTGAGGAATTTTGATATTTTCCGGTTGACACTCCATGAATAATATTAACTTTTGTTAATCCAAAATGAATAATGATACACCAACGATTTAAAAGAAATTCTTATTCGATGCAAAGCTTTATTCTAATTATTTACCATCTTTTAAGTTTCACGTTGTGGAATGCAACTGTGATTTTTGTTTTGAAAAATCTTTAACGGTGGTTTCTTTTATTTCATCCAATTAATCTATTAAACGTATAACTATGTAAAAGACAACCGGCAAAAAAGATGTACATAACAAAAATAGGAATTTTATAAACATAATACCATGTTAAAAAAGCGGGTTCGTGCCAAAATTTTGTATATTCTACTTGACAATCAATTCATAAATTTGCTCAACATGATATAGAAATTTCTCTCTTCGACAAACCTAATTCTAGCAAAACTAAAATTTAAATAAAAACATAATTCATTTAATATTCATGGCAAAGCAACAATAAACAAAAAAAAAAAAACATGTAATATTTTTAATTATATCAACTAGATCCAACATAAATAGAAAAGCCAAAAAAAAAAAGAGGAAAGAAACATAAATAAATTTGGAGCATCATTTTAAATTGAAATTAAATAATTGATGACAATTTTGGTGGATTAGTCTATATGGAGTGGAAATAGCTTATATAATGTAAAGAAAAGGAGGACTAGTTTGTGGTCATTTCAAGATAAGAAGGACAGTTGAAAAATAAAATCGTAAATAAATTCTGAACCATGAAATCTGATTTCTGATGATTCAGAGAGCAAAATATATTACTTCCTAAGAAAATGACCGTAGTGTGATCAAAATACACCTAACTGGTTTTAGTCTACAAAATACGATTACTCATATTATGATCTGACATCCAATTTAACACTAAAATTTTTTGAACGTTGCTTTGTGCCAAAATATTAAGAAGAAGTAAATATAAAGCCCACAGTTGATGTAAAAGGAGGAGATGATGATGATGATGATCTCTAAATTATATCACAATACAAAGAATCAAGATGTCGCCTGACTTCCAACCTCAGATATGCTTCCCTCTTCTTTGTGCAGCTATTTTGGAACTTTAATTTGCTGATCTCTTTCCTTGTTCGTGCTCACTGCCTCAATTTATTGAGTGCAAGAGCAGAGAAAAACTGAGTAACCAAAATGTGAACGGAGTGCATGTCATTGTCGAGCGTCAATTTGAACCAGCCAAAAAAATCTTCTTGAGTTTTCGGGCACAGTGCCTGAGAAATTATTTTTAGACACATTACATCCTTGAAGTTCATCAAGTAGATTATCGGGAAGGCCAGCTTTAAAGTAGTTGGGTGAAAGGTCCAGATATACTAAGTTGTGGAATCTGTCGATTTCCCAAGGAAGAGAGCCACTTAATGAGTTAGTTGACAGATCAATAATTCAAAGGCTGAAGTTCTGATCGGAAACTACAGAAGAATGATCTAAATTTTCCTCAAGAGGAATTGAACCATAAGTTAACATTAGTGAATTTGGTTGAGCTAAACAAACTAGGAAAAAGGGTTCCACTGAGTTGGTTGAAGTTAAGACCTATTACTCTCAATTCTGGATATGTGCCTAAGACTTGGGGAAGAGGGACCCCTACTAAAATGTCCGAGATCTGGAATGAAGTCAGTCTCAAAAATTGAGAAGTTTGGATACGTAATGTTCCTGTCAATGAGTTGGAAAAAGTTTCCCCAACTCTATATTCATGATAAATTGCCAGAGAGCATGCTCAAGTCTATTGTGGCACAATGCTCTATTCAGACGGTACCGAGCCCGACGGTCTGTTTGAAGATAAATTAAACTTCTTCAAAGTTGCAGAGGTAACACGTCCAACTGGACCTGCCAAGATGATGAATGACATCAGAATTACCATAAGTGATACAATCAGTTTTGTGAAGAAATCTGGAAATTTTGTTTTGCTAACTATAATCTGCGTAGCACATAAAAAGCTGTGAAAGCCAAGAACCAAATTCACATGGCACATTTGCTAATCTCACCAAAAAATTCAGGCGTCACCTTCATTCCAGTTTGTAATATTAATCAAAACCTCCCCTGAACGAAGATTTTGTGTCAGTACATTATCGCATGGCAAGAGCAATGGCAATAATTATAGGAACCATATAAGTGCTTTTAGAAAAATGACCATTTCAGAATAACATGCCAAATGCAAACTCCATGGAAACATGCAGAGTGAGTCTCAATCAAAGTTACTTTTCCCAAAAATTATCATGAAAGGGGTTGGTTATGGTACAAAACATGGTTACATGCTGTGAAAGCGTTAGAAATTTAGGACAGCTTCTCCAATTTCTTCAAGTTTTAAAGGAGACGCAGAGACTTGTAAAATTTGCCTATCATACAAAAACTTCTAGGGGTTCCTTTTCTTTTTTGAGGGTTGAAATCCAGCAAAGGCTTTTAGAATGTTTTCAGGAATTAAGCTTGTCATAACCAAAGAACCATGTCATTTTCATGTGGCAAGATATCTAGCTTCACTGTAGATCTAATCATCCCCTGCACAGAATGTTCTGAATGGACAGAACAAAATCGGGCTGTAGAATTTGGAGAAAAGCAAAAGAAACTCACATCAAACGGGAGGTGCATTAAATTGGTGGATCTGAGATACCTTCAAGCTGGCAATCACCAAGATCCAGCACAGACTAAATTATAGAACTCTCCTGTAACAGCACTTGCAGCAAAGAACCCGACAACTGGTTGTTTCTGAGCCAGAGAATCTGAAGAGACTACAAAGTTGAAGGATGGTACTTTATCCACCAACCTATTGTTACTAGCATCAAACACCTCCAAACTGTTGATATGTGTTGTTCCATCGTGCGAGAAAAGCTCCCCTACTAAAGAATTGGAGCTGACGTTCAGATAGTAAACGAAACTAGAATTGCCAAGCACCAGGTCATGCAAACTGAAGAGTTGATTATAGCTCAGATCAGCGTACTCTACACTACAGAGAGCAGCTTTGTGACATCTCCGGAAAATCCATTACCATGCAATCTAAGTATTTCAATTGATCTAAGCCTGAGCTAAGCTCTGAGACAATCCTTGTCGATTGGTTTTTAGATGCTGACAAATTCTGAAGCATGATTAGGCCAGAAACAGCAACAAAGCTGAATTTCCCAATCAGGCCCACATTGCCAAGAAAAAAGCGGTTGTGACAAGACGTTCACTAAACTTGCCATGGTGCCAATTCTGGGGACACCCATCAGAGGCCAAGGACTTGGAATCATATGAATCAAGAACTTGCCCTGAGCAGTCCTTCTGGATCCCCTTCGTTAGCTCCAAAAGCGCTTCTAAGTCTGACTGTGCAAGAGCATTGACTACGAAGAGGCAAATGATCAAACGTATCATCTGCATTCCTCACTCCACAGCCCCAGCTCTCAAAACTTCAGCAGCTGACAAGCAAGATTGACAGAGAGAGAAAACGAAGACGTTCTCAAAATGTAGCCCAGAAAAGGGAACTGAGTGAGCAACGGATCAAATTTGGAACCGCAGAAAGGCCTCACCAAATAAGATCACCCAAAAAAAAAAAAAAAAAAAAAAACAGAGAGAATTTACGAAAGATACAGACAAAAGCAAGAAAAAAATAACTGGAGTAAGGCCGCGAGCTAGCCAAGCGAAAGAACCGGTGAGAACTAAAGCTAAAAGGTCCGCCAATAAGCCACCGTGAAAAGTTGACATAACCCGAAATCTTTGAAGCTCAAGAACGACTAGATCACGCAATAACAAAACACCCTTTTCCCGAAAATTGCAAATCTAAAAGTACCGGCAGACAATCATCGAGTCGATAAAGAGAAATGTGGATAATCCCACTTCTCCAACAACAAGGAGTTGATGAAAAATTGTAGGCACCTTTATGAAGCGAACATGCAGAGGCAATGCAAGGCAGCGATGAGCGGGGAGCCCAAGATCGGATGATGATGAGAACCAGCTCGAGCTTTCGACAGTTGACGACAACGGAAATGGCAAGAGACACGGACACGCACGATCGGTACAATGCAGTGCCAAGGAAGTGGAAGTTGAACACAAAGCAAAACGGAGACGTTTTCTCGCACTGTATTGATTCTATTTCACTTCTCTCTTACGTTTTCCCAATCTGTATCAGTCTACTACAGCTTTCTATTGTTAGGGCGCATTTTAGAACGAAAGTTCGATCGAAATGATTTTTTTTTTTTTATTCCAAAACCGGAACAAATTCTAAGATTTTTGCTCGTTTCGAGAATCTTGTCCAAAATTTCGATTTTGGAATAGAATTGTGTTTAATATCGTCTTTCATTGATTATGTTCCAAATCAATTTCTTTTAATTTTTAAATAATTTTTTTACTTTTTTTATTTTTTTCCTTTTTTTTTTTCTTCTTTTTTTTCCTTTTTCTCTTATTCTTCTTTTTCTTGTGGCGGTCGCCGGACCGGTGACCGGCCAAACGAGGGCCGACAACCTCACCGGAGCATCGCCGGGCCTCGTCGGCCGAGCCTTGCCGGTGGCCAGCGAGCCTCGCGGAGCCGGGCGAGGCCCGCCCGGCCACCGGCAAGGCCGGGCGTCGTAAGGCTTGCCCAACCCCAGTGAGGCTCGGCCTTGCCGATGGCTGGGCTTGCCACCGGCGAGCTCACCGGACCTCACCCTAGCCTAGCGAGCTTGCCGGACCAGCGGATGGCGACTAGCGGCGGCGAACGGCAGACGGCGGCGAGCGACGGAAGGGAAGAAGAAGAGGAGTTGGTTTTGATTCTCAAATTTGTTTCCGAAACAATAATCATTTTTTTTTTTTACTTCAAATCTGTTCCCGGGAACAAATTTGATCCCAAAAACAAAAATTTTACCAAATGCAATTCTATTCCAAAACTACTCCCATGAAAAAAAAATCAGAATCAGATACTGTTTGGCATGTTGCCAAACAACCCCTTAGTGTTTTTAGCCAGAGGTCATTATGGAAGCACAATATATATGTATATTGAGATCATAGTCATTTTGATCGTAACTATGGAAACCGCTTAACGATTCAATTGACATATCTATGCTAATAAGACGATGTATTGATCATGTGTTTCTCGTGTCGATTTTGAAGTATTTGATTGTTTAACAATTGATTC
Organism: Eucalyptus curtisii; assembly: GCA_017140595.1. Lineage (NCBI taxonomy): Eukaryota > Viridiplantae > Streptophyta > Magnoliopsida > Myrtales > Myrtaceae > Eucalyptus > Eucalyptus curtisii. Next base: position 14,754,587 of record CM029504.1, read on the forward strand.
AAAGACGTTCAATTGATAAAATCGTAACTACAATCCATTCACCTAAGCAATCATGCTTGTTTGTGCTCACGTTAACGTTAAAAATTTAAGATAGGTTGACACAATCGATTGTTAAAGTACTATCCCGTATCACTTGACAATGAATCTTAAATGCTCTTTATATTTGTTTCCTTCATCTATGAGTTTAAACTTTTGAGTTGAATTTTCTAATATAATATCAAAGTTAATGCAATCAATTTCCGTATTAGTAAAATTTTCTATATATTCATGTCATCTCCTTGAAAAGGCTTTATGGTGTAGGAAAACTAAAATAATTTTCTTGGACTCCGTTTCCACCCGTAAGCCCACACAGAATGGAGACCCATCCTCACATGGAGTTTATTGAGCACTTAGAAAATAAGTCTATTATTTCTTGGCATCCTTTCATTGTTGCTTTACCTTGATCATGAAAAAACTTAAAATGTATATATCATTAATTAATTTATTTTTTATCTATCATTCTCTCTCTCTCTCCTCTCTCTCTCTCTTAGAGTTCTTTTTATGTCTATTTGTAAAGCGTGGATATAGAGAAGTAGAATTAAATCGACAAAAAAAAAAAACTAGGGTAGGGTCGATTCAAGTTTTAGTTGAAACTTACTCGTTTGAATCAATTTTCAAAATATCATAGATTTCAAGATCAATTTCAGGATCGATTCAAGTTGCACTTATATTCTTAAAACTCATATTTAAAAATTTAAAAATTATGAAACATTAACAAAATTAAAATCTTAGTCTCAAATTAATAATTCAAAATTATATATTGATATGACATAGCGTAAGATGATACGAAAATATAAAATAAGAAAAATATAAAGATTTTTTTAGGTTCTAAGTTTCATCTTTTATCTATCGAAACTCATTTGTCAATTTATAAAACATAGAATTTATATTGTGGACTCTAGAACTTGAAATCGAATCAGATTTATTTCATCTCCTATTCTCAGATCTACTTTGAAACCATCCTCGTCTCTGAGAAAGAAACTCTAGAAAATGCCATCAGAAACTGTTCATCTTGCGTGGACCGTACCTGCAGTTCTATCATCTGTAAGTAATCACTTAGAAAAAAAAAAATTTGTGAACAGTACAGGCCGTTCGCTCACTGGATGTACCTGGACTCGTTCTCGATATTATATTCATCCCAGCCAGCTCAGAAGCAACCCACTCCTCCTCTACTCTCCTTCAACCTCCGTCGTCTCCGTGCCTCCACCGCCGCCGCCGATGGCCGACCCCGCCGCCCGCCCCACCAAAATCATCGCCGGGGCCGACCCTTTTGGCGCTCCGCTCAAGGACGCCCTCGTCACCCACCTCCGGGAGGCCCTGCACATCGAGGTCGAGGACCTCGGCACCGGCCCCTACTACTCCATCGCCGCCGACGTCGGCCGCCGCGTCTCCTCCTCCGGGGGACCCGAGACCCGCGGCCTCGTCGCCTGCGGCACCGGCTGCGGCGTCTCCATGTTCGCCAACAAGTTCCCCGGCGCCTTCGCGGCGACCTGCCTCTCCGTGGCCGACGCCGTCAACGCCCGCTCCATCAACAACTCCAACATCCTCGCCGTCTCCGCCGTCTCCACGCCTCCCGAGCCCGCCGTGGAGATCCTCCGCGCCTGGCTGGACACCCCCTTCAAGTCCCCCTGCCCCGCCAACGGCGACCGGCCCTGGAGCGACGACATCCAGGAGTTCCTCGACCGGGCCCTCGTCGAGACGCCCAAGATCGGCGCGCCGGCCTCGGAGCCGGACGAATCGGCCTCCTGCGCGATCTGTTGCCTGGTGAAGCGCCGGGAGCTGAACCCCATCGACATGATCCCGGGGGGGTCGATGAAGATACTCCGGGAGACCCCGACGTCGGCGATCGTGAGGTTCAAGGCCGGGAGCGTCGAGCCCGCGCACCACCACACGTTCGGCCACGATCTGGTGGTGCTGGAAGGGAAGAAGAGCGTGTGGAACTTGACCAAGAAGGAGAGGTACGACCTGGTGGTCGGTGACTACCTGTTCACCCCGGCCGGGGACGTGCACAGGGTACAGTATCACGAGGAGACGGAGTTCTTCATCAAGTGGGATGGCCACTGGGACATGTTCTTCGACGAGGATCTCGAGACTGCCAAGAAGGCCATCGCCGAGGAATCATAATCGTCGTCGTTACCTTGATTTGTATGTTTCTCTGTTCTTGCTGATACCCATTACCCGCGAAAGAGAGTGCCATGGGAGTTCTTGCTGTGTGTAGTTTATGCGATATGTCAAGAGAAGGGTGATGTGATCTTGTGAAGTTGAGGCATGTCTGAAGCATATCTGTGATTAGCTGGAGTTTGGTGTTGCAGAGTATGTAAATGCATGGAGCAGAGACTTTTTCAGCTGATATGTTTTCATGAGTGGTTGAGTCTTGAGTGATGGTTTTCTCTGTTATCGGTTTAGACTGGAAGAAACAGACGGTTTTTGGATGAAATAGGCTCACCACATGGCCTTGAATTCCACATTTCACCATCAATAATGTGAATATTATCTTGTTTTGGGCAAACACGTGTTATTTACAATCACAATTTCATGAGGTTAGTGTGGTTTTCAATGAATTCCAATTTACCAAACTGAGATAATATTCTGGAGTAAGAAAAATTTGTCATAGGAAAATTGAACTCGGAGTTAGGAGGGGTGTGAAGGAGAGAAGGAGATTTGTAAGGTTTCCCGCCTGCTCAGTATAGCTGTGGCCGAATTGGAAACTGCTAGTCTTCGACATGAGGCTATATAGTGACTTAAATGGTGATTAAGGATGTTACTACTTTGATGAAGCACTCGACAAACATTTTGTTGTTGTAACACGGAGTGAAGTAGATAAGGAGATTTGTAAGAGTTTGCACTTGTTCGTTATGGTTGTGGCTGAATTGGAAACTGCTATAGTTTTCAACGTGTTATGGCGACAAAATGTTTGCCGAATGCTTCATCAAAGTAGCAACACTCTTATTCACGATTGAAGTCGCTTTGGAAAACCTTACTAAACAGCCTCAAGTCAAAAAGTTTTCACTGATGTGGTGATGATTTGTGAGATTTGACTTGTATGTTTGGTAATGCATTGAATGAGCAGAGACTTTTTCAGCTGATATGTTTTATGTGTGGTTGAGTCTTGAGTAATGATTTTCTCTATTATCGGTTCAGATCGAAAGAAATAGAATGCTTTTGTATGAAATGGGCACACCACATTGGATTGAATTCCAGATCCATGCCACCAAAAATGTGAAAGTAATCTATCTTGTTTGGGCCATTCACATGTGTGTTTAGAATCACAAATCCATGAGGTTAGTGTTTGCTCTAAGTGAACTCCAATTTACCAAACTGAGATGAATTTGCTGGAGTAAGAAAAATTTGTCATAGGGAAATTAAACTCAGAGTTAGGAGGGGTGTGAGGAGAGAGATTTGTATGGTTTCGTGCCCAGTCGGTATTCCCATAGCTGAATCGGAAGCTAAATACCAAGCTTTGCTTTGAAAGTGTTGCAGCGTTGAGATGTTTACTGAATACCGTATCAAAGTTGCAACATCCTTAACTTGTTTTGGAAATACTGTACGAAACAGTCTCATGTCAAAAAAAATTGGTTGACGTTGGGTCTGTCGTGAGACTTTTGTAGCTCATATGTTTGGCAATACATATTTGATTTTGCAGCACTTGAAAACAAGATGCGACAGTTCTCTAAGGATTGTAATGCTGCTAAAGTTTTGTAATTGTAAAGTCAATATATAACTCAGCAATTAAGTAGATGATTCATTTATGCTGGTTAACTGCTATTTTATAGAGAAACTACCAAAACCTTTTCATACAATGACGGAAAGGGCCATTTGAATCCCATGCAATCCTTTTGTGGCACGCACAAAAGACATAGTTATGGATGTCAAGCGATTTTTTTTTTCACCATCAATGTTAGGCAATTAGAGAAATTGATCGACCAAATTAATCACATGAAGTTGCCTTAGTCATTTAGAGTCCGATGCGTGTTTGTGCAAATTAGGTGCTAGACATTACTATTTTTTTTTTATTGGTAAAAGATCACTGCTACTTCTTTTTTCTGTAAAAAAAAAATCGTTATTTTTATTGCGATCCATGAGCCAAGACTCACATTAAGTCTTCGACTTTTATGTGACGTTAAAAATAAACTTCAATCACACCATTTTTTTCACCTGAAGATATAGTTTTTGCATAATTAACTAGAGATAGATAAATTCCATATATTTAGATTTTAGCGCACATGCCTTTAAATGATTAAATCTACCCAAAAAAGGGCAAAATACAAATTCATCGAGTGATTAGTTACGCCAGCTAGATTGATCAGAAGAAGAGGGGCCAATCTTCTTTTGGGCCTAGCCATGAGAGCCCAAAGTATCGCGACATTCAGATAGGGCCCACGTTGACTCCTTGCAAGGTCGACCGTTGGATCTATCTTCGTTTTTGAACCTTTGCAAGCTCATCTTAATCGTCATCTTCATCCTCTAACCTCTTGACCAAGAATGGCGGGATCGCCTTCTCCAATAACTCTGCGCTTGATGGTTACTCACTTACTCTCAGCGCCCGGCCTTCTCTTCAAGCTCCGATCTCTCAACGAGAGCTCTTCTTCTTTCTTCTTCTTGTTTCTGTCTGATGTTCACTCTCCCAGAGAGCTCATCGGTTGCGGCGCTGCCCGCGACGGAGTTGATCAAGCTCGCCGTGGGCGAGTCGCGGAGATCATGCTTACCGGTACCTTCGCTTCCTTGCCTTCACTCCCTATGCTTCCTTCCTAGCAACAAACCAAATATGTCCGATCATGCTCCAATATCAAACTTGCTTAGTAGATTTGCTGACTAATTGTCGGAAACGAGTAGAGTATTTTCACGAGAGGAGGTCTATGATGTAAAGAGGTAGGCGAAGAGGTTTTTCGCAGAGGAACGAGAAAATTGGTTGCCCAAGATTGTAAGTTGTTTTAGTCCACAAAGATGAACTGGGAAAAGTTATTGCAAGGAAGGAATCTTAAGAAGAGATTTTACAGGAATTTGTCTTTAAAAATATTTCTTGCTTTTTTCAATTTTGTAAGTAATACAAAGTGCTTATTCTCAGAAAATTTTTTGTTTAAATAATTTATTTTCCAAAAAAACAAACCGACGAAGTTGCAAGCAAATCCATTGAATTTCCGGAGGAAGAGAGCCACTTAATGATGTGGCCCCACCACCCCATTTTGTTGTTCGAGCAAATTCCAACCAAATTTCGGCTAAAAAGAAGATTCCATCACAATATTAAAGGTCCACGTAGGATTAAAAAAAATAAAAAATAAAAAGAAGAAAAAACATTGAATCGGGAATTCAAAGAAGGGACTCGAATAGATGGTTTCAGTACCCAGAACAACGAAATTAAAGTTTTTAAATTCCGAATTTCAAGATTCGTTTTATTGTTATGTTGTCGCGTCAAAACTCCTAAAAGAGAGCAGTAGAATTAAATCGCATTCTCCTTTGAATTGGCCAAACAAGCTTATAAAACGCCCAGCGGGATCCCACTTGTAAATCGGATTCTTGATCGTACGGTCACAGACCCGACCCGACCCAACGCAACTTGGTAGCAACCGACCGACCAACCAACCCCTTCAGCTCAACTCCCTCCCCGTCTCTCCCCGACATCCTCCGTCGTCCCCGAGCTCTCGACCGCCGCCGCCAATGGCTGATTCCCCCGCTCCCCGCCCCACCGCCGCTGCCGGCCTCTCCTTCGCTTTCAACTTCCAGGCCCTCAAAAACATAGCCGCCGCCATCGCCCGCCCCAACAAAATCATAGCGGGGGCCAGTCCTTTCGGCGCTCCGCTCAAGGACGCCCTCTTCTCCCGCATCCGCGAGGACCTCGATATCGAGGTCCAGGACCTCGGCATCAGCTTCACCATCGCCGCTGACGTTGGCCCCCGCGTCTCCTCCTCCCACGGATCCGGGGCCCGCGGCCTCGTCGTCTGCGGCTCCGACCACGTCGGCTCTGTCCTCGCCAACAAGTTCCCCGGCATCTTCGCGACGGCCTGTCGCTCCGTCGACGACGCCGTCGACGCCCGGTCCATCTTCAACTCCAACATCCTCGTCATCTCCCCCAACTCCACGCCGCGGGACTCCGCCTACGACATCTTCCGCGCCTGGCTGGACATTCCCTTCAAGTCCCCCTGCCCTGCCTCGGACGGCCAGCCCTGGGGCGGCGTCGTCCAGGAATCCCTCGATCGAGCCCAATTCGAAATGGCCCAGATAGGTGTGCGGACCTCGGAGCCAGATGGTTGCGTTTCCTGTGCCATATGTCTCCTGGCGAATCCCCAGGTGCCAAATCCGTTCGAAATGATTCCAGGGGGATCGGTGAAGATAATCGCAGAGAACCCGGTATTGGCGATCGTGAGGTTCGAGGACGGGAGCGTCGAGCCACCGCACCACCACACGTCCGGGCACGACCAGGTGGTGCTCAAGGGCAAGATGAGCGTGTGGAACTTGAGCAAGAACAAGAGGCACGACTTGGTGCCTGGGGATTACCTGTTCACGCCTGGTGGGGATGTGCACATGGTGAAGTACCACGAGGACACGGAGTTCTTCATCAAGTGATACAGCCACTGCGACATGTTCTTCGACCAGGATCTCGACACTGCTGAGATGGCCATCGACGAGTAGGCGGCGGCGGCGGCGGCGTCGTCAACATCAGTAGCTTGCTTTGTGAGTTTCAGTGTTCTAGCTAAATGCCCCATAAATAAAGTATGCCATGGCGGCTGTCTTGTTGTGCTGTTTGGTTTAGAGGATTTGCAAGAGCAGAGAGAATTTTCAGCTGACTTGTTCCGTTGTTGAGTGATGATATTCTCTGTCATGGGCATAGATTGAAAGAAACACAATGCTTCTGCATGAAACAGGCGCTCTTGATGTCCGCATCTACAACACCAAAAATGTGAATGTGTCATCTTGTTTTTGAATCCCAAATCCGTGAGGTCATTGTGGTCTTCAATGAATGCAAATTTACCAAAATTAGATTAAAACATTTATCATAGGACAGTTGGATTCAAAGTTCGGAGGTGTGCAAAGGAGAAAATGAGATTTGTGATATTTCGCGCCCATTCAATATACCTGTAGCTTAATTGGAAGCTGCGACCAGCTTTGAAAGCGTCGCAGCATCGAGATGTTTGCCGATTAGTACTTTATCCACAATTGAACTCGTTTCGCAAAAACTAGAATAAATTATCTCACGTCCCGAAAATTTTAACTATCGTTGAGTATATCATGATACTTGATAACTTGTATGTTGAGTGGCGATACATGTTTGATTTAGCAGCGCTTGAGACAATTTCTCTCGGAAATTGTAATAACCTGCTGCAGTTTTGTAACTATAGAGTCAATATTCAACTTGGCAGTTAAGTAGATAACTAACTTTTGCTGGCGAGCTGCTATTTTACAGGGAAAGTACAAAAGCCTTTTCATTCAATCAGGAGAGGACCATTTTAATCATAAGCAATTCTTAGGTGGCACACAGAAAAGACAACACTCAGGGAAGACCCTACTGTAACATAAATAACATAGGTATTGATGTTAAGTGATTTTTTCTTTTCACCATCGATGTCATACAATTAAAGAGATTGATGGACCAAATTAATCACGTGAGGTTGCTTTAGTCATCTAGAATCCAATACGCTAGATTTTAATTTTCTTCATTGGTAAATATGATTGGTTTTTTTTTTTTTTCTTTTGATTGAAAAAATATCATTGTTTTTGTTGTTATTGATGAGTAACATCTCATGGTAAAACTTTAACTTTCACATGACATCGAAGATAAACTTACACCACACTAGTATTATCACATGAAGATTTACGTTTTGCTTTAAACTAGAGATGGATAAATTACTATGATTCCAATATTTTTAGTTTTGAGTACACATGCCTTCAAATGATTAATCCACAAAAAAGAAAAAAAAAATGAAATGAAGGCCAAGGGCAAGATACATACTCATCGAGCGGTTAGTCATGGAGCAGAGACTTTCTCAGCTGATATGTTCCACGTGTGGTTGAGTCTTGGGTGATGATTTTCTTTGTTATCGGTTTAGACTGAAAGAAACATAATGCTTTTTTAGCAAATGAGAATACCTCATTGGCTTGAATTCCATATCCACACCACCATAAATACGAATGTTGTCTTGCTTGTCTTTAGAGTCACAAATCCATGAGGTTAGTGTTTTCTTTCAATGAATTCCAATTTACCAACCTAAGGTGAATTTGCTAGAGTAAAGAAAAATGTTGTCATAGGAAAATTAAATTCAGAATTAGGAGGGGTGTGAAGGAGAGAAGGAGGATTTGTAAGGTTTCGCCCCCGTTTAGTATACCTATGACTGAATCGGAAGCTGCTACCAAGCTTTGAAAGTGTTGCAGCATTGAGATGTTTACTGAATACTTTATCAAAGTTGCAACATCCTTATCCACAATTGAACTTGTTTTGGAAAAACTATACTAAACAGTCTCACCTCAGAAATTTTTTTTTGATGGTGGGTTTGTCATGAGACTTTTTTCGAACGTGTATGTTTGGCAATATATTTCTGATCGTGCAGCACTTGAAAACTAGGTGAGTCAGTTCTCTAGGGATTGTATGCAGCTGCAGTTTTGTAAATGTAAAGTGAATCCAAATGAGCAATTAAGTAGATGATTAGTTTTTGCTGGTTAGCTGCTATTTTACAAAGAAATACCAAAACCTTTTCATACAATGAGGAATATGGCCATTTGAATCCTATGCAATCCCTTCGCGGCAAATTTACATAGGTATAGATGATGAGCGATTTTTTTTTTTTTTTTGCCATCAATGTTAGGCAATTAAAGAGATTGATTGACCAAATTAATCACGTGAAGTTGCCTTAATCATTTAGAATCCGACATGTATGTGTGCAAATCAAGTGCTAGACATTATTCTTTTTTTAATTGGTAAAAGATCACTACTGCTTAAAATATCATTATTTTTGTTTCAATTGATGAGAAATACCTTACGTTAAAATTTCAACTTTCCCAAGACGTTAAAGATAAATTTAAACCACGCTAGTATTTTCACTTGAAGATTTGAATTTTGCATAATAATTAGAGTTGGATAAATTCCCATGACTCTATTATATTTATATTTTAACGCACATGCCTTCAAATGATTAAATCCACCCAAAAAATGGCAAAATACAAACTCATGGACTGGTTAGTTACGCCAGCCGGATTGATCAGAAGAAGAGAGGTCAATCTTCTTTTGGGCCTAGTCATGCGAGCCCAAAGTATCACGAAATGCAGATGGGCCCCACGTTGACTCCTTGGGAGGTCAACCTTCTTTGGGCTCATATGAGTCAGGCCCATTCCTAACACAGTTCCTTCGGCCCATTAGATCTGTCTTCGTTATTGAATCCTTGGAAGCCCATCTTCATGGTCGTGTTCATCTTCAACCTCCGGACCAGAAATGGCGGGAATCGCCTGCGTCGCGGGGCATTGCCCGATAACTCTGTGCTCGATGGTTACTCTCAGCTTCCACTTCCCCGCCCGCGTTCTCTTCGAGCTCCGATCTCTCAATCTGCAGAGCTCGCTTTTCTTCTTCTTCTTCTTCTTCTTCTTCTTTTTGGCCCTTTCTCTCTCTGAACCATCGACGCTGTCGCCCGCGATGCTGCCCGCGCCGGAGTTGATCGAGCTCGCCATGAGCGGAGTCGAGGAGATCATGCTTACTGGTACCTCGACTTCCTTTCTTTTACTCTATGCTTCCTGGTAACAAACCAAATCTGTCTGATCATGCTTCAATATTAAACTTGCTTAATAGATTTGCTTACTAATTATCTGAAACGAGTAGAGTATTTTCTTGAGAGGAGGTCTATGATGTAAAGATGTGGGTGAAGAGGCCTTTTGCAGAGGAACAAGAAAATAGGTTGCCCAAGATTTTCAGTTGTTTTAGTCCACAAAGATGAACTGGGAAAAATTATTGCAAAGAATCTTAAGAAGAGATTTTACCGGCATCTGTCTTTAAAAATATTTTTTGTTTGTTCCATTTTGTAAGCGGCACAAAGCACCGCAGAAGTTGCAAATCCATCGAATTTTCCTAGGAAGAAAGCCGCCTGACGATGTGGCCCCAGTACGGCGTTTTGTTGTTCGAGCAAGTTCTATCATAATTTCAACCAAACAAATGAAATTCCTTTCACAACATTAAAGGTCCGCACAGGATTAAATGAATTTAAAAAGCAGAAAAACGCTAGATGGCAATTAAAAGGAAGGAACCGAATGTATGGTTTCAGGCTCCGAAACGATAACAAAGCTTTGAAGATCGAAATGCTGCACCGAAGAAAAAAGATTCGTTTTTTGACCAAAGCTTTCGCGTCAAAACTCTCAAAAAGAGAGGTGTAGAATTCATCAATTGGCCAGACAAGCTGGAAAACGCCATCACGGACCGACCGGTCATATTACTTTAACCCCACTTCGCAGGATCGTATTTGTAAATCGCATTCTCGACAATACGACCACACGTACGACGCAACTCAGTAGCCAAAGTCATGGCCACCCCCACCACCAACACCGCCCGCCCCGCCAAACTCATAGCGGGCGCCACTCCCTTCGGCGCTCCGCTCAAGGACGCCCTCGTCTCCTTCCTCCGCGAGGAGCTGGGCATCGAGGTCATCGACCTCGGCACTGGCCACTCCATCGCTGCCGACGTCGGCCTTCGTGTCTCCTCCTCTGGCGGATCCGGGGTCCGCGGCCTCGTCGTCTGCGGCGTCGACTCCATCGGCTCAATGCTGGCCAACAAGTTCCCCGGCGCCTCCGCGACCGGCTGCCGCTCCGTCGATGAGGCCGTCGACGCCCGCTCCATCTGCGACTCCAACATCCTCGTCGTCTCCCCCCTCGCCGGGGCCTCCACCAAGGACATCCTCCTCGCCTGGCTGGACACAGCCTTCAAGTCCCCCTGCCCTGTCTCCAACGGCCAGCCCTGGAGCGACGACGTCCAGGAATCCCTCGATCGATTCCACATCAAAATGACTAAGATCGGTGGGCTGGGCTCGGAGCCGGGTGGTTGCATTTCCTGTGCGATCTGTTGCCTGGCGAATCCCCAGGTGCCGGATCCGTTCGAAATGATCCCAGGGGGATCGGTGAAGATAATCCAAGAGAACCCGACATCGGCGACCGTGAAGTTCAAGGCTCAGAGCGTTGAGCCGGCGCACCACCACACGTCCGGGCACGAACAGCTGGTGCTGAAAGGCAAGATGAGCGTGTGGAACTTGAGCAAGAAGAAGAGGTACGACTTGGTGGCTGGGAATTACTTGTTCACGCCCGGTGGGGATGTGCACATGGTGAAGTATCATGAGGACACGAAGTTCTTCGTCAAGTGGCACGGCCACTGCGACATGTTCTTCCACACTGCTGAGTAGGCCATCGACGAGTAGTCGTCGTCGTCTTCGTCGTTATTAGCTTGTTTTATGAGTTTCATTGTTCTTGTTTCGTGCCCCATAAATAAAGTCTGCCACGGTGACTGTCTTGTTGCGCTGTTTGTTTTAGAGAGTATGCCAGAGCAGCGAGAATTTTCTGCTGACATGTTCCGTTGCCGAGTGATGATATTCTCTGTTATTGGTATAGATTGCAAGAAATAGAACGCTCTTTTTATGAAACAGGCGCACCACATTGAACGCAAATTTACCAAACTTAGATGAATTTGCTGGAATAAGAAACATTTGTCATAGGACATTTGGGTTCAAAATTAGGAGGTATGCGAAAGAGAGAATGAGATTTGTGAAGTTTCTTGCCCGTTCGATATACCTATGGCTGAATTGGAAGCTGCCATCAGTTTTGAAAGTTTAGTTGCATTGAGATGTTTACCGATTACTTTATCATAGTTGCAACATCCTTATCTACAATCAAACTTGTTTCAAAAAACTGTACTAAACAATCTCGTGTTGGGAAAATTTTAGCTTTCATTGAGTGTGACGTGATGCTTTATGTTAGATAATACATGTTTCATTATAGATGAATTTGCTGGAGTAAGATACATTTTTCATAGGACAATTAAACTTGGAGTTCCATGGGGCGTGAAGGAGAGAATGAGATTTGTAAGGTTTTGTGCCCGTTCGGTGTACATGTGGCTTAATTGGAAGCTGCCATAAGCTTTGAAAGTATTACAGTATTGAGATGTTTACTGAGTACTGTATCAAAGTCGCAATATCTTTATCCACAATTGAACCCATTTCAGAAAACTGCACTAAATGTTCTCGGGTCGGGAAAATTTTAACAGTCGTTGAGTATGTCGTGATATTTGGAAACTTGTATGTTTGGTGATACATGTTTGATTTTGTGTTACTTGAGACAATTTCTCTAGGAAATTGTAATAACCTGCTACAGTTTTGTAACTGTAAAGTCAATATTTAACTTGGCAGTTAAGGGTATGCATGAGAACATTTATATTCCTAAGAATTTCTGTTCTTTTGTTCCCCAGAACAAAAAAAGAACGTAAATCCGTTTTAACGCAAGTTGATTTCTATTCCCGGAATAGAAAAGTTAGCCCGGGAATAAACGAGAAACAAAAAAAAATTGCTTCTTGTCCAGGGGAACAATTTCTAGAAATAAGTAAATTTTCTTTTTTTTTTTTTGTTTTATTTCTCTCTTGCCGTGGCCACCTCCAACCGCCGGAGCCACCACCGACCGCCGCCCGCCGCCGCCACGGTCCCGGCCGCCACCGCCGTCGGTCGCCCGGCCGCGCCGCCCGCCGCGTCACCGCCGCCGCCGCCGTCGACCGTGAGCAAGAATAAAAAAACAAATAAATAAATAAATAAACAAATAAAAAACAAATAAATATAAAAAAAGATAAAAAAATAAATACAAAAAAACAAATAAATACAAAAAAAAACACAAGAAAATAAAAAAAAATACAAATAAACAAATAAATACAAAAAAATAAAAAAAAAAATAAAAAACAAATAAATACAAAAAACAAATAAATACAAAAAAAAATAAAAAACAAATACAAAAACAAATACATACAAAATACAAAAAAAATACAAAAAAACAAATAAATACAAATAAAAAACAAACGCAAGAAAATTAAAAAAACAAATAAAAAACAAATAAATACAAAAAACAAATAAAAAAATAAAAAAACAAATAAATACAAAAAAAAGAATAAAAAACAAATAAAAAAGAATAAAAAAACAAATAAATACAAAAAAGAATAAAAAACAAATAAAAAAGAGCAAATAAAAAACAAATAAATACAAAAAAGAATCGTTGCATTACCAAACGCATTTATATTCATTTTCTATTCCAAGAGTAGAAATTTTGTGCTTAACAAACGGGTTTTTGATTTTGCGGCACTTGAGAGAATTTCTCCAGGAAATAGATAAAAACTATTTCTGGAAAAAAACTCTTCTCCAATCAAGAAATTTTACAACTTGGCGCATCCTAAGCAGAGCATTTAATTTTGCTAGTGGGCTGCCATTTTTCAGGGAAAGTATTAAAGCCTTTTCATACAATGAGGAGATGACCATTTTAATGATGAGCAATGCTTAGGTGGCACACATAAAAGACAACAGTCAGGGAAGACCCTACTGTAACATATTTATATAGGTAGATGTTAAGTGTTTTTTTTTTTTTTTGGCCGTCAATATTAGACGATTAAAGAGATTAATCGACCAAATTTATCACGTGAAATTGCTTTAGTCATCTAGAATTGAACACGTATGTATGCAAATTAGGCGCTAGATAATAATTTTCTTCATTGGTTAAATATCATTGGTTTTTTTTTTTTGTTGAAAAAATATCACTATTTTTGTTGCGATTAACAAGTAACACCTCACGTCAAAATTTTAACTTTCACGTGACGTCATAGATAATCTTAAACCACACTAGTATTTTTGCATGAAGATATAGGTTTTGCTTAATAATTAGAGCTGGATAAATTCCCATGATTCCATTATACTTAGATTTGAGCACATATGCCTTCAAATGATTAATCCACAATAAATAAATAATTAAATAATTAAATAATTAAATAATTAAAAATTAAAAAAAAATTAAAATTAAAGGCCAAGGGCAAAATACAAACTCATTGAGTGGTTATGCCAGCTGATTGATTAGAAGAAGAGAGGCCAATCTTCTTTTGGGCTTAGTCATGGAGCAGAGACTTTCTCCGCTGATATGTTCCACTTGTGGTTGAGTCTTTGGTAATGATTTTCTCTGCCATCGGTTTAGATTGAAATGGGCGCACCACATTGGCTTGAATCCCACATCCACACCATCAGAAATGTGAATGTTGTCTTGGTCGTCTTTAGAATCACAAATCCATGAGGTTTGGGTTCCTTTCAATGAATTCCAGTTTACCAAACTAAGACAAATTTGCTGGTGTAAGAAAAATTTTGTCATAGGAAAATAGAATTCGGAGTTAGGAGGAGTGTGAAGGAGACAAGGAGACTTTTATGGTTTCACGCTCATTTGGTATACACCTGTAGCTTAATTGAAAGCTGCTACATCCACAATTGAACTTGTTTCGAAAAACCGTACTAAATAGTCTCATGTCACAAAATTTTAGTTGCTGTTATTGGGTGTGTCGTGAGACTTTGTAATTTGTATGTTTGGTATTGCAGCACTTGAAAACTAGATTAGACAGCTCTTTAGGAATTGCAATAAGCTGCTACAATTTTGTAGATGTAAAGTTAGTATTCAACTCAATCACCAAGTAGATGACTAATTTTTGCTGGTTAGCTGCTAATTTACAGAGAAACTACCAAAACCTTTTCATACAACGTGGGAGAGGTCCATTTGAATTGTGTGCAATCCTTTGGTGGCACACATAAAGGACAACAATTAGGGAAGACTCTGCTATAACATATTTACATAGGTATAGACATTAAGCGATTTTAATTTTTTTGCCACAAATGTTAGGCAATTGAAAAGATTGATCTAACAAATTAATCATGTGAAGTTACCTTAGTCATTTAGAATCCGAAACTTATGTATGCAAATTTGACGCTACACATTAATTTTTCTCATAGACAAAATATGATCGTTTTTTTTTCTTTGTCGAGAAAATACCATTATTTTTGTTGCGATCGACAAGTAACACCTCACCTTAAAACTTTAACTTTCACATGAAGAGAAAAATTTAAATTACATTAGTATTTTTCGCCTGAAAATTTAGGGTTTGCATAATAAATAGGGATGGACAAATTCCCACGATTCCAATTAGATTTGAGCAAACGTACCTTCAAATTGATTAATCCACACTCACACATGAAAAGAAATTAAGGCCAAGGGCAAAATACAAATTTGTCGAGTGGCTATGCCAGCTGATTGATTAGAAGAAGAGAGGTCAAATCATCCTTTGGGCCTACTTATGTGAGCCCAAAGTATCGCGACATTCAGATGGGCCCTACAATGACTCCCTGAGAGGTCAAGTTTATTTGGGCCTAATGAGTCGGGCCCATTCCTGACATCGCTCCTTGGGCCCATCAGATCTGCCTACGTTATTGAATCGTTGGATGGAAGCTCACCGTCATCTTCATCTTCAACCTCTGGACCAGAAATGGCGGGAATCGCCTGCATCGCGAGGCCCTCTCCGATAACTCTGCTACAAAGGAAGCACCGGACCCACCCCGGAGTTGATCGAGCTCGTTGTCAGCGGAGTCACGGAGATCCTCAGGGTTTTTGTCTGCCGTGAAGGAGGGCAGGTACCTCGACTCCCTTTCTTTTACTTTGTAAGCTTACTTGCAATAAACAAAATTTGTCTAATCATGCTCCAATATCAGACTTGCTTATTCGATTTGCTTACTAATAATCTGAAATGAGTAGAGTATCTTCATGAGAGGAGGTCTATGATGTAAAGCTAGGGAGCATGGATACTTTTTGGAGCCTCTATGTTGGTGTCGGACACGATGCCCCAACACATATCCGACACACTCTAACATTCGGTCAATTGATGTTGGACATCCGACATGCAGTCAACTTTCCCAATATGCCAGCAACATGCGAGTCTGGAATCCCGACATGTGATTCCGCCACGAACGAGGTCAATTTTAAAAAATTTCAATAAATTAGGGGTTAAAATGTAAATATAAAAAAAATAAAAAAGGGAGAAAGGAAACCCTATCTTTTGACGGTGAAATGTGGATTTATTTTCTTGGGATGTGTGCACTACAAATCTTAAAACTTGTTGCGAAAATGCAATTAAATCCTAAAATTTTCAAAAAGAACAATTAAGTCATAAAACTAGTCAAATTGGTGTAATTGAGTCTTTTCATTAACACCATCAATTTGTTTAACAGAAAATATTGTCAGTGCACATTTAAATTAATTTATTTTTCCTATTTGGCATTTTTTATTCATTTTTCTTTTAAATCTTATTTAAATAATAGTGAAAAACTTTTAAAAAAAAAAAGCAAAAATAATTTTTAAAAACTGGGAAAAAAAGGGTAGAGAGCATGGCTTGGCGTTGCGACCATCACCCATTACCTTGGGGTGGCCAGCCATCGCTGGCCTCGGGCGAGGGCTAGCATCACGTAGCCAAGCCTCGTCGGCCTCACGAAAGGGCTGGCAACCTCACTAGGCCCAAGCAAGGCTCGCCTAGATCTAAGTAATGTCGGCCCTCGCTCAGGCCTAGCAAGGGTCACAGGTGAGGGCCGGCCTCGCTTAGATGCGCGAGCCTCATCGGCCCTTGCCCGAGTCAGCGATGGCCTCGCCCAAGCTGGGGACCTTCGTCGGTCCCTCTAGCAATGGGCAGCGGTGGCAGCGTCGAGCCACGAATCTAGAACCTTTTTTTTTTTTTTTTTTTTTGGAAAAAATCATCAATAATCCCAAGCTTTACCCAATGTGATAAATTTACCTAATTTTTTTTTTTTTTTTTTTTTGTAACACAAAAAACCCCAAATTTTGCCAACTATGACACATTTACCTCAAAAAAATTTTCGTGACACAAAAAATCTCAAAATTATGCCCATGTGACACAATTATCCCAAATTATAGGGCATTTTCTTCTTTTATTTTTAATTTTTTTTATTCTCTCTTCCCACCGCCAGCTAGGGGTGAGCACGGTTCTCGGTTCTAAAGAGACCGATTCCAGTTCCCGGTTCCCTTTTTATGGGAACCGGTGTTCCTGGTTTCGGTTTCTGTTCCCATAGGAACCGGAACCGGTTAAATTTAAAATTTAAAAAAAAAAAAAAAAAAAAAAAAACCCTAAAGCACCCCGTTGATTTCCCCCTTCCCTTTTCTTTTTCCCTCTCTCTTTCTTTTCTCCCCTTTTCCTCTCACGTCACTTCCTACCCCCAACTTTTTTCTTTTCTTCTCTCTCTCCTCTTTCTCCCTCTCTCGGCCGAAACCCCACCCGTTCTCTTCTTCTTCTTCTTCTTCTTCTTCCTTCCTTCCTCTTGCTGGCTATTGCTTCACCCACCACCACACCGCCACCCCACGCCCTACTCACCACCACCTCTTGGCCACCAAACCACCACCACCCACCGCTCGTCCGACGAGCCGTCTCGCCGTTGAGCTCGACGAGCTGTCGCGCCGTCCGCGCCGCCCCTCGCCACCGCGGCCGTCCCCAAGCCACCGTCACCACCTCTTGCCACCGCTGCCTGAGATTAGCTTCTGGTCCCTACGGAAATGTCACTCTCTGCGGCGTTCGGCGAGCGGCTAGAACAATTGGACTGGACCAGGAACCACCGCCTCTCTCTCCTCCAGGTCTACTCCACCGCGACGCGATCTCTCGAACTTTTCTTCGCGAGGCGATCGGTTTGGATCAGTAGCGGATGAGAGGTGCTGGAAATTTTTGCAGGCGGAGAGAGAGCTGCAATCCGCCAAATCGCTGGTCCTGGAGTCAAAGTGCGCGGCCATCAGGTCGATGGAAGAGAGGTGCTTGAGGCTCGAGCGAAGCCTGGCTTCGCAGAGCTTGAAGATCTCGGCTCTCGAATCTAAGATTGCCGCTCTCAATGCCGAGTACGACAACAATGTGCAGCGACTGAGGTGAAGCATAGACTTGTCATCATAAGATTTTGGTCGCATGTTATGTCTTATTTATGCTTGATTTTAGGGAGTTGAAGTGCGAGGTGGAGGAGATTAAGGAGGCAGAGAAGGAGAAGGATGGATTCTATCGAGTGCAGACCGGCGAAATGAAGGATTTTAAGGAAGCTACTAACGGATTCGTCGTGGATTGCTAGATTCGCATAGAGGAATTAAGAGACGAGCTAAATGAGGTAAAAGAGAAGCTCTCTATTTTCGGATCTGTGAGTTGACGTGATACTGTGCTGGATCATTCTGTTAGCTGGATCAAAGGCTGCAAGGTGATAGTGATAACGATGAACTTTTATCGCTTGTTTGGCTACTATACTAGAGAATGAAGAAAGATTATTTTCCCCCGTTATCTTCGCTCATGTTCGATTTTGATTTGATGAAATAGAGCTATGGTTCATCTTGAGTAGCATACGAGATAACTTGAAGATATAAAGTATCATGTTTTGATATTCTGTGACTACAATTATGTGTGATGTGCTAACTGCAAAATGAAGTGTATTTACAAGAGTCCATGCAATTGCTTCTCCCACAATATACCGTATAGGCAGAACTAGCTGGAGATGCTTCCATATGGTATGTTGCTTGAGACCAATATGCGACTCTGCACGAATGATTGATGGTGCTATGAACTGGTCTCAATCTCGTGAGATAATTCTTTGCTTAGTTTTTCAGCATGGTCGTCGTGGCCACCGACAAATGAGTACACTCGGAATGCGAATTGAAAAGCCCTCCAAAGCATTTATGTGTAATTAGTTCTTTGTGTTTGTGATTTGTTAATGTCAGTTTGTTCTCAATTTCTTTTGCTTCTCTACTTTCCTGTGTCAGATCCAAAAAAGAAAGGAGTAGTTGAGGGCTCATGTTCTCTTCCCCGAGTAATATGTAAATTGCAAAGACAGCTCACTAGTCAAGAGCGAAATGCCAAGAGCCTATGCTCATACAACATGCCCGTAGTTATTATTATGAAACACATTAACCATAAGG
This sequence comes from Eucalyptus curtisii, assembly GCA_017140595.1. NCBI lineage: Eukaryota > Viridiplantae > Streptophyta > Magnoliopsida > Myrtales > Myrtaceae > Eucalyptus > Eucalyptus curtisii. The sequence goes on from CM029504.1 coordinate 14,773,586, forward strand.
AAGCACCAAATTATACATTAGACAATGTTTTCTCTAGAAAACTATGAATTTAGTTGTCTATTTGGATGTAAAAGATTCACATTGCTATGTATTGGCAGGTACTGAAAATGGAGGGTCAATTATTGAATTATTTCGGCTTCCGGATATTTGCGCCCACTACGAAAATGAAACCAAAAAAAAAAAAAAAACTGTTGGAACCTGGAACCGACCCCGGAACCTATGACAGGATAGGTTCCAGGTTCTCGGTTCTGACGGGTAGGTTCCAAGTTCCAAAAATTGAGGGACTTGTACCCGAGGGTAGGTTCCAGGTTCCAGACGGAACCAAACCGGAATCGGGAACCACTCACCCCTACCGCCAGCCATGGCGGAGGCAAGCTAGACTTAGGTGATGGTGTCGTGTGAGGGCGCCCTTGCCGGCCCAAGTGAGGGCGCCCTCGCCGGCCCAAGCTAGGGCGCCCTCGCTTGAGTTCCGCTTCCCTCCACCATGGCCAGTGGAGGAAAGAGAGAAGAAGAAGATTTTTTTAATAAAAAAAAAAAAAAGAAAGAGGAAAAGCATAAAAAGAAAAGAAAATTAAAATAAAAAGATGAAAATGCCCTTCGACAATTGAGTTTGGGGCAAATGTGTTACAGTTGACAAAGATTTGGGCTTTTTGTGCCCAAAAAAAAGTTCAGGGTAAATTTTTCACAATGGGCAAAATTTGGGGTTTTTGATAGCTTTTTTTCCTTTTTTAGCTTTTTTTTTTTTTACTTTTTTTCTATTTAAATAAGATTTAAAGCAAAAAGTAATTAAAAATTCCATGTAGAAAAAATAAATTAATTTAAAAATGTCATGTCAGTATTTTTTGTTAGACAAAATGACAATAATAACGAAAAGATTCAATTGTACTAATTCAACAAGTTTTAGAATTAATTGTATTTTTTGAAAGTTATGACTCAATTGCACTTTCGTAACAAGTTTTAGGATTTGTAGTGCATATATATTTTTTTCTTTTTCGACTTATTGTTAAATATTAAATTTAATAGTGGAATGAATTGTTTTTTTTATTTATTTATAAAATTTATGGATTATTGAAATGGAATGTAGTTGAATTTGTTAAATTGACATAATGAATGATATTAATGAATAATGGATTGATGTTTTTAATGTAAATTCAATATGGGCTTTTTTTGTTATTTATTTATTTGTGGATTTGAATCAATGATAACATATCACGTGTATATAAAAATATATATTTAATATACAACATGTCATAATGAGTCAAAATTCTCTATTTCTTGAGACATAATATGTTGGCGTATTATGTGATGTCGCGTGTCACATGTGAATGTCGATACTTACACAGATGTAAAGATGTGAGTGGAGAGGTTTTTCAGAGAGAGAGAGAGAGAGAAAAAAAGGTTGTCCAAGATTGTAAGCTGTTTTAGCCCACAAAGATGAACTGGGAAAAGTTATTGCAAGGGATCTTAAGAAGAGATTTTACAGGAATTTGTCTTTAAAAATATTTCTTGTTTTTTTCGATTTTGTAAGTAATACAAAGTGCTTATTCTCAGAAAATTTTTTGTTTAAATAACTTATTTTCCAAAAGAAAAACAAACCGATGAAGTTGCAAGCAAATCCATTGAATTTCCGGAGGAAGAGAGCCACTTAATGATGTGGCCCCACCACCCCATTTTGTTGTTCGAGCAAATTCCAATCTAATTTCGACTAAAAAGAAGATTCCATCACAATATTAAAGGTCCACGTAGGATTAAAAAAAATGAAAAAGAGAAGAAAAAACACTGAATCGGGAATTCAAAGAAGGGACTCGAATAGATGGTTTCAGTACCCAGAACAACGAAATTAAAGTTTCAGAACCCAGAACAACGAAATTAAAGTTTTTAAATTCCAAATTTCGAGATTCGTTTTATTGTTATGTTGTCGCGTCAAAACTCTTAAAAGCGAGAGCAGTAGAATTAAATCGTATTCTCCTTTGAATTGGCCAAACAAGCTTATAAAACGCCCAGCGGGATCCCACTTGTAACGACCCGACCCGACTCGACTCGGTAGCAACCAACCAACCAACCAACCCCTTCAGCTCAACTCCCTCCCCGTCTCTCCCCGACATCCTCCGTCATCCCCGAGCTCTCGACCGCCGCCGCCAATGGCTGATTCCCCCGCACCCCCCCCCCCCCCCCCCCCGGCCCCTCCTTCGCAATCAGCACAGCCACAGCCACCCTCACCAAAATCGGAATGGCCGCCATCACCCGCCGCAACAAAATCATAGTGGGGGCCAGTCCTTTCGGCTTGGTGCCTGGGGATTACCTGTTCACGCCTGGTGGGGATGTGCACATGGTGAAGTACCACGAGGACACGGAGTTCTTCATCAAGTGGTACGGCCACTGCAACATGTTCTTCGACCAGGATCTCGACACTGCTGAGATGGCCATCGACCAGTAATCGGCGGCAGCGACGGCGTCGTCAACGTCAGTAGCTTGCTTTGTGAGTTTTAGTGTTCTAGCTAAATGCCCCATAAATAAAGTATGCCATGGGCGGCTGTCTTGTTGTGCTGTTTGGTTTAGAGGATTTGCAAGAGCAGAGAGAGTTTTCTGCTGACTTGTTTTGTTGCTGAGTGATGATATTCTCTGTCATGGGCATAGATTGAACGAAACACAATGTTTTTGCATGAAACAGGCTCTCTTGATGTCCGCATCTACACCACCAAAAATGTGAATGTGTCATCTTGTTTTTGAATCCCAAATCCGTGAGGTCATTGTGATCTTCAATGAATGCAAATTTACCAAAATTAGATTAAAACATTTGTCATAAGACAGTTGGATTCAGAGTTAGGAGGTGTGCAAATGAGAGAATGAGCTTTGTGATGTTTCGCGCCCATTCAATATACCTGTAGCTGAATTGGAAGTTGCGACCAGCTTTGAAAGCGTCGCGGCATCGAGATGTTTGCCGAATAGTACTTTATCATAGTTGCAACATCCTTATTCACAATTGAACGCGTTCGCAAAAACTAGGATAAACGATCTCATGTCCCAAAAATTTTAGCTATCGTTGAGTGTGTCGTGATACTTGATAACTTATATGTTGGGTGGTGATACATGTTTGATTTAGCAGCACTTGAGACAATTTCTCTGGGAAATTGTAATAACCCGCTGCAGTTTTGTTACTATAGAGTCAATATTCAACTTGGCAGTTAAGTAGATAACTAACTTTTGCTGGCGAGCTGCTATTTTACAGAGAAAGTACGAAAGCCTTTTCATACAGTCAGGAGAGGACCATTTTAATCATAAGCAATTCTTAGGTGGCACGCAGAAAAGACAACACTCAGGGAAGACCCTACTGTAACATAAATAACATAGTTATTGATGTTAAGTGATTTTTTCTTTTCACCATCGATGTCATGCAATTAAAGAGATTGATGGACCAAATTAATCACGTGAGGTTACTTTAGTCATATAGAATCCAATACGTATGTATGCAAATTAGGTGCTAGATTTTAATTTTCTTCATTGGTAAATATGATTTTTTTTTTTTTTTGAAAAAATATAACTATTCTTGTTGCGATTGACGAGTAACACCTCATGTCAAAATTTTATCTTTTACCTAACGTCACAAATAATCTTAAATCGCACTAGTATTTTCGCATGAAGATATAGGTTTTGCTTAATAATTAAAGATGGATAAATTCCCATGATTCCATTATACTTAGGTTTGAGCACACATGCCTTCAAATGATTAATCCACAAAAAAAAAAAAGAGAAAAAGAAATTAAAGGCCAAGGGCAAAATACAAACTCATAGCGAGGGCGTCCTCAACCGCGTCCTCGTCCTATGCAAAACATTCTGTTTCTTTCAATCTATACCAACGACAGAGAATATCATCACTCAACAATAGAACATGTCAGCTGAAAATCCTCTCTGCTCTTGCAAATCCTCTAAAATAAACAGCACCACGAGACAGCCCTCATGGCAGACTTTATTAATACATATGGGAAAATAGCAAGAACAGCGAAACTCACAAATCAAGCCACCAATGACGACGCCGCGCCGTCGATGGCCATCTCAGCAGTGTCGAGATCCTGGTCAAAGAACATGTCGCAGTGGCCGTACCACTTGATGAAGAACTCCGTGTCCTCGCGGTACTTCACCACGTGCACATCCCCGCCAGGCGTGAACAGGTAATCCCCTGGCACCAAGTCGTGCCTCTTGTTCTTGCTCAAGTTCCACACGCTCATCTTGCCCTTGAGCACCACCTGGTCGTGCCCGGACGTGTGGTGGTGCGGTGGCTCGACGCTCCCGTCCTCGAACCTCACGATCGCCGATACCGGGTTCTGTGCGATTATCTTCACCGATCCCCCTGGAATCATTTCGAACGGATTTGGCACCTGGGGATTCGCCAGGCGACAGATGGCACAGGAAACGCAACCATCCGGCTCCGAGGTCCGCACACCTTTCTGGGCCATTTCGAATTGGGCTCGGTCGAGGGATTCCTGGACGACGCCGGCCCAGGGCTGGCCGTCAGAGGCAGGGCAGGGGGACTTGAAGGGGGTCTTTAGCCAGGCGCGGAAGATGTCGTAGGCGGAGTCCCGCGGCATGGAGTTGGGGGAGATGACGAGGATGTTGGAGTTGCAGATGGACCGGACGTCGACGGCGTCGTCGACGGAGCGACAGGCCGTCGCGAAGATGCCGGGGAACTTGTTGGCGAGGACAGAGCCGACGTGGTCGGAGCCGCAGACGACGAGGCCGCGGGCCCCGGATCCGCGGGAGGAGGAGACGCGGGGGCCAACGTCAGCGGCGATGGTGAAGCTGATGCCGAGGTCCTCGCGGATGCGGGAGACGAGGGCGTCCTTGAGCGGAGCGCCGAAAGGACTGGCCCTCGCTATGATTTTGTTGGGGCGGGCGATGGCGGCGGCTATGTTTTTGAGGGCCTGGAAGTTGAATGTGAAGGAGAGGCCGGCAGCGGCGGTGGGGCGGGGGGCGGGGGAATCAGCCATTGGCGGCGGCGGTCGAGAGCTCGGGGACGATGGAGGGTGTCGGGGGGGGAGAAGAAGTTGGGAGTGTTGGATTGTTGTTGTTGTTGTTGTTCTGAGAAGATGTGGGGGGAGAGAGAGACGGGGGATGTGGTATATATAGGCAGGGAAGCGGCCATGCAGGTTTACTTCAAAGCCGAGCAGCAGACCACTCCGTGTTTAGATCTCAGAGAGAAGAGACACCATTGGACTCGATAAGTGCGTGCGATGTTGTTGTTGTTTCTCTCTCTTCTTTTTTCCCCCATTTTTCCCTCTCTTTTTTTTTTTCTTCGCCTTCATGGAAGTGTTCTCTCCAGATTATAGGACAATCTCTGAGATCTAATCAGGATCCTCCAAAAAGAGAGCGAAAAATGGGGAAAAAAAGAAGAGACAGTGCCCACTCTAAATTTCCAAACATTTCCACAAAATCCACAAATCCGCAGGAAAAAGAGGAGAGACATCGCCTCAATGAGACAAAAGAGACATCGCCTCGCGAGGGGACGTGATTGGAGAGGAGTTTTAGTTGAGGGGGGCCCACGGAAAAAGTGCCATATTTGGAGTAATTGGTAATTGCTTGGTCTGTGGGGGCGGGGCCCACGCGGGGGTGGCTCGGGCCAATGGGAGGCGCTTTGTGGCCTGCACTCCCCGAGGAGATGGACACGTGGACGTGTGGCTGAAAGCGGCTCTTGCCCCTTCGCTTGCTTCGTTGGGGGGAGAAAAAAGGCCAAAAAGAAAATTCTTGCTTGCTTCTACCACGGAGTAGCGTCTTCTCGCTCGGGGACATCGCCTCAATGAGACAAAAAAGAGACATCGCCTCTTTTTTCCTTTGCAGAGGAATGACATCTCCCAATCGAGTGTCACTGTCCTCACGAAAGGGCCGGCGACCCTCGCTAAGTCTAAGCAAGGCTCGCTCAGATTTGAGCAACATCAACCCTCATTGAGTCCTAGCAAGGGTCGTAGGCGAGGCTCGACAGCCACAGGCAAGGCCCGGCATCGCCCATATATGCCGGAGCGCCGGAAGGACTGGCCTGAGGCTCGACTTGGTGCATGGGGATTACCTGTTCACGCCTGGTGGGGATGTGCACATGGTGAAGTACAGCCAGGACACGGAGTACTTCATCAAGTGGTACGGCCACTGCGACATGTTCTTCGACCAGGATGTCGACACTGCTGAAATGGCCATCAACGAGTAATTCGCAGCGGCGTCAACGTCAGTAGCTTGCTTTGTGAATTTCAGTGTTCTAGCTAAATGCCCCATAAATAAAGTCTGTCATGGCGGCTGTCTTGTTTGGCTGTTTGGTTTAGAGGATTTGCGAGAGCAGAGACAATTTTCAGCTGACATGTTCCGTTGTTGAGTGATGATATTCTCTGTCATGGGCATAGATTGAAAGAAACAGAATGCTTTTGCTTGAACAGGCGCTCTTGATCTGCGCATCTACACCACCAAAAATGTGACTTTGTCATCTTGTTTTTAGGCTAACCCCACCTGTACCTTCGGAATGGTATTCAATGAATGAAAATTTACCTAACTTAGATGAATTCGCTGGAGTGAGAAACATTTGTCATAGGACAATTAGATTAAAAGTGACGGAGAGAAGGAGATTTGTTAGGTTTTGCACCCGTTTGGTATAACCGTGATTAAATCGGAACCTGTTATTAGCTTTGAAAGTGTTACATCATCGAGATGTTTATCAAGTACTTTTATCAAAGTCGCGACATCATTATACACAATTGAACTTGTTTCGGAAAAGTTACATTAAACAATCTCATGTCAGAAAATTTTAGCTTGTTGTTGAGTGTGTTGTGATACTTTAACTTGTATGATTGGTGACACATGCTTCATTATACATGAATTTGTTGGAGTAAGAAACATTTGTCATAGGACAATTGAACTTGGAGTCCGGAGGAGTGTGAAGGAGAGAAGGAGATTTGTAAGGTTTCGGCACCCGTTCACTTTAATGATGTCATCTATGATCTCATTTTGACAATGCCAAATTGGCGAGATGAAATCGCATTGGTGGTCTCTATACTCTCCCATCAAAATCAAGATGGTCCCTCAAATTTAATTTATCATCCTGGTATTTGTTTCCAGCATGATTCATCCTGGGCCCTTGAATTATTTGCACAATAAAATTCGCAACGTGATTTTGACACTATTAAAAGATCTGTTGAGTTGAGTTATTTATTTATTTATAGTAATATTGACTTTCTTTACTAAAGTGGAATTTCTTTTAAATGATATGGACTTTCTTTGCTGAGTTTGAAATTTTCACCTAAAAAAAATGAAAATTAACGCCAAGGGCAAAATACAAACTCATCGAGTGATTACGCCAGCTGTCTGATTAGAAGAACAGAGGCCAATCTTCTTTTGGGCCTAGTCATGCGAGCCCAGAGTATCGCGACATTTAGATGGGCCTCACGTTGACTATACGAGGTCAACTTTCTTTGGGCTCATGTGAGTCGGGCCCATTACTGACATCGCTCCTTCGGCCCATTAGATCTGCCTTCGTTGTTGAATCTTCGCAAGCTCATCGCCATCCTCATCTTCATCTTCATCTTCAACCTCCGGACCAGAAATGGCGGGAATCGCCTGCGTTGCGAGGCCTTCTCCGATCACTCTGCGCTCGCCGGCGACTCTCGGCTTCCACCTCCCCGTCCGCGTTCTCTTCCAGCTCCGATCTCCCAATCTGCGGATCTCGCTTTTCTTCTTTTGTCCTTTTTGCTGTTTCTCCATCTGAGCCGCTGCTCCTCTCAGAAAGCTCGTCGCGCGCGATGGTGTCGCTCTCTGAAATCGGTCGGCGAGGAGGGAAGCACCGGACCCGCGCCGAAGTTGATCAAGCTCGCCGTGAGCGGAGTCACGGAGATTCTCAGGGTCTTGTCTCCTGCGAAGGACGGCAGGTGATTCCTGTTTCTCTCCGCTCCGGAACAACGTCGCGATGGACGCGTATGAGTTTCGGAGAAATGTTTCCCGAGCGACGAAGTGATACAGAGATGGTCACGATGCTTCTCGATTACTGATCTTGCTCTTCTAATTGCGTTCGACTTTCTGCAGTTCGGAGAGTGTGAGTGACGACGAAAGGGACGGGGACGGGGTTTCTGCTTCCAGCGTCGAGGATGTCGTGATGATCCTCACGTCTGATTACGAGAAGGCTTATTTTGTCACAGGTGCCTTCACTTCCTTTCTTTTTCTTTACTCTGTATGCCTAGTGGCAACAAACAAAATCTGTCTGAGCATGCTCCAATATCGTACTTGCTTAATTGATGGATTGCTAATAATCTGAAACGAGTAAAGTATTTTCACGAGACGAGGTTTATGCTTGTATGTATGAATTGGGAAAAGTTGTTGCAAAGAATCTGAAGAAGAGATTTACAGGAATTGTTATTGAAAATCCATCATTAATCTAGGCCAGTGCTCGTTGTCTCCTGGAACTCTAGGAACTGATATTAGAACGTTCTGAGTTTGAGACGGGGTAAAACTCATTCTTGCAGGGCCCAAAAGCACTGCATAGTCACGCTTGTGTTTTATACTGATCTCTTTGCTGCAAACAGGAGTTTTTACTTCTGCAATTTATGCTGAAGATTGCATTTTTGAAGATCCAACAATTAGATTCCGGGGTAAGAGAATAAGCCTCTGCGCTGCAGTTTCTCTTGTTTACATGCCAAATGCTCATATTCTTTGTCGAATTAGCTAGTGATATTCACATGTGGAAACTCTTTTTCTGAAGAACTGCTATGATAGAGCCCTGAAATTTCGGTTCAGCAGTTTACTCCCAGCTGGTTCGGATGATCATTTCCTAGAGTTTCTCCTAGAGTTTCTTGCATTAATAAAATACTTACAACTTGACATTTTCATCCTCTCCTGTATGGGGATTTCATCGGTTATATTCTGCTTGGTGACTCGTCCGGTTTCTAATTTGGTCTTAGATTGCATTAATTTAAAGCCTCCCTGGTCATCCCAACCAAAAAAGCCATCCCATCCTGTCCAAGCCAGTAATGTTGCTTCTTTTAGTCCTTTGTGGGCCCGGTCTTGATTGATATGCTTATTGAAGCACATCTGATGCACTAATCTTCTCTGGAAGAGTCTATTAATCGTTCCCAAGAAAGTATTCACAGAAAGTCTCAAACTTTGGTGCCAGAAGAGCAGTGCTCATGTTTACTAGTCTTGCGGCTTTCTGTTTCTGTAGACACCATTTTTATTTCGAAATGAGATGCAAATGAACATGACTAGATTTTGTTTATATATATGATGTCTATAGCATTCGTAGCCTTCAAGCTAATTGCAGTCGAGTTTGGCTTTATCATGTCAAAGTACATTTTCTGAAGTCTATTTTTACTTATCCAGAAAACTGGATGCAAATTTATTTTTTCCGTCCTCTGTGCGATTAGCCTTCTGAAGGAACTGAGCTATTATTAATCATTTATATATGTGCATACAAATAAAGCGCACATCCTCATGAGAAATCAACTAATTCCTCGGTGTTTGGCTGTTCAGGTAAGGGTCTGTATGAGCGCAACTTGAAATTACTTGTTCCTTTCTTTGACCGTCCATCGATAATGTTACACAGTATACAAAAGGTACTTTGTAATTTCAAATCTGGTTCAGTGATAGACATAACTAGAGTATCTTCATCAGCCCACCCACTTTGAGGTCGAACTTGACATTTCTGTTGCCATGAGTTTCGAAGATAGCCACCAATATCTTTCCCATTAGGCTGACTGGTCCTCTTTCTTTGGTACCCAGTGCTAGGGCTTCCCTTCCTTTCTGCGGGATCTTGCATATGCACATCTGTGACTCCATATTTTTGCATGCGAACTTGAGAAAATTTAACCCACTAGTGAGAATATTAAGAATATTAATTGTTACTTAAGGAAAATAAGAGATTTCCAAGTCTCATTTTCAGTACAAATGATGATATATATAATTCTTTTATAATTCTGTCTCAATGAATTCTCAGGACATGTCATTGCTTACTAGCATTTGTTTGGAACTTGCAAATGCTCAATAAGATCAAGTCTGTCTAATGACGCGCGAAATTAGTGAAGTTGTTTCGATTACTGGCTCATGTGTGTAAAGCTAAAGTAATTAATACCAGATTCTTCAGATTTGTTTCATCATTGTTCTGAATCTGGGTTCTTATTTGCCGCTGATTTACCTATATCCGCAGGGTGATGATGAGACTTACATTCTGGCTGGATGGAAGCTCAGGTACTTCAATTGATCACTGTTTACATCCTCCACTATTTGCTCTTTCCTCCAAGGGATCGGACCTGGCAATAAAACAGGTGGAAATGATTATGGAGATGGATGACTCGCTTGATCAATTGGAATGAATATCTATGATAGATTTATTAATATATCACTGTCCATCAATAGAGTGGCTCAAACAATTTCTCAACTTGCAGAACCTACTTAAAACTTCCATGGAGACCTCTCATTTCGATTGATGGGAAGACTGTTTATGAACTTGACGACAACTTTGCAGTAAGCTTTCTTTCTTTCTTTCTTTTTTCTTTTTTGGCTGAATCTCATTGTTTGAGTTCCTTCTAGGCTGGCCAGAAATCATACTAATTGGGAGTGTGACCCCTTCTGCAGATAGTTAGACATGCTGAAAGTTGGAATGTTTCAGCTCTAGAAGCAATTGGCCAGATTTTTACCCCTAGCTTTGGCAGACCAAGTGACTGAAGATAAGTTTTGCCTGCAACTCTTGGTAAGGCTTTATGGCAGCTCATAGTTAGAGAAAGAAAGGCTGTCCACTTTATGGAACAGACTCAAGATAGTCCTTCTGGCTCTTGTCTGCACATTATACTCTTCAAAGCATGGACCTACTTTTTTACAGTTGACCCTGAAGTGAGGTGTTATTAGAGATAATTGTCTAAAGATTTAAGTTCAGTGACCTTGTAGACCTACTTGTAAATTGCTGTGTATGCAAAGGATGTGTCATCTCCCTCAGGTGTATATCATTCACTTTTGGTTTTGTCAAATTTGTTTTCTTCAAGTAGTATCATGGTGAAATAGAATTACTACCTTTGTTAGTTTTTTTTCTTTTTTTTTGGAAGTTCTACTATATTTCGGTCATCTGAAGTTATGAACTGCTACATTGTATTTAATGGGCTTCTTAGTTTAGGCCTATTCTATTATTGATGTATTATCGAGCGTGAGAAGCAGAGAGGAAGCTGCATTGGTGAGAGAACATGGCATGGTTAAACTTATGAAAGTACTTATGATTGTGTCCACGGTATACGATACATCATCACATCAAATTTTGCTGCCTGAAGGAGATGTTCCTATATTATCATATCCATACAGAACTAAAAGTGGTACGCAAGATGCATTTTTGCTTTCCATTTGGACATTTCTTGCCATGAATGTTTTGAAAACTCTGGAGCAAATTTGGTTATTCTCATTTTCAGTTTGTACAGGTAAATTCTTTGGTGCTTAGCTAAAAAAAGGGATTTTCTTTTTCACAAATTTGATATTTATAAATTTCTATTAAGGTCACTTGGCCTTCCTAGATAAATCGTACGAACGTGCATGCATTGACCCTTTGACCTCTTCCGCATCCTCCGGCAGCGCATCTGGCCTTGGATCTTTTGGTACATGCATTTCAGCTAGAAAACTGCCATTTCTTGTGGCAGCAGTTTTTTCCTCTCAAAAGACATGGAAGTTTCAATGAATCTGGAATCTTTAACATTGAACAAAATTGACAGCAGTCTCTCTCTCTCTCTAAGTTTGACCCCAAATGCAGGTTGAGGTCAAGTGCGCTAAAAACAGCTTGACATATTAATGAAGCGCATGCTGTGGTCTATGATGGCCAAAACCACGGGCGGAGATTAGGAATCCCGTTCCTTTCGTCCTTTTTAATCCATGTCCCCCCTCCAGATCTCAGGATCTCCACCTGCCAGTGTTTGCACAGTGATGCACATGCAGCGATGAGCCAAATATTTGTTAGCATTCGAGCTTTTAGTGCATACAAAATGAGCCAAAATTTGTTAGCATTGAGCTTTAGTGCACACAAATCCTTATACTTTTGGCCTTGCCGCACGCAATTCGAGAGGGCTCACTTGCGCCGACCGCACGTGTGGCGGGCGCGATTGTTTCTAAAGTCATAGCAAATAACGGAATGGGACCAAGTATGCAGGGGTTGAACCAGGTAAAGCCAAGCGAATTCGGGAGCGCGCAAATACGCCGTCGCGGCGATTCGAATTCAAATGGTTTAGCGAAAGTGAGGAGAACTACTAGACTGGAGTTACCACTGGGAGCGAGCAAAAGAGCTTTGTGATGATTGTAAAAGAGCATAAGCACGACCCCGTGTAATGATGGTAGGGAGCAATGTGACCAAATCAAGTAGAATTTATCTTTTTTGGGGTGATGGGAGCTCCTTACCTTACGCCCTCTGCTACACAAAGTCCAAGCTTTATAAAGCTTTAACCAAAAAAACCCTAAAGAAAAAAGGACAGCACCTGCAGTTTTCAATCCGCATGATGATGATGAAGTCCTCTTTATTTTATTTTGGGAGCATCCAAAGCAAGTGATGGGTGCATGCGGCCATGATTGTAGAGCTTGGCCCTTTTTCCGGGACCCAGGTTGTGTGCGGCACGCTTTTGTATTTGAATATGATTCTCGTCCCGTGGCCAGCTCCAGATGCTGCTAAACGTTCCCCTCTCAAGATCTTCACCAATTCATCATCCTGTTTGCTACTCCTGCTCTTACAAATCAAACTCAAAAGAAAAAGGGTCGACTTCAAATTTGATCAGGTCGCGCTAAATTACTCGTGCGATCTGGTCATGGTCCTCTAAGTTTGTCACGGGACATTATGTAAAATCCAATTCTCTTTCTACATTTCCAACACGGGACATTACTACATCGTCGAATCGTCGTGGCAATTGCGACCTGTATCCTTGTTTTGGATAAGTGGGGTTAACGGTTGTGAAGATCAGTATTCAAGCTGCTACAAGCTCCTGTTCTAAAGTTAGATCTCATTTTGAATGTACCCTTTTATTCCGCTAATAGCTTTCTTACCCCCAATCATCTCAACGTCTACATCCCAACTAATTGTAAAGAAAGCTTCGGATTAGTTTCTTAAATAAGGGTCCGAACGTGACCTTAAGAACTAAAGAGATGCCAAGTTCCAAGGTGACGAAAATGGAGCTGGGAAAGATTGTTCTATTCACAAGTTCACAACAGGCTTATCTCACAAAAACATTAGCAAAATATTATTTTCACATGAAATCAATTAATCGCCAAGACCAAAAAAAAAAAGAGCAAGAAACGAAAGATCTCAAGAATCGATTCACTCACTCCTCCACGCATACACCATCAAAGAGAACCCCCCGCCACCGCTCCCGCTCGACCTCGTGGATGACGAGCAGCACGAGCTCCTGCTGCTCCCGTCGCTGCTGCCGCTCTCCTCCGCCCACTGCAAGACGCTGGAGCACGACGGCGACGCCGGCGAGAACGTCGCCAGCTTCTGCGCCTTGGCCGGATTCGCCAGAGAGGATTTGCTCTTCCTCATCAGCTTCTTCTCGGGCCCGATCATCTCCGGCCATATCACTCCGCAGTCGCCCACTTGGAAGACGAACACTCCGTACCCGCAGTTCCCGATCTCGCCCCCGGTAATGTTGCCGACCCAGTTCAAGACGTCCCAGAAGAAGTCGACCTCGGTGCCGCCGACCGTGATCCGCTCGTTCCCTCTGAACTTCCACGCCAGTCTCTTCACCACCAGGCTCGTCTCTCCATCGACTTTCACCTTCAACACGCCGCCGCTGCACTCGATGCCGATCTCGTGCTTGGACCCCAAGAACTGAGCCGTGCAGGCGTAGACCCGGCTGCCGAACACGTGCTCTCGCCGAGACAGGAGCGTCGTCGTCGGCTCGGCGAGCTGGCGCGCCGAGGCCAACCCATGCCGCCGAGCCGGCTCGGCCTCGAGGTCGCCGAGGTAGAACTCCAGCTTGCCATTGCACGTGAGGGAAAGGTAGAAGCGCGCCTCGGGCTCGGCCGAGCCGCGAGCGAACTCGGCCCGGGTGAAGTCCCAGTGGACCTTGATCTTCGCGTTGCGGTGGCTGTGGTGGTGGTGGGGGTGGTGGGCGAGGTGTATGGATTTGGAGCCGGGGCGGGTCCTGAAGAGGGAGAAAGCCGGAGGTTGAAGGGAGATGGTGAGAGAGAAGAGGTGGGGCGAGGAGTGGATGGTGAGCATGTGGGAGGAGGCGGTCCTCGACCAGGTGAGCGTGAGGTGAGCGGGGGAGTCGAGGAGGTGAGTCTGGTATATGGAGGTGACGAGGCTCTGCGGGGATTGAGAAGAGGCCGCGGCGCCGGCGGCGGGGGTGGCGGGCGAGCTCGGATTGCTGAAGCACGACTGTATCATCGTGCTGGAATCTTCGATCCTTGCGCTCTTCACAGCATCTGGGCTTACAGAAAGAGAGAGAGAAACAGAGACAGAGAGGGAGAGATTCGCGGGTCTTCTTGGATTTTTCCTTTAGCTTTTCCGGAGATGTTTGGAGGAGAAGGTGGCGAGTTGAGCTCTTTTCGAGTCTTGAGTTTTTATGCTCTTTCTTCCTTTTCTTTTCTCTTCTTGGTGGGCCTTTCTTGGAGGAGGGATCTTTTGAGTCCTTGAGCTGAATTATGACCATTTATATAAGGCCACCGTTGGCACCATCATCGTCATCATCATCATTATCATGTTATCTTCCCTCGAATATCATAAATAGATGACTTTAGATGGAGCCTTTTTCTTTTTCTCTTTCCCTCCTCGTCCTTCTCGCAAGCTGTTGTCGTCTTTGAAAAGGCGTTGTTCTTCTTACATGAGCGAATGGAGTGGCTACATAGACCCACGTAGTCCCACGTACCCTCGCTTTGGTCGTGATTCTTTTTTCTATGTATGTATGCCAGCGATTTCTTTCCATCGCTTTCCGCAGGGCTTCGTGCGATTCGGATTGCAATCGTCTATCCATTTGGATCTGTGAGCTGTTTTGACATTTCGTGTATTTTTATGGAGAAAGTATGTTTGAGCTTGATATGTGAGTTGTCTATCTCTATAACGTGATAATGCATGCTTGTGATAATATTGTCAAATTTGGATGCTAATTGTCCTATAATTCCAAGCTTTACTGAGTAACAGACATAGGATGTTGTGTAGACTTCATCTAGTTATTTGTAAATTTCCATCATTTAACATGAAAATTATACAAAAAG
Organism: Eucalyptus curtisii; assembly: GCA_017140595.1. NCBI lineage: Eukaryota > Viridiplantae > Streptophyta > Magnoliopsida > Myrtales > Myrtaceae > Eucalyptus > Eucalyptus curtisii. Next base: position 14,788,775 of record CM029504.1, read on the forward strand.
TTCTAAATATACTGTACTTTTACCAATTGAGTTTTGAACATTTTTACATTTTGCCAATTGTGTCAATTCGGCTAATTTTTAATCGGAATTTGTTGATGTGGACACTGATTGTCCAAAGTGGCAGGGTTGATACTGATACAAATAATTTTTTTAATAATATTTTAATATTTTTCAACTTTTTTTTACTTATTACTTTGGCTGGTGAGGGTTGTTGGGCCCTCATCGGCCATTGGGCAAGGCCATCAGCGCTACAAAGAGACCATGGCGAGGCTGCCTCAGCCACGACCCACGCCCAAAAGGCCATCGCAATCGCGGGTGAGCAAAAAAATGAAGACTTTGAAGAAGCAGCTAGAGAAGATCATCCAAGCAATGAAAACCATAGCAATTTCAATTCCACAATATTGGAAGTGAATGAGGAATGCGAAATTGGAGCTAGCCGAAAGCCCTAATTGGTGGAGAAGAAAGTAGCGCGACCCTCGCCCAAAATGCCTTGGAGGTCACGGGCGAGGCTATGAGGGCTGTGCGACCCTTGACCATGGTTGGTGCGGTCCAATGGCCATCACAAGCGATCGATGAGGTCCAGTCAAAGTAGAGAGAGAGATTGAAAAAACATCTAAATATTATTAAAAGAATTGTCCATATAAGCATGAGTTGCGTGCCATTTAAGACAACTAACATTCATTAAGGGGTCAAATTTAGCTGGATTGATTTAATTGGTAAAATGTTAAAAATGTTTAAGACTCAAACAATAAAATTAAAAATTTATAATTGAATTGACAAAAGTATAATAGAGTTAGAATTGTTTGAATAATTTTCCTTTATTTAACAAAGCAAGGTCATTCCTTAAAAAAAAAAAAATGAAGTCATGATGACAGTTAAACCTAGTTACTGTACATATTCAACCGTCCCCTCAGCGCTCATCAGTCTCATCATCATTAGGTAAGCGTTACATATGGAGTTTGATATGTCTCCCTTAATTTGCGCCATGAAAGGCATCCAATCTCCCTCTCTCTCCCTCTCAAGTGAGCTGGGTGGCACCGAAACCTTTCCGAGTCACGGTTGCAGGTAACATTGAACGTCCATGTCCGAAGACCATGAAAGCTTAGGAGAAAAGGCGAAAGCCTTGCTTCTTTCTCTTTTTCATCTTTCTTGTTTTCTTTCTTCTTCCGCGCCCTCTTTTTCACCTGTCTTATCTCTAAAGCAGGATGGGAAAATGATGGGGTCTATGAGGAAAGGCAGAGGCCTAACAACTTTCGTCTGGCTTTTTCCCTTCTCATTCGACAGAAATCAGATCTGAAACTCTATTTTAAGTAGTGTTAGGCGATGATGATAAGAGAGATTGAAGTGATAAAGAAACGCCGAAACATGACAAAGACAACGATCTCGTGATGACACGGATCAGGGAGAGAATTTGAGGGGGAAAAGGCAGCGCCAGTTCTATCAAACCATATATGCATCTGTTACAATCATCTAATTTGAATTTGTATGAGTCCCAATCAATTTAACTTTTCTCTAAATCCAATGATTGCGATTGCTTCTACCACGCCAAAAATATTTATTAGAGGAATACCGGTATGGTATTTGCTCTCGTTGGAAAATATGTTCTTACATGTTAAGTGTAGGTAATTGCAAACTAGAGTAATGGGGCTCGCCAACCTCAGATTTAAGTTCTCGACTGGCGCTGAATAATTATAGATCAAATTGGAGTACATCTTCTTCGAACCTTCCATAGTTATGCTAAAGGAGCAATCAGTGTCGGTCACCATTGTTGGGGCTAAACAGATACAATTTAGATGGGAGCGGGGAGAGTAGGTTGTGTCGAGCAATCAATCTCCAAGCTACTTGTAAAATTTAGTCCCAATTGATAATCTACTATGGGATTTGAAACTTGTACATTCATCGATTCATAGGTACTTTACTAACGGTTGATCAGATCCACTTGAAAAGTTTAAAAAAAAAATTGATAATAAATTATGAAATTTAAAAGTGATAAATTTATTAATTGCGCTAGTGACTTACAAACTAACAACTTGTTAAATTAAAAGCAGTTGATAATCTACTATAAAATTTGAAGTTAGTAAAATCATTATTTCGTTGATAACTTACTAACAACAAGAGAATTAACAAAAAAGTTCTAAACCTATTGTAATTGTACCAATTTAATCCTAAACTTTTATTGTTTTTGTCAATTGAGTCCTAAATGTTTTGCATTTGTGTCAATTTAGTCTATTTAGCAAATTTTGGATAGAAGTTGCTAAGTATGGATATCAATTGTTTTACGTGACGGTTGATATTGATGTTAACAATTTTTTCATTTTTTTTTTCTTTTTCCCTTTTTTTTTTTTTTCCCTTCTTCCTCTAGTTGATCACCAATTTGATACCGCCTAGAGGCAAGGGCCAACCTCGCTTAGTGAAGGCAAGGTTGGGCCTTGCCCAATGCAAGAGAGGCTCACCCTCTTTGGCCCTTGCCTTTAACCGATCATCGAGGTTGACGACTTACTAGAGGAAGAAGGGGAAGAAAAAAAAAAAAAAGAGAAAGAAAAGAAAAAAAAAAAATAACTAAAATAAATTAAAAAAATTCAAATATTGTTAATAAAGTCTCACGTTAGTGCTAATTGCACCACGTAAGATGGTCAATGTCTATGTTAGCAATTTTAATTAAAATTGGTTGGATGTATTGAATTAGCACAAATACAAAATATTTATGACTCGGTTGGCAAAAAAAAAAAAAAAGTTTTGGACTGAATTGATGCAAAGAGTTTATGTTAGTGATATAAGTGACTATTTTTAGGAAAATATTTTTTAAATCATTCATTTTCAATAAATTAAATGAAATTTAAAACTCCATTCATTTTATGAATATGTGGTATTGGTGGAAAATGTTTTCCAATAAGCCATTTTTTTGACAATATTTTTGTGTTCAACTGAAATTTAAAAATGAACTAGAAAATATTTTTTACCATTTGGTATAGAAAATCTTTTCCTCCATACACTTATTTCAGTAATTTTGTTTTACTTTTTATTTTAAAATTGAATTTAAATTATTTTTTCTTTTCTTTACTTTTTATTTTATTTTTTCTTCTTCCACCTCGGCCGATCGCTAGCCATAGCAATAGTTGATGACTGGTCATAAGCAACCTTGAGCCCTCACTCTATTGTGCGAAATCAAGCTCACTCGACGGCCTTGAGTCAGCTCAAGCCTCGCCACAAGTCAACAAGGCTCGACTTTGTTGGAATCTAGCAAGCTCGAGCCTCACCGGCTTGTGAAGAAGAAGAAGTTGGTGACTAGGAGAAGAAGAAGAAGAAGAAGAAGAAGAGAAAGAAAAGGAAAATTTAAAAAGAAAAATTGAAAAATTAAAAACTCAATTTTTTTAAAAAAAAAAAAAAAAGAAAAAGGGAAAGCTGTTAGGTGAAAAAAGGTTTGGTTTAAAAGTGAAAGAAAGATGGTGGAAAATATTTTTTGCTTTCTGAAATGTAGACCATTTCCCCACATTTGAAAGTGTTCTTTCCATTAGTTGAAAATGTTTTCCTTAACTAGTTTATTTTTCGTGAACCGAACGCCAAAAGTCCATAAAACATTTTCTTGAAAGTTGTTTTACGTGAAATGAACAAAGCTTGAAATGAACTTCTTAGAGATCACTTATGCTCATATGAGTTGCTACTTCCTTTGGAAAGACTTATGGGCTTAAGATGTGTTTGGTAATCATTTAGTTTTCAGGAACAATTTCTAATCATAAATAGTTTTTTTTTTTTTATCCTATTACTTGGATGAGTTTTTGAATATTTGAAAGAGTTTGATAACTATCCAAACTTTCCATTCTTGCAATAGAAATTCGTTTGATATGACTTTTAAATTTTTTGTGACTTAGAATTTCTTTTTTTAAATAATTTTATTACATTTTTTTTTCTTTTTTTTTTTTTCTTTTGGACTAGCCAGATGAGATCCAGCGAGGTTGCTAACCTTTAGGGGAGACTTGCCCAACCGTTGGTGAGGCCGACCTCTCGACGATGGTTGGATGAGGCCGATCATCGTTAACCCCGGTGAGGTCACGCCTCGCCTAGCTCGTTGGCTATTGCCATGGTTGATGATCGGCTAGGGGAAGAAGAAGATGAAGACTAAACGAAAGAAAAGAAAAAGAAGAAACCAAAGAGAAAAAAAAAATAATTTGGGCTTGATTCTAAAGTTATTCTTGGGAAAAAAGAAACAACTTTTTTTTACTTTTTAATTCTATCTCAAATCTATTCTCGAGAACAAAAAATTACTAAAATGATTTCTATTTTTTTTTTTGTTTCGGGGAAAAAAATAAAATCATGTACTATTTGATACTTTACCAAATAAACCCTTAGAGTGATGGGCTTGCCAACCTCATATCTAGGGTCACAATTTGTGCTCAATTATTAACAGCTAAATGGGTGCACCTGCAATAACTAAGTCTACTATCTACCATTATTCATCTACATCTAAGGGTGTAAAAAAAAAAATTGAACCGAACTGAATGAGCTGAATACGAACCGAGCGAAATTTCAGTTCGGTTCGATTTTTTGGGTTTTTGGTTTTCAGCTTTTGCATTTTTTTTTTTTTTTCGATTTTTCATTTTCGTTTTTTTTCGTTTTTCATTTTTTTTTTCGTTTTTTTTTTCTGCTCAACTCAAAATAATCTAAATTCAATATGTTACTACACTTCAAGCTTAAAGGATTTTGCAATTTAGATCATATACTTCATTCCAGTTTTTAAGCATTGGCCAAGTAATAATATGCTGGTGCACGAATTTGCTGGTAAAAGTGAGGATTTGCTTTCCATTCGATGAAGTGATTGGTGATGTTAGAGAAAAATTAAAAGAAGTTTGGAAAGAGATCAGAGATACTATAGCTCCGAGTTTCTTCCGTAATATTAATGCCAATTTATTTTACTACAATATTTTCAACTTAAATTTCATATTTGATCTGAGCTCCGTTGTTTCTGTATCAGAGAAAAAAGCGATATTAAATGACATTATAAATTGATGGAAGGTTAAATGGTAATTTTACGATAGATATCAACGCTAAAACTAGCACAGACAGATGATGCACAAAACTCCTGCTTCGAAACATAAAAAGTCTTGATTATTTATTTCTTGCTCTTGCAATTCCCGCGATGTCAATGCGGTTTGTAGGACTTCCTGCAATCTTCTGAGCAATTATCCATACAGGCTTTAGCCCTTTGGGCATCTGCATATAATGAAAAGCATTATTGTATTAAAAAATACTTTATTGATCGAGTACATGTACTAAGATGACTGTAGATATTGGCTTTGGTGGACTCATATAAGATCCACATGAGATCCATTCTTTTTGATGATCCAAATTAAATTTAGTACACAATACATATACTATATTTATGTAAGAATTTCTCATTTTCTATGGATGCAGATTTTTTATCCCTATGCGGTGGAACAATGGGTGACCCGTGCTTAGGATTTTGACCGTACTTAGTCCAGCCTGATTTTCCTATTTAAAATTCAATGACGCTTGTCATAATTATAGCGACCTGGCCAATTTCACGTGAATTGGAACTCTAAAGGAATACTAAAATGGCGATTTTTTCGAGGCAAATTCACTAATAAATCACTTCACAAATCTTGTCCTGTACTGCAAGGGATAAGATCAGGAGAAGGCTCAGGAAATGATTCATAGGGGAGTCTCACCCAAAAGTGTTTACCTCCTTGAATATAACTTTAGGGGGCCTAACTTTAGGGGGCCTAGCTATGTGATCTAAGAACGAACTATTGCAATCAGATCGAGATTCAAAAAGATGATAAGAAACTCCATCTAAAGAAATGGCAAATACGATTTCAAATATAAATAAATCAACAGTGCATTCAGGTAGGCCTTAAAGAGAGAGATCTTATTCAGATTCAAGCCCATGCAATTGACCTAGTCACTAGGAGTTTCAAGATGTGTTTCTGTAAATACCTGTATCAGGGTTCCAAGCATGTAGCCGTCACACAACCAAGATTGCAATGGTCAAGCGGGGTCGGGTGTGGTGAGACAGCCCCGCATTTCTTTCGGCAGCCTAAGTAGAAAAGCGGCGGACTACCATCCTTTCCGCTGGACAGTATGCACTGTACTTCGCACGCGGCGGGTCGACTTCCTTCGGAGGACACACCGAGTATGATCAACATCAGGAACAGAGTCAACACCTTGCTGAGAGATTTAATTTCCATCTCCATCAACACTTCTCGACCCTTCTTCTTCTGCTGTTGTTGGAGTATTTATGTTGAACTAGGAGCAAGCACTTGCAGCAATATATACAAAGATTTGTTGGTGGAGCATTAATTGCTCAACGGCCTTTTGCTGTGAAATGGAAAAGAGAAGTTTCCCGTCTCATTTGATGAGGTAAGCCTGGTGAAGCTTGTGTTATATTTTCTTATGCTTCCAGTCAATGCTTTTAATGACTATCCAATAAATGCCGGAACCGGTGCAATATAAACTATTAACATCACTTATATGGAAGTTTAAGTAAAAATTAAAACTAATGATGGTGATATTTGTAATCCACCAATCAATTTTCTTACGAGTTAGATAAAATATTTATTTTGATATGTTGTATATTTGATTCAATATTTTTCGCGATCACCGAGTGCTGGATATATGCCTTTTGATAATTATAATAGGATGAAAGTATAAGTTGCTCCAGGTCCAAAGCACCATCAAATTGTAATAACACAAAAAAGCAGAAGAAATGTTTAAGTATTAAACCATAAGGATTTAGTACTTAGTAGTAATTGCAAAAGGTTACGGAGTGAGTAGGCTCCAGGTCAAGAATATGGGACCGATTGACCTTGAAACTGGTTTGGGACCAAATCCATTAGTTTCAAGTCAATCCGAAAATCATCCTACTATTTATTTTTTAAAAAATTTCGGTCATATCCTTGGGTTGAATCAACTCGGTTGCTCGCCCTTTATTAGTAAAGTGATTCGAAAGTGAAATGATTTTTTTTTACCATGCATACTAGAAAAAAGATATTTGTGTGTGCAGGCAAGAAGTTGAGAAAACTTTTATAAAAAAAGAAAAGCTTCATCTAAATTATTTAAGGAATGAATTTGAACTATTTCCATCATTATTTTAATCTAATTTTATTGTATGAGTCATTTGTTAGACAAAACGACAGCTATATATTGAACGTTTTAACTTTGTCGTTTTATCAATTGTCTTGTAGTATATTATTACTGTTTGTCTTTTCTTATGATATCAGATATGTCTTCACTCCCTCTGCTTCATGATGCAATGTAGAGATAGACGGCAGAGGGTTGTTCGGATGAAGAGAAAAGCTAATCCTCCTAGGGCCCACATGCAACCAAAAAAAAAAAAAAAAAATTAGTGTACGACCTTGAGTATTGAAATCGAAAAGAGAAAATTGCTTGATAATAGCCGAAAACCTACTTTGAAATATCATTAGTTTCTTATAAAAAATGTAAGTCCGAAATATATATCTATGTTTTAGCAACATTATTGTACTCTTCTAATTTTCAACATAATCCATGGAATCTTCTTTACTTAATTTATCAAGTAAATTCAAATTGAGATGGCAATGTAACCGGTCGACATGAAGACCCACATTGCCTCGCACCAAATAAAGCAACACCAACAATTAATAAGATTTGGAGCAGCGACCATGTACATTTCATTGTCCCAATTTTGTTTCCCCTTTTGGTTTCTCTTGCCTCAAGTTGAAGTTTTATGTTTGTTGCCAGTTCATGTTTGGTTATTCTTGTGACAGACTAACAAGGAACGGGCAAATGTTAGGAGAATATTCACACTCCCATGGGGATAATGGATCGTGGACGGACGACAATTGCGGGCCGCTTTCTTAGGGTTCTCTCATTATATATAGAACTTTCGAATTTAATGAGTAAATTGTTAATTTTTTTTAATCTTATTTAGGTATCAACTAGCTTTAATTCACGAACTCTTACTTGAGTACTAGACAAACTTCTACCTGAGTACCTCAATAACTGTTTTGAAGTCTCGGGTGCCATTCAATTTACAAACTTTAACTGGAGTAGAGTAAATTACCACTAGTAAGATTTAGAAGCAATTCATAATGTATTATGGAATATTGAACATGTACGTTCATTGTGTCATTGGTAACTAATGGTTAATCCAATCCACTTGAGAATTAAAGGGTTGATAATGAACTACGAAATTTAAAAGTAATCAAGTCATTGTTTTTGTTGGTGACTTAAAAGCTGCTACCCAGAACCCCCGGTAAAATAAAAAAGCAATGACAATCTACTATGAAATTTGAAACCAGTCAAATCTTTGTTTCGGTGTTAATTGACTATCAGCCAATCGGATCTATTCGTAAAATTCAAAAGAATGAAGTTGACAATCAACTATAGAATTTGAAAGTGGTAGATCATTGTCTTAATGGTAAATCACTATCAACCAATAGCCTTACTTAAAAGTAATGAAATCGTCATTTCTTGGGTAGGACAAACAGCTAAATGGGTGCATTTTTGTGATATCTAAAGGAATTGATAATCTACTATTATTCATCTATTTATTGGTGCACTAACTTTGTAGATGAAATTGAGGATTGGCTTTCCATCCGATGAAGTGATTGGTGATGTTGGAGAGAAAATAAGAGAAGTTTGGAAAGAATAGGACATATTACATCTCCAAATATCATCCATAACGTGAACGCTAAGTCATATAACCGCGATCTACCCGTTTTCAAATTCATAATCGAGCTGAGTCGGATTAAGCGATCATTTGCACTCCAGGTTCGTGTATCTGAGAAAAGCGATAGTGGATCATATTATAGATGGAAGGTTATGCGGTAATTTTAGGATAGATACCAATGCTAAACTAGCGCAGACAGATTATCCACAACACTTTGATTTCTCTCCAACTTCAAAAGGAGAAAGGTCTTGATTAATTATTTATTTGCTCGTGCAATTCATGGGATATCAGTGCGGTTTGTAGGATTTCTCGCAATCGTTTGAGTAATTATCCGCACAGGCTTTAGCCTTCTTGACATCTGCATATAACCCAAAGAAGGGTAAGAAATTCAGATGCAACATTATTCTCTATTAGAAAAATGTTCGGTGGATCTAATACGTGTTCTAAAATTGATATTGATGGATAGATTTCATTGAACTCATGTAAGATCCATATAAGACATGTGATTTTCAACTATCCAAAATCAATTTAGTACATAGTACATAATCTACACTCATTTCTCATTTTGCATGGATGCAGATTCTTTAATCCTGTGTTGTGGCATATATATTACACATGCTTAGGATTTTGGCCGGGAAAAGTACTAAAATAGTCCTAAACCTTTTGCATTGGTACCGATTCAATCCTAAACTTTTTAATTTGACCATTTTAGTCCTAAACCTTTTTTACATTGGTACCAATTCAGTCCATCGGGCTAATTTAAGCCGGAAATTGCTGACATGGCCGCCAACGGTCTTATATGGCGCCATGTGGACAAATTTTATAATTTTTTATATTTTTTCAGATTTTTTCCTTTTTTTATCTTTTTTTTTTTTCTTTTCTCCTTAACCTTGGCCGGCGAGGTCGCTAGCCGGCCAACCATCGCCGGCCACGGGCTGGTCGGGGCGAGGGGCCCCGCACCCCCGCCTAGATCCAGGCGAGGGCCGAAACCCTCGCACGTTGGCCGACGAGGGCTGCCGCGCCCTCGCTTGTGGCCGATGAGGACCTCGCCTGGATCTGGGCGGGGGCCGACGCCCTCGCTTGTGGTCGGCGAGGGCACGGGGCCCTCGCGCCGACCAGCCCGTGGTCGGGTCGGCCGGCCGGCGACCTCACCGGCCAAGGTAAGGAGAAAAGAAAAAAAAAAAAAAAAAATTTGAAAAAAATAAAAAAGTCTGAAAAAAAATAAAAAATTATAAAATTTGTCCACGTGGCGCCACATAAGACCGCCGGCGACCATGTCAGCAATTTTCGGCTTAAATTAGCCGGATGGACTGAATTTGTACCAATGTAAAAAGGTTTAGGACTAAAATGGTCCAATTAAAAAGTTTAGGACTGAATTGTTACCGATGCAAAAAGTTTAGGACTATTTTGGTACTTTTCCCGATTTTGGCCCTACTTGTCCAACATGATTTTTATTTGAGAAAATTCGGTGAAGCTTGTCATACCATTTCACGTGAATTGGAGCTTCAAATGATTAATAAAATGGTTATTATTTTGAGGTGATTTCACTTATGACTTAACAAATCTTGCCCCACATTAGAGGAGATATGTTCAGGACGACACTTAGACTTACAAGAGAGTCTCACCCCAAGTGTTCCTCTCGTTAATGCTCCTACTGGATAGGGGTAAGCATCAAATTAAGATAGACCTTGGACCGATCCCAGACTGGCATTATGTGGTTTGGTTCCTGCAAGAAACGGTCTAAGCTTCAGTCTCAAAAATTGGAAACCAACATTGTATGGTCAGATTTTAGGGTCCGGCTACTGAACTAGACCGACCTTGGATTGAACACATTTTAACTGCGTTTTTGTTTATTTTATTTTCAAATGGTTAGAACAATCTTTATGGATGAATGAGAAATATTCTATAATTCATGTTCTACGTTTGTTAGTACCGATAAAATTAATGGGTTTGAAAGAACTCCTTACCTGTTTACCTAGGGCATAGATTGAATAGATTTCAGATCTTTCAAACTTAAGATCTAATAACACTCATACCAATTTCCTTGAGGAGAGTTTCGATATTTGCTTGGTGCTTATATCTCCAAGCTTTCTGCGCTAGAGATCTACTTCATCCTTGATGGAGATTAAACATTGAATGTCATCAGTAGTTGTGTCTAGTAAATAGATATTTCCCGTCTCCTTCTAGCAAACGACCACTTCAGATCTTTACTCATGCCTGAGCATTTGTTTCCTTGGAAACAAATTTTGTAACTAGCATCACATAACTGGCTGATACTAGTGAGATTATAGTTCAGACCTCTGACAAGAGATATATCTCTTATAGTCAGGTTTCCAATTTCAACAATTCCTTTGTCGATGATCTTTCCTTCGTTGTTCTTTCCAAAAAAAACACTTCAACTTGCTTGAATCTCCAGTCATATATCTTGAGTAGCCACTATCGAGATATCATTTGTTTCTCTCTTCTTCTTTTTTTTTGATACCTATAAAGATTAAGAAAAATTCAAGTTTTCTTTGGTACCCATATTTTCATGGGTCATTTTTTGTTAGAAGGACTTATCATGCTTAGAAAGTTTCTCTGAATCGGCTTCTAACCTTTGAAACAATCATTTTCATAATGATCATGGCTGCTGCAAATTGAACATTTAAGAAAACTTTGACCAACAAGTTTTACAAACTGTTTTCTAAAATGATTTTCATAGAAGACTCTCGGAAGCTTTTTCCTCTTCCTTTCTTTGTGAGATGGAAAATTATTTTCTATTTTTTTTTTGTGTATCGAAGTCTTGATTTATTGTAGTATGGAATTTGAATGGACAAAATATGTTCCAAATTTTTCGAGCCAATTGAGAATCTTTTTGCAACATTTGAAATTTTCATTTTTAAGGAATCGTTTTCTTTTTTAACGGAATCAAGATTTTCTTTTGTTTAAAGAAGATCATTTTCAAGATACTCAATCTTTTCTTTTTGGAAAGAATCATGTTGTCTCAATCTTGAATTTTCCTTCTTCAATTCTGAAAAATTTTTAAGTGTGGCCTTGTAATCAACAAGTAATTCTTCTATGTAATTAGATACTTCAATAGGAATATCAAAATCTCTTACCTTAAATTCTTCTTCGGAATCAGATTTACCATGAGATAGATATTCACACATTCTTCATTACTTTCTTTGCACTCAGTGTCACTCCACGTTTCGACCTTCACAGCTTTTTTTTTTTTTTTTTTTGGGTAAAATACGGTTTTTTCTTTTCTTCAGAAGAGGACAATACGGTTTGATATGTTCTCGCTTCTTGCATTCGAAGTAGATAACATCCTTATTTTCTCTTTGTCATTGAAGTTTCTTTTTTGCTCAGATGATTTGAAGGATTTCTTTCCTTTGAACTTCCTCCATTTTCTGGCCATTTTTTGAAGCTTTTTCACCGTGAGGGCTATCTCCTCATCGTCCTTGTCATCTTTGTCTGAATCTGAATCATCAGAGTCAAGATTAGATTTTAATGCTATTGCTTTCTTACCTCATGTGTCTTTTTCATTCAAATGTTCTTCTTCATAAGATTGAATATTCCCACGAGTTCATCCACAGAGAGAGGTGAAATCCTTTGAGTCTCTCGGATGGATGTCTTAATGTTGTTCCACTCTTTTGATAAGCCTCGCAGAATCTTGTTTACTTTCATTTGATCTAATATGGGTTGCACTTGATATATTAATTCATTGACAATGTCAGCAAATCTACTAGACATGTCGATTATGGATTCTTCAGATTTCATTTTGAAAGCTTCATATTGTTGAAGAAGAACATTATCTTCATCTCCTTAACCCGATCAATTCCTTCATATGTTTCTTGCAACCTATCCCAAATTTATTTTGCAAATTCACATGAAGAGATTCGATTATATTCAGATGGAGATAAAACACAATATAAATAGTAAACAACTTTAGCATTTAGTGCTTCTCTTTGGTGATGTCAACATCAGAAAGAGCTGAGGTTTTAGGCTTTTGGCCTTCTTCCTTGGTCGACAAAGCCTCTAGTCTAATGTCTTTCATAACAACGTCCCACTCCAAGGGATCTTTGGATCCGATGAATGCTTTCGTCTTGTTTTTCTAGATGTTATAGTCTTTTCCATTGAAGTACGGAGGCCTTGTATTAGTCCGACCTTCCATAAGACCTGGTGCAATATTGCTATCCATAGACAAATCGTTAACTCAGAAGGAAGAAACCACTTTAATTAAGAGTAACTGTGCTTTGATACCAATTGTTATGGCTATAATTATCACCTAGAGGGGGGGTAAATAAGTGATTGTGCGGAAATGAAAGAATTTAAATAAATATTGCAGTGAGACAACTTCTGATAAAGTGGTCAGATCTTACCGGTGTATAATTCTATCACAATTAATAAAGAGAGTAAGGGATAGAGAATTGCACATAAAAGTTTATAGTGGTTCGGCTTTTGTAAGCCTACGTCCACTCTCCAATACTACAGCCTATTGGCTGGAATTCACTAGTAAGAACCGATAAGAGGTTACAAATCCTAAGCTCAAGTATATGTGAACAACTCCTCACACTCTTAGCCTAGGGTTACACATTATTGCTTAGCAAAGATGAATATATGAGATCACAAACACACTCTTCAAACTCTCGGAATTAAAAGTTTCAAATCTTGTGAATGCGATTGGTAATTCCTTTAGTTTCAAAATCTCCTCTTATACTCCCAAATCTAAGCTGACCGTTGGACGTATCTCCAAGAGGACTTATCTAGCCAATCTACCTGTTGGCCTAGATCTAGTTGAGAAAATCTGACGGCTTTAGGATCGTCGAGATTGATATTTCTCATAATTTCTACTACCCATACAACAGATTGGGTTTCCAAAAAGTTAAATATTTATGAATAGAAAGAAGGTTTTTCCTTTAGAAAGAAATTCTTGGAAAGTTGAATCCTCAAAAGATATTTGCAAGACTTTTCTTTTGAAACTCTTTATGAATATAGCAAGGAATCAAGCCAATTTGCCACTAGCCATTGCATGGGTGATAATTCCTTCCTATCCTATTGGTAAGATATATAATAAAGAAAGTAATGGAGCCACGACTCTGGTTCTAATTGATAACGTCTAATCACATCATATCAGACTTTCCACTTGAAAATACTTTTTATCATAAACAAAGTCTTTAAGTTTTGTCAATTATCAAAACGACTTAGGGAATGTTTTTTCAACAATTTGCTCCTGCAATTCCTAGGATATCAATACGATATGTAGTAGGCCTTCTTGCAATATTCTAAGCAATCATCCATAGAGGCTCCATCTGCGAATAATCGAAAGAAGGGTAAGAAACTCAGGTGCAACATTATCCAATATCAGAAAACACACAATAAATAGCAAAGTAAAATGAGTGTAGACAGTTAAATTTCTTTGGACCCATATGATCCACATAAGACCCATCAATTTCAACGATCCAAATTCAATTTAATACATAATTGATAAAATATACCCTTGTAAATGATTTCTCGTTTTGCATGGCTGCAAATTCTCTATTCCTATATTGAGGCACATTGTACGGCCCATGCTTAGGATTTTGGCCCTATTTGTCCAACTTAATTTTCCTTCCTAGCGGCCTGGCCCATTCCACGTGAATTGAAGCTCCAAGGAATATTAGAATGATGACTCTGTTGGGGTGAGTTCACTAACAAATCAATTCAGAAATCTTGTCCCATATTGGAGGAAATAAGATCAAGAGAAGACTTACGAAATGATTCATAGGAGAACATAAAACATCATTTCATGAGAATCAAATAGATCAAGTTACAATGAGAGGTAAAGGATCTTCATCTCAAGCTGGTATACTAGATAAACTTTCATTATTAATTAAGGACAGTGCCTAGTGGCATCTATTTATGCTTAATATCTAGACTATATCAACTCGTCTTGCAAATCACATGGGATCTATGGAAAACCGACAACTTAAATGCGGAGCTAACACAAATCACGTATTGTGTTAGGCTCACAACTTAAATACGGAGCTAACACAAATAACGTATTGTGTTAGCCTCAATCTAGCGCAACTGAAATAGACTAATTAGCATAGACAAAATGGTTCCTAGCAACCTTGTCCTACCAGGAAGGACTGATTAAGGATGTTGTCGTTGTAAATATAGTTTCATCAACTAAGACACTGTCAAAATAACTGCAGAAATATACACATCGTCAATGCTTAGTTTGACCCTATATAGTGAAATTTTGTACAAATTCAAGACCATGTAGTTGACCTAGTTACCTAGGGTTTCAAAATGTGTTTCCCAAGATACCTGTACCAGAGTCCAAGCATGTAGTGAAAGAAAGCAAAGAGGAAGGAAAGGAGAACGAAGCTTTTCTGTATTTTCTCATTCTGTTTGTAAATGTACAGATTCCTAAAGATATAGAACTAGGTTTGTACAATTAATGGAAATAAAGAATTCTATGTATCAATCTATATCAATCTAGATCTAAATCTAATCCTTAATTGATATACACATAATCAAATCAAATCCAAATCTTCCAAAGGAATGTCGCATATCTTCTAACACTCCCCCTCAAGCTGGTGGCTTGTAGATGTCCAAGACGCCCAACTTGCTCAATAGATATGCGTGCTGTCGATGACACAAGGGTTTGGTGAAGATGTTTGCTGGCTGCCCTGCTGTCCCAATTCCTTCTGTTTCGATTACCCCTTCTTGGATCTTGTCTCGTGTAAAGTGACAATCCACTTCTATGTGCTTAGTTCTCTCGTGCACTATAGGATTTGCTGCCAGTTTGAGAGCCGCATCATTGTCACAATATAATTTCGTTCGTCCTTGCACTTGTACTCTGAGGTCTTTAAGCAACCCTCGTATCCACACCACCTGACAAGTGGTTTTGGCCATGGCTCGATACTCTGTTTCTGCCGAAGACAAAGATACAGTAGGCTACTTCTTGGTCTTCCATGAGAGGAGTGATTCTTCCAATTTGATGCAATATCCAGTGACCGATCTTCGACTAGTGGGACATGTAGCATAATCAGCATCACAGTATGCCTTCATCTTCATGTCACATTATTTAGATAGAAGTATTCCCAATCATGGACACTTCTTCAAATACTTCACAACCTTCAATGCAGCATCCAAATGAGATCGCTTTGGACTGTGCATGAACTAGCTAAGTGTCTGTACTGCATAGGAGATATCAGGTCTAGTCATAGTCAGATATATGAGTTTCCCGACAAGTCTTTGATACCCTAATGGATCTCTGAGTATGGGATCATCATTTTGAGATGTGCCCTTATCGTATTCTGCAGTAGTCAACTTAGTGTTCTGCTCAATGGGAATCACGGCTGGTCTGCATCCTGATAAGCCTGCTTCTGATATGATTTCTAAGACAAAATTTTGCTGACTAAGGGAAATTCCTTGATCAGATCGAGCAATTTCAATTCCAAGGAAATATTTAGGTGCTCCTAAGTCTTTAATGTGAAAGGTAGCATGTAAATAATCCTTGAAATTGTCTATAGCAGCCTTATCATTTCCCATAACAAGAATGTCATCGACATATATCATCAAATAAATGGATGACATACCTTTAGTCCGTGTGAACAAAGTATAGTCATGTTTAGACTGTTGGAAGCCTGCTGTTGTAAAAGCATTTGCAAATTTGGCATACCATTGTTTGGATGCTTGCTTCAATCCGTATAGGGATTTACGGAGACACCATACTTTATTCTCCCCCTGTCTCCATAAGCCTTGAGGAATATCCGTATAAATTTCTTCATCAAGATCGCCATGCAAGAAGGTATTGTGCACATCCATTTGATGTAGAGTCCAATCATTAATGGCGGCAACAATAAAAAAAGAACGAACTGTGACATCGGTGGCAACCGGAGAAAATGTCTCGTGGTAGTCAAAACCTTCCTTTTGTGTGAATCCTTTAGCTACCAACCGTGCCTTGTATCGTTCAATGGAACCATCAACACGATACTTTATTTTGTAGACCCATTTGCAGCCAATGGGCTTACGATCAGATGGGAGTGGGACAAGATCCCATGTTTTGTTGTCAATTAGTGCCTGAAGTTTTTCCTTCATGGCTTGTTGCCATTTTGGGTCAACAGACGCCTCATCGTAACCAGATGGCTCATTTTCTTCTGATAAGCAACTAATACAACATCTATGTTCCTGTGATAATCTATGAAAGGAAACATAGGATGAGATTGGATATTGAGTACCTGGAGAGTTATGAGTGGCACATATATAGTCTTTAGTCCAGGTGGAAGGTCGTGTGGTGCGACCGGAACGCCTTGGATGAGTGACTTTCGTATTTGTCTCATTGGGACGCGGCAACGCAATATCCTGATCTTCCTCAATAGTAGTAGGATCTTCGAGTCTTGTTTCCAAAATATCTTCTGAGCAGTTGGGCTTCTCAGCAGGTGTTGATGTTGTTGTTGGAATAAATGAAGTAGTGGGATGAATATTCCTCGACTCTACTAGTGGTATATAGGTAGGACCTTGAGGCATTACTTCATCAGATAAGAGGCCACGGGAAGAGGGTGTCATCCCTGTATTATCATCTAGAGTTTTCTGCTCAAAGAAAGGAAAGGTGTCTTCATGAAAGATGACATCACGACTTACAAGAAATTCCTTTGTGGAAATGTTAAGAACCCGATACCCTTTCTGTAAATTGGGATATCCCATGAAAATGCATCGCCGGGCACGTGGACTCAGTTTGTCTCTAGGTCCCACTATTGTGACATAGCAGAGACATCCGAAGACCTTGAGATGCTTTAGGTTTGGTTTCTTCCGGAATAGCAATTCAAATGGAGTTTTCCCTTTAAGTATCCGAGTGGGCATACGGTTAATTAAGTAAGCAGCTGTGACCACACAATCTCCCCAATAATCGTCTGGAATTGATGCTTGGAAACTTCAAGGCTCGTGCGACTTCCAATAGGTGATGATGTGTCGACCACTTCATTTTGTTGTGGCGAATAAACACATGAGCTCTCATGTTGTATGCCATGTGTAGTGAATAATAGGGAGCAATCATGGCTGAAGAATTCTCTTCCATTATCAATACGTATCCGCTGAATGGATTTGCCGAACTGATTCTTGGAGAATGCTAGAAAACATTTTAAATGAGAATAAGCCTGATTCTTAGATTGCATCAAGAAAATCCAGGTCGCACGAGAATAATCATCTACTATGGTGAGAAAATAACGAGACCCATCATGATTTATTGTGTGGTAAGGCCCCAAATATCCACATGAATCAAGGAAAAAATCTCACTAGTTCGAGAGCTACTAGACGGAAAGGGCGTACGAGATTGTTTAGCAAGAGGACATATGGGACATTGTGGACATGGAAAGGAGGCATTGTGGCCCAATCTCAAATGCATAATGGAATTTCTGTCATTGGTAGTCAAGTTACACAATGATAACTTATTCAAAGAATTGCAAGGAAAATTGAAATTACTTGGGAAACTAGTCCAGAAAAAAAGGCCTTCAGAGAGACTACCCAAGCCCATCAGTTTCCCAATCGAAAGGTCCTGAAAGAAACATGTGTTAGCATTGAAAACTACCCGGCATGAATTTTCTTGATAGGCTTTTGACACAGAAATCATATTAAATTGGAATTATGGGATATAGAGAACATTTCTAAGAATAATCTGGGGACTGAGATTGACTGTTCATGTCTCATTGACGTGAGTAACATTTCCATTGGGTAATTGCACGGAAATAGGGAAATTCAATCTATCATTTATACTCGAGAAAAATCCCCTGTCACATATAATATGATCGCTTGCCCCTGAATCAATTATCCATGCCTTTCTGGATATTGAGTTAATCAAGCAATGTGTAATACCTGAGAAACTCACTCCTTTGTTTGAGGTATCCATTTTTTGCAGTGCCTGCATCAACTGATTATACTGACTATATGAGATGGGTTGGTAAGTTTTTTTACCGGTTGGTCCAGTAACTTGGTAAGCTGCTGAAATTCTTTTCTCCTTTTCACCGGGCTTTCCATGCAGTTTCCAGCAATTGTCAATTGAATGATTAGTACATTTGCAATAATCACAAAATAATTTACCCTTTCCTTTAAAATTCCTTGCGAAATTCCTTGATGACGTGACAAAGATCTGGCCGTCCGTCCCTTTAAGCACGGGCTCCTATCTGCCGTTGGATCCAAACGCAAGATCGAAGATTTGCGAGCCATCCGATCCTCGCATCCCATCTGGACCATCCATCCGATCGGTTTTAAAGGATCTCGGCTCCTCCTCCGCGAACCCTAATTTGGCTCGCTCTCTCTCTCTCTCTCTCTCTCTCTCTCTCTCTCTCTCTCTCTCTCTCTCTCTCTCTCTCGATTTAGGGTTAGAGTCTTGGCGGCCGCGTCTCGCCGATCTCCGCGAGCTGCGAGCGCGACGCTCTCACTACTCCTGGTGTGGTCTCGGCATCGTGAGTCGCTAACTCTCCTCCTGTACAGCCAATTGAAAGATCCGCCCGATCGGCGGCATGGGATCCATGGCGAGGATCTATGAACGAAAGCCGAGGTATGTTTCGTTCAAAATGAGGAGAAAGCATGTAGCTTTCTCCCTGTCTTTGATGGATCTATACTGCTTGATTGTGGATTTTGGGCCCTCGAGCTTCTCCTCGGCCGCTTCGAGGTTATTCCATAGAGAGGAGAGCCTGTTGAAACAGGCTATGACCATCATGTTCCCTTGCTTCAATTCACCGAGCTCCTGCATTAGGGTAAAAATTTTAGCCTGATCTAGCTTCCCGTACATTTCCTTGATATTCTCTCACATATTTTTAGCGTCTTTGTTGGTGGGAGTCCGGCCGCGACCTCTGGGGAGACGCAATTGCCGATCAGGTTCGGACCAGGTGGTTGCTCTTCCTCCAAAGTCGGGCTAGGCGTTCATCCACGGGCACTGGGATGGTTCCGTCGAGGAAACCATCTTTGTCTTTTGTTGCTAGGGCGCGCCGAAATTCCTGCGACCACCTTGTATAATTCTCTAGCCCGGTCAGCTGTTGGCTGATGAGCCGCAGTTCTGGCCCGTCGGCAATGGAAACAAACAGTGGGTCGCTAGGTTCTGGTCGTCCGATGAGCGCTGCCGCTGGAAACGGTAGAAAGCCGGGCGCGAGGTTCGGGTAGGTATTCGTTCCTTGACCCGATTCGCTCAATCCGATTGGATAACCCGCATGATAAAAACTCGGGTAGGGATTTGTTCCCATACCCGGCTCTCCCGACCCGTTCATCTGCTCCAATCCGGTGGCTGGGCTTGCCCCATTCGTGGCTTGTGGGCTCCCATCGGCTTGGACGTAGCTCTGGTGGCCCACATATGCAGGCGATGACGAATTTGGGCTTGGCCCAAAATAAAGTGGATAGGGAATCCACTGGTAAGGTTGGCCCGCCAAGGGTTGCCCCAAGTTGAGCTGAGTTTGCGTGGGCCGCCACCGTACAGGTTGAACTTGAGTCTACTGCTGCTCCACAACTGGGAGTGTCGTGGGATGATGTTGAGCCTGCAAGTCTTGAGGCGTTGTTTCTCCAATCGATGGGTTGCCGGTGGCAGAGGCGTTGGCTTGCGGGGAGACCATGGTAAGTAAAAAAAAACTTTCCTTCGAGAATTGACCCTAATGCCGAATGCAACCTCTTTTCTGTAGGTTGAAGATTTTTTGGCAGAAGGACAAGGCGTAAGCAAATTAGAAGCCTGGAGGCTCGATACCATGAAAGAAAGCAAAGAGGAAGGAAAGGAGAACGAAGCTTTTCTTTATTTTCTCATTCTGTTTGTAAATGTACAGATTCCTAAAGATATAGAACTAGGTTTGTACAATTAATGGAAATAAAGAATTCTATGTATCAATCTATATCAATCTAGATCTAAATCTAATTCCTTAATTGATATACACATAATCAAATCAAATCCAAATCTTCCAAAGGAATGTCGCATATCTTCTAACATGTAGATGTCACGCATTCGAAATCACAATGTTTGACAAGTGTTAGTGTTGGTGTTGGCATCAGTGTCGATGCCGATACTGATGTTAGTGTGAGTGTCGGTGTTGGTGTTGGTGCAAGGTTTGGAGGTGGCCTCGCATTTCTCGAAGCAGCCGATGCTGCAAAGAAGCGGATTTCCATCCTTGGCGCAGGACATAATGCACCGTACTTTCCATTCGTATGATCCACTTCTTTTAGAGGACGCACCGACGATCATCAACATCACGAACAGAGTCATTACCTAGTCGAAAGATTTAATTTCCATCTCTATCTACGCTTCTTGATTCCTTTTTCTTTTCTTTTGCTGCTACTGTTGTAGTACTTATGTTAAACAGGGGGCAAGCACCTGTAGCTATATGTATACAGAGATCTATATGTATTTGTACATGATAGAGCATAATTGTTCAATGGCCTTTTGCTATGAAATGAAAAATAAAAGAAATAAAAAAAGGAGAAGAATTTCCTATCTCAATTAATGAGGGAAGCTTGTTGTAGCTTAGGCTATACGTCTTATGCTTCCGGCCAACGCTTTTAATGACTATCCAATAAATGCTAGATTCATAATTTAATGATGGGCTAGATTTTCATCGTATCATATATCCATACAAATTTTAATCATCCCTCATGTGCAAACGAAATTAAAATTAAAAGTGCACGATGTTCATATTTATAATCTGCCCAATCAATATCATAGTTGTTAGATAATACATGTCATGAAAACAAGCAATCAAATAATTAAATTAATTAGATCATGAAATAAATTGGACACTAGATTACATGGTTCAGTCAGTGTAACTTATGTCTATGGAGAGAGTAACACAACATCCATTATAGATCAAGCAATATAACGGAGATTACAAATAAGTTCGAGTCATTCAATCATTTACAGCATTTCAAGCCCCCTATTACACCTAATAAGGCACATAATGATTAGCCTCACAATTTCTTACAAAATAAAATTTCAATCTCACAAAAGAATTCATAAATTTTAATACAAGATTTTCACGGTTTTAAAATACTCTGGATGTAATTCACAAGCACGAGCTCCTCTTGAATGATTTTCACAAAGAAGAAGACCATTTTTAATATAAATACAAGACTCGTATTCAAAATAAGAAATCTTCTTTTTTTTGAACTTTCTCCAATTAGGTAATTATTCAATTAGAAAATCCACTTGGATTAAGTAAATTTCATTTTTTGGGCTCAAACTCGATACATATTTTCAATAATCTCCACATTGGCTCGATATTGAAGCCAAGTTTCAAAATAGCCCCTCATAGACTCAATCACCATATATGCCTTCCAAGTCCAAGCTTGTTATTGCTATAGGTGTAGCCTAGAGGGAGTAAATAGGTTATCAAACCAAACTTGATCTAGCGAGATAATCAAACTCAAGTTTGCTTAAATATCAATTGAAGTATACTTGTATAGACTAAGTACAAAAATAAAATAGAGAGAGAGAGAGAGAGAGAGAGAGAGAGAGAGAGAGAGAGAGAGAGAGAGAGAGAGAGAGAGAGAGATAGGAGAGTTCCACACAAATCTTATAGAGGTTCAGCTTAAATCGAGCCTATGTCCACTCTCCTGTCCTAACATCCATCAGTGGACAAGATTCTTTTGGTAATTCGTTGAGAAGTCACAATGTAGCATGTGGCGCTTCTACCCAAAACTAGTAGATCGCACTAATGACTCCAAGAACTACTACAACATTCATACACCCCTAAGCAGAGATTATAATAAGTGAATCACTTTCAATAATGATGTACTACTTGCTCAATAATAATAATTTGTGTATCTTAGAAAATAAAGGTTTCTCAACTTGTAAATGTTTTCGCAAGTGTGTGTTTTCTTTAGCATGTGTTGATCTTCTAATATAGTATTCAAGCACACTAACGGCCAAAAAATCTTCAATGTGATCAATTTAGCGATTAAGATCTAATCACCTATACAATTAAATCTTCCAATGACCATGTGGTTTCCACGAATAAAGTTGCTTATATAAAGGAACAATAATTCTTGGCAATTTGATTGACAACACATAAGATTTCTCTCATACGTTTGTCTTTGAATGGCATACTGTCAATATTCCATAAGATTTAGGTTTATTTTAAAAGAAATATCTCCATATTCATGACATGATGCATACTTATGTAGAAGGCATTTTCTTCTCACGTGATATGGCCAATTTTTAGGACTTGATTATACAAACTTGACAAGTTTTATGATTCGATTGCACTTTTTGAAAATTTTAAAACTCAATTGCACTTTTCTGACAAGTTTAAAACTTAATTACACTTTTTAATGTTTTTTGACTCAATTATACTTTCATGACAAGTTTTAGTGCTTCTAATATAACCTCGAACTCTCTAGTTCAAAGAAAAGTGAGGATTTGCTTTCCATTTGATGAAGTGATTAGAGATGTCAAAGAAAATTAAGAGAAGCTGGGAAATAGACTGGAGATATTGTGTCTCCAAATTTCATAATGGGAATGTCGTGTCATATAGCCGCGGTCTCTCCGGTTCAAAAATCGTATTTGAGATGAGTCGGGTCAACTGTCGAACGGAATCCCGGCTTCATGCATACGAGAGAAGCATATTGAATTGTATCATAAATTGACGGGAGGTCAAATGATAATTTTTAGGATAGATCTCAACGGTAAAAGTAGCGCACACAGATTATACACAACACTTTGATTTCCGTCGAACTCCTAAAGACAAAAAGTCTTGATTATTTGTTTATTTGCCCTTGCAATTCCCGGGATATAGTGTGGTTTGTAGGACTTCTTGCAATCGCCTGAGCATTTATCCGCATTTTAGGACTTCCTGCAATTGCCTGAGCATTTGTCCACACAAGCTTTAGCCTTTCTGGCGTCTGCACGGAATAGAAAGTAGGGTAAGAGCCGTATAAGAGCCACATGAGACCCATCGATTGAATGATTCAAATTCAATTTAATACATAATATATATACTATACTCAATTACTATACTCATGTAATGATTTCTCGCTTTGCATGGATGAAGATTCTTTATTCCTGTGTTGCGGCACAATGTATGACAAATGCTTACGATTTTTACCTGGCCCGTTCAACGTGACTCGAAGATATAAAGCAATACTAAAATGGGTGATTATTGTGATGTGAGTTCAGTCATAAATACTTAACAAATTTTGTCCCCAAATGGATGACATAAGATTAGGAGAAGGCTTAAGAAATAATTCTTAAGAAAGTCTTACCCACATTTAGTAGTCCAAATGGACTACATAGCAATGTTGTCTAAAACTGCATTATTATAATAATTCTAAAAAAAATCCAGGCATCATCACTTTATGAGAATGAAATAGATCGAAATACAACAAGATAATAAACGATTTGCATCTACAGTGGGTATAATAGATATAACTTTCATCATTAATTTAGGATGGTGCCCGGTGGTGTATCTATCTATGTTTAACATCTAGATTAAATCAAGTCACCTCAAATTGTGGGATCTATGGGAGACCCACAACTTAACAAAGAGCTTACACAAATTATGTACTTTGCTAGGCTCATTCTAGACTCAGGGCGCGGGTAATGTTTCTACTCGGGAAACAATTTCTTTTCAAAACTAGTTCTTTTTTATTTCTACTCCCTGGAATAATTTCTGAGTAAAATAACGCGTTTATTAACTGAACAAAATTTTTATTCTTAGAATAGAAAAAAAAAATAGAAATATGTTTGGTACGATTTATAAATTTTTATATTTATTCATTTTTCTTCTTGCTCACAGATCGCCAAATGCCAACCACCGATCGCTGCTCGCCGCCGCACGATCGCTAATCGCCAACCATCACCACGGACCGTCGCCGCACGACCGCTAACCGCTAACCGCCACCCACAGTCCACTGACTACCGCCGTTGACGGCCAACGGCCGGCCGCTAGAGGCGAACGGGTGGCTGCGGGAGGGGGTGGCGGCCGATGGGCTATAGGCGGTGGTCCACGGTCATGCAATAGCAGGTGGCAATCGGCGGCGGGCGTCAACGACCGGCTGTTGATGGTTGGGCGGCGATCGTCAACCGGGGGCGGCGGCAACAGTGACGATCAGGCGGTAGAGGCAACGGTTGGCCAGCGGTGGCCGCAAGTGGTCGGAGGTGGCCAGCAGTTGGCAAGCGGCCGACAGTGGCCGTAGCAAGGAAGAAGAACAAAAGAAAAATAGAAAAGAAAAAAAAATTGCTTATTTCTAAAAGTTATCCCCGAGAGCAAGAAGCTACTTTTTTTTTTTATTTCTTATTTCTATTCCAGATCTATTTCTCTACTACTTTTCTATTTCGGGAAATAGAAAAATAAGTTGGCATTACCAAATGGATTTCTGTTTTTTTTTTTTTAATTTCGGAGAACAAAAGAACAGAAATCGAGAGAAATAGAAATGTTACTATGTAGGCCCTCATTAGCTCTGATAAAATGATTCTCTAGCAACTTTGTCTTATCAGTAGGATCAATTGAGAATGTTGTCGTTGTTAATGTAGTTCCATCAAACAATATAGATGACACTGTCAAATTTCTTCATAAAAATATAGGACAATTCAGTCCATTCGATTAGACTCTAAACAAAGAAATTTTGTACATATTCAAGCCGATGCACTTAACTTAGTCAGCTAGGATTCCAAGATGTGATTCTGTGAATACCTGTAGCAGGGTCCAAGCATGTAGACGTCACTCAACCGAGATCACAATAGTTGACGTGAGTCACGTGTGGTGAGGCAGCCCCACATTTCTTCATGCAAACGATGTAACAAAGAGTCGGATTGCCATCCCTACTGCAAGGCAGAATACAACGCACTCTGCAGTCAGCGGATCTACTTTCTTCGGAGGACACGCCGAGTATCATCAACATCATGAACAGAGTCATTACCATGTTGAAAGATTTGATTTCCATCTCTTTTACACTTCTCTTGCTGTTGTTGTGTTCCTTGAGCACTTGAAGCCATCTATATATACAGATATATAGGTGTATATAGTAGAGCATCAATTGTTCAATGAGATAAAGGGACACCCACAAGTGAATGAGCAGATGCGAGAGGCACTTCTATGCCCTCAAATTATTTTTTCCACTTTAGTTTCTCTTGCCTCAAGTAAAAATTATATGTTTTTCGTTCATGTGACTAATATAGGATGGAGCAAATGTTAGGAGAGTACCCATGCTCCCCATAGGGACATTGGATTATCCATGGACGATAGTTGGAGTGGGCGGTTCCCTCAAGGTCCCTTCGTCTGAGATACCCGCAGGAAGAGGTTCGAGTTGACGTGGATGGGAAAAGAGAAAATTACTTGCAAGGGGCATGGGATAGGGACGAACGCCTCTCTAATCATGATAGGGTAGGCGATGCACCTCGCTCCCATTGTCATCCCTAAGTGTAATTGGATGTTTCGATTCAAAATTAGTTAGCATTGCCAAACGAGCTTTAGTATTACTAAGTTTCGAAGGTTTAGTTTTGACACTTCGCCAAATAAGGTCTTACCTTTGTTATTTTGTATTTTCTGAGAGCATTATCATCTGGGGTTCCTCAAGATTATCTTCTTCCTTTTAATAAAAACAAGTGTCCTTAAGGAGATTAAGATTTTGTTATAATTATTGAAACAACTTCTCTTCGGTTTCAGTTTTCTTGTTCCGTAACGAGAAAACTGAACCTTAGAGGTAGGCCAACTCCAATTCGATGTAACAATCCCGTCAATCTCAAGAAACCAAATAAGACACGATTTCAAAACCTAATAGGCTTGCCCACATATGAAGATGTTTGTATTTGACGAGGCATGCAGGACAGTTGGACTTTGTGTTATGCTCCTAATCTGCTTATAAAAGTCTGTTGTTCGTTAAACCAGCCATGTCCAGAAGTTCTTGCTTTGCAACCTGAAACATGTCCAAACATTCTTGCTCTGCAAACCTCAGACATTCATTTATACCAACCAAGAAAATTTGTTTCCACATATCTTATTTGTGGCCTGGAACCAGTCACGACTCCATGAATGACAACAAGAAATTTAAATATGGTAAGATCATGGAATGCTTCCTTGTTTTCGAACGGTGAACAAGGCTCAGTCCCTCCAAACATCATAATCTAACACTCAGTTCTTTATGACAGATGAAACTGCACATCCACAAGCAGTTTCTGTGCAGATCCAATCCGAAACATGAATCCTTGTTCCTCTCTCTGGCAATCATTCGACCAAGGAAAAGCAAAAATGGTGATGGGGGCAAAATCTTTCGACCATTAATTGTCCATTTCTTGGAGATGATGGACTTGCTCATGGCTGTGATGCTTATCTGATCGTTCCCCACAGAAGCAAAGAAACAGGCCTAACCTGGCTTTTTTTTCCTCTCTTTAGCGCTCGAACGAGGTGTGCTTACAATTGTTGCTGCCGATGGGACCTTCTTCCATCTACAATGGCATACAACAGGGATGATTTTGTTAAGAAGTGTCCTCGTAAACTTGTTTAAGTAACTCTACGAGGTGTACTTAATGCTTATTGCACTGTCCTCGTGGATCTGAACATCACAAGTTCAAATGACTTGAGGAGCCAAACCAATGTGCATGTGATTACTAAGACATAATTCTTATTTAGTAAAAAGGGCGAAGAGTTACTGCTTAGACGGCGACATAGTGGCCGTTCAATAGACTAGATACGTTTTAGTTAACTATATTTTTTTTTTGCTTTTCCAAACCAATTGAGAAAGACCAAAGACTAGTATCACCACAACCTCCACCTATCCCTCTTGTCTCTTGTATTTGGCCCAACAAATAGTCAACCCATCAATTTCCATCTACTAAGGTTTGTTGTTTTCGGTTCTTTGACAATTGATGAGCATGAGGTACTGTTA
Source organism: Eucalyptus curtisii (assembly GCA_017140595.1). Classification (NCBI taxonomy): domain Eukaryota; kingdom Viridiplantae; phylum Streptophyta; class Magnoliopsida; order Myrtales; family Myrtaceae; genus Eucalyptus; species Eucalyptus curtisii. The sequence continues at coordinate 14,816,259 of CM029504.1, forward strand.
GGTGTGACTTTCTTTATTATATTGCTTTTTAGCCCTCTCTTTTTTTAATCTTTTTGTTGCTATTGGAATTCAACTTTTATTCAATGTCGAGTACTTAAATCTTACGAAATACATAAGTGTCGTCATGCATGATGCATCTTCCGTTAAATTTACATGATTTCTTCCATATTCAAATTACTTCTTTTTGTCCTTTCCAAACTAATAGAGGCGCAAGACATGGCATAAGGAAAGAACAAGCATCAAGAAAAAAATTCATAAAAGATCAATTTCATTGAGTAACGCAACGAATAATGTCATGGTTGATCTCTTGGTGAGAAATCTCTAGCTGAGAATATGGTATTGCTGAAAACAAAAATATGCATTGTCCTAAGCAATTCGTATTGAAAGAATGCATTAAGTTTGCACCCTAATCATCCCAGAAGAAAACCAAATCAATCGAATTTTTTATTTGTTGGAAATGGAGTCTTGAATTGATTTTCCCATTATTGCCTAATCTCTCTCTTACCTTTGCTCCAGTTCATGTTCAACAGCCTTGATGAACAAGCTATCCTCCTGGACAACCATCGCGATGGGCACGCCGCCGATCCCACGGGCCAACGCGAGCATGATCTCCATGACAAACCCCTTGAACCCCTCGGGGTCGATCACCCCGTCCTTATCCTCGCCGCACCGATCCAAAGCCGCACCGAACGGCTCATCAGCCCCTTCCTCTGCGTCCCTCTCGTGGTTCAAGGCTTTGCAGCTGTCGAACCCCCACCGGAGCTGGCCGCGAGAGAGCAGCCCATCCCCGTCGACGTCCAGCTTCTGGAACCGCTCAGCGGCGCATTGGCCGAAGGCCTCCTTGTCGTTGATGAAATCTAGGATGGTTTGGTCGTTGAGGAGGAGCACGGTCATGGTGGAGAGAGGTTTTTTCTTAAAAATGGAGAGAGGTTTTTTCTTAAAAACAAAGTCAATGTCGAAGGGTTTGGTGGCTTGCGTGTTTATACCTAGAATTTGTTTGTTTTCCACCTCATGACTTCTGCTTTATATAGATTTTGTTTCAGCCCATACGTCAGGTTTCCATTGATTTATTGGGCCCACAGTCCATGATAGGAAATATATCCGAGTTTAGGATAAAAGAGTTATAAAAAATCTCTTAAAGAGTTATAAACAATATTCTTTTTCGGAACCAAACCTTGTCTATGCTGGCCTTGAAGAACCACCTCGTCAAGGTTGTCAAGGATAAAGCCTTGACTTTCAACAATATTGCGGACACTTCAAGAAATAGGAGGTTACAACGTAATTGGGGTCTTGACCCATCCATTTTCTCTCTTGTTGGTGTCGGTTCCTTCCCGTTAACTGCTGGTTTGTAGTTGCCGGGTAGGCTTTCCCGTTTGTCTTGTATTTTCTTTTGCTCTCGGCACCCTTCCACTCTTATTAACATGTTTGTCACCATAAGTATAAGTTTTTGGTGCCGAGATTACCTTGTTGTATAGCTCTTTTGGTTAAAAGTTCATACATATCTTATTTTACAAAAAAAAAAAAAAAAAAAAACTCTTAAATAAAAGATATGGAATCCGAATCGATTCTAGATTGAAGCTTTGATTAATAAGGATAGAATAGGAATCTAAAGATAGAAATTGGGAGGTGCTGTTGGTATCCCTTCAAAGAGGAAAGGAATATATGACCAAAAGAAGAGGAAAGGAATAGAATTTGGGTGCATTCAATAATTTCTCATAGGATTCAGTAGCATTCACGAGGAATAGAGAATTTTGCGATGGACTGTGGTCAACCTCAGGTTGGAAATAAATTGAACCCGCTTGATCTAATCTAACTTTTCAACCAGGGTGAAACAGAGTAGAAATGATTTCAGAGTAACCATCGACCTAATCAATCACGAAACACGAAATTTTCATAGAATATTTTTTTCTTTATAAACTAAAGAAATTCATAATGCTCGATACTTTATGAGTGGTTGGAAGGAGTTGGATGGTCGTGCGAGAGCATCCGATGATTTTCTTCATAAGTGAAAGTATCACAATTCACAGGGGTCTTGCAAGTAAAGTCCTGAATAATCTATCTTTCCACCTTTTTTTTTTGCTCGCCCAATGCACCTTTCTATACTTCAACAAAAATAAGATTGGTACGTTTGCCAGATTCAGATTTTTCCGTTTGTAAGTTCGTTTATTTGCAACAAACTTAACAGTCATTAGGCATAATTGGCATAACTTTGTTCGGAAGAGTATGGAGGAAATTGTAAGTAATTGACAACCAAGGGGTCTTCTAAAAATAAAAATGGGGAAAGTAATCGCAAAGTCCGAAAGAATAAAGGGAATAATTCTAACTAACACAAGGGCATTATTTTTTTTTTTTTCATTTCTAGAAAAATGACACAAATAATTCCTCAATTTTAACCCAATATATAATGCGATTCCTAAACTTATAATTTGTTCAATTAGTCCCTAAACTTTAGCCCACTACATAATGTTGTCCCTGAACTTTTAAATTATTCAATATAGCCCTCAAAATTTTGGTACATAGCCAATTTCAAGACCAGATTATACATTGGCCAAAATTTAGGGACCATTTGTATCATTGTTTCTTCTCTTTTTACCCTCGATTTTACTTGCCCAAAATTGGGCCGAAGACCAATTTTAGAAGATTAATTTACAAACTCGGATGGCCCAATAAGCCCACTAAGTAATCATTCATATGCAGGCTACAGCCCAGAAGCCCATTTCACAACAGGCCCTCTCTCTCCTCTCTCTCTCTCTCTTTCTTAAGACATCTTCTTCTCCGACGGGACCAAAAACCCTAACTATATATTCGCTTCCTTCGCCTCGCGTCCCTCCTCTCTGCTCGAGCTGCCATTGCTATCGTGCCGTCATCCCCTCTCGGTCGCCCCGGTCGAGCGAATCCGGTCTCCGACGAGGGAAGAGAGAGAGAGAGCTGTAAAGCATGGCTGACAAGGCGGTGACCATCCGGACGAGGAAGTTCATGACCAACAGGCTCCTCTCCAGGAAGCAATTCGTACGTCTCTCTCTCAAACGTTTGTGTTGGCGTGTGCGTGTGTGGGCGGATGGGGTTCTTGGGTTTTTCGCTTTCTCAGTTTCGAGAAAGACCCACTTGTTAGTCGGTGGTAGTTCTGGATCGCGCGTTAGATTTTGTCTCTTTACAGGCTGGGTTGTGAACTAGTTCGATCTCGTCCAGACTTGCTAGCTTTGCTGTTCCGGAAAAAGTGTTATTTTTTCGTTGTCGGGGGGGTGCTCGTCCTTGAATTCGGGAAAATGGGGTTTCGAGAGATTGTTTGAGCACGCCCACGAGTTGCCGCAGGAGGAGGTGCGTGAAGCGTTTCGGCTATTTCGCGGGTAGCTGTGGTCATGGAAAGCGAGGTCTTTGAAGGGTAGCGATTGTTAGGAGCAATGTCTTTGGGGTTCTGGTGATTTGGTTGGTGGGTTTTAAAAATCCTTCAGGCGGGTGCGAATTTGCCATTGGGAGTGGGATTTGCCTCTAGAAGGAACTTTGCATTAGAATTGCTGTAGTTTATGTTAAAACTTTAGAGGAAAAAACACTGCATTGTTAGGTTTTAGGGTGATTGAGCAATGCATACTTGTCGGACCTTGGTTGGATGTCTAATGAGGTGGGAATTGACATCACCTGTTTTGGGGTAAAATTTTCCTTATATCGGGGTCCTTGCGTAAGCAGTTTGCTGTAGCATTAGTTTTAGCCCCCGAGTTGGGTTTTGGAGTTTTAAATGGAAGAACTGGATCCTGGATCTTCTTGTTGTGTCATATTTTAAAGAGGTGTATCACTTAATTTGATGATGCCTTGCCCCTTGCATTGTAGGTGATTGATGTTCTGCACCCTGGAAGACCCAATGTTTCCAAGGTAACCACAGTTTGTGAGTTGCAAAATTTAGTGTTGCTGTAGGTTATTTTGCCTGTTCGATTGTCTTTATTTCGCCATTAATTTTACTGAAATCTGTTGGTTTGCTTTTGGTTCTTCTTTAAAACTTAGGCGGAGCTTAAGGAGAAGCTTGGAAGGATGTACGATGTGAAGGATCCCAACTCAATTTTTGTTTTCAAATTCAGGACTCATTTTGGAGGTGGAAAATCCACGGGGTTTGGCTTGATCTACGACTCTATTGAGACTGCGAAGAAGTACGAGCCAAAGTACAGACTCATCAGGGTAATCTCTTGTTCTCCTTTAGATACCTAGAAATGTGAGAGATGCTGCAAGGATGTAAGTCTAGAGCTTCTTTTTCTGTGATCATTCATCTGAGAGCGAGTCCTAGAAGATGCTACGCTGTAACTTCTCGTAGTGTGTCTGCTGTGCTTGCTAGTAAGATTTTTTTCCCACAATCTCGAATCCTGGAATATATGTTTGGATTGAAGAGGATGATGTTAGAAAATCATGAAGCAACTTCCTTACATAACCTGCAGAACCTGAAAGACAGGCCCTTCTTCTCCATACTTCTCTCCTTCCCCTAACCCCCCCCTCTCCCCCAAAAAAACCCCCACCCCACCTCGAGTTTTTTCTGGTTCGGATGTGATTGATGATTAGTTTGACCTTGATCCCTTGTGTCCTCTGACAATGACCTAAATCAATCCTCTGTGCAGAATGGACTGGATACTAAGGTTGAGAAGTCCAGGAAGCAAATGAAGGAAAGGAAGAACAGGGCCAAGAAGATCCGTGGTGTAAAGAAGGTACCGAGTTTTAGTTTTACTTCTTACTGTTAATTTCTGTAATATCAGTGGTCACCTTTCATATTTATACATTCTCATCCGTACAGACAAAGGCTGGTGATGCAGCCAAGGCTGGAAAGAAGAAGTGAGGATGTAGCAATGCGCTAATCTCAAAAGCCCAGATGCAGCTTCCGGCTTCTCTTTATTATGTTTCCTTTCTTATATTTTATTTGTCGAATGCCATTTTTCGCATCTTTTTGTCAGACTTGGATGGGTCAGAAGCTTAATCATATTTGCAGTTTTGGTTGTTCCGCAAAGGATAATTTTGATTCTTGAATGATGACTCTTATACTGAGCTGCTCATCGTAGTCCAGTTCCAAAATTCGAAACTCCACCTGCTAAAATATTTTTACAGTCTAATATACTGAGATCCTTTGAGTTAAGATTGGAGTCCATTTATATTACACATTCCACGAAATTAGAAATCGCATCGAGTATGGTCGCATTCAGGTTCGCTTTTGGCTTTATGGGATGCACTTGCTTATTGAGATTGGAATACATATTAATTCAATACACTAATTTTACGAGCTTTATTTACTGCATAGCATGCCCAATGTGGATCCACTTGTGTTTTTTGTGGCCTTGTGCTTTGCGGTAAGGTTGTGTTTGGTTGTCCCTAAAAGTGCATGACAATATGGCTTTCTGGTTATATCATTATATGGCAGAGAAAGAACTGAGGATATGGTATGTGGGCAAGGGTATGTTTTTACCTATTCTCGCTCTCGATTATTTCCACCCATTACCACAAATATTTGGTTAATTATTATTTCTTTGATTTAAAGTTTTTAAAAACCAGTGATCTTTTTGTTTATATTTCACTTCACACAAATATTATAGTATAGAGAATCCATATACTTAACTAATTTGTTTTGTACATGTTTCATCTAAACCAATGTTTGGCATTGTTCATCTCATTCGATTTTACTTTCGACAGCATCTATTATCCATAATGCACAAAAGATGAAATGAACCCCAAGTAAATTCAAATAATCGCTATTCTGTGCGCTTTTCACATTATTCAAAAGCATATAATTATATTATAAAGTTCTGTAAAATAACTTCACATTGAAAATAACTCATTTGGTATAGATTTAAGGAATAAGAAACATTTAGCAATTGGCGTATCGATAGGGACATCTATAAAATAACTTATTGAATATAAGGGAAAACGGACTGCGTTCACCTAAAATTGGAGGATCCTTTGCTTACTTAATGGTATAGATTTACATTATATCTTTACTATTTATCTTCTAGATTTATTTTTTCTCATGTTGCCTGCATATCAATTGACACATTGTACAGGAAAAAAATGACTTTAATTCCAATTGTTTAGCCGAAAATGAATGATTTGAAAAATATTTTTATAATAAAATCAAATATTACAATTCTAAAAAAATATTAAAAATTTACTAATTTTAACTGAAGTACCTAATCTATCCATATTTTGATAGTTTAGATACTCAATTAAACATTAAAAAAAAAAAAAAGATGCTCATTCATGCAAATTTAATTGCGCATGGCACACAACTCGTATGGGCCCTCCAAGTGACATTAACTTGAAATCGACATGCACAAGCGCATTTGGTCATCCTCCGAATAATTTTAACAGTGTATCAACTTCCTTTCGGCTTTTTACTGATTCCTTTCCTGTCATTCTATGAGTGAACGTTACAAACACTCTTATAGAAAAGATACGGCAAATTGATGATGGAAAAGTTACCAAATAATTGTTCAATGAATCATGAAGTTGATCATGCTCAATTCTTTTTTTCTCGAGATAAGAAGAAATAGACTAGCTCATGGGGAATGATCAACGACACATGGAATGAATTATTATATGAATTAGTTGTATTCTATAACTGAGTCATGAATGAGTTTTGAATAATAAAGTTCAGAATAATATGGGCATCTATGACCCTCTTTTCGCTCTCTCATCCTTGCTCAATCTTATGCTCGCTTGTTCGCTCTGCGCTCTCACCTCAACTTGAGTATGAATTTTCCTAAATTGGATTATACATGAAAATATTTTAATAATATGGAATGAGTTGAATATGTACTAGGTATGAGTTCGATCAAATATGAATCACTAAATTTTTTATAGTGGGCTACTACCTTTGTATTATATGAAAATTGGTGGTTTTGGTTGAATCATTTTTCACTTGACCTAAATTCTATTGGATTCATCAGTTTGACGAGTAAATATTGGGTATGCCTTGTGTACCAATATGGTAAATAAGAAAGTCTTTAAGAATGTGACACATGTCCTAATGGGACCCAATTGTCAGGTCTCTCTCTCTCTCTCCAGCATGCTCTCTCTTCATGGGTGCGGATGAACCGCCGACCACCTCGACCTTTGTGGCAACCACCTCCTCCTGCGTGTCTAGAAAGGCGCACGAGTGCTCAATCTGCCACAAAAGCTTTCCCATCAGGTAGATTCTTGGTGCGCACAAGCAATGCCACTACGAGGCCTCCACTTCCGCCTCCTCCGCTCCCATCATCGCCGCAATTGCTAGCGAGTTGAGTGTCTTGGAGGGCGTGAGGTCCACACACACTCAGAGCCAAGGGCACCGCGAGTTCGATATGAACATCTTGGCTCTCCCAGAGTTCTCCCCCAGCTTCACGCTCTCCGGCAATGTGGGTGACGAGGTGGAGAGCCTGCACCTCTCCAAGAAGCTGCGATTCATGGCGTCGATGAAGACAGAAGCGGCCTGAAATGGGTCGGATCGAAGACGTGCAGGGGGAGTTAGAGAGAGGAGGGAGAGAGAGAGTGCACCTCTTATATGTCACGTTGGCATATAAGAGGTGCCCAATATTTGGTTTGACGGTCCAATTCATCCTTATCTTGACCACCCTTGAACCAGTCGTCAAGGGTCATTTGACTTCTGTCGGGAAAGCAAACGTGTGCGAGAAAGAGACGAATCCTTGCAAAGATTCCACCTCGACTTCCAATTCATCCTTTCAGTTTCTGCAGCTGCAAGTACACTCTGGAACGCAGCGCACGCTCGCCGGCTCCGGAATCCGGTCGATCTCGCTCTCTCTCCAGCCCGAGATCCCGCGGCAGAGGGAAGCCCATTGTAAGCATCGTATTCTCGTATTGCTTCGTCGGGTGTCGCCCTTCCGATTGATTCCCGCTTGGGTTCTTATCCGTCGGTCGCGTCGAAGTCCGGTCGAGAGATCGAAACTCGCGCTCGTGCATGCATGCCTACTAGCTTTGGCTGCTTTACCGCCTTTTGCTGGCGTTTTGCCACCTTAAATTGGAAGGCCGAACACACGGGGGGCTGTGTTCCTTAGCTCCTTAATCAAAGTGAAGGCTTACGGTACTTCTAAGTGGAAAAGTCAACGCTCTTGGATTTGGCTGGGTAGCATCTTGGACAATGGAATTATCAAGCAAATCAGTTTCAATGCAGTTTTAAATATTACGTAAAAGTAGAATCTTGATGGAATGTGATAAAATGGGGACGATCTTATGAAAATCCAGGTGACTTAGGTTGTGACACCTTCCTTATCAGTCGATCATTCCAGGTTGCCATCAATAGTGTTGCGTTCTTTTGATTTCTCGTACGTGCCTTTTCTACTATGGAATTTCTATGATCTTTTAGTTAGCACTTCATCTGTTTGTGTTGCTTCATGAGTTGATGGGTCAATCTCCAGTTCTGACTGTGAATTTTGTTTGACCTGCATGGAAAAACTTGAATCTTGGGGTCAATTTGGGAGTGTTTTGTATGATGTGCTGAATAAGTGAATGGGGAATCTTGGAGTTACAGGTTTTTTGCTGGGATTTCTCTTCTCATATGCCAAAGTGAGCTTCTTGGTTATTTGCACGGGTCCTTATTTGCTGAATCACTCAAAAACCTTGGTGGGTTTTGCAGTGGCACAACAATGGTGGAAGAGAAGTCTATGATTGCAAACGATGTCACTGAAGTATGCTGTTTGCACGACTCATCTCACTAATTTTCTATAGTTTGAATACTGTGTCTTTGTGCTTATGTTACTACAATCTTGTTCATATTTTCATCGCATGCAGTTAATTGGTGAGACCCCTCTGGTGTACCTCAACCATGTCACCGACTGTTGCATTGCCCGAATTGCTGCCAAGCTAGAAATGATGGAGCCATGCGCCAGTGTCAAAGACAGGTACAAGAAGATTTCATTTTGAAAAAAAAGAAAAATTCCTCTCCATGTTGAACTGCTAATGACTGTCCCTTTATGTCTTATTCGTACCTTCATCCTATGTGCCAATCTGGATATTTGTTGCTGATACAACAAGATCCATTAGTCTGGTCGGAGTTCCACTCTTTGACTAGACTCCTTGCCAGAATCTACTGTTAAGTAAAACAATCGACTGCGTTATCGTGTGTGAAAATGGTCCACAAAATTCCATGTCCTTCAAGAAAGTTTTAGTTTGTCTGGGGAAAGCCTTATGGCTGAAGGCTACTACAATTAAAGAGTATGAACTGGCTATTTCCTTCCCTCCCATTTTCTTCACCATCCACTTTTCTTTCCTTATTTGCTCACTAACCAGCACCCCCTTTCTCACTTGCACACACATGCGTGCACCAATCCTAGTGGACAACTACAGATAGAAGTCACAAACTTGGAATAGATGTATTTCACGTGGAATTCATTCCTTATCTCTAGGTATCTGGATTACTTCATATCCTGGGTCTAATATGGATATGTTTTCTCTGCCTGCAGGATTGGGTACAGTATGATTGTAGATGCAGAGGAGAAGGGTCTAATTCAGCCAGGGCAGGTTAGTCACCGAAACCTCTCTTTCCATGTTCATAATAATTGGTGGCTTTGTGCACTTAATAATGAAGGACAGTGCTTTGGTATGATGACAATAACAATAATATCCTAACTAAGAGCTCCTAGCTCATGTATCTGAGACTTTTGATATACTTCCTGAAGGATGGGAACATTTTTCCCATTGAAAGTAGTTATAACTAATTTAGATCATGGGCACCCTCTCTCTCTCTCTCTCTCTCTCTTCATCTGTAGGTTGTGGATTGATAGATGTTGATGAAGAAATCTAACCATAAATATTACTTGCTTGACTTGATGAAGAGTGTTTTGGTCGAGACAACTAGCGGAAATACTGGGATCGGTCTGGCATTTATTGCAGCTGTGAAGGGTTACAAACTTATAATAACAATGCCTGCTTCAATGAGCCTTGAAAGAAGAACCATCCTTTGTGCATTTGGAGCTGAGCTGGTCCTGACTGATCCAGCCAAAGGCGCGATAGGTTCCATTCAGAAGGCAGAAGAGATAGCAGCAAAGATTCCAAATTCATACATTCTTCAGCAGTTTGAAAACCCTGCCAATCCCAAGGTACTTTTGGGTCTTGATATCATGCTTGCAGGTTTAAGCAGTTCATTCATAGGACTGATCAAAGCAAAAAAAGTTCATTGATAAGATCTTGTCTCTGTTGTTAGATTCATTATGAGACCACCGGACCAGAAATATGGAAAAGCACAGGTGGGAAAATCGATGTCCTTGTTTCTGGAATTGGAACTGGGGGTACAGTAACTGGAGCGGGTAAGTTTCTCAAGGAACAAAACCCCAATATTAAGGTTAGATCCTCTTGTGGTTTTGATATTGGGACAGAAGTTTCATTTTTCCATTGTTCCTATTTCTCATATTACTCGCACACTCTGTTATTGTCTCTAGCTCTATGGGGTAGAACCAGTGGAGAGTGCAGTTTTGTCTGGAGGAAAGCCTGGTAAGTTCTGATGTCACATGACTGACATTCTTAAAGGGGGTTAAACTCCAGTTCTTCCACTTTCATTCATTGATTCACTCCTTCTTCAGATGAGATAGAGTTCTATGATTTTCCATGGTAAAAGAGCCCTGACCAATTCGAAACTCTTTTAATCCATTAGGCTAGTCAGTTCTATCTTTTAAACACTACTTTCTGCAAGTGCCACAGTAACATGGACTAGTGACGGTCCATTAAATTAGGAAGCAAGTAGCTTTTTATTTCCTTTTATTTTTGCAACAGGGGACGCTGATTTTTCAGCTTCCAAGGCAGTCAATTGTATCCTTTCTTGCTGTTATAAGCACGTGAAGTGCCAAAAATCTCCAAAGAAGATTCCTTTCTTTTGAAAACTATCTTGTGTAAATCCTCTATTTGACCAAGAATTTCTTGCCCATAAAATTTCCCAGGCCCTCATAAGATTCAAGGCATCGGTGCTGGTATCATACCTGGAGTTTTGGACATGGATTTACTCAATGAAGTAATCCAGGTAAGAGTTTGTGCAAGAAATTGTTCTTTGTGCCCTTTCCCCTTATAAAGCTGGGACAACGGTTCATATAACTCATATATCTAGGGGAGGAGAACACCATACGTACCATAGGTTTTGTGTATCTTTTTTTCTTCTTTTTTTCAATTATTTGAGTACCATAACTTTTAAAAATCGTTTGCTTGAGTGCTATTGGTGATTTTCCTTAATGGAAAATCTAACGTAGCATTGATTTATTATAAATCGAGCTACTTGACTCTCGGAGAAATTTAATCAGCAAACTAGTGCAGAAACAACATTGTTGGCTCTTTGTTCTTGTCCCGAATTGACAAATTGGGGCTAATAGCGGTCAAGAATCATCAGAGAACTTAAGTATTGTAAAATTGAAGAGGAAAAAGAGGACAATTGCTTCTCCTCATTTTTGATTTGAAGAAGCTTTTGAATTGATCAACCAATCTTGAGCTCAGGCTCAGAAAACTTGTGGTCAAGGCTTCAATTTTAAGAGGAAGATTGCTCAGGCATGTGCAATGCGTTGGATTCTCCACTTGAAGCACTTGCTTTCAATTACGCAGGCTTTGGATTCCTCGCTGCTGCGAACAACCTGTGGACCCTCATCGCCAGCACAGCAGTTCTCAGTTTCTAGCGTGTGCTCCCTCCCTCCCTCTCTTGTGAACACACTGCCGTGGTCGGATGAAGAATTTTCCACGTTGGACTCCAATTTCATTTCAAAAGTTGGATTGGAGTCAAAATTATTTTCAAAAGCCATGTAGGACTAATCGCCAGGATAGACACTCAAGTGAACGATTTTTCATCGACATGGCATTTAAGTGACCGTGAAAAAAAGAGAAAAAAATTATGGTACTCAAGTGAATGCCATACGAAGGTTATGGCACTTGTGGCATCCTTACACCTATATCGATTGATGGAAGAGCTAACTGACATGAGGAAGGATATTACTGGTTTGAGCAAGAATGGGTTCATGAGCAATGAGCTTTCTAAATTACAGTTTCTTTTCTTAGGAGTGAGCTTAGGTTTGATAAGGAAATTGCAAGGTGGCTTTGAATAACAAGTGGAAAAGTAAAACAAGCCTCCCATCCTCCGCATGGCTATGCAGTTATGTGTATGGACATTGTTACTTCATCCAACTGATGTACATTGACAGTCTCGTGCTAGAATTCCTAGATTGTTCCTTTTATAAGTGCTTGCTGACTTTGTACTCTTTGAAATGTATCTGGATAATGCAAGCGCACAACAGGAAAGGTGTAATTACAAATCATTCGATACGGCAAAAGTTTATGCGAATGGCTATATATGTTGTTTGTCAGCCACTTATGAAAGCAATCCTTTTTTCGCCATCTAGTGTTGATCACCATTCTCCGAGCTTATACACGTTCAATGCCGTATCCCTTTCCAGATATCGGGCGATGAAGCTATCGAAACTGCAAAGCAGCTCACATTGAAGGAAGGCTTGCTGGTAATCTGCTTTCAGTTTCTGTGCTTTTCCTGTTGTGCAAATAGTTGTGATCCATTAGGAGTGTCAACCACTGGTAGCTCTTATGGAACTTTCTGCATTCATCGCGGTCTCATGATCGTCGGGATACACTTTGCAGGTAGGAATATCATCCGGAGCAGCAGCTGCTGCAGCAATTAAGATTGCGAGAAGGCCAGAAAATGCTGGGAAACTCATTGTTGTAAGTGTTTGTTTCACCGAGAAACAATTGTCTGATTTTACATTGGAAGTCAGATTGGCGTCTGAAACACTTTGTTGCAAGGAAGATTAATGATGTCTTGAGCATCATAGCCTTGATATCCGTAGGTTTTCATATTTGATTCTTCATTTGCTGGATTGGCTATTTTGGTTTTTTCTCTGAATTTATACTGCATAAACTTTAACAGGTGATCTTCCCCAGCGGTGGAGAACGTTATTTGTCGTCTGTGCTATTCGAGTCCGTGAAGGAAGAGGTTGAGAATATGGTTTTTGAGCCCTGAGCAGGCGGAGTTCTGGTCAACAGAGACATGGATTTTGTGTTGTTTTTCTGAAACATTCCATGGATAAGTGTTTGCGTTAAAAAGGCTAGTTCTCTGTGGCTGTGTCATTGTAAGCTGTTGAAGCTGGCCGCAGAACTGGAGATCTGAGAAAGCCTAAAATTCCCAACAGCTTCCATCAACTAATTAGAAAAGGTAGATTGGATACGCAATGACAGATTGAGAATCTCTCCAATGAACAGACCTGTACCTAATTGCTCTTTTATATCAGAGGAATGCCAGGTATACCAAAATTGGTCGAGTAAATTAGTTCACTAAATGAGGTGATGTATTGTAAGTAGGCCTTCGAACAAACGAGCCATCTTTCAACCATCCAATAGAACTGTTTCAGATCACTTAATGAACCAACTTATCAGACTAGTTTTAGTATACCTTACATTATTCTTTACTGAACTGGCTATAAAAGATTTCCAGTACCACGCCATCACGACCACAAACCTATCCGTTGTTGGTTCGGGTCCAGTATGAGCTCCTGTGACAAGATGATAGACAATGATCACACCAGGAGAATCTTGTATTACTATAGGGAGGGCCAAAAAAAGGAGGAGGATAACTTATCTGCATGACTACTTTGTAGCAAATGCTTGATGAAGGTGGCTTTCCCAAAAGGAATATTAACCCGAAAGCATTACATCCATTCTTGCTGGCTTGACGAGTCTGTATTCAGAACAGAAGCTGAAGCCACTTGAAGTCGCTTGTCGCTTCAAGGACTATGCATTGCCATCATTGGACAGAGCGTGCAGCAGTGGAGGAAGAGAGCGTGGGACCCATGGGCGACACGTGTCGTCCTGAAATGGGCCAGCCCCACGGAGGGGCCCGCCGACACGATATTTTCTCACGAATCCTTGCGAAGATTACATTTCGACACGCACTCTCTGTCTTCCGGTATTTGCAACAGCGAGTACACTCGACTGTCTTCCATTTCCACTTTCCTTCTCCTTTCTTGACTCATTTCTCGACCCTCGACGACTCGGGAATCCGGTCGATTTCGCTCCTCCTCAAACCTCCGGGATCCTGCGATGGAGGAAGCCAATCGTAAGCAAAAAACTCTAGAATTCGCTTCGTTTGATTTCGTCCGTACGATTGATTTCTCTTGGGTTTATCCGTCGGTCACGTCAAATCCAGTCGAGAGATCAAACCTCGTGCTTGTGCATGCGTTCTCGTGGTGCTTGCGATTGATGGGTTGGAAATTTACTTCGGCTTCTTAAATTGGAAAGACAAAGACGAGGGCTGTGTTCCTTAGCTTCTTAAATCGAAGTAAAAGGTTTATGGTGCTTTAAGTGGAAAAGTTAACAGTCCTGTAGTTGGGCTGGGGTAGCATTTTGGACATTGAATTATCAAGCAAAAGATATGTTCAGCCCGGTTTTAGACATTACCTATGTGTGGAATCTCCATGGGATGTGATAAATGTTGATGATTTCATTGAGTGTCAGGATGACTTGTGATCATGACACCGTCCTTATCAATCGATCATTCCAGTTAGCCATTCTGTGCTGGAAATGCGTGGTGTTTGCAAGAGGGAACTAAGATAAGAACCAGATTTAGATTTAGAGTCAAGTGATTTTTATTGTTATTATTATTTTGTTTGTGTGTGTGTGCAGGCTTTCGTGCGCACGCCAATTGCTTTGTTCATCTGGTCTTGTCAAGTTTTAGTTCCTTTGAGTTTTGTGTTAGGGTGGTTGTCGGAATTTTCTCGCTTGATGATATGATCATCTAACCGTCCTATGATCTTTTCTCAGTGGTGGAAACTAAAGACAGGAGACATTCTGTTGCTTCCGCGTTCCCTGGTCTTCAAGAGGGTAAGCAATCTATGTTCATTTGGCATGACTTTTCATCACTGCTTTGACCCATTTCACGGCATACTTGCATGTCGCCTGTTGTTTTTTCCTCCCTGGGATGAGCATAGAGGGTAGGTGCTTGACACTTGAACATCGTCCAAATATGATGATATTACTCAGCCTGCTCATTTTGTATCTTTAGCATTATCTTCCACCTGTTGGCTTTCCACCCAAAATTGTTAGATGGGTTATCCTTGTCTATTTTGACCTATTGATTCATGTGGGGCACTAAACTTGGACTTAAGTTATATTTCACACATATTATATGGTAAATATTTCTTTACAACTATCAGACAATTAAATGATAAGGTAAATAGAATCTTGAAAACTAAATGCAGCTACATTAGAAGAGTATAACAGTGGTATTAATAACTTTTGTTGCCAGCCATTCAGGATTGCATATTCTTAGCCAGAGCAGTTGAAGAAGCATATAAGGGTGTTGAATGTGGAGATGGTGGCCCATTTGGGGTAGCAGATGTTCGTAATGAGGTTGCTGTAGACTGTCACAACATGGTTTTGAAGAACGCCAACCCTACCACTCACGCAGAAGACACGTTAGTAAGAGAGGTTAGGCTTTGAATATCATCAAATTTAGTGATATTGAAATCTGACATTTTGTTTCCTTTTATTATGGGAATTGTGCCTCCAATCTCTTTATTAATAGGTTAATTTGCTCAAATTCTACTGATTTATGAATTACTATCTGCCATTCTTGCTGATTGCTTTGAACCCTTGTACTCTTGTTGGGTATCACACTCAAAAAAGTTTTAGCAATTGTTTGATTATTTCGCTAAGCTCATGTCTTCTTCAGTGGCAAACCAATTCTCTTCACCCCATGGCTTTGCTATTTACAGTGTTCATAGGGCATGCGTAGTTGAGTAAAGTCACCTTAATTTCTTAAAAAAGAGGATCAGACACTTATTACACGATGCTAGCTGTCCATTTTGAAGTTCATGTGTGCATTCATGTTCTAGCTTCTTCACTTTACACCTACCTTTTTTTTTTCCCCTCAAAATCGTTTTCCATTGCTTTCATGAAATCATCTTGAATATTTTGAATCAGGCCTGCAAAAAGCTAAATCAAATTGAACTCTCAAAATATACGCCTCTTCTGAGCCTTGTCCCATTTCTGGGTATAGATTTTATGAGACATTGTTATATTGTGTGATAGCTGTGAATGCATTAGCCTTTAAGATGCTAAGGTTATGTTCTATTCTTGAATTCAGGTGATCATGAATTCTGACTCAGAGCTGCTGGCCTCTTTTCGCAAGAAAAATAAAGGCAAGCGATTATTTACCTCCAATACCAAGAATGTGCCTCAAGGTTCTAATGGGGTGGCTTCAACAAGAAGACAAGACTGTCACGATGATACCGGTTTGGACTCGCAGAAAACAACAGATGAGCGTCAACAGCCTATCACCCAAAATGATATATCTAAAGCTTATCAAGCAGTGCTTGATTTTCATCGTCAACTGAAGGAATGGGGTAGAACTGGATCTGTTGAATCTGGGAATGATAGAGCATGCACCTTTGCCCAGTTTAGAGAGGCGGAGCACCCACTTATGATGGGAAATTTGATCTTCTCGTGGCTGAGCGTTGGATTAGAAAAATAGAGGGAATCTTTAGAGCTACAAGAGTTCCCGATGATCGAAAAGTTGACTTTGCCACCCGATATTTGGAGGGCAAAGCTGAATATTGGTGGGAAGGGACTAAACTTGCCCTTGGAGGTAGGGATGCAACTATTTCTTGGAAGGACTTTGTGGAGGCTTTCAATGCTCAATTCTTCCCAAAGACATTCCAAGAAAAGATGAGGGACGACTTTGAACATATATCTCAAGGTGACTCTACAGTTTTGGAGTATGCAGTCCGCTTCAACCAATTAGGTAGATTTGCAGAACATATCGTGGCCAATGAGACATATAAAGCTGAACATTTCCAGAGAGGTCTCCGACCTGAGATCCGTTCCCCCACTCATACCTCATATACTAACAATCTACAACGATGTTTTGGATCGAGCAATCAAAGTTGAACAAGTCATTTTGGAGTGTGGGACACAGGGTGCTCAACATAAGAGGCCCAAGTTCACTGATTTCCAAGAATACCATGCAAGTGGCAGCAACAGGCGAAGAGGTATCAACCAGCCTGGAAAGGATAAAAATCGAACTATTCAAGGCCCTTGCACTACATGCGGGAAAGACCACAGCGGTCAGTGTTACTGGAAGATGGGAGTTTGCTTTTCTTGTGGGAAGATGGGACACATGCAAAAGAATTGTCCTATGCAAAGGGATGCTTCTGTAGGTAGCAGATCATGTTTTGTATGTGGACAACCTGGACATCTAGCACGTAGTTGCTCCATGAGAAAGAATGCACTTTAGTTGGTAGGCCCTAGAAAATCAGCAAAGGCAGAAGATGAGTGGGAAAGTTTTTGCTATAACAGAGGAGGACGCAGAGGCATCTAATGCATTTGTTGCAGGTTTTTGCCATCTAGTGTTGATCATCATTCTCTGAGCTTACATGTGCCTGAGTAAATTTTAATGCCCCATCACTTTCCGGATATCAAGTGATGAAGCTCTTGAAACTGCGAAGCAGCTCACATGAAGGAAGGCTTACTGGTAATCTGCGTTCAATCTTTTGGCTTTCCTATTGTGCAAATATTGGTGATCCATTAGGAAATCAAGCACTGCTAGCTCTTATGGCCAAAAGAAATTAAGAAAAAGAGAAAAAACTACTGCTAACTCTTATTATACATTTTCCATTTATTGTGGTCTCACGATTGTCAGAATTACACTGTATTAGGAATATTATCCGAAACAGCAGCTATACAATTGCGCAATTTTCCATTGAAATTCAGATTGGTGTCTGAAAACACTTTGTTGCAAGGAAGAGTAATAATGTCTCGAGCATCATAGCCTTGATATCTGAAGGTTTTCATTAATGATTCTTTGTTTCCTGGATTGACTATTTAGGTTTTTCTCTGAATATATACTGCAGGAACTTAATCAGGTGATATTCCCCAGCTGTGGAGAACGTTATCTGTCGTTTGTGCTATTTGAGTCCGTGAAGCAAGACGTCAAGAATATGGTGTTTGAGCACTGAGCAGGCGGAGTTCTGGTCAGTAGATATGCATGGTTTTTGTGCTGTCTTTGTGAATCATTCCATGCATAGGTGTTTACGTTAAAAAAGGCTTGTTCTGCGTGGCTGTATCATTAGAAGCTGTCGAAGGTGGCTGTGGAACTGGAGATCTGTACTCTGTGAAGAGGGAAAAAATGAATTTTAAATATGCTTTCCTATTATTCTTCTTTTCATAATTTGAAACAAGTCTTTTTTCATAATCGAGTGATTTGGAAAATCTTCTAGCAGAATGCCAGTTCTGGTGCCTGGAATTTTATATAATTTAGCTAAATAATGTGCCTTCTCAACCATATCATCAATGGAGGAATTACGACAAACTAATTTTCTTTTGTTTTTGGTTTTTTGGGTGATGCCCCACTCACCATATGACTTACTACCACCATAAAATAGGGTTCTTATATACCCTTTTAAAACTTTTGCTTCAAATTGTTGGACGACATCAATGAATGTCAATGTGCATTTCATTTTCTTGTTGGCTTTGTTGATAGTATTAAAACTTAAAAGACAGACAGCATAACAAATGTCTCATAAATCGTTCTTACATCCCAATCATTTATTTCTGTCGTTACTCACTTCTCATCCTAGTGAACTAGAGTACTGTGACTGCAAGAGTTGTTCATGATCTGTGCTTTTACTCCCATTTACTCTAACCTAACTTCATGTGAATCCTATCTTATCCTCTAGCTGTTAGGTTCGGTCTTAGCGTGAATGGCAAGTCTTGGATTCGGCTCAAGATTTGTTCGAACCTCCTATGGTAGCATGAGTGCCACTCTTTTACACAATAAATCGGTTCGTGGTCGATTCATCATGTTCTGTGCATATGGATGAGGCTTTTGTTGGTCCAGGGAAGCAATTGTGATAACACGGTGTGCACTGTCAGCAATTTTTTTAACCTATGGGGGACATGATGGGGTAGAATGGATTTGTAGGTTGGATCACACATAAAATACAAATGCTAATACCGATCTTGCCATATACAAAAGGAAAAATTATACATTTTATCCTTCAATTTGCGGAATCCTCTTCATCAAATCTTTGTGATTTTTAATTTTTCTAATCTAGTCCTAATATGCAAAAAAATCTGTTCAAGTCCCTTCAACACCAATGCTAGAGGATGGGTTGAATTGTCTGTTGTTTTCCTACTCACGGTGGACATTATGTGACTGTCGGGCCATGCGAGAGATGAGTTGGAGACAAATTTTGAAATGACCATGCCCAAAGGAGGGGCTAATTGTTTTTTTTTTTTTTTTTTTTTAAGATTATATTGACTTTGGACATGTCAAAAAACTCACACTCTATAAGCTAAAAGCAAAAGTGAGAGGGCAAGCAACACAGCGACCAGACTACAACAGCCAAACACCGAAGAAAACCCACAAATTGTTTGTTCTATTAGAATTATAAAAAAAAATCGAGAAGGATGTGTAGAACGAATTTGCTTTCTGATCCATTGCACCAAGGAAGAAACAGGCTTTTGCAAAAGAACAAATGGTCATTTTTCATCAAATAAAAATAATCGAGAAGGATGTTAAGATGATAAAAGAGATGCAAAACATATAAATAGTGGTTTGGCCTTCCATTTGGCTTACTTTACTCTCCCAGTTCTAACGGCCATAATAAAGTTCGAATTCACTATGTAATCTTTGAAGTTTTATAGTTTGTAGAGAATGTGTTTCTGCATGAAACTTAGGTAGATGATTCCACAAAGTCCAGCCACTCTCACAATACTATAATTAATTATTTTCCTAGATCTCAAGATTTCAACCCTCAACAATGAATTATAATAAATAAACAATTAGATTTTGCTGGAGGGAAAGCTAGACAACTTGATGGGACAAAGGAAAATATGAGTCATTGTTTTCTGCCAATCTAAACAGCTCACTTCGATTTGTTTAAGAAGCCATTTCATTTAAGGAGCTGTCGCCATCCTCCTTAAATACCATACTCGCGTTCTACGGGATCAAAGTTGCAGTCTGAAGACAAAACAGGACGTATCCAAAAAAAAAGCCCTCTTGTTTCTACAGCCTGGTTGCCATCCTAATCTACCTTAACAAATATGGCAAAACTATTTGAAATTCTCCAGGCTACTTTCTGCGGATTCCAGGACTTGTAAGCGGTCGTGAGACACCAATTTATATTTAAATCAAATTATTAAAAAGTGTAGATCTTCTTTATCAAAATTATAGAGGCTTGTTGCCAAAGGGTCCCCTTCTAGTCTTTTCACGGTTTCTCGCCGAATTGTCTATCCACCTTCTAAGAGACATGTCTTACAGCTCGTTCACCTTCTAAGGTCCTTGTAGTCTTAGACACACTTCCCGTTTAATATCTTGTTCTCCTTATTTTAAAGCAAAGCCTAATCATGCTTTCGAACATCTTTTTGTGGACTCCATCTTGCTTGTGCACATATAAACTTTCTACATAATTAAATGCTTACATTAATAATTTTTTATTCTTCTGTCATCTTTTAAATATTTAGCAATTTTCTCGATAAGTTTTGCCTCCATAGACAAGTCAGAACGGAGAATGGCTAGAAAATTTTGCCTCGGAGTGGCCATCCTGGAAAAAATTGCCTTCATAGACAAGCTACCATGAAAAAAAGGTTCTTTGAATCATAATTCGACACAGGCTAAAGCCCAAGTCAAATTAAATTGGTCGGAGGTGACGTCGTGGGGGACCTCATTTAAAATTTTAGCAAGTGCAAGCACATTCTTAGACAAATTAGAAATTTAATGATTTGACTGGATAGGAGTAAATTGAACATATGGATCCATGATTATAGCTATTGAATGTGGTGGTCCCCACGGTAAGATATACGCAAGCAAGCAAACAATACGAGGATGTTGGTTCATGAATGTTCAAAATGTCTACTTTTAGAAAAGGGTGAGAAAAAGAGATAAATTCAATGAGTAATCACTCGAAAAAAGAATTGTGAAATTTTGATGTGTATTGAAAAAGAATTAAGATAACATAATAACCGAGATATGTACAATCAAATTTAGATATGCATGCAATGCTAAGAGATAAGAATTATCAACAGAATTACTGAAGTAATTCTGCAATTATAGAAATTTATCCGAGAGAAAAGCATAATTATCTCTTACCACTTGGGGAGACTGCGCTTCGACTCTCTCTCCCTTGCCTAGTTTCTGCAACTGCGAGAACACTCGCCAATGTATCCGACTCAGGAATTTGGTCAATTTCGCTCTCCCCAACTTGAGATCCTGCAATACGAGGATGTCGGTTCATGAATGTTCAAATTGTCTACTTTCGGAAAAGGGTCCGAGAAAGAAATAAATTGGATATACATGCGATGCTTAAAGATAAGAATTATAAACAAAATTACTAAAGTACTTCTGCTATTATAGAACGCTTCGATTCTCTCTCCCTTGGCTACTTTCTGCAACTGCGAGTACACTCGGCGACGTATCCAGCTCAGGAATCTGGTCGATTTCGCTCTCCCCATCCTGAGATCCTGCAATGGAGGCAGGCCTCTGTAAGCATAAACGCTCGAATCTGCTTCGTTGATTTCGTCCTTATGGTTGTTTTCGCTCAGGTTTTAACCTCGTGCCTGTGCATGTGTTCTCGTGGTGATTGCCATTGATGGTGGACAGAAATTTGCTTCGTCTTCTGAATGGCCTTCGCTGGTGTTTTCGAAGATTTATCACCATTGTTTTTTCGTTGCTCGCCACCTTAAATTGGAAAGACAAGACGTCGTGGCTGTGTTTTTTTCTTATGATAGTTCAAGTGGAAAAGTTAAACACTCCCGTAGCTGGCCGGGGTAACGTTTTGGACATTGAATTGTCAAGCAAAAACTACGTTCAACCCAGTTCTTTAGACGTTACGTAGATGTAGAATCTCCATGGAACGTGATCAAAGTTGATGGTTTCATAAAGTTCCTCACGACTTCAGTCATAACACCGCCCTTATCGATCGGTCCTTCTGATTGCTTTTTTTATCCGCTCTCGTTGAGTCTTAGATCCTTTGAACTTCACGTCACGGCGAATTTTGTTGCTTGATGATGTGATAATCTGACTGTCCTTTTGTCTTTTCTCCAGTCATGATAGCTACGCCGGGCAGAGAACTCTCTGCTGCTGCTCCATTCCATGGTAAGCAATAGGAGTTTGTTGGGTATGACTCTTGGTCATTGCATCGATCTATTTCAAGGCCATAATTGCATCTCGCCTCTTTGTTTCTTCATCCCTGATATGAGAACGGAGGGTAGGCTTCGACACTTGAATGTCCGTACTCATAAGATGATATTTCTCGTCCCCGCCCATTCTGTATCCTAAGCATCTTTCCACCCACCGGCTTTCCACCCGAAATTGTTTGATCGGATATCATTGTGTTTTTTGACTTGTTTTTTTTTTTTTTTTTTTTGATGACCCCTGGACCCGTCGTACACCGTACCAACATGGATGCCCGACAGCGGGGTAATGAGGGGTAAACCTTAGGCGCCTAGCGGAGGACCCACCACCCCGACGTCACACTTAAAATCCCGTGCGGCCAGCGGGATTCGAACTCCTTCTCCTCTCGCAGCGAGGATGGGAGCTCTTATCCAACTGGGCCACCGCAGGCGGTGGTGTGTTTTTTGACCTGTTGATTCGTGACAAACCGCTAAAATTATATTTCATGCATGTTATTTGGTAATTAGGCTTTTCAACAATTAGACAATTAAAACGATGAAGTATACAGATGCTTGAAAACTAAATGCAGCATGATTAGAAGAGTACAACAGTGGTAACTCATGAATTTCTGTTACCAGTTGTTGAGTATAGGGAGGAGGACATGCCAGAGCAGTTGAAGAAGCACATGAGGGTGTTGAAGGAGAAGGGCTTCGGGTATTGATGGAGGGAGTTTTTCGTTACAATGAGGCTGTCGTGAGTGGTCACTACATAATTCCGAAGAAGATTGCCGACCCTACTGCTCATGCAGAAGTAGACGCAGCACTGAGTGAGGTTAGGCTTTGGATTCCATCAAATCCAGTGGCATTGTTATCCGACATTTTCTTTCCTTTTATCCTACAAGTTACGCCTCCCGATCTCTTTATCATCATGTTAATTTGCTTAAATTCAGACTGATTTATGAAGTTTACCACCTGCCATACTTGCTGATGAACTCTCGTACCCTTGTTGGGTATCGTACCCGAACAAGTTTCAGCAATCGTTCGACGGCCTATAGCAACGAATCAGTTCTCTTCATCCCATGGCTACCCTTTTTACAATGTTCTTTGGGCTTGCGTAGCTGAGTAAAGTCATCATTTTTTCATGAGTTCGAGGAATAGATGCTTATTTCACATGACACAGGCTTGAAGTTCATGCGTGCATTCATGTTCTCCCTTCTTTACGTTGCCACTGCGTTTTTTCTCAGAATCATCTCACGCTGTGTTTTCATTAAGTCGATTTGGATATTTCTTAATCAGTTCTGCAGAGGGCTGAATCAAATTGAACTCCCAGATCGTGAAATATCCGCCTCCCGCGAGCCTTGTCCCATGTGCTTCAGCACCGTCCAGCTCGTGATTAAGGTTTTTCTTCTGACTTCCGTTATCCTACCCGGTGGAGATTCTTGTATGATCTTTCTGAGTTTCGCCTGCACCTTGTTCCTTTGGCAGCAGAGGCGGGTCTGTGGAGCGAAGGCCGAAGCAACCACAGCAACCGACCTCCGCGATTTCATTCTGAACGCGCTAAAGGCTACCGCAGCTGCTCTGGACAAGTTTTCATAGGATGAAGGCGAAATTTCCCAGCATGATCAGTTGCAAGGCTCCCACGGGTAGCTCGTTCAAAACATAAGAGATAGAAGTAGAGCTTGCAAAATGGATCAAGGATTTACTTTCTAACTCTTATTTAGTGGGTTGCTTTACATGCAATTTTTTGTTTTTTTTTTTGGGGTCTAAGCTTTACATGCGAGTTTGTAGACCTATTAAAAATAGGTTTTATTAAGTCTAAAGTAGTCAAGTCTAACTAGATATCGGTTTTAATGGGTTCCGACATACCCACTTTCGATTCATACCAAATTCAGAGAAAGAGTGTGAGCATTATATTATCCATGAATGTCCAATTTGTTCTTTTGATTAGAAAATGAAAAATAAAAAACAAACATCAACTCTGGTTTAAGAAGGAAATTGCTATTTGCTAATCTAGTTTCTTACTGAGGCATCAAATTTAGATTTTCAAGGACATTCGAATTAATTAATCACGTGAAATTTCTTCTACTTTGATTCTTCTCATAGATCATTTGACATTTTGTATTCTTTCGAATTAAATAACTAACTAATGTTACAAATTTCTTCATTGCCGTTGTTTAGGTTCGTTCTCTCGTTTTTCTTAGCATTGGTGTTACTCGGAAGTAAGACTAGAGATGAAAATTATATATATAAAAACAAAAGAATATAATATTAAAATAAATCTCAACCATCCGAACTTAATAATTAAAGATATGATCTCACAAAAATTGCTGAGAATCAAAACTTATTGCATGAATTGGATCTAAATTTGGTCAAGTATCAATTGCGAGTGTTGTATCACATGAAGATTGATTGATTGCTTATTTTCGACCAGCACAATCTTTTATCTTATCCGATCCATCAGCTTCATTAGTCAAAGAGAGAAACATTATTTTACTCTGTGATGATGCTATGTAATCGCTCAAACAGATCCTCTGCTGCTGTTATATAATCTAAAGTATCTCAACTCTGAGAAAAGTGCTCAGCACCAAATCCGATAAATTGATGCCATGAGCACACGATCTTAAAAGTGCCTCATTTTTTATTTATCAGGACAAACTTTGTTCTTCTCTCATGACCATGTCGGCCAACCATGATGGTGGTTGTGATTTTTAATCCGTGGCAACGATGGCGCTATGAATTTTGGGGGAAATGGTCGTGCCCGAGCAGGTTGTGGTTCTTGTGCCGTCGAGTGTGGTGGTGGCCACTCCCATTGTGGGTGGACTCGATGAGGTGGTTGGAATAAGGATAGACACGTGAACCCCGAAACGTAAGAAGGAAATTTAGGTAGTTGATTGAAAGATAAGAAAGTGTTGTTGTACTCAAAACTCAAATGCACGAAGAACAAAAAGTACAGGCCCTCCCGAAAGTCATTAGCCTAAAAATTGATATCTACCAACAAACTTTTCGTCCTCAGGAAAGTGTTTCAATGATGTGTCAACTCTCTGTCACCTTTCCTGATTCTGCTCTTATCTTTCTTTGGGCAAACAGCAAACTCCTACGGAAAAAGAGCAGGAGAAATAGCGTCCCTTGCGAATGTAAAGTTCCCAAAGGATGCTCAATGAATCCACAAAATAAATGATACTAGTTTTTTTTTTTTTTTGGGATATGCTCAATGAATCAGGCTCCCCTCTCCCGCCGCCGGCACCGCCGCCCATCGCCGGAGATTTTTTTTAAAAATTGTTTAAAAATTATTTTTTATTTTTTTAAAAAATTATTTTAAAATTATTTGTATTAATTTTAAATTGTTTAAAAATTAAAAATTATTATTTTAAAAATTATTATTTTTAAAAATTATTATTATTTTTTAATTTTTTAAAATTGTTTAAAATTTATTATTTTTAAAATTGTTAAAAATTAGTGTTTAAAAATTATTTTTTTTAAATTAATGTTTAAAAATTATTTTTTAAAAAATGTTAAAAAATTTTTTTAAAAATTATTTTTAAAAATTTTTTGTTTAAAAATTATTTTTTAAAAAATTGTTTAAAAATTATTTTTTTTACAGTTTTGTTTTTTAAATAAATTTAGATTTTCATTTTTAGTTTTTAATCTAATTTTTAAAGATTTTAAATAAAAAATAATTTTAAAAAACCATTTGAAAAATAAAAAATTCATTTCAAATATGACGTCGCGCCACGTCGCAAATTTCATTAGTAAATATGACGGTGTTAACTTTTGACTCAATTGAACCAACTTGATAAATTTTAGGACTTGATTGCACTTTTTGTAAATTTTAGTGACTCGGTGCAGCTTTTCGACAAGTTTTAGTGACTTCACGAACATATCCCTTTTTTTTTTTTTTAAAGATAAATGTACTATAAGTATTAAAACTTGTCACGAGATATAATTGAGTAAAACTTTTAGAAGGTGTATTTAAGTCTTAAAATTTGTCACAAAGATGTAATCGAGTTATAAAACTTTCAAAAAGTATAATGAATGGAAAGACCTGATTAGATTAATTTGATAACCTTTAGAATTGAATTGCATTTTTTGAAATTTTTAAGACAATGTAAATCTTTCATTGTCCCTGAGTATAAGAGAGGATCCATACATAGACCTCCCTTGACCTCCAATATCATTGATTCCCATGTTTACCCCACATCTAATATGGGGATGTGTTTAGTACAAGTGGAAAAATCATATTCATGTTTATGCTTTGACAAATCCAAATTCTCTCCCTCCACTGCTTGCTTAGTCCGAGTTGTTTTCCTATTCCGCTTTTTCCCTCTCTTTTTGGCCCTTTTTATGGTAAGGAATCCTTGTGAATTATGGTAAAATCCCAGTAAAGGAAAATCTACATCCCCAAAGAGAAAGTTCAATGGACAATTTACCTACGACTCAGCAACTAAAATCCAACCCCTTGTCAATTGTCAATCGCACAGAGAGACAGAGAGACAGACGTCGACAACCGCCAGGAAGCATGGGGACCCAGATGGTAGAAAAAAGAGAAGAAAAGGAAAGAGCCAGCCAAGTTTTCCCTTGTCATCTTTGCCAAAAAAGCCCTGGGACTTCCTAAATCAACAAGGTACACTAGTGCCACAGAAGGATTTCCAGTTCAAGGTTGTCCCTGGATAAGAAGGGTCTATGTAGAGTTTGGCTGGCTTTTGGAGAATAGAAAAAGCCAGACAAGTCTCTTTAGAGTGGTGTCCGAAGCTTTCCTTGTTGAAATTGTCTTCGCTCTTGGTAAGGTGAGCTCATTCTCATTCTTTTTCTCGTTTTTCATGTTACGCCGTTGCCCGTTTGAATTCTCAGTCTTCTCTACAGAAAAAGGGCTGCGATTGTTTATTGAAAAACCCAACCTTTTTCCTTTTCATCCCACTAAAAGCTTCTTCCTTTAAGGTGGTGGGATATCTTTATGCAATATTCTGGGTTTGCTCCTTCGCTTCTCTTTCTTTCCTTGTTCTCGGGTTGATATTTTGTTATGTCAGTAGAACTTTGGATCATCTGTATGAGTTGTGAATGCACTCGAGGGTTGAACTGGAAATCAATAGTTTCGCTCTCTTTTTGATTTCTCAGAAATGCTGAATTATGAAATTTCTAGGACCTTTGAGTTGTCACCTTCATCAATTTCTGTTGCTTCATGGGTTGATGGGTCGATCTCCAGTTCTCAGTGAGAATTTTGTGTGACCTGTATGAAAAAAGTTTTAGCCTTTGGGTCGATTATGGGAGGGTTTTGCATGATCTGCTGAATCGACAAATGGAAAATCTCGAGCTTTGGAATTTTTGCTAGGATTTTTCTTCTCATTTGGCAAGTGAGCTTTTTAGTTATCTGCACAGGACCTTATTTGCTGAATCACTCAAAAACCTTGGTGGGTTTTGCAGTGGCACAAACATGGCGGAAGAGAAGTCTACGATTGCAAAAGATGTCACTGAAGTAAGCTATTTGCATCACTCATCTCACTAATTCTCCGTAGTCTTAATACTGTGATTGTGTGCTTATGTTACATGCACGTTCATCTTTTTATTGTATGCAGTTAATTGGCAAGACACCTATGGTATACCTCAACCATGTCACTGACCGTTGTGTTGCCCGAATTGCTGCCAAGCTAGAATTGATGGAGCCCTGCTCCAGCGTCAAAGACAGGTACAGGAAGATTTCATTTTGACCAAAAAAAAAAAAAATTCCCCTCCATGCTGAACTGCTAATGGCTGCGCCTTTATATCTTATTCGTACCTTGATTCACTGTGCCAACCTGGATGTTCTTTTCTTAGACAACAAGATCAGTTGGTCTTGTTGGAGTTCCATACTTTGGTTGACTCAACTCCTTGCCAAAATCTACTGTCAAGTAAAGCTATCTACTACAGTTATCATGTGTGAAAATGGTCCACAAAATTCCAAGTCCTTTAAGAAACATTTAGTTTGCTTGGGCAAAGCCTTATAGGCTTATAGTTGAAGGCCACTAGAATAAAAGAGTAAGAAATGGTTATTTCCTCCTCCCATTTTCTTTGCCATCCACAATTCTCTCTTTATTTGCTCACAAATCCACATCCCCTTTCTCTCTTGCACACATGTACATGCACCAGTTCTAGCGAACAACAACAGATAAGTTAGAAACTTGAATATATTTTTTTGACTTGAAATTTATTTCTTATCTCATCATTATCTACAACCTCTAGATTTGTGGATTACTTCATATTCTGAGTCTAATATGGACTTGTTTGCCTGCAGGATTGGGTACAGTATGATTGCAGATGCAGAGGAGAAGGGCCTTATCCAGCCAGGGGAGGTTAGTTACTGAAACCTCTCTTTCCAGGTTCACAATAATAATAATGATGGAGGAACTAGCTCATGCGTCTTAGACTGTTGATGTAGTTCCTGAAGAATGGGAACATCTTTCTCCAATGGAAAGTGATTATAACTAAGTTAGATCGTTGGCAATCTCTCTCTCTCACTCTATACTAATTACATGACTTCTGAAAGGCTTACACAGGCCTTAGTTATCGCAAGGCCTGTTAAAACAAGTTGAGGTTATGTAATCTCATTTTGTAGGTTCTAGAGTGATATATGCAGATGAAGAAATCTAACCAGAATTGTTCCTTGCTTGACTTGATGAAGAGTGTTTTGATTGAGCCAACAAGCGGAAATACTGGGATTGGTCTGGCATTTATGGCAGCTGCAAAGGGTTACAAACTTATAATAACAATGCCTGCTTCAATGAGCCTTGAAAGAAGAACCATCCTCCGTGCATTTGGAGCTGAGCTGGTCCTGACTGATCCAGCCAAAGGCATGAAAGGTGCCGTTCAGAAGGCGGAGGAGATAGCATCAAAGACTCCAAATGCTTACATTCTTCAGCAGTTTGAAAACCCTGCCAATCCCAAGGTTTTTTTTTATCTTTTTTGTTCATAAGATTGATGCTTGCTGGTTAAAGAAGTTCATTGATATTATTGATCAAAGTAGAAAGTGAGTTCATTGATCTTCTCTCTGTTGTTAGATTCATTATGAGACCACTGGACCAGAAATTTGGAAAAGCTCAGGTGGGAAAATCGATGCCTTTGTTTCTGGAATTGGAACTGGGGGTACAATAACCGGAGCAGGAAAGTATCTCAAGGAACAAAACCCCAATATCAAGGTTAGATAATCTTTATAACATTTTGAAATAATTTTTTCTTTTCCAATTTTCCCATTTCTCATATCAGGTGTACACCTCTGTTTTTGTCTTTAGCTATACGGGATAGAACCAGTGGAGAGTGCAGTTTTGTCTGGAGGGAAACCTGGTGAGTTCTTATTTCACATCATTGACATTCTTAATCTAATAATCTGTTAGGCTAGTTAGTTCTCGCTTTATTCCCTACTTTCCGCAAGTGGTGCAGTTACCATGCACTATGATGGCCCTTTAAATAATGAATAACTTTGTGTTTCCTTTTATTGTTCTATTTTGCATTGTTTATATTATTTTTGCAATAGGGGACACTGCTTTTTCAGCTTCTAATGCCATCGATTGTATTATTTTATTGCCGTTATAAGCATGCTAAGGGCCAAAAGTCTCCTCAGAAGGAATGTCTCTTTTGAAGACTATCTTGTGCAATCCTGTATTTGACTATGAATTTCATGCCCATAATTGCCAGGCCCTCATAAGATTCAAGGTATTGGTGCTGGTTTCATCCCTGGAGTTTTGGATGTGGATTTAATTGATGAAGTAATCCAGGTAAGAATTTGTGCAATAACTCATAATTTGTTTCCTTTCCCCTAAAGATAGGAAAACAGTTCATATACTTCCATATGCCGAAGGATGGAAGAGCTAAATGACATAAAGAAGGATAATGCTGGTTTAAGGAAGAATGGGTTTGTAAGCAATGAGCTTTTGAAGTTACAAGGACTTAGGTTTAATAGGAAATTGCAAGGCAGCTTTGAATAACAGGTGGAAAAGTAAAACAAGAAAAATCAGGCACCTCCCCACTCTCCACATGGCTTCACAACTATTTATATGGTCATTGATGATTCGTCTGTACTTTGACAGTCTATTGGGCTAAAATCCAAAATTGCTTCTTTTATGAGTGCTTAGACATGGACTTTGTAGTCTTTGTACTACATCTGGATAATGAAAGCACGACACCTGAAAGGTATTCGCAAATAATTGAGTACGATGAAAGTCTACTCCAAAAGGTTATGCATGTTATTTGTCAGGTGCTGATGGAAGCAATCCTTTTATAGTTGGATAGGAAGTCTGTACTTTTTGCCATCTAGTCTTGATCATCATTCTCTGAGCTTATACATTCCTGAGTAAATTTTAATGTCATATCACTTTCCAGATATCTAGTGATGAAGCTATTGAAACTGCAAAGCAGCTCGCATTGAAGGAAGGCTTGCTGGTAATCTGCGTTCAATTTTTGTGCTTTCCTGTTGTGCAAATATTGTGATCCATTAGGAATGTCAGCCACTTGCTAGCTCTAATGGCCAAAAGAAAATAAGAAAAAAGAGTAAAAAGCTACTGCTAGCTCTTATAGTAAATCGTCGGGATACACTGTGCAGGTAGGAATATCATCCGGAGCAGCAGCTGCTGCAGCAATTAAGATAGCGAAAAGGCCAGAAAATGCTGGGAAACTAATTGTTGTAAGTTCTCCTTTCACCGAACTTATACTGTAGGCTTTTACTAATGATTCTTCGTTTCCTGGATTGACAATTCAGGTATTTCTCTAAATTTGCACTGTGTAAACTTTATCAGGTGATCTTCCCCAGCTTTGGAGAACGTTACTTGTCATCTGTGCTATTTGAGTCCGTGAAGCGAGAGGCTGAGAATATGGTTTTTGAGCCCTGAGAGGGGAGGAGTTCCGGTCAATAGAAGCGCATGCGTTTTGTGCTGTTCTTCTGAAACATGGTATAGAGTTTAATCGTCAATCATCGTTGTCTGGTGTCGATATTTTGTGTATTGATGTGTTTCCATGAATAAGTGTTTGTGTTAGAAACGCTTGTTTCTACGTGATTATATCGTTGTAAGCTGTTGAAGCTGGCTGCGGAACTGGATATCTATGCTCTGTGACAGGATTAAATTGCTTCTAATTTCAAGTTTAGAGCATATTTGAGGAGGGCAACAAAGAGTTTCTTATATACTTTTCCATTATTCTTCTTTTCATATTCTTGGGAATAAAACATAAATCGAGTAATTCAGAACAATTTTCAAGCAGAATACCATTTCGTGTGCTTGGAATTTCTTAATTTAGCTAAATTATGTTCATTCTCAATCATTCATATCAAATTACGGCATATGCACCCAGTTTTGTCGTTTTTGGATTTCCTGTAATGTCCTTACTAGATAACTTCCTCCTACCATAAAATGCTTTGCAAATTCTCAAGAGCTGTTATATACACTTCAAACTTTTTGCCCAAAACCCTTGGACGCTACCAAAGAATGTCAAGTATTCATACGTGAACCAATAAAACTCTCTCACTAATCATAGTAATTATGGGTTCAATATTTTGCGCAAGACGAGGAATAACAATTATAGATTTGATTAGGAACGGGGAGGGGCTGCGTGAATTCAGGCCCCTCGCCACAAATTATGATGTAGGCTCTGCAACAGTGAGCAGACTTAGGCTGATGCACCTCCCAAGTGCAATGGAGGCTGATGATGTAGGCCATGAGCCTTCTTGATAGCTCATTGACGCCATTCAGGTAAGTGATTTGATAGTGCCGTCACCTTCACTTTTGCCCACTTTTTCTTTTTGGGTCGAGAAAAGGCCACTTCATTTAACTAACATCACGAAAGAGGCAAATGATATGAGTTTCCGAGCATAAAAAGGTCCCATGAAAGCTGAATTGGTTAAGATAATTTGTTAAGAAGGGCCTTCTTGGGTTGGGCTTTTACAATTCAATCTGTAACTTGATTTGCATTTCTCGGACAATGAGTCATTACACTACAGTTTACCTCTTGTTCTAGGTGTATTTCCAATATGGGACTATCATTGTGCCACTCCCTCCCTCCCTCCCTCTCTCTAATTAATATTCTTTTAATTTTGTCCAAATCATCATACCCATAAGCACATTGGGGGAAGTGGCGATGTATGTATTTGTGCCTTCCCCCTTCCTTCTTCATCTCCTTTTAATGTGCTTGAATGAATACGCTTTTCAACCCGCAACAGCAATTCGCTGTTCATGCCTGTGCTTGACGTGGTCCCATTACACTGAAGTTATGCTTGTCGTTCCTTAGCCAATTATGCGTTAAATTCCTACTTGCAAGCTGCTTCTGCTGCGAATCAACTTATCCAATCCAATTCAACAATCTTTCGCCGACATCATCTGAAGTGAAGTGTCGACGCATTTGTGATTAGTTGAATGATTTGCTTAAGCATAAACCTCTTCCCTCCAGTGTTCTCATGTGCTAAACATCTACATGAAACCTCTGATATAATCTGTCAAGAAGTTGAGCGTCTTGTGACCTTCACTCTATATATTGTGGCTAAACTAGTACTTCTACACCAAGATTGAAGTTATAAGACCCAGCACACAAGATGCGGGACGAACAGAGTTATGCCAAAAAGGATGGACAGCATAACAATGGAAAAAAGAGTGAGAAATCTGCATTAAGAGACAAGTTTGAGTCAGAGAAAACGAAAAGTGGTGCATAAATTATTCTTCCAACCTAACTATTGATTTCTGTCATTACCCTGCATCTCATCCCGATAAACTAGCCAACTGTGGCTACAAAAGATTTGTCCATGATCTCGCTTTTGTTAATCTTCCTTGGTCTTTAACCTCATGCGAATCCCATCTGATCTTCAAGCTGTCAAGTTTGGCTTGGCTTGAAGGGAAAATCTTGGATACAGCTCGAGATTTGTTCATATTTCCTATGGTAGTAGAAGTCCCCCGCTTTTACTCTGACCATTGATTTGTCGTCAATTCATCAATGATGCTGTGTGCATTTCTGCCTTTTTCTTAGGTTACCCCACGGACATTATGGCAGCTGCATAGGTTCCTTGTCATAAATATTTAGCTTGTTTTAACAAGTTGAAGACTTGGAGTGTGTTGCAACTCTTTTCCTTCTTTTGCCCTGTTCATTGAAAAAAGCCGCAGGTGTTTTGAAGCCTATCATTAGTTCCTCCAGGTCTTAACTATTCCGTTGATTCATAAACTTCCTCTTATGTAAGTCTCAGCTGTCCCGGCCTGTGAATGGAACTACTCAAGGATTCTCGATTTGTTGGATCATCTGTTTGGGCAGTAAAAACATTATCTGTTCTGCACATTGGAGATCAGACAAGATTCCCTTTAATTCTGAACTTTAGGCATCATTTATCTATCGGTGCCATCATAGCAGATGTACAATCCTATGCAGCTTGAAAGACCAAACTGAAGTGCTGAAAATTTATTGCTCAATTCAGGTTGTCAAGGTCTTACAAAGTTATTTTGCTTCCAGTTCAAGAAGAATATGGAAGTCGAGGAGCAGATTCATTGAATCTCATCCTTCTTAAGCTCTTTGCTACTTCACATGGTCGTGCAATACTAAATTATGGTGTTGCTGCTCGGCTTCTACTCCTTGATGCGTCACTGATATTTTTGGGACTATGAATTGATAGGAGCTGTGCAAACACAGGCCCCCTCTACCCCAACTAAACACGAAGGCTCTGTCCCTTGAGTAGACCTCGGATAAGCTCTCTCGCTCCATCGGACCTCAGGCTAAAGTTCCTTTCCAAAGTGCAATGGAGGTTGCTGGCCTAGGCCATGGGCCTTCTTGGTCGCTCATCAATCCCATCCAGGTGAGTATGTCTTGAAGGTTGCAGTTGGTCCCTTTTAACTGGGCTTCTGTTTTCTCTCTGTCATTTCAGATCCAATATGGGATGATGGGGATCTGTGTGGTAACAGGTTATGTATTTCTTCTGTAGTTATTTGTTCTGAATTCTGATATCATGATTATGACAACAAAGAAAGAAACAAAGCAGTGTTCCCCTCGACACATGTGTATCACTGATCCATCATACTTGGGTAAGAATACAGAAAATGGTTAGGAAAAAAATGTGGGGCAAGTAACAGGAATAGTGTATGGCGAATTGGTGAGGGTTTTTTTTTTTCTTTTCAGTGGTTTCTTTTAACTCAAGGATTTGCTTCCATCTCCATTCTAAGAAGCTCCTTACCTGGAAAATAGAAAATCTGCCTTCATTTCTGGTAATGGATAATAACTGAATCTTTTGGAGTTGGTTTCTGCAACTTCGGCAAGTGGAATACTTTCTACCAACATCAGAGAATCAAAATGTGGCAAAAAATAAATCCCAGAGATACATCTCAATAAACGCACAAATTAAAACATAAGCTAGCTTTTTTGTGACTTATCTGCTCAGTATACAATTCTGCACTCTCCAGAGAGATGCATAAGTGTTTGGCTCAATATTTGTAGGGGCCGCGCGAACGCAGGCACCCGCTACCACAAATTACAACGTAGGCTCTGCTACAATGAGCAGACCTTAGGCCATTGCACCTCCCGTGTGCAATGGAGGCCGATGACCTAGGCCATGGATCTTTTTGATCATCCATCGACCCCATCCAGGCAAGTGATTTGACAGTTGGTGCATACCTTAGTCTTTGTTCAGGGACCTCATCAGTTGATTTTTGGCAGTTCTTCCACGTGGGACATAATCAGTCTCAAGAGTTGCTAAGAAGCCCTTCCCTACTTTATTCTGATTATAAATTTGCTTCAGGCACCGGTCATGGTGGCTTCAGAATTCGATACGAAGAACTCTTTCTTATCTCCCTCACCTCCTCCAAGATGAAATTGGCATATTTTGAAGCTTTCTGATTGATTCTTTGGAACGTCACTGTTCCATTGATTGATGATATCTAGTCATTTACACCTTAAGATTTCTGTTCTGTGTCAATGTTGCTGTACCTATTGATGGGCTAACCATTTCAAGATTTAGCAGGTGGTATCGTTGACATCTTGAAATGGTAGGCAAGTTCACATGGCCATTTGTGATTGGCCTCTTCTCTTATCGACTTCTTATGGTCAGTATGCATTCCATAGAACACCAACTCGTGGATGAAACTGCCCTAAAAAAGATGGAATCAAGAACTGTGCAGTAACATCATGTAAAGAAAGTGGAGATGCTAAGAGATATCTGGTATAGGCTAAGTAGACAGGAAACAACATTTTTTTCATTCATTTTTTGCTGTTCCTATGTACATTTTGCCTGGTTCAGGGACGAAAGACCCGTATGGATGTGGCAAAAGCCTAGTTGCACCTACTTAACATCCTCAGCTCATAGACCTTCTGAGTTTGGGCAAAAGAATATAATCTGACCCAGCTGTCAATTGTAGATGTCTGGATTAATACATGTTACCTGTTGCGACTTAAAATAGTAAATCTGATGATGCCCAGATGGTAATTTCAAACAGAAGGAAATGAGAGAGAGAAGGAATATGAATAATGGTACTGAGAAATGCAGATTGGAGGACCTCCTTATGAAGGCTGGTAGTACAATCTGCACTAAAACTGAGAGCTCCTTGCTTGGAAAGTATTTCGGCATTAATAAAACTTGCAATGAAATCTTTTCTAGATTGTTTGTTTAACTTCATCGACTAATTTTCATTTGTTAAAATAGATCACCATCCATACATTCTCTCTGGCACTTTACCATGACAAGTTGGAGTGACTTCTTGGCCATGGCCTAAAGTTGGCACAACATCACCATCTGTTACGGCTGACCACATGAAAGAGCTTCTGCTGAAAATCATTGCAGAAGTTTCTACTCTTTGCTATCAGAATCATATGACACGTTCTGCTTATAGTTAAAACTACATAAATTGAAGTTCATATTTCATATAGTAGCATGAGCATGCAATCTAGATTTTTCAGTCAGCATGAATCATTTCATCCATTTAGGTCTTCACCAGGCCTTGTAACGAAAATCACCTGGCATGAGCAGGCCTTAGGCCGACTCATCGCCTGGTGTGCAATGGAGGCAGTCAACCTAGGCCATGGGCCATCTTGATCACCCGTCGACCCCGTCCAGGTAAGTGATTTGACAGTTAGCATGTGCTTCAGTTTTGGCAGGGACTTCCTCTATTTTATCATTGTTAGTTCTTCTATGTGTGACTAAAGCCAGACTCAAATGCTTCAGTAAAATTTAGGAAGATGATCTCTACTTCCGATTCTCCTAGCATGTGTTTATTCATGATTTGGTACCGGAAAAGATGTTGGAGGTGCTGTTTATGCAATACAAATCCAAATGAATACTTCTATTTGAATATGAACTTCAACCGTCAAAGTCTTGCTAAAAATCTCTGCTGTTCTGCTTCACCTCAGTATTCCATTTCGTTGCTTTGAACAATAAGACTCAGCCACAAAAGGCATTGTTTTTTGCACGAGTGGGATTCTATGTTATAGCTTTATACGCAAAATGTCCAACTCTAGTAGCAGTTTAAAATGAGTATGCTGATGTTTTCACTCGCTGCAAGCTGTGCAGAAAACCACCGAAATACCAAATGAAGGTAATACTTCGAGGCATAAGATACTTGACAGAATCTACAGCTGAAGAGTTCTGCTAACGACGATCCCGCGTTTGCCTACTAAACTCTTAGCAGAGATACAAGAGAAAGCAATGATTTTGTTAAAGATTAGATATCCACATGCTTCCCGAGTTGGCTCTTCTAACAGTCATAGCCATCTATCTTGTATAAAACCTCCCCCAAACAATAAGGGCAAACAGTCTGCAAAAGAGAAGGCGAAACCAAACCGGACCCAAACAGTCTGGAAAAGAGAAGGCGGAACCAAGCCGGACCGTCTAACTAAACGGAACTGGACTGAATTGTGTCTATTGATCCGAAACAATAGCATATAAACTCGCCGATTCATCCACCAATTCCAAGTTCTTCTCAGAGAAAGATGTACATTAAATTAAGCCATAACATGACCGTTCTTTGGAAACTACGGATTAGTAGGGGCCGCGCTAACGCAGGCCCCCGCTGCCACAATTTATGACGTAGGCTCAACCATCTTGGGCTGACCTTAGGCGGGCGCCCCTCCGAGAGTGCAATGGAGGTCGCCAACCTAGACCATAGGCCTTCTTGATAGCCCATCGACCCCGTCCAGGTAAGTATGTTACAGTGCGTTGCCTAGCTGCCTCTTATTCTCTCTCTTCCTTCTCTCTCTTTGCTATCTTTTTGATGTGGGACTTCCTAGTTTACTGCTACTTAGGTGCTTACCATATTGCATATTAAAATATTACTTCACCAACGGCAGGCTAAGCAAACACCGAACATACACATTTGGCACAAGATTCAGAAAGTGCAGTATAATCTTCGCTGAAGTCACAGATTACAGTTACCCAAGCATTTTTGCTCTAGCTCGCTAGAAATTCGAGCCGTTCCTGCTGAGTCTCTTGTTTTTAGGTATTTCATCGGCAATCTTTTCAACTCTTCTTCTGATCCGTTTTTTGTCAGGGGCATAACCCATAATTACAATCTGCAATCTCTCTTCTCTGGGGGCATAACCCATTTCATCATTGTATTCCTTCCACATGGGACTCAAGTCAGAAAGCTTGTCTCGAACTTAAGAATATGATCTGATCTCTCACTCCTAGCATACATTTATCCAAAACTAGGAACCACAGAAGATTTCAGCTGCGCTATTTATGGAAATGAGAAACCAAATAGATGCATCGCATTAGAGGAAGTAATCCGTTTCAAGAACTGGCTATGGTCATTTACTTGGCAGTGAGTCTACGCGGAATTGGTGTGCATCGCAAGTTGGTATTCCGAATTATCGGCACTGCTGCTAAGAAACTGATGCACTCACTCATTCAGCCATTTCAGATTTTGCTGACTTTGTTGTGCAGTGAAGCTTAAAAGGCTCAGTCAAAATTAAAAATTTCACTGCTTAGGCATGCTTTTCCAGTGCTGCAAGCAAGTTAAGCAGACCAACGCACCTCCGCCTCCCGAGCCTCTTGGCCAGGACCAGTCAAAAAGGCAATGAACATCTTAAATCACTCACTGATGCAATCCTTCACAGGCATATATGGCAAAAGCTACCTTTGGACTGTGAATTGGTAGGGGCCGCGCGAACGCAGGCCCCCGCTAACACAAATTATGACGTAGGCTCAACCAACTTGGGCTGACCTTAGGCGGGCGCCCCTCCTAAAGTGCAATGGAGGTCACCAACCTAGGCCATGGGCCTTCTTGACCGCCCATTGACCCCGTCCAGGTAAGTATGTTACAATGGGCTACCATGCTGCTTCTTATTCTCTCTCTTCCTTCTCTCTCTTCACCATATTGTCCATGTGGGACTTCCTAGTTTGCTGCTACTTAGGTGCTTACCATATTGCATATTAAAATATTATGTTTGGTACAAGATTCAAAAAGTGCAGTGTAATCTTCAATGAAGTCACAACCTACATTTACCCTAAGATTTTTGCTCTAATCCGCTATGAATTCGAGCCGTTGCTGCTGAGTCTCTTGTTTACAGGTCTTTCATCGGCAATCTATTCAACCCTTCTTTTGATCCATTTTTTGTTATGGCCATAACCCATAATTACAATCTGCAATCACTCTTTTCTCTGGGGTATAACTCATTTCATCATTGTATTTCTTCCACATGGGAAAGCTTGTCTCGAACTTGAGTTGAATATGATCTGATCTCTCACTCCTAGCATACATTTATCCAAAATTTGGAACCACAGAAGATGTTAGTGGTGCTGTTTATGAAATAAGTGACCAAATAGATGCATCGCGTTAAGAGGAAGTAATCCCTTTCAAGAACTGGCTATGGTCATTTACTAGGCAGTGAGTCTAGGCGGAATTGGTGTGCATCGCAAGTTGGTATTCCGAATTATCGGCACTGCTGCTGAGAAACTGATGCGCTCACTCATTCAGCCATTTCAGATTTTGCTGACTTTGTTGTGCAGTGAAGCTTAAAAGGCTCTGTCAAAATTAAAAATTTTAATGCTCGGTCATGCTTTTGTAGTGCTACAAGCAAGTTAAGCAGACCAACAAAACTCCGCCTCCCGAGCCTCTTCGCCAGGACCAGTCAAAAAGGCTATGAATATCACAAGTCACTCGCTGATGCATTCCTTCCCATGCAAACATGACAAAAGCTACCTTTGGACTCTGGATTGATAGGGGCCGCGCGAACGCAGGCCCCCGCTGCCACAAATTATGACGTAGGCTCAACCAACTTGGGCTGACCTTAGACGGGCGCCCCTCCTAAAGTGCAATGGAGGTCGCCAACCTAGGCCATGGGCCTTCTTGACCGCCCATCGACCCCGTCCAGGTAAGTATGTTGCAATGGCATGCCAGGCTGCATCTTATTCTCTGTCTTCCTTCTCTCTCTTCACCAGTATGTCAATGTGGGACTCTCGTCACATATTGATCATAAGCGTGCCTGAACAGGAAAACTCAGATGCACCTTGTTCTTGAATTCTTGAAGCCTCCTGAAGCCTTTTTTTCAATTTAAGACAGTAGTTGGTTTCGACAATGAATTGCACCGGCTTTCTCTTGTTTGGATCTAGAAATCAAATATCCCTGTTTTTTTGCTGTGGAAATGAAAAGGAATGCTAGCATCAGATAAGAGTTGGCACGGTCTTCACTGTCAGCATCAAAGCAGTAACCGAAAACTTAAACGCAGGTTGCATTATTGTGAATACGATGGGTCCAATGTTCAAAGTCGTGACTAGTAAGCAATAACCAAGTGATGTTAATATAAATGCAGGTGAACCCCTTCTAAAAACCCAAAATGATTGTCCTAGAAAGAGTAACCACTTCAAATGCAAAATCAAACTGAAAACCATAGTTCTAGTTCACACAAACTGTATGCCCCAAATACTTCGCATAGCCTTACAGGACGACCAAAAACAAGTCTACAGCAGGTATCAGTTTTGGTACAGTTAGTGTTCCATATTTTTTCAGTCTCTAAGCTTCCCCGTGGTGTTCATCATTTTGGGTGCTCAAAATACGATAAATATCAACTCTGCAGTACATTCGTTTTCCCTGTGAACTTCTATGTCAACAGCTAGGGAAATTTACCAATGACAATCCCACCATGGTTCGCATATCTTGCTCCACAACTTCATCGGGCTCCAAGTCCTCAGGTGTTACCATCTGTCGCAAAAATTGGAGCAACTTCTCAACCAGAACATAATATTTGCACAAGATTACAATTTACCACGACCCAGCTGCATGTAGAGTTTCCCTGAAGAAACAACTGTGGCTTGATATTGATACGATTTGAGGCAATTGCGGTCACTTTACACGATGCTTGTTTCTGCAACTTCGGCAAGCGGAAGAGCTTTCTACTGGGACTCAGTAGAGTAGCAACATCAGAAACCACAAATTTTGGTTTGCTAGAATAGATCGCTATCGGTACATCCTCTCTTGCACTTTGACATGAAAAGTTGGAGAGAATTCTTGGCCAGGGCCTAAAATTGGCATGACATCATTATCTATCATGGCCGACCATGTGAAAGAGCTTCTGCCGAAAATCATTGCAGCAGTTTCGAGTCTTTGCTATGGGAATCATATCACGCTTTCTGTTTATAGTGAAAAGAACATGAATTGAAGTTCAAATTTCATATAGGAGCATGAGCAAGCAATCTAGATTTTTCTGTCAGCATGACTCATTTCATCCATTGAGGTCTTCACCTGGCCTTGTAACGAAAGTCACCTAGCATGTGCTAATGAAAATTGGTTTTGTACAACCATTTTGATCTTGGATTGTTAAGGGCCACACGAATGCTGGGCCCTGCTGCCAAAAAGTAGGACGTAGGCACTGCTACAACGAGCAGTCCTAAGGCCAACGCACCACCGAAGTGGAATGGAGGACTTTGACCTTGGCCATGGGCATTCTTGATCACCCAACGACCCCATCCCGGTTTGTTGGTCAGTGACTGCTCACGGCGCTTCCTTTTACATAATCTCAGGCCTCTCTCTCTTCACATTCTATTTGATGTGGCACTTCTTACCATATTCGTTAAAAGATTCCGCTCATAGCTAGCTGCACTGAAAAAACCCAATCTGTGACCTTATATACGGTGTATACTTAATTGCTTAGTGTCTTATCCTTAGTTGTGGACATGGAGTACATTGTGTTTTTTTCCCTTTTGGCTAAGCAAGCAAGCAATTATTATTCAACTAATAAACATTTAACAATACAGAAAAACCACTCCTGCAAATTTCAAATAGCTTTTAGTTTTACTTGTCCTATAAATTTGCCAGTTTTGACAAACTGCAAGGACTAGAAGCTTTATATCATATCTTAAAAATTAATAGTCATTTTTTTAAGCATCAAATCGGATTAAAATGGTGGGAACAAGTTGGTGAGCAGCATTCCATTGAAAATTGAAACCAGATACTTTGCAATGTCCATTGCATGAATCCTATGCGCAAATGCAGGTTTGTCTGCTTAACTTAGAGAGCTGCTTCTCTATTATGCCATTGCCTTTTACAGAGTCAAGTATGCCAATTGACATCACCTGCGCATGAAAAGAAGAAACTAAGGAGAGATTCTGGGAGTGATTGTTGCTGCCTGAAACTTAGCAATGTCAAATGTATTACACATGTTTAATAGATACAAATCCATAACAGTCTCATAGCAAGGATCCTTAATATCTTCTTCCAAACTGTATTCTTCATCATGGATTATATAGTTTGAGCTTCAAGCATGCTGGTTAAGAGATTGAAATCTACACTAGAGTTACTTCACGATACTGAGCACAAAAATGAGGGCCTTGTTCCCTAACGAGTGAAGAATCATTCTCTGTGAAAATCTACATCCAGAGAAATCGACCAATAATGTTCACCGGGATCAATGATGTAATTAACCAATCTAATTTTGTCTGCTGAATTCAGGACTACTCATATGACCTAGAGAAATCAATGACCCTCTCACAGACGTTCCATATTGGGAAAAATTCAACAATTCAACAAAGATGGTAACTGTTGCAGTCTGCCGTTCGCCAAATGGTATTTGCCCGTAGAAATAAAAGGAATGTGAATAATAATGTGGTTCAAAATGAGGATCATATGGCCTTTTATATTCGCCTGATTCATATGAAAGCCAATAGATCTGCTGTGAGAGACTTGCTCCATTGCCAATTAATGGAATGTATTCCTGCATTAACAGACTTATCATTCAATCTTCTCAAGATTGCTTCTGCAACTTCAAGTCTTCAACCTCCATAACTTTAAGCACTACTGGCAGATGCATAAGTTGAATTAACTTTTCAACCAAAGCATACTTTAATGGAGTCGATATGACATGAGATCACAGCCCATCACAAGCCAACTGCATGAGAGATTTTCGCTTAACCACCTGTTCTCGATATTGTGGCTTATGGGGCCAATGGTGTTTATTTATAACTATGCTCATCTGAACTACAGATGTTGTGGTGTCACAGAGTTACCACATCAGCTCAAGTGTATCAAAATTCTCTTGCCGTCCATCAGCTTACAGGTGCATCAACATTTTGAGCTCATATTTGTGGCCCTGTGGGGGCCTTGCTATCACATATTATGACGTAGGCTCCACTGCAATGAGCAGACCTTAGGCCAACACACCGTCCGGTGTGCAATGGAGGCCGTCGACCTAGGCCATGGGTCATCTTGATCACCCATCGACCCCATCCAGGTATGTGATATGACAGTTGGCATCCCCTTCAGCTTTGGCAGGGACTTCCGGCATTCTACCAATGTTAGTTTTTCAATGTGGGACTAAAGCCAGACTAATAGTTTTTCTATGTGGGACTAAAGCCAGACTCAAAATGCTTCTGTTTAATTTAGGAAGATGTTCTCTTACTTCGGATTCTCCATACATGTGTATATTCATGATTTGGCACCGGAAAAGATGTCGGAGGCACTGTTTATGAAATATGAATCCAAATGAGTACTTCTATTTGAGTTTGAACATCAACCCTCAAAATCTGCTAAAGATTCTCGTTTTTCCGCTTCTCCTTAGGTATTATCCATGTTTCATGTTATTTGACTTCTCATGTGAGCTTTCCAACTTATATGGCCAAAAATTAACGCTAAATGTTGATGATCCATTCAGCAATTTCAAGTCATGCTATTACTTCATTTCTTTTCTCACTCTTATTTGCTCCTCTTTTTTCGTGTCAACAACTCTGTAACCCCTATTTGCTTGCCATTTCATCGCTTTAAGAACAATAAGGCTAACCCACGAAACGGATTGAATTCGTGACTAGATGATTCTGTGTTTATAGCTTTGTACAAAAAAGTTCAATTCTGGTAACAGTTTACCGTGTGTATGCAGATGTTTTCACTTGCAGCAAGCTGCGCGGAAGAACACGGGTGTACCAAATGAACGCATTCCTTTTTAGTGAATATCGACTGCCGAAGAGTTCTAACAATGATGGTCCCTCTTTTGCCTTCTAAAACTCTTAGCAGAGATACGAGATAAAGCAAAGACCATGTTGAAGATTAGATACCTAATACTTCCCAAGTTGGCTCTTCTATTACAGTCATAGCCATCTATCTATCTTGCATAAAACCTCCCCAACCAATAAGGGCAGGCGAGGGCCGGTTTTTATTTATTTGGAAGCTGAACCCAACCAAACAGAACCCAAACAGTTTGGAAAAGAAAAGGCAAGATGAAACCATCAGTACCATCTTTTACATTAGAACCAAACTCAACCGGATTGTACCATTTGACCCCAAATACTAGCACGCATTCTGCTGATCATCTACCAATTCCAGTTGAGCATACCACTTGGATTCTTCGCAGCTCAAGATGCACATTAACCAAACACAGATATGACTGTTATTCCTTTTCAACTACAAATTAGTAGGGGCCGCGCGAACGCAGGCCCCCGCTGCCACAAATTATGACGTAGGCTCAACCAACTTGGGCTGACCTTAGGCGGGCGCCCCTCCGAGGTGCAATGGAGGTCGCCAACCTAGGCCATGGGCCTTCTTGATCGCCCATAGACCCCGTCCAGGTAAGTATGTTGCAATTGGTTGCAAGGCTGCCTCTAATTCTCTCTCTTCTTTCTCCCTCTTCACCAGATTGTCAATGTGGGACTTACTAGTTTTCTGCTACTTAGGTACTTACCATATTGCATATTGAAATATGATGTCACCACCAGCAACACCGAATAAAATACACATTTGGTACAAGATTCCGATAGTGCAGTGTAGTCTTCCTTGAATATCACAAATTACAGTTACCCTAGGATTTTTTCTCCAGTCCACTATGAATTGCCGTTTGTCACTGCTGATCGTCTTTATGCACAACAGATGTCGACTATGTCTTGCTTTCAGGTTTTCCATCGGCAATCTATTCAACCTGCTCCATTTTGGTCAGGGCCATAACCCATAATTGCAACCTGCAGCCAATCTTTTAGCTGGAGCAGCATATAGAGCATGCATTGCTGCTTCGGCCATTCCAGGCCCTAACTAAAACTGATAAACTTTAACATAGATTGCAATCTTGTGATTATGGTCGGTCCAATATACAAGGTTGTAACTTGTAAGCAATAATCAAATTGATGTCAATGTAAATGCAGTTGAGCACCTTCTATAAACTCAAAATAATTGTCCTAGAAAGAGTAGATATTTCAAATGCAATATAAAAGAGAACTGCCAGTCATAAAACCTGTATGCCCCATATTTTTTGCATATCCTTTCAGGCCGGCCAATACAGAAGTCTGTGGCAGACATCAGTTTTAGTAAAGTTACTGTCACATCTTTTTTCAGTCTGTGTGGTGGATGTTACCATTTCGAGCGCTCCAATTACAATAAAGATCAACTCTTGAGGCGTAGGATCCGTTTTTCTGTGAATTTCTGTTTCTATAGCCTGGAATTCTACCAAGTGTAATCACACCATGGTTCGTATATCGTGTTCC
Organism: Eucalyptus curtisii; assembly: GCA_017140595.1. Classification (NCBI taxonomy): domain Eukaryota; kingdom Viridiplantae; phylum Streptophyta; class Magnoliopsida; order Myrtales; family Myrtaceae; genus Eucalyptus; species Eucalyptus curtisii. The sequence continues at coordinate 14,861,230 of CM029504.1, forward strand.
ACAACTTCATCGGGCTCTAAGTCCTTAGGCGACTGTCCATCACACAGTGGAGCAATTTCCCTACCGGGACATAATATTTGCACGAGATTACAATCTACCTCGATCTAGCTGCATAAAGAGTATTTCTTCAGAACCAACCTTGGCTTGACATTGTCACAAGGGGAGACTATTGCCATCACTTCCAAACAATGCTCAAGTCATTCTTGTGGACGTTGTACAGTCGAGCCATTAACTCACAAAATTTCACTCTCGCCGTGGCATTCCATATTGGGAAAGATTCTACAATTCGACAAAGATGGTAACCATTTCAATCTGCCATTTGCCGAATGGTATTTGCCCATGGTGTAGATGCAAAAGGAATGAATACTAACGTGGTTCAAAATGCAGATCATATGGCTTTTCATATTCGCCTGATTCATATGGAAGCGAATAGATCTGCTGCCAAAGACTTGTTTCATTGCCAATTAATGGAATGTATTCCTACATTAACACCGACTTACTTATTAGTCGAATTAATTTTTCAACCATAAGTCAAATTAACTTTTCAACCATGGCATACTATCTCGGGGGCAGTTCAGCATGAGATCACAGCCCATCGCAAGCCAACTGCATGAGAGATTTTTGCTTAACCACCTTTTCTCAATATTGTGGTTTATCGGGCTATGGTTTTTATTTTGTAGCTATGCCCAACTCAACTGCAGATGTTGTGGAGTCACAGAGTTACCACAACAGCTCACAAGCGTATCAAAATTCTTGAGACAATTTACCGTCCATCAGCTTACAGGTGCATCAACATTTTGAGTTCATATTTGTGAGGCTCTTGCTAACACAGATCATGACATGGTTCCACTGCAATGATTAAACCATAGGCCAACACACCGACCGCTGTGCAATGGAGGCCGTTAACCTAGGCCATGGACCATCTTAATCGCCCATCGACCCATCCACGTTTGCTTTGGCAGGGACTTCCTGCATTTCATCATTGTTAGTTTTTTTATGTGGGACTAAAGCCAGACTCAAAATGCTTCTATTTAATTTAGGAAGATGTTCTCTTAGTTCCAATTCTCTGTACATCTGTTTATTCATGATTTGGCACCAGAAAAGATGTCGAGGGCACTGTTTATGAAATATGAATCCAACTGTTTATGAAATATGAATCCAAATGAGTACTTATATTCGAGTTTGAACTTCACCCTCAAAGTCTGCTAAAGAATTTGCTGCTTCTCCTTTGGTATCATTTCCATGTTTCATGTTATTTGACTTCTCATGTGAGCTTCCCTAAGTGATGTGCTGAAGAATTAACAATAAAAGTTGATGATTTGTTTGGCAATTTCAGATTATGCTATTACTTCATTTCTGTTCTCACGCTTATTCGCTCCTCTTTTTTTGTTTTTCCTTTTTGTGTCAACAACTTTATAGCCCCTATTTGGTTGTCATTTCGTCGCTTCAAAAGAAAAAAGTGTTGAGGTTTATCCCACATCTGTTATGGAAGGGGCGGATGGTCAGTTTATAAGTATGAATACTAATATGGTTCAGAATGCAGATCATATGGCCTTTCATATTCGCCTAATTCATATGAAAGTGAATAGATCTGCTTGATCGTTTAACTTGTGACTAGAAGGATTCTATGTTTATAGCTTTAAACAAAAAGCGTTCGATTCTGGCCTCAGTTTACCGTATGTATGCAGATGATTTCACTTGCAGCTAGCTGTGCAGAAGAACCCGGATGTATCAAGTGACGGTATCCCTTTTTAAGTGAATATGTACAGCAGAAGAATTCTGCCAATGACGGTCCCGCTTTTGCCTACTAAAACTCTTAGCAAGAGATACAAGATATAGCAAAGACCAGGTTGAAGATTAGATACATCCCAAGTTGGCTCTTCTATTACAGTCATAGCCGTTCTATCGATTTTTGTTTTTTTTAATTAATATTTATATTAAAGTTCAATTTTCTAGACAAAATGACGTTGTTTGCATCTTCATTGGTGAATAAGCTTTCTGGCGAGTCACTTAGACCACTTATATTATTAAAAATAAGCCATGTTGGATTTTCGGCTACTCTTGCTGGACTTGGCACTTAATTGCAATTTGGGCAGACCTTAGACTTGGCGCCCCTACAAGAGTGCAATGGAGGTCACTAGCCCAGGCAATATAGGCCTTCTTGATGCCTGTCAACCGGGTCCAGGGAAGCAGGTTTCGAAAGTTGTGATTGGTCCCTTTTCTTTGTCGCTCTTCAACCGGACATATTTGATGGGGGACAGACAGAGTTAAATCAAAAAGTAAGATTTGCCCCCATTTCATCATTGTATTCCCTCCATACAGGACTCAGGGTCAGACTCAGAAACCTTGTCTCGAACTCAAGTTTAAGGAAAATATGATCCGATCTCTCATTCCTGGCGTACATTTATCCACAAATCGGAACCACGGAAGATGTTAGCCACGCTGTTTACGGAAGTAAGAAACCATATAGATGCATCGCCTTAGAGGAAGTAATCAATTCCAGGAACCAGCCACGGGCATTCGCTGATGCCAAGAAACTGATGCGCTCATTCAGCCATTTCAGATTCTGCTGCCTTTGTTGGGTAGCGAAGCTTTGCAAGCTGTGTCAAAATTAACAATTTCACTGCTTGGGCATGCTTTCTGGTTCTACAAAAAGTTATTCAGATTAACGCACCTAGACAAGGACAGGCAACGAACATCGAATCATTTAGCTATGCAACCTTTAACAGGCAATAACGACAGGCATTTTGGGACTATGGATTGATAGGGGCCGCGCGAACGCAGGGCCCCGCTGCCACAAATTATGACGTAGGCTCAACCAACTTGGGCTGACCTTAGGCGGGCGCCCCTCCGTTAGTGCAATGGAGGTCGCCAACCTAGGCCATGGGCCTTCTTGATCGCCCATCGACCCCGTCCAGGTAAGTATGTTACAAAGGAGGGCCAGGCTGCTGCTTATTCTCTCTCTTCATTTTCTATCTTCATTATCTTTTCGATGTGGGACTTCCTAGTTTACTGCTACTGAGGTGCTTACCATATTTCATATTAAAATATTATTTCACCAACGGCAGGCTAGCAACACCGAATGTACACATTTGGTACAAGATTCAGAAAGTGCAATGTTCCTTGAAGTCACAAATTACAGTTACCCTAGGATTTTTGCTCTAGTCAGCTACGAATTCAAGCCGTTGCTACTAAGTCTCTTGTTTTCGGGTCTATCTTCGGCAATCTATTCAACCTCCTCCTGATCCATTTTTTTTGTCAAGGGCATAACCCATAATTACAACCTGCAATCACTCTTTTCTCTGGGGCATAACCCATTTCATCATTGTATTTCTTGCACCTGGGAGTCAAGTCAGACTAGGAAAGCTTGTCTTGGGCTTGAGTTTAAGAATATGATCTGATCTCTCACTCCTAGCATCCAGTTATCCAAAATTTGGATCCACAGAAGATGTTAGCGGCGCTGTTTATGGAAATAAGAAATCAGATAGATGCATCGCATTAGAGGAAGTAATCCATTTCAAGAACCGGCCATGGTCATTTACTTGGGAGTCTAGGCGGACTTGGGGTGCATCGCAAGTTGTTATTCCTAATTATTGACACTGCTGCCAAGAAACTGATGCACTCACTCGTTCAGCCATTTCAGATTCTGCTGACTTTGTTGTGCAGTGAAGCTTAAGAAGCTCTGTTAAAAGTACCAATTTGACTGCTTATACATTACTTTCCCGTGCTACAAGCAGTTGATAGACCAAAGCACCTCGACAAGGAAACAGGCAATGGCCACCGAGTTATTCGTGGATGAAAGCTTTCACAAGCATAAACGGCGGACAACATTGGACTATGAATTGGTAGGGGCCGCGCGAACGCAGGCCCCCGCTGCCACAAATTATGACGTAGGCTCAACCAACTTGGGCTGACCTTAGGCGGGCGCCCCTCCTAGAGTGCAATGGAGGTCGCCAACCTAGGCCATAGGCCTTCTTGATAGCCCATCGACCCCGTCCAGGTAAGTATGTTGCAATGTGTTGCCAAGTTGCCTCTTATTCTCTCTCTTCCTTCTATCTCTTCACCAAATTGTCGATGTGGGACTTCCTAGTTTGCTGCTACTTAGGTACTTTGCATATTGTGTATTAAATATATCAGTCTCCACCGGCAATGCTAACAACACCGAATATACACCACATCAGTGTAATCTTTATTTGAATTCCCAACTTGCTAGTACCCTAGGATTTTGCACTAGTTATATTAAAATATCACCTCACCAACGGCATGCTAGTAAGACCGAATATACACAAAGATGTAATGTGATCTTTCTTTGAAGTTGCAACTTTACTAGGACCTTAGGATTTTGTAATAGTCCGCTACAAGTTCACGCTGTCGCTGCTGATTGATCTTTCTGCACAACGGATTTCAATTATACTTTCTCTTGTTTTTGGGTTTTTCACCGACAACTGATTCGGCGGACCCTTCTTCCGATCCATTTTCCCGGGGGCATAGCACATAACTACAGTCTGCAATCTCTCTTTCTCTCCGAAGCAGAAGCATGTAGCATCCCATTGCTGCTCCGGGCAATCCGGGACCTCGCCAGAACCGATGAACGAATACATTTTTACTTCCATATCTTGCCCAAGAACCCATCCACAATCTCGAGCACCAGAATCAAATTCCACATCTGCAGAACAACCCGAAGATGGGATCCGAAATTCTGCAGAAGGACACAGCTCGCTCGACACGAGCGCAGTCGCTTCATGCCTACCAAAATCCAAACGGCAACCTCATTCCTCTGCTTCCCAAAAACTATTTCCAGAAACCCTTTTAACAATGTTCAATTACACTCAGCCCCATTTCTGGAGAAGGACCAGACGATTGCAACTCAGCACAAACTTCCGGCAAACCCCAAATCTCCTTCCAAATCCAAACGGCAACCTGATTCCTCTGCTTCCCAAAACTATTTCCAGAAACCCTTTTAACGATGTTCAATTACACTCAGCCCCATTTCTGCAGAAGGACCAGACGATTGCAACTCAGCACAAGCTTCTGGCAAACCCCAAATCTCCTTCCGAATCCATTTCACGAGATTCAACCCGTCCGGACCAAGAAGCTATCACAAAGTCCCAAGAATTAATCAACAAACGAAAATTTATGATTGGGGTTACGGATTTGGAGGGGGTCGGCGCGTACGCTGTCCCCCAGCTACCACAAATTACGACGTACAGTCTCCGAATTGGAGATGTTAGGCTGAGTGCGCCTTCGGTCGAGTGCAATGAAGGCCACTTGGCCTAGGCCATGGGCCTTCCTGATCGCCCATTCGACCCCGTCCAGGTATGTATGAAACCTTCTCCCTTCTTTCCTCTTCCCTTAAATACCGCCGCTCGTCACCCCCCTGTCTCGTGGCCTTCGATGTGGGACGCGTTCGAGGTGCAACGTCCCCTTCTATTCTTTTCGTTTTAAGTTTTTCGCCATGTTCTTCTTAGGTGGCCCCTTTCGCTTTTTGTTCTGTGATGAGGCATGAATTGAATTTCGCATTGCAGAGAGCAGTGCCTCCTCCAGAGAGATGCTCATTCAAAACAATTCTTATGAAATGGGGGGAAAGGCGGAAGCCGAATCGGGCATAAGATTAATTAAGTTGTCGGGATTCGGGGTCTCGAGGATTTCCATTTCTGGGGATTTCACGTGTTTGTATTTGAATTTGTATCCGCAATAAATGTAAAAAATTAGTGATTTTATAGTCGAAAAGTTGGGATGCCTGGCCATGGGCATGACTGGAAGAGAGAGAGGGGTTCTTGCCCTTTTGAGAATTCAACAGTGGGAATCCGAGGAGCATATCCGGAGGGAATCATCCAAGGAGCATGCCGGATATCTTCTTTGAGGGGAACACACATGATTTTGACAGTGTGCCAATGGAAGGATTTCATTTTACATTTATTGCATCTCTCATTTCGGAACTTAGGATGTCCTTTTTCATGGCAGCGACTGCTATTGCACAAAACTTACGCAAAGAACATGCGATCCAAATGAAAAAAGAGAATGTGAACATAAGCTTCAATCGGGGCGATTTAGAGGATTTTAGTTGTGGATTTTCAAGTAGAGGTGATCGATTCTATGGTAGGCAAATTCTAGAACTAGAACCTGGAACCTATGCCGTTGTAACCGGTTCCTAGTTTTTGAACTTTGGAACCTCCCTGTTTGCTTGAAACCGATTTTGAAACTTATCCTATTTTTTCGATCCGGTTCCAAGGTCTATTGAGAACCTATTTTATTTTATTTTTTCATTTTTTTCGACAAATCATACAAGGTTATAAGTAATGAAATGACTGAAAAGTAAAATATGAATAACATAAATTCTAATTTGCCAAAAAGAATAATCCATAAGATCAATACGTAGTTACGTACAATTATAAACGATAAAAAGTTTAAGCGCGTAACGTAAAACATAGAATATAAAACTCAATTCCCCATTCTAACATAAAAAATTTAGGGGAAGAGGAAAGACCAGTGAGAAGTTCTAAGGAAGATTAAGGGACGAAGGAATGTTGATGTTAGAATTTAGAGGAAAATGAAATTAGGGTTTTAGGGTTTTAGCTTTTTAGCTTGTAAAACCCATTTCGAAACCGGTTCCAAAATAGGTAGTCCAGTCTAGTTCCCAAGTTAGTATTCACTCCAGAACTTGTTCCCGGACCAATTCCAATGAGAACCGATTCCCAAATCTATTTTTCGAGTGGTCCAATCTGATTCCCGAACAAAATTTGTTTGGTTATACACTCCTATTTTCAAGTGGTATAATAGAGTTGCTACATTAGCTTCATAGCAAGTGAGGTGATTTTGGAGCTACATGAAAGGATGCCGACCTCCGTGAGAATCGACAGATATGAACTCGTTGCAAGCAAAAGTCAAAGGGACAGGGTGAGTAGTCGAGTATTCGAGGAATATACCTTCAAGTATCAAACAAATATTGGACCAGAAAAAGAAAATATCAAACAAAGAGAAGAAATTGACTGTGCCATGGTGTCTATTTTGTGCTATTTCATGTCCATGTGGAACATAAGCATTGAGAACAAAGTGTTTTGTTGTTGATGGAAGATCTGTGTTGTACTGCAGTTAAAATGCTTTTGGTTGACCAACAAGGTTTTGAATTATATAAACTATATTGTTTTATTTCATCCGGTGTTGAATAACTTTCATGGCATTAAAGAAAAATATGTCGTTTAAAATAAATGTGTCACTCATTAATATATCTTATCCTTAGTCTAATGGATTTCGTTAACTTAATTATATCATTTTTTTTTGTAGTTAAATAGATTCTAATTGAATAAGATATAACTGTGAGGATGATAAGTCTATAATCTTATTGGTCAAAGTTAGGCCAAGTGGTGAAATTATGTCTCAGGATGATAAGTCTATAATGTTATTGACAAACATGGCCAAATTATGTCTCGTATCTTGCGATATAAAAGCGAAATGGCATGTAGTGAGAATAGGAGCAAACATTTTATGGCCGTTTATACTTTTCCATGATTATATCTTTGGGTATAAATAAGATTTTAGATCTAGATTTAGATATGAGAATGCGCATAGATTGTTCGCAATTTAATAAATGCAATACAATTTCTAATTATGATGGAATCATTAGACTTCTTTGATTCTTTCACTTCTCAAGCATGATTCCAAGGGCTTGATGACTTAATCTCAAACTTGATGTAACAAATTTTGGATCCTCTACATGAGCTGGATTCAAGCACCTGAACTCGAATCAAGCTTCACGTTGATGAAAATTTTTTGATCTTTAAGAAACGAACATCCAATATATTCAAAAAGAACGAACACAATTTAATACAGATTTGATTTGCATAAATGTCAGTTTAATTTTATGTAATTGACAAATAGTCATATAATAAACTAATGAATACTTATCTTGCATGTGTTTTTTTTTTTGGTCAAATTTAAAATTATATAAGATAGTTAGAAATATAAGTTTTTGAGTAGGATAATGAAAATATATTTCAAGATTTTACAAAAAAAAAATTGAAGAATTTCTTTTATCTATATTTCAAATTTAAACTTAATAAATGACAAAAATTTGAAGATGGCAAATCACTAAATAATTTTGGTTGAATTGGCTTTTGAATATGAGTCGCGTGGCAAATACAAAGTTAATTTTAAGTGCCATATGGCTTGCTTGAGAGCGAGTATTCTTTCAGTTTCGACTTTAATTTGTCTTGACTTTATCTTTATATTCTAGAATAAAAGAGAATAGTAAGTTCCCTATTCTCCAAAATTATAGAGTTGTTCGGTGTGATGATCCATTGTTTGGTTTCTAGTTGATCATGATGCAAAATAAGATTACTAACACTAATTAATATGAGATAATAGAATTTTTAAATTTAATAATATCATTACGCATTGTTCATGAGTATATGTCCAAATCAAAGATCCGAAGTAAATCAATTCATGATACTTACAAGATATTTCATGGGCCTTTAAGTAGCCCGATCTTCATTTTATACCTAAATCAAAATCAACATTGTGTTGATTAAGAAACTTGCATTAGACCCCATTTGTTTTATATAAAATAAATGAATGATTTGTGAACATTTTCCTAAAAATAATTATTAAGCATTGCTTATAAAATGAATGAATGAAAAATATTTTTATCATTCACGAAGATACTTAGATATAAATTGTTATCAATAATAAAAAATTTTCACTAACTAATTATTTTAGACGATAGGAGAAATCATTTAAAATATATTGAATTTTTTGCAAATGGTTAATAACCTGAAAAACCCTAAACGGGTACATTTATGATAAATTTACTAAAAATTAATTTTTTGATCAATAAAAACCTCAAACTAATACACCTTTGATAAATTTACTCCAAATTAGTATACTCGTGACAAATTTACTCTCTATTAGTTTCTGTTAAATTTTACTATCAAATTGCTAAGTTAAATGACACGTAACATTCGATTAATGTATCGATTTGGGATTTAAATTAAATCCGTGATTGTCTAATAGTTATACAATTTTTGTAATTTTTGTGATATTAATCCAATTTAACGAAGGGTATATTTTTCACAAATGTATAAATTTATGATTTTTGATCGAATAAATTAGTTTCAAGTATACTAGTTTAGGATCTTTTGTAGTCAATAGGTAGATTTGTAAAATATATGAATTTGGGGTTTTTCGTAATTAAAAAATAATTTCGGATAAATTTGTGATATTAAACTAATTTGTGATTTTTGAGGATATTAATCATTTTACGAAATAAAAGCAACCTTAATATTGCGTCTATTCCATTTCGTTCACACGCGTCGCAAAAACAGCACGTGCGAGCCCTCGAATCGGACCGCAGCGACGAGCCAACAGATCTTCGAACATCACACAAATTCCGCAACTCCAAACTCCGCTCGATCTGGACGGAAGCCCTCTCTCCTTCGCTCTCGATTCGGGCGGGCGGGCGATCTCATGCCGATCTGAGCGGATTCCCGCGCTCGCGACCACTCGATTCCGCGGCTGCCGCAATGGCGTTCATGGCCGTACTGGAGTCGGATCTCCGCGCTCTCTCCGCCGAGGCTCGCCGGCGGTACCCCGCCGTCAAGGACGCCGCGGAGCACGCGATTTTGAAGGTCAGAACGCGGCCTTAGCCCCGCCGGATGCGTTCCCGCACCGCATCTGCGCGTGAAATGCTTGTATCGGTGGCTCGCGTGCTTCTTCTGTGCGTGCACTTGTAGTCTCGTAGGTGGCGATCTTATTGGATTGAACGTGACGTGCTGTCGGGATGTGTTTGGGCGGTAGTGAAGCGGTGTGATGGTGAAGTGGTTTAGATTCTGTCTGTTTGTGCAGTTGTGTCTACGTTTTGTCTTGTTGATATGAGTGGCCGCGAATGGTGGAGTTCGATTTGCTTGGAGCTTGGGAGTCTGTCTGCCTGGTTTATGTATTTTGGAAACAGCAGGGGCTTAGGCAATGTGAATTTTGAGCAGACTGCGCTTTGGCGACGTTTTCGTGGAACTCGCGTGTGTAGCTTATAGTGGCCGACGGCTGCATGTCTTTCTGATGTGATAGGCACTGCGGTTATTCCACTTGTTCATGAATCTATTGGGTGATATATGGAATCACAGAAAAATTGTCAGAAGAGGATGACGCCTTATTTGATTTTGCCTTGCAGCTACGCTCGCTCTCGAGTCCAAGTGAAATTGCACATAACGAGGACATATTACGGATCTTTCTGATGGCTTGTGAGGTCAGAACGGTGAAGCTGAGTGTCCTTGGGCTATCGTGCCTACAAAAACTCATATCTCATGATGCCGTTGCTACATCAGCTCTGAAAGAAATACTTTCCACTCTTAAAGATGTAAGTTATCCATGAATATGGCATGTTCTGTCTTTAACTTTAAATTTAATGCAAATTACTGCCACGTTAGTTTGAACCGCTTGATTGCATTCCCTCTGGAGTTGGCATTACCTGACTACATGTTTGGAGTAGAGGGAAATTCCATCACCAACATTCCCCCCTTCAACTTTCCCATATCTTTATGGTTCTGCCATGATATTTTGTTCTAGCCTCTCCAGAGAGCAAAAAGTTGGCATATGTCTTAGCTTGTTGAGCTTTGACAAAGCCATGGTTGCAGTATGATGAGATCTATTCTAGCCAACAGGAGTAGAGTAAATTTCCAAGAAACTCTGCCATCCTAATTTGTTAATGTAAGCAAGGACTGCTTTTGCAAGTGAGCTGCAATTGAATAAGATCGATGCTTCAACATGGATGTTGCCACTTAGTATCTGGTTTTTTGTTGAAGGATAGTGTTTTCATGGGGTTCTGCTTCCTGCAATGAAATTTTATAAATTATGATTTTGTCCATCATGTTTTTTTTGTTACTGCACAAATCGCTTTAGAAATTCACGGGAAGCTATAAACATGGAGTCCTCTGCATCATAAGCCTTTGACCTTCCTGGTCGATGTTTAGGATTTCATTAATGCCACGATACTGATAAAAGAAACTGAAGTTGGACACCTTGCTGATCAACGAGCCACTATAAGTCTTAAGGAACTATTGGATTTGGCTTGATGACTGGGTAGAGAACAGAGGCAGGGATGCTAAGTTTTCTTGTTAAAATTTTGGAGTAGTGATTGGAATTTACTACAATCTTGTATGTGCTAGGGATTTTGGGACCTTCCTACTGTAACTAATTCTTAATGTATAAGAAGATATAGGGAACAAGAACTTCAATAAGAATTGTAGTTGATCTTCCTACTGGACAGTTTTAGGTCTTTCTCAATACTCAAAATCTAAAAATCACATTTGGAAGCTAACTTCCTTTTCTCCATGCAGCATTCTGAGATGAATGACGAGACTGTTCAACTGAAGACTCTACAGACTATATTGATTATACTGCAGTCACAATTGCATCCTGAAAATGAGGTAATCTAATGTCTTTCCAGATTGTTGACTTGAAAGTGCATCAATATTCCATTAAAAATTGGCTTTTAGCAGAATTGAATATGTGTACATTTTTGGAGACAACAATGTGAAGTGTTTTTGTTTCATTATGCCATCATGGCTGACCTCAAACTTACTCTAATGATAGAACTTGGGCTTTTAATCTTATGTTTCCATTATAGGCATTGGAGCCTTTTGTTTTGGCATATTTTAGGGGGACTTCTATTCCTTTTCTTGTACCGTTATGCAGGATGTTTAAACTGTTGCGAGCATAAGTGAGCATATTTTTTATTGCCATGCTGAATCTGCAATATTTACTTTAGTATAATTACAGATCGAGATTAAATTACTATGATACAGTCCATGAAACCTTGCCGATCTCATATATTTACTTTTCTTGCATATTTAAGCTGAATATAAATAGATTGCTTTACTTTGTCTGGTTAATGCATTCATCCAAGTCAGTTTTGTGTGGACTTAGTGAGTAAATTTCTTTATATGGTTTGCTTTTGTCTACTTATCAAAATTAATATGTATTTTATCCTGACGTGGATTAATCTCTGGTATACAGGCTATGTAAAGTGTTTTCACACAAGTTGTGTCGATCACAGTGGATGTAGGCGGTTATCTTTTAGTTATTAACTATCTAAATCAGTGATAATGGAGGTGGTTGGTGTAAAGAACACTACATAGACTGTGTATGATGTGTTAATCTGTCTTGGATTACCTTACTCATTGACTTTATAATCTGCCACTGCAAATCATAACTTTCGTGCATGTGCACTAGGTAACTTGAAGCCATTTTGTTTACTATTTTTCCCTTCATGACAGATTGTTTTAGGTTACTATCTTTAGTAAGTGAAAGCCTGTGTTTTTTGTCTGTGATCTTGTATATATAGCCTCTTCCAGTTCATGAGATGTAGCTATTAGGGTGGAATATTGTTATGGCTTTCTTGCACTGATAACTTTTGGTATTGTTGTTTTCAAGTTTTACATGCCATTGACTGTCTTTGTTTTGTTTGTTTTCCCTTATGACTTTTAGGAAAACATGGCTCAGGCTCTTGGCATCTGTCTTCGACTTTTGGAGAGCCACCGTTCTTCAGATAATGTGCGGAAGTAAGTCAACTAAATTTTGGCTGAGGACATGAAGTTTCCAGAGGCAGTGCTTGTAGATGCTTACAGTACACCTTATTTTGTAGTATCAACTCTTTCATTATCAGTTTCCCAGTAATACTAAACATTGATTTTGTGCTTTTCATGAGGAAGTCATTTTTTACCTTGCTCACATGTGGAAATTCACTGGAATTACTATTCTCTTCAGTACTGCAGCAGCAACTTTCAGGCAAGCAGTGGCATTGATATTTGACCATGTGGTTGCTGCTGAGTCTCTTCCTGCAGACAAGTTTGGTCTTGGAAGCCATGTAGTTCGAACTAGTTCAGTTACTGGTGATGTTGGCCGCAGCATGAATCTATCAGAGTCAGTCCTTTAGTCTCCTGCTGCATTATTTTGGTATATAGACACTCTAGTTTAGGAGCTTTGTTTGATGGTTGTTTATGTGTCCTAATAATTCATTTCTTCTTGGTGTTTATATCATTAATAAGCTGTCCAATGGATTTACAGATCACTTGAGCATGATTCTGATTCTGGAGGACCATCTTCAAAGAGGGAAACATTGGGCAAAACTGGAAAGCTTGGGCTTCGGTTGCTTGAAGACCTAACAGCTCTTGCCGCAGGTGGATCTGTATGTGCTGAATTGGACCATTCGATTTCATCCAAGCCAAATGCTTATGTGTTTTTGTAGGCTTGTATGATGAATTAACTACCGTTCTTCAATTGTAGTAGCTCTATGTCACCAAAATCCTTTCTGATACGCATTTGCATATATCCTTCAGGCGGTTTGGTTACATGTTGGCTCTCTTCAGCGGATTTTTGCACTTGAAATACTCGAGTAAGTAATAAGCTTTCCTGTGTCACTATCTTTCTAAACATTGCGCCTGACTTCTGGTTTTAGACATTGGGATGCACAGTTGGTGCAGAAGTATAAGGCTATGCTTTTGCTGAACGGTGTCCTTGCGACAGAGTTATCTTTTATGCCGAAAACATAAACAGCGGCTCGAGTCTGGACTATGAGCCTGATTTTAGAAATATAATTGGTGCAACAGGGAATAAATGTTATACGGATAGAATTTCAATTTTCAGTTTAGTCTGCTGAAATTAGATAGTAAAATGGAATGAGACGATCTTGTTTCCTTTCTGGTGCGGTTGTGAGTTGCTTTTTACCTAAGTAAGCTGCTTTTCCAAGGTAACTATGCAATATGATTAATTATCACCCGGGGGGGGGGGGTAAATGCAATGCGAATCATAGAATAACTTGTGTGGGAATTAAGATGTCCGCTGTGCACCTTCACTTATTTTGTCAACCCGAAACGATCCTTGCTTATTTTGTATCGGGGGGATTATATTTCTTCCTACCTTGTATTGGGAAGCTTTTTCTGCAAATGGCAAGCAGAGATATCCCCCCATGATTTCACTTTAGACTGGATTTACAATGTCAGTGCAAACTATTTTGGACTTGCTCTGAAGTTTGCATATTTCTCATCGCAGGTTCATTCTCTCCAACTATGCTGTTGTTTTCAAGACCTTAATATCCTATGAACAGGTTAGGAGTCAAATCTCTTAATCGATATCCCTGTACTTTGCTCATTTAAGTGACAGAGTCTTTATAGTTGAATATATGCTGCACCATTTCAACAGGTTTTGCGTCACCAGATATGTTCACTCCTCATGACTTCCCTTCGGACTAATGCTGAGGTAATCTCTCTTCTGGAAGATACTATGCATCTGGCTTTTGATAGTGGACTTGATTGGGATGATGATGGCTTCATCTTTTCTAATTCTATATACTGAAACAGCTTGAAGGGGAAGCTGGGGAGCCTTCTTTCCGACGGCTGGTTTTGCGGTCAGTTGCTCATATTATCAGGCTTTACAGTTCATCTCTTGTCACTGAATGTGAGGTATATACTATTTTGACCATCTCTTGTACATGTAAATTGCATCTAACAAAAGTCATACTATTGAACATCCTTGAAAATCACGGTCTGATGGACTAGCATACTATTTCGCATCATAGGTCACTTTGGATGTCTGCTTCTCATATTTTTCTTCATTATAGTCCGGTTTTCATATAGGTTATGACACTCACATTCATTTTTATCTTTCTTGGAGCTATTTGATCCCCTTGTTTCTCTTTCCAGTTAATATAATTCCATTGACAGTAAATTTTTGTGGCTTGTATTCAGCAAACTCCATTTTCTGTCCTTGTGCAGGTTTTTCTTAGTATGTTAGTTAAGGTTACATTTCTTGACTTACCTCTGTGGCATCGCATTCTTGTTCTTGAAATTTTGAGGGTAAGCGTTCTACATTTTATTATTACAAAGCTACTTTTACACTGGAAATAGATGCATCAAATCTCTATATGTTGTAATTGGCAGGGATTTTGTGTTGAGGCACGGACACTAAAAACTCTTTTTCTGAACTTTGACATGTAAGTCATACAAGTCTACGTGTTTAATATAAGCCTACATGTTTTTTCTAATGTGTTCTCTCTCTCTCTCTCTCTCTCTCGCACACGCGCACAGGGAAGCATTTACTGGCACATACATGTCATGAACACACACATATTGTGTATTCTCTCGTGCACACGCACACACAGGGAAGCATTTACTGGCACGTACTCATTATGAACACACACATATTCTGCATTCTCTCATGCACATATCGTGCATAAATTGAAAGCTAGGAAAGTCATGCAGATGGTAACTTATTAACATAAATCTTTGGCCCAAAATAGAAAACCCAAGGCTTAGGTTGCAAAGCATTTATGAAGGCAAGGGGATGATCTTTTTTTGGGCAGTGTTGAGGTTATTCTGTTTAAGTTGTGCTATTTTAACTTTGATGCTGTATGTACTGGAATTTGATCCACAACTAGGGCCCTTTTGCATGTTGAGCCAGAGTTAGAGACTTGCATGCTGGTAGGTATTCAAGTAACTGAACTGTTCAGTAATTCTCATGATTACTTGAGCATGAGGTATATGTCAGTAGGGGTTAGATATGAGGTCATACTGGGAGATCTTATTTATAGAAAGTATGGCTTGGCGATGTCAGAACAACTTTTGTGATTCTAAATGTCCATATCCCAATAGAAAATTGTCACTTGGATGAATTAGGATTGTAGCATGGCAACTATTGTGAATTTATTATGGGCATCTGCTGGAGTTCTGAACTCGAAGTAGTGCTACTGAAGATTATTAACGTAGGTCATTTAGTTGGGCGAGCATTGTGTTTAGTATATGATACATGATTGCTTCTTCATGTGCTTGTAGCCTATCAAGTATTTGCATTGGTTTTATTTAACCTAATACAGTTATGGCCTTTCAAGTAATACCACAATTATTTCTTCCAGTGCAGATGAGATAACCTTATAGTAGGTAGACAACCCCTTTTGTCTATCGAATCATAGTAATGATGGAGTCTTTTTCCTTTTCAAGTATGGTTGAAGCCCAAACGCATACATATTTTATTAAAAAATCTATTCTGAAGCCTTAAATTTATAGATTCTCTTCGAAAAATTTCAGATTGTGTTAATTGGAATTTCTTATTTTTTACATAACAGAGATAAAGGAATTGTGGACATTCCCAGTACTCCTCTTTTAGAGCACCATCATACTATTTTATATAATTGTCTGGTTGCAATTATAATGAGATTATGCTTGTAGATTTCATCTTTGAGGTGAAGGTTTGGGTGAAATATTAGTTGTTTACAGAAAGTTACTTCCATGCATGGGATATAGAAGATCTCAATGAACTGGTTTTTTGCATGAATTATCTGGAGACAAATAACTGGTTTTTGGTAGTCAAGAACGCTGTTGTCATTTCCATTGGTAATAGTGAACACAACAGCTAAGCCTTTTCCCTCTGCAGCCTTTGTCACTTTTTGCTATCATTTTTATCGATTAGAGTAATCATATAAAATAAACACATCTGGGTTCAGCTCTCAGAACATTTACTAACAACTTCTGGAGAACTGGATAAGTCAAGAAGTTTTTCCCTCCGTTCTCTAGTTGAAATGCAAGTACAAGCAAAATTTTTTAGAAAACTGTTGTATCTTTCTTTTTCAATTTGAAGGATCAAAGTGTGAAGAAAATTGAAATTGGAAACACCCATACAGTTCTAGAATGAGAAATTGTAAAAGGAAAGCAGTTTAGGCAAATATTTAGGAGAAACGATATTGGAAAATTTGTTGAGCAACAAAATCCACTAAAATTGTGTTAATAGTCCAACTGAAAGTTAAAATGGTCTATTAACAAGTGGGTAGCTATGAGCAATTCACTTGCGGTGGATATGATCTCAGATATGGCTCTATCCCTGCATGATCATTTTCGAATAGCAGTACTGGACCTTTTAATCCCACCTTCCTTAAAGTCGATGATTTAACAACATTGACCAATAGACAAGATCTCTAGTTGAGCTGAGGTTCGATGCCTGTATTTTTGGGAACTTTGAGAAGTATACCAGCGTGTGTATGACAAATTTAGTTCTCGTTTGTTGAATTAAGAACTAGTGACATAGATAAAGCAAGAATGGTCGCATAGAAACTTGTTTTAGCCAAGCAGTTTAGTTTCTTTCACTGTAACTCTTCCTATAATTGTAGGAACCCGAAGAATACAAATGTGGTGGAGGGTATGGTTAAAGCTCTAGCTCGAGTTGTTTCAAGTGTACAGGTGAAATTTATCTAGTAGTTTTGGTTATACAGTATAATTATTTTTGAACATCTTAATTCTCGATTTGATTCTTTACATCCTGATTTATGTAGCTTTGCACATCCTATAATTCTTTTGTAGAAGGCTTGATAGCCAGAAATTCTTATAGGTAGAAATGCATTCATGGCACAGCCAATTATTCTGAAAGTTTTCCACAATCATGACTGCACTGCTTGCGTGTCAGATGCAAGTTTAAATAGCCGCGAGTGTCACTAGTTTCACTATGACATGGGCAGTTTTATGGGCTGCAGGAAGAGTATTTGCAATGTCTGGATGGCTATATCTGGTTATTACTGTTGCTTTATCTTGTTGGTTTTAGGGCCTTCTTTGAGCAACCTGTGCTTTTTATTTGACCTATATCTATATATTGGCATGTAAAATTGCTTAGAATTTTTCATAGTTTTGCTATACTTTATAATATATTTTTCGGTTAAATTTAATTCGGCTCTTGTGTAGAGTTTTCTGTGGTCAGGAGTGTTGTCTATTGACAGGAAATAACTAGCATTTGGAAATTTTTAATCGAGGAATAACTTATAGCTATATGAATCTAATGTAGGTTCAGGACACGAGTGAAGAGAGTCTGGCCGCTGTTGCCGGGATGTTCAGCAGCAAAGCTAAAGGTTATTTTTTGTATTCTCGGCTAATACTTGCAGTTGGTAATAATTTTGAATAATATGTGGTCATTTAAGGCAAATATATCTTAATTATTATTTACTCCTTGGTAATTCCTTCTTTGGAACTTTGTCAGAGCTGATGCCCTTTCTTTGATGAGTAGTTTCAATGTCACTGTTAGCTTCTCTTTCTCAACATTGCTATGCCCAGAACAAGGAGCAATCATCAAATCACTTATTAAAATCTGGTGTGGATATTATTCTGAACATTGCAAGAAGAGAACCGGAACTAGCTTGGAAGGATCATAATCTGGATTTCCTAAAAATTAACTATTTAACTCCTCTAAATAGCTAATATCTCTGGGAACTCAATTATTTGTCTTAGATCTGTTAGGAAATATCATGGCACACTGCTATGTCGCTCATAGTAAGCATGGGATGGGTTGAATGGCATAACAATAGTTTTTCCTTTCCCCCCCTCCCCGGGGGGGGGGAATAATAATAATGTTTGTCCTGCTCTTTCTTCTCGTCCAAAACTGGTTGTTTTTCTTCTTTTCCTGCATGAGTCTATTGTCAGTTACTTCAACTTTCAGTTGAAAGTGATTTGTTTCGGAGTTTCAAACAAGGAGCAATCATCAAATCACTTATTAAAATCTGGTGTGGATATTATTCTGAACATTGCAAGAAGAGAACCGGAACTAGCTTGGAAGGATCATAATCTGGACTTCCTAAAAATTAACTATTTAACTCCTCTAAATAGCTAATATCTCTGGGAACTCAATTATTTGTCTTAGATCTGTTAGGAAATATCATGGCACACTGCTATGTCGCTCATAGTAAGCATGGGATGGGTTGAATGGCATAACAATAGTTTTCCTTTCCCCCTCCTGGGCCGGGGGGGGGGTGGGGAATAATAATAATGTTTGTCCTGCTCTTTCTTCTCATCCAAAACTGGTTGTTTTTCTTCTTTTCCTGCATGAGTCTATTGTCAGTTACTTCAACTTTCAGTTGAAAGTGATTTGTTTCGGAGTTTCAACAAATATCACTGTTAGCTTCTCTTTCTCAACATTGCTATGCCCAGAACAAGGAGCAATCATCAAATCACTTATTAAAATCTGGTGTGGATATTATTCTGAACATTGCAAGAAGAGGACCGGAACTAGCTTGGAAGGATCATAATCTGGACTTCCTAAAAATTAACTATTTAACTCCTCTAAATAGCTAATATCTCTGGGAACTCAATTATTTGTCTTAGATCTGTTAGGAAATATCATGGCACACTGCTATGTCGCTCATAGTAAGCATGGGATGGGTTGAATGGCATAACAATAGTTTTTCCTTTCCCCCCTCCTGGGCCGGGGGGGGGGGGGAATAATAATAATGTTTGTCCTGCTCTTTCTTCTCGTCCAAAACTGGTTGTTTTTCTTCTTTTCCTGCATGAGTCTGTTGTCAGTTACTTCAACTTTCGGTTGAAAGTGATTTGTTTTGGAGTTTCAACAAATATGACTGGCTTCTTGTGAGTGCAAGAAATTTTTATTTTTATTTTTTCATTTTCAAAAGACCCATTTCTTTTTAAGACCAATAAGTGTTTGCTTCCTTTATGTCCGTCGTTCACTCAGAGGTTCTGGTGTGTCCTTATATTTTGACCTCTTGAAGTCCAAATATTATGAGCCTGTTACATGTGTATAGGACATGCTGGGACTGATATACTAGTTACAGCTGGATTTATAAGGTATAGCAAAATAAATGTTGGCAGCCTACAAAATAGAACAAGTATAAAACTTGATAGACAAGTTGCTATTCTAATAAGGTAAAAGGTCATCAAGTTAACACACGACCTATTTCTTTGTGCAGTTATAATGTGTCACAGTTGTGGATTGTCTATATGAAACAAGAACAAACTTGCCAGTCTCTGCTTCTCCTTTATTTTTAATTTAGCAAGCACTAGGAGAACTGATGGTTTGACTGAACTGCAGGGATTGAGTGGAGCCTCGATAATGATGCATCCAATGCTGCAGTCTTGGTTGCTAGTGAAGCCCATGCAATAACTCTGGCTATTGAGGGTCTTTTAGGTGTTGTATTTACTGTTGCTACATTGACTGATGAAGCAGTTGATATTGGTGAGGTGATTGTCATATTCTACCCTATTATGTGCCTTTAATGTTCCTTTCTGTGCTTGTTATGCAATGAACATGATCTTACACTCTTTCGATGTATCCAGCTTGAATCCCCTAGGAGTGGATATGACCAACCACTGAAATGTACTGGGAAGACTGCCCTTCTCTGCATTTCCATGGTTGATTCTTTGTGGTTGATTGTACTTGATGCTTTGTCCCTGATATTGACTAGGTACTCTAGTTTTCTCTTACACTGGTTTACCTATTTCGAAGAAAATATACCATTATTTATCTGATATGGATGCATTTAAAAGGTCACAAGGGGAGGCGATTGTGTTGGAGATCTTAAAAGGATACCAGGCTTTCACTCAGGTTATACACTGCTTTCTCTCTTGTGCTACACTAGCAACATCACTTCACTATAATCTTAAGATTACCAGTTTTCCATTTAAGTACGAGTGGGTTTACCTAATCTGTTAAGCTGTTCTACACTGCTTCTGAGTTGCTTTTTTATGTAGGGTGCTATGCTCATCACTGTTTTTCTGTTGCTTCACAGGCATGTGGGGTTCTTCGTGCTGTGGAGCCTTTGAATTCATTTCTTGCATCTTTATGCAAATTTACAATCAATTTTCCTGTCGAGGCAGATAAGAAGAGGTACTAAGAAGAGTAATTGAACTTTTGATTCTAGGCTGAGTTCTGGTGTGTTAAGTAAGGGTGTTGCACTTCTTACAGAAAATGTCATGACTTATGTAATAAAAGGGTCTCTGTTTCATTAAAGAATGTAGGCTTGTTCCTAATTTGTTGTCTCTACTTATCTGCAAAACCAATCCTGTCGGTTTAGCTAGTTTTTCCTGCCAACATGGCCCTTATATTACCTCGAGATTTGGTTTTAGCGTCACTGAGTGGTTTGGCATTAATTAATTTAGTTTCATTTTTATTATTTCAATCCTAAAGAGCTTCATTTTGAAAATTTTATCGTTATTGTGATTTCATGTTCTTCTCCAAATTAATATTTCTTAGAGGGTGCACTATTTTTACACTATCTGATAAATCCACTCCCTTTTGACTAAATTGATGAAATTGCTATTGGTGGATTTCGCATTTGTACCCTTTCCCTTCAATTTCGTTCTTTAAAATTTCCTTCAACTCAACATTATATTGGTCGCTGCTATCATCACAACTTGTCTGTTTTTCTTTTCTCCTATGTAAAAGGTTCATATTGTGGTGAATTTGTGATTTAATTAGTATCAATAGATGATATCAAGTCTCTTTATGTATAAGGTCAAAGACTGTTTTTTTCCCCACCATTGATGAAACACTTTTACACAGTGCATGTAAGATGTTACATGGGAAGATATACAGAGTTTCCATTTAATTGAGTTCCATCTATCAAATATTCATCATAGTGGAATGTAATTGTGATTGTGCCAAATCTTTAAAGAGGGCTCTTTTGTTTTTGGTTTCATCCTGTTTTCTGTATGTGAAAGATCCCTGATAAGAAAGTTTGGTGATGAAATGAACAAGAAATTAAAAGTCTGAATATTTTACTGTGTCAAGAAGTTTTTTGTTTGAGATTTTAAAGATTTTGAGTTTGCAGTGGGTCCATAAATTTGCTAAACGTGGTAAAGAACTAAGTTTATTGGGAATTTCTCTCTTGGACAAAGCTAATATATACAGAGTTTAAAATGAGAAAGAAAATGTAGTGCTTTGAATGTCTGCTTCACTTAAATTTTATATTTTAATAAGGCTAAGCTGATCCTACATAGAAATATAAATACTAATACTAAAAAGAAAACAAGGCAATTGAGTAAATTTAGGGTTGACCTCTTTAAATTTCAGTTGGAAAATAAAGGCAATTTGTCCATTTAGTGGAAATAATGTTGTTTAGTTGCATGGGATGTGAAAATATCCTTGCCCCCTTTTTTTGTTTCGTTTTGTATGTGTATTTACATCAGTTCTCGACACTCCTGGTTTGGCTAATAATAAATCTGGCTGCTCATTTGTTATTTCAATTTTAGAGAACTTCCTCATTCTTGTAATATGGCGATCACGGTTTCAGGATCTTCTCCAGTTGATCATTTCCTATATTTTGTTTTATCGTTGCAGTAACAGCAGTTTGCATTCTCCCGGTTCAAAGCGTACGGAGTCAACAGTTGATCAGAAAGACAGTATTGTCCTTACACCTAAGAATGTACAGGTAGTGGTTTTGCTCTATTCAGTTATTGTGAAATAATCCATGATGCTTGCAATACTAGCCTTGCTGCATCACATGCCCTGGATCGTTTGCTGAGTCCAAATGGTTTTTCCTACTAGGCCTTGAGGACTCTCTTCAACATAGCTCATCGATTGCACAATGTGTTGGGGCCGTCGTGGGTCTTGGTATGATTGATATATGCTTCCTAAATGCACATGGAAGAAGCAGATCTGTAATTGTTATCGCGATATAATTGCAGGTTTTGGAGACCCTAGCTGCTTTGGACCGAGCAATTAATTCTCCTCATGCTGCTACACAGGTGAAGATTGGCATCTTTCTAATACGGCATTCATTTGAAGTGCTTTGTCTGATCTTTGGAGTATATTTATCACACTCTCGTGTAGCATTTGTGAACAATTTATGTAGTTGAATAACTTATATTATGATGCGTTGCCTCTGATTCATTTCAGTGGAAATGGTCTCTTGGTATTTGCTGGATCTATATTGGATCTTTTCAACATATTTCATCATCCACAATGTTACCATGTCTTTCTATTTTACTTTTGATGTTCTACTTCCTTGTTTGTTTTCAATAGAGCTTTTCATGAAGCATAAAGAAGCTTGATTTTGCAGTTTATCTATTTAATGTATTTACCAAAAAGAAGGCCCTTTGAGAATATGAGCTTCAATAGTGTGGCAAATGCGGTCAGGCTGATCCTTGATCTTCAGAGAGGTGGTTGTCGTGGCTTCAACCTCAAGCCTTGTCCTCCATGTTGTCATGGAGAGACATGGCCGTTGCACTCCTGTGACTTCTGAATCTCCAATTTAAATTTTTTTAATTTTGCACTTCAAGAATTTTCAGACGAACAAGTTTAAGTACGTACTTAGATCCAAAGAATTTTCAAACTATAGATAGCTCCACTGATTGGCTTTTTTCAATGGTCAGTGATTAAGCAGGGTTTCAAGAATACACTAATTCAGAATTGGTTTGTCATTTGAAATATTCTTTCCCTCTTATGGTACACTACTGATTTGGAACAGCAAAATAATGTTTTGAAAGTGCCGAATCATACTAATTTAGTTTCCCATGACCCGTTACCTATACTAATCCCAATTCTAGGCATGTACTTTAACTATTAATGTCTATTTTTCCTATTAAATGGAGTCTTTTAACTACGGATCAAATATAGTACGATTCATCTTGTTTTGAAAAAACTAAATTTTTGTATCTTATTTCAACTGTAAGACCCAAAGAAGCCTTACTTTGTTGCACCAAAATTGTAATTAAGGATGGGTATATGTGAAACTGCAGAACAATGCTACTCTTTGTGGTAAAATGAGTGTTCAGAAGTAGTATTGTTTGAATACCTTGAATAATTGTGAGATGGTTTGTCTGATTTGAGTGGTCATTTGCAAGTTATTGGATATATTTGTATTAATGTGGACAACTGCTTGTAGCTGAATGGTGGCATCTAGATCTTCTTTCTAGTATGGCATTTTAATCTTATTTATTCAGTGGGAGTATTCCTTATATTTCCTCTGAACTCGGGTGGTGACTACTTCAATAAATAATATTTCTAAGTTAAAGTTAATGTTGGGTCCTTAATGTTTAAGCCTTACTTCGACATAAGAGTCCATTATCAAGTGCGTAGTTATGGCAACAGCTTTTCTTCTGGCAGAATAAAGTCTGCTGTTACTTGTCCACAAAACAAATCACGCCTTTGTAGTTTAAGCAACAATTGTCCAGGTGCATATGCTCCTCATATCACCAAACAGTCAAATTTTGGCATTATTGAAATGTTATCAATATAAATTCTAAAGGTTTTCTTTTCCAGTAATTGATTCTATGTTGGCATTCATCTTTATGTTGTGTAGGAGGTTGCAACGACTGTACCGAAGCTTACAAGAGAATCGTCTGGCCTGTACAGTGACTTCAACATTCTCTCTTCCTTAAATTCTCAGGTGAGTGGTGATGATGTGCTTTGTCTAGGTGCATTGAAAGGGTTGTTAGGAAATCTGACAAAAGTTTTTCTATAATATTTATTGCTATTATTATGTCAAATTCTCCTCTATTCTAAAACTTTTGCATTAATATAAAGGTATTTCTTTGATGCCCCATCTTAATCAATTTCTGTGTAGAGAGAAGGAACAATTTTCTTCTCAAAGAGAAAGGATAGATTTTCTTGTTTGATAATCACCAAAATCCATATTACTCGAGATTGAACAGAAAATAATTTCTTTAGTTGATGAACTTGTATTCAGAACAGATGTTTGCAGATGGAGCTCCTTGTTGGTCCTTTTTTGTAGCTTTATCCCTTTACTAATGTGCTACCTCTGTTTGTGGGTGAAGCTGTTTGAGAGCTCGGCGCTGATGCATATATCTGCAGTTAAATCACTTCTTACTGCATTACATCAGCTGTCGCATCAATCTATAACTGGGATGCCAAGCGTATTTGGGGCAGCATCAAGTCAAAAGTTTGGTGCCGTTAATTTTTCAGTGGAGAGAATGATGTCCATCTTGGTCAACAATCTCCACAGTATGTGTTGTGCTTATTTTTTATTGTTTTCGCATGTTACTTTGGTATTATCTTATGTTTCTAGAATTCTCTCGAGGAGCAATATCACGCCTGCTTGAGATTTGCTTTTTTTGACTTGTGTCCATGGTGGATTCTCATTTAGAATAGCTTTTCCTGTTTGTATGATGAATTTCATTTTTGTGCCTACTCTCCCGAATTAGTAGAAAGATCAAACGGAGGCCTGTATTTTCATAGTTGCTGTTGCTTAACTTAATTCCGACTCTTTTTATTGGAAGAAAATAAGCTTTGTGAAATGTTGTCTGGAAAGTTCTTTTAGCCAGACATTCTGTGTCATCTTCCTAGATTTTAATGCTACTTCATCGAATGTGGATGTTGTTGTTGAGAAACCTGATACAAGATCTATGATCAAAATGGATGCTCTCACTCAACTTTTCCATACTGAGGCACCTTAGGCATCAGTCCTTCTCCTTATTAGCAACGTATGGTGATAACAAATGTACATGTTATTTACTTTCGTACTGAAGCACCTTTTAGTATCTTACGAGATACCTAAGATGACAGAATGCTTATATCATTTTCTATTTGGGTTACGTTCTTTTACCATGAGTTCTGTACCTATTACAGGAGTGCAGCCAATATGGGATCAAGTTGTTGGTCATTTTGTTGAGGTATTTTTCGGGTTTCAACTATGTTTTGTCAATGTTATATCCGTTTTTTCTGACAAAATAATATCTTGCAGCTCATTGATAACCCCAATCAGCATGTACGGAATATGGCACTTGATGCATTAGATCGATCAATATCAGCTGTTTTAGGTTCAGATCAGTTTCAGGAATCTTTGTCATCTGGATTTGGAAGCAGGTCTCAAGATGTGCGTCATCTCCCCTTTCTTTTCTCTGGGTTGATGCTTTGTATATAAATGCAAATAAGAAAAATCATTAAAGGCTCTCTATTTTCCTCTCTTTAGATTGGTGCAGTAACAACAGAGACAGGGTTGCTTGAATGTGCTGTCATATCTCCTCTAGGGGTTCTTTACTCTTCTAATCAAGGCATTGATGTTCGGGTCACGACTTTGAAAATTCTTTTGCATGTTTTGGAGGTGACTTGGTATCCCTGACAGCTATTGAAGCTTTACTGGCATTTCTGATCTATATATCTCCTTTGATCTGACAATTTATGCTAATGATTCTCTATTTCAGAGGTATGCGGACAAGCTGTGCTTCAGTTGGCCAGATATTCTTGAGATGTTGAGGTCTCTTTCTCCTCTATTTCTCTCTAACATGCATACATTCCTTAAGCTGTATCTTTGTCTTTCTAACTTTGCTGTCCTTTTTCCTGCTAAATTGTCAAGATCTGTTGCAGATGCATCAGAGAAGGATCTTGTCACTCTAGGCTTCCAGGTTAGATATTGACTCTCTTCACTGAAAAGAATAAAACTGTTTGCCTTTCTTTTGGGGTTGGTGGTTTGGGTGGAAGGGGGTGGGGGGTGGAGTGGATTGTGTTATTATACATCGAGAGACAGACATCGTGCACCATCACCTGTTTGCATGCAAAAATACACATCAGCTGGTGATGGCACTTATTTTCTATAAATTATATTAAGAGAAACATCATACTTGGGTTGTTGTTTCTTTCCGCAGTGCAAAAGCTCATGAAGACCTCTTCCATGTATATATGGAAGCATCTCTGATTAATGGCGTTTGAAAACATAGACTAGATGTCGTTTTTATAGGGATGCAAATAATGAATAGATGTTGCTTCATTGCTAATGTTTGAAAAGTTAATTTTGGTCTAATTCTTACTTGCTCAATCTGATTGCTTTGCTTGTTTGCAGAGCCTTCGTGTTATAATGAACGACGGGCTTTCAACTTTGCCAGCAGAATTCCTACCAGTGTAAATGCTGAACTTATATCTTGGACAATCAACATTTATGTCTAGTTCATTTTTGTTGGATGTCGTTGTGCAATGGCAATTGTTAAATAATTGATGAAATCTGGAGATTGAGAGGAGTAAGCTGTGCAGCTAAGCTGCTGTTGATTTGGGTAAGAATTTCCCATACAGGAATAGAACCAATGGGTGCCTGGCAGTGGCTGCCACCCCTGGTGATGTCTCAATTTTTATTGTGAAACTGAAGCCAAGAGCAAGTTGGTGCAAGTTATTTTCATATAAAAAGTTGCAGTAAATATCCTGAATCACTTTGCTGTTAAGCTCTAAATTTTTGCATTTAAGAAAACATGTATCTATCGAAATATTTAACTTGGGTAACAGATGGTAGTTTGGAAACATTTAATGCTCGTTTCTGATCAGCGCACGTAAAAGACTTATGCAAAAGTGTCAACTCTGTTATGCTTGAATATGTTCTGCTTTCATCTGATTTGGCAGATGTATCGATGTTACTGGAGCATATAGTGCTCAGAAGACAGAGCTGAACATAAGCCTAACAGCAATAAGCCTCTTGTGGACTGCTGCTGATTTCATAGCAAGAGGGCTTAGCCAAGAGCCCTCTGAGGAAAAGGAGAGGGAAGCAGGTCCAATTTTTAATTTTAAAGTTTTCTTTCCATCCTTTTGCTTTTTCATATAGTCTAAAAGCTCTGTTCTTGTTTTCCTTGACCTTAGGACGAGGAGATGTGCAATATATTCCTATGTCAGTGGATGGTGAAGAGAGTTTAGATGAGACTCGTGTTGCATCAGGCAGAGAGAATGATGAGGCTTCTTTGAAAAGTACAGAGGGTCGTGACAAGTTGCTATTCTCGGTTTTCTTGTTACTTCAGAAGCTTGGAGCTGACGAGAGACCAGAGGTATGGTGATGGACTGAATGATGGCATATTGTTCTCAAGACTTGCCCTTTTCTTTGATTGGCTTCTTCATGTCCTATCTTCTGTTTCTTTCTGTCATTTTGGATGTCACTTTAGTTGTGCAGTCTCTTATTAGATCTTATTCTAATTGAACAAGCTATTGTGCTTAGCTGACAAAGCTTTGTTGGTTTTGGAAATCAGTTGTGATTATTACCACCTTGTTTATGGTGGTTTTGAGGAAAATGGAGGATGTGCAATTGACTAGTGGAATCAAAGAAAATCTTGCAAGCACAATAGATGAGCATTATCATAACTCCAGTCGGCTATTTGAATCTTTTTATGCCATTGTGCTTGATTTTTTATCAGTTTTCCGAAAATTGAAATGCTCCATATTATTCCTGTGGTCTCCTCCCATATCTTTTTAATTCTTTCTCTTCCCCTTTTAACCTTAGTCTCCGTCATATTTTAGCATCTCCACTGGACCAATGGAAAGCCTTCATTCCATATCCTTTTAGTTCTTTCCCTGCGCCTTGTAGCCTTTGTCTCCATCAACTAATCACATTTCTTCACTGGACCATCCAAAAGCCTTCATTCTCCATGACAAACCATCTCAAGAAGCTTCTCTCAACTCATCCTTGATTGATGCCACATGAGTAAAGTTCTTTCTCTCCTGCCCTTCCCTTCTTTGGGAATCTACCTAAAATTATACAGTTTCAATATAATCGTCTAAATGTTGACTTACATTTGAGCAAAATAATCCCTATACATTTTCAATGTTATCCTGGATATTGGAGCTGGTATGCAGTTTGTCTTTTTCCTTTATTTTATGTTGGGAAGCTCAGTGTTCATACATTTTTCATATGAATGTGCCTTTAGTATTGGGGAGGTTTCCATTCAATAGTACTAGGATTATTAGATAGTGTTTTACTGGATTATTGAGCTATTTTCGAATGTGATAGTGAGATATGATGAAGTGAGTTATTCTGCGCTTGATTTGAAATACATTCACATTATTTTATCAGCAATAAACAATTACATTGGACCAGTTCAGCAACCATGAAATATATATGCATATTCAAAATGCATTTCGCATATGATATTGTAAATAAATTAATTTTTACTTGTAGAATTTTTCCTCAGTAGAAATGGCATTCTGCAACTGAAGGAGTCTTCAACTGCGTTTCTCTTTTTCAATCATTCTTCTTGGAAACTTCTGTTGACATCCACATTAGTATAAATAGATGCTACGGTTCCTTCTTACCTTGAGTGTTGTGGATTGTTTTCTGCATACAGTCTGCTTTTCATCCACTTAATTTATGGTAGAAATTCATTTTTTCATCTTGTAAAACTTTTCAAAAGCATCTGTTGCTTCATTTTTTTACAGAAACACTATTATTTATAAATGTAAACCTAGGGCAGCTCAAGTTTAGTATGTAGATTGAGAGTTAAGTCAGGAGTCTTGAAGTTTATGCTTCTGTGATGCAAGTCAACTGAAGTGACCAAAAGTTAAGGCTTGAGAGCTGTGAACAGTGGTATACTGTAAGTTGAGTCAGTTCTACTGATATAAGTAGACAAGTGCTGTTGTCCTTACAAGGATTTATCTTGTGATATAAAGACTAAAGCTGGCCATGATAATGCAACCAAAGCTAGAGTTTTGTTCCAATATTTGGTTCTCAGAGGCTTATTTGGATTATAGTCCTGCTGAAGAAGCTTCTAGATGTAGCCCGCCCTTCTCAGTGAGCTCGTGTGCATGTTTCTTTCTTTCCATATTTTTCCTCGTTGAGAATGTTTTATATCCACCATGTATAATGTATCAAGGAAATCGGTTGTTCCTTGCACTCACATAGGTAACAATCCTGTGTTTTAGGTGAGAAATTCAGCTGTCAGGACACTTTTCCAAACTCTCAGCAGTCACGGACAAAAACTCTCCAAAAGCATGTGGGAGGATTGTCTTTGGAACTATGTCTTTCCTATGTTGGACCGAGCATCCCATATGGTAGTGTCACATGATTTAAAGGTTGTATTTAAAACATCACTATAGTCTCTGCTAGTGAAATGTTAATTTTGTGTAGGCGGCAACCTCGTCAAAAGATGAATGGCGGGGAAAAGAACTTGGGACAAGGGGAGGAAAGGCAGTTCACATGCTCATTCATCATAGGTACCCTTTGACATTTTCATTGTCAATGAAGTTTACAGCATAGGTCATCTAGAAAAATCTGTACAGACTAGATTTTGGTCTATGTATATGCAGTCGTAACACGGCCCAGAAGCAGTGGGATGAGACACTTGTGCTGGTCCTCAATGGGATATCCCGTATATTACGATCTTTCTTCCCCTTTCTCAGAAGCTTAAGCAACTTCTGGTCTGGTAAGATTATAGTTAACCAAATTGTAGTTTCTTTAGTCATGATTTTCAATGGTAGTTGTTACTTGGAAGTATTGTTTCCCAAGTGTTCATCAATTTGAGTTATTTTAAGGGGATTTAAATTTGCAGGATGGGAGTCTTTGCTCATTATAGTCAAAGATAGCATTTTAAATGGAAGCAAAGAGGTTGCTCTTGCAGCAGTTAGCTGCCTGCAGACGACCATTGTATCTCATTCTCTCAAGGTGATCACCAATTCACTGATCTTGGTTGGCCAAAAAAAATATCACTGTTTCTGGAATAATTGAAGTAGAATTAATCCTCAGTTGGCTTTCATTATTTTAGTTTCTCTGTTTCATTGAAATGCCAAGAGATGCAATGTCCTCATATTTAATTTTTGTGCAACAGGGGAACTTGCCAATGCCTTACCTCACCTCGGTACTTGAGGTCTATGAGTTTGTTTTCCAAAGGTCACCCAGCTATGGCGTTAATTCCACTAGCAAGGCAAAGCAGGAGATTTTACATGGTCTTGGTAATGTAATCCGCTATATAATAGAATCCCATCTTTGCACGAATCATGGCAGTTATTACAATAATCTTCTTCCGGGGTTGATTTCAGAATATCTTTATGAGTTACTTACAGTCCTATCAAAGTCACAATCTCAACTTTCGTTGACATCTCCATGTCTGTTTGATCTTTTTGCAGGGGAACTATATGTTCAGGCAGAGAGTATGTTTGACAGTCAAATGTACACACAGTTACTAGCAATTATTCATCTTGCAATTAAACAATCCATGATGGGAAGTGAAAATGTTGAAACTGACACAGTACGTTTGATATGCCTCTTTCATTTCTCCTTGTATCTCAGTTTAATTGACTGACAACTCTTGAAGTTGCTTTCTAGGGCCTTTTCCTTTCGTATATGCATCCTTTCGTATATGCATGTCTTTTTCGGTCTTTTAAGGTGTGCATGGTGAAAATTAAAAATGAGGGATCATCATGTAGTTTTTGTGAAGCAAATGAGATAATGAATTGGGACTGAGTTTTTGTGGTTTAAAAGAATGAAATCTGGAAAAGGTAATTCAAGAGGTTTTGGTTTCTTTACTAACTGAGAAGTCCCTTTTTGTGACAGCTTCTAGATCCCTGTCTTGTAAATAAGCACTATTTGTTCCTTTTGACTTTCTGATTACGTTGACTTCCACCTACTCTGTGTCTAATTATTTATTTTCTCTCTTCTTGAAAATTGAAAATTAAAGTCGTATTTCTATTTTTTAAAAGAAGAATGGGTGAAATGATGGTCTTATCGTACCCCTTTGATAGGCACCATATTTGTATAGGGAGGTGGATGAAACCCGTGATTTCATCCTCTTTTATAAGATGTTGTCTGTTGTAGTAAAGACTAGAAAATAGTTTAACTTATGTTCCACATGCTCCTGCCTTTTACAATCTCATTTTATGTCGTCCTTCCACTTCAACGGATGGTTTTTGTCTCGGTGATTACCCTCCACTGACCAAAACAGAGCAATTTTTGTACATCTTCTTTCTGCTTATTTGTTTGTGGATTATTTCTTGATGCAAATTCATCGTGGCTTTCAATTTTTCCTGGATTTGATTATCATCCTACCATTTTCTTTGACAGCTCTGTATTCTATCATCATTTTTCCAGGGAAATATCTCACCTATTCAACGTACTGTGCTGGAAATTCTGCCCCTTTTACGGCCAACTGAGCAATTTTCTTCATTGTGGCTGATCTTGCTCCGAGAGATCTTGCATTATCTCCCACGTCCTGATGAATCACTGCGAAGTGAGGAAGAAGAAGTTAAGAGAACTAATGCTCCTGATGGAAATCAAGGTAAATTGAGAGTTATATCGAATAGATTTGTTTGAATGTTGGAGTTGATATAAAATTTTTTTGGTGTTTATGTCTCATTTTGTAGATGTTCACGCGGAGACCAGAGATGAAACACCCAATGGCATTGCTTCCCCTTCATTAAGCAAAGCAGAACTGGATAGTCATTCAAGCAAGACTAAAACGATGTGTATCTCAAGTAACATGTTCCCAGAAAAAGTCATCCCTTTGTTGGTAGATATCTCTTTACAAGCTCCGACAGTTGAGAAGCATATCATACTACCAGAAATTGTTGAGAGTCTTGGAAGGTATAAACCTTTCTCTCTGTATTTCTCTGCATATCTTTTTCATGAGAAACCTGTTTGTGGTACTTGTTAAATGCTTTGCACTTGTTTGCGTTGATAATTAATTTGACACTTGCATCTGAGGAGGAAGGTGGGAGTTTTAAGTTTGACCAAAACTACATGGTAGGATACTCTATGCATGAACGACTAGAAACTTGAAAAATATGATATTGTATCATGTGGACCAGAGTGTCTTTTCCAGAATTTACAGATTCTGCAGGTTCGATAGTTGCACAGGCTCTTTGATGGAGCAACAAACTTGGTTCCTTCTGTCATTGAACATGCAATGTGTAAAGTGTCTTTCACTTCATACTGGTTGGTAGCAGGCATGACCAAATTAAGCCAGCATAAAAATCTGTTTTCCTATTCTTTCAGGATTCATCTGTTGTCTGTTGCTAACAAAAGCATTTGTTCTTTGCTTCTGTAGTGGACATGTCAGCAATAATTAGCGTGCCAAATAATTACTTGAGATTTAGAGCAAACATAAATAATGCAGAGCAATGTATTATTGAGATTGAGATCAGGTTAAGGAATAGAAGACCTCATGAATTTTATGTGACTCTGCTGTTACTGTGCTTGTGTATCGTTTTTGGCATCGGCAAGTCGAGTCCTGGACCTGCAACATATATTGGGCATGATTGCTTACACTTACGCAAAAGCACAATGGAAATTCTATACTTTCCCGCTGAAATTTAAATTTCAAAAAATTATTAAAAAAATTGTATATGAATCTACGCGTTGAAAGTGATTGTTCTAAAAGATACAGGAGTTCTGGATTTGAAAAAAGTCGAAAATGTGTGAATTGCAAGATTAAAATTAAGCAAAAAGGAAAAAGAAAATGACAATCCAGACAGATCCTTTGTATCTGCACATAGGTCTACAATTGAGGAACTGTTTATAATGCTTCTGCGCAAATGCTCTCTCCATACATAGCGTCTGCTGCTATAGTGAGACCTGGGAATGACTTTGTCCTAGAATCTCAGTCCACCTCAAAGATTCTTCTGTAATTACATCTTTTCCAATCATGAAGCATTTGGAGCTTGATGCTTGTGTTTCAGCATCAGTCTGCCACGATGGCTAACATGGTAGAAACATATTATTTCAGGGGCTAAATTTGCCCGTGGTCATTGTTCTTTGAGGTACACTTCACTTTGGTCACTGTACTTGAGTTTAATTATAATTGATTCCTCTTGCAATTTTGAGGTTCTATAATCGAAAGTTCATGTCCAGCATGTGCTTGCTTGTGTCTTTCTTCTTTAATCATTTTGACTGGCATATGGGGTTGATATTATGCAAAAGAGATGCCATATTAACAGTGCACGAGTGAAAAAATCTGGAGGGGGGGGGGTGAGAGCTTAAGTTAGGGTTGCATAATTGTTTCCTAACCATCACCGATGCTTTTCATGTTCTCTGCCTTACTTCCCCAGGGAAGGTGCTACCCTATCTCTCTTCTTCCCCTTTTCTATTTTTGTTTGTGGAGTTCTTTATTCACTTTATTCAATATAGGGCGATGAAGCACCAATTAGATGCCACATCAGGACTGTACTGAATTGAAAAAAATGTCATGCATGTGTCTGGAACCTAGAAAGCAAGTTTATGTATAATCAGATGAAGATGCCATCTCCTTCACTAAAACATGTTGTCCATCAAGCAGTTGCCAAAAAAAAAGCCAAGTGTCTCAATCGAAATTTCGAAGGCCGGTGCATTGAGTGACAAAATTATAGTAATCCATTGGAAAGTTGTCTTCAAGTGCAATTCGCACTTGTTGAATTTGTGCTGAACTTAGCTGCAAATTTTGCATTTCTCTTTGTGAGATGAGACATGTTGCTCATATGTGGAGATTTCTTATTATGAAAGTGAAATTCGCTTTACCCTATGGAGATTTCTCTTGGAAGCACTACGTTGTTGGAACTCCAGACATGCTTGTAGCATGATGAAATTTCGTTTTAACTCTACAACCAAAAATATGATCTTCTTTACATGTTGTGAGCCTTGGTGAAGTAGCACAAGGTTACTCCATTATGGCTGAGATCATGGGTCAAATTGCAAAAGCAGCCTCTGTGGAAAACTAGCGGTTAGGTTGCCCAAGTCAACCCCTTGCCAGACCCTTGTAGTATGGGGAGGCTTGTGTTTTGGGACGCCCTCTTTTACACAAGTTGTGAGCCTGCTCATGCAGAGATATTAGAGGCACTATCTTGCTGGGATTCTAGAACATGAATGTAGCATGATTGGCATCAAAGAGGCATGTAGTTTGCCATCTATGGAATGTCCTTTTTTCTTCAATTTTATAAATAGCTCAAAGCGTTCAGTTATTTTTTATGCAAATTGACACGATTTGACATGTGCATAGAAGCAGATATTGATAAACTCCAAAATAATGCCAATTGAAACAAATTCAGAATAAATCAATTTTTGTTCATTGATAAATGGTGATAATGTCTCGTGATGACAAGAGTCCATATTTGACATGTGGAGATGAGTTAGATCTACCGGATCTTGCAAACTGCTGATATGTTCTTTATCTAATGATTATATTGGGCGAACTGGCAGGTGCATGACATCGAGAAGAGACACTCCAGATGCTGGTCTCTGGAGAACAGCAGTTGAAGGTTTCAACCGCATTGTTCTCGATGATGCCAGTAGGCTAAAGATGAACAGTGGCCCTGATGCAAGTATTAGTAGACAAGCAAGGGTCCGTTTTTGGAAAGAAGTTGCAGATGTATATGAGGTATTCCTTGTAGGTTGCTGTGGACGAGCTCTTCCAACAGATAATCTCCCTGCAGCAGCAGTTAAGGCTGATGAGTCCCTTGAGATGACCATCCTGAACATTCTGGGTGATAATATCCTCAAATCGCCAATTGATGCGTCAGCCGATGTAATTCTCTCACCCAGATATGTAATAAAAATTTCAATTAAAGGGCTGGTCAATTGAATAGAGAAGCCATGCCTAAAATTATACATACATACAATATGCATTTACTTTTTCTTTTGTAAAAGATTGAACTTGGAATGTAGTTGTCATAATCCTAACGATAATGATGATAACAAGAGTTGAAGCTTCAATCCTGGTGATAAAGTCGCTTCTACCATGATCTGCAGCTTAATATAAACTTCGAGATCTGTTCCTGCTAATTATTTCTATTGAGGGAAACTAGCATGGTCCATATCATTATTTTGAAATTCATGTTTGCCTTCCATTAAATTCTTATAGATGAACAACTATTTAGGTACTGGAATGTTTACCTTTTCTCTTTCTATTTGGGTTAAATTATTATTATTATTTTTTGTTAAATTATTATTATTATTATTATTATTATTTTTTGTTGGGTATTTGTGGTTGTGAGAGATATCGGTCATGCCTTGTGGAGCTCCATTCTGTTGGTAATATTTTCTTTTATAATTTATGCAGATATTGCAACGACTAGTATCCACCTTGGATCGATGTGCATCACGTACATGCACTTTGCCTATTGATACAGTGGAGCTGATGCCTATTCATTCTAGCAGATTTTCCTTGACTTGTTTGGAAAAGTTATTTTCCTTGACCAGGTAAGATAGTGTTTTCTGTTGATAGTTTCTTCCTTGCAGCATGTGATCAGTCTGTCATTTATGAAGAGGCACCTTCAGTGTCTTCATACCGGTGTTATTGAGTTGTCTCTAAGTTTCTCTTGATGAGGTAGTTTGCTGATATATTCATGCAAAATGTCTCTCCACTTCAAACTCAGCTGTAACTCATGAAATCACCATGTGCTGGTAAAATTGTGCACAGTAATTGGGGCCCTTCCCTTCAAGGTTTCCATTCGAGAGTGCTATCTGATGTGACTATGGCTCCCCCTTTTAGAGGACTTCAATTTTGTGTAGCTTTGGCAAGAATATGTCCATCTAAAGTGGCCGGTTCAGTGGATATGGCAAGCTGCTCATGAACTAACACTTTTTTGTTTTTTTGTCAGTTATGACAGTGAAGCTTGCAATTGGAACTCAATAACATCCAACATCAGTAAAATATCAGTCATGGTCTTGATGGCTAGATGCGAGTATATTTTGAATAGGTTTCTCATTGATGAAAATGACTTGGGTGCGTGACTCGTAATACTCATGAATGCTTACTTGTAAATATGTGGAATTTCACTTTTATTTGGCTATCTGATAACTTGGCTTTGTTCATGCAGGTGAACGTCCACTGCCCAAAGCTAGGTTGGAAGAGATGATTTATGTCCTTCAACAATTGGCACGGCTTGTAATCCACAAAGAGACAGTATGCGAGCTTCCTTTACATCCTCACTTGAGAAGAGGCCTCAGGCCAGATGATGAATATAACCGACGCGCACATCTTCTTGTTCTTTTCCCATCTTTTTGTGAACTTGTCGCATCAAGGTGAGAGACTCCTACAAAGCATCTTATATGTGTAAAAGTAGCTGGAAATTGTGGTTGTGACTGCTCTTGTATGCATCAAAGAGCCTCTTGTCCTCATCATTTAAATGTCCCATGTGAAGTGCACGGATATAGTTTTGAATATGCGCATGCATCACTTAGTCTAATAGCATTGGAATTTATTAGTGATGTAAACTTCATTGAATATTCTTGATAATCTTAGGTGGATATTTATGCTTGCTTCTAATATGTGCAAATGAATGTGCAGAGAATATCGAAAGATGAACATTGTATACAATTCTGTAGTTCCCATTTTTTTCACCTGAATACTCCCCTAACGTGTATTTCACTCTTGCTTAGTGATAGCAGCAAACATCTAGCTGCAACCACATATTAAGATACACCTGATCGTTCACTGCGCAAACTACATGATATGTTGGTCAGCATGCCGACAGCAATAAGTTCTGAATTCCGAAACATTGACTCATGCACCATTCCACATGCAGGGAGTCTAGAGTGAGGGAGCTAGTGCAGGTGCTCCTAAGGCTCATTGCCGAAGAACTTGCTCTCGGAAAGTTTCAAGCCCTGACCGGACTATCTCTTCAATGACGTTGCTGAGCGCATCTCGATTCTGTGGTGGAGCTTTCTTTAGGTCAGGATTTACTCCCCGTTTTTGCCATGTGTGCGCGATCTCTATGTTGTATTGTAGTAACATATAGGAATATGTATATTTTCATGCTCCCGATTCAATGAGCATGGTTTTGTATTGGTTGCTCTATTGTTTGTAATGTCATATTGATTTTTGATTGATGCCCCAAATTAAATGAGCATAGGTTTTTATTGGTTATAATCTATTGTTTGCAATGAATGCTCCATTTTATATTTTCCGCTACTCAAGATATTGTAATCTTAGCCTCATTTATTTTGCGAAAAATAAATGATCTAGAAAAATATTTTCTATATATATATAATTTTTTTGGTAAAGTAAGATTTGTATTGATTTTTAACCAAAAAGAGCATTACAGCAGGGCAAACTCGGCACCAACAAAACTTGCACTCATGGTGACAAACATGTCATCAAGAGTGGAAGGATGTCGAGTTTTAAAGGAAAAAAAAGGGGAAACCAATAGCGGCAACCCTCAAAGCAGAATTTATAGTGAAAATTCGGACCCCTTAGAAGAGAAAATAGAGGGATCAAGTCCCCAACTTCGTTGAATCCTCCTATTCCTTGGCAAGTCCACAACATGATTTTCTATAATATTGGTCTCTTATTTTGCTCACAAAATTAAATGAATGAAAAATAATGAAAAATATCTTTATTGTCAACGAAAATGGTTTGATAATGAAAATCTTTTTAATTGTCTAATTATATCGCATGATATAAGCAATATATTTAGGGAGATATTTTTCAAATCATTCATTAAACAAATGAAGCTTAATTAGTTTACCAGTTCTAGTTTGTCGAATGTGAACACCGTGGAGTGGAAAGCACTAGCACTCAACTTTTTCTTCAATTTATGTCATTTTGGACAAGTTTTGCGATGGGGATAAACGGTGATAAGTTTTGAAAGAGAGGGAGAGATATTTCATACAAAGTTCAATATTTTTCAGTCTTCTGTTTTTTGGTTATCAAACTAGTGATTTAACCTCGATGTTTAATTTTCGACTACGGGTTAATAAGATCGCGGCCGCTGAGCCTCCATATACAAGATGATTCATCTCTTTGCAGCTGTTCGGACTTCGGAGTGAACCGGATATCCCAAACATGGCCGACATATCATGGCACTGGGGACGCGACCGCGGGTCCGTGATATGCAAACTTTCCATCCCTAGCATTCTGACTCGAATCTGGCATTTCAAATTTGTTGAATTGAATCGCTTTATTATAGAAAAAAAAAAAACTTATGGATCTCCTCTCCGGTCACTTTTGCTAATTTCTAAATGAGTAGTCAAACCTCCGATGGAATTGTATGATTCAATTTGAGATAGAGAAATTATTGAATCAGTATTAAGTCTATTGTATAAATACCCATTCAATCTTTAACTTTTTAATATTGTCATTTCTTTGTTGGATAATTTTGTCAATGTAGTCTTAATTCTTTATGTGAAATTCTAATCTAGTCATTCAAATTAATTTTTTCTTCGAAAATCGCTGATGTGTTACTATATCACATAGGATGGTTGGTAATCATTAAATTGACATGTTAATGATTTCCGGTGAAAATTGATTGGAATAATGATATTGAAATTTTGTATAAAGGTTTAAGATTAAATTAGCAAAACTGAAAAATTTAGGATTTGATTGGTATAAGTACGATGAATTTGAAATTGATTAGTCAAAGTCATTCTCTCAACCACTCGCGTGTATCATAACATTCAAAAAGCCCACATTAGTTAGTTGATTAAAATAATTATAATATTGCTTGGTTTTTGAGGAATCCGAGTCATTGGAAGGTCGAACCACTCTAACACTACTAGTGACAGAGTTATCTTTTAGTTGCATGAATTTGATTGTACCTTTTGAAATGTCTATGAGGTTCATGTACTGACCGATAAATTTCATTATGGTCTGAAGCACATTCTAAAACTTGGGGGAAGCACTTCCACATTGGATAAGCACAAACTAATCCAGCTGAACAAGGATTTATACTTGCCCATATTAGGTGCAACTTGGATAACCATTGAGAGTGTTCAAACAACAAAACAAGGATAAGAAAAAGCAACAACGAAACCTTGACTTAACACTAATATAACATGAAGGAGTGTGACCCAAGCGCGCTATGCGTTCTATCATTTTGTGCACCGATCACTTGTTTTGATTGAGCCTTGCTGCCATCACCACTGAGGCCGCCACCGAGCCTCGTTCCTCATCTCGGCACCGCCCACTCCCTCCATGTCTCGATGTGACGTGCGCCGGTTTATCCGATGGCAATTTAGAAGTTGAATCTTGCAAGGAAATTGTGGTCACACATTGTGTGTACTATTAACATGGCGTGCAACATACGCAAACAGAATCAGTAAGTACTAAGACCATGCTAGATGAATACCTGAGAACATCATCAGAACTCTTCCCTCCAGTACCGAGCATGAACTCGCGCATGGGAAGCTCCTGAACTGCTGCACCACTTCATGCTAAAGAAGGAAACGTAACTCAGACAACGAAAATGCCAGAGGATTGAGGTTGCCCTGTCGGCCCAAGCTGAACCCGAACCGATAACGGACTAAGTAGATGGAGAGCGAATTTATACATACGTGTGCGAGCCCGCGAGAGAGAGAGAGTTAGATCCATTGGCTAAAATAGGAATGACGAAGATGGTGATGCGTGTGGAGGTAAAAAGGCGAAGAATGCAAAAGAAACAACGAGGGTTTCTTCTCCAATGGCGTTTGTGGTGATCGCATCATCCATGTTGGAATATAATAAGTGAAAACGAAAGGATTTTGCAATTTACGTCAACGCACAAACTCTAAGAAATAAACGAGAAATAATAAGGACACCAAAAATTTATGTGATTCAGTCTGAGTATCGGTACCTATATCTACGGGGAGAGCCAGTAGTAAATAATCCATTATAATCGGAGAATTATGGTTTACAATTGCTCACACAATCGAATGTTTCACATACTTAGATTTAAGTCCAAACCCAATTCACTGTCATAAAATCACTCAAAACAAAATGCTTTACGTACACCGAAAGCAAGAACTCCAACGTCTATTATTTTCTCACTTACGTGTTGCTTCGTGTTCTCTTTTTCTTGATCGCGGGGGAGGAGCTGCTATTTTTCTCTCGTAGGGTTTCAACAACAAACCTCCTAGACACGTTCTGCTTTATATTTATATGTGTCCAAGGTCAAAGACCTGAACCCACCAACTTTGATTCTTCGTTTGCCTTGTTCCTCAACACGTACAGAAGATAGAAAAACCCTCACTTTTTATTTTTATTTTTTTATCTTCATTTATTTCCTCTTTTGTCTTGTAGTGATAAAACATATATTCATTTCTTCTTTTGCACACCTGTCCTGAATGAATTGCTTCTTCATTCAATTGCTAAATCGTCTTTCTCAACGGATTCGGTTTAACAATCCTTATCTGGATTCAAATTGAGACATTAATTTAACAATCCATGGGACCCGCTTTTAATTGATCCGCAAACTGTACCCCACTCGGCCCTTTTCCCTGCTTTTAATTTATAGTCTCTGTCCCATTTTTCTTACCTCGTGATCAATAATGTAGCCATCCCCTTGCTTTTTAGCGTGGTGATCCATATTTCATCAT
Source organism: Eucalyptus curtisii (assembly GCA_017140595.1). Lineage (NCBI taxonomy): Eukaryota > Viridiplantae > Streptophyta > Magnoliopsida > Myrtales > Myrtaceae > Eucalyptus > Eucalyptus curtisii. Next base: position 14,901,938 of record CM029504.1, read on the forward strand.
GTTTGGGCCCACGTTGACGTGGGATCAGTCTCGATATGACAACGGCACGTCTATCAAAGTATCTCGTGGGGCCGGTGAAGTTCGCTGGTCAAGCGTCTCCATTTCATTAGGTATAATTACGTAAAGGGTTAATACCATAAAAAACCCCAAATCGATATATTTGTGATAAATTTATCGCAAATTATTTTTTTAACCATCAAAAACCTCAAACTGATATACATTTGACAAATTTACCCCAAACTGGTACATTTGTGACAAATTTACCCTCTGTTAGTTTTATTAAATTTTATTGACAAATTATTAAGTTAAATGACACGCGAGTTGATTGATATATCAATTTGAAATTTTACGCTCCGTTTGTCATAGTTTATAATTTTTGTGGTTTTTTTTTTTGTATTAATCCAATTTAACAGAGGGTATATTTGTCACAAATTTACTAGTTTGGAGTTTTTTGCGATTGAATAAAGTAGTTTGGGGTAAATTTGTCATAAATGTTCCAGTTTAGGGTTTTTTTATGGTTAGTCGGGGTAAATTTGTCACAGGTGTACCAATTTGAGGTTTTTCATGGTAAATAAAATAGTTTGGGGTAAATTTGTCACAAGTGTACCGGTTTGGGGTTTTTTAGGGTATTAACCCTTATATAAAAAGAATGTGATAAATCTATTTTACGGATCCTATTTTTGTCTTAAATTTTTCGATATAATAAATTTAGTCTTGAACTTTTTTACAATTTATCAATGTAATCTTTTCCGGATAATTTTTGGCTAGCAATTGCTAACGTAAACTTCAACCATCTTACGTGACATTATCGGCACTAACGTTGACATTTTTGCAATTTTTCTTTAATTTTTACAATTTTTTTTCTTTTTTTCCTATATTCCTTTACTGGTATACAGCCTTGGTGATAACCGATGGAGGTCATCGGCCACAAGGGAGGCTTGAAGCATCATTGTCAGCTTTGGGCGAGGGTCTATAAGCCCCTGCTATGGCTGGTGAGAGCGTTGTGGCCCCTCTGCAAATCTAAGCTAGGTGAGGGCTAGCAAGGGTGTCATGACCTTTGCCTATGGCTGGTGACCTTTGTTGCCGAGGTCATGGACCGGCGGAAGGAAATAGGAAAAAAAGAAAATAAAGAAAATAAAAATTCAAAAAAGAAAAAATTCAATTTTTCTTTAAAAAATGCAAACATGTCTATTATAGTGCCCATTGTATCATGTAGGACGGTCGACATCCATATTAGTAATTTTTTTACCAAAAACAGCCGGAAAAATTACATTGATAAATTGTCAAAATATTTAAGATTAAATTGATCAAATTGAAAAATTAATAACTAAATTGACATTTGTATGATAATGACTTCTTCTTCTTCTTCTTTTAATTATCCCCATTTCATTGAAATTGTATTTGACTGACTTAACTACAGTTAGATATATATTAAGTTAATTCTTCGTATTCTCTTTGATTCTCTATATTTTTTAAGATTGTGCATATATATGTGTGTGTGTATTTTTTCTTCTAATTGTGCATTTAAACCCCTTTCCCTTTCCCCGCTTTTCGTTTATAGTCTCTTCCGCTTTTCTTTCCTCGTAATCAATTATAGAACATCCTCTCCCTTTCTTGGGTGGTGACATTTTTCATCACGTTTGCGCCCACGTTGTTGTGCCAAATGTTGAGTGGGGTCAAGCTCGATCTGATGATAACACGTGTCTTTTCTACATCAATGGGGGCCCATTGAAGTGCGCCGGTGAAGCCTGTACGTTCCATCAAGAAATACACACGACAGACTAGGCAAACTATAGATACACGAGAGAAGTTGTTTAATGTATCTCACATTATTTATCATGAGTTTATGCGCTATTTATATTTACATGGATTTCCCTTTATTTATATAATAAGCTTTCGGATCCAACCGGATATTCTATAGGTTCGGATTTGAGCTCTTTTTTAACAATTTTCCCAATTGAAGATATCGGATTTTCATTACATACTTTCAATAGGTTTTGCCCTAATTTATTTTATGTGTGCAACTCATTTTTGCACACTATTCTTAATCGGTTTTGCACATGAGAAATTGGTATTAAAGTATCTCATATTGCTTGTTTACAATGTTTAACACTCTTCATATATATTTGGTCTCATTTGACCTATATAATATAAACTTTTGATTTAATGTGAATCGATCGAATATGTTGACGGGTTCAAACTTGAGCTCCGTTTCAGCTATATGGTGATCTCCTTCTTCATTTACAATTAGATGGAAATTACACAATTCTTTCTTCTAGCATCTTTCTTACCTAACAAAATGATGACTTGGTCTTATACTATTTCGTAGATCGAGAATGCATCAATCTTCCATGCATGTCTTTTTTTTCTGTTTTGATAATACAAGGGCATAGGCGCATAGACCCAACTATCCAATGCTTGTGATGCTTTCATTAAATCACTCTACGCTTGGCTATAGTCATATGATCGATCCCCCCATCTCTCGACGGCGACGTGGTAAATACAAGTGATTAGTTTTTTTTTTTCTTTATAACCAAATTACTGGTTTCTTGATTAATTTGGTCCAAAAATATAACCTGATGTTAGAGTGAGCAATGTGAAGTTGCTAAAGCTTTTCGTAGTTTCTAAATCTGTAGAGGAACGTGATGACACAGGCCACAACACCCGGTTTTTTTTAACCTTTAGTAACAAATGAGTGTATCCATGAGCAAAGGTCGGCCTCGCCCAAGTTAGATCTAGCAAGGCCACCTTGACCTAAGTGAAGACCAGACTCATTAGATATAGCGAGGAGAGCTCTTGCCAAGGCTCGCCCTCACCCAGGTTAATTGAAAGATTTAAAATGAATTGAAAAAAGTACAATAGGTTTGTGACTTTTGGATCAATTTTCTAGCTCAATGAGTGGCTCAAAACAGAAATAACGATTTAACATAAAGAAGGAAGTTCATTTGATTTAACTTGGCCTCTAGATTAATATACTACCTATCTTGTTTTATCTTTGGGCCAAATGCAGTGACAATCTTGCTAGTTAGATTGCAAGGTAAATGGGAAAATTTATAGTGATTATACCCCTAGAATCTCAGCCAATCACCTCTAGGAGTCCTAGCATTAAGAGTTGTGGCCGACTGAGCGGCGGCAGCGACTCCACCGACGATTATGGTGGTGCAGCCCGTGGTTTTGACTTCTGCCGCTTGGATTGCGACGGCATGGCAATGTGGATTCCGTTCTACATTTTTTAATTTTATTATACATATTTGCATGAAATTTTAATGCAATCTTTCCAACCTATTTTCATTGGAAATTGTTAATACAGTGGTCCACGTCGTGATGTGTCCTTACCATCGCGCAATTTCATTGAAGAAGATTTTGTTCAACGGGAAATTACTTAAAAAAAAGGCTTTTGCATTTTCATATGAGGATAATAAAGGTCAACTTGATTCTATTTTAACTTTAGACCCCAATGCTGCTCCGATGATGTGGCAAAGAAAAAAATAAGTATTTATCTTCATATAGTACCATAATACAAAGCATGAATTTGAGATTTAGCTAGGAGGGATCTTAGAAAGGTCTTACGTTAGAAAATGTACTGCATACGTATTTTCTTAATCTATCTCTTATTGTGTGTTAGCCCCAAATGCACCTAATTTTTTATTATTTATCATTAACTTAATTTGGTGAAAACACACTTAAGAAAATCCTAATGAGGTCGGCTGTTTGTATTTATTGATCCAAACCTTGCTCGTCTAAAGAGGGCTTTCTCATCATTAAAGAAAGTTACGCACTTTTTTAGGGTACTATACATAGGTTTGTCAATTTATAAATAAAAGTGGTAGTTCATGCACGACGAAACCACAAAATTCTCTAAATCCCTGGTGTTTCCTATTCTAATGAGCCAGCCCTTATGTTGCCCATATTGCAAGTAGCTTTTCTGGTGATATCAAGACGAGGTCACGGAGTTAATATATTAAGTGATATAATGCATTGTGAATTTGTAATTATATTCAAACAGTCGGTCTTATCATTTAGAATATCAGACTGGTGGATATGTCTCGATATGTCAAAGTATTTTCTTTTCTTTCGTTTTTATTTTTTTATCTTTTGAAAGAACCCCATACCATGAAAATCGAGAAATGGGCGAAAAAGAGAGGAAGAAAACATGATGGTATAGGGTGAAACGCATTATTTAGAATTTATCAAAGGGCTGCTCTATCCAGGTTGAGGAAATTACTCATATGCTAGCTTAACTATACATGGAAATGAGCGATGCCATATTTGCAATCCAATGATCATAAGTCTCATTTCTTCTGATTAGGGATAAAAATAAAATAAAATACATGACCCTTTAACATATGAGAGGGCTCTTCGTAACGTATAAGATGTAAAAGTCTTCCTCCTCTAGGTAAATTATTTGACACGCGGACCCCTGGAGTGCCATAACTTGGCAGAAATAGACACTTAAGTGCCATAACTTACGAAAGGTGCACTTAAGTGCCAAAATTGGAGCAAAATGGATCACTTGAGTGCCAATCCGGCCAAAATGCTGACGTGTCAATTTTTCGGCGAAAGTGCGAAACAAAGATCGTTTTGTTGCGACATGGTAAAAAATTTAATATAAAAAATTAATTTAATTTAATTTAAAACTAAATTTATTTAAAACATTTAAAAAATAAAAAATTTATTTTAAAAATTTAAATATCCAAAAAAATTAAAAAAATTAAAAAAATTAAAAAAAATTTAAAAAAATTTAAAAAATTTAAAAAAATTTAAAAAATTTAAAAAATTTAAAAAATCTAATTTTTTTTTTAAAATTTCATTTTTTAAAAAAACTAAAATTGTAAAAAAAATTAAAAAAATTAAGAAAAATATTTAAAAAAAGGGAGGCAGCCTCTGTCGACCCTCCCCCCACCTTCCGGCGACGGCGGGAGGTGGCGGCGGCGAGGGCTCGCCTCGGTGCCGGCGCCTTCCGCCTCCTCCTCTTCCATTTTTTTTTAAAAGATAAATTATATTATTATTTTCTTTTAAATTTAATTTAATTTAATTTAATTTATATTATATTAAAATTCAAATTATGCCAAAACAACGTCGTTTTGGCCGATTTAAGGGCTCTATTCTGGCCAACACCTGAAACGACGTCGTTTTGGTGCTGATGTAGTAAAAAAGTTAATATAAAATTAATTAAATTAAATTTAAAACTAAATTTATTTAAAACATTTAAAAATTAAAATTTAAAAAAAAATATAAAAAACATTAAAAAAATTATAAAATCTACAAAAAATTATAAAAATAATTTTACAAAAAGGAGGCGGCTGAGGGCTGAAATTTTTTGTAAAGTTTTTAAATTTTTGTAAATTTTTAATTTTTTTCTAAATTTTTAAAATTTTTAAAATTTAAAAATTTATTTTTTAAATGTTTTAAATAAATTTATTTTTAAATTTAATTTAAATAATTTTTATATTATATTAAAATTCAAATTATGTCAAAACGACATTGTTTTGGACGATTTAAAAGTTCTATTTTGGCCAACACCCGAAACGACGTCGTTTCGAGTGAATTCGAGCGACTCGGCTCTCCCGAGACACATCGGCGAGAAATATTAATATTTTAATGCCACGTATGATTTCCGGCCAACTTCGGCGAATATGGCACTCAGGTGTCCCACTTTTCTTAAAATGTGGCACTTAAGTGTACCTTTCGTAAGTTATGGCACTTAAGTGTCCATTTCTACCAAGTTATGGCACTTGAAATGTTCTTTTGCCTAAATTATTCATATGCGCCATTCTCTCTTCATCATTATATAGAAATATGACCTTGAAACCTAGGGGAAAATAATTAATGTTGTTTCCTTTCTGGTGTAGAACCGCGACAAGGGTCAAGTTACCGTGCGCATGGCCAGGCGTGAAGATAGGCTCGTTCTGAACTTGAAAGTGAAAGGCGGTACAAGTTCATACTTGTCCCCAGGAAGATCTAGCATGAGAGAGAAATATTTAATGTGATAAAGAAAGACATGTCCTATATTTTAAAGGCCTAGAACTCGAGCAATTAATTAAACGAAAGGGAAGTTTCCGAGCAATGCCGAATTACATGACACCTCCCCAATATTTATAGAGGGAATGGACATCTGATCTCTCCTCCTCCTTCCCCGTCAATTTAGGCTGCCCATAGTCCGAATGCAATCACAACCATTTATTTCTCGATCTATAGATGGGCCCCACATTGGACCATGGTAACATTGACGCTTGTCTAGACAAAAATAAAGGAGAAAGTACTCACTAATTTATCACCACGTCTGACGTGGCATATATTTTACTGGAGGCCAATAAAAAAGGGACACGTGTCCTTGTGTGTTTTCTGACCAAAAAATGAAGAAGAAAACTTCTGATCTCTATTCAAACTCAACCCATCATCGATCCACTCTCTCGCTCCCTCAAAGTTTATATTTTTATCCCCAGTCCGACGCGTAAATTAAGGCTCCGACCACGTGTCGGTAACCCGAGCGAGACCCAGATGCGAAAACGCGCTCTATGATCCGGCCTCGTATAGCTTGTTGCTTGGCCTGATTATGGTGGCCATGGGTCTCACTCTCGAGCTCAAGGACTTGTTCTCTCTTTCCCCAATAAGGAAGCTTCATTCTAAACAAAAACAGAGAAACAGAGGATGCTTCATACTATGGACGCGGCGGTGCTCTGAGGATGGAAGGCCGCTGAGCAACAGCTCGTTCGAAAAGCAGTAGTGGTTGGCTTTGAAGCAGCGCCGGCGACTCCATCGGTGACCGAATGAAGGAGAAAAGGCGGTAGACGGTGGAGGAAGATGAGGGAGAAAACACAGAAGTTAAGTTTTGATTTTTTTATTTACTTGCCACATCAGGGACACATTTCGATTTTTAATTGATTTTCAGTACAAAATATATGCCATGTCAGCTTATGACGTGGTGATATTTAACCCCTAAATAAAGAGCCTGCAAGTGTAATGGCCATGATGAGACCCTAATGGGGGGGGGGGTAAACAGATTTACAACATAATTTTTGGCGGGGAAATTTTTGCCTGTTTTTAAAAGTTTGGGGAGTACCGTGAAAATTGGAAGAGATCCAGGGTCATCACGACATATCAGGTTAATCTCAAGGAGCTTTTTATGAATCGGCTCCGGATGGGCGATCGCGTCTTGGTCGGCTGCTTGCTAACCGCCATTGTCGGCATGCAGCGGCGAAGGAAGGAGGAGGAAGAAGGATGAAGGAAAAGAAAAAGAAAAAGAAAGAAAAAATAAAAAATAATATAAATTTCAATTTTTTAAAAATACAAATAATTAAAAATTCATTTTTAAAAAAAATTTAAAAAATAAAACTAATTTTTTGGTCAATTAAAAATATTAAAATTTAATTTTTTGATAATTTTTTCCAAACAATTAAATTAGCTAACGAATGGTGGAAAATATTTTCCACTCAAAGTTCAGCTTTCGATCGAATATCGGAAAATATAGTCATTTTTTAGAAAATATTTTTTGAAAAAGTGATATTTTAGTGAAACTAACTAATATTAAATTAATAAGAAGAAAAGCAAAAAGGAAAACGATACGTCCATATGCTTTTTTATTTCTCTCGTGTTGTCCGCCGCTTCGAACATGCAAAGATCAACATTAACATAATTTTTTTTTTTTAAAAAGAGAAAAAATAACTCATTCGTCGTAATACGTGTAATGTTACCATTCCGTCTTTTTGCTATGTCGCAGTACAGTAGTAATACATGTGTTATCGTGCAGGCATTTTTTCTTCTTCTTTTTTGGGTCAATATCTACCGCTAAATTTCAGACATTATAATTTCAGCATTTAATAAGGGACATGTGTGTTGAAAGCTAACATATCACGGGTGAAACGGGAGCAGAAGTTTTCACGCAAAGGGCATTACGGTAACTTCGCTGCTTCTACACAATCATATTGGGGACTGCTGGAGCATTCATGCAAGCAAAAATTGGAACGCCATTCATGCAGGTGAAGCTCGAAGCGCGAACTCGAGCTCTCAGAGATTACAGAAGGGAGCGATTCTAGAGAGAGAAAGTGTGGTGAGAATTGTTTTGAGAAGGAGTAGATGGACTACCGCAACCCCGATCTGAGCCGACCCAACGAGTCGCCCACGCGTCCTCAGTCTTCGTCATGTAATCTCTCCTCCGATCAGCGTCCCGCCGCCGGCCAGGGCACCGGCAACGCTCCGGCGAGCCACCGGGGTTCCGCGACGTCCAGGCTGGGGCTCGACGTGCACCCAGAGGCATATGACTGCTCCAAAGTTCCCCCACCAACCAAGCTGGAGCTCGGGAGCAGGAAGCCGTGTGTGGCGTTCGGCGGCGACGCTTTGGAGCTCGACCAGATCTACGCCGCGATTCCGCCGAGCTTAGGAGGGCAGCGACCGTTGGGGGCCGATGCAGCTGCTTTGAGGCGGAAGGTATATATGATCATAACATGCCTAGGAATAGAGCTCCAGCATCCATGCCCATAAGTGGAGATATGGTTTAGGATCTTCTCATCTTCTTCCGGCGACCACAACCCCCTCTGAACCTTCTGCTTGTAGCAGCGTGAATGGTGTCCCAAAAAAGGAAGTGCAAAAATAAAATAAAAATGATCAGATGTGACTTTGATGGATTAAAATCGATATTGACCTTCTGACAGTTTAAATCGAGCTTGTGTTCTTTTACCAAGACGTATATGTCAAATGGTCTCATTCTGCAGCCATTTGCTTGTATGGCAGGGCTTCTTTGTTTCTTCCATTTTGGTTTTACAATACACTCTGATGCAGGAACATAAGGTGATTTATTATGCGGAGAAAGTGGCGGATGGATTTGATGATGCTCATGTCATCTCCACTGACTCAAGACTCCAAGGGACAAACTTCATGTTGATGGATTCAGCAGGCCCCAGTTCATCAATGGATAGTACTACTGATAAAGTAGTTGATGATGTTAATGTTGGTGATGAGATTCAGTGGGAAGATTTGGACATTGATGAACCGATCGGACAAGGTATTGCTTTGATGAAGTCACCGGTTGGATAGATTCTATTCATGTTATGCAGGTCCACGTATTAGCTGAGAGAGCAGGACTCATGAATATGTTGATCCTGTTGCAGCATTTTTGGTGACATTTGTTTAGTACTATGAGATATGCTTTATCACTATTTTACTGCCTAATGTGCTCATGGCTAGCTAGCTGTGTAACAAGAAGTGCATGTCTACTTCTATGGCAATCTGAACATAAGCATAATTGCTGTAGTTATTATAGGATGGACTGCAATGTTTTCTCACTGAATTACATTTACTATTTATTTTGTCAAAATTTCATCCCACTTCATCGTCTTCCAAACAGGCTCTTATGGAGAGGTCTATCGTGCTTCCTGGAATGGCACGGTTAGTTTCAGACATTTCTAAATTTTCACAAATCAAGAATTGGCATTGCATTAGTCACTTGAAGAGTTTTCTTCATTTTTAGAAGCGTAACTCCTATTTGTTTGAATTCATGGAATATGAATATATCCGTTGACCCTTTTATGGGACTTCTTTAAGCAAAAGTTCCTCCTTGAATATGACAATTAGTCTTTTAGTCAAAACAAAGGACAGTTAGTCCTACTGTAGTGTTCTGCTTTTGTGCTAATGTTTTAGATTTTTAGACTTTTTTAGATTTTTAGACTAAGCAGCTAGCATGTAATAGTGACATCAGAGATAGTATTCAACCTGGGTTAGTAAAAAAGGCGCCAGAGTTGATACCTTGACATACGCTTATGACTTGTTGGACTGGTTTCAGCCATAACAATGTCTAAATTGCAAAGGGATCAAATTGAACATTAGATGAAAGTTTAGGGACCATTTGTGACATTTTCCCTTAAAAAATCTATAATGTATCCTGAGACCTAAAAAAATTGTAATGCATAATTAAGTCTAAGATCAGGCTTTACTTGCTTGTTCAGCAGGAGGTGGCTGTGAAGAAATTTTGGGATCAGGACAATGCTGCTTTAAATGACATGAGACAAGAAGTAAGCTATCAATAGGTCTATCATTTGTGCTCTTTATCTTCCAGTTCACTTGTTTGGTTGTTTGTTTGTTTTTTTTTTTTTGGGAACAAAATCTTCCAGATTTATTGAGAACTCAAAACGTGTAAAGAATAAAACTTGGAAGAACATTGTGAAGGAAAGAATAGCACGGTCGCTTAATGTACATGATGAGTTTCACAGCAAGACTACCTTACCAAGCCATGCATTCTGCATTGTCAGAAATATTACAGGAGAAAAGGGGCAATTTGCTTTTCTGTTGCTCTGTTGATATTGGTACAGAGTTCGTGATTGATCTGCTTCTCTTGGTGAAATGAATAATGTCGAGACATTCAGTAATGTTCTTTACGTAAGATCTGAATGGCACATAAAGTCTGATAGTCGAAAGCAAAGGAGAAAAAGGGATAAGTACACTAATGGTGCCATAAGTTATGTACGGCGCTCACTTTGGTGCCAAAAGTTTCCGTCGGATCACTTAAGTGCCAAAAAATTTGAAAAACGCTCACTTTGGTGCCAACGCCGATCTGATCGGCCGGAAATCCGACGTGGCGTTTTTTTATTAATTTTTTAGGCTGACGTGGCTTGCCGGAGAGCACAATCAGCATCTAAACCACAAAAACGACGTCGTTTGGCTTCTTTCCCCCAAATCGAAACCCTAAATCCCCAAATTGAAAGAGAGAGAGAGAGAGAGAGAGAGAGAGGGAGAGAGAGGAGGCACGTCGTCTTCTTCCCTGAAGAGCGACACCAGCAGCGAACGGCACTAGTAGCAACACCAGCAGCGCACCAGTAGCAGCACCAACAACGGCACCAACGGCGGCGGCGGTGGCGCACCAGTAGCGGCACCTTCGACCCCTCTTCTTCCTCCTCCTCCTCCTCCGCCCTCACCTCCTATTCTTTCTGCCACTTTTTGCTTGAGCAACAATCTCATTCTCTCCTCACTCACCTGGTCGAGCATCTACAATGGTGGCCGAGCGACGGTGGTCGAGCGTTGGCGGGCGAACAACGGTGGCCGAGCGGCGAGGAAGAAACCCTAACCCTAATTTCAATCCACGTACAAGCTAAACGGCGTCATTTTTGCGAGGGTGTCCACGTATAAGGGCAAAACGACGTTGTTTCTTGAAGAGGGTGGAAAACGACGTCGTTTAAAAGCTGAGCAACTTTTTTTTTTTTTTTTTTTAAAATATAAATGCCACATAATCATTTTGGCCGGAATTTCTCGCCGGTGGCACCAAAGTGATCGTTTTTTTCTCCGATTTGGCACTTAAGTGATCCGGCGGAAACTTTTGGCACCAAAGTGAGCGCCGTACACAACTTATGGCACCATTAGTGTACTTATCCCGGAGAAAAAGAGTTATGGATCACAATTTCAGTTTAATTTATGTGTGTCTATATGTATTTTGGAAGCTAATGAATTAGTGCGTTCAGTCGTTCATTTGCATTTTGTGCAAGAATAAAAATGAGGACAAACAAGAAATGTTTTCCCAGTATAACCAGCTACCGTAAGATTAACTACTATGCACCCTGATTTTTGCGTCTCTGCGAAGGTTGCAGAGAATGCATAGACATTGTCATCAGAGTGCCATTCTTTTCATGGGTTCTATGATCTGTCCACATCTATCTAAATGGCTGTGTTCAACGACTTAATATGTTTGTTTAATTTGCTTATTTAGCAAGGAAAGAAATGAGGACTAATCAGAGTAATGAGTAAAGAAATGCTTTTCCAATATATTTAGGGAGATAAATGACCATGCATCTTGTTCTTCTGTTCCAGGAGCGAATAATGCGTGGACTGCGTCATCCAAATATTGTTCTTTTCATGGGTGCTGTGGCCCATCCTCCGTCTATCATTATGGAGTTTCTTCCAAGGTACAAACCTTGGTAGTATGGGAACGGCATCAATTGTTTTTAGGGGGATGCAGCTCATTTATCTGCTGTTAAAGGGTGTTATTATTTTCATGGCGTGTGACAATCTCATTTTGCTGTCTGATTTTTACTTTTGTTTACTTCTCCAGGGGAAGCTTGCACAGTAATATACATCGTCCTCACTGTCAAATTGATGAGAAAACTAGAATAGAAATGGCCCTCGATGTGGTACGAAATAATTGGTCTCCCTTCTCTCTGTTATTTTTGGGGATATAGAGATTTCTTTCTCTGAAATCGATATAAGCGCTTATGCAAATTTTACAGGCGAGGGGAATGAATTACTTGCACACACATGTCCCAACAATAGTTCATGGAGATTTGAAATCATCAAATCTTCTCGTTGACCAAAACGGGAAAGTCAAAGTATGTAAAACTTACCAATGTTGAATGACACTTATATTTTCGTTCTTTCGCTCCTTTATATAACGAATCAAGCTTTCTCTTCCTTGCATATCATTTGTCGATCTCCTAAGTGCTACTATTGTCTTGCTTTGCCCTTTTCTCTTGCTCTTGAATATTCTTTTCCCTCACTTGGTGAGCGCCTCAGATACACTTGCCAATAGACTGGCATTAGCTGATTCCGCGATGACAAGTGAACTTTATTTCTTGTTGGCTCTAACTTTTCATTTTCTCTCTCCACTGCCGTACTTTAATTTATCTTTGTACAGAACCTTGATGTGGATGATTCTTGATTTCCAAACTCGCTGATGTGATGCAACTTCCATTAGAAATGTGCTCTGTGATTCTTGCATCCACACTAAAGTCTACCATTGTGCAGGTCTGTGATTTTGGGTTGTCACGCCTAATGTCCAATACTTCCTTATCATCCAAGTCAACTGCTGGAGAGGTAAATATGGAAGCTTTCTCGATAATCATTCTTGAAGAGCTTTCAAGGATGGAGAGAGGAAGATACTCAACTAAAATAGGGAAAGACAATTGGATGGTCTCTACTAATAGCTTTCACTGAAATTAAATGGATAATTAGCAATGGGATAAGGGCATTAGAAGTCCTAAAACTTGTTACGAAAGTGTACTTAAGTCTTAAAACTTTCAAAAAGTACAATTAAATCATAAAACTTGTCATGAAAATGCAATTAAATTTTAAAATTCTTTAAAAGATGCAATCAAGTCTTAAAATTTGTCATGAAAAGATGTAATTGAGTCTTAAAACTTTCAAAAAGTGCAATTAAGTCATAAACCTTATTAAATTAATCAAATCGAGTCTTTTGATAGAATTTTCTGAAACTTTTACGACTTGATTGTACTTTTATAACAAGTTTTAGGACTTCATTTCATTTTTTCAAAGTTGCATGACTAAATCATGCTTTCATGACAAGTTTTAGGACATCAAATGCATTTATCTCATTAGCAATTATAGAGGAAATGAAGAGAAAATAACTGTGAACATCATTTTTGGTAATCTCGAAAGTAGACTTCTTCTCTAGTACAATCTTAAACAATTGGACAAGTATATAGTGTTTCAATTTGTGAAACTGGAAAATAGTTTGCCGTAGCATTACCAAACAATGCCTAAAGAGTCCAAGACTATTGTTTTCCAGATTTTTTTTTTTTTGAGTTAATACATTGAAAAACCCTAAATTAGTACGTATGTAATAAATTTACTCCAAACTAATTTTTTGATTACCAAAAACCCGAAATTGGTACATCTTTGACAAATTTACCCAAAATTGGTATATTTGTGACAAATTTATCCTCTGTTAGTTTCCGTTAAATTTTCTTGTCAAATTACTAAGTTAAATGACTCGTGATAGTTGACTGAAGTACTAGTTTGGGATTTTACTCTTCGTTTGTCACACTTATACAATTTTTATGATTTTTTGTGATATTAATCAAATTTGAAAATGTATCAGTTTAGGATTTTTAGCGGTCGAATAAATTAGTTTGGAGTAAATTTGTTACAAGTATACTAGTTTATGATTTTTTATAGTCAGTTGAGGTAAATTTGTCACATGTGTACTAGTTTTAGGTTTTTCATGATCAGAAAATTAGTTTTTGCTAAATTTGTTATACATGTATTAATTTGAGGTTTTTCAGGATATTAATCAATTTTTTTTTAACTAGTATTGGAAAGGAACCATTCTTGATGTTTCTCTAGATTTTGAATTGTTCCTAATGTGAAGTTCTTGATTGTGTTAGCCTAAGTGGATGGCACCAGAAGTTCTCCGCAATGAACCATCGAATGAAAAGTGAGTTGTTACTTTCCTAAGCAAGCTTCAATTATTTTTTCCGGGCTAGGTTTTTTCAAGCTCCTGTCGCTTAGATTTTGCAACAGCCAAGCCTAAATGACTTAACTTTTGACACAAGCATGATGTGATCATATGTTATAATTATACTATTAGGCCTTCTTTTTTTTTAATTGCTTATGCTGGAAAGCATTTTTCCTCGCTTATTTGTTGATTTCCAAAGAATAGGATGTACAAAATTGGAAAGATGGGACTTGATTTGATCAGAGAATTTGTTGGATGTGACTTCCAGGGAGAAACAGTTTTATAAGAGCCATATAACTGATGTTATTCGCTCTATATATGTGCTGATATCATATTTGCTGCTTATGATGATATAGTTAACTACGGCGCTTCCTATTTACGAGCTTAAGCTGTAGGAGCAGCAAAAAATTATTCGGTGTTCCGTGGGTGTGCAGATGTGACGTCTATAGTTTTGGGGTCATTCTCTGGGAGCTTGCCACGTTGAGAAAACCCTGGACTCGGATGAACCAAGTGCAGGTTGCAGATACCGTAGGTTTTCAAAATCGCCGCCTCGAGATCCCCAAAGAAGTCGATCCCTTGGTTAGAAAGATCATCCGGGAATGTTGGCAGACGTAAGAAAAATTTGAGCACAGATATCATAAGCACACGAAGGTTATTCTGTTGAACTAATTGCTCATCACTTACTGATGTCATCTTACAGGGATCCAAATTCGCGGCCCTCTTTTGCACAGCTCATTGTATCTCTTGAGTCCGTGCAGCAGCTTGTAATTTCTTCTTGACTTGGATGAACCAAACGCACATCTGGCGCGGGACTGGCCAAACTTTTCTCTTCCCCTGGAGATTCAAGTAAAGACAACACCTTGAGACATCTTCACAGAGTGAAAATGAAGTTCATGGCATCACTTCATTTGCATGGTGACATTAATCTATTCTCTATAAATTTATACTAGAATAAGAAAGAAGGGAAGCTGTTTAGGACAAAGGGTTCGCGCTGTACGGTAATCTTACCGCTCCTGCAGAGAAAGACTGTCATTCACGGTTTCTTTGTGGAAGGAGGGACTGAGGATGCCTCCTTCAAGACAAAGGAGAACCTGTTACTATGAAATACACGTTTCTGCTATTTATCCGTGGAGTATTGAGGAGATTAAGAACTATCGGTTGACTCCAGTCGTGAGTATTTGCACCCTGTATATAGATGTGAATAATAGATACTATTTAAACTTCGCTTTCTCTCTCTCTAGATAGCTACAATAACGACAGAAACGAAGTTGCTTGAATGTGCTGTCATATCTCCTCTAAGAGTTCTTTACTCTTCTAATCTAAGCATTGATGCTCGGGCCACGACTTCGAAAATCTTCCGCTTATTCTGGAGCTGACTCGTTACCCCTGACAGCTAATGAAGCTTTAACGGCATTTCTGATCTATGTAGCACTCCTTTGATCTGACAATATGTATACTGCCGAATTTTCTGATTCAGAGGCGCGAGGACAAGTTGCGCTCTATATTCCTGAGATGGTTGAGGTCTCTTCCTCCTCTATCTGTCTCCAACATGCATATAGGCCTTGAGCTATATCATTGTCTTTCACACTTTGCAATCCCCATGAGGAGTCTGTCGTATCATTTAGAAAATCAGATTGGTGGATATATCCCGGTATGTCTATAGTGTTTTCTCTTCTTTCTATTATTATTTGTTTTTTTATAAATAAAACCATGTGCCATAAAAATCGATGAAGGGGCAAAAAAAGAGAGAAAACGTGATGATACAAGGTAACATGCATTATAAAGAATTTATCAGATGACTCTTCTATCTAGGTTGAGGGAATTATTCACGTGTTAATACAAATGGATACAAGCGATGCCATATCTGTAATCCAATAACAATAAATCTTGCTTCATCTGATTAGGGATAAAAAAATACATGACCCTTTAACATATTGAGGGCCCATTGTAAGGTAATAAATGCTCTTATGTATAAGATGTACAAGTCTTCTTCCTCTAGGTAAATCATTCATACGTGCTGTTCTCTCTTCATCATTCTATATATATATATATGACCTTGAAACCTAGGAAAAAAATTGATTTTGTTTCTTTTCTAGTGCAGAACTGCGACATGGGTCGAGTTACCGTGCGGATGGCCAGGCCTGTACATAGGATTGTTCTGAATTTGAAGTGAAAAGTGGTCCAAGTACATACTTATCGCCAGGAAGATGTAGCATGAGAGAGACATTTTATCCGATAAAAGGAAGACATGTCATTAAAGTTGCAGTCTCGCCGTGACCTATATTTCAGTGGCCTCGACTTAAGCAATTAATTAAACAAAACTTCTAGATGACTGGACTGTCTGATCTCTCCTCCCCCATTAGTTCAAGTGGACCACCTCCTAAAATGCATGAAAATTCTCTTGGCTTGGATCCGATTCTGTAGTCCAAATCCAATCACAGCCATTGATTTGTAAATCTATGGATGGGGCCCACATTGAATCATTGTACCAAGATCTTTGTCTCGACAAAAATAAACTCGGAATGTAGGAACCATCAGGGATTTATTGCATAATGTTCAATACATCTCAATAATTGAACATGATAAGCTTGAGTGAGCTCCATGGGTAGCTCATCTCTCTCTCTAAAAAGTATCAACTATAGCGAGGGCTCATTGTAAGGTAAAGAATACACTTATGTATATAATACTTAACACCATGAAGAAGTGGCATGAGAGAGAAACATTTTATCTGATAAAGAAAGACATGTCCTTAAAGTTGCCGTGACTCATATTTTAGTGGCCTAGGCTCAAGCAATTAGTTAAACAAAACTTCTAGATGACTGGACCATCTGATCTCTCCTCCTCCCCTCATTACTTCTGGTGGACCACCCCCAAAATGCATGAAAATTCTCTTAGCCTGGATCTGAATCTATAGTCCAAATGTAATCATACCCATTAATTTCAAAATCTATAGATGGGGCCCACATTGGACCATAGTACCAAGACGTTCGTCTAGACAAAAATAAACTCCGAATGTAGGAATCATCAGGAATTTATTGCACAAAGTTCAGTACATCTCAATAATTGACTATGATGAGCTTGAGCTCCATGGGTAGCTCTCTCTCTCTCTCTCTCTCTCTCTCTCAAAAAATTATAAACTGTATAGATAAAAGAGACCTATGAGTGAACTAAGAAAACTTTAGGTTTTGACGATGATACAATTGGGGGTCGATGCGGTTAACTTTAGAGATCAATTGCGTAGGCAAATAGGTAGTAACTGTTTTGGCATTGTCCAAAACACTGGACCATCATCTAAATGCAACTGATGTGCTTCCTCAATTTCTCTAATGAATATTTATCCATGATTCTTTTGCAAATGTGGCGACGGGTCCACATCTGCATTTAGCCGGAATCATAGGAGAACATGGCACTATCAAATTTCAAATGAATAAAAGCTCAAATGTTATGGATATTAGAAATGGGAAAAAAAGAAGAAGAAAAAGTGGCTGAAATTCAAAGAGCCTTCAAGTGCAATACCATTACAGGATCCTCATCGTAATCAAATTTCTCATATTCTTTGCTTACCTAAAGCTGACCCTCTTTTCTGTAGTTTATTTATTTGTTATTTCAACCAAGGAAGATGTTAGTAGAAATAAAGAATTTTACCCCTTGAAAGTCGCATGCATTGACGAAAAAAAAAAAAAAAGGAAAGAAAGGAAAAACTTAGAGGGAAAGCTAATATAAGAAATAAATTTTGGAGGACAAAATTCACCTTGGTGGGGCCAAAATTGGAAAGGATTGAGGGGCATCATGACATATGAGGATCAACTTCCAAGGCGCTTTTCATGAAATGATGTCAGAAGTCTTCCATTGTTTTATTTATGTTTCAGTAATTTACAATAAGCAAATTTCAACTTTTTGTCCTTTCTCATCAATGCCTCGTAGCAAATATGCAAAGACTCCAAGATGCTAAATTCTGTTAAAGAACAAAGATCAAAAACACAGATTATAGATGCTGATGAAAGTAGAAAAGCAGAGTCAGAAGCTGAACAAGCTGAAGCAGAAGCAGCTGAACAAGCTAAAGCAAAAGCTGAGCAAGCTCGAAATAAAGAAAAGCTGAGCTGGCAATCTATGAAGAAATCGAAGAAAGGAAACAGAAGCTGAGCTGGTAATCCGTGAAGAAGCTGAGTTGGCAATCCATGAAGAAGCTGAACAAAACAAGAAACAGAAGTCGAATAAGCTGCACAAGGAGCTGCACGCGTGTCAATGTAACAGTGTAGTCGTTCTGTTGTTCAATCTTATAACTGAAAGTTGTTAAGTCAGTTTGGAAGATAGTTTAAGTTGTTAACTCGATGTATAGCTTCATATATGAAGAAGAAGGAGATTGATAAACTCTTTGTTCTCTCTGGTTTTTTCTGAGTAGTAAAACTTCGTAAGATTGTATAGAACGAGAGGAGAAGAGAAATGTTCTTGACTGTTGTGTTGATCATTTTAGTAATCTCAATATACAGAGTTCTTTCTTTCATATACATCTTATCTTCTGTCTTCTGATTCTTCACAAATTCAACCAGAAGATGGGGTCACTGGAGCACTCAATAATGTAGCTACATCGTGGTTCACCAACTTTTCTTTTTGTAACAATTAGGTTTTTTCGGTTATATTAAGTCCCTCAACTTCACTGAGTGGTGCAATCATATAATCAATTTGAAGTTTGCATCATAAAACTAACGCGA
This sequence comes from Eucalyptus curtisii, assembly GCA_017140595.1. Taxonomy (NCBI): domain Eukaryota; kingdom Viridiplantae; phylum Streptophyta; class Magnoliopsida; order Myrtales; family Myrtaceae; genus Eucalyptus; species Eucalyptus curtisii. The sequence continues at coordinate 14,920,823 of CM029504.1, forward strand.
CGCACTCCCTTAGCAATATTTAGAAAAGTCAAGGGGCACGCGGGGGTCAGTAAAAAGGAGGAGGGTACCGCAAGTAAAAGTATGTGACACGTCAAATTGACATCATGTGATAATTTCTCCTACATTATATCAAATTAATGAAGTGTAGCAACAAATGATAGAATGTCTTGATTGCACAAATTAAATAAGGTAGAAGACTTGATTGCAGAGAAAAACATAAAACATTCGACATTTAATTTGACAAGATAGAAGAGTTCTTTTTTTTTTTTTAAGGGTTCAAAAATACTAAAAGTGAACTTGATGTTACAAATAAAGATCATAGTTTTCAATTGACCATGTTAAATATCATCGTTATTTCGTAAATCTTCTAAGGAGATACACCCTCACCAATTATGATAGCACACCCTGATCAAAATAAGTAAAGGAGAAGTATCGCTGGCTAATGCCGTGAGATTGTTTAGCGGTTAAGAATCAACTTGAACGCACGATTTTGGTTCAATTTCCAACACCATCAAGAACAAGTTTGGGCGCTACATCTAGAATTGGGAAAATCATTCAATTAGTCATGAATTTATTATACATATGTAATTTAACTTCTAAGCTATTCATTTTTTTTTTTATCAATTTAGTCTTAAATCTTTGTACAAGATTATAATGTGATCCTTTCGATCAATTTTTGCTGAAAATTGTCAATATGGTGTGGTGATTTAATCATTGTCAACATTGGCCAGAATGAACATATTGGAATATTACACAAAGGTTTATGATTAAATTGATAAAAATTGAAAAGTTAATAACCTAATTGACATTTAAACAATAGGTTTATGATTGATTGACGATTTCTCCTTTGGACTTAGGCTCTTGTCTTACTTCATCTATAAAATCAGTAAAAATATTTCCGGAGACTTCCTCATCATCCACAAATGATGATGATGATGATCAAGAACGGGAGTAAGATCAGCAATAGCTTTGAACAATATAAATGTTAACACTCCATAACACACTAATACATGAATTATCTGGCATATTATTATTAGTTTGGAAGATGGGGACGTGAAGATTTTTCTTGCGTATAATATTTTTTAATTTCCCTCTTGTTGGAATACTTAATAGAAAGGGAAAAAAGAGTTAAAAGAAACTCAAGAATGAATAGAGGAACTCAGGATGGAAATGTATGCAAAATTCTCGATAAATACGACATATTGTTTATTGAATGACTCATTTGTTGCATATTTCAGTAGTTTTGAAATATTTTTAGAAATTATGATTGTCATGAAAGTCATTATTTTTGTAACGGCTTTCTAACGGTCATATAACGGCTTTCTAATGGCCGTATAACGGTCGTCTAACAGCTTTATAACTTTTGATTTATTACTTCATAAACTCTTCATTATTTTATAACGGTCATCTTTTTAATTACCAATTGATTTATGATGATCTCCTAACGGCTCTCTCTTTTTCTTGTTTAAATATAAATTAAACTTCAAACCACAGTCTTAGTAGATACAAAATGTTCACACATCTTTCCTTTTCTTCTTGCTGGGTTATACACAAAAGTTGTTCTGTTTTCATCTAATATTCAGTGCGGAGTATATAGGAAGGTCTGTTGTATCTTGGGAGGATAGCCGCTGAAGCCTTACGCACCGAGTTTCGTACTCCGAGGGGCGAAATTATCCTTAAGGACAGTGTTTGCACGCCTCAGACATTTCTTTTTATTTTCTAATCTTTTGTAATGCATTTCCAATAATAATTATTATATTATGTATTCTAATACTTTTTCCAACAATCTTAAGGATAATTGCCTTAGAGCTTTCAAAATTGGAATTGCTGGTGCTTCCACCGACCTTGGAATTGAACAAGGATTTGGAGATGGTGAAGGACAAGTATCACATATTCTTGGGTGGTTTGTCATGGGACAGTATCAAGTATTAACACAAAATAGCTTTTGGTCGTTTTGGTAAGGTTATTGAGCTTCAAGTAAAGTCGTTTTTTGGAAACTCTAAATTAATGCTTAAATGGCGTAATTGCCATTTTGGCGCGCTGTTTCCACATTTTGAGGAATCATCATCACATAGGTCAAAATCCAGTTAACTCTAATATTTGAAATTTGGTCGAGCTTGTGTGTTCTCTTTTGATTTGATTTGATTTTGTTAGACATATTCCATGAATGTGTGCTCTTATATATTTACGGAAGATGCTTACAGATTTTCAAATTTACCTATGTAGAAAATCTTTAAAAGTGGCATAGTGATTCTGTGTGGCTACTAAAAAGAAATAGAAAAGGAAAACCATAAAAGAAATGGAAAGAAATCGGGCTAATATTTCTTTTATATATATATATATATATATATTCATTTATTTTTATTTTGGGGCTTCAATACCTATACTTGTTTTTCCAATAGAAAGTCGGACGTGTGTAGGTGTTTTCTCTCTCAAGTTCGTGATTTTAATAATCATCCATTTAAGATTGGAAATTTGGGCGCTTCTCTATTACTCGAAATAGTTTCCATTTGTCCCTAATTCTTCCTATTCTCCTACTAAAATTATGTACATTCATGAAGCAAGTTTATAACTGTTTTTATATGCTATTTAATTTGCCTTTGGCTCCACCTCTACAGAATCTTATCGAGCTTGCCCATGTTGGACCAGGTTATATATAATTGTTTTCAGCAAAACAATGGATGCTGTCATGTGGGATTTCTGTGTTTTACAACTAAAATTACGCTCTTTTTACCTTATATTATTGTGCTTATAGATTTTGAAAATATGTGTTATTTGACTTTGGAACAAAATTCTTCAGTATTCCTCACAGTGTTGTCCCATCATTCTTGGGAATATGCTAGAGTACATACAATCATTAGTCGGTTGGTGATGTCCATGCCAATATGCTCAAGTAAGTGTAGACACGAGTTTGTGTTGGTATTTGGTGGCATATCTTTATTCATGCTTGCTTGGGAGTGCATCATGGGCCTCTATCTATGTATATGCTCATACACGTGTTTGTATTTGCTGCATGACAATGTGTATGTTTGATAAATACATGAAGATGTGATAATTCTCTCTCGTCCACGCACATATAAAACTTTTCTAGCATTAGAATGGTGGCAGATTCTTGCCTTCTTGACGACGTGGAATTATGCTTGATAGAAAGAGAAGGGAATGAAGACCCAATTTAGCAAGCACAAGCTGAGAGAATATTTGGGTGACAACTATTCAATTGACTAATGGTACACCCCAATATTTGCCATTAATTACTTTTCAGGCTAAATTAGCGTAATCAACAATTTAGTGAGTATGCTTTTTTGCATCCCGCCTTTTGTGATATTTTTATATTTCACATTTTAGTCATTTAAATGTTGCTTAAAGAGTTAAAGTCTACTTTGAGTTTTACATGTGTAAAACATTGTTGACATTATATTTATGACTACTAAAGTTTTAGTCCAAACATTTTTCTTGTCAAAATTGTCGTGATTCTATTCCTGAATTTATTAGATTCACACTTATGTTTGAAACAACCAAAGAGGTTTATATTTTATAATAGCCACAAATTTATGGGTTAAAGATTATAATGTCTCTTTTGCAATGATCGAATTTTTCACGCATAACTTTTGATAGAATTATTAAATAGTATTTTATTGCATAATTCAATTGATTACATGTTTTGTATTGAGTATGTATTGTTGAGACATTTTTGGTGATTCATATATAACCTCAGAGGAAGTCTTACAGTTATTTTGTGAAATTATTAATTCATTTTGGATTTCTACTAACCTCTGAGTTTTGGTTAATATTTTTGGAGCAACATGTATTATTGACAGCAGTAATGATGTAAAAAAAAAAATGTTCTTTGTAAGAATATTTACTTTGCCAATTTATGTTGAATGTCCATTCATGCATGATGATAATTAGAGACTTGGTTGGCTATTGCATTGGGAAAGAGAATCTCATTTAGTGATTGTTCTAAAGATGAAATTTATTTTTATTTCTTTGCATCTATAGCCTACATAGATCTATATTGAATAAGATTGATGTCCTTTGTGAAATATTTTGTTAAAGGGTGACTATTGTCAAGTTTATTATAGTGGATTTTCCATTGTATTATAAGGATACGGTGATATTAACTGGATCTTGGATTCATATGAGATTAAATCCACTAACAAATGTGTGTTCACCCGGTGGAAGTGCTTGACATAAAAGCAGTCGAATGAAATCGTGGGGGAAATGGCAATCCTGCTAAACCAAAAGTCGACTTGGTTGAAGTAGATGATTTGATGAAGCAATTGATGTAGTCATTCCCATGCCAATATTGTGGCTAATCGAAATTATGGGTGGTAGACTCAAGTGCTACCAAGCATATATGTGTAAACAAAATGCCTTATCCTCCTAAGCTCCAATGGGTGAAGGAGAAGAAAATATTTACTATTCTTTGGTAAATTGGAACTATTCAAGTTCTTGAGAAAAAGAAAAAAAAATTCTTCTCAAACTCATATATGAAAATGAGGCTGAGTAGTTGAGAAACTCTTAGCACATATTCCTTTGGGAAAATGACACATTTTGTGTTTATACGTTATGATTGCCAAGAGGCAATAGCCATGCAAAGATAAAATTTTCAATGGTAAAAATTGACACGTCCGATTGAGGGATGACCTGGTAAAGCAGCTGCTTAATGATGAAATTATGTCCATTAATTATATAAAGTCAGAAATGGATTTTGACCAATCCTTTGACTATACATCGAGGGGAATGGACAAGTCAACTGAAGAAAATCAACAATGATGGTAACCCAATCTATGTGAATGTCGATCCCATGAATTAGGTTCATATGGGTAATAACAAGTCATTTGTTGATCTAATGCACTATTAAAAATTATTGTCCATCCTAAGGTGAAAATAGTGCAAAATTGCAAGGAAAAAGAGGTTGAGCTAAGCTCTTAATGAAATTCCATAGCAATTATTGGTGGTGTATTAAATTGCATAATACACTTGATGGAATCACCTATATAAGTGTGGAGTGGAGCCGCTCCTATGTGAATTTTGGCGGAAATCTCTAAAACACTTATGAATAAACCAAGCACGTGCATGGCCTATTAGCGCAAAACCGCGTTGAACAACAAAGTTTGTGGGAGTGAAATGTGATTGGTGAAAATTATAATTCACAAAAAGAAATTCTTGATTCATAGAAGTTTCAAACTTCACCAATGATTTCGTGAATTATATTTCATTCTTTCTAGGGTTGGTTCATAGCCTAACAAGCACCAATTCCGATGCATTACTCTCCAATAACCGAGCATTATTCTATTTTCTTGTCAAAACTTTCTGAAATATGTGGGGGATTGTTGGATATTTCAGTAGTTTTGAAAAATTTATTAGAAATTATGATTGTCATGAAAGTCATCATTTTTGTAACGGCTTTCTAACGGTCATATAACGGCTTTCTAATGGCCGTATAACGGTCGTCTAACAGCTTTATAACTTTTGATTTATTACTTCATAAACTCTTCATTATTTTATAACGGTCATCTTTTTAATTACCAATTGATTTATGATGATCTCCTAATGGCTCTCTCTTTTCCTTGTTTAAATATAAATTAAACTTCAAACCACAGTCTTAGTAGGTACAAAATGTTCACACATCTTTCCTTTTCTTCTTGCTGGTTATACACAAAAGTTGTTCTGTTTCCTTCTAATATTCAGTGCGGAGTATAGAGGAAAGTCTGTTGTATCTTGGGAGGATAGTCGCTGAAGCCTTACGCACCGAGTTTCGTACTCCGAGGGGCGGAATTATCCTTAAGGACAGTGTTTGCACGCCTCAGACATTTCTTTTTATTTTCTAATCTTTTGTAATGCATTTCCAATAATTATTATTATTTTATGTATTCTAATACTTTTTCGAATATCATTTAGCGACTATAAGGAAGGATGAACTATGATCATTTCAAAAGCTGCTCCTAAAGAATCTGTTCAAAAGTCAGTGTCTTGTGTTCAAACAATTAAATAGTAAATTGCGCATTCATCAAATAACTTAAATTTTCAAAACATCAGCAATAACCCTAAAAAAATTTCACATGGTATCAGAACTTTTAAATCTTTTCATGCCTCATTTGCCTCTTCAATTAAGTATGTCTATACTTAGTACTAGACGATCAGACTAAATGTGAGGGGAGTGTTAGTGTTAAAATAATTAAATAATAAATAATATACCATACATTTATCTAATAGTTTAATATTTTAAAATAGTTGACAGTGATCTTAATAGAATCTCTTAACTTTGATAACCTTTAGCCTAGTAAGTGTAATCAAACATTCAAGAATAGCGGGAATTTTGAGAAGAAGTTTGAGCGCTTCGTTTTCACGATGATCAAGCTTGAGTGTGGAGAACGAAAGCTTGTTTGGCTTTTCGTTATAGTTACATGCACCTAATTTCCTTACTTTCAAGGCGGATTAATCTAAGCCAAAAAAATCGTGGTCAAGGTGGCAAGCAAAAAACAAGGGGTTTATATCATTTTCTTCTTTGAATTATTTGATATATTCTTATTATTTGCTGAGGGATCACATGAAAATGATACTTTACCAAGCTAAAAATGTCTCAAAAGTTTCTAGACACCCGTCCATTACGTTCGTAATTGAAAATTTTGCCATTAAATAATAAATATTAGAATTAGAAAGAAGGAAGGGGGGGGACTAGAGGACCTTGACTTCATGACTTTATGCATGAATATGTATATGTGTGAAAAATATTATTATTTGTTTTTAGTGGGGCAAGAGAATATTAATACGATATTAAACTGATGGGTTTTCATATGAACCTACCATCGTACCTAGCCACATATGAAACATGCGAAACCCATTGGGATGTTTGAGCTAGTCATAACATAAACAATAAGCAAAAGAAAACGAAAGTGCACCAACACGAGAATTTTCAGTGTATATGCTAAACGTGTCGATTGCGTCTTATGATAGGAGACACTTGAATTCGTTGAAATCAGACTTAGTTATCGAATAACTATCGTAAATTTATTAAGATTGATATTCAAAGATGATGTATAAATATATGTCACAAATTATTGATGGACATTTAAACAGTTGAGTTATATTGGACGCCCAATAAAAAATCAGTCATATTTTTTTTTTCGTACGTCAATTTTGTAAATCAAAAGTCAATATGTCTAGTATTATCGAATCGAAATTCATGTTTTAGCAAAAAAAAAAAAAAAAAAAAGGAATCGAAATTCATGCAGTCGTTATTACCCCCGTGACAAATCAAATGAAGAAAAATATGAACGACGTGTTAGCTCTGCTATAGGCTGGCGCGAAGAAAAGGTCCAACCAATGGGAATCTGCATGGAAATTCCGTCCGCCATTGCATGCTTATAATAAAACCCAGAGAGAGAGAGAGAGAGAGAGAGAGAGAGAGAGAGAGAGTAGATGAACTTCACTACCGAGGAGCCTCGCAGAGGCCAAGACCAGGACCCGAACCAATCCGACCCCGCGTCTGCTCACTTGCCGACATGTAGTCCCTCCTCCGACCGGCACCCCACCGCTGGCCAGGTCACTGGTGGCGAGCTGCCGGTCCAGAGATTCCACGACGTCCGAGGTGGAGTTCCTGAGGCAGCTGGCACTCGGGAGCAGCTCTTCCAACTAGGAGTTTTGCAGCAGTGATCGGGAGAACGACCAGATGAGCCTGGGCAGGCATCGTAGGGGCGATGTGGGGAGGAAGAAGGATGAGGCCTTGGCGGAGACGCAATCCAGACAGTACTGGGTGAGTTTGGTGGTGTAATTGTGGCTACTTGGTTGGTTTATTTAGTGGACGAGCTTGAATTGGGGGACTTTTACTGGGGGCTTTTATAATTCTTTTTGTTTGATATGCTCGGATTTTGTTATTTATTATGTTTGGGATTTGTTTGGTTGCTAAATATAGAGAAAATGATGCTGATGCTTATATGGATCAATGCTTGGGAGTCTTCTTTCCATTTCTGAATTGGATAAAACTTAGGTCTTGCTGAACCTTTTATTACGCTTCTGGTCGGGGCATTTATCTTGTAATTGTGCTCCCTTCTCTTATGTCATGCATTGAGATTAGTAATAATGAAGCTATTTTGCTTAGGTTTCTGTGTTCGTTTGAATAGTGTATCTACTGAGTGTGTTACATGTGCTGAATTACCCGTAGCGTGCATTTGTACGGGCCGTGAGACTATTGCTTTCAATTGGTTCCCTGTGGTGATTTCGAACATTATTACCCATGGGATTCAACTGGAGACTCAGAATGGTTTTAGTATTATGTTCCTTGTATGACCTTGACAGGGCATCCTAGCTGTGCTGACTAGTGTTTCCTCCTTAAATATGTTCCTCTCAATATCTTTGAGGTCATGAATGCTTTCATATCTATTATGGTTCTGGTATCTTGTTCTTTTGGCTTGATGAATCCATCTCAGCAGTTTGTAAGATCTACCAGATATAGAATTGGATAGAGGTCTGTCCTAATTCCCATACAAGAAATCGTAGTGTCGCATAACCTAAATAATTATGGGTATAACATTGTTAAACATGTTGATATGATCCATGCTTGGTCTTGTTCTGTAGCCATTTACTTGTATGGCGGGGCTTCTTTGTTTCTTCCCATTTGGTTTATTTAATTACATTTTGATGCAGAAATATGATGTGATTGATTATGAGGAGAAAGTGGTGGATGGATTTTATGATGCTCATAATATCTCCACTGACTCAAGACTTCAAGGGAAAAATACCATTTCTTACTGATCTCCAGACTGTCCCGGGGAGTTCTGGCTTTGAAGCTACAATAGTTAATCGCAGAACTGATCATGCTCTTGAAGAGTTGATGCAAATCACTCAATGTATAGGATTGAACTCTCCTGCTAATGAGGTTAGCGTTTTGGTTCAAAGGCTTGCTGAACTGGTAACAGGACATATGGGTGGCCCAGTAGAGGATGCTAACATTATGTGGGCTAGGTGGATGGAGAGGAGCACACAGTCAGAGGACATCTCTTCAGACAAGTGTGTTGCCAATTGGGTCCATAAATGTTGGCCTTTCAAGTCATCGTGCTTTGCTTTTCAAGGTTAGCTCTTTACCGCATCCAAGTTGGGCTTTAGCAGTCCGTGCTTGTTGATTTCTAGTGATAGTGGAGCTCCAGGCAATTGGTCGATGTCGTTTATCGACTTTAATTTTTGTGATCTTCTTTCGGACGATCAAAGGTGCTGGTTGCCTCTTCTTTTCTGTTATTGTGAAATCATGTAGTTACTTTCTGCGGTGCTTTCTAAATTCTTTTGTGAATAATTGTCGTATTGAGTGGGCGCTTCTTTTGCTTATCACTGTTACTTTTTTAATTTGGCAGAAATGACTACCGTTTGTGCATATATTTCATATTCCTTCCAATAAAAGCTCTAGAATGTATTTATTGCTTAATTTCTCTTGTTTAGCTCCTTGTAACTGAATATGTTGGAGACATGAGAACATTTCGTATATTACTGATTTTAAGTTTGTAGATTAAATGATAATAGCAACTGAATTGACATTTATGTGTCCCTTTATTAGGAAATGCTGTAATTTAATGTGGGATGGTTGCAGTGTTGTGCATATTTTGTGGGTCTCAGCCTTGGGAGAATAGTTATTTGAAGGCAATGGAGCTTTCCTATTCATTTATTTTTTCAAAAAAACATACTTTACTCTTCATAACCATTTTCCAAATGAGAATTCATGATCACCTCTTGAAGTTAAGGAACAAAATATTTACACCCTTGGGTATTTGCAGATTTTACATGAAACTTAAAGGGATAAGTGCACCGTAAGTCCTATAAATTGTCACAAAAATACAATTGAGTTCTAGAATTTTCAAAGAGTGCAATTAAGTTCTAAAACTTGTCATGAAAGTGCAATCAAGTCCTAACAATTTCAATAAGTGCAATTCATGGAAAGACTTGATTGGATTAATTTGACAAGTTTTAGGATTTGTTTTTACTTTTTGAAAGTTTTATGATTACATTACACTTTCATGACAATTTTAGAACTTGATTGCACTTTTTGAAAGTTTTAGTCTCGATTGCACTTTCATGATATGTTTTTGGATTTCCAATGCACTTGTCCCAAACTTAAATTAGCTAAGGTTACTATTTCTTAATCACATCTAGTGAATTTAATCATATTGTTGCAGCACTTAGACTATGATGTATAAACCCATTTATCTCTCAGGCCATTCCCTTCCCTTTTATATCAAGTGTTGTTATTTTTATATATTCATCCACTCAAGAACATGAAATGCACAGATCTTTCCCTGAAATATGTGATAGTATACTGTAATTGGCGATGGTGTTCATGTTTTCCCACCAGAGGGAATTCATTCGTCTGTTCTCGATTCAGGGAATTTCTGGTTGATCTCATGGCTGCTCCTGGGACGGTTATACCAGCCAGTTCTTGCAGTGGGAAAGATAATAAGCCTTACAGTGGGAAAATTAGTAAACTGCCATCTTTTCAGTCACCTGATGGTTTGGGAGTTGTTCATTCAAGGCCAAAGCCTTCAGCTGGAGAAGAAAGCAGTCAAAGTTTAGTGATGGAAACTGATTCTTTTGTAGATGGAAATTCAAACTCTAAAATGTAAGAATCCTTCCCCGTTTTCCCATTTGCTAGTCATAATCCTGGTGTTGGTTCTTCCAGAGTATCTGGTAGGACAGCTCAGCAGTTGAATGTGAATGTGTCCCCACGGAGCAAATATAGTTCAAAGGACTCCACAAATCTTTTTGCAGATCTCAATCCTTTCGCAATTAAAGGCTTTCACAAAGCCCCATTGGAAGGTAACAGCATGGAAATCAAAATCAATGAGATGCCAAGATAGAAAAATAACCCTGTTCCTGGTCGGCATCCTGTCCTGTTGATGCCAAAAAATCAAAATTCTCCCAATGAAGCACCAAGAAAGAAAAATTATGGTTTAAAGGAAGGTCTGTTTCTGAGAAGTAATTGGGAACCAAATGCTTATTATGTGTCATCATTCATTGGCATCTCTACAACTGAAAAAGTCAATCCAGACAGAATTTCTGGTGGGATAGCTCAAGAGTTGAATATAGATGTGGTCCCACAGAGCAAAAATAGTTCAGAGAAGCCCACAAATCATTTGGCAGATCTCAATCCTTTTGATATTAAAGGCTTTCACAAAGCCCCGATGGAAGCTAACAGCACAGAAATAAAAACTAATGAGATGCCAAGACAGAAAAATAACCCACTTCCGGATCAGCTTCTTGTCCCATTGATGCCAAAAAATCAACATCTTCTCAATGAAGTACCACGAAAGAAAGATTATGGTTTTAAGGAAGGTCTGTTTTTAAGAAGTAATCGGGAACCTGCTGATGATGTGTCATCATCCATTGGCAGCTCTACAACTCATAAAGTCAAGCTGAACAGTCTACACTTGAATGCCCAAGTCAGAAAAGACCCTCTTAGGACTATGGAGATTTTGCAAGATGTTGTAGCGGACTCTCAAATAGGACATGATAGACATGAAATTGGTTTATCTGATGTGAAAAAGTGGACTAATGAGAGATTTATGGACACGAACTTCATGTTGAAGGATTCAGAACGCCCAAGCTCATCAATTGATAATAATACAATTAAAGTTGATCGAGCACCTGATGATGTTGATGATGGTGTTGACGTTCACTGGGAATATTTGGTCATGTGAAAGGATTGGAAGAGGTATTGCTTTGATGAAGTCCCTGATTGGATAGATTCTTTCATGTCCTTATGCATGTCCATAGTAACTAAGAGAGCAAGACTCATGGATAAATATATGATGATCCTGTTGCTGCATTTTTATGACATTTGTTTAGTATTATGAGATATGCTTAATCACTATTGTACTGCCTATTATGCTCATGCTAGCTAGCCATGTAAGCAGAGATAAAATGCAAGTGCATGTCATCAAAGAAAAGTTCAGGCAATCCAAATGTAAGCATAATTGCAGCAGTTATTATAGGATGGACAGCTGTATTTTCTCACTGAATTGCATTTATTGTTATTTTGTCAAAAATATTACCCCGATTTCATGTTCTTCTAAACAAGCTCTTATGGAGAGGTCTATCGTGCTGACTGGAATGGCACGCTCAGTATCATATATTTCTAGACTCTCACAAATTAAGAATTGGCATTGCGTTAGTTACTTGAAGAGGTTCTTTATGTTTAGAAGTATGACTTCAATTTGTTTGAATATATGGAATGTGAATATCTATGGGCTCCCTTTATATGACTGCTTTTAAGCAAGTGATCCTCCTTGAATATGACAGTCTTTGGGTCAAAAGAAATGACAGTTAGTCCTACTTCAGTGTCCTGCTTTTGTGCATTAGTTTTAGAGTTTCAAACTAAGCAGCCAGCATGTAATGGCAACATCTGATATAGTATCAAAATCTGGCATTTCAACCTAAGTCGGTGATTTAAAAAAAAAAAAAAAAGAGAACCTGAATTGGTACCTTGACATAAGTACATTACTTATTGGACTGGTCTCAACCATAAAAACTAATTTCCCAATACTCATTCATGGCCTTGTCTAGCTACTCTTTCATATTTTGGATAAAATAGATGGAATTTTTCCTTATGGCCACCGTGCTACACTTTTATTAGTTGCTGTCAAAATTATTTTTCTATGTTTAGCTCTTTGGTAATTAGTTACAAGTTCTCTGGATTTAATCAAATCCTTACTGTGAAGACTGAAGAAGTTTGTTATAATAGTCACAACGAATGTACTGTTACAAAGTCTTTTTGTACACTGTTAGTTTGTGACTCAATCAAACTCCATCCCTGTCATAGAAGCACTTCAAACACTGGGTTGTTTGGGTTATCAAGAAATGGAAAGAGAAGCAGCAGATGACCCTTTTTCTCTTATTAACGTTTTCCAAAGATTTGTATGCACTTACTATTAGCATTTTGCAATTGCAATTCAGACATTGTCTCTGCAAAATACTCAGTGTTCGTATGTTCTTAATATTTAAAATTCTATGATATGCCATGAAACATAACATAAATTACAATATGTTTTACAGTGTTAACATCTGGCTTGACTCGCTTGTTCTGCAGGAGGTGGCTGTGAAGAAAATTTGGGATCAGGATTTCTCAAGTGCTTCTTTGGATGAGTTCAGACGAGAAGTAAGCTAGCAATAGGTCTTTCATTTATGCTCTTTATCTTCCAGTTCCTTATTTCAGACCAAAACTTTCCAGTTTTATTGAGAATACATAAAGAATAGCGCAATCGCTTAATATAAGTGATGAGTTTCGCAATTAGACTACCTTGTCATGCCATGCAGTCTACATAGTCAGAAATATTACAGGAGAAAAGGGGCAATTAGCTTTTTTGTTGCTTTGTTGATGTAGGCACAGAGTTAGCGATTTAATCTAAACAGGCAATTTTCTTTTCAATTAATGTTCTTTACATAAGATCTGAATGGCACATAAAGTCCGATAGTTGAAACCAAATGAGGAAAAGATTTATGGATCAGATTTTCAGTTTAATTTATGTGTATCTATATGTATTTTGGAAGTGAATGAATTAGTGTGTTCAGTCATTGATTTGCACTTTGAATAAGAATAAAAATGAGGACAAACAAGAGATGTTTTCCCAGTATATCCAGCTACTCTAAGATTAATTACTATGCACTTTGATTTTTGCGTCTGTGCAAAGGTTGCAGAGAATGCATAGGCATTGTCATCAGATTGCCATTCTTATCATGGGTTCCATGATCTGTCCTCATCTATCTAACGGTTGTGTTTAATGATTTAATTTGTTTGTTTAATTTGCTTATTTAACAAGGCAAAAAAATGAGGACTAATCAGAGCAATGAGTTAAGAAATGCTTTTCCAGTATATTCAGGGCGATAAATGACCATGAGTCTTGTTCTTCTGTTCCACGGTGCGGATAATGCATGGACTGCGTCATCCAAATATTGTTCTTTTCAAGGGTGCTGTGACCCGTCCTCCAAATCTGTCTATCATTATGGAGTTTCTTCCAAGGTACAATTTTTTGTACCTTAAAAAACCTTGGTAGTATGGGAATGCAGCTAATTTATCTGTTGTTAAAGGGTATTATTATTTGGATGGCGTGTGACAATCTCATTTTGCTGTCTGATTTTTACTTTTGTTGACTTCTCCAGGGGAAGCTTGTACAGAATTATACATCATCCTCACTGTCATATTGATGAGAAACTCAGGATAAACATGGCCCTTGATGTAATATGAAATAATTGGTCTCCCTTCTCTTTGGTGTTGGAGATATGGAGATTTCCTTTTCTGAAATTGATATAAAATGCTTATGCAAATTTTACAGGCAAGGGGAATGAATTGCTTGCGCACAAGCGTCCCAACAATAGTTCATCAAGATTTGAAATCACCAAATCTTCTTGTTGACCAAAACTGGAATGTCAAAGTACGTAAAACTTACCCATGTTGCCTGTTCCTTTTATTTTCAATCTTTCACTTCTCTAAATAACGAATCAAGCTCTTCTCTTGCATGCGTAGCATTTATCCATCTCCTAGGTGCTACTAACGTCTTGCTTGGCCTTTTTCTCTTTTTCTTGGATACTCTCTTCCCTGACATTGTGAGCACCTCAGATATGCTCAATATTGTCATGGTTGGACGACGCTGGATCGAAGCCAGCGGCTTTTATTTTTTTTCTTTGGCTTTTATTATTATTATTATTATTATTATTATTATTTGGAAGAGAGAAATTTCAGTAGCGACTAATGATAGGCTCTAATACCTTTTGGAATAAAGTGGAAGAGAGATTCTGTATATTTTAATGTCAATTGGAAAAGAGTACATAAGTATATTTATAAACTTGAATAGATGACAACATATGGAAATCAAATTAGATATACATAATCAAAATAGATAGAGCAAAAAAGGTCAGCTCCTCCCCTTCCTTTGATAATCAAAAGAAATATCATAAATATCTCTAGAAGAGACCTATATATTTCTGATAGATTTAATAGAAGACACTGTTTTATGATGGAGATGGAGGTTGGAAGCAGTAATTGAAGACTTGAAAAGACATGGATGCAACTAGTTGGATTTTACTGAAGATTGGTACTCTGCAGAACTTAATTGTATATGAGGATACGTGTAGGTGTAGCAAACTCTGCGAACTGGAAACAAGACTGATTGATTGATGTTCACATTAATGATGAAGAGTTCATGGGTTCAAGTTACATAACATTTGACTGTAGAAGCATGTAGGGGGGCGATGCCACCTTGTGAAATGTTGCTTTGATGGATTTGCAAAAAGAAAGGAAAACAGAAAGTAACTCCTCTTTTTTCCTCTTTACCCCATGACATTTTTTTCTGTGGTTCTGCAGTAATTCTTGCCCTCGTAGCAGTAAAATGGTCCCATTTATAAAATTAAATCGTTAAAAAGTGCCCAATTCGTCTGGGATATTCATGTGCATTCTAGTAGACATTTGTAATCAATTGAATAGAGCAAGTGGTACATTTTTTGTCATATATCATATTTACAGGGAAAGTAAAAAGAAAGTATGACAATTTTGGGCAGTTTACATGTTTCACAAATGATAACTGCATGCTAGTAAAAGGTGGTGTTACCATGATGTGTTGACCGAATTCTGGAATTGCCACAGCTTCTGTAGTCCTATTTGCAACATTTATTAGCATTCTCCCTTGCCATTATCTGTTGCAAAGTTTGATTTCTGTTCAATTTAATTCCTAATTTACATGAAAAGGGTCTGGATTTCACTGTTTGGCGTGGCATACTCTTACGAAGATGACTAATGATTAAAATGATGTTGCTTATCGCTAATGTTTGAAGAGTTATTTTTGGTCTTATTCTTAGTTACTCAATCTGATTGCTTTGCCTTTTTGCAGCTCCTTTGTGTTGTTAAGGACAGCTCGCTTTGAACTTTGCCAGCAGAATTCCTACCAGTGTAAATACTGAACTTATGTTTTGGACAATCCTCGTTTATGTGTAGTTCATTTTTTGTTGGGATGTCTTTTTGCAATGGCTATTATCAATGTTATTGCATAAGACTTCGCAGCTCAAAATTAATCGATGAAATCTGGAGATTTCAAGGATTATGCTATGCAGCTGAGATGCTGTTGATGCTAAGCAAGAAATACCCATAAAAGGATAGACTGAATGGGTGGCTAGTGATGGCCGCCGCCCCCCCCCCCCCCCCCAAAAAAAAAAAAAAGAAAAAAAAAAAAAAAAGGTGATTCCTAAACCTTTTTTAGAGCTGAAACCATGAGCAAGTTATGGCAAGTAAATTTTCATACTAAAGGTTACACTGAATAACCCGAATCATTAGCTGTTAAACTCTGAATATTTGCATTTAAGAAAACTTGTATTTACCAAAATTTTTTACTTGGCTAACAGATGATAGTAGGAGCAGTTACTGATCAGCGCACATTAAGGACTTTCGCAAAGTGTTAACTCTACTTGAATGTGTTTGTCTTTCATCTAATTTGGCAGATTTATTGATGTTATTGGAGCATATGGTGCTCAGAAGACAGATCTGAACATTAGCCTGACAGCAATAAACCTCTTGTGTATTGCTGCTTGTTTCATAGCACGAGGGCTTAGCCCTGAGCCCTCTAAGGAAAAGGAGAGGGAAGCAGGTTCAGTTTAGATTTTTCTTTCCATCCTTTTGCTTTGTCATTAAGTCTAAAAGTTCTATTCTTGTTTTCCTTTGACCTTAGGACAAGGAGATGTGCAATATATTCCTAGGTCAGTGGATGGTGAAGAGAGTTCAGATAATACTCGTGTTGCATCTGGCAGAGAGAATTATGAGGCTTCTTCAAAAAGTACAGAGGGTGGTGACAAGTTGCTATTTTCCGTGATCTTCATGCTTCAGAAGCTTGGAGATGAAGAGAGGGCGGAGGTATGGTGATGGACTGAATGGTGAAATATTTGTACTCAAGACTTGCCCTTAACTTTGATTGGCTTCTTCATGTCCTATCTTCCATTTCTTTCTGTCTGTGTCATTTGGATATCACTTTAGTTTAGCAGTCTATTATTAAGATCTTATTCTAATCGAAGAAGCTATCATGGTTAGCCGACAAAGCTTTGGTGGTTTTGGGAATCAGTTATGATTATTACCACCTTGTTTATGGTGGTTTTGAGGAAAATAGAGGATGTACAATTGCCGCATGGAATCAAAGAAAATGTTGCAAGTACAAATTATGAGCATTATCATTACTCCGGTTGGCTAATTGAATCTTTTTATGCTATTGTGCTCGATTTATTATAAGCTAATGAATCTTTTTAAAGTCTTTATCATCCCCTGTTAACCTTAGTCTCTGTCACATTAGAGCATTACTTCACTGCTCTAATGGAAAGCCTTCATTCCATATCTTTTTATTTGTTTCCTTGCCCCTTTTAACCTTTGTCTCCATCCACTAATCACATTTCTTCACCGGACCATCCAAAAGCCTTCATTCTCCATGGCAAACCAACAGAAGAAGCTTGTCTCATCTTATTCTCAATTGATGCCACATGAGTAAAGTCCTTTCTCCCCTGCCCTTCCCCTCTTTGGAAATCTCCCTTAAATTATACAGTTTCAATATAATCCTGTTGACTTACATATGAGCAAAACAATATACATTTTCAATGTTATTCTGGATGCTGGAGCTCAGTATGCAGCATGTCTTTTTCCTTTAATTTACTTAGGGAAACTCGCTGTTCACATGTCCATGTTTTTTCATATGAATGTGTGATTAGTGTTGAGGAGGTTTCCATTTTATAGTACTGGGATCATTGGATGATACTTTACTGGATTATTGAGCTATTTTTGAATGTGACAGTGATGATATGATAAATTGAGGTATTATGCGTTTGATGCGAAATACGTTCTCATTATTTTATGTGCAATAAATGATTACATTAGACTGGTTCAGCAACAATGGAATATATACTCATATGCAAAATGCATTTCGTATATGATAATAATTACTACTTGTAGAATATTTCCTTGGGTAGCAGTGGCATTCTGCACCGGAATGAGTCTTCAACTGTGTTTCTCTTTTTCAATCACTCTTCTTGGATCTTTCTGTTGACATCCACATAAGTATTCATGGAAGCTACAGTTCCTTCTTACCTTGAGTGTTGTGGATTGTTTTCTTTTCACAGTCTGCTCTAAATCCACTTAATTCAAGGTACGAATTCATTTATTCATCTTGTAAACTTTTCAAAGCACCTGTTGCTTCACTCTTTTAGAGAAACACTATTCTTTATCAATGTAAACCTAAGGCACCTCAAGTTTAGAATGTGAATTGTAAGTGTGAGATTTGTGGAACCATTGCTAACAGTTCTAAAAGCTTAATCTATTAGATAAATGCGCGATTTAATATTTAAATATTCTATTACTCTCTCTCGCACTTAGTTTGATCTTTTTTAATTAGTACTAAGCGTGGACATATTTAAATTGGGGAGGTATATGAAGTTTGGAAAGATTTGAACTCAGGACTTCCAGCTCTATTATCATGTGAGATTCATGGAAACATTGTCAATTATTTTAAAAGCTTAAACGTGAGGCGTGAGGGGAAGTGTTAGAACATTTAAATATTAAAGCACGCATTCTTCTAAAAGTTTCAGTTGTCAAATGAAGACATTGTTTAATATTTAAATATTCTAACAGTAAGCTAAGTCAAGAGTCTTATAGGTTTATGCTTCTGAGATGTATGTAAATTGAAGTGACCAAAAGTTAAGGCTTGAGAACTGTAAACAGTAATATACTGTAAGTTGAGTCAGCTTTACAGATAAAAGCAGACGAGTGCTATTGTCTTTATGTGGATTTATCTTGTGATATAAAGACTAATAGAGGCCAGCCTGCGGTTTATAGCTCTAGTTACCATTCATATCCATTTATTTCATTTTACAGATATAAGTAGACGAGTGCTTATGTGGATTTATCTTGTGATACAAAGACTAAAGGAGGCCACCGTACGGTTTATAGTCTAGTTACCATTCATATCCATCTATTCCTCTCTCTCTCCCTCTCTCTACCCTTGAATTACCACAGCGTGAAACCCCATATGTTTTGCTTCATCCATTCTTTTCAGTAGTACTTGATCATTCAATTCAAGTTTCTTAAAGGAAATAAAAATAACAATCTTCCTGAATTCTAACCTTTTAAAATGGCATTTTGTGTTTCTTAAAAGGCTTTTTCAAAGTGGTTCCCTCATCGAAACCTTGTAGAATCACCCTTAACACCTCTCGATGTTAAATCCTATTTTGTACTAGCTAATGCTAATGTCCACTCGCATGCATCTCTCTCTCTCTCTCTCTCTCTCTCTCAGATGAAAATGTTTTCTACAAGTGCTTTTAGGCCATTTTTGGTGATATTATCTACTTCATGGCATATATATGATAATGCAACCAAAGCTAGATTTTTGTTCCAATATGTAGTTCTCAGAGGCTTATCTGGATTATTTCTAGATGTAGCTCCGCCCTTCTCAGTGAGCTCTGCGCACGTTTCTTTCTTTCCATAGTATTTTTTTCCTGTACAGAATGTTTTATATATAACCTCGTATAACGCATAAAGGATATTGGTTGTTCATTGCACTCACATAGGTAACAATCCTGGCTTTTAGGTGAGAAATTCAGCTGTCAGGACACTTTTCCAAACTCTTGGCAGTCATGGACAAAAACTCTCCAAAAGCATGTGGGAGGATTGTCTTTGGAACTATGTCTTCCCTAAGTTGGACTGAGCATCCCACATGGTAGAGTCACACGATTTTAAGGTTGTAATTAAAGCATCTCTATAGTCCCTGTTAATGAAATGTAAATTATGTGTAGGCTGCAGCCTCAACAAAAGATCAATGGTGTGACAGCGCAAGCGACGGTGCGCGGGGAGGAGGGATAGTGGTCTATGCCTCACCTCACCTCAGTACTTGAGGTCTATGAGTTTGTTTTTCAAAGGTCACCCAGCTATGGCGTTAATTCCACTAGCAAGACAAAGCAAGAGATTTTACAAGGTCCTGGTAATGTTATCGGCTCTGTAATAGAATCCCATCTTTGCACAAATCATGTCGATGTTAACAATTATCTTCTTCTTGGGTTAATTTCACAATATCATTAAGGGGCATTATTTACGAGGTCCTTAAAGTTGAATCAAAGTCACAATCACGGCTTTCGTTGACATCTCCATGTCTGTTTGATCTTTTTACAGGGAAACTATATCTTCAGGCACAAAGTATGTTTGACAGTCAAATGTACACACAGTTACTAGCAATTATGCATCTGGCAATTAAGCAATCCATGATGGGAAGTGAAAATGTTGAAGCTGACATAGTACGTCTGATATGCCCATTTCATTTCTCCTCGTATCTCAGTTTAATTGACCGAAAACTCTTAGGCTCCGTTCGTTTTGCGGAAAATATTTTTCGGGAAAATGTTTTCCGGATTTTCCGGCGTTCATTTCACAGAAAATGAATTCCTAAGAGAAAATGTTTTCCATGGAAGGGAAAGTCTTCTAAATTTGGGGAAAATGTTTTCCATTTTTGAAAAGTGGAAAACATTTTCCTCACTTGATCTCTCTTATCTCACACATCTACAAATCCTCGCTTCCTCCTCCCCTTTCTTCTTCTTTTTCTCTTTTTTTATTCGAATTATTTTTAAATTGTATTTTTCTTTTTTTATTCAAATTATTTTTAATTTTCTATTTCTTTTTTAATTTTAATTTTAATTTTTTGTTTCCCATCTTCTTTTTTCTTGGCTAGTCGTTGGCCGTCACCAGGTGAATCTCAAGGTTGTCGATCTCAAGCTCACGCTCGTTGATCTGGCGAGCCTCGAGCTTGACGCTCGCGCTCGCCAATCTGGTGAGCGGAAAATATTTTCCGAAACATTTTCAGGTTTTAGCCGAACACCAGAAAATATTGTCATTTTCCTGGAAAATGACTTCTGGGAAAATATTTTCCGGAAATGGCTTATTTTCCGCGAAACGAACGGACCCTTAAAGTATTGTCATTTCCGAAACCGGAAAATATTTTCCGAAACATTTTCAGGTTTTAGCCGAACACCAGAAAATATTGTCATTTTCCTGGAAAATGACTTCTAGGAAAACATTTTCCGGAAATGGCTTATTTTCCGCGAAACGAACGGACCCTTAAAGTTGCTTTCTAGAGCCTTTTCCTTTCACACATGCATCTTTTTCTTTCGGTCTTTTGAAGTGTGAGTGGTGAAAACTAAAAAAGAGGGATCATCAATCATGTGGTTTTTGTAAAGCAGGTGAGAAAATCTGAATTGGGACTGAGTTTTTGTGGCTTAAAAGAGTGAAATCCGGAAAAGGTAATTCAAGAGGTCTTGGTTTGCTTTACTACCTGAGAAGTTCCATTTTGTAACTGCTTTTAGATCCCTATCGTGTCAAAAGCACTCTTTGTTTCAACTTTCTGATTACGTTGATTCCTACTCCTTCTCTGTCTAATTTTTTTATTTTCTTTCTTCATGAAAAATGAACATTAAAGTCCAATTTTTATTCCTTAAAAGAAGAAATGGGTGAAATGATGGTCTGATGCATACCCATTTGATATGCACCATTTGCATAGGGGACGTGGATAAACCCATGATGCCATCAACTTTTATAAGATGTTGTCTGTTGTAGCAAAGCCCAGAACATAGTTAACTAATGTTTCACATGCTCCTGCCTTTCACAATATCATTTTATGTCATCCCTTCCACTTCAACCGATGTTCTTTGTACGTTTTCTCAGTGATTACCCTCAACTGACCAAAACAGAGCAATTTTTGTGCATCTCCTTTCTGCTTGTTTGTTTGTGGATTATTTCTTAGCGCAAATTCATTGCGGCTTTCAACTTTACCTGGATTCGACCATCATCCAACCATTTTCTTTGACAGCTCTGTATTCTACCATCTTTTCTCCAGGGGAATCTCTCACCTAGTCAACAAACTGTGCTGGATATTTCCCCCTTTTATGGCCAACTGAACAGTTTTCTTCATTGTGGCTGGTCGTGTCCAAGAGATCTTGCTTTGTCTCCCACAACCTGATGAATCACTGCGAAATGAGGAAGAAAAGGTTAAGATAACCAATGCTTCTTATGGAAATCAAGGTAAATTGTGAGTTACATCAAATATATTTGTTTAAATGTTGGAGTTGGATAAGAAACTGCTCTCATATCTATGTCTCATTTCATAGATGTTCACGTAGAGATCAGAAATGAAATCCCCAACGGCATTGCATCCACTTCATCAAGCACAGCAGAAATTAATATTCATTCAAGCAAGACGAAACCAATGTTTATCTCAAGTAACATGTTCCCAGAAAAGGTCACCCCTTTGTTGGTAGATCTCAATCTACAGGCTCCGACAGTTGAGAAGCATATCATACTACCAGAAATTGTTCAGAGTCTTGGAAGGTATAAACCATTCTTTCTGTAGTTCTCAGCATATCTTTTCATGAGAAACCTTCTTGTGCAACTTGTTAAATTCTTTGCACTTGTTTGTGTTGATGATTATTTTGACCACTTTCATCCAAGGAGGAAGCTGGGAGTATTAGTTTGGCCAAAACTACTAGGTAGGATGCTTTGATGCATGAACGCATTGACTAGAAACTTGAAAAATATATAACTGTGTCACCTGGACCAGAGCGGCTTTTCCAGCATTTACGGATTCTTCATATTTGATAGTTGCACAAGCTCATTGATGGAGCAACAAACGTGGCTCCTTCTGTCATTGAACATGCAATGTGTAAAGTTGCCTCACTTCATACTGGTTGGTAGCAGTCATTGACCAAATTAAGCCAGCATAAAAATCTGTTTTCCTACTCTTTCAGGATTCATCTGTTGCTAAAAAAAGGCACTCGTTCTTTGCTTCTGTATTGGACATGTCAGCAATAATTAGCGTGCCAAATAAATTCTTGAGATTTAGAGCAAACATAAATAATGCAGGAGCATTGTATTGTTGAGAGCTTGAGATCAGGTTAAGGAATAGAAGACCTTATGTGGGTTCTATGTTACTCTGCTGTTACTGTGCTAGTGTATCATTTTTAGCATCGACAAGTCGAGTCTTGGACACGCAATATATCTTGGGCCTGGTTGCTTGAGTCAAGTTGCATGATTCTTGCCTAACCATCACTGACGCTTTCCATGTTCTCTGCCTTGCTCCCCCAGGGAAGGCGCTACCCCATCTCTCTTCTTCCCCTTTTCTTTCTTTCTTTTTTTTTTTTGGTGGTGTTCTTGTTCTACTTTTGGCTGATGTAACACCAAACAGATGCCACGTCAGGACTGTACAGAAGTGAAAAAAATGCCGTGTGTGTCTCTGGAGCCTAGAAAGCAAGGTTATGCACAATCAGATAAAAATGTCAACTCCATTGCTAAACATTTTGTCCAGCAAGCATTTAGTCATGATATTATGGTATAATATGTTGGGAGTGTGCAACAAAAGTCTCCAATACATTCACCTAGGGAGATTGCTAAGAGGAGCTAAAGTCCAAGTGTATCAATATATTCAATTAGACCTATCTTCGTTCAAAAACTTAAATTAATGAGTTATAGGTCAACTAGAATTTTATTAATTTCTCAACACCATATCAATTCTTCGATGTGGGACTTCTCTGACAAAAGGATTATATTAATTGCACAACATCACATCAATTTTTCGATATGGGACTTCTTTGACACAACAACAATCTCCCCCTCACACATGAGGGACTTCGTCCTTACGGGCCCACGTTGTTACACCACAATGTCTACCTGCCCAAATTATTGGGAGTGCGGAGTGCACGGCAGAAGTCTCCGATACCTTCACTTAGTTGGGAGTGCATAGTAGAAGTCTCTGAT
The DNA here is from genome assembly GCA_017140595.1 of Eucalyptus curtisii. NCBI lineage: Eukaryota > Viridiplantae > Streptophyta > Magnoliopsida > Myrtales > Myrtaceae > Eucalyptus > Eucalyptus curtisii. Next base: position 14,944,614 of record CM029504.1, read on the forward strand.
ACCTTCACTTAGGGAGGTTGCCAAGAGAGAGCCCAAACTCAAGCCTGTCAATATAACCAATTAGATCCACCATCACTCAAAAGTTTAAGCTACTGAGTTATGGGCCAACTGAGATATATTAACTGCTTAACACCATATCAATTTTCTGACGTGGGACCTTTCTAACACAATTCATACGTGTATCCTAACATAATAATCCATTGAAAAGTTTTTCTTCAAGTTGTGTTGAATTTGTGCTGAATTTAGCTGCAGTTTGCATTTTTATCGTGAGATGAGACATGTTGCTCATAAGTGGACATTTTTCCTGATGATGATGAAATTCGCTTTTTCCTTTGGAGATTTCTGTGGGAAGCACTACCTTGCTGGAGCTCCAGACATGCATGTAGCATGATGAAATTTGGCTTTAACTCTACTTCCAAAAATATGATTGTGTTTACATGTTGCAAGCCTTCGTGTAGTAGTAAATGTTTACATTATTATGATCTGAGGTCATCCGTCGAATCGCAAAAGCAGCCTCTATGGAAAACTAGCAATTAGTTTGCCTACGTCAACCCCTCCCCAGACCCTTTTAGTATGGGGAGAGTTGTGCATTGGGACACCCTTTTTTACACAAGTAGCGAGCCTGCTCGTGCAGAGATATGAGAGACACTATGGAGTGCATGACAAACTACAATTTCTGTTCTAGAAACAATTTTTCTTTTCTAGATTTGTTTCTGGAATAGAAATCCGTTTGATAAAATTATTCTATTTTTCTATTTCTGAGATACATTTTTGTTCGAGAAATAACTTTGGAATAGAAATCAGAAGTAAAAATTTTCTACTTTTCTATTTCTGGAACAAAAATAAGAAATAAAACTTCTTTTCACCGTTTGTCATTGCTATGAACCGGTTGTCTATCTGTCACCGCTGACCACTATCCGCTAGTCGCCGGCCGTCGTCACCACGGCGGACGGCGCTAGTGCCCGATGCCGCTACTGCCGCTCGCGTTGGTTGCTCGCTTTGCCGTTCGCTAATCGGCCACCGTCCGAAAGGAATAAATTTTCTGTCGTTATCAAACGAATTTCAATTTTTAAAGTAGAAATTTTGTGTCGTTATCATACGGGTATTTTTGCTTAGAAACTCATTTAGAAATATAAATAAAAAAAATCTATTTCTCTTCTAGAAATCAATTTCGGCTAGAATGGTTATCATTTGCGCCCTATCTTGCTGGGATTCTAGAACATGAATGTAGCATGATTGGCATCAGAGACACATGTAGTTTGCCATCTATGAATGTCCTTCCTTCAATTTTATTAATAGCTTAAAGTGGTCAGTTATTTTTTTACACAAATTGACACGATTTGACATGTGCATAGAAGCATATATTGATGAATTCCAAGATGATGCCAATTGAAACAAAATTGAGAATAAATCAATTTTTCATTCATTGATAAATAATAAATCAACTTTTCATTCATTGATAAATGGTGATAATGTCTTGTAGTGACACGAACCCATAATGATACATGGTTATGGGTAAGATCAACCAGATCTTGCAAACTGCTGATACTTTTTTTATCTCATGATTATAATGGGTGAACTGATAGGTGCATGATATCGACAAGAGACAATCCAGATGCTGGTCTCTGGAGAACATTAGTTAAAGGTTTCAACGGCATTGTTCTCAATGATGTCAACAGGCTAAAGATGAACAGTGGTCTTGATGCAACTGTTAATAGACAAGCAAATGCTTTTTCAAAGTAAGAATCTCTAATAGTGCAAGGAATAGAAAAACTGTGACATCCCGAATTTCCAATTCTATTTTCAATAAATTGAAATGGGCATTTCATCTGTGCGCATATAGTTCTTTTCCCTGAGCTGATCACTCATGGGATAACTAGTCTACTAGGTGAAGCCGTTAAGAAATTCTAATGCATTGGACTCGAGAATTTGACCAGGAAACGACCTTTCAACCGAGTTAATCTGCAAGGGTCATTACGGCACAATTAAAAATCGATTAGAGACCGGAGATAGGTCGACTCGACGAGGCATGTGATCGAGTGTGGGTGATTCCACCAGATCGCACAATTCTTGTCGATCGGCACTAGACCGGCTTTTACGTCGTTTGGGTACCCCTGTGTCCGTGTTTGAAACCTTGAGATTATCTCGACAATCGAGAGTCGCCAATGTGTCAAAGATGTAGATTGTGGCTTGAATTGATCAACCACAGGTCAAATGCACGAAAATTTCTAAAAGCTATCCGGTGGATCAGTACGCGCTAATATCGTGCCAGAGTGAAATTAACCGTGAAATTGAGATCGAATTCAGAAATTGGAAGTCCGGGTGTGTCACAAATTATTTTAGGATCATCGACTCATCTTTGGAAGATTTTTCATGCAAGTCGAGTTTTTCAGCAAAATAATCAAATTATGGCTAATTTGGTTCGGAAAATTGGTAGGCCCGCTTTTGGTTGTACTTTTGAGATCTAAGAGGGTTCTATGGTCGAGTAAATATGTGAATTGAAGTGTGGTGACATTGGATTAATTTTATGGACTTCAATTTGGTTCAATTAGAGGAGAATTGAAGACTTTGAATTTTATGCCCCGGCGGAAAATGAAATTGAAGCTATTGGATTAAGGTTGTGGGAGGTTGGAGTTAGTGGATTGTGACATCACAAGTGATGTCATGGTGTGGGGGCAAGAGTGGCTAAGATCTTGACAAGTGGAGGGTGAGGATTTGTTCTTCAAAAGGTGGGATGTCACTTCTCCCTTGTCCCCATCATCTTCTTCCTTGAATCAAGGGGAGTTGTCTTGAACTTTGGAGGAGAGAGAGAAGAACGACCAGCAGCTCGCCGGCCCGCCCGCACGCCCCGCTCGGCCGCCCGCTGCGCCGCTCGCCGCCGCCGCCGTCGCCCCCGCACGCCCGCGCCCGCGCGCGCGCCAGCTCGCCGCCCTCGTCCGCGCCGGCCGCGTTCCAGAGCTCGGGCCTTCGCCGGAGCTCCCTCCGCCGCCGTCGACCTCCCCATCGGCCCGTCCAAGCCCGGCCGGTCTTCCTCCGCCGTTCCTCCGCCCGATCCAAGCTCGGATCCGCTCCTTTCGGCCCCAAAATGCAGCCAAGAAAAATGGGTATGGCAGCTAGGTTTTGGCCCGTTTTGGCCGGCTTCCCGGCCCGGAGTTTAGGTCCGCCTTTGGGAAAGTCGTTCCCCTCGTCGCCCTCGTCGTTTTGGTCCGCTCGGCTCGCTAATCCGGTGAGTTTAGCTCACTAAACCTCGCTTAGAGGGTTAATTATGCTTAGGTAGGTTTAGTTTATGTTAAGTGTTATTAGGTGGTTAGTTTAAGTTATTTAAGAATGGATTTGATTAAGGTGGTGTTTTAATTTAAAGTGTGTTTAATTAGGGTTAAGAAGGTTTATTTTAATATAAGTCTTGATGTGACATAATAGGGTTTTATTTTTGATTTACTTAAATGTTTCGAAATTCTGGAATTTTTAATAATATATTATATTACGAAATTATTAAAATATTATTATTAAAAAAAAATCCGAAAAATTATTTCGATCTCAATTGCTCGAGAATTTGGTGATCGATCTGCTTTGTGTATTCGGATTTTGAAATTGATGGTTAGATATTGCAAATTGAGCATGGATTGTGAAAAATACGAATATTATTATTTAATTAATTTTCGAAATAAATTTAATTATTTATTACATTCCAAAAATTATTATGGGGCCCTAAATCCTTAGAATTTCATGCTGATCGCTGCTGTGTATTTAGAATTTGAATTTGATGAATGGATGTGGCAAATTGAGTGTTGATTGTGATAAATAGGGATTTTATTTATGAAAACCCGAGTGTCGGGTTTTGATGCAAAAATTGGATTTTAATGATTATATTAAGTAGTGGGGTTTGAAAAAGTGAGATATTGGCTTTCTGATTCGAAATTAGCGTGCCCCCACACACGTGAGTAATTTCTGGAATATTTTTAATATGAAGAAAAATGGCCGGGACCACTATTTTAAGTGGAAGTATTGAGTGAAATGCAAAGTGTCCTAGGGCCGAATGTGAATTGTTGTGTGATAATAAAGAGGAGAGCGTCCTGGGCTGTTGAGCCGGACTTGCCCCTATATGGGATGCTCCTTTTAATGGATGCGGGTCGCAGTAGAGGCTAGGCCAACTGGACCCATGCTCCTGCGGGAATGCCGTCGACGTAGAGACGATGCCGCGCTCCACGGGGGGAGGCGATGCCTGGCAGCTAATGTCAGTAGATAGCCGAAATTCGAGTAAGCTATGCCCTTGTGTGGCGGTGATTAATAATTGGAATGCGTGCTGAGTGCGTTTGTGGTTCCTATGAAAGTGTTGGTGTTCCAACTGTTTGAATTCTTATTATTTAATGAGTTGGTGTAATACAAATTGTGCTAACCTGCAGGAATGGATTATGTCGAGGTAAGTCTTCTGTGTAATGTGGCTAGGCCACCTGGGGCGTATTTTCTTTCTAATAGGGGTTTAGGGGGTTGAACTTGCTGAGACGATGTCTCACCCCGTTGTGGGCCAAAATTTCAGGTCCTTGGAGGACGGAGCGGGCATATAACTTTGGTTGGCCGTGAGGAGTTGCAGAGGTGAAGTCATAAGGATTGGAGAACGTGTCCGATTTCTAGGTTGTAGGACAGTTCCTTTTTAAGAGCCGGTCTTTTGTAGACTTTTGGCCGTAGACCCTGTTTGTAATTCCGTTGAATTATGAAAGTGTTATGTTGTGGTTTTGCTTCCTGCTTTTTTATCCCGTATTTCTTTGTCAGGGGTTTTATAATACGTTCCGCTTGCACAATAATAAATGAATGGGTCGGTGACACCACCTGGGGATGTCGCATGTTTGATCGACCGCAGTGGGATGTGCACGTGTCTCGGGGTTCGGGGCGTGACATCCCCGTTTAAGTGGTATCAGAGCATGGTCTGTGTATGGAGTGATAAGGTGCGATGAGTCATGGGATAGTTAGTAGGAAAGACTTTTATTATGCTGATGCATGTGGTTGATAACTGTTTGGTAGTGCGTTTGTGGGGTCATTTAATTCTGTGAGAGTACCGCTGCAAGTCGGTACTGAGGGTTTAGCAGCACCGAGCGATCCTTGGTTTGTCAGGATCGTCTTGGCGCGTTAGTCTTTGGGAAGCTTTTTGAGTAAGCAAGATCAAGATCGAGCCGCCGCTGTTGTCGTTGTCACTTCCGCCGCTAGTGTTGTAACTGTTGTTGTTGCTGCGCCTGTTGAGGCCCAAGCTGGAGTTGTGACCAGGGATCAAGCCACCGTATCTGAGTCGAAGTTCAGTTTAAGCAGAGTTGGAAATCGATTGGGGGAAAGGCCGATGTAAGGAGAAATGTGCCCCTTTCACCTATCCGGCAGAGTAGAATTGGAAAGTCAGTGCCCAACTCGATTGTTGTGTGTCGTGTCTGTAAGAAAAGACATGGATCTGTCTTGTGCTGTGAGAGGGAAAGGACTTGTTACAAGTGTCGCCATTATGGCCATCTGATCAAGGGTTGTCCGTACAGATAGATGGAACTACAAATTTATTTTCATCACTGCGCCAATAGAACGAACGGAGGAAACATACTTCGGGGCATTTAGTTGGGTACTTGGAACAGAACCCCAGTGCAAGGAAGGGTGCATGCTGTCACCTGACAGGAGGTGGAGGACTCACCCATCGTATGCCGAGTTTGTGGAAGAAAACATGAATCAGTTAAGTGTCCCGGTTTAACGGGAGCATGCTTTGTATGTGGCCAGCACGGCCGTCGGGTTAGGAACTATCCGCGTAAGTCCAAGAGAGTGTAAGTACCGTAAGTGCAGATAGGACGCCACTAGGATGGCTAGAGGAGCATGAATGAGTCAACCATGCAGCAATCAAGGGAATGGTGTTTTTGAGATGTTTTTATCAAAGTCGCACAGCAGAATTTTTAGTGAAGGTTGCAGAATTTTCGTGTGGTGATAAAGTATTAGAAAGATGAATCTCTGACTATGGTTGTACTTGAAGGGTTTGCTTAAGTATGACTTGAAAGTCATTTGTAAAAGGTATGGCTCGAGGAGCTTTATGAGGTTATGAATCGTAGTAGCGATATAATTTGGTTTGCCGGTTAGCGTGCGAAAGTTTTGAATTACCGAAAGCGGGAGATGACCTTTACTCCTTGTTATTTGTCCTTCGAAGATGACCTGGTTACGGTTGTTGGTTACCGAATCTACATGGCAACTGTAATGGATGCGTCAGTTGAGGAGCCGTATATGGAGAACCTAACCGTGGTACCAAAGTTTTCTGGGGTAATACCTGAACAAGTGTCAGGGCTGTTGTCAGAAAGAGAAATAGAGTTCGTAATTGAATTAGCACTGGAGCAGAGCCAGTCTCTAAGACTCCTTATTGGATGGCTTGGTCAGAGCTGAAAGAACTGAAAGTGCAAGTGCATGAGTTGTTAGATAAAGGATTTATCCGTCCGAGTGCATCACCTTGGGGAGCACCAGTTCGGTTCATGAAGAAAGAAGATGGTTCGTTACACCTATGCATCGACTATCAATAACTCAATCAGGTGGCGATCAAGAATAGGTATCTATTGCCGAAGGTCGATGACTTGTTCGACCAGGTTCCAGGAGTATTGAGATTCTCTAAGATCGACTTGAGGACAGGGTATCATCAGCTAGAGGATCAGAAATGAGGTTATACCGAAGTTAGTGTTTCGCAATCGATACGACCTTTATGAATTACTGTAATGCCGTTTGGTTTGAAGAATGCTTCAGCTGCTCTCATGGATCTGATGAACCGTAGATTGAAAGAGTACTTGGATCAGTTCGTAATCGTGTTCATCAACGACATTCTAGTGTACTCGAGGAGTACCGAGGTCAGGAAAGGCACTTAAGGATAGTGCTTCAGACTTTGAGGAATCATGAGCTATAAGCCAAGTTCAGTAAGTACGAGTTTTGGCTGACTCGTGTGACGTTCCTAGCTCACGTCATCTTCGGGGAAGGAATCTCAGTGGACCCAGCCAAGATAGGGACAGTGATTAACTAGCTAAGACCGACTACAATGATAGAGATCGAAGTAGCGAGTATTGACGGTTCGTAGAAGGGTTTTCGAGTATTAGTATCGCCGTTGACAAGACTTCGAAGAAGGAAGAAAAGTTTGTGTGATCGAGATAAGTGCAAAAGTAGTTCCCAAGAGCTTAGCGAAGCTAACTATCGCACTGTGTTTACTATCCCATCCGGTCTAGTAGGATTCGAGATCTACGGTGATGCGCCGTTTAAGGGATTGGGTTGCGTGTTGATGCGGCGGTCGGGATGTTGCATACACATCCCATCAGTTGAGACCTCATGAGTTGAATTACCCGACGCATGACTTAGAACTCGCAGCTTTAATCTTCGCATTGAAAATTTAGAGATGTTAGTTGTGTGGAGAAAGATTATGGATCTTCACTGACCAGCATAGTCTTCAGTATTTATTCGCTCAGAAGGAGTTGATTATGAGACAGCGTTGATGGATGGAGATCATGAAGGACTGTGATTGTGAGATTTTGTACCCCCCTGGAAAGGCGAACAAGGTCGCCGATACACTGAGTAGGAAGTCTTCAGTTGCGCAGATGGTACTCAAGGAATGGAGTCTACTTAAGAGAGCACGAGATTCGGGTTTCAAATTTGAGGTAGGCCACCTTTAGACTCTTATGGCCATCCTTAGAATTAAGCTGGATGTGCAGATCAAAATCAGAATGCTTTAGTTGTCAGATTCAGAGTTTCAGAAAGCTGTGCAAGAATATCACCAAGTGTCTGACGTGCTGGCCAGGGAAGGTACAGCATCGTAAGCTGAGAGGACTCTTGTAACCTCTCAAGATCCTTAGTGCGGAAATGAGATCATGTCACAATGGATCTGGTGACGGGCTGATCAAGGAATCAAAGGGGTAATGATTCGATTTGGACAGTGGTCGACAGACTGACAAAGTCGGCTAAATTCATCGCAGTACGAAAGGACAATTCAACTCGTTGAGGACAGGTTGAGAGCTTGTAGGTTGGTTTTCAAAGAAAGTTGAAAAAAACAACTTCTTCTTCTTGTTGAGTTCACTTACAGCAATAGTTGCCGCAGAGTTTTTAGATGGTTCCCGGCTTCAACGAAACGAGTTAGATGGTTCTTTCAAGCGGAGAAGCGAGTAGAGTGTATAGAACTTCAGTTGGTCGAGGTGAGGTCAGAGATCGAAAAATCGCAGGTTCGTGGTTGGTTCGAAATCGGTGATTCGTTGCGTTATTAGAGACAGACTTGAGGCCGCTCGGAATCGCCACTTAGCTTCGCAGATTTTGGTATCGAAGACCTTTGGAATTTCAAGTAGGAAGGTATATTTTCATGGATGTCGCCTCGTTAGGGACATCGCGTTTTGTTAAGAAAGGAAAGTTGAAACGGCACTTACATCCGAATCCATCGAAATTTGGGTTCAAGGATTTTGACTTTGATTGAATAAAGGAAGCAATTCAAGACACTGTCGGCACCTTTAGCCGAGTAGTACTTGAGAGTGAAGAAAAATGGTCCGAAATTGGGAGTTTGAATAATTGATGCGATAGTTAACTCGCTTATTGGAAAAAGGGAAAAATAAAAAGAAAAAGAACCAAATTGTTGCAGCTTTTATTTTTGCAAAAGTGGACAAGTGTTCAGCATTTTAAATCCGTGATGGTTTGGACAAGTATGGAAGTGATCGACATTATCGCAAAGAGCGAAAGAGTAACCAGGGAAAGAGAAGATTCGATGAGACAATTGTAACCCCACCTTTTTGTTTAAGAATTTGTAAAGGTTTAAAGTTCGAGGACGAAATTTTTATAAGAGGGGAAGAGTTGTGACATCCCGAATTTCCAATTCTATTTTCAATAAATTGAAATGGGCATTTCATCTCGTGCGCATATAGTTCTTTTCCCGAGCCGATCACTCATGGGATACTAGTCTACTAGGTGAAGCCGTTAAGAAATTCTAATGCATCGGACTCGAGAATTTGACCAAGAAACGACCTTTCGACCGAGTTAATCTGCAAGGGTCATTACGGCACAATTAAAAATCGATTAGAAACCGGAGATAGGTCGACTCGACGAGGCATGTGATCGAGTGTGGGTGATTCCACCGGATCGCACAATTCTTGTTGATCGGCACTAGACCGGCTTTTCCGTCGTTTGGGTACCTCGTGTCCGTGTTTGAAACCTTGAGATTATCTCGACAATCGAGAGTCGCCAATGTGTCAAAGATGTAGATTGTGGCTTGAATTGATCAACCACGGGTCAAATGCACGAAAATTTCTAAAAGCTACCCGGTGGATCGACGCGCTAATATCGTGCCAGAGTGAAATTAACCGTGAAATTGAGATCGAATTCAGAAATTGGAAGTCCGGGTGTGTCACAAATTATTTTAGGATCATCGACTCATCTTTGGAAGATTTTTCATGCAAGTCGAGTTTTTGAGCAAAATAATCAAATTATGGCTAATTTGGTTCGGAAAATTGGTAGGCCCGCTTTTGGTTGTACTTTTGAGATCTAAGAGGGTTCTATGGTCGAGTAAATATGTGAATTGAAGTGTGGTGACATTAGATTAATTTTATGGACTTCAATTTGGTTCAATTAGAGGAGAATTGAAGACTTTGAATTTTATGCCCCGGCGGAAAATGAAATTGAAGCTATTGGATTAAGGTTGTGGGAGGTTGGAGTTAGTGGATTGTGACATCACAAGTGATGTCATGGTGTGGGGCAAGAGTGGCTAAGATCTTGACAAGTGGAGGGTGAGGATTTGTTCTTCAAAAGGTGGGATGTCACTTCCCCCTTGTCCCCATCATCTTCTTCCTTGAATCAAGGGGAGTTGTCTTGAACTTTGGAGAGAGAGAGAGAAGAACGACCAGCAGCTCGCCGGCCCGCCCGCACGCCCCGCTCGGCCGCCCGCCGCGCCGCCGCCTCCGTCGCCCGCGCACGCCCGCGCGCGCGCGCGCCGGCCAGCTCGCCGCCCTCGTCCGCGCCAGCCCGTGTTCCAGCAGCTCGGGCCTTCGCCGGAGCTCCCTCCGCCGCCGTCGACCTCCCCATCGGCCCGTCCAAGCCCGGCCGGTCTTCCTCCACCGTTCCTCCGCCCGATCCAAGCTCGGATCCGCTCCTTTCGGCCCCAAAATGCAGCCAAGAAAAATGGGTATGGCAGCTAGGTTTTGGCCCGTTTTGGCCGGCTTCCCGGCCCCGTAGTTTAGGTCTGCCTTTGGGAAAGTCGTTCCCCTCGTCGCCCTCGTCGTTTTGGTCCGCTCGGCTCGCTAATCCGGTGAGTTTAGCTCACTAAACCTCGCTTAGAGGGTTAATTATACTTAGGGAGGTTTAGTTTATGTTAAGTGTTATTAAGTGGTTAGTTTAAGTTATTTAAGAATGTATTTGATTAATGTGGTGTTTTAATTTAAAGTGTGTTTAATTAGGGTTAAGAAGGTTTATTTTAATATAAGTCTTGATGTGACATAATAGGGTTTTATTTTTGATTTACTTAAATGTTTCGAAATTCTGGAATTTTTAATAATATATTATATTACGAAATTATTAAAATATTATTATTAAAAAAATCCGAAAAATTATTTCGATCTCAATTGCTCGAATTTTCGTCCGATCGCTTTGTGTATTCGGATTTTGAAATTGATGGTTAGATATTGCAAATTGAGCATGGATTGTGAAAAATATGAATATTATTATTTAATTAATTTTCGAAATAAATTTAATTATTTATTAAATTCCGAAAATTATTTCGGGGCCCTAAATCCTTAGAATTTCATGCTGATCGCTGCTTTTGTGTATTTAGAATTTGAATTTGATGAATGGATGTGGCAAATTGAGTGTTGATTGTGATAAATAGGGATTTTATTTATGAAAACCCGAGTGTCGGGTTTTGATGCAAAAATTGGATTTTAATGATTATATTAAGTAGTGGGGTTTGAAAAAGTGAGATATTGGCTTTCCGATTCGAAATTAGCGTGCCCCCCACACACGTGAGTAATTTCTGGAATATTTTTAATATGAAGAAAAATGGCGGGACCACTATTTTAAGTGGAAGTATTGAGTGAAATGCAAAGTGTCCTAGGGCCGAATGTGAATTGTTGTGTGATAATAAAGAGGAGAGCGTCCTGGGCTGTTGAGCCGGACTTGCCCCTATATGGGATGCTCCTTTTAATGGATGCGGGTCGCAAGTAGAGGCTAGGCCAACTGGACCCATGCTCCCGCGGGAATGCCGTCGACGTAGAGACGATGCCGCGCTCCACGGGGGGAGGCGATGCCTGGCAGCTAATGTCAGTAGATAGCCGAAATTCGAGTAAGCTATGCCCTTGTGTGGCGGTGATTAATAATTGGAATGCGTGCTGAGTGCGTTTGTGGTTCCTATGAAAGTGTTGGTGTTCCAACTGTTTGAATTCTTATTATTTAATGAGTTGGTGTAATACAAATTGTGCTAACCTGCAGGAATGGATTATGTCGAGGTAAGTCTTCTGTGTAATGTGGCTAGGCCACCCGGGGGCGTATTTTCTTTCTAATAGGGGTTTAGGGGTTGAACTTGCCGAGACGATGTCTCACCCCGTTGTGGGCCAAAATTTCAGGTCCTTGGAGGACGGAGCGGGCAGATAACTTTGGTTGGTCGTGAGGAGTTGCAGAGGTGAAGTCATAAGGATTGGATAACGTGTCCGATTTCTAGGTCGTAGGACAGTTCCTTTTTAAGAGCTGGCCTTTTATAGACTTTTGGCCGTAGACCTCTGTTTGTAATTCTGTTGAATTATGAAAGTGTTATGTTGTGGTTTTGCTTCCTGCTTTTCTATCCCGTATTTCTTTGTCAGGGGTTTTATAATACGTTCCGCTTGCGCAATAATAAATGAATGGGTCGGCGACACCACCTGGGGATGTCCCATGTTTGATCGACCGCAGTGGGATGTGCACGTGTCTCGGGGTTCGGGGCGTGACAAAAACTCCCTAAATCTTTTAATTTCGGAGGTAATTTGTTTTGTAATATGGCTTAACACTCCTCATTTAACTTCATAGTTTCATAATCCTCCAGTTTCCTTTTGTTTGCCAAAATCTCCTTTAAAATTTTTGCATAACTGGGCATTTGCGCTAAGGCATCTCCAAAAGGAATGTTAATGTGCAATTTTTTAAATACATCAAGAAATTTAGAAAATTGCTTATCTATTTTGTGCTGCTGGAGTCGCTGAGGGAATGGAATTGGCGGCACATATGGCTTGGGATTATCTAGAAAAAATTTACTCTTACTTGTCTCCTTTGATTGTTTATTGATCACATCTTCCTTGTATCTGAAAATCTCCTATTTGACATCTTCTTCTCCCACTTGTTTACCACTTCTCAGGTTATAGCATTTATGTTTTCAATTGGATTTTTCTCTGTGTTGCTCGGCAAAGAACTTTGTTGTCTCCCTGACATCATGCTTGCTAACTGACCCACTTGCATCTCCAGATTTCTAATTGAAGCCTCTTGGTTTTGAAATCTCACATCCGTGCTTTTGATGAAGTCATAAGTCATATTAGCAAGTTTGGTGACTATATCTTCCAAATTTGAATTTGTCTCTTTTTATTGTTTGAATCCCAGTGGTCTCGTCACATTCTGATTATTCCATGAAAAATTTGGATGATTACGCTATCCCGGATTGTACGTGTTGGAGTAGGGATTATTCTTTGACGTGTTAAAATTACCAACAAAGTTAGAATTTTCACTAGATTGTTTAAAAGTGTTACCTACTTGACACTCTGTGCTAAAATGCCATCCACCACAAAAATCACATGTCAAATTCTAAATTTTCATGGCTGAAACACTCATATTATCTAGCTTTTTATTGAGTGCTTCAAATTGTGTAGCAATTGCAGCAAAAGTATCCACTTCTTGAACTCAGCTAACTTTTCGCATTGGTAGTTTCTCAGTAGGCCGCTGATAACTATTGGACGTCATCTCCTCTAATAAATTGTAGGCTTCTTTTAGTGTTTTATTATTTAGAGTTTCTCCTGCAGCTATATCAATCATAGAACGAAAATTTGTAATAAAGCCATTATAAAAAGTTTGTACCTGCATCCATATGGGTAGTCCGTGATGTGGGCATCTCTTAAGAAATTTTTTGAATATTTCCCATGTTTCATATAATGATTCATTATCCATTTACATAAAATTAGTAATATCGTTACGCATCTTCGCAGACTTTACAGGTGGAAAGAACTTACCAAGAAATTTCTGAGACATATCATTCCATGTAGTAATTGATACTGCAGGAAGAGAAGAAAGCCAACTCTTAGCTTTGTCTCCAAGAGAGAATGGAAATAATCTCAATCTAATAGCATCATCTGTAACTCCATTATAATGGTGTCACAGATTTCAAGAAAAGCATCGATGTGAGCATTTGGATCATTGCTTGGTAGCCCACTGAAGTGCACTGATTGTTGAAGTATCTGAATGAGTGATGACTTGATCTCAAAATTGTTTGCTTGAATTGCAGGTCTTCTGATACTTGATGTGGTGCCTTGAACTGTTGGCGCAGCATAATCTCTTAAGAGTCTACGTGGATTTTCATTCTCACCGTCTGCCATATTCTTAGCGTGATTTCTCTGTTCTCTCAGTCGCCTTTTGAATGTACGCTTGATTTCTAGATCAAGCTCAGCAAGTTTCCTTTGTTGGTTACGTGTCATAAACCGATGTACACCCTGAAAAATAAAACAAAACGAAAGCTAGATTAAACTTAGAATTATCTGAAATCAATATTAATTAGTATTAAACAAACGATCCCCGGCAACGGCGCCAAAAACTTGTTTGTAAAATTTTAAACGCAAGTGAACGTGTCAAATAAGTAATATAATGATAAGAAAGAGTATTGTTCCACGGAGATCGATGATTAATAAGCTAATTAAATACTAAAAAAGATTAATTCTAAAATTTATCTAACAGATCAAAATATAATTTAGAATAAATTAAAAACAAAATTTGGAGACTAAATGCAGTAAATCGATCAGATAAATATGTTAGAGCATCTAATTTCACCATAACCACTAGATATAAATTTCAGATTGTTGTGGGTATAAGAATGATATCAAACATGTGATAGCGGAATTTCCTAATCTATTTACTATCCTATCTTTAGGTATAGCAAACCTACTCAGTTTATTAATCCACTATATCTCTATGTGAATTAAAATAAACACGAGTGCATTAAAAACTATGAATATTCATGACTTACAATGAGTTTTTTGGATTACCTTATTACCAAAAGCTACACAAATAACGCGGTATATCTCTATCCATGTTTAATTCATGGTTATATATTATAATGAGCAATTGCATATTATCACTTCTCAGTCTCAAACATGCACATCAGAGCCAGTCACTCAAAAGCATTAAACACAATAATATATAACTCACATGAATGAATCAATTGCAAAATATTAAAATCATGAAATTTACATCATCTTGGTTAGGCTACATCGTAGCCCTAACAAAAGAAAATTAGAACAATAGTAGAAAAAGAAATAAAAATATAAATTAAACTCAGCATCTTGAACCAACGAACAAGAATTATGTATGTCTTCTCTTCAAAATACTTAAAGAAACTCACAGAACAATGAAAAACAATATAACAAAAACCTAGTTGCCCCTTCTGGCTCTCAATGTTCTCATATTCATAGGATATATCCAAGATCCTTATCTCCCAATGCTTGTAGATAACATTAGGGAATAAAATCAAGGATTCCCTAATTTGATATCCATCTTCCAATGCTTTTTTATTTGAATTTCTGATTTTTACCATTCTTTTTCTTATCTTCTCCATATCTCATTATTCTACATAAATAAGGAAAATTCAAATAATCAGAAAGAAATCCAAATATTTTCTCATAGATATTGCATTATTTGTTGCCTAAAATAGATAAAATAACTCTATTTTTATAGAGTTATCAGTAAGCCAAACCTAGACAAATTATTTGATTTCACACTTAACATCACTTTGAAAATGGAATGCAAATCCTATATATGGAATGGAGCAATACCCGTGTTCTTGGCATTTTGCCTTGCCTTGGACTCTGTTGAAACAAAGAAAAGAAGGAGGCAGAATGGAGAAAGGAAAGGAACAAAGGTGGTCTTGCTTGGCAGGAACGCTGCTGGTTCAAGGGTAGGGTATGGTACTAAAGGACTTCCAGGTGGTTTTTCTTTTTGGTAGCTGTTCACCGTTGGATCTCGCCAATACAACCCCTTATAGTTTTCGTTACCGAGATATCTTTTTTATATTGTTCCTAGGGATTTTTTGGGTAATCCACTCCCATGCTACAAACAATCAATTTTGAACTGAACCTTGTCGCTCTTCTTTCCTCACAAGTAGGGCTAAGGCAGTAATCTCGACGGGGATTAGGATGAACTTTGATGAATAAAAGAAGAATTGGTAGAAATTCTCATAGGTGAAGCAAATCAAACCTATTTTCAGACAAAGAAGATAAAAAAACAAAACTATAGTGGCTAGGAAAGCTCCGGAGATTCTATGGGAAATTGGAAACGTCGAAGTGAGCTGTGGCTTATAATATGTAGATCAAGGTACACATTAACGAAAGTAGCTCTTCGAAAGAACTTTCGTTTGAGTTCGAGTATTACTTTTGAATTCGAACAAAGGTAACATAGAGCTTTCACTCTAGTTATCAATAAAATAGTTATAAAGCTAGTTTTAAGCAGGCCAGTCTAAGTTTTACTTTCTTTTTATGTCGCTGGGATTCCGGGTGCCAGCCATCCCTAAGGAGTTTCAGTCTAGGATTTCTTACCCCAGAGTTTCGACTAAGATAGGGGTTCTTCACGTTCGCTCTAATCATCTCCTCCCGCCAAATCATCGTCTTTCACATTTGCAACTGTAGAGGGCGGTTTGTGACCTTCCAATTTTCCATTTTTTCCCATTGCAAATCCCATAAATAACCTACATCCGAAAAGAAGAGTTCTTTCAAAGCTATTTTAAGGGCTTATAGCTAAGAGTTCAGTGAATGGGTTAGCCTAGACAACTTACCTACCCGACCTAGGTCTGGTTCTACTTTGTCCTATGATCTCTCTCCAGGCAAGGTAAGCTTATAGCATGCCTACCATTTCTTTATAGGGAGCCCCCCCTCCCCGCTATGGGCTTTTTCGCTAGTATTTTCCCTAATTTCTATTTGTAAATCTTAGATCGACCAATCATCAATCGATTTCTCAGTCTTCATTATCTTCGATATTGAAATGAAGCTTACAATTCTCTTAGTGAGAAGCTCAATTCCGCCAAGGTGAGGTGGAAAGGCACTCAAAGGGAAGCCTTCCACAATGGCTGTACATTCCACATAGGCTAGCAATGATAGTTCTAACACTATTGTAGATACCAATTCAGGAGGTTTGAACGAGACTGAGACAACAAAAACAATTAGCATTGATCAATTTTAGCATTTTGGTCAATCTACTTATGGCGATGAAACTGCCCACTTCGAATAATCAACTCACAAGTAAGATCAGTTGGCCCAATGATGTCTCCACAAATTAGATTATCAATATTGGCACTCCGAACATGTGACAAGTTAGCTTTTTCTTCTAAATCAACTGAGGAACATCACAGGTGGATTTCCTATATGAACTCTTAATGGAAAAGTGACTCATGCTATTAAGAGAGGCGATGTTCATTTAAGCCTGTCGCGACCTTACCTTAGGTGGATCGTCTAAGGTTTGGTTAATAGATTACTAAGCTTAGACTTAGCTCGAGCTCTCTCAAGCCCATACGAATTCGCGACTTAAAGTTTAAGTTCTTAACATGCAAAAGATTATTATCTAGAAGTCACCATGAATCAGTTTATGGTAGGTCGATTAGACACTTAAGTAAAATAACGGGAGAATTATTTTATTCCGAATAAGAGAATTTGGGTACCGGAATTTGGTTACGTAACGCCCTTTTAGTACCATTCTTTTTATTTTCAAAAATATCTTTACAGGTAGTCTAGATTGGTTTTAGACTAAATCATTATCATGTAATGGGGTGATCATGCATGTGCGTAACCATTATTAAACTTAAATAAATTGCACCAAAGGAATTACATCTTTGGATTTTCTCTTGTCTTGAAATTAAAACCCATATGACACGCATGAACTATTTTTTCCTTTTCATATTAAAATTCGAAATTAATAAAAACCCTAATTAAACTATCTAAAATGAATAGTTATCTAATCTAGTTTAGGGATTAATTTGACCCAAACCCTATCCTATCTCAAAAACTATTTTAAAGATGTGACATTATCTAACCATGCAAACATGATTTAGAACCCTTTCTATGAAAGAAAATACTTTCTAGAATCTATTATAATCTATTCTAGAATGATCTAAACATGCAATTCTATTCAAACTAGGCAATATTATCTAGAAATCCTACATATTCTAACATGCAATCTAATCTAAAATATGCAATCCTAACTTGGGAAACTATCCTATCTAATACACAATTTGATTTTTTTTTTTTTTTTTGGATATTTTTGAAAACAAGCAATTAACAAATATAAGAATTATATCCAACCCACTCAAGATATTCACCAAGAATTCAAATAAAGAGTTAAAATAATTGAAAAAATAATCCATTGACTCAAGGATTAAATTAGCAATTATTGTAACCCTAAACATCACAACATGCAAGAAAAATCAATATAATTAAAAGATGGATCCGAAGTCTCGCAAATCAAATTAATAATTATAATGGTTTCAGTGAGCGGTGGCAAAGGCGATGTGGGCACCGGTTTGGACGAGTAGCAGCAGCGATTCGACGAAGGAATGGCAGCCGCGGATGGTGGGCTGCAGGCGTCGGCTTCACGGTTGAGCAGCTGGAGGCACCAGTCGGGGGAGCCGAAGAAGACCACCCTTTATTCTTGTCTTTTACTTCTCGGCACTTTTCTAACTCACGTCCTCTCTAAGAACACTCTCAGAATTGTGGCCGTGTATTGAATTGCACGGCCTCCCTCCTCCGGAATGTCTTCTTTGTCTCCTTTTATACTGTTTACGCTTGCACCCAAAAACAGAAGCGTGAATATTCAGAGAGATCCTCCGATTTCTCAACTCCTCTTGCTTTCCCGTTTGTCTTTATACCACAGAGAAATAATCTTCATTTCCTGTTTTGTTCTTGACCTTCCACACTTACGTGCTAGTACGAATCTTCATGAATTATCTCTTTTTGACCAAGAATATCTTCCTTAATTTATATCAAGTCCACTTTTATATGTGAGAAAGCTTATTCTTCTTTGGACAAATATATCTCTTCCTTCCCTTTTGCTTGACCAAATATTACCTCACGTCAAATCTTTTCCTTTTCGAAGTCAGTTTAATATTCTCTTGATAATGCAATATCCTCTTCATATCTGTGAAAGGCATAATGTGATTCTCATCCATGGACTTGCTCGAATTTGCGGGCTAAATAAAATTCAAGGCCAATCAGTTAAGTCCATCTATCATTGGTCCAATGCAAATGCAAATATATATATATATATATATATATATATAATGCAATTTAATTGAATATTTTTGTTCTGGGGCCAAATTTTAGTCCCTAATTTTCTATGCAGTAAATGAATGACTAGGTCGCTAAAATTTACGTATCAACAAAGCCCTAATTTTATTTTGCACAATGTGCTCTAACTTTAAGTGCAATCTTATTTCTGTCGGGAAATTAAGTTTAGATTTGCAATGCTCAATAACATTCTTCTCTTCTCGACATCTCATACACGACTATCCTTGAAGAGATCAATTGGAGTGGGTAATCTTCACTAAGGGGTTTATTATCTTGGATGTGTGGAAATGCATTTGGCTTTCCATCTTTCTATACAAAAGGAAGCACTACTATGGAGCCGCCTTTCGTCTCATTTGGATAAAGGAAGTAAGAGTTTCTGACATAAATTGAAAATATTACGAGGTTGTAAAACAAATCACTTATGGTTCTATTCGAAGATTGCAAATTGCACCATTTTTAACTCAAGACTTGTTCCATCAATCGAAAACTTAACTCGATAAATTCCATTCATTCTCCATAGCTTCTACGTCTTAATTCAGCGGTTGTGGTAATCTTTAACTCTCCGATGACATACATTAATTCGTGAAGTTCATCCTTTTTAACATGAAGAAAGAATATTAATTTTATTTTTAGAACTTGTATTAATTGTTTTTCGCGCCATAAAACTGCAATGTGTCTACATACTACTTGATTGTATATAAGATTCCATTTATGTAGTGAAAAATAAATATTTTGAAAAATATTTGTCTAAAACCAATTGCTTGTATCTCTTAATATAATTAATCAATAAAACAATTTCTTTATTGATAATAATTTATATCTAAAAATTTTGTGTGGAAAGAAAATATTTTTCGTTCATTCAATTTTATAAGTGATAAAAGTGATGACTTTTTGAAAAATATTTTTAAATTATTTATTTTGATGGAGCCAAGTACATAAATAATCGAGAAATGGAAAATGAAGAAGTCGGTGAGGAATTGGGAGGCACTAGAAAGAAGGAAGAAACTTCCGGTAGAACTAACAATAATAATTAATTTCTCGTTCATGCGACACCTAAGCCATGACCTAATCGTCTCCTCGGGCGTGGGGACTTAGACTTGGATCTGAGAGTGACGCAAGCAATGACCATATTTTCACTAGCCTGTCCAGTGTCCACCCACCCTGCGACGAAATAGAAGACGCATCGTCAAAGTCCTCTTTCCCTCTATATAAGTGGTACCCGAGTTAGCCTGACTTCACCGCGAACAGCATTCTTCAATTCAGTTCAAATTACCAAAAGCTTCAGCTTGTAGTGACAAATTCAATGGCGGAGGAAGTGATTTTGTTGGACGTCTGGGCCAGCCCGTTGGGAATGAGGGCCAGGATTGCCCTGCGAGAGAAGGGCGTGGAGTTCGATATGAGGGAGGAGGATCTGAGCAACAAGAGCCCCTGCTCTTGAAGATGAACCCGGTCAACAAGCAAATCCCCGTCCTCGTCCATAATGGCAAGCCCGTTTGTGAGTCCCTCCTCTTGGTCCAGTACATTGACGAGACCTGGGTTCGCGAGTCTCCTCTCTTGCCTTCGGATCCTTACGAGCGTGCCCGGGCCAGGTTCTGGGCTGACTACGTGGACAAGGTAAGACAACAACGTCCTAGTCTTTTTAACAATTCCTTATTAACTGCCCTCAACAGCGACACGAAATGACGGTGCAGATTTTTCCGGTGGGGCGAACGGTGTGGCAGTCGATGGGGGAGGCCCAGGAGGCGGCAAAGAAGGAGTACATCGAGTGCTTGAAGGTGTTGGAGGGAGAACTCGGGGACAAGGCTTACTTTGGCGGTGAGAGGTTCGGGTACGTGGATGTGTCGCTGATACCCTTCTATAGCTGGTTCTATGGGTTGGAGACGATGGCCAACTTCAGCATCGTGGAGGAGTGCCCCACGCTGGTGGCGTGGGCCAAGCGTTGCATGCAGAGGGAGAGCGTGGCCAAGTCATTGCCCGACCAGCACAAGGTCTATGACTTCCTCTTGGCGCTCAAGAAGAAGCGTCAGGCCAAAAAAATCTCTTGAGCTGATTATTGCTCATTTCATCACTCTTTCGTTCAATAACCCCTCTTCTTTCACGAGGCTGAGCCCTTTTGTACCTCTAATGCTTTCCTTTTTGTATTCGAGTGTTTCTGGATCAGCTAATGAATTATATACAGCATTTCATCAATTCCTTTGAGCTCTTTCTGTCATGTTAGGGAATATCTCCTCTGTTTCTAATAACAAATCCTCCAAGAGTTATTTAGCACATGTTGAAGCATTCACTCGACAAATTAGATGCACTTAACTTTTTAAGCCGTCTTCCCATGGCTTGGCTAAAAATATGCCACGGTCTCTTATCTCTCTCTCGACAGTGCTTGCACAGACACTCACAGCATAATTAAAAAAAAAACAAAGTGAAAATATAATCGATAATAGAAGACAAACGAATGTTAATTGGACTCCATCCCATGGGCGTGCTCTATGTGGAAATCTAAAGCAAAGCGAACACTGGAGGAGGTCTCGATGATGATGATGAAGATGATGAAGATGATGAGGGATCTGCGTTGAAACTTGAAGAATCTCTTTCTTCTTTAAGGATCGTCGCTAAAGCACTCGTCAATGGGTGCTATTGGAATTCAAGTTGGCGGAAGACGACTTACCTTTTTCGATGCGCAATCAACAATTTGTCCCGAAACGAACATTGAATTGCGGATGAATCATGAACAATATTATCTCATGTTGGTCTGAATGCAAATCATGAGGAAAGCACTCGATTTCCACGGCGTAAATGCAAACTGCTCTTGTAAAGGAAAAATAGAACGCTTTCTTTTTCTCTCGATGGAAATGGGACAAGACAATGAGAGAATTCCGAGCGTACGTTCTGCCAACCGTGCCAACGGTTCTCTTCTGGAGTCTTTTATATGACTCCATCACACTCTTTCAAAGGGTGTCTTTCCATCGTAGCATGTCAAGACGAAACGGTGCGTTCCAATTGCACCCTATCATGGATGAATTAATAAAATACTACAGGTGCTTTGCTAAGTGAAGGAATCTCGAGGGTGCAACCTCTGTGATGAACCCAGTGCATTGTATCTTGGCCATCTACAAATCAAACCCAATTACACGAAGTTGAAACTGGGTGTATGAACAAGTTGATGACAAACTCTGAAAGCATATATGATTATAAACTCAGGCCTCAGAATCCAGTGAAACTTGAGAAACACCAGAATGTCGAATAAGATAAAGAAGTTGCAGGCATTGCCTCAGAATATATAGTGGACCCTGGGATCTTACAATGGAGGGAGCTTGTGGAGTGCATTCTTTCTGTACTAATTTAGTTCTCAATTGGGGTAAGTACACTATCAGTGCCAAAAGTTATATACGGCGCTCACTTTGGTGCCAAAAATTTCTGTCGGATAACTTAAGTATCAAATCGACGGAAAAAAAAAAATCACTTTGGTGCCACCAGCGAGATATTCCAGCCAAAATGATTACGTGGCTTTTATATTTATAAAAAAAAAATTGACATGGCTTTTTAAACGACATCGTTTTCCATCATCTTTAAGAAAATGACATTGTTTTGCCATCATATGTGGATGGCCTCACAAAAACGACGCCACACAACTCATATGGGATTGAAATTAGGGTATTTTTTTGTTCGATCCTCGCTCAACGCCGACCTAGCTCGCTCGGCCACCGTCACTTAGCCACCGTGCTCGACCACCATCGCTTGGCCTCCGTCGTAGTTGCTCGACTAGGTGAGCAAGGAGAGGCTGAGGTTGTTTCTCGGGCAAGAAGCGATGGGAAGAATAGGAGGCGAGGGCGGAGGAGGTGGAGGAAGAAGGGGGGTCGAAGGTGGAGAGAGAGAAGACGAGGAGGACGAGGGAAACAAAGAGGGCACATATGGAGATGGTGCATTAGGCTCTGCTCAGGGAGTGGCTGGTGCTGGTGTTGTTCTTCAGGGAAGAAGACGACATTGCCATGCCTTCTCTCATGGAAAAATAGGAGGCAAGGGCGAAGGAGGAGGAAGAAGGGGGGGGGGTCGAAGGTGGAGAGAGAGAAGATGAGGAGGGTGAGGGAAACAAAGAGGGCGCAAATGGAGATGGTGGATTGGGTTTTGCTCAGGGAGTGGCTGGTGCTGGTGTTGTTCTTTGGGGAAGAAGACGACGCTGCCATACCTTCTCTCTCTCTCTCTCTCTCTCTCTCTCTCTCTCTCTCTCAATTTGGGGATTTAGGGTTTCGACTTGGGGGAAAGACGCCAAATGATGTCGTTTTGTGGTTTAGATACTGACTGTACTCTACGGTGAGCCATATTAGCTTCAAAAACTAATAAAAAAGTATCACGTCGGATTTCCGGTCAATCTGATCAGAGTTGGCACTAAAATGATCATTTTTCAAACTTTTTGGCACTTAAGTAATCCGAAATAAACTTTTGGCACCAAAGTGAGTGCCGTACACAACTTTTGGCACTGATACTGTACTTACCCCATTCTCAATTTGTAGCACATGCTATTAATTAGGAATGAACATAGTTTTATGGTAGAATTTCAAACCCGAGAACCGGACCAGTGAGAGCCTAGAGGTTCTGAGTTTTAAAGTATGCAGGGTAGATTTTAAATTCCAAAAAATAAGAAATCTGTTTTGATGGGTATATTCTAGATTCTTAGTTGGAATAACCTAAAACCTAGAACCTGTAAATTTGTAACCTAAAAGCTGGAACAAGTTTAAGGTTTTTCTTTATTCATGTCTTCACGCAATTTTGCGATATAGTTTGAGCTTCCATTTTATGATTGAGATTTTTAATTTATTAATATTCATATTATCTATATATCTTTATGATCAATGAATTGTGCATCAAGTAGTGATCATTAAAGGTTTTAATTCACTGCAATCGTATAATTACTAATATGAGTGGAACCTAGATAAACCCTAAAACCCGTGACATGATATGGTAGGTTCCAAATTCTAAAGTATGCAGGGTGGGTTTCAGGTTCTAAAAAAATGAAAAATCTATTTCAACGAGTAGGTTCCAGATTCCAAGTGGAATATGTACGAAACTTGGAACCGCTCACCCCTATTATTAATGCTTGCCCGACCAGTTTTGTCTTTTACGAGTTCTTTTACCATACCTACTCCTAATGATTGAAACATGCATTCGATTCTCTCTCCACTTTGTGTAAATTAGGAGTGCCAACATGTTTTATGAAGCTTATGTGTTGGATAACTTTTAATAAGCTAAGCAACATGGAAGTGTACTTGTTTTATGCATGCTTACTTGAGATAACTATGCAACATGATCGAAGGTGACGAGACATGCATTACGAGTGAATAATAAACCTGGATTTATTGATGGATTGCTAGAGAAGCCAGATCCAAAGGCACCCAAATTTAATGTTTGGGAAGTTTGTAATTCCATGATAGTTTCATGGATCTTCAATTCCCTTTACAAGAGTTTACAAGGAAGCGTGGCATATGTAGAAGAAGCAAAATTACTATGGGTTGAGTTGAAGGAGAGATTCACTTAAGGTAATGGACCTCACATCCACGAGATCAAAACCAAGATCGAGCTCCTATAACAAGGAGGACTCTCGGTGGTCGAATACTACACCAAATTGAAAGTCTTATGTGATGAACTCGATGATTATGATGATGTCCCATAATGTTACGTGTGCTGCACTTGCGAGATACGAGAAGAAGAAGAAGGTGGAGTAGATCCACCGGTTTCTCATGGACCTCAATATCGAGACCTATGGGAATGTTCGTTCTCAAATTCTCAACCTCAAGCCACTCCTATTCCTCAGTAAGGTTTATTCTATGATCACATAAGAGGAGTGCCAACGATCAATTGTTCGAGGGAGGGAGGAGAAGATCGAGGATGCTACTTTCTCTATTAGAAGAATAGCCCCAAGGAAAACGCCATTTGGGAAATCTAAATGTGACCACTGTCGGAAGATTGGGCATTGGAAGAGTCATTGCTGGGAGATAGTTGGATATCCTCCAAATTGGGAGCCAAGGCGAGGTGGAAACGCACACAAAGGGAATCTTTCCACAGTAGCTATACATTCCGCATAGGATAGCAATGACGGTTCTGAAACTATTGCAAATACCAATCAAGGAGGTCTAAAGGGGAGTGAGACAACAGCAACAATTAGCAATGATTAATATTAGCATTTGGTCAATATGCTCACTACTTTGAATGATCAACTCACAAGTAAGGTCAATTGGCCTAATGATGTCTCCACAAATTAGATTATCGATAGTGGCACCTCTAAACATATGATAGGGCGGTTTTTTCTTCTAAATCATCCGAGAAACGACACGGGTGGATTTCCTATGTGAATTGGGGATGAACAAAAGAATTTTACTGCCTAGACCGCCTAGAACCAGAACGGACCAGAATTGAAAACAGCAGTTCCTATGGGAGACAATTCGATTCTCGATTGCAATTTAATGGAACCGATGAGTACCAATTCGAACAAGACCAGTATATATATATAGATAAAGAAATTCTATCACAATTACTTAATTATTTTGTAGCTTTCGACTTAATACACACACACACATACTTAATTATTTTGTAGCTTTCGACTTAATACACACACACACATACTTAATTATTTTGTAGCTTTCGACTTAATACACACACACACACACACACACACACACACACACACACACACACATGTATATTTGTAGTTATTAGACATTATTGACTAATTTTTTCTATTGGGTGTGTGATAGGATTAACTCCTTACCTTTTTTTTCCATTCCAATAATCTATTTACTTACTTTCTCAACCAAAAAAAATAACAAACAAACAAACAAATGAAGATGAAGGAGAATACCAATTGGAGATGCCCATAAATGTTGTTTTATCGTCATGATACGAAATTAAGAGCCAACGGCTCATTTCAAGAGCATAATTAAATCTCTCAATAGCCATTCCCATAATTAAATTAGGTTGACACTAAAAAAAATGAATCAAACAATTAATGTTTTAACTTATGTGGAAGTTAAGATTTTCAACGTAGAGTTTAATTCTCGGCAGTTCCCAGTGTCGCGAAATCCCAAGAGGACCATAACATAACCTTTAAAGAAATTAAGCTTCTATCTAATGAGTATTGCTTATTCGTTTCGCCCTATAATTTTCAATCATTCACTAAAATCAATGGTTTACAATTCAGCCCAAAAACAATGCCAAACAAGTTTTGGGGCTCTAAAATAAAAACTAGGTTCAACGTAATATTAATTGATCAATGCAATTTTGTAAGTTTTAGGGACCGGTTTCATGGACCCACTAGGGAATTGGACCGGACCAATAGTTCGGTTCCCGGGTGGATCCATGGAATCAACGGGTGGTTTCCGATTTCAATTTTTTGGAACAGGTCTTTAGTGGATTGTTTTCGATTCTACGGTTGGAACCGCCCACCCATACTGTGCTCACCCCTAATATGAACTCCTGATGGAAAAGTGGTTCATGTTATTAAGAGAGGCGATGCTCATTTTAGCCCTAATTATTTTGCATGATATGCTATATGTTCCAAACTTTTAGTACAATCTTATTTCTATTAGAAAATTGAGTTTAGATTTGCAAAGCTCAATAACATTCTTCTCTTCTCAACATGTCATACAAGATCTATCCTTGAAGAGATCGATTGGAGTGGGTAATGTTCAATAAGGGGTTTATTATCTTGGATGCGTGGGCACGCATTTGGCTATCCATCTTCGTATACAAAGGGAAGCACTGCCATGGAGCCGCTTTTCGTCTCATTTGGACAAAGGAAGTAAGAGTTTGACATAAATTGAAAATATCGCGAGGTTGAAAAACAAATCATTTATGGTTCCATTTGTAGATTGCAAATTGCACCATTTTTAACTCAAGACTTGTTCCATCAATCGAAATAAGTTCCATTCATTCTCGACAGCTTCTACGTCTTAATTCATCAGTTGAAGTAATCTTTAACCCTCCGATAAAATCAGAGCAAAGTCGATTGACATATAGTAAGTTGTGAAGTTCATCCTTTTCAACATGAAGAAATAATATTAAATAAACTTTACGAACGCAGCAAAGTCAAAATAGCTGTCTCCAAGATGTAACCTGCTTCTTAATCTTGATCTTGAGTAAGATCTGGTCCCTTCTTGTCCTCTTCTTGCCCTGCTTAGTTTCTTCATTGTACTTTTTGCAGCATAAAATTGCAATTTGTTTACGGATAAAAGCTTGACTCTATATCAATGATGAGCGGATTGTATTTATAACTCTATTTGTGTCGTGAAAAATAAATATTTTGAAAAATATTTTCTTAAAATGAAATCAGAAAAATATTTCTTTATTGACAATAATTTATATCTAAATATTATATATAATGAAAATATTTTTCGTTCATTTAATTTTATAAATAATAAAAGCGGATTTGATGGAGCCCAAGTACATAAATAATCGAGAAATGGAAAATGAAGGAGTCGGTGAGGAACTGGAAGGCACTTGAAAGAGGGAAGCGACTGCTAGTCCCTCCCCGGAAGAAAATATCTCTTGTTCGTGCGACACCGATGCCATGACCTCATCGGCTCGGGCATGGAGACTTGAGATCTGAGAGTGACGCAAGCAATGACCATATCGAGCAGCCTCTCCACCCACCCCGCGACTGCGACGAGATAAAAGTCACATCCTCAAAAAATCCCGTCAAAAATCCTCTTTCCCACTACATAAGTGGCACCCGAGTTAGCCTGATTTCACCGCGGACAGCATTCTTCATTTCAGTTCAAATTAGCAAAAGCTTCAGCTTGTAGCTACAAATTCAATGGCGGAGGAAGTGATTTTGTTGGACGTCTGGGCGAGCGCGTTCGGGATGAGGGCCAGGATTGCCCTGCGTGAGATGGGCGTGGAGTTCGACTTGAGGGAGGAGGACCTGAGCAACAAGAGCCCCCTGCTCTTGAAGATGAACCCAGTCCACAAGAAGATCCCCGTCCTCATCCACAATGGAAAGCCCGTTTGCGAGTCCCTCCTCATCGTCCAGTACATCGACGAGACCTGGGGTCACGAGTCTCCTCTCCTGCCTTCGAATCCTTACGAGCGTGCCCGGGTCAGGTTCTGGGCCGACTATGCGGACAAGAAGGTAAGACAACAACCCTTTAGTCTTTCGAACGTTCTGTTATCATCTGTGCTTAACATCGAGACACGAAATGATGGTGCAGATTTATCCGGCGGTGCGAACAGTGTTCCTGTCGATGGGGGAGGACCAGGAGGCGGCGAAGAAGGAGTACATCGAGTGCTGGAAGGTGTTGGAGGGAGAGCTCGGGGACAAGGCTTACTTTGGCGGGGAGAGGTTCGGGTATGCGGATGTGTCGCTGATACCCTTCTATAGTTGGTTATATGCTTTGGAGACATTGGCCGACTCCAACATCGTGGAGGAGTTCCCCAAGATGGCGTCGTGGGCCAAGCGGTGCATGCAGAGGGAGAGCGTGGCCAAGTCGTTGCCCGACCAGCACAAGCTCTGTGACTACATCATGGAGCACAGGAAAAAGCTTCAGGCGCAATAGACAACTCTCTTGAGTCTGATTATGGTCATCTTATGACTATTGTACAATAATAACTCCTCTCCTTTGGACGAGGCTAAGCTCCTTTGTACTTCTATGTTTTCCTTTCTGTATTCGAGTGTTTCTGGATCAGCTAATAAACTATACACAGCATTTCATCAATTCCGTTGATCTCTTTCAGTCACGCTAGGGAATATATCCTCTGTTTCCAATAACAAATCTGCCAAAAGTTAACAAATTTATTTAGCAAACGTTAAAGCGTTCACTCGACAAATTAGATTCACTCAACTTATTAAGCTGCCTTCCCATGGCTTGGCTAGAAATACGCCATGGCCCCTTGTTTCTCTCTCAAAAGTGCGTGCACAGACGCCCACAGCATCATTAAAAAACATGCATCGATAACAGAAGAGAAACGAAAGTCAATTGGACTCTTATCACATGGGCGTGCTCTCTGTGGAAATCTAAAGCGAAGCGAACACTGGAGGAGGTCTGGACGATGATGATGATGAAGATGACGAGGGATCTGCATTGACACTTGAAGAATCTCTTTCTTCTTCGAGGATCGTCGCCAAAGCACTCGTCAATGGGCGCTTTGCCAAGTGAAGGAATCTCGGGGGGGGGGGGGGGGGGAGGGCAACCTCTGTGATGAACCTGGTGCGTTGTTTCTTGGCCATCTAAAAGACAGTCCCCAGTAACGCAAAGTTGGGTGTATGAACAAGTTGAAGACAAACTCTGAGAGCATATATGATTATAAACTCGGAGGCCTCGGAATCCAGTGAAACTTAATGAACACCAGAACGCCGAATGAGATGAAGAAGTTGCGGGCATTTTCCTTAGAATATATAGTGGACACTGGTATCTTACAATGGAGGGAGCATGTGGAGAGAGTTCTTTCCGTACTATTTTTGATGTCAATTGGTGGCACATGCTATTAATGCCTCGCCGGTCAGTTCTGTTCCTTTTTGGAGTTCTTTTACCATACCTACTCCAAATGAGCGAAACGTTCATTTGATTCTCTCTCCACTCAGTGTAAATTTGGAGTGCCAACATGTTTCATGAAGCTTATGTGTTGGATAACTTTCACTAAGCTGAGCAAGCCGCACGCAATGTACCAATGGGCGGGGTTTTCAGGAGATAAAAAGATGACTTGCATTTCCTTAGACATACACATAAGTCTAATCATTCTTAGGAACTTGAACTCCAGACATTGCGCAAAGATGCCTTCGCCATTGGCATCGAGCACCAACCAACCTCAAATAAACATGGAAAATAGCACATGAGCAATGTGAAGTTAAAAAACGGAACCGAGAATCCACGAGATCAAAAAAGATCTAGGATACGGATGCGAATATCTTGATACGACACCTTCTACGGATTGTCCATGGACACAGACGTCTCCATGTCTCCATCTTCCAGCAATGGCAAGTGGGCGACCACCCACTTTTTGCATGAATTTCCTCAAGTAGATGTCTTACTTATTGCTAAGGAAACCCATAAAGTGAAAATGGAGGAAGGAGGGGCTTGGGGGCTGGAGGGACCTAGAGCATGATGGGTGAATTATCTTTCTTTCTCGGATTACAAGTAAAACATAAAAGGAATGAATTTTCATTCACTAATAAAAATATGCAAAATATCTCGTCAAAAAGTTCGGATTGGAGAATTGCAAAAAGACTGAGATACCAATGTCAAGTTCTTCGAAGTTGGACAAAGACGAATGAGGAAAGAAAGTTGACCAGAAGCTTTACAGGAGTATTATTGGTTCACTTCTTTATCTTACTGCTTCTAGACCTGACATTTTGTTTAATGTTTGCATTTATACTATATTTCAATCATATCCCAAAGAATCTCATCTAAGTGCTGCAAAACACATCATCAAATACGTTGCAACTACTTCAAAGCTAGGTTGGTGGTATCCCAAACAATGAGACTTTGCTCTCCTTGGATATTCATACAAAAATTTAGCGGGTTGCAGAGTCGATAGAAAGAGTACATCTAGTACTTGTCAATTGCTGGGAAATAGGACAGTATCGTGGTTCTTAAGGAAACAAAGAACTATAGCTCTTTCAACAGCCAGCGAAGTATGTGACTCTTGGAAGCTGCTGCTCTCAAATTTTGTGGATACGGCAACAGCTAAGAGACTTTGTAATCGAAGACACATGCACCGAGATCAAATGTGACAACACCAGCGCAATTAATCTCACAAAGAATCCAATTCTTCATTCAAGGGCAAAGCATATAGAGATTCGACATCATTTTATTAAAGATCATGTTCAAAATGGAGAAGTTATGATTCAATTCATAGACTCGAAAAATCAACTAGCAGACATATTTACAAAGCCACTAGAGAAAGTCTATTTGAGTCTATTCGTACCAGACTAAATATTATATCTTTATCAGTAAAGTCTGAAGGTGTTCAGACTTAGAAGTAAAAGTTTGAAAGTGTTCAGACTCAAAATTAAAATCTGAAGATGGTCAGACTCAGTTTGGCCAAAAGTCGCGACTGTAAGTTATTCCTGTATTAGTAATTTAAATTTCTTCGTGAAAATTTAAAAAAGGTAAACAAATTATTACTTATTTTATTTTTAGCAATTATCTTTTTAACTTTGAATTTATGATAGTTTTTGTTTTTAAAAGCAGTTTTTCATTTTCAAAAAGGCGCTTGTTCATTTTCAAAAAGACAGTTTTTATTTTTCCTTTATGATGATCCATATACCTCGTCTCGTTTGCCTTATATACTATAAATTTCATTCTTCTTCGTTTTCACTCACAAACCCTAGAATATAGAACTTCACTTTCTTAATTTTTCTCTCTAGTTCAATCCATAAAGTTCTCACATTTTTCTGTGATCGAGTTCGAAAAATCTCTCAAAGACTGTGATAATGTCTTCCCAAAGAAAGTCTTCTAGAATTGCAAGCAGGGGACCACAGCGTATGCGTGGGGGTCCTACGCTCTTTGATTTGACCGAGGAAGATGAATCTACATAGCAGCAACAGTAAAGTCAACAACAACATTCTCAACCGCGCCACTCTTCTCAACCTAGAACTCAAGTGCCTTCGCAACAACAAGCAGAGGAAGAAATCATCGAAAATGTGGAACCTGTAAGGACTCTTAAGCCCGAATTTCTTTTCAAACTTTACACCGCTTTGAAGGAATATGGTACCGCAATGACCTTCATTGATGAGTTTTTGAGCGAGAGAGGGTATAGAAATGAAACTCATTTTTTGAGAACGATGGAAAGTATGGGTATTGCGTCTGTTGGTTCAGCAGAAAGGGCTTTTGCGAATTTCCCAAGTGATCCACGATTTGGAACATCTAATCAACTTGAAGGGAAAGATGACGATGAGAAGATGTTCACTCACTTTAAGCCAAGAATGGGTGTCGCTATGAACATTCGTGGTGAAAGGACGGACTTTTTTCGCCCTAAGGAGTACAAAAGAACTTATTCTAAACTGCTAAAACGAGGGGTGATGAACCCTAGGAGTGTAGATTTTGATTTTCTTGATTCGTTGAAAGTACAACTGAGGGAGAAGTTTGCACTGTTTCAACTCGAACGTTTTTGCTCTAAGATGACAGTTGCTCATCCAGAATTTACAACTTATTTATATTCCAATCTATCCTTTTTAGATGCTAATAGATTTTCCTTTAGTGTGAGAGACAAGGATTTTGTGGTCGATGTGGATACTCTGATTGATGTGATTAGGGTGGAAAGATGGAGTTTCCAACCAATTAGTATGTCTATCACTCATGCTAGTTTGGAGCTTGTTCGGGATAGAATCGCTGAAGGCAAGATCTCTTACTCCAGAATGAATGCCTCCAATATCTTGCTTCACAAGATTGTAATTAATTGTCTCGGACCCAAATCCACATCAAAAACTAATGTCTCCAAGTCTAAAGCGAAGCTGATGTACGCCATTAACATCGGTTATAAGTTTTCTCTGCCTCACACTATCCTTATGCACATGTATAGGACAGTGGTGAAGGAAAAGGGGCAACTTCCTTATTCTGCTCTTGTCACTAGTTTGTTCAGACACTTTAACATCCAGCCTCCCAAAATTTTGTGTGTTCGAACCATTGATCCAATGGTAGTGGGACTAAAGATGGTTTCCAAGATGCGTCCGAAGAAATTAAACAAGGTTTTAGAGAGCATTAAGGTGAAGACCCCTATCAAGGCAGGACAAGACTCGCAAAGGAAAAAGGAAAGGCAAAGAGCTCATGACAGCACCATCCGAAAAGAGGAGAGCACTCATTTTGCAGGATGAAGAAGATGAGGATGACATCACTTTCTTCGCTTTTGTCTTAAAGAATTTACAGAGTTATGCTAGCTTTCCAGAGACAGAGGATCAAGAGAATCGAGACAGAGAAGAAATGGAGAAAAGAGATGAAGGAAGAGAAGCAATGAGGACAAAGGAAGAGAAAGGAAGAACAGAAGAAGAAGGGAGAGGAAGAGAACAAGAATAAGAAGAGGGTCTTAGTGATTCTCATGCAGAGGAGGAAGGACAACATCCCCAAGATGCTGAAGAAGAGCAAGAGCAAGAACAAGAGTATTTTTCTCCACCCGAAGGCATAGAAACAAGGGGAGTTGCCGATAAAATAGGTACTTCTTCACTTGCTTTTTCTAGTGATGATGTTAGTCGTTTTCCTGCCGATTCAAAGGATGTGTATGCCTCTCAATTTTCTGAAGATGTTAATGAGGCTTCATCTCCAAGTCTGGATGCCCTTGCTGAAGTTCCATCATCAGTCAACACTCCTCATTCTAATCGTGTTGAACTGCTCGAGCTTCTTGTGGAGATCAAAGTTTAGGTTCATGGATTGGAGTGTGAATTTAAAAACATGCAAACCGCAAATCAAGTCACTTCAGTTTCTTTGCACAACCAAGTACAAGCCCTTAGTCTTCAAGTTCAAGCAAATGCAAAGGGTGAGGATATTGAGAAAATGGAGGACCGAGAAGGCTGGAAGAGACTGTCAAGTCTATGGGGATTTTCAGCTCGTTCGCATCCCCAAACAACCCTGATCTTATCCAAACTTTTTTGTGTTCTCTACTTTTTGCTGTTGATAAAAATGGGGAGAAAGTGCAAATTTGTTTTGATCTTTTGATGACTTTCGAACTGATTTGACCTTGGTTTGTTTTTTGTTTTTGTTTGCTTTCGAACTGATGAACTTCAGATATTTGACTGTTATTTGGATTTGGATTTTTCTTGCAGCTACTAAGATTGTTATTTTGATTATGGATGGATAGTTATTTATCTTGCAAGATTAACATGTTTTCTGTGGTTGCAGAATTAATACTATCCAGGCCTTAATTAACTTGTTATAAGACATCACGATTTGTTTAAGTGCTGTAGGTTAAAATTTTGCAAATCTGCAGGAAAGTTTTGTCATAATCAAAAAGGGGGAGATTGTTAGAGAAAACTCCTTAACTGTTTTGAAGCTGACAAAACCTTTCCAAAAGTCTAGTCTGAAGACTTGCAGACTTAAATATTAAAGTCGAAGAACTCAATACTCATCACAAAGTCGAAGACCGATTAGACTTTATTCTCAAAGTCTCGACCTCACCGATGATTCCAGACCGACAAGAGAAGACTTATCCAGATGTAAGTTTATCTTCAAGGATTTGGTTTGTACAATTTGATGAAGATCTTACGGCTAAAGATAGCATCTCGTGATCGATTATTCTTATTGAAATCAATTCGAATAATTAGATCTGTTGAATGGCGAAGTATATTCGGAAGGTTCTACTTATGGAAATCTAGATCATGATTGTATGAGCGAGCATGATTCTTTGGGCTATCATTACATTCCTTAAATAACTCGAGATCTCCTTAATTGATTTTGTCCAAATGGTAGATTGGAAGAACTCCTTTGGAAAGTGCCAACGGTCGTAAAGGCATGAAGGAGTATATAAGGAAGACGCTCAAGCTATTTGAGTGTGTGCGTGAAAGAAAACTTCTAAAGTCTGAAGCTCCTAGTTCTTTGCTATTTCAATTGCGGAGCTTAACTTTGTACTCAAAAGAGAGATCAAACACTTGTGAGACCTTGATGAAGTGTAATAGAGTTTCTACACTATGGAGTCAAGGACGTGAGACTGTAAAATCTCTTTTGGTTCATAGTGAAATCCAGCCAGTGGGCTGTCAGTGCGGAAGAGTGGATATAGGTTTGATCTAAGCCGAACCACTATAAACCCTGTGTTTCTATTCTCTTTTCCTGAACTCCTTACTTTAATTCGTACCTTGATATAACTGCTTATAGTCATTTACATCTTCTGTCTATTATCCTCTTAAGACGAGTTAATTTGTTAAGTCTTGCGAAAATTTCTTTTAACGCCTATTCACCCCCTCTAAGTGTTCTTACTAGCCCTAACAATTTTCTCACCCAAACATGTGATAAAAATATCTGCAACTAGAGGACTGGTCAAGTGAATAAGAGAACCCGGGCCTAAAATAATATATACGTGCGTGCGTGTTCCTTTTTTGAAAGATTGAAGGGATACTTGGAAATTAGTTGTCATAATCCTAACTTATAATCATGATAACAAGAGTTGAAGCTTCATTCTTGGGGATAGTGCCACTTCTCCTAAGTATGAACTTCGAGAACTATTCTTGCTAATTATTTCTATTGAGGGAAACTAGCATGGATCATATAATTATTTTGAAATTCATGTTTCTCTTCCATAAATTCTTATATTTGAGCAACTATTTAGGTACTGGAATGTTTCCATTTTCATTTTTATTTTGGGTTTTACTTAATTTGCAGATTTTTTTCTGTGTGTTTGTTTTTTTCTTGTCAGTTGCAACAATGATGCTTGCAATTGGACTCAATAACATCCGACGTCAGTAAAAATCACTCATGGTCTTGATGGCGACATGTGAGTATATGTTGAATAGGTTTCTTGATGAAAATCATTCGGGTGCGTGCCTCGTAATACTCGTGAATGCCTACATGTAAATATGTGGAATTTCACTTTTATTTGGCTATCTGACAGCTTGGCTTTGTTCATGCAGGTGAACGTATCCGTTCACAGCTAAGTTGGAATAGATGATTTATGTCCTTCAACAATTGGCACGACTTGTAATCCACAAAGAGACAGTATGCGGGCTTCCTTTACATCCTCACTTGAGGAGAGGTTTAGGGGCAGAGGACGACTATAAACGATGCGCCCATCTTCTTGTTCTTTTCCCATCTTTTTGTGAACTTGTCGCATCAAGGTGAGAGACTCCCACGAAGCATCTTGTTATGTGCAGGAGTAGCCTTGAATTATGGTTGTGACTACTCTCATATGCATCATAGAGCCTTCTTTCCTCATCAATTAAATGTCATGCGAAGTGCATGGATATAGCTTTGAATATGTGCGTGTGGCATATCTTAGTCTAATGGCATTGAAATTTATTAGTGATGTAAACTTCATCATTTTGCATGCAAAATATCACTGCCTGCGAGTCTAGCCACCTTGGGAGGGACACGCATCATGTAAATCTTTTATGAAAGAATGGAGATTCTTTACATTGATCTAGAGAGGAAACACAAATTAAATCACAAGCTTGTAATAGTAATATTCTTGATAATCTTAGGGGATTTTATAGGCTTACTTCTAAGCTCTGACAAATGAATGTACTCGAAAGATTAACATTGCATGGAGTTCTTTAGTTTGCATTTTTTCACGTAAATACTCCCCTAGTGGAAAGAAGTACACCAGAAGTGCCTTAACTTATGTACGACACTCACTTTGATACCATAATCTTTCGTCGGCTCACTTAAGTGCCAAAATTAGAGAAAAACAATCAATTAAGTGCATTCAATGAAAAATTCCAGCTAGAGAAATTACATGGTTTTTATAATTAAAAATTTTATCTGATGTGACACTTTTTAACACTAAAATAATCACTTTTTCATTAAGATTAGCACTAAAGTGATTATTTTTTAACAATGATTAGCACTAAAGTGATTTTTTTGATAATGATTAGCACTAAAGTGATTTTTTTTTTTTTTTACAATGATTGGCATTGAAGTGATCATTTTTTAACTTGCTATAAGACGTCATGGGGTTTTTTTGGCACTAAAGTGAATATGGCATTGAAACGATCACT
Source organism: Eucalyptus curtisii (assembly GCA_017140595.1). Lineage (NCBI taxonomy): Eukaryota > Viridiplantae > Streptophyta > Magnoliopsida > Myrtales > Myrtaceae > Eucalyptus > Eucalyptus curtisii. The sequence goes on from CM029504.1 coordinate 14,980,728, forward strand.
TCTAACAACAATTGGCATTGAAGTGATTGTTTTTATACAACAATTAGTATTGAAGTGATCACTTTTTAGCTTGCTACACAACGTTGTTTAGAGATTATATGCTAAATGGATATATCGGCAAGTCATGTAAGATTGAGAAATTAATAAAATATTGCTCAAATCAAGTTGGTACTTAAGTGATTATTTTTTTTTTTTTTTTGGAAAGTGACACTTAAGTGAGTTAACGAAAAGTTATGGTATTAAAATGAGTGCCATATACAAGTTAATACACTTTTGGTATACTTCTCCTCCAATGTGCATTTCGCTTTCTCTTGCTTAGTGATAGCGACAAACATCTCGCTGCAACCACATACATTCAGATGCACTTGCTTTCACACAATGCAAACTACATAACGTGCTGGTCAACATGCCGATAACGAATAAATTAACCTGAATTCCGAGAAACTGACTTATGCACTATTCCGCATGCAGGGAGCCTAGAATAAGGGAGCTAGTGCAGGTGCACCTAAGGCTTATTGCCGAAGAACTTGCTCTCGGAAAGTTTCAAGCCTTGGCCGGACCAAGCTCCTCAATGACCTCGCTGTGCCCATCTGGGCTTTTTAATGGAGCTTTAGGTCATGATTTCTCCCAGTATCTGGCCATGTGTGCCCAGATCTGCATGCTGTACTGTGGTTTCATGTACGGATATGTATAGTTATCATGCTTTCGATTCAATGAGGGCATGGTTTTTTACTGGTTGCTCCATTGTCAGTAATGTCATATTGATTATCGATGGCCCGAATTTAAATGAGCATAGGCTTTTTATTGGTTATAATCTATTTTTGTAGCTATTATGCTCCATTTTATATCTTCCACCGCTCAAAGATATTGAAATCTACGTTCATATAATCTGAACGCGCTCGAGTAGAGCACCCTTGACTACACAACTTTGAATTCATGTCATATACAGAAAGTTTGATGTAATGTGAAAGAATGGCGCTAAGTCTTGAGAGAGAATGTTTTTCACATGACAGTTCATTTCCATGCTCCCTAGAATGATTCTGAAAGGTCCAATCTTTTTCCGTCTTCTATCGTATCGGTTCGTCAAACTAATGATTAAGCTAGGTAATCAGTTCTGGACTATGGGTTAATTCAATGGCGGCCGCGGCGCCTCTGTATACGAAATTATTCATCTTTTCGCGGTCGGTTCGGAGTGAACGAGAAAACCGAACAAAGCGACATATCACAGCACTGCGGCCGCCACCACGATACGCATACTTTCCATCCCCGGTGTCCTCTCGTTTCTTTTCTGTTGACTCGAATCTGTCGTTTCATATTCGTTGAATTGCGATGCGTCATTAAAACCAAACTCGTGGATCTTTTTCTGCAGCGACTTTTTAGTACTTTTGAATGGTTGTTCAAACCTTCGATTGAATTTCACGGTTCAGTTCGAGAGATTGAAAAACCTGATCCGGGCTTTTTGTTTAATAAACTATGTTTTTCACCTAAAATTTGAGTTTCATTTTCAAAGGGATTAGTCGAGTCATTCACTCAACCACTCGCGTTCTATAACATTCAAAAAGCCTAGATTAGTTAGTCGACTGCAATAATTCAGATATTGCATGGTTTTTGAGGAATCCGAGTTATCGGAGATGCCGACTGCTTGGATGCCACCAGTGACAAAATTAGCACAACTAAAAAATTTACAATTGAACTGGTTTTTGGACAATTTTTTTGAGTTATCAAAAATGCCAACCACTGGACTCGACCAGCGACGAAATTTGCATAATTGAAAGGAATTGACACAATTGAAAGATTTTGAATTGAACCAACTTTTGGACAATTTTTTCGAGTTATCTCTTAACAACATGAATTTGACTGTACCTCTTGAGATCTCTATAACGTACACATGTTTTGTGATGAATTTCGCAATGTCTGAAACACATTTTAAAACTTGGGGAAGCATTTCTACATTGGATAAGCACAAACTAATCTAGCTTAACAAAGATACAACACTTACCCATCTAATGGGCAATTTGCATATCCATCTACAAAGTTCTAACATCAAAACATAAATAAGAAAGAATAATCCGCAAGGCAACAACAACAACAAAACCTTGACTTAACACTAAAATAAGATGTGGGAGTGCGATCCGATCGTGCTATTTGTTCTCTCATCTCGCAACATCAATCACATGTTCTGATTGAGCCTCGCCGCCGCCGCCACTGAGGCCGCAATCCCTGCGGGATGAGTATTCAAATTTGGGTCGTTCCTCATCTCGGCACCAGCCACACCTCGGCATCTCGACGCGACGCCGGTTTATCGGATGGCAACTTAGAAGTTGCATCCTGCAGGGGAATTGTGGTCATACATTGTGCGTACTTTGATTGATACAGGGCAAAACAATGATCAACAAGACAAAGAAGCTTGATTTGGAGCTTATAGCTCCGTGTGTGGATCAAAAGAAAGGTAAGGATTTAACATTAAGAGGAAGGTTCATTTGATTTAATTGCAGTGCCAATCTTGCTGATTAAATTGCAAGATAAATGGGAAGATTTTATAGTGATTATACCCCCAGAATGTCGGCCAATGTGGTCTTGTCCTCAGCTCTCAGAGTTCGAGCATTGAGAGTTGCGGCCGCCTGAGCGGCAGCAGTGACTCCGCCGGGAACTATGTTGGTGCGGCCCGTGGCTCTCACTTCCGCCGCCTGGATCGCGGCGGCGTCGCTCCATTCCACGGGCTTCTTCCCAGCTGTCAGAGCAGCGGCCTCGAGCGCCTCGCCGATGGTGATAGAACCAATGCCGTCTTTGCCGGCATCAGTCTGATAGATCGAGGATGGCGTCATTGTTGGGATCGGAGAACGCCGGCTGAATTGACTGACGACCTGCGAAAAGATGATCCTACGTGCAAAATCAAATGATGATATCATCTCATCAAAAGAAGAAAAGGAAAAAAGAAGACAATGAGCATAATGTCGAACCTGTCCCCCGACGGACTCGGTTATTACGCGCCGGCCGGGAAGATCGGTCTCGGTGATGGTCACTCCATCTCTGCTGGCGACTTCCGTCACGTCTCCGTGGCCCACGAGCCCGGCCCTCTCATTGCGCGCGCCGCCGCCGACTGCATGGCAGAGGCCGCGTGGCCCCTCTGGGTCCGGCCGAACATCTCGTTCTCCGCTGTTTGCATCATCGCCGCGTCCCTGGGTGTGACCGGCTTCTCCGCAAGCTCGCCGTCGACAGCGAAGATGTCGCCATACCGGATGGCGTCCTCAGGGGTCCGCCTCGGCTGCTCTTGGCTCATCTTGTGAGTGAACTTTCTTGGAAGAACCTTACGATATGAAATACTTCTTTGTTTCCAACGCTGTATTTTGTTTATATTCCTCTATAGTGGAAAGAAGAGAGATTTGGAGATACGGTGGGGATGGTTATATATACGTACGTACGTCGTCGCATGGGACATGCAGGTTGAGACACGTGGCGGCTCCGGAGATCGGCATGATTATTGGTGCTCCTGGAATTGGGGAATTGTCAGTCAAATTCGTGGCTCGCAAGAGAGGATTGTCGCATGATGATCAGGAGTTCAGGACAAGTGGTGATTACTGAGTGAATTCGGTACCCAAAAAATCTCTAACTTTAGCTTTTATCCCAATTTTATCTTTTGTCTAGAAACTCCAATTTTAGTTTATATCTCAATTCTATCCTTATTTTTTATCTCATAAAAAACCTTCAACTTTAGGTCATGTCCTCCTAATTCTGCCCTAAACTTTTTTTTTTGTCTTATGAAAAACCTTCAACTATAGGTCTCGTTCAATTGTACCTTCTAATCTCAATTTTGCCTTAAAAATTTTTACATTCTCATAAAAAACCACAAATTTTTATTTGAGTCACAAATATGCCCACATTAACCTTCCGTCCAAAATTTCATGTTAACAATTGAGAGATTGAAAACTCTCAAGCACAAGTTGTTTGAGCGTTCCCAGCACGAACTCTCTAACTGCGAGAGATGGAACATTCCCAAACACGACAGATCAAAGATTGAGCGCAAAATCACTAAGGGAAGTTTTGACGAAGTGTTAATGGAAAGTAGATTCATAACTCAAGTAAAAGTTGGTGATCTTTTATGAGACAAAAAAATTTATGGTAGAATCGGTACCGCACCCAAAGTTGAGTGGTTTTTACAAGAAAGAAAATTAGATATAATTGGATTGGACCTAAAGTTGCGGGCTTTTATGGGACAAAAAAAAGTTTATGATAGAGTTGGGACATGACTTAAAGCTTGAGGTTTTTTATAAGACAAAATGTAAAATTGGGACAAAAGCTAAAGTTTGAGGTTTTTAGGATATTAGGCCAAAATAAAACATTTAAAATGAATTGAAATGCACAACAAAGTTATTGATTAGATAGGTCTGGATAAGTTTTCATTACCAATGAATTATACAATTCATCTTTCACAACTTGAAGCACTTTGAGGTTCCATATGTTTCACAGGAAATGAATTATTTGGAAAATATTTTTAAATAATAGCTTGTATCAATTGAAATGATTAGTTAATGAAATATATTTTCATTATCCACAATAGTTTACGTCTAAATATTTTTGTGGGCAATAATGATAATTTTTGTTCATTCATTTTCGCAAAAGATACAAGCGATCGTTTTTTATAAAAAATAATATTTTTCAAATAATTTAATTTCTGCAAAACAGACTCATCACGATAGTTAATGCTTGATTGGATCTTGTTGAATTGTTTCTCCATAGACATTACTTAGGACATCATACTCTTGCCTGAAATTCTCTTGAAGACATGAAATGAATGATTCCAAGGTCGCCTACTAACGCGGATCACATTTCTTGAACTTGATATCTCTTCATTGTTCCCCATTTCCGCTTCAGACTCCAAGAGCATTTTCAGAGTCGTACACAATTAAAGAAATCACCAATTTTTTTACTATTAAATCCTTTCAAAACTTAGCTAATTTAATCCATAGTTTTACCTAAACTCTCCTTACTTTTATCCTACCTCTCTCTTTCTGTCTCTACACACTTCCAACAATAACTCTCCAAACCTAATTCTGCAAGAGCACTTCTTGGTGCTGGCAAAAGAATAGTATGTCGAACCTGTTCCTACTTATTTCACTACTCTCACTTCTCATCTTTCATTCTTTCATCACCACATCTGAAATTTTGCCGTTCCACAATGGCCGAGAAGGCGAGTGGCGCCTCCTCCGGCCGAGCATCGGCATCTCGGCCATGCACATGCAGCTCCTCCACAACAACAAGGTTGTCGCGTTTGACAGGACGGACTTCGGCCCGTCGAACATCTCTCTCCCGGGTGGCCGCTGCCGGTACGACTCCAACGACACGGCCTTGAAAGTCGACTGCACCGCGCACTCGGTTTTGTACGACGTGGAGACGAACAGCTTCCGTCCTCTTATGGTGCAAACCGACACATGGTGCTCATCGGGTGCTGTGAGTCCGAGTGGCTCTCTCATTCAGACAGGAGGATTCAATGACGGCGACCATGCCGTACGCATATTTACCCCGTGCAATGCCGATTCGTGTGATTGGGTCGAGTATCCTGGTTACTTATCTCGACGTAGATGGTACGCAACTAATCAAATTCTGCCGGATGGTCGAATTATTATCATTGGCGGGAGGAGGGAGTTTAACTATGAGTTCTACCCGAAGAATGAAGACCCTTATTCTGCTTCTTCGGGGTCTTTTTGGCTTCAATTTCTACTGGAAACTAGAGATGAGAGTGAGAACAATCTGTACCCTTTTGTTCACCTTCTTCCTGATGGAAATCTCTTCATCTTCGCCAATACAAGGTCGATATCTCTAGATTACAACCGCAACAGAGTGGTGAAAGAGTTTCCTCCGATCCCCATTAGCGATCCTCGAAACTATCCTAGCTCGGGCTCGTCGGTCTTGCTTCCTATCGACGAGAACAAGGCCATTGAAGCGGAAATCATGATTTGCGGTGGTGCACCGAGAGGTGCATTCGCAGAAGCGGGCCGAGGCAATTTCGTGAGAGCAAGTTCTTCATGCGGGAGGCTTAGGGTTTCGGATGAAGACCCTAGATGGGTAATGGAAAACATGCCGATTGCCAGGGTCATGGGTGATATGCTTCTTCTAGCCACTGGAGACGTCATCATCATCAACGGCGTGGAACGCGGCACCGCTGGCTGGGAGCTCGGCCAATCGCCGGTGACTAGACCAGTCATTTACCGGCCGAACGGGAGCCCGGATTGGAGATTTTCGGTCATGTCGGCTTCTCCGATACCGAGACTCTACCACTCGACAGCGATTTTGCTAGCGGATGGGAGAGTGTTAGTCGGAGGAAGCAACCCGCATAGATATTACAACTTCACCAATGTGGAATATCCCACTGACTTAAGCTTAGAACCTTCTCGCCGCCTTATCTATCGATCGAGCACAAACCATTTCGGCCTCAAATTTCATCCGTGAACGAGATTCTGATGCTCGGGCAACCCTTTTCGCTCACCTTCTTCGTGCCACTGTACTTGTCCGAGAACTTACTATCCGTAAGGATCGTCGCTCCTTCGTTCACCACGCATTCACTGGCGATGAACCAGAGAATGGTGGTGCTCAAGCTGGTCGGGGTGTCGCGCTTGACGCCCGATTCGTATCAATTGACTGCGGTCGGGCCATCAACGGCTGAAATTGGGCCGCCGGGCTATTATATGTTATTTGTTGTGCATGCTGGTATACCAAGTTGGGGGAGTTGGGTGAAGATACAGTGAAAGTGGGTTGGGAACTTGGGATGATGTTTTGGTTTTGCATCAAATAACAATTTCAGGTCTGAGAGAGTGATGTGTCCTTAGAATGGTGTAATTTTATTAAAGAAGGTTGTGTTCAACGGGAAATTGCCAAAAAAGGCATTTTCCTTTACAAAATTCATTTACTAAGCGATGTGGTAAAAACACCCTTCCCCTCACATTATTCTCTAATTTTCGTTACGGTTCGGATTTCGCCTAATTTATGAGATTAGCTATTTGCATTTATTAATCCAGAACTTGCTTGTCTAAAGAGGGCTTTCTTGTCATGAAGGATAGTTGGCTTTTTTTTTTTTTTTTTTTTTTTTTTTTTTTTTTATAGTACTAAATGACGGTCTAAATTGAGTTGCCTCATCACATGTATGCTATTTTAACAAGTCATTTTTTATATTGGCCATTTTGCGAGTAATTTTTTTTTTTTTTTTGGTAATATCAAGACTAGTTCACAAAATTAATGTACTGAGTAATCAACATTCTGTAATTATATTCAAGCAATTTACTTGAAAAGCCTGCCGTATCATTTAGTAAATCAAATCTGTCAGTATGTCTATGTCTAGCGTGTTTTCTTTTCTTCTTTTTAGAACAGAAACCTCAACCATGAAAATCGAGAAAGGAAGGAAACAGACTGGTATGGGCTAACGTATATGTAAGGTGTGGGAGAGAAAATTATCCAGATTTTATCAAAGAAGTAAATTTTCCTCTATCCTTAAACGGGGAATCGCCCACATGTAAACTTGACTAGAAATTTACATGGGCAATGCCATAATTGTAATCCGATAATCATAAGTCTCGGTTCTTCCAATTAGGACGCATCAATTTCTCATTTTCAGGTATATATAAGATGTAGAAGTCTCCTTCCCCAAGGTATATTATTTATATGTACTATTCATAGGTACAGAACACCGACATGCACTTGAGTCACCGTGATCATATGTGCAATGTGCATGGCCAGTGTGCACATATACTTTTTCTAAGGTTAAAAGTCAAAAGGTAGTACCGTGTTCATACTTAGCATATAGAAAATTTGGCAAGAGAGGCAATTATTTTATGGGATCAAAGATAGATATTTCCTTAAAGTTGCGTGACCTATATACTTTAGTGGCTAAGCAGTTAATTAAATCAAAGGGAGCTTTCCAAGCAAGAACGAATTGCATGACAACTCCCCCAGAAGTTTCTAGATGATGATGGACAATTCGATCTTTTCCCCCACCCCCCTCCTCCTCCTCCCACGTTAGGTGGACCATCTTTTGATGTCGTGGAATTCTCTTGACAGAATTTGAATCTATAGATCGAACGCAATAATAACCATTGATTTTGCGGGAGCTATAAAGATGAATGCGGCGGCAAGGCTTACCACAAAAGATCATTCAACGAAATTTTTTTTAACAATTGAGAATAAGGGGCCCACACGGGAAAATCTAATATATAGAGAGAAAAGATAACCATAAATGGACTAAGAAAGATGTGAGGATTTTGATGGTGATATCATTGGAGGCTGATGTAGCTAGCTTTAGAGATCACTTGTGTAAGGGATTGGATAGTAATTGGCATTGCCCGTCATCCAATTGCAATCAATATGCTTCCCCAATTTCTCTAAAGAGTATCTTTCCATGAATCTTCTGCAAATACAACAGCTATACGGTGGCAGTTGTCCATCTGCGCTTCGTTGGAAAAATCATCGGAGAACATTACCTATTCGGTTCCAAATGAATTAAAATTCTACGAAAGAAAGTGGCTTCAAGTGCAATGACCGTCATGAGATCCTAATCAAAACCAACCTCCTTCTATTCACCAAGCTCCTTCTATTCAATTCCTTACTCATAGCTTACCCTCTTTTCTACAGTACATGTATGTTTTATTCCAAGGAAAACTATTAGTCCAGAATAACATTTAGGATGCATTTGATTCAGCATTTTCAATAAGCTTTTAGCCTCCAAAGCTCATTGGGAAAATAATGAACTGTTTGGTAACTAATTTGAAGAAGCTTTCACTTCAAAGTCAACATTAAGAAGGCTGAAAGCAATCGATCGAGTTCCCCCAACGTCGAGCAGCCTCCAGCGAGCGTCGCGCGACTCAGCCAAGGGCCGCTGAAAGTTGCATGACCTTAGGCAACCCTCGGTGAGGATCGCGTGACCTAGGCGACCGCCGCCTGGGTCTTGCGGCCTCAAGCGGCCCTCAGTTGGATCGTGCAACCCTCGCTCGAGCGATCTCGACTAACGGCCATTGGCACTATATTTGGCTAGCTAGCAATCGTAGCCTTTCGCTGATCTGGTGAAGGGTTTGGTCATTCTTCAATATATATATATAATATCCAAAATTCATTGTGAAAGGTTTTTTATCAAACACGCATTTAACTCAAAGTCCATTTACAAAGAGGTTTTAATCAAACAAAATTTGTATTTTCCCAAATAACTTTGACTTTTAGCATCTGTATTATATCCAAATTCATTTACAAAATTATACCAAATGGACCTTTAATCCTCTCGAAAATCACGTGCATAGACAAGAAAGGAAAGCAAAAGTAAAGGGGATAAAGCTGAAGTAAGACATTTTCGAGTGGGGGAACTTTTTACTTTTCTAGGAATTCGGGGAACAGTGTGAGAATGGAAAGATTCAGGGTCGTCGTGACATCAGGGTCAATTTCCAAATGAACTTTCTATGAATTGATGCCAAAAGTAAGAATTTAGTTTCGACAATTTACTATAAAGCAAATTTCAATTTTTTGTTTCCTTTTTCACCAATTCCTTGTAGCAAATATACAAACACGAGCAAGCTAAATTCAACAAGAAGGTTTTCGGGTCTCCAGCCTCGAGCACCCAATTTTTAGCTGCATCATCGTTTGCCAACTTTTCCTTTAGGTACAATTAGGGTTTTTTTGTTGTGATAAGCCCCTCGATTTATTTGATTTGTGCAATTATAGAGCAGATGTGAGCTTTGCATCGCAAAACTAATGCGACACAATTTGACTTTCTTAGCAATATATAGAAAAGTCAAGGGGGCGCGGGGTGTTATTAAGGCGGTGACTTTTATTAAAGGTCCGGCGACCACCAAATGATGGACTCATGAATTAAGGATCAACGAACCATTGCCACCGCTGTGCGTTGGTCCAAGGGGTGGTCAGAATTGACCCTCTTAATGGCGGCTTGGGTCGGGTTTGGTAGGGGTGTCAACCGTTCGGTTCGGTTCGGTTTTTTTGAAAAATCGAATCGAACCAAACTGTTAAAAAAAACTTCCGAATCGAACAGAACGAGACCCGAACCAAATACGAACCGAACCAAAATTTTGGTTCGGTTCGGTTCAGTTTTTCGGTTTTTTGGTTTTTGGTTTTCAACTTTTAGTTTTCGGTTTTTGTATTTATTTATTTTTTCGTTTTTTTTTTCCGTTGTATTTCCAATAAATAAGCTCTTATCGGTTTATTGGTTTGGTTAATCGATAAAAACCGAACCGATAAAAAAAATTCAATTTTTAATAAGAATCGAACCGAAAAAATCGAATTTTTCGATTCGGTTCGATTTTTGACATCCGTAGAGTTTGGACGAGGACTAGTATACTTTCACCTCGACACAAGTAAAAGAGGGCTGTCTTCCGATGGAGCGATGGTGGTGACTACGCTTCAACAGTTGTGGCACCAGGCTCTTGCAGCACTTTACAACAGTTCATACGAAAATTACTCGACCGAACTTCAAGGTGGTTTAGTTTTGAGAACATGTCCCGCCGAATTCTTGTGCTCCAACTATAGCATGATTAGAACAGTCGCACCGAACAAACTCTAACACTGGTTCATTACATGCGAAACCATTGACTTTATTACATTAATAGAAAAAAAAGAACGGCGGATTTGGACGTTTCCCTATTTTTGTCATGGCATCGAACGCGTTGAACATGCAAAAATCAACATTAACACAAGCGAAAAAAGAAAGAGAAACGCGTTCATTAATTTACTAGGTGACGTTATAGTTCCGCCTCTACACGCTTACGTCGCCGCATAGTCGCAACATTCGCGTTGGTTATGCCAATAAAAACTTATAGATCTGATGTCACGTTCAATAAAGATTTATAATACATGTATATGATGTACTCAATGTGTGCGAGCCAACCCTTTGAGTGAAATGCGACAAAAGGAAATAAAATTCATGGACTGACCCATCATCTTCACCCCATAAATACTACGAGATCACCCCAAGGACGCCTTCGGCATCCAAGGTTGTGGACCGATCATAAAATCCTGTTCAATCGATAACACATTGGGTAACATGTCAACCGTGTTATTATTATTATTTTTTTGTTAATATCTCATTTTCAGGCTTTGTAAACATTTTCATCAACTCAAATCAATGTTTAAAATTCCGTCATTTTTTTTCCTTCAATAAAATAAGAAAATCCACATTGGTTAATTTGGCACATTGTCATCATTGTTTTGTGAGGATGGGGACGTGAAATCGATGCTCCGCGGACACGTGCACGACTCCAATTTCCCCTCCGCTCCTCTCCATCTCCATCTGGCCAGGCTACCGTAAAAACAAAGAAAATCAGAAAGCCACGTGGAGTCCCGCCATTGGCAGACGGCCGCGATGGGGGAGGAGCCGGGGAGAAAAATCCAAAACGACGCGCAGGTCGGCTCCAGTCCCTGTTTCGTAAATACCCTCGAAGTCGAGGCCCCATCATGTACCGCCCGTCGTGCACACACGCGCACGCGAAGGCAGCTCCGCTAAGTTTTCCCTCCCTCTCTAGCTCCCCTCCGCCTCGGCTCCCCTTGACTCCGCCCGATTTCCACACGCAGTAGAGAGAGAAAGTACAGAGGAGATGGAGAACTGCGCGTGACGGTGCGAGGGAGGGTGATCGATGATCGCGGGAAGCGAGGGATTCTAGAGAGAGAAAGAGAGAAGGAGAGAGGGAGAGGGAGGGAGAGATTGAGGGAGTCGTGTTTGGGGGGTGGGAGCAGATGAAGCACATTTTCAAGAAGCTCCACTTGGGCCACAACCACGACCCGGGCCGATCCAACGAGCCCCCGCCGCCCGCGCCGTCGCCGACGTGCGCCCCGCCCCCCGATCAGCGGCCGCCCGCCGGCCAGGGCGCCGGGAACGCCCCGCCGAGCCCCTCGGGCTCCCCGGGGACCCCGGCGGCCGCTCCGACGGTTTCGGCGGCTTTGGCGGCTCCGGCGGCGGGCGATCGGTCCGGGGACTACATAACGTCGGAGGAGGACTTCCAGATGCAGCTGGCGCTCGCGATGAGCGTTTCCAACTCGGAGTTCCGCGGGGAGGATCCGGAGAACGATCAGATCCGCGCCGCGACCTGGTTGAGCTTGGGCGGGCATCCGAGGGGCGATGCGGGGAGGAAGAAGGATGAGGTCTCGGCGGAGACGCAGTCCAGGCAGTACTGGGTGAGTTTGGCGGTGTAATTGTCGCTGCTTGGTGGGTGAATTTGGTGGATGAGCTTGAATTGGGGGGTTTTACTAGGGCTTTTATAATTCTTTTGTTTGATATGCTCGGATGTTGTGATTTTTATGTTTGGGATTTAATTGATTGCTCATTGATATGGATAAGATGATACTGATGCTTATATGGATCGATACTTGGGAGTCTTCTTTCCATTTCTGAATTGGGTAAAACTTAGGTCTTGTTGAACCCTTCATTCTGCTTCCGGCTCTGGCAGTCATCTAGCAATTGTGCTCAGTCTTGTTAGAGAGGCATGCATATGCATGAAATCTAACTCGCATGATAAGGGGAATCAGAAAGAGCTCATTGTTTCCTCTTCTTCTGACTGTTTTTCTTAGGTTTCTAAATTTATTTGAATGGTGTATCTACTCATTGTGTTACGTGTGCTGAATTGCTGGTAGCGTGTATGTGTACAGGCTGTGGGGTTATGACTTTCAATTGGTTTCCTTCTGGTGGTGATTTTGAATGGTATTGCCCATATGATTCAACTGGAAGACTCAGAATGGATTTAATATAACGATTTTGTATGACCTTTTTTTCCGGTCGGGATGAGTTTGTACCACCTTTCACATGGCATGTAGCTGCAATGACTAGTGTTTCTTTGTTGGATATGTTCCTTTCAAAATCTTTGAGGTTAATAATTTTTTCTATATCTACAATGGTACTGTTATCTTATTCTTTAGCTTGACGAACCCATCTCAGCTGTTTGTAAGATCCCCTTAATGTAGAATTGGATAGGTTCCTGTTATTCTTTTGAATTGTGTGATTTTCCATTTGCCAATCTTGGAAGCCATAAAACTTCTGTCAATCCTTCAGGCACACAACTGGCACTAAGAAAGTACTCCAACTTTCTCATGCCACTATTCTGCATTTGTTTACACAATGCTTCTTTATGGTTTGCTGGTGATTAGACTAATTTTTGTATTATTCTTCCTGTATCTGGAGACTGCAGTATATGTTCTATATTGCATTTAAGCTGTGTAAGAAGTGCCTAATTGGTTTCTGTTCATGGTTTTTGTGATGCGTTACTGGTCAGTACACCCTCTTGTGAGAGGTGATCTGTTACATTCTTCTTACTTTGGTTACTATTATTTACTTGACACGTCTGACACTAATGGGTGTGCTCCTTAGGGTTGGGTGCACAATTGAAATTCTGGAAAATGACTTATCATGCTTAGCTCTTGCTAAAATTCGTGATTGATTGATCCCACCACATGATAAAATTGATGATGTCTCCATGAATCTTATAATGCTAGCTAAGTTTTGAAGAAATGTATGGTCCTTATCTATTATAGAATAGAACACTGCACATTCTATAACCTAATTGGGCTTGTGGAGTCATAGAAAATTTGGTCAAGTATGCCTATCTCTTCATTAGTGTTGTAACGTATGTTGTGCTGCAGTTTCTTTGTAATTTCCAGAAACAGAGGAAGGATAGTTACAACATCACTGGTAATCCCAGACATATGCTTCAAAATGCATGTCAACTGTAAATAGTGAACTAAGTCAGTTTACTAGTTAAGTACCTCTTCTTTGCCAAGTGGCGTATCCTGTTCTATTTCTTATATGACAAACTGTAATGTCACATAACCTAGGTTACTACGGGTACGGCATCATTAAACATCTTGATATGCTTCATGCTTGGTTTTGTTCTGCAGCCATTACTTGTATGGTGGGCTTCTTGGTTTCTGCCTTTTTAAAATAAACTAAATGCGCTTTGATGCAGGAATATAATGTGATTGATTATGAGGAGAAAGTGGTGGATGGATTTTATGATGCTTATGGCATCTCCACTGAGTCAAGACTTCAAGGGAAAATGCCTTCTCTAACTGATCTCGAGACTAACCCTGGGAGTTCTGGCTTTGAAGCTATAATAGTTAATCGCAGAATTGATCATGCTCTTGAAGAGTTGATGCAAGTTGCTCACTGTATAGGATTGGACTGTCCTGCTACTGAGGTTACCATTTTGGTTCAAAGGCTTGCTGAACTGGTAACAGGACATATGGGTGGCTCAGTGAAGGATGCTAACATTATGTGGGCTCGGTGGATGGAGAGGAGCACAGAGTTGAGGACATCTCTTCAGACGAGTGTGTTGCCAATTGGGTCCATAAATGTTGGCCTTTCAAGACATCGTGCTTTGCTTTTCAAGGTCAGCTTTTACCACATCTAAATTGGGCTTTAGCAGTTTGTGCTTGTCATCTTCTGATAGTGGAGCTTGAGGCAATTGGTTGACTTCATATTTGAAGTTTAAGTTTTGTGATCTTCTTTAGTAGTGGCACAAAATACAGTACGTTCAAAGTGTTCTGGATATTTGATGATCTACTATTACGAATAATGAGAAAAAGATTCAGTTTCCTGAAGTGATAAATTTTATCATGTGAAGGTCTTAGCAGACAGTATAAATTTGGCTTGCCGACTGGTGAAAGGTAGCCATTACACTGGCGTGGAGGATGATGCTGTAAACTTGATAAAGTTGGATGATGAAAGGTGCTGGTTGGCTCTTCTTCTTTTCTGTTATTGTAATCATATAATTACTTACTGTGGTGCTTTCTAGAATTTTTTTTGGTCACTGATTGTCAGTATCTTTTTCCTTATGATGGGTTTGAAAGGGGCATACTCCTGTGGGAATGAATTTTTATCTCCATGGTTGCTAAGATATCGAGCTTCCCCAAGGATTTGACAATTTAATTTGCAAATGTAATAATCAACTTGAGTTTCTCAAGATTCTGGAATTACATTAAACCATAGTTTATGCACATGCTTATACTTTTATTTATCTTAGTAGTAAATGCCTTTGTTGCTAAGAGAGAATAGGTCATATTTCCTGGCATTAAGAGGATACCTGCCTATTATGAATAAGCAACCGTCATGGATTTCTGAGATGAATTCGTCTGTGCTACCTTCCATTATGCAGGCTAGATATCTAGTGGGTCCTCCTTTTGCTTATTACTGTTACTTTTGAATTTAGCAGAAATAACTACCGTGTGTGCATATATTTTGTATTTCTTCCAATAGGGGCTCTGCGATGTCTATTGTTGCTTTATTTCTCTTTTGTAGCTTCTTGTCATCGGATTTGTTGGAGATATGTGAGCATTTCTTATTTTACCGTTTTTAAGTTTGTAGACCAATATATAGTATCACTTAATTAAAATTTTTGTGTCCCTTAGGCTGCAATTTAATGTGTCCTGGTTGCAATACTGTGCTTACTTTATGGTTTTCCATCCTTGGGAGAATTGAGATGCAAAGGCAATGGAGCTTCCTGTTCATTTAAAAAACTATATGTACTTCATTCTGTCATAAACATTTTCCAAATTAAAATTCATGAACATCTCCTGTTAAGGAAGAAAAAAAAAAACTGACATATATCTGCATTTTTCACATGGATGTTAATTAGTTGAGGTTACAATTTCTTCATCACGGCCAGTTAATGTGATCATCAAGTTGCAGCACTTATACTTTGATGTGGAAAGCATTTATCTCTCAGGGCCTTGCCTTCCCATTTTATATATAGTCTTTTAATCTTTAAATTTTAATTCACTCAAGAGCTTGAAATGCACAGACCTTGTAATATGTGATATAGCATAATACTAATGGTGATGGTTTTCATTTTCTCTACCATGGGGATTTCATATGTGTGTTTTTGATTCAGGGAGTTTCTGGTTGATCTCATGGCTGCCTCTGGGACGCTTATACCAGCTGATTATTTCAGTGTCAAAGATAATAAGCCTTACAATGCAAACATTAGTAAACTTCCATCTTTTCAATCGCCTAATGACTTGGGAGTTGTTCGTTCGAGGCCAAAGCCTTTTGGTGGCGAAGGAAGCAGCCAAACTTCAGTGATGGAAACTTATGCTTATGTGGATAGAAAATCAAGCTCTAAAACAGCAGAATCCTTCCCTCCTTTCCCATTTGATAGTCATGATCCTGGTGTTGGTTCTTCCAGAGTATCTGGTGGTACAGCTCAACAGTTGAATATAAATGTGGTCCCACAGAGCAAAAATAATAGTTCAGAGGACCCCACAAATCTTTTTGCAGATCTCAATCCTTTTGCAATTAAAGACTTTGGCAAAGCCCCAGTGGGAGGCAACGGCACAGAAATCAAAATCAATGAGACGCCAAGACAGAAAAATAACCCTGCTCCTGGTCGGCCTCCTGTTCCATTGATGCCAACAAAACGGCATCCTCTCAATGAAGTACCAAGAAAGAAAGAATATGGTTTTAAGGAAGGTCTGTTTCCCAAGAAATAATCGCGAACCTAATCCTTATGATGTGTCATCATCCATTGGCAGCTGTACAACTGATAAAGTCAATCCGGACGGTTTTAAGTTACCTAATAATTTGAAGCAGTCCACTCAAGAGAGTAGTGGCGCCAAGTTGTCAAACAAGTCAAATCAGTTGATCAAACAGAGCAGTCACTGGAATCCTTTCAGTGATAATAGTCCAATGTTGGGATTTGGCACAGGTCAGTTTGATATGATGCCTCGTGAAGAGCGCTTGAATGCGCAAGTCAGGGAAGACCCTCTTAGGACTCGGGAGAATTTGCAAGATGGTGTAGCAGACTCTCAAAGAGGACGTGATCGACATGAAATTGGTTTTCTTGATCCAAAAAAGTGCACTAATGACAGATTCATGGACACAAACTTCATGTTCAGGGATTCAGAAAGCCCAAGCTCATCAATTGATAGTAATACAAATAAAGTTGATCAAGTGCTTGATGATGTTGATGTTGGTGATGAGATTCAGTGGGAACATTTGGTCATTGGTGAAAGAATTGGACTAGGTATTGCTTTTGATCAAGTCCCTGATTGGATAGATTCTTTTCATATCCTTATGCAGGTCCATATATTAGCTAAAAGAGAACAAGACTCATGGATACAAATATGTTGATCCTGTTGCTGCATTTTTATGACATTTGTTTAGTATCATGAGATATGCTTTATTACTATTGTAGTGCCTATTATGCTCATGCTAGCTAGCCATGTAACCAGAGATGAAGTGCATGTCATCTGAGAAAAAGTTTTATTTAGCAATCCAAATGTAAGCATAATTGCAGTAGTTATTATAGAATGGACAGCAGTGTTTTCTTACTGAATTGCATTTTCTGTTTATCATGTTAAAATTTTGTGTTCTTCTGAACAGGTTCTTATGGAGAGGTCTATCATGCTGACTGGAATGGCACGGTCAGTTTCAAATATTTCTGAATTCTCACAAATTAAGAATAGGCATTGGATTACTTACTTGAAGAGGTTCTTTATTTTTAGAAGTATGACTTCTATTTGTTTGAATTTATGGAATGTGCATATCCATTGGCTCCTTATATATGATTGCTTTGAAGCAAATGATCGTCCTTGAGTATGACAATTGGTCTTTGGGTCAAAAGAAATGACATTTAGTCCTGCTTGAGTGTTCTTCTTTTGCGCTAATGTTTTAGATTTATAAACTAAGCAGCTAGCATTGAATAGTGACATCGGATATAGTATCAAAATCTGGCATTTCAACCTAAGTTGTAAAAAAAAAAAAAAGCACCAGAATTGGTACCTTGACATATATACAGGACTTGTTGGACTGGTGTCAACCATAATAACTAATTGCCCATTGCTCATTCATGGCCTTGTCTTGCTACTCTCTCTTTTGTATTTTGGATAAGCCAAATGGACTTTTACCTTTGGCTCCCTTGCTACTCTTTTATTAGGTGCTGTCAAGATTCTTTTTTATGTTAGCTCTTCGGATGTAATCAAATCCTTACTGTGAAGACTGGAGAAGTTAATAAAAATAGTCACAATGGATATACTGTTACAAAGTCTATTTTTGTACACTGCTAATTTGCAACTCAATTGAAACCCATCCATGTGGTAGAAGCACTTTAAATGCTGGGTTGTTTAGGGTTTGTTGTCTTATGTTTTTTTTTTTTTTTTTGGTAAGGATTTGTTGTCTTATGTTCATATACTTACATATTAAGAAATGGGAAGAGAAGCAGCAGATGACTCGTTTTCTCTTGTTAACATCTTCAAAAGATCTGTATGCATTTACTATCAGTATTTTGCAATTTAGATGTTACCTTTTGCAAAATACTCGGTGGTCACGTGTTTTTAGTGTTTAAAATTTTACGATATGCCATGAAACATAAGTTAAAATGCATTTTCAACTCTTAACATCTGGCTCGACTTCCTCCTTCTGCAGGAGGTGGCTGTGAAGAAATTTTTGGATCAGGATTTCTCAGGTGCTGCTTTGGATGAGTTCAGACGAGAAGTAAGCAATAGATAGGTCTTTGATTTGTGCTTTTCATCTTCTGGTTCCTTTTCTTTTTGGACCAAAATCCTCCAGCTTTATTAGGCAATCAAAACTTGTAAAGAATAAAATTTGGAAGAACATTGTAAAGAAAAGAATAGCACAGTCGTTTGCTATACATGATGAATTCGCAATTTACTTTTCTGTTGCTTTGTTAGTTTTGGCACAGAGTTGCCGATTTGATCTGCTTGGTGCTGTGAATAACATTGAGACATTCAATTAATGTTCTTTGCATAAGATCTGAATGGCACACAAAGTCTGATAGGTGAAAGCAAAGAAGAGAGAGATTATATCACACTTTGAGTTTAATTATGTGTATCTATATGTATTTTTGGAAAGATAATGAATTAGTGTGTTCAGTAATTGTTTGTATTTTTCGTGAGAATAAAACTGAAGATGAACAAGATATGCTTTTCCAGTATAGCCAGCTACTGTAAGATAAATTCCTATCCACCTTTTTTTTTGGTGCTTCTGTGCCAAGGTTGCAGATTATGCATAGACAATGTCATCAGAATGCCATTCTTTTCATGGATTCCAATCTGTCCACATCTAACTAAATGGTTGTGTTCATCAATTAATTTGTTTGTTTAATTTGCTTATTTAGCAAGAAAAGAAAGGACTAATCAGAGCAATGAGTCAAGAAATGCTTTTCCAATATATCCAGGAAGATAACTGACCATGCATCTTGTTCATCTGTTCCAAGGTGCGGATAATGCGTAGACTGCGTCATCCAAATGTCGTTCTTTTCATGGGTGCTGTGACCCGTCCTCCACATCTGTCTATCATTACTGAGTTTCTCCCAAGGTACAATGTTTTGTACTTTAAAATATCTTGGTAGCATGGCGACATCAATTGTTTCTGGGGGATGCAGCTCATTTATCTGCTGTTAAAGGGTGTTATTATTTTGATGGCATGTGACAATCTCATTTTGCTGTCTGATTTTTACTGTTGTTTACTTCTCCAGGGGAAGCTTGTACAGAATTATACATCGTCCTCAGTGTCAAATTGAGGAGAGACGTAGGATAAAAATGGCTCTTGATGTGGTATGAAATAATTGGTCTCCCTTCTCTTTGGTGTTGGAGATATAGAGATTTCTTTTTCTGAAATTGATATAAGTGCTTGTGCAAATTTTACAGGCAAGGGGAATGAATTGCTTGCACACAAGCGTCCCAACAATTGTTCATCGAGATCTGAAATCACCAAATCTTCTTGTTGACAAAAACTGGAATGTCAAAGTATGTGAAATTTGCCAATGTTGCATGACACTTTTTTGACTCCTTTAAATAATGAATCAAGCTATTATCTTGCCTGCATATCATTTATCTATCTCCTAGGTGCTACAAATGTCTAGCTTCGTCCTTTTCTCTTCCTCTTGAATATTCCGTTCCCTCACTGTGGGAGCACCTCGGATATGATTGTTAATTGACTAATATTTGCTGATTCTGGAACAAGTTTTATTTCTCATGGACTCTTGACATTTCATTCTCACTCTTCACTGCCATACATGTACTTACATCCGAACAGTGATGTAGATGATTCTTGATTAACCAAACTTGCTGATGTGATGCAATTTCCATCGGAAATGTGCTCTGAGCTTGATGTAATTGATGATCAAAGTGCTGCGGTATAATATTGTTTGCATCCACACTAAATTCTACCATTGTCCAGGTCTGCGATTTTGGGTTGTCACGTTTGAAGCACAATACTTTCTTGTCATCCAAGTCTACTGCTGGAACGGTAAATATGCAAGCTTTCTGGAAAATTGTTCTTGAAGAGTTTGCAAGGATGGAGAGATAGTTATTTAACTATTTTTGAAATAGAGAAAGACATTTGAATGGTTTCTGCTAATAGTTTTCATTGTAGTTAAATGGACAATTAGCAACTATAGAGGAAATGAAGAGAAAACAATGGGAAACTTCATTTTTGGTGATTTGGGAATTAAACTTCTTCTCCAGTACAAATCTTGAACAGCCAGACAAGCAAGTATATAACGTTTCAGCTTGAGAAACTAAAAAACATTTTGCCAGAGCATTACCAAACAATGCACTAGGAGTCTTGAGACTTTTTTTTCCAGATTTATTTTTATACAAGGATTGCAAAGAAACCATTCCTGATGTTTCTCAAGATTTTGAGCTGTTCCTAATGTGAAGTTCTTGATTGTGTCAGCCTGAGTGGATGGCGCCAGAAGTTCTCCGCAATGAACCATCAAATGAAAAGTGAGTTGTGCATTTCTAAGCTAGCTTCAATTATTTTCTCTGGACTAGCTTTCTTGAGCTCCTGTCGCTTGGATTTTGCAACAGTCAAGCCTAAATGACTTCAGTTTTGACATGAGCATGCTCTGATCATATGTTGTAACAATAATATTTGGCCTTGTTTTTCTAAATGACTTCTGGTTGAGTGAATGTGTATGTTGATTGTGTGTTGATGCTCAAAGACTAGGATACAGAAATTTGGGAAGATGGGACTTTATTTGATCAGACTCTCTTCTTGGGTGTGACTGTCAGGGAAAAACAGTTCTGTAAGAGAACTATGCAATAAATTTTATTCGTTCTCTATATGTGCTGATATCGCAAGTGGTGCTAAAGATGGTATAGTTAACCACAGTGCATCCTAGTCATAAACTTAAGCTTTAGAAGAAGCAAGTAATTATTCAATGTCTCGTGGGTTGTGCAGATGTGACGTCTATAGTTTTGGAGTCATTCTTTGGGAGCTTGCCACATTGAGATTGCCTTGGACTGGGATGAACCCAATGCAAGTTGTAGGTGCCGTAGGTTTTCAAAATCGCCGCCTCGAGATCCCCAAAGAAGTTGATCCCTTGGTTGGGAAGATCATTTGGGAATGTTGGCAGACGTAAGAAAATTTTGAGCACAGATAACATGAGCATGCAAAGGTTATTCTGTTGAACTATTTTCTCATCATTTGCTGATATCATCTTACAGGGAGCCAAACTTGCGGCCCTCTTTTGCAGAGCTCTGCGTAGCTCTCAAGTCCTTGCAGCGGCTTGGGAATCCTTCTCACTTGGACCAACCAAATGGACATCTGGCGCGGGACCAGCAAAACTCTTCTCTTCCCCTGGAGATTCAAGTAAATTCAACACCTTGAAACATCTTCACCAAGTGAATAAGTTCATGGCATCACTTCACTGGTATTGTGGCATTAATCAATTCATGATAAATGTATACTAGAGGAAGAAAGAAGGAAAGCCTTGTAGGAGAAAGGTTTCATGCTGTACAGTAATCTTTCTGCTCCTGCAGAGAAAGACTGCAGGTGGCATTTTGTACAGTTCTGCATCTGCAGTTTCTTTTTGGAGGGAGGGATTGAGGATGTGATGTACAAGTGTATATACCTCTTTAAAGACAAGGGGAAGCTGTTACTATGAAGTACATGTCTCTTGCAGTATAGGTTTCTGATCGAGGATTGGATGTAACTGAGGAATAATTTGTTCGGCGTGAGTTTGTATAAAGTGGTTTGCCCGATTTTCTCTCCTTATGCCATCTGATGAGTGCTGCTTGCATATCTGCTTATTAATCACGGAATATTGAGGACATTAAGAACTATCAGTTTAGTCCATTGAGAGAAATGATGAATGTGACCGGATTGCCGCCAGAGTGAATTAATGCATATCTTGGTCATTAGACAATGGCTTGTCTCTGCCTAATTTTAGACAACGATTCTTTTTTTCTCAAGTTCAACTCTACTGAGATTATAATGAAATTCCTTGCATGTTAGGTTGTTTAACCTGTTTCTTGTTATTTCAATACAACACAATGATATGCAATGATAGGCAAATGGGATGTACATAGATGAGAATGCCAAATGGAACGACCTTCTTTGTACATAGATGCTTAAATCCAGCAAACTTGACAATAGGTGTTTCCAATGCATTGACCGCGGCTACTGGAATTATTCATTTCCTTAATCATCTTCTTCGCACAATTTTGTATTTAAGCAGTCTAGGAGTTCTGGAGAAGAACATTATTGTAACTCTTTTCCAACCTCTACAGTGTTGTGTGTGCATACATAATAGTGCAGTATTTCTAATCTCTAATCTCTACTCTCTGCACTCATTAACAAGGAAAAGCCAAAGCCCTTCCATGAAATCCTCCTCCAAAACTCTTCCACATGCCTCTGTC
Organism: Eucalyptus curtisii; assembly: GCA_017140595.1. NCBI lineage: Eukaryota > Viridiplantae > Streptophyta > Magnoliopsida > Myrtales > Myrtaceae > Eucalyptus > Eucalyptus curtisii. The sequence goes on from CM029504.1 coordinate 15,003,360, forward strand.
TTGAGCTACTTACAAATCAATGTCTCCTTTTGTATACTGACTTGGTGGCTATTACTCGGAAGACAAATCCAACGACGCATTCTCTCTCTTTGCTCCAGAATCAAAAATAGTCGATCCCAATTCCCTTGGGATCTGTTGTTCCATCGAAATCTTTATCACTGACATTTATCTAGTACATGTACATGAATGAAAGCTTTTGTTTCGACCAATGACCTAAGCGTTGCTCAGATGAAAATGCCAATTATTTGACTTGAACAGATAGGCCATTCTCTCCAGCCATAATAAGCAAGCAAGGACGTTGGATTATCTCCAGCTTTGAGTTTTCACCCAATTAAAAGAGTAACTTCGTCCAGAAGCCCAAAAATGGAAATGCAGCAATAAGAAGCCGCACCAGCAATGGCGTTTCCCTTACCCTTCCTATCCTACTAAACTTTCCTTTTTCTTCGACTGCTTCGACGGCACGTATGGCTTTTGACTCCTTTGGCTCTTAGGAACCTCTCGTGTCCCTGCTTTCTCATCGAGTTCGTCCCATCCACCAAATCTCGGCCTACCTCCGCTGCCTGCCTTGCTATATGAACCATCCGTTGTTGCCCACGACTGATAAGCATTCCTCCCATTGGCAGAACCATTTTCTTGTTTCCCTCCGCTTTTTCGGCCTTCGCTTCTGGGATTCACAAATGGTTTTTTCTTGGTTTTAGCCCGGTACGAGGTTTCCAGCTATCTCTTTCGCTCGTCTCCCCCCACACTTTCTCAAATGCCAGGGAAAGCAATGTCTGTCCCAATGGAACTGCTAAGGCCATTATGAACGCATTTGGACCAGTGCCTAGGAGCAATGATATGGCAATGGCCGGAAACATCCACCCAAACGCTCGTAAAACCTGCAGTCAGAGAAAATTCAGCTCCGGTAGCAAACTACTCAAAAGAATTTGACAAAATACACATGAGAACCGATGAAACTCGCACGTGAAGATTCGAAAAAAACAGAACAAGTGCACTATTCCAGCTAAAAGCGGCGCATTGTGAGAATCTCACTCAAAGTTTGCTTGGATCCTTTATCAAGGATTCATGGACAAATTGATACTAACACTAACCATTACTATGATCCCTGAGCTGACATTCCCCAGGTCACCATTGAACAAGCAGGACTAGGACTGCTTCATGTCAAGCTATCTCATTATAAAAATTCATGAAAGATAATAAGAAAAACAACTCTAAAAGTTTTCATTCAATTCGACTGGAAGGCACAGAAAGCGCAACAAAGAAGCCAGAAAATGAAGTGTTAGGTTTCAGAGCTTTCGATTCCTCCTCCAGATTATGTTCTTTGAATTCATGACAAACCCAACTTCTCCTCAGTCTCAGCATGAAGTTTCCAGTCAAAATTCCACCCGGCAAGGATGAAGTTTCACCGAAGAGCGCGATCGAATACCGCAACAAAAACCAGCTCCCGCAATCTCAAAATCAGTTCTTTCGCAAAGCACATCAAATCAGGACAGACCACAAGCCAAAAGGAAAAGCCATCAACGAGTCACTCGTGCGATCACCAAGCGAGAACTGGCCGCATCGCGATTACCTTGAAACCCCAAAACTCCTCGTCCCCGTCGGACTCCAAGCCGTCGCCTTCATCGTCGTCGTACCCAGACCACCAAACCCTCTGCTTCCTCGCGCCGTCGAACCCGAACCCCCCGCCGCCGCCGCCGTCGGCGTCGTAATCGTCGTCGAACTCACTGCCGAGGCCGAACGCGGAGCGTCCGCCGGGGATGGGCTCGGCATTGGAGTCCCGTCGGGGAAGAGCGCCGGCGGAAGGAGGAGGAGGAGGAGGGGGGCCGGCGGAAGGGCGCCGCGAGAAGCGGAGGAGGTTGGTGGAGCCGGAGTGCGACGGCGAAGAAGAAGAAGCGTGGAAGAGACTGGTGGTGGTGGTGGTGGTGGTGGTGGGAAATGGATGAAGAAGATGGCTTCTCATTTGTTCAGTGGTTGTGTTCCACTAGTTGCATTGGATAAATATTCTCCTTCATTTTTCCAATTTTTTCGGGTTTAGATTTCGGCCATTTTTGCCCAAAGAAAAAAGAAAATTTCAAAAAAGACCTAAAGTATCTTAATTTTTTCAAATAAAAGTCTAAAATAAATCTTATTTCTAATAAGGATCTAAAACGGCAAAATCATTTTTAAAATGGGCAAAATCATTTTTAATAATGACTTGAAGTGACCAAATCGACTTTGGACTTTTACGTGAGAAGGTGAGAGCAATTCATACTCTTATTTGGAATTTTTCCAAAACAAAATTAGATTAATATCACAAAAAACTTTGTATTGGTACACATGTGCAAAATTTATTTCAAATTAATTTTTTTATCACCAAAAATATCAAATTAATACACATACAATAAATTTATTTCAAAGTAATTTTTTGATCACCAATAACCTCAAACTCGTATATTTGTGACAAAAGTACTATTTATTAGAAACTGGATTTATAATCATAAACCTATATACTTATAACAAATGGAGGGTAAAACCTCAAACTAGTATAATTATCAACTGTCACGTGTCATCTAACTCAGTAATTTGATAGTAAATTAAATTGAAACTAATGGAGAGTAAATTTATTACAGATATACTGGTTTGAAATTTTTCATAATATTAATTCATTTCTTTTTTGCTATTTTGCTAAAATTGTTTTATTGAAAATTCTTCAAAGCACTTGTTGAGCATACATATTGATATGAAATATTTCAATTCTCAAAATGTAAAACTACACATAACAAGAATAATTAAAAGTAGAGAACCATAACCTTATCTTGAATGACTTGTTAATAAGTGCCCATAGAGCACTTTCTATAAAATTCGTATTACACATGCTAATTTTTTAAAGAGAGTTGTCTTGCGCCCGTAGATATTCTTTACCTACCAACCTATGTATATATGCAAATTGTCTAACGTTTTACTTTTTCGGAAATTAATTGTGTATGATATAATACAATTAAATAACCAATCATTCAATAGATAAAAAAAATCATCCGACTTTGCACTCACATACCAAAACTCTAGTAGTATTTACTAGATCTCATCACGGATCATGGCGATACATTAATAGTACGCATCGATATTTCCCAGAGATTGAGCAAGAATTTGCTTATGGTAATAATGTTGCACGCATCCTTCACCTATTTCAGATGATAGAAATTGCTAGCTGTGCTCAATGATGATCCAGGTCTGGAGATCATCGTAATAACTTTCATAAGAGAGTAACTAAATCTATCATTGCTCCCTGCTCTCTTATTCAAGTTAGAACATTTATTGGACCTCGCAATATTGGGAACAATAGTGAAATATATACCTACAGTTCGACGAATGTTCGCTCACCATCCACATATCATCATATCAAGAAGGTTGTTTCGAAGGTGAGAAGTCGCTTATTCGCCAAGATGACAGATTGATCATCATCTCCTGCGTATGCTTTCACATTGTTGTCATGCAGTCGCATGTCTACATGCTCTAGAAGAGAAATGATCATTCCTTTCAAGGCGTTGATTCATTCAATGTCATGCACTTTGCATCTTGGATTCTACTCAATCTTGCAGAATACTTTGTGCACTGGAAGTTCTGTTTAAATCACAGAGCAGTGCTCAATAACTTTCATTTAAGGCGATCGAGTTGTAGTTTGAGCAGAGAGTAGTTGAGGAACCGCCCCTGATATACTCCCAACCAGCTAGCCGGATCACAAATGATGGCGGCACAAATGGTGCACGTGCACCATCACATACTCAGAAAGGACGGTCAGTATGCTGAACAGATGGCATCTCTGTTAGTTCAGTTCTTCAGCAACCCCTCATCCAGCCAACACGCACGATCTTAGTAGTAACCACCAGCAGTTCATCGACGTCTTTCCAGCTGACTCAGCACTCTTCTTCATTTGGCTAAGGGAGATTTATGGCACTTGACAAGTTCTGTGTTCATTGATGACCCGGGTGTCTCTTGCCTCTGGCCAGAGGTTGATGCGAGGTTAAAGAGTGTGACTGGGTTGGAGGAATTCGTTTTGGATGAAGATGCCACCGGGCTACCGATTTACGTCACCAATGACTTGTTGTATCAAATGGGATCACTTGATAACACATTCTGAGGGCTGATTTCATCCTTTTGTGCCTCCTCCCCGTGGTTCTTGTGACAGAAAGCACAAAAGTAATGTGGTCTAGGCGTGATGCCCCTTCAAGATGGTGCCACGTGAAGGCTCGCCTTCTCGGGTGTATCAACAACCTGGGTGCTACATCTGAAGAACGTGATACTGACTTCAAGGTTCAACATGAAAAGGGATTGGCGTGCTGCTGCTGTTGTTACCTGCAGATACTGGAGATGGAGCAGCTCAGAGCGTGGCCATTGGACCTTGTGGAGTTCAAAATGATCAAAGTTCCTGATGAGGAGACTTAATATCATTCTTTGCCCTTAACTCAGTATAGTGATAGAATCCATCTCCATGCAAATAAACTCATCAGATTCTGATCTAATGCAACAGACATTATCAGCCCTGTGATCATACTGAAAGCAATCTCAGATTGCCCTAATAAATTCAGTTGGTAGTGATTTGATTAGATAAATTTGTTCCGGTTGGGACTTGTGGTAGTGATTTGATTAGATATATTTGTTCCGTTTGGGACTTGTGGGAAATCTCTATAAGCGAGGCAAAGAATGTACCGTGGAGGACTCTTCATGGATTTCTTTTGAATGGCTTCCATCTAGAGCACCTGCAATATGCTTGCATGATCTGATTTTTCTGCAAATAAGGAAGAAACTTACTAGTTAGCTTCTTTCAATCAAGACCAAGTTAAACTGGGAAAAGGAGGACGCTACTGCCACACAGAGAAAATATGGTTTCTGCCGTTGGGAACTTACTGTGGTTTCCTCTTATCCTGGGAAGAGACCTGGAACAGAGAAGTCTCTGGACTCTGTAAGTTCTGTGAGTCGTTGAGCCTTGAAGTCGACATCATGGCCTCACTCCTTGACTGCACCATCTCCACTATAAGTACTATGACAACGATGTGCCATTTTGGGACCGTGTTGAGCTCGAGCCTCGAAATCAACATCATGTTCTACAGGTCTACACCACAGCAAGCCTTCATATTGTGACATTCAAAGAGTACAACGTCCATAGCCACATTACTAATGAGATTTGTTCCTCGAGAACCAAGAGGAGGCACAAAAGGGAGAAATCGTCCCTTGGAATGTGCTTCAAGTGATTCCTTTTGATATAACCAGTCATGGCGACACAGACGGGTAGCCTGATCTTCATCCAGAACAGATTCCTCCGACACGGTCAAACTCTTAAGCCCACAATAACTTCTAGCATGCCACACATTCACATCATTATCATATGAATTAGAAGACGTGAAAAGAGAATAACAAACATTGACATCACCATAGTTAACATTCAAAACAATAAAACCATCTAGAAAATAACCACAACCATAGTAGTTTGCATTCAAATACAAATCCACACCACTATTATGGAAGCTCATACTAAAATCAAGCTTAACCAACACTAAAACAGACACTAAATTCCGACGAATCTCCGGAGCATATAATACATCATGTAGGAACAAAATGCATCCACCACGCATGTTCAATTGGCAGGTGACAATCCCTTTTACTTCTGCTTTGGAGTTATTTCCTACATAAATCCACTTAGTTCCTGTTGGTACTCGTCGAAATTCCACGAAGGATTCTATATCATTCGCTACATGGTTTGTTGCTCCCAAATTTACAGTTCACAAAGGATTAGATTCAGTTAAGAATACAAAACTTGACACATTAGCAAAGTTCTTAAGAGTACAAGGGGTGAGTACTTTCTTTGGCTCACGACAGTCGCGAGCATAGTGACCCTTCTGATCACAATTGTAACACTTCACCCTTGAAATACTCTTCACTCGAGGATGTTTTCCTCTCTTATGTTGGTTAACTCTTGGTTTCTTGCAAGAAGGACTTCATCCATTGCATTTCCACATATTGAACGAATCAATGCGTTTGCGCTTAGAGCTCGAAGCCCCTTCTGAGCTAGAAGCAATACAGCAAATATATGTTTCCCGCTCATATGCCTTGAGGCGGTCTTCTACTAGCTCAAGGTGGTGCACAGCATTCTCAAGTTCTTCCATAACATGGTAAAGAGCTTTTAGTGTTTTTTGCTTTTTAAGCACATATTGAATTTTCATATTCAATATTTCACAATTCTCGCCGTTCAATTTGTCTTATTTGTTCAAATCAGCAATTATGTTATTAGTTGCTGAAGCCATTGATCTGAACATATCAGAGACATATGCACGAATTATTAATGACTATCATTTATGCATCCATTTTGCATAAATCCATCATATTAATGAATAATTTCAAGTTAGGTTTCAAAATCAAAAGGTCATTATGTTTCCAATCATCATCCAAAAATCCTAACTCAAAACTATCATTAATATAATCTACTATGCAAAATAAGTTCAGCAAAGTCACTAAAACTTTATAGAACTTCCCACAACGAATTGTAAATTAACATACTAATTTACAACAATAAATAACATTGAACTTTCAATAATTAAACATATCCATTACACTGAGTAATATATTCAAAGGAAAAATATCAACATAGAAAGAGATATTTACACCTAAAACATCTCAAACTAATCTAAAAAAAATAAATAGGGAAAGTCTTTTCTAATCTCTTGGTAAAATTCTCTAAGAATTTTGAAGGCACATTGGCCAACCACGGAAAAAAACTTTGGAGAGCTCTCATGCCACCTCCAAGGCGCATTCACTCTGCGCCATGTTACGCTCAATCCAAGGGTTGAAGTTTTGGTTAAGTTTTGGTTAACTCGATCCTATAGTACTCTTTTACAAAAGCTACTGTGAGCCTTCTATAATCTGGGACCACGTTGACTTCCCATAGGCGATCTAACACTGTTTATCATTCAGGTGGAAGAGTGTTGTTCATTAAGGCCAGCACCTTCTCAAAATTCGACATAAGATAACCATTCCAGATGATTTCTTGTATCATTTGATTGACCCTAACCATGTGTGATACTACATCACCGTCATTCCACCGATAATTAGCTAACTCTGTCATTAGCCCTTTAAGTCTTGCATTTTCTTCGTCCGTTCTTGAAAATGCAAACATGTGAGCATAATGCATCATAGTTCCTACAACAAATGCAGAACAAAATGGATTACTTATAATCCACAATGAACAAAACAGAAAATACATAATTTTCCTTCTCTTTTTTTTTTTTGGCCGGTCAACGGTGGTCAACACAGGTCAACGGTAGTCAACACCGGTCAACGCATGTCAACGGTGGTCAACGCCGGTCAACAGTCAAAGGTCAAAGTCAACGGGTCCACAGGTCGGGTCGGGTCAAACCGACCGACCCAGCACGTGCGACGTACGTGCACAGCTAACGTCACGATGACGTCAGCTGGTGCGTGCACGGCAGGCGCCAACGACCACACACGTGCGTCGCACATGCCTAGGGGAGACCGAATCGGCGCGTGCAACACACGCGCCAGCGGCCTCCGGCGGCGATCCACCACTCAATTTTCTCCTATCGATGAGAGTTTGACTCTACGCTATCAGAAACGAACTTCGATTTACAAAAAATCAAAAAACGAGGGGGAACAATACGGGTGTCGGGATTTTTCCGTCCCGATTGACCGACAGCGGTGCTTCACAAAAATTCAATCAAAAAAAGCAATTCGTAAACATGAAAAGTGATCGGGAAACATGAACTATGGCTCTGATACCAATGTTGGGAAAAACCGATTCCCTAAAAACCGATTCAACACTCAATCGAACCCTAAAACAATGAACGAGGAAGCATGCCCAAGAAGACACATGTATCACCGATCAAAAGTACATTACAGAATCGAATGTACCTTGCCTTTCACAGATTAAACGCCAATGTTGAAGTTCGAGGGAGAATCACGATCATGTTCTACCAAGAAGCGTATTGTTGCTTTGAATGGGAGAAAATTCTTATTTTGGAGAACGTACTCTTCTTACGTTAGGGGGAGAGAGAGTCTTCAGAACATACGTATACCAAAAGATACGTTTTCTTTTTTTCTTTTCTCTCTTAAAACGTCTTCTCCAAAAGACGTATCTCTTCAACGTAAAACGTTCATCCAAAAGACATAACCCTCAAGGTACCATTTCATATCTCAACCCTTCATTCATGGGTCCTTATCTTGCGGGCCGTGCTTTTAGGCCCAACATGGGTGAATGGGCCTACTTAGGCTCATCATCACATAGAAAAAAAAAAAAACCCATCAACATTCTTCTTCATGAGAAGATGGCTTTTATTTTATGGGTCACTCCTTTTTTATTCTTTCCTTTTTCCACACACGAGAAATCCTAGAATTAGGGAACGACCGCCGTGAACGACTCGCTATCACTTCTTTTTGTGCAACTCCATCACCCACATGTTGTAAGCTCGACATGCGATCCTTGGCTTGTCAAATCCGGCCGAAAGCACAAGCACCTCCAGCTCTTTCCTCGTCCGGTCGAGTCCTCCAGGGCTCGCGTATAGCATGATCATGTCGGAGGTGAACGAGTTCCTCGACACTATGTCGGTCTCGGGGATATTCGGGAAGGATCGGGTCCACGATGACCACCTTGCCATTTGGTGGCAGCGCCTCGTAACAGTTCTGGAGTAGCATTTTGCAGAAATCGTCTGGTAGACCATGGAAATTCCACTGCGCAAGAACAAAAATATAATAGCCTAAAAATAGAATGTTATATAAAATGCACTATTGACCTCACAAAAGAAATAGATAAATGCATTGTGAACGACGACATAATCATCACTGTCCGATCCTGACAAGAAATCTGAGTTTGTGTATTAGGGGCATTTAAAGAGAAAAAAAACAAAAACATATAAAACTTTTCATCTAATGAGCATCCACGTACTTCTATTTTTCAAAATATCCAATCCGGGCATTAATTTTACCTTTGAAGATAACTTTACACTGTCCAATGCACTTACCCCTTTAAAAATTGTTCATATCCAAATCCTAAAATTCTCGCACCCACCTAAAATCCTCAAAACCCAATCAAATCACCCAAACCCTAAGCAAGATACTAAAACGTGCAGGTGAGATTTCTCTAACATTCAAGTTGTGATTATGAAATTTCACTAAACTTGCATGAAGAAAATATGACCTTGACATCTTCTCAATCATTCCCCGAAGGGCTAAGCTGAAAGATAGGATGAGTAAACTTCAAGGGTCGGAAGATTTGAAGATAACCTTCATGAAGAGTATATCTGCTTTCGGAACAGACTTTAACATGTCTCCTCCGACACGCTCCATACCTGTTCAAGAAAAAAATCGCATTATAAATACATACATACATACATATATGTATGCTTTTTTAAGGAGAACGTCAAATATCAGTATTTTTTTCACTCTTTAGTCGAAAATAAAAATGTGTGTAGAGAGTGATTTTACGAGGATGGGCAGGTGCATCTTTGACCACATGAGGCAGATCATAGAGTATGCCCCTGAGATTTGGGAACTTGTCCAATATGAGCCGAATGGCCTGACCGACGCCGCCACCTACGTCGGCAATCGTCTTTGCGCCCTCAAACCCACGGTACGACTCGAGGATCTTGTTCATGTAAAGCGGGGTCGGGGATTTCATCCCGTTGTTGAAGACCGTATTGAGCGCCGGGTCCTTCCCGGCGTATTCGAAGATATTTATCCCGTTTGCATTCTGGAAGGGGCTTCCTCCATTTTTAACTGCTTCCTGCAACCCATACCTGCACGATGATATAAGTGTAAAAATGTAGTTGGCAAGCGAGGTTGTTTTAAAAGGATAGATTTTGTGGACGGTAAATGAGTATGGTCGAGGTGCAGCTACTGTCTGATAAGTAGACCCGTTAAACAGGTGGGTCGGATTGAGTTTGGGTCGAGTCATAAATGGTCCGACCTAAATTGACCCATTTAACATGTTTATGACCCATTTATTGCAATGCAAAATTTTTTACCCATACCCGACCCGACTCATACCCGACCTATATCCGACCCATTTAACTAAACTTAAGAAAGCTTATTTCTTATATATATAAATGGTATTGCTAAAATAGTTTTATACAACACAGATTTAATGGACAATTTTTTAATTTTTAAAATTATTATTTTAAAAAATCGGATTTTAATTATTTTTATTTTTTAAATATATTTTTCTTTTTTCTTTTTTTTCTTCTTCTTCTTCTTTGGCCGGCGGTCGGCCATGACAATGGTTAGCGGCCAACCACGGGCAAGCCTCGAGCTCGCCGGGCTCACCGACGTTGGCGAGCTCAAGGCTCGCAGATCCGACGAGCTCGAGCTCGCCCGATGCTGACGAGCTCAAGTCTCACCAGATTGGCGAGGCTCAAGCCTCGCCAGACGTTAGTGAGGCCTCTGCCTCGCCAGATTCGGCGAGCTCGAGGCTCGCCGGCGTCGGGTGAGCTCGAGCTCGCCCTCGCCGATCTAGCGAGTTCGAGTCTCGCTAGATCGGCGAGGCTCGGCGAGGCTTGAGCCTTGCCAGATCCGGCGAGGGGCGAGCTCGAGCTCACCTGGCCGGTCACCGGCCATCGCCGTGTCGGCGACCGGAGGAAGAAGAAAGAAAAAAAAGAATAAAGAAATAAAAAAAAAGGAAAGAAATAAGAAATAAAAAATAAAAAATAATTTTAATTTAGGTTTTAAAAAAAAAAATTCTAAAGTTAAAGAGAGAAGAGAGAGATTGTGAGGTTTTGGGTGAAAATGAGTTCTAAATCCAACCCATTTAAGACCCATCTATCAAAATCTTTATTTGTTAAACCCATTTAACTACTTTTTGTCAAAAAACAAGTGATCCATATATAACCCATTTATGATTTAAATAGGTCATATATGGGTCTAAGACCCATTTTGCCACCTCTACTAATAAGTGAGCCGAGATGAAGAAGCATGGTTGTGACGCTTATGGCGCCAAATGATTCGTGATTGATGATCTTTTTGTGCCATCTCTTTCGCCAGCAAAGCATTTTAGGCTCATGGAGCAATCAGCAAGTATCTTTTGCCGTCCTCTTTTCTCGTAGATAATTTAACACGTTTAGTTCATCATGAAGAAGCGAAGAAAACTTCGCCTTACGTAATCAGTGTGGTTTTTTAATTTGTGATAAGTGCTTAGTTATAGCGAGTTGAAAACTTTGACGGAAAGAAAGAATGAACACAAACCAGCTGTTGATGACGATCTTATGTTGGAGGAATCGCAGCAATGGCGCGAAAGAACCGGCTTCGCTGCTCACAAAGTACTTGCTCTTTGGCCCGAGGCCGTACAGACTCTGATCGCCATGAAGAGTGCACGACAAGTAGGAGAAGCTCGCCAGGAGCCGCAGCATGCGGTTGATGGTGCGTGGGGCGTCTGGGTTGGCAATCCTGAGGTGGCCGCGATCTGGGACGGCGAGAGCCGGGCGGAGGCCCCGCCTTCCCGGGCTAGCAAGTCGATGATCCCAAGCTCGACGGCGGACATGAACACCATGGGGACAGACGCAAGGATGCAAGTCTCGAAGGCAGCCACGAGCTCCTCATCCTCAGCTGGCGTCGTGATCGATTAGGTCTCGCTAGGATCCATGTTGGCTTCTGCACTGTTGCTGAGAGATCAAAGGTGGAGTTTGAGAAATGAGGGATTGAAGAGTTGGTTTGTGGATGGGTTGGTAAACATGAGGAGCTGCCCTTTATATAGTGTTCTTCATGAGTCTTGGGAGGTTAATGGCAGAGGACAGGAATCCTCCGTGTCCAGCTCGAATGTCTCAACAAATCTCAACCATTAACCGATTCGGTATTCAGGGTAGATCTCTTATCGTCACCTTCATTTGCGTAGGTTAGGACAGATTACGAGGGTGGCTGAGAGGGGGTTTTTGTTGGAGTTTTGTTTATTAAAACAAAAGGAAAGTGCTTTTTTACCTTGTCCCACATGGGAAATGTGAGAAAAAGTAAACCAATTTATAAATATGGGATTTCCTTTGTATATTTAAAAGAATGATTGGGTTGGGCTAGACCCCACCATACCCGCGTGCGGGTGCGCGATTTTGGCGCACTTCGCACTTATCCCTTTGTTATTTATTATTATTTTTATGTTATTAATTTTTAATCAATTCAAAGGTTGCCTTTTATTTTGAGAATTTTCGAAAATGAAAATTCGAAATTTTATTTATTAAAAAAAATATTAAAAAAATTATTATTCCGAATTTTGTTTGTGTCTTTTCAAGATAACCTTTGGAAAATTACTTATTCAGTTTGCAACTTTTCCCGAAGGGTTGCAATTGTTCGGTTTTCGACCTTTTCCAAAGAGTCGCATTTGTTTATCTGAACAATTTTCTAAAGGACGTGTTTGTTCATTCTTTGGCAATTTTCACGAAGAGTTGCAAGACTGTTTTCATATATATGCTTGTCAATTTTCGGAAGAAAAAGTGTGGTCATTTTCAAGTCTTCTTTCTGAAAAACTGCAGCCAATTTTTTGATTGTTTCCTAGAGAGATCCTGGAGAAATACTAGAATTGCTATCTAGTATTCTCATCCGAGACTTTGTTGTATCCTGGAGGATTTTTGCCGGTGACCATTAGCAACTTTGTGGGGCAAATAAATCCTTAAAGAAAGTGATATCACGCCTCAAAGTCCGATTTGTTTACTCAATTCGATTCCATTGTTCTACCCTATTCGAAGCCAAATTTTCCAACACTCTTCACATGGATCAGTGTTTTGAATGGATGCAGTAGGAGCTGGTGTGAAAAAGAAGGGTTCATTTCTTTGAAGGAATAATGTTTTTATGAAAAAAAAAATTTCCGACTATTTGATTTTTGGATGACTCGATAAATGATCGATTTATAAGAAATGTTTTTAATAGGCTGACGACAAGTTTAGATTTGTGAAAAGACTTCATATTCTAATAAGAAGGAAATCACTTTTCCTAAACCATTAAACAAATGAAAAATGATTTTCGTGGAAAATATTATTCTTTATGATGGAGTTTTTAATGAAACAAAATGCACCGGAAGATTTAGAGAATAAATACGAGTGATGTTGAGCCGACACATATACTTTAGAATCCATTTTGGATATTGAGCAAATGGCTGACCTGCATTGTATTTCTTTGACATAAGGTCACTGAATTCAACATTCTTTGTGGAATCCTCACCAAATGAAAAGGGAAAATTTCAAATAAGAGTATAAAGTGCTCCCATTTTTTTAAATAAGGGCATGAAGCTGACATTGTTTCAAATAAAGGCTTAAAAAGACAATGTTAATCCCAAAGAAGGACATGGACTAGTTATGGTTGTTTTAAATAAGAGTCTAGCCTTATCGGCTTACCGGTTAGCAAAATATTCTGACCCAACGAGAGATATTTTTGTCAAAACACAATTTAAATTTAAATTGAATTACATTAAAAAAATTTTAGAAAAAATTAACAATTAAAAAAATTAAAAAAAGGGGGAAATATAGGCGGGAGGGGAGCCCTCCTACCAATGGCCACCGCCCATTGCTGGTGGGAGGCGAGGATGGCCGACAAGGTCGCCACCGCCTGGGTGACCGCTGCCGTCTTCTCTCCCACTCTATCTCGCTCGCCCTTCATTTCACTGCTCATCCCTTCGCAATGTCACGCCGTCGCCGACGGAGGACCAATCATGGTGAGTGGGGTTTTGTTGTCCTCGAGATTTCCATATTTCGGCCGATTGCCCTCTGATGGATCACCGTTCACGAGTCGTAAGAGACGAGGATGACCAATGCCGTTTCAGCTCGGAGCTCCAATGCTGTTTTCTTCTCTCTCTCTCTCTCTCTCTCTTTTCTTTTCTTTTTTTTGTTCTTTTCCCGATTATTTGTTTGTTTGATATTTTTGTTGGGCTTTGCCTAATCAACAAACCGCCGAATACCCGAGTTTCAGGTTCGTCATCGTCGACAACAGAGGCACGGGTGAGTTCCTTGTATTCCCAATTTTCATTTGATCTATGTGTGAGCGGAGGAAGGGATTGTTGCTTGTGGGATTTAACTTGAGTTTCAATGGTTACGCCGAATGAAGCTCAGTAGCAATTTCCTATTTTTCAATGTTGATGCTTATTATCAAGAATTGTGGGAAGGGTCGCCGGCCCTCGCTTAGGCGCCAGTGACCGCACCGGTTATCATTGCCGCCCCATTGCCACAGGCGGGAGTGAGCTCCCCAGGCTTCCTCCACTATTCTTCTTTTTTTCCTTTTTAGTTTTTTTATGAAAAGAAAAAATAAAAAGAAATAAAGAAAGAAAAATTCAAAATTCAAAAGGGCAAAAGGGCAAAATTATCGTTCATAGCCGATGAGTTCAAACTCTTTTTTGAAACTAATATGATTACTTTATGCTCTTATTTGAAATAATGTCCACTCACACCCTTATTTAGAAAAATAAGGGCACTTTAGGCTTTTATTTGAAATAATGTCCACTTCAAATCCTTATATAAGAAAACGAGGATATTTAAGACTCTTATTTAGAATGATATAAAGAATTGGTCGATTATTATTATTATTATTATTATTATTATTATTATTATTATTATTATTATTATTATTATTATTATTATTATTATTATTATTATTATTATTATGTGCATGTCAAAATGGACATATGCAATATTAAGAGAAGCAGCCTTATTATGAGATATAAATTAAAATTATTAACTTATACAATTATCCCTGGATAATTATAATTATTACTACTACTACTATCATGCAATAAGAACTGGTCCAAATTGCATAATTAGAGATTGATGCAACCTAAGAAAGCTAAACTTTTATTGTCTTTTGAAAGTTTCGTTTTCATTTTAAACCTAAAGTTTTAAAGCAAAAGAACAAGAAGAGGAAGAAGAAGCAAACCCTGAAGTTGGATGTAAATTTAAAACAGACACTTTAATAGCCAATTCCAGCTAGCATTACGCAATAAAAGCTGCAAAATATCTTAACATTTATAAAGTAGGAAATTACCCAATCAAAACATATTATATGGAATAATAATTCACTTTATAATTTTACCAATTTAACTCTAAATATTTGCGCAAAATTCCAATGCAATCTTGTTATTCCATTTTTGTCGGAAATAACTAACATAATAGTTCAGTCATGCCAATAGTTTCTTGTGGCACATCGCCACGTTAGCTTCTCAGTAAAAATTAACCAGAATGATCAAATTAGAATTTCGCACAAAATTTTAGGATTAAATCGATTAATTTAAAAAGTTTAGCATTGAATTAATATTCATATAATAGGTTTAGTATTAACTGGATAATTTCTCAACCATAATGACCTAAAGAGAGAGCTGACTTTTCACATGTCCACTAGAATTGATAGAGGAGCGGCCAACTCTACTCTCATTGTCATTATTCACCACTGCCAAAAGTGCTTTCGACTGTGCCCATACTTCACCTCAAGGATAAGGACATAACAGGGTTGCTGAGGGTAGCCATAGCCCGCACCAGCGCCCTATGCGTTCCCCCTTCGTTGGATTATACACCGGAAGGAGACAATTACAAATCCTAGATATCGAAGAGGGCGGCTCAGGGGGCCTACCCCAAGAGAAATGCTAGATTTATTAGGACCTTGACTTCTTTCAAGATAACGTGAAGTATAAACCTTTTGATTTTGTGTCCTCTCTATGTTAGAACATTCCCAAACCATTTCACCCACCACAGGACTGAAGATTATGATGATGAGTAACATTTGTACTGATGTTCCTATTTCTTGAATCCAGTTATCAATGGAGACGAGTTTTATCCAATAGAAGGAATTAATTCATGATCCAACGATTGACGATGCATCTCTCTCATCTGATGGTGAAGATAACCCTTAGTTACTTTATCATGACCGTCATCGTGATTATTATTATTGAAACGTGTTTTCCTTTTTCAAAATTGCTCTTTTTAAAGAATTACTATTCCTTCCAATTCTAGTTACTCCTCCTTCTCGGTTCCTTTTACTACTACCATTTTTACAAGACAAAATTACCCAATTCATCCTAAATTTTCCATTGTTGTCGATTTAGTTGTAAAATATTAGTGGAATTGTAATATATTCCTTCTAGTCAATTTACTAAAAATTGCTGACGTGGGGTCTAGTCATTGTAAGTTATCCTACATCAATAATTTCCAATGAAAATTTGTAAGAAGGATTACATTGAAATCTAGAATAAAAGTTTAGCCAAAATTGGAAAGTTAAGAATCAAATTGGTATTTGCGCAACAATTTTAGGATTGATTGGACAAATTCTCCATTGGTGGTACGGCAGCAACAACTGACATTATCTATCTATAAATGAAATTATGAATGTAGGGTTTTCAAACCAAGAGAGACAGCACACAAAACATGCATGAGCTTTCGAATTCCACCAACTCCACTCTTTTTGCACTTTTTACTTCATTTACCATTAGTTTTATATTTAAAGTTTTCCTTTATCTCAGCTTTTGATTTATCACAAACGCCACATAAGTAGACCGTTCTTTTTACTTAATTTCTCAGCACGTGATACTTGAGAAAATGGGACCAAGGGACTCAGGCGAACGCAAACTCATACTGAAATTGATTTGCAAGCGATTCAATCTGGTTATGGGCGTCCTTGCTTTCATTGGCATTCTTCTTAGTAGTATTTCGTGGATCTGGTTAGGAAAAGCTATATGTCTAGTTAAACCTATGCTTGTAGAATATGCTCGATCCCTGATCGACGTCTTCTATTCTCTGGCTTTAGCTCGAACATCACAGCTTCGTGACTTGCGTTCGCCATGCACTTGCGAGACAACTAGAAGTCCTCGTGGTAACCATGTCTGTATCGGTTGCCATGAACACCTATTGGCAGCACTCTATGACTACTTCGATGCACTACAACATGGGAGTTATCTGGGCTAGTAAGTTTGATCCAACCGTGCTCGACAAGCACGCTGACGAGTAGCTCTCCATGCTAGATTCGATGTACCGAGCATGTTCATCTTCCTCTTCCCATACTTGTAGGGTCTTGAGCTCCTCATCTATTCTTTTAAGATACAGATTTGAAACCCGACCCTCGGCTTTCACATAGCCTCATACCGAGCTAGTGGGGAAGGTAAACACCTGATAGTGCAGATATCAGTACACAGCCTTTAAAATAAGTGAAATGGAAGGAAACTCTATGCGTTTGATATTGAACAAATAAAGTGGGATCCAAGGCATTGCAATGCGCGTACATCAGAGGTGAAGCAACCAATTTGGGTGATGAAATCACATTCCTTGCAGTAATAAACAGGATGCTTCAGCAACTATATGTTCATTCGTTCTGTCTTCACGATTCCAACCAGATCATGTGAAAGAATTAGTGAATGACTGTAATGCTTATGCTCAATGGTTTCTGGCAGAGATAGCGAAGCACAACTGATATCAGGCCATGACTGTAGTTGGGTACTACACAGACGAATGACCCTGCATAATGATCGGCATCATCACAGAAGTCACAGTGGCCATGAAAATCTGTATCCCGAAGGAGGCATAGACCATCTCAGAACTTGGTCGAGGGGTCCCTCGATATGCGTTGAAGCAATGATGGTTGCGCTTGCAACACATGTAGCCCCAGAGGAAGATAGGTTCAGTAGGGACAAAGTGAAGAGCGAGAGAGAGTAATGCGTGGAAGTGCGATGGGTGATAAAGGCCAATGGCCAGTGACTGTTGGAATTGTCTCAGTGCTGCTAATGCTCGGTCATGTTTCCTCTATTTTTATTTTACAGTCAAGTTCATTTAGTTATGCAGTTAGTATTTTTGCTATTTTCTAGGAAGTTAATAGCACGTTTGTGTGCAATTATGTGTTGCACGTATGTGAGCAGTTTCTGCTTTGTATTTAGTTGTGGTACTCGACAGTTTTTTCCTTTGAACAAGACGTATGAAGTTTTATGCTCTGTTTTTCATCCTTTCTCTCCCTCGAACAACTGAGATGTTTTCTATTTTGATTGTTGTTTCATGAGTTATAACATTGGTATCAGAGCTTCTAAGGAATCTTAAGGGACTGTGAAGTGAGGGTAAGTGAATGAAGATTGCTTCCAATCTACAAAGAAAAAGCTGATGGAGGCAGGATCGAGTGGATTCTCTACAATGGCTGCTCCAGTCTTTACTAGAGAAAATTATCAAGCTTGGGCTGTCAAGATGACAGCATTCTTGGAGGGTCATGATCTATGGGAGGCTGTGGAGAATGATTGTGAGGTTGCTCCACTTCCAAATAATCCGACCTTAAATCAGATAAAGTACCATAAAGAGAGAATCACAAGGAAGGCTAAGGCAAAGTCTTGCCTGTATGCTGATGTTTCACCCACTATCTTCACAAGGATCATGAGATGTGATTCTGCAAAGGCAATATGGGATTTCTTGAAGGATGAATACGAGGGAGATGAGAAGATAAGAGGCATGAAGGTGTTGAATCTCTTGAGGGAGTTTGAGAGACAGCAGATGAAGGATTCAGAGTCAGTGAAGGAGTACTCTGATAGGCTGGTTGAGATAGCTGAAAAAATCAAAGTTTTAGGGACTGACTTGAAGGATGAAAGGCTTGTTCAGAAGATCCTGGTGTCTCTTCCAGAGAAGTTCGAAGCCACCATAGCTTCTCTAGAAAATACAAGAGACTTAGCTAATATAAAGCTTGCAAAATTGTTAAATGCTCTACAAGCACAGGAGCACAAAAGACTGATGAGAAGAGAAGAGCATGTAAAGGGTGCACTGCAAGCTAGAGTGAAGTCCAATGATGGAGGCAAAGGGAAGAAATGGATTCAGTTCAGAGGAAATGCTGGTGATTCCAAGTTTGTAGTAAAAGAAGGAAATTCTGGTGAGTCTAGCAAATGGAAGAAGAACAAAAAACCTTGTCAATACTGTGGTGGAACTAATCATCAGTTTTTTAGATGTTGGAGAAAGCCTGATGCTAGGTGTAGAAAATGTCACAAGTTGGGTCACATGGAAGCCATCTGCAAAGAAAAAAATTACCAGCAAGCAGGAAAAGCACAGGTAGCAGTGAATGAAACTGAGGAAGAGCACTTGTTTGTAGCTTCTTTTTTTGAATCTTCTGTTGGGAATGATGCATGGCTGGTGGATAGTGGTTGTACCAATCACATGACTGGAAATTTGAAGTTGTTTAGGAGTCTAAACAAGTCAGTCAAGTCCAGAATCAGAATTGGCAATGGACAATATATCGAAGTGCAAGGGAAGGGTATAGTTGCTATTGAAGGAAATCAGGAGGTGAAACTAATCAGTGATGTTCTTTTTGTGCCAAACATTGAATAGAATATGTTAAGTGTTGGTCAATTAGTTGAGAAGGGCTATAAAGTGAAGTTCGAAGGGAAGGAATGTCTTATTAATAATGCAGATAGCAAAGAAGTGCTAAGAATCCCAATGAGGGACAAGAGTTTCATGTTCAAGGCACAAGAGATGCAACAAATGGCTTTAAAGTGCAAAGAAGAAAATGCAGAGCTATGGCATAAAAGGCTTGGGCATGTTCACAGGAAGAGCATGTTGTTTATACAGAGGAATAGCTTGGCAGATGACTTGCCAAGTCTGGAGGAAGAATTTCCACAGTGCAGAACTTGTCTTCTTGGCAAGCAAGCCAGATTTCCTTTCAAAGGAGGAGGCTGGAGAGCATGTGAAAAGCTGCAATTAGTTCACACGGATCTATGTGGACCTATGTCTGAGTCTTCTCTCAATGGTAGCAGGTATTTCATTACCTTCATTGATGATATGACTAGGATGAGTTAGATTTATTTTCTGCGAGCCAAGTCTGAAGTTGCTGATGTGTTTGTGAAGTTTAAAGCCTTAGTTGAGAATCAGAGTGGGAAGAAAATTAAAATGCTCAGGTCTGATAATGGTTCTGAGTATACTGCTCACAAGTTTAAGTTGAATTGTAAGCAAGCAGGAATTGTGCAGCAGTTCACTGCTCCCTATTCACCTCAACAGAATGGGGTCAGTGAGAGGAAAAACAGAAGCATTATGGAGATGGCTAGATGTATGATGCAGGAGAAGAAATTACCTAAGAAGTTCTGGGCTGAGGCAGCTAATACTACAATGTTTCTATTGAATAGATTGCCCACAAAGGCTTTATAGAAGTCAACACCTTTTGAAGTCTGGCATGGTGTTAGACCTTCTGTGAAGAATTTGAAGGTTTTTGGGTGTTTGTGTTACACTCATGTTCCTGAAGTCAAGAGGGACAAACCATAAGAAAGCAGAGCTTGGAATCTTTATTGGGTATAGTCTTCAATCAAAGGCTTACAGGATTTTCCATCTCATGACAAGGAAGGTGACTATGAGCAGAGATGTTATTTTTCTAGAGGAAGATGAGTGGAATTGGATAGAAGAAAAGAGTGCTGAACAGCAGCAGTTCGAAAAACAACCTGCAACAAATGTAGAGGTTGATGAAGTTATAGATGGATTGGAAGACGGTATGGATGATTTACCAGTGAGAGGCACAAGGTCACTTGCTGAAATCTATGAAAGAAGCAATGTGGCAGTGCTCGAACCATCTAACTTTGTGGAAGCTAAGGAGGATCAAAGGTGGATTGCAGCAATGCAGGAGGAGATTGCAATGATCCAGAAAAACCACACATGGGAGCTTGTTGACAGACCATCTGATAAGAATGTGATTGGGGTTAAGTGGGTGTTTAGAACAAAACTTAATCCTAATGTTTCTGTCAGTAAACACAAAGCTAGACTGGTTGTGAAAGGCTATGCACAAATATGGAGAGTAGACTATTCTGAAACATTTGCTCATGTTGCACGACTTGATACAATAAGGTTACCGTTAGCTATTGCAACAGAGAAGGGGTGGCCTATATTTCAGTTAGATGTCAAGTCTGCATTCCTGAATGGAGAGCTTGAGGAGGAGATTTTTGTTGAACAACCTGAAGGCTTCAGTATCAAAGGGCAAGAAGAGCGTGTATACATGTTGAGGAAAGCTCTATATGGACTGAAGCAGGCTCCAAGAGCTTGGTATGGGAAGATAGATCGATATTTGCAGGATTTTGGCTTTGTAAAAAGCTTAAGTGAGTTCACTCTTTATGTCAAGAAGGTGAATCACAGTGTTTTAATTCTGTCACTTTATGTAGATGATCCATTAGTGACAAAGAATGATATGGAATTGATAGAGAAGGTGAAGCAAGATCTATTTGCAGGTTTTGAGATGTCAAACTTGGGAAAGATGGCTTATTTTTTGGGTCTGGAAGTCAAACAAGCTTCATATGAGATCTTCATCTGTCAGAAAAATACATGAAGGAAATTCTAAAGAAGTTTCAGATGGAAGATTGTTGAAGTGTAAGCACTCCTATGGCTGCTAAAAAGAAGCTGCAGAAGAATGATGGAACAGATGCAGTAGATGCCTCTATGTATAGAAGTCTGATTGGGTGTCTCATGTATCTTACAGCAACCAGACCAGATATTCTATTTTCTGTGAGTGTTTTTTCCAAGTTTATGAGTAGTCCTAGTCAGTTACATTTGGTTGCAGCAAGAAGGGTCTTGAGATATCTCAAAGGAACATTGTTCTTTGGTGTGAAGTTTAAGAAAGGTCAGAAGTTTAATTTGCAAGGATTTTCTGATAGTGACTGGGCTGGTTCAGTAGATGACATGAAGAGTACGTCTGGATATTGTTTCAGTCTTGAATCTGCTTATTTCTCCTGGTGTTCTAAAAAGCAAGAGATTGTAGCTTAGTCTACTGCAGAGGCTAAGTTTATAGCAGCTACTGCAGCTGCAAATCAAGCTTTGTGGCTGAAGAAGATAATGAAGGATTTGTGGTTGAATTCCAGTAATTGTATCGAAGTTAATGGGGACAATCAGGCTGCTCTAGCAATATCACATAATCTAGTTTTCCATGGCAAAACCAAGCATTTCAAAGTCAAATTTTTCTTTCTGCATGAGGTGCAACAAAGTGGTGAAGTTAAGTTGGTCTATTGCAGATCTGAAGATCAGCTTGCAGACATGTTCACAAAGCCACTTCAGGCTGGAAGATTTGAACTGTTAAGAGAGAAAATAGGAGTTTGCAGCAGCAACTGATCCAAGGAGGAGTTTGTTGGAATTGTCTCAGTGCTGCTGATGCTTGGTCGTGTTTCCTCTGTTTTTATTTTACAGTCAAGTTCATTTAGTTATGCAGTTAGTGTTTTTGCTATTTTCTGGGAAGTTAATAGCACGTTTGTGTGCAGTTTTGTGTTGCACATATGTGAGCAGTTTCTGCTTTGTATTTAGTTGTGGTACTCGACAGTTTTTTCCTTTGAACAAGACGTATGAAGTTCTATGCTCTGTTTTTCATCCTTTCTCTCCCTCGAACAACTGAGATGTTTTCTGTTTTGATTGTTGTTTCATGAGTTATAACAGTGACCTGCTGATGATCTGTGGGAAGACTTGAGTGGCAGAGTCAACAAACACAAGTTTGGCCTCCTATGGATTCACCACATGCATAGTTCCTGCAGTTAGGATTATTGAACTTCGGAAGCTCGATCTCCATCTGTTTGCAGAATCCCAGCATGTGATTCTCGTTTTATCCAAATCATATTACATGATCGGGTGCTTGTAAGTGTGATGTCGAATTTGCATTGATCTAGTTCTGCCTGGATGCTTCATTCGTTTTGACTCTTTCATCTTCAGAATATGCTGCTTGAATATTTCGTGACAGTGGCCGTGTGTTCAGCCTTGTAAAGTCAGAGCCGAGAGTTAGATACCCTTGTGACGGTTGTGAAAACTCCACTGTAGGCGAAGTGTACTTCTTACGTGCGTGCTTACTTCCTTCATGTCCTCACCTTCTTCATGTGTACCGTATTCTAATAATTTTCCAGACACCATCAAGCATAAATAATACCTATCATTACCCCTGCATTTAGTGCCTCTTTTTACAAACATGACTGGTTCGTATTCTCCTAATTAAGCTCCTTTTTGTTGTTGCTTAAAGTGGTTTGCCAGGTAGATTGATGCATATGTTCTGCTTACAGCTTACTGTGTCAAGCTCATAATCTCTGTTTTTGCCTGTTCACTGGATGTATATCCTGGGTGTTCTTTTTCATCTTTGCTTCAAGTGTGGGAAAATCATTCATTTTGTACTAAAGAAGTACATTTTGTAGTGCTCGGTCATGTTGATTACCATAAATGAGCACAATCCTCTTTTGATTATGATCTTTGCATCAAAATTAGTGAAGTAATACGATAATGATCAATCTATAATTAGTGTTTGAGTGGAATTTGTCTTCCTGAGAAATCTTGTTTTTAACGGTGGATCTCACTTGGTAAAGAAATGGCTTTGTTATTGCTTATGATAGTATTGTTGCCAACGTGGTACTTAATGGGTATGGTAGGTACCGCCATCTATGGTCTTGGATTATGAGAAAGGAGCGAAAGAAAGAGAAGGCGTTTCCTTTTCAATGACCTTATTGTTTGCTAGGTAAATCGAAGGATGAAGGAGATTTCTTTTGAGGAAGATATGCTAAGTTACAAGCTCGAGCAAAGAAGCTTGAAAATAGGAGCATTGGAGAGCTTGCGCACGAAGTACAGCATGGTGAAGGATCCAGGCCAACCTTGAAGTATTAACAAATGATGACCTCGGATGGACAAGGGAGGTTTCATCTATTTCAGGAACAGCGAATCAGGAAAAGTTTCTCTTTTGGTTCTGGAATGGTATGGCATACCATGCGTTAGCTCTTCTTTTAATTTTCTTGTGCGGCAAAGTTTGGTCCTGTTTCAACAAATTGTCTCACTTAATGATCTCAAATTGTTTGGTCCTCCGCCAAAAGTTGTGCTCATGAGGGAATGTGAGGACAGATATCAGGAACCAGTTATTGTTGAAGGGCTCTAGTAAGGAGAGGAAAAGCCAGATTTTGTGTGACCTTAGAATAGGAACTAAGAGAAGGATGTCTAAATTCCTTGCCATTCGCTCCTTACACCAGGCGAGTTCTCTATGATTCTGTCCTGCCTCTTCGGAGCTGGAAATTTGCAGGGTAACGATTTGTCTGGGCCTAATGCAAGATCACATGAGTTGGTGGCTATTCCAGCTGCCTTATGTGGTACCATGGCCCTGAATGCTGCCAACTGATAACAGAATTATTTGCACTGTCTTGAAACCTGGATTCTTGAAATCTTGTAAAGAACCGCAGCGACAAAGTTGACTGGCATAGGTTAATTTTGTTCTCTCCTAACGTGCCTAAGTTTGCTCTAATCTCCTGGTTGACTATCTTGAATGGAATGCAACTTTGGACACGATCGAATGCCGCTTTACATCACCGGTCTCTCCCATACGTGTTATATGCAAGTGGGCTATTGAATCTCGAGTTAGTCTGTTCTTTTAATGTGGATTCGTTTCTGAGGTTCGGCATTGCTACTCTCAGTCGATAGAGTTCCTGGAGATTGGTATGTTGGATTTCAATGGATAACTCTGCATGCTGAAGGAGTTGGTTCCAGAGCAGTGTTGTATTCCAGAGCAGTGTTGTAGAAACTCGCCTGGAATGGATGCATCTGTTATTTGTGGCGAGCAGATAACGACTTACTCGGAAGTCCACTTCATCTCGCAAAATGCAATCAATCTTTTTTTCTGCAATGGATTAAGAAACAGAAACAAAGACAAGACCTCCTTACTAACTTGAATGAGACCTCCTTACTAACTTGAATGAGAGAACGGAGATTATTTATCTCATATAACAACCCTTCAATATGCCATACAACATATACGTCAATGCCGAAACGATCATCATTACATGCTATGTATAATTATTCGTACTTGACCTCAATTCCAAACAAGCGAATCCAACTAATAACATGATGAAATTGCATTAGTTTAGGCACATCAGCAGACATGTCTTATAGACTATGATTTCCGATGATGGAAATCAGTAGTAAGTCCTCCCAATTTCGCTTGCGGTAGGCCTCCGAGACCCCAAATTGATGTTTCCATATCTCTTTGTCGGATCCATGGTGTGAGGCATTATCTCCGGGTAATAATGCACCGCGGAGACCGACTCGGCGTACCTTGCTTCCGGCTGGTGCTGATGAGGGTAACTGCCCGAGCCCGAGGAATACGCCGCCTGGTCCTTCAAGAGCTCGATTGCCGTGCCGATGGCTGTTGGCGTAGATAGCGATCCGGTCCCATGACTGGGTCTTGGCGCGACGTAAGCATCAACGACGGCGGGGACCACCATGGCGATCTCTTTCTTGTAATGGACCTCGTCCTTCTCGCCCCGGTAATTCTCGCCGCCCGACTTCCTCCGATCCTTATTGCCAGTGTAGTCGCCATACTCGCTAGGCTGGTACAATTGCCCCGAAGAGCCGTATCCACGGGTGGCAGCCGGACTCGAGTATGGCTTTCTGACATACCCATCAATTTCATCGCGCCTATAATTATTGGCGTCAATGACCGGACCTTGCGGAACCCGCCAAGTGTCGCCGACAACTCCTCCTTGGGCAGAGTAAGAGCCGTAGCCCCTGTCATAGCTGTCGTACGTCGGCGGAGTTGCCGTGCGTCCATACGGCGTCCCATAGCCAGAATCGACGTACCTCGCCATTATTGTTTCTTGAGTGATGTGCTTGAAGAGGGAAGGACTTTGGTTTAGACGTTTCTTCACAACCGTTCCTTGTTGAAAATGTTGAAGGAAGCTAGGACTTATTTAAGGGGAAAAAACACAAAAGATTCGCAGCTAATTAAGTTACTTTTTCGTTAGATTGTGAAAGTGATGGAATGAGATTCATCTAATACACAAAATTACATGAACGGGAAGCGTGAGAGGATCTTATGCCTATCTTGATTGAAAAGTTCTGGTGCAGCACTAGTTTGAGATGCTGACTTTAGTTTTCGTTTTGATCATGTCCGTGGAAATGGCATCTTGACAGCAGAGGAAATCAAGATCAGATGCTTCTGGGGACCTCCATTAGCAAAGATGATAGTAAGAGAATAAAGGGAACTCTCTCTTTTAACATATCACATAATACATGAGCCAAAACCCGACTAACGAGGTTGTTATAGGATCGTAGCATGAGCGATGCGATAGGGGTCTTGCGCTTGTTAATGCATCTTCTGATCCGATGTTCGTTTCTTAACTATTAAATCAATCTTGAGGTGAATTAAACAGTTGTAACTCGACGCTTTGACGAGGGAATCGAGTTTGAGAGAACGTCTAATGGGAAAACCTATTCCTTGCGATATGTCCAGGATTCATGTCCGTAGAAGAAGCACACCTATGTCCCCTGCTTAGAACGTGCGACACGAATCCGACAGATGAATAGGTGGGAGATGACAAAACATTGGATAGGAATACGGGTGCGGGACGATATTCCTCACCCGACGATCCAAAATGATGACCCTTTATTCCGCTCCTTTCTTTGGCACTTCGCACGAGAAAGAGAACCTTTTTTTTTTTAGGTCGGTACGAGAGAGAACCTTGACTCTTCTCATATTGTGATTGACTGTCACCAAACGTGAACTATACGTCTAGAGTTTGTGAACCTTCAACACATATGCCTAAACTCAAATATCATCACCTAGGAAGTCGAGTTTAGGAAATCAAGCGGAGGAGGTGACACGAATTTGAGGATCACACAAATTGGAAGACTGATAGAAATAGGAGAAGAATTTTGAATTCTCAACTACTTGATCTCGATACATTCTTTTACTTGTAATTATAGTACAAAGTATGGATAATAAAAGGAAATAATGAAAGATACACAATCAATATAAATCATTGATCGATTTGATCAATCGAGCCAAATCCAGGATTGTATCTTTAATATCAAATCATATCACTAATACTCCCCCTCAAGCGGGTGGTTTCTTAGCTTATTTAAGAGATATTTGTGTTGTCTCTGACACAAGGACTTGATGAAAATATTCGCAGGTTATTCTGTGGTTGCGAATCCTTTTGTTTTGATAGTCCTTTATTGAATCTTGTCTCGAGTGAAGTGATAATCAACTTTTATATGCTTTGTCATTTCACGAACTATAGGATTCACTGCAAGCTCAAGTGTTGCATCATTATCGCAAAATAGCGTAGTGGGTCCCTTAACTTTTATGCCAAGTCCAAAAGTAGGCCTCGCATCTAGACTATTTCACAAATAGTTTTGGGCATGGCTCAATAATCAACTTTAGCCGTTGATAACGATACAGTTGTTTACTTTTTTGTCTTCCATGAGAGTAGTGATTCTCCAAATTTAATGCCAAACCCAATAATGCTTCCTCTAATCATAAGATAGGTAGCATAGTCCGTGTCATAGTAAGCCGTTGTCTCCATATTGCATTCTTAGGAAAGAAGTATTCCAATACTAGACATTTCTTTAAATACTTCACAACTTTCAGTATTACATTCATATGGGACTATTTTGGCTTATGCATAAATTGACTAAGTTTCTACATTGCATAACATATATCAGGCCTTGTCATAGTGAGGTAGATGTGCTTCCCCACAAGTCTATGGTAACTAGATGGATCTTTGAGTAATGGATCATCACTTTGAGATGAAGTTCTTGCATCATAATTGACTCTGGTTAATCTGGTATTCTGCTCCATATGGATAGCTACCGCTTTATATCCCAATAAACCTACTTTTGATATAATTTTCAAGACAAATTTTCGGTGGCTAAGAGATATTCTTAGGTTTGATTGGGCAATCTCAATTCCAAGAAAATATTTAAGAGGTCTTGGATCTTTACTATGAAATGCAAAATGCAAGTATTCTTTGAGATTCTCAATTGTAGATTCATCATTTCCCATAATAAGTATGTAATTGACATAAATCATTAGATAGATAGATGATGCATCTTTTGTCCATGTGAAGAGTGCATAACCATGTCTGGACTATTTAAAACCAGCCGCTGTGAATGCAATAGTAAACTTCGCATAACAATATCGAGAATGTGTTTGAGACTATAAATAAATTTGCGGAGATGACATACCTTAGACTCTCCCTATCTCCTTAAACCCTGTCAGAGATCCATGTAGATTTTATAGGTCGCTAAGCATTATGAACATCCATTTGATGTAATTTCCAATCACAAAAAGCAATAACGGACAAGAAAGATCGGACAATGACTTCTTTTGCCATTGGAGAGAAAGTCTCATGGTAATCGAAGCCTTCTCATTATGTAAAGCCCTTGGCCACCAACTGAGCTTTATAGCTTTCGATGGATCCATCTGCCTTGTATTTGATTTTGTATACCGATTTACAACCAATTGGTTCATGATATGAAGGTAGGGGTACAATATTTCAAGTGTGGTTCTCTCTATTAATGCATGCAATTATGCTTCCATGACCTTTTGCCATTGTGGATCACTAACTGCCTCATCGTAAGAGGATGGTTCTCATTCCTTGGAGATATGATTAATGCAATACATTAAATGAAACATAGGAAGAGACTGGGTAGCAAGTACTTGATGATGTGGAAGTAGCGCAAACATAATCCTCAGTCCAAGTGGGTGGCCGAGTGGTGCAACCTGAACGATGAGGTTGAATATCTTGGACAGGTGTAAAGGATATAGACTCATCAATAGTTTTTGATGGAGATGGCTTTTCACCAATAGATGATAGCTAGAAGGAGAGACAGAGTGCTCTTCACATGATACTTCAATGGGCTAAGGTGAATATTTTATGGATGATGAAGTATCCTCTATAGTCTCCATGACTAGAGGAGATATTGGGTGTCCAAGAGGTGCAATAGAGAAAATCAGTTGATCGGGAGATAGATCCTCTTCAAATGAAAAGACAACCATGATTAGTTGAGGATCTAGAATATTTAGCCGATATTGCTTCATCCTGAAAGCGAAATACATCTTCATGGAACACAACATCCCCGCTAACAAAGAAATGTCCTGTGGATGGTTCAAAGACATGATAACCTTTTTGAGCAGTCAGATAACCCATAAAAATGCATTGACGAGCATGAGGACCCATTTTGTCCTAAGAACCTAGAGTAGTAACATAACATAAGTAGCCAAATACTCTTAAGTGATGAATCTCGGTTTTTTTTTTTTTTTCCAAAAAGCAATTCAAAAGGAGTTTGCCTGCTAAGAATCAGAGTTGGCATGCGACTGATCAAGTCAGCTGCTGTGACCATACGATCTCCCAAAAGTTTTCTCGAATGGAAGCCTTGAACTTAAGGGTGTGTGCAACTTCCAAGAGGTGACAATGTTTACGTTCAACAACCCCATTTTGTTGTGGAGTGTATGTGCACAAATGTTCATGGACAATTCCATGGGAAGAGGAAAAAGATGCACATTCAGTATTAATGAATTCCTTTTCATTGTCAATGCAAATGTGTTGAATAAAAGTTCTAAAACGGTTATTTAACGAGAAGAGGAAAATTGTAGTTGGGTAGAAACTTGTTTCTTGGATTGCAAAAGAAAGACTCATATTGCACAAGAGAAATCATCGATGACGGTAAGGAAGAAACGAGAGCCATCTTGATGCGGGTGTGGTAAGGTCTCCACACACTAATATGAATGAGGGGGGAAAATTTAGCACACAAATTGCTAATAGGAAAAGCAATACATGATTGTTCTGCCATGGGACAAATTGGACAATGAGGAAAGAAAGCACTATGGCTCAATCTTTGATGAGAAAGAAATAATTTTGCATTGGAATAAGCATTACAAAAAGAATTGTTATTCAATGATAAATCATGATTTTTCGAAAGATTGATCCAGAAGTATAATATTTGTCAAACCCTATCCAAGCCCATCAGTTTTCCAATCAAAATGACCTCAAATAAACAAGTGTCAGAATTGAAAAGAACATGGCAAGAATTTTCCTTGCAAACTTTGGAGATAGAAATGAGATTGAATTAAAATTGAGGAACGTAGAGGACATTTTTTTAGTGTAATGGAAGGGGTGAGATTTATTATGCCTACATACGTAACATAGGTGACATTCCCATTTGGGAGACAAATAATGATAGGTGAATTTAGATTTTCATGGACCTAAAAAAAAAAAAAAAATTATCACAGATAATGTGGTCACTAGCACCTGAATCAATTATCTATGTATCATGAGCGATATAGTTCATCAAACAATAGGAAGCACCTAAAAAACTCCCAGATTTCTCGACAATGTTCATTTGTTTCAAAGCCTTCATGAGTTACTGATATTGGTCATTGGTAATTGTTTGATTTCCTTTGTTATATGTTGCCCTATGACCTGAAAAACCAAAAAATCCCTTTCTTTATTCTAGGCTTCTCATGCAATTTCCAGCAAGTATTTATGATATGGTGCGAATGATTAAAATAATCACAATATAATTTACCTTTGCCATTTTGTCCATTTCCTCTTTGAGATGATATGGTAGAAGATGGGCCACTTTATCATGCAAAAATTGGTGTTGACGTGACCTCATAAGGAGAGTTTGATCTAACCGTTGGCATTGATGATCGTGAGCCTTTCGATCATGCCTTTGAATCTCTGTCATCCATTCCTTTAGTTGTCCTTTGTTCTTCCCTACCAGAAAATCCTAGTGTTGTGGAAGACTTCCATGGCTCTATATTCACTTGCCCGATTGACCCTCTCTGTTGAAGCCTCGACTGAGCCACGAGAACAATTATTTATCTTATCTTGACATACTCCTACGAAGCCAGCCGCTAATTCTCTTCCTATATAGCTCTAGAAGATCCGCTCAAGAAACGATACCGATGCCATAGCTAAGATCTGTGAGCAAAACAGAAGGTAAGTCTCGTTTAGAATCAACAGAAAACGAGTCACATTTTCTTTCGTATGTTTTGGTATTGCTGCAATGTGACCTCTGGCCCTACAAGCTTTTTCTCGGTGGCTTCTACCTTGTTCCAAAGCACTGAGAGCTTGTTGAAACAAGCGGTCACAAACGTAGTCCCTTACTTCAATTCAATTAATGCCCCAATGGGAGAAAAGTTTTTTGCACGATCTAATTTGCCGCCCATTTCTTTAATGTTTTCCCACATGCTCTTTGAGTCCTCCATCGGGATAAGTTCAGTCGTGACTTCTAGAGAGATGCAATTCTCTACCCAAGTTCGAACGAGTTGATTGCATTTCTTCCAATGTTGCACCAAACTCCTGTTGGAGGGAATCAGGACAATTTTGTCAAAAAAACATCTTTGTCTTTCGTTACCAAGGCTTGCTAGACATCTCTGTCCTTCGTTACCAAGGCTTGCTAGAATTCTGGAGACCCCATGAGTAATTTTTGGGGCCCATAAGTTGCTGGGTAATTAGTTGAAGCTCAGGTCCGTCGAGGGTGGATGTGTATAGTGCATCACAAGGCTCCAGGCGACCATGGATAATAGGAAACGAAAGCGGCAAGATGTCGGGTTGAGGAATCGGGTAAGGATCGGAACGCCTACTTGAGATCCTCGGTTTTGATGATTGACTTGGATATTGCATTTCGGCTTTTGCAGTTGGGTAGGGATTCGTACCCGTCAACTCGATTTATAGCATTTGACCCGCATAGTATGTTATTGGGCCAGGGACTGGGCTTGCCCCAATGTTTGTTGGTGGGCATCCTTGGTTCTGTCCTTGGCAGCACTGAATGGTTGGGCCTTGGATATTGTACCATGAATTTGGCCCAAACCGATTCCTACACCAAAGTACTGACCTTATTTTGCAGATTAGTGTTTTTCCACAACAATGAGGATAGAGAAAAAAAATGGTAGGCAATAGAGGGCTTGTAGAAGCTATACCAGAATCAATAAGTTAAACTAGGAGCTTTGATACCATGACACGAATTTGAGGATCGCACAAATTAGAAGGCTGAGAGATTGGAAGACCGATAGAAATCGGAGAAGAATTTTGTACTCTCTATTGTATTTATAGTACAAAGTATGGATAATAAAAGGAAATAATGAAAGATGCATAATCAATTTAAATCATTGGTTGATTTGATCAATCGAGCCAAATCCTGGATTGCACCTTTAATATCAAATCATACTTCCAATAGGCGGAATCTAAACAACCTTCAGGGTTTCTATACCATGCATGTATGGTACCATTAACAACTTTTACTATCTTTATACGGGGGACATATGCTATAAATTTTTTCACACAGGTGCTCTCAAGATCAAGGTGGCCATATGATTAACATGGCAATCATCGTAGATCTGTATCTAAAGCTCAGAAGTGGTAATGTAATATCGACAACTCTACGACGTCACTTTTCGTCCGACTCATTGTACAAAACACCAGTTATCATCCGGCCTTCGATGACTGGTCCGTCAATCCTTCACTCCCACTTCAAAATATCAATTACAAAAAACCTTAGAACCAAACGGTTTCGGACACGTCATCGGCACAGCGGACCGACGAAGGTCCCGCATGACGTGGCAGAAGATGGAATGAAACCAACCGCCGCAACGAAGGCAGGCACCATTCGACCAAAAAAAAAAAAAAAAAAACGAAAAGGCGCCGACATGTTGCTTTTACTCCACGTTTTTCCGGAGAATGTTGTTGTGGTTAAAGTATTCAACGTCCAATTTCCGAAAAATAAGGAGAGCATTTCATGCTCTGTTCCCCGTCACGCTTGCACTTCCCATTATATTATATCCCACTTTTGTATGTATCTCATTAGCATCTTAAACTAGTCTCGAGGACCAAATTACCATTTATTCGAGATAAAATAGCAACAAAGAAAATGGAGAAAAACACTAAAAGTATCTTAATTTGTATATGCCACTCACTTTATAATCAAAAATTTTATCTAACTGTGGCATTTTTTAGCACTAAAGTGATCAATTTTTCATGTGATCACTTTTTAACAATGATTGGCATTGAAATGACTTTTTTTTTTACAATGATTAGCATTGAAATAATCACTTATTAACTTACTATACAATGCTATTTAGGGGTTTTTTGGTTTTAAAGTGATCACTTTTTAACAACATTTGACACTGGAGTGGTTATATTTTTACAACGACTAGTACTGAAGTGATCACTTTTTAACTTGTAATAGACGTTGTTTAGAGATTATATACTGATTGGGTATGTTAGCAAGCCACATAGGATTGAGAAATTAATAAAATATTGTCATGTTAGATTTCTGACGATTCAAATTAGAGTTGGCACTTAAGTGATTATTTTTTTTTTTTAAGTGGCATTTAAGTGAGCTGGTAAAAAGTTATAATACTAAAGTGAGTGTTGTATACAAATTAAGACACTTTCTAGTATTCTTTTCTTGGTTTTCATTATGTTTGCAAATATAAGTTTGCCTCTTCAAACCTATTCTACGAAAGTAAAATGATCGGAATACCTTTCCTCGAGAAACAACTGCGGTCTCGAACCACCCATTCACACTTACCCTCGTTAACCAAGTCTATTGCATTGCCAAACATCCTTTGCCATTAAGCCACCCCCTTGGCCGCCTCTGGCTGCCTTTGAGAATGCCCCCGAGAGAGAGAGAGAGAGAGAGAGAGAGAGAGAGTACCGGCGGCGGTGCGGCGGGGTCTTGAGCTAGACACGAAGACTAGGATTATGTGAGTTAGGATTGTGTGTCGGTGGGTGTGATGAGGAAATGTCAGGGGTAATTCCTTAGAATGAAAATGACAAATTTTGAAATAGATGAACAATTTTGTTTAAGATAGGATACAAACTTGTTTGCTCAAACGTAGTTGATGCGTAGAGGCCAATTTTGGCCGGTCAGCACTGACGTGGATGTCAGCCGGTGGCCGGATGCTAACATGACAATTTTTATGATTTTTTAATTATTTTTTCTAATTTTTTTATTAATTTTTATTAATTTTTTTTCTTTTTTTTCTTTTTCCTTTTCTTTTCTTCTTCTTCCTGGCGGTGGCCGGCGAGCCTCTAGTGAGGCTCGCCGGCCACCGGGATGTGGCCGCGAAGCCCTCGCCCGCCGCGCCAAGGGTCGCGGCCCTCGCCCGGCCTCTCCTGGGGCCGCTGGAGAGGCGGCTTCGCCCAGATATGGGCAAGGCCATGGCGGCCATCGCCAGGGCGAAG
The DNA here is from genome assembly GCA_017140595.1 of Eucalyptus curtisii. Lineage (NCBI taxonomy): Eukaryota > Viridiplantae > Streptophyta > Magnoliopsida > Myrtales > Myrtaceae > Eucalyptus > Eucalyptus curtisii. The sequence goes on from CM029504.1 coordinate 15,037,264, forward strand.
GCGAGGGCCGCAAAGTCCTCACCAATCGTTGGCGAGGGTCGCGGCCCTCGCTCACCCTTGCCCAAGGCCGCCTCGCCTGCGGCTTAGCCCAAATCTGGGCGAGGCCACCCTTCACCATCGAAGTAGCTAGTGGGATTGCTCATGGCTTTCTGCTCATGGAAGGAGAAGAAGAGCAAAAGCCGACGGTGATGAAGCGGAGGAAATCGAGGTCGGGAGCTGGGCTAAGCCGCAAGCGAGGCGACCCTGGGCGAGGCCAAGTAAGGGCTGCAACCCTCGCCGGCGGCTGTAAGGGCTTCGCGGGTATCGCCTCTACCCTGGTGATGGCCGCCATGGCCTCGCCAGCCACGGCGAGGCCGGCCCTCCCAGATCCGGCGAAGCCGCCACCGGCCACCGCCTGTGAAGAAGACGAAAAGAAAAGGAAAAAGAAAAAAAAGAAAAAAATTAATAAAAAATTCGAAAAAAATAATTAAAAAATCATAAAAATTGTCACGTCAGGATCTGGCCACCGGCCGACATCCACGTCAGCGCCGGCCAGCCAAAATTGGCCGGATGGACTGATTTGGTACCAATATTAAAAGGTTTAGGATGAATTGGTCCAATTGAAAAGTTTATGACTGAATTGGTACCAATGTAGTAGGTTTAGGACTTTTTTGGTACTTTTCCCTATGAAAACCATGTATTGCCATTCTCTTTTATCCAACAAAGAAAATACAATGGAGGGTTAGAGAAATAACATGGACATTTCTAAAAGAAATTTTGACATGTGATCGAATCACAATGTCTCTCACTCAATAATTTTAGGCGGCCATGTCTACTTTTCTATTGGTGAAATCTTATTCAAGTCATGTGAATTATGTAACTTGCGCACATCTATGGAGATCAATAAAGTTGAAAGGTTCAAATACAATGTGTTATAAAAAAATTGGCAACTTGATGCAGTTTAAAAGTTTATAGCTAAACTTAAAGTGCAAGTTGAAGTTTTTGAGTAGAAGATGCAAAGTGTCATTTGGACAAAAACAAAAAGTAGGATATTTTCTGTTTCACAGACTAATAATAATGTGTAAATTAGAGAGAAGAAGTGATGGCAAGGGGTTATGGAATGAATGGAGAGAGAAATTTGGAAGAAGCGTGGTGGTATATGCCTGACAAAGGATAACTATGATTTTATGGTTATACCTGACAAAGGATTATAGCCATCAGTTTCATTAATCAACACAAGTAAAGAAGGCTCACCTGTTACCAAAAGCTTAAATTTTTTAGTCGAAGGAGTTTACTCGCGCACGAGACCTCGATATTTGTAGACCGCATAAACAAGCATTGTAATGCAAATAGGGTCAACAACATCACAAGAAATTGACGAGTAGGGAGCCACATGCATGGAGTGATCAGGGGTGACACCTAGCTCTTTTTCCAAGTTGGAAATTCCGACGCAATTTGAACCATTAAGTAGTTAAGACTACATGTATAAACACCCAATCAAACTATGGTCAAACAATATGGGATCATATCTAACAAGATTCATTTTGGTGTTTATGCTCGTTTTATTAGTTTCCATTATTTTTTTGTGAAATCATCTTACGCAACAATATGAATCTATTTCCTCGAGTATATTGTATTGTGATTTCAAGAGTAAGATAAATAGTAGAAGTGTCGTGTCCTAGATGATCCATGAGATTAGAGAGATATTTCGTGTCCCCGAAATTTACCTATTTAAAGTAAATTTTTTCATCATATATAACAAAAGCGTGAAGCGAAACACGTAGTAAATCGCTATGCATTTGATATATGAAAGCGGGCTATTGAATCTCGAGCTCATTTGTTCTTTGAGAGTGGATTCGCTTCTGGGGTTTGGCAAACACGTGTATTGCTATGTTAAGTCGATAGAGTTCCAGGAGATTGGGCTGTTGAATTTCAATGGATAACTCTGCATGCTGAAGGACTCAGTTCCAGAGCAGTGTCGTCGAAACTCGCCGGGAACGGATGCGTCTATCCTCCGTGGCGAGCTAGTAATGACTTACTCGGACGTCCACACTTCATCGCAAAATTTATTCAATCCTATTTCTGCAATGGATAGAGCAGCAGAAACAAAGACAAGGCCTCCTTACTAGCTCGAACGAAAGAAAGGGAATTATTTATGTTATCTGATATAACAATCCTTTGATATGTCATACAACATATACGTCGACACCGAAATGATCATTATTACATGTTATGTATAATTCTTCGTACATGACTCCAAGTCCAAACAGGCGAATCCAACATATAACTTGATGAAATAGCATTAGCTTAAGCAGACATGTCTTCAGACTACGATTTCCAACGATGAAATCAGTAATAGTTCCTCCCAATTTCGGCTACTGCAGGCCTCCGAGACCCAAAATTGATGTTTCCATATCTCTTCGTTGGATCCATGGTGGGAGGCATTATCTCCGGGTAATAATTCGCTGTCGAGACCGACTCCGCGTACTTTGCTTCCGCCTGGTGCTGACGAGGGTAACTGCCCGAGGCCGAGGAATGCGTTGCAGTCTCCTTCAAAAGCTCGATTGCCGCACCGATGTCATTCGTTGGCTTAGATAGTGATCCGGTCCCATGACCAAGCCTTGGCGCGACGTAGCTTTCGATGACAGCGGGCACCACCATGGCAATCTCTTTCTTGTAATGGAACTCGTCCTTCTCGCCCAGGTAATTGTCGCCGCCAGACTTCCGCCAATCCTTATTGGCGCTGTAGTCGCCATACTCGCTTGGCTGGTACAATTGCCCCGAAGAGCCATAGCCGGGGGTGGCAGCCGGGCTTGAGTACGGCCTTTCGACATACCCACCAATTTCATCACGCTTATAATTATTGGTGCCGGCGACTCCTCCTTCAGCAGAGTAAGAGCCGTAGCTCCTGTCATACGTCGGTGGAGTGGCGGCACCTCTATACAGCGGCGTCCGGTTGCCAGAATTGCTGTCGTACGTCGGCGGAGTGCCGGCACCTCCATACCGCGTCCCGTAGCCAGAATTGACATACCTCGCCATTATTGCTTCTCGAGTAATGTGCTTGATGAGGAAGGACTGTGATTTATGAAGAAACTATATTAGATGTTTCTTCACAACCCTTCCTGTTTCAATGTTGAAGGAAGCTAGGACTTATATAAGGGGACAAAAACATAAAAGATACGTAGTTAATTTACTTTTTCGTTGGTGTGAAAGTGATGGAATGAGATTTATGCAATTCATAAAATTACAAGAACGTGAAGCGTGAGAGGATCTTATGCTTACCTTTATTGAAAAGTTTTGGGGCAGCACTAGTTTGAGATTCTGACGTTGGTTTTTATTTTGATCATGTCCGTGGAAATGGCATCTTGACAGAAGAGGAGATCAAGATCAGATTCTTCCACAGGATGGTGACGTCCATTATCAAAAATAATGTAAGAGAATAAAGCGAACTCTCTCTTCTGGCATATCGCACGGTATTGTCTATGCTTCATTGAGCAAGAGCTAGAAGAAAGATCTAATGAGATCGACCTCCCTTAGCAAAGATGATATGAGAGAATAAAGGGAACTCTATCTTCGAGCATATCACGTAATACACGAGCCAAAACCTGACTTATGAGGCTGTTATGGCTTGTAGCACAAGGAATGCGATAGGGTTGTGTGCTTATTAAAACGTTTCTTACTCCAATGTCCGTTTTTTAACTACTAAACCGATCTCGGGATGAATTAAAACAATTGTAGCTTAACGCTTAACGAGGGAAACGAGCTTGTTAGAGCATCTTATAGGAAAACCTACCCATTGCAACATGTCGAGGATTCATCTCCCATACACCATCCGTGAAAGCACACCTTGTAAGAATTTTCTTGATATGGGCTACATTAATTGAGATTGTAATTTATCGTTTTATGATATTGGTCTAATAAGGTAAGACATAAGGTTTTCTTAATAATTGAATATAGGTCTGGCTTTTGTGGGCCGAGTTAGGCCCGGCCCATGATGAGAGAGCTCAGCTGAAAACTCTATAAATAGCACTAAGGTCCCTAGTCTAACCTTATTCTTCCATGAACATTCTCTCACCTCACATAAGGAAGCCGTGAGGAGCGGTTTCATCACGCCAGGATCCGAGGGCCATAGAGGAAAAAAAACCCGAGCGTCGAATCGTCACCATTCCACAAGAGCAATGGATTCCAAATCAGGTACGTAAATCTTTGTATTCTCCTCCAATATGTTCGAGTTTTTAGTTATGTTGATCCTAGGATGCCGTTTCGATGGCCAACATTTGGTATCAGAGCTCGTAACCTAGAACTCAAACTATTGCATTTGCCCCTTTTCGAAAATTTTACCTATTGAAATTTGATTTTGAACACATATTCTAACTCGTCTCGTCAAGATGGGCGCTTTGATGGGTGGCACACCTCTGGCAAAGGCCAAACACGCCGCCCATGAACATTTCAGATTTGAGCAAGTTTTGGACCGTTTTGCCCGTTTTCGTGAATTTTGGTTCAGTGAAAGTGAGTTTTGAACATATATTTGGATTCTACTCGTCAAGACGAGCATTTTGGTGGGACGCACACCTCTGGGGGAGATCTTGCGCCACACGCTGGCAAGCTCGTGAGCCCACGTGCGGGCGTGCAACCACCTAAGGTGGTGGTGACATCACCCATCGACTCACCGCACCGCCATGATGATGACGTCACACGTGTGATGACATCATCGATAATGTGATTCACGGCGGATCAACTCAACCCAGGTTGATCGGGTCGACTCGACCCGATGGACCATTGACCAGGTTGACCCAACCCGAGTACCAATTGGACCATCAGACCGGTCAAATTGTTGACTGATCGGACTAGTCGAATCGGTTTCCAAACTATCTTAACAGGTGAGCGCGTGCAACTCATGTGTCATGCATTCCGGCGACACGTGAGGGCTTGAGCAACATCGGATCGGCACGTGGTTGGCATCGGCGTGCTCTTATGGAGGTTCTCTATGCTGTGGTGTATTTATTTTACATGTTTGATGCTTTTAAAGATATAAAAATGCATGTAGAACCCCAAATATGTGGATTTTTGTGGGTTTTTTTTTTTTTTTATGTATTTCTCTATGTTTTTGGAAATACGTTGTGAGCTTAAATGTATATCATCACATAAGAAATGTGTAGAACATTGATTCATTAATAACATATATAAATTCAACATATATTAATGAATGAAATAATGCAATTGGCATGACATGTAATTTTAGTAATAAATTGCCCTTGTCATTAGGTCTAAGATTACATGTATAAGGTGATTGTGAGTTATAAAGTTTATATTCCGATATATGAGAGTTTCAATGATTCAATTGGGTGTGACCGGTAAAGTGGCACACTTGTCGATCTCATATTGTGATGGGATGTCTCATGTTCTAATGCATGATCATATTTCCAAAGGAGGTGATTGTGTGTTAGTGCATAGAGGGATACATTTATAGCATATGGTTAGGGAGTAACTGACCCTAGTATACACTCAAAGGTGGTGAATTCGCAAAAGGTTAGAATGTATTCTCATGACTGCTGTCATGTGAAGAGTGTGCAATTACAAATCATGTATTCTGCCTAAAGGTATTTAGAAGATGATGCATGTAACTTTCGAGATGTGTATAAGATTTTCAAGTTACATAGTACTTGCATTTGTTATTAAGTCACTTTCTTTGTAATGGCAACTTCATTATGACTAAGATTCTTACTAAGTCAAATTTTAAGTAGTAAAATGAAGATTTTCTTTTTGGAATGAAGCTAGTATATGTTTATATTGCTCTTAATAAGGATAAGCTGACAATCTCTCTGTTAGTAATATAGAACTAGAAAGTATTTTTTGTTGTTTGGGAAAAAGTTATCCATGAGGTGTTTCATTTAGAAACACTTGAAAATGGTTTACCAACTGACTGCACTGTTAAAAGGACGATGGAAGTCTTAGTAGTTTGAAATTGTGTCTTATCTAATATCAAGATTGGGATAAATACAAGGAATCTTTAACATAAGGTTTGCTAATTCTAATGATGTTAAGAATTACGTCCTAAGGACGATAAATTTGAAATCCAAAATCATACTCATAAAGGAACTCATGAAAGTATCGATCATTCTAATAATCTACTCTCAAGATAGCACCATTTAAGAAAAATAATGTCATTCACTATTTTTTTTTTAAGAAGAAATGACACATAAGGAGCACCGTAATGAATATAAAGCTTGGTTGTCCAAACGTGAGTCTAGAGTTAATGATTTATTGGCATTCGTTTATGAATCTAATTCCTATCGTAAACCTCATCCGGTTTTTGGTTGCTAGATAGCGATGCAACAAATTATATTATTTACCATAAGAGGATTTATAAATCTAAGAATGTGACAGCCTGAATTTTCAGATTTGTTTTCGATTAAATAAATCGGGTTTTTCGTCGACGCGCCTATAGTGTTATTCTCTGAGTTGGCCATTCACGAGATAACTAGACTATCTGGGGAAGCAATTAAGGAATTTAATGCAATGGACTTTGAGAATTCAACCAGTAATCGACTGTTCGACCGTGTTGATCTGCAAGGATCATTACGGCACCATCAAAAATGAAAGAGATCGGAGATAAGTCGATTCTATAGAGATATGTGCTTAGTGTGTGGGTGACTCCACCTAATTGCAAAATTCTCGTTGAACGGCACTAGACCGATTTTTCTATCATTTCTGTACCCAGTGTTCGTATTTGAAACCTCAAGATTTTCACGACAACCGAGAGTCGCCAATGTGTCGAAGATGCACTATATGACTCGAGATAAATCGATCACGGGTCAATTGCACTAAAAATTCCTAAAAACTACCCGGTAGATCAAGTCACGCTAAAATCGCATCGGATTGAAATTAACCGCGAATTTGAACCCGATTTCAGAAATTGAAAGTTCGGTCATGTCATGATCTACATCCTCCGAGAAATTTTCAGAGATTCCGGGATTTTTACGAAAAATCGTTTCGGACGTCGCGGAAAAATAACGGAAATTTGTACGGGCCGAATTTAAGCAAGCTTTGACTTTCAAGCCGAGCCTTTGGGTATTGAGGACTTATAGAAAATTGTTCAGGATTTTTCTCCATCGAAATTGAACCTCAATTTGGCAAATTGAGTGATGAAATTAAATATCAAAATGTGAAATTCGGATTTGGAAAAAGGGCAGCAATTTTGGGCTTCAAATTTTGGTTTATTTGTGAAGATAATGCAAGAAATTATCAAGAGACAAGAGGATATGTGTGTGGCCTGTGGGGGGACCAAACGTTTAATTACATGGCTAAGTTTCATTGACTTTTGGTCCACCTCTTCTTGCGCACAGCTTCTTTCCCCCACGGTCTGCTTTGCTTTTCATTTCTTTTATTCATCTCACCCACTGAAGCCTCTGATGAAGACCATCATCGCCTGCCCTCTCCCATTTCGTTGCTGCATCATCCATCTTCGCGTAGAGCTGCTTCGCTGAGTCAATTTCAGCCTCACGCATCTTCACCGAGTCGATCCCACCTCCACTCGTTCAAGCAGAGTCCACCGAAGCTCTTGGAAACGGCCATGTCCACGTTCTTCTTCAATTTGGTTGACTCCTTGCAGCGAGTCCATTTCCTCTTGCCTGCAAGCCCACAATCCACCGAGAAGCAATTCCACCGAAGTTGGAGCTCGCCCTTGCTCCTTCCACCGAGTCCATCTCCACGCTCGAGCTTCTCCACTTTCGGCCACGTTTCGCTGCAGCTGGCCACGCATCAAGCAGCGATTGATGCTGCTTCTCGTCTCCACGCATGGTCAACAAATCGGCCGTTGTTGACCCAGCAGCAGTCCAGCGAACTCCCCTCCTTTGCTGCTTCCTCGTCCAGCATCAACCGATCGAAGCAACTCCAGTCCACGAGCCAGAATTCGGCCCAGCAAATTGCCACTTTTTCTGCAGCCCATCTTTGCACGTTTTCAGCCCATTTCCAGCAGATTTTGAAGCCCAAGCTCAGGCCCAAGTTCAGTTGGTTTCAGGTCATTTGAAGTTCAGCCCATTTTGGGCCAGCGAAGAAGGCCCAAGCCCGCGACCAGCAGCCCTGCAGAAGCCCAAGACCGAAACTCAGCCTTGCTGAGTTGTGTTGGGCCGATCCTAGGCCCGGTCCAAGTCCGCCAACGCTGCCGAAAATTTGTTTTTCGGCCGCCATCACGTCATCGTCGCAGTAAACCGGTTTCCACAATTAACCGGTGAGTTTATTTACTAAACTCTTCTTAATAGGCTAATGACATCTAAGGGGTGTTTAGATTTATTTAAGTATAATTAGTTTAATTATTATTTTGTTTAGTTAAATTAGGATAGTTAGAATTAGTTAAATAGGTGGTTAGAGACTATTGTTAGTTAAGTTAGTATTTTGTAATTTAGTTAGAATGGTTAGGTTAATTTAGTTAGCTCAATATGTGGTTAGATTAAATTTATTTAGCATAAGTTAGCATTTTTAGTATTTAATTTATTTATTTATTTAATTTCGGTAATTATTTAATTATTAAATATTTTTTCGAAAATTAGGCCGGGATAGCTGGTGACCGGAATTTCATGCTGATTGCTATAATGTTGTTAATTTCTGCAATCGAGTGTTAAATTATGCAAATTGAGTGCTAATTGGATTTTTGGACATTTATTCCAAAATTTTGTAAAATTCAATATGTATTTAGAAAATCCCGGGTGTCGGGTTTTAACACCGAAAAAGGTTTTATATATTATATAAACCAGTGGGATTTTGAAAAGAAGGTTATGAATTTTTCTGGGTCCGATTTGACCGTGTACCCACGCACGACTAATTTCACTGGATGTTTTTAATACGAAGAAAATAAGCTAGGAGCACTATTTTAACTGAGGCATTTGAGTACAATGCACAGTGTCCTGAGCCGAGATCGATTGGTCGCGTGTTAATTAAGTGAACCCGTCCTAGCATTTATGCCGGACATTACTAAATCCCACTTTCGGGTTACCCATGCATTAGGGTAGCGAGTCGCAGTAAATTCTGGACCTATGCTCCTTCGGGAAAGTCATCTGAGAGACGTAACCGTGCTCAATGGGGTGAGACGATGCTTGGCTATATCAGTAGACCGCCGAACTTTGAGTAGGCCGTACCCTAGAGTGGGTGAAATCATCAATTGGAACGCATGTTGAGTGGAACAGATGCGCCGGATTATGGGACAAAATTGTGTGACATGGTATGGGATGTGTTATAACGATTTGGTCCTATAATCTGGACTCCTGTGATTTATTGAGTTGAGTAATGTGTTTCAATTGTTGCGTGTATCAATTCTATACATGATGTATATGAACTGTGCTGACCTGCAAGGTGGAACTGATGCGAGGTAAGTCTTATGTACCAATTGTACGATTATGTGGTTAGGACGCTTCTGGGCATATTTCCCTCCTAATCGGGGTTTAGTGGGTGAACTTGCTGAGACATTGTCTCACCGGTTATTATATAACCATTTCCAGGATCGTCGAGTGGAGGACCTGGAGCTAAGAGAAGGTGATTGGAAGTGTAGGTCAGCTAGGACCGCTTCTTTTTGGAAGGCTAGAGTTTTGTAGTCTTTTGGCCATAGACTTGTACATGACTCTATGTGAATATAAAAGCATGTTTGTTTTGAATCCGTTGTCCTGCTTTTCTATCTCGAGATGATTACTGTCAGGAGATTATTCTTTTGCTTCCGCATGTGCAATAAAACAAAAAGGGTCGACAACTCGTCCTGGGAAGTTGCAAAACATTATCGACTAAAGAGAGATGGGCACGCGCTCGGGGTTCGGGTCGTGACAAAGAAAGCCGAATTATGACGAATCATAACTCATCATGGTAAACAATATTTAACGTCAATTGAGTGAGGGATGTTGTTTTGACTATATATTTTGGATTATGGTTTGCATTTGATATTAAGAAACACTTTTACGTACCTTCCTTTAGACGAAACTTAATTTTCATATCATGTCTGGAAGTGTATGTTTACTCTTTTGTAGTAAAGAACAAGTGTTATTTTTATGTTTTCCAATTCAAATAAAGTTGAGTGTTGCAATATGTCAAAAGAATTGTACCAATTGTGTTAATCTCATAAACGTTATGTATGTTGCTTATACAGTTGAAAAGATTGTTTGCAATAGACATTTACCTGAGGAACAATCTTATGTATTGTAGGATAAACGTCTTGATCATATGTTTAGAAAAGAGTAAAAAGACTGATAATGTTGACATTTTACTTACTCTTAAAAGTTACCTAAAGACTTATGTAGACTGTTGTAGAAGTAAAATGATTAAGATAAAGAATAAAATTGTAGTATGAAATCCTGACCTATTGGAGGTCATTCACACTAATGTTAATGGATCATATATGGTAACATTGTGTAGAATTTTTTATTTCAACACAGTCATTGACAACTATTTCTTTCATACTTGAGAAAATTATGAATCTTTGGATAGATTCAAGTTCTTTCATACTAAAGTCAAGAAACTATTGTGATAAGACTTAATTATTGTCATATATGACCGCAGTGGTAAATATTTTGGCAAATATGACAATGTTGAATAGTTTAAAGGGTCATTTGTTAAATACTTAGAAGATTTCGGGATGGTAACTTAGTTTACTATGCCTGAAAATCTTGAACAAATTGATGTGACCGAAAGGTGTAATTGCACCATAACGGACATGATAATGAGTATGATTATTATGACTAATTTATCAGGTTTTCTGTGAGGCTAAACAACCCAATATACATTAAAACGAATATCTACCAAATATGTTACATTGATTAGTTTTAAGTTGTAGATTGGATCTAAACCTGACTCGAATCATCTTAAGGCTTGGAGTCTTGCAGAAGTAAGGTTATATATCCAACATTAAGTAAGTTGGATTGTAGAACCACTCGGTTTTATTTCATATCTTACCTAGGTTATTTGAAGGGATATCGGTTTTATGATCCCAATGGAGATACAAAAATTGTGGAATCATAGATAGTAAAGTTTCTGTAATTCTATGTAACTACAGAGGATAGCTGCTCTTAGACTATTAAAGATAATAGTATGGTGGGACCACTGTGTTTTTATCTTTTCCTATATGGACAATTGTGGAGTCTTCTACACCACAGACTAAGCCTATTAAAGTTCAAAATACTGTTATTAATACAATTTCTGATGAAGTTTGTCAAGCTTCTCAAGTAGAGGATGAAGTGATTGTAGTAGCTCCACTTAAGATATCTACTAGGGAAAGACGTTCAGTTATACCACCAGACTATATAGTCTATCTATGAGAGCATGACTACGATATTTGCTGCGTGGTCAATTTAGAGACTTATATAAATGTTGTTTCTTGTCCTCAATCAAATTTGTGATTAGATACAATGAAAGATGAGATGTAATCTATGAAACGTGATGGTGTTTGAGAGCCTATTGAATTGGCTAAAGGTCGCAAGCCCATTTGCTGCAAATGGGTGTACAAGACTAAGAGAAATTTTAATGGAAATATTAACAAAAAAAAAAATTAAACTCAAACTAGTAGAGAAAGGTTTCACTCAGAACAAAACCTAGTCTTTTCTAAAAACTATTTAAGAGTGAATATGGTATTAGTAGTTCATTTTTGGCATAGTGTTACATTAAAAGAATATTAAAACTCTATTTCTCAATAGAGACCATGATAAAGAAGTCTGTATCATATAACCTGAAGGTTTTGCAGCAGATGATTCAGGTAAGTTTGTGTGTAAACTGAAAAGTCTTTGGTCTTAAGCAAGTTTGAAGACAATGGTGCCTGAAGCTTCATAGTGTTGTCACTTCGTTCAGTTTTGTTGAGAATAAAGTAGATTGATGTATGAACTACAAGGTCAGTGGGAGAAAATTTAGTTTTTTCATATTCTATGTCAATAATATCTTGCTTGAGAGTAGTGACATTGAATTACTACATAAGACAAAGCAAGTGTTGTCAAGGAATTTTGACTTGAAATATGTTGATGAGATATCTTTTGTCCTTGGCATTAAGATCCATAGGAATCCTTCTTATCATATGTTAGATTTATCTTAAATTCCATATGTTGATCGTGTTTTAGAAAAACTCAATATGCACCATTGTAAACCATAAATTACTCATGTTATTAAGGGTAATAAAATGAGTCTATTGTAGTATCTTCATTCAAAATTTTGGGAAAAACCAAATGAGGGATATACTTTATGCTAGTACACTTAAAAGTGTCATGTATGCTCAAGTTTGCACTAGGCTAGATATTGCTTTTGCGATAAAATTTCTAGGTAGATATCGGTCAAGTCTAGGACCTAATCACTAGATTACTGCCAATAAGATTTTGAGATACTAAAAAGGACAAGAAAACTATATGCTAGCAACCATGTTCAGGATCTGGAACTAATAAGGTATTCAAATGCAGACCTTGCTAGCTGTCAAGATGACAAAAAGTCGATAATAGAATATATCTTTATATTAGCATAATGTGCAGTATTAAGACAAAGCGATAAACAAAAATCTATATCATCATCTACTGTATAAACGGAGTGTGTAACATGCTTTTTAGCTATTACTCAAGATATTTGGCTTCGGAACTTCATTAAGGAATTGATCATATTTAATTTTGTGAATAGACCCATACGGTTGTATTGAGATAATAACTCATTAGTATTATTTATCAACAACAATAAAGGTCTCGAGGAGTCTAGGCATATTGCAATCGAGTTTTTGATCATAAAGAAATGATACAAAATGGTAACGCTACAGTAGAGCATATTTCCACAAATTATGTGGTTATAGACCCATTAACTAAAGACTTTTGCTCTTGTGTACTTGAATGACATGTCATAAACATGAGCTTAGAAGCATCATTGGATACTACTGTTTAGTGAGACCTATTTTGATTTTACTCTAATAAAGTTTATATATGTATTACACATTCAATAAAGTGTTCATGAATGTGTTGTCACCATATTGAGTTGATTGCATGTAATAGAAATCTCAAAGTATCGTGTAAACCTTGAGTGAAGGCTGGGGGCATTTGGTTATCGGCCTTGAGCATATATCTTGATTACACATAAAAAAGTTTAACCATAAAGATAAGATATATGTGGGTTCATTAGAACCATAAAGATATTCTCTGGTAGTATATCCGATTTATTGTGACATTTAAGGTAAGATAATAGTGACCGATAAAGGGGATGACACATAAGGTATTATTCTTTATGAGGTGTTATCCATTTGCCATATAATCATATTGAATCCATATAAGTAAAATTAAAAGTACTCGTGACCATAGAAGGCTCTATGTATATACATGCAGTTACCGCAATGTTAAGGCTTTATGGGATAGGATTGATTATTAAGAATTATCACTAGACCAACATAAAGGTACGCACATACAATACAATCTCAATTAAAGAAAAATGGATTCCAAATCAGGTATGCAAATCTTTGTATTCTCCTCCAATATATTCGAGTTTCTCGCTATGTTGATCTTGAGATGCCGTTTCGACTGCCAACACACCTATGTCCAAACATAGGACACACGACACAAATCTGACGGATGAATAGGTGGAGATAGTAAAACCTAAATAGAAATACAGATATGAGATAGAATTGAAAAGAGTACGGATGTGGGATAATATTCCTCACCCAACAATTGAAATGATGACTATATATTTTGCTCTTTTCTTGGGCCCTTTACACGAGAAAGAGAACCTTGACTTTTGTCATATCGCGATCAACTATCATGAAATGTGAACTATATGGCTTAAGTCTGTGAAACTTAAATACGTATGCCTAAACTTAAATATCATCACCTAGGAAGTTGAGTTAGGAAATTAAGTCAAGGTGGAATCTAAAAAACCTTTAGGCTACGTTTGATTGTCTGAATTTCTAATTAGAATAGGATTTGATATAAAATCCATGAATTTTGCTATATCTCATCCATTGTTTAGTTATTGTAGTAATAAAATTGGATATACTCACATTATATCATGTCATTATTTGATATAAACAGTGTATTAGTGTAAACAAACCTTAAAGTTCACAAAAGGAGGTAGGAAAAATCTGCGTGACACTTTTGCCTTTTTTATATGTTATTTTATTTTATTTTTCCTCTCTTTTTAAATAATTTATTGTTTATTTCTTTTTTCCCCTTAGATTATTCTTTAATTAAATTTTTTAAATAGTAAATTATACTAATATACATAAAATACTAAATTTCCTAAAATATGTAATAATATATATTTATGTATTTTATATTATAAAATAGAATTAAATTCGGATATGTATAAATAATTTTTATTAGAAAATTAAATTGTTAATTTTTGTTATTTTAAATTAGAATTCAAATACTATTTATATGGAAATATAATTTTGATTTTATAAATTTAAGAAATATATCATTAAAAAAAATTTCTATTATGAATATTAGAAATTCTATCTACATTTATTTCACTTTCTCCATAGGATAATTTTTTCCAACATGTATCCCTATTATATCTGATTTCATTTGATCTTGAACAGACACCAAACATAGGATGAAATAAATGTTATCATATCCTTGAATTTTATTATAATTATTAAATGCAGTTTTAGGGTTTTTACACCATGAACATTGGTACAATTAATAACCATTACGATCTTTTTACGGTGGTGGGTGTATGCTTAAATTCTTTTATCCCGGTGCTCTTAAGATCAAGACATGTGAACACATCTACGGCTATACAAGTAACACAATAATAATTATTTATATATATCTTAGACTTTATTTGTTTCATTGAAAATGAATGATTTGGAAACTATATTTTAAAAATGACTTTTTGAAAATTATTAAAAAAAATATTTTTATTGTTGATAATTAATTTATATTCAAATATTTTTATGAACTATAAAAATATTTATTAGGATTGTTAAAGTGCAAATTGTAACACCGATGGCTCTTTGGACATCACTTGTCATCGCACCATACCAGTTATTGTACGGCCTCCTCATAAGTCGTCATCCTTGACCCACCAACGATGACAGCTTTTTTCCGTTAATGTCCATACTTCCGTCCCACTTTGAAAATTCGTTAGAAAAACCTTAGAATCCCGACACGTCATTGGCACGGGCTGATGGTTCAAGGTCCCACATGACGTGGCAGAAAGTGGAATGAAGCCCACCGCAACAAAGGCTGGCATCAACGCGTTGCGCTTACTCCACGTTTTCTTCTCCGGAGAATGTTGCCGTGGTTAAAGTAAACAACGACCAATTTGCCGGAAATTAAGGAGAGCACTTCATGCCCTCGTCACTGTCACACTAGCAACTCACTTTATATTATCACACTTTTATGCATCTCTTATTGGCATCTTAGCCTGATCTAGAAAACCAAACTACCATTTATTATAGACAAATAAATGGTCAATTCTATTCTGTGAAACTCATATGACAGAAATACCTTCATTCGATAAATAATTCTAGTCTCAAACCACTCACTCATACTAACCCTCCTTAACCAAGTCTATGACATTGTCACCATCCGTAATATTTGTCCGGTCAAAAGCCAAAAGCTAAAAAATTAAAAAAATAAAAGAGTAAAAAGCTGGCTAGTCAAAGGAAGAGTTCAGTTCAAAAAAAAAGTAGCCGTTTACCCTAAAAAGGGAAAAGCCACGCACAAATGAAAAAGGAAAGGGGAAGAGAAAGGAAAAAGAGAAGAAAAAGGAAGAAAAAGGACAGAAGAAGAAAGGGAAATAGGGGATTTGCGCATACATGCCACTTACCCTCAAGCTGGATTTACTTCAATTCGCAACACTCGATAAAAATTCAAGCCTTTTATTATATTCGGTGTAGTTTTGGAGTTAAGCAATATATTTGAAATTATGTGAAATTTGAGTTGTAAAATCCGATTTTTGAATTGTTAATCGGTGGAATTTCCATAGAAATCATGGATTAGGGCATTTATGGAGCCGTGGAATTTGATAAGGGATTGATTTGAAGCAGTGGTTTAGTCAAAGAGATATTCTAAAGTTTCACACTCAAGCTTTGCATTGCGAATAGTTTTGAATATCCACCTTGGACGAGAGTTTTGTTAGCGTGTAGTAGTCATTTTGTTAGAAACTAAACTTGGTTTAAGCCTATTCATAGTTGAGGTAACATTGTACTTGGCTTTAATGTAATTTCCTTCTTATTTGAAAGGATTGCGAGTTTGATGATTCAAGTAATTTTTGTTATTTGGTCATAGGCATTTCTTTGGTAAGTATTGATATCTCTTTTATGAATTTCTAAACTCATATCTTGAAAGCGATAGAGATTCGATATATGAGTTATGAAAAAAATATTTGTTGCATAAAATCTAAATCGGACATTAACTACTTGTTAGTTATTTGTGAATGGTTTTATAAAATGTTTTTATGAAAAGTGTTTTGAGAAACTCTTTATGAAAGGCATTGAAAGCTTATACATATTTATTTGCGAATCTGGTTTATAAAATGAGTTTCGAAATGATCGGATAAATGTCTTGTGAAATATATTCTATTTGATGAACGGAGTTGTGAAAGAACATATATTTTGATTATAAAATGTTATTTTTATTATGAGATTGGTTCTAGATTAGATTTCTAGTATTTGAGGGCAATGGTTTGATATTCAATATTACCATGAACTCGATTAGGGGTTTCTGGGTATGCATACTAGTTTGAATATATCCTTTTGAGTCGAATGGAGACTTTGCCAAGAGGAGAATCTTAGTCATTTTGTCACTATCATGGTTTGATATTGAATAATAGATTAATTGATAGAATGGACCATTGATATGTGATTTGATATCAGATGGATCAATAAAATAGACTATTGGTGCGTGGTGTGAGATAAATCAAATGGAATAGACCATTGATATATGAATTGATAAGATAGATCAATTGACCGAACTATTGATATTTGCTTTGATATTACCAATGAAATGAGCATTTTTTATATGTTTAAAATTTTGTTGAGAAGATAAACGTTTATGTTTTGTGATCTCGTACATATGCTATACTGTGGATTCGAATTAAATGAGCTTCAATATGATTTTGTAAATATACATTGTGAGTGTTTGATCTACTTAGGAGAGATAATAATATGTGATTGTTCACCCCTTTCATCCCAATCTTTCTTGTGTCCTTTTGCTACCAATTAGTAAGGTGAGAGTGATATTGACAGAAAATTTTGGCAATTGAATTTTGGGTATGAGTTGAGATAGTTTGATACGTTTGCTTTGATATTATCGATGAAATGAGTATTTTTTATATGTATGAAGTTTCGTTGGAAAGATAAAACTTGTTTTTGGTCTCATACATACACTATATTGTAGATTCGAATTAAATGAGTTTTGATATGGTTTTGTAAATATGCAAAGTGAGTGCTCAATATGCTTGTGAGAGATATAAACTACTCATTGCGCTGTGGTTTCAGCCCAATTTTTTCAAGTCTTTTAGCTAGTGGCTAGTAGGATGATACATGTCTGATGACAGTTGTTGGATTTATTTGAGTTTGAAGATTTACTCATTCTCTATGATGGATTTTAGAAATTTTGACCCCGAAACCAACTTCATGTTTTGTTAGATATATGGATGTATTTATATTATGATAGTAGGTTTACGTTGATTTTTGTTTTAGATTGCGTCATTCGGGCAAAAAAAGGGCCATGTCATTCCCTTTTATGGTAGAAATCGGGGTGTGATAGTCTTACTCAAAACTTTTAGGTGGCCATGCCCACTTTCTTATGGGTGAAATCTTATTTGACTCATAAATAAAGCGGCTTGCACACACTTGTAGAGACTAATTGAGTTGAAAGGTTCAAATACCAAGTGTTCTTAAAAAAAATAAAAAAATAAAAAAAATAAAAATAAAATAAAAAAAAAGTGGCAACTTGACGCCATTTTAAATTTCATAGCTAAATTTAAAGTGCAAATTGCAAGTTTTGAGCAGGAGATGCCGAGTGTCATTTGGACAAAAACAAAAAGTAGGTCATTTTGTGTTTTCACAAAAACTAACAATAATGTGCAAATTAGAGAGAACAAGCGATGGCAAGTGGTTATGGGATGAACGGAGAGAGGTGATGAAATTTGGGAGAAGCGTGGTGATATATAATATAACTACCCATGCTTTGTTAAAGGCATAGCTGTGATTTTACGGTCTGTCATGATTTTATGGTTATAATTGACAAAGGGTAATAGCCATTGATTTCATTATTCAACACCAAGTAAAGAAGGCACACATACCGTTACCAAAAGCATAAATTTTCTTGATTGAAAGATATTACTTGCATATAAAACCTTAATTTGTAGACTCCATAAATAAGTGATGCACTTTTAACATCTCCTCACATGTGCAAATTGAGTCGACAATAGCAAGCGAAATTGATGAAGGAGGAGCCACAATCATGGAATAATCAAGGGCGACACCTGGCCCTTTTTCTAAGTTCAAAATGTCTGACTCAATTTAAATTATTAGATAGAGGGAGATTACATGTACAAAGACCTCATTAAACCCTAGTGAAAAAGTATGGGATCATGCCTAACAAATAAAATTCATTTTGGTGTTTATGCTCATCTTATTAGTTTCCATTATCTTTATGTGGAATCATCTATGCAACAATTTGAATCTATCTGCTTGAGTATATTGTCTTGCAATTTCAAGTGTAAGATAAATAGAAAGATCGTATCTTACATGACCAATGAAATCAGAGAGATATTTCATGAGTTTAGAATTTACCTACCTGAAGTAAATTTCATCATCATATATAAAAAGAAATAGAGGAAATATTGACAAAAGTGAGAAGTGACAATTCCTCTAAAGCGGCTGCCCTGTTTAATTGATCTAGTGGCAATTTCTTGTTATCGACTTCCATCAAACGATAAGCATTTCCATCAAAAACTTCAGTAATAACATACGATCCTTCCCAAGTTGGCGACTATTTGCCAAATCTCTCATTATCCATGCTCGTTGGCAAAATAGTTTTCCATACTATGTTGCCAATGTCAAGTCTGTTCTCTTTTACGTGTTTATTGTAAGCCTCTGCGATTCTATTCTTTTGAAGGACAATTCCTCTAAAGCGGCTGCCCTGTTTTTGCCTAACTCTTCAATGTTGCTATATATGAGTTCATCATATTCTTTTTTGGCTAATTCTCCCTAGAGTCTTACCCTTAATGATTGGACAGTAATTTTAAAAGTCAATACGGCCTCCTAACTATATATCAACATATAAGGACTAACCCCACTTGCAGATCTCTTAAATATTCGATAGGCTCATAAAACCGTCGATAACAAAAAATCTCATTCCCTTGGGTTGTCTTTCAAATGTTTCTTAATTAAATTAATAATTACCTTATTGGAAGCTTCGGCCTAGGCATAGGCTTGAGCGTAATAAGGCGTTGAATGGACCATCTTAATCTTTCTTGACTTAGTAAAATCCAACACTTCTCGACCAATAAAAACTGTCCCTTGATCTGCAGTTATTAACTCGGTAATGCCAAACCTATGAATAATATATTCCTCGATGAACTCTTTAACCGTCTTTTGTGTGATATTATTATATGATGCCGCCTCAACCCATTTTGTGAAATAGTCCGTGACCACTAATATAAAACTAGGCTTTTTAGATGAGGGTAAATATATTTTCCCAATTATATCCATCGCCCATCCTCTAAATGGCCAAGGTTTAATTATGGGCTTCATTATCGAGGCTGGCACATGTTGGACATGGCCACGCTTTTGACACGCTTTACAACCCTTAGCATAGTCAATACAATCCTAGGTAATAGTTGGTCAGAAATAACCATGTCGACCCGATTCCCATGGGTCCGGTTTTCAGATTCTTAGTTCTACCCTAAAACTATGTCACTCCCTATCCATACATATGAACTTGCTAGAGAGAAGATGTTAAGGCAAAACGAGTTTGAATTGAGAAAATAGCGATACAGACAGTAGGTGGCTTCGCTGTAATTTCCCTTCAGTAACTTGCATATGAAGCCTACATCAAGCTAATGTAAAGAACAAAATATCCACATTGAAACATAAGTGAAGTGCTCTCGTGCTCAAACCAAGCAACAAAAATAAAATAAATAATGATCTTTCTAATGGAATCGGGGATCTCAGCCTTTTCCTGATGAACAGAACCAAGAAATTCAGCAAATTGTGCCTTAGGGTTTATGCCTAATTCTTTAAATTTTGATCTTATAAGTACAGCTTGACAAAGAAAATAAATACCAAGAGTTTTGCATCTTTGTCATTAAAAGCTAGGACACTCACCTATATACTCAAGCGTCAAATACCATTTTGCATCAGAATATTATAAAGAAAAAAACAGCATATATAAACTCAGGACGGATGACTATTGATACCTACCATAAAGAACCTGCATCAAATATTTCCACCGAGTGCTTGACTTGGCCATCATTGAGCCCGTGCAAATCCTGAATTCAACCCTACAAAACAAAATCAGACCAAACACATCGATGAGGCAGAACTTCAGTCTACTGTTTTTAGGAATCAAAACACAGATACTCCAGAAAATTATAAAGCAGTGAAGACTAAGCCAGACGATAGTCTTGCAAACACCAACTTCTATGAATGACCATCTGAAATATGTAAATGTTACATGAATTCCTCTGCAACTTACTGCTAACCCTGCCCCCATATAAACTGCAGAAAAGAAGGAGAACTTTGAGAAGCTTCTGTCACTAAACCAGAAAAAGACAAAACATCAGACTAAAGGAAATGCAACTCTTATTCATGTAAAATTGGACATAGAGATTCGGTAAATGGATTTAAGTAATAGTTTAGCTAAATAGCCTTGCCAAAGAAATTCTGAAACCATAAGAAAGAAGTCTTCAGCATTCTTTCCATTTGTCTTTCAAACAGTTAGTTCAATAAAGATGTAATAGCTTGCACAAAATGGAAAGGAGGAAAATGACTAGGAGGGTTCTTCATATGCAAAGAGATGGAGGAACCACTGACACTATCCCATTCTATTTCAACGTCATCACCGGTATGATCAAGCATTTGCATGGAATGGCATTTCCACTTGGTCCAACAATAGAAGTTCCAGACTATCTGCTCTGATGATCTGTCTCATAACCTCTCAAAATTAGATCTCTGTGGATAGTAGCTGCGTTACTTCCTCCCTGGCTTAGCCCAACTGAGCTGTCAACACAACTCCCGACAAATTACCACCCTGGTCACCTCTGGCTTCTGAATCGTCATTGGCAAGAGCTTGCAGGAGATTCTGCTGCCAACATCAAAAGGCACATGAGAAAAGACAGCACGTTGATGGCGATGCAGCTGCTGACACAAATGTATTTCCACGTCCAATACCAGCCAACCCATCAACAGCTCCCCTGACATGTATTCGTACGAGCCTAAATTAACCATTTTCATCACCTTGAGCAAGTTCAGAAATACAGACACTTCCTATGTTGTTTGAATTGTTCTGGTCTTGCTCTTGGATGTAGTAAACAGTTAGAGATGCCCCATGAGAAAACTTGAATGGCTAAAGACAGCACATGAAATATTCAAAGGACAGCAGTTATTGCAAGTATCAGCACTGATTTCTTGTTCCCATTGGCTTAGAAGCATCTAGATGATAGCCATCTAATCAGTCATCTCAAAAAACCATGGAAGCCATCAACAAAAGGACTCATTAACATAGGAAAATAAAAGCTGCTCCCACTAAGCTTTATTCTAGTATTCAGCATTGCACTCACACTTTGACTTGCCCTAACATCTTCACAAGTAACTAATTGAAAGATTGAATTTCAATTAAGCATGAGGTTTTCCTTGACGGCAGAAATGCAAGACACAATATATGCATGTTCATCTAGGAATTGATTGGTGCGAAAGTTATCAAGCTAATAAATCTAATGAAAACTTCGATACATTTCAAAAAAAAATTGGTGTGATTAAGGTTTGGGCCATTAGCCACTCTCCTGGGCATTAGGCTTTAGTTGAAGTTTCCTCATCACTCACCACTCGCCCACCACGAGTAAGCCGCACCCTTCTTTACCCCAGCAGTCTCCAAGCAAAAGTTAAAAAGAATGTTGGAGTTTACACGTTATATGACCTTACAAAGAGGTGCCATAATTCCTTCTTAAAAACATGTGTGCTATTGGGGATGGGAAAAGGTTGTGTTCACTCTTGGCATTGATCACCAGTCAATCAAACCAAAGAACTTTTAGAAATTATGCTGCAGGGTGAAGCCAAGTGACCAACAAACATGGCATACTGAAATTACTGAAACTTGAAATGAAACCTAAAAATTTATTATCAATTTTGAATCATATAATGCAGCAACATATGAAAAAGAAAAGATCTGAGCGAAGAACCTGCAACCAAAGATGTACGATTCACAGCTTTGCACCAAAATCCCTCAAGCTGTTTTCTCATGTTGATGAGAGCTTCAAAAGACAAGTTGTGTTCGTAAAATTCTAAACGCAAGTGAACGTGTCGAACAAGTAATATAATGATGAGAAAGAATATCCTCCCACGAAGATCGATGATTAATAAACTAATTAAATACTAAAATAGATTAACTCTAAAATTTATCTAACATATCAAAATATAATTGAGAATAAATTAAAAACAAACTTTGTAGACTAATACAGTAAATCAATCAAATAAATATATTAGAGCATCCGGTTTCACCATAACCACTAGATATGAATTTCATATTGTTGTGAGTACAAGAACGATATCAAACATGTGATAGCGGAATTTCCTGATCTATTTACTATCCTATCTCTAGGTATAGCAAACATACTCAGTTTATTAATCCACTATATCTCTATGTGAATTAAAATAAACATAAGTGCATGAAAAACTATGAATATTCCCGGTTTACAATGAGTATTTTGGATCACCTTATCACCGAAAAGCTACACAAATAACGCAGATATTTCTATCAACGTTTAATTCATGGTTATATATTATAATGGGCAATTGCATATTATCACTTTTCAGTCTCAAACATGCACATCAGATCACTCAAGTGGTGGCCAATCACTCAAAAGCATTAAGCACAATAATATATAACTCACATGAATGAAATCAATTGGAAAACATAAAAATCATGAAATTCACATCATCATAGTTAGGCTACATCGTAGCCCTAACAAAAGAAAATTAGAACATAGTAGATGAAAAAATAAAAATAAAAATCAAACTCAGCATCTTGAATCAAAGAACAAGAATTTGTCTCCACTTTCGTCTTCTCTTCAAAATACTTGAAAAACTCTCGAACAATGAAAAAAACAATCTAGCAGAAAAACTAGCTTCCAAAACCTAGTTGCTCTCTCTGGCTCTTCTATTTATAGGAGATATCCAAGATCCTTATCTCCAAGCAATTGCGCACAAAATCGGGAGTAAATCAGAGGATTTTGATTTGATATCTATCTCTCACCGCCGCTTGATTCAAATTCTGAGTTTTGCAATTTCTTTTCATTATCTTCTCCATATATCATTATCCCGCATAAATAAGGAAAATTCAAATAATCGAAGGAAATTCAAATATTTTCTCATAGATATCGCATTAATTATTGCCTAAAATAGGTAAAATAACTCTATTTTTATAGAGTTATCAAACCCCTAAACCTAACCTTTTGCTAGTCCTCGAGCAAAATCAAGGTATAACACATAGTCAAGCTAACAACCTCCTCCATGACATCTTTCCATAATTGCTCAAATTCACAATTAAAAAAAAAACACAAATTTTATCCAAA
Organism: Eucalyptus curtisii; assembly: GCA_017140595.1. NCBI lineage: Eukaryota > Viridiplantae > Streptophyta > Magnoliopsida > Myrtales > Myrtaceae > Eucalyptus > Eucalyptus curtisii. The sequence continues at coordinate 15,060,976 of CM029504.1, forward strand.
CATTGAAATTGATTTATAAGTTAAGACAAATTCTAACTATGTGATCCAAGTGTGTGTGTGAGAGTCCTTATCTTTTTCAAATTATATGCAATCCAGATAAATTCACATTAACATGCAACCTCTCTAAAATTCTCAATAATTATAACCAAATCTCATAGGTTTGCTTTTCATTCATCTCTCCACTAATGTAAGCTAATTATCCAACCAAAAAGCAATAGGACTTTTCTCAGTTTGTAATGTAAGGCTGGGCTAAAGGTGAGATAACGGGAATTTTAAGCTCAAATCACCCATCAACACGTTGATTTCTAGGATCTAATTAGAGCCAATGTCACTGTCCAATTTCACTCCTTCAAGATAATTTTTCCGCCACCATATATCATCATTCCTTTTTTTCTTTTTTTCTTTTTTTCTCTCTTTCTCTCTTTTTTTTTTTTTTTGAATTGCTTTATGGTGGAGTTTCTCCCAAAGTCCCTCGTAATATAACATGAAAATTTCCAACCCATTGAGTATCCAAAAGGCTCACTCAATTGAAAGTTAGATAGGGAACCATAAAAGCAATTTTTTTTTTTTGACAATACACCTCAAACAACCATAGCAATCACTTTTTTTTTTCTTTTTGCTTTTTTTTTTCTCATACTCCATCCTTCCTCCCAAATTTCTATCAAGCTCAAATAATTTTTTTTTATCCCAAAAAATCAACGTGTTCATAGGGCATGGGACAATGATATAATTTGATAAAGGCTAGGCTAAATATATATGGGTGCCAATGAAAAATTGGATAATAATTAAGGCTCAACGGGGTGACTCGGGATAAATAAACAGGGTTAGCTTGAAAGGCTCAATCGATCCAAAAACTACCTAAATCATTTTCTCAGTTAGATTTAGCTTAGGATTTTGCCTCAAGAGAAAATCAAACAAATTCTTAGATTTGGGTGAACTTTAAGAAAATCACATACTTCACATGAATGTTCTCTAGATTTACACACAATTTAAAAAAAATTAAGGACTTTTAGTGCTCAGCAAGTGGATCAACATAATCAGAATTAAAATTAACTCACACATCAATTGCAAGTTTAAATAAAATTTAAATTTTCCTAAGAATCGCAAAAATTCACAACAAGGAATGCAATCATGATAGAAAAAATTTTAACCAAAAATTTTGTCTCCCCCCAAACTTGAATGAAGCAGTGTCCTTAATGCGAATAATAGAAATAGGAAGAAGAAAACTCCCCTGATTTTAGGATAACTTCAAAGATGACCTTAATGATTAAACTCTTGAAAGGTGCTCCCTAAAAAATTAACCTGGATAAAATAGAGAAAAGTTAATCTTTTTTTTTTTCAAAACATAAACTTAACAATAAAAGAAAAATAATTAAAATGCTTGGGTTGCCTCCCAAGAAGCGCTTGCTTTATAGTTTTCAGCCAAACTATCTCAGATGTCGCTAATCTGGAGGATGAAGTTCAATGGTGGTCTTCTGCTTGTTGTAACCACCTTCAAAGTAGGGCTTCAAACGTTGACCATTCACTACTTCTTGCATCTTCGGGTTCAAACGCCTCTGAGCTTGGATAGTGGCTTTATATTGTTCCTCCATCAAAATTTTGTGCATGCAAATTGAAGGACTAATTCCCTTAATATCAGCTATTTTCCATCCAATTGCACCATTATGCTCTCTTAATACTCTGAGCAGTTTTTCCTCCATCAAATCTGTCAAAGAAGAAGATATAATTACCGGTAAAGAAGAAACTCCATCTAAATAAGCATATTTCAAATGAGAAGGTAAGGGTTTGAGTTCAAGAATTGGAGGCTCTTCAATTGATGGTTTAGGCTTTGTAATATGTTCTCCCAACTCCTCAAATTTAATTGCCTTTTACCTTGAATATGGTGGAATTGCCTCCATGAAATTTGCGTACTCCTTTATCTCCTCATTCTGAATATCTGTGTCCCCTGGTTGAATCAGACATGCTTCAAGTGGATCTTTAAAAATATTTTCCTGAAAATCTTTATTCACCAACTTGTTAACTGTCTCAACTCTAAAACAAGAATTATCATCAGATGGATATTTCATTGCTTTAAAAACATTAAATGAAACAAGATCATCTTGAACTCTAAGAATCAACTTCCCTTGTTGTACATCAATAAGAGCTCTTCCTGTTGCTAGAAAAGGTCGACCTAAGATAAGTGGTACCTCAAAATCTTCCTCCATGTCAAGAACTATGAAATATGCAGGAAAGATAAATTTGTCAACTTTTACCAAAACATCTTCCACAATACTTCTCGGATATTTAATTGATCGATCGGCCGGTTGAAGTGACACCGTGGTTGCTTTTACCTCACCCAATCCTAATTTCTTGAAAACTGAATAAGGCATCAGATTAATACTTGCACCTAAATCACATAATGCATTTTCAAAGTAAGAATCCCCAATAGTGCAAGGAATAGTAAAACTCCCTAGATCTTTTAATTTCGGAGGCAATTTGTTTTGTAAGATGGCTGAACACTCCTCATTTAATTTCACGTTTCATAATCCTCCAGTTTCCTTTTGTTTGCCGAATCTCCTTCAAAAATTTTGCATAACCGGGCATTTGCGCTAAGCCATATGCAAAAGGAATGTTAATGTGCAATTTTTTAAATACATCAAGAAATTTAGAAAATTGCTTATCTATTTTGTGTTGCTGGAGTCGCTGAGGGAATGGAATTGGCGGCACATATGGCTTGGGATTATCTGGAAAAAGTTTACTCTTGCTTGTCTCATTTGATTGTTTATTTGTCACCTCTTCCTCGTCTCTGAAAATCTCTTCTTCTCCCATTTGTTTACCACTTCTCAGGGTAATAGCCTTTATGTTTTCAATTGGATTTTTCTCTGTGTTGCTCGGCAAAGAACCCCGTTGCCTTCCCCGACATCATGCTTGCTAACCGACCCACTTGCATCTCCAGATTTCTGATTGAAGCTTCTTGGTTTTGAAATCTCACATCCGAGCTTTTGATGAAGTCATGAGTCGTATTAGCAAGTTTGGTGACTATATCTTCCAAATTTGACTTTGTCTCTTCCGATTGTTTGAATCCCCGTGATCTCATCACATTCTGATTATTCCATGAAAAATTTGGATGATTGCGCCATCCCGGATTGTACGTGTTGGAGTAGGGATTATTACGTGACCTGTTAAAATTCCCAACAAAGTTAGAATTTTCACTAGATTGTTTAAAAGTATTACCTACCCGACATGCTGTGCTAACATGTCCTCCACCACAAAAATCACATGTCAAATTATGAATTTTCATGACTGAAACACTCATATTATCAAGCTTTTTGTTGAGTGCTTCAAATTGTGCAGCAATTGTAGCAAAAGCATCCACTTCATGAACTATGCTGACTTTTCGCATTGGTAGTCTCTCGTAGGCCATTGATAACTATTAGACGCCATCTCCTCTAATAAACCGTAGGCTTCTTCTGGTGTTTTATTATTTAGAGTTCCTCCTGCAGCTGCATCAATCATAGAACGAAGATTTGTACTAGAGCCATTATAAAAAGTTTGTACCTGCATCCATACGGGTAGTCCATAATGTGGGCATCTCCTAAGAAATTCTTTGAATCTTTCCCATGCTTCATATAATGATTCATTATCCATCTGCATAAAATTAGTAATATCGTTACGCATCTTCGCAGACTTTGCAGGTGGAAAGAACTTACCAAGAATTTTTTGAGCCATATCATTCCATGTAGTGATTGATCCTGCAGGAAGAGAAGAAAGCCAACTCTTGCTTTATCTCTAAGAGAGAATGGAAATAATCTCAATCTAATAGCATCATCTGTAACTCCATTATATTTAATGATGTCACATATTTCAAGAAAAGCATCGATGTGAGCGTTTGGATCATCGCTTGGTAGCCCACCGAATTGCACGATTGTTGAAGCATCGAATGAGTGATGGCTTGATCTCAAAGTTGTTTGCTTGAATTGCAGGTCTTTCGATACTTGATGTGATGCCTTGAACTGTTGGTGTAGTATAATCTCTTAAGAGTCTACGTGGATTTTCATTATCACGTCTCGCCATCTTCTTAGCGTGACTTCTCTGTTCTCTCAGTCGCCTTTTGAATGTACGCTCGATTTCTAGATCAAGCTCAGCAAGTTTCCCTTGTTGGCTACGTGTCATAAACCAATGTACACCCTGAAAAATAAAACAAAACAAAAGCTAGATTAAACTTAGAATTATCTGGTATCAATATTAATTAGTATTAAACAAACGATCCCCGCAACGGCACCAAAAACTTGTTCGTAAAATTCTAAACGCAAGTGAACGTGTCGAACAAGTAATATAATGATGAGAAAGAATATCGTCCCACGAAGATCGATGATTAATAAACTAATTAAATACTAAAATAGATTAACTCTAAAATTTATCTAACAGATCAAAATATAATTGAGAATAAATTAAAAACAAAATTTGTAGACTAATGCAGTAAATCAATCAGAAAAATATGTTAGAGCATCCGATTTCACCATAACCACTAGATATGAATTTCAGATTGTTGTGAGTACAAGAACGATATCAAACATGTGATAGCGGAATTTCCTGATCTATTTACTATCATATCTCTAGGTATAGCAAACCTACTCAGTTTATTAATACACTATATCTCTATGTAAATTAAAATAAACATAAGTGCATGAAAAACTATGAATATTCCCGGTTTACAATGAGTCTTTTGGATCACCTTATCACCGAAAGCTACACAAATAACGCAAAGTATATTTCTATCCACGTTTAATTCATGGTTATATATTATAATGAGCAATTGCATATTATCACTTCTCAATCTCAAACATGCACATCAAATCACTCAAGTGGTGGCCAATCACTCAAAAGCATTAAGCACAATAATATATAACTCACATGAATGAAATCAATTGTAAAACATAAAAATCATGAAATTCACATCATCATAGTTAGGCTACATCGTAGCCCTAACAAAAGAAAATTAGAACATAGTAGATGAAAAAATAAAAATAAAAATCAAACTCAGCATCTTGAATCAAAGAACAAGAATTCTGTCTCAACTTTCGTCTTCTCTTCAAAATACTTGAAAAACTCTCAGAACAATGAAAAAAACAATCTAGCAGAAAAACTAGCTTCCAAAACCTAGCTGCTCTCTCTAGCTCTCCTATTTATAGGAGATATCCAAGATCCTTATCTCCAAGCAATTGCGCACAAAATTAGGGAGTAAATCAGAGGATTTTGATTTGATATCTATCTCCCACTGCTGCTTGATTCAAATTCCTGAGTTTTGCAATTTCTTTTCCTTATCTTCTCCATATATCATTATCCTGCATAAATAAGGAAAATTCAAATAATCAGAAGGGAGTTCAAATATTTTCTCATAGATATCGCATTAATTGTTGCCTAAAATAGGTAAAATAACTCTATTTTTATAGAGTTATCAAGTTGCTATATAAAAGAAACCACCTTCAAATATATCGACGAATCACAATCTCCCCCACCAATTCCGCAGTTCTCTGTAGCACAACTTTTAATCTGCCGTCTTTTCACAACACTGCCTCCCAATGAAAGAGTAGGCATGCCAGATTTTCCCCAATCATGTGATTTTATAGCAATAAGAGCTCATCATAGCAGAAATATGCCTTAATTGGTCCTCTCTGTTACATTACAAATCTTGTAGCATGAACCCACACTCAATTTGACATAACCAAAGACCTCTGTGCCTCATTTACTCAAAGATTGCAATATAACGAGATCTCTATGGCAGAAGTTCGCTCTCATTGATGTCTTTGAGAAGGGAGCTTGAAAAAATTCACATTCAATGACCCCTCTCTTCAACAATGCTATCCTTAAAAGTAGCTGACATAGAAGGGACATATGAGAATGAGAGGGTAAAAAATTGGAGTATTTGCATTTGGCCCATGACCAAGCATGCAAGTAATGTTATATGGATGTCTTCCATTAATCAAATTGGAGAAGAGGCGGGGTTGCTGATTGAAACTCCTAAATTTATCTCTCACTAAATGCGAGAAGCAAGGATAAAAGATATAGAATGTGGCAAAAGTGAATTACAACACTACAATGGATATGTTCTCTCACATATCTTTCCTCTTCTCAATTTTTATTGCTGTGATTTACAAATAAAACAATTCTGAACTATTTGGCTTAAACATGTAATCAAATTACCAAGTCACAAAATGTAACTTTCAGGCAGATTTGAATCTGGACGAGGTTTTTTAGTATCAAAGGTATAATGGTATCTGAGCAGAAAATCCAAGTGCCTGAATTAATTGAGGATATTAAAGCTTCAGAAAAACTACTGCAGCATCATCATTATGACAAAAATGCACATGAACTCTTCTTTTAATCAAAATTGCACAACAGTCCCACAAATTGACCATCTGCAGGAATATATGCATACCCTTTCATTGAGAGCCTGAAAATACAGAGAACGATCCACCCGAATAAAGTACTGATCAAATGCAAGTCACAGATTATATTACAGCTAGAGATCATCATCACAAATATTTTTATTGCAGGCTTGCAGCCCTAATTATTCATTTTACAAAGGAAAACTTCATCTCCTCTTGCGGTGCACAGTATTTTGTTCAGATTTGGAAAAGAAGAAAACTAGGTAAACTGCAGTACAACAAAAAGTTGCCTCCTCCCAATAATCTTGACGCAACTATACCAAGAAAAATTGTAGCATCCCATGCTCCATATCCGGCCAGAGAGTAGCTTGTGACTTGATACATAAGTAGAGATTCACGCCCCCCAAATATCACTACCTGAATACTCCTTTTGTGCACTTCGCTGGTATGGATCAAGTCCAATCATTACAAACGGCATAAATGTAACACACCAACTGAAAGACTAGGAACTGTCACCCACGACAAAAAGCTACACATGAGAGCCACCTATCGAACTCATTTAAGACAAGGTGATGCATGATATGAATGACTGTCAAACCTGTTAGGCCATCTTTGGAGTCTTACCCACCAAATATGATCATGACCAGATAGGCCAACATTACAAGAAAGTTAATGCTATAAGAGAGGAAGTCTATGAGGTTGTAAGTCTCATATTAGGTCTGAGAGAGCTTATGATTTGACACATAAGAGGAGACTAGAGAAATGTCACAACCTAAATGCTCCAATTAAAATTTGGCCTGCTGGATTGGGCAATTTATTAGAAAAATATATTGCACTTCCAACTCATTGTGCATGCCTATTTTGATTCACCCTATTGTAACAATAACAAGTGTCTCACTGATATGATTCTTCAAGGGTGCACCTATAAACCAATGATGCTGAAATGAAGAATCTAGAGGTATAGCATTCCCTCAATGGAGGCAAAAGAGACTCTGTAAGTGAATGGCCTAATGATCACTCCAACACGATGAGATGTCACCTTGAGGATCAAGGAGCTAGTTCTAGCAAACCACAGAACCTCCTCCCTCTGCAATGGGATGAACTTATAACATGTTACCAGTGTTTAGAAGCATGTTGAGACTTTGCTATTTCTCTCAAAACAGCACCGACGATTGCTGCCTGCTCAAGACATTCAGCCTTATGTAATGCATCTAAAAGAACCACACATGTTTTTGTATGAATCTTATGACCTTTTAACCTAGTTTCTTCAAATAGTGAGTATGCATCCATTGCCCTATTTGCACTGCTTAACCCTTCTATTATGGCATTACAAGTGGCAGAATCAGGTATACCGCCGCTAGCCTTAAATCTCTCAAATAGCCCATTAGCATCCACAACGTTCCCAGCTTTTGCAAGTCCTGATATCATCGTCGTGTAGGTCAATGTATTTGGCTTCAGACCTTTCTTCTGCATCTCCTGCCAAAGCACAAAGGCTTTGTTGAATTTTCTAACTTTGCAGAGACCATTTATGATAATGCTGTAAGTGAAATGGTTGAGATCGCAGTTTTGGTCTTTCATGGATTGAAAGCAAACTAGGGCTTCATCTATTTCCTCAGCTTTCACCAACGCATCAAGTAAACAATTCCAAGTGTAAACATTGGGAGTCAAACCATTTTGCAACAGCTCTTCCATGATTAAGTATGCTTCATCGATTCTACCCACTTTACCAAAGCCGTCAATAAGACTGCTATAAATTACAACATTTAACTCCACTCCTTGCGCTTTAGCCTCTTCAAAAAGCATGTATGCCTCATCAAGCCTATCAATCTTGGCAAGCCCATCAATGACAGAGCCATAGGTAACAACCGTGGGCTGGTGACCCTTGGACTTCATTTCCTCCAGTAGCTGATAAGCTTTGTTAACCTTACCTGACTTGCAGAATCCATCAATCACAGTGTTGTAAGCACGGGTATCAAGAACACAACCTTGCTCTTTCATTGCATAGAACAATTGATAGGTTTCATTGGCAAAACCCGCTTTCACAAGGCCATGTATCAAAACAGAATAACTCGTTGCATCTGGAGTAAATCCCTGAGCTTTTATTTCCTCAAATAAAGACCTTCCTTTCTCTGTCTCACCAGCTTTAAACACACAATCCATGTAGGTATTAAAAAGTGTCAGATCAGGAGAACAGCCCCTCCGGACCATTTCCTTGTATATCTTGTGTCCATCCTGCTTCCTGCCAGACTTGAAGAAGTTCTTAATGAGGGAGGTAAAAACGACTGCATCTGGAACATGACCTGAATCGAGCATCTTCTCGTAAAGCCTATAGGCATCATCAACTCTGCCATGTCTTCCTAAGCCATCAATTAGCGAACAAAATGTAAACGCATTAGGGGTACAGACCATACGATCCATTTCATCAAATATAGAACAAGCCTCATCAAGCTTTTCAGCCTTACAGAGGCGATCAACCATTATGTTAACTGTTATTACATTAGGAAACAACCCAGCTTCCTTCATGGCATCCCTAACTTCAGATGCAGCTTCAAGTTTCCCTGCCTTGCAAAGCATGTCTATCAGGACATTATATGTTATAAGATTAGGAGCCGCATCTTTTTTCATCTCATGAAAAATCCTCAACGCCTCTTCCACTCTACCCTTCCTCCCTAGGCAAGTAAGAATGCCATTATATGCTATCACGCCTGGAATGCACCCTTTTGCCTTCTGTCTCTCGAGTAAACTGTATGCTTCCTCAAACTTCCCAGCTGATCCATAACCCATGATCAATGTATTATAGGCATAAACACAGGGGACATCCCGGATGCGATCCATCTTTTCAAATAACTCCACAGCTTCATCCAATCTATTCACTTTGCAGAGGACCGCTATCATACTGGTATATGTCACGTCATCAGGCATTATACCATGAACTTTCATTTCATGAAAGAATTTCCATGCCATATCCACCTTACCAACCTTACCAAAGCAGTCAATGCAGACATTGTACAGAACTATGTCAGCTTGAAAAGAGTTGCTCTTCATTTCATCCAACAGAGAAAGGGCAGCATCAACTCGGCCCTCCCTTGCAAATGCACGGATAACGGTTGTAAACAAATGTAAGCTCACTTCATAACCCAGCTCTTGCAACTCGTGAAGGAGAGTAAGCATGAGATCAGACTCCTGAACAGCAGAAAGAGCACCGATCAAGGTGGTATACGCTGAAAATGCAGGCCGAAAGTTGAACTTCCTCATCATCTGAATCAGCTGAAAAGCTTCTCTGGGCTTCCGCGACTTCACACAAACCGAGATTAACTCAACGCACGCACCGTTAGATGGACTGAATCCAGCAAGACTCATTTCTCCTAATATCTCTTCCATTCTATCAAACTTTCTCGTCCTCGCAATTACCATGAGGAGCATGTTGTACGCCTCTGGGCAATGAGCTCGGTCGGTTTTCATCTCGACCCAGCGAAGAAAATGCAGAGCTAGATCGAAGTCCTCCATTCTCCTCAAGACCCCGATAACCAATTCTGGTTTCGGCATTTCGTCGAGCATCGAAAGGGCACTCTCTACGGGAGGTCCCCAAGGACCCTTTTTCAAGATACTGCAGATGCCGTCGACTGATTTTCCCACATCGTTAAGTTTTCTTGAATCTTCACGCGTAGCTTCAATGAAAGAGGAAATACCGGCATTTGCACTGTGCCATGGAGGAGGAGGCTGATTCGACGACAACAACTTCTTGGAAGCATCATAAACTTTACTGCATTGAGAGCTCAAGCACGTAACCGTTTCTGCAGAATCGAATGATAAAATAAGTACAATCGAATGATATGTCAATAATATAGTGCGACGTGACAAGATCATGATGGGTGGGTAATCGAGGTTCACCTCGTTTCCTCAGTAGCATGTCGCCTGCAATGGTGCTCTTGAAGTACACTAAAAGCGAAGAAGAGAAGTCGAAATCGCGATTTTGGGTTCGTCGGTTGTGATTTCTGTTCCCTGAGAGTGAGGAAACGGGGGCGGCCACGCTCCTTCGATCATTTAGGTCGTCTCAAGAAATTTTTAGCTTGCATTATGGGAAAAAGGGGAAAAATTCAAACAATCACTTGACGTTGGGTCGTTTTTTCGAGAAAATTTCAAATGAGGTTATAAAATACTCTCATTTTTTTTAAACAATGACTTAAAATGAAGTTTGTTTCAAAAAGAAGTCTAAAATGTTATTATTTTCTTAAATAAAGACCTTAAGTAGTCATTCAGTCTAGAAAAAGGCCATGATCTTGCTCGTCTAAGGGCATATTCGGCTTTCAATTTTTAAAAAACTTTGCTTTTTTTTTTTTTGCCCTTTTTCCCTTTTTCCCTTTTTCCTTTTTTTAATTTTTTGTTTTTCTTTTTTTCTTTTTTATTTTTCCCTCTTCCCTTTGCTAGCCATGGTGGATGTTGCTAGACTCAAGCGAGGGCCGCCTTCGTTGACATTGGGGGAGGGTCACCATCGCCTGCACAACCTAGGTAAGGGGTCAGTTAATGCCTAGGTGACGCCGGCAATGGTCAAGAAAGGAAGAGAAAAATAAAAGAAAAAGAAAAAATCAACAAAATATATTTATAATTTTTTTTACTAAAATAACCATCTTTGATAGTTGAAATAATCACTGATTGACCAAAAGTCTTTATTTGATATAATTTGGTCATTTTTGGCTCTTATTTAAAACGGTTTGGCCACTTCAAACTATTATTTGAAATAATGTCCACTTCGGGCTTTTATTTGAAATTTTTATATTTTTTCAAATAAAAATCCAAAATAGATATTACTTTAAGGTTTTAGGTGTCACAACCCCAACTCTATCTCTATGGTCACGGGCGACAAAGGTTATTTAATGACGTATTAGACTCGTCATCGTCCCGATTATTTTTATCTTGTTGTCATGCACATGTGGAAATGTCAACATATAACTCCTCAAACAAATAATAGCTAGAAGACTGAGACATATATCACACATAACACGTTAATTTATATTACAATAGTTCATTTACAAGCCCTATTTCTACGGGCCATTTTTCCTTTTTACATCATACTGTAAGTTTCCACATAGGTCATTTTGTCACATCATGGTTTGATATTGAATAATAGATTGATTGATGGAATGGACCATTGATACTTGATTTGATATCAAATGGATCGATAAAATAGACTATTGGTGTGTGGTGTGAGATAGATCAATGGAATAGACCATTGATATGTGAATTGATGAGATTGAACTATTGATATTTGCTTTGATATTATCAATGAAATGAGCATTTTTTATATGTTTAAAATTTTGTTGAAAAGATAAACTTTTATTTTTTTTGATCTTGTACATATGCTATACTATGGATTCGAATTAAATTAGCTTCAATATGATTTTGTAAATATACATTGTGAGTGTTCAATTTACTTAAGAGAGATAATAATATGTGATTGGTCACCCCTTTCATCCCAATATTGTAAATATGCAAAATGAGTGCTCGATGTGCTTGTAAGAGATATGGACTACTCACTGCGCTGTGGTTGCTCACTCCTTTCAGCCCAATTTTTTCAAGTCTTTTAGCTAGCGACTAGTAGGACGATAATGACGACAGTTGTTGGATTATTTGAGTTTGAAGATGTACTCATTCTCTATGATGGATTTTAGAAATTTTGACCCCGAAACCAACTTCATGTTTTGTTAGATATATGGATGTATTTATATTATGATAGTAGGTTTACGTTGATTTTTGTTTTAGACTGCATCCTTTGGACAAAAAAAGGGCCATGTCTTTCCCTTTTTTGGTAGAAATCAGGGTGAGATAGTCTTACTAAAAAATTTTAGGTGGCCATGCCCACTTTCCTATGGGTGAAATCTTATTTGACTCATAACTAAAGCGGCTTACACACACTTGTGGAGACTGATTGAGTTGAAAGGTTCAAATATCAAGTGTTCTAAAAAAAATGGCAACTTGACGCCATTTTAAAATTTCATAGCTAAATTTATAGTGCAAATTGCAAGTTTTGAGCAGGAGATGCCGAGTGTCATTTGGACAAAAACAAAAAGTAGGTCATTTTGTGTTTTCACAAAAACTAACAATAATGTGCAAATTAGAGAGAACAATCGATGGCAAGTGGTTATGGGAATAACTGCCCATGCTTTATTAAAGGTATAGCTGTGATTTTACGGTCTGTCATGATTTTATGGTTATAATTGACAAAGGGTAATAGCCATTGATTTCATTATTCAACACCAAGTAAAGAAGGCACACGTACCGGTACCAAAAGCGTAAATTTTCTTGATTGAAAGAGATTACTTGCATATAAAACCTTAATATTTGTAGACTCCATAGATAAGTGATGTACTTTTAACATCTCCTCACATGTGCAAATTGAGTCAACAATAGCTAGCGAAATTGATGAAGGAGCCACAATCATGGAATAATCAAGGGCGACACTGGCTCTTTTTCTAAGTTCAAAATGTTTGACTCAATTTAAATTATTAGATAGAGGGAGATTACATATATAAAGACCTCGTTAAACCCTAGTAAAAAAATATTGGATCATGTCTAACAAATAAAATTCATTTTGGTGTTTATGCTCATCTTATTAGTTTCCATTATGTTTATGTGGAACCATCTATGCAACAATTTGAATCTATTTGCTTGAGTATATTGTCTTGCAATTTCAAGTGTAAGATAAATAGAAAGATCGTATTTTACATGACCAATGAAATCATAGAGATATTTCATCAGTTTAGAATTTACCTACCTGAAGTAAATTTCCTCGTCATATATAAAAAGAAATAGAGGAAATATTGACAAAAGTGAGAAGTGAAACATACAATAAATGGCAAATACAAGCTTAGGTGTATCATCAATCTTCCGCTTCTCACTCTCATCGTAATTGAGCACAAGTGACAGGTTCATCAAGTGAACAACGGTCAGTACTATAACTCCATGATCTTTTGCCAGCGTTCAATACTTTTTCGGATTCCACGAAATAATGATGCAATATGTCCTAGCTAAGAGTCATGCTATTTGTTAAATGGCACCTGAATACATAAAACTCGGCAATAGGCAACTGGACAAACGACAAATTTAGTCAAATTCATTAGTCATGCTTGTCACGTTTGTCTAAAGAAGCATGGTAAATTCGGACATGATTCTACAATGGTTTTGATTATTTAATGCAAGTCAGTCGATTTTGTCCTATGAAAATGAAACAAGGGAGGCACGTCAAACATGACAAGCACTTAGTGGGCCAGTGTTGCCCACTTGAAAAGACGTGAGCTGGTGTCCTGACACGAGCAAGAAAAATGATAGCTGTAGGGACACAAGAAGAAAGAAAGAAATCATAGCGAAATGTATGAAAAAAAGCTATAAATGACAAAAGTAATTTTTTTCATAATTATATATATTATCTTGATCAAAAGGTACAGACTGACCAAATTTTAAAGAACGGAAATTTCAAGAGATATGCGAAATTATCATGTGCTATTTTTAAGTACAGGCCAAGTATAATAAAATAATGTTTAGGGATTCTCGCTCGATGCGTAGTTCGTCACAGAAATTTAATGAGGGATCGATGTTATTAAAGTCACAAATTAAAGTCATAAATACGTATATCAAGAAGAAAAAATTTATAAGCATTATAAATGCCAGTCATATGCACTTACCCAAATGCAATCGTTTTTCCTCCGACAAATAAATTACACCATCTCGATCATCATTCATTGGCCTTGTTGATCAAACGATATTTGTTACGGATACGATCAATCAATTAGTGCTTTTGTTAGAAGATTGGCTATAATTTTTTTTTTTCAAAAAAATCAAGGTCTTAACTTTTGCTTCTTATTAATGCACTGGTTTTTACAAATTTTAATATTTGCTAATTCGGATGTGTCATGCAGTGTAGACAATATCCCAAAACTTCAACATTCCTTTTGTTAGGCACATGAAATCTTAATACTCATATATTCATCAATTAAATTAATTTACCGTTTGATAATATATATTAATATAAAATGAACTTATTTATGAGTGCTCTGGAAACACTTGTTCAAGCAATAAATCAGAAAATTTAACAACTTCTATCAACCGATTTTCTAATATTGAGTCATCTGCATACGCATCGCCACGATCTAAGATTAAAATATGTTGCTACCATATCTGGTGAAGGCGAAGGAAGTACACCCCTTTTCCGCATTGAATTCCACTCTTGCCCCTCGGATCCTCACGCTCCTGTCTGCAAAAAAAAAAAAAAAAAAAAAAAAAAAGCTGACTTTTCTTACAGTTGGGAGACCTTTAGATCTGGACCAACCAAAAGATTCTTAAATTCATTTCCTCTTTTTCCTAAGCATTCATTGTTATCTTTTGCCGTGCCTCCTGCGATCTCAGTGACCCTGAGCTGCTGCGCATCGCAGGTTCAGCCCTCTTAATCAGAGCAATAAACAGTCTGCTCAATCATTGAAAGTGACTAGCAACCCTTTCGTTGCCGCCCCCATCCAGGCGCTCCTGGCTTCTCCTCTGTTTTCTAGGGCTTCTTGAAAGACAGGGCCCGGTTCTTTTTGACTTCTTGGGTCTCCTGGTTCTTCTTTGATTGTTCCAGCCATTTTCCAACCAAAATCTGAGCCTGATCTTGGCTTCTCCTCCACTTTTCTTAAACTGGGTTCTGTCAAAAACCTTTCCTTTCTGAGAAATAGCTGTACTTGGGGAGGGTGGACTAACTTGAATCCTACTTCATCAGTGACTTTTGGCTTTTTAAGTTCTCTTTTCTTTCAGTTTTCTGCTTTTGGGTGCGAACGTTGTAGTTTCTTGAAATGGATCAGCTCTGATTGCTTCTGTTATGCTTGAGGGACCTTCGATTCTTGGTAAGGATGAGCAGATCTCATAGCCCTTGTATCATCTTTTAGTGTGTCTGTTCTGTTTTCAGAAATCAGTTAGACTTTAAGATCTCGCCGTCCTTTCTTGTATTAAATGCACTTGCTTTTATCTCTAACCACATTGATTTAGACTTGTAACTCATTTAGCTCCATTGTAGGACTCCCTTTTTAATGTTTCCAAGTCCGAATTTTGCTTTTTTTTTTTTTTATCCATCTGTAAAGAAGTATTCCTTACGTATACATATCGCACCTCTTCCAAAAGGGTGGCTTGCTCAGTCCGTCTTCTACTTTAATTGACTGAAGAACGCTCATTTCTAGTCAGAAAGAAGAGCATATGTCTTTGCCTTTGGATGATTTGAGAGAGCCCTTGAAATCAACCCCGATGGAATCACACTCGGATTCTTTAGATGGGTATGCCCCTGCTTCTGAATCATCCGGTTCGCCACATCTGATCCATGGATACACTGACGTCACCGTCGTCCCGGAGCATGAAAAGCAAGAGCTTGAGCAAACAATCTCGAATCTTGAAGGTATTGTGACGGTGTTATTACCTTTTGTTTTGATTTTGCACAAGAAAGGTTTATTACTGAAGTCGGTCTTATTGAACTGAAGGCTTTGTGTGCTGAACTTGATTGTGTAGGAGAGATTCTGCAATTGCGGCAGAAGCAGAAGCTGTTGAATGAGCAGCGGAGAGAGGCATTGAATAGTATAATAGATATTAAAGGTGAAAAACTCTTGATGCTTTATTGTAATCTTCGTTTACGACTTCTTCCAGATTAAAAGCTATGGCAATATGTCTGTTTGACGGAATAATCTCTTGGAGATGAAGACTAAATAAAGAAAAATGTGAATTTTGCAGGAAATATTCGAGTGTTTTGTCGTGTCGGACCATTTCTATCGAGAAACAGAAGAAAGAACATAAACCCCATTTCGACCAGTTTGGATAAAATGGTGGTGAAATTGTCTGGCGGGGCCAAGGAATTCGAGTTTGATAAGCTGTTCCAGCAAGAATCAGCCAAGGTTAGTGTGGTCAGCCAGAGGCTTGTTTCATGCATGGAGTCTTCTTTTATTCCGGGTCTTCTGAAAGAGATCTATCCTGCTTTAAAACTCTGTAGAAGACATTTTCGCGGAGGTAGAACCGATTCTCACTTCTGCACTCGA
Source organism: Eucalyptus curtisii (assembly GCA_017140595.1). Taxonomy (NCBI): domain Eukaryota; kingdom Viridiplantae; phylum Streptophyta; class Magnoliopsida; order Myrtales; family Myrtaceae; genus Eucalyptus; species Eucalyptus curtisii. Next base: position 15,077,390 of record CM029504.1, read on the forward strand.
CGGGCACCACGTGTGTGTGTTAGCTTATGGACAAACCGGCACCGGCAAGACGTACACAATGGTCAGTGACCTAAATTTCTTGTTTCGGCAGTGTCAACTATTCTTTAACCCCAGTGTTAACAGAAAAGAAAGTAAACGAGAAACATCGATATTTTCTTCAGGATGGAGTGAATGATAACCCGGGAATTGTCCCTCGAGCTCTCGAGAAGCTTTTCAGCCACGCCTCTAGGGACAAGTCGTCTTCTCTAACATTTTCCATGAGCATGTTGGAGGTATATATGGGGAATCTAAGAGATCTGCTGGCTCCAAAACCGAACTGCAGGACGCATGAAACTTCGGCTCGGTGGTAATTATATCACGAACTTCTTGAGCAATTTCAAACAATTAAATTACCATGAGAGCACAACAACTGGAAATTGATCACTGTAATTATGTCCACAACAGCAACCTCAACATTCAGACAGATCCGAAGGGTCTGGTTGAAATTGAAGGCCTCATGGAAGTTCAAATCCCCGATTTGGGGAAGGCGAAGTGGTGGTACAACAAGGGCAGACGGTCTCGATCTACTTCGTGGACGAATGTGAACGAGACTTCTAGCAGATCACACTGGTGGGTTCGACTTCTAACACAAGCTTCCCAAAATTGTGTACGATTACCTTTTTTTTTTTTTTTTTTGTTGGTAGCTCACATTACCTGTTTAGCTTTATGTATCTAGCTTAACAAGAATTTCCATCGTCCGCAAATGGGATTTGGATGCCAAAACAGAATCGAGCAAGCTGTGGATGGTTGATCTCGGAGGCAGTGAGAGGTTGCTGAAAACAGGAGCCATCGGACAAACACTTGACGAGGGACGGGCCATAAATCTATCCCTTTCGGCTTTAGGTGATGTTATTGCAGCTCTCAGGAGGAAGAGAGGTCATGTCCCTTACAGGTAAGTTCTAACATGCTGCATATTTTTAACTTCTTGTTGCGATAAATTGATCTAAGCATCAGAATCTCTGGTACTGAAGTGAAATAATTCAGTTCCTTCTCCTTATGAATGTGTTTCCAACTTCTTTATTTCATTCTCTTTCACTTGCAGAAATAGCAAGTTGACGCAAATCCTCAAAGATTCTCTATGTAAGTGACGCCAACCTTTTTAAGTAGATTCTCCAAACTTATAAGTCTTTCAAATCACCAATGCTAAATGGTGGAGTTACTGTAGGCGATGGTTCGAAGGTCTTGATGCTTGTGCATGTTAGTCCTTGTGAAGAAGATGTTGCAGAGACCGTTTGTTCCTTGAGTTTCACCAAGAGAGCAAGAGCAGTCGAGTCCATTAGAGAAATACCCGAGGTACGATCATTCGAATATATCTTGCCCAACATTGGCGAGGATTCTGAAATTTTCACGAGCAGCCTCGCCGGCAAGTACAAGGTAACCATTAGGCATACTGAAAGGATGCGCTTTTGTGTAGGACTTGAAGAAGCTGAGGGAGAAAAAGTTGGCAGAACTTGAGAAGCAAATGAAAGAAGCTGAGGAAGAGTCTCAGATCGTCACAGATCAGTTACTGAAAGCCGAATTTCTTCTAAGCGAGAACAAAAAACTCTTCTCATCCATATATGATCCTGTTGAAGATGTTGAGAAACCCACGAGCCCCAAGGATTTAAAGGAAGTGCTCGGGACTCCACCGGCATCTGCCAAAGTCGTCAAGCAAATGAGATGCAATTCTCTGCCTCGGTTCATGACCTCCACGGTGGCGAGCCGCCAGAGGCAGAGCGCTTCGGAAAGAGACATCGTCGGGAGAACAAAAAGCTGGAGATCGGCGACGAGAGGCTCGATCCAGTTTTCAGGTTCTCAGTCCTTCAGCTATTCAGATCCACACTTGAAAGTGACGCTAGAGAAGTCGAACAAAAAATCGCGGTACGCAGAACCAAAGGCTCTCCCGACCGAGAGTCCCAAATGCGTCGGCCTGGATTCAAAACCCGATTCCCTGACGCGAAGCAAGATGGTGACGTCTTCGGATCCGAACGTGAGAGCCACACTTTGCCGTCACAGAAGGAGGATGTCGAATCTGATCTGACGTGACTATGGTTTCGACTGCTGGTCGTTTTGGTGTGCTTTGCGTAGGCTTCTGGCTGATCTTAGCTTGTGCACCTGTCTGCGTGTGCCTGTGTTTTACTAGTTCAAACATACTTGTGTGGAGTGTGAGAGGTGTTTTTCGGATTGCGCATTTACGCCGTCGACATAGGCGGTCGTTTGCTTAGATAAGGTGGGATCGCTCCATTATTTGTTCATGCGATCCTGGCGACCGTCGTGCTGTTTTGGACGTGAGTCCAGCCGATCGATCATCGGCTCTGATACTCCTAGCCCGTTTAGTTGCCTGACGTGGTGCGGCTTGTACTGTCATGATACTTGTCAAAAGATGTTAGAAACATTCCATTTGCCGAGTTCAATGTCGGATGTGATTTTCGAATAGCACATGATGTGATGAGCTCAACTTGGCCACTGGCTTTTCTGTGACCTGTCTCGGAAATCTCTCTTGAGTTCATGTTTGTCAAATGAGAAAATGGAGATATATGATGATTTCTTAAATTTTAAATTCAATATATAATATAATTCTTAAATTTTTAATTTATTTAATATGTACTTTTTTAATTTGTCTTTTTTATATATATTAAAATTAGTTTTAAATTATATAAAAATATATGATCTTATTTTCAACCTTTAATAGAAAGAAACATGAAATATTTTCTTAAATTTATGACTTAGTTTGAAATATATGAAAAATTAAATTATATTTTATAATTTATAATGCTAAAATTTCTATATCGATCAATAAATTAAAAATTTATAGGTGACATTAGATCAAAATACGTGAATAATCTCTGTCGTCGATTTATCCATTAATTAGTTGCCACGTGTACGTATTGGGCCCCTACCCTTCAAGAGAAGGAAAATATTAGCTAAAGCCTGCTAATCGCCCTTCTTCAACCTTGGGCGTTTCGGGGAATTCGCCGTCGTCCGTCTTCTTCTCGCGGAGAAACCTCGGAGCTTAAACCTAGAGAGAGAAAGAAGAGAGAGAGAGAGAGAGAGAGAGAGGACCATGCGTTCTCTGCGAAGTGTAAGAGCGCTCTACGAGAGCTCTGTGTTCGGTCTCAGCCGCTACAATGGGCATCGCTCGGTTCCACCGCTGTCGCACCGCTCCGTCTCCTCCACGGCGATGCTCCAGAACTCGTGGATGGACAAGATCAAAGGAGTCTTCGCCGGGAAGAAGACGTCTCCGGAAGAAGCCCCGGTCGCCGCCGAATCGTTCACGCTTCTCCGTAAGCTCCGCCGCCGTCGCCGCGGGCCTTCTTCGCGCATTTGAATTCGGTTGAGCTTGAGAAAGCTTTTTTATCTTCTTTTTTTTTTTTGGTTTTTTCGTCTGCCAGTGTTTCGATAGTGGCTGTGGCGATGGTGGTGATGGGTGGGAGTTTTTTTTATTTTATTTTTTTTTTTGGGAAGGATTTGCCGACCAGATGAAGAACGCGAGGAGGTTGGGAACATTCAAGAAATACATGGTCGGGCGGAGCAGCGAAGCGACGTTTGCGGATGCTTTCGAGAAGCAGGAGGCGATTCTCCGATATCTAGGAGGTTTGGATCCTTCTGGGGAGGTTGGTCCTGGTCGCGTTTTGTTTTTGAGTGCTTGAATTAATGGATGCTCGAAAGAGGCGGAATTTACGTATACGGATAGCTATATGTGACATTGAAAGGTCACACTTTTATTTGGTGAGAAGATGATATGAGGGCGAATCATGTTCATGGCAGTAGTTCAAGAGGGGAAGAAAGATCACAAAAGCATGATGGGTTGTGGATAAATGGAGTTGGGAATGGTTGATCTGTCTAATTTGAAGTTTAAGGCTCGTGTACTTGTCTGTCTAGGTAGATTCTCATACAGTTTTAGGAAGAAAAGATGAGAGTGATTCCTACAAAATGTAGATGACCACCTGTATAGTATGGTTTGTTGTGCAGAAAAATGCTTCGTCTTGTGAAAGTGATTGTTTATAGTGTATGACCGTATGAGAATTTATTTTAATAGGCTAGTGCAATCCTTGAAGGACTAACATGGATCCAAAATTTGGAGTTCAAATGCCAAGTTCAAGACTTGCCATTTTTTTTCCATGCTACGTGGTCATATGTTACCCTATAGACAGATGCTTTGATTTTGTGTCATGACCTTTTCTGTATTTTTCATTAAAGCAAATAATCAACACATGGACAAAATTTACATATGATGACATGCAAACACTTACTATGTGGATAACTACCTCACCCCTAATATGACCTTAGATGATGATTTTCAGCATCTCCAAACTAATCAAAAACAAGAAGCAGCAAAGAATTGCAGCTGTACGATAGCAGATGTAGAGAATGCACTTGCAAAATTCACTTGGGCAAAGGAAGCAGAAAGGAAGTTAATGAAGATGAAGGAAGAAGGAAAACCGATGCCGAAGAGCCTTGCTGAGGTAAATGATTTTCTGTTCCTCAACATCTGTTATCGGTTGAAGAGGCTTTGAGAGATGGACTTGTAATTGAGTTGTAATGGTTTGGATGAATGCTTTAAGACCTTATATGCCTGCTCACTACCTACCCCTGCTTACTTGGGAAGTACAGCTATGCTCACAATTATGGACTGTGTTTTTCGCACTGTAACTTTACAAAACTTGAACTTTGAGGTCAGTCATCAGAGGTCAGTTATCATGCATATGATGGCAAATGAATAACCAGAATTCTCTGTGTATTTTGGATTGGGTGTAGGCTCATTAAGTCTATAGCTTAACAATTGTGTGTGTTTGAGGTTGGCTCTTCTGGACTGGTGCAATGGGCTCATTAGAGCTACATTCCCACAATTTTGAGCGTTTTGAGAGGGCTTCACCTAATATTCGAGAGTATTCTTTTGGTTTTGTTTTGGTAAATTGCGCCCCCCCAAAAAAAAAAAACCTCAGTTATACCTTGAGCTGATTCATCACGGAGAGAGAGGATTAATGAGTCCCACGTCAAGAATATTTGTTTTTGTAGATGAGACAAGTATTCATGATTGCGTGATCCTAATAGTTATACCTTTTAAACTTTTTTGCTACACAACCTAAACAATGATACACCTTTCAAGCCAACCTCACCTACTATTTGAGTGTATTTAATTGCTTTTTAAGTAGGAAAAAAACAGGAGGGGATACTCTGCCGCAGATCTTTGTTTTTTGTTGGATCTTTGCCTTGCAGTTTAGTGATTTGATTTTGTCATCTCTTCTAACTATTTTGTATTAAACGCTACCTTTTTTCAGTTGAATTATACCAACTGTTTCCTTTTTATTTTTCTTTGGCTGTTTACCTTATGCAGGATTTCTGAGAAATAGCATGACCCGTGGGTTCTGTATTACAGGTTCAAAAACTAATGGGGTCAACACCATTAGATGTTGCTAGGTCTAATCTGGCTAAGAGTGGACAGATCAGCCGGAATGCAATGTGCCCTGTGTGGTTCTAAGAAGAGATACAAAAGGTGATTTTAAATTTAAAGTAGGATAGCACCCAGTTCATTTGTCTTGATTGGCTATATTTTCACATAACTCACTGAAATTTCAATTTTGTGAAATTGTCTTTGATTGGCTATATTTTCACAAAACTCACTGAAATTTTGATTTCGTGAGTGCACTCTGACTTGCACAGTTAAGTTTGCTCAGAGTTACCACATGTTAGCTTTATTTACTAAGATCTGTTTTCCTCCTTAAATTGGTGCTAATACATGGAAAACTGTCCAAGTTAGATCTAAGTTGTATCATGTTACTCAACTTTAAGCAACTCGTACATATTTGTCAAATTACCAAGATATTGCTGCTCACTTCACTGAAAATTAGTTTTTCCTTTGGGTGTTTTAATATTTAAATTGGACGGATTGGAAGTTTGGTATAACAATCTTTATCCATCACCATGATGTATTTGAGTGTAGGTGTTGTGGAAAGGATTGAAGAGATTCAAGGACTTAGAGTTTATTTACCCTGTCCTGGGCTTGAGGATTCTCGGAGGTTCTTGCTGCCTGTCTCATTAAGATCATCTTATGCTGATGCTACAATCCGGGAAAAAGCTTGGTAATTTAGGCACCTGGGTTCTAACAATCTGAAAGGTGTATCACCATGCTAACATGCTGCTTGTATTAAAAAATGAATCCACATCAGTCAGATCATGGTTGAGTCAATTGGATTTGTGTAGAACCAATGCACCCATTTGTTTGTTTCCCCTTCATAGCTCTTTTTTGAAGCAAGAGTCTGGATGTGCTTACCTGAGTAACCATTTCGAGTTGGAGGCGATTTGCTTTTCTAGTTTTATTCATGACCTCAATGGAATGTTCTTTCCAAGTCCTGAATAATTGAAATAGCTGTATTTCAGCTTTTGGACTCTTAACTGGTTTCACACGATGTTCTATTTCAGCATATCTCTGTATTTGTTGACGCCAACTGTGCATAGTATAAAATCTCTCAAAGCAGACTTTGATCTACCGTGTGTAGTCCTGACATGCTTCCGGAAAGAAGCCTCTTACTTTTTCCTCATAAGAACTTAGATGTGCTTATCTACCGAGGAATTTATACTAATCTTCCTTGCAATCAATTAGGATCAATGTGTGTAAGATCGTCTGTAATTTAGATAGGATTTACTCTTATGGAGAAATCTAATTCTCTACTAATAGTTAGTTATTAAGTTCTAACAAAGGGACCGAAAAAAAAAAAAAAAAAGATTCTAACAAAGGGGTTATACTGAGACTTAACATAAAAGGTTTTCATAGAGTCACAATAGAGTTGGATATCACACTAATTTTCTGACCATTAGATTTGTCAAAAGTTCATTTTCTGATAACAAACATATAACATTGGTGTTTTATTGTAGTTCATATCATTCTATCTCGTTGATAGAGTGAGATGAATTACCCTACGTCACATTATTTTGTGAAAATATGCAATGGCAAGTATCATACTATCATAAAATTCCACATCGCCTTCGTTGTGTACACTAAAACAGATTGGAATACATGGACCTTGTCCTTTGTGATCGTAGATATGGTGATCGGTATGGTCATGCCTCATAAGAGATAGCTGAAGTTTCTGTTGTCACAGGATTGACAAGAGTAGCTAGTTTGAGCCTCAACTTTTTACAGGTTAAAGAGAAAATCTTGATTGACCCGGGTATTATGTTCTCATTATTCACTCTATAAGACTAATAAGACATTCCATCCATCATCAACAGTCATGGGCAGCGCATACTTGTCAATGACAGTGACCAGTCCTGGTTGCCGGAAGCTTATATCAACTCGGGCTGTTTGACTAGCTTAGACCAGAGGTGATCGGTTCCTACCCTGAACTGAGAGCCGAGCTGGCGGTCCCAGTCCTGGAAAAATGGAACTGGGACCGGAACCAATCGTTTTTGATTCTTCCTGGGGACTGTCCATATTTTGTTTTTGTAGAAATTGAAATAAAATTTGCTTAATATAGAAGTTACTATCAACCATTATCTGCTTTCCATAGAGAAAGATCAGGAGTATTGATGCTGCATTCACTTCTTTCCCTCCAACTTGATTTAATGTCATCCACCTCCACTCGGTCTCTCCACTGCAATTGCTTGATGCATTTAGGCACACTGAAATCAAATTCATGGCTAGTCCTCTATATATCGGAAACTCGCTTGATGGATTCCAAGATTTTTTTTCTGAATTATGCCAAAACTCCATTGTTTAAGACGAGCAAGGCACCTCCATTATCAAGAACTTCTCCAGGACATTAGTATGAGGCAATCCTAGTTACCCTAAGCACGTACCAAGTCCTAAGCAGGTTGACTCAAGACCCGTCCATGCAACCAGAAAAAGCCATGTTATAGAAAGACTTGACCTCTGATCAAAACCAGATGAAATCTCTTTGCGCTATCCGATTTTCTGTGAAAGGCGACATATTCAATTAAGGAAATAACTGGAGGAGTATCCAGTACTTCAAGAGAAAATTTTTGGTAATTAACACAATGGATATGACGACACAGAAAGGGTGGTAGATATGCGGTTAGGAAAGTTTGCATCTTTCAAAGCAGAATTGGAGAGCCTCCCTCAACAAGCTCTGTCACGACCAAATTTTTCGGGGGTGAACCACCTAGGGTTTGGCTAATGGATTGTTAAGCTTAGACTTAACTCGGATTCTCCCAAGCCCATACCAATTCGCGACTTAATGTTCAAGTTTTTAACATGCAAATGATTTTCAATTAGGAGTCGCCACTAATCTATTCTTGGTGGGTCGATTAGAAACCCAAGTAAAATAATGGGAGGATTATTTTACTTCTACGAACCGAGACTTTGGGTACGGGGACTTGGTTACATTAGACTCTTCTAATGCATTTTCGGTACCATTCTTTTTATTTTGAAAAATGTTTGGCAAGCAGTTTGGATTGATTTTAAATTCATTTCCCTAACATGTGGGGTGATCATGCGGGTGCGCAATCCACCAATTTAACACCCAGATAAACAATGAATAAAATGCAAAACTTACCTCGAAGCAACGAAAGCATCGCAATGTTAAATTAGAATCCACATCAACAACCCTAGATATGATTTCTAATTAACATGCAATTTATTTTTTTTGTAATGCAAAATTAACTAAATGGCCTAATTCTAATGACATGCAATTTCTAATTAAATTGACCTAGCAAAAATATTAAATGGCATGCATTTCATGAATCTAATCCTAATGACATGCACATGACATTTTTTTTTTTAAAGAATGCAATCTATCCTAGAGATTCAAACTAATTTATGCTAAGACATTTTTTATTTTTTATGAAATTCGAAATTAGAAAAATGTGAAAATTCTCTAATTAGATTAAGATCCTATTCAATTTGTATTAGGAATTAGGTTGAGCTAAATCTAATTTAAACTAAAATATTATCTTAACCCAAATAATCCTAAAATGCAATCTATTTAAGAAAATGCCTAAAATTATAATAAATTAAGAAAAATATTATCTAAAATTAAACTAAGTGCAATTTAACCCTAATATGCCATGACATGCAAAATATGCCCCCTAATTCTACATGACATATGCATGATGATTTTTTTTGCTTTTCCTTTTTTCCAAAATCAAAATTTAACATGCAATTCAAATAATAATAAAACTAGCATCCTAAATTAATTGATTTGTTTTTTTTTTTTTTTATTTCGAAAATTCATGATAAATAGAATGTTTAGCCTAAATATGCAAATAACCCTAAAACATGCAATATTCTAATTTGGACATATCTCAAGATAAATAAAGCAATCAAGTCCATTCAGAATTACCCTAAAAAGAAATCACATATCGTTCAGATCAAGGGATGATATTTCGCTAGTAAAATCGATAAATTGATCTTAAGCCTTAAAGATCAAAATATCAATTTTATTCCCACTTGATTAATATTTCATCTAAAGCCTTATAGATAAAATAAAAAAACCCGGCGCGGTTGCGAATCATGTAATATATTGGGATTTTCAATTATGCATAAATAGGTATTTCAACAAAAAAAACAACATATAAAGAGATAATATAAATAAAGAAAAAAAAACCCTAAACTTGCCTAATAAAGTAAAGCAAAAATACCTAATAAAATTTTTCTTTTTTTTTTTTTTAAAAAAAAAAGGGAAATCTTGGCCGCTGGTTTTGGGGCTCCGGCGAGGGTGAAGACACGCCGGCTAGGGTTCCGGCAAGGGGACAGCAGGTCGCCGGATCTAGCGTCGGGAAGGGGAGCGACGTCGCGGGTCAGCACGGGCTGTAACAGCGGCAGCACTCGGGCAGCGGCGGAGCTCGGGCGGCAGGAGCAGCTGGTCACAAGTCAGGCTGGACAGGGGTGTCGCTCGGTACGGCGGGACCGGCGGGCGACGTCGCGGGCGGAGCAGGAGCTTCAGATCTCCTGGCGTCGGTCACGAGCAGGGCGGAGAGCAACCCCGGGTCACCGATCGGAGGTCGCGATGGCCGGATCTGGCGGAGCAAGGCGTCGCGGTGGAGAGATGGGCGCAGTCGGTCGGAGATCCGGCAAGTTGCAGGCGGCGGCTCGTGAAGGAGACGCGGCGGGGCGTTAGGCTGCGAACGCCGGCGACGGGGCTGGCGTGGGTGCTCACGGACGGAGGCCGGCGAGAGGTTGCAGACGAAGCGCGACCGAGCAAGGGGCAACGGCTCGACGCGGGCTCGCGGGTGGAGGTTCGGAGCGGCGGTCCGGCGTCGCGGGTGCGGCCGAGTTGCGACGGCGGTGGCGGGCGAGACGGCGACGGTGCGGGCGGCGGCGGCGCCGCAGGGACACCCCCCACGAGGAAGATGAACAGTCGCGTGGGTTTTTTTTTTTTTTTTTTTCTCTACCTCACTTTTTCACTTTTTTGCTTTTTTTTTTTTTGTGCTCTTTTCACCGACGGAAAAAGAACCCCTCCAATTTACCGTACGTGACCCCTTTTATAAGCCCAAAAATTGTATCTTGGGGATATATTTCATTTCTAATTTTGCTTGAGCACGATACCCCTAAATATATCGCTGAAATATTTTTCGCATATTCCATCAAGAAAATTCCCCTTTTGTGCAAAAGTGCATCTCCCAATGTATATTACCTAAATATGTGAAAAAATCTTAACGAAATATAACAAAATAAAATAAAATTTTCCTAAACTATATGCCATGTGATTATGATTTTTTTATTATTATTTTTTATTTAGCGAAAAAATAACCCCAAAAATTTAGGTGTCAAATTTGCCCCTCTTTGAAGGTGAGCTCGCGAGAGGTTGCCTTCAAAGACAAATTGAGACCTAAATTTTGGTCATGCTCATGCAATGAATGATTTTTTGTTGGAACATGAATTCCATTTTTTAATGCAATTTATATTATGCATGGAAATACTAATGCAAATGATAGATGAACCTACCTGGAATAACTTACCTTCGAGGAAGATAGAGTAATTCGAGGTAGTGGGTGTTACCTGTCCAGGACCCGTACCATTCTACGGTCGCCTAGAATAGTAACATGACTTTGTGAAGATTCTTAGGACCCGTACCATTCTACGGTCACCCAGTATGGAAAAAAGGAGCTGCTTTCTTAGGACCCGTACCATTCTACGGTCGCCCAGTACGGCAGAAAGGTTTTGTCTAGGACCCGTACCATTCTACGGTCGCCTGAATGAGGAAATATGTGTTGTCTAGGACCCGTACCATTCTATCATCGCCTAAATGAAGATTCACTTTCCAGGACCCGTACCATTCTACGGTCGCCTGAATAAGGGATAGATGTTGTCGAGGACCCGTACCATTCTACGGTCGCCTTGACGGAAAATTGATTTTTCAGGACCCGTACCATTCTACGGTCGCCTGAATGGGGAAATTGCTTTTCCAGGACCCGTACCATTCTACGGTCGCTTGTTAGAGCAATAAATGTTGTTTAAGACCCATACCATTCTACGGTCGCCTAAACGGGGATTCTGCTTGGCTAGGACCCGAACCATTCTTCGGTCGCCCATAAGTTGTAACTGGAGAAAAATATTTGGGGACAACTCAATCAAGTGTCAATGTATTCAAAAGGGGAATACCTGTGCAACGACAAATATTTAAGGTATGAATAGAGATATACTTACCTGGTGACATCTCGGTTCCTTAGGGATGTGTCTCCTGCAAAACATAATCGTAGGAGAGGCAACATGCATTTGTAGTCATAGACATGCATTAATCCAAGTAAGGTTCATGCGTAATGATTTCTATCAACCACGCATCATCCTAATTTCAATAGGAATGATCTCGAATGATGAGCGTCATGGATGTGTCAAATGAGGGATCCTTCAGTCTGAAAGGACTTTTCACTCATCCTCTTTAAAATGGTTGTTTTATCCTCGACCTTTGATGCATGATCTTGACAATCACTCTATCTCACTGTCATCATGCCAAACAAGGTTTTGTGCAATCTCGCAAGTGGAATGACCTCACCAGTCTGAGAGGTCTTTAACAGGGACCGCAATGTGGGCCTGGTCAACGGCTTAACAAAAAGGGACTCTTTGAGTCGAGACTTTTGAAAGAATGAGCGATCTGTAATCATCTCTGAGTTTACAAGTCAAGAACCCTACAAAATGAGAAAGGAATAATCTTGCTTGCACTTCTTCGAGCGATACTTAAAACATGTGAACTCCTAGGTTAATTCAAGTGCCCTAATCAGAAGAGACTTTACAAGGGACGTAACATAGGCTTGGTTCATGGGTTGAGAAATGAAAGGATCATTTGGCTCAAAAAGTGTTTAGGAGGGTCAAAGTTGGTGATCATCTTGACATTTCCACCACTTTCCTTCTCCACTGTCAAAGATTTTTTTATCACAACTCAATTGATTGCAACAACATTTGAGAGTTTTTTTTTTTTGGTACCACCTTGTTGGGGATACGATTCAAGTGTTTGATTTTTCTTTTTGGGCATTGGCCTTGCTTTTACCAGGCACACTGCTTTTTCATGCCCCTATTTTGCACTTCTTCTCTTTGGACTTACATAGTCTTCTTTTGTGAGCATTTTAGACCATGCTACTTGAATGGTTCTCTTTTGTCTTGCCCCAATGTAGGGGATGATCACCAACTGGGTTTAATATGAAACAAATTCATAGGCTCAAGTGGGCTATGCAACGGATGAAAGTGTATAGGATAAAGAAAGAACTGCTCTTCGTCATCCTAAGGCACTTTAAATTACCGTATAGGTTACACTGTGAAAGCAATACTCGAAGATTGATGCAAGTGTGACCAAAAAGATTCCTACCATTCATTTTAAATTTGCCCCAATGTGGGATGATTCTTGATAGGGGTAATTTTAAAAGAATCTCCATAAGTGTATGGGGCTCAAAGGGGTTGAGCAATGGATCACCTGTAGTGTTTGTGATAAAGAAAAGAATGCCTCTCATTACCTTGGTTGACGTACCCTTTGCGAGATAGCCCTCTTCCTTGTGGGCATGGAATTTTTCACACAACTCATCGAGGGTTAGTGTATGAAGCAGTGTATGGAACAAGGCTTGCCTTTCGTCATTCCTGAGTATCCCATTCGACACATTCATTCTCCCACAATTCATCAAGGAAGAAAAATGCAAGATTTGCAATAAATTTGAACAATTCAACTTATTGAAGCAATTTATTCATCATAGAAATGCTTTGCAGTTCAAAACTTGACATGGCAAATTCTATCATGGGTAATACTTCTTGACAGCATCTGAATTAACTAGAGTGGAAAACTCACGACCATCCATTTCTACCAAGATCAAGGCACCGCCAGAAAGTACCTTCTTTACCACATATGGGCCGTTGTAGTTTGGAGCAAACTTGCCTCCAGGATCTGGAAAGATCGGCAACAGCTTTCTTAGGACTAAGTCATTTACCTTGAAATGCCTCGGCCGCACCTTTTGGTTGAAAGATCTGGCTACTCTCTGTTGATATGTTTGACCGTGGCAGAGAGCCTTCAGTCTTTTTTCGTCAATCAAGTTCAACTGCTCGAATCTTTGTTGTGACCATTCCGCCTCAGACAACTCCACTTGGGATAAAACTCTTAGAGAGGGAATCTCCACTTCTACAGCAGAACCGCCTCCATGCCCATACACCAAAGCAAACGGGGTTGCCCCGGTGGAAGTGCGGATCGAGGTCCGATACGCCATCGGTGCGAAGGGCAATCTATCATGCCAATCTCGATAATTCTCGGCTGTCTTAGCCAAGATCTTCTTGATGTTCTTATTGGCCGCTTCAATGCCCCCGTTCATTTGAGGGCGGTAAGGAGATGAATTCAGATGCTTGATCTTGAACTCGCGAACAACCCATCAACAAGCTTATTGTTCAAATTTGTCCCGTTATCGTGATGATTGCCTCGGGGACGCCATAGCGAGCAATTATGTCACGTTTAATGAACTTCACAACATTGCGGGCAGTGACATTTGCAAAGGATGTAGCTTTGATCCATTTGGAGAAATAGTCTATCGCCACCAAGATGAATCGATGTCCATTTGAAGCCTTGGGATTGATTGGGCCAATTACATCAATACCTCACATCGAGAATGGCCATGACTCAGAAAACTGGTGCAACTCAGTCGAAGGAACATTTATCTTATTCCCATGAATCTGGCAGCGGTGACAACTCCGAACATGCTGCATGCAGTCACTTTCTAGTGTGAGCCAATAGTAGCCTAGTCTCATAATCTTCTTAGCCATCATGTGCCCATTCATATGAGGGCCACATATTCCTTCGTGCACTTCTTGCATGATTTGAGTGGCGCGCGTTGCATCCACACATCGCAACAAGACTGAATCATAAGATCTCTTGTACAAATTCTCGCCACTGACGAAGAATTTTGAGGCCATCTTCGTGATGTACTTCCTATTAGCGGGAGTGCTTCCTTCGGGGAATTCCTGCATTTTAATGTAGTTCATGATATCGTAATACCATGGTTTTCCATCAGGTTCTTCAGTCACGATCATACAATAAGCCGGCTTCGGCAAAACCTCTATTTTCAAAGGCTCCACCTCTAACCCGTCAGTGACTTGCAACATAGACGACAAAGTTGCGAGTGCATCCGCAAATTGATTATGAGATATCGGCAAGTATTCGAATGAAATTTTCTCGAACTCCTTTACCAGATCTTCTAAGTACTTGTGGTACGGGAGCAATTTGGCGTCTTTAATCTTCCATTCACCTACGGTCTGAAGTATGATTAGTGCCGAATCTCCAAATATCATTAACTTGGCTACACCCATCTCGATCGCGGCTTGAAGTCCGAGGATGCAAGCCTCATTCTCGGCCACATTGTTAGCGCATGGGAATATCAATTTTGCAGCTACCGGATAGTGCTGTCCATCTGGGGATATCAGAACTGCCCTAGTACCAGAACCAGACAAGTTTACAGCTCCATCAAAAAACATCTTCCATGAGTCTTCATTTACACTCAAGACACGGTCATCAAGGAAAGCTGTCATCGTCATTAGAGACTCCTGAATTTTCGGCCAATAGATCGCGATCGCTCGACCCTTAACCGACTTTTGTGGCATGAATTGCACGTCAAATTCGGAGATCAAGATTTGCCATTTGGCCAACTTACCCACCAAAGCTGGCCGATCAAGTAAGTACTTGATATGGTCATTCTCGATCCACGAGGAATGTCGATAATGTAGTGTGTATTGTCGTAACCTATGCAACACCCACACCAACGCCACACAAGTCTTTTCAACATCAGAATACTTCAACTCTGATACAGTGAACTTCTTACTCAGACAATAAATGGCTCGTTCTTTTTTATTGACAGGACTCTATTGAGCCAATATCCCACCCAACGATTCACTATGGACGGTGAGGTAGAGAATTAAGGGATGCCCCGGTGATGATGGGACAAGAACGGTGGATTCATCGTGTACCGCTTTAGCTTGTCGAATGCTTCTCGACACTCATCATCCCAGTTGACTCGTGCATTCTTCTTTAGGAGCTTGAAGAACGGCTTAGCAGTTTCAGAGAGTTGGGAAATGAATCGAGCTATGTAATTCAGTCTCCCCAAGAGGCTTCGGACTTCTTTCACCGTTGATGGAGGTTGCAACTCACATATAGCCTTAGCCTTGGAAGGGTCGATCTCAATCCCTTTACTGCTTACAATGAATCCGAGCAATTTACCGGATGTTGCTCCGAACACGCATTCAGCAGGATTTAAACAAAGCTTGAACTCACAGAGTCGATCGAACAACTTCTTC
Source organism: Eucalyptus curtisii (assembly GCA_017140595.1). NCBI lineage: Eukaryota > Viridiplantae > Streptophyta > Magnoliopsida > Myrtales > Myrtaceae > Eucalyptus > Eucalyptus curtisii. The sequence continues at coordinate 15,093,123 of CM029504.1, forward strand.
AAGGTTTCGATGTGACTTTTTCCTAGTCGGGTTTTTGCAATCATAACGTCAACGTAGACTTCAATCTCCTGGTGCATCATGTCATGAAATAATGCGACCATGGCTCGCTGGTAGGTTGCCCCTGCGTTTTTGAGTCCGAAGGGCATGACCTTGTAATGAAAGGTCCCCCACGGGGTGATAAATGCAGTCTTCTCTTTGTCTTTCTCCTTCATCTTTATTTGGTTGTACTCGGAAAAATCATCCATAAATGAGAATAATTCAAATCCGGCAGTACTATCCACAAGGACATCTATGTGTGGTAATGGGAAATCATCCTTTGGACTAGCCTTGTTTAGATCCCGATAATCAACACAAACTCGAACACGACCGTCCTTCTTCATCACCGGCACGATATTAGCCACCCATTCAGGATACTGTGAGACTTCAATAAATCCCACATTCAAAAGCTTCATCACCTCTTCCTCTATCTTATTCGAGAGCTCGGGTTTAGTCCTCCGCAGCCTTTGCTTCTTAGGTGGCACGTCTGGATTAGTAGGTAGGCAATGCTCCACGATTGATGGGTCTAGCCCAGGCATGTCAGCGTAGGTCCATGCAAAAATGTCTTGATATTCCTTCAATAACTGAATTAAGCGCTCAGCCTCGTCTTTGGGGAGATTCGCCCCAATTTTCACCTCCTTAGCTTCTTCAGTGTTACTTAAATTAATAATGACGGTCTGCTCAGATGTGAGAGCCTTGGCTTTTTCATGTTATTCCCAGTTTCGCTGCACCTCAATGGGATTTTCAATTAAATTTTCAAGATCATCATTATCAGCACTTGTTGCATTTGATTGGACCATTTCCACACCTTTGCATGACATAAGATTGTTCCTGAAACACAAAGTAGATAAATTAGAAAGACAAACAAAATAATCTACTTTGTTTTTTTTTTTTCTGTCTTTTTTTTAATTTCTTTTTAAAAGAATTTTAGCAGAAAGATTTTTTTTGAAATACTTTGACATGAGAAAGCATGATGAAGTCCAAGCCTCAGAATTCTCCTTGGATTTTTTTCTTTTATATTTGGATATCATCACCGGGCTGGTTTGGTGTACCTCATCATGCCCTTAAAATAAAACTTGTAATTTTATTGATATTCATCAATCAATTACATTTATTGAATGGAAATACAATTTTCAAACCCTGAAAAGAAAGCGAAAAAGAAGAAATCGAAAACAAGCCCTAGAAAGCGATAAAAATTCCCGCGCATGGGAATGTGAGAAAGCAGTAAATGAGTTACTCTTGTGGGCCAGAGCCCATCTCCTCCGAAGGTCCTTTGTCAATGGTCCCTATGAAGACATCATTGAAGAGACTAGTGATTCCTTCCAATGTATCTTCGAGGTTTTCTGCCTCCGGGGGTGTCGGATTATCCACGCCACCCCATCCGTCTGGGACAATGTCACGAGGATCAATGTAGAAACTGGGAGGAGCCGAATACTTCACCAGATAGTCGAATTTTCCGCTTGGCTGCCCCAGGGTGTCTATTATTTTTGCTTCATCCTGCATCATTACCGGAGGACCAGGAAATGTCTCGTGAATGCTCGGGGGTGGTGGGTTTTGCCTTCCTCGCCCTTGGTTAGGTGGCGAGTTATGCATTTCTTGTCTTTTCCCACCTCTTCCATGGTACTCTAAACCTGCAGAACGGGACCTCTGAGGGGCTTCAATGGGACTTCGAATACCCTGACCATTTCTTCCAAGACCATTGCCAGGAACAAAACCATTCCCAACCATCACCCTTCCCACCATAAGGGCAGCATTTGAAACTTCAGGAGCGAGTGGCGGTGAGTCTCGAGATGTGTGTATGGTGGACACTAACTCAAATGAATGGTAACTTGACTCAAACTCGGAGTCCGGCTCTACATAGGGGATAGCCGTCTCATAATAGATCCGGCGGTCTTCCTCACCATACACGGTGACCAACTTCCTTTCGATCACGATTTTCACAGCTTGATGTAGACTTGAAGGCACTGCTCCAGCAATATGTATCCAGGGACGACCTAGCAGGAAATTGAATGCAGTAGGGATGTCCAGCACTTGGAAGGGAATATTGAAAATGACTGGTCCTATTTGTACATCGAGGTGGATTTCCCGATCACCTCCTTTTTGTTCCATCGAAAGCTCGCACCGAAGTCTTCGCGGCATGTATCCTCGACGGGTCTACCTTGAGGCGGTGAAGAGTGGCCAACGGACAAATGTTCGGAAGCGAGACACATTGTCGATGAGCACTCGGGACACATGGGAAGACTTGTGCTTAACGGATATGTAGAGTGCTTTGTTATGTCCCCTACCTTCGAGAGGGAATTCCTCGTCAGAGAAGGCAATCAAATCTTTGAGAATGACCGATCCCACGAATTCTTCCAGCTTGTCTGCTTCCACGGTCTCTGGCACACGAATTTCACTCAGCACCTTCATTAGCGACTTTTGATGCACGGGGGACGTCATCAAGAGCTCGAGTAAGGAGATCTGAGCGGGCATCTTTCGTAGTTGGTCAACCACGTTATACTCGCTTGCTTTGATTACGGCCAGAAACTCCTTAGCCTCTTCATCGGTGACTGCTTTGCGGAGTTGAGCACTTGCTTGACCATAGGTCCGACTAGACCTTGTTACAAGGTCCACATCCAGGTCATAGGACCAAGGGACCGCCTTATTGTTGACATATTCATACGGTTGAGGCATTCCAATCACTATCTCATCATCAGATGCATCTTCAAGTAGGGGCATATCCACGAGGGATGGATCAACTTCTTCCTCACCAGTATCGAGTGCAGCCTGCTCCTTTTCCCAATCGATAACGATGTGGGAAATAGTGGAAACTATGCAGTTATGGTCAGCATATACGATGATGTCGTCATCCACCATCCTGGTGACTCTTTCCTTCATCAGTGATAGAGGAACATCCTCCTGATCTGGATAATATCCGGCTCTCACCAGCCCGTTATAAGCATCTGCCACATGCACCTTTGAGTTCTTGATTCGACCGACTTCAGGCTCCAAGATAACATTGATCGTACCTTCATGCTCCGGTAGTGGATTCTTTTGGACGTTCGCCTGAGCAGTTTGAAATGAAAAGGCCTTTGTGTCCAGGAGGTTTTGGATCTTGTGCTTCAGGGTGAAACATTCATCAGTTGAATGTCCCAATTCACCGCTATGATAGTCACACTTCTTCGTCGAATCGTAACCACGAATGCTTTCGCAGTTAGGTTTGGTTCGCTAGTAAGCAAACCTTTCTTTCTTAGGATTGCCAACACTTGGGATGGAGATCCAGGGAGAGGAGAGAATTGCCTTCTTGCTTGGGCAAATGGTTGACGGTCGGCAGTTTGTTGTTGCCTTTGATTCATCTGGATAGCCGGGGCACGATTTGTACTTTCTTGGCCATAAGCTACATTCACATCTACAGCAGCTTCTTTCTCCTTCTTGGCAGAGAATTTTTTAGTCGATGGTTCAGTAAACCATCCTTCCCTTATCCCCATCTCGATCTGTTCTCCTACAGGAATAAGCTGATTGAAGCTCTCGACATATGTACTGGTCATTCGGTTACGGAACTTAGATGGAAGGGTCTTCACGAATAACTTCATCAACTCCTTGTTGGTAGGCTCAGGAGTAATTTGAGCTGCCAGGTTTCTCCATCTCACGGCATACTCTTTAAATGACTCACTCCTTTTCTTTTCCATCCGCTCCAGGTCTTCTCGGGAAGACGCGATGTCCATGTTAAACTTGTACTGTTTGAGAAACGCGTCTGCCACTTCGTTCCATGTTCCGAGGAGGTTTACATTCTTCATGACATACCAGTTCAATGCAGGCCCAGTCAAACTCGCATGGAATGATTGGATCATGAGGGGCTCGTTCTTGACATATTGGGCCATATGCACGTGGTACATCTGCAAATGAGCTTTTGGGCAGGAAGTACCATCGTATTTCTCGAAATCCGGCATTTTAAACTTCTTTGGCATCTTGACCTTCTCATAGACGGACAGGTCGAACGGGAGTGAATTCTGCGATTCTTGCAGTTGTTTAAGCTTTTCTTTCAGTTTTGCGAAGCGTTCATCTTGCTCCGCTTTAGAGGCATTATCAAGCTTAGCCTTTCGCACATTGATCAGCGGTAGGTCATCTTCCAGGTCAGGGATGTCGTCATCATCCATTTGGGTCTCGATTGCCTGCCTCGGGACGATTATCTCTGGAAGAGCAGGTGCAGGATTTGGATTCGCTCGGAGGGATTGGATCTGAGTCGTCAATAGCTGCATAGAGGTGGTTAATTGTTGAAGTTGTTCTTCCATAGTGGAGATGCGATCACGCATTTCAGTTTGATCGGCCATTCTAGCTCTTAATCGAGTGATGATGGGAGAGCGTGGAGGATTCGTTATCACCTAATTTGAAGAAATGAATACACATAAGCATTTCATATAAAACAATGCCAGTCCATGACGAAAGTCTAACAACTTTTATTCATTAATGAAATTGCTTGACATTAACAATGTAAAGAAACTTGCAAGGTCCTAGACAAATAAACTAATCAAGTAAATGACTCAACTTCCTAAACATTAAACTAAAGTAAGAGGACCAAATAGATTCAAGCCACTTTATTTGGCCCGATCTATAAACACATGGGAAGCCAACGCTCGACGTACCTGCCTCTTCTCCTTAGCATCCTTCTTAGCTTGCTTCTCGAGTTCTTCAATCTTCCTCTTGTGACGATTAAGCTTCGCTTGCCGAGTGGGCTCCTCGGTCACATCGGCACCTTTGGGAGATACTCGGTCGGAATCTTTGTGCGACGGATGTATCGAGGCGTGGCATAGTAGGTCTTTTCCTTCCCCTCAAGCTCATCTTCAGGTAAGCTCAACTTTTGTTCCCGACATGCGATCCAAGCTTGTTCGATACAGCGAAGTTCCTTCTTGTGATCACCATCCTTAGTGGTGAATTGGACTTGGAACAAACCCAGCTTGAGAGAGGGCGGTAGATCTTGCACAACTCGATATTGACGAGCCACTCGGAGTGGGTAGTAAGAAGTGGCACCGGTGATCCCTAATAGTGGGATCGGCTCATCATCGCCATGAGAGAGATGTGCTTTGGAGACTTGGAACCATTTAGCATGCCATAGGAAAATCTTGGTATTCGGATTTTTCAATAATTTGATCCATTTTGAGTAAGAAAGATTTGGAGTTCGATCCTGATGATTTTTAAATACTTCGATGGGATGATGGAAATCAGTGACATTGATAATATTCATGTGAATATTGACCTTACTTATGTGAGAAAAGAACCAGATTTGCAAAAGTTCAATTGGTGCACGAAATGTTTTATCTTCATCTTTCTTAAATCGGGTGAGTGACAAAAATGTTTCAGCTAGAATAGTATTGACAAAACTAATCCTAGCACACACTTGTTTGACCACCCATGCGATAGAAGGATTAATGGCACCTTTACGAAAAGGGAAAATAACAAACCCGAAGAAAGCTAGCCTTATCTACGATGGAGCTGAGTTTGTGGCATTATCAGCAGTAGTACAAGAGGGTATTTGGCTTAAGAGATTTTTGGATCATTTAGGTGTTACTAGGTATGCTACAAATCCATTATTGGTTAACTATGATAGCTAAGAAGCTATAGCGTACACCAAAGATCCAAAATATCATGACAAGATCAAACATATATTTTGTCAAAGATATGGTTGCACGAAAAGATGTGAACTTACAATACATATCTACGCATAGAATGGTAGCAAATCTCTAGGATTGCGTAGAGGCTGATGTATTGAATATTGTAATTTCCATGAAGTGTTCACATTTAATGAATTTGTGTTTTTTCATTATTAGTGCCTATGAATCTTTGTTTGACGTTTATGCATCTTAATGCTCTGTGTATTATATAAAGTTGAGAAAGTATGTTGGACAGATAAAATATTAGCCCACTCACACGGGTAATTGCCTCTATTTACTATGTGATAAATAGAGATGAGACGTTTTTAAGCTTATTATCTAAGTGATAATCGAGAGCTCAAGCTTAAAATATATATGTCACCTTAACTAAGTGTTAAGATGATGACATAATATTTAATATGTCTGAAAATAAAATAGCCCACATATTTTACTTTATCGTCTATGATGCTAGATGTGAGTTCTGATGAATTTTGTGAATGAGTAGATATGTGAACTCAAGTTAGACATTAGGTATGTCTGAACTATCATCTTTACGGTATTGAAGGTGTAAACATACGCTCTATGGGAAATGAGTTAATACGATAATACGTATTTCATACTACGTATGCATGAGACAACCAATAAGAGTGGCAAAAGTTTGATGTCAACTTTTATGCCGTGTGGGATTCTTGAGGAAAAGAGTTCCTCAATTTAGTGCCCTCATGACTCTTACTTATTCTCAATATTTCTATTCAATGTTTGCTATCTTGAGATGTTGCCAATGATCATGAATTGATTCGATCTAATGAGACATTTCTAGAAAAGTAAGCTGAACTGAAATTGAGAGTTCGAAGGAAAGAGGAAGATCGAATTTGGAGAATCACATTCTAGTTTTGTATTCACTGGTCGACCAATTATGATTGTTTTATGGGACAATCATAATTGTGAATACAATATATCATTGTTTAAAAAGAGATCAAGAGAGATATAAATGTGATCGATCGATCTGGGGTACCGCATACTAAATCTACTCAGAGTGTGATGCCCATTACGAGCTGCTATATATTCCTAATAGATGTATGGTAACGAGCTCTCAAAGTATGCTGATTGCACGGATTATTCACTGGTATGAACGTTGTAGAGAGGTAAAAAGGATTCTGTTCGGCCCATCATATGTGAGTGAGAGATGATGGGTTTTTTTTTTTCTATGTGATGATGGGCCTAAGTAGGCTCGTCCGCCCATGTTGGGCCTAAAACCTCGGCCCGCAAGATAAGGGCCCATGAATGAAGGGTTGAGATATGAAAGGGTACCTTGAGGGGTTATGTCTTTTGGATGAACGTTTTACGTTAAAGAGATACGTCTTTTGGAGAAGACGTTTTAAGAGAGAAAAGAAAAAAAGAGAACATATCTTTTGGTGTACGTATGTTCTGAAGACTCTCTCTCCCCCTAACGTAAGAAGAGTACGTTCTCCAAAATAAGAATTTTTTCCCATTCAAAGCAACAATACGCTCCTCGGTAGAACAAGATCGTGATTTTTCCTCGAACATCAACATTGGTGTTTAATCTATGAAAGGCAAGGTACGTTCGATTCTGTAATGTACCTTTGATCGGTGATACATGTGTCTTCCTGGGCATGCTTCCGCATTCTTTGTTTTAGGGTTCGATTGAGTGTCGAATCGGTTTTTAGGGAATCCGTTTTCCCAACAAATGTAGCACCATCCTTCAGATTCAATAAAAGAGAGCGTGATGGTTCACGTCTCCACGAGGCAAGTTCCTCATTTCCTTCTCATTTTCATCCATTAATTGGGGCATCATAACACGATACAACGACGAGAAAAGACTACAAGCGAAATTTGAACAGCAAATGATGCATCGGCGAAGACGTTAAAGGCTCAAATTGTCGAAAACATAGTCAAAGACAGACAAAGAAGCTACTTCCCTTAAGCTCTTGAAGGAAACCTAGGAAGAGAATACTCATTACCGGTGTTGCGTAGTTCCAAAGATTGCATAATTTACTCGTTCAATCTAAGATAGAGAAAATAGAGTTTCTATGCTTTGACAAGGATGAAGAATGGAAGAGCAAATGATCTTTGAATTAATGTTTTTTCGAATTGGATTATTTAACATCCGAAATTGTGTCTATTAGAGAGATGGTAAAGCTGGTGAGTCGTGTAACGAAGCTTGGGGAAAGAATAATCGAGCACGGGTCGAAGCTTGGGGAAAGAACAATAGAGCATGGGTTAAGGCAAGAAACTTATATCCGACAACAAATATTGGTCTGCCAAAAGGGCCGTCGGGTGCTCTAATAGAGTGATGTTGGGAGATCTAATAAAAAGATGTCATTCAAGAATAAGGAATATCGTGTGACAGACAATTTAAATCGAACAAAATCCTCGAAAGTTAAAAATCAAGGGGCATTGAAAGACTAAGGGTGCATTTGGTTCATATTTTCAAGAGGCTTTCTGAAAGCCCCTTGGGGAAATGCTGGACCGTTTGGTTCAATTTTGAAGCCAGCTTTTAGCTTTCGGCTTTCAACTTGCCTTCAAAATGCTGAAATTATTTTTTCCCTTCCAAAACTAAATTCTTCATATTTCCGATTTTTCCCCCGAATATATATATTTTTAATTGAAAAAGAAGGCAGCCCTTCGCCGGTCTGGCGAAGGGCTACAGTTGCCGGCGAGCCAGATCTGGCGTCAGCAGTCGTCGCGCGACGCAGCCGAGGGCTGCCGGAGGTCACCTGACCTTGGGCGACCTTCGGCGAGGGTCGCGCGACCCGGCAACCACCGCCCGGGTCTCGTGGTCGCAGGTGGCCCTCGCTGTCGCGCGACCCTCGTGAGACCCAGGCGAGGGCCGCCTGCGGCCGTGAGACCCGGCGGCGGTCGCTTGGGTCACGCGACCCTCAACGGAGGTCCCCCGACCTTCGAGCGACCTCGTCGACGGCCGCCGGCGCTAGATCCGCTCGCCAGTGGCCGTAGCCTTTCGCCGGTCCGCGAAGGGTTAGTTCAATTTTCTATATATATATTACCCATCAAAGCCCATTGCGAAAGTCTTTTTTAACCAAACGCACATTCAACTCAAAGTTCATTTGCAAAAAATTTTACCAAACACAATTGCATTTCCCCAAGTAGCTTTGGGCTTTCAGTGTAACACCCGGGCCCCACTGTGTAATATTGTCCTCTTTGGACACTGAGTCCTCACGGCTTTAAAACGCGTCACACAGATTAAAGAGACCCCAAGCCTTATAAACTAGCCTAGGATCCCCCCTAAGCGATGTGGGACTAGAGATGACCCCTTCCCCTTCCCTGGGCTGTCACACTATCCACCCCTTAAGAGCACAGCGTTGTGGCCCCACATGCGGTCGGGAGTCGGCTCTGATACCATTTGTAACACCTGGGCCCCACTGTGTAATATTGTCCGCTTTGAACACTGAGTCCTCACGGCTTTAAAACGCGTCACACAAATTAATTGGACCCAAGCCTAATAAACTAGCCCAGGACTCCCCCTAAGCGATGTGGGACTAGAGAGGACCCCTTCCCCTTCCCTGGGCTGTCACATTCAGCATTTGCATTTGACTCAAAGCCCATTGCAAATGTTGAACCAAACGCAGCCTAAAAAGATGTGAAGAAGATGATAAGGATAGATATGGAGCAATATAAACTTACAAAAGACATTGTAAGGAGGAAACATGCAAAGATCTAGGACTAATCAAAACTAAGGGTGTGCAACCGGACCGGGTTTATCCAGGAATCAGATCGGATCACCCGAAAAACAAGTCTGGGAACCGGTTCCTAGTTAAACCGGTCCAAGAACCAGTTTCAGTTTTTGGAAACCGGTTGGAATCGGTTCGGGTGAAAACCCACTCGATTTGCCACACCCTCACCAGCAGCCCTCGATTCGCCGCTTCTATTCTCTCACAGAGAGATTCCTCTTCTCTCTTCTCCTTCTCGCCCTCCTCTCTCTGTCTCTCTCTACCTGTTCTCTGCTTCTGCTCTCTTACAAGATCTACTCCTCTCTCTCGTACATGACATAGATTCGCAGCGCCACAGGCAGAGGAGAAGCTCGAGCGATGGGAGGCCCTTCGTGTTTCAGATTGGGAGCTGAAGCTTCTTCTTGGACCGCTCGGTTTTAGGGTGTCCCCAATGAATCGCTCAACATGTCCCAGACCAACTGGAAAGCCGATAAAATGTGAGTCCTTTCGGTGCTCTGAGGCCGTGTCAGTCGTTTTCGTGGAGTTGGGTTCGCCATTTTGGTCGATTTTGTGCGTTGGTTGAGTGTTCTTGCTCGTCCTTGCTGGGGTTGTTTCTGTTGCCCTGCGCAAGATTTGTGCTTTTTCTGTTTATTCGCTGTTTGCCGCGATTTCCTCACGTGTTTGCCTTATCTTCGGGCGATTTCGGGGGGTTGTGTATGGTCAAGCAATCTTTTTTTTTTCTTCTCTTGGGGTTGGTGTTTGCTGATTACTCTCCCATTTGGGTCAATTCAATCTGGGGTACTGTTGTTTATCCGTTTTTTTTTTCTTTCTGTTTCATAGAGGATTGTTGTAATTTGTTTGCGGTGTGTGTTTTCTTTAGGTTTGTAGTTTTAACATACTGAAAAAACTATGCCTTGATTACAGGTTAAATGTTTACATCCATGATTATGTAGTGAAGAGGGACTTTGAAAGCAACTGCTCAGGCTTTTCTAGCTGAAGGGAAAGTGTCCTCTAATCCTGTTGGTGAGAATCTTCTTCGGCTGAAAAAGAAGCGTGGATTTTCTCTTTTTAGTCAAAAAATTCTTGTACTTATTGATTATATATGCTTAATATTTCAATACAAATTAGGAGGATTACGTTGTTGTTGTTTTTTTTTTTTTTGATACCCATGAACTGCCGTATGGCCGGTGACGTAAACCCGGGAGAGCACTAGCGCGGGGACCCACCACCCATGGCATCCCACTTAAGTTGCGCAACGTGATGAGGAGGGGAATCGAATCCTGACTTTTCGTGTGGCCAGTGTGCGCCCTAACCAACTCGCCCACCACAGGGTGGGTTTGTTGTTTGCACACATATTTATGTAAAATTCGAAGTCTTATAAGATATCGGGTGGTTGCAAAACAAGTTATAATGGAAATAATGTTGACCTTAGAACCAGATCAGAAAAAACAAGATGGTCCCAAAACATGGTCCAATACAAATAGGGTTTGGTATAGGGTCCAAAAAATGATAACCGATTATGACAGAGTCGAATACAGGGTCTAGGGTTGGAATTTACCTATCTTGAATCCGATCACCCCTAATCAAAAGGCGAGTGTAGACAGAAAGCATGCGTTAGCTACGTAAAGCACAAATGATGACCAATCAATCCTTTTGAAGAAAGGGAGCGTGGCAAATTTTTTCCATGCTTGATGTCTGTGCAATCTTACAAGTTCAATACACATTAAGAGTTCAGCTGAGACATGGACATTCCATAATAAATTAGAAGCTGAGTAGAAAGAAACTAACATTTATTTCAAAATCAAATGTAACACACATGAAAAAGACCAAAAAAAGGAAAATAAGTGGGAAAGAAAGAAGTCATCTTTTGTCTCTGTGTCCGGTGATGAAGAAAAAGGCTGTATGAAAAGGAGTGCCTAGGGGGTACCAAGAGTTGAAACTGTGAAGATGAACAAGATGAATGAAGACTGAAGAATGATTATGAAACTTTCTTCTCTGTATCTACACAATATATGCTATACATCACAGAGCAAGTTTTATTGGTGTGCTCTGTTTTTCCCTTTCTGTCGTGAACTCAGCGAAATTACTCAAAAGACTTATCGAAGAAGAAGAAAAGAACCGAAAACCAAGAAAACTATTTCTAATCTGTTTTAACTAAAAAACTGAACAGCAGCACATGTGTAAATTGAGGTCAAATAGTCTCCCCTGACTTGTGTGCTTTGACGTGGCTTTCCCAGTCAAATAGTCTCCTTTGACTCGCGTGCTTTGCTTTGTGCTCTATACTTCCTCTGATCTTTACAATAACTGCTGCCCTTTCACTTTCATTATCTTCCTTTGTTGAAGTTGTGACAGCAGAGTGCGTTGGCTGAGTTGTTCTTATTTCCTTAACATCCCCCCTCAAATTGGGAAGGGTTAAGAATCCCATACCCAATTTGGTTCTAATAGTAGAGTGAGCGAAACGTGATAAGGACTTAGTAAAGATGTCAGCAAGTTGAAGATGACTTGGAATATATCGAACATTTATAGAACCTGAGGATACTTTTTCACGAACAAAGTGAAAATCAACTTCGATATGCTTAGTGCAAGCATGTAGGATGGGATTAGCTGTAAGAGAAATAGCAGATTTGTTATCACAGAACAAGAGTGGGTGATATGAGATGTATACCAATATCTTGTAGGACAAAGCTAATCCAAGTAAGATCAGCAGTAGTTGACGCAAGTGCTCGATATTCAGCTTCTGTGGAAGAGCGTGATATAGTAGGTTGTTTCTTGGCTGACCAAGAAAGAAGATTAGAGCCAAGATAAGTGCAAAAACCAGTAGTAGAACGTCTGGTGTCAGCACATCCAGCCCAATCAGCATCTAAGTATCCATAGAGGGCTGTAGAACTGTTAGAATGGAGGAAGACCCCTAGATGTGCTGTTCCTTTAACATACTGAAGGACTCTTTTCAATTTATGAAAGTCTGCAATTGTTGGATACTGCATTTTCTGGCATAGCAGATTCGTTGCATAGGCAAGATCAGGTCGGGTGATCGTCAAATATTGAAGACCGCCTACTATACTTCTATACTCAAGTGGATCAGCAAGCAGAGTATCATCATTTGTCATAGCAATTGATCTAAGTGGCAAAGGAGTTGAGACAGGTTTGCATTCTATCATGTGAGTTCTGTTAAGTAGATCAATGGCATACTTGGTCTGACAAAGAGATAGATCTTGAGAAGTACGTTTGGCTTCAATTCCTAAAAAATAATGAAGATACCCGAGATCTTTCATGTGGAATTGAAGGCTCAGTTTCTTGATCAATGTAGCTAGAAGCTGAGCTGAACTACCGGTCAAAAGTATGTCGTCTACATAGAGTAATAAAGATCTTGTATCTAAACCAAGTATGAAGAACAAAGAGAGATGGGTCAGCTATCTGCAGAAGAAGCCATTTTCAAGAAGAAAATTACTAAATTTATCAAACCAGGCACGTGGTGCTTGACGAAGACCATATAAAGACCTCTTGAGAAGACAAACACACTGAGACTTTTGAGGATGTATAAATCCAGGTGGCTGCTCCATATACACTGTCTCATTTAAGACTCCATGGAGGAAAGCATTTTTAACATCAAGTTGATGTATTGGCCAATTTTTCATCATAGCCATAGAAAGTACTATAGGAATGGTAGCATGTTTAACAATAGGACTAAATGTTTCAGTAAAGTCAACTCCCTCTTCTTGATGAAACCCTTTGGCAACTAACCGAGCTTTTAATCTGTCAAGACTACCATCAGGTGCTAATTTGGTTTTAAACACCCATTTACAGCCTATAACATTCATCTGGTTAGTTCTGGGAACTAGTATCCAGGTCTGATTTTCATACAGAGCAGTCATTTCTTCTTGCATTGCTCTGTACCACCCTTCATCAGCTAAGGCTGATTTAACTGATCGTGGTTCCAGAGGCACTTTATATTCAACCAAACATGCATACTTAGGATTTGGTTTTGTAATACCAGATTTCAGTCGAGTCTGCATATGATGAACAACACCAGTACCTTGAGGATTAGATATAGAATTGTGTTGGCCTTGATCAATGACAATGTCAGTTGGTGTGACACTTGTGGAAGTAAGACCTGGTTGTTCTTCAACAACTTAATCAGATTGCATCTGTGTGAAAGATGAAATTTGTGGCATACCTACAATGTATGATGTATCAGTGTGATCATCTTCCAAAGTAGGACTATACTGGATATTTGCTGTATGGTTAGTGAAACCATTGTTTACTGGTGCTGCACTTGGAGAATCGAGGAGTTTAACTTCTTCTGCCCATTGTTTGTACAGAGTAGTATACTGTTCATAGTCAATTGTCAATTTCTTTGTGAATGGAAAGAAATTCTCATCAAACACAACATGTCTACTGATATATATACGACCATCAGTAGGTAAGACAGCGATACCCTTTATGGCGTTCATTGTATCCCAGGAAGACACGGGTAAGAGATCTGGGATCGAATTTATGTTGTGTATGGTCTAAGACAAGGATAACATGCACATCCAAAGACCCTTAGATGTTCGTAGCTTGGCTGATGATGATGAATTTTGCTGTAAGGTGAGTCCAGTTGTAACTTTGGTGTAGGAAGAATATTCACAATATAGTTAGCTGTCATGAAGGCATCTACCCAAAATTTCAATGGAACTTTAGAGTGATACAACATAGCTAAACCCAGTTCAACTATATGACGATGTTTCCTTTCTGAGATTCCATTCTGTTATGGTGTATGTGGGCAAGACATGAGCTGTTTGATGCCACAATTCCTTAAATGATTCTGGAATCTGTTGCTTATGAACTCTCCTCCTCCATCACAATGAAAAATTTTGATTCTATGATTGAATTGCCTCTCGACTAGTTTCTGAAACGCAACAAAGATATCATAGAATTCTGACTTCAACTTCATTGGACACAACCAGCTATAACGGGAAAAATTGTCTACAAAGATGACATAGTACTTAAATTTCTGAAAAGAACTAACTGGTGAGGGACCCCAAATGTCATAGTGTATTTTTTCTAAAGGAACATTGGATGTAGTGTCTGATAAAGGAAAAGGTAAAGCTGTACTCTTTGCTATTTGACAGCTTCTACATATAGTCTGTCTTTGTTGCATTACAAAGTAAATCAACTGCTGATTCTCGTAGATGCTTTACTATTTTCGAGTTTGTGTGAGCCAATCTCTGGTGCCACACATCTTCTGCTACAGCTCTGTGTCTTTGAGTGAAGAATGCTTTCGTAGTTTGTGAGTCCACTCGAGTAAAGTCCTCTAATTTTCCTTCCGAGCTTCATTGTTGTATTGGTGTGGTTGTCCTTTACATAGACACCAGTTTTATCAAAGACAAATGAACAAGGATAGTCATCTGTTAGTTTAGAAACTGAGAGAAGATTCTTCTTTATTTCTGGAACAATTAGTACATCATTAAGAGGTAATGAGTTGTCCTCAGTATTTAACAGAGTATCACCAATGCAAGTAATAGGCAGACATGACCCATTTCCTATCATGACAGTATCAATTCCACTATACTTAGAGAGTGTATGAAGAATACCGGGATTTGCACTGATGTGAGCTGTAGCACCGGTATCTGGATACCACTCATTTCCTTTTGGATCCTTGAGATGCATCGCTGCCAATGCTGTTGGAATATCTTCAGCTTGATATGAGTTATCAAATCGATACCAAAGTGAAGTGCATCATGTCCTGGACGTTTACAAATTTGGCACTCCAATCGAGCACTTCCTGTTATTTTCTCATCCTGCAGATGTTTATTGAAGGTTAGTGTCGAAGATGGATAAGTTTTGATGTCCTGATATCTCTGTGAGTTGCTTGCATATGGTCGAAACAACTGACTAGATCCAGGGAAGTCATTTTTCTGTCTAAACTGCTAATCCCCTTGATCCTGAATCAAGGTGTTTGTTCTGTAGTTCTGACTTCTTTCAGAATATCCATAACCATGACCTCTACCATTAGTAGCACGTCCTCGACCATAGTTACGTCCCCCTCTGTAATTGCTTCTTTGTACTGCAAAACCAGAGTTCTGAGGGATATATTCTCTGTCAGTGTTTCCTTTCTGCTGTATTTCAGATTGTCTTTGTCCAAAATAAGCTAGATTGGGGTTATACTGGTTCTTGGAATAGTTCTGCAATCTTGTTTCAAATCTTTCTAATTGTGCTATTACCTCATCATATTCTGGTTGAGGTTTCAGGCAGTATATAGTAGTTCGAAAATTTTCATACTCAGAACCCAGTCCTTCCAAAACACCAAACATTTTGGCTATCTCATCTACAGGCTTTCCTATAGCATTTAGTTGATCACAGATGGATTTGTATTCTCTAAGATAAACAGAAAGAACTCGATCTCGTTTCTGGTAGGCTTGTAGTTTTCCTCTTAGTTCAAACTCTCTAGCAGCTGACTTATGTGTAAAACGATTAAGAAGAGTTTGCCATACCTCATAGGATGTTTCTAAGCCAATAATCAAGCTCAGAATGTTTTCAGATACAGCTCCACTAATCCATGATGATACAAGCGATCAGTTTTTGTCCAATCTGTGTAATCTGGATTTACTGCTTCAGTTTCACACCCCGCAACTTCAATTTGTAACATTTGAGGAGGTGATGGAATTTCACCATTAATGAAGCCAAAAAGTTCTTGGCTTCAAAGAAATCTGTGAAACCGTGCTTGCCATAACAAAAAATTATCTTCAGCAAGCTTGATTGTGACAAAATTGGAAATATTGACATGTATTGGGAAAGGATACTTCCGTGTTCTTGCTGCCATCTTCGTGTTCTCACAGCTTTGAAGAAGACGATGATAATGGTGATGTTAAAAACACTTTGAAATCTCCAAATCAACAAACGAGAATGATCAATAGCTACTTTGATCAGCTGCGATCAGTGAAGTTCAGACTTATCACAGAGACTCGAACGTCACTGATCAATAGTAAAAATCGAGAAAACGGAGCACTTGACTGATACTGGATTTCATGCAGGAACAGTAAAAACAAAGCACTCGGTCTCTACCTTCTTTGAGCAAACAAGACGAAGTCCAGCACTTTGCTAACTTCAAATCAACAGACAAACGAAAAATCGAGATACCGCGATCTGCTGCAACTTCGGCTCCTTCGATTGGATTCAGCGAGTGATTGATGAATAGACCTTTCCAACAAGAATGATAGAGCATGCAAATTAGGGATGAACATAGCGCTTACGTGATCGCGAAAGCTGGTGATCTTTGGGGAAGTGGCTTCGGTTGAATCTGCAACTTCAGTGGATGAATAGGGGAGTCCGAATCGAAATTCAGTTGATTGGCCTCAGATCTCTACCCTCGAAGCCGAGTTGAGACCTTCAAAACTCGGCACGAGTCTGAGCTTCGCGCTTCGAGCTCCCGAGCGAGTGACGCTGATCCTTGAGAGCGATCGAGAAGAAGAGAGCAAATCCAGCGAAGATCTAAATCGAGCCACAGAGAGGGAATCGCTGTCACCACCGCGGCCAATGTCACCGATGTCGCCGATCTTCGCCCCAAATCAAGAGAGATCTGCCGAGAAACCCTCAGAACCACCGGAACTGAGAGCGATTGAGAGCCCCCTCGCGATCCCTGACCATCAGTCTTCGATTGTCAGCTTCGGATCGAGTTAGATCCGGTAATCAGAAGACCAGATCCAGCGAGCAGAGAACCGCTTCTATAGCTACAGCACCTTCGATTTGATTTCTCAAGCGATCAAATGCTCATGCAAACCATCCAATAGGGATGATCGACCACTGCTCTGATACCATGTGAAGATGAACAAGATGAATGAAGACTGAAGAATGATTATGAAACTTTCTTCTCTCTCTGTATCTACACAATATATGCTATACATCACAGAGCAAGTTTTAATGGTGTGCTCTGTTTTTCCCTTTCTGTCGTGAACTCAGTGAAATTACTCAAAAGACTCATCGAAGAAGAAGAAAAGATCCGAAAACCAAGAAAACTATTTCTAATCTGTTTTAACTAAAAAACTGAGGTCAAATAGAAACATGGACGAGTACCTTTTTCCAAAGCTTTTTCTTTTCGTTCATCCTTATTCTTCCATTCGTTCTCGTTCTCGTCATCTTCATCCATTTCATCTCTCCCATCATCTGCAACATCACTTTCACTGGCCGTCTCCCATTAGGAATCATCAGATTCTTGACCGTAGATGGCATGGGAATCACCCTCACCACGGACACCTCCATGTTTAGTCGCTGCCTCCCTGAATACCCAAGCAGCACGCATCTGCTTCTTGACCAATCTCTCAGCATAGTCGGGAACCTTATTTGGCATCAACGACATATCTGGATCATTAGACTGAGAGCACTCATTTATGAACAAAATTGTATCTAGTAAGCTTACTTTAGCAAAGCCAAGCATGTCATAAGCTTGCGCTCTTCTCCAGAGGCTTTTAGCATGACGATTAAGAGGGGTGTGAAGACCCAGTGCACGTGTGGCATCACTTATGGCAGCTAATGGTTGTTGCAACAAAAGATAACATTGCGCTCGGTTACTGTAAAGGACTGCTCTCTCTCTCTCTCTCAGACCGCATTGGACATAGTTGCAATGCTTCTGAGTACTTTGAAGCTGCTCCAGCTATATCCCCTGACGAGAACAGTGAATTTCCTTCAAGCTTAACCACCAGACTGGCAGCTTGCTTAATATGGAGATCCTCTTTAGGCATATTTTTCTCCCACTTCAGTCTCTGTCGAGAACTTAAGAGATCATCAATGTATTCCTTTGTGCGACTGTTGAGAGAATTGGGACCTGTGGCGTGCAATTGGATACATTCCTCAAGAACATTGACGATTGAATCTCCAAGCTTTTTGTGAACACCAGCAGGTACTGCTTCGTCAACCACCTACACAACAGATCAGAAGAATTTAATAACAGAATTAAACAGGCATTCTTAGATAATACGTTTCTGGCGTATCCTGCGTTCGGGTAAATTCATACAGGACAAGAAGCAGAGTCTGATCAAGTTAATGTATAAATCTGCCACTAAAATCAAACATCATGCATGTCGGAAATTTTTGAAAACATGTCATACTGATGAACTACTGAACTTTTGAGCCTTAATAGAGAGATAAAAAAAGAAGAGCAAAACTAAGCTGAAAATGGATAGGAATGGAGGAAATATCTAAAAGCAGACTCAATTTCCATTTGAGTTAATTCTCAGAAATATGATGAATGCAGTCAGCTTCCGAGGTCATGTATCTTTCACCTTAAGCCATACATCTAAGGGTCCAGCTATTTACTTCTCATAAAAAAGAAGAGGAGTAGAGAGGCATATTGTCAAATGGATCTTACAAAGTGCATGAGTGGATAGTTCATTCAGATGAAAGAATTCCTATCTATTACACATCTAGAATGTGAGTTCATATCATTACAAGGGCACAGTTCAAAGATCTACGATTGCAAATTATAGTTTCAGATAAGTAAGGCAGAGGCCCGCCCTAACTTACCAACTTATGACATTAGTACATAGAATTGTGCTAATTTTTTTAAATAACTTTAAATGTACGTGATTATATGTTTTTAAGGATTTGAAGTATTCAACATTAAAACTATTTGCAACAAATGTAAGTTTTTAAAATAAAATTCAAATATCAAAGGTCAAAAGTTACAGTGAAGGTCAAAAACTGAAGCCAAGAATTAACAACTCCCAAAGACAGTCTGCGAGATGAGTTATAGTCAACATTGGGAGTTATTGGTTGTCTTTTAATAAGCCAAAGTGTGAGTTTCCACCTCCCTCAAACAGGCTTACTTCTTTCAAATACCGACCAAATGAAATCACACTAGGAGTCAGAAACCAGCAAAGCTAAAAAACTAAAAAGCACCAACTACTCAACTACTCAAAACTAAAGTTACAGAAAGCGTAATACCTTCCTCCCAACACCCACCCATACAGAAAATACTTCTAAGGAAGTACAAAATTTATTTCTTTTATAAAGACAAAAGTGTTTTGAATTTCACTGAAACTATATTTCACATAATTACAAGAAGCACAAGGTAAACTTTATATGTACACAAAATAGTCATTCTGATCAACTTTCTGTTAACCTGATTATTCCCTATCAAATAGAGCTAACTTGTCTTATTTTTCCAATGCATATTCGTGACTTACAGTATAAAAATTTTCAAAATTGAGTCTTCCCTCTAAATTGGTTTATCCCAAATAATTCTCAAAATTTAAATACATCCACTCGGTTCAAAGACATTGTTCAGCTTATCGCTTTATAAAGCAGTTCGAGATCACAGTTCACTACATGCCTCTATCTATTGGACAATTAGGTCAGACCCAGAGAACATAAAAGACTGTATTTACAAGAAATGAATGTATTTGTTCCCAAATTGGTAGAAGTAACGAGCATGCAGTTTTGGCACTTTTCAAGTCAAAGTTGCTCTCTGCTGTCCCACATGTGGCACACAAGGGAAAGTCAGAGCAAAATCGGAGACCAAGCATCACAAAGGCTCGAAGAATAAAAGGAAGTTGAGAAAATACAAATGATCTCATAGTTGGACCAGTCAAGTCGAATTATTGTCACCTTGCAAACATATTTTTATATATATTACTAACAGGCTTCACGGATATAAAGAAAATAGGTAGATTTGTTTTATAGAATGGGGACCATGTGACTTTAAATGGAGCTTATTCAATTCTCTTATCAGAAGACCGCCCATAGGGTGATTCCTTAAAAAAATCCATCACAAGTGAAGAAGATAAATCTGATGATACAACAATAATTTACAAATATTCACAATCACAAAAGAAATAAACATCTTAACGTCATAACCTCTTTGAGCATGAAAGAGCACAGGCAATTGAGAAAAGTACGGACATGAGAAAAGATGGAGGAGATACAAATAAACATGTGTCTTGAGCTAACAGGAAAACGAAAACATTACCTTGTGGGAAGTATTTGTGTCTTGGAGTGTGATAGCCTGAATTTTCAAAATTTGTTTTTGATTAAATAAATCAGACATTTCATCGATGCGCTGATAGTGCTATTATCTGAGCTGATCACTTATGAGATAACTAGACTATCTGAGAAAATCATTAAGGGATTTTAACGCAATAGACTTGAGAATTCGATCAGGAATTGACTGTTCGACCGTATTGATCTGCAAGGGTCATTATGGCACCGTCAAAAATCGATCAGAAATCGGAAATAAGTCGATTCGATTGAGATATGTGATTAGTGTGTGGGTGATTCCACCTAATTGCAAAATTTCTGTCGAACGGCACTAGACTGATTTTTTGTTGTTTTGGTACCCGGTGTTCGTATTTGAAATCTCAAGATTTTCACGACAATCGAGAGTCGCCAATGTGTCGAAGATGTACGTTGTGACCCGAGATAAAACGATCACGGGTCAATTGCACTAAAAATTCCTAAAAGCTACCCGGTAGGTTAGCTCACGCTAAAATCACGTCGGATTGAAATTAACCACGAATTTGAACACGATTTCAGAAATTGAAAGTTCTGTCATGTCACGATTTATTTTATGAATGCCTACTCATCATTCGAAGAATTTTTGGAGATTTCGGGTTTTTACAGAAAATCGATTCGGACGTTTCAGAAAACGATCGGAAATTCGGATTGGCCTAATGGAAGAGATTTTTGACTTGCAAACCGAGCTACTTGGCGAAGGGGAATTGTAGAAATTATGTGGGCTTTTTGTACATTAAAATTGGACATCAAATTTGGGAATTTGTTGAAAAAATTGAAGACCAAAATGTGAAATTCGGAATTAGAAAAAGGGCAGCATAAATGGGTTTATTTGTGAAGATAATACAAGAAAGTAATATTGGACAAGTGGGATAAGTTTGAGGGCTTTAAGGGGACCAAGCATTTAATTTTTGGATGACTATTCTTTCCCCCTTGCTCCCTTATCTCTTCCTCTTGGTCTGCTTCGCAAGCGAGCTTGATGGATTCCTCTCTCCTTCGCAACTTTGGTCGTCTGCTTTGCTTTTAAAATTTTCTTTCCTCATCCCTCATGCCTGCAACTTTGTTTTCTTTTAATTATCTCTCAAAACCGAAGCAAACCGCTCAATCTCTGCCCATTTCCTCTCTCCACGCCACTTGTCCGTGAGCCAAGCTCCTTCTGTCAACAGCAACATTCACCAAAGCCATTTGTTGACCGCTCCTCCTCCAAGTGCATCCAGCAAATCAGCCGAAGCAAGCTGCAGTTGACCGTCCATCCACCAATCTCTGTCTCCCTCGGTCAAACTCCTTAACGTCGAAGACTCGAGCAAGCATCCGCGTGGACGCCCGTAGCTTCGCAGTCGATCTTTTCAGCTCAAGTAGCGAGCTTGCGAGCCAAGACTTCAATCTCATTGGATTTTTGGGTCCGATCCAGTGCCCGTTGGCGTCGCTGTTTTGGGATTTGTCAATCCTCGTCGCATCCCCTGAGTTTTTCCGCCGCTTCCTTCTAAGCATTTGCAGCGCCGCATTCTCAACAACAAAGAACATTCACCAAAGCCATTTGTTGACCGTCTCCTCCTCCACGTGCATCCAAAGAAATCACCAAGCAAGCTGCAGTTGACCGTCCATCCACCAATCTCGTCTCCCTCGGCCAAACTCCTTAACGTCGAAGACTCGAGCAAGCATCCGCGTGGACGCCCGCAGCTTCGCAGTCGATCTTTTCAGCTCAAGTAGCGAGCTTGCGAGCCAATTTTTGGGCCCGATCCGTGCCCGTTGGCGTCGCTGTTTTGGGATTTGTCAATCCTCGTCATGGTCGTTTTGGTTCGAGCGGATCGCAAATCAAGTGAGTTATCTCACTAAACTTCGATTAGTAAGTTATTATGCTTAGAGGGTAATTAGATTTAGTTAATTAAGGTTTAGATGGTTAGTTAGATTAGATTAGTTATTTAAATATCCATTTTTGCATGTTAGGTTATTATATTGGATTAATTAAGGCCTAGATATGTTGTATTAATTATCTAGATTGGTTCAAGAATTTTTCGGGCCCATCTTGGTATTTAATTTAGCAATTATAGCCTAGGTTGGTATTTTTAGTATTTAAATTGATTTATTTAATTAATTTTGATAATTATTTAATTATTAAATATTTTTCAAAATTAGGCCGGGATAGCTGGTGACCGGAATAGCCGGTGATCGAAATTTTGTGCTGATTGTAATTGTGTGTTTAGTTTGTGCAATTGGAAGTTAATTTGTGTAAATTGAGTGCTGATTGGATTTTTAGTAATTTATTCCAAAATTTAGGAAATTTCAATATTTATTCAGAAAATCCCGGTTGTCGGGTTTCAACACCGAAAATAGTTTTATACACTATATGAAATAGTGGGATTTTAAATTAGAGGATATCAATTTTTCGGGTCCGATTTGATCGTATACCCACACACGACTATTTTCACCGGATGTTTTTAATATGAAGAAAATAGGCGAGGATCACTATTTTATTGGAGACATTTGAGTGCAATACACGGTGTCCTAGGCCGAGATTGATTGGTAGTGTGTTGGTTAATGAAAACCCGTCTCGAGCTTTTAAGCCGGACGTTACCCTATATGGGATATCCATTATTTGGATCACGGGTCACAATAGATTATAGATTTACATTCTTTCGAGGAAGCAGTCTAATTGAGAGACGTCGTCGTGCTCAATGGGGGTGAGACGAAGCTTGGCAACGCCAGAAGACACCGAACTTTGGAGTAGGTGGTACCCTTGAGGGGTGAAATTAACAATTGGAACACATGGATGATTGAGTTAGATGTCCCTAATTATGAGACAAAACTGTGTGGCATGATATGGGAAGTGTCATAACGGTTTGGTCATATAATCGGGACCCTTGTAATTAATTGAGTTGATGAGACGTTTCAATTGTTGTATGCATTAATTATATGCAATTGAGATATGAACTGTGCTGATATGTAGGAAGGAACTGAGGCAAGGTAAGTCCCTATTCTCATTGAGTGATTGTGTGACTAGAGTGCCCTGAGGTATATTTCCTTCCTAATAGGGGTTTATAGGGTGGACTTGTTGAGACATTGTCTCACTGGTTATTGTATAACCATTTTAAAGTCCATAGATGGTGTTGGTGCAGGACTGGGTGGAGGTGGAGTCTGAAGGATCGGCGTCTATGTCCTACTAATATGTTGTAGGGTAGCTTCTTTTGAGAGTCGATCATTTTGTAGGCTTTCAGCTAGACTCTTCTTGTACCAAAACTCAGTTGTTTATAAAAGTGTGCTTTTGTGAAATGTTGTCCTGCTTGCCTATCCCATGTTGTTTGTTGTTAGGGGTTATTGTCTCGCTTCCGCATGTGCAATTAAAAATAAAAGGGTCGGCGACTAGTCCTGGGAAGTTGCAATTGTATCGACCATAGTGGGATGTGCGCATGCCCAAGAGTCGGGCGTTACATGGAGCAACTAGAGAAGACAGTCAATAGCCATATATTGCCAATCATCTGACGAACGAGCAATGTTACGCAATGCTTCAACTATACCAAGACAACTAGCAACAGCTTCCAGCTGGCGAGTTCTCATTAACAAGTCCACCCCACATTCCAGGTAATTTCACCAAGAACTCTGGCTTACGTATGGCAGGAAGAAATTCAGGCTTAAAAGCAAAACAATTTATGAGCTGAAGAGCCCAGCACTGCAGCTGACTAGCCCATTCCTCTGCTTTTCTAGATTCCATCTCAACACCGCCCATGCCACGCGCAAGGAGGTCGCAGTGATAGCTAAATCTTCTGTCCATGTCCTGATAAAAAGGAGAATAAACTATCTCTAAAGAACTCATCGCTAGCTGAATGGAGAGCTCGAGGATTTCAAAGTGGCTTGCAACCGTTGGGAAAGTGCTGGCATATGTAGCCAAGTGTCCCAGTGCTCGCAACGCCATCCGCTGCTCAACCCACGTCAATCTTCCCCTTAAAAGCTCTATTAGAGGTGGGATCACCCCAGCACGTACAGCTCTCTCAGCAAGTTCTTCCATGTTCATGATGTACGATCCAATTATATGAGCTGCATAATAAGGGATATAGATATTTTGGTCGTGCGAAAGCCAGCGGCGATTCTTGAGACCCTTCCATATAAGGGCGGCCATGCACTCAAACATCCCCAATTCGATAAACTCTGGGTCATTAGGATGAGCCATTGCAGTGTTCCAAAGGCCACTGATAGGTCAGACCTGACCATTGTCATCTTGTGAAGGCTGATAGGTCAGACCTGACCATTGTCATCTCGTGAAGGCAGTTCTCTAAAGAATTTCAGAATATTCACGACCACTGCATCGTAGAGACAAAGTTTAACTTTAAGCCAGATACGTACACCTTCAGAAAACAGGCAATTTGAGCAGAAAAAGGACTATTTAAGTTTACTACCTTGTTCACTGGTATAACACGTGATATAAGAAACCATCACCGACTTTACTTTGATTATTTGATTGAAATTGAAATTAGCAAATAGCAGTTGCACAAGAACATTTCAGTACAAACTAACCAAAGCAATCCCATCCCCGCCACCATCCATTCCTTATATAAAATGAATAAACAATACTCCCGCAGGCTTCTTCATCTATGCTACAATGACCTCAAGTCCAACAGTAAAAATAGTTAAAAACTACAGTCAAAAGCACGCATCTACCTCCCAACCCATCGAAAAGACTCCACTAGGAGTTGGCCAGTTGTAATAGTGAACCATCGGCACACGCACCATCTCTCAGGAAAAAAGAACATCGGCACAAATAAACCAAATGAGGCATCAAACGATGAAGAAAAAGGCCAACTAAGCATGCTTTCCACTTAATAAGCTCGTGACGGCTCCCAATTTCAGATCATCTTTCACAAATTTATGCATTTACTCGAAGTATACCTGACTCCTAAGCCTGTCCCATTTCTACAATAGAGTAATCCAAACATTCAAACTTGCACGATAGAGCAATTGATTTCCATGCTTAAGAACACGACGCACATAAATGTGCCGGAAATTGATATGATCGCCGCACAAGATAACCGATTCGAACAAATCAAGTTAAGGCAAAAATGACATTTAGGAGATTTTCCTAATTTTATAGTCATTTTTCCTAATTTAATGCCATTTTGGTATTTTATAATCATTTTTGAAAATAATCCATGTTGCATAGATTAAAATTATTTAGAGTAGTTTCATGTAATTAGAGTAATTTCATGCACATTTATATTCCCATTTTGCTCATGAGAGTCCTGTCCCGGGGGTGGTAACAAGGCTATGTAATATTATTTGCCCGACTTGTATCGGGTTTTCCTTTTCTGCATTTATTTTTAAGTCATTTCAATTTATTGGATGTTTACTTACGCACTGCTTTTCATTAATTTGAGCGTAAATTTCTCTTCTAAATTATGTTAGGATTAGTCTAGACATTAAGGAAAACAAACCTACAAAAACATTTGCACGGACGCTTATTGGTTTTATAAGGATTATAATTGGTAATCAAGATTGTGTGGCCATTTAGATAAACAACCTTCCAAGTTAGTGGTACCGCAAGGGCGTTAATAGAAACATTGGCGTAAACAAGTCCCCATTCCTAGAAATCGCTGGTTGCGTAGAAATCGAGACAACACTCCCATGTCTTGATTGGTTTTTAACCGACGCCAATAGGCTAGTGGCAACTCCTAGAAATACATAGGTTGTTAAGAATTAAAATACAAAATCCAACGCTGCACGAGGTATGGGTTGGGAGAGCTTGTGCCTAATCCAGGACCGTTGGTCTCCCTCTTTAGGCAAATACCCCTAAACCTCTTCCTTTTCCCCCGGACGGCAAAAGAGAGGTCGTGACAATGAGTATTAGTAAAGGATCCATGGATAAATATAGAAAAGCATATTTCTAATCGTAACTAAATCTTCTATTTTTTTTTTCTTTTTCAATAGGAAAGATTGGAGCAAAATAGCTATAATCGTAACAGATGCATCCTTCCAGACGAGTTTCGACAATACTGCTCTGGAACTAACTCCTTCAGCATGCGGAGTTATCCGTTGAAATCCAACATACCAATCTCCAGGAACTCTATCGATTGAGAATAGCAATGCCGAACCCTAGAAGCGAATGCACACTAAAAGAACAGACTGGCTCGAGATTCAATAGCCCACTTGCATATAACACGTGTGGGAGAGACCAGTGACGTAAACCGGCACTCGATCATGTCCAAAGTTGCAGTCCATTCAAGATAGTCATCCTGGAAATTAGAGCAGAGACTTAGGCACGTTTGGAGAGAACCAACTTAACCTATGCCAGTCAACTTTGTCGCTGCGGTTCTTTACAAGATCTCAAGAATCCAGGTTTCAAGACGGTGCAAATAATTCTGTTATCAGTTGGCGGCATTCAGTGCCATGGTACCACATAAGGCAGCTAAAATAGCCACCAACTCATGTGATCTTGCATTAGGCCAAGACAAATCGTTACCCTGCAAATTTCCCGCTACGAAGAGGCAGGAGAGAATCATAGAGAACTCGCCTGGTGTAAGCAGCTAATGGCAAGGAATTTAGACATCATTCTCTTAGTTCCTGTTCTAAGGTCACACAAAATCTGGTTTTTCCTCTCCTTACTAGAGCCCTTCAACAATAACTGGTTCCTGATATCTGTCCTCACATTCCTTCATGAACACAACTTTTGGCGGAGGACCAAACAATTTGAGATCATTAAGCGAGACAATTTGTTGAAACAGGACCAAACTTTGCCGCACAAGAGAATTAAAAGAAGAGCCAACACATAGTATGCCATACCTTTCTAAAACCAAAAGAGAAACTTTTCCTGATTCGCTGGTCCTTGAATAGATGAAAACTCCCTTGTTCATGCGAGGTCATCATTTGTTAATACTTCAAGGCTGGCCTGGATCGTTCACCAAGCCGTACTTCGTGCTTAAGTTCTCCAATGCTCCTATTTTCGAGCTTCTTTGCTCGAGCTTGTATCTTAGCATATCTTCCTCAAAAGAAATCTCCTTCATCCTTCGATTTAACTAGCAAACAGTTAGGTCATTGAAAAGGAAAATGCCTGCTCTTTCTTTCGCTCCTTTCTCATAAACGAAGACCGTAGATGGCGGTACTTGGTTCATAGTAAGCATATCCATTAAGTACCAGATTGGCAACAACACTATCATAAGCAATAACAAAGCCATTTCTTTATCAGGTGAGATCAACTGTTAAAAACAAGATTTCTTAGGAAGACAAATTCCACTCAAACACTAATTACGGATCGATCATTACCGTATTACTTCACTAATTTTGATGCAAGGATCATAACCAAAAGAGGATTGTTCTCATTTATGGTAATCAACATGACCGAACACTACAAAATGTACTTCTTCAATACAAAATGAATGATTTCCTCGCACTTGAAGCAAAGATGAAAAAGAATACCCAACATACATATCCAGTGACCAGGCAAAAACATAGATATGAGCTTGACACAGTAAGCTGTACCTGGCAAACCACTTCAAGCAACAATAAAAAGAAGCTTAATTAGGAGAATACAAACCAGTCATGTTTGTAAAAAGAGGCACCAAACGCAGGGGTATGATAGGTGTTATTTATGCTCGATGGTTTCTGGAAAATTATTAGAATACGGTACACATGAAGAAGGTGAGGACATGAAGGAAGTAAGCACGCACGTAAGAAGCACATGCTTCGTCTACACTAGAGTTCTCATGATCATCACAAGAGTATCTAACTCTCGGCTCTGATTTTACAAGGCCGAATATACGACCACTATCACGAAATATTCAAGTAGCATATTCTGAAGATGAAAGAGTCAAAACGAATGAAGCATCCCGGCAGAACTAGATCAATGCAGATTCGACATCACACTTACAAGCACCCGATCATGCAATATGATTTGGATAAAACGAGAATCACATGCTGGGATTCTGCAAACAGATGGAAATCGAGCTTCCAAAGTTATCCTAACTGCAGGAACCATGCATGTGATGAATCCATAGGAGGCCAAACCTGTGTTTGCTGACTCTGCCACTCAAGTCTTCCAACAGATCATCAGCAGGTCACCGGCCACCGGCCTTTGTCACCCATCGTACTTCCACGCATTATGCTCTCTCGCTCTTCACTTTGCCCCTACTGAACCTATGTTCCTCTGGGGCTACACTCATTGCAAGTGCAACCATCATTGCTTCAACACGTATTGAGGGAGCCCTCGACCAAGTTCTGAGATGGTCTATGCTTCCTTCGGGATATTTTCATGGCCACTATGACTTCTGTGACGATATCGACCATTATGCAGGGTCATTTGTCTGTGTAGTACCCAACTACAGTCATGGTCTGATATCAGCTGCGCTTCGCTATCTCTGCCAGAAACCATTGAGCATAAGCATTGCAGTCATTCGCTAATTCTTTCACATGATCTGGTTGGAATTGGGAAGACAGAACGAATGAACATATAGTTGCTGAAGCATCCTGTTTATTACTGCAAGGAATGTGATTTCATCACCCAAAATTGTTTGCTTCCTGTTGGAAGATATGATTTTGTAATCTGTATTGATAGGAAATCAAGTATATTTTAGGATAGGAAAAGATAGGCAAATATTCAATTTCCTTTATTAATTTTCTTCTTTGTAATTAAATACATGAGACATGTATAGAAATTATATCAATGAAAAAGAAGACAATTGCTTCTTCGTTCTTCTTCTGCCTTCTGCGAAAATCTTCATCTTCTTTTTCTGACATGGTATCAGAGCCATTCTAGTTCTGAACTAACTTGCTTCCGCTCCGATTACCTCATAAACAAACTTCAATTCCCAGAACAGTGTTGCCAAAGGAATCAAAATCCTTGATTGCCTAAAGGAACCTTATCTGCGAAAAAGGAGTTAACAGAGGAATCATTTTTTTCAACATGTCAACACCACAAGATCTTACCTCCATTCCCGTCGATCAATCTGCAACAGAGGCTTCGATACAAGCCTTGGGAGATCGAGATTCGTCCGCTGTAGTCCCTACATCAAAACAGCAAAGGCAGATCCAAGGCCAACATCCACACATGCAGTGGCAACAACAGGCTTAGGCAATTACAAGGCAACCATTCACGGGTCACCCCTACCAATGGATGTTGTATCCATGGTATCCTGGGTCTATCCCCAGCACATCATCACCTGGCTACCACAGCAACGTGCGGGCCGAAGCAGGTCCACCAATCAGTGACGGGGCAAACCCTACCATCGGCCCGGAGCAGACGGGCGGGTCGACTATACCGGGTCAGGGAACCAATCCCTATTCGGGGTTTCAAAATGTGAATTATGGATTCGGCTTCGGCAGTTCGGGTTAGGGAACAAATCCCTACCCGACTCCTGCACCGGGTTTCTTCCCATATCAGATTCTCGCTACCAGTGGCCGGCCGGAACCCAGCGATCCGTTGTATACAACAAACGGCGACGGACCAGAACTGAAGATCATAAGTCAGCAATTAGCAGGTGTAGACAATTATTCAAGTTGGTCGCGCGAATTCGGCGGGCACTTATAACAAAAGACAAAGAAGTTTTCATCGACGGATTGTTTCCGATTCCGTCTGACTAGAGAATGGCACAACTCTGGAGGAGATGCAGTCAACTTGTGAGAACCTGGATTGGAAACTGCATTGCGCCCGAGGTCGCGGCCGGGCTTCCCCCGACGGAGGATCTGAAGAAGATGTGGGAAAACATAAGGGAGATGTACGGAAAACTCGACCAAGTTAAAATTTTCTATCTCACACAACAAATTTCAGATCTGAAACAGGGGAACATGAGCATCGGAACAGTGTACAACAAGCTTTCAAGTATGTGGAATGAGTTAGAGGCAGCCGAGGAAAAATTCGACTGGCCCGATCATATCCAATAACAATACAAGCAAATGTGAGAAAGGGAGAAGGCGACGAGGTTCCTCCTCATCCTCAACGAGGCATACCTGCCATTCCGGTCCCATATACTCACCATGGAGCCTCTGCCGAGTCTCGGCTGTATCTACCAACTCGCCATACAAGAGGAGAGCCAATAGAGATCGGCGGACCACGGCAAGGGAGGAGACGGAATTTCTCTAGCAGCAAGAGCCATTTCCGCTCATCACAGAGGAGCTCGGGGAGGAGAGAGGCGGATCTAGGGTTGTTCTTCGAAAACGAAAACCCTAGATCCCTTTTAAGGAGAGGCACGGATGGTGGAGATCACTCCCACCATCAATCGGACGGATTGCGCTCATTCCAGGGGTCGACAGGATCGGACGGCTCGCGCGGCATCCTCTCCACAGCATCCGATGGCTCGCGTGCTATTTTTTTAAATTCATCCGACGGCTCACGAGGCAACTACTTAATCGGATCGGATGGCTCACGATCGCCCAGCACTAATGGGCTGGATGGCTCGCGAGGCCCATTTTTTAGAGGAACCGACGGCTCATATGGGCCTATTTTGGCCCAGGCTTTTCAATCTACCATCAGGCCCACTTAAAATACAAAAAATAATGGGCCAAGAGGAAAAGGTAAAATGTACTGTGATTATTGTAAGCGCCCACACCATACAATTGAGAATTGCTGGAAATTGCATGGAAAGCCAGGAGAAAAAGAAAAAGGGAAAATTTCCTTAGTTTTCCAGGTATCGGGTCAACCAATGGGAAAATCAATTACCCACGAACAATATCACGAGTTGATGGAACCTTGAAGAAATTGGATCCTTCTGATAGAGGAGGCAGCTTCACAGGTACATCCTATTGTTTGATGAACTCAATTTCAAAGGATGCATGGATTATTGATTCAGGTGCTAGTGATCACATAGTATGTGATAGGAGTTTTCTTTCAGACATTATAAAATTATCTTTTCCTATATCAGTACAACTTCCAAATGGAAATACCACCAAAGTTACAATGATTGGGACTGTAAAGCTTAGTTCTCTTGTTACTCTTAAAAACGTGTTCTACGTACCCGATTTCCATTTCAATCTAATCTAGGTGCTCGAGCCTGTGAAGAAAATTCATGTCACATTCTTTTCCATTCGGATAAATGTTTCTTTTAGGCCCTTTCGACTGGCAAACTGATGGTCTTGGGTAGAGTCAACCAGGGACTATATTTTTGGTTGGATTTTCCGCATCTTTTTAAATTATCTCCTGTTGAATTCAAAAATCTCTGTGTAATGCTACTGCCAATGGCATTAATTTCCTTAATCATAAACGATTGGGCCACAGTGCATCATTTCCTTGTCCTAAATGTCCCATTTGTCCCATAGCTAAGCAAACACGTGCTCCTTTCTAGAATAACACTTCTCGAGCAGATGATATCTTTTCACTTATTCATGCTGATGTTTGGGGGCTCTATCATACTTTAAATCATGATGGGTCTAGGTTCTTTCTCACAATTGTGAATGACTACACTCGTGCCACATGGATTTTCCTCATGCAATCCAAAAATCAGGTCTTTTCTCATTTAAAGACATTTCTTTCCTTATCTAAAACTCAATTTCAGAAACCAATCCGTAGGATACGTACTGATAATGGAAAATAATTTTTTAATGCTGAATGTGCTTCCTTGTTCACTATAAATGGAATATTGCATGAGAGTTCTTGTACTTATACACCCCAGCAGAATGGAGTTGTTGAGAGAAAGCATCGCCATCTTTTAGAAGTGGCACATGCACTTAAATTCCAAGCTTCTATCCCTGAACAATTTTGGGGAGATTGTGTGGTCACTACAACATATGTGATCAACTGCATGCCATCACGCATTTTAAAGGGAAAGACACCTTTTGAGTTATTATATGGGAGAAAGCCGGATCTGACTCATCTCAGAATCTTTGGGTGTCTGTGCTATGTCACTACAGTGGGCCATAGAGATAAGATGGCGCCATGAGCTACTCAATGCATTTTCATGGGCTATCTAACTTTGCAAAAGGGATATCGGGTTTATACACCGTCTACAGGAGATTTTTTTATCAGCAGGGATGTTGTGTTTCATGAAGATGTTTTTCCTTTTTCATTAACATCTTTATCTGAGGAAGAGAAGACAAATCGGCAATTCTTGTTGGAAGAAGATTCATCTCCTGGAGGAGCATTCATTATTCCTCCTCCTCCAAGAGAAGTTGATATCTTGCCTCCAACACCCCTTGCGAATACTATTGAAGATTCCATTGAGCAGCCTCATATAGAAGGATCACTACATGAAGAACCAACACAGTTGGAGGATACTTCAGAAACAACAACTACTGAAGAATTATCCATCACACCACAGGAGCCACAGCGGCGTTCTCATTGAGTCACTCGACCACCAACTTGGACGAAAGATTATATATGCAGTTCTTCAAGATCATCAGGTACTCGTTACCCTATCTCATCTTATGTCTCCTTTGATAGATTGTCGCCAGAACATCTATGTTGCATAAGCCGTATTTCTGAAGATCGAGAACCTTCTAGTTATAATGAAGCCAAAGGTGATCCTCGTTGGCAAAAGGCCATGGAATCCGAATTACATGCATTGATAGACAATCACACTTGGGATGTTGTATCAATGCCTGATCATCACAAACCTATTAGATGTAAGTGGGTATATAAGATAAAATACAGAGCAGATGGTTTTGTCAAAAGATACAAAGCCCGATTGGTGGCAAAAGGCTTCACCTAGCGAGAAGGTTTCGACTATCATGAAACTTTTTCCCCTGTAGCAAAGGATGTCATGGTTCGTACTTTTCTATCTATTGCTGCTTTTCATGACTGGCCATTACACCAAATGGATGTCCATAATGCCTTCTTGCATGGTGATCTAGATGAAGAAATATATATGGAGCTTCCACCGGGATTACGGAGACAGGGGGAGTCGAAGGTATGTCGTCTTCGTAAATCTCTTTATGGATTGAAACAAGATTCCAGACAATGGTACGCTAAGTTCACCAGTGCCCTCTTGGCCGCTGGGTTCAATCAATCCAAGTATGATTATGCCTTATTCACCTGGACAAAAGGTATGTCATCTATTTACTTGATGATCTATGTTGATGACATTCTTATCATGGGGAATGATGATTCTGCTGTGAAGAAACTTAAAGAGTATCTGCATTCGACTTTTCATATCAAAGACTTAGGGCCACCTAAGTATTTTCTTGGAATTGAGATAATTCGCTTAGATCAGGGAATCTCATTAAGCCAACGGAAATTCGTGATGGAGATAATATCAGAAGCAGGATTATTAGGCTGTAGACCATCAGTCATCCCTATCGAGCAAAATGCTAAACTGACTTCTGTTGGCTATGGCACTGGCCTATCCTCCTCTTCTGATGATCCGTTGTTACAAGATCCTTCAGGATATCAGAGACTCGTAGGAGAATTGATATATCTCACCATGACTAGGCCAGATATTTGCTATGCAGTATAGACCCTTAGTCAGTTTATGCACAGTCCGAAGCAGTCTCACATGAACGCAGCCTTGAAGATTGTGAGATATTTGAAGACTTGTCCAGGTTTGGGAATACTTCTTTCTCAAAAGTGCAACATGGAAATGACGACCTATTGCGATGCAGATTATGCCACATGCCCTATGAGTAGGAGGTCTATTATTGGTTTCTGCATCAAATTTGGGGAATCATTACTTTCATGGAAGACAAAGAAATAGTATACTGTATCTTTATCATCAGCTGAAGCTGAATACCGATCTATGGCCAAGACTATTTGTGAAATAGTCCGGTTAAGGGGTTTACTTCTGGATCTCGGAGCTCCTGTTAAAGGACCGACTTTACTCTTCTGTGATAATGATTAGGCACTCAAGCTCGCAGCAAATCCTGTACTGCATGAGAGGACAAAGCATATAGAAGTTGATTGTCATTTTACTCGAGAAAAGATTCAAGAATGAATTGTCGAGACAAGAGGAATCAGGACTTCAGAATAGCCCGCTGATATATTTACTAAACCTCTTTGTCAAAGACAACATACATATCTTCTAAACAAGCTAGGCATCTTGGACATATATAGACCGCCAACTTGAGGGGGAGTGTTGGAAGATATGATTTTGTAATCTATATTGATAGGAAATCAAGTATATTTTAGGATAGGAAAAGATAGGCAAATATTCAATTTCCTTTATTAATTTTCTTCTTTGTAATTAAATACATGAGACATGTACATAAATTATATCAATGAAAAAGAAGACAATTGCTTCTTCGTTCTTCTTTTGCCTTTTGCGAAAATCTTCATCTTCTTTTCTGACACTTCCCCTCTAATGTATGCGCATTGAAATGCCTTGGATCCCACTTTATTTGTTCAATATCAAAATGCATAGAGTTTCCTTCCTTTCACTTATTTTAACTGCTGTGTATGGATATCTGCACTATCAGGTGTTTACCTTCCCCACTAGCTCGGTATGAGGCTATGTGAAAGCTGAGGGTTGGGTTTCAAATCTGTATCTTGAAAGAATAGACGAGGAGCTTAAGACCCTACAAGTAGGGGAGGAGGAAGATGAGCATGCTCGGTACGTCGAATCTAGCATGGAGAGCTACTCGTCAGCGTGCTTGTCGAGCATGGTTGGATCAAAGGTACTAGCCAAGATAACTCCCATGTTGTTGCGCATGGAAGTAGTCATAGAGTGCTGCCAATAGGTGTCCAAACATGGTTAACACGAGGACTTCTAGTTGTCTTGCAAGTGCATGGTGAACGCAAGTCACGAAGCTGCCATGTTCGAGCTAGAGCAAGACAATAGAAGGCGTCGATCAAGGATCGAATATGTTCTACAAGCATAGGTTTAACTGGACATATAGTGTGACATCCTGGAATGTCACTTGACATGTGTTTGTCATATTATTACTTTCTTTTAACGTGTGGAAGTGAAAACAAATATTTACAAATATTCTTTTAACGATTAAAGCCTCATAATTTTAATGAACATACTTCTGCGTCTTTTATCTATACGACATGTGAGTTCACAACTTCATTACATTTCGAGCAAAAGACAAAATTTTGAGTAGGTGTAGGGAGACCTATATCCAGACTATGCTATCCAGACCATGCTATATTTTCAAAAGTCTGCCTATACAAACGTTCCAGGCTGAGTCACGGGTTGATAACTTCTCCTTCTACTACGTCTTTAATGTCCAAATTGAAGCTACTCAACAAACGGACTAACTCTCCATCAAGATTTCGGTACCAAGCAACGAACCGAAAAGGAACCCAATTCGTGAAACCTCCTATATCAACCCATATCGTAGAACTACACTTGGTATGCATTATTCCTGACTCTGGTTTAAGCACACTTTCATAAAAAGGTTCATTATACACAGGGGCTTCATAGTGCAAGAGTTAAGGGATGTCCATCTTACACGTTTGAAAAATAAAAGGGATGAGCCTAAGCCTAGTAAATGAAATATTTAGTTTTAAGTTAAAAAAATCATCTTATTACTTCACTTGTTATGCACAAAATGAAGGCATAATCATCCGATAAGTATGATACAAACATAAAGATACTTTACCTTTCATGTTCATCTACCATAGAAATTGTTAACCAACAAAACATCCATTCAGACTTATGCGTGTGCACATCATATTTCACACAATGAGTTGGTTGCACTCATACTAACACATTTTATTTATTAATGCTTTATCATCCTAACACATGGGGCATCCTAACCCATGGGGCATCCCGACTCCAAGGCATCTTGCAAACTTCCACCATAGGGCATCCCGATCCATAGGGCATCTCGACTCCCAAGGCATCTCGAAACACTTCCCAGGGCATCCCAACACATGGGGCGTCGTCATTCACCACTATACAGGTGACGAAATCACATTAATCTCATTCAAGCCATGATATATATGCATACTCTCAAGCATAACACACATATCTTAACTCAAATTAATGCATATGTCAAATAATCACATGAGAAATAACACGGACATATTCTTGTTGTTAAAATCTGGATATTCAAATAAGTACATTATGAGTATGATATATGAATAGACTTACAAATGGACAGATTTAACAATGGGCGGAATCACTAGATGAACTAATTCAATGAAAAATAGATTCATATTCAGTAAAGTCTACCTGAATCAATAAACAGACTATTCAACGAATAGATTCACAAGTTGATAGATTTAGTAAGTGAACAAACTCACCAATGAATAGATTCAAGTAGACTCATAAATGGACAAATTCAGTTTTAGGAAATTCTACCAGAAACAAGTAAAACAAACAGATTCTGACATGTAGAATTCCAGTAGAATGAAGTAGAACAAACATGCAACGGGTCATTGAGAGTTAACTATGGTAAAATGATTAGATTCTAACCACACATAATGAAGCAGAACAAACATACAATGGGTTATCAAGACAAAGATGGCAGAATGGCCAGATTCTAATCACCCAGAATGAGATAGAAAGAAGTAGAACAAACAAGTAATAAGTCATTAGGATAAAGAAGGTAAAATGCTAGATTCTAATTATCTAGAATGAGGCAGAAAGAAGCAAAACGAACATGCAATGAGTTATTAGGATAAATATAAGCAGAATGACTAGATTCCAACTACCTAGAATGAGGTAGAAAGAAGTAGAACGGACATATAATAAGTCATTAAGACAAAAATGGCAGAATGACCAAATTCTAACGACCTAAAAATGAGGTAGAAAGAAGCAAAACGAATTTATAGTAAGTCATCAAGACATAAATGACAAAAAGACTAGATTCTAACTACTCAGAATGAGGTTAAAAAGAAGCAGAACAAATATGCAATGAGTTATCAAGACAAATATAGTAGAATGACCAGATTCTAACTGCCCAAAATGAGGTAGAAGTAAATAGAACGAACAAACAATAAATAATCAAGACAAAAATGGCAGAATTGCCAAATTCTAACAACCCATAATGAGGTAGAAAGAAGCAGAACGGACATACAATAAGTCATCAAGACATAAATATTAGAATGGCCAGATTCTAATTACCTAGAATGAGGTAAAAAGAAACAAAATGAATATATAATGAGTTATCAAGACAAATATAGCAGAATGACCAAATTCTAACTACCCAGAATGAGGCAGAAATAAGCAGAACGAACATGCAATAAATTATCAAGACAAAAATGCCAGAATGACCATATTCTAACTACCTACAATGAGGTAGAAAGAAGTCAGAACAAACATGCAATACGTTATCAAAATAAATATAGCAAATGAGCACGTTTTGACTACCCAAACTCATACAGAACAAACCAGAATGAACCGGAATGAACCAGGATGAACCAAAGTGAAGTAGAATGAACTTGCAAGAAACCATCCAGCCACTTAACAATCACCATACCCATATCAAGACTTCACCTCTCACCCATCCAACTAAGATAAAAGTAACTAAGTAAATTTAAGCTGACTTATCATTAGAAATTTCATTTACCTTGAACGAACGCAAACCACGAACTACCGATGTCTTTACCACCTTAATTGCACTTGAATACAACATTTTGCTCTCCAAATTCTTGGATTGAAAAGTTGAAAATAACACATATAACTTCTGTTTGAGTTTTGAGGGAGCAAAATAGATTCTTTGGTGAAGTAAAATGAGTTTTGTCAAAATTAATTGAGATGTTAATTTAATTTAATTTCTTATAATGCTAGGTGTAAAATTAAATGTTAACCTTCATCTTGATGTGGCAATAATGCAAAGCAAGGCCCTTGCATATGGCCAAAGAAAATGCATGAAGAAAATGAGTCATCTTGATATAATCCATACTTAGTTTAAGTGTAAAAGAATTTAACCACAAAATATTATGTTCTAAGAATACATGGCAGTGCAAACCTTGTTCAATGACATGTGGCACTTCTAATTTTAACTGATAAATTTTGTAATGGAAAATGTAGCAAGCAGAACATACTCTCATCCTTCTAGCATGATTAACACAAATTATTCAACAATATTATTATCAATCAACTAAAACTTATGCGATTAATAACAACCATTAATTAGTAATAGTATAATAATTTAATTAATGCCGTTATATTATTAACACATACATAATTCGATTCAAGCGTTGAACCCGAAACAATTTATGTTCACGAAAATTACCAATTGCGTCCCACGAAATTTACGAATTCGGTTAAAGTCTTTGCGTGCTCGTCTAAATACTAAGACAAATAATACTTAGCTTAAAATCTAAGTATCATTATCATAACACGAATTTCCAAATATTACATAATTATAAATACAAAAATTTCAGATGTCATAACTCTTCCCCCCTTAAGAAATTTTGTCCCCGAAATTTATATGATCATTCGAAGAGATGTTGATACTTCTACTTCATATCCTTCACTTTCCCATCTTGCTTCTTTCATATCATGGTATTGTCACAAGACTTTAACTAGGGGAATTGTTTTGGTTCTGAAGACTTGTTCCCTTTTGACCCAAAATTCATCCTGGTTGCTCCACATATATTACTCTCTCATCTATCTCAATCATCTCAAAATCCAATACATGTGTAGGGTTGGGCTCATATTTCCTTAACATAGACATATGGGAAACATTGTAAACATTGGAAAGTCCGAGTGTTAGTGCCAACTGATAAGCTAAGTCACCAATCTTTTCAAGAATCTTGAACAGCCCTATAAACCTTGGACTTAATTTGCCTTTCTTTCCAAATCGTGATATCATTTTCATCGATGACACCTTCAAAAATACATGATCGCCAACGTTGAATTCCAGTCGCCATCGGCATTTTTCTGCATAACTCTTTTGTCAACTTTATGCGGTTTTAAGTCAATCTTGAATCACTTTTACTACATCTGAAGTGATTCGTATTAAGTATGGGCTTGTCAATCTTCTTTTGCCAATTTCATTCCATTCCACTAGTAATGTTGACGAAGATTTTGATACATTTTCGTACTTCCCGGATGTATATTGTAATTATTTCGATGAGACTCTGACAAGATTTCATTCCTCAAATCGGCATCATTACGCACACAAAGTCG
Organism: Eucalyptus curtisii; assembly: GCA_017140595.1. Classification (NCBI taxonomy): domain Eukaryota; kingdom Viridiplantae; phylum Streptophyta; class Magnoliopsida; order Myrtales; family Myrtaceae; genus Eucalyptus; species Eucalyptus curtisii. The sequence continues at coordinate 15,132,387 of CM029504.1, forward strand.
TCCATAAAATCTTAGAGCTCCATTTTTTGACACCTGAAAGTCTGGCATTTTTCCTTCTATAGCTTCTCCTCTTATCTTCGAAATCTCATGATCTGTTTGTTGCAGAGTCTTGATTCTTTGTATAACTTCTAGCTCAATTCTAAGAGTAGCTATCACACTACAAAGACTACTTTTATCAAATCTAACTTTGAAATACTAAGCTGCTTCTAGTAAGGTCCATTCTTTGACCATCATGCGTGCAACCATTTGAGTAGACTTTTGACTAAGGGCATTCGTGACTTTGTTTGCTTTGTCGGGATGATACGGGATTTCATAGTCATAATCCTTTAACAAATCTATCCAACATTTCCGCCTCATAATTAGTTCTTTTTGGGAGAATAGGTACTTCAGACTTTTGTGGTCTGTATATATTTCAAACTTCTTCCCATATAAATAGTGCCTCCAAATCTTCGATGTAAATACAATAACAGCAAGTTCTAAATCATAAGTCGGATAATTCAATTCATAAGGCTTCAGCTGTCTTGATGCGTAAGCAACCACCTTTTCATGTTGCATCAAGACACACCCAAGTCATTTGTGGGATGCGTCACTATAGATTATGAAACCTCAAGACCCTGATGGTATCATCAAGATCAAAGCCAAAGTTAATCTTCTCTTAAGCTCCTCAAAACTTTGTTTGCATTCTTCTAACCATTCAAATTTTACTTCTTTCCTTATTAATTGAGTTAAGAAAGCTGCAAGGTGAGAGAATCCCTCTACAAATCCTTGATAATATCTAGCTAGACCCAAAAAATTTTGAACTTCTATCACCGTCGTCAGTCTTGGCCAATTTATCACCGATTCAACTTTTGCTAAGTCTACAGATATTCCTTCACCCGTTACTACATGCCTTAAAAATACTATACGGTCCAACCAGAACTCACATTTGTTGAACTTCACATATAACTTATGCTCACAAAGTGTCTAAAGCACAAATCTCAAATGTTGCTCATGATCTTTATGTTTTTTCAAGCATATAAGAATATCATCAATGAATACTATCACGAGTTAATCTAAAACCAGCTTGAACACTCTATTCATCAAATCCATGAATGTTGCTGGGGCATTAGTTAAACCAAAATGCATAACTAAGAACTCGTAATGTCCGTACCAAATTTGAAAAGCCGTCTTGGTAATATCTTCCTTCTTAATTCACAATTGATGATATCCCGACCTTAAATTGATCTTGGAGAACACTGTTGCCCCTTAAAGCTGATCAAATAAATCATCAATCCTGGACAGTGGATACTTATTCTTGATTGTAACTTGATTCAATTGTTGATAATTAATGCAAGGGCACATGGACCCATCTTTCTTTTTCACGACAATACATGTGCACCCTAAGGTGATGCACTGGGTCAAATAAATCATTTGTCTATTAGTTCTTGTAGTTGCACCTTTAATTCTTTCATCTTTGCTAAAGCCATCCGGTAAGGGGTCTTGGAAATAGGTTCTATTCCAAGAGCTAATTCAATAACAAATTCAACTTCATGTTCCGACGGTAACCCTAGTAATTCTTTCGAAAATACATTAGGAAATTTTCAAACTACAGGGATCTCCTCAAGCTTTACTTCTTCTTTTAATTGATCCACTACAGTTGCTAAATATCCTTGACAACCATTGCCAAGAAGACAATGTACCTCCATTGCGGAAATGAGTTGCATTGAAGGACTTGCCCTATTTCTAAGGAATTCAAAACTAGGGCGATCGGGTGGATCGAATTGGATTGTTTTTTTATAGCAATCTACTTTGGCTCGTTACTTACAAAGTCAATCCATTTGCAAAATGACATCGAAGTCATACATAGGTAATACAACTAAATCCGCCATTTGATCTTGTCCACCTACAGTGACTTTATAGTCTTTACATACTAAAGTTGATAGAATCCCATCTCTTAATGGCGTGGAGATACTAAGAGATGTTTCAAGTGGTTCAGGATTTATTCCAATTAATTTCACGAACTGTGCAAATATGAAGGAATGTGTGGCACCCGTTTCAAACAATGAACAAGCATTATTGTTCCACACATAAATAGTACTTGATACAATTTTCTTGGAAGCCTCAGCTTCCTCTTGCATAACTGTATACACCTTGCCTTGAGCTAGTGGTCTCTGAAAATTTCCCTACTCCATGGCTCTGTCTTGCGACAGTTGTTGTAGCTATCGTGGGGGCAGGGTGCATTGTTGTTGTGTCACTGGACAATCTCTCATCAGATGGCCTCACTGTCCATACTCATAACATTTCTTCAAAGCTAGGCATGGCAAGCTTCCATGTTGCTTCCCACAAGTGTAGCAAACATTAGTAGAATACTGCACCCGCATCACCGATAGGTTGCTCTGTGTGAATCTAGACCCTCCAACATTGTTCCTTTCATTCAGAACAAATGGTAGCCTTCCCATTTCCATAGGTCTCTTATCATCGCGGACATTAGGTCGAAAGACTTGATGATTTGGCCTCGCTTGGAAAGTTGTCGATGATGCCTTTTCTGCGAGATCTCGCTCGACAAGTTGAGCACATTTATAAAGTTCATTGTAATCTTTCTAGTTGACTTTGGAAATTCAGAGTTCTCACCGGAGCTCATTTTCTCTTGCAAAGCCTACACATATGGCTTAATTAGTGGCTACTAATAAGTAATAGAAATTATTTATTCAACTAACCAATATTAACTAGTAAGTAACCAAAGTTACTTGTTCAACCAATCAAGATAGACATATGCATTCCACATGCGTTTGCGATCAACTCCCTAATTCACCGAGCGCCCCTTATCACTCCAAGGGTGAACCGACTTTGATACCTTATTGCATGTGTCGGGTGACATCCCTGAATGTCACCCGACACATGTTTATTACATTATTACTTTCTTTTAACGTGTGGAAATGAAAACAAATATTTACGAATATTCTTTTAACGATTAAAGCCTCAAAAATTTAACAAACATATTTCTGCTTCTTTTATCTATACGACATGTTAGTTCACAACTTCATTATGTTTCGCGCAAAAGACAGAAGTTTGAGTAGGGGTAAGGAGACCTATCTCCAGATTATACTATATTTTCAAAAATTTGTCTATACAAACATTCCAGACCGAGTCACGAGTCTATAACTTCTCCTTCTGCTACATTTCCAACATCCAGATCAAAGCTACTTAGTGGACCGACTAACTCTCCACCAAGATTCTGGTACCAAGCAATGAATTGGAAAGGAACCCAATCCACAAACCTCCTATATCAACCTATATCATAGAACTACACTTGGAATATATTATTCCAGGGTTCAAGCACACTTTCATAAAAAACTTCATTATACACAGGAACTCCATAGTGCAAAGGTGAGGAGTGTCCATCCTATACGTCTGAAAAATAAAAGGGATGAGCATAAACCTAGTTAATGAAATCTACCAGAATGAGGTAGAAAGAAGAAAAACGAACATGCAATGATTTATCAAGATAAATATAGCAAATGACCATATTCTAACTACCCAAAATGAGGCAAAAAAAAAAAAGAATGAACATGCAATAAGTCATCAAGATAAAGATGATAGAATGACCAAATTCTAACTATCCAGAATGAGGTAGAAAAAAGCAGAATGAACATATAGTAAGTCATCAAGACAAAAATGGCAGAATGGACTACTTAGAATGAGGTGAAAATAAGGAAAACGAACAAGCAATAAGTCATCAAGTCAAAGATGGTAGAATGACCAAATTCTAATTACCCACAATGAGGTAGAAAGAAACATAACAAATATGCAATGGGTTATTAAGACAAAGATAGCAAAATGAGTACGTTCTGACTACGCAGACTTATATAGGATGAACTAGAATGAACCAAAGCAAATCAGAACGAACTTGTAAGAAATTATCGAGCCACTTAACAACTAACATACCCACATCAAGACTTCACCTCTCACCCATCCAACCAAGATAAAAATAATTAAGTAGATTTAAGCTAACTTAATACTAGAAATTTCACTTACCTTGAATGAACACTGTCAAGACCAATTTTTTGGGTGCACCACCTAAAATTAGGCTAATGGATTGCTAAGCCTAGACTTAGCTCGGGCTCTCCCAAGCCCATACCAATTTGCGACTTAATGTTCAAGTTTTTAACATGAAATGGATTTTATCTAAGAGTCGCCACTGATCTATTTTTTGGTGGGTCGATTAGAAACCCAGGTAAAATAATGGGAGCTTTACCTTACTCCTACGAACCAGAGACTATGGGTACGGGGACTTGGTTACATTAGATCTCTCTAATGCCCTTTTAGTACCATTCTTTTATTTTCAAAAAATGTTTTTGCAGGTAGCTTAAATTGATTTTAAATCTATTTCCCTAACATGTGAGACGATCATGCAAATGCGCAAACCACCAATTTAACACCCAGATAAACAATGAATAAATTGTGAAAACTTACCTCAAAGCAACGAAAGCATCTGCAATGTTAAATTAGAATCCACATCAACAACCCTAGAGATGATTTTTAATTAACACGCAATTTCTTTTTTCTTCTTTTCCTTTTCATTTGATTAAAGAAAATCATGCAATATGCAATGCAATATTAACTAAATGACCTAATTCTAATGACATGCAATTTGTAATTAAATGGACCTAACAACAATCACTAAATGGCATGCATTTCTAATCCTAATGACATGCACATGACATTTTTTTTTATTTTCCTTTTTTCTTAAAAGAATGCAATCTATCCTAGAGATTGAAACTGATTTATTCTAAAACATTTTTTGTATTTTTTATGAAATTCGAAATTAGAAAAATGTGAAAATTATCTAACTAAATTAAGATTCTATCCAACTTATAGGTCAGGCTAAACCCTAATTAAAACCAAGATATTATCTTAACTTAGCAATCTCTAACCTAAGATGCAGTCTATCTAAATCAATCTAAATTTAAAATGAAATATGAAATTTTATCCTAATGTGCAATGATGTACAAAAGATGCCCTAATTTTACATAACATATGCATGATTTTTTTTTTTTTAAATTAATTTCGAAATTAAAAGAAAATGTCAAATAATTAAACACGTAATTTAAGCTAATGAAACAAAAATCTAACATCATTTTTATTCCCACTTGATTAATTATTTCATCTACAAGTATCATACGTTGTTCAGATCAAGGGATTTTATCTCGCTAATAAAATCAATAAATTGATCTTAAGCCTTAAAGATCAAAACATCAATTTTATTCCCGCTTGATTAATTATTTCATCTAAAGCCTTATAGATGAAATAAAAAGCCTAGGCGCGGTTGCGAATCAGGTAATATGTTGGAATTTCCAATCATATACTAAGGACTAATTATACTAAAAAAAATAAAGTAAAATAAAATAAAAAACAAATAAAATAAACTAATAAAATAAACTAAAAAAAAACTATCTAATGTGTTTTTTTTTTCTTTTTTCAAAAATGGGCTTGGTAGTCGTGGGGCCCGGCCAAGGAGGGTTGATCGGAGGTCCAGCAGGGGGCGTTGCGGTCAGAGCTTCGGCGAAGCTTCGGCAAGGAGGAAGTAGCGCTCGGCGAGGGAGACAACCGACAGAGTTAGGCGCAGGACTCGGGTAGCAGGGGTGCGAGCGGATCGGGCGGTGCTCCGGCGTGGTGGTGGGCGAGCAAGAGGTCGCGGGTGAGGAGCGGCGACGCGGGGCGGCGAGTAGTGCTGCAGGCATCGGCGGGACAGCAGCAGCGTGCAGCTCGAGCTTGGAGCAGAGGCGGAGGCGGATCGGCAGGCGCAGGTGCTCACAAGCTGTTGGCGACGCGAGGGGGTGCTGAGCAGCAGGGATCGGCAGAGGCGAGGCATCACGGGCGAAGCTCGGGGGTCAGCGTTCGGATCTGGACCGGCTACTGTCAGGGGCCGCGAGCAGTAAACAAGGAGGCAAGGGCGGCGAGCCGGCTCGAGATCCGGGTCACGAGGTCACGAGGGTGAGATCGGCGGATCGGAGTGAGATCGGGGAGCTGGGGGAGTTGTAAATCGGCGACGGTGGAGGCGGCGTCGGGGCGGTGCGAGCGTCAAGCGTCGGGGCTGCGAGAGGGCGAGTGGTGGCGGCGGAACGTTGGGGCGGCGCGACCTTTGGGCGTCGGGGCTGCGGAGAGGGAGGGCGAGCGACGGCGATGGGATTGGCGCAGCGCTCGCGAATGGAGGCCGGTGGCGGTGGGCAGCAGTGGTGTCGGCAGCTCTTCGGGGAAGATGAACAGTTGCTGATTAGGGTTTCGGCCCTTTTTTTTTTAAGAAAAAAAACGCGCCCGCGCACGTCTTTTCACAGACCAGTCACTTCACACCTTTTTTTACTTTTCTTCTTTTCTCTTTTTTTTTTGCTCGAATTTTCTCACGAAAATTTTTTTCTCTCTAAATTTTGCTTTCAATTTTTTCAAAAAATCTCCCCCAGTCACGAAAAATGCAACTCTCTTTTATAGTGACTCCAGACGGCCGCTTTGTATGGCATTTTCTGAGTTTCCATCTCCAGTCACATTAAATCAAAGCTATAAATCAGAGCATGATTTCGCAATCAGCTCGATTTTGCTCAAATTTCTTCCATTTTGCAAAAATTCTTGCCCTTTATTCACTTGATTTTTAAATTGCTTCTGAATTTAACAAAATCCAAATATTCATCAGAATTTCAAATTTCCATGCATAATCAATCAAATCAATTTCCTCCGTTTTTTCATTTTTTTCCTTTTATTTATTCAAATGCAATTTTTATTTTCCTTATTTCCCTAGATTTGCTAAAATTAAGTGTCAACAAACGCAAACCACGAACTACCAATTGTCTTTACCACCTTAATATGAGTTTGCGTTCACCTTAGTCACCTGGTCCCATTTTCTCAAGTATCACATGCTGAGAAATTAAGTAAAAAGAACGCTCTACTTATGTAGCGTTTGGGATAAATCAAAATCCGAGATAAAGGAAAACTTTAAATATAAAACTAATGGTAAATGAAGTAAAAAGTGCAAAATGAGTGGAGTTGGTGGAATTCGAAAGCTCATGCATGTTTTGTGTGCTTTCTCTCCTAGTTTGAAAACCCTACTTCATAATTTCATTAATAGATAGATAATGTCAATTGTTGCTGCAGTAGCACCAATGTAGAATTTGTCCAATCAATCCTAAAATTGTTGTGCAATTACCAACTCGATTCTTAACTTTCCAATTTTGCCTAAACTTTTATTCGAGACTTCAATATAATCCTTCCTACAAATTTTCATCGAAAACCACTAATGTAGGATAGCCTGCAATGACTAGACCCTATTGAAAGTGCTAGTATTACCACCTATAGTGGAGTGAATAGGTGTAAAGACAAATTTGGAAAATAAAAGCAATAAAAGTTATTTTCTCAAACAAGGTCTAATTAACACTAGACTTCTGAGTTCAATTCAGACTCAAATAAGATATTTTGGAATTTAGCGGAACATAGAAAAATATCGCAACAACCAAATTAAAGGAGTTAAGGAAAGAGAAAATTAGACATAGGAATTATAGTGGTTCGGCTTAGATTAAACCTACGTCCACTCTCCCACCGTGACATCCTGATTTTCAGGTTTTGTTTTCAATTGAATGAGTCGGGCTTTTCATCAATGCGCCTATAATCTTTTTCTCTGAGTTGATCACTCACAAGATAACTAGTCTATCTGGTGAAGCCATTAAGGGATTTTAATGCAATAAACTTGAGAATACGATCAGAAATCGACTGCTTGACTGTGCTAATCTGCAAGGGTCATTATGGCACCATCAAAATCGATTAGAGACCGGAGATAGGTCGATTCAATAGAGGTATGTGATTAGTGTGTGGTTGATCCCACTTAATTGCAAAATTTCTGTTGAACGGCACTAGACCGATTTTTTGTCATTTCTGTACCCTCCGCCCGTATTTGAAACATCGAGATTTTCACAATAACCGAGAGTCGTTAATGAGTCAAAGATGTAAAATGTGGCTAGAAAATAATCGATCATTGGTCAATTGCACTAAAAATTCCTAAAAGCTATCCGATAGGCTAGGTCATGCTAAAATCGCGCTAAATTGAAATTAACCGCGAATTTAAACCCAATTTCAGAAATTATCATGTCACGATTCATTTTAGGAATGTCGACTCATCCTTTGAAAATTTTTCTACAAACCTTGAAAATTTTTCTACAAACCTCATATTTCGGCGAAAATTCAATGTAAGGCTTTTTTGGACCGGAAAATTCGAGGGAACGGTTTTGGTTGCAATTTTAGCAGTCAAGTTGGTTCAATGGTTGAAGAAAAATGTTGTATTTGACGAGGACACCTTGACTGAATTTTTGGGGCTTCAATTGAGTGCAATTGGAAGAGGATTGAATCAATTTGGGGGGAATAGGCCCAAAATTCGTAGGCCAAGGGGGAGACAACATTTTGGATCATTTGGGGAAGCTTCTAGGGGAATTTTGGTGCAGCAAATTGGCCATGGATGACAGCCAAGTGTGGTGGGGGCATGCAATGAGTAGAAGGGGATAGATGTGAAGACTTTGTGGCCAATGGGACCCCCCTCTCTTCAACATCTCCTTCTTCCTTGTTGAGCCCACTTTATCTATTGTTGGACCACTTTAGGAGCTCAAAATTGCGTGGAGAACCAATGAGGCCCCCCTGCTGTCGACAGCCCGCCTGAAGCTACCGGATTGCCGTTGCACGCCCGTCGCGCCACTCGAGCCCTGCATGCGTCGTCCCACTCACCCGCGCCTCTGTTGCGCCCAACCACTGTCCCCCGAGCCCTTGGTCACCGTCGAAGCTCAGCCGGAGCTCCACCGTCGCTGTACAGCCGCCGGAATCGCCATTGTTGCCCGCCCGACCCCGCAGCAGCCTCGTCATCCCGCCGTGCCCCTTTCCCCAAACCGAGCAGCCCTCTCGGCCCAACAAGTAGAAGTCGAAGCTAGCAAGGGTTCTTGGTCTTCAAGGTCCCTTTTTAGGCCTGTTCGGACCATGGTTGGTGTCGCTATGGGCTTGGTTGTTGCTCACCTCCGCGTCGCCATCGTCGTGGACTCACCAGATTGCTGAACCGGTGAGTTTACTTGCTATAGGGGTGATAGTTTAGGCTAATTAGGGATTATGTGGTTAGTTAGAATGGATTAATGATTTAATTATTCAATTGTGCATGTTAGGTAGTTAGAACAGTTTAATTAGAAGCTAATTAGATCATACTAGTTATCTAAATAGGTTCGAAAATTTTCTAGGCTCGTTTAGGTTGTTAGATTAGCATTTTCGGCCTAAGTTGGTAATTATTGTATTTAAATTGAATTATTTAATTATTTTTGGTATTTATTTAATTATTTATTATTTTCCGAAAATTATACCAGGATAGCTGGTGATCGGAATTTCGTGCTGATTGCAATGGTGTACTTAGTTTATTTAATTAAACGTTAATTTGTGCAAATTGAGTGGCGATTGGAATTTTGGTTATTTATTCCAAAATTGTGAAATTTCAATATTTAATTAGGAAATCCCGGGCATCGGTTTTTAACACCAAAAATGTCTTTATGTACTATAATAAATAGTGGGATTTTTGAAAAGGAAAATTTCGCATTTTTGACTCAAATTGACCGTGTACTCAAACACAATTATTTTTATCATGTGTTTTTAATACAAAAAAAAAAAATAGGCCAAAACATTATTTTAATTAGGACATTTGAGTGCAAAGCACAATGTCCTTGGCCGGGATTGATTAATCGTGTGATGGCTAAGTGAACCTGTCCCCGCTGTGCGTCGGTAGGACGTTGCCCCTATATAGGATGCTCTTGGACAACGGAAGTCGGTCGCAATAGATTCTCGACCGATGCTCCTTCGGGAATGCTATCCCCAATGTGTGTCGGTGGATATTGTCGTGCTCAAAGGTGTGAGATGACGCCTGACTACGCCAGAACACCAATGAGCATCGGTATATTGTGCCTGTGCGGGCAGTAATTGAAATTGGAACGTGTAATTGATTGACATTGATGCGCCGAATTATGAGACAAAATTATGTGGCACGGTATGGGACGTGTCATAACGATTTGACCTTATAATCGGGACTCCTGCGATTGTATTGAGTGATTGATTGATCGATCGATAGTATTGATTGAATTGATGGATTAATTGATTGATGGATGTCGCGACCAAATTTTCGGGTGATCCACCTAAAATTAGGCTAATGGATTGCTAAGTCTAACTTAGCTCGAACTTTCCTAAGTCCATACCAATTCGCGACTTAGGTTCAAATTTTTAACATGCATGATTTTATCTAGGAGTCGCCACTAATCAGTTTATGGTAGGTCAATTAGACACCTAAGTAAAATAATGGGAGGATTATTTTACTCCTACGAATCAGAGACTTTGGGTACGGGGACTTGGTTACACTAGACTATTCTAATGCCCTTTCGATACCTTTTTCTTTTAACGTGAAAAAATATTTGACAAGCAGCTTGAATTAATTTGAATTCACTTCCTTAACATGTGAGGTTATCATGCGGGTGCGCAAACCACCAAATTAACACCCAGATAAAGTAGTGAATAAATTGCAAGACTTACCTCATGGCATCGAAAGCATCTGCAATGTTAGATCAGAATTCACATCGACAATCCTAGATATGATTTCTAATTAACAAGCAATTTCTTTTTTTTTTCACTATTTAACAAGAATCATGCAATGCATGCTACTAATCTAATATGAAATGATATGGCTTGACAATATGACCTAAACTATATAAAATGAGTAAAGTAATGCAATAATTAAATGTGCAATCTAAATTGACCAAATGACCTAATTCTAATGACGGACAATTTCTAATTAAATGAACCTATCAACAATCATTAAATGACATGCATTTTTATGAACCTAATTTTACATGACGTGCACATGATTTCTATTCTAAAAAATGCAATCTATCCTAGAAATTGCAACTAACTTATCCTAAGAAAAATTTTATTTTTTGATGAAATTCGAAATTAAGGAAAATGCAAAACATAACTATCTAGATTAAGATTCTATCCAGCTTATATTAAGGATTAGGTCAGACTAAATCCTAATGTAAATGAAGATATTATCTTAACCTAACAAGCTCTAACCCAAGATGCAAAAATCAATCTAAATTTAAAATAAAACATGCAATTTATTCTAATATGCCATGACATGCAAAGAATGCCCTAAATCTAATTTTTTTTCCTTTTTTTTTTATGAACTTCGAAATTAAAATTAAATATGCAATTCAAAAAAAAAAAACTAACATCCTAAATGAATGCACTTTTTTTATTTTCTTTTTCATGATTCAAAATAAAATCCCTATTCTAAATATGCAAGATAAAAAAAAAAAAAAAACCTAATCCTAATTCAAATTTTTTTGGATTTTTTTCTTTTTACGAAAATAAAATTAATTTAACCAACATCACGACAAATCAGACAAGATAGGATTGATATTCAAAAATTGGTGAACCATATCTCGCGCATGAGATCGGGTCAACCAATTTTAATATTAAATCGTGAATCAAATCTCGGGTGTGAGATCGGATTGTCGATTTTTGTGAGGGATTATGAGTTAGATTTCAGGCGCGAAAATCAGACTATAAATCCCTAATTTGAAGGGCTATTCCATGTTGGAATCTCAATCACATATTTAAAGGGAACAATTTCACTAAAAAATAAAAAGGAAAGTAAAAAAAATTATAAGTAAATAAATAATAAAAAAAATACCTAATTTTTCCTTTTTCGTTTTTTTTTTCCTGTTTTCTTTCCCCAAGCACGGTTTGTGGGTCTCCAATGGGGAGCGGTCATCGGTCCGGCAAGGGAGCTCTGGCAAAGGTGAGCCGACGGCGGTGGCAGCAGCACAGGGGTGGAGCAGAATCGGAGCCGGCAGGGGGAGGCGAGTCGCGTGCGGGCAGCATCCGGAGTCAAACGGGGTGTCGTGGGTCCGATTGGCTTGCAAGCTAGGTCACCGATCAAAGATCACAGTGCGCAGATCTAGCTACGGGAGGCATCGGCTCGGCGTCCGGTAGGCAGCAGCGACTCAAGACACCGGCGAGGGCGTCGCGGACAGAGAACTCTGGGTGCAGGCGTCGATCGAAGGCGGAATGACAGAGTTGGAGTGGGCTTTGGCTCTGGGCAGCGTCGACGCGGCGAGATCGAATGGAGGCGGCGTCGACACTCGGGGGGAACATGGAGCAGCAGCGTTCGAAGCAGGGGCAACACAGGTCGGCGCGAGCTGAAACCAGCGACGGCGGTGACGTTTGGAAGCGCGGTGATGCAGCCGCAGTGAGGACAGGGAGGTGTGGACGGGCGCGGCTGGGTCACGATGAGGCGCAGCTCCGCTGCTAGGGTCGAGCAGCCGATCGGTTGCAGATGCAAGTAGCAAACGTGGGGAAGACGATGAATAGTAAGTGTCTAATCACCCCTTCCTCTCGCTGTCTCTGTACTCTCTCTCCCTGCCTTTTAACTTTTCAGCAAAAGGGGCCCTCGAATGCTTTTCCCTTTCTTCTTCTTTTTGATTTCGAAAACCCTAAAAAGAACTAAAGAAAACCCCCGACTTCTCATGCATACGACCTTTTATGGAGTGGGGAAATAGGTTTTAAATTCCTCATTCGAATCAATATCTGCAATATTTTTTCGCCAACTTATCCCATATTGATAAGAATCCGAGATTACGATGGAATTTTTCTCTAAATCCAAATCTTGCAAAGATAAATCGCAATATTTTTTACCAATCTGCCTTATCCAAAAAAACATATCCCGGCAAAATTTCAAAATTTCTATTTTCCCATGAAATAACTTTCGATCATTAAAAAAACATGGGCTTGGGCTGACTTGCTCGCTTCGTGGGTTTGGCCCATCTAATTTGAACCCATCCGCCACCGGTCCAATAAAATGCAAAAAATGCAAATAAAAAATAAATGCACCTAAATCTATATGCTATGCAATTAATTTTTTTTAATAAAATTAATTCCTTATTTTCTATGCAATAAATATGTTGACACCTAAATTTTTCCCAAAAAAAAATCATTTCCAAAAAAAATGGGAACTTGCTTTTCCACAAAAATATTTCTTGTCAAATTATCACATATAGATTATCTAGGTGTTTAGTATAGTTTTTTTAATGGAAAATGTTTTTCCTAAAAAAAGAAAGAAAAGAAAAAAAAAAAAAAAAAAGAAGCAAGTTGGGGTCAATGATCTAAATGTGACTAGCCAAGCCTAGGAGGTCAAATTGGAATTAAAATGACAAGTTGGGGCCAAAATGCAATTTTCAAAAGTTGAGGGACCAATTCGCAAATTTGGCAAAATTTCACCCGAACCTTTAAATCATCATCTTGGTCACTAATTAAGTTGAAATTGAACTTGGGCCAGGTCGAATCAATCAAATTGGGCCAAAAGGACCAAATTTGCCTTGAATTGGGTATTTTCGGATAAGAAAATGGCTAACTTTGAGGGACTTTCTTGCAAAATTGGGTGGGTACAATTGTAAAACCTGGTCGAGATCTTAAACTACTATACATGAGCTTGCTAATTGATCAAAAACCACAGCCAAATTGATGGATTAAAGCACTCAAACGAGATACCAAAACCCAGCCCACAATTAGGTCTTAATTCGGAGCTGCTAAGTAGGCATATTGGTGGCCCCACCATATCCCACTCAGCCGCCCATCCAGCCTGATCTTTGCACGTGATGGAAGACCATATATAGTAGTGCAAGTGGACGAAAGTTGGCCACGGATAAGCTGCTGACAGCACGGTAAAATCGCACCAAATCCGGACACTCAACAGCTGCAGAAGTTGAAAAATTGGCTAAGTCAGAGAGTGGGTGAACTAGCTCAGTTGGCAGGCTTGGTAGGTGGACAAAAAGCCGACCAAGAGATTGATGAAGGGGGTGGATAACATCTATGAATCATGCTCTTTTGAGAAGAGAGAGAGGAGACGAGAGGGAGAGGAGAGAGCTCGGAATCGTTCCCCAAAGACACCTTCAGAAGCAACTCCAGAGAGCAAAAAACCCAGAAATTTTAGACCGACCCTTGCAGAGAAAAGTGAAATTTTCACAAACTTGCGACCAAAATTAGCCAAAATCTTCAACTAGAGAGTGAAACTTCACTCAATTATCTTTCCAACCATAGGTCGCACGTCCCAAATGGAGACCGGAAAGGCCTCCTAAAGCCCCCCGAAACAGCACCCTCCTGGCCGGCCAAGAAACTCCGAAAATTTGTCTAAGTGTTGAGCCCAGTTGGTCACGAGTGGAAGAAAGCCAGTGTTTTTTGAGAAATTTAAGAAACAAATGAGGAAAATATTGACTTTTACCCCAAACTATAATATATATAGTTTGGTTTGGTGTCAATTTTTCCAACAAAAGATATCTTGAAGTCTAATTTTAGAGGTCAACAAAAACCTTCATTGTCAGTTCTTTTTTCTGCAGATCTCATTTCCAGTTGAAGAAGCCAACTTCCACGGGCTTCCGAGGATAATTTATCGGTTTCCTCGGCCAAGAGATACTTGAAAAAGAAGCTAGGAAGCAAGGTAAGTATCCTAGATGTATTTTTGTTTGAGTTTGAGCATGTTTTGATCATGAAAATCAAGAGGAAAACCAGCCCGGAAAACTGATTTTTGAGGCTGGAATTTTTTCTAAGTGTTGAAATCTCCTCAAGAGTATTGCATGTGTGCTTCTTGGAGAGGTCGTTTTGATGTTGTTCGGTGGGTCATTCTCTATGATGTTTATTGCATTTGAAAGCTCATGTTACCTACTTTTACTCGGATTAAGAATTGTTTCCCTTAGATCTCGTATGTGATGAGTGTCGGGGCTTGAATATGGGCATTCAACCTGTTTGCTTGACTTGGGTTCAAACCCAGATTTGCAAAAATCAGCTCAAACCCGCATATTTGATGATGATTCCAGCTTGGTTTTCGTGTGTTTTAAGCTGTGATTTCCGTCTAATCTTGCTCCTTGCATGTGGTAGTATAATCTTGATACTTTAGTTCCGCGTGAGATTGCTTATGGGTTGAGATTGAAGGCCGCAAACATGGCCCGGCGAAGCTGTTTTGGGATGATTTAATGCACGTCAAGCGTTCGATGAAATGTGCAAACCAAGTTTCGATCTTGAAACGGTCGATTTGAGCTTGATTATTGTAATATTCATATGCTGTGTTGCTCCATGTTAGCATAGATCGGTTTAAGGAATTATTATTAATATTTAAAAAAAAAAATAAAAAAAAAATATGAAAAAATATGAAAATTTCAAAAAAAATATAAAAGTGATAGATGGTATCAAATTAAGGCAAAAATGGCATCTATGAAATTTTCCTAATTTTAAAAGGTCATTTTCCTAATTTAATGCTATTTTGGTATTTTATGATCATTTTTGTAAATAATCCATTTTGCATAGATTAAAATTATCTAGAGTAATTTCATGCATCTAGAGTAATTTCATGCATATTTAAATTTCCATTTCGCTCACGGGGTCCTGTCCCGGGGCATGATAACAAAGCCATGTAATATTATTTGCCCGACTTGTATTGGGTCTTTCTTTTCCGCATTACTTTCAAGTCATTTCAATTTCTTGGATATTTACTTGCGCACCGCTTTTCATTAATTTGAGTGTAAATTTCTCTTCCAAATTATGTTAAGGTTAGTCTAGACATTAAAAAAAAAAAAACCTACAAAAACATTTGCTTGGACACTTAGCGGTTTCGTAAAGATTATAATTGGTAATCAAGATTGTGTGGCCATTTAGATTAAAACCTTTCAAGTTAGTGGTACCGCAAGGGCGTTAATAGAAACATTAGCGTAAACAAGTCCCCGTTCCTAGAAATCTCTGGTTGCGTAGGAATCGAGACAACACTCCCGTGTCTCGATTGGTTTCTAGCCGACCCCAATAGGCTAGTGGCGACTCCTAGAAATATTTAGGTTGTTAAGAACTAAAAAACAAAATCCAACGTCACGCGAGGTATGGGCTTGGGAGAGCCTACGCCTAATTTAGGGCCATTGGTCCGCCTCTTTAGGCAAATACCCCTAAACCGTTCTTCCTTTTCCCCCGGATGAAAAAAAAGAGGTCGTGACAGCTTGGCGACTCCACTGGGGACTTGGTTGCAAACCTTAGAAGACTTAGGCCGTAATAACTTGGTTGGTTGTTCACTAACATGGTCTTCATTTGATAGCGCGTGTCAAAGTCACGTGGAAAACAAGGTTAGTCCACTAACAATGTGTTAAATGTTTTTGTAGGTTTGGAGTAATAAGGGGTGGAGTGTTTGTTAACTCATTTCTTTTGCAGGGAGGCGTGGGAATGTATGTCTATATGGATGAAATTGAAGTGTTGTTTGGATATCAATTGTTGTGCGTGGATTGGATATCAATTGCTGTGCATGCGTTTATACCTACATGAGCACTACACATTTACACACACAATCTGCGATCTAAAACCCCGATCGCACTAGGAAGCCCATAGGAGGTGCCAAAAGATGGAACCCGTGCGGGGAATGACCCATGGTTATCCACTTTTGGTCCCGCTCATTTTGATTAATGATAAAGAGAACTGTCCGACGCAAGTGCGGAGTGGGGAAAACTCTTTTGATCTAATCAAAATGGGGACTTAAGCCTTTAGAATTCCACCTTTATGTGTCAAACCTCACAAGTTTACATCCGCGTGTCTATGTGATTAGAAAAAAAAAAAAAAAAAAAAGGGGGTCTTTTCACCCATTGTAAGTGTGATTTTTCCATCTACTTGCTCACTTCGGATTGAAATTTTCATTATTTGAAGATTCGCGGAAATCAATGGAATGCCCTTGGCAATATGGGCTTGGCACTCATTCTTAATAAATAAGCATTTCAAATACCTATGATCTACTGAACATATGTTTTTGTTTAAATTTTCAATTATGAACTCAAAGTCACATTTTGTATAGAAATTCTTCCAAGTCAAGATTACATTTTGGGGCATAGACTTAAAATCAAATTTTCAATAAAATTCTGTCTTGGTCACATTCCAAAATTAAAATTCAAATCACATTTTGTGTACTGATTTCTCAAAATAAAAATAACCTCACCTTTGCATAAGTGAAATTACAAATTAATCTTTCAAAATCAATGCCCCATTTGTGTATGAAACTTTTGGAATAGAGTGGGCATTCAATTGATAGCCGCGGATCGATCTTTTAATGAAATCTCCTCTTACTAATAAAATCTTGATGAAATACCAAATTCTCGTAAGTGGATACTACGGAGAAGGTATCGTCGCCTTGATTTCATTGTAAGAGGCGGCTTTATTGAAAGATCAATTTTTTATTCATGTACCGACATTATCTTCCTTTCGCAGGTCATGCGTGACAGCCATTCCTTGAACTCCTCTTGCTTGACCATGCCAAAAGTGGACTTTAAAGCTAGGACAAGAATTGTGCTTATTATGCTCCTCTACGAAAGAGCTTCTTGTACTTTATTATTGTCATTATTCCTATTAGGAACCGCATTTTGTGTTTTGGGTTTTGATTGTGGACCCAATCAAATGCTTTTGTAAATCATACAACTCACATTTTTTAATAATGAAGTTAGAGTTCACAAAATTTATATTCTTTAAAACACTTGAAGTGTTTCAAACGGGGCCCTCTGGGCTGAATTTTATGCCTTAGCTTCAAAATGTTTGAAAATGAGTTTCAAAAAGAACTTGCGTAATATTTTATCTCTTCACTTAATCGCTTTTGTAGGTTGATCCAAAGGATGATGCTTCGAAGGGGTAAGGTTGTAATCGTTCCAAAAGGGATTTCTCATGCAACCACTAACTCGACCATCCATTTTTGTCAAACAGGTAAAATGATGGTTTTGTTCAAGATTAACATTTACTTCCTTTGGAAAGACAAAAGCGCGGGCCTGTCCTTAATAGAGCAAGTCATGAAATGCACCAATTCATGCTCATTCATGGGCATATTTGGTTGAGCCATGAACTGTAGGCATATTTTCGCAGCATATGAATTCAAACATTGCTATTAAGTGCGAAAAGAACCGTCAAAGCCTCGAAGATCACAAATCTACCAGCCTAACGGCAATCTTTATTGCTTCGAAATTGGCTTCCACGAAGTTCCACATCCTGGACGACCTCATATTAATTTGACATTCTTTGTGGAAAAAGAAATCTATAGACATTCTTTGCCATCAAACTATTTCATCGATTTGCAAACAAGAAGCAACTGCAATTCCTACACTTCTAATGGTGTCTTGGCATCCAATCCTATATGGAGATAATTATTGGTGGTCGCAAGACAATACTTCAAGATGTAGATGTACACAAACAAGAATCGGTCATCAAATGTTGCCTTCAAATAAAAGGTGGTAATCGTTTCAAGTTAAATTCGATTTATTTTAGGAATGATTTGTCCTTCTACTTTGTGCAGATTTTAGTGAGGCAAATTACTGGCAAGCAACAAGATTACATGGGGAGGACAACCTGGTCCAGAATCACACGATCTCTAAAAGAAAAGGGTGTATTCGTTCCAAAAGTCAAAACAACTCATTCATAAACCGACATAGCTACCCATGCTTACAGATTGTGAAGTGGGAAATGCATTGATGCAACAAAAATGGTAAAAGGTCACCTACCCTAAAAGGGGTATGCGAGAAACTGAGTAAAGCATGAAGGATTGAAATGAAATGAAGATTCATCAATCCAACATAATGGAGCTGCATATGGACAAGTTATCTAACTCAATGTGGCATACATTCGACCATAAGGATAATGTCTTCCTTCCTCCACAAAGCTACAATGAGATGCTGAATTGCCCGACTTTGAAAAAGGGTGTACTTCGTTCCTGAACTTAATGCACCTAAGAGTAGAAATAATACATTGTTTCCACATGTGTAGGAAATTTTAATTGGGGCAGACGGCCACAAAATGGATCGGGAGCACGCAATGCCTAAGTCACCCGACTTCTAAAAATGGAAAGATTCAAATGGAATAGACATTTCTCAAGTGAATTGCTATCAATCATGAGAGCAAATCTGTCCCCATAGCCAAGGAAACGAGATGGAATGCAGTCATCATATATGCCGTAAAAGGGAGTATACCGTTCCTAAAATGAATCAAGTTGAGTATGAAAATAACATATTCGTCTCTTTTTCCTTGCAGTTGATGAATGGGGCAAATCACTTAAAGCAAAGTAACTCTCACCCATGAGCAAGATGAAACAAAGTCAATTGATTCAGCACAAAAAGGGAGTATCGTTCCTAAATTAGTCCAATTCAATTTTGGAATATAAGTAACATGCCCCATCTCTTGTAGGAAAAGGTGTACATTGACCGCTGGAGCAAAACCTTATACCAAGAAAGCATGCTAAGGCCCAACCATCCATTTTGATGGAATAAATGGAGTAAAACATCCAAGGAGTAATGCCCTCACATGTCAAAACAAGGAGTACCCCTCCCTTTCATCTTTGACGTCCACTTAGAATGAGTGAATTCGATAACATCTTTGAAAGCAAGATCTTCAAGGAAATGTTAACACCGAGGAGCAAAGACACATGAAGAGGAAACACAAGACATTTAAAGAAGCATCGATATTCGAGGAACAACTCAAGAAATTGATTTAAGCATTATACATATCGACCAAGCAAGCATATGGAGGTAACACATGTCAAATTCACCTAACTTGGTTTAAAAGATGTGGAGTTCTAGAGCCGGTTCAATTAAATAAAAAAGGAAGCGCCCCATGGACACTACCAGCGCTTCGGCCTGGTGGTATGGGGAGTGAAGTGGTCCGAGAACGGCCGGGGTTCGATCCTCGGAAACGGCAACGAGGTTGCCATGGTAAAAAAATAATAAAAAAAAAAACTTTTGCATCTCTTATTTTTGCAAAAAGAGGAAAATGCTTGGACTAATGAGACCAAAGACCTGCGATTCTCTTCAAGCCTTAAAACAGCACGTTCATTCCGCCGTTTGCCGCCAAATGGTGAAACTGACCAAGGGTAATGTTGTATCGTCTCTAGTTTTACGATCCCTGAGGATTCATGTACTAACACATTCCCTTTTGTTCTTTGTAGGGTCGCCTGACTACTAAGGCACAGGTAAGTACCCTTCTTCTCAAAATCAAATGGAAATAAATGGAGAATTTCCATCGCAAAAAAAGAACATTTAGGGTTTTTCTAGAAACAAGCGCAAAAAACGGAAATTGAAGAAATAAGTTTTCCACAAAGTTTGTAAAAATCTTATTTACCTTTAAATTGTCCATCCACTCGACGGATCACTCATTTTGAATCAAAGTTCCCTATGGAGATTAATCCACCCAGATGATCTCAACAAAAATGAAAGGCGATGTTACTCATGCCAAGCGGGAAACTCTTAGGATGAAGAAAGGCAACCCATTTCCAAACATGTCCTTTAAGCACTCGGGATTCGAGCAAAAAAAAAAGAAAACCCGTGTTGTTTAGGGTCAATGAATTCATTCGCAAGTGGTACATAGATCAAGATGATGAGAGGCATTTCTTTCATCTATCATACACACCACAGGTGACAATAGTTAGCCCATTTGAGCCTTTTGATGTGAAGATTTTCTACAAAATACCCCTGTCAAGAACCACCCCACGATGGAGCAATTATGAAGGTTTGGGTTGATATTATTTGGAGAGGAAAGATGAGAAAGGTTTCTTTGCTCTCACTTGCATAAATCTTTTTGTGGTAACTTCAGTTGAATTCTTATGGAAGCTCGAAGCATCCCAAGGTGAAGAAGAGCATTCTTTTCTCTCCCCAAACACCGATACCCTTTGCTTAAACCAAGTTGAGCCTAATCATTCATTTCCAAAACTCGAGTGGTGATTATCTCCCCACATTGGGGCAAGGCATATGATTTGCCAAGGCAAGTGATGTGTACGTGAAAATGCGGAAAGCATCTCGAAAGTCCTAAGAGTTTAAAAAGTTCAAAATAGCAAAAGTCAAATGAAAATTAAGGGGCATGAAAAAGTAGTGTGCCTGGTAAAAGCAAGGCCAATGCCCGAAAAAAAAATGGAGAGAGAGCAGAAGAAAAACAATTGCATCAAGAAGAATGTCTCCGTGAAAGCAAAAATGACAAAAAACAAAATACTAGTATCAAAAGGAGATCACTGCAAATGCAAAAGTTTTGAGAGGAAAGAGCAAAGCTCTTATTTTGCGATGATTAGTCAAGGGACTTTCGAGACAAATTCGAGTGCTTTCAAAAATTGGATGATATGGCAATGATGTCGTTGCAATCACCAACTCTCAAATCCCTCTTTGAAAAAGTGTTGAGCCTTTTGAGCCTTTCACCGAACCAGCATTACAACCTATTCCGAAGTCTCTTTGATTGGGATAATTCGAGTGGAAATAAGGACTTCACAAAGAAGATGCCGCTCGAAGAAGTGAGAGCAAGGTTGTCTTATCTCATCTTAAGGTTTCTTGACTTGTAAACCCGGCGAAGATGTCGATTAGTGATCAATTCATTTCATAGCCAATGATGCTTATCCATTGCTAAAACCATGACCAAACCTGCACTATGGTCCTTCTAAAAGACCTCTTAGATTGGTCAATGTGTACTTATTGCGAATGATTCAAAGCCTTGCACACTGGAAGAGTGAGATTGAGTGATCAGTTTATTTCCCACATGAATAGATGGGATCAAACAACCCTTTTCTTGAGAATATGCGAGAAGCCCTTTCTGACTAGGGGTCCTTACTTGGCATACTTAACAAACCTTTCTCATAAGTCGAGGTCATTTCAACAAGGACCTTTCCCCAAAGGGAATTTGACGATTAATGATATCATCGGACCGTGATGATAGTTTTGTGAGTTCGTCAAGTGGTCGGGATTAGTTTGATTTGTTTATGCAATCATTGCCTTCTCATACCGATACACTTTTGATATTGTTTCGATGACATGTTCTAAAATTGATCTCATCTAGTATGCTTTCGCTACTAGAGTACTTGTTATAATGAATTCTAATAGAATATTCTCGAATGACAGGTTTCTCCGGTGAAACCATACACTTTCAAAAGGTTCTTGGTTATCCTTAAACCTCGCAATTTCAAAGGGTTCATGCGTTAGCCTTAAACCATGCATTTTCAAGAGGTTCTTGGTCATCCTTAAACCTTGCAATTTCAAAGGGTTCATGGGTTAGCCTTAAACCATGCATTTTCAAAAAGGTTCTTGGTCATCCTTAAACCTTGCAATTTCAAAGGGTTCATGGGTTAGCCTTAAACCATGCATTTTCAAAAAGGTTCTTGGTTATCCTAAAACCTTGCAATTTCAAAGGGTTCATGGGTTAGCCTTAAACCATCCATTTTCAAAAGGTTCTTGGTTATCTTTAAATCTTGCAATTTCAAAGGGTTCATGGGTTAGCCTTAAACCATTCATTTTCAAAAGGTTCTTGGTTATCCTTAAACCTTGCCATTTCAAAGGATTCATGGGTTAGCCTTAAACCATGCATTTTCAAAAAAGTTCTTGGTTATTCTAAAACCTTGCAATTTCAAACGATTCATGGGTTAGCCTTAAACCACACGGTTAGTGGGACTGCCTTAAACCACAAGGTTCGTGGAAAACCACAAGGTTAGTGGGACTGCCTTAAACCACAAGGTTAGTGGGACTGCCTTAAACCACAAGGTTCGTGGAATTGCCTTAAACCACAAGGTTAGTGGGACTGCCATAAACCACATGGTTAGTGGGACTGCCTTAAACCACAAGGTTCGTGGAATTGCCTTAAACCACAAGGTTAGTGGGACTGCCTTAAACCACACGGTTAGTGGGACTGCCTTAAACCACAAGGTTAGTGGGACTGCCTTAAACCACAAGGTTCGTGGAATTGCCTTAAACCACAAGGTTAGTGGGACCGCCTTAAACCACATGGTTAGTGGGATTGCCTTTGCCTTAAACCACAAGCTTCGTGGGACTGCCTTAAACCACAAGGTTCGTGGGACTGCCTTAAACCACACGGTTAGTGGGGCTACCTTAAACCACACGGTTAGTGGGACTGCCTTAAACCACAAGGTTCGTGGGACTGCCTTAAACCACAGGGTTTGTGGGTATATCCTTAAACCACACTTTTCAAATTGTTCACATGTACATCTTTAGATCACGCTCTTTACATTAAGCTCAGTTGCATTTTCATTTTGCTATTATTAAAAAAAAAAACCAAAAAAATATTTAAAAAAAAAAAAACAAAAATTAGGTGTCACCTTATCTTTGAAAGAAATCTCTTTGAGCTTCCTTCCAAAGAGGGGCAGTCATTTGTTGACACCTAAATTTTTCCCAAAAAAAAATCATTTCCAAAAAAAATGGGAACTTGCTTTTCCACAAAAATATTTCTTGTCAAATTATCACATATAGATTATCTAGGTGTTTAGTATAGTTTTTTTAATGGAAAATGTTTTTCCTAAAAAAAGAAAGAAAAGAAAAAAAAAAAAAAAAAAAAGAAGCAAGTTGGGGTCAATGATCTAAATGTGACTAGCCAAGCCTAGGAGGTCAAATTGGAATTAAAATGACAAGTTGGGGCCAAAATGCAATTTTCAAAAGTTGAGGGACCAATTCGCAAATTTGGCAAAATTTCACCCGAACCTTTAAATCATCATCTTGGTCACTAATTAAGTTGAAATTGAACTTGGGCCAGGTCGAATCAATCAAATTGGGCCAAAAGGACCAAATTTGCCTTGAATTGGGTATTTTCGGATAAGAAAATGGCTAACTTTGAGGGACTTTCTTGCAAAATTGGGTGGGTACAATTGTAAAACCTGGTCGAGATCTTAAACTACTATACATGAGCTTGCTAATTGATCAAAAACCACAGCCAAATTGATGGATTAAAGCACTCAAACGAGATACCAAAACCCAGCCCACAATTAGGTCTTAATTCGGAGCTGCTAAG
This sequence comes from Eucalyptus curtisii, assembly GCA_017140595.1. Classification (NCBI taxonomy): domain Eukaryota; kingdom Viridiplantae; phylum Streptophyta; class Magnoliopsida; order Myrtales; family Myrtaceae; genus Eucalyptus; species Eucalyptus curtisii. Next base: position 15,156,234 of record CM029504.1, read on the forward strand.
TAGGCATATTGGTGGCCCCACCATATCCCACTCAGCCGCCCATCCAGCCTGATCTTTGCACGTGATGGAAGACCATATATAGTAGTGCAAGTGGACGAAAGTTGGCCACGGATAAGCTGCTGACAGCACGGTAAAATCGCACCAAATCCGGACACTCAACAGCTGCAGAAGTTGAAAAATTGGCTAAGTCAGAGAGTGGGTGAACTAGCTCAGTTGGCAGGCTTGGTAGGTGGACAAAAAGCCGACCAAGAGATTGATGAAGGGGGTGGATAACATCTATGAATCATGCTCTTTTGAGAAAGAGAGAGAGAGGAGACGAGAGGGAGAGGAGAGAGCTCGGAATCGTTCCCCAAAGACACCTTCAGAAGCAACTCCAGAGAGCAAAAAACCCAGAAATTTTAGACCGACCCTTGCAGAGAAAAGTGAAATTTTCACAAACTTGCGACCAAAATTAGCCAAAATCTTCAACTAGAGAGTGAAACTTCACTCAATTATCTTTCCAACCATAGGTCGCACGTCCCAAATGGAGACCGGAAAGGCCTCCTAAAGCCCCCCGAAACAGCACCCTCCTGGCCGGCCAAGAAACTCCGAAAATTTGTCTAAGTGTTGAGCCCAGTTGGTCACGAGTGGAAGAAAGCCAGTGTTTTTTGAGAAATTTAAGAAACAAATGAGGAAAATATTGACTTTTACCCCAAACTATAATATATATAGTTTGGTTTGGTGTCAATTTTTCCAACAAAAGATATCTTGAAGTCTAATTTTAGAGGTCAACAAAAACCTTCATTGTCAGTTCTTTTTTCTGCAGATCTCATTTCCAGTTGAAGAAGCCAACTTCCACGGGCTTCCGAGGATAATTTATCGGTTTCCTCGGCCAAGAGATACTTGAAAAAGAAGCTAGGAAGCAAGGTAAGTATCCTAGATGTACTTTTGTTTGAGTTTGAGCATGTTTTGATCATGAAAATCAAGAGGAAAACCAGCTCGGAAAACTGATTTTTGAGGCTGGAATTTTTTCTAAGTGTTGAAATCTCCTCAAGAGTATTGCATGTGTGCTTCTTGGAGAGGTCGTTTTGATGTTGTTCGGTGGGTCATTCTCTATGATGTTTATTGCATTTGAAAGCTCATGTTACCTACTTTTACTCGGATTAAGAATTGTTTCCCTTAGATCTCGTATGTGATGAGTGTCGGGGCTTGAATATGGGCATTCAACCTGTTTGCTTGACTTGGGTTCAAACCCAGATTTGCAAAAATCAGCTCAAACCCGCATATTTGATGATGATTCCAGCTTGGTTTTCGTGTGTTTTAAGCTGTGATTTCCGTCTAATCTTGCTCCTTGCATGTGGTAGTATAATCTTGATACTTTAGTTCCGCGTGAGATTGCTTATGGGTTGAGATTGAAGGCCGCAAACATGGCCCGGCGAAGCTGTTTTGGGATGATTTAATGCACGTCAAGCGTTCGATGAAATGTGCAAACCAAGTTTCGATCTTGAAACGGTCGATTTGAGCTTGATTATTGTAATATTCATATGCTGTGTTGCTCCATGTTAGCATAGATCGGTTTAAGGAATTATTATTAATATTTAAAAAAAAAAATAAAAAAAATATGAAAAAATATGAAAATTTCAAAAAAAATATAAAAGTGATAGATGGTATCAAATTAAGGCAAAAATGGCATCTATGAAATTTTCCTAATTTTAAAAGGTCATTTTCCTAATTTAATGCTATTTTGGTATTTTATGATCATTTTTGTAAATAATCCATTTTGCATAGATTAAAATTATCTAGAGTAATTTCATGCATCTAGAGTAATTTCATGCATATTTAAATTTCCATTTCGCTCACGGGGGTCCTGTCCGGGGCATGATAACAAAGCCATGTAATATTATTTGCCCGACTTGTATTGGGTCTTTCTTTTCCGCATTACTTTCAAGTCATTTCAATTTCTTGGATATTTACTTGCGCACCGCTTTTCATTAATTTGAGTGTAAATTTCTCTTCCAAATTATGTTAGGGTTAGTCTAGACATTAAAAAAAAAAAACCTACAAAAACATTTGCTTGGACACTTAGCGGTTTCATAAAGATTATAATTGGTAATCAAGATTGTGTGGCCATTTAGATTAAAACCTTTCAAGTTAGTGGTACCGCAAGGGCGTTAATAGAAACATTAGCGTAAACAAGTCCCCGTTCCTAGAAATCTCTGGTTGCGTAGGAATCGAGACAACACTCCCGTGTCTCGATTGGTTTCTAGCCGACCCCAATAGGCTAGTGGCGACTCCTAGAAATATTTAGGTTGTTAAGAACTAAAAACAAAATCCAACGTCACGCGAGGTATGGGCTTGGGAGAGCCTACGCCTAATTTAGGGCCATTGGTCCGCCTCTTTAGGCAAATACCCCTAAACCGTTCTTCCTTTTCCCCTGGATGAAAAAAAAGAGGTCGTGACAAAATAAATTACCGGATCTCCAAAATTTAGGTGTCAACAATGGATTGTTTGTATGGATTGAATTAAATTGATCGATTGATTGATTGGGTATATGAATTATGCTAACATGCAAGAATGAACTGAGGCAAGGTAAGTCCTCTGTTTTGTGTGCATAGACTGCCTCTAGGCATATTTCTTTCTTCGTCGGATTTTAGGGGGTGAACTTGCTGAAACATTGTCTCACCCCGTCGTGGGCTTAATTCTTTTTAGGTCCTTAGATGGCGGCCTCGCCGGTTCGTTATGGTCCGTCTCGAAGGGTGACTAAGTTGGTTATTGACTTCCCTATTCCCGGAGGCCATGGGGTCTGGGTGTACAAGCTCATAGTGACCACTGTTTGGGTCGATGAGGGCCTACCTGAGAGGGTACCTCATCGATATCGGGCGTGGTTTTGCCGTGGGCTCAATGGACACGGAGAGGGTCCCCTCCAGGGTTTTGAGGTCCTAGTTGCAGTAGTACATGCCGCTTTTGGCGAAGGTACAGCTAACCATCCTGATGGTGCTGTGGTAGACCCACCGCCCCCGGAGCCGGTGGAGTCCAAAGGACCGGTGAACATGTCCAACTAGAGGGGTCGTTGGATAGTTTCCTTTTGAGGGTTGATCTTTTTGTCAGATAGACCAGTCTTGTATATAAACTAGTTGGTTGTTTATAAAGGCGTGCTTTGGGTTGTGAAATTGTTATCCTACTTTTCTATTTCATGATGTTTGCTGTCAGGGGTTTTTTTTTTTCGCTTCCACATGTGCAATAAAATGAATGGGTCCGCGACGCGTCCTGGGATGTCGCAATTTCATCGACCACCGAGGAATGCGCTCGCGCTCGAGGATCGGGCGCGACACCCACGCTGATAGCCTTCGGGCTAGATTCCACTATGAAATCAAAAGAGAATTACAACGATTTGAGTACGATCATTCAGTGAAGAGTTTCTTTCTCTCTCACTAAGTCACTCCCTCTTATGTTTCTCTCTTTTGAGTACAATTGCAAGCACTATCGGTGAAGAACAAGCAGTTGGAAAGGCTTCAAACTTTGGATTTTTAATTCTCACGCACTATCTCAAATGAACCGAATGACTTCCTTAAATACTCCTCCATGCCTTTCTAACCGTTGGCACTTTTCAGAGAAATTTCTTTCAATCAATCCGTTGGACATAATCAATTAAGGAAATCTTGTAGCCGTTTGAAGATTGAGGTGAAAATCCGACTATCCTGGTCACCCATACAATTAGAATCTAGGTTTCCATAAGTAGATGCTTCCCAAAAAGGAACTTGTCTTCAAAATTGATTTCACCAATTCGTAATTGATTTCATCAATATATTTAGAAAAGGTAAGTGAGATTCTCCGCCAAAAAATCAACTATATCTTGCACGTACTAAATCCTTGTTGAACGGTCAATAATTCCGAGTCTGATTATATCTTCGTTATTGACTTGAGTTCAGTCTGTATCTTCGTTAGAGTAGAAAAGACTTCTGGTGTAAAATAGACTTTGACAGCATTCCACAGAAGTCCAATATTTTTCAGAATAAGAATAAGAATAAGAAAAGGAAAGTTTTGTCAACTTCAAAACTTAATAGGAGTTTTCTCTATAAGTGCTAGTATAAACACCTAGAGGGGGTGAATAGGTGTGAAAACAATTTTTCGCAAAGAACAATAAATATTTTACTTTTGAAACTGAGTTTGAAGAACAAAAGACTTTGAGTGAGTTTAGACTTTAGCAGTTAAATAGAACTACACACAAAATAAAGAAGTTCATGGAAGAGAATATGAACACATAATTTATAGTGGTTGGGCTTAGATCAAGCCTACGTCTACTCTCCCACACCGACAGCCTTCTAGCTAGTTTCCACTATGAATCAAAAAAGAATTTACAATCTTGCGATCTCGAATTCACAGTGAAGAGTCTCTACTGTTCTCTCATGAAGTCACACTATAAGTGTCTCTCTCTTTTGAATACAACTTTAAGCTTAGTGTAAGAAGTAACAAGAAAGCGGGAAGTTTCAGACTTTGAAATTTCTCTCTCACGCACTCTATCGAACAACTAGAGAGTCCTCCTTAAGTATTGTTTCATGCCTTCTCGACCGTTGGCACTTTCCAAAGGAATTCTTCAAATCAACCCGTTGGACAGAATCAATCAAGGAGATTTCGAGCCGTTTGAAGATTGTGATGAAAGCCGGTCAATCATGTTTGCCTATAGGTGATATTTCCAACCAGAAGACCATATAATCCATACGAACCAAACCCTTGAAGAAAGAAAGATAATTGCTTATCTGGAAAAGTCTTCATCCTTTACTTTCGTTCAGTTTGGAATTTGTCAGAGTGACCAGACTTTCACACAAAGTTTGGGAGTCTTCAGAGTTTGACACAAAGTCTAGGAGTCTTCAGACTTTGACACAAAAGTTTGGAAATCTTCATAATAAACTTTGGATAAGTTTTGTCAACTTCAGAACATCAAAAGAGTTTTCTCCAACAATCTCCTCATTTTTTATGGTGACAAAACTTCCTTACAAATTTAAAAATTTATAACCTGCAAAACAACTCTTAGTAGTACTTGATATCTTATAAAAACAGTTAGTTAAGGATCTGGATAGCATCGATTCTACAACCACAGAAAACATGTTAATCTTGAAAAAATTAAACACATATCAAGATTTAAACATCCACATCCATAAACATCACTACTGTAAGGATTGCTGTAGAATAAGTGTTCAAAACAAACTTAAATCAAACCTGCAAAAAGTTAAAAGTTCAAAAATCTGCAAATTCTCCCCCTTTTTGTCAATAGCAAAAAGTGGAGAGAGTCAAAATAGAGAAGAGATAAATGGAATCAAGATTGTCTTGGAATTCGAACTAATTTGAAATCCCCCATGGATTGCATTGCCTCTTCAACCTTTTGGCACTAGAGATGAACATTCGACTTGAGTCTAAATAGTCTTGAGAATCTGAAGAGTCTGATCATTCTTAGCAACAGTCTGAGATACTTGTTGATTCAAAGTCTGTACCTGAGTATCTAAGGACTGTACCTTTTCAGTGTGAAAGTAAGAAGAGGATCTCAATGCAGTATGAAGTTTATGAATCTCAATCTCCATGGTGCATTGCTGAGTTTTAACTTCCAAAAGAAGCTCTATCATCCTTGGATAGTCAGCATTTGGTTCCGTTTGTGCACTAGGTTCAACGAATTGAGTTCGTGGAGAGTTTAGAGATAAGGGAATATCAACTTGTCTAGTCCCATGACTCGGAGTAGATTCTTCAATGTCGACTTCAGGAAATTAAGAAGCATAGATATCTTCTGGGTGTGCAGGAGATCGACTGATACCGTCACTCACAAAAAGAGGAGAAGAAGTCCATGTTTTCTCAATAGCTCTCCCTGTTTCTATGCCTATAGGTGGAGAAGAGATTCCTTCTTCTTGAGTCTTCTCGATATCAGGATACGAGTGATGTTCTTCCTCTTTACGTACTCCTATTGGACCACTCCGAGTTGCTTCTGAATCTTCAGATAAAGATATGGCAATTGTCGGCTCATAAGAGTCATCCTCATGACTTTTTCCTTCTTCATCTCTTGCTTCTTCTTCTCTTGCTGCTTTTTTCTTCTCTGGTTCTTCTTCTTCTTCTTCTTCTTCTTCTTCTTCTTCTTCTTTTTCTTCTTATTCTTCTTCTTCTTCTTCTTCTTCTTCTTATTCTTCTTCTTCTAGCTTTGTTTCTTCTCTGTCTTTTTCAATTTGTTTCTCAGAACCAACGGAACCAACAAAACCTCAAAGATTCTTTAAGGCAATGGCATAAATTGTAAGATCATCATCATCCTCTTCGTCCTGCAGGATGAAAGATCTTCTCTTCTTTACAGGTTCTTTCATAACTTCCTTGCCTTTCCTATTTCTTCCAGTAGAATCTTCCCTGGTTTTGCTTGAGGACTTCTTTTTCAAGTGCTCAATAGCCTTGTTCAAATCCTTCAACCTCATCTTTGAAATCATCTTCAGTCCTATAACCATAGGAGCAACAGTTCGAGTACAAAGTGAGGCAGGAAACTCGATCCGAAAATATCTAAACAACTTTGCAACCAGCGCAGAATAAGGCAATTGTCCTTTGTCTTTCATAACTGTCCTGTACATGTGCATTAGGATAGTATGAGGGAGTGAAAATCTCATCCTATTATAGATAGCAAACATGAGCCTTGCTTCAAATCTGGAAAAATCTGTTTTTGATGCAGCCTTTGATCTGATGCAGTTAATGACAACTTTGTGCAATAGAACATTTGAGGCTGACAGTCTAGAATTAGAGATGCCTCATTCTAGTAATATGTTTTTGACAAGAAATCTCATTGCTTGACCAAAAGAGACACTTATTGGTTGAAAACCACTCATTTCTACTCCAATAATGTCTGCTAGTGTGTCAACATCCACCACATAGTCTTTATTACTCACGAGTAAATTGGAGTCGATTCGGGTCAAGAAAAGACAGATTCGAATAGAAAAATGCAGTCAACTCTGGATAAGCAATAGTCGTCTCAGAACAAAAATTCTTGAGTTGAAGGAAGGCTAACTTCTCCCTCAAATTAACCTTGATTGAGTCTAAGAAATCAAAATCGACAGTTCGAGGGTTCATCACCCCTCTCTTCAGCATCCGTGAATAAACCTTTTTGTGTTCCTTAGAACGAAACAATCTCATTCTCTCTCCAGGAACATCAGCAGCAACACCCATTCTAGGTTGAAAATTCAAATAAAATCTCTCATCTTCATTCTTGTTCTCAAGATGATTAGAACCGAACCTAGGGTCTGCAGGGAAATAAAAAAAAAAGCATCGTCTGTCGATCATTTCGGTGCTATACCCAATTGTTCTTCCTTCTTAAGAACAAAGTCTTGTTCTTATATCCTTTTTCTCTTATAAACTCATCGATAAAGGTCATAGGAGTACCATCCTGCTTCAAATGAGTGTAAAGCTTATAGATAACCTGGGGTTTCGAGGCTCTGAGAGGTTTTGCGTCTTATACGACTTCCTCTTCCAGAGGTTGGCGCGGAACATTCTGTGTAAAGTGCAGCGGAGAATGCTGTGGAGAGTTGCGCGGAGAGTCTTCCTCAGTGAGATCGAAATGAGTCTGCCCTTCTGGCATGCTTCTCGGACCTTGATTAGCAATCCAAGAGGATTTCCTTTGGTAAGACATATCTGCAAGCTTGGAGGATTTCACAGATAGGTTCGAGTGAAAAAGATGGAAACTTGCGGAACAAACTTGAGAGTAGAAACGAGAGAGTAGAGATTCTGTATTTTAGGGTTTGAAAAGAAGTGCTTGAAAGAAATACAAGAGAGTATATAAAGAAAATGAAAAGTCACAAAGAAAAGGGATAATCGAACCATCATAAAGAAAACGGCCTTTTTGAAATAAATTGAAAATAAAAACTGCCAAAAATTCAAAAATTTGAAAAAGATAACTTCTAAAATTAAAATAGGCAAGCAACGATTCGATTAATCACACCTTTTCATTCCAAAAATAAAATACCTGGATTCGAGACATTCTCTTACTGAAGTAATGTCTGGAAAATCTGAGTCTGACCAACTTCAGACTTTACTCCAAAATAGAAATGATATTCAGCTTGGTGCGAATAGACTCAAATAGATTTTTCTCCAAGGGCTTCGTGAAGATGTATGCCAGCTAATTCTTCGAATCAATGAACTGAATCATAATCTCCCCATTCTAGACATGATCTCTTATAAAGTGATGTCAAATCTCTATATGCTTTGCCCTTGAATGAAGAATTGGGTTCTTGGTGAGATTAATAGCACTAGTGTTGTCACATTTTATCTTGGTACATGATTGGTCAATCCCAAAGTCTCTCGGTTGTTATTTTATCCATAAAATTTGAGAGCAACAACTCTATCGTGACCTACCCCTCGGGGGGAGGGAACAGGTTTAGGAGTATTGCCTAAAGGACGGACCTAAGGCCCATGATTAGACGTGGGATCTCCCAAGCCCATACCCCGCGTGACGTTGGGATATTTTTTAGGAATTTTTACACAAAAGGAGTCACCACTAGCCTATTGGGGTCTGCTAGAAACCAAGTGAGACATGGGAGTGTACCTCACTTCCTACGCAACTAGAGAATCTAAGGTCGGGGACTTGATTACACTAATTGACCAATTAGTGCCCTTTCGGTACCTAATATTTTTCATATTAACAAAATGATTTTTGACAGGTAATTTGGATTGATTTTATATCTATCCACTAACATGTGAGGTGATCATAAGGGTGCACAGTCATTAAAGTAACAACCATGGTTACCAAGATCCTAATTGCAGTAAAATTAACACAAGCAACTAAACAATTACAAACATAGTTAAATATGTAAATTAAACATGCAATATAATCAATATACGAGCAAATAAATGCCTAATTACACTAAAAAGGTAATACATAGCAATTCCTAACCAAACTCTACAATTGGGGAGTGGAGTTCTCTCGAACATTTCCACGAACAGTTTGCGTGCACTAACAAAACTAACGAACCTTGTCTCGGCCACAGCTCAAACACCTATCCAGACTTCACAAGAGACATGGCAAGACAACAAACAGGGTAACGGGAACAGGTAGGTAGTCGGAGCTCACCCGAATTGGTCAGGATGAGCTTTGGCCTGACTCATTCCGGTGACGCACACCAAGTGTTCGATGAATGGCCTACCTAGTTTCGAGTGGGAATGGCGGTGGTCGGCGGCTCCACGGTTTCGATGGTGTGTCCTTAAGGGTCCTCGGTTCCTTGGATGACCTCCACGAGCTTTCCTCCCCTCCGTTTCTCTCTGGTCTCCCTCTCGGCTCCTCCTCTATTCTCGTTCCGGGGGAAGGAGGTGCAGCGGACAAAGGCGGGTCGACGGGCCTTCGGCAATGGCTAGATGCTCCCTCGAGCTTCTTTCCTCCCTCTGGTTCGCCGCGTGTTCCTCTCTGTGTTTCTCTCTTTCTCTCTCTCATGTTGCTCTGCCTTTCCTTTCCTTCCTCCCCCTCTCTGTTGTTGTGTTTTTCTTTTTATGCTTCTGTTCTCGCCTTTTTTTGTAGGTACCTTGAGCCCTTCAAGGTCAACGATCGGTGTGCCCGGTTCCTGCCTCGCCAGCCTATCGACCTGTCTACTTCCTCGACCCACGGATCATGCCGGAAGCCTGCTACCCCGATCATCTGCTGCTTGCACTCGCTGCTGCAGCTTCTGTGCCTCTGTAGGTCTGCACGAAGACCAGCCGGAGGAGAAAGGAGAGTTGCGGGTCGGGCCGAAGGAGAGAAGAGGCTGGGCCGGCCCAGCGCGCGGAAGGGAAGAGAAAAGGAAAGGGGCGGGTCGGGCCAAGGCTGGATCCGACCCGACTTGACCGTTTACATTTTTTTTTTTCTCTTTTGTAGAAAATAGGTGTCAACAAACTCCCAAGAGCAACATACTCTGCTTCTGCAGTTGAAAGAGCCATAATACTTTGCTTCATTGAGAACCAAGATACCAACATATTTCCCAGGAGTTGGCAAGTGCCAGATGTGCTCTTTCTATCGACTTTACAACCTGCTAAATCAGCGTCTGAATATCCAAGAAGAGTAAAGTCTCATTCTTTTGGATACCACAGACCCAGCTTTGGATAGGTCGCAACATATTTAATAATGCATTTTACAGCACTTAGATGAGATTCTCTTAAGTGAGACTGAAATCTTGCACAAATACAAACATTGAATAAAATATCAGATCTAGAAGCAGTAAGGTAGAGAAGTGAACCGATCATGCTTTTGTATAGCTTCTAACTTATTTTCTTCCCTTCTTCATCCTTGTCCAGTTTCGAAGAACTTGACATTGGAGTCTCTGTTTTCTTGCAATTCTCCAAACCAAATTTCTTGATGAGATCGTTGGCATATTTTTCTTGGTGAATGAATATACCTTTCTTCGATTGTCTGACTTGCAATCCCAAAAAGAAGGTTAACTCACCCATCATGCTCATCTCGAATTCATCTTGCATAGATCTTGAAAATTTCTTGTAGAGACTTTCGTTAGGAAAACAAAAAATAATATCATCTACATAAATTTGTACCAGTAGAAAGTCTTTTCCTTCTTTCTTTATAAACAATGTTGTATCAACATTTCCCTTTTTAAAACCATTCTAAGTCAAAAACTTACTCAACATTTCATACCATGCTCGAGGTGCTTGCTTCAGTACATACAAGGCCTTTTTTAGTCTGTAGACTAAGTCTGGCTTTCTTGGATCTTCAAATAAGTCTGGCTTTCTTGGATCTTCAAATCTTGTGGTTGTTCCACATAGACTTCTTCTTGTATGAATTCATTCGGGAATGCACTTTTAACATCAATATGGAATAACCTGAAATTTTTATAACAAGCAAAAGCAAGTAATAATCTAATTGCTTCTAACCTCGCTACTGGTGCATAGGTCTCATCATAATCTATCCCTTCTTCATGTGTATATTATTTTGCCACAAGTCTTGCTTTGTTTCTGACCTTTTTACCATTCTCATTCATTTTGTTCCTAAAGATCCATTTCGTTCCAATAATGGATTTGCCTTTGGGTTTTGGAATCAGCTCCCATACATCATTGACGCTGAATTGTCTTAGTTCTTCCTGCATAGTTTCTATCCAGCTTTCATCAAACAAGGATTCGTCTACTCCTTTTGGTTCTATCTCAGAAACAAGTGCTAGAGCACTGGACTCTTCTCTTCCTTTGGATCTGGTGCAAACTCCTTCATCAATGTTGCCAATGATGAGTTCTTTGGGATGACCTAACTTGTGCTTCTAGTTGATGTTTGGTTTGAAAGTTTGTTGATCCTCTGCTTCGGTTGAATCTTCTCATTCTGCTTGTTGTTGTTCTCTAGAAGTCTGAACCTATTCGGGGGAAATAGACTTTGTAAAGTCTGGAACAGGTTTAGACTCTTCAAGTTGAGTTTGGTCTGATAGATTCTCCTCATAATCTTGAAACTTGACGTTCATAGATTCTTCCACGGATTGAGTATTCTTATTAAAGACTATGTAAGCTTTGCTTGAAGTCAAATAGCTAATGAAGATTCCTTCATCTAACTTTGCTTCGAACTTTCCAGATCGATCATTTGCATTCTTCAGAATAAAACATTTACAGCCAAAGACATGAAAGTAGGAAACATTCGGCTTCTTTCCTTTATACACTTCATAAGGAGTTTTCTCTAGAATAAGCCTAAAAATACTCCGTTGATAATATAGCAAGCAGTTAAAACTGCTTCTGCCCAAAATCGAGAGGATATTTTGCTATTTATTAAGAGAGTTCTGGCCATCTCTTGTAAGAATCTATTCTTCCTTTCCACAATCCCATTTTGTTCTAGAGTGTATGGAGAAGAGAAAACATGCTGAAAACCAGATTCATCACATAGCAAAGTCCTGATTCTCAAACTCACCTCCATGGTCAGTTTGTATACTTGAAATAGCATATCCCATTTCATTCTGAACCTCCTTGGCAAACTTCGAGAAATAGGAAAGGGTTTCAGACTTACTCGCGAGAAAGTAAACCCAAGTGAAGCGAGAGTAATTATCCATGATTACTAGACAATATTTCTTTCCACCAATACTTTGAGTTCCGGTTGGACCAAAAAGGTCCATATGAAAAAGCTGCAGAGCTCGATTGGTAGAGACTTGATTTACAGGTTTAAATGAACTTCCGACTTGTTTTCCTAGAACACAGGGAGTGCACAACTCATTCTTCTGGTAAGCCAGATTAGGAAGTCCTTGAACAAGCTTCTTAGAAGAAATCTTGGCAATTTGCTTCAAGTTAACATGACCAAGCTTCCGATGCTAGAGACTTGCTTCATCTTGAATGGAAATAAGACACTGAGAACTTTCTGGGTTTACATCCAGAAGGTAGATGTTGCCATGCCTTCGCCCAGTGAAAGATTGAGAGAAATCTTGACTCATTCCAGAACAAATGCCTTCTTGGAAGTTTATTCTCAAACCAGTATCACAAAGCTGACTTATGCTCAGCAAATTATAGTTCAAACCTTCCACCAAGGAAACATTATTGATAGTTAGGCTTCCAATCTTCACAGTTCCACATCCTACAATCTTTCCTTTGTTGTTTCCTCCAAAAGATACTTTTCCTCCATTTAGTCTAACAAGCTTTATAAAATAGCTTGAGTCTCTTGCCATATGCCTTGAACAGCCACTATCCAAATACCATTTGATCTTCCTTTTGATAGTGACTTGCGATCAAAAGAAAAATTCAAAAACAGTCTTAGCCCAGTCCTTCTTAACTGGTCTCCAAACCTTGGGACATTCTTTCTCGAAATGTTCTAAATTGTTACACTTTGAACATCTGAGTGCACTTTGGCCAACAGGTTTTACAAAAACTTTTTGAAAATGATTTTTGTAAAATGCCTTTGTAGGTCTTTGTTTAGTTCTTTCTTTTACTTTGGGAAAATCAATTAATGGAACAGTTTCTGAAGTCATACCCAAACCAGATTTGTTAAAGTAGGGTATTTGAGCTAAAACAATTTTCTCCAGTTTCTCATATCCTTTTGAAAATCCTTTTGTTATATTTGAGATATCACTTTTCAAAAGAGTATTTTCCTTTGAAAGAGAATCATAATTTTCTTTCAAATTATCAAAACTTGTTTTCAAACTTTCAAATTTTTCTTTCCAAGAGACTTCTTATTGCCTGAGCTTAGAATTCTCTATTTTTTAGTTCAGAAATTCTTTTAAGAGAATATTTGAGATTAAGACAAAGTTCATCTATGTATTTAGAGACTTTGATAGGAATTTTTGAATCACTAACCTCAATTTCTTTGTCTGAATCTGAAACAGAGTCTGAGTGAGAATGTACCATCAGACATATGTTGGCATATTCTTCTTTACTTTCTTCACACTCAATATCACTCCAAGTTTCAGTTTTGAGTGCATTTTTGTACTTCTCAGTTTTTCCTTTCTTCTTCTTCAACATAGGATAGTTAGGTCTAATATGCCCATTTTTCTTGCATTATAAGCATATCACATCATTGCTGGTTTCATTGTCCTCAGTCGATCTCTTCTGGAAATTTTGCATGCTTTGTTTGTTCCAGTTGAATATTCTTCCCTTTCTATTCAGCTTTCTGAATTTCTTGATCATAAGCACCAGCTCCTCATCGTCCATATCATCATTTGAATTCGTATCATCATAATCAATGTTAGACTTTAAAGCAATTGACTTCTTACCTTTAGGATCTTCTTCATCATTTATTTGTTCCACTTCGTATGACTGAAGCGTGCCTATCAGTTCGTCAACTGAAAGAGGCATGATCCTCTGAGTTTCTCTAATTGAAGTCTTCACATGATTCTAATATTTCGAAAGCCCACGCAGCAGCTTGTTGAGTTTCAATGGTCCTGAGATTGGCTGACCTTGATAAGCCAGGCCATTTACTATCTCTGTAAAGCGATTGAACATATCAGTAATAGATTCTCTAGGCTTCATTCTGAAGACTTCATATTGTTCGAGCATAATGTTTATTTTAATTTCCTTCACACGGTCAGTCCCTTCGTAGGTAGCATGTAATCTGTCCCAAACTTCTTTTCATGTTTCACAAGAAAAAATTCGGTTATACTCAGTAGGAGATAAGACACAATATAAAGAGTAGATTGCTTTCGCATCAAGAGTTTGTCTCTTGGTAAATTTAGCTCGTGTTGCTTCGTCAGCATCAATGACTTCTTTTCCTCAGTCTAAAGCTGATGTTGCTTTAGGGTTGATCCCTTTTTTCTACGATATCCCACTCTAGAGGATCTCTGCATTTGATAAACGCATTCATCTTGTTCTTCTAGACATTGTATTCCTTTCCATCGAAGTAAGGAGGTCTGATGTTGCTCTGACCTTCAACCAAACCTGGAGCCAAAATACTAGCCATAGAGGATTTTTAGCTTAGAAGTAAAACACTTCAAAAATTAAGCACGCATGCTCTGATACCAATTGTAAGTGCTAGTATGAACACCTATAGGGGGTGAATAAGTGTGAAAACAATTTTTCGCAAAGAACAGTAAATATTTTACTTTTGAAACTAAGTTTGAAGAACAACAAACTTTGAGCGAGTTCAGACTTTAGCAGTTAAATAGAACTACGAACAAAATAAAGAAGTTCGGGGAAGAGAATATGAACACAGAATTTATAGTGGTTCGGCTTAGATCAAGCCTACGTCCACTCTCCCACGTTGACAGCCTTCTAGCTGGTTTCCACTATGAATCAAAAAGAGAATTTACAATCTTGCGATCTTGACTTCATAGTGAAGAGTCTCTATTGTCCTCTCACGAAGTCACACTATAAGTGTCTCTCTCTTTTGAATACAACTTTGAGCTCAGTGTTAGAAGTAACAAGAAAGTGGGAAGCTTCAAACTTTGGAATTTCTCTCTCATGCACTCTATCGAACATCTGGAGAGTCCTCCTTAAATACTCCTTCATGCCTTCTCGACTATTGGCACTTTCCAAAGGAATTCTTCCAATCAACCCGTTGGACAGAATCAATTAAGGAGATCTCGAGCCGTTTGAAGATTGTGATGAAAACCGGTCAATTATGTTCACCTATACAATCAGGATCTTGTTTTTATAAGTAGATTATTTCCAAAATTACTTGCCCTCCAAAAAGATTTGATGTATCTAAATTGATTCCAATAAAGATTTCAATCTCGTAGGTGATATTTCCAACTAGAAGACCATATAATCCATACGAACCAAACACTTGAAGAAAGAAAGATAATCGCTTATCTGGAAAAGTCTTCATCATTCACTTTCGTTCAGTCTAGAATTTGTCAAAGTGGGCAGACATTGACACAAAAGTTTGAGAGTCTTCAGACTTTGACACAAAAGTCTGAAAATCTTCAGAATAGACTTTGGATAAGTTTTGTCAACTTCAAAACATCAAAAGAGTTTTCTCCAACATTCTCAACACCTACGTCAGCGATTTCCAATACATTGATTAGAAGGAATATAGTAGAAGTCCACCAATATTTTACAACTAAATTGACAAAAATGGAAAATTTAAGATGAATTGGGTAATTTTTCCTAGTAACAATGATAGTTATAAAAGGACCCGAGAAGGAGGAGTCACTGGAATTGGAAGGAGTAGTAATTTTTTAAAAAGAGCAATTTTGAAAAGGAAAAATCTTGAAGCAGTATCACCCTTCATGTTTCAATAACAATAATGATGGCGGCGGTGATGATAAAGTGACTAGGATAAAACCTATCTCCATAAATGACCGGATTCATGACAGTAGGAACATTGGCACATATGTTACTCATCATCATAATCTTTAGTCCTATGATGGATGAAATGGTTTGGGAATGTTTTAACATAGGGAGAACACAAAATCAAAAGGTTTATACTTTACGTTATTTTGAAAGAAGTCAAGGTCCTAACAAATCTAGCATTTCTCTTAGGGGAGGCCCCCTCAACCGCCCTCTAATCTTAGGATATATTATTAGATATCGTATCTTGTATCTAGGATTTGCAATTGTCTCCTTTTGGTGTATCATCCATCGAAAGGGGAACGCAGAGGTGGCTAGTATGGGCTATGGCTGCCCTCAGCAACCCTGATATGTCCTTATCATTAAGGTGAAGTATGGGCAACATTCGAAAGCACTTTTATTAGGTGGTGAATAATAACAATGAGAGTAGAGTTGGCCCCTCCTCTATCAATTCTTGTGGACATGTGAAAAGTGAGCTCTCTCTTTATGTCATTATGACTGAGAAATTGTCCATTCGGTCCTAAACCTATTGTATGAATATTAATTTAGTGCCAAACTTTTCAAATTTGTCAATTCAGTTCTAAACTTTTGCGCAAAATTCTAATTTTGTCATTCTGACTAATATTTACCGGGAAGCTAACATGGTGATGTGCCACAAGGAATTGCTGGCATGGTTGAACTATTATGTTAGCTATTTCTAACAAAAATGGAACAACGGGATTGCATTGGAATTTTGCACAAATATTTAGAGTTGAATTGGTAAAATTAAAAAGTGAATTATCATTCGTATAATATATTTATGATTGATTGGGTAATTTCCTACTTTATGAATGTTAAGATATTTTGTAGCTTCTATTAAAGTGTCTATTTCAAAGTTACATCCAACTTCAGGGTTTTCTTCTTCCTCTTCTTGTTCTTTTGCTTTAAAACTTTAGGTTTAAAATGAAAACCAAACTTTCAAAAGACAATAAAAGTTTAGCTTTCTTAGGTTGCATCAATTTCTAATTATGCAATTTGGACCAATTCTTATTGCATGATAGAAGTAGTAGTAGTAAAAATAATTATAATTATCTTGGGATAATTGTATAAGTTAATAATTTTAATTTATACTTCGTAATTTCAATTTTAAAATTAATTTTTTTTATTTTACAATAAATTTCATAAAAGAAATTCAAAACTTGCAATTTCTTTTTCTACATTTATCTACAAACGATATTTTTGTATTGTGTAGTTTTATCAATCCATCATTTAGTGATTAAAAACTTTCTCGTAATAAGGTTGTTTCTCTTTATATTGCATATGTCCATGTTTACATGCACATAATGTTAGGGAAATCCCTTATGATGTTTTGAAGATGACAAAATAAATCAAAGGCTACTAACATGTTTAGTGGTTAAGTAATAGACCATGCAGATGATAGAACATGTAAAGGATATTGTCAAAGTGTGAAGACGACGGAAGACGAACGTAACATATGTCCAAAGTATATTCGAAGATTTTCAGACTTCGTGTCAAAGTCTTAAAGACCGCCAGACTTTAGTGTCAAAGTCTCGTTCTACATCGAAGTCTGCTCACTCTAACAAATTCCAGATCAACGTGAATGATGAACCGAGAAGACGAGACTCATCTTTGAAGCTGAACCGGGTACAGACCTTAAAGCTAAATCTGTTCAGAAGCGGAATATGTTCAGACTCAGATTGCAATGTCTATCGCACTTAGACTCAGATTGTAAAGTCTATTGTTCTCAGACTTTACATCCAGATTCGACAGAACCTAACTCAAGCCCAATCATATAACAGCTAGTGATCTGGTTTGGATTTCACATCAAGATTGATTTGATTGACTCAATCTATTTGATTGACGATTGGATCTTGAAGACAAGATCTTTCTATACGAAGAAGCTTTACTTATGGAAACCAAGATTTCGTTTGTATGGACGATCGGAATCAATTTGGGATTTTACCTTTGTCATTCGTTTGTATGGGCGATCGGAATCAATTTGGGATTTTACCTTTGTCACTCAACGGCTACCAAATCTTCTAGATACGAGCTGTCCAATGGGTATATTGGAAGACGATCCTCAAGATACTGTCCAACGGGTAGTTTGGAAGTGGAGGAGTATTTAAGGAGATGAAGGACCGATGAGCAAGTAAGAGATAGAGCGTAGAATTTATAATTCCAAAGTCTGAGCGACCTTCGATCATACACTTGTCTTTTGAGAGCTTAAATGTTTGTGATCATGAGAGAAATACCAAAAGAGTGACTTAGTGAGATAGTGTGATCTACTAAGTGTTTGCACTCAAAGTTGTAATCTCTTGTTGATTGCATAGTGGAATCCAGCCAAGAAGGTGTTAGCGTGGGAGAGTGGACATAGGCTTGGATTAAGCCGAACCACTATAAATCTTGTGTTCTTATTCTCTTCCCTAACTCCTTTGTTTTACTCGAAGTTTATTTTATTCCGCATATATTTGCCAAGGTTTAGTTTAAACATCTATTCACCCCCCCTCTAGGTGTTCATACTAGCACTCTCACATAATACATGTGCACATTTGCAAGAAGTATTTATAGCAACAGCAGCAGCAGTAATAACAACAACAACAACAACAATAATAGCCCCTTCGATCGCTTATGCAATATCGACCAATTCTTTATATCATTCTAATATTAATAGTAGTAGTGATGAAAATAAATTTCTTATTAAAATATTCACCACTTTTACTTATCATTTCATAACATGAAAAAGAACTGTTAAATTTTACATAATTATTGTGTTAGATCTAGAAATCCAAGAGAAATAGTTTTTATATTTTCAAAATGTCATTAAAGATTAGATTTTTCATTTGGGAAAATTCCAAATAAAAGTCTGAAATACCTTCGTTTTCTCAAATAAAGACCTGAAGTGGACATTGTTTCAAATAAGGGCTTGAAATGCCCTTATTTTTCTAAATAAGGGTCTGAGTGGACATTATTTCAAATAAGAGCATAAAGTGATCATATCAATTTCAAAGAAGGGTTTGAACTCATTGATTTGTGAAAGATAATTTAGTCTTTTTGAATTTTGAATTTTTCTTTCTTTATTTCTTTTTATTTTTTTCTTTTCATAAAAAAACTAAAAAAAAAAAAGAAAAGAAGGAAAAACAGTGGAGGAAGCCCGGGGGCCTCCCTTTTGCCTTTGCCCCACCTTGTCACCAGTGGGGCAGTGACGATAGCTGATGGGGTCACCGGTGCCTGAGCGAGGGCCAACGACCGTCCCTACAATTCTAGATAATAAGCATCGACAATGAAAAACAGGAAATTTCTACCGAGCTTCATTCAATGTAGCCATCAAAACTCAAGTTAAATCCCACAAGCAACGATCCCATCCCTCGGCCACACACAGATCTTATCGAAATTGGGAATATAAGGAACTCACCGGTGCCTCTGTTGCCGACGATGACAAGCTTGAAACTCAGGTAATCGACAATCTGTGGATTAGGTAAAGCCCACAAAAAAATCAAACAAACAAACAATTGAGAAAAGAACCAAAAAAAAAAAAAAGCATTGGAGCTTCGAGATGAAAGGGCATCAGCCATCCTCATCTTCCGCGGCTCGTGAACAACGATCCATCAATGTAAGGGTGAGCGGTTCCCGGTTCCGGTTCGGTTCTGTCTAGAACTTGGAACCTATCATCGGGTACAGGTTCCTCAATTTTTGGAACCTGGAACCTACCCGTTAGAATCAAGAACTTGGAACCTACCCTGTCACAGGTTCTAGGTTCCAACAGGTTCTTTTTTGTTTTTTTTTTTTTTTTCATTTTCAGATTTGACCTATAACGAAGAAGGAAAGAGACAAACCAAAGAGAAGGGAACATTCAATGGTGAGCATTTACAAGAGAGCCACTTTCTTATCATCCTATATAACCAATCTTTAATCATTAGAAAAGAGAAGGGAACATTCAATGGTGTCAAATGTCTCACTTCATACAAGAGAGCCATCACCAAACTATTCTGAGAAATCACATCTCCAGATAAATTATTATGGTCCAGCCTCCTGTAAAGTTAAGCATAACATTATCCACATTTCATGTGTGAAAACAATACAATACCCAATACCCACATTTCACTTAAGTCAGCACAAGATCAGATGATACCTCCCATCTTCATGTGACCGCTGTTTTCTAGTTCACGACACTCACAGCTTTAGTAAATGTTCCAAGTCACCAAGAGAAAAAGGGATAGAACTACTGAGCTTATTATTGGAAAGATCCTTACGTAGAAGTACAAATAAGCAACAATCCAAGCGTGTTGACCATGGGCATTAAAGAAACTAAAGAACTCTAAACTTACAGGGTATCCAAATACCCAATTCGGGAAAGCTCAATTGGAATGGAACCCTTAAGATTGTTTGACGAAATATTCCTACACAGAGGAGCAATCAAAATGGCCGAAAGGGATTACGTCACCAAAGAATTCCCATGGACTCTTCTAGCAATGAAAGAAGCACTGTGATGTGACAAATCATGATCGAAAGGAGTTCTAGTAATGTTACTTACAATTTTGCCATTATCTCTAGCCTCTGCAAAGAAGGGGGGATGGTCCCATTCAGTTTGTTCCCATGCAAATTGCTGCACGATGACATTAAGAGTCAACATATCAACTATCCATAAGAAGGAAATTAAAATTATGATAACCTGGTTACAGGCTGTTGAGATTTGTACAGGAGCTGATATTATCAGGAATGGACCCTTCGAGATTATTGTTGGCAACATTCCTGAGACAATGGAAGAGGGAATTAACCATAATATATGGAGACATCATAAAACTCCATTATTAAGAAGAATTATAAACAATCTGCGTATATAAATTTAATAAGAATCTTAAGCTCCGGAAATTAGGAATCATGGAGGACGAACATACAGGTCATATAACTTAGTAAGCTTCCCAAGCTCAGGCGGAATACTCCCTGTGAGATGCTTACATTTAATTCCTTGTTACAGAAGAATTTTGCACATTATTAATCACTTCCGAGAGCGGTAATCTACCAAAAGGAACATTCAACACTGAGCTAGGGGTGACAAGATGTTCTAAGTGGCCTGAAACATGCAGAACGTATTCTAATTGATGTTCATTAAAGCTTATGAAGGATGCCAGAATTATCATGAGAGCGGACTTGGAAAAATTATATGGAACAGGAGAATGAAATAGTTATAAAGATCCTCAATCAGTAAAAAAGTTGCAGAAATGGACTCCCTATGCAGATGAAATCACATGCATAGCTTCAAAACAATCCAATATATGAGAAACTAAGCATAGAAATAATGAAGCTTTGACATATTTCCAAGCTTCGGAGGGATTTGTCCGGTCAGTTTGTTGCCATGCAAGTACCTACAACATGTTTCATACCCAGGTCAAGCTTAACCCATCACAAGAAAGATGCCAACGTGACCCCCAGAATTAAGTACAAGTGTAAAAAAATGATAGCAAGTATCGAGGATAACGTACATTTTCTCCATGTAGGTCAAATATCCCAAAATAGGAGGGATGGGTCTAGTTAACATGTTACAGCTCAGATCTCTAGACGATTAAAGAGAAACAAGATGTTAAGCAACTACTTGAAAAACAACTATTTTGACCTTAAAATAGGAGAATGAGTTTTTTTTTTTTTTTTTTTCACTCACAAGATTGCAAGGGCCTGCATGAGAATCTGAGAAAGGGTCGAAGGAATCGGTCCAATAAGTTGATTGTTCTTCAATACCCTAAAGATATTAGAAAGAACTCAGTGAAAAAAGAATTCAAGTTCATTCTCTTCAAAACTGCATCGACAAATGCTGGCCAAAAAGGCTTACAGGAACTCCAGCTGCTTCAACTTTGATATCGAGAACGGGATGTCCCCATCTAACTCATTAAATGACAAATCCCTGAGTTTGAATGGGAAGGTTAACAGGAAAATAAATAAATGGAATGCCCAAAATCAATAAGCGGTATCGTGGTTCCAAGGTATTCAGATTTACTAATAAAGCAGGACTCATTCAAGGCAAACTGAACTTACGGGTTTCTCAGAGAAGAACAATCACCTATCTCATCTGGAATCTGCCCTGAGAGCCGGTTACTACTCAAATCACTGTCGCAGCGTTATCGGCATTGTTCTCCTCGATAAAGCTAATAATGGATTTTATAAACAGAAGAGTGACGATGCCTATGAAATCTTACCAATCTAGAGGCTTGCCTGCAAAGGAAGAATTAGAAACAAATGGATACCATCTTTCACAAAAACTCAAATTTTACCCTAAAACAGAAAGAGAGATAGAATAATATAGGAAAATTTCACCAACCCCTCCATTTGTAAGGGCGATGTGTTAGGGAAATCCCTTATGATGTTTTGAAGATGACAAAATAAATCAAAGGCTACTAACGTGTTTAATGGTTGAGTAACAAACTATGCAGATGATAGAACATGTAAAGTATATTATCAAAGTCTATACTTGGAAGAACTAGAAGACAGACTCAGATTGTAAAGTCTATTGCACTCAGACTTAGATTGTAAAGTCTATTGCTCTTAGACTTTAAATCAAGAACGAGACAGAACGTAACACAAGCCCTAAATGTATAACGGCTAGTGATTTGGTTTGGATTCTATATCAAGATTGATTTGATTGACTCAATCTAATTGATTGACAATTAGATCTTGAAGACAAGAACTCTCTATACGAAGAAGCTTTACTTATGGAAACCAAGATTCGATTTGTATGGGCGATTGGAATCAATTTGGGATTCTACTTCTATCACTCAACGGCTACTAAATCTTCCAGATACAAATCTATCCAATGGGTAGATTGGAAGACGATCCTCTAGATATTTTCCAACGGCTAGTTTGGAAGTGGAGGAGTATTTAAGGAGATCAAGGACCGATGAGCAAGTAAGAGACGGAGCGTAGAATTTATAATTCCAAAGTCTGACCGAATTCGATCATATACTTGTCTCTCGTGAGCTTAAACGATTGTGATCGTGAGAGAAATACCAAAAGAGTGACTTAGTGAGATAGTGTGATCTACTACTAAGTGTTTGCACTCAAAGTTGTAATCTCTTGTTGATCGCATAATGGAATCCAGCAGAAGGCTGTTAGCATGGGAGAGTGGACGTAGGCTTGATCTAAGCTAAATCATTATATATTATGTGTTCTTATTCTCTTTCCTGAACTTCTTTATTTTGTTTAACTGCTAAAGTCTGATTCCTTCTGCAAAGTCTGTAATCAACTAGACTCAGGTTAAAAGTAAAGTTTTTCACTGCAATTTTTCAGAATCTGTTTTCACACCTATTCACCCCTCTCTAGGTGTTCATACTAGCACTCTCAATTGGTATCAGAGCCAAGTGCTCGTTTTATTAAAGTGTTTTTACTTTTGAGCTAAAGATCTTCTATGGCTAGTATTTTGGCACCAGGACTTATGGAAGGGCAAAGCAACAACATGCCGCCATATTTTGATGGGAATGAATACAACGTGTGGAAGAACAAAATGAAAGCATTCCTAAGATCCAGAGATCCCTTGCAATGGGATGTTGTGGAAAAGGAATCAATCCCACTGCTGCGACTACATCAAATAAGAATAGCAAAAACAAAGAAACCAAACCCCCTACTCCTATGTCTCATATGGAGATGTCCAAAAGAGAAGCACTTGATGCAAAATCCATTTATTCTTTATGTTGCGCCTTGTCTCCTGTTGAAAATAACATAATTTCTTCATGTGAAACAACTAAGGAAGTTTGGGATAAAATTCATGTTACTTATGAAAGGACTGATCGTGTAAAAGAGACAAAAGTAAACTTCCTACTTAGCCAATGTGAATCCTTCAAGATGAAACCAGGAGAGTCGATTGGAGATATGTTCGATCGTTTTACAGAAATTGTAAACGGTTTGGCATATCAAGGTCATCCAATTTATTCCCCAATGAAGGTCAACAAACTTTTGAGAGGTCTCTCAAAAGAATGGAATCATGTCAAGACCTCAATCCGGGAAACTCAAAGGATTATGTCACTTTCTGTTGATGAATTGATTGTCACTCTTCAATCTTACGAAGTGGAACAAATCGTTGATGAAGATCCCGAAGGTAAGAAGTCCATCGCTTTAATATCTAACGCTGATTTTGATGATACAGACTCAGAAAATGACATAAACGACGAAGAACTCGCTTTTTTGATCAAGAAATTCAAAAAGTTGAGTAGAAAATGGAAGAAATTCAATGAAAAAAAAAAACAATAAAAGCATAATGGGCAGAAAAGAACCATGAAAGAAGATGACGAGCAAGGAAATATATGCTTGATGGCACATTCAGACTCAGACTCAAATTCGGAATCAGAATCAGACTTAGAATCAAAGTCTGACTCAGACACAGACTCAGAATCAAAGTCTGACTTGGAGACAGACTCATAATCCGATGAGGAAATCGAGATAAGTTATTTAAAAATTCCTGCTAAAGTTCTTATGTGACATCCTGAAATTCGAGCCCTATAAGGGATGAATGAATGTGAATTTCGTCAATGCATCGTTGGTTAATCTCACTCGGAATTGATCACTCGAGATACCGACCTTGAGGGAAAGGCTAATGAGGACAGAACTCGTGCGACTAAAGGACTCGACTGGGAAAACGACTTGATCGTGAGACTTACGTGAGGACGATCCCGTAGATAGACAGCCGATTTCAAGGACGACTAGAAGTTGATTCGTGGATAGAACATAATGGAACAACGGGTGATTCCGTTTACCGTTATCGAACCCGCGAACGACCCTATGTCGATCCTCGGTGATCGTGTACTTTGAAATAAGAATCTATCCTCCGTAATATCATGCGATCAAGGACGTCCATGCGTCGAGATGTCTTGAACGTGGTTTGGCACGAGTCGGTTACGCGTGAATCCTCGGCCGCCGCTGTCGGTTTGAGTTGTTACCGAAATGGCATTAGGCGAAATTGACATGGCTTGAGGACTAAAGATTGAGCTTTGAATTATCGGGAATGTCGGGACAAACATTAGATGAAGCTGCTTCAACAGTCGACAGAGCCAGTGAAGCCGAGCAATTGAAAAAGGGATTTTCGGACCGAGGAAGCAAGTGAGGAAGTGGGCCGAGCCAAGCCGGTGTGGGCCTTAGGCCCAAGATGGGACAGCCACCATAATGGGCTTAAGTCAAGCAAATGAGCCCATTGGGCCAAACCAACTATTCCTTATTCTAAGCCCTTTAATAAACCTTAAGCCCATTTGAGCCCAATCAAGCCCAACCAATTCCCGAGCCCGTTCATGTCCATTTCTAAGCCCATTTCTTGGGCCCAGCCTTCATTTTCAGCCCAAGGACAGAATGGTAATTGTGCAATGTGAAATGACCAAAATACTCCTAGTTGTAGGGAGAAAAAGGCTAGAGAAGAGAGAGAATGTGATGTCATCTTGCATGGGAACTTGAAGCAGCCATTTAATGGCTTTAATGAGGAGTGCAACAGCTCTCCCATCACCCTCTCTCCCTCATTCGGTCTCCATCTCGAATGGAGCTCTCTCTCTCTCCTCGTTTTCCCTCTCCTTCGCCGCTCCAGCTGACCCTTCGATGAAGAATCAAGTCAAAAGTGGTCTTCCCGGATGAATCAGAGAACGAGCCACTATCACCGTGACCGGGAGAGATAGACCGTTCCAACGACCCGATTTCGTCCCGAACGGAGCCGTCCTCCGTCCCGTACGGCCGTCGCAAGCCGCCGGTCGCCGGTCCGTCGGTCCGCCCGCAGCCTGGACTGTTTCGACTTTGCAGCCCGTTTTCTTCCATTCCAGCCATTCCTCTGCCCATCCTAACCTCCAGCAAGACCCCCAAGACCCCGGAGCCTCCGGTTGTCGAGCAACCCCCTCGCCGGAGCTCCGGCCAAGCCGTTCAACTCGGTTTCTCCTCCGCAGGGCTGTTTTTCAGTGTTTTCAGTGGGAGTCCGAGCTGTGGTTGCTGTGTTGAGCTTGGGACTGCCTTGGATCGTCGTGGTAGAGGTTCCAGTGCGTAGCCACCGTCGTCGCCGCCGTGTCGGTGTCTCCGGCCCACTTCACGGGTGAGTTTAGCTCCTAATCCTTCGTTTAGTGCCTAAACTTGCTTAGGGTTGGTTTAGTTAGATTTAATTCTAATTTAGGTGATTTAATTAAGTTGTATTAGCCCTAAGATAGGTGGTTAGATTAATGGCTAAGATTAGTTTAGCTTAATCTTGCTTTATTAGCTTAATGATGCTTATGTGGTTAATTAAGCATGTTTATCTTAATTGATTGATTTCCTTAATTTGATTGTTGTTTTAATGATTTCTGAGTTTAATTTATCATTTATTAAATTCTGAAAATTTACTGTTCACTCGACACTATTCACGAGTTACTGTTCACGAGCACTGTTCACAAAACACTGTTCACCCGAGATTGAAATGTGTTTAATTTCATGTGTGTTTAATTCTATGAAGTGATTAGATATGTTATTGCATAAACATCCGCATGAATTGAGTGACGATCTGTGCAATTATGTGATGATTGTGAAGTTTTGGTATTTAACTTGAAAATACCCGGTGTTAGCTTCTAGCACCGTGATTGGTTTGTATGGCCAGTTTGAATTGATTGGATTGATTGATTGATTTAATTGAAGTATGGATTAGTTTATTATTGAATTATTAGCTTTTGAGAGCTATTATATCAGTTACAGCTTTGGTGAGCTACTATATCAGTTACAGCTTTGGTGAGCTATTATATCAGTTACAGCTTTGGTGAGCTATCTATCTGCTACAGCTTTGGTGAGCTATCTATCTGCTACAGCTTTGGCGAGCTACTATCTATCTATACAGCTTGTGCGAGCTATTATCTATCTATACAGCTTGTGCGAGCTACTATCTATCTATACAGCTTTGGCGAGCTATCGTCTAATTATAGTGCAGCTTTGGAGAGCATATGTCATACTGACGAATGAATTGATAGACGGTAATGAATGATAGATAGTACTGAATGATAGATAGTATGAAAGGATAGATAGTATGAATTGATAGATGGTGTCAATAGTATGGTATCAATTGGATTGATTGAATTGATGGACTCGTGTGATCGATTGATATGTGATGAGTGGCGCACTATGGTGCAAGAACGCATGAGAATCATTGCATTGTTGATTCCGATCATGCATGAGTGAATCACATCGTTTATGGCACACACGCATGAATCAATAACGTGCAGAGTGTGACAATGGCCAGGTGAGATCACTTGTGATGCGACTCGTATGTGATTGATGAAATGTATCATCTAATGGCCATGTGCATTGCGTGTATCATGCTGAATTATAACGTGCAGGGTATGGCATACCAGGTAAGGTTGTATGCGAATCGATTGTTGGTTGTTGCTTGTGGTGGGGTAGTTCTGGATAGATACCCTGGGTTGAGTTGGTGTACTAACCGGGGCTTAGGGGTGTAACTCGCTGAGATTTATATCTCACTGGTTATTGAATAACCACTTTCAGGTCCCTAGTGTGAAGAATCCGAAGCTTGAAGCGGAAGGGTAAGGAGCATGGGTGGCTCAGTAGTTCTATATGAGACAGACCTTTTGTATAAGCTTGAGGTGTTTATGAAAGCGTATTTGATTTGAATTTGGTTGTCCTGCTTTTCTATCCCATATATGTTGTTGTCGGGGATTAGTTAATTCGCTTCCGCATGTGCAATAAAATGAAAAAAAGGAGTCCCGGGAACGTCGCAAAATTCTATCGACCACCGAGGGATGTGCGCGTGCTCGAGGTTCGGGGCGTGACATCTTAAATATAAATGAGCTTTGCTCAAATCTCAAATCTTATTTAAAAGGCAACTAAAAAAGAAGAATTCATGGCTTTTCTTTCGAAAAGAAAAGTTTGAAATTTTGCAAAAAGATTTTCTACAAACAAAAGAAAGTCGAGATTTACTTGTGAAAGAAAATGATTCTTAAAAAAAGGAATTTTCAAATTTTTCGACAAAATTTTCAAATGGTTCAAAAAACTTTAAAGCATATTCTTTCCATACAAGTTCCTTACTATAATAAGTCAGGACTTGGTTTCAATAAGGAAAGTAATTCTTTAATTGATTTTTCTAAAGTAAAGGACATAATTAAACAAAGACCTACAATGTCATTTTACAAAAATCATTTCAAAAAGTGTTTATAAAACCTATTGATCGAAATGCCCTCAAGTGTTCAAATTGTGGAGATTCTGAACACTTTGAGAAAGAATGTCCTAAAGTCTGGAGATCTGTTAAGAAAGATTTGATAAAAACAACATACTCTACCAACTCTCATGGACCCAAGAAAAAATGGGTACCAAAGAAAAGATGAGTTATTTTTGCAGGAAATAAAGGAAAAGAAGAAAGAGAAATTGGTAAGGAAGGTATATTTTTCTCAATTTGGTTTGGGTACAAAATTTAAAAATTCTCATTATATTTATATTATCTTCATGCCTTGATTGATTTAGATAATGATCATATTCTTTGATTGATTTATTAAAGAAAGAATCGTGTGATTATTTTTGATATCTTGCTTAGAGACAATTGAATTAATTTGGTTTGATTTTATAATCTCAGATTTTATCATATTTTGCAAAGTCAAAATCTGTTTTACGTGATGTTAATTATGCAAGATATTCTTAGATACTCAAGGATTTCATTTTCTCTGATCTTATTGTGCTTTCACTAAGTGCGAATTTCTTTTTCAAGATATTATTGTGCATAATGTTCTTTCCTTAAATAATATGTTATGATAAGTTAGGAAAATATATTTGATTATCTATGGAGATTTTATATTTTGCTCTAACGAAATGGAAGGATCCAAATTGATGGATACCAAAAAGGAAATGAGTTGATCGCAGGAAATCATATAAGGGAAGTATGATCGTGAATCTATGTTGATTTCCCTACAATCATAAAAGTATAGCCTGTGAAGATTGGTAATGATTTTTTTTATCAATGGTATGTTTCAAACATATACCTTGGGTAAGAGAATATTTTTTTAATCATCCCGCCTTGCAAATTTCTACATGCATTTATCATGATTTTGGATGATTACTTATCACTTATATTGCAAATATCTTTTGTCATAAATATAAGGCATTGCAAGTTTTTACTTGATTTGGCACATGATAGAAATATCATCTTTCTTTTTGTGAAATGCATCTATAAAATATTTTGAGATTTATGCTCAAGGAAATCCCTTTGATATTGAAAGATATTATTGCATATTTATGGATATTCTTGCTATATTTTAGAAGATATCTTATATCTAGCAAGTTGATCCGCAAATCGGAGGAAGATATTATGTGATATTTTTGCAAGGAATGTTATCTACTATACAAGAATTTGCAGGTGGCAAAAGAATATTCCATATGGATTTTGGAAAGCTCGATTAAAAAATTATGGAGATTATTTACTATTTTTTGGAGCCTAAAAATTTCCATTCATTATGCAAAGTTTTTGCAAATTGTTGAGGAAATCCCTTATGTGACGTACGAAAGGAAGAGAAAGCGAATCCAAAAGAAAAGAAAAAGAATCGTGATCACCTAAAAAAGGCAACAAATTGGGGGGGAGCGTTGATCAATTATGGAAAAATCTTTTTGAATTGATCGTGATCTTGATTATTATGGAAGGAAGGAAAAAGGTAAATGTGTTAGAACTTATTAAGTTTTACAAAATCCGGTTAGTGCATTTTTTATTACCTTTTGTCATTAACAAATCTTTTATTGATATTATTTTATCATGACAAAAAGGGTAAATGAATTCTATAATGCATCCATGATTTTTATTAGATATTTGCTGATATATATGATTGAAGTGAGCTATATTGCATATTTTTAATATTCGATTTACTTTATAAAAGCTGATTTTTGGAAATTATGTTTCATGCAAGACATATTTGTTATCATTTTATATTCTCTACGTGATACTATTTTCATTATTATCGCTTTTTGATTATGACAAAAAAGGGGAGAGAATATAAATATGCATATGTGTTGATTGGTTGATATTATTTATTGCAAGACATATTTGTTATCATTTTATATTCTCTAAATATAAAAATGCAGCTGCGATTATTTTTTCTATATACTGTTATGCTCAATCTATTTGCCAACTTATGCTATCTTTTGATTTGAATTACATTGCTCTAATTTGTCAATATTTTAGAAAGTGTGATTACACATCTGCATATTCAGAGATTGTTTTGTCATCATAAAAAATGGGGAGATTGTTAGGGAAATCTCTTATGATGTTTTGAAGATGACAAAATAAATCAAAAGCTACTAACGTGTTTAATGGTTGAGTAACAGACTATGCAGATAATAAAACATGTAAAGGATATTATCAAAGTCTATACTTGGAAGAACCAGAAGACAGACTCAGATTGTAAAGTCTATAGTACTTAGACTCAGATTGTAAAGTCTATTGCTCTCAGACATCAGGAACGAGACAAAACATAACACAAGCCCTAAATGTATAACGGCTAGTGATCTAGTTTGGATTCTATATCAAGATTGATTTGATTGACTCAATTTAATTGATTGACAATTAGATCTTGAAGACAAGAACTCTCTATATGAAGCTCTACTTATGGAAACCAAGATTCTATTTGTATGGGCGATTGGAATCAATTTGGGATTCTACTTCTATCACTCAATGGCTATCAAATCTTCTAGATACAGATCTGTTCAATGGGTAGATTGGAAGACGATCCTCTAGATATTTTCCAACGGCTAATTTGAAAGTAGAGGAATATTTAAGGAGGTCAAGGATCGATGAACAAGTAAGAGACGGAGCGTAGAATTTATAATTCCAAAGTCTGAGCAAATTTGATCATATACTTGTCTCTCGTGAGCTTAAACGATTGTGATCATGAGAGAAATACCAAAAGAGTGACTTAGTGAGATAGTGTGATCTACTACTAAGTGTTTGCACTCAAAGTTGTAATCTCTTATTGATCGCATAGTGAAATCCAGTAGAAGGCTGTTAGCATGGTAGAGTGGACGTAGGCTTGATCTAAGCCGAATCACTATAAATTATGTGTTCTTATTCTCTTCCCTGAAATTCTTTATTTTGTTTAACTGCTAAAGTCTGATTCCTTCTGCAAAGTCTGTAGTCAACCAAACTCAGGTTAAAAGTAAAGTTTTTCACTTCAATTTTTCAGAATCTGTTTTCACACCTATTCACCTTTCCTCTAGGTGTTCATACTAGCACTCTCACGATGGCCATGATAGTAGCAAGCTCCATGACCCAGGAGAGGGGATTCCACATGAACCCTAAGAACTTCAAGAATTTGCTCTCCTGAAACAAATCAACAAAGTGCAAATCTTTATTACCAACAAAGACCCACAGACACGCACGCATTGGTCAAATCAAAAGACCCAACTTTGTCCGGCAAGGGCGAGCGGCGTCTGACGGTGGCGTCGAGGGCGAGCGGCATCGCGATGCGCGAGGCGGAGAACGGGAGAGACTCAAAGGAACATCAGCAGCGGCGGCGTCAAGCGGCATGGGTTAGGGCGAGCGACGTCGGCGATTGGCGTCCAGCGACATCCGGCAAGGGCAAGCGGCATCTGGCGGCGGTGTCAAGGGCGAGCGGCGTCGGCGACAGGCAGAGGCAGAGAACAGGAGAGACTCAGAGATTTAATTAGCGTCGAGCGGCGAGGGTTAGGGCAAGTAGCGTCGGCAACTGGTGTCCAGTGGTGTCCGATGAGGGCGAGCGATGTCCGGCGGGGCGTTGAGGGTGAGCGGCGTCAGTGAAAGTGTGAAATTGTGAATGAAGGGAAATTGTGAACACTAAAGCTAAATCGGCATCGAGAGATTTGGGGCTTCTCTTGGACTTTGGAGCCCTAACCGGTTCCGTAATCGGTTCCGGTTCCTAGAAAAAAAAGGAACCGAGATTTGGAACCGGTCCCTTTAGAACCGGGAACTAAACCGAACCCTCCAGTGCTGTTCTTCGGTTCCCGGGTCACCCCTACGTCAATGGGCAATTGAGCAAACTAGTGAAATCCTAAGGACAACAAAACCCCACTCACCATGATCGGTCCTCCAGGTGGCAACAACATGAGATTGCGAAGGGATGAGCAATGGAGTGAAGGGCGAGCAAGATAGAGAGGGAGAGAAGACAGTGGCCCTTGCCTAGGCGCTGGCAACCTCGTCGGTATTCTTTGCCGCCCCACCAAAGCAATGGGACGGTGGCCATTGGTGGGAGGGTTATATTTTCCCTTTTTTTATTTTTTTAAAATTCTTAATTTTTAAAATTTTTTAATGTAATTTAATTTAAATTTAAATTGTGTTTTAACAAAAAAATCCCTTGTTAGTTAGAATATTTTGTCAACCAGTGAGCGGTTGAGGCCAAACCCTTATTTAAAACAACCATAACTACTTTAGGCCCTTCTTTGGGTTGACATTGTCACTTTAAACCTTTATTTGAAATAATGTCCACTTCATGCCCTTATTTGAAAAAAATGAGAGCACTTTATGCCCTTGTTTGAAATTTTCCTTTTCATTTTGTGAGGACTCTACAAAAGAATCTTGAATTCAGTGACCTTGTGTCAAAGAATTGCAATGCAGGTCAATCTTTTTTAATATCCAAAATGGATTTTAAAGTATACGTGTTAGCTCAACATCACTTGCATTTGTCCTCTAAATCTTCGGGTGCATTTTGTTTCATTGAAAACTTCATGATAAAGAATAATATTTTTCGTGAAAATCATTTTCCATTTGTTTAGTGGTTTAGGGAAAGTGATTTCCTTCTTATTAGAATATGAAGTCGTTTTGACAAATCTAAACTTATCGTCAGCCTATTAAAAATGTTTCTTGTAAATCGATCATTTATCAGTCGGGCAAACATCAAAAAGTCGGAAAACAAATTTTCACAAAAACGGTATTCCTTCAAAGAAACGAACCCTTCTTTTCCACACCAGCTCCTACTGCATCCATTCAAAACACTGATCCATGTGAAGAGCCCCCTCTCAGCAACTCCCCTAGTCTGTCACCCCGCATCTACAGTTTTATCTAGGGTGGCACATCATGAATGCTTCTTGTAGAGGAAGGACCGGTTTCTTGATTCTCTTTCATTCAGATTTCTAACCTACGCAAATGAAGGTGATGATAAGAGATCTACCCTGAATACCGAATCAGTTAACGGTTGAGATTTGTTGAGACATTCGAGACGGACCTGGAGGACTCCTGTCCTCTGCCATTAACCTCCCAAGACTTATGAAGAACACTATATACAGGGCAGCTCCTCATGTTTACCAACCCATCCACAAACCAACTCCTCAATCCCTCATTTCTCAAACTCCACCTTTGATCTCTCAGCAACAGTGTAGAAGCCAACATGGATACTAGCGAGACCCAATCGATCATGACGCCTGCTGAGGATGAGGAGCTCGTGGCTGCCTTCGAGACGTGCATCCTCACGTCCGTCCCCATGGTGTTGAGGTCCGCCATTGAGCTTGGGATCATCGACTTGCTAGCCCGGGAAGGTGGGGCCTCCGCCCGGCTCTCGCCGTCCCAGATCACAGCCCACCTCGGGATCGCCAACCCGGATGCCCCACGCACCATCAACCGCATGCTGCGGCTCCTGGTGAGCTTCTCCTACTTGTCGTGCACTCTTCGTGGCGATCAGAGTCTGTACGGCCTCGGGCCAAAGGGCAAGTACTTTGTGACCAGCGAAGCCGGTTCTTTTGCGCCATTGCTTCGATTCCTCCAACATAAGACTGTCATCAATGCCTTCCGTCGAAGTTTTCAACTTGCTATAACTAAGCACGTATCACAAATTAAAAAACCACACTGATCACGTAACTCGAAGTTTTCATCATAGATGAACTAAACGTGTTTAATTATCTACGAGAAAAGACGACGGCAAGAGATACTTGCTGATTGCTCCATGAGCCTAAAATGCTTTGTTGGCGAAAGAGATGACGCAAAAAGATCTTCAATCACGAATCATTCGGCGCCATCAGCATCATAGCCATCAGCATCACAACCATGCTTCTTCATCTCCGTTCGCTTATCAGACAGTAGCTGCACCTCGACCATACTCATTTACAGTCCACACAATCTATCCTTTCAAAACAACCTTGCTTGCCAACTACATTTTTACACTTATATCATTGTGCAGGTATGGGTTGCAGGAAGCAGTTAAAAGTGGAGGAAGCCCCTCCCAGAATGCAAACGGGATGAGTATCTACGAATACGCCTCGAAGGACCCGGTGCTCAACACGGTCTTCAACGACGCGATGAAATCCCCGGCCCCGATTTACATGAACAAGATCTTCGAGTCGTACTGTGGGTTTGAGGGCGCAAAGACGATTGCCGACCTAGGTGGCGGCGTCGGCGAGACCCTTCGGCTCATATTGGACAAGTTCCCAAATCTCAGGGGCATACTCTATGATCTGCCTCATGTGGTCAAAGATGCACCTGCCCATCCTCGTAAAATCACTCTCTACACACATTTTTATTTTCGACTAAAGAGCGAAAAAATTACTGAGATTTGACGTTCTCCTTAAAAAAGCATACATATATGTATGTATGTATGTATGTATTTATAATGCAATTTTGTTCTTGAACAGGTATGGAACGTGTCGGAGGAGACTTGTCAACGTCTGTTCCGAAAGCAGACATCCTCTTGATGAAGGTTATCTTCAAATCTTCCCACCCTTGAAGTTTATCCCATCTTTTAGCTTAACCCTGCGGGGAAATGATTGAGAAGATATCGGGGTCATATTTTCTTCATGCAAGTTTAGTGAAATTTTAGAGAAATCTTAACTGCACGTTTTAGTATC
Source organism: Eucalyptus curtisii (assembly GCA_017140595.1). NCBI lineage: Eukaryota > Viridiplantae > Streptophyta > Magnoliopsida > Myrtales > Myrtaceae > Eucalyptus > Eucalyptus curtisii. Next base: position 15,190,647 of record CM029504.1, read on the forward strand.
ATGCTTAGGGTTTGGGTGATTTGATTGGGTTTTGAGGATTTTAGGTGGGTGCGAGAATTTTAGGATTTGGATATGAACAATTTTTAAAGGGGTAAGTGCATTGGACAGTGTAAAGTTATCTTCAAAGGTAAAATTCCATTTTGATATTTTGAAAAATACCATTTTTCAAAGGAATATTTCTGCAATGAGAGACATAGCGATTGTTGATGTGACAACGTAAAGTTATTCAAAGGTAAAATTCATGCGCGGATTTGATATTTTGAAAAATAGAAGTACGTGGATGCTCATTAAATGAAATATTTTATATGTTTTTGTTTTTTTTTCCTTTAAATTCCCCTAAAACACAAACTCAGATTTCTTGTCAGGATCGGACGGTGATAATTATGTCGTCGTTCACAATGCATTTATCTATTTTGTTTTGAGAGGTCAATAGTGCATTTTATATGTTCTTGTAAACACTCTATGTTTAGGCTGTTATATTTTTGTTCTTGCGCAGTGGCTTTTACATAGTCTACCAGACGATTTCTGCAAAATGCTACTCAAGAATTGTTACGAGGCTCTGCCACCAAATGGCAAGGTGGTCATCGTGGACCCGATCCTTGCCGAATACCCCGAGACCGACATAATGTCAAGGAACTCCTTCACCGCCGACATGATCATGCTACAGACGAGCCCGGGAGGATTCGACCGGACAAGGAAAGAGCTGGAGGCGCTCCTACTTTCGGCCGGATTTGACAAGCCAAGGATCGCGTGTCGAGCTTACAACATGTGGGTGATGGAGTTGCACAGAAAGAAGTGATCGCTCTCGAGTCACTCATGGCGGTCGTTCCCTAATTATAGGATTTCTCGTGTGTGGAAAAAGGAACGAACAAAAAAGGAGTGACACGTAAAATAAAAGCCATCTTCTCATGAAGAAGAATGTAGCACCATGTGACATTCTGAAATTTTAACCATCTCGAATATATGAAACGGTTGTTTCGTCGACGCGCCTATGGTCATTTTACTCGGAACTGATCACTCACGAGTTAACTAATCTATTAGGTGAGGCCGTTAAGGGATATAAACGCGACATACTAGAGAATTCGATCAGAAATCGATAGCTCGATCATAATAATTGGCAAGGGTCAATACGACACCGCAATAATCGAATTGCGATCGAATATAAGTCGATTCAATGGAATCACATAGTCGAATTGCGGGTGATTCCGCACAACTGTAATATTCGCGTCGAACAGCAGTAAACCGATTTTCTATCGATATTATACTCGGAACTCGTAATTGAAAACTCGCGATATTATGACAACCGAGAGTTGTCTACGATTCGGAGGTGCACAAACGTGGATCGAAAATTATCGACCATGGATCAAACATGCTAAAATCCCTAAAAGCTACCCGATAGATTAGGTCGTACTAAAGTTGCGTTCAGTCGATTTTAATCACGAAATTGAATTCGGTTTCAGGAATTGGACGAGCGTGTCACGATTCATTTATAGGACGTCGTCTCATCTTTCAGCGAATTTTTGTCGAGTCCAGAATTTTGCGGAAAATCTATTTTCGAACAAAAAGAAAATAAAAGGGAAATTCGGATGGCTGAAGAAATGGTTTATTTGGCCCCCAAATGGTTTAATTTTGAAGAAATGAGGGCTAATTTGTTATTGGATGGCCAATAAACTTTAGGGGCTTTGTGATGATGAGGGAGATATTTAGCTAGGTTTTCATTTGGTTATTGGCTTGACTTCTTTTTTTTTCCGTTCCCTCTCTCCTCTTCCCCTCCCCCATGCGTGCATTCCCTTTTCCTTTGCTTCAACCGCCCACTTTCTTCTTCTTCTTCCCACATGTTCGTTTTTCCCCCAAGTTCTTCACCCTCACGCCTCCCTCATCCCACCACCAACCATCACCTTCATTTCCCCTTTTGTTTGCTGCCCCACCATTCAACACCAACAACACTTCAACACCTTGAGCAAACGCACCACCCCAACAGCCCTCCGTGTTCAGTAGTCATTGTTCGTGCCTCACGCTCTCAGCCCAGCTCCACCACGTTCAGCTGAGAGGCCGACCAGCCCAACTTCTCCTCCGCTGTTGCTGCGCCACCGAAGCCAACCAGCCCTCCTTCCTCTCACCACCGAGCAGCCACCACACCTCGGCCATAGCACCACCCACTTGTCTCACCAACGTCCAGTCGAGCCAGCAACCTCAGCCCCAAGCCATGAGCTTCACCTAGCCGTAACATCCACTGTTGAGCTTCTGTTGGAGATGCGGTAGTCTCGGGTTCTCACCGCCATCACGTTGTCGTCGCCGTGAGCTCACCGCCATTGAATTCCGGTGAGTTAACTCCCTAATCCTTGATTAGGTTGTTAATTGTGCTTAGGTGGTTGGATTAGTATTAATTAGCTTGGTTAGATTAGTGTTAAGATGGATTAGCTTAAACTCGGATCTGGTTACTGGATGCTTGCCCTTTGCTATTTTTGTGGATTCAAATGTGCTGCAATTTTGAGATTGCTTATTTCTTAAAAAATGTTATAAATGTCTTCAACTATGACATATATTTTACTCAAGATTTTATGGATTTAAGAGAATATGATTTCAGGTTCGTTACATGCAAAGCCGAATCTCGGTTGGTGCTGGAACCAGTGACCTTTTGATGTTCAAATATTTTATGGATTTAAGAGAATAAGGTGTCGGGTTTGGACGCCAAATTTTATGTGCTCAATAAAATAAGGAGATTTTATAGTACAAGTGTGCAAAGTTTGACGGATTGATTTTGGGTAAGTGACCCCGTACGAATTTATTTCGAAAAGATTTGAACCAAAAAAAAAAAAAAGAGATTTTTGTGTTCTTGGCAAATGAGAAAGAAAACAATGGACTTGAGCGATGATATGCTCGTGTGATCACCTAAATACTCTGATGCGTATGAATATGCGGGGTAATGATCCCGTCTTGATGCATATGAATATGCGGGACGATGCTTGATTAAGTTCGGATGCCCCACGTCAACAGATGCCGAGTCGCGGTAAAGGCCGAACCGATGCTCCTTATTGGAATGCCATCCTGATGCATATAAATACGTGGGATGACGCGTGTCCGATGGGGTAGGACAATGCCCGGTTACGCCGGATGACCGCCAACTTTCAAGTTGGCCATGGGTCATAATAATCGGAACACGCCTGACTGGTTGTGCTATTGCGCTTGATTATGGGGCAAAATTGTGTGATATGGTATGTGACGTGTCATAACAGTTTTACCTTATAATCGAGACCCATGTGAATGTTTGAATAGTGAGATTATATGTTCCGGTTATTGATTACGCTTGCTGCATTGATAATAGTATATGCGATGTACTAATATGCACGAGATGCACTGAGGTGAGGTGAGTTTGTTTGTTTTGCGTGTTTAGGACCGCCTTCGAGGCGAATTTGCGTCTTATTTGAGGTTTAGGTTGTTGACTCGCTGAGATTTATCTCACCCTGTCCTGGTTAAACATTTTCAGGGCCATAGCATGGAGATCTGCTGAGTGCGGATTTGGTGGGCGTGAGATGTGACATCTTTTGGCTGGTCCTCGCTAGTGAAGTTTAGGTTGATCCTAGTCCTTGAAGGTTTTTGAGAGGGTCGATAAGAAGTGGCTGTGGAAAAACTTGTAAGTATTAAACTTCCGAGAGTTAACAGTTGATAAATGAATATATTGTTTTCGGCAATAGTTGTCATGTTTTACTATCCCTATGTTTGTTTGTTGGCCAGGGGTTTATTTAATTCGCTTCTACATGTGCTTAATTGAAAGATAAAAAGAATGGGTCGGCGACGCATCCTGGTACGTCGTATTTTTAATCGACCGCTGAGGGATGTGCGCGTGCTCGAGGTTCGGGGCGTGACATCCCCGCCCGAAGTGGTATCAGAGCCTAGTCAGTGTCTAGTGATGTGAATCATTGCGGAAAGATTGTTCTACGAAGGCCCAGAAGGTACGAAGTGCGAATCTCGACCTCCAATCAAACCTGTGATTGGCAACCTCGATATGAACGTGACCTGTTGACGAACGCGTGTCAACCAACCAATGTTATATACGCCACGAGCGAAAGAATTCGCTATCTCGCTCAATAAGTCGAATCATCTTCCACAAGAGAATCTTGATAAGGTCAAGTCCTCAAAAGAGCAGTAAAAGAAAACCTCTCAATTCTTTTCCTCAAAAATAAAGTATGTCCGTCTCAAAGAAAGTCGGCCAGTCCTTTATATAGGCCTTCTAGTTGCCACACAAATCCTAAAACCAGCCCTAGAAATCTAATGCGTCATTATCTAGAAAATATTTAAACAAGAAGATAATTCTTTTTTTTTTATTTGGTCAAATATTTGGTGACCAAATAATGAAATTGCGACAAAATTTCCAAGATTCTTCAAGATTTGACCCAAGGTCATCTCCACGCCAAATATCACGAACCATGACGCCAACAGTTTGCCTAAATTGCTTGGCCCGCGCTCAAGTGATCGAACCAGTCGGAATAGACAAATTACGACAATCAATTTAGCAAGTAACAATCTCAAACCAACAAGTACAACTTTCGAAATTCCAATTGAAACACAAATCACTACCGATTTTGTCTGAATTCGGTCCACTACAAATGAGTCACCTTCTTGATTTTTTTTTTGTTCGGCTATATTTTTTTTTTGCCGAATCTGTTTTTTTTTTCTTGCGCACTTTTTTTTTTGTGTGCGTTTTCTTTCTCTTTTTTTTTTGATGAACTTTCTCTTTTCTTTTTGTTGACGAACTCAGATACAATTTAAGATGCTACAAAAAAAAAAAACTAACAGCAAACAACTACGTATGGAAGCACAAAAGCAATCGGATCCCTAAATTGGCTAGAACCAAAACCCTAGCTCAATAAATCTCAAATTGTTGAATAGAAACAGAAAATCAAAGATAAATAGACCTTGTAGAAGCAAGATCTGATACCAAATGATGTGAATCGTTGCGGAAAGATCGTTCTACGAAGGCCTAGAAGGTGCAAACTGCGAACCTTGACCTTCAATCAAACCTGTGATTGGCAACCTCGGTATGAATGTGACCTATTGACGAATGCGTGTCAACCAACCAACGTTATAGACGCCACGAGTGAAAGAATTTGTTATCTCGCTCGATAAGTCGAATCAACTGCCACAAGAGAATCTTCATAAGGTCAAGTCCTCAAAAGAGCAGTAAAAGAAAACCTCTCAATTCTTTTCCTCAAAAAATAAAGTATGTCTGTCTCAAAGAAAGTCGGCCAGTCCTTTATATAGACCTTCTAGTTGCCACACAAACCCTAAAACTAGCCCTAGAAATCTAATGCGTTTTTATCTAGAAAATATTTAAACAAGAAGATAATTCTTTTTTTTTTATTTGGTCAAATATTTGGTGACCAGATAATCAAATTGCGCCAAGATTTCCAAGATTCTTCAAGATTTGATCCAATGTCATTTCCACACCAAAGATTACGCCAAGATTTCCAAAATTCTCCAAGATTAGACCCAAGGTCATCTCCATGCCAAATATCACGAACCATGACGCCAACAGCTTGCCTAAATTGCTTGGCCCGCACTCGAGTGATCGAACTGGTCGAAATAAACAATGGGTCCCTAGCACCTCCTCCTCGATATGGCTCGATGTCCACATCATCTAGAGTGATAAGATGCGATGGGTTATGAGATAGTTAGCAAAGAAAGATATTTTCCTTGTGCTAATGCTTGTGATTGATTGATTGTCTTGTCTAGGTTGCTCAGATTTCTTATTCTGTGGTAGAATTGGAAAACATGTTTCTGGAAAGATTCTACATGATGAGCGATCCTGATCAGAGGACTCCTCGAAAGAGGGCAGTTTCGACTGGTACTTGGGGTAGGACACCGATTAGGATCGGTACCCGAGGTAAAGCGCCAGCTCAGGCTAGCGCGAGGGAAAGAGTACTGCCTCAGGCTAGTACTAGGGGAGGAGCACCAGGCAATCCTAGGATAGATGGGTTCGTTCAGGCACTAGAGACCCTAGGGAATATGATCGGTCAGCAGGCTTAGAACCAAGCTGCTGCTACCGCCACCGCCACTGCTGCCACCAATGCCATTGCCGCTGTTGCCGCCTCACCTACTGAAGTCCCACCAGGAAATGGGAATGGTGAGCGGCTCATGCATAAATTGGTGGAGCAGTTCTTGAAGCTAAAGTCGCCAAGGTTCTCTGGAGCAGACGATCCTAAGGCTGCAACCCTTTGGATCCGAGAGCTAGAAAAGGTTTTCGCGCTGCTTAGGTGCTCTACAAAGGACAAAGTAGTCCTGGCTGTCTACCAGTTGCAAGGAAACACAAGCATTTGGTGGGAAGCCACTAAAGGGAGAGTCTTTCTCGAATGTACGGTTCCGGAGTGGAATGCCTTCGTGGAGGTCTTCCATGGGAAGTACTTTTGAGATTGCGTCAGAGAGCAAAAAATGGATGAATTCCAGCGTCTTCGTCAAAACCAGATGTCAGTGGATCAGTACGAGGTGAAGTTTGCAAAATTGTCCAAGTATGCACCGAGGCTGATTGAAGACCCGGTGGATAGAGCAAAGAGGTTTAGAGATGGACTGAGACCAGAGATCAAAGATCCACTGGTGCCGCTGAATCTCAAGGACTACGATGAGTTGTATGAGAGGGCCCAGCTAATATAGAGGAACTTGAGCGAGTGAGCAGCCACATCTGGGTCGCAATTCATGCCTAACAGAGAGAGCAACCGATTCGGGAAGAGGCCAATGACTGGAGGAAAGTATTCCATTCCTCCCAACCGAAAGAGTGGAATTGGAAAGCCGGCACCCATCTTGAATGGCGTGTGCCGATTTTGTGGAAGAAACCATGGATCGGCCCCGTGTATTGCTAGAAAGGGAGCTGGTTATGGATGTGGCCAGCATGGCCATCAAGTGAGGAACTGTCCACACAGGTCCATGGAAGCGCAGGTGCCACTATCGCAAATTGGGCACTACTAGGATGGATGACCTCTTGGGATAATGCTTCCCCATGCACGAAAGGATTAAACCGTGAGGCTTAGTATGGAATAAGCCAAAGCGGACAATGTATCTGTGAGTTAGTCCCTATAGAAACAGGACCCCTTCAGTAGATGTGTAGCTCGGGGACAAACCAGGCAAAAGTTGGTGGGCCTGTAACGATCTGATCCGATGAGGGTGGGGAGTGGTCAACGAGGCCAAAGGGCCCGAGCAAGGAGCGGCTCCTGGTAGGCTGCTAGGATGGCGAAGGAGACAGGAATGAACCAGACTATGCACCGAATAGGAGGGGCAGTGTTTCTGAGATAATTTATCAGAGTGGCGCATCAAAAGTATCGTCAAGCTTGTAGAACTTCGGTTTATTGAAATTTGGTCGGAGAAAGGAGGACCACTGACTAGAGTTATACTTAACTATTTTGCCTATGTGTGACTTGAATGTCATGACTGAAAAGGATTGGTTCAAGAAGTAACAAGCCGTAGTGGATTGTTGCTTCGCTCAAGGGACATCTTGCTGTAATGGATCATTGTCATATAGTAATCCAATTTAACCTGTAGCAGGTGGAAGCTTCGAGTTTATAAGAAGTCGATGAGGACCCTCGATTACTTTAATCTCGTCACTTAAGGCAACCCAATTACTGGATGTGGGTTGCCGAGGTTATTTAGCAACCTTAGTTAATACGTCAGTTGAGGAGCGAGGAATGGAGGACATTGCCGTACGAAAGGACTTTGCATTGGATAGGTATGTTGGATTGTACGTGCAACAGATAGTTCATCTTTATGGAGTGCTAGTGATGATCACATTAGATCGAGACCCGAAGTTCATGACAGCTTTTTGGAAAAGTTTACAAACTGCTTTGGGAACGACACTGCAGTACAGCACGACATATTATCGCAAACGGATGGTCAATCTGAGAGAACGATTCAAACCCTCGAGTTAATGCTGCAAGCTTGTGTATTGGACTTCAAAGGAAGCTGGGAGAAACAACTTCACCTAGTTGAGTTCGGCTACAACAACAATTATCAGCAAAGTATCAAGATGGCACCGTTTGAAGCGTTGTACGACAGACCCTGCAAAACTCTTGTTTGTTGGGACAAAGTTGGAGAACATAAGATTATGGGCCCTGAGTTGGTTCAGCAATCAGTCGACGCCATTAAAGTCATTCGAGATAGACTCAAGACCGCTCAGAGTTGTCAGAAGAGTTATGCAAATAAGTAGCGTAGACCACTGGAGTTCCAAGTTGGTGAGCACGTATTCCTCAAGGTGTCACCGATGAGGGGTACTTCGCACTTTGGCAAGAAAGGAAAGCTAAGTCCGAGGTACATCGGTCCCTTTAAAATTTTGGAGTGAATTGAGACTTTGGCGTATTGTCTTGCGTTGCCACCGAGACTTGCTCAAGTACATGACGTCTTCCACGTGTCGATGTTGAGGAAGTATAAACCTGATCCAACCCACATGCTAAATTTCAAAGAAATAGACGTGGACGAGAGAATGTCGTACGTGGAGGGACCGGTTCAGTTAATGGATCGAAAAGAGCAAGCTATATGCAACAAAACGATCCCCTTGGTTAAAGTGGTCCAGTAACATCACGGAATGGAAGGAGCCACATGGGAAAGCGAACAATCGATGAGACGTCAATACCCCACCGTTTTTAAGAAGGATTATAATGGTATAAATTTCGAGAACTAAATTTTTATAAAAGGGGAAGAGTTGTGACATCCTGAAATTTGACCCCGTCTCAAATATATGAAGTGGTTATTCCATCGACGAGCCTATGGTCTTTTTACTCGAAACTGATCACTCACGAGTTAACTAATCTATTAGGTAAGGCCGTTAAGGAATGTAAACGCAACAGACTAGAGAATTCAATCAGAAATCAACCCCTCGACCAAAATAATCAGCAATGGTCAATAAGACACCGCCATAATCAAATTGCGATCGGATATAAATCGATTCGATGGAATCACGTAGTCGAATTGCGAGTGATTCCGCACGACTGCGATATTCACGTCAAATGGGAGTAAACCGATTTTCTATCGATATTATACTCGGAACACGTAATTGAAATCTCCCGATATTATGACAACCAAGAGTCGTCTACGATTCGGAGATGCACACACGTGGATCGAAAATTATCGACCACGATCACACGTGCTAAAATCCCTAAAAGTTACCCGATAGGTTAAGTCGTACTAAAGTCACGTTTGGTCGATTTTAACCATGAAATTGAATTCGGTTTCGGGAATCGGACGTTCGAGCGTGTCACGATTCATTTATAAGACATCATCTCATCTTTCGGTGAATTTTCGTCGAGTTCGGAATTTTGCGGAAAATCGATTTTCGGACAAAAAGAAAATAAAAGGGAAAGTCGGATGGCTGAAGAAATGGTTTATTTGGCCCCCAAAATGGTTTAATTTTGAAGAAATGAGGCTAATTTGTTATTTGATGGCCAATGGACTTTAGTGACTTTGTGATGATGAGGGAGATATTTAGCTAGGTTTTCATTTGGTTGTTGGCTTAACTTCTTCTTTTTCCCTTCCCTCTCTCCTCTTCCCCTCCCCATCGTGCATTCCCTTTTCCCTTCTCTCTCTCCTCTTCCCTTTTCCTTTGCTTCACCCTCATGCCTCCCGTTCATCCCACCACCAACCAGCACCTCCATTTCCCCTTTTGTTTGCTGCCCCATCATTCAACGCCAACAACACTTCAGCACCTCCAGCAACCGCACCACCCTAGCCGCCCTCCGTGTCTAGCAGTCACCGTTCGTGCCTCACGCCCTCAACCCAACTCCTCCACGTTTAGCCGAGAGGCCGACCAGCCCAGCTTCCCCTTCACTATTGCCTCGCCACCGAAGCCAACCAGCCCTCCTTCCTCTCACCACCAAACAGCCACCACACGTCAGCCACAGCACCACCCGCTTGTCTCACCGATGTCTAGCCGAGCTAGCAACCTCAGGCCTAAGCCGTGAGCTTCACTTGGCCATAACAACCACCATTGAGCTTTCGTTGGAGATGCGATAGTCTTGGGTTCTCACCGCCATCGCGTTGCCGTTGACGTGAGCCCGCCGCCTTTGAATTCCGGTTAGTTAACTCCCTAATCATTGATTATGTTGTTAATTGCACTAAAGGGGTTAAATTAGTGTTAATTATCTTGATTAGATTAGCGTTAATTATCTTGGTTAGATTAGTGTTAAGATGGATTAGCTTAAACTCGAATCTGGTTACTAGACACTCACCGTTTGCTATTTTTATGGATTCAAATGTGCTACGATTTTGAGGTTACTTCCACCTTAAAAAATGTTATAAACATCTTCAACTATGATATATATTTTATTCAAGATTTTATGGATTTAAGAGAATAAGATTTCAGCTTCATTACATGCAAAGCCGAATCTCGGTTGGTGTTGGAATTAGTGACCTTTTGATGTTCAAAGGATTTTTATCAACTCTTAGGGTTCTATTTTCAAAATAGTTTATTCATATTTTTTTAATCACATCTTGTAGTTTAACATAGTCAAATGTCAGATCAAACGGATAATTTATGACCTCAAACCAAACTGATTTTGGAAATCAGAATTTCTGGACACAGGCACAGTTTTGATAATGGCTTGAATAATTTACTGCTCTTATTCTAGAAAGATCTAAGTCAAGATATCTTCACGAAAAGTGTTTGTTTAAGTGTCATTTATAATATATTCAAATTTGAGAACTTTCTAAGCTTGTTTGGTTATGTTTTTGAAGACACGCAAGTGGACCCAGTTAGGGCCGATTGTGGTTTTGTGGTTGTTCTTGGTGTAGTACTTGCTGGATAATGTATATTTGGTGATGTAGTTGACTTTTGGCATACTGAGAATTTATGCGTGATATTATGAGATTGGCTGCTCTATGTTAGTTCCGATTTGTGTGTCAAAAGGTGGCTTTATAAGCTTTTAAATGGAAAAATAATAAGGTGTCGGGTTTGGACACCAAATCTTATTTGCTCAACAAAACAATGAGGTTTTAAACTAGGTGTTTGCAAATTTTGATGAGTTAATTTTGAGTACGTGAGCACCTACGAATTTCTTTCCAGAAGTTTTAAAGAAAAAAAAAAAAAAAAAAAAAAAAAAAGAGGATTACCCAAGTTTAGTTCCAAAAAGGTGGTTGGAAAGAAAATAGAAAATAAATAAGGTGTCGGGTTTGGACGCCAAATTTTATATGCTCAATAAAACAATGAGATTTTATAGTAGAAGTTTGCAAAATTTGAAGGATTGATTTTGAGTACGTGACTCGGTACGAATTTATTTCGGAAAGATTCGAACAAAAAAAAAGAGAGAGATTTGTAAGGTTTATTATTTTAAAAGAGATTTTTGTGTTCTTGGCAAATGAGAAAGAAAATAATGGATTTGAGTGATGGTATGCTCGTGTGATCACCTAAATACTCTGATGTGTATGAATATGCGAGATAATGAACCCGTCTTGATGCGTATGAATATGCGGGACGATGCCTGATTAAGTTCGGATGCCCCACATCAACAGATGCCGAGTCGCAGTAGAGGCCGGACCGATGCTCCTTATTGGAATGCCATCCTAATGCGTATGAATATGTGGGATGATGCCGTGTCCAACGGGGCAGGACAATGCCCGGTCACGTCGGATGACCGCCAACTTTCAAGTTCGCCGTGGCCGATGGGTCGTAATAATTGGAACACGCCTGACTGGTTGTGCTGTTGCGCTTGATTATGGGGAAAAATTGTGTGACATGATATGTGACGTGTCATAACGGTTTTATCTTATAATCGAGACCCATGTGAATGTTTGAATAGTGAGATTATATGTTCCGGCTATTGATTACGCTTGCTACATTGATAATAGTATATGTGATGTAATAATATGCAGGGACGCGCCGAGGCGAGGTGAGTTTGTTTGTGGTGCGTGTTTAGACCGCCTTCGAGGCGAATTTGCGTCCTATTCGGGGTTTAGGTTGTTGACTCGCTGAGATTTATCTCACCCCAACATGGTTAAACATTTTCAGAGCCATAGTGTGGAGATCTGCTGAGTGCAGATTTAGTGGGCGCAGATTTGGTGGGCGCGAGATGCAACACCTTTTGGCTGGCCCTGTCGCTAATGAAGTTTAGATTGACCCTAGTCCCTGAAGGTTTTTGAGAGGGGGAAAAGCTTGTAAGTATTAAATTTTCTATGGTTAACAATTGATAAATGAATATGTTATTTTCGGCAATAATTGTCATGTTTTACTATCCCTATGTTTGTTTGTTGGTCAAGGGTTTATTTAATTCGCTTCCGCATGTGATAAAAAGAATGGGTCGGAGACGTCCCATTTTTAATTGACCGCCAAGGAATGTGCGCGCTCTTGGGGAGCACAGGTTTCGGGGCGTAACATCTCGTCAACAAGTCCACCCCACATTCCAGGTAATTTCACCAAAAACTCTGGCTTACATATGGCAGGAAGAAATTCAGGCTTAAAAGCAAAACAATTTATGAGTTGAAGAGCCCAGCACTGCAGCTGACTAGCCCATTCCTCTGCTTTTCTAGATTCCATCTCAACACCGCCCATGCCACGCGTAAGGTGGTCGCAGTGATAGCTAAGTCTTCTGTCGATGTCCTGATAAAAATGAGAATAAACTATCTCTAAAGAACTCATCGCTAGCTGAATGGAGAGCTCGAGGATTTCAACGTGACTAGTAACTGTTGGGAGAGTGCTGGGATGTGTAGCCAAGTGTCCCAGTGCTCGCAACGCCACCCGCTAATCAACCCGCGTCAATCTTCCCCTTAAAAGCTCTATTAGAGGTGGGATCACCCCAGCACGTACAGCTCTCTCAGCAAGTTCTTCCATGTTCATGGTGTACGATCCAATTATCTGAGCTGCATAATAAGGGATGTAGATATTTTGGTCGTGCGAAAGCCAGCGGCGATTCTTAATACCCTTCCATATAAGGGCGGTCATGCACTCAAACATTCCCAATTCGATAAACTCTGGGTCATTAGGATGAGCCATTGCAGTGTTCCAAAGGCCACTGATAGGTCGGACCTGACCATTGTCATCTTGTGAAGGCAGTTCTCTAAAGAATTTCAGAATGCTTGCTCTACGCTTGCTTGGGTTTCCTCCTTCATGACGCAAAAGAAGCATCCCGAATATGGACAATCCGTAGTTTTGTCCATCTTTACATCACACGTTGTTACGTAGGCTGCATTCAGTCGCTATACGTTCACCAAGAAAACCTTAAATACTCAAGACCGCTGCATCGTAGAGACAAAGTTTAACTTTAAGCCAGACACGTACACCTTCAGAAAACAGGCAATATGAGCAGAAAAAGGACTATTTAAGTTTACTACCTTGTTCACTGGTATAACACGTGATATAAGAACCCATCACCGACTTTACTTTGATTATTTGATTGAAATTGAAATTAGCAAATAGCAGTTGCACAAGAACATTTCAGTACAAACTAACCAAAGCAATCCCGTCCCCGCCACCATCAGTAAAAATAGTTAAAACTATAGTCAAAAGCACCCATCTACCTCCCAACCCATCGAAAAGACTCCACTAGGAGTTGGCCAGTTGTAATAGTGAACCATCGGCACACGCACCATCTCTCAGGAAAAAAGAATATCGGCACAAATAAACCAAATGAGGCATCAAACGATGAAGAAAAAGGCCATTTAAGCATGCTTTCCACTTAATAAGCTCGTGACGGCTCCCAATTTCAGATCATCTTTCACAAATTTATGCATTTACTCGAAATATACCTGACTCCGAAGCCTGTCCCATTTCTACAATAGAGTAATCCAAAAATTCAAACTTGCACCACAGAGCAATTGATTTCCATGCTCGAGAACACGACCCACATAAATGTGCTGGAAATCGATACGATCGCCACACACGAGAACCGATTCGAACAAATCAATGCCCAAGTTTCCAAAAATTTAAAAAAAAATCTTAAATGGAGACTAGCTGAGACAAACTAAACACCAACATTCAAACAAAGATACCAATTCATCATAAAAGAAAAAACCACAGGTAAAATGTGAAAACAGCGATTTTTAACATACCAGCCCAAGTCGGACGAGATGCGGCCAAAATCTAGAAACCTGATGAGCAAGCTGGCACAAGAGACAATTTCAGGAAAATGAGACCGACCCTCCACCGGCGGCGATCCAGGCACAACAAAGCTAGGCGTCGAGCCGTCGAGCGACCGCTCTCGGCTTCCCAAAACCCAGCGACACAAATCAAATTTGAAAAGATAAACATCAAAAAGTGGCAAATTTTGTTTGATCTGAATTTGGATTATCAACCTATTAAACTTTTCACTAATTTATTGGAAAGAGTCAGAATTTGCACACTTGATTCAGAGCTAAAATTGTATACATTGGAGGAAAGTCTAATAAATAGCGCAGCCCCACCAATATCATTCTTAGGTCAAGCAATTTGCACTTTTTAATCTATTTATTGACACGCTACCTTAAAACCAAAATCTCATTTCCCCAATTTTTCCATTTTTCCAATTTGTTGCTTTTTTATTGTCATCCTGGCTGTGAAAATTGGACCGCACCTTTTGTTATATCCACGAAATAATTTTTTACAAAAAAAGACGAAAACGAAGACCAAATCAGAAAACGACACCACCTATCAAAAACGGCGGGCCGTACATGTGGGGTAGTAGTTGAGAGTAGGGGTGAGCGGTTCCCGGTTCTTTACAGGTTCCGTCTGGAACCTGGAACCTACCCTCGGGTACAGGTTCCTCATTTTTTGGAACCTAGAACCTACCCGTCAGAACCAAGAACCTGGAACCTCCCCTGTCACAGGTTCCGGGGTCGGTTCCAGGATCCTACAGGTTCTTTTTTTTTTTTTTTTTTTGGTCTCATTTTTTTTGTTTCATTTTCAGGGTAAAGTATGAACAATTGCTCAGTCCCGCCATTGGGTAAGATCATAAGAAAAAGCTGTGTCTGATGTTATAAGCCAGCATTGTGATATTCCAAACCACTCTTAAGTTTACAAGCAAACTTAGTTTTGCTATATCAAATTTTAAAAAAAAAAAGGTACCAACAGCATACCTAAAACAATTCGGATGTTGAACTCACATCTATCTCCTTCTCCGGCGAATCCAGTTGCAAGCATTTGGGGACTTCACAGCTGTAGTCCCCACTTCTACTTGGCGATGCCAAGTCCTCCCTCCGCACAACATTGAGCACGAATCCATCAGGAACCCTTTCTGCTTGTAAAAGATCAGCAGTGTTCCATCAAGTATGTCATTGGATTCTTCTGCTTTCATGGTACAAAGGTTAGAGTAGGGAAAAAGAACACAGCATACCTAAAAAAATTCCAAATCCCACGGCGGATGATTTCCAAGCTAGCAATGATTGCAATCAAGGCCTGGAAACTCTCAATAAGTGAATTTATTGAGTCATCCATCTGGTTTCTGGATACCAGACAATTGGTATTATCCAAATCAGCATACACATCAACATCATATTTAGCCTCATCCTCATTGACGATCTTGTGTTCGGGCCATAGACTCCTGCTTGCAACTGTTTGCAGAATTACACCATAGAGAAGTTAACATTTAAAAGTACAGAAAAAAAATACCGGAAGTTAACACATGATGCCAAGTTCAATTTCAACTTCAAGCATAAGACTACAGAGCTAAATGACTACATATATCTCTGGCAGTCTACATACTACGGCATGTTTAAATTACTTTGAAAGGACCTCTACTATACCAACATGACAGAAAGGACAGAACTGCAACTTCAAGCATAAGACCACAGACTGAAATCATCACAGCTAAATGACTACATATATCTCTGGCAGCGTACTTACTAAGGCATGTTCAAAATACTCCTATAGGACCTCTACCATGCCAACATGATAGAAAGAACAGAGCTGTGCATGTGAAAAAGGAAAATTCATGAGACCTAAGAGGCACATATACCAGCGCCTCCCCTGCAATACTGGTATACTTTATCCAAAGTCTAAAATAGTTACTCACATTTGTGGTCTTCTGCTGATGAGTTTCCTGCATTTCTACTACTATTTTGGCACACCTGAGCGCCAATGCATGGCCTGCAGGTGAAAAACAAAAAGTGTCACGGAAAAGATCAGACTGACGAGGAATGTGTAGAAGGAGTTGAATAACCTAGAACCTGATATTTTTCAGAGCAGTATTGTGCTTCTCTGCAGCTACCACAAATTTTATCTCCTTTCCATGTTCCACACCAGTTACAAAGTGGAGCTGCATAACAACAATACATTTTGGCGAAAAAGAGAATGATTAATACCATAATTACTGAGAGACTAACACAACAAAACAAGTAGTCAAAAGCCCATCTATGAGTTCAGTCTTTGAAATTAGGTCCTTAAAGACAACAACAGAACCAAGTCATTGTATGTGCACTGTCATAAAGTATAAACTGATAAAAAAAAGCAGAGGATAGCATATTCATCTGCTCAAATGTATGTGCACTGTCATAAAGTATTCCATCCACTTCCAAAGACAAAAATCAGAACAAAATTGACTAGGAAAAGACATAAAAAGCTACCTTCACTCTCTAAAGGTTTGTCACTCCCATCATGTCGTGGGGGTTCACAAGGCATTGGCAACGAAAAACTTTCACACTTGAACACCACCAGACCACCAGAGGACCAAAAGAATGAGACAAATTAGATTAAGACAAGTGCACAAATAATAAATTGAAACATGACTTGCTGAATTAAGACAATTAAAAGTACCTTCGAGATGCATTTACGTAGGTCACTTCCATTGTTCATGTTGATCACAAAGAAGACAAGACATCGATGGACACATGAACAAATATATTGTACAATGAAACGTGGATTCTCTATCGAGGTCGGTGCATTTAGAATCAGCCACAGTCCTCTGAGACATTCCTCAAAACCATAATGGCAGAGCAACTAATTCTCCCTAACCATAAAACTTTGCTTTCAGCGAGAACAAAATTGGAACACCATCAAACCCATCAGCCATAACAGGATGATAACAAGAGAAAAACGTAAAAAATTTTACCTCCAGAATTCTTCGATGGTAGAGAAAGTGTGGATCGGGAGCATGGAGGCACCCCAAGCCATCTGCTTCGATTTTGTGGCAAGGTTATCGAACCATAAAGTCCACGAGTGCTCAAGGGGATGCGGCTGGTCCGCCTTGGGCTCCTCCTTCGCCGACTGCTCGGCTCAGTCCTCTTCGCCCGCAATCTCTCCCTCCTACAGCTCCAGGTCGCCACTGCTAGCAATGCCCTTCGAATTAAGGTTAGGGTTCGCGGCGACGGGGTTCTTCTGGTCGTCGGCAGTCGCAGCCGCCGCCGCTACCACAGATTTCACCGTCTCTTACACCACCATGTTTTTTTCTTAGGAAAGTTTTGCAGCTCTCTCTCTCGCTATTTCTGTTGCATTCGCATCTGAAATCAAGGGCGGCGCGAGCGCGGGCCGACTGGCGTCCAGTAGCGGGACGACCGGCGTCCGGCGGAGGCTGAGCGGCAAGGCGAGCGAGGGGTGACGGCGTCGAGGGAGGCAAGGGCGAGGCGAGCACGGGGCTACTAGCGTCCAACGGCGTCCGGCGGCGACGTCGAGGGTTAGCAGAGTCTGCTGGCGGCGTCGAGGGCGAGCAACGTCCGGCGGTGGCGTCGAGGGCGAGCAACGTCGGCGACAGGCAAAGGCAGAGGACGGGAGAGACTGAGAGAACCATGAAAGCGTGAAATGAACTGAAGGTTTGAGTCGAGGCTTTTTTGATTTGGGGCTTTGGAACCCTAACCGGTTCCGGTTCCGGTTCCGGTTCCTTTCCCATAGGAACCGGAACCGGAACCGGGAACCGGAACCGGTCCCTTTAGAACCGGGAACCGAACCGGAACCTCCGGTTCAGTTCTCCGGTTCCCGGTTCTACCCGGGAACCACGCTCACCCCTAGTTGAGAGGATGAGAGTCATGGCTGGCTTTCTCTAGCTGGCCGGAGCTGACCCACGTTGTTGTCTTCTCCTATAAAATAGTCGGATTTCCACAAAAAAAAAAAAAACCGAGTCTTTCTCCACGCATTTGCTGTGTTGTAGATTCTTTCCTCGCTACGTGTCGTTGTCTTTCAAGAAAGGGGTGCTCTGAGGTATCTTCTTCCATTTTTCTGTCGCTTACTTTCTGCTCTTTGAGATCACCATTACAGTGGATGATGCTGGGTCTGACATGCAGTGTTGGATCGTTCTTCCTTGACAATTTATTTGTTTCTTTTGATGCTTTGATCGGATGTGCTTGTTTTCGTTAATTGGGTTCAATCAGTTTGGTCCTGAAAGATCTGGTCTTGATTGAGGAGCGAAGACTTCCCTTTTCTGATAGTTGCAAGTACTGCGATTCCGTTGCTACGGAAAAAGCTCGGAGTTGGGATAGTGTCTCTTTGTTTATGTGTATCACCAGTTGACTAGGTTATGAGTTCCTCTATCGAAGTGAGAGGAGATGAGTTTGCTCAGATATAGTTTAATTTGTTCTGACGGAACTGGTCACCAACGGGAGTTTGAAATTTTTTGTGTACTGTCCGTCTGTTGACTTTGCGGCTTCTTTTGAACCCACGTTCCTGCTTTAATTGTTAATTTCATCACAATTTCTTTATGCTTCGTTTCTCTGGGGGTTAATTCATGTTTAACTTTCACCATTTCAGAACGACCATTTGTTCGTGTGGTGTTTCTTTCTTTGTTTAAGCTTGCATGATTGCTGAGTCTAACTAATTCTTGTTTTGTCTCTGTCTAGATCACAAGGAAAGATGGTGAAGGCTGTTGTTGTCCTTAAGAGCAGTGAGGGTGTCTGTGGAACTGTCTACTTCACTCAAGAAGGAGTTGGTAATACAATGCTCTGATTATAGAATCTCGGGTATGTTTTCGTGTTTGAGGTCCAATTAATCTTTTTTTGTCTTGCATTGTTGTTTTCAGGCCTAACCACAGTAACTGGAAGTCTGTCTGGCCTTAAGCCTGGACTTCATGGTTTCCATGTCCATGCTCTCGGAGACACCACAAATGGCTGTATGTCAACAGGTATCTTTTGATTACAGTGGTCTTTTTATTAATGAGAAAGCATATAGACTATTTCTTCATTTACATAAACCAAATCTCTAGTTTATTGACTGTTGTTATGATCTTTGAAAATGACATTTACAGGACCACACTTTAATCCTAGTGGCACAGAGCATGGAGCCCCTGAAGATGAGAACCGTCATGCGGGCGATTTGGGGAATGTGAATGTGGGTGATGATGGTAAGCTTTACACAGTCAACTGAACCTCCTTTACTACTAATATAAAAATTACAAATGCTGATGTCGAGATGAATGTTGATAGAAATAATTGAAGATGTTGTGACTTTACCCACCTGTTGGAATCTGCATTTTGTCAAGCATTACAGTTTTGCATATAATAGAAGCTGTGATTAACTTTGCTTTTCCTTGTGATTCAGGCACTGTTAGTTTCACAATCATTGATAACCAGGTTCTCTACTATCCATCTATCCTTAGCAACTAGCATTATGTGTTGAATTACCATGTTTTATATTTCTCTGAAACCTAAAGCAAAATTTAGTTTGTTGACCCTCTTCTTTATGCAGATTCCTCTCAGTGGACCAAACTCAGTTATTGGAAGGGCTGTCGTTGTTCATGGAGATCCCGATGATCTCGGCAAGGGTAATTTCTGAGAATTTAGGCTGTGTTTGGTTCGTAAAAATCTCCACATTTGCTGTTTTCAGTTTGGTTTTTTTAATTAGTAGAAAGGCATCGGAGAATGAAAATTGAGAATGATTCCTGTAATTTGAGAACAGTTTTCAAAACAAAAATAAGAGAAATTGTCTTTAACTAGAATAAAAAACTGAAGGCAACTTTCTATGCTTTTAGTATTTCCATTCCTGATGAAAGCATGCAGGTTTGGAATACCTATGAAGTACAAGCACATAGCGAGCATATGAAGAGAATTTTACTTCCATGAACGAAACGTTTTGGAGATACGGTAAAGGAAAGCTAAAAAAAATTTCTTGTTCCAAATGAAAGCATGCAGGTTTGGAATACAAATAGAATAAAAGCTTATTGTCACCGTCTAAAGAGAATTGCACTTGCACTATCAAAACATGTTTTGGACAACACAGAAAATGAAAGCCGAAAATGTTTTCTCATACCGAACAGGCCCTTAACGATCTTATAATGGTAGCTTCTCCAGCTAAAAGAGTGATGATTAGTAGGCATCTTCCCTGGTTTATTCCAGTGCTACTGGGGTATCGGTTGTGTTTATCAGCATGCTATGGATTTCTTCTTGCTGTGGCAAATAGCTTGCAAGTCACGCAAAAAATGCATATTCAACTTTACATCTTTCTTCAATTGATTATTTGAACCATTCCCACCTCTCCACGCAATGCAAATTTTCACATAAGCCTTCTTTATATTTATAAAAAGTGCAACTTTGTTTCTTTTCCTATACCCAGGTGGGCATGAACTTAGCAAAACAACTGGGAATGCTGGTGGAATAGTTGCTTGCAGTGAGCAATTTAGCTTTAACTTACTGCAGCGACATCTCGTAGAGATCCATATTATATGACATTTAGTATGCTGCTTTTAGTTGGCCCCAGGTTTAGCAGCTCACTTGTTGGTGGGCAGAGGGATGTCAGCTGATAGACGTCACTTGCCTCTATGTTGATCTTTTACGACTCTTTTATTTTCCATTGCTCATTTAATTGCTGAGAGAGGTCGGTACACTACAGTAGGCATCTGCAGATGAAGTCTATTTGATCTTTTCATGAATTATACATTCCCACATCATCTTCAACATGTTCATCATACAGTGCACGCGCAAGCTCAGACAACCATGGGATTTTTATTTTTATTTTTTCCTCCACTTCTCATGGTTTGTTTGCTTCTCGCTCTTCATTATGGCAGGAGTTATTGGCCTTCAGGGATGAACTGCATCCTTCAACTACGGTCACTACAGTAGTGTACGCATGTACCCCTACCTTCACATAGTAAACCAATTGGTTGTAAATGGGTGTATAAAATCAAATACAAGGAAGATGGATCCATTGAAAGCTATAAAGCTCGGTTGGTGGCCAAGGGCTTTACATAATGAGAGGGCTTCGATTACCATGAGACTCTCTCCAATGGCAAAAGAAGTCACTATCTGATCTTTCTTGTCCGTTGCTATTTTTTGTGATTGGAAACTACATCAAACAGATGTTCATAATGCTTGGCGACGTAGAAAATCTACATGGATCTTTGACAGCGTTTAAGGAGACAGGGAGAGTCTAAGGTATATGGTCTCCGTAAATCCCTTTATAGTCTTAAAAACATTCTCGATAGTGTTATGTGAAGTTTACTATTGCACTCACAGTGGCTGCTAACAGTCCGGACATGATTATGCACTCTTCACATGGACAGAGTGTGCATCATCTATCTATTTAATGATATATGTCAATGACATACTTATTATGGGAATTATGAATCTACGATTGGAAATCTCAAAGAATACTTGCATTCTGCATTTCATATTAAAGATTCAAGACCTCCTAAATATTTTCTTGACATTGAGATTGCCTGATCAAAGCTAAGAATATCTTTTAGCCAACGAAAAATTGTCTTGGAAATTATATCAAGTTTATTGGGATGTAAACCGGCAACCATCCCTATGGAGCAGAATACCATATTAACCAAAGTCGATTGTGATGTAGGAACTTCATCTCAAAGTGATATTCCATCACTCAAAGATCCATCTAGCTATCATAGACTTGTGAGGAAGCTCATCTACCTCACTATGATTAGACCTGATATATGTTATGCAATGCAGACACTTAGTCAATTTATACATGAGCCAAAATAGTCTTATATGAATGCAACATTAAAAGTTGTGAAATATTTAAAGAAATGTCTAGAATTAGAATACTTCTTTGAGACAACGGCCTACTGTGATGCGAACTATTTTACTTGTCTTATGACAAAGAAGCATTATGAGGTTTGGAATTTGAAGAATCACTACTTTCATGGAAGACAAAAAAGCAAACAACTATATCATTATCGACAGCTGAAGTTGAATATCGAGCCATAGCCAAAATTATTTGTGAAATAGTTTAGATGCGAGGCTTACGTCTAGACCTAGCATATAAGTTAAGGGATTCACCTGGCATATAAGTTAAGGGATATAAGTTAAGGGATTCACCTGGCATATAAGTTAAGGGATCCACTGTGTTGTTTTGCGATACTAATGCAACACTCAAGGTTGCAATGAATTCTTTAGTTCATGAAATGACAAAGCACATAGAAATTGATTATCACTTCACTTGAGACAAGATTCAATAAGGGACTATCAAGATAAAAGGGAATTGCAACCACAGAACGGCTTGCGAATATTTTCATCAAGCCCTTGTGTCAAAGACAAAACACTAATTTTTTAAATAAGCTAAGAAGCCACTGGCTTGAGGGGGAGTGTTGGAGATATAATTTGATATTAAATATGCAATCCAGGATTTGGCTCAATTGATCAAATCAATCAATGGTTTATATTGATTGTGTATCTTTCATTATTTCCTTTTATTATCCATACTTTGTACTATAAATACAAGTGAAAGAATGTATCGGGATCAAGCAGTAGAGAATACAAAATTCTTCTCTTATTTCTATCAGTCTTCCAATTTGTGTGATCCTCAAATTCTTGTCACCTCCTCCACTTGATTTCCTAAACTGGACTTCCTAGGTGATGATATTTGAGTTTAGGTGTATGTGTTGAAGGTTCACAAACTCTAGACGTATAGTTCACGTTTGGTGACAATCAATCGCAATATGACAAGAGTCGAGGTTCTCTTTCTCGTGCGAAGTACCGAAGAAAAGAGCAGAATAAAGGGTCATCATTTTGGATCGTTAGGTGAGGAATATCGTCCCGCATCCGTATTCCTATCCAATGTTTTGCCATCTCCCACCTATTCATCTGTCGGATTCGTGTCGCACGTTCTAAGGACGGGGCATAGGTGTGCTTCTTCTACGGACATGAATCCTAGACATATCGCAAGGATTAGGTTTTCCCATTAAACGTTCTCCCAAACTCGTTTCCTTCATCAAAGCGTTGAGTTACTATTGTTTAATTCGCCTCGAGATCGGTTTAATAATTAAGAAATGGACATTGGATCAGAAGATGCGGTAACAAGCGCACAACCCCTATCACATCACTCATGGTACGAGCCTATAACAACCTCGTTAGTCGGGTTTTGGCTCATGTATTATGTGATATGTTAAAAGAGAGAGTTTCCTTTATTCTCTTACTACTATCTTTGCTAATGGAGGTCCCCAGAAGCATCTGATCTTGATTTCCTCTGCTGTCAAGATGCCATTTCCACGGACATGATCAAAACGAAAACCAAAGTCAGCATCTCAAACTAGTGCTGCACCAGAAATTTTCAATAAAGATAGGCATAAGATCCTGTCACGGTTCATGTTCATGTAATTTTTTGTATTAGATGAATCTCATTCCATCACATTCACAATCTAACGAAAAAGTAACTTAATTAGCTCGAATCTTTTGTGTTTTTTCCCCTTATATAAGTCCTAGCTTCCTTCAACATTTTCAACAAGGAACGGTTGTGAAGAAACGTCTAAACCAAAGTCCTTCCCTCTTCAAGCACTCACTTAAGAAGCAATAATGGCGAGGTACGTGGATTCTGGCTACGGGACGCCGTACGGACGCGCCGCCACTCCGCCGACGTACGACAGCTCTGACAGGAGCTACGGCTCTTACTCTGCCAAAGGAGGAGTGGTCGGCGACACTTGGCGGGTTCCTCAAGGCCCAGTCATTGACGCCAATAATTACAGGCGCGATGAAATCGATGGGTATGTCAGAAAGCCATACTCGAGCCCGGCTGCCACCCGCGGCTACAGCTCTTCGGGGCAATTGTACCAGCCTAGCGAGTATGGCGACTCCAACGGCAGTAAGGATCGGAGGAAGTCGGGCGGCGAGAATTACCGGGGCGAGAAGGACGAGTTCCATTACAAGAAAGAGATCGCCATGGTGGTCCCCGCCGTCGTTGATGGCTACGTCGCGCCGAGGCCCAGTAATGGGACCGGATCACTATCTAAGCCAACAAATGACATCGGCACAGCAATCGAGCTCTTGAAGGACCAGGCCACGTATTCCTCGGCCTCGGGCAGTTACCCTCATCAGCACCAGGCGGAAGCAAGGTACGCCGAGTCGGTCTCCGCGGTGCATTATTACCCGGAGATAATGCCTCACACCATGGATCCGACAAAGAGATATGGAAACATCAATTTGGGATCTCGGAGGCCTGCCGCAGCCGAAATTGGGAGGACTTACTACTGATTTCCATCATCGGAAATCATAGTCTATAAGACATGTCTGCTGATGTGCCTAAGCTAATGTAATTGCATCATGTTATATGTTGGATTCGCTTGTTTGGAATTGAGGTCAAGTATGAATAATTATACATAGCACGTAATGATGATTGTTTCAGGGTCGACGGTTTATGGCGTATCAAAGATTGTTATATCAGATAAATAATCTCTGTTCTCTCATTCAAGTTAGTAAGGAGATCTTGTCTTTGTTTCTGTTTCTTAATCCATTGCAGAAAAAGGATTGATTGCATTTTGCGCGATGAAGTGGACTTCAGAGTAAGTCATTATCTGCTCGCCACAGATAACAGATGCATCCATTCCAGGCGAGTTTCAACAACACTGCTCTGGAACTAACTCCTTCAGCATGCAGAGTTATCCATTGAAATCCAACATACCAATCTCCAGGAACTCTATCGACCGAGAATGGCAATGCCAAACCTCAGAAGCGAATGCACACTAAAAGAACAGACTAGCTCGAGATTCAATAGCCCACTTGCATATAACATGTATGGGAGAGACCAGTGATGTAGACCGACATTCAATCGCGTCCAAAGTTGTAGTCCATTCAAGATAGTCATCCACGAAATCAGAGCAAACTTAGGCACGTTTGGAGATGATGGTTTTAATTATTAATGTGATGGGCCTAAGTTGGCCCGTCCGCCCATGTTGGGCCTAAAAGCCCGGCCCACAATATTAGGGCCCATGGATGGAGGGATATGATGAAGGGACACGTCTTTTTGAGGAGACGTATATAAGGGAAAATAAAGAGGGAGGAAGGTACCCTTTGAAGCGACGTACATTCCTCCTCCCTCTCTCCCTCCAAAAAGAAGAACAATAAGCAAGAGGTGACACCCTTCTTCCCTTCAAGGCGAATTGGCGTCATCGGATCGAACAGGACCGAATTCTCTTCCTCATATCAGCGTCGGTGTTTAATCTATGGCTAACAAGGTACGTTCGATTATGTGATGTGCCTTAGGATCAGTGATACATGTGTTTTTCCCAGGCTCGTCTTCCGCGCTTGTTTTAGGGGTTCGATTTAGTGTCGAATCCGGTTTTTGGGAATCAGACAAACCCAACATTGGTATCAGAGCCGTAGTTCTTGTTTCCCGATCCTTTTCCATGTTTTTCCCTACCCCTTTCATGTTTATGGGTGATTTCTTATTAATTTTCGTGAAATTAATCGGCCGACACCGATCGGGGCGGAAAAATCCTGACACCCGAGCACTATTCATCCATTTTTTTCGAGTTTCTGTAAGTCGAAATCCATTTCTAATGGCGTTGGATGGAAGGTCTCATCGAGACGAACGCGACGAGTGGCGGAATGCCGCCAAAGGCCGCCGGACGCGCCCCCACGCGCAGCGTGAGCGAAACGACGTCTTCGGCGCGTGCGTTGCGCGCCGATTCGTAGGGGCCGACGCGCGCACGTGCGTGCATGCCGTCGCTGGCGCGTGCGAGGCACGCGCCAGCTAACGTCATCGTGACGTCAGCTGCACACGTGCCGCACGTGCCGGGTAGGTCCGTCCGACCCGACCCGACCCGGCTGACCTCGACCGGTTGACCGTTGACCGTTGACCGTTGACCGTTGACTTTAACCGTTGACAAAAAAAAATGTGTTTCTTTTTCAATTATGTCTATGTGGATTATATGTAATCCCTATTTATTCTTCATTTTTTGCAAGAATCATGGAAAATTATGTATTTTCCGTTTTGTTAATTACGGATTATATGTTAATCATTTTTTGTTCTGCATTTGTTGCAGGAACAATGCCTTCCCGTAAGGTACGCGCATCTATTCGCACAATTACAGATGAACAAAAGAAAAGGCTTTCAAGGATCATAGCCGATTTGAATAATTATCGATGGGAGAGTGACAATATAATTGATCATATTCTTGAGGTCAACAAAATGATACAAGAAGTCATATGGAACTGTTATCCCATGCCAGACTCTCAGATGGTGCGATTTTTCATGAACACTTTTCCACCAGAATGGCAAGGAGTGTTAAATCGCTTATGGGAGGTCAACAAAGCCACTAGGTATAAGAGTCTAGTGATGGCTTTTGTAGATGAATATCATCGGGTTGGAGCCACCAAGACTGCGACCCAAGGAATGACTTCGATTAGGCAGGGGTTGAACGTGCGAAGGAGAAATCCTAAGGGATTTCCGTCAGTTTTTCCGTGGCTATCTAGAATGCCTGAAAATTTTACAAAAGAAAAGAACAATAAATTGAACCGAGTAGAAGCTTTCCCTATTCGTAATATAATGACTTGGTTTTAGATGTTTCGAGATATTTTTAGTATGTT
This sequence comes from Eucalyptus curtisii, assembly GCA_017140595.1. Classification (NCBI taxonomy): domain Eukaryota; kingdom Viridiplantae; phylum Streptophyta; class Magnoliopsida; order Myrtales; family Myrtaceae; genus Eucalyptus; species Eucalyptus curtisii. The sequence goes on from CM029504.1 coordinate 15,217,263, forward strand.
TTATGGACATCCTATGTAAATGCTTTCTACCTAGTTGTTGTTGGTGAATCAACTGATATGTTAGTTGTATTATGTGAAAGCATTATTATTCTATTGGATGTCAAATATTATTTGCTTTCTATTATTGTTGACTGCTGTGAGTAGTTCATAGAAATTTTTGTAATTTCAAAGAATTTATTTTGCATAGAATATTATAATAATAATAATTCCAAGTTAGAATTTTGGATGATGATTGGAAACATAGTGACCTTTTGATTCTGAAACCTTACTTGAAATTATTCATTAATATGATGGGTTTGTGCAAAATGGATGCATAAATGATAGGCATTAATAATTCGTGCATATGTGTCTGATATGTTCAGATCAATGGGTTCAGCAACTAAGAACAAAATTGCTGATTTGAATAAAGAAGATAAATTGAACGGCGAGAATTGTGAAGTATTGAAAATTCAATATGTGCTTGAAAAGCAAGAAGCACTAAAAGCTCTTGACCATGTTATGGAAGAACTTGAGGATGTTGTGCGCCACCTTGAGCTAGCAGATGACTACCTCAAGGTATTTGAGCGGGATATAGATATTTGCTATGTTGCTTTAAGCTCAAAAGGGGCTTCGAGCTCTAAGCGCAAGCGCATTGATTCGTTCAATATGTGGAAATGCAAGGGATCAAGTCCTTCTTGCAAGAAACCAAAAGTTAACCAACATAAGAGAGGAAAACGTCCTCGAGTGAAGAAGCCGACAAGGGTGAAGTGTTACAACTGTGACCAAAAGGGTCACTATGCTCACGATTGTCGCGAGCCAAAGAAGGTACACACCCCTTGTACTATTGAGAACTTTGCTTATGTGTCAAGTTCTGTATTCTTAGCTAAATCTAATCCTTTGTGGACTATAGATTCAGGAGCGACAGACCATGTAGCGAAGGATAGAGGATCCTTCGTGGAATTCCGACGAGTACCAACAGGAACTAAGTGGATCTATGTGGGAAACAACTCCAGAGCTGAAGTAAAAGGAATTGGCACCTACCAACTGAACATGCGTGGTTGACGCACTTTGTTCTTATATGATGTATTGTATGCTCCGGAGATTCGTCGGAATTTAGTGTCTATTTTAGTGTTGGTCAAGCTAGGTTTTAATATGAACTTCCATAATAGAGGTGTGGATTTGTTTTTGGATACAAATTTCTATGGTTGTGGTTATTTTCTGGATGGTTTCATTGTATTAGATATTGACTATGTTAATGCAAATGTTTGTTATTCCCTTCTCACGTCTCTTAATTCATATGATAATGATGTGAATGTGTGGCATGCTAGACTTGGTCATATTGGCCAATAACGTATGAATAGACTAGCCAAAGAGGGCTTGTTGGGCAACATTGAAAAAGTCGATTTGCCCATATGTGAGCATTGCCTAGTAGGGAAAATGACAAAGAAACCATTTGGAAAAGGTAAAAGAGCTGAATTTCCTTTGCAGTTAATCCATTCTGACGTCTGTGGTCCAATGAATGTGAGAGGAAGGCAGGGGCTGTTTATTTCATCACTTTTATAGATGATTATACTCGATTTGGATATGTCTATTTGATTTCTCATAAATCTGAAGCATTGAGTTGTTTCAAAAGGTTTATGAACTTGATAGAAAATCAATTAGACAAAGAAATAAAAGTATTGAGATCCGATCGAGGTCGAGAATATTTATCTGATGAGTTTAGAAAATTATGTGATAAAAAGGGAATAGAAAGACAGTTGTCTATTCCATATACTCCTCAACAAAATGGTGTTGCGGAGAGAAAGAACAGAACCCTACTGGAAATGGTTAGGTCCATGATGGCGCATGCTAACTTACCTATCACCTTTTGGAGTGATGCGTTATTAACTGATGCCTATATACTTAATCGGGTGCCTTCCAAATCAGTTACTTCCACTCCATATGAGTTATGGACAGGTAGAAAATCGGACTTAAGTTTTCTTAAGCCATGGGGTTATGCTGCCTATACTCATGAGTCCTCTCACAAGTTTGGGAAATTGGGTCCCAGAGGAAAGAAGAGTATTTTTATAAGATACTCTGAACACTCGAAAGGGTATGTATTCATAGGTGAGCAGGAAAGTGGAAGTATAACTGAATTCGAATCACGGGATGTCACATTCTTAGAGAATGAATTTCCTAAGAAGGGCGAAATAGGTGAAGATTACTCCTTATTTGAAACCTTGGATCAAGATAATGATATTAGTGGAGTTCGTCCAAGTGGGAGTAATATGAGAAGTGATGAATTGAATTCAACTCATTCTCAATTACAACCACATGATGAGACGACATCATCATTATCTAATTCGAGTGGGAGCATGATGGGGAATGATGTACAAAGTGTACAATCTCCCATATGGCGAACAAGTCACAAAAGTATTCCCTGTTGATATTTTGACATTGAAAGGGAAACTTTTATGGTTGCTCCACAAGATGAGGATGAGCTAAGAAATGTTAGTGAGGCTCTAAATTGCCCAAGTAAGGAAAAATAGATGCATGCAATGGAAGAGGAGATGGAGTCAATAAAGTCAAACCATGTTTGGGAACTGGTTGATCTTCCAAAATGACACAAAGCTATTGGGAACAAATGGGTTCTCAAAATAAAGCGTAAAGCTGATGGCTCGATAGAAAGGCATAAAGCTCGCCTTGTAGCAAAAGGATATAATCAACAGGAAGGAATTGATTATGAAGAAACATTTTCTCCTGTAGTGAGATTTACCTCAATTCGCATTATTCTGGCAATAGTGGCAAATATGGATCTTGAATTACATCAAATGGATGTAAAGACTGCTTTTCTCAATGGAGAATTAGATGAAGAAATATATATGGAACAACCTGCTGGTTTCATAATGAAAGGCCAAGAAGAAAAAGTATGTCGACTTTTAAGATCGATATATGGCCTAAAGCAGTCGTCAAGACAATGGTATATACGTTTTCATAATGCCATTTGGCATATGATTTTACAATGATTGATGAGGATCATTGTGTATATATCAAAAGATTTAAAGATCAATTTGTGATCATATCATTATATGTTGATGATATACTAATTGCCGGAAGCAATATGGAGTTAGTTGACATTGTCAAGAGTTGGTTATCTTCCAACTTTGAAATGAAAATATGGGTGAGGCTGCATACATCCTTGGAGTTAAGATTTCAAGAGATCGTTCGAAGAGATCATTATCTCTTTCGCAAGAAACTTACATAAATAAGGTTCTTGAACGATTTCGTATGCAAGATTGTAAACCCATTGATACTCCTATTGCGAAAGGTGAAGGATTAAACCATAGTCTGTGTCCAAGGACTCTACAAGAGAAGAAACAAATGAAACATGTTCCTTATCTAAGAAACAAATGAAACATGTTCCTTATGCTAGTGCTGTTGAAAGCTTAATGTACGCTATGATGTGTACAAGACCTGACATATGTTTTGCAGTTGAAATGGTGAGTAGATACCAATCCAATCCAGGTCAAGCACATTGGAAGGCCGTTAAAAGAATACTGAGGTATCTGAAGGGAACTGCTGATTACAAGTTGAATTATCAAGGAAAGGACCTGCGACTTGAAGGCTATTCAAATGCTGATTGGGGAGGAGATTTAGATGAAAGAAAATCTACCTCTGGTTTTGCTTTCTTACTAAATAATGGCGCCATATCTTGGAGCAATAAGAAGCAAACGTGTATAGTCTTGTCCATGATGGAAGCTGAGTCCGTGGCATTATCAGCAGCAAGTACAAGAGGGAGTTTGGCTTAAGAGATTTTTGGATCATTTAGGTGTTATTGAGAAAGCTGCAAATCCATTATTGGGTGATAAGCGCAGTTATAGCGTACACCAAAGATCCAAAATATCATGGCAAGACCAAACATATAGATACAAAGTATAACTTTGTCAAAGATATGGTTGCACGAAAGGATGTGAACTTACAGTACATATCTACGCATAGAATGGTAGCAGATCTTATGACAAAGCCAATACCTAGAGATGTGTTTTGTGGTCATGTAAATCTCTAGGATTGCGTAGAGTCGATGTCTTGGATATTGTAATTTCCCCGAGTTGTTCACATTTATGAATTTGTGTTTTTTCATTATTAATGCCTATGAATCTTTGTTTGATCTTTATGCATCTTAATGCTCAGTGCATTATATTAAGTTGAGAAAGTATGTCGGACATATAAGAGATTAGCCCACTCACACGGGTAATCGCCTCTATTTACTGTGTGATAAATAGAGATGAGACGGTTTTTAAGCTTATTATCTAGGTGATAATCGAGAGCTCAAATTTAAAAATATATATGTCGCATTAACTAAGTGTTAAGATGAGGACATGATATGTACTATGTCCGAAAGTAAAATACCCCACATATTTTACTTTATCTGTTTAAGATGCCAGATGTGAGTTCTGATGAATTATGTGAATGAGTAGATGTGTGAACTCAAGTTAGACATTATGTATATCTGAACTATCATATGTACGGTATTGATGATGTAGACATACGCTCCATGGGAAATGAGTTAATACCGTAATACGTATTTCATACTACATATGAATGAGACGACCAATAAGAGTGGCAAAAGTTTGATCTCAACTTTTATGCCGTGTGAGACTCTTGAGGAAAAGAGTTCCTCAATTTTAGTGCCCTTAGGACTCTTACTTATTCTCAAAATTTATATTTAGTGTTTGCTATCTTAGGATGTTGCCAATGGTCATGAGTTGATACGATCTAATAGGACATTTCTAGAAAAGCAAACTAAATTGAAGTTGAGAGTTTGAAGGAAAGAGGAAGATCGAATTTGGAGAATCACATTGTAGTTTTTATATTCATCGGTCGACAAATTATGACTGTCTTTGGGATAATCATAATTGTGAATACAATATATATATATATATATATATATCATTATTTAAAAGAGATCAAGAGAGATATAAATGTGATCGATCGATCTAGGGTACGCATACTAAATCTACTCGAGTGTGATGCCCATTATGAGCTGCTATATATTCCTAACGAGATGTATGGCAACGAGCTCTCAAAGTATCCGGTCACACGGATTATTCACCCGTATGAATGTTGAAGAGAGGTAAAGAGGATCATGTTCGGCCCACCATGTGCGAGTGGGAGATGATGGTTTTAATTATTAATGTGATGGGCTTAAGTTGGCCCGTCCGCCCATGTTGGGCCTAAAAGTCCGGCCCACAATATTAGGGCCCATGGATGGAGGGATATGATGAAGGGACACGTCTTTTTGGAGGGGACGTATATAAGGGAAAATAAAGAGGGAGGAAGGTACCTTTTGAAGCGACGTACATTCCTCCTCCTCTCTCCCTCCAAAAAGAAGAACAGTAAGCAAGAGGCGACACCCTTCTTCCCTTCAAGGCGAATTGGCGACATCGGATCGAACAAGACCGAATTCTCTTCCTCATATCAGCGTCGGTGTTTAATCTGTGGCTAACAAGGTACGTTCGATTATGTGATATGCCTTAGGATCGGTGATACATGTGTTTTCCCCGGGCTCGTCTTCCGCGCTTGTTTTAGGGGTTCGATTTAGTGTCGAATCCGGTTTTTGGGAATCAGACAAACCCAACAAGAGAGAACCAAATTAACCTATGCTAGTCAACTTTGTCGCTATGGTTTTTTACAAAATTCCACGAATCCAGGTTTCAAGACGGTGCAAATAATTCTGTCATCAGTTGGCGGCATTCAGTGCCATGGTACCACATTAGGCAGCTTGAATAGCCACCAATTCATGTATCTTGCATTAGGCCCAGACAAATCGTTACCCTGCAAATTTCCAGCATTGAAGAGGCAGGAGAGAATCATAGAGAACTCGCCTGGTGTAAGCAGCTAATGGCAAGGAATTAAGACATCCTTCTCTTAGTTCCTGTTCCAAGGTCACACAAAATCTGGCTTTTCCTCTCCTTGCTGGAGCCCTTCAACAATAACTGGTTCCTGATATCTGTCCCCACAGTCCTTCATGAACACAACTTTTGGTGGAGGACCAAACAATTTGAGATCATTAAGCGAGACAATTTCTTGAAACCGGACCAAACTTTGCCGCACAAGAAAATTAAAAGAAGAGCCAACGCATAGTATGCCATACCTTTCCAGAACCAAAAGAGAAACTTTTCCTGATTCGCTGTTCCTGAAATAGATGAAACCTCCCTTGTTTATCCGAGGTCATCATTTGTTAATACTTCAAGGTTGGCCTGGATCGTTCACCAAGCTGTACTTCGTGCGCAAGCTCTACAATGCTCCTATTTTTTAGCTTCTTTGCTCGAGCTTGTAACTTAGCATATCTTCCTCGGAAGAAATCTCCTTCATCCTTCGATTTAACTGGCAAACAATAAAGTCATTGAAAAGGAAACGCCTTCTCTTTCTTTCGCTCCTTTCTCATAATCCAAGACCATAGATGGCGGTACCTTGTTCACAGTAACCATACCCATTAAGTACCAGATTGGCAACAATACTATCATAAGCAATAACAAAGCCATTTCTTTACTAGGTGAGATCGACCGTTAAAAACAAGATTTCTCTGGAAGACAAATTCCACTCAAACACTTTATGGATCGATCATTATCATATTACTTCACTAATTTTGATGCAAAGATCATAATCAAAAGAGGATTTTGCTCATTTATGGTAATCAACATGACCGAACACTACAAAATGTTCGAAGGAACATTCTTTTGGCGTTTGGCTTCCAAGAAGGTAAGCTTCCGGTACGCTACATGGGGGTACCCATTATTTCCAAGAGGCTTGGGAATGCAGATTGCGTGACTCTTATTGACCGAATCACAGCCAGGGTCCAGTCGTGGGCTCAACGGTTTATTTCCTTCACTGGAAGACTTCAGTTGATTAGGTCGGTGCTTCATTCTATCCAAGCTTTATGGGCTAGTGTTTTTACCCTTCCCTATTTGGTGTTAGACCGTATTGAGTGTATCTTAAGACAGTTCCTTTGGAAGGGGCCTACCCTGGCCGGGGCGGAGTTAAAGTTTCTTGGGAAGATGTTTGTGCTCTTAAGGAGGAGGATGGACTAGGTATTCAAAGATTGCGAGATTGCAATAAAGCAGCCATGGTGAAATATATTTGGATCTTGTTTACTGATAAAGAGTCCTTGTGATGTCGGTGGATTCACTCCAATTTTTTAAAGAGGGGAAATTTTTGGGTCTCCACCGTTCCTACCATGTGCTCTTGCGCGTGGAGGAAAATCCTGCAGCTAAGGAGGGATTTCAAGTCATACTTTATTTGGGAAGTGGGTGATGGTCACTCTGTTTCTCTATGGTTCGATAACTGGCATAAAGAAGGCCCCTTGTGTTTTTTATTCTGGTTTCTCTTATGGAGGGCTCTGCCCCCTCGAAGCTTGCGACGGTGGCAGACCTCACTTCTCCAGCGGGGTGGATCTTCAGGTCGCTCTTGGAGTGTTGGGATTTCCATCCCGGTTCTTACTCGAGTGCCTGACCGGTTCTCTTGGCGCGGTTCCTCTTCTGGTATTTTCTCGGTGGCCTCTGCTTGGGTTGCCATAAGAAGCAAAAAGAATCGGGTCCCTTGGGCTAAGTTTATCTTGAACAATGCCATTGCTCCCAGATGTCAATTCCACCTTTGGTTAATCACCAGGAATCGCCTACCAACGCAGGCTTTCTTCCTATCTTATGGTAGAATTGGCTATGAAGTATGCGCTTTCTACAATGTCACTCCAGACTCTATCGACCATCTCTTCTTTGCTTGTCCCGTCTCGGTGACTCTTGCTTTTTTTTTTGGGCCAGTAGATGTAATCTTCCATGGCGTAATAAATCTTGGGCGGAAAATCTCCTTTGGGCTTTGAATTTCCTGATTGGTAAGGATTTCTTCCATTCCATTGCTCGGTTCTCTTTTGGAGCCATGTGCTATTTAATTTGGAAGAAAAGAAATAGCATCATTTTCCGGGGTGAAATGCTTGAGGTTTTGGCTTTGAAGAATCAACTTGTCAAAGTTGTTAAAGATAAAGTGTTGACCTTCAGCAACGTGCCGGACAACTTTCGTAACAGGTGTCTTCAACGAGGGTGGGGCTTTGACTCTTCTGTTTTTGTTGGCGGGCCTGCCCATTCTCCTTAGTGGTGCTTCTTCTGCTAGGGTTGGTCAGTTGGTGTTGTTCCTTCTGGGTTTGCGGCTGTGTTGTGCTGCCTCACTGACAGTTGTTTTTTGGTTTACTTGGTGGCGGTTTTCTTTTGTTTGCCGGTCTGTTTCGGCTTCCTTGTTTTCCGTTGTTTTTGTTTTCTTTTACTTCGGCTTCCTTGTTTTCCGTTGTTTTTGTTTTCTTTTACATCGGCTCCCTTTCACTCTTTTTTGCTCATGCATTATGAGTGAAAGTTTTTTGCGCCGGTTTTTTGTATAGTTGGCTATTGCTCTATATATTCTTACTTTACCAAAAAAAAAAAACACTACATAATGTACTTCTTTAATACAAAATGAATGATTTTCTCACACTTGAAGCAAAGATGAAAAAGAACACCCAAGGCAAAAACAGAGATTATGAACCTGGCAAACCACTTCAAGCAACAACAAAAAGGAGTTTAATTAGGGGAATACGAACCAGTCATGTTTGTAAAAAGAGGCACTAAACGCAGGGGTATGATAGGTATTATTTATGCTTGATGGTGTCTGGAAAATTATTAGAACACGGTACACATGAAGAAGGTGAGGACATGAAGGAAGTAAGAACGCACGTAAGAAGTACACTTCGTCTACAGTGGAGTTCTCACGACCGTCACAAGGGTATCTAACTCTCGGCTCTGACCTTACAAGTTCGAACACACGGCCACTGTCATGAAATATTCAAGCAGCATATTCTGAAGATGAAAGAGTCAAAACAAATGAAGCATCCAGGCAGAACTAGATCAATGCAGATTCGACATCACACTTACAAGCACCTGATCATGCAATATGATTTTGGATAAAACGAGAATCACATGCTGGGATTCTGCAAACAGATGGAGATCGAGCTTCCGAAGTTGAATTATCCTAACTCCAGGAACTATGCATGTGGTGAATCCATAGGAGGCCAAACCTGTGTTTGCTGACTCTGCCCCTCAAGTCTTCCCACAGATCATCAGTACGTCACCGGCCACCGGCCTTTATCACCCATAGCACTTCCACGCGTTACACTCTCTCTCTTCACTTTGCCCCTACTGAACCCATGTTCCTCTGGGGCTACACGTGTTGCAAGCGCAACCATCATTGCTTCAACGCGTATCGAGGGACCCCTCGACCAAGTTGTGAGATGGTCTATGCCTCCTTCGGGATACAGATTTTCACGGCCACTGTGACTTCTGTGATGATACCGATCATTATGCAGGGTCATTCGTCTGTGTAGTACCCAACTATGGTCATGGCCGGATATCAGATGCGCTTCGCTATCTCTGGCAGAAACCATTGAGCATAAGCATTACAGTCGTTCGCTAATTCTTTCACATGATCTGGTTGGAATCGGGAAGACACAACGAATGAACATATAGTTGCTGAAGCATCCTGTTTATTACTGCAAGGAATGTGATTTCATCACCCAAATTGGTTGCTTCACCTCTGATGTACGCGCATTGCAATGCCTTGGATCCCACTTTATTTGTTCAATATCAAAATGCATAGAGTTTCCTTCCATTTCACTTATTTTAACGGCTGTGTATTGATATCTGCACTATCAGGTGTTTACCCTCCCCACCAGCTCAATATGAGGCTATGTGAAAGCCGAGGGTCGGGTTTCAAATCTGTATCTTGAAAGAATAGACAAGGAGATCAAGACCCTACAAGTATGGGAAGAGGAAGATGGACATGTTGTTATAATTATGGTTAATGGATCAATGAAAGCCAATAAATTAAGATGTCTTTTATGTTCACGCATCTATTGAATATATGAATTTCCTAAACTTTTATGTTCACGTATCTATTGAATTCATAAATTTCCTAGATTCATGTATTTTTAGTTCATATATTTATTAAGTTCACGAATCTCTTGAATTCACGTGTTTCTGAATTCATGAATCTCTTGGATTCACGTATCTCTTGATTCATGAATTTCGTGGATACGTGCGTCTATTTAATTCATGTATCTCTTATGTACATGAACTAAAAAGCTCTAGAAATAGATAGGAGCATAGAGCTTCATGACAGTGTTTTTTCGACTCGATTCCAAAAGAGATTTGATATACTATTCTACTCTTCTGATTTTCTGGGTGTGCTGGTTCAATTGAACGATTCGACTGAGTCCAATTTGCATAGTACTAATCCAAACAGGTTCGAGGTGTTGTATCTTGGGAGACATAGTTCGTGAATCTGCGGAGCATCATTGGCATGAACTAATCGCCTTAAGGAGATTCGGATATCCGTACCTCACCTCCATTACATTGATATTCTGATTACAACAAACAGTTTGTTTTCTCTATATTATATTCCAACAATCTTAAGGCGATTAGATCACTCACTGTTTGTTGTTCTTGTCAGATTATTGAGATGGCTAAAAACAATCAAGTGCCCTTCAATGTTGTTCTTGTCAGATTATTGAGATGGTTGAAAACAATCAAGTGCCATTCAATGTCCAGAATGTTTTAGGAGACGTTCCTACAGTCGATTTGATCGTTGCTACGGAAGATGTTCAGCCCTCAAGGTCTAAATTTGTAGCAACCAATGCTACGAGCCCTTGGGCTAACACCAATTTTGGTGGTGCCGGTACAAGTCATACAACCGGTATGCCCGTGATTGTTTTTCAGAACAGTACAGGCCAAATGGCTTTTGGCTCTGTTTTTGGAGGGATAATTCAATGAACTTTGCCTATTGTGATGGCAACACCTCTGGTGACAGCTAATGAGAAATTGGAGAAATTCACTGGAGTGGGCTTTAAATAGTGGCAGTAGAAGATGTTCTTCTATCTGACCATGCTAAATTTGACGAAGTATTTATCGGTGTGCCCGGTAATTAGTCCAGATGAGCATGATATCATGACGCTCGATGCATTAGAGACTTGGAAGCATGGGGACTTCTTATGCCGAAGTTATATTCTTAACTGTTTAGTGAATTCTCTATATAATATTTATTGTAATATTGAATATGCTAAACAGTTATGGGAGTCCTTAGAGAAGAAATACAGGACTGAGGACGCTGGCACCAAGAAATTTGTGATTGCCAAATTCTTGGACTACAAGATAGTGGATTCTAAATCTATCATGAGTCAAGTTCAAGAATTGCAATTAATTCTGAGTGACATCTCTGTTGGGGAATGATACTTAGTGAATCATTCCAAGTGACAGCCATGATTGAGAAACTACCTCCGGGCTAGTCAGACTTCAAAAATTATTTGAAGCACAAACGGAATGAGATGAGCCTTGAAGATCTCATTTTGCACCTCAGAATCAAGGAGTACAATAGAAGGAGTGTGAACCCTTCTTCTAAGCCAAAGGCCAACGTTGTGGAATCTTCCAAATCCAAGCAAGATAGAAAAAGGAAGATGTCTTTTCAAGAAAAAGGCAAGCCGAAGGAACAGTTCCAGAAATTCCAAGGGACATGTTTTATATGCAACAAGCCTAACCATGGTGCTAAGGATTGAAAGAAGTGCCCGAAAAAAAGCAAGAATGATGGTGCAGCCTAGCAATTGAATTTGACTAAACATGACAATATTGAGAGACTGTCTGCCATGGTAATGTCCGAAGCATCTCTGGTGTTGAACACTAATGGCTGGTGGCTAGACACAGGTGCCACAAATCACATCTGTGCAAATAAACACATGTTCTCATCTTATGAGAAGGCTGAAGAAGATGAAAAGCTTTATATGGCTAATTCTGCATTAGTAAAGATTGCCGGAAGAGGAAAGGTGATCTTGAACTTTACATCTAGCAAGGAGGTTGCCCTGCTGAATGTGCTCCATGTACCAAAGATTTAGAAAAATATAATTTCTAGCCCCATACTTGTCAAGAAGGGTTTCAAAGTTGTATTCGAATTTGACAAGTTTGTACTTTTGAAAGGGGGGATGTATGTGGGGAAATGGTACTTGTGTAATGACCTGTTTAAAGCCAATGTGGCTGTCATTGATGTAAACTCGAATTATGTATACCCAAAGACTATTAATAAAGAAAAGTCTTCAGTTTTCACTGTTGTGTCTCCTTATCTATGGCATGATAGATTAGGACATGTAAACTATGGTACAATGCAGAGAATAGCAAGCTTGGGGCTAATTCCAAGATTTGAGTTGGATGCTCGTTACAAGTATGAGACTTGTGTTGAGGCTAAATTTGCTAAGAAACCTTTCAAATCCATTGAAAGGACAAGTGAACCTCTACAATAAATCCATAGTGATCTATGTGATTTAAAGTTTGTAGAAAGTAAAGGTGGAAAGAAGTACTTCATCACATTTGTGGATGACTGTACTAGATTTTGCTATGTTTATTTACTAACTAGCAAAGATGAGACTATAAGCATGTTTGTCAAGTATAAAAATGAAGTTGAAAACTAACTTGATAAACGAATCAAAGTGCTTAGGTCTGATAGAGGAGGAGAATACAGTTAAATCAATTTCAAAGAATTTTGTGCCAGTTTTGGAATAATTCTCCAAACGATTGCACCTTATACTCCACAACAAAATAGAGTTGTTGAACGATTGAACGAGACAATAAAGGAGATGGCTAATGCCATGCTTTTGAGTTCAGGTTTACCTCAAAACTTGTGGGGGGAGGCAGTTTTAACTGCAAATTATATTCTTAATAAAATACCCCACAAAAAGACAGGTAAACTCCACACGAGTTATGGAATGGAAAATTGTCATCCTACAATTTTCTAAAAATGTGGGGGTGCTTGGCCAAGGTGGCAATTCCTCCTCCTAAACAAACTCGATTGAGACCTAAAAGAGTGGATTGCATATTCATCGGTTATACTCAAAATAGTAGTGCATATAGATTTTTGGTTCACAAATCTGAAAATGCGGAAATCCATGTCAATACAATCCTAGAATCAAGGGATGCTGAGTTTTTTGAGGATATATATCCTGCAAAAAGAAATCAATGAGAACTTTCTCAGAAAATGCTTAGAGAATCGGAATCTCAGAATGATGAAGTTATGACCAAAGAAGCCGAACTTTGAAGGAGTAAAAGGTCTCGAATTGAAAAATCTTTCAAACCTGATTTTCTGACATACATGTTAGAAGGTGAGCCCCAAACATTTAAAGAGACAATGTGATCTCCAGATGCTCCTTTTTGGAAAGAAGCCGTTGACAATAAAATCCATTCTATCCTAAGTGACCATACTTGGGAATTGGTTGATCTTCCACCTGGAAATAAACCAATTGGATGTAAATGGATATTCAAGAAAAAACTAAAAGCTAATGATTCCATTAATATGTACAAAGCTCGGCTTGTAGCCAAAGAGTTTAGACAAAAAGAGGGTCTTGACTACTTTGATACTTATTCACCTGTCACAAGAATAACATCAATAAGGATGTTGATTACTATAGCTTCACTATACAATTTACAGATACATCAAATGGATGAAAATTGCATTCTTAAATGGTGATCTCGACGAGGACATTTATATGGAACAACTTGAAGGGTTCAATGTCAAAGGACAAGAACACAAAATGTGTAAACTTGTCAAATTATTGTATGGACTTAAACAAGCTCCTAAGCAATGGGATGAGAAATTTGACTAGGTAATGATTCAAAATGGGTATAGAATCAATGAGTGTGACAAATGTGTGAACATTAAATCCACAACAGTTGGATATGTACTTATTTGTCTATATGTCGATGACTTATTAATTCTTGGAGATAACACTAAGGTCATTAGAATCACCAAGAACATTCTCAAAAAAAAAAAAAAATTGAGATGAAAGATTTAGGTGTAGCGAATGTTATACTCGGCATCAAAATTTTAAGGAATTCTGATAGCTTAGGTTTAATACAATCTCATTACATTGAAAAGGTATTTGATAGATTTAAAGGATCCGGCATTAAAGATGCAAACAATCATTTTCTTCCACACCTAACTTTAAGAAAAAACACTAGAAATAGTGTTAGACAGCTGGAATACTCTCAAGTAATCGACAGTATCATGTATATCATGAATTGCACTAGACCTGATATTGCGTACTCAGTAAGCAAACTGAGTAGATATACTAGTAACCCTGGTCACGAGCACTAGAATGCTCTGATGAGAGTATTAGAATATTTGAAAAGAACAAAAAACTATCTTCTACAATATGGAAAATATCCAGCTGTTTTGAAAGGTTATTGTGATGCCAATTGGATTTTAAATTATGATTAATGAAATCGACTAGCGGATATGTGTTCACGCTAGGAGGTGCCAAAGTGTCATGGAAATCCTCTAAACAAACTCTAATAACGTGCTCTACGATGGAATCAAAGTTTGTTGCTTTGGATAAAGCTGTTGAAGAAGCAAAATGGCTTCAACATTTTTTAGAAGATGTTCCAGTGTGGCCAAAACCTATGCCTGCAATTTGCATATACTGTGACAATCAAGCGGCAATTGCAAGGGCGCATGATGTGATTTATAACGGTAAGTCTAGACACATTCGTCGTAGACACAATACCGTAAGGTAGTTGCTCTCAAATGGAATCATTTCTTTAGACTTTGTAAAGTCAAAGGAAAATATTGCGGATTCGCTAACAAAAGGTTTATCAAGAGAGCAGATAAACTGCGCATCAAAGGGAATGGGTTTAAGAATCTTAACCCAATAAAGAGATTCTAGAGTGGAAACCTAACCTATGCGATTGGAGATCCCATGGTCTAGGTTCAATAGGACAACGCAAATTCTAGAAACTCTAACGTAAGCAATGTCTCCATTCCTATGATGCAACAGTGCTTTCCTACATCGTTATTAAGGGTATGCTAGGCGTTTAATGATTCCTATAACTTGGAATGTAACATCCAAGTAAGATATGGTAGGATATCTTTAATAGGAATGTACCTATATGCGTGGAGCTGGCCGACTCTATGAAAATCTTTAAAGGCTAGATTTTCTAAAGCACACATGAATCCCGAGAGGTTTAGGGCCGAAAGAACGAACATAACCGAGAACCAATCTTGAATTGGAAATACTCTGTGTGAGGTTTATTATCTGGGCTTACACAAACAACTGGCGATCCAAGGCTTAGTCCATCGACTAGTCAAGTAAATCCGATAGGCTTTCACTAAAGAAGGTTCAAAGCGAAAGCTACTTATCTTGATGCGGTGTATTTCAATAGGCATGCTCAGATTCCTTCGAGTCAAAAATGTTTTGTTGATCCATTAATGTAGGGTATTGTTATAATTATGGTTAATGGATCAACGAAAGCCAATAAATTAAAATACGTCTTTTATGTTCACGTATCTATTGAATTCATAAATTTCCTAAACTTTTCTGTTCACGTATCTATTAAATTCATGAATTTCCTAGTTTTATTATCTTTTAGTTCATGTATTTATTAAGTTCACGAATCTCTTGAATTCACGTGTCTTTGGATTTATGAATCTCTTGTATTAACGTATCTCTTGATTCATGAATTTCGTGGATACATGCATCTATTTAATTCATGTATCTCTTCTGTACATGAACTAAAAAGCTATATAAATAGATAGGGCATAGAGTTTCATGACAATGTTTTTTCGACTCGATTCCAAAAGAGATTTGATATACTATTCTACTATTCTGATTTTTCTGGGTGTGCTGGTTCAATTGAACGGTTCGACTGAGTCATGTTTGCATAGTGCTAATCCAAAGAGGTTCAATGTGTTGTATCTTGGGAGGCATAGTTCGTGAATCTGTGAAGCATCATTGGTAGGAACTAATCGCCATAAGGAGATTCGGAATATCCGTACCTCACCTCCATTACATTGATATTCTAATTACAACAAACAATTTATTTTCTCTGTATTATATTCCAACACATGCTTGGTACGTCGAATCTAGCATGGAGAGTTACTCGTCAGCGTGCTTGTCGAGCACGGTTGGATCAAACTTACTAGCCAAGATAACTCCCATGTTGTAGCGCATCGAAGTAGTCATAGAGTGCTGCCAATAGGTGTTCTTGGAAATCGATACAGACATGGTTACCACGAGGACTTCTAGTTGTCTCGCAAGTGCATGGCGAACGCAAGTCACAAAGCTGCGATGTTCGAGCTACAGCCAGAGAATAGAAGACGTCGATCAGGGATCGAATATATTCTACAAGCAGAGGTTTGACTGGACATATAGCTTTTCCTGAACAGATCCACGAAATACTACTGAGAAGAATGCCAATGAAAGCAAGGACGCCCATAACCAGATTGAATCGCTTGCAAATCAATTTCAGTATGAGTTTGCGTTCGCCTTAGTCCCTTGGTCCCATTTTCTCAATTATCACGTGCTGAGAAATTAAGTAAAAAGAACGGTCTATTTATGTAGCGTTTGTGATAAATCAAAAGCTGAGATAAAGGAAAACTTTAAATATAAAATTAATGGTAAAATGAAGTAAAAAGTGCAAAAAGAGTGGAGTTGGTGGAATTCGAAAGCTCATGCATGTTTTGTGTGCTGTCTCTCTTGGTTTGAAAAACCTACTTTCATAATTTCATTTATAGATAGATAATGTCAGTTGTTGCTGCGGTACCACTAATGCAGAATTTGTCCAATCAATCCTAAAATTGATGTGCAAATACTAACTCGATTCTTAACTTTCCAATTTTGCCTAAACTTTTATTTGAGATTTCAATGTAATCCTTCCTACAAATTTTCATCAAAAATCACTGATGTAGGATGGCTTGCCATGACTAGACCCTATGTCAATAATTTCCAGTAAATTAACTGAAAGGAATATATTAGAATTCCACCAATAATTTACAATAAAATTGACAAAAATGGAAAATTTAGGATGAATTGGGTAATTTTCCCTAGTAATAATGGTAGTAGTAAAAGGAGCCGAGAAGGAGTCGTCACTGGAATTGGAAGGAGCAGTAATTCTTTAAAAAGAGCAATTTTGAAAAAGGAAAAAACTTGAAATAGTATCACCCTTCACGTTTCAATAACAACAACGATGATAAAGTAACTTGGGGGTTATCTTCACCATTAGATGAGAGAGATGCATCGTCAATAGGTTACTCATCATCATACTCTACAATCCTATGGTGGATGAAATGGTTTGGGAACACAAAATCAAAAGGTTTATACTTCACGTTATCTTGAAAGAATTCAAGGTACTAATAAATCTAGCATTTCTCTTAGGGGAGGCCCCCTCAACCGCCTTCTAACCTTAGGATCATTATTAGATATCGTATCTTGTATCTAGGATTTGTAATTGTCTCCTTTCGGTGTATCATCTATCGAAGGGGGTAACGCAGCAGGGGCTGGTATGGGCTATGGCTACCCTCAGCAACCCTAATATGTCTTTACCCTTGAGGTGAAGTGCGGGCAACAGTCGAAAGCACTTTTGTTAGGTGGTGAATAATGACAATGAGAGTCGAGTTGGCCCCTCCTCTAACAATTCTATTGGACATGTGAAAAGTGAGCTCTCTCTTTATGTCATTATGATTGAGAAATTATCTATTCAATTCTAAATTATTGCATGGATATTAATTCAATGCTAATCTTTTGAAATTTATCGATTCAATCCTAAAATTTTATGTGAAATTCTAATTTGGTCATTCTAATTAATTTTTTACTGAGAAGCTAACATGGCGATGTGCCACAAGAAACTGCTAGCATGACTGAACTATTATGTTAGCTATTTTCGACCAAAATAGAACAACAAGATTACATTGGAATTTTGCACAAATATTTAGAGTTAAATTGGTAAAATTAAAAAGTGAATTATCATTTTGTATAACATGTTTATGATTGATTAGGTAATTCCCACCTTATAAATGGTAAGATATTTTGCAGCTTCCATCGCATAATGCCAGCTAGAATTTGCTATTAAAGTGTCTGTTTTAAATTTACATCCAACTTCAAGGTTTTCTTCTTCTTCCTGTTCTTGTTCTTTTGCTTTAAAACTTTAGGTTTAAAATGAAAACCAAATTTTCAAAAGACAATAAAAGTTGAGCTTTCTTAGGTTGCATCAATTTCTAATTATGCAATTTGGACTAGTTCTTATTGCATGATAGTAGCAGCAGCGGTAATTATAATTATCTAGGGATAACTGTATAAGTTAATAATTTTAATTTATATCTTGTAAATTTCAATTATAAAATTGATTTTTTATTTTACAATAAATCTTCATAAAAGAAATTCGAAACTTGCAATATTTTTTACTTTCTACATTTATCTACAAACGATATTTTTGTATTGTGTAGTTTTATCAATCCATCATTTAGTGATTAAAAAATTTCTCATAATGAAGCTGCTTCTCTTAATAATAATAATAATAATAATAATAATAATAATAATAATAATAATAATAATAATAATAATAATAATAATAATAATAATAATAGTAATAATAATAATAATAATAATAATAATAATAATAAATAATAATAATAATAATAATAATAACAACAACAATAAGAATAATAATAATAAGAATAACAATAATAACAATAATAACAATAACAATAATAATAACAATAATAACAATAATAATAACAATAATAATAACAATAATAAAAATAATAATAACAATAAGAATAACAACAATAATAACAACAAGAATAATAATGACAATAATAATAATAATAATAACAACAAGAATAATAATGACAATAATAATAATGACAATAATAACAACAACAACAACAATAATAATAATAATGACAACAACAACAACAATAATAATAATAATGACAATAACAACAACAATAATAATGACGACGACGACGACGACGACAATGATGATGATAATAATTGCTTATACAACATCGACCAATTCTTTATATCATTCTAATATTAATAGTAGTAGTGATGAAAATAAATTTCTTATTAATAAATTCACCATTTTTGCTTATCATTTTGGTAACATGAAAAAATATAATCATTGCATCAAATCTAGAAATCCAAGAGAAATAGTTTTATTTTTCAAAATGTCATTAAATATTTGATTTTTTATTTGCAAAAATTCCGAATAAGAGTCTGAAGTGCTCTCATTTTCTCAAATAAAGCTTGAAGTGGACATTGTTTTAAATAAAGGTCTGAAATACCCTTATTTTTCTAAATAAAATCTAAGTGGACATTGTTTCAAATAAAAACATAAAGTAATCATATTAGTTTCAAAGAAAGGTCCCGTGAAAGAAAATTTCATCTTTTTGAATTTTGAATTTTTCTTTCTTTATTTCTTTTTATTTTTTTCCTTTTCATAAAAAAACTAAAAAGAAATAAAGAAAAACAGAGAAGGAAGCCTAAGGGCTCCCTTCCGCTTGTGGCTGCCGGCCCATCGTCGGTGGGGTGGCGGCGACAACCGATGGGGTCACCGGCATGCCTGAGCGAGGGCCGGCGACCCTCCCCACAATTCTAGATAATAAGCATGACATTGAAAAGCAGGAAATCGCTACTAAGCTTCATTCGGTGTGGCCATCGAAACTCAAGTTAAATCCCACAAGCAACCATCCCATCCCCCACCCACACACAGATCAAATCGAAACTGGAATACAAGGAACTCACCCGTGCCTTCGTCGCCGACGATGATGAGCTCGAAACTCGGGTAATCGATAGTCTGTTGATTGGGCAAAGCCCACCAAAAATTTCAAACAAACAAACAATCGGGAAAAGAACAGAAAAAGAAAAGAAAACAGCATTGGAGCTCCAAGTTGAAAGGGCGTCGTCAGGTGTTGCTGTCGCCCCACCAGCAATGGGGCGGCGGACACTAGCGGGAGGGGAGCCCTCCCCTTGTATTTTCCCCTTTTTTATTTTTTAAAAAATTGTTATTTTTCAAATTTTTAATGTAATTAAATTTAAATTTAAACTTAAATTGTATTTTGACAAAAATATCCCTTGTCAGCCAGAATATTTTGCCGACCGGTAGCTAGATCCTTATTTAAAACAACCATAATCACTTCAAGCCATTTTTTGGGATTGACATTGTCACTTTAGGCCCTTATATAAAACAATATACACTCCATGCCCTTATTTGAAAAAAAAAATGATGGTCTTTTATACTCTTATTTGAAATTTTCCCTTTCCATTTTGTGAGAACTCTATAAAGAATCTTGAATTCAGTTACCTTGTGTCAAAGAAATACAACGGAGGTCAGTCTTTTCTCAATATCCAAAATGGATTCTAAAGTATATGTGTCAGCTTACCATCACTCATATTTGTCCTCTAAATCTTCGGTTGCATTTTGTCTCATTGAAAACTTCATGATAAAGAATAATATTTTTCACGAAAATCATTTTTCATTTGTTTAGTGGTTTAGGGAAAGTGATTTCCTTATTATCAGAATATGAAGTTATTTTTACAAATCTAAATTTATTGTCAGCCTATAAAAAATGTTTCTTGTAAATCGATCATTTATCAATCGTCCAAATACCAAAAATCAGAAAACAATTTTTCATAAAAACAGTATTCCTTCAAAGAGACGAACCCTTCTTTTCCACGCGAGCTCCTACTGCATCCATTCAAGACACTGATCCATGTGAAGAGCTCCCTCTCAGCCACCCTCCTAGTCTGTCACCTAACCCCCCATCTCCATGTTTTCTAGGGTTTATACCTGGGTGGCACATCATAAATGCTTCTTGTAGAGGAAGGACCAGTTTCTTGATTCTCTTTCATTCAGATTTCTAACCGACGCCAATGAAGGTGATGAAAAGAGATCTACCCTGAATACCGAATCGGTTAACAGTCGAGATTTGTTGAGACATTCAAGCCGGACACGGAGGATTCCTGTCCTCTGCCATTAACCTCCCAAGACTTATGAAGAACACTATATAAAGGGCAGCTCCTCATGTTTACCAACCCATCCACAAACCAACTCTTCAATCCCTCATTTCTCAAACGCCACCTTTGATCTCTCAGCAACAGTGCAGAAGCCAACGTGGATCCTAGCGAGACCCAATCGATCACGACGCCTGCTGAGGATGAGGAGCTCGTGGCTGCCTTCGAGACGTGCATCCGCACGTCCGTCCTCATGGTGTTGACGTCCGCCGTCAAGCTTGGGATCATCGACTTGCTAGCCCGGGAAGGCGGGGCCTCCACCTGGCTCTTGCAGTCCCAGATCGCAGCCCGCCTCAGGATCGCCAACCCGGACGCCCCATGCACCATCAACCGCTGCTGCGGCTCCTGGTGAGCTTCGCCTTCTTGTCATGTACTCTTCATGGCGATCAGAGTCTGTACGGCCTCGGGCCAAAGAGCAAGTACTTTGTGAGCAGCGAAGTTGGTTCTTTCACGCCATTGCTCCGAATTCCTCCAACATAAGACCGTCATCGGTCGAAGTTTTCAACTCACTATAACTAAGCACGTATCATAGATTAAAAAACCACACTGATTACGTAACTCGAAGTTTTCTTCCCTTCTTCATGATGAACTAAACGTGTTTAATTATCTATGAGAAAAGAGGACGGCAAGAGATACTTGCTGATTGCTCCATGAGCTGGCAAAAGAGGTGGCACAAAAAGATCATCAATCACGAGTCATTCGGCACTATAAGCATCGCAACCATGCTTCTTCATCTCGGTTCACTTATCGGACACCAGCTGCACCTCGACCATACTCATTTACAGTTCACACGATCTATCCTTTCAAAACAACCTCGCTTGCCAACTACAACTTTACACTTATCATTGTGCAGGTATGGGTTGCAGGAAGCAGTTAAAAATGGAGGAAGCCCCTTTCAGAATGCAAACGGGATGAGCATCTTCGAATGCGCCATGAAGGACCCGGCGTTCAGCACGCTCCTGAACAACGGGATGAAAGCCCCGATCCCGCTTTACATGAACAAGTTAACCGAGTCTTACCGCGGGTTTGAGGGCGCGAAGACGGTCGCCGACGTGGGCGGTGGGGTTGGCGAGAGCCTCCGGCTCATATTGGACAAGTTCCCAAATCTCAGGGGCATAAACTATGGTCTGCCACATGTGGTCAAAGGTGCACCTACCCATCCTCGTAAAATCTCTCTCTCTCTCTCTCTCTCTCTCTCTCTCTCTCTCTACACACATTTTTATTTTTGACTAAAGAGTGAAAAAAATATACTGATATTTGACGTTCCCCTTAAAAAAGCACACACACACATGTATGTAGGTATGTATGTATGTATATATGTATGTATGCATGTATGTATAATGCAATTTTTTTATTGAAGAGGCATGGAACATGTCGGAGGAGACTTGTCAAAGTCTATTCCAAAAGTAGATATCCTCCTCATGAATGTTATCTTCATATTCTTCCCACCCCTGAAATTTACTCAACCTATTTAGGCTAAGCCCTTCGGGGAATGATTGAGAAGAAATCAAGATCATATTTTCTTCGTGCAAGTTTGGTGATATTTCATGATCACTACTTAAATTGTTTGAGAAATCTCATGTGCACAAATCGAACCGCCTGAAAAATAGGTCCAAAAACCGATTCCCATTTGAACTGGTCCAAAAACAAGTTCCAAATTTTTTAAACTAGTTGTAACTAGTTTGACAACAAGTTCCGAGTGAATACCCACCCGAAAACTGTACCGAACCACTATGCTTTGGAGCCAGTTTTATAAGCTAAAAAGCCAAATTCCTAATTTCTTTTTTGCCTATATTCTAACCTTAGCACTCCATTCTCCTATGTCTTTTCTCAAAACTCCTTATCAGTCTTTCATCTTCTCCTAAATTTTTATGGATGAATGGAGAATGGAGTTTTATAATGTATGTTTTATGTTATATGTTTGAACTGTTTATCGTTAATTATATGTGATTATGTATTCATCTTATGAATTGTTGTTTTTGGCGGATTAGGAATTTTAATGTTTATCTTTTACTCATTACGGATAGCCTCATATGATTTTGTTGTCAAAAAAGAACCAAACAAAGGAAAAAAAAAAGTTTCTTAGGTAGACCCCAATATCATACCAGAAAAGCAAAATAGGTTCCAAAACCGATGCTAGGCAAACTAGGTAGGTTCCATTGTCTAAAGATTGGAACTGGTTATAATAGGTTAGGTACTAGGTTCCATCTCCGGAACCTACCGACCCTAAAACCGATCACCCTTATAGAGTATCAATGGGATTTCATTGAAAATTTAGAAGATCAGAGAAATTTGGTTAAAAGTGTAAGTGTCCACTGAATTTTTCTTAGAAGAATCAAAATCTTGAACCAAAAAAAAAAAAAAAAAGTAAGAAAAGGCGACGCTCACCTTTGGTGGGTGGATCATGTAGAAAAGAGGTGTCCATCAAATTCTGGGGAAATATAAAATATACATCACTTTTGATCCAATGATCACTTATATATCTTTTATTCTTGCAAATACTCTCAACTATCTTTAAGCAAAACCTCAAATTAAAGACCAAATTACCGTTTCTTGCAAACTCATTTTAGTATCTTGCTTAGGATGCGAGAATTTAGGATTTGGATATAAACAATTTTTAAAAGAAAGGGACATTTCCGCAATTAGAGACATAACAATTATCATGTAACAGTGCAAAGTGATCTTCGAAAGTAACATTCATGCATAGATTTGATATTTTGAAAAATAAAAGTACGTCGATGCTCATTGGATGAAAAGTTTTATGTTTTTGGATTTCTATACCCTAAATGCCACTAATATACAAACTCAGATTTCTCGATAGGATAGGACCGCGATGATTATGTCGTCGTTTACAATACATTTATCTATGTTTTGTGCTGTCTGTAGCGCATTTATATTCTTGTTTAGACCCTCCATGTTTGGGTTGTTAAGTTTTTGTTCTTGCACAGTGGCTTTTATGGTCGACCCGACGATTTCTGCAACAAGCTACTCGAAGGACTGTTATGACGCACTGCCACCAAATGGCAAGGTGGTCATCCCGGACCCAATCCTTCCCAATTACCCCGAGACCGACATAGTGTCAAGGAACACATTCACCTCCGACATTATCATGCTGGTGCGAGCCCAGGAGGGGTCGACCAGACGAGGAAAGAGCTGGAACCACTCGCTCTTTCGGCCGGAATTGATAAGCCAAGGATCCCGTGTCGAGCTTACAACATGTGGGTTAAGGAGTTGCACAAAAAGAAGTGATCGCTCTAGAGTCGCTCGTGGCATGATTCCATCATTCTAGGATTTCTCATGCGCGGATAAATGAAAGATTAAAAAGGAGTCACCCGTAAATTAAAAGCTATCTTCTTGTGTAGAACAATGCAGCATCATCCTCGAGATTCAATGAGAAAGCGTGTGATTGTTCCGTCTCCATGAGGCGGTTCCTCACTTCCTCCTCATTTTCACATATTGATTTGGGGCATCATAACACGATACAAGGACAAGAAAAGACTGAGCGAAATATGAACTGCAAATGATGCATCAACAACGACGTTAAAAGGCTCAAATTGTCGAAAACATAGTCAAAGACAGAGAGAAGCTACTTCCCTTAAGTTCTTTAAGGAAACCTAGGAAGAAAGTAAAGTTTTTATGCTTTGACAAGGATGAAGAATGGAACAGCAAATGATCTTCGAATTAATCCTTTCGAATTGGGTAATTTAACATCCGAAATTGTGTCTACCGCAGAGACAATAGGGCTGATGAGTTGTACAATGAAGCTTGGGGAAAGAATGATCGAGCTCAGTTTGAAGCTTGGGGAAAGAATAATCGAGCATGGGTTAAGGAAAGAAACACATATCAGAAAAGGAATATTGGTTTGCCAAGAGGGCCGTCAGGTGCTCTAATAGAGAGATGTCGGGAGATCTAATAAAGAGATGTCATTCAAGAATAGGGAATAGCGTGTGCCATATTTAAATTAAATCGAACAAAATCTTAGAAAGTATAAAATCAAGGGGCAGCAAAAGACTCAAAAGACATGAAGAAGATGATAAGGATAGATATGGAGCAATATGAACACACAAATGACATTGTAAGGAGGTAACATGCAAAGACCTAGGACTAATCGAAGTGCAAGTGTAGACAGAAAGCATGCATTAGCTACGTAAAGCACACATATGACCAATCAATCGTTTTGAAGAAAGGGAGCAAGGAAATACAATTAAACTCTATATGTGCGAGAAGTACAAGAAGGCATTGAACTTTTGTTATAGTTCATTCTCTAATCGACATTAGGACCAACGAATTTGGTTTGAATAAATTAATTAAAAAAAACTCTGAACTAAAAGCAAATTAACCAGACCAGAAACACTTCAAACTACATTGTGTCAGGGAATGAAGGCTTCTCATAAGCTCCTTCTTAATTCTTGAATTTTTGCCTTGTTATGCATGTAAGCTAAATGCATTGCTGGATAGACTTTGCAAAGACCAGTAATACAGAAACCAGAATAGGCAACAAGCAATGGCAATGAGCTTTCCCAAAAACAAAGTAAGACAGGAAAGGAAAAATGTCAACCAGACAGAAATTGATAAAGAGAACTGCATCAACCTTCACTAATTCATTGTCCAAAGCACAAGAACCTTGATGATCATATGTGCACACAAGACTCTCAAATCACCTCCGGTAAGGAAGTAAATGAGCAACACAAAGAAAGCCAAAAGAAGACTCGTTTATGCACACAAGCCTCTCAATCACCTCCAGAAAGGAAGTAAATGAACAACATAAAGAAAGCCAAAAGAAAACTTGTTTACCAAAACCTTCCAAAATACTTTTTACACTTGAAAAACAGGAAGAATAACAAAAGAAAAAAAATATATATTGAGAGAGAGGCCACAAATCACATTCTTTCAAGAGCAATACCTGAAAATTTTCCAAGCTGCTTCTCCTGATGATGATTAGATGGGTCTGCACGGGACAGCCAAGGAAAAAAGACTGGAACTGAACACTCTTACACAGTTTAATACAGCATTAGGCACAGCTTCAACTCCATTAAAGTCTCCATTCAACCACAATTTCATGGTTCATCTTCCAGAAGCGGCAAATTTTTTCCACGCTTGATGTCTGTGCAATCTTACAAGTTCAATACACATTAAGAATTCAGCCAATACATGGAGATTCCAAAATAAGCTAGAAGCTGAGAAGAAAGAGACTAAAAATTTATTTCAAAATCAAATGAAACACACATGAAAAAGGCCAAAAATATGGAAAATAAGTGGGAAAGAAAGAAGTAATCTTTTGTCTATGTGTCCGGTGAAGAAGAAAAAGGCTGTATGAAAATGAGCGCCTAGAGGGTATTAAGGGTTGAACCATCTACGAGTACCTTTTTTCAAAGCTTTTTCTTTTCGTTCATCCTTATTCTTCCATTCGTTCTCATTCTCATCATCTTCATCCATTTCATCTCTTCCATCATCTGCAATATCACTTTCACTGGCCGTCTCCCATTCGGAATCATCAGATTCTTGACCGTAGATGGCATGGGAATCACCCTCACCACGAACACCTCCATGTTTAGTTGCTGCTTCCCTAAATAGCCAAGCCGCACGCATCTGCTTCTTGACCAATCTCTCAGCATAGTCAGGAACCTTATTTGGCCTCAATGACAGATCTGGATCATTAGACTGAGAACACTCATTTATGAACAAAATCGCATCTAGTAGGCTTTCTTTAGCTAAGCCAAGCATGTCATAAGCTTGCGCTCTTCTCCAGAGGCTTTTAGCATGACGATTAAGAGGGGTGTGAAGACCAAGTGCACGTGTCGCATCACTTATGGCAGCTAAGGGTTGTTGCAACAGAAGATAACATTGTGCTCGGTTACTGTAAAGGACTGCTCTCTCTCTCTTAGACCTCATTGGACATAGTTGCAACGCTTCTGAGTACTTTGAAGCTGCTCCAGCTATATCCCCTGACGAGAACAGTGAATTTCCTTCAAGCTTAACCACCAGACTGGCAGCTTGCTTAATATGGAGATCCTCTTTAGGCATATTTTTCTCCCATTTCAGTCTCTGTCGGGAACTTAAGAGATCATCAATGTGTTCCTTTGTGCAACTGTTGAGAGAATTGGGACCTGTGGCTTGCAATTGGATACATTCCTCAAGAACATTGACGATTGAATCTCCAAGCTTTTTGTGATCACCAAGAGCAGTAATTTCTGAAAGATCCACTAGAGCAGGTACTGCTTCGTCAACCACCTACACAACAGATCAGAAGAATTTAACAACAGAATTAAACAGGCTTCATAGATAATACGTTTCTGGCATATCCTACATTCAAATAAATTCATACAGGACAAGAAGCAGAGTCTGATCAAGTTAATGTATAAACCTGCCACTAAAATTAAACATCCTGCATGTCGGAAATTTTTGTAAACATGTCATATACTGATGAACTCCTGACTTTGTGAGCCTCAATAGAGAGAGAGAAAAAAGGAGAGCAAAACTAAACTGAAAATAGCCGGGAATAGAGGGAAAATCTAAAAGCAGACTCAATATCTATATGAGTTAATTCTCAGAAATATGATGAATGCAGTCAGCTTTCAAGGTCATGTATCTTCCACCTTAAGCCGTACATCTGAGGGTTGAACTATTTACTTTTCATAAAAAAGAAGAAGGGTAATTTCATATGAACAGAGAGGCTTATTGTCAAATTGATCTTACAAAGTGCACGAGTGGATAACTCACTCAGATGAAAGAATTCCTATCTATTACACATCTAGAATGTGAGTTCATATCATTAAAAGGACACAGTTCAAGGATCTACGATTGCAAATTATGGTTTCTGGAAAAGTAAGGCAGAAGCCCGCCCTAACTTGCCAACTTATGGCACTTAGTACATAAAATTATGCTAATTTTCTTTAAAAAAAACTTTAAATGTACATGATTGTATGTTTTTGAGGATTCGAAGTATTCAACATTAAAACTATTTGCAACAAATATAAGTTTTTAAAATAAAATTTAACTATCAAAGGTCAAAAGTTACAGTGAAGGTCAAACACTGAAGCCAAAAATTAACAACAGCTCCCAAAGACAGTCTGCGAAATGAGTTACAATCTATAATGGAAGCTATCGGCTGTCTTTTAATAAGCCAAAGTGTGAGGTTTAACCTCCCTCAAATAGGCTTACTTCTTTCAAATACCAACCAAAAGAAATCACACTAAGTGTCAGGAAACAAGCATAGCTAAAAAAAACTCAAAAGCACCAACTGCTCAACTACTCAAAATTAAAGTTACAGAAAGTGTAATACCTTCCTCCCAACAGCCACCCACACAGAAAATACTTCTAAAGAAGTACAAGAATTATTTCTTTTATACAGACAAAAGTGTTTGAGTTTCACTGAAACTATAATTTTTATGTACATAAAATAGTAATTCTGATCAACTTTCTGTTAACCTGATTATTCTCTGTCAAACAGAGCTAACACGTCTCATTTTTCCATTGCATAGTCATGACTGACAGTATAAAAATTTTCAAAATTGAGTCTTCAATGTAAATTGGTTTATCCCAAATAATTCTCAAAATTTAAAGACATCCACTCAGTTCAAAGACAATGTTCAGCTTGTCACTCTATAAATCAGTTCAAGATCACAGTTCACTACATGCCTCTATCTACTGGACAATCAGGTCAGACCCAGAGAACATAAAAGACTGTGTTTACAAGAAATGAATGTATTTGTTCCCAAAATGGTAAAAGTAAAGGCATGCAGTTTTGACAGTTTTCAAGTCTAAGTTGTCTCTCTGCTGTCCCACACGTGGTGCACAAGAGAAACTTAGAGCACAATAGGAGACCAAGCATCAGAAAGGCTCGAACAATAAATGCAAGTTGAGAAAATAGAAATGATCTCATGGTTGGACCAGTTAAGTCGAATTGTTGCGTGTCACCTTGCGAACATATTTTTATATATACTACTAACAGGCTTCACGGATATAAAGAAAAGAGGTAGATTTGTCTTATAGAATAGGGACCATGTGACTTTAAAAGTAGCTGAATTCAATTTTCTTATCAGAAGACCGCCCACAGGGTGATTCCTTAAAAAATTCCGTCGCAAGTGAAGAAGATAAATCTGACAATACAACAATAATTTACAAATCTTCACAATCACAAAAGAAATAAATATCTTAATGTGATAACCTCTTTGAGCATGAAAGAGGACAGACAATTGAGAAAATTACATACATGAGAAAAGTTGGAGATACAAGCAATCATATTTCTTGAAACGAAAACATTACCTTGTGGGAAGTATTTGGGTCTTGGAGCAACCAGAGAAGACAGTCAATAGCCATATATTGCCAATCATCTGATGAACGAGCAATGTTACACAATGCTTCAACTATACCAGGACAACTAGCAACAGCTCCCCGACCAATCTTATGATGACAAATAGTTCTGAGTAAACCAATTCCAGCTGGGGAGTTCTCATTAACAAGTCCACCCCACATTCCAGGTAATTTCACCAAGAACTCTGGCTTACATATGGCAGGAAGAAATTCAGGCTTAAAAGCAAAACAATTTATGAGCTGAAGAGCCCAGCACTGCAGCTGACTAGCCCATTCTTCTGCTTTTCTAGATCCCATCTCAACACCGCCCATGCCACGCGTAAGGAGATCGCAGTGATAGCTAAGTCTTCTGTCGATGTCCTGATAAAAATGAGAATAAACTATCTCTAAAGAACTCATCGCTAGCTGAATGGAGAGCTCGAGGATTTCAGCGTGACTAGCAACTGTTGGAAAAGTGCTGGCATATGTAGCCAAGTGTCCCAGTGCTCGCAATGCCACCCGCTGCTCAACCCACGTCAATCTTCCCCTTAAAAGCTCTATTAGAGGTGGGATCACCCCAGCACGTACAGCTCGTTCAGCAAATTCTTCCATGTTCATGGTGTACGATCCAATTATATGAGCTGCATAATAAGGGATGTAGATATTTTGGTCATGCGAAAGCCAGCGGCGGTTCTTAAGACCCTTCCATATAAGGGCAGCCATGCACTCGAAAATTCCCAATTCAATAAACTCTGGGTCATTAGGATGAGCCATTGCAGTGTTCCAAAGGCCACTAATAGGTAGGACCTGACCATTGTCATCTTGTGAAGGCAGTTCTCTAAAGAATTTCAGAATGCTTGCTCTACGCTTGCTTGGGTTTCCCTCCTTCATGACGCAAAAGAAGCAGCCTGGATACGGACAATCCGTAGTTTTGTCCATGTTTGCATCACAGGTTATTAAGTAGGCAGCATTCAGTCACTACACGTTCACCAAGAAAACCTTAAATATTCACGACCACTGCATCACAGAGACAAAGTTTAACTTTAAGCCAGACACGCATGCCTTCAGAAAACAGGCAATTTGAAAAAGGAAAAGAAAAGGACTATTTAAGTTTACTACCTTGTTCAGTGATATAACACATGATATAAGAACCCATGACCAACTTTACTTTTGATTATTTAATTGAAATTGAAATTAGCAAATAGCAGTTGCACAAGAACATTTCAGTACAAACTAACCAAAGCAATCCCATACCCTCCACCATCCGTTCCTTATATAAAATGAATAAACAGTACACCTACAGGCTTCTACATCTATGCTACAATGACCTCAAGTCCAACAGTAAAAATAGTTATCAACTAAAGTCAAAAGCACATCTATCTCCCATACCCATGGAAAAACTCCACAAGGAGTTGGCCATACATACACCTTCTCTCAGAAATAAAGAACCTTGGCACAAATAAACGCATGAAACAATGAAGAAAATGTTACCAGTAAAAGCAAAGGGAAAAGGCCAACTAGCATGATTTCCACTTAATAAGCTCATGACGGCTCCCGATTTCAGATCATCTTTCACAAATTTATGCATTTACTCGAAATATACCCGACTCCTAAGCCCATCCCATTTCTACACTAGAGTAAGCCAAAATTCAAACTTGCATCACAGAACAGTTGATTCTCATGCTGGAGAACACGACCCACATAAATGCGCCGGAAATCGATACGATCGCCGCAAAGGAGAACCGATTCGAACAAATCAATGCCCAAGTTTCCACCCAAAAAGAAAAAAAGAAAAAGAGAAAATCCTTAAATGGAGACTAGCTGAGACAAACTAAAACACCAACATTCGAACAAGAATCCCAATTCATCAGAAAGAAAGGGAAAAAAAAAACCGACGGTAAAATGCGAAAGCAGCGATTTTTAACATACCAGCCCAAGCCGGACGAGACGCGGTCAAAACCCAAAAGCCCGACGACCGAGCCGGCACAAGAGACGCGAATTCGGGAAAACGGGACCGACCCTCCACCGGCGGCGATCCGGGCACAGCGAGCGGGCGCTCTCGGCTTCCCAAAACCCAGCAAAGGCACGGGGAAACTTAGCAGGACCACCAGAAGAGCCGAAGCGGACCCCACCTGCAGAGATCGGACCGCCGTGACTTTGATTCGCTCGAGAGAGAGGGGGAAAAGCCTAGAAAAGGGGAGTGTAGACTAGCTGGGACTGAGAGAGAGAGAGAGAGAGAGAGAGAGAGAATGTGTGTGAAGTGAGATGCGGCAAAGGCTCCGACTTTTGAAAGAAGGAGCCTTGAGTCCGACACTTGCTTCAGGGCATGGGCCCGTCCAACGGTTATCACACGACCGTCCTTTTGTCGGGACGCACCACCGTGGCCACCGTGGGACGGGCCACTCCCCACCGTCGCCGGCGAGTACAATTAGTGGCCGCGGATGGGTCGGGTCCAAGTCCGATTTGGGATTCAAAATTGAGCCCAAACTTTTATCCGATCCCGCCTTTCACAAAACACGCACGACGATATCAGGCATTGACGTTTATGCTTATGTGTTTGTCCATGTCAGTAACTCTGCTTTAAATTCAACGTAAGCACCAACTAGAAAAATGACAAAACATATACTTTAAAGATTAAATTGCACAAAAAATAGTCCACGAGTCTGAATGAACAATTTGAAAATAAAAAAAATAAAAATAGGAGAACAAAACAAAAAGCCCATGTTCAAAACATAAGCCCAAAATCAATCGTGAAATGGAAAATATCACAAATGGTCCATTTACTTTTACTCAATATGTAATCTCGTCTCTGAACTTTCGATTTGCTCAATTTGATTCATGATCTATCGATAAATATATGATCTAGTCCCTGACTATTTGAAAATTAATTAATTTAGTCCTTTCGTTAGTTAAAATTAACGGAATTGTGGGCATTTTGGTCTTTTTCCTTTTCTTTTCTTTTCTCTTCCCTTCGCCGGCCCTGGCAGAGCCGGCGGAGGGAAGCCAACGTCCGGCGAGGGCGACCCTCGCCGGACGGGCTAGGGCGGCGCTCGCTAGATCTGGCGAGGGAGCCCTTCGCCCGACGCCGATGAGGGCAGAGCCGGCGGAGGGAAGAGAAAAAAAAAAAAAAAAAAAAAAGATCAAAATGTCCACAATTCCAGTCAGGGACTAAATTATATATTTATTGATAGTTCAGACACCAAATTAAGCAAATCGAAAGTTAAAAAATGAGATTGCACATTGAGTAAAGTAAAAGTATAGGGACATCTCTGACATTTCCATCCTCTACGGCCCTAATCTCCTCTAAAGAGATGATTACACAGACAAAACAAGCGCCATTCTTCCAATGACCACCTTGTAGCTGATGGCCTCTCTTCTTCTTCTTCTTCTTCGTCTTCATGTTATCGCCATTTTTTCAAAGCTTTCGTCACGCTCGGAAGATACCCTCCAGAGTTTCCTCTTCTTCCACGTTCTCATCCCGTTCCCTTTCCCTCGGAGATGCTCCCTCCAGTCGTTTCTCGTGTCTTCTGCGGGAGGTCTCGAAGGGCGTTGTCGGAGTCAAGTCCGTCCATGCTCAGATTGTTGTCAATGACATTTGCAGCGAGCACCGTTTGGCTACCGTGCTTGTCTGTGTGTATCGTGATTTGGGTTGCCTTGATTATGCACGCAAGGTGTTCGATCAAATTCCCCACCCGGAAGCGTCGATATGCGTGGCTTTGCTCGTTGGGTATATGAGACGTGAGCTGTACGATGAGGCCATTGCTTTTTTCGAATCGATGAGGTCCCGTGATTTGGAGATTGATGGCCGAGCTTGCAATTTCGCACTGAAGGCTTGCTCGATGGTGTCTGATTACGAAAGGGGCATGGATATAATAAACATTGCCGTTGACGAGGGAATTCAGAGAAATCAGTTTCTCGCGAGTTCGATGGTAAATTTTCTGATGAAGTTTGGGAAGGTAAAAGAAGCAAGGATGATTTTTTATGGTCTCCGTGAGAGAGATGTTGTATGTTGGAATTCAATGATTGGCGGGTATGTGCAGGCGAGACAGTTTAATGATGCTTTCACTTTATTCTTTGAGATGTGTAAAAATGGCGTTAGGCCTACTCCTGTGACGATGACAAGCATAATCCAAGCCTGTGAGGGAGTTGGGAATTTGGATCTAGGCAAATCGGTTCATGGGTTTGTACTGTGCTTGGAGATGGGTGACGATGTTTTGGTTCTCACGTCTCTGGTTAATATGTATGCTAAGTTGGGCAATGTTGTGAATGCTCGTCGAGTATTTGACGGTATGACAATGAGAAATTTGGTGTCTTGGAATGCCATGATCTCTGGATATGTCCAAAGTGGTTTTGTGCACGAAGCTTTTGAACTTTTCTCTCAACTACTTAAGAATCATTGCAGGTTCGATTCGGGGACCATGGTCAGCCTTATACATGGTTGTGCTCTAACAGCAAATTTTGAAAGTGGAAAGATGCTCCACGGTTTTATTTATAGAGCTGGTCTTGAGTTGGATGTTATTTTGTGCACTGCTCTTGTGGACCTGTACTCAAAATGCGATGCCCTGAGTTGGGCCTTGTCAGTCTTCAGCAGAACACCTAACAAGAACGTGATAACATGGACAGCAATGCTTGTTGGGTTGGCACAAAATGGGCGTGCTGAGGAAGCCTTGAGATTATTTTCTGATATGCAACAGGAGGGAGTCGCTGCCAATTCCATTACTCTGGTTAGCTTAGTCCATTGCTGTGCCCACTTGGGATCTTTGAAGAAGGGGAAGAGCATCCATGCTCACCTACTACGTATTGGCTATGCTTTGAGTGTTGTGAACATGACGGCACTTATTGATATGTATGCTAAATGCGGAAAGGTTGAATATGCAGATAGAGTAATTCATTATTCACTAGTTAGTGAAAAAGATGTTGTATTATGGAATTCCTTAATAGGTAGTTACGGTATGCATGGTTTTGGGGATCGAGCTCTTGCTGCCTTTCACCAAATGAAAGAGGAAGGAGTCTCACCTAACGAAAGCACTTTTGTTTCTCTTCTAACTGCTTGCAATCATTCAGGCTTGGTGGAAGAAGGAGTTGGACTATTTCACAGCATGCAGAAAGACCACAACATTAGACAAAGTGAGAAGCTCTATGCTTGCTTTGTGGACCTTCTTAGTCGAGCAGGCCGTCTTGAAGAAGCAGAGGCTTTAATTGAAGAAATGCCTTTCAACTCAAGCAGTGCTTCTCTTGAAGCTCTGCTAAATGGTTGTCGGACTCACAAGAACATCAATTTAGGTGTAAAGACTGCAGACAAATTGCTTTGTCTTGGTGTTGCCAATCCAGGTGTTTACGTAGTGCTTTCAAATATATATGCTGTAGCAAGACAATGGGATAAGGTAGATCATGTTAGACGACTTATGAGGCAATGTGGGTTGAAAAAAACCCCTGGATACAGTTTGATAGAAACTGGTAACCGGTTGCACACATTTTTGGCTGGAGACAGTTCACATCCAAAGCAGTTGGAGATAGATGAGATCTTGGACAATTTGAAAACAGAAGTTGAGGCTTCTGGTTATGTTCCTGATACTAGTTGTATTCTTCGAGATGTAGATGAATCAGTAAAGGTTAAGTTGCTTTGGGGTCACAGTGAGAGATTAGCTATTGCATTTGGGCTCTTAAGTACACCAG
Source organism: Eucalyptus curtisii (assembly GCA_017140595.1). Classification (NCBI taxonomy): domain Eukaryota; kingdom Viridiplantae; phylum Streptophyta; class Magnoliopsida; order Myrtales; family Myrtaceae; genus Eucalyptus; species Eucalyptus curtisii. The sequence continues at coordinate 15,252,091 of CM029504.1, forward strand.
CCGGAAGATTGATTCGGATCATCAAGAACCTGCGTGTGTGCAACGATTGTCATAATGTAACAAAATACATTTCAAAAATAGTTCAGAGAGAGATTGTTGTACGAGATGCTAATCGTTTTCATCACTTCAAGAATGGGAAATGTTCCTGTAATGACTACTGGTGAATGCCCTACTGATGACACGAATAGCAGAGACTCTGTTCGGCTTAGTAGCATCTGTGACCTTTTTGGACGTCCGCTCTTGAATAAGCACTCAATACAAGACTTGTCTATGCTGCTTATCAGGTCACAGAATTAACTTGGAGATAACAACTTTATGGAGAATCGTTGGAACTTTGGCATGGTCTTTGGTTCTGCCTCTCTTTCTGGAGACTAACACTACAGGGACACCACATGCTACAGAGACAATAAATGCCAAGCTTCGTGCTGATGAGGTCCGAACTTGTGGGGATTATTAGTGTCATGATAATGCCAACCCATAGACTTGATTTACACACTAAAGTAATAAACTGCAAGGGTGATTTTCAGTAAATGTCATAATTCGTCCAACAAGAATTCCGACACATCAGATTTATCAGTGCGCTCAAAAAATTTACAATAGAGTCGGGCATCCCCTAACGGAGGCCTAAATGAGTCGGGGTGTGTACCATGCGGAGAAGCGCTGTCCCCACCGTACTTCAGGTGTAGTAAACTCAGGAAAATGGGCGTGAAACAGAGGATGGTACAGTTGATTTTGTTGGAGATTGTATGTTCACGCTGGGTCGACCATGAGTAGTAGTAATAATTGCTCGAGTGTTTGATTGATACGATAAAAATCTTTGCTAATACTACCCCAGGAGATGCAACAACTACGCATATCAAAGAATCATGCAAGATAGGTGGTCTGTCCAAGTAGGGGAGAATGCTCTGTCCAAGATAGGGCAGGATGCATATCACTCCGTTTTCGTTAAATGGAAATGTTACCATTAGGCTCTATACTCTAGTCCAAAAATCAAAAGATATCTTTCTGCTTTTCTTTTTTTTAATATATATTCTAAACCGTCCCTATACTTTTTATAAAATGTCACGGGTCATCCCCGGTTGAGCTGGTGATGGAATTTCTAACCTGGCACTGACATCGTTGGAATTGTGCTGATGTAGTTTAACAACGTTAGAATCTAAAGCCGCACCAAATCCAAACCAAAACTCACAAAATCTAACGTCTCCACCAATGCAAAACCTTGAGCAGCCATGGCCGTGAGCTTGAAGAAGCCCCAGCCGCACAGCATGATTTTTACCTGTATATATTATGCCACCATATCTTGTTACGTTGGGCACAATCATGTCGTGCCAGTTAAGACTCAAGATAGGGTAGGAATGAGCATGGTCTAGATAGGCAATTTCCATCCTAGAATCAAGAACCATCCGTTAGAAATCGGTTTCCAAAAATTGGAATCGAGAACCTCCCGTTGAATCGTTGATTCTATGGATCCACCAAAGAATTGAATCGCTGATCAAGTCTAGTTCCTGAGTGGGTCCATGAAACCATTACTACCGAGCTTCAAACAAAGTCCCTACCTGGCCGAGTCATCTATAGCAAACCCAACGACTTTTAGTGCTCCACCGTGATAGTTAGCGGTGGACCTCCATCAGCATTATTAGACTTGTTATCATTGACTAACACTTTGCAGGTTTTCTAATGTTATTGTGGCTCAGGTGGCATTAGCCTAGTTCTTCCCGACGTACCTAATCTCGACTACGCAAGTCCGACGACACCGGCATTCGCTGCCTTCCCCCTCCCGACAATTCAGAGAGGAATTGGAACCGGGATTGAGGGTGAGAAGATCTCCCAAGCTGTACCGTTCGATACGAACTTTCCACCTTGATTTTTGTCCATCAGAATCCCCCTTCCATTGTTGCGTCAACTGCGATTTTGTCTTTGCAAGTTGGAAAGAAAAATTCTTTATTTCCCTTTTTGGTGTTGACCGATTAACGCTTGCCACCTATCTTTCCTATCAAAATTGTTCCCAAATCCATCTATTGAAATCTCTCCATTCAAATATCTCTCTAGCCCATTCACAATACTTTCCTCAAAATTCTGTCCATTCAAACATCTTTTGACCATATTTGTTGCACTTTTTCAAACTTATGTAGATAATCGAATGCAATCAAATCACCAGCCACCCATTGCTTGTGCAAGGATGTCCATCACTGAATTTTTATTTATTCTCGGTCAATTATTATCTTGTGCTCATCTCAATTCCCACATTTGACATTATCACCACAGAATTTGATGCACAATGGTATACTCTTTGTGATGAAATACCAAAAATGCAAATGCACAATATTTACCGGTCTGGTCTAGATGGGTCGACATGCGGTTTCATACCTGGAACTGATCAAATCAATACTCATTAGTTCTAATAAATTAGAACTAGGAACCGAACCATTTCCCTTAGGAACCACCAATTCTGGGTTAGTCTGGTCAAGTTCCTAGCGGTCTGAGCAATTCTCAATTCCCATGCACATCCCCACTTGAGGGTACTAACCTTCCACACACGTCACAGGATGCTAATCTTTCCCCATAGATAATTAAATTTCCGGACTTTCAACTCTGGTTTTATCGCATTTAGACCAATTGACCTATTTAGTTTTTTTTTTTTTTTTTTTTGTGCAGCAACCTATTTAGTTAGCTAGCTGACTTCCTGCCAGCAATTACCCTTTTTTAAGGTTTTGATAGCTAGCTGACTTCCTGCCAGCAATTACCCTTTTTTAAAGGTTTTGATCGAGCCCGTAACTCACCCTAGAGGGAATGACATCCTAAATGCTAAAACTTGGCACAAGTGAGCACATAATGCCAAAACTTCTAAAATGTACACTTAAATGTCAATTCTTACCAAACTTGCCAGAAATCCTATGTGGGTTATTTCATTAATAAAATTGGCATATGTGACTTGCCAGAATGTATACTCAGCAATCATCATTCCAAAAAGACTTTATTTGCCCCCAAATTTGATTTTTAATATAAATATGAATATGAATATGAAAAAAAAAAAAAAAAAAAAGCCAACCAATCAGTGAGTGCCTCCACGGCCATCACTGTGGCTGCCCCACCATCGCCAAAAAGGGCCGACAACAATAGGACAAGGGTTGGTTGGGGTCGCCAAGCCTCAACTAGTGGCCGGCAACTCTGGAGAACTGCAAGCAAGGGCCTACATGTCCTCGCTCAGATTTGAGGCAAGGGTCGTCGGCCCACGCCTAGAGTGGGCCAAGGGCTGCCGCTAGCTAGGGCCGGGTCGAATCCTCGCCCCACCGTTGCAGGTCCCTTCTAATGACGGTGGGGCAATGGTAGTGAGGGCCATGGAGGCGCTCGCTAATTTACTACCTTTTTTAAAAAATAATAATTTAATTAGTATCTATATTAAAAATCAAATTAGGGGGCAAACTGACATTGGTTTTGGACAAGGATTGCTAAGTGGATATTTTGGCAAGCCGCATAGACCGATATTATTAGTAAAATAACATAACATTGGATTTCCGGCAAGTCTGGTTGGAGTTGGCACTTAAGTATCTTTTTTTTTTTTTAATAAATGGCACTTAAGTGTAGTATTTCTTCGAAATATTGGCACTTGGGATGTCCTTCTCTCCACGAAATCACATGCGCTACGGATTTGCTGGTTGATTGATTCTCGAAGTCTAGTCTTGAGATTAAAAAAAGAAAAAGAAGGTCTTGTGTCCCGACCAATAGGGGGCGGGCAAGGGCCTTTCATTAAAGGGAGCTTGGATAATACACTTATTCGAGTAGATATTGATTGATCGACTAATTGCTATCTTTTACTATGAGCAAGCTTGTATCGTAAAAGTTCATGAACCGTCAGCAATACTGTTCTATTGAAGTTTTAAAAAATATTCATGAACTAAACAAAATGTTTTAACTACCACTTTACACACATATCTCGCAACAAAGCACACATCTCATGACAAAGCACAAAATTTGAATGACGTTCCCGTTTATTTTGAGAAGAAATTATAATTTACATCCATATTGAGATAAGTGTGTTCTAGAATCATCTAGGAGGTATGTCCATCTTCCTTTTGGGGTTATAAATAGCCATGGGATACTCTCACTTTAGCTAGAGTGAAAGAAGTTCTCCTTAGCAACATTTGTGGGGGGTGCCTCTAATATAGAAAAATAAAGTGTGTTTTTTTCTAAGTGAGCTTATGATATTTCTGAACAAGTATAAGAGCCGTAGAGGACTGTGAGCCCACCAGTCAATGATTGGAGTGCTCAAATTTCTGTTAGTGCATAGTTCGGGATTCTAAATTCAATTTCTATCCCTATTATGAAAAAAAAAAATTGTTTCTCTTTTTTATTTTTTAAACAAACTACCTTTATTGATATAAATAGCATGACCAATATCTAGGGGTGTGCAACCAGACTGGGTATACCCGGTTCCCGGATTGGCCCACCCGGAAAACAGGGTTGGGAATCGGTTCCCATTGAAACCAGTCCGGGAACCGGTTCCCAAAATTCGGAACCTGTTTAAACTGGTCCGGGAACAGGTTCCGAGTGATTACCAACTCGGAAATCGGTTCCTGGACCGGTTTTGTAAGTAGAGGTCTAAAATCCTTTTTTTTTCTCCCAATTTCTATTCTTACTCCCGCAATCACACGATTTTTTTCTCTTGGCTCTCTCAAACACGCACGGCACTCCTCCTTTGTCATTCCTCTTCCTCACTCGCTTCCCTCCCTCACCGGCTCCCTCTCGCACTGTCTGATGGATGGACAGTGTTCGTCGCCGCCAAATTCTTGTGTATCACATGGATTGGCTCACTTAATTTCTCTTTTGTATAAGGAGTTATGCTTGCATAAATGAGTAGCTTCATATAGTAGTTGTGAGAATAAGACTAATATTAGACCCATGTTTGTTGCTAATTCTTTGCCTTATGATTTTATTTATTATAATTAGCCCTATGGATCCTTAATTTTTCGTTTAGTAAAAAAGTTCATGTATTAATTTATTACAAGTGTTTAATGTTTCAATATAAATTAAGAGGATTAAGTTATTTTCTCATTTATTAATATAAAATTCGAAGTCGTATAGGATATCGGGAGATTGCAAAACAGGTTCCAGTGGAAACAGGGTTGACCCTGGAACCGGATCGGAAAAACAGGGTGGGTTGGGTATAGGGTCCAATACAAATAGGGTCGGGTATAGGGTCTAAAAAAGGGGAACCGGTTATAATAGGGTTGGGTACAGGGTCCAAGTCTAGACCCTACCCACCCTGGACCCGATCACCCCTACCAATATCATCTTTACAGTCCGTATCATTAGGAGCGTCTGTGATTCCTTCCATTCTTGGAGCCTTTGCAACTTGCACCAGCCAAATCTATGGATTTCAAAGCTATTTTCTCTTTCTTCTTAGTTCCACATCTTTGTGTGACATGCAAAGCGTTTCGCATAAACACACTGGTAAATGAATCGTGGACCTCTGTCACATGCAGTATTATGTGTCATCAGCAGGTTGTCTTTGGCTGATTTCATCCATGGGCCAATTAGTAGCAAGATCGTATCTTGAAGATATTCTAAGAGTAGAGTACTTTCAAAGCATGAAAACATAAGTTACCGCCTGACTCAAACTTCCAGGACAACATGCTAATGTCGAATTGGAGGGATCAAACTTGACAGTGTCTATTTTCGTGCCGCCTTATTCAGTCAACATAAACTCACGAAGAGTTGCTATGCCTTGTTGATTGCTTGTTATAGGTGATTGATCAAACATCTCTTGATACATCCTGAAAATCGGTCTAGTATACCAACTTTCAACTTCTTTTTCCAAGGAATCTGGATTTTTAATTCGCCATGTTTTTCTTGCGGTGCTTGTGTTCCAGAAATTCTTCCCTATGCATGTGCTTGGCCATCTTCCTACATCGGTATGCAATTTGGGATAGCTGATATTAAAATCATAAATATCAAGATTAATCAATATAAACAACCAAAGAATTAATAACAAATTAGATCAATATATGAATGTATAACACCATAAAAGATATGCATGGCGAAATTAGATCGTACCTATTTGAGCCATTACTATACTCAAAGGAAATAGATCAATCTGATTGGGAATCACTAATCTATTGGAATGCTGGATCTTCCTTTCTATGACCTATTTCAGTATACCAGCTTTCAATGTAATAAAACAATTGATAGGTATAACCTATCATTTTATAAGTTAAAGAGGAGACCTAGCAAATGTTAATCACTAGTGTGCCAACTAGGCCCCTCTCATCATGGGTTTCAGTTAAACATAATTGCCTATACTTTGCTGCTCAACTGGGCCCATTATTGATAAATGTCAAAACTCAATTCAACAAGATCACTAAAGGACTCAACATATATTAGAATATCCATTAACTCGATCATTTAAAAAAGAAAATCAATTAATTAATATAAGCTCATATTTAGAAAATTTCCAACATTCTCCTACTTGGACTACATTAATTAACTTATTTTTTTAAAACGATTTTATTTTTAAAACGACACTCTCGAGTTAATAACTGAAAATTTATTTTATGTGGCCACAATTTTGAAAAAATTATATTCCAATAACAACACCTTAGGACCAACCCCATCCTATATAATCTCAATATAGGACTATGGCGATCAAAGTGTTAAGAAAATACCACTACACGTGATTTTCCATAATCACATATAATAAGTATTAATTTTCATGGATCATAAGCCTAGAAGTGTAGTAAGAAGTAGTGCCAACATGTGATAAAATATATATTATTCCTTATTGGTCCTTAATGCAATTTCTCAACGACATGAAACTACGTTAGTGCAATTTCTAAAACAACACAAATTGCCTTAGTTCAATTTCTAAACAACATGAAAATGCACAACTATGTCACAATTTAACATGAGGTCTCAAAATTAGTGACATCCAATCGTCTTTAAATTAAAAATATATTTAAAGATACTGTTTTATACTTACATTTCTCATTCGACAGGAGAAATGATAGTAATAACAATAAAGTCAACATTGATAATCATCAAAAGTAAATGCTTTAATAAAGATCATAAAAGAATTATCAATTTGCATATAAAAACAATATTCAGAAAAGCAAATTATATATAGCTCCCACTAACAAAATAGATCAAAAGAATCTAAAACACTCATATTCTTTACATGTTCTTTAAATAAAATGGGTCATAAACCTTTTATTAGAGGATCGGCCAACAGAAACTTAGTTATGATATTCTCAATCACAATGTCTCCAATTTTGACCAAATCCTTAACTGTATAATATTTGATTTCCATGTGTTTAGATGCATTGCTGATCTTGTCATTCTTAGAATGAAACACAGCTATTATATTGTCACAAGTAGATCACCATAAGTTTAGTAATAGGGTCCACAACTCGTAATTCGAGATCAAATTTCTTAGCCAAACAGCCCGAGTTAAAGCATCATAACACGCTACAAATTCAACATACATTGTAGAGTTCGTAACTAAGGTTTGCTTTGTGCTTTTCCAAGAAATAACACCTCTAACCATCATAAAAATTTATCCATAAGTTGATTTTATGTCATTTGAACAACTAATAAAATTAGTATCTAAATATCCAATCATTGAGATCCTCTACTTTGCTATACACAAGCATGAAGTCTTTGTCCATTGTAGATGTCTCATCACTTTCTTAACTGCAACCCAATGATCATGACTTGGATTCGACAGATATCTCCCAAGAGTATTCACTGCAAAAGTAATATCAAATCCGGTACATACTTGTGCATATGTAAGACTACCGACTGCACTAGCATTTGGAACATTCTTCATTGCTTTCCTTTCAATATCATTCTTGGGGTATTGTTCAATGCTTAATCTATCTCTTTTCACAATAGGAGCTTCAACCTTGCAAGTTTGCATATTAAATATTTTCATAAAGCAATCTGTATAACTTTTCTGAAATAACCCTAGAACATTCTTAAATCTGTCACGATGAATCTCAATGCTTGGAGCAAAAGATGCTTCTCCAAGATCTTTCATATCAAACTTCGTAAACAGAAAACTTTTTGTATCATTTAATAGATCAACATCTCTACTAGCAAGGAAAATGTTATCTTCATAAATAAGAAGATATATCTAGCCCCACTTACTTTCATGTAAATGCATTAATCAAATTTGTTTTCTTCAAAGACAAATGATCTCACAATTTTATCATATTTCAAGTACTACTGACGTGATGCTTGTTTGAAATCATAGATAGACTTCCAAAGTTTGCATACCATGTGCTCTTTTCCAACTTCTTTAAACCCTTCAGGTTGCTACATATACACTTCTTCATTAAGATCTCCATTTAGAAAGGCTATTTTGACATCCTTCAATGAAGTTTTAAGTCAAAATGAGCCACCAACGCTATAATTATCTGAAATAAATCTTTAGTAGACACCGGAGAAAGGGTTTCAAAGATAATCAATGCATTTCTCTCGTATGGACGCCTTTGCAACCAATCTTGCCTTAAATCTCTCTATGTTGCCTTTCTAGTTTTCTTGGTTCTGAATATCCATTTGTAGCCAATCCGTTTGTGCCCATCAAGTAAATCAACAAATTCTCATACTTGATTATTGACATGGAAATCATATCATCCTCCCTTGCTCATAACTATTTATCGGCCTGATCACTATTAAGAGTTTCTTTGAAGGTCATCTGATCAAATATATATCTAATGTCAAAATTAGCTAGACATAATAATCATTTAAAATCATTGGTCTTCTTTGCCATTGTGATCTTCACATAGGCATTTTTGGAACTAGATCATTTATTTGGGGAAATTCATTTGTAATATAAGGGTCTACTATTATCTCTCTAATATCTGCTTCTTTTTGAATTTTCACTCTGCAAGTCTCTCGCATAAAATCATTGTTCAAGATGGACAATGGAATAAAGATTGTATTGTTTGGGTCTTCCCTTTCAAAAGATTGAGAAGAACTCTTTTCAACAATGTCTAACTTTAGGAACTTGGTAGTTTGAGACTCAACGATTCTAGTGACACGAATAGGACAATAAAACATATACCATTTGGAATGGTTAGGGTATCCAATAAAATAACACCTAGTAGTCTTGGGTTCAGTCCTCTTTTCAGAATGATCATAAATTTTCACATTTACAGGACACCCTCAATCTCGAAAGTGATTCAAGCTAGGTTTCCTTCCCATCCACAATTCAAAAAGTGTTTTCGACACTAATTTGCTAGGTACACGATTCAAAATGAAAGCTCCTGCTTTGATTGTATCACCCATAAGTATGCAAACAAATTAGATCTATTCATCATACTTCTTTTCATCTTTATGAGTGTGCATTATGCCTTATAGCTATACCATTCTATTTAGGACTCCCAAGCATTATATACTAAGCAACAATACCACAATCCTGTAAATATTTAGCAAACAGTCCCATTTGCTGTCCAGTCTCAGTATATCATCCATAATACTCACCACCGTGATTAGATTTGACAATCTTGATGACTTTTCCCGATTGTTTCTCAACTTCAATGGAAACACTCTAAACATGTCAAGAGCATCAGCCTTCTCCTTAATCAAATAAACATAACAATAACGGGATAAATCATCAATGAAGATGATGAAGTACTTATTTCCACACAAGATGGTTGAGTATGACCCATTAATAGATTTTAACTGCGAGTAGCCCTTTTTTTTCTTAGTTTTAGTCAACTTTCCTCTCACACAATCAATACAAGTCTTAGTATCATTTAAGTCAAAAGAAAGAAAAATATCAGTCTTAATGCGTCACTTTACCCTTTCCTTAGCGATATACCCTAATTTTTTATGCCAGAGTAATGAAGATTTCTCTTTGATCAAATACCTCTTAACTACATTATTCTCAAAATTTAAGGAATAATATGATCTATCATGAGATAAAGATATTCAATATAATCCATCAGACATAAGAAAATTTCCAATAATTCTAGAATCATAAATCAAATCTTCTATCTTATTTGCAATATCCAATTTTGTCAAGCGAATAAAGAGAGATCAAGTTTCTTCTAAATCTAAAAACATAAAAGGCATTATTCAAAATAAGATGAAAACTAGAGTCTAAATTGAAAACAACTGTGTCTATATATTCCGCATTGACTACAATATTGTTTCCAACTTTAAGCTTTGACTCCCTCAAACTTGGACCGTTTAGATTTGTAAGAGCTTATAGGGTAGTAGTCACATGAATAGACCAGAATTAAGCCCCCGAGAATCCAAATGAATATCAACTATATTTAATTCAAAGCAAACCAACAACTCACCTTGGTCACTTTGTTTTTTTTTTTGCTTTTAGCCAAACTTTGAACTCATAATAATTGACTCACTTGTGACCCTTCTTCTTGTAATGGAAACATTTGAAATCTTTATCTCCATGTTTCCAATTATTTCTCTTTTTCTTGAAGTCTTGACCTTTCTCAGGAGCATGAACATTTGACCCTTTAGACTTTCATTTTCCTTTAGAGGAAGTCAACTTGGCATTGATAATCAAGTGGGCGGACTCATTGATCTTCTTCTTTATCTTTTCTTCCGTAGCCATACATTTGGTAATCAAGGCATTAATGCTCCAAGTCTCATTTTGAGCATTATAAGTAGTCTTAATCTGGCTGAATTCAGTTGGCAAAATATTCAAGGCATGATACACAACATAATCTTCAGAAATGGTCATGTTATGGGCCTTAAGTCTAGATTGAATATGGATCATCTTCAATATAAATTCTCTAACTCCCATGAGAGCATTAATTTCATATTCAATAACCCACTCATCAAGTTCCCAGCCTTAGTTAACGATCGGTACGCCAATGGCGAGACTACGCCATGAGCCGATTCAAGGGCCAGTCAAGAGTCAATTAACCCATTCATGAATCGGTGATCAAAGGTTTTATTATAAAGGGTTTGACCATGTAAAGATTATTCGACCATAAGGATTGGTCATGGGACAATCATGTACCATCACGGATTGGCAGATGATCATGGCTTAATTTTGCCCGGTCAAGCTATCGGTCACGAGTGATTCCGCCCAACTATTGTCCTAGTCATGGACGATCATGAATCGATCTAATGCAACAATGAGTCGAGATGAATCGATTGATCGTACATGATTATATGACAACTGAGAATTCACTATGGATCGAATAAACTCAATGCGGTTCAGTTAAGGATTGGCCAAACATTAGGGTATATGATCCTAGATTTGCCCGTGGATTAGCCAGAGGACCAACTGATTGGCCAAGGCCTGGCCCTTGGGCCTAGTCGCAAGCCTTTTTTTCTCAATAAAGGAAAGCTCGAATTCATTTTTGCCGGTTAAGCCCGATTACGTCCGACTTCATTTGGCCATGGCTTAGGCATGAATCTCAGGCTAAATAAGGTGGTCAATCGCGGTCAAACTCAATTAATTCCCACCTAATAACAATGCCTTCAAAACTTGGATATTTTCCGTATTGCATTTAATGCCTTTATCACATGGTCATTAAATATATGTTGATTAAGCGTGGACACTTGGCACGTTAGGCCATTACCTTGGAAGATAAGCATGAGACTTGGACTTTTACTCATAAATGAAGGGTGACACATAAACCTATTTAGGAAGCTTCAAGGCTAGACTTTAGAATTTTCGAACTTCTTAGGAACTAAGAAAAAACGCATTAAATGAGTTGCTAGCTATTACAGTATATGTATCCCTATAGACTTAGGCTCATCATACCCTAAAATTAGTATGAAAAATAGAAATTGGACCCCAAGAAAGAGGGCTACACGCCCACTTTAAGAGAGAAGCAAGCTGAGTCAAACTTTTGGACTAAAGATGAGTTTGCACTAATTTCTTTTGGAGTTTAGCTATTTAACGACCAAGGCGAGGTATTCCGAGCTAACTAGGCTTAATTATAACCTATTTTGAGACTTGATGATCAAGCCACCTCGTTTTCACACTTTCCACCTATGCCCATGGCATTTAATGCCTTTTTAAGACCATTCTTGGAGGAGGCCATATAAATAGGGGTAGAACTAGTCACCCCCAAAGTATACTTACCCAAAACCTTTCCTCGTCTCCTCCGCTCCTTCATCCGACCACCTTCCATTCTCTCTCTCAAATTTGGCCCTCTCTCCCTCTCTAAACGTCCTTGCCATTGCTCTCGCTGCCACCGCCACCAATTGAAGTCGCTAGTTTAGAGAGTATTAAATAGAATTTACTAATATTTAATTAGAATATTGTGTTATGCTAATCCAAGCGTGTATCGAGTCTTTGATTGAAATGTCTGCATGGGTCAATTTAGACCTTGTTCCTTAATTGAGTTCAGTTCTTGTTTGAGGAACTTCGACTCGTGCTTTGGTTTGAATTGCTTTGAAAGAAGTCCGGTATGTGTACTTATTTGATACGCTTTGGTTTCTGCTTAGATACAAACTGATTTGGAAAGTGTTTATTTAAAAACTTGCTATTTCCTTGCAAAACTATTTCCAACCGTATTCACAAGTGTATGTTCCAGTTCACATCCAAAACTCCGAAAGGCGTTTCATCGACTTTGAACGTACGTGGAATTACGTCAGATTGATCATTTTTTGGTTTAGGTGTGATATTGGAACGTATCGTTCTTGAGCCAAGTTTGATATTAAGTCGGCCAATCTTTTCTTGGTCTCGATGCAGTATTGAGGTGTCTCATTCCTAAGCCAATTTTGGCACTAAGGTGGTGAACATGTCATGATAAGCCGATCCTTTCATGGTCTTGAGGTGATATTGAGACGTATTATTACCTAATCAAGTTTGGTACTAGATCGGTGCTCAAACATGTCGGATTAAGCCGCGATCTTTTCTTCACGCCTGGCATGCTTAATGTCTCAATTCTGATAACTCATTTTACTCACTTACACATGGCATACCTTTAGGCTATTGAACTAAAAGTGAAAATAAGAACCGAATTATGATGCTTGATGCATGGTCACACGAGGGACTAATTTTTAATTGTCGATTAATGGATTTCGGCAACGTTGCCCAATTGATTCATTGTCGGAGGATCATCGTCACCATTGGATTTGGGGACATTGCCCAATTCGATTTAGTTTGGATACTCAATGGACTCATTGATGGAGAATCACTATCATCCTTGGATTATGGGACATTGCTCAATTAAGTTTGAAAGAACCGATAGATTTTGATTGAGTAATAAATGATCTCACGTGCATGAGTTCCTTATATTATGGAATGACTCTTGATTTATGCTTGTATATGAGTGAGGCGTGAATTCCGCATGTTATATGGTGAACCTTGGCTTATGCTGCATATTGTTGTTTTAAGGATTCCTCATGCTACTAACCAAGACATATCTTTTGTTTTGCTATTGATTTACCATCAATAATTACTTGAGATAAGTTACATGCTTGTTGATAGGTGATGCATCTTCCTACCTGGAAATTAGTGGGTTTTACTTATTAAGTTTATGACTTACCCTATTGTTTTTTTTTTTTTTTAAATTGTAGGCATGGAGGTCTCACACTAGTTCTGGAGTTGTAGTCTCGCTAAAGGAACTAAGATTTACCTCAAAGTGTTGTACATATAATGGATGTAAATGTAATGGCCCATGGGAAATGGCTCATAAATATGTATTTGCAAGTGGTTGTTTTCTTCACTGTTTGTTGTTGTCTGTGTATTGTATATACGGTTTCGCATGTTCTCAAGGAAAAGATCAAAGAAATGACGCATTAACGCGCTTAAGACATTACAAAAATAATTATAAAAATAACCTCCGCCACTCGAGATGGAGTTTGGGTCATTATATTTTTGGTATCAGAGCGAGATTACTATATGGAGTGATAAGGTGCGGAGATTCGAGGTAGGTAGGTAGGAAAAACACTTGTGCATGTGATTGCTTGATTGACTCTTTTGAGAGTGACAGTCCTAACACCCTGACTTTATTTGTGAATTGTAGAAAAATTTCCCTAGAAATTCCTGCAATTTCAGCACGAATGCTTAGGACTACACTTTGACCTCGAAAGGAAAATCAAAATGAGACCCACGACTAGACGGGATTCTGCAAGCTCTTAAGACCATAGGCTAGTTGATGAAGCAACAAGCTCATTTGCAGGTAGCCAATGGTATGGCCGCCATAAATGGAAATGAAAACGGTCTTGAAGCTACGACCCCCGAGGTTTGTTAGGATAGGAGATCCCAAGGAAGCTGCATCCTAACTCGATGAAGTAGAAAAGATCTCCATACTTTTGCAGTGCTTTGATGAAAACAAAGTGATCTTAGCGAAATATCAACTACATGGCAACACCAATCACTAGTGGAAGGCCTCCAAAGGAAGGGTCTTCTTTGAAAGTGCTGTGATCTCATGGGATGCCTTTGTTGAGGCATTCAATGGAAAAAAATTTCCAAATGCACTTGCGATTGGAAGATGGAGGTGTTTATGCGACTTCGGCAAAACGACATGACGAGTTAGGGGTGTGCATGGTCCGGTACCGGAACCGCCCACTAAGAACCGGTTCCGAAAAATTGGAACCGAGAACCGCCCGCTAGTTGCATAGATCCACCTAGGAACAGATCGCCGGTCCGGTCCGGTCCGATTCCCGGTGGATCCATAGAACCGGTCCAACCTCCGTGCCTTCTCCTTTTCGCCCTTCCCACATTTGCTTTTTCTAGCTTTCCCGACCATGGTAGCTTTATTCTCATCAAATACTAGCATCGCGGCGGTGTAAACGGCGGCGGCGGTCACGACCCTCGCTCCGCTTCCATCCCGGCCACTACCACCTTATGAAACCTAGAATTTCAAATTCGAAATTCTTATTCAATACTCAATGAAACTATACAAATTATATATGATTGGAAAGATCTTGACATGTAGAACAAAATCCCTAAGGTTTCAAAATTGATTGATCAAAAATATTCACATGAAATAATAACGACAATATTTGGGTTTTAAAAGAAATTTTTTTTTTTGTAAGGTAAGTATATAATGACTTTAACCAAAACTATACATAAGGGGTTCCCGGCACAAAAAACTTACACTCATAAAGACAACAAGTCAAAACGAGTGGAAGGGTGCCGAGAAAAGGAAATCAAAACCTGCCAAAACAGAGGTAGCAACACAGCCAACCAGCGGAAAGAACCAGCCAAAATAGAGGCAACAAAACAGCCAACACAGCGGCAAGAACCAGCCAACCAGCAGCAACTACTAGAAGGAAAAGAAAAAAGGAAACCAGACATCAACCAGGGCACCCTCACAAAAGCAATAGAACCTCCGAAAACTGATCTGGCTCCCAACGTAATTTCGAATTTGTTTATAAAAGAAAACGTAATTTTGGGTTCTATAATCATATACGACTTGCTCGATACCACATACTAATATTAAAATTATAAACATCAAGATTAATCAAAATAAAAAACCAAATAATCAAGAACAAATCATATCCATATATAAAAGTAGAACACCTTAAAAGATATGCACTGCGGAATTAGATCGTACATGTTTGAGCCATTATTTTACTCCAAGGAAATATATTAGTCTGATTGGGAATCAATGATCTATTGGAGTGTCAGATCTTCTTCTCTATAATGTATTTTGGTATGGCAGCTTTCAATGGGATAAAGCAACCGATAGGTATAACTTATCATTTTATATACTAGAGACGGGACCTAGCAAACGTTAATCACTATTGTGCCAACCGGACCCCTCCCATCAAAAGCTTCAGTTAAACATAATTCTCTACACTTTGCTGCTTAAATAGGCCCATTATTGATAGATGCCAAAACCCAATTCAACAGGATCACTGAAGGGCTCAACACATATTGGAATATCAATTAACCCAATCATTTGAAATATAAAACCAATTAATTAACGTAAGCCTATATTCAGGAAATTTCTAACAAGAGCTTCATGTTTCAAAGGAGAGATTTGAAAAAACGGTGTGAGCATCCTCATGGTTTTGTATCAAGAGTAGCCTAGCTGTGAACACTTTCTTCATGAACGCATGAGCCTATTTCTCACGCAATCTATATAAAGAAGCAAGCCGCGTTTTCATGCAGCTTGTACTTTCCCATAAAGGAATTCCGGTTAGACTCAAATTCTTTCTGTAAGTGGACATGGAAGACATAATTATTGAAGATGTTGCCAAACTTCAAAGGAAACAAGTGTGTGCTGAAACTGTTTAAGATAGATCAAAAGACACAATTGGATGTCCCTGGCAAGACTACATTTAGGCATCGACAGTTTCTTCATTGACTTCAGTAATGATCGCTTGCAGAATCTGCCAACTTATCACTTCAAGGAAACTCCGAAGCAACCCAATGAATGAAACCACGGGTTGATCAACCAAGAAAGCACATCCGAATATGATTTGATGCCGATGATGATTAAGTCTCCAAATTGCTACACATATAATGTCATACTTGATCCGTTCAGAACAAGAATATCCCGAAATGCTCGTAATCTACCTAGGACCTACTATCCCTCCAAAAAAAGATTCTACATGTGGCGTGACAATTCTAATTGTGTGGTGTATAAAAAAAAGGAAGGATCTTTAATCTACAAGTGATCAATTAAGTCTTGAGTATCCTCAGCCTTAGGCATTGGGAGATTCTGCCGTGTGCCTCCCGAGGCATCACTGAGATTGAAAACAAGAGTCTGCTCTTTGATTTGATGACATAAATAATCATATCCTATTTAAGTTGAATATTTTATGTGATAATTTATGTAAAACATTGTTTTTTTTCCCACTGTTGAATTAATGGAAGGAGCCCAAGTCCAATTCCAAGTGTCCAGTGGGGATGGTCTAGCGAGTAGATTGACATGCGATCCAATAGAAAAGTCAGGAAATGTGTGAACCTAAGATCAAGTGCATAGTAAATGATGGAAAGTGACAGATCTTGAAGGTAGTTCTTGTCACACCCGAAATCCTACAAGGATGAGGGAGTGACACGACCATCCTTTCTCCAAAAGACATAGCTTCAACTATATCCAACTCTCAAAAGTTCCTCCGATAACACTCTTGTTATAACGGCCACTAATTGAGGGACCCAAGAAAAAGAAATACTATGGCCTAGTGAACAATATATTTCTTCTAAGCAGATCGATAATCACTATGCATATATACAAAGCCAAATCACAAGTCATTTACACCAAATCCAAAATATATCAAACTTATAAGATCAAAATGAGTTATTTATTACTTCATCGTAACTATACTAATAACAAAAATACCATTTTCATCACTAATATCAAAACAAATAATTAATGACCCGGTCCATTGATTAATTTCATCAAAACACATTTCGATAGTCTATTCTATCAACTAAACTGAAGCTCAAGTATCTAGCCATGGTCATGGACAATGCACCGTGACAAAGCGACCAAGATCCCCTTTAATTAGGTCTTTACTTATTATAAGCCGGTGGTTCGACACATAAGGATATCCTAGACTACTATGTGCATACCCGCACACCTCTCAATGGATTCATAGAGACACTAAGCATAATCCATCAACCTCAATCTCCAAAAATCCACAACCAAAATTAGAAACCATCTCACAACTCAGATTTAATAACCAAATTATAACTTTTCACCATCACAATTCAAATATCAATGGTCAAGTTCAATGATTGATCTATATTAAATTATATTTTATATATCACAATACGTTTCCTAGATTATTTCAAACTCCATTTCGTAAACCAGTTCACAAATTAATACATAACCTTCATTAACCATATTTAAAATAAAGAACTTCTCATGAGTCTTTCCCAAAAGGTTTCGCATACCCATTTGCAAGAAATCAATTTAAACTATAATCCAAAGATAACATTTCCATATATAATATACAAATGGTAGTAAATGCTCGATCCAAATTATGCAAGAAATATGCCCGTTCTTTACTCATAACATAACTAATCCATTTTGTTTTCAAAATATGAGTGTACAAAATTAAAGAAGAAATAGTATTACTCACTTGGGAAAATTCGAAAACCAATCTACAGTGACCGATGCACTCAATTTTCTAACAATTAATGATATCAAAAACCAAGTAATAGACAACTCTTACGAACAACTTGATTAAACCACATTCAACCGTTGACGTATCGACTCCTAAGCACTATGTAGAAGCTCGTTTATGACATACGTTTGTCTTTCGCCACTACGTGTAACTCGTATGCAAAATTTAGGAATTTCGTTCCAAACAAATTATATTTCGAAATCGAGTTTCATCATACCTCATTGTTCCACAACACCCTAGACTACTATTTTCACAAAAATTGTAGAGCGGAAGATTTGCACACGACTGAGGGCTCTTTCGACGGGCAGGATTGTAGACGAAGTTACGATGAGAGGGCTCTTGTTTCTGGTGTGGATGACAGTGATGCCTCATGAGACACACGGAAGAATCGCCCAAAACTCGCACTTGGGGAGACTCAGGACTTGATTGATTGCTTTCAGTGCCTCGTGAAGATAAATTATTCTTGTTACTCGTTGCGAGTGACAGGCACGCGGCATGGAGAATTTTTTCTGGAGGGATAGGCTGTCCAAGGTCGATTTCGACATGGATCTTCTGGACCTGAGGACTTGGAAAACAAGAATGACATGATCTGTGCAACATTTTGGGGACTTCAGCATTATCATATTCGGATGTGCTTTTTTGGTCGATCAAACCGAATAGGTTCATTAAGTTGTTTGCTCCAAAGTTTCTTTGAAGCGTTGGTAGAAACCGCAGAGGATCATTATGAAGTCAGTGAAGAAATTGGCGATGCGTTTTAGTCTTGCTAGAGACATCCCATTGTATGCCATTTTGGTCTATCTTGAATGGTTTTAGGTAGTACCAGTTTGCTTTGAGAGGCCAACCCAGTGTCGGCAACCTCCTCAGCGAATGCGTCTCCCATGTACACTCGAAGAATTCGAGATGAAGTGGAATTTTTTTGTAGGAAAGCACAAGCTGCATGAAAACACGTGGCTTGCTATGGTGTCATGCGTCCACAAAGAACGTGTCCTCAGCCGACCGAATCCTGATACAAAATAATGAAGATGCTCGTGCTATTTTTGGAAATCTCTCTTGCAAGTCATGACGCTATCCAAATTGCATACTAGTGTGGAAAGGTGGCCAAGCACATGCGTAGGTAAGAATTTATGGAGGGCATGCACCGCCAGAAAATCACGGCGATTATGTTTTCATGCTTCGAAGGTACTCAACTTTATGAATATATTCAAAGTACCATCTCGCTACTTACTGAACCGATGGACAAAGTCTGCCGGACATCCTTCTGGTGACACCCAACGCGGGGACTGCAAGTTACGGAGGTCCAGTCAATTTATTTGCTGGTGAGTTTATGGGACAGGCTTTGCATGTCGCCCATATGTCTGTAAACAAGATGAGGAAGCGAATAGCCGTGGGATCGTGAAATTGGCATCAGAGCATATTTAAAAGGTTACGAAAACTGAAGAAGTGGCAGTGGCTCTTGACAATTCAGATGGTAAAGATGATACGGATCAGACTATTTGTGAGTATGTTCTCGAAACACAACTCGATCAAGAGAATGTAGCTAAATCTGGGATGGGATGTCCGACAGTGAGACGCGAAGTTTGAAGGCCATGGAGCAGCTGGGAAACCAAAGACATTGTTAGTCTCTTCCTTACCAATTTGCTCCTTAAGTTCACTGCCCTCTGTTTGCACTTCCGTATTAGAGTGCATTATCTCGGTAGGATTAATCTTCTCTTGTAGTAACTACTATCACTGGTTTAGAACGACAAATAGAAGTGTTACTGGTCGGTCCAAAACATGACCTCTTTTTTTGCCTTAATAAGATACGCTCAACAATCAAACAGAGGATTGACCCAAATCCGGTCCAAGAAAAGCCTGACTACGAGCTCAGGACCTCCAACCTCCGTCTCTGACCGACTTTCAAAACATACAGATTGATATGAAAGAGGCACATCGATATTTAAGATAGCGGTCAAGTGTGTGAATTCAATAGCCAATCATTCAGTTTCTACGTTTTGTTTTTGTGGTTGCTATTTACAAATCATTCCACTTCATAATTTGTGAAGGCCTAACTCCCTAGAGAACCCCAAATTTTAGGTTTAGTCCCAATGCTGCTCCAAACTTTTTTTTGTTTTATAAAAAATCACAAACTTTTGCTCTAATCCCAAATCTACTCACGCATCCAAAAATCACAGCTAATTTAGTAAAAAATTATTAATATTTGAACCCATTAGAAGTTCATTATCAGATCTTGCATTTTTATCAACACTCTCACCATGTAAGGAACAATAGCAACCTCTTGATGTTGATATTATTAAAGAAATCAGTGGCGATTGTTGAACTTGTAGACAGATCTAGGAGTAGAGTGAAAGTTGAGGATTTTAATAGAACAAAAAAAGTTCGAGGCAAATTTGAGATTGGATCCAAAGTTAAGTTTTTTTTTTTTTTTTTTTTTAGGGAATTAGCCCAATTTGTGAATCATGGCTAAACACTTCTGGTCGAAGCAAGCATCCTCACAAGTGTTAGTGAATGGATTCGTCGGGCAGGCATCATGAGAATTCTGCCTTCATTGTGAAAATGTTCTGTTTTCCTGTGATTCGTCTATGAATTGCCCGGTCCAAATGCATTTCAAAGGGCAAACAAAATCCCCGTAGTGCTCCTGGCCTGGGAAATGTAAAGGCTTAGCTCAGTCGCCAAAGGGTGTACTGAACAAAGAGGCACGAACTGCAACCAAGTTATTCAGCCCTGCTCCTCCCATGCCGTCAGCCTTGGCCGGTCGATCTGTCAACTCAAAATTGAAAATGCTTTCGTTAACGGTTCTGAGCGAGCTGTATCCTGACCTCCCGGCTTTGTGGATTATGTGCTCCCTAAATCCAAACACTTCCCAAATTACATAAAAGCTTTCCAATGGTTTAAAGCAAGCACGGAAAAGAGACGCCTCGTGCTTGGTGTACTTGCTTACTCACACTCCTCCAAGTCCTATCAGTATATCCTCCCCCCATGATAGCCATGGATTTGTGCTCCAAATTAGCCTTTGAATAATACATGGCAAACAATTATTACAATGTCATATTGTTTCGTTCACATGATGAAAAAATGAATGAATGAATGAACGAGGAGTTAGGGGAAACTCTTGAACTTGACAATCCAGCACTTGGAATGTTAGGTTGAAGAACAACTGATGAAGAAGAAAATAAGCATCAGATGCCGAGACCCAACCTGATCTTTTGGTTCGTGAATGCTAAAGTGGAAAAAAAACAAGAAAAAGATAAAAAGAAAGTTCTTGCAATCACTAAGGCCTGGTGGAAGAGGGAGTTGCACTATTTCGCAGCATGTGGAAAGACCACAACATTAGACAAAGGGAGAAGCTCTATGCTTGCTTTGTGGACATTCTTAGTCAAGCAGACCGTCTTGAAGAAGCAGAGGCTTTAATTGAAGAAATGCCTTCCAAATCAAGCAGTGCTTCTCTTGAAACTCCGCTACATGGAAGTCGAATCCAAAGAACGTCAAGTGTAAAGACTGCAGACAAATTGCTTTGTCTTGGTGTTGTCAATCCGCGTGTTTACATAATAGTGCTTTCAAATTTGTATGCAATGACAAGACAATAACATAAGGTAGATTATGTTAGATGACATATGAGGCATGGTGGGTTGAAAAAAGCCCCTGGATACAGTTTGATAGAAATTGGTGACCGGTTGCACACATTTTTTGGCTGGAGACGGTTCGCATCCAAAGCAGTTGGAGACAGATGAGATCATGGACAACTTGAAAACAGAAGTTGAGGCTTCTGGTCATGTCCCTGATACTAGTTGTATTCTTCAACATGTAGATGAATCCATCGAAGTTAGGTTGCTGTGGGGGCACAGTGAGAGATTAACTATTGCATTTGGGCTCACCAGCCGGAAGCCTGATTCAGATCATCAAGAATTTGCGTGTATGCAACGATTTTCATAATATAATAAAATACAATTCAAAGATAGTTCAGACGGAGATTGTTGTACGAGATGCTAATCATTTTCATCGCTTCAAGAATGGGAAATGGTCCTGTAATGACTTCTGGTGAATGCCCTTTTAATGGCATGAATGGTGGAGACTGTTTTGCTTAGGAGCATCTGCTTTCTTTGTGAACTTCCGCTCTTAAATAAGCACTAAATACAAGACTTGTCTTTGCTTGCTTGCATTTGGGAGAGAAGATAGATGAGCGGATTACCGATGTCATGAATAATAAACTGTGAGTGTGAAATTAAGTAAATAGGTCATAACTGATCCAACAAGAGTTCATCAAATTTATTAATGTGCTCAAAAATTTACCCTAGAGTCGGGCATCGACTATCCGAGGCCTATATGACTCAGCAGCATGACTTTCATGCCCATGCCCAAACTCAAAATCATACTGGTTCAACTCGACAGTACATATGTTCTCAGATGCATGAGTCCGGCGGACAATATTATTTCCTTGTGTTAAACTACATAGAATAAGCAACCGCCATCCGACTGACCAACGACATTAAAAGGGTTTAGACCGGGAGGTCGGTTTCCTGGTCAACATACGATGCCCTAGACAAAAGCAAGTTTCCACGCGCTGTCCCCGTCTCGCATAATGTAATGAGCTTGCATTTGAAAAGCATAAAGCAAATCAGCGCCCCAACTCCCATTGAAAGGAAGATATATACTACATAGGAATACGTGGCCATGAGCTGGGCAGAAGCAGAGTAACCAGAGACACCAATGACAACGATCCAAGCAGCAGCGTCGCACGCTCGAGGGCTTGACCATAAACACTAGGGAGAGACGAATCAGGAAGGTACTCATTGTTGAGAAGATAAGCCAGCCAGCTCACGAGCAAGCAGGTAATGCTGAAGTCCATGGTCACGGGGTGTGTCCGATACGGAGAGGCGCTGTCCCCGCCATACTTCAACTGGAGTAAGCTCAGGAAAATGGGCGTGAAACAGAGGATGACGGAGTTGATTTTGTTGGAAATCATCTGTTCGCGCTGGGTCGACCATGAGTAATACCGGTAGTTGTTTGAGTGTATAATCGATACGAGTGAAATCTTTGCTAATACTACTCTAGGACCACGTGCATCCGGGTCCGGTGGTCTTGGAGAGCTTGCCATTCAAGATTGGGATATAGGATATTTGAATTGGGTGACTTTAGGATATTTATGTGAGAAGCATGTTTCGTGGAGAATTACTCCCAGAACATTCTTATAGTGGGTCGATCATCGATAGAGCATTAAGTTTAGGAATAATTCTTAGAAAACTACTTGGATGATCTAAATTTATGCAAAGCAATAAGATGGGTTGTGAATCTGAAGAGTGTAAAAAATGAGGTGGTCGCACTAGGAAGATGCAATAACTACGCATGTGAATGAATCATGTAAGATAGGTGGTCTGTCCAAGTAGGGAAGGATAGTCTGTCCAAGATGGGGGAGGATGCATCTCACTCTGTTTTTCTACCAGTGAAAGTGTGACCCTTCGTCTCTATACATTAGTCTAAAAATCACAACCTTTTTTGTACAAAATGTCACTTTACTTTTTAAAAGTGTCACCGATATCGGTCCGCTGAAGCAATATGCTGATGTAGAATCAATGTCATTTGAAATTTACTGACATGGCTTAATTCCGTTAGAAATTTATTGATTTAAACTTTTTTTTTCTTTTTTCCAATTTTCTCTCTCCCTCCCTTTCGCCACAACCACCACCATCATCGTCATCATCATCTTCTGTTTCTGCCACTCAAACCTCACCATCCAAACCAAAGCCCTGTTCACAGGCTCAAATAAGCTTTGGCTACCATGACATAAATGTACTAAAAAAGTCATAAACTTATTGCATTAATACCAATTATGTCATAAACGTTTTAATTGAACTAATTTAGTTTTAAATATTTTTATATTAGTACCAATTCAATTCATTCGATCAATGGCTGGCCGGCACTGACGTGGACACCGGTCAATGGCCGGACGCTAATATGGCAATTTTTAAATAATTTTTTTCTTTTCTTTTTCTTTTTTCCCTTTTTCTTTTCTTTTTCTTTTTCTTTTTCTTCTTCTTCTGGCCATCGACGAGGGTCATGGCCCTCGCTCGGCCTTGCCATGGCCCTGGGCAAGGCCGGTGAGTGCCGCGACCCTCGCTGACGGCCAGCAAGGGCTTCACGGCCCTCACCCAAGGCTTGTTGGCCACTGTGAGAAAGTCCAAGAAAAAAAAAAGGAAAATAAAAGGAAAGAAAAGAAAAAAGGGAAAAAAATAGAAAAATTATTTAAAAATTATCACGTCAGCAACTAGCCATCAGCCGGTCAAAATTGATCGGATAAGTTGAATTATTATTAATATGAAAATATTTCGAATTAAATTGATCAAATTAAAGGACTTAGAATTGAATTGATATTGCCTTAAGATTTTTTTGTACTTTTTCCGCTATCATGACCACGAGCCCAGCAAAGCATGAACAGCCGTGACTGGGAGCTCGAAGAAGCTCCGGCCGCCTTGTCCGACCTCTATCTCTCCATTTTCTTCTACATTTCATGTTGGCAGCGACGCAAATAAAAAGATTTCACTAATCATAATAGGACACGTGTACTCCAACATCCAATCCAATAGTCTGACTGTCAACGTTATAATAGGACACGTGGCACTTTCGAAAGTATGTGAATGATTTTGGACCAAATAAGAGTACGGCGTGATCTTGAATTTTGGGTAAGAGTACATGGAATGCTGGTACTGTTTCTACATTTTCTTAATGCGCCTCAATCTACCGCTTATGTTTTTAACTCTCATATCTTTTTTCTTCTTTTTTTGGGCTTTGTTTTTTATAATCTTGGTATAGAAGATTCTATCACATATATAATCATACCCAATCATATGGAATTATGTGATAATCATACCCAATCATATGGAATTAATAATTCGATGGTCATACAACTAGGCAAAATAAGGGGCTGGTGCATCTTAAATGGTGATAGTATGGAACATGGACAACTTTGTGAACTGAATACCAATGGGTTTAGCGGCCTTGATTGTTATGATATCGTTTGTTATGTTGGTTCTTGCATTTCACTGCGACTTGTGTCATCTTGTTATGGTGATATTACTTGTATCCATCTTCATAATATTGTGCCATTGATAAGCGTATCATGTCCGGTCCATGTATTGCGCATCATGAGTTGCACTATTTATATACCATGTCATGTTTTGTCATGCATACTTTGAATATGTCGTCTTATGACATAACAAAAGTCATCCTTCGGGCTCATTTTGTCAATTGGATACTTGTCACCTCATACACAATTAGTCAGATCATTGTGTACTATTGCTACGTCATCTCGTGCTAGTTGTGCCCGTGCATGCTCATTCGTTATTCATATATTCATATGCATTTGTTGAATCACCTTCACCGTCACGGTGTTACCATGCCACGTTATATAGTTTTCTATATTTCTTGTCATAGATGTATTGCTCACACGTGTTTCATTTTTATGCATCTTGACCGTGTCATCTTCATGTGTAAAAGTCATTATATGCATCTGCGTGTTGTCTTATCTATCATCATTCATGCATCATGCTTACAATATTAAATTGATGCTCCTTGTCAAGTACATCCAACATATATATCATGATTACATGCACATCATCATTTTCAATAGGAAAATATCACAAATGATCCCTATACTATTACTTAATGTGCAATTTAGTCCCGAACTTTCGATCGCTCAATTTGGTCCCCGAACTATTGATACATGTTCGATTTGGTCCCTAAACTTTCGATCGGCTTAATTTGGTCCCTGAACTATTGCTAAATGTCTGATTTAGTCATTCGTTACTGTTTTTCCTTTTTTTCCTTCTTCTTTTTTTTTTTTGCGCTTCTTCTCTCTTCCCCCCGTCGGCTTCGACGGAGGGAAGCCAGCGTCCGGCGAGGGTTGCCCTCACCGGCGTCTGGCGAGGGCCGTCCTCGCTGGACGCAGGCAAGGGCAGCCCTCGCCGACGTCGGGCGAGGGCTCCTCGCAGATCCGGGGCGAGGAGCCCCTTGCGCGGGTGAGGGCCGTCCTCGGTGACGCGAGGGCGGCCGGCGTCCGAGCGAGGGCCGCCGGACGCATGCGAGGGTGGCCCTCGCCGGGCGTCGGCGAGGGCCGTCTTCGCCCGGCGTCGGGCGAGGGGGCTCCCTCGCAGATTTGGCGAGGGAGCCCTCGCCCGACACCGGGGTGCTCCTCGCTAGGGGCTCCTCGCCGGCGTCGAGCAAGGAGCTCCTCGCAGATCTAGCAAGGGAGCCCTCGCCCGACGCCGGGAGGGCCGCCTCGCCCTCGCTGCGTCCGACGAGGACGGCCCTTGCCCGACGCGGCGAGGGGCTCCTCACCAAATCGCGCGAGGAGCCCTCGCCCGCGTCCAGCCGAGGGCAACCCTCAACGCCGAGGGCAACCCTTGCCGGACGCCGGCTTCCCTTCGCCGAAGCCGGGCAGCGGGGAAGAGAGAAGAAACACAAAAAAAAAAAGAAAAAAAGAAAAAGAAAAATAGTAACGAATGACTAAATCGAATATTTATCAATAGTTCATGGACTAAATTGAGCCGATCGAAAGTTCGTGGACCAAATCGGACATTTATTAATAGTTCGGGGACCAAATTGATCGATCGAAAGTTCATGGACCAAATTGCACATTAAGTAATAGTATAGGGACCATTTGTGACATTTTCCCTTTTCAATACAAAGAGCATGTTGGACACACGCTAAACTTGAGGTTGGGTCGATATCCGCGAGTTCATGCGGATATTATTGTTGGAGTTCGGGTAACGATATTTGACATTTTCAGAATTCGAAGAAAATTATATGTTTAGTATGTATGGAAAATCACTCGATTAAAAGGATGTTAAAGAATAGCAACTGGAGAAATCTTAGGATTAATGAAATGTTCTAAAAATCTTAGATGCACCAGCTTGACGATCTAAGGTAATAAACTCATGATTTTCCAGAGGCACTATAGACCATTTAATCGCAATTTTTCCACGTTTATCCCATTTAAGGGACGCCACCAAATGCCGGATAGAATAATCCCTGTCCAATCTTTTCTTATCAGAGCATAGCAATTCGAGCTCCCAAACGGGCGGTTTTTGTATTTCGCGTTCCTCATAGATGCACCGCCTACTTTTGTCCCCAGGTGGTCGGGAATGGACATCAATGTTTAGATGAGGACTGAGAAGTGAGAATCAACGAGGAGGAGATTCGCCGAGCAAAATCATGCATCGCCCAAGAGACCATCCACTTAGAAAAAGAGAGACCATCTATCTCCTCAAGTCCACATCTCCCTTCATTGGCATCTGCCCTTCACCGCTCTTTAGTCATTCTGTCCATATAACCCACTAGAAGCAAAAACAAAAATATATATTTATATATTATTTATATATATATCCCTCAAGTCCACATTTCCCTTCATTGGCATCTGCCAATTCACTACTCTTTAGTCAGTGTGTCCATACAACCCACTAAAAAAGAAATATTGATGGTGTCGATGACAAAAGTATTTTGTTGTCTACTTAGGTTTATAGGATGCGATTTATTTATTGCGCTGTTGATAATGGAGTTTCCCGGCTTTTTATCGCATAACCTACTAATACGCACCGAGAATCAAACATATAAGAAATACGTGTCATTATCCGTAGCTGATTATATTAAAGAAAAACGCAATTTTCTATCATATCGTGATTTCCCGGTCCATTTTTTAGCTACCATATTGAATAATGTTGAAAAGAAATTCACTTGAATTGGGTTAGCAGCAAACAAATAATTTTCAGTTTTTATCATAGCAGGATATGAATCTAAGGTATAAATTACCCAATTCTTTGTTCAACCGCCGTATGAAGTGTTTCTATAATTAAAATAAAAGTCAACTCTCCTTTCTACTAGATTGACCTTGCCAGATGAATTGCTTTATAAAACAAACTTTTTCCATAGCCTGCTTATTAATATGTTGGGTTACGCCCGCAGATGATCCTTTCAGGTAATTGGGTTCATTCAATGAGTCTTTTAATCGACGGTTAATCGCTTGTTCAATCACTCTGCCGTAACGGCTTGGTAAAGCTACCACCCCAGGGCTTGCTTCCACGACTCTACTCTTTGTGCCTACCATTTTGATTTATTCCAGCCCTACCCTAGAGACACTAAATCGCCTCGGATCTTAGCCTTCCCGAGGAGAAAGATTCTGAGAAGTGAATAGACCCGCTCGATAAGGAAGCAGCTCTTTGAAGTCGCTTAGGGTTACGTATTCAGTTTTAGGTAGGCACTCATGGACCATCGTATGTCAAACCATCCACATCGATTACGAAATTCTTTGTTTTCTTCCAAAGAAAAAATTGCGGTAGTCGTTTTCAGTGAAAGGAATCAAGCATTGACTTGCTGCTTAACGCGACTACCCTTATCATTTTTGTCGGCATGATGTGCTAATTAATTGCATTAAGACCCAATTATTTAAAAAGGCAACTTATGTTTGGCAAGAAGTAAAGGTAGCAGAACTCAGGAGAAGATAGAAATAAGAAGAAAATTTGGACCTCTTCATTCCTTAGCTAATTTTAAATTAGATGTATGAGTAGGTGCTCAGTCGCCTCTAGGGTATAAACTTTTTGCTAAACATAAATCCAATCATTTTGTATTGCCTGCTTTTCAATCAAGAAAGGAAGATGTTACTCCTAATGGTAAGTTTTCTATTGTAGTCGATTGAATTTGGCTTCGCTGTGTCCCCAAATCAAATGAAAAGCAACTTGATTTTGATTCATTCCCATTTGGGCAAAAGGGGGCCGCATAATCACATGCGGTACACATCCGTTGGTTGGTTGATTCTCGAAGTCAAGTCTTGAGAAAAAATAAAAAAGGTCTAGGGTCCCGACCAACAAATGAATAGGAGGCAGGCAAAGGCCTTTCAATAGAGGGAGCTTGAATAATATGGATATATCTATATAGATATAGATTGATCAATAAATTACTATATTTTGCTATAAGCAAGTTTGCATTGTAAAAGCTCATGAATCGTCAGCAGAATTGTTCTATTGTAGTCCTAAAAATAATTCATGAGCCAACAAAAGTTTTAACCACCAATCTATGCACACTTCTCATGACAAACCACAAAAATTTGCAATAAAGTTCACGTTAAGATTGAACAGAAGATTACAATTTACATCCATATTATACATAGGCGTTTTACTGGTTGAACCCTCCGCATGTGCAAAACTTCACGTTCTACAACTTGTATTATAACCAACACCTTTAGATCCCCTGTCCTATTCTATGTTATTTTGATAAATAAGAAATTAATAAAGAAAAAAACTTCCATGAATCAATGCAATATGTTCATTCTATTTTGCCACACAACACATGTCATGGTCAACCTGATTGGCATCAGTCCTGGGATTGTGTGACACTTAGGGCCTATTTGTTAAGAGCATATTTGGCAACTTGCTAAATAGTGACCAATTCTATTATTTTATTCCTAGGAATAAATTTGAAATAGAAATCCGTTTGATATTTTTTTTTGGAAATAAATTAAAATTTTTGTTCACGAGAATAGATTTGGAGCAAAATTATGAAGTAAAAAAAAAGTTGCTTCTTTACTCTCAAGAACAACTTCAAAATCAAGTCAACTTAACTTTCTTTTTCTCTCTTCTCTTCTTCTTTTCTTCTTGTTCTTCTTCCTTCTTCCTTCTTCTTCCATCACCGCCAGTCGCAAGGCGACTAGTTGGGCAAGGTCCGACAAGCTCGTTGGAGACTCACCAAGGCCAAGCGAGCCTCTCCGAGCCTCCCTCAACCACCGGCGAGCCTCTCCGGCCGGGCGAGGCTCGCCAACCATCAACAAGCCCCACATGGCTAGGCAAGGCTTGGCCAAGCCTTGGCTGGGCGAGGCTCGATCTTGCCTAGATCCGCAAGGTTGAGCTTGCCCAACAACTACTAGTAGGGGTGTGCAACCGGACTAGTTATACCCAATTCTCGAACCAACCCACTTGAAAAATAGGGTCGGGAACCGGTTCCCATTGAAACCAGTCCGAGAATCGGTTCCCAAAATTTGGAACCAGTTTAAACGGGTTCGAGAACAGGTTCTGAGTGATTACCAACCGAAAACCGGTTCCGGACCGATTTTGGGAACCGGTTCCGGACCGGTTTTGTAAGTAGAGATCCAAAATCCTTTTTTTTCTCCCGATTTCTATTCTTACTCCTGCAATCACACGACGTTGTTCCTCTTGGCTCTTTCAAACACACACGACACTCCTCCTTTGTCATTTCTCTTCCTCACTTGCTTCCCTCCCTCACCGGCTCCCTCTCGCACTGTCCGATGGACGGACGGTGTTCGTCACTGCCAAATTCTTGTGTATCACATGGATTGGCTCGCCTAATTTCTCTTTTATAGGAGGAGTTATGTTTGCATAAATGAGTAGCTTCATGTAGTAGTTGTGGGAATAAGACTAATATTATATTTATATTTGTTGCTAATTCTTTACCTTATGATTTTAATTATTATTATTATTAGCCTTATGGATCCTTAATTTTTCGTTTAGTCAAAAAGTTCATGTATTTATTTATTACAATTGCTTAATATTTCAATACAAATTAGGAGAATTATGTTATTTTCTCGCGTATTAATATAAAATTTGAAGTCGTATAAAATATCGGGAGATTGCAAAACAGTTCCAATGAAAACATGATTGACCCTGGAATCGGATCGGAAAAAACAGGTGGGTCGGGTAGAGGGTCCAATACAAACAGGGTTAGGTATAGGGTCCAGAAAAGAGGAACCAGTTATAATAGAATCGGGTACAAGGTATAGGTATAAACCCTACCCACCCTAAACCCGATCACCCCTAACTACTAGGGCTCGACCTCGCTGGTCCACTGCAAGGTTGGCATCGCCCAACCAAGGCAAGGCCAACCTCGTAGTGTCTAGCAAGGTCAAGCCCCGTTAGTAGCTAGGCGAGCTCAACCTTGCCCAGCCATTGGCAAGGCTCAACTGATGAGTTGTGGCCTCGCTCTGGTCCAGCGATGCTTCAACAAGATTGCCAACCCTCATCTGGCTAGTTGCTAGTCATTTTGAGATCAGCGACAAGCCAAAGCTTGAAAAAGAAGATAAAGAAAAGAAATTAAGAAAATAAGAAAAAAGTAATAAAACTATTCTAAAATAATTTTAAAAAATGGTTTGGTCTAAAAATTTTGAGGATGATGCCATATACAAGTCTATTCTAAGAATATAATTTTTGAATAGTTACCAACGTCTTCAAATGCTTAAAAATTGTTCCCGGAAATAGAATGGTTATCAAACGCCAATAAACAAATAATAACTAATTCTATTATTTTATTCCTAAGAATAAAAAATATATAAATTCGATTGGTAAATTTTTTATTCTCAAGAATAGATTTGAAACAAAATCAAGAAGTTAAAAAAATTACTTTTTATTGTTCCCAATAAAAATAAAAAAAATCAAGCCAACTCAAATTTCTTTTTCTCTTTTCTCTTCTTCTTTTCTTTTTTTCTTTTTCCTTCTCTCTTCTTCTTCCATCATTGCCAATTGCCAGCAACCGATTGGGCAAAATTTAGTGAGCTCATTGAAAGCTCGCCAGGCCAAGGCGAGGTTTGACAAGCTCGTCAAAGGCTTACCTAGCCATTAGTGAGGTCAGTAGACGAGGCGCGACCTCGCCAAGGGCCAGCAATGCTCTAGCGAGTTCATCGGCCCTCATCTGGCTGCTCACTGATAATTTGAGGCTAGCGACTCGAGAAGAGAAAGAAAAGGGAAAAAAAGTAATGAATTTATTAAAAAAAAAATTAGAAATTGTTTGAATTAGAAATTTTGAGGACGATGCCAAAGGCAATGTTTCGAAAATAGAAATTTTGGAAAATTATCAAACACTTCCAAATGCTTAGAAATTCGTCCGAGAATATAATAAAAGAGAATCATTTCTAATCGAAATTATTTCCGAAAATAGAATGATTAGCAAACAAACCCTTAGTAAGTCGATTTACCAGGCCATTCTTTCTTGACTTGTTGATGAAAAAAAATGCACCTCCTCTATTTTTCATACAAACAGTTCATAAGCTTTTGTCAAATATATAATTTAGGCCATTAACTTTTAATTTGTTCAATGTGATATTCAAATTTTAGTCCAATTTGCAATGTGGTCGATAAACTTCTCATTCATTCAAGTTAATACAGTCTCTAACTATATGAAAATATTGAATATAGTCCTTAAAATGAATATATTCAATATTTTCATACGGTTCATGGATTATATTAAACATGTACCGAAAATTCAAGGACTATACTAAATAAAGTAAAAGTTCGTGAATTATATTGTACATTGAACTAAAATTCATGTAAACAAATTAAAAATTCAAAGATCAAATTACACATTGAGCTAACGTTCAAGAAGTATTTATATTATTTTCCGTTTCAAGAATTCTAGATGTTTTTAGGATTTTTTAGACAATTTAGATTTTTCTTAAAGCATAGAATTGTGGGTCACATTTAATTTAATATATTTTTTTTACTTTAACCTCTAGAATTATCTAGGGAAGTGATATTTTAGAATTACCTAGGAGGTAGGACCATCTTCGTCTAGGGGCTATGAATAGCCAGATGGTACTCACTTCGGCCAGAATAAAAGTTCTGCTTAACAATATTGTAGAGAGTGCCTTTAATTTGTTTTTTTTTTTTAAATGTGTTTTCTTTAACCGAATTTTCGCTTTTTCTCACGAAGTCGAATCAGAGCAGTCGGCAAAGGAATAAAGGACTATCAGCCCAATGGTTAATGATCGGAGTACCCTAGGGCACTATCCGGACTGTGAAGTCGGTTTATCCCCCCATTTTGAAGAAGTGGTTTCTCTTTTTTATTTTTTAAACAAACTACATTTATAATATAACTAAGAGCCACCTAGGCTTATTTTATATTTAATTTTATATTTTTTTTATTAATCTACTTTTGCACCGGATGCATTTGAACTTTTAATTATTTTCTGGTATTTCAATAATAATTTAGATTTTGCGAAAGTTTTTAATTTTCAAATTTCAAGAGAAGGTCGAAAACATAAGTACTTTAACAATAAATATTTATGGCCTATTATTATATAAACTGAAGAGATTTCCTACTCTCAAAGGATCACAGTAAGTAAATTGATATTTTGTTTCCATTGTTTATCAATTTTGCAATTTGAATAAAATCTATTTTATAACTAATCTTATTGCAAAAGGGGGCAAACCTTGAGATATTTTCTCTTTTAACATATTTGAGCACAATTTATTCATATTATGTCAACAATTTCTTTTAGTCAATTAGTGATTCATATATCTCGTCATAAGACGATTCTTACTTAATATTTTAAATAATTTTTTCATGCACGCGGTTTTGCCGGTACATAGGATGTCAAATATGAAGCTCACTCCAAGCCACACGAATGTTCCTCCTCTCTCTCTCTCTCTCTCTCTCTCTCTCTATCTCTGCAGTATTGTACATATAAAGTGAGTCCGAAATTTTGAGGACGGACCCAGAAATGGATCCGTTGGATCCGTCGGACTTCTATCATGGAGATGACTCCCGGGAAGGAGCGAACACCAAACTACCAGAGCCTGATTATTCTGCGGCTGAGTTTGCGGCGGATGTGGCGGCTGCGGTCCAGAGCCCTCTCAGTTTCGGCCTCGGCGACGGCGACTTCTTACTCAAAACGATCGATTTTGAAATGGAGGCCCTGGAGAAGCTGGACCGTGAGTTCCAGTCCCGCAGCGACATCGACATCTACTTCTCCAACTCTGACCAGCACCAAGGGGTCGAGCCCATGGCGGATGATTGTAATCAAGCCGGCGACGATTTGGAAGAGGCGACGGCCACTCATGAATATGGCTCCAACAACCTCACAGGCTCCATGGCCTCTGATGTCCACCGTCGCAATCACAGAGCCAGCGACGCCGAGGGAGTGGCCTCAAGCCAGCAGGTAAGCTCTCACTCTGTCAACCATGGGTAAGACGAGCTTGATCACTTCCAGAATCAGGTAATCACCAGTGGCCAATTTTAGATAGATTTAGTATTTGCTCTCCTCCAATAACAACAACAATTCTAGATAATATTTCAAAGGTTTCATTTTAACAGCAACCAATCCCATTTTATGTGAGGAGATACCGGATTGATTGCCCCAGCTGTTGTGCAAAACAGAGATGTGTACCGGGTGTCTAATCCTCCATATAAGTACTTGTCTATTTCTGAATTATCAAATCAATCATTGTATGGGCTAACTCAAAAGTACAGTTATAATAAATTTACTTAAAATTAATTTTTTGATTATTAAAAATTTCAAATCGATATACTTATGATAAATTTATCATTCGTTAATTTTCGTTAAATTAGATTAATACTACAAAAAATCATAAATCAAGTACTTATGACAAACAGAGGGTGAAACCCTAAATTAGTATACCCGTTAACTATCACGTGTTATCGAACTTAGGAATTTAATAGCAAAATTTAACGAAAATTAATGAAGAATAAATTTGGCTCAAATGTATTAGAGATTTTTTATGGTCAAAAAATTAATTTAAAATAAATTTATCATAAATATATCAATTTGGAGTTTTTGATAATACCAACATTATTGTATATAACAACTTACTCTACAAAAGATAAGTGTTGTAACTTGCCAACTTGCCTAAAAACCCTGGTCAAAAGATGTGTAATGGATAGATCTAGGCAATAGAGAGAGGAAAGTGTTGAATTCTTCAACATAACTTTGGAGTGATGTTCATATCCCTTATCGTGCCGTGTTTGAATTGGCCTATTTTATAATATAGGCTTCGCAAGTATAATAGTCTTTTGAGAGATTTTTCGTAGTATCAAACTCTATAAAATAATAATAATGATGGTGTGTAGAGAGTTGGTAAAGTCAGTTATTGCATTGACTTTGCAGCCTATGGGAACAGGTGTTCCTTGCTATGTGTGGGGAAAAGAGTCAAGGTGGAAAGTGTGTGATTGTGCGGAGAGGAAAGAAAAAGAGTAGTGTTGAATAGAAAGGGACACTGTGTGAGTGATGAGTGGTGTAAATTGAGTCTTCTTATAATAATAAGAGAGCTTTATTTAGGTTGGGATATCAACTTGATTCTCTATAAGTTAATGGATTGACAAGAAATGACTCATATAACACGATTAAATAATGGATTGACAGGTTGCATGACCCGTCATGCCACGAAATTGACCCATCGACATGAAATCAATATACTAACGTAAACCCGACACAAAATATTCTTAATTATTCATAAATAATCAATTTAAAATTACAGTAGTTTGTCAAATCATCATATAAAAATTGAAAAGCATGTTCATAATCAATGAAATATCATCAATTTAAGATCTTACTAGTGAATAACGTGGAAATAGCGCTTATTTAACTAAATCATACATTAACGGGTCACATACACAATGTCATGTTTGGTTATACGAGTTAATGTCGACAATAACCCATCAATTTAAACTGGTCATACCGGTTGATGTCAAGTCTGGTGGGTTTGACACAAACACATCGTCGCAACCCTCCTGTGATGATCGTTGAGATGGTTTAATGGATTGCTAGTCATCTTGCAAGGTGGCGCTTACACTTTGCAAAGACTTTTCCAAACCTCATCGACTGCAACCTATAACACGCATGGCAATGTTTCTCTTCTTTTGTTTTTCTATTCTTTTGTTCTTTGAAATAAAATAAAATAAAAAAAGAATAGAAACCCATTTGGTAATATTAATTAATTTTTCCATTCCTTAAAATAGAAAATTGTTCAGAAAATAGATTTGGAACAGAAACAAGAATTAGAAAAAAAAAAAGTAATTTCTTGTTGCTAAAAATAATTTTTAAAAATAAGACATTTTTTTTTTTTTTTTTTTCTTTTTCTTCTTCTTCCTTAGCGCTTGCCGCCCCGCTGCTGCCACCCGCCATCGGCCACCAGCTAGAGGAGGAGCAAGAAGAAGAAGAGAGGAAAAAAAGAAAAACCTAAAAAAATTATTTAAAAAATTAGAAGAAATGATACATTACAAAAAAATTAGTCGGTCGTACTAAACACATTCTTATTCTTTTTCACTTCCGAGAATAGAAATTTTATATTGTTACTAAATGCGTTATTTTACTCAAAAATTATTTCAGGGAATAGAAATAGAAAAAGACTATTTCTAAAAAGAAATTATTCCCTAGAGCAAAAATATTATCAAACAAACCCTTAATTTCTCAAATATCATTAGTTAAATAAGATTAGAGCTGCCACTAACCTATTCTAGGCTTGTTATAAGTTGAGTACACATGGGAGCCCACCCTACGTTTACGAACTAGAGATTTAGTATTCTAAAACTTGGTCATGCTAATTTTACGTAGTGCTTGTTATTGATATATTTTCCTTTTTAAGGAAAATCATTTTTTTCATGCAATCTTTCCAATTTCATTCCTAATCATGCAAGCGTACGTGCGTAAACCCTAAAATTAAATTATCAATGTAAACAATAATAAATGCTTATTTTAACCATACAAGAGAAACAAATCTAAATTTAGCCGGTTTTCTGTTTGCATCAATTTGCTCCTTTTGCTAGCCACTTTTCAAAATTTTAGGCTCATTATTTTTTGGTTGTTTGGAATTACTTTCCTTTTTCTTATTTTTTCCCAATATTCTTGTGAAGTTTAATAGGTTAGTGCCTTTGAAGTCAATTAATGTGTGGTTTTTTATAGCCAAGAAATGGATCGTGATGCTTAATGTTGGGTTCTTCACCATTTCAGGTCCATTAATATTTCCAGCATTTCATGCATACACATATGAATTTTGCTCACTTTTGTACATCTTTGAATTTCTCAGGACAGGAAGATAAAATTGTAGACTAGCCATTTCCTTCTACTGAAACTCCACTTTGTTCTTTTCATCAATATCCAATTCAATCTTGTCCTGGAATCAACAGGAACGTAGCTTGGTCAATCTCAAATCGAGTCAGGGAGCGTCATGTGCGACACTGCCAGAGGTGATCGGCGACGAAGATGATACACAATCTACTTCTGGTGCTAATATAGACGGAGAGGAGCTCGAGTCCAATTCTGGAGTGCCGAGACTGGGGATGGTGTTCTTTTCAGAGGAGGCTGTATATGATTTTTACAATAACTACGCTAAACAAACCGGTTTCAATGTGAGAAGAGGAAAAGCAGAATATTCGGGATTGAACAAGGCTATCATCAAGGCAAAGTACTTCTTATGCTCTTGCCAAGGGCGCAAGTCCAAAGAGCAGATTGACAAGCCGACACGGTACAAAAGGCGGGACACGAGAACAGGTTGTGACGCTAAGATCAAGTGCACAGTACATGATGGAACGTGGAAGATCTCAAAGGTCGTTCTTGCGGATAATCACGATCTCAAGGGATGTTTCACGAGTGCCCAAGGGAGAGTGGAAGACTCATGGGCAACAACGGCTCTTTCGACCAGAAAGATTGCGGACGAAGTTAGGATGGCCAGAGAGCACGATCACAGTGACGTCTCACAAGGCGCGCGGAAGAATCGCCCATTGGCTGAGCTTGAGGCAACACAAGAATTAATTGATCACTTCAAGAATATGCAGATCCAAGACCCTTCCTTTTTTACACGGCACAAGTAGAAGCGGCACACGGCATGGCAAACTTTTTCTGGAGGGATAGCCGGTCCAAGGTCGATTACGAGCATTTTGGGGATGTTCTAGTCCTGGACACGAGAACTAGGATCAACAAGTATGCAATGATATGTGCAGCATTTTGGGGACTTAATCATCACCGGCAGCGCATCATATTTGGATGCGCTTTCCTGGTCGATCAAACCGTGTGTTCGTTCAATTGGTTGCTCCGGACTTTCCTTACGGCAATGAGCTGGCAGAAACCGCAGACCATCATTACTGAAGTCAGCGAAGAAATTGCCGATGCCTTAAGGGTAGTCATGCCAGACACATCCCATTGTCTGCCATATTGGTCTATCTTGAACAGTTTCGATCAATACCTTTCTCCCTTGAGTGACCGACCGGTATCAGCAACCTCTTCAGCGAGTGTGTCTTCTATGTCCACTCTCAGGAAGAATTTGAGTAGAAGTGGAATTGCTTTGTAGGAAAATACAAACTGCATGAAAACGCGTGGCTCACTTCTTTGTAAGGAATGCGCAAAAAATGGTCTCATGCGTTCACAAAGGACGTGTTTTCAGCTGGCCTACTCTCGATACAAAACGATGAGGATGCTCGTGCTGTTTTCGGGAGTCTCTCCTGCGAGGCCATGAAGCTATCCCAAATTGCACGCCAGTGTGGAAAGTTGGCTGATCACATACGCAGGGAAGAATTTCTGGCGGACAAGCACTGCGAGAAAAATACGACGAATTTGATATCTAGGAATGCGATGGAGAAAGAAGCTGAATGCTTGTGTACTAGACCAATCTTCAGGATGTTCCAAGAGGAGTTGATTAATGCGCTATCACTAGCAATCGACAGAAGTGGGGGCACGACGACTCTTCCTGAGTTTAAGTTGACAGAAGAAGGCAGCACGAAGATAAACACGGTCAAGTTTGATCCTTCCAATTCAACATTAGCATGTAGCTGTGGGAAGTTTGAGTCAGTTGGTATCTTATGTTTTCATGCTCTGAAAGTACTCAACTTTAAGAATATCTTCAAGATACCGTCCCATTACTTATTGAAACGATGGACCAAATCTGCCAAAGATAGCCTACCAGTGGACACCTGCAGTGCAGGGATTGCACGAGATAATGGTCCGGCCAATTCATTTATCGGTGAGTTTATGCGAAAGGCTTTGCATGTCGCCCATATATGTGCAACTAAGAAGAGGGAGAGAATAGCTTTGAAGTCCATAGATTTGACATTGGAGCACATTGCAAAGGCTCCAAGAACAGAAGAAATTGTAGTCGCTCATGATGATTCAGACAGTAAAGAAGATATGGGTCAGACTATTTGCAATGATGCTCTTGAAACACAACTCGACCAAGGGAATGTAGCTAAATCTGGGATGAGATTTCCAAGAGTTCGGCGCAAAGTTGAAGGCGATCGACCAGCTAGGAAACAAAGGACGGGTAGTCTCTTGCTTACCAATTTGTTT
Source organism: Eucalyptus curtisii (assembly GCA_017140595.1). Classification (NCBI taxonomy): domain Eukaryota; kingdom Viridiplantae; phylum Streptophyta; class Magnoliopsida; order Myrtales; family Myrtaceae; genus Eucalyptus; species Eucalyptus curtisii. The sequence continues at coordinate 15,291,170 of CM029504.1, forward strand.
GTTAACTTCACCGCACAATGTGGGCACTTTCACATTAGAATGCATTATCTCAGTAGGATTAGCCTTTTCTTACAGTAACTTTTATTCTGAATAAGAACAACACAAGAATTGTTACTCATCAACTAATCCAAATCATGAACTCTTTTTTGCCTTGGCAGGATACTCTCGACAATCGAACAGAGGATTGACCCAATCACGTCCAAAACGTGCCTATGTAAGAACTCAGATACCTCCGACATCTATGTCTGACCAACATTCGAAACATGCAGATTGAAATGAAAGAGGTAATTGGCATATCAATAGTTAGGACAACCGTCAGTGCATGAATTGAATAGCCGATCATTCAGTTTCTAAGTTCCGTTTTGCGGCTGCTCTCCACAAATCATTCAATTTCAGAAATCGTAAATCATGTTCTGATCACTTCAGGTCAGAACAAACATCCTTACAAATGTTAGTGAATAGATTCGTTGGCGGGTGTCATGAGAGTCCTGCCATCATTGAGACGCTGTTCTGTTCCTCCAGGTTGAGGCTGAGTCGTCATCGTCACAAGTCGCGCAAATGACCGCAACACTGTCTCCTTCCGCGATTACCTGACTACATCCTCAGCGGGTGAGGACTAGTGCAGTGACCTCAGATCACTCTGGATTGTCGCCTTTGATTATTCATCTTTGTTAGTTTTTAATAATGTAATGTAGTTATTTAAGGGCGAATGGTTGGCCAATTTGAAACGTGGAGATAAAAGGGCCTGATATGTGTGAATGTCATAATTAGGAGAATGCCTTGTAAATAATCCTCTCATGATGTGAATATGTACAATTCTAACGCAATAACATGGCTAAATTCATGTATTACATATGTCTCGTAATCTTCTTCTCTGGCACTAAAAGACTCCGATCCTGAAAAACAAGATGAGTTCATTCTTATCAAGTGTTCTTACTCACTGCACCAATTGCGGAACAACACCAAAATATACCCAAATCGGAGCATAAACAGCAAATGATGAAAGCGAAATCAAAACTACACAAGACAGAAGATATACGTGGGAACCCAAGAAGGAAAAATCACGGAAAGAGAAAGGGGTTTTACTATTTTTAACAAATACTTAGTAAATCCAAAAGGTTAGAAAACCATTTAGTGAGTCACCAAATCTAAAGATCTAACAAAAGGATATGAAGAATAATAAATGGAGAGAATGGGGATGCTAGGGTTCTTAATGTGTTGTTCAACACATTCATTTTATAGTTCGCCTTCAAAAAGCCCTAAATCGAATGTGCATGGTCCAAAATGCCCTTATCAGGAATTTGAAAGTCAAAACTCAACAAATCTCCGCTTTGATTTCAAATCTCCATAAAAGCATTATGTCATAAGTCATAAATCCTCTCACCCTCACCACAAGAGCGACCACACGAGGCCAACCCCAAACAACGAAATCGACGACGCACACCATTGAGCTTAGGTTAGCGTACAAAACGTAGGAATTAATGGATGGAAAGCCACTAACTCTGCCTAGGCAACTCGAAAATTGAAAACATGAATCAAGTCCAAGCAATGCTTAAACTTAATCAAAGGAATTGGTTTGTCGAAAAAATTGTTGGACTATCTGCGATTGGGTTTTTTTTTTTTTACCATAATCATATCCTAAGCAACCTCATCACGCACAAAGTGATATTAGATGTCGATATATTCATTCTCTCATGATACATCACGTTCTTGATTAACTAGATCGCACCTTGATCACCGCATAAGATAACGAAGGCTTTCTCCTACTATATCCCAAGTTCTATAACCGAACACTTCAACCAAAGAGCTTCCTTTGCCACTTTGTCACTGCCATGCACTCTACTTCAATTGGTAGACAAAGCAACCATTCTTACAAGATTGCTTTCCAACTAACCACATAACCACCAAGCATAAAAACATGACTTGTCAAAGATTTTTTGTTGTCAAGATCGCCAGCGTTGTTAGAATCAACGAAGCCAACAACTGAATGTCGACATCACAACCTCCGTCAAAGACCAAACCCACATATAAGGTACCCTAGATGTCTTAAAGAATCTATTTCACGGCTTGCCGATGAGTTTTATTTGAATGTGTCATATATCTACTCACAATACTAACTACTTGGGAAATGTTCGGACGAGTGCAAATCACAACATACATAAGACTAACCGTAACACTATAATATGGATCTCGAAACATCTCATCTTTCTTTGGTTTTAAGTGACAAATTAGTTGAAAGCCTAAAAGAGGACACTTAAGCACTTTTCTCAATATATCTTTTCTGCAAAAGGTATAATTTCCCAATATACATCTTCTTAGCAGCTCCAAAATTCTACATCTAAAACTCCCCGCTAATTTGTCTCTTCAACCATTATATTTCTAACATGTCCTTTAATTTAATATGCATGTCATCTACATACAATAGCAAATAAACAAAAGAACCATCATGTAATCTATTTTTATGCACACAACTGTTGTGAGCACTTTGCAAGTGGCCATTATAAAATTCTCAAATCTCTTGTACCTTTGACGTGGAGATTGTTTGAGACCAAAGAAAGAGCTTTTCAACCTACATTCATGATCTTTTTTTACCCTCAATAACAAATCTCTCGGGTTGAAACATATAGATTATCTCATCAAGCTTGCCATGTAGAAAAGTAGTGTTGTATGTCAAGTTGCTCAAGTTGTAGATCATGAAGGACACTATTGCAAGCAACACACAAACGGAATTATGTTTCTTAACTAGAGAATGCTTCATTAAAGTCGATCCCCTTCTTCTAACTAAAGTCTTTCACTACCAAACATGCCTTGAATCTATCATCTTCAACCTCTAAAATTTCCTGCTTTCTTTTGAAGACCCATTTGCATTCAACAACTCTTGTCCTTTGGCAATTTCACAAGATCCCAACTCTAGTTCTTATGAAGTGATTCCATCTCTTCATTCATCGCAATAAGCCAGTTCTCATATTTTGAACATATGGTAGTTTCATGAAATATAGAATGTTTTTCGATACCAAGCTCTTTAGCAATTGGAAGAGCATATACCATCAAAATCAACAAAGCCATATATCTAGGGAGGCTTAATTTACTGCTTAGCCCTCCTTGCAACCAAGGCCTAAGGTTGCTCAACTTCTTCTACATAATCTTTTATCAAATTTGAGTCTTGTTGCTCACTGTCACTTTTTGATTGAATATGAACATCTTCAAATGTTCTCTGCGGATGCTCCACGTGAAACTCCACCACTTTCCCAATATTCTCCTCCTAAATACCTGTAAACTCAACGATAACATTTTTCAGATCAAGCATGAAATTTTCATCAAAAGTATCTTTGGTGACAAAAGGTTAGAACACCACAACATATACCCCTTAACCATATTTGCATTACCAACAAAAATATATTTCTTAATTCTAAGTTCAAGTTTACCATATTTTACATGATAATAAGCGGGACATCTCAATACTTTCATACAAGAATAATTAGAAGGCTTACTTGACCATACCTCATTTGGAATCTTATATTCAATTGTGGTTAAAGTAGAACGCCGAATAACACGTCATGTTTACAATTTTAGCCTAGAAATCTTTTTCAAATCCAGCATTAGAGAGCATATACCTAACTCTGTCTAAAAATATCCGGTTCATGTGCTCCACCACTTCATTATATTGAGGTGTGTGCATGATTATTTGATATCCAACAATTACTAAATCTTCACGGTACTTATGAAAACCTCCACAAAACTTAAGACCATTGTCTATTTTTAGACGTTTTATCTTATTCTGAGTTTGATTTTCAATCAACATCTTCTACTGCCTGAACATATCAAAAACATCACTCTTATGCTTCAAGAAAGAAACCCAAACTTTCCAATGCTAAACTAACTCTGCTACTTTCCAAAAACACAATGCTCGAAAAAGTTAAGTGAAGCCATATGCTCCCCATAGAGTAAACCACATCTACTTAGGATAGCCATTCTTCTCATCACGTGCAGGCCCTGCATTGGGGTGTCCACAAGCAAGCTATATTTGGTAAATTTCCTCCATTGCTTCAATAAGTAGCGAGATGGTAGCTTGAAGATATTCTTGGAGTTGAGTACTTTCAAATCATGAATATATAAAAAGACCAACCGACTGGAACTTCCCAGCGAGAAGGATCAAACTTGACAGTGCCTATCTTCGTGATGTTTTTTTCGGTCAGCTTAAATTCACGAAGAGTCACCTTGCCCCCGCTTTTCTCCATAGCCAATGATAGGTGATTGATCAACTCTTCTTGGAACACCCTGAAGATCAATCTAGTATACAAGCATTCAGCTTCTTTCTCCATTGGACTCCCGGGTTTCAAATTCGCAGTGTTTTTCTCGCAGTGCTTGTCTTCCAAAAATTCTTCCCTGCACATGTGCTCAGCCACCTTTCTACGCCGGTGTGCAATTTGGGGTAACGTCATGGTCTCGCACGAGAGATTCCCAAAAGCAGCACGAGCATCCTCATCATTTTGCATCGAAAGTAGGCTGGCTGAGGAACACGTTTTTCGTGAACGCATGAGACCTTTTTTTGCACGATCCATATAAAGAAGCAAACCTTGCATTTCATGCAACTTTGTATTTTCGTTCGAGGTAGATCAAAATGGAAGACAATGACATGTCTTTGGCAAGACTATCCTTAAGGCATCGGCAATTTCTTCGCTGACTTTAGTATTGATCATCTGCGGTTTGTGCCAGCTCATTGCTTCAAAGAAACTCCGAAGCAACCAATTGAACAAACCCATGGTTTCATCGACCAAGAAAGTGCATCCGAATATGATGCGCTGCCGTTGATTATTGAGTCCCCAAAATGCTGCACAATTCCTATCATACTTGTTGAACCTAGTTCTTGTGTCCAGGACCAGAGCATCCCCAAGATGTTCGTAATCTAGTTTGGTCTGGCTATGCTGTGTAGCGCTTCGACTTGCGCCATGTAAAAAAAATAGAGGATCTTAGATCTGCATATTCTTGAGATGATCAATTAAGTTTTGAGTATCCTCAAGCTCAAGCATTAAGTTGACTTTTGTTGGAAGTTTATTTGTAAAACAAACTAAATGTATGTTTCTTTGTCGCACATAGGAAAAGTGGGAAGAAGTTGGCCAATTAATAAGTGTAGGGTTTCTTTTATATACCTAAAGGAATGATTGGGTGTGGGCTAGACTTCACCATACTCGCGCCTCGAGTGCGCGATTATTTGGCGCACTTAGCACTAATGCCTTTGTTATTTATTATTATTTTTTTGTTATCTTATTAACTTTAATCAATTCGGTTGTTTTTGTTTATTGAGAATTTTCGGAAATTATTAAAAAAAATTCGAAATTTATGTATTAAAAAATAATAATAATTTTATTTTTAATTATTCAGAATTTTTGTTTGTGTTCTTTCAAGACAACATTTGGAAAAGGTACTCGTTCAGTTTGCAACTTTTCCCGAAGGGTTACATTTGTTCATTTTTTTTTTTAACTTCTTCCAAATGGACGCCTTTGTTCATTTGGGCAAATGACACATTTGTTCATTTTTGCAATTTTTTCACGAAGAGTTATCTATGTTTTAAGATTGTTTTATATATACATGTCAGTTTTCTGAAGAACGTGTGTGTGATTATTTTTATCTTTTCGAGTCTTCTTTCTGAAAAATTACAGCCATTTTTTCAATTGTTTCCTAAAGAGACCCTACAAAAATACTAGAATTGTTATATAGTATTCTTAATTTTGAGACTTTGTTGTATCATAGAGGATATTTGCTAGTGACCATTAGCAACTTTGTGGGGCAAATAAATCCTTAAAGAAAGTGATATCACGCTTCAAAGTCCGACTTGATTACTCTAAAGATCCGACTTCATTGTTTTACCCAACTCGAAGCCATATTTTCCAACAATTCTTCCGTGGTGCCAGCAAGACATCCCTTGAGACCGTGATTGTACTTGAGAGCGACCTTCGAGATCTTCCACGTTCCATTTGCATGATTTTCTCTTCCATTTAATCAAGCCATGGCAGTCGAGTCAATACACTCTCTCTCTCTCTCTCTCTCTCTCTCTCTCTCTCTCTCAAGAAATGGATCAGTTGGACTCAGATCCTCCAATCTCAGGTTCGGCCTCAGCGACGGCAACTTTTTCTCGACACCGACGATGTTAGGGAGGCCATGGAGACGCTGGACCCCGCATTCCAAACTTGAAGTAATCACGAGGTCTACTTATCCAACTCCAACTAGCACTGAGGGGTCGAGCACAGCACGGGTGATCGGAATCAGGCCAACTACGATTTGGAGGCGACGACTCTTGAACGTCGATCCAACGACCTCTCAGTCTTCGGCATCAGTGGTCACTTTCAACCATGGGAAATATAAGTTTGATCCTTTCAGCAATCAGGTAATCAACATTTGCTCTTCTCCCAAAATATTGCAACGAGCAATCTCAGTTTAGGTAAGTAAACTTTACGCCTTAAAGTTTTCCCCGATCCCGTCCCCAACAAGTCGGGGAAAAAATATAAATAGAGCATATCATTAAAAATTCTTTCTTGCCAGGTATTGTTGGCCCCTCAATTGTTTTGCAAAAGTAAGATATGTATGTTGTATCTAATCTACATGGACATGTCTGATTCTTAACCACTAAATCAATCATTGTATAGACAAATTTCTTTTGTACTCCGCGTGAGATTTACATTCCTAATCATCCATATATTTTACGCTCCTATGATGCACCTTTTTTTGAGTTATTTTTATCCTTTCTATTTAAAAAAAAAATTACATTGCCGTTGGTGATCAGTGACGAAATTTGCTTCTGGTGCCACCGTAGACAGAGAGGAGCTCAAGTTCGATCCCCGGGTGCCGAGAGTGGGGATGGTGAAGTTATGCAGTTAGTTAACGGTGAATAATTGGTCGATGTCTATATAAATGTTCACTTTGATGATGCTTCTCGTATCAATTACTTATCAAAATGTGGACATTTTTGCATGGTCCACTCTATTTCCATCCCCTTATTGGCTCCTGACACATCCTTTGATTTAAGATAATTTCTCACCTTTTTTTTCTTCTTCATTTTTTGTTTCAATTTTGCTAGTGACGAAACTACCCATGCTCCTCTTAATGAACATTTAATAAGTTGATATAAACTTATTTCTTGCCTTCTTTTCTTCTTTTTTGGTTTTTCCTTTTTTTTCTCCATTTAAAATAAAATTGGTGTCCCTCCATTTTTTTGACCAAATAAAAACTAAATATTGTGTTAATAAGTTGTATATTTCTCTTTCTTTATATTAGGAAATGGTTATTTGAAAAATAACCTAAGCACAATTAAGAGTGAAAAGACTCCATCTACTAGTTTTAGTATGCATTTCGTTTAATTATAACTTTATTATATAGACTTAAAAGATTCCTCTTTGTCTCGATGATCTTTTATCACTTTCTCATCAATATTGGCACAATTCAATATCGGATTGAAAGCCACAGTCGACAAAGATACCTCACCCTCAAGTGCAAAATCAATGCTAACCTAGCACACTAAATTCAAAATGTTGGAGTCAAATTGCTAAGATTATAAATGCGATCGAATCAGTGGCATTGAAACATGCCAATTCAAAACTCAAAACATGCTTGACTCCAAAGGTGATGAGCCGCTACAAATCTTGTCTTGCGTAGACATCTAATTTTTTATTTTTGTTGGAAAAAAATGTTGCTCATATACTTGATGGAGTTGTGGAGAATGATAGAGGAAAATAATATTCAAGCGCAAAAACAATTTATTTTGGGTAGGCACTTCCCACTAGGTCACCCATCCCGTAATGTTAAAGCAGATAATAGGGCTTTTATTACTACTAATAACATACATGTAATTTCCATATTAATTATGTATGCCTTAGACTCTTGCTGTATATAGAGACAATATCTTTTATAGTTGTAGTGTTGAAGCTTATAACCCTATAATGATAGTGAAAAGATTGCCTAGTGTGGCACCGTGATTTTTCCCATTTCCTAATTTTGGGAAGGGTTATCCACATAAAAATTCTCTTTTTTTTTTCTTCTCTGTTTTTTCTCTTCATATATTCGCATTCCTAACAGCTGGTATTAGAGCTTAATTTTAGTGAAATAGTGGGACCGAATATGGGCAAAATGAAGGTGAAGATTGATCGGTTCAATGGCAAGAACTTTGGCTCCTGGAAGATGTAGATTGAGGATATGCTGTACTAGAATAACTTACATCAGCCTCTATGGAGAGAGTAACCAAACTCTATGAAGCAAGAAGAGTGGGAATTGTTAGATCAGTAAGCTCTAGTTTTGATTCATCTCACATTGGCATGGAACATTGTTTTCAACATTGCCAATGAAGCGATAATGCTAGATTTGATGGCAGCGTTGTCCAATATGTATGAGAAGCTTTATGCATCAAACAAGGTGTATTTGATGTGTCGTCTTTTCAATATGAAGATGGACAAGGGTGCTTCTATGACAGATCACCTCAATGAATTCAACGTGATCACAAAATAGTTGAGTTCAGGGGATATCAAATTAAATGACGAGGTAAAGGTTTTAATCTATTGTCTTCTCTACCCAAAAGTTGCAGTGCAACTTTGACTGCATTGAGCAGTTCGTTTGGTAAGAAAAAGCTTAAGCTTCAATCAATCTGAAATTTGATTCTTAGTGAGGAGATTTGCAAAAGAAAATCAAGTGAATTTTTTTGGTATTGCCTTAAATACTGAAGCCAGAGGAAGAAGCAATTGATGAGGGCAGAACCAATACCGTGGTAGATCAAAGTCTAGATGGAGAAGCAAATCTAGAACGCGTGGAGAAATAATTTGCTAGAATTGCGAAAAGAAAGGCTATCTAAAATGAGATTGTAGAGCTCCGAGAAGAAATTTCAATGTCGAGACCGAAATCAAGAGGACGAAAAATCTATAAATGCAACTCTTGAAGAGATGCATAATGGTGATGCTTTAATCTTGAGCATTGACAATCCAATTGAGTCTTGGATTCTTGACTCAAGTGCGTCATTTCACCTTACTTCATGCATAGAATTAATACACAATTTTATTGCTGGAAAATTTGAAAAGGTTTATCTTGCTAATAATGAATCTTTGAATATTATGGGAAATGGTGATCAAGGCGTGGACACTTGGAGTGCCAAAACTTAACATAAGGGGATACTTAGATTCCAAAAGGTCAAAAAGATACACCTAAGTGCCAAAATCAGAGCAAAATGGATCAGTTAACTATCTATAGCAAGAAAATCCTACCAAAATGCTGACATGGTGCTTTTTCCTATGAGACAAGTACAAAACGATGTTGTTTTGCACGCTAACATGCCTAGATAAGTCGAAAGTGTCGTCGTTTTGCATATTGACGTGACTAGATAAGCCAAAAATGACGTTGTTTTGCCTCGGATTTGAATTTTAATATGCCTTCGCCTAACGCCTTCTACAACTTCTCATTTTTTTTTTTAGTTTTAGATTTAATTTAGTTAACATCTATATTAAAATTCAAATAAGAGGCAAAACAATATTGTTTTGGCCCTTCTCTAGTGATTCAACTCTCCGAAGAGCCACTTAAGCGAGTTATATTATTAAAAAAAAAATGCCACATTAGATTTCCAGCACCTTCGCCGAAGTTGGCATTTAAATATCTCTCTTTCAAAGAAAGTGGTATTTATGTATATCTTTCGTAACTTTCGGCACTTAAGTATCATTCTGTGCCAAAATTTTGGTACTTATACTTTTGCCTAAAATCTACTAACAGATATCAATGAAAGTTGCATGATGTTAGAAATATTTCAAGACCTAAGAGAAATATAATCTCTGCAAGTCAAGTAAATAGAATGGGATATTGAACTATTTTAGGGATAACTATTGGAAAATAGTTAAAGGTGCTTTGTTGTAGCATGGGAAACAAAGTCAGGAATGCTCTACATAGTTAAAAGTAGTAGAGAAACCACAACAGTTGCTGAGTCCGAAACTAATTCCAAATAATGGCACCATAGACTTGGGCACATAATTGAAAAGGGGATGAAGTTGTTAGCATCTAAGAAAAACTGCCTAATCTCAGGTCCATAAATATTGATCTAAGTAAAGATTATGTTTTGGGCAAGCAGAAATATATCAGTTTTTCGAAGATTAGGAGAGAACCAAAAGAAAGAAAATTAGAGTTGATGATACAAATGTATAGGGATCAGCTCCTGTGCATTCCCTTGGAGACTTGCACTATTATGTCACATTTATTGATGACTCAACTAGAAAGGTATGGGTTTATTTTATTTTTTTTATTTTTTGAAAAATAAATCTGATGTGTTTGCTACTTTTAAGAGATGGAAAGTTGAAGTGGAGAATGAGACTGGCTTGAAGATTAAATGTCTAAGGTCTAATAATGGTGGTAAGTATGATAGTTGTGACATCCTCGTTCTGACCGGATTTTTCATAGTGGAATTGTTTCGCAAGCGGTTGTTGGACGAGATTGTCTTAAGGATCAATAAACCATGAGGATATCGGAAAATGCCATTTAAGGGTGAAAACTCTGTTTTTCATCGACAATGACATACGAGTATAGAAAAGTGGAAACGGGCCACGGACAATGACCCAATGGGCCCGAGCACAAGTGGGTAGCCCAAGGCCCACATGCTTAAGGGTTGGGCAGCCAAGGGAGGCCCATGAGCCATTCAAGCCCATCAAGTCCTCTTTGACAATATATTGGCATTAAATACATGAAAGGACGTGAATAGTATATGAATAATGCGAGATCTTAGTGAAATGACCCAAATGCCCTCCTTTTAGACTAAGGACAAAAGGATAAAGAAGGAAATGGGTAAGGCAAGGGGCAGTCATGCATGGAGGGGGTGGCAACTTGAAGAATTTTGAAGCCTAGCCTAGCCTAGTCTAATATAGCCACTTGAGTGCAATTTTATCTCTCATTAATGCTAGAATTTTTATTTTTTTCTTAAGCCACCTTGATTAACATGAGCCAAGGGATGTGATAGGCATTTATGAGCAAGCTTTCTTCTTGTCTCTCTCCTCCCTCTCCCTCTAAAGCCACCGGCCACCCATCTCCCCCTCACTCTCGCCTTTTTCATCTTCAAGATGTCAATTCCTCAATAAATGGAACCCTAGATTTGAAGGATTTGGAAGACTTGGAATGCAATGCATTAATTGGGCAAGACTTCTCTCTCTCCTCCGTCTCCTCCCTCACCACCGGCTAACCCTCCCTCTCTCACTTTTACTTTCATTTTCTCACTTGAAACACTCAAAACTCACTTTTTCTCTCTCACTTGGTGTGACCGAACCCCATAGCCATCCTCATCTTCATATCAATCTTATTTCTTCCATTTTTCCTCTTGTTTTACCTCACCAATGACCATACTTCGAACCCCAATGCCGGACCACCCTTCCCATTGCCAAACTGCCATCTAAAGCCTACTGACTAGTGTCACGGGTCGGTTGAACACGAACGATCAAACACCGTGCGGCCTTAGGATCGGTGATCCCAAGTCAGCCTACTCACTCACACGCACAACACAAGGGTCGATTAGCACAAGGGGCGAGTGTATTTCACTATGAATGAGCCGAGCTCGAATGAGGGGAGGGACCCCTTTTATACAAGTTCGGGATCAATCTCGGCCGTGGATCGTCCCTCCGATCCAACGGTTACATTTGAATTCGTATCATCATTACAAGGCTACCAGCAGGCCACTCGATGGCTACGTGCATGGGGAACTCGCATGGTGCAGGCACAAGTCAGAAGCAAGATCAGGGGCAGCATGGACGGATCAGGATCAGCATGTGCGTGTCAGAGCCGCCTGACACGGAGCGGGTGAACCACTCCGGATTTGTGCGGGGGCTGATCACGGGTCGACCAAGGCTGCTCGCCGGTCGTGCACGGGCCGTGCGGACCGATCGGGGATCGGTCGGTCGGTCGATCGGGATCGGTCGGGACCGGGTCGGGACGGTGATCGATTAGGGCGCTCCCGGCCTACGCCCGGTGCGTGACACGGCCGAGCATGGACGGTCTTGGTCATGCTCGTCCGTCGACCGTGTCATTCTCCCCCACCTAATCGGGCGACGCCTCGTCGCGTCTGCAGCATGGAAGGCTTCGATGTGCTTCTTGAATCGCCATAGGCCCTCGGAGGGTTCCCAACTCGCTTCATTATCGGGAAGGCCCTTCCATCGAACGAGGTATTCTTTCCTAGGAGGTCTTTGCTCCAAGGGGTGCTCGCGTGATGTGCCTCGATCCGGATCGTCCTCGTCCGCATGGTAAGGCTTCAACATGCTCACATGGAACACGGGGTGCACCTTGAGCTTGGACGGTAAGTCCAACTTGTAGGCTACCTTCCCGATCCACTGCAACACTCGAAAGGGGCCTTCATAGCAACGGATGAGTCCTTTGTGCACGTCCCAATATCGAAGGATGAGGTGCAATTTGGCCAGCACCAAGTCCCCTACTTGAAACTCCACGTGTCGTCGCTTCTTGTCGGCCCACTTCTTCGTGCGTTTTGAAGCTCTATTTAAGCACGCCCACGCCAAGTCCGCATGCTCATCCCATTCCTTGGCGAGCTTGTACGCGGACGGGCTACTTCCCCGGTACCCCGAGGCGATCGCGCTCGGTGTGAGCGGCTGTTGTCCGGTCACGATCTCGAACGGGCTCTGGTTTGTGGACTCACTCCGCTGCAAGTTATAGGAGAACTGGGCAACGTCAATTAGCCGTGCCCAATTCACTTGTGTATTGCTCACATAGTGCCGGAGATAGATTTCCAGCAATGCATTCACCCGCTCCGTCCCCGCCCATCGATTTGAGGATGCATGCTGGTTGAGAAGTTGAGATTTGTTCCCAAGCAACTTGAAGAGCTCGGTCCAAAATCGCCCGGTGAATCGAGGATCGCGATCGCTCACGATTGTGCGTGGAACGCCCCAATACTTGACGACGTGCTTGAGGAATAGTTGGCGGCTTCCTCGGCTGGACAATCCTTAGTGGCCGGCACGAACGTCGCATACTTGGAGAATCGGTCCACCACGACCATGAGAGTCCGACACCCTTCGGACTTGGGTAAGTTCACGATGAAATCCATCGAGACACTCTCCCAAAGATGCTCCAGGATAGGCAACGGTACAAGGAGCCCCACGGGGACCGTTGCTCTATCTTATCTTGTTGGCAAACAAGACACGTCCGCACATAGGCTTCCACATCGTCCCGCATATGCGGCCAATAGTATTGATCCTCGACGAGTGCCATGGTGCGGTGGATTCCCGGATGACCCGCCCATTTAGAGTCGTGGCACTCGTGTAGGATTTCTTTCCGAAGCTTCCCGTGGAGCGGCACATAGAGTCGCCGTCCTTTGGTGTAGAGGAGATCATCCTCGAGCCAAAACCGCCTCGTCTTGCCCTCTCGAGCGTATCGAAGGAGGGCTTGGGCCGTTTGGTCATGCTTTAGCCCCTCTTTGATACGATCTCTCCATGGACAATCGGGTCGGCTCATCACATTGGCCAACTCGAGCTTCCTGCTTAAGGCATCGGCCACGGAATTGGATTTTCCGGGCTTGTATTCCAGCACATAATCGAACTCGGCCAGGAAGTCTTGCCACCGAGCTTGTTTCGGGCTGAGCTTCTTCTGAGTTTGGAAGTAGCTCGTGGCCACATTGTCGGTTCTTACCACGAACCGTGATCCCAAGAGATAGTGCCTCCATGTACGAAGGCAATGTACCACCGCGGTCATTTCTTTCTCTTGGACTGTGTACCGCCTTTCGGTATCATTCAACTTCCGAGACTCGAAGGCAACCGGATGTCCTTTCTGCATCAAAACACCACCGATAGCAAAATCAGAAGCATCGGTCTCTACCTCGTATGATTTGGTGTAGTCGGGCAGCACCAGCACCGGTTCTTCGGTCATGGCCGGCTTCAATTGATCGAACGCTTCTCGGCACCGGTCCGTCCACTCCCACGGTCTTTCCTTCTTCAGCATATCCATGAGTGGCACGGTGAGTTTCGAATATCCCCGGATGAAGCGCCGATAGTAGTTCGTGAGTCCGAGAAAGGATCTCGGCTCTGTCACCTTGGTTGGAGGCTCCCAATCAACGATGGCACGGATTTTGGTCGCGTCCATCCGCACTCGTCCCCCCGACGATGTGCCCAAGGAAAGGGACTTCTCTTTGTGCAAAGGCACATTTCTCACGCTTCACATATAAGTCGTTCTCCCGAAGGGTCCGGAAAACTCGACTCAAGTGATCAATGTGTTCCTCGAGCGTTCGGCTATATATAACAATATCATCAAGGTAAACTACAACGAATCGGTCAAGGAACGGATGTAGTACCTTGTTCATGAGAGTGCAAAACGTCGCCGGCGCATTGGTCAAGCCGAACGGCATGACGAGGAACTCGTATGATCCATAACGGGTCACGCATGCTGTCTTCGGCTCATCTCCTTCGGCAATCCGCACTTGAGAGTACCCCGATCGAAGATCAAGCTTGGAGAACCATCGGGCTTCCCCGAGCTGATCAAACAAGTCGGCTATAAGGGGAATCAGCCTACTCACTCACACGCACAACACAAGGGTCGATTAGCACAAGGGGCGAGTGTATTTCACTATGAATGAGCTGAGCTCGAATGAGGGGGAGGGACCCCTTTTATACAAGTTCGGGATCAATCTCGGCCGTGGATCGTCCCTCCGATCCAACGGTTACATTTGAATTCGTATCATCATTACAAGGCTACCAGCAGCCACTCGATGGCTACGTGCATGGGGAACTCGCATGGTGCGAGGCACAAGTCGAAGCAAGATCGGGGCAGCATGGACGGATCGGGAATCAGCATGGGCGTGTCGAGCCGCGACACGGAGCGGTGTGAACCACTCCGGATTTGTGCGGGGGCTGATCACGGGTCGACCAAGGCTGCTCGCCGGTCGTGCACGGGTCGTGCGGACCGATCGGGGATCGGGGCCGGTCGATCGGGGATCGGTCGGGGACTGGTCGGGACGATGATCGATTAGGGCGCTCCCAGCCTACGCCCGGTGCGTGACACGGCCGAGCATGGACGGTCTTGGTCATGCTCGTCCGTCGGCCTTGTCACTAGCCTCCTCAAGGGCTGTTCAGTGTTGTTCAGCCCTTGTCGAACTCTCTCTCGCTCATTTCTTCTCCAGTTTAGTTCCCCCACAAAGCTCAGAGGTCATGCCGACGCCAAATCGCTGCCGAACTGTCACCGAGCTGCCACCGGAGCCGTGACCAGCCACCACTTAGCTCGCCTAGGCACTGTACCCGTGTCATCAGTAAATACAGTACTGGTTGCGTGCTAGGCTAAAAGATATGGATGTACAAAGTCATACTTGCAAATCATTGCCATATGGTGTTTTTAGTATGTTCGAACACAGTTCGCTCTTTTAAATCTCTAATTGAAATATTCTTTTACATCGAGTTAGAGTTCCTGCGACCACATTCGGAAAGTGATTTGCGCGCTATTGTTTGATTTGAGCTATGGAAAACCGCAAGTGAGAAACCATCAACGCACATGTCGGTGCGTTAATTTGCATCCTCGACAAGCTGTCAGAGTTTGGGTTCCAATGCGATGGAATATGTGGCCTCGTTTTCTCCTGGATTGTCAGTCTTCTGCCAATGTCTGCAACTCATACTTTGCAAAGTAAATTAATGTGGCGTGGCGTTTATACTGCATAACAGAAATAGTGCACTGTCAAAGGCAGCGTTCTTGAAGCCTCCCCGTTTTAGTATTCTATTAGGGTCAGATGAAATTAATCGAGTAGTTTCTGCGACTTAAAGTTCGGCCTGCAGACAGATTTAAGAAAAAATAAAAGACTATGGCGTATAATAAATAAAGGATGTGCATCCTTTTCCAGTATTAATATTATAATCATTTGTACTATTCACGAGATCGCGACATAGTTGTTTTTAAGATAATGTTGAATATACCTATTACTTGTAAAAATCTTCCACGCAGTCTCTCCGCCAATCTGGCCTACCTACACAACACCTAATCCGGCCCATGGCATGTCCGAGATTGAAAGGCAAAGTTGAAGACCATCGACCAACTGGGAAACCGAATACAGGGTTAGTCTCTTCCTTAAATTGTTGCTTATGTTCGCTGCTCCATGTGCACACTTCCACATTAGAATGCATTATCTCAGTAGGATTAGTCTTCTCTTGTAGTCACTATTTTTTCCGATTGCCAATGACAATACAAATATCATTCCTTAATCCAAAACACGAACTCTTTTTTTGCCTTAAACTGGATACACTTGACAATCGAATAGAGGATTGACCCAATCAAGTCCAAAACGTGCCTATGCATCCTCAACAATCAAAACAAGCATACTGACATGAAAGAGGTAATTGGCATATCAATATTTAGAATTGTGGTCAGTGCAAGAATTCAATAGCCAATCATTCCATTTCTATGGCTGCCCTCGACATATCATTCAACTTCATATGTCATGAATCATGTCCTAAACACTTCTAGCCCTACTTACGCACCATCAAATATTATAAATAATATGATGTGAATATGTCAGATTCTATTAGTGAAATTACTAAACAGTGAATGGGATAAAAATAAAATCCTGAATTTCATATATTTTTCTATCTAATCATATATTAATTAGAAATCTAGCCGACCAAAGATAACGTAAGTGGATTAACCTTTTGTTGACTTTTTTTTTTTTCAACCAAACTTTTGCTAACTTGGCGAAACAAGCCTATATAATATTTTCTCGCTTCTCTTTTTTTTCGGCAGGAATATTTTTTTAACTTTCATGATCTCCGAATTTCGTACATTCTCTCTTTTCTCTCTCGTCTCTCTCTTCGCCTAAACATCCCGCCGTCTCCCTCTCGTCTCTCTCTCCATTCCTCCGTAAACACTCCCCTCTAAGAAGTAAAAATCATGAAGGAGGGGACCCACCAGTCACCTCCAAGTCAAAAGAAGAGAGATCAGATCACCAATCAATCTGCTCCGCTTCCCTCACTCCACTTCTCCCATAGCTAGCATAGGTCAGATTTGTGACACAATCTAAAATTTATGCTTTTAATTTTTTAAATTAGCGAGGGGCTTTATTTTTTATGAACATTTTTTAAAACTTAAAGAGGAGGACGAAGTTTATCGGGAGGGAGAAAAGAAGGGCAGAAAAAGTGGCAGCAACGCAGGAGGCGATGGAAAAGTAACGGAGGGAGAGAGTGGAGGGGGTGTTTCGATATTTCTGCAAAGTGGGAATAATTCCGAACATTCTCTCTCTCTCTCTCAACCACCCTAAGATGCATCGATACTCTCCGAAAGTTTTCGTATCGTGTCCAACACTTCGATAGGTGTCCGACACGTTCTGATACGTTCTGACATGCGGTCAACAAGTATTAGGAAATCTGACACGTGGTCAACTCTTCTCGATACACTCCGACATTCGAGTCCGAAATTCCGACACGTATGGGATCAATTTTAAAAATTTTCAATACTTAAGGGATCAAAATATAAATATGTGAAAAAATAATGAAAATAACAAAAATAAAGAGGAAAGAAAAAAAATTATCACTCTCAAGTTTCTCACTTATGAGTTTTGACCTTCCCGTGAGTAACGATAGAATGCTCCTCTTCTCGTCAGCGTCGCTCCGTCGTCCCTATAGATTTAAACTTGTGATTTTTTTTTTTTCACTTCTTTTCGACGCTTGCGAGTTACCTCTTTTGGTCTATGTCATTGCTTGTGAGTTATCTCTCACATTTTTCATGGAGAATTTAGTTATTTCCTTTTCTTTTGGTTGTACTTCGAGAGTTCTTGTCCCGAATTTTCATTTTTCTCAAACGTTATTTTGCAGAGAAGCTCCAAGCCGCCTATATCATGAACTCCAAACTTTGTCTAGGACTATAAAAAATCTCACTAATCTCCGACAAGTGTAAGAATACATGATATGTTTCTTCAAATTTACTCTTTTGTATTTGCAATTTTTGATTTCTCATTCAATCTCTGTAAAATTAAAACATTGAATGATATTAACAAATATTGAATTAATATTTTTAGTATAAATTAATTCTATGCTCTTTTTTTTGTATTTATATATAAAAATATAAAATTAATATATAATGTGTTGGAATTATTTATTTATTAAAAAATGACGTCGCGTATCACATATTGTGTTGATGCTACATACCTTCCTCCTCCCAAAAAAAAAAAAAAAAAAAAAAAAAAAAAAAAAAAAAAAAAAAAAAAAAAGGGCTCTCTCGCCTCTCTCTCTCTCTCTCTCTCTCCATGTCCCCGCATAAGCCCACCTCTCCGTCTCCCTCTCCCTCTCCCATCCCCATCTGAAAAGTGAGAAGCGAAATCATGGAGGAGGGGACCCACCCAGACCACCTATTGGCTCCGCTTCCCTCAAAACACCTCTCCCATAATTGGCATCCCCCAATTTTACTATTCAACTACCCATTGTGTTCATCCAACCTACTGACGTCGTGGGAAGAGCGGATCATGATTCTTTCCGCGGCCGCCACCCTCGGATTCGGGCTCGTCCATGGCGACTTGTTACTCATGGCCGATGTCATGGACAGCTGTTTATCTAACGACGACGCTTTGGATTGCGGACGAAGTTAGGGCGGTTGGAGAGCGAGCTCTTGTTTCTGACGTGGATCACACACGGAGGAAAGTCCCAATCCAGTTCCAAATTCTAGTTAGACCTTGTTCAGTTCTTGATTTCAAACTTTATAGCACCTTTGGTTCCTAATGGATCGAGAACTGGAACCGACAAAACCCTAAAATAGAAATTGACTTAGGATTGGATAAATGATGTTTATACTTTTTTATATTGTAATTTCTTTACATATCTAATAAGTGAATGTTTTATTTAATGTACTCTTTCATTTTTTTTAAGATATCGATTGTCATAGTAAAGAGATTATCATCGGTATATAGAATTTACAAGTTGAAGTACAATGAATATATGAAATGAGGCTTTCTAATAATGACTTTAGTTTAATTAATAGTAATTTTAATTTAAAACTATTATTAATTTATTAACAATATTTGTTGTTTCTTTTGATTTTAGGTAGTAGAATTTGGAGCAATAATATTTCTTGAATGATTAAGAACTGAAGTTCTATAATTTAGGTTTTTATGTTACGTCTTTTGAACTTTTTATTGTTTATTTTATTTTATGTGTCCATCTTTTATGGCTTGTTGCTATTGAAAAATAGGAAACTTTCATTTTTGTTATTATGTTCACTTTCATTTTGCTTAACTAAAAATGAAACAAAACCAAAAAAAAAAAAAAAAAAGGAAATTGGTCAGTTCAATATTAGATTCGATTCGCTCTCGATGATATGAAGCCGAAGCTAGCGGGCTTCTCTATCCTAGGCGCATCAGCTACTCTCTATGCATTAGCCTCTCAACTCGTTTCACTCGAAGGAATTGATTGTGGATTATAGGAATTCCTCCATGAATCGACTGAGTAGTGGACTCCAAAGCTCTCGAACATTTACTATACGTTTTTATGGAGTGATATCATAAGTCTTCAATTTCAAATTCAATATACGATATACAAAAAATATCAAAAGTGGATTATATCCTTTCAATGGGACTTTCTACATATTAGATTAACCAACAATATTAAATCAACGATAATAAATCAACCATTAATGATCCATGCTATTGATCAATCTTTATCAAATCAAACATTAATGGTTCATTCGATCAACTAATCTTATTCTTAATATCTAACCATGGTCACGCTTAACAACCGTGATAAAGGCAATCAAGTTTTCTCCTTTTGGCTAGGTCTCCACGTATATCAACTACAAGTTTGGCCTAGAAAGATGTACTAACAATACTATGCATGCTTACTTCCTCAATGGGTTCTAATCATGGCGACATGAGCAATAATCCACTAATATTATTCTCAAATACCTTACAAATAAAATCTAGAATTTATTCAAAACTCAGGCTCACTAACCATAATATATAACTTTTTGTGATTCAATATATCAAATAAAGTACCTTATATAAACCGTATTCATAAATTAGGAATTTTGCATAATTCTTTCATAAAAAGGTTTCACAAATCACTTGTAGGCAACTCAGCCCACTTGTCAACAGTTTAGGGACAATATTGAATAATTTCATATAGTCTATGGACTAGATTGAATATATACCAAAAGTTCAAGGACCACATTACATATTAAGTTAAAATTCAAAGACCGCATTGAACAAATTAAAAGTTCAAGGATTATATTGCACATCTAGACAAAGTTTAGGACCATTTGTGTCATTTACCCTTATATTAATTCATCAAAAAACAATATCAAAATCCAAGTAAAACTCTACTTTAACTAGAGACTAAATTAAAGTATGCTTATGCATCAATAAAATGACTTTTTATGCGCTAACGAAGAAACTCATTTATAGCTAATGTTCATCTTTATCCATCACACCTAACTTGCATGAGAAACTTTAAAAATTCGCTTTGATCAATCCACAATTTAGAATCGATTTTCATCAAATACCTATAGCTCGACAATGCCCAAAACTATCATTTCCTATAAATACGCAACTTAACAACTCCCCAATCGAATCTCTCAATTCAAAGTGGACATAACTTCGAATTTGTGACCTAACTTCGAAAAATACTTCAATGAGACAAACAACAAGTTCGATCACACACTAGGCACTGCGAAATGAAGCTAATCCGCCTTACGAGGTTCCCGTGGCGTATATGAACAAGCTTTCTCTCTCCTCTTTTTTCCCTTCTTCGGTTTTGTCATAGCTGTTTTCCTCTTCTTCTTTTACGCTTCGATGCACCATCTGTTGAAAAAGAAAGGAAAATGGGTTGGGGCTTGGGCTTTAGCAAACATGGACGGTTTTTTTTTTTTTTTTTAAGCCCATCTATTACGGGAACTTCTGGTGGCGACCGTCTCTCTGCCCTCTAACCTCTCTCTTAGTTTTTGTGTTTGGAGAGCAAACGCAAACCCTAAACATAAAATGGGAAGTTGTAATTCCAGGAAAATTACACTTTTATCAATTCAGTTATAGATATTTTAATTTTATCAATTAAGTCTATTTGACCAATTTTAGCTGGAAATTGCCAATATGAACGGGCGGTGCTAATACGACAATTTTTAAATAATATTTTTAGTTTTTTTATGATTTGTTTGTTTTTGTTGTTTACTTTTCTTTGCCTTTTATTTTTCATTTTTGAGTTAGGGCCGTCGAGGGTTGCCGGCCGACCCTCGTGGATCTTGGGTGAGGGCTATGCCCTCACTCAAAATTGGCCAAGACCGCAACGCCCCCACCAAATTTGGCCAGGCGAGGGCTTGGCGGCCTTCGCCAACCCCAGCTAAGGGTAGTGACCTTGCTCGTGGCCGTTGCCTAGCCAGATCCGGCGAGGGTTAGGCCGGTGCCCCTCACCAGCCACCCTCACCAGCCTTCTCCAAAACCCTAAAATAAAAAAACTAAAAAAAGGAAAAAAAAAGCATTAAAATTTTCAAAAAATTATTAAAATATTATTAAATATTATTTAAAAATTGTCATGTCAGCGCTGTCTATCAACGTCAATAATTTCCGACCAAAATTAGTCGGATAGGCTCAATTAGCAAAATTAAAATATTTAAGACTGAATTGACAAAAGTGTAATAGATTTAGAATTTTTTGGACAATTTTTCCTTATAACTCCTACGAAGGAAACTTCCCTTGAATTGTTTCCTCCAATCCCACGCTTGCCATAGGCACTCATGTCCAGAAGGCCCCATTCCTTTTTTTCATATATTTTTTCCTTTTTATATTCATTTTCGAAATTCCATTATTTTTGGGAATATTACACGTAATTTGATCTCATAGCTTTTCCAATCTCGAATGAACTTAGAGATGGAATTGAGAAAGAACCATCAACTATAACCCTAAAAGAACCAGATTTCGAAAACAACATAGAGGAAGAATGAAAGGAATATCTTATCGAGGTAATCGTATTTGTTTCGGTAAATATGCTCTTCAGGCACTTGAACCCGCTTGGATCACATCTAGACAAATAGAAGCAGGGCGACGAGCAATGACAAGAAATGTGCGCCGTGGTGGAAAAATATGGGTACGTATATTTCCAGACAAACCAGTTACGGTAAGACCTACGGAAACACGTATGGGTTCGGGTAAAGGATCTCCCGAATATTGGGTAGCTGTCGTTAAACCAGGTCGAATACTTTATGAAATGGGCGGAGTAGCAGAAAATATAGCCAGAAAGGCTATTTCAATAGCGGCGTCCAAAATGCCTATACGAACTCAATTTATTATTTCGGGATAGGAACGTAGAACCAAAGAAAAGAAGTCTTGGGGATAAAAAAAGATTGCAGGTTTCTTTTTGACAAACAATATTTCTTTTTTTTTTTACTTCGCCCTTTGCATTAACATTGAAAGAACAGATTCAAAAATGATATGATTCAACCTCAAAGCCATTTGAATGTAGCGGATAACAGCGGGGCCCGAGAATTAATGTGTATTAGAATCATAGGAGCTAGTAATCGCCGATATGCTCATATCGGTGACATTATTGTTGCTGTGATCAAGGAAGCATTACCAAACACACCTCTAGAAAGATCAGAGGTGATCAGAGCTGTAATTGTACGTACTTGTAAAGAACTTAAACGTGACAACGGTATGATAATACGATATGATGATAATGCTGCAGTTGTGATTGATCAAGAAGGAAATCCAAAAGGAACTCGAGTCTTTGGTGCGATTGCCCGAGAATTGAGACAGTTAAATTTCACTAAAATCGTTTCATTAGCACCTGAGGTATTATAAGATGAGATCATACGTAATATAGTTATATTATACATAGTATTTGGATGAAATAGAGTAATTAGTGGATTAGGTTGTATCGGACGCATATCCCTTTATTTAATAAAAAAAATATAAAAATTAAAAAATAAATAAAAAATAGCATGTTGATTATATCAAAAATGGGAGGCAACCAAAATTTTAGTTTATCATGGGTAGGGACACTATTGCTGACATAATAACCTCTATACGAAATGCTGACATGAATAGAAAAGGGACGATTCAAATAGCATCCACTAACATCACGGAAAACATTGTTAAAATACTTTTAAGAGAAGGTTTTATCAAAAACGTGAGGAAGCATCAGGAAAACAACAAATATTTTTTGGTTTTAACCCTACGACATAGAAGGAATAGGAAAGGACCCTATCGAACTATTTTAAATTTAAAACGTATCAGTAGGCCTGGCCTACGAATCTATTCGAACTATCAACGAATTCCTAGAATTTTAGGCGGGATGGGGATTGTAATTCTTTCTACTTCTCGAGGTATAATGACAGACCGAGAGGCTCGACTAGAAGGAATCGGCGGAGAAATCTTGTGTTATATATGGTAATCTTTCTGTTCTGATATCCGAATTGGATCCGGAATTTCCTATTTGTCAAAAGAAAAAAGGGTGGGTTAGTTGATATCATTCCTACTACATTAGGTGATACTTCTAGGGCTTTTACCTAGAATGAAAGAACAAAAAAATGGATTCAGGAAGGTTTAATTAATGAATCACTTCTCCTTCTCAATGGTATGTATGCTCAGGGTTTTTCGATAATGAAGATCTAATTCTAGGTTATGTTTCATGAAGGATCCGACGGAGTTTTACACGTATACTATGGGGGGAGAGGGGCAAAATTGAAGTAAGTCGTTATGATTCAAGCAGAGAGCGTATAATTTATAGATGGCACAACAAGGATTTGAATGATTAAGTTGTTTTTTCAACTTCAGCATTCCCTTCATGGGGATACAATTTGAGGTTCAACATTTCAAGAAACTTATTTTCTTCCAATAAATAGAGTCAGAATTAAGTTAAGGAACGACAACTATGAAAATAAGGGCCTCCATTCGTAAAATTTGTGAAAAATGTCGACTGATCCGTAGAAGAGGACGAATTATAGTAATTTGTTCTAATCCGAGACATAAACAAAGACAAGGATAATCTTTGAAAGGGGGCTCTCTAACGTAAAGGACCCAATGAAAAAAATAGGATCTGTTTTGACATGAAATGGATATATCCATATATCTCGAATTTTTATTTATGAGATGATAAAGTATGGCAAAATCTATACCAAGAACTGGTTCACGTAGGAATGCCCGTAGTGGTTCACGTAAAAGTACACGTAGAATACCAAAGGGAGTTATTCATGTTCAAGCAAGTTTCAACAATACCATTGTGACTGTTACAGATGTACGGGGTCGGGTAATTTCTTGGTCTTCCGCCGGTACTTGTGGATTCAATGGTACAAGAAGGGGGACACCATTTGCTGCTCAAACCGCAGCAGGAAATGCTATTCGGACAGTAGTAGATCAAGGTATGCAACGAGCAGAAGTCATGATAAAAGGTCCTGGTCTCGGAAGAGATGCAGCATTAAGAGCTATTCGTAGAAGTGGTATACTATTAAGTTTCGTACGTGATGTAACCCCTATGCCACATAATGGCTGTAGACCTCCTAAAAAAAGACGTGTGTAGAAATAAAAATGAAAGAGATTTCAAGAGAAATAAACGATTCAATGATCTGATCAAATAATATTATTATGGTTCGAGAGAAAGTAAGAGTATCTACTCGGACACTACAGTGGAAGTGTGTTGAATCAAGAGCAGACAGTAAGCGTCTTTATTATGGACGCTTTATTCTATCTCCCCTTATGAAAGGGCAAGCCGATACAATAGGCATTGCGATGCGAAGAGCTTTGCTTGGTGAAATAGAAGGAACATGTATCACCCGTGCAAAATTGGAAAAAATACCACATGAATATTCTACCATAGTAGGTATTCAAGAATCAGTACATGAAATTTTAATGAATTTGAAAGAAATTGTATTGAGAAGTAATCTATATGGAACTCGCAATGCGTCTATTTGTGTCAAGGGTCCTGGATGTGTAACTGCTCAAGACATCATCTTACCAACTTCTGTGGAAATCGTTGATAACACACAGTATATAGCTAATTTAACGGAACCCATTAATTTGTGTATTGGATTACAAATCGAGAGGAATCGCGGATATCATATAAAAACACCAAAAAACTTTCAAGATGGAAGTTATCCTATAGATGCTGTATTCATGCCTGTTCGAAATGCGAATCATAGTATTCATTCTTATGGGAATGGAAATGAAAAACAAGAGATACTTTTTCTCGAAATATGGACAAACGGAAGTTTAACTCCTAAAGAAGCACTTCATGAAGCCTCCCGGAATTTAATTGATTTATTTATTCCTTTTCTACATGCAGAAGAAGAAAACTTCCATTTAGAGAACAATCAGTACAAGGTTACTTTACCCTTTTTTACTTTTCATGATAGGTTGGCTAAGCTAAGGAAAACGAAAAAAGAAATAGCATTGAAATCCATTTTTATTGACCAATTCGAATTGCCTCCCAGGACCTATAATTGCCTCAAAAGGTACAATATACATACATTATTTGACCTTTTGAATAAGAGTCAAGAAGAC